>CM056574.1:137028782-139856282 GCA_029721435.1 Gymnothorax reevesii
AACGTCCACAGGTGGGGGTTGTGCTAACAGCCAAACACCGTGCAGGACGTTTGGCATTTGCCAGAGAACACCAAGATTGGCAATTGCCACTGGTGCCCTGTGCTCTTCAAAGATGAAAGCAGGTTCACAGTGAGCACATGTGACAGACGTGATCGAGTCTAGAGATGCCGTGGAGAACGTTCTGCTGCCTGCATCATCCTTCAGTATGACCGGTTTGGCAGTGGTCAGTAATGGTGTGGGGTGGCATTTCTTTGGGGGGCCGCATACCCCCCCATGTGCTCGCCAGCGGTAGCCTGACTGCCATTAGGTACTGAGATGAGATCCTCAGACCCCTTGAGAGACCATATGCTGGTGCAGTTGGCCCTGGGTTCCTCCTAATGCAAGACAATGCTAGACCTCATGTGGCTGGAGTGGGTCAGCAGTTCCTGCAAGACGAAGGCATTGATGCTACTGACTGGCCCACCCGTTCCCCAGACCTGAATCCAATTGAGCACATCTGGGATATCATGTCTCGCTCCATCCACCACCGCCACGTTGCACCACAGACTGTCCAGGAGTTGGCGGATGCTTTAGTCCTGGGAGGAGATCCCTCAGGAGACCATCCGCCACCTCATGAGCAGCATGCCCAGGAGTTGTAGGGAGGTCCTACAGGCACGTGGAGGCCACACACACTACTGAGCCTCATTTTGACTTGTTTTAAGGACATTACATCAAAGTTGGATCAGCCTGTAGCGTGTTTTTCAACTTTAATTTTGAGTGTGACTCCAAATCCAGACCTCTATGGGTTAATAAATTTGATTTCTATTGATACATTTTGTGTGATTTTGTTGTCAGCACATTCAACTATGTAAAGAACAAAGTATTTAATAAGAATATTTCATTCATTCAGATCTAGGATGTGTTATTTTAGAGTTCCCTTTATTTCTTTGAGCAGTGAATGTATCACAATAATTTTTAAGCGCAATAAAAGTAACTGCCTCTATGGGGCAGACAGAGACAAGCTTGATTATTGCCTATTCTATGCCACATACCTTTAATTTAGTGTTGAACTAACATCAGAGGCCATTTGAAATTCTTCCGGGAAGAAAAGTGCGATTTGAAGGCTGCCAATTACCAGCGAGGTTGGACAGCCTCCATCACCATGGCATAATTAGCTTACCTTAAATCAATTCCCGTGTACTTTGCCTAACTTGCAATCAAGCCATTTATTCAGCCAACTGACCATTCAAAACCAAAATATGGCCAATAATGATTAAGGTGAGATAATGAGAAGCACATCGACCTAACCAGGCTGCCGTGTTAGATTGAAAAAATATAATCTGAATAACAAGCAGACCACTGAATTCCCCCTGTCATTGTGACAGTTTAACGTATGATTCAAAAGAATTTCTTAAAAAATAAAATCATGTTAAGATGACCCTGATTTAAGTGTTTAAAAATATACGAAGAGGAAAACATTGTGTGAAGCATATCGAACGTGAATGTGTGAGAAATAATTTTCGCATTGCAAGACTTGGCAAGCACGTTCAGGAAAATCTGTGCCGCAAATTTTTTTTGCATTTTTTTAAATGTAATAATTGAGCAAGATTAATTTGAAGTAATGTATTTCATAGCTCTTGATCTTAGTTACTTTCGAGCGTCCAAATAGCCTACAGGGAAGGTGGAAAACATCTTGTTTAAGCATATCGAACGTGATTTGCTTACAATGGCCAAATGTAGTAATCCAGCAAACATTCAGGAAAATTGTGTGCTGAACCAAGCAACGTTAAAAGGTCATCAAAATCATCATCCTCAACTCGACAATTGCTTTTACCCCCTTCCCATTTACTTATCTCAATTTGCAATCAAACTGTTGATTCGCTCAGATAACAATTTAAATTGGTTGGCAGTCCAATTTATTTCGATATCATGTTTGTTTGTCGCATTTTGAAATGTATATGGCCATGAAACATAACAGAGTTGTCTGAATGCGTTTGGTACATTATTTCTAGTCTCACATTTGGCCTCTGTGTGCGTATGCGTTTACAATGTACATGTCACGTTCGATACGCTTAAACAAAATGTTTTCCACCTTCACTGTAGGCAATTTAGATGCTCAAAAGTAACTAGAATCAGGAGCTATGAATTACTTTATTTCAAATTAGTCCTGTTCAAAACTTAATTCGGTGCATTTGTCTATTGCGGGCAGTGCGAAAATAATTTCTCACATTCACGTTCAATATGCTTCAGTGGCGTAGCCACGGGTGTGCCAAAACACGTCCCTTTATGACAGCAATAAGTCCTCGCTAGTTCTCAATCATTTTCCTTTATTGACGCGTTTTCCAATTGGCAACTGAAGATACGGTTTCTCTCCATATGCGATCTAACAGCGATGAAATCATGTGCTTAATTCAGTATAGTTGCGGAATAAGAACAGAGTTGCACAAAACTTCCGTTGAAAACAATTATTAGTCCTGACCTGTTCTTAGTCATTTTCATAATTACCAGAACGTTCACTCCGAGAGCGCTCCACAGTTAACAGGTGCTGCTTGTTCTACCCGATTAGGCAAGACTGATGAATGATTGTCGGCTTGACTGCAAGGTAGGCTAAGTACATGGCAATTGATTCAAGGAAAGCTAATGATGCCAAGGTGATTGAGGCCGTCCAACCTCGCTGGTAACTAGCAGACTTCAAATCACACTTTTCTTCCTGGAAACATTTCAAATGACTAGTGATGTTTGCTCCATGCGGCACAAAGTATAGAAAAGGTCATAAGCAGCCTCACCTGTCTGCCCCATAGTGGCAGTTACTTATACTGCGCTTAAAAATAATGCGATAGATATATCGCCCAGCCCCATTTCAAAGTGCTTAATTAAACATTTTAGAAAAGAATACATCAAGTGATAAAGCGTTTGTTATTTTGTCCTGTTCTTCCCAAACACAACTTTTAAGGTGTGGAACAATATAGGGTCTTCGATGTTTGCACTTCAAAATATGCCATGTGTTTCCTATTTGGGGCAAGTTGGGACTGCAGGCAGGCCAGTCCATCACTCGTACCCTCTTCTTATGCAGCTATGCCTTTGTAATGCATGCAGAACGTGGCTTTGCGTTGTCTTGTTGAAATACGCATGAGTGTTCCTGAAAAAAGTCGTCGTCTTGAAGGCGGCATGTGTTGCTCCAAATCGGTGTACTTCTCAGCATTCATAGTGCCTTAACAGAAGTGCAAGTAACCTTTTGTAAAAGGGACGGATACAATTCCATACCGTGAATGAGCATGGCTTTTGGACTCATTGCCAGTAACACTCTAGATGATCCTTTTATTTGGCACAGAGCACAAAGCATCAATTTCTAACAACTAAGACCTGAATTATTTTTTTTTCTGACCACAATATACATTTCCACAGTCTGAGGGTCAGAGCCCAGTGGTCAGTGGCACCTCTGGATATGACAAAAGGCTTCCTTTAGTAAAATTGTAAGTGGCATTTGTGAATGTAACAACATATATTAGCATTTTATAAAGGTATTCCACAGCGATTCGGATAGTGGTCACTTCATTAATAAATAAATGACGGTTCTTGATGAAGTGTTGTCTGAGTGATTGGAAATCGTGGATATTCAGCTAAGGCTTGCACCATTGCCCGTACGCAAAAAATAAATAAACAAATAAATCCTTGAGATTCTTTGAACCTTTTAATTATCTTCTGCACCACAATGGGTGAAATATCTAAATCCCTTCATATGTTTCTTTGGAGAACAATGTTTTAAACCTTTCAATGATTCTCATATTTGTGGGCAACTTGGCGACCCTGAGCCCATCTTTGCTTCTGATTTAGTTCCTTCCTGGATGCTGCTTTTGTTCCAAATCATGATAACAACCACCTGCTGATATCAGCAGTTTCAAATCATATCATTATTCAAATGTTTTACCTCTTTACGGGCCCTAAATTTCCCCTGTTCTTACTTTTCTTTGGAATTTGTTGCAGGTCTGACTGGCAGGAATGGATGCAAATTAAGTTGACCAGACAAAACATTGAATATCTACTCTTCATACTGTCTGCAATGAAATACAAAAGTCAGAGTAAATTTGGAAATCACCTATTTCTGTCTTTATATGCACTTTCCATACTGTCACAACTTTTGAGACACAGTTGTAGTTAGTAAAATTATTTCAAAGTGGACTAAGGGCAGAGCCACCCCAGCACATGCATACATGCATATCTCCTCATTCCTCCAAGAAGACAGCACCAAAAACCCCTACACTGCTGCAGAAGGGCTCAGGAGAGAGGGATGGGAGAGACACTGCTGCAGAAGGGCTCAGCAGAGAGGGATGGGAGAGAAAGGGGAGAGCAGGGAAAGGGGGACAGGCAGTATTGGATTTTAATCTGGTCCAGAAAGACTGTGAGAAGGCTGAGAGAGGGTGGCACGGTGGGCTATTCGTCTCTACTGTAGTCGCTGTCAGGGGGTTAATGGGCTTCTTATCTCCCCGAGCGCATCGTCGCTGTGCAGAGGGCTCCAGCACCCCCCCCCCCCCGCGCCCCTTCTCTGCTGGCCCAAATTCCATATCCCTGCGGCCCATATCGGGAGAGTTTGCAACCCGCTACTTGCTATCCCATGTCGCTAACCTGGCCACACCATGCAGTCTTTGTTTTCATCAGTAACCAACTGCCAACTACTGCTGTTGTTATATGGAGTAAACTAACTTTACTTTTACGTATTTATTGTATGCGGTAAAATTTCAGCGAGAACTTTTTTCAGACATATACTCTTCACTTCAGTGGAACGCAAGCATCCATTCTGCCACTGATACGGTCATACTCTCTATCAGCTGGATAATAACATCATTTGCTGAAGCCTCCCTTACCTGGCGACTATACAACACTCCAAAGATAGAGCGTAAATCAGGCAGTGAACAAGATGGGAATGTCTTTGGAACAAATAAACCAGATGTACGCATTTTAAATTCCAGAATTTACTGGAGTGGCTTCAATGGGTTTAAATGCAGTTTGACTGCAATTCATTGATGTTAAATTACAATCATGATTCAAGTGCAAATATGTACAATAACAATAGTGAGTTGAATGAAGATTTGAAAACTGGATCCCATTCAGAGTCTGGCGTAAGGCAGTTTCAGTCAAGAAGCAGAGCCGAATAACTGACCAAAACTTCGTGGAGCAAAGACAGTGAAAGACTGCCATCTGGAGGAGCAATAAATACACTGTGCACAAAGGCACCAACACAGACGAACTCTCCCCTACTCACGCGTGTGAACGCGCATACGCGCAGGTGTACTCACATGCATACACAAACGCTCACACGCACACGCGCATCTCAATCCACCTGATAAAATAGCCACGTGCATGGTAATGCAAACAGAAAGAAACACAATAAATAAGCAGGAGTGTAGAGCTTGCATAACTGCTGATAACCATTGTTTACAAATAAAAACAAATCTGATGAACTAATGCAATATCTGATGAATTTTCCAAACATACAGAGTACTGTTTTTTAGCCATTTATTGTCATGCTGAAATATCTCCCTCAAATAAAACCGAAATATTTCTAATTAGAGACTGCCCCAAAAAAATCATCGTCAGTCAAATTAATAAAAAGTTGCCGCTGTGATGGCTTGGGTAGATAATTAAGCCCATAAATTGAAGACGCCTCAACTTATCCAGGCTGAAAATGAGGAATAATTAAAGAAAATAAATGTAAAGTATAGTGAAAACAGGCCCTGGTAAATCTGGACTCTCATGGGGCCAACACAAAAACAGCCCAGGGTCTTTTCTAGTTTGTTATCACCAAACTCTCATGGAACAAATGCAATATTTATGAATGGTAAATATATTGGCTCAAAATATAATTTCATGCAATTTTGATTGTTATCAGTATGTTTATATTCATCATTAGTATTTATAATATCCCAGTATTTGGGGTAATTCCTGAATCTCATGCTTCACTGACATTTGTTTTGACAGAATAAGAGAATAGTTTCATATATTCACTGACATTTTTCTGCACCTGTCAAAAAATGATACACAGGTGTGTCCTGTTCTGATAAGGATGTTAATCCACTCATCCAAAATAAATCCTGCTCTTTTCCCGAGTTTTATATATTTTCTGTATGTCCAAGAGAACTTTTTTTTGTCAGCAGAGAGCTAAGGCGTAGAGAAATGGTTACCTTAGGTACGGCTTTTGGCTGCTAGTGCCAGAGGCCCCATTTTGCAATATTATTGTTTGACGTTGCATTCCCTGTAAATTCAGTCCACAATTTGTTTGCTGAGAGATTGTTTCTACTTCTGCATTATGAACACTATCCAAACTTCTCTGATCTGGCCCAAAAGACTGTAATGTTGGAGTCGATCCCTGGGTCCGAAACTAACTGGGTAAATCAGACACTGAAACGTGGAAGTAAGAGTGATGATGGGCAGAAGCCCAAGACGGTGGCTCTCTGAAGTTAAAGTAACCGGCCTCTCATGCTCTTGCTTCCACTTTTCTTCAGAGGAACTACAAAATGTGACGCTCGATGATGCAGTCTTCCTCAAACTGCTCTTCCGAAACGAGTGGTTCCTCAATAGGCCAAAGCATCCACTTTCAGTCATTCACCTTTCGCAACAAACATCCCCTTGAAGTGTCTCGAGGTGAAGAGCCACAGTACTTATGAAAGCACAGGGCTTTACTCTCTCGAACACCACTGAGCAACCACACAGTGCCCAAACAGCACGCTCAAAAGCTACAGAGTGCCAGCGAAGGCACTCTGGCATTTTCTGTCTGAGCAAGGTAGCCATAGTAATAGTTCACCCACAGGTTACACGCCACCGCCATTTCCCTTACCACTGCTCTACTACAGAACACAGTATGTGTGATAAAGGTCAGATTTATGTTCAGCAGCAGTGCTTTCAGGGGAGAAGCAGATTCAGTTCGAAGAAGAATTCCAAGAAATGAACTTCTGTAGGAGCCTTTCACCTAATCAGGTGATGAGAACATGTGACAGTGATGACTCACAAGCTGAAAACTGGCACAAAACATCCCCTGAAAATAATGATTCGTACCGACCCATTTTCAATTTTTTTTTTTAAAGTGACAGTGAGTGAACTCTGAAAACACTCAAAGTTACCAGGTCTGGCCAGTACTCCTCCTTACGAGTAAAGAAAAATAATTTTGATGCAAAATTCAATCAATGCGATTGAAAATTTGGGATACATGTAGCTAATCCTAATTTTATTTGTTGCAATTTTAACAATTATGAAGCGAAGGTTAGATAGCCAGCACTGAGCACAGGATGTGCCAAAAGCATGCTTGGCAATTAACAGTCATTTGTGTATTTTTGTAAATTGAATAAAAATTTTTCTGAGTTGAATTTACCATTAAATCACCGCAACATTGCACTGTGGTTATATTGCAGTTAATGGCCAATTGATTATAGTAATTATTAGACAACTTGTTCATCAAGGACAATAATTGAAAATGGGTCAAGGCTGCTTTGTGTTTGAAAGAATTTTTCTGTGCCCCCTCTAATTTCAGCCACGTAGCCAGTGCAGAGATGCAGACCTGGACTACAGACGCTCCACAAAGTCTCTCTTTAAAAGAGTCATGTGAGGAGGGAGTGATGCAGAGGCAGGGGGGTGTGTGTGTGTGTGTGTGTGTGTGTGTGTGGGGGGGGGGGGGGGGGGTGTTCGCTCACTGTGGTTACAAAGTGATGTGCCACAAACAGCTGCACAGTAACACAGGGTTTCCATTCAAAAACACTTCCTCTAGACGAGACAATACCACCACCTTCACTAAAATAGTGAATCGGAAGGGAACAGCACTGTCATGCCGAGATCAAAGGTGCACCAAGAGAACCAGCAGACAGCCCAGCTAAGAGAGACCGTTCAAAAGCTGTATTGATTTTCCCTCCGACGAGAGAATCAACAGTTTCTCGCTGCCATTACATTCCTTGGCAACTCCCGCTTTTGTACTATGCCGATATGCACAGTTCAGTCACTTATTGACGGGCACATTGGGAAAACACAGCAAAACTGGGGCTTCTGCCAGGACTCAAGTTTGTCAGGACTGCAGCTTGAATGAGACAGAAAACCATCAACAAGTATCTGATACGACAAGATTTATACTCCAATATTGCCACAGAGGAGCCATATTGAACTCACTCTCCAAATAAATCATTAGATCACCATAAAATTCACATTATACAGAATTCCTGCTCAAAAGACAGCAGCAGAGGATTGATCTGTTTAAAATAAACTGCAAATGCTTAAAATGCAGTCACAACATGCATGTGCGCATACTACATACACACTGATATGAGGCAGGAAGGTACTAAATGGGGCCACCTGGATCCACAAAAGCAGAAGAGGATATGAAAGAAAAAAATAATGAGTTTTTGTGAAGAAAACGCTCAAGCATGAATTACCATGTAAATGGTAATCAAGATAAGCCTGCATTCCGTATAAAGTGCACCATGTGACATCACATGCCCTGAACTTTCTGCGGTGCACATGCTGACATTCTAATGAATGGAGCTATACATTGCTCTATAGTCTAACAACAAGCGGTTTCAGAAGACACAGGCAAACACACACACTCAAGTAATCTATTGTAATTTACATTGCCTAGTAGAAGACGTGGACCTGGGATCCTCAAACCAGGTCTGCAAATTTAAATCCTACACTGGTTTTCTTTCCTGCTAGGTAATTAACTAGTCAATTAGAGTGAATTATTGACCAGAATGACTTGAAATCTCACTCCCTGAAGAGGAGAGTGTGAGAAGCAGCAGTCCTCAGTCCTCAATAACTGTGGTGTGAGGTACGGGGAGACTCGCATGTTCCATAGTTCCTCAAAACTTTGTGTTCAAGGACAACCAGACAGCAAAAGGCAATTAGGAAACATCTGAACAAAGATGAGTAAAAAAAGAAAAGTAAGGGTTCAAACTGTACAGTTCAGCCAGTGAGGTCTGTTATAGCAGTTAAAAAAAAAGTATAAAAAGTGAGTCAGGTGTCAGCAGGGCTGGATTTCCTAAATCAGTGCACAAGAAACACTCTTTCACTTCAAAAAATGAAAGATGAAAAAGCTAGGTAAGATGAATTTACTTATTGTAAGACTTCAAGCAGTCATTTCTATCACCATTTTTTCTTAGCAAGACAAAACATTTGTCCTTGATTCCAGGTAATTTTGACTAGCTTGCCAATGGAATCAGTTAATTTTCACTTGTCAAGGAATTTGCTCGACAAGCGAAAAATTTCTTATTCCATTGGCAAGCAAGTTTTTCATTTTTCGCAGTGTGGCCAGAGAGCTCAAATGAAACAAACTAGCCATTCAACTTCTCTTCACTGCATCCTCAGGATGAGGAGACATGCGACCAAGCAGCAGCTCCTCTTTGGGGGGGAAAAAATGGCAGTGAGCGCGAAAAACAGCCAGTACGCGCAAGGAAACTTCTGCTTCGCGCGCGCTGGAGGGCATGCACGCACCAGTAAATTCATATTTCCCCTGTGAGGTTCATTTCTGCTCGCGCGACAAGGCATGCACGCTCGCGCGGGCCGTACTTCCTCGCACAAAACTCATTTCTGCTCGCGCGAAACAAACTTTTGACATTTAGGGGCGGAGACTGCTTGCTCCCTTATGAAAATCACACCCCAACGAGATCACACCCACACAACCTCCTGCAACCTAGAATGGCAGCTTCCGTTATCTAACGTAAAGACGACAGATGTAATTTCATAGCTATTTAAAGCTTTTGGCAAAATGTTCGGAGTGATTGGCAGTTTTTTATCAATCCAATTTGATGGCATGAATCATCCCAGGTTAAATAGAAAATTAACTTTGGGTGTTTCCTTTCATTTGTCGTTGAAATGGTTATTTGGCCAATTTAGTTTCTTTCCATTCTGATCACATTTTTTTTCCATTTTTGTTTCAGACCTCACATCTGGGAACCTGCAGACAAACAGTGTCCATACAGGGGTGCTGTTGGCTGCAAAAAAAGTCGTTTCAGACAAATAATACGCTCGTCGTTAACAGAGTGAAGAAGTAAGATCTTTTGAAAATGACAATGGCAGGGATGTACTGGGCGGGGTAGGCGGGGGGACTCCTTCCGCCTACCTCTCCATCAGGAAAAAAAATTAAAACTACAGATAAAAAAATAATATATATATATATACCCAGACTCCAAACCCCTAATCCTCCATTTATGTTATCCAGTGGCTATATTTCTCCGAACAATAGGCCTATTTCTATACTCAGCCAAAACTAGAACGGGCACTCGGTAGAGCGGATACCTTCGCCGACGCCACTGAATCCCTCGCCACTGGCGTTGGTTTCATGCCGATCGGATAAAAATTGACCGAGATATGGCCGAAAGTCGGTTTTGACCTTTTCGTGGCCTTGACCTTGACCTTTGACCCGATCACTCCCAAAATCTAATCGATTGATCCTCAGGTCATGCCAAATCAACCCACCAAATTTTATGAAATTCCATTTGGTACTTTTTGAGTTATTCGATACACATACAGACAGACACCAGGGTTCCCACAGCTTAGGGCAAGTTAAATTCAAGACTTTTTAAGACTTTTTTAATGCCATTTGATATTAAATTTAAGACCAACTTCATAATAAACACAAATGGAAAAATAACACCTCATCATAGGATTCGGGACAATTTTGCCCAAATGTTTATTTGAACATGAAATATGACCTTTTGATCAAATGACAACGTTTTTTTGAAAAACATTAATACTGGGGATGGACGATATTAGATTTTTGGCCGATATCCGATATGCCAATATTTTACAACTCATTTGGTCGATATCCGATACTGATACCGATATTTTTTCCCCCACATCTAATTGCAGTGTTCATCTAGTTTCTGCAGGGGAATTAACAGACAGAATTATTCTGCAGACTCTTCATCATGTCGGCCTGCTGGCAAATGCAGACATAAGACAAAGCTGAAAATGATGTAACATCAGTAATTTCTCCTTGTGCAAAATAAGAAAAATACCTCAATTTACGTTATTTAAAACATGTCATATTTATTCATTACAATTGTTTTTAAACAAAGCAAATAAGATACTTTCAGCCTGTCCTACTTAAAACAGACTTATGACAACACCCACAACCAATTTTACCTCTATTCACAAGGAACATGTATTAAGTGCATTGTACAACTGTACAGCAATGCCCGTGACCTTTGACCCCTTAGGCGGTACTGCATCAAAAATCGACATCAGTGTGTAGAAGACATCACCACATGGGCTCAGGAACACTTCAGAAAACCACTGTCAGCAACTACAGTTCGTCGCTACATCTGCAAGTGCAAGTTAAAACTCTACAATGCAATGTGAAAGCCATTTATCAACAGCACCCAGAAACGCTGCCGGCTTTGCTGGGCCCAAGCTCATCTAAGATGGACTGATGGAAAGTGGAAAAGTGTTCTGTGGTCTGACGAGTCCACATTTCAAATTGTTTTTGGAAACTGTGGACGTCGTGTCCTCCGGAGCAAAGAGGGAAAGAACCATCTGAACTGTTGTAGGTGCAAAGTTCAAAAGCCAGCATCTGTGATGGTATAGGGGTATATTAGTGCCCAAGGCATGGGCAACTTACAGATATGTAAAGGCTCCATTAATGCTGAAAGGTGCATACAGGTTTTGGAGCAACATATGTTGCCATCCAAGCAACGTCTTTTTCATGGACGCCCCTGCTTATTCCAGCAAGACAATGCCAAGCCACATTCTGCACGTGTTATAACAGCATGGCTCCGTGGTAAAAGAGTCTGGGTACTAGTCTGGCCTGCCTGTAGTCCAGACCTGTCTCCTATTGAAAATGTGTGGTGCATTATGAAGCATAAAATACAACAACAGAGACCCCGGACTGTTGAACAACTTAAGCTGTACATCAAGCAAGAAAAACTTCAAAATTGGTCTCCTCAGTTCCCAAACATTTACTGAGTGTCGTTAAAAGGAAAGGCGATGTACGACAGTGATAAAAAGGCCCCTGTGCCAACTTTTTTGCAATGTGTTGCTGCCTTTAAATTCTAAGTTAATGATTATTTTCAACAACAAAAAAAGTTTCTCAGTTTGAACATTAAACATCTTGTCTTTGCAGTGTATTCAATTGAATATAAGTTGAAAAGGATTTGCAAATCATTGTATTCTGTTTCTATCTACAATTTACACAACGTGCCAACTTCACTGGTTTTGGGTATGTATATCGGCAGATATCTGCAGAATGGCCGATGTCCGATATTTAATTTTAAAGCCGGTATCGTTCACTGATATGGCACTGCTTTTTTCAGTTCCTCCTCCACCTCTGCCAATTCTGCCATTTTTTCTTTGTGGCGCTTTCTCAGTGTGTTCACTAATTCATCTTGAGTTCACATTTTTAAGACTTTTGAAAGATTTATTTAAGACATTTTAATGCCAATTAAGGCCTTGTTTTTAGATTCGTGAATTTAATGCCTTTTAAGACTTTTTAAGGATCCGTGAGAACCCTGGACACACACACAAACAAATAAATACACGGGGATAAAAACATTACCTTCGTCAGCGAAGTCGCTGGCGAAGGTAATAAATACACGGGGATCAAAACATTACCTTCGTCAGCGAAGTCGCTGGCGAAGGTAATAAATACACGGGGATCAAAACATTACCTTCGTCAGCGAAGTCGCTGGCGAAGGTAATAAGAACTTCACACTCGTTTGGAGGTCAATAAGTTGAACATACAAGAAATGAGGTTTTAAATAATGATTTTATCTAATTCTGTATTCATTAAATACGGTGTATCATAAAAATAATGTCCATAATGTAACCAGTTCCACCGGAAATGCTACGGAAATGTCCAAGAGTAAAAATGGTAAGTTACAACTTGAATAAGAGCAGTGTGCAGGCGATTACGTATGGTTTGGGCAGGCACACGACTTCTAAACAATTAATTTAGACCAGGAACCCAGGGGTGTCAGCCTAGCTAAAGCGGTTACAAATTTTCATGTGTATGAGAGTGCCAGCATGGTTCCAGGTAAAGCAACATGGAAGTCTGCCAGGTTTCCAGTGGTGGGTGTGGCCATGGAGGGCCTAGAATGGGAGCCCAGAAATTGGGCTGGATCATCCTAAAAAGCTACAACTTAAAACCACCTCATACCCATTACCCATTGTCTCAGGATCATTGGATGAGGCATGCCAGAAACTTCCATTGGTGAAAGGGGTCCGCCAGACCTAATTATCTAGGCCCTCAAAATTGGACTAGATCAGCTCAATTAGTTACAAGATGAAACTTGTTGCAAAATGTCCAGAATACTCCCCTGAATAAGAAATAGCCATTGCCAGAATTTTTGTGTGGTGGGGTACCCCTGCCTGAAGGCCTTAATTAGGCCACACCCTTAAAATACGCTAGCTCATTTAAAGCGATGGTTTCGCACCCAACACATCGCCGACACACTGAGAACCGTTCATGGCGGCACCAAATCAGGCCGATGATCGCGTATTCTTCTGCCGATTTTTCTACTGATAGTTATTATAATATATTATTATTATATAGTTATGCCAGTTCTATGTTGCATTCTTCGCTAATCAAAGAATGTTGTGTGTAAGCGCCACTGCAATATTCCTTGTACTTTCTGTATGAACGGCGTCGGAAATTTTGAAGCGAGAGAACGAGGCAGTAAGATCACGTCAACACATTCATCTGTGGAGCATGGTTTCGTTTACATCGGTACCGATGAGGACTAAGCATGGTAGAGCAAAACCAGTTTCAAGTGCCCCGTTGAAATCGGGAGTAATTTTCTGTCCCAGAAAATGGCGGCCAGTGTCAATTTTTAATCGGCGCGAAACCATGGCTTTAACAGTTACAAGATGAAACTTGTCGCATAATGTCCATCATTAATCCCTTCAGTAACAAATGGCCGTTGCCAAATTTTTATGGTGGTATATTGTGCCTGAACCTCCTATTATTGCAAATACTACCATTTTATTCAGGCCATGATAGAAACCATTGTTCACATTTACCAGAAAAAACAGAGCGATACTGGCACTTGTTTGTTTGGTGGTTAAATCTTTACTGTTACTTCTCTGTGGTTAAGTTCTCAAGCACAAGTCAAGGGTTTCCTGTTTCCCTTTTTCATTCACACCACACATGTGGTTTGGCATCAAGATTTAGACAAGCAGTAACATTGTATTACATAGGAAACGGGTAGTTTCACCTCTGATAATGCTTCTTTATATCAAGGACCTGCTTATACTATAAAGATGCTGACCATCCCTTGACCATGAGTTCCTTCAAAAACCGATCACAGTGAAGACTGTCTTCTTGTGTCCCCCGTATATTCTTGTTTTACCAATTTACTGTTCAATTTTCCTAATTGATGGCAAGACAAGAGTAAGGGTAAGTCCGCCATTTCTTTATTTCACTAGTTACAAACAGATTCTAACGCCTGACTAAGGTGGGATCAGAGTGTATTTCAGACTGATAGGCAAAGTTCTCATATATAAATGTGAGCAATCAAAAGAAAATTTGATTTCTTGCAATTATAAACTAACCCTGCCCCTGAAATTCTCTTGGATACATTCCCCTCACCCCCCTAAAGCAGAATGCTCATTTTTTACTGCTTATCATACATGACCCCTCCCCTGTGCGTCAGTGCCAGTTTGCACTGCCAGTTTGCACTGACGACATGCGGTAAAATCCCCCCCCCCCAGTAAAAATCCCCCATTTTTTGAAAAAAAACCCTCCTGGAAAAAATCCCCCATTTTTTGAACAGGTAAAAATCCCCCAAATTACAAAAATACTGTTTTGACTATTAGGATTTATTATCCAAAGATTTGCAATGAGGACTGTCAGTTTCTGAATAATGTCAAGATTCTGAATAAATGTCAAGACATTTACCCGGATTCCTGTGGATTGGAATTTGTGTGACTGTTAGGACACTTTCTCCTTATTCACCTATAGATGCATCAATAGAGTTTTTCGAAAATTCATCTCCCCGGATTTGTCATCGTCAAGTTCAAGGCTTTAGACCTCCTTTCCCTCTTGTACGTACTAAAGTTATGGCCCCTTACTTATCTAGAATAGACCATTAATGAAGAGGTTGAAAGCTTGCAACATGCTGAGGCCGTTTTACCATCTGCTGATCTTACAGTTCAAGTGGTAGGTACATGGGGTATATTGCAGTGACTGGTCTCAAAAACAATGGATAAAGCCAGCTACATGTACCAAAACATGTCATGCAGTTCCAATATGGTACCGGCAATCCGATAGAGGGTGCTGATACGCAACCAGGCTATGAGGCTAGAGGGCGCGCACAGCATCAGTTTTAAAGCTTATTCATTCATTCATGTAATTGTACACATCAGTTCCTCCTTCAGCTCTTTAATGTTCATCTTTTCTATCTCTTTCATTTTCGATACAAGTAATTCTCAATTATATGGGAAATAGGCGGTGTAAAATCTTGTAATTTCTCTGAAGTTTTCTGAAGGTTAGTTCCCTGGTTTTGGCACCGCATTATCATAATTTATGGTTATTATTATGGTATTATTATGGTAATTTATGGTAATTATTATTATGATAATATTGGACGTGGGAATGCAGCTTTGGGAATTATGTGGCATTTTATATTTATAGCTGCACTGTCATGCATCCTGTGGTGATGCAATGCTAATGCATATATTGTGATAATGCAGTGCCCAAACCGCGCAGTACATGAGGTAATTACAACACATTGGTTCCTGGGCAGCAATGTAAACAAATTGTTGGCAAAGAACTCCATCTACTAACTAAACCAACACTTTCCCTGTTAAAATATTGAACAATTTACAAATTGTGTATTCTTAATCAATTTTAATTTGACCATTGTTGAGAAAATACTTTACTCTCATACTTTTGTACTATGTAGTGTCTTCAGCCTATAATACATTATAACATGAATCAGCCTGGTCAAATTAGGGCCTTCTGGTGGGGTACCCCACCACACAAAAGTTCTGGCAATGGCCATTTCTTATTCAGGGGAGTATTATGGACATTTTGCAACAAGTTTCGTCTTGTAACTAAATGAGCTGATCTAGCCCAATTTTGAGGGCCTAGATAATTAGGTCTGGTGGACCCCTCCCACTAATGGAAGTTTCTGGCATACCTCAACCAATGATCCTGAGACAATGGGTAATGGGTATAAGGTGGTTTAAAGTTGTAACTTTTCAGGATGATCTAGCCCAATTTCTGGGATCCCATTCTCGGCCCTCCATGGCCACTCCCACCACTGGAAACCAGGCAGACTTCCATGTTGCTTTACCTGGAACCATGCTGGGCACTCTCATACACATGAAAATTTGTAACCGTTTTAGCTAGGCTGACACCCCTGGGCTCCTGCTCTAATTCCTAGTGGACGTTGCAGTGACAAATTGATTATGCAAATGACGTAAGACAATTTGTCGGTCTATTGCTTTTGACGTCACACGTGGGCTATCAGAACGAGGTCAGTTAGCTGTGGTGCCAGTTTGTTGGAGACGTGTCCGAAGATCGTGGATAGTCCGTCGACTGCAAACCATAACCCTTGCAACGTCAGTGACGGACGTTTCAGTATTAACATATTTAATATATATTTAATATATGTTCTAAATATATTATATATATATATGTTCTAAATATATTATATATATAGATTATATGTTCTAAATATATTATATATATATATTATATGTTCTAAATATATTATATATATATTATATGTTCTAAATATATTATATATATAATATATGGGTTTTGGCTTAAAGTACGCTTTCAGTGCTACGTACCTATGCACGTCGGAGTTGATGTGTGTCATGATGTCTATAAATATTTTATGAGTGTGAAGTTTCTTTTTTGACTCCGTATATCCCACTTTATTCCTAAAAAAAAAAAAAAAGAAAAAAGAAAAAGAGGCGGCAATGGGAAAGGCGAGAAAGTTTGAACACAAAATCGGTGCTTTGAACTGGTGTAAAACACCATGAATTGCAAGACAAACATTAATCCAGCAGTTATACCAGAATCTCAAATCGTCATTATGGACGACATGTCATACGAAGTCCTCGAGCTCTACCTACTGCACTCCCCAACGTTTGCTTACTGGCTTGCCATCCAACTTCATTCTAGTCCAATTTCATTAAAAAAAATGGCAAGGTCACCAAGAAGCGAATACAGTTAGCCATTACAGCTGATGACCAGTACACAAATTAGCTGGCTGCATAAGACCAACAAGATGATCTCAACACATAGAGGGCAGGTAATATTATTCATGTAGCGAGCTGGCCACAGTTAATTACTCCTTCCTCGCTCTTTGGCCATCGAGCTGGCCATCTAATAATAGCATAGTGACGTTTCAATAAAATAACCTAGCGACTGGGTCATTCCATACTAAGCTATACAAATGTGTTGCAATGGTGATGAAAATTCAAATACACCTTTTCCGACGTTTTTCATTGCAGTGGTGAAACCCCTATCCATGGGCATCACAAAGAAGCATGCAAGAAAAAAACCCAAGTGATCACTTCAGTTCAGTGACCCCATAATGTACTCAGGTGGCAGGCATTGTGGGTGTAACGAGGACACAAAACAGATATTGAATTCATGAAAATCAGATACATTTCAAAGTCAATTCTTTTGGATGATAAAAGACCTCAGTCTATCAGTAACATTTATGGACAATTATGGCCAGTCAATGTTTTTCATGTCTATTGTCCTCAATGTTTGTATTCCATTCATCTGGCTTCAGTGCAAAGCATTGTTGAAATTTTGTAACTGGTTACCTGTTGCTCCAAACCATCAAGGGAATAAATTATTTTATTCACAAGAAGGTATTTCAAACAATAAGAATTAAAAAATAAATCAGGTGGCAAATTGGGGTCACTATCTCACAGACTTCAGTAACATTGAACTTCTTTCTACAACCACCGACGTCACCATCTGCTGGCAATTAAATATAATGCAAATTTTTGAGATTTCCGCATCGGCCTCACTTTTTAGATCCAGGTGTAGCATCCATCTTTTTATATAGTCTATGCACAGGACACGATCTACACATATTTCTTGATGTTATCATCGACGTAACACGATATTAGGACACAGAAAATTTTTTTTTTTTCAATCATTATTTTTAGAAGCATGGTATATATAGGATTGTCTGACGCTTTCTGAAATTTTTATGCAGGAAGCGAGTACCTTAGTTCGCCGCAGTCATCTTTACGCCATTTGCATACATTATGCAAATTAACCCACAGGTCTGGACGTAACTTGTGGGGACATGACTGGTTACACCCACGACGGTCATTTCAAATCGCATTTCTGATCAGACGAGTCCCTGTAATTTAGTGCAGGCAATTGAAACAGTTATTACGGGTATTTCTCTGCAATATTCCATTTTACTTTGTTTCGAAGTATCAAAGGCATGTCATGAGCATTTCATGAAGTTGGCTGCCAAATTTTGTGACAAAATATGGCTTTCATAATGCTTTGGCTGACATCAGGACACCCCTTTTTTCTGCTGTGTTGTTGAACCGATGACTCTGTTTTTTTTCTTATGTATATCTTCAATCCAGGAGTGAATACATATGAACAATGCAAATCATTTAATTCTCTTCAAAAAAAATTTATTGTTCATTCTTATGCAACACAGTGAATTGCACAGTTTAGAATGGAATGACCCGACTCCAAATATACTCAGCATTGCAACAAAAGAAACTCAAGTTAGCTAGATATTTAATGCACTCTTATGGTTACTCAGACAAAGTGACTGCAAAACAAAGAAAAGTTTAATGAAACGAGTGTATATGTGCACGCTAGTAATAAATCTGATTTTCTATAATAATTTTGCACAAACTTTTTTTCCGGTCTGTCTTTAATTAACTTGCGTTTCTTTTGTTGCTCAGTACATATTAGCAAGATAAGAGCCAACGGACATACGGGTCATGATACCAGATAAACCAGTTCGCCAGATATTTGACCTCAGTTTCTATTCACAATAGGCCTATATCAATCAAAACACATAAATATATTCAGTATTTTAATATGACGTCGAATGAGTTTCTGGTTTTGTAGACACTGCCTGACAGATTTTGGCGTCGGTAGACCTTGCGTGTGTGATAGCCTTTGGGTATGATTTTTGTATGTGCGGTTGGAGAAGGAACACGGTATTTGATTAAGCTGGTTTTACATAACTAACTTTAGCCTAAATGTAACATTTTTCAATTAAAGTGAGAATGTGTTGTGAATTTGCAGACCTGTATGTCTAAGGCCGAGGGTGATGCTCAATAAACATCACTCGCTGTGGACAGTAGTGCCGTGTGACTTGTGTTATTTCTGCGGCTGCAGTGTCTATCAAGTAAACGCAGAGCTTTTCACATGAGGATCTTCAGTTCTGGTGTATGTCTCAGTTTGGAAGCATTTGTGCGTGCGTTCGGTAATCTTTTTACTGATGTCAGGAACCCTGTAAAACTGCGTCCCCCTAATTAAAAAATCCCCACTACACCACCGGACAATGTTATTGGAGATGGGCCGATAGACAAACAGTTAGCAATAGATAATAGCACAGGCAGTCCACATTCACATTGATATTTCCTTCACGGTAATTGGCAGAATATTGGCAGTCAGCCTGTTTCAGTTTGATGGTGAAGCCACCAGGATTGAAATACATGTAAAATAGCAATTGTTTCCACATCCCCAGAATTTAAACGAACAAGATGGGGGCAGACATCGTCGCAAAGTATAGCCATCTGCTAGGTTCCTGCCTATGACAGATGGGGTCTGGCTAATAACGTTATGGCAAAAATAAAACCATATCGCAAACATATGATTATTTTTTGCTAAGATTTTCCCTCGCTTAATGTTAGCGAGTTAGCTGGCTACTAATCTAAAAAGTGATATGTGATTGCACACATTGCAGAATAACGGGTCATCGTGGCATAATCGGTATGTCAGCAATTAAGTTAGTCCACCAATATTAATAGTTTAATGATTGATAACCTTACTAATCTTAAGCGCTGAACATGTTGCCAAAAGCTTTAAGTGGCAATAAAATTATATCCGGCTTTTTTACATAAGATAACGGAAGCTGTTATTCTAGGTTGCTGGAGGTTGTGTAGGTGTGAACTCTTTGGAAGTGACCAATCATTAGAAGCCAAGCGGCCACCCCTGGTCTCCGCCCCTAAATGTCAAAAGTCTGTGTTCCGCTCGAGCAGAAATGAGTTTCGAGTGAGGAGGAATGGCCCGCGCGAGCAGAAATCAGTTTCGAGCGAGGAGATATGGCCCGCGCGAGCGTGCATGCCTTCTCGCGCGACCAGAAATGAACTTTGCGAGGGAAATATGAATTTCATTATTTATATGAATAAATATTATTCTCCACAAATATTTGAAATACAACAAAAATGCATCAATAATAAACCAAGAAAATGACTGAAATAACTCTATATCTGACGACTGAAAGGGTTCAGACCCATGTACTTAAATCACGTTTCAATTAATTAAAAAAACAAACAAAAAAAAAAAGGTAAATAGGAGGAGCACTGAAGGGGAGAAGATGGGGAGAGGTTTGAGAGAAACTGACCGGTCACAGGAGCAGGCCACCATCAGACTGAGCAGGTTGTAGATGATAAAGGTGAAGATGACCGCAGTGATGGTCCCGCGGGGTATGGAGTAACTGGGGTTTTTCAGATCTCCTGTTACACAGGGTCCCCAATGAGAGGAGATACCAGTCAACACTTGACTTTGATTTTTCAGGCACCCTCATGCTCTCCACCACTATGTACACACACAACAACATGCGCACACATGAACACTCCTGGGCCCACTCGCATGTGCTGACTCACATGTGCACACACACACACACACACACACACACACACGCACACACGCACACACGCACACACGCACACACCCACACACCCACACACCCACACACCCACACACCCACACACGAGTGCGCATGTGCAAACATGCTCCTACCAGACATGTTGGATCCAGCCATGATCCCAGTGCAGCCATTGAACATAACAGCGAACACTGTGGCGAAGGTCATCTGGATTCCTGTAGTGTAGTCCACTGTGTACCCAGCTGGGAGGGAGAACGGAACTCATGAGGGAGCGGACATGAACACATCCAAAGATTCCAGAAAAATACAACTCAGTCATGATACTGTGGGTTTCATCACGATCATGAGACACAGGGGTCCCCACTCGTGATACACATTGCAATACCTTTTGCTGGTCCATCTTGCCTAATATCTGTTTTCTTATCTCAAAGCTTTTGGCACACGTGGTTTTACAAAAGGAGCTGAATTACACCATAATCTCCATTCTCCACTTGATGAGAAGTGGCACTCTCTCGAACACAGTTATTTACACTGTTATGGAAAGCCCCTGTGAAGCTCTGAGCTAAATAATAGTTTAATAGAGGTGCAATCGCTTGGTTTCAGGAGACTTGGATTGTGTGAGCAATTTTACGGTCATTTTGGGCTGTTTTTTAGACTCTAAAGAACTAAACAACAGGTCCCCATAGACTTCAGTTGTTTTGGAGAAGGCTGAAGTGGAGTTGCTTAGGAATCTTTTCTTCGTATTTTATGGATTCACATACTTCACCCATGTTTCAACAGACATGTGGGTGAGTAAATGGTGAAAGAATTTCCACTTTTGAGTGACCTGTTGCTTTCCTCCTTTGACTGTAAATGATCAGCCTAAACAATTTACATTGAGGTGACATCTTCCCCGACAACCACTGCATCACTGTCATGCCATTTGACCCGTGTCACGGTCAATGCGATAGTTATCCATACAAAATTTCTGTCAGCCATAGGGCATATACAGACACACTTCTACAGCAGCAGCATACTTTTAATTAGGGGGGGGAGGTGGGAGAAGACATACGTCACCCCCCATGTTTTCATCATTAATACTTGCCAGACTACTTCACATCTGACAGAGGAGACTACACTGCTTCTGTGTTCCTGAATAATGGTAAACCATCCAATGATCATGAACATAAAAATAATTAAAACAAGTCGACATGGTCTACAACATCCCCCGCCAATCGTGCGCTTCTCATTTTCGAACTCAATCAAGGCCTTTATGGTCTGAAGCTACACACCAAATTTGGTTACTGTATCTGTAGTAGTTTCTGAGTAAAGCTGTCCCCTTTATCTCGGACGGACGGACGGACGCACACACGGACGGACGGATGCACGGACGGGCGGACGGACGGACGGAGGTCAAACCTATATCCCCCTCCCACTTCGTGTTGGCGGGGGATAATAAAAGCCGTCTCATATTAATCCATTTAATAAAAAGTTAATGCATCATTTATTAATATATTAATATCCAAATGATTTCTGTGTATATGAAAAAGAAAACATTTCTTTCAACTGTTTTCATATTCTTGGAGGGTAACGTATAAAGACAAAGTACGCAGACACATACTGCCTACTGATGCACCAACAAAGCATTACACTGGTGACATTAGCATGGCCCATTTCAAGAGTAAGAGCATAATGAGTGGATGTCAGAGATACAATGACAAACTGCTCAGTACACTGCTTTAGTTCCATGCTGAAGCATGTATAAATCATTCAGTCACGCTGCTCAAACACAGTAGAGCAGTAAATGCCGGTGGATTTATGGTAAAGGATCTGCATTATTAGCGCTGCATAATCAATTAGCTTGCTAGAAAAAGGGCAGAAAGACATTTTTCTCTGACACAAAATCTGTTTCACATTATATCCAGCCTGTATTTAATGGACACCAATCCTTGCCAGAACCAATAAAATTCATAAAAAATGAATTTTAAAAAGTTAATCAATCAGGCAGAATTAAATGTGGAAAAGCAGCTGCCGTAACCATAGAAATAGGGAGCAGGAGGTCCCCAGTGTTCCGTGCGCATTCACCTGCACACCAGTGGCGGCTATTGAACTGGCGATAGGGGAGGCTTTAAACAGTCCCTTAAAATTAATGATTGGTCGCGACCTATTTTCAATCATTCATTTAAATTAACATTACAGAAACTTCGACAACTCAACATTGTCAGATGTGGCCATTTTTCATGTATAACGCATACTGATTACGACTCCAGACTTCTCACACTTTTCTTTATTCAGGGATTGGAAGCAATGCACATGTTTCACGATCTTTTAAATAAAATGAGATCATCTGAAACGTCTTATGCAATTCCATTGCTTCAAACCCTTCCAGTGCACAAGGACTTCAATTCCGCAGAAGAATCTCATACATCTCTTACATACATTTGAATAATTGCTCACTACAGCAGAGGAATGTAAATATGCTATTAAACTCACACCGAATGCATGAGTTAAGAGGTATGCGTTATAAATTAAAACTGGCCACACCTGAAAATGTTGAGTTTTCAGAGTCTCTGTAATGGCAATTAAAAGCAGACCTTACCTTTCTGGGATGTCGCACAGCACTCAGTAACAAGAGCCATCTGGCAATGGCGGATCCCCCCGGTTGTAGGTTGTGTAACCTACAGGTGGTGTGGACAGACGGATGGACCGAAACCCCCAAAAGGCACAACTAGACCATAAGGAGAAGCTCCATACCAAATTTGGTGTTTGTAAGTGGTATAGTTTTTGAGTTCTGGTGCGGAAACAAATTTATTTCAGACGGACAGACAGACGGACGGACGGACACACTGATCGCTATAGCCCCCCGCATTATATGCCGGGGGGATAAAAATTTGAACATGACTAACTCAGCCTCCCTCAAAAGTCCCCCCCCCCCCCAGAAATTGCCTGCCTCCTCCAACGCAAAAAAAAAAAAAAACATAACTGTTCGTCAGACTACAAAGGTAACTAAATGTTACGAGGGCATTTTATTTCATACCACATATAGAATTGAATATTATTTAATTATTGTTGGTTACTTTTCACTTACCGGTGCCTCTGAATCGGATTCCATTGACCCGTTTCACTCGCGCTGCTCACTTCCTCGCGCCGCACGCAATATTTTTTTTGTAGGAGTGAAACAGGTCAATGGAGTCATATTTAGAGGCACAGGTAAGTGAAAACTAACCAACAGTAATGACAAAATATTCCACTCGATATGTGGTATAAAATAAAATGCCCTCGTAACGTTTAGTTACCTTTGTAGTCTGCCAAACTACCATTAACGTTTGTAAAATAGCATTTAAGCACCCGTTTGTGTAAGGTCAAATACGTCGTTTTTTTTTTTCTGCCAGAAAGGCGTGTGCCTCGCAAGCGGTGACAGCTATAGGCAGCTGGAAGGAGCACTGCGACAGATGACAGACAGAAAGCTCTGCAAATCATTTTACTCGGACCGAAGAAAATGATTGGCCAGACTTTTATCAGAAATATATGAGAATTGAATATTGAGTTTCAACACCTGGGGGATTTCTTTTACATTTTAGTGTGCCATACGCTTATTGGGAGCATTTTAATATGACAAAAGAAAAGTGCAAAAATGCCAGAAAGGTAAGAATTGCTTTAAATGAATGATTGAAAACATGTCGTGACCAATCATTAATTTTAAGGGATTTTTTTGAGTGTCCCAGGTCGCCAGGTCACCAGCCACCACTGCTGCACACTAACTGCTCCCACGTAAACACTAACTGCATGTCCCCCTCGCTACCCAAACATGCGCACTGAAAATGTACCCAGCACTCACCCTCAAGATTAGCCATCAAGGTCTCCAGCTTAAAGCCGGTGAAGTTGGCACTGCTGGGGATGGAGGTGTTCGGTGGGGGTGGGTCAAGGGGCACAATCCTTGGGCCAACAGCAAAGAAGCTGATGAAGATGGTGGCCAGCACCACCATGACGATGACGAAGATGAGGAAGGTGGCCTTGGCATAGATGTGCGCACCAACCAGGCAGACCAGCAGGCACAGTAGCAGTACGGTGGTGCCGTAGAGCAGAGACCACCAGTACCCCTGGGGCAGCACCTGGCTGGCGCCCAGGGCGACGGCCGTTCTGTCTGGGGTTGGGAAAAGTTAAACAGTGATCATAAATACAATATATTGAAGACCAAGGGTCTCAAACCTGTTTCTGATGTGACTCCAAAGAAGTTATTCAAACCGGAGACTAGACCACCACCCACATACCATGCCTGAAAAGACCCCTTTGCTATATTACTGGAAAAATATAAACTCAAATCTGAAAAAGTTAGGACGGTATGCTAAATTAAATTTAAAACAGAAAGCAGTTATTTGCAAATTATTTGACTACATACTATAGAAAACAATACAAAGGCACATTTTTTTACCACATTAATATTATTCATTTTCAAATTAAACTTATTTCAATTTTGATTCGTTAAACTTAGGACGGTCAAGTATTTGCCACTTTGTGATGTTGCCATTCACAACACTGAATATATACTGGGGAACTTAAGACACAACGTGATTGTTTAATGAGTAATTTTATCCCTTTCTTCCAGCAAACAAGTCTTAAGGTGTGCAACAGTACAGACTCTTAGTTGGTGCATTTTCAGTTTCAAAATGTGCTACATCTTCCCTATTGGAGACAAGTCAGAAGTGCAGGCAGGCCAGTCCAGCATGACCACCTGAGCAGCAATGCCTATGCAATGCATGCAAAATCTGCCTTTGTCTTGCATTGTTGAAATGTGGATGGGCAACATTGGAAAAAATGTCATCTTGAAGCCTGCATATGTTGCTCCAAAATCTCATTACACTTTTGAGCATAAATAGTGCAATCAAAAAAGTGCAAGTTACCATTACAAAAGGGCACGGACAGAACCCTATATTAGGACAGGCCAATGCTTTTAGATTTGTTAACACTCTGCATGGTATTTTTCTTATTTGTTCTGCAGTGTTAATAGTCCATTTCTGCCAAAAAAAACCCTGAACAAAATGATTTCTAGAACCACAACACACATTTCCATGGTACAATAGTCAATCACAACTGCCTCCAAACCCATAGAAGTCCATGGTGCTTCTGGACAGAGATAACATCAAGCTTCCTTTTTCCACAATAAAGTTTTAACTGGCATTTGTGGGTGTAACCACATAGAGGCTTGCCAATGCAATCTTGAGCCCGCGTGGATATATCATTTATAATTGGGTGTTCTCGCTGCCATGCCTTCTGAGTGATCGGGGATCACAGGTACTTGGCTTAGACTTGCACCGTTGTCCTTCTAGACACAGAAATTCCACCAGATTCCTAAAATCTATGTCATGTAACAACGAGGGTAAAACATCCAAATCCCTTCCCATCTTACATTGAGTGACATGTTTAAACCTGTTTCTCTAAAGCAGGGGTTCCCAAACTTTTCCAAATCAGGGCCCACTTGAAAATATAAAAAATGTCTGCGGCCCACCTTTGTCCTATAAACAGTCCATAGACAAAATTATGCATTCTCAGAACACTTAACAGCAACAATTGCTGTTGTTGTTAAGAAAATAAAATCAATAAAAAACAACAAGAACAATAATTGTTGTTGTTGTTTTTTATTTATTAATTATTATTATTATTATTATTATTATTATAAAGATTAAGGATTGAAATGAAAGCAGGGGGATAAAGGAAGTCCAGACTTTTCATCTGTTGTGTACACACAAGACAGAATTAATTATCGAACACAGTTCGTGCTCCTCCGATTATGACCCCTGGTCATGATGACCAGAAAGCTACGTTCCGATCATAAACTATGTAAGGTTCCTAAAATATTGTGAGGTCAATAACACTCAATAGTTTATTACTTCTAAATATTTTTTTAAATCGTGCAATAAATATTTTACAATAAAAATCACAAAAAATCATATTTGCAAAAATGAATCATATTTTTAATGACCTCTCAGGGCCCACCTGCAATACCACCACAGCCCTCCAGGGGGCCGCGGCCCACACTTTGGGAATCACTGCTCTAAAGCATTTGCTCCCATTATTTGCCCCGAAAGGCCTAAGGCTTTCCTGGAGGCTGCTTCTGTATCAAATCTTGACTACAATCACCGATACTATCAGCTACCTACAATCACATCCACAATCAAATTTAGCACATTACTACAACCCCAATTTCGAAATAATAAAGTCAAGGTGTAAATTGTGAATGAAATCAAAACGCAATGACTTTCAAATCACACTAGCCAGTATTTTAGTCACAAAAGAACAGAGATAACATAGCAAATGTTAAAACTCAGAAATTTTACAATATTATCTGCAAAATGAGCTCATTTCAAATTTGATGGCTGCTAAAAGTCTCAATTAAAGTTGGGACAGGGGCGTGTTTACCATGGTGAAGCATCCACTCTTCTTTTTAACAGTGGAGGTGTCTGGGCAATGAGGAGACACGTTTCTTGAGTTTAGCCATTGTAATTTGATCCTACTCCTGTTTAATAAAGGCAGCCAGCTGCTGGAGAGTTTTGGATCTCCTTTGACAGACTTTTTGTTTAATTACGCACCAAATGTTCTCAATCGGTGAAAGATCAGGACTGCAGGCAGGCCAGTTCAGCACACAGACTCTTCAACTACAAAGCCATGCTGTTGTCAAAGCTGCAGTATGTGGTTTTGCATTCTCCTGCTAAATACACAAGGCCTTCCCTGGAAGAGATGTCATCTGGAGGGGAGCATGCTTCTGGCGCTTCTGGATCATGCTCAACAATGGCTTCCTTTTAGCATGATACAGTTTTAGGTGACATCTGCGGACGGCACGGCAGACTGTGTGTACAGACAGTGGTTTCTTGAAGTATTGCTGGGCCGATTTAGTTATGTCAATGACAGAATCATGCCGGTGAGTGATGCAGTGGCGTCTGAGAGCCCGAAGATTACGGGCATCCTGTCAAGGTCTTTGGCCTTGTCACTTACGCACAGAGATTCTTCCACTTTCTCTGAAACAATTGATGATGATAAGCACTGTCGATGATGAGACCTTCAAAGTCTTTGCAATCTGACATTGAGGAACATTGTTTTTAAAGTATTTCACAATTTTTTTCTATGCAAGCCTTCACAGGTTGGAGAGCCTCTGGGCATCTTTACTTCTGAGATACTCAGCCTCTATAAGGCATCCCTTTTATAGCCAATCATGTTACACACCTGATGCAATTTAACTTAATTACTTGCTAAATGTTCTTTCAGCTGATTCTCTTGTATACTAATTGCTTTTTCATCCCTTTTTTGCCTGTGTCCCAACTTTCTTGAGACCTGTTGCAGCCAGAAAATTTGAAATAAGCTCATTTTGTGGATAAAAATGAAAAATGTCTCAGTTTCAACATTTGAAATGTTATCCATGTTCTTTTGTAAATAACATAATGGCTCGTGTGATTTGAAAGTCATTGCATTTTGATTTTATTTGCAATTTACACTTCATCCCAACCATTTCAGATTTGGGGTTGTAGCTCTAAACTGCCTCCGTCCCAACTTTATCGCAATGCACTGCAGGCCTGAATGGCAGGAAAGCATATAAATTTACAAAAAAAAAAAAAAGTCAACCAGACCACATATAAAATAGCTTGCCTTCATACCGTCTGCAATGAAATACAAGCTACAGTACGTTTAGAAATGACTGCTTTCTGTTTTTATGCACATTTTCCAGACCGTCCTAACTCCCCCCCCCAAGGTTGGGCTTGTAACCACAGCCTTTTGCAACTTACCGCAGCATATTGCTGGATTACTGTGATTTCTGACACCCAGTAGCCCACATTTGCATATTTTAAAGAAATGCAAAATCAAAATACCCCCCCTCCTCTCCCCCCCCCCTGTAATTGCACGTCCATCCTCAAATCAGCACCTCATTTTTTTCACTCTGCACTCCAGGTCACACGGGGAGTATCCTTGGCCTGAGGCTAAAGATAACTCTGACCTGGCTTCTCCTGTGTGCATTCAAATACTTGCTAGTTACCCTAACCCATGGCTAAAACATGTGAAAGTATACTTTGTGATGTAATATTCATACAAGCCCAGGGAATAAATCTCTGTTAACTCTGGGCTGGGGATGGTATGAATAGATGTACTAAATGCATGTTACATTGCAATGAATACAGTTTACCAAGCCCATTTTGAATCTGCGAAGCCATTCAAAGATGTGGTGATCACATTTCCCCAGCAAACTGTACATTATAGTATGCAGATTGAGTGGTACCTTCTGGAATGCCAAAGGTAGCAACAATAGCCTCCACCAGCCCCAGCACATAGAAAGCACTTCCACACACATTGGCTAAGAAGAACATGATCCCAATGCTGCCCCCAAACTCAGGGCCCAGAGCTCGACTGATCATGTCTGAAGTAGGTGGAGTTAAGGCTGGAGACATAGCAGAGATTGGCAAATGTTCATGTTGCAAACTCTGTGTGCGCACGCACCCGCACACACGCGCACACACACACACACACACACGAAAACAAGAAATGAAAGCAAACAGTTTTCTCTTCCCCCTGTAAATCATTCTACTTCTCCCTTCATGGACCACTTACTTCAGTTCTCACTACCTAAAACACATTACACGGTGTGTGTGTGTGTGTGTGTGTGTGTGTCCACGTGTTTGAGTTCTGCTTATACATATATATAGATGCACTAACACAGTACACATGAGCATATACATGTACATGAATACATGCACAGTCTGATGTGCATTCTCCAACAAACAGGGCCCAAAGGTTGGTTGATCTCAATGAAATCCTCACAGGATACAACTCCATTTCACCCACCACTCATTCAACAACAGAGTATCATCACAGGCACTGTAGGACACAACCCTCTTTCTGAACGGTATGCTTGCACATGTGAGTGTATGTGTTTGTTTTTCTGTGTGTGTGTGTGTGTGTGTGTGTGTGTGTGTGTGTGTGTATGCCTGGATATGCAGTCCAATACATCATAGCCGTGGACCTTTAGAGGACGGGAGGGGGCCGCCAAGCTGTCACGGAATTACAGTCCCATTACATTTTGGGATGTAACTCTACAACTAAATAAGATAAAATCAAGTATGATATGTCATTTTGAAGGTTTTAACTCGTTCTTTAATATTATTAAGTGAAAATATATTTTTTGAGAAATTTTCATAGAAGAAACAAGCAAAAACTACTCCGTCACGGAATTACACAAAATTGACGTGGTTTTTTTAATGTTGTGTTTAACTATCCAGAAAGTGATGTTCCTATCATAGTTAAGTTATGAAACTTCCATATGTTCATATTTAAGGTGTTTTTTGTTAATACTGTCAGTTATAGAAACAAATATTGACTTTAACCCTGCTTTATGGGAAAGAAATTTCAAAAAGTCAATGTCACGGAATTACAAGAGGCAAATTGTCACGGAATGACAACAATAGTATTAATTAGTTTCAATGTGTTTATTTCAATATATTATACATATATACGTACATAATAATTGACATTTTTACAGTTTAGCAATATATTACAATGAGTTTTCCTCTTATAATGACCAATCATAATACATACTTCATTTTTTTTTTTTTTTAAATCTCCATGTCAACATTGGCTTGGCGGCCCCCGGGAGAGAAATGACAGAAGCTGAATATCAGTGAAGGATACAATAGGCTCCACCAGCGTCCAGTGCTCCATTGGTGGAAATGGCACAGACCGACAGCACAGTCATGCTAATGATGAAATATGCCACCAAGAACATGGCTATAGCCTGGTACAGTCCAGCCTGGCCCACCACAAACCCTGCACAAGCAAGTACAACACATTTTTACCTGACCAGGAACTGCTGACAGTGCTAGGTCTCAACAAAAACCTCTGCTCATTTCATCTTCATAGAGGATACATGATTATGGCATGTAAACCATTGCAAAAAGTCTGAAGTAGAAAAAACAGTGCTGCAGCATTGCACAAGTCCTGGGTACAAAAGCCTGAAAACGATTCTGATGCTTCAAATCCTAAAATAACTAATTTTAAAAACAGTTGTTAATTAAAGAAAAATATACAGCAAAGAGCAATAAATCATTGAAACAGAATCAAATTAATGTTTGGTACAATTATCCAAGTCCAAAAAATTAGGTACACTGCCCTGGAGTTTTAGTAGTAGCACAGTTGTTTGTTCCTAGCATGATGGAAAACTTGCCGCAGCTCATCTGCAGACTGTCTTGATTCAATTTTTCCTGGCAATACAAGACACTCTTGATCATGTTCAGGCCAGGGACCCATCAAGGCTACATCATCTGTATCAACTTTCTTTCATGACATGCATCTACAAATGTGAGGCGAGATTTAAAATGTGAAAATCTAGGGTGCCTGAGACTTTGGAACCAAACTGTTGGTCTACAGGTATCCAACTCAGTCAAATTCCAATGCACTTTACTCAAATATTTTAAATCAATTAAATAAATCATAAATGCCTTCCAGTCTGCTCAAAGAAAGCAGAATTAGTCAAATGTAATGACCTTTAACCACAAACTGGTGCCAAATCATGCAAGTGAAATATTACATAATAGGTTGTTCATGCAAAACACTTCTGAAACACAAGCCCAAGCTTTGTCCAGTATCACACCATATTTCACCATTTTTAAATCAGGAGAAACATCACACGAGGAAATAATAAAAATGATTTGGCCAACAAAAAATGACCAATGACTTCTTGAGAGTGTCTCTTTTTGTGAAGGAAAATCACTGCATTGCTACTTCCTGTTTCCATTCCACGAGGTTATAAACAGCAGAGTCACCTGTTTCTGTAGCCCAGAGCTAGCTCAAGACTACATGTTGTCCGACGCAAAGGCAAGACTAATCTCGCTATTGACAACTGCGATTTCAACCAAAACAGAAAAAACTGTTGTTCTTGAACTTTGCCCGCACAAATTTGCCGCGTCCCCTCACATTTTCATGGGACCCGTGACCGCAGTGACCTTTGTAAATAAAGCAGCCTTGTGTTTCACTTGCATGCAGTGTTATGGATTCAAAATTAAGATGCAAAACATGCAGATTTCACGTTTCACACCCTCAATGTCCATCAATCACCCAGTGACTCCTGACCCCTCTTCTCACAAAGGCACATTACGCGTCTGTAGTTGGTAATCCAAAGGTGACGCACAGATGAATTCGAAGTAATCTGAACTTAAATTTGCCAATCTACCTTAACACATAATTTTTATTAATTGTACAAACACACTTTTGATTCAAGAAGAAACGTGCATTTAATTCATTAGAAATATTTGCAGTTTGCAGTCGCCAATGTGAGACTTCATACGCACCATCTCATACATGCGAGTGCACCACACACACACACACCAAATCATGCAAGCATATCAATGCTTGCTGAGAAGTGACTACATCAAAGGCAAAAATAGAAAAAAGGTTCTAAGTAACAGTTACTTAGATGTTTATCAGAATTCTCCAATCATAGCAAAGAATACTTCAGGATTAATTTCAGTTAGCTATTCGAAAAATGTACAATACAAGTAAAAATTACATTCAAAGTGTCCAGTGGCATGGTGCTCTGGTGTGTGTGTGTGTGTGTGTGTCTGTTCAGAATGAATACTATTGGCTTCTAAAAATGAGCACCATGTCTGCTAAATGCTTGAAACCAACAGCTAAAACTGCTGACATCTCATGAGACCAAAAAGGGCAGGCGCAAACCCAAGCAAATAAAACCTCGAAAGCAAAAAAAAAAAAAAGTAGGGCCTACTCACCATCATAGTACAAGTATTATAAAATGAAATCATGATCTGACAGAGAAACAAACGAAATCAATCAGTCGTTGATTCCATGGAATGGAGGCTACTGGCATCATTTCTCCAAGAATCTACAACCGCAGATTGGACAGATGTTTGTGTCATGTGAAGGCGATTAATTTTATAACTCCCACCCCGAGACTAGTGGTATGACTGCATGATCTTTAGGGCCTACGGTGCTCTAGTTCTTACAAAGGCAATGTCATGGGCAATTTCCTTCCTTTTATAAACTTGATTTTTTAAAATCCATATCCATATTCCAGGCCATGCCAAATGATGATGATCACGAGAAATATGAAATGGGCACAACGTTAAGATCTTCCTTTACTCTCCTTGTATTGATTTTAGATAGACCAGGCTCGAGACCCAGAAACAAATTTTGCTCTAGTTCCTGTAGCTACAAATAAATTAGCATATTTTGAATGAGATAGCCAATGAAAAAAAGGACATGCATTGCGTTTAATTTCTGATTACTTGTGAGTTGAACTTGATGAATGAACGCTGACATACCCAAATGTTACAGTTTCAACCTTTAAGAATATCCCGGCTGTTGCTGATGTCCAATAGCTTGATGATGAGTGAAGGACAAAAATTAAAATCACTTACCAATTCTAAGAAAGACTACGACACTGAACATTGACAGAAGTGTAGGTATAACCACACCAAAGAAGGTAGAAAGTTTTTGCGGCTGGTTCCTCGCAGTCCTCCGCTGGGATGAGACCGAGGACTGCGCCGTCGTTATCCCGGCAGGGCTGTGTCGGCGTTCGGATTCATTGACACTTGTGGAGAGGCGGTAATGCAGCAGCGGAGTTCGCTCCGACATGTTGTTAAAAATAAATCTGCGGCAGTTTGAAGTAACTTTTAAGAGCCAGAGAACTTCGATAACTTCCAGTGGGTCGTCTAGATGATCAGCCAGCAAAGTCCACGACACACGGAAGCTACTGTGTAGACATGTTTTTCGTTTCTAATATTAAAGGTGTCCTTTGTTTCACTTCACCTGGCATCGTCACATTTTAAGCGATTGATGGACTAATTCCGGACGATCAAACTGGTAACAATCTGTAAAGTGACTTTGCAACATAAAGGAAACAAACGCCCAGTGCGGAAATATCCGCAGGTCTCTCCCCCGGTCCCGCTGGTCTCCCAACGCCCAAGTTCACGTAGTGGATTTGCGCTTTTCGACACTGGTTGAGGCTGGGACCTGAATGATCATGTGATGCATGTATTTGGGACTTTTTTCGCTGGCAAGTCATATGATCTTGCTCTGCCCTCCAATCAGCGACAGCCTTTATTAAAAATTAATCCGCTATCCTACCGTTACACCCACGAGCCGTGCCAAACTCCATTGCGGTCCGTGGATTGTAACAATATAACATTTTCATTCACATGAATCCACTCCAACATCTGGGGCGGCAAGGTAGTTTAGTGGTCGGCCGCTTTACTAGTACCCGGAAAGTTACTGATTCAAGCCCCCGATGGGATTTGGGATTCTGACATTCTGGAGAGATGAAGTTCGGTCGTCCGGTCCCTCAGCAAGGTCTGTACCCCCAAACAACTTCAGGGGCTTTGGGCGGAAACCCTGCTTCTCTCTCTGTCCCAACTGGCGTGCAACTGCTCTATCAAGAATTTCTACAGGGCATCATTGAAAAAAAAATGTTCTCAGTGAAATTCACCAGGTAAAATAAAGGTAATAAACTACCTTAAAGGTAACGAGCACACAAGAGACATAACGGGTGCTGTAAAGGGTGAAGAAAGAGTGAAAAAAGACCGTAACTGCTTCTGTATCATCTCTATTTGCATTTAATGTATCATTCAGAGCGACGTTCACAGTGCGATTTACAGGCTACAATAGGCTATAAATGTGCAGTATCCAATACAAAAAAATGCAAATACTAAGTGCAAACACACTGAAACACAGTGAAGGCTATTGTAGCTTTACAGTTCAGAATTATGTCAATAATTGTCGTTTACTTATGACAACAGTTATTAGTAAATTGAAGCCAATTGCATTTTTACAAAAATATACTTTACAGTCATATAGCCAGATTCTTAACCCCAAATTTTATACCGACTAAAACTGCCTCCACGGGGTGATGTGAAATTGTGACTCAGCAGTTCGGTCAGTTGTTAAAGCTTTAATAAAGTAAAAAAATAAAAATAAAAAAAACCACACTCACACACACACACACACACACACAAATGAAATTAAAATATAACAAAATAAAATACAGATTACTCAGGGAGTAGTGAGCTAATGTCGTGGTTTTGTTTTCAGATAGTTGGCTTTATAATGCTGAAGTCCAAAAGTTTTTTTTCCTCATGATCGCACTCAGTTAAAATAGCAAAGTCTAAACAAAAAGTTGTCTTTCATCCAAACTGATCATATCACAAAAAAATTCAATATTACACATCCATTGATTCTCTCTGGAACATTCCAGTTAAGTTGCATTGAGCAGAACAGTTCAAGGTGTAAAAGCAGTGAACATTTCCACAGTTAGAGGCTTTGATAGCCATTCGTACAGGTAGCAGTTCATAAAAAACAGCCAATGCCCTGTGACTTACCTTGTTAAGGAATTAGCATCAGACTGACCTTTTAGCCAACAAAATTAAGTGATTGGCAATTTTAATCGCACAGCTCTAAAAATGCAGCTCATTGTTCCTATTTTTCTGCTCACCCCAAACAAAGGCCTCATATTAGTTTCTTCATATTGCACAATAAAACTGCATGAACACAAGACTGTCTGTCACTTTTAGCACAGGAAAAATATTAGGTCCAGGTCACTGAATGTTCCTTCGTCACCTCGCCTAACCTGATTCAATACTTCGACATCCCATACGATCACCACAGGCATGCGCGGGGCTTCGGTGTTTGCAGCAAGGTATGTTTCGATGTCCTTCTGAGCTTTCACCAGCAGAGGGCTCTGTTTGCTCACTTACAAGACAGGCAGTTTTTGCGTTGCACTGAGGTCACTCCAGGTGACTGAAACCTTTCCATCCTTATGCGTAAGGCCAGAGGTCATAGGTCACATTCAGGTCTCCTCTTGACACCTGCCTTTCAGCTCATGGACAAATAATTCAAGCATGCCTTTGAGCAAATTGTAAAACTGAGTGAGAACATCCTTTAAATATAGTGTGTCTTGACTGGGACAAGTTGGGTCCAGTGTCTTTCCTTCATCCTGCTGGGTAAGAAACCAGAGACCCTGTCAGACAGAAACCTCAGACAGCACGTCAAAAACAGAAAGACACACAACAGTGAGACCCTTGCAGCGACCATAAATATAGAGTTTCGGTATTTTACAGTAGATGCAGATGATTAGATGAGATGCCTGGCAGTACCGACTGTGAAGACTTATTTCAAAGCTCACAGATATAAAGACAAACAGACACAGTCAAACGCCTGTCAGCCAAATAGACACAGAAACATATTCGCTTCATAAGACACTGACATACACCTTTAACACCCCACAACACCTCACTGTACAGTTTGACACCCCACAATGAAACACACACTGTGTCTAACACCCGGAAATACAATACACACAGACGCAGTCGAACACTTTGCAGAAGGAGCAGCCTGCAAAATTCCTAATAACAGTTCAGATCTAAAGCATGGCTCACAGTCAGGATTTCCTGGGGAAGCAAAGAAGCTATTCAAATCAAACAAGCATTGAAAATCACAAAATAAAGGAACCCCTAGTGCTTCAGCCCCTCTCTTGCCAGAGGTTGGTGCTCACAGAAAAGGACAAATTAAGAACAAATGAAGGAACAGACTGGAGCACTCTATCACTTGCATCAGTTTATTGAGACACATTGAAAGCATTGAAAATCGTTGCTACTGTAATGGGCTTCCTGTAAAGGATCCGTATTCAAACATCAATGTATCCATCCAAAGGACATCATCTAAGACGAATACAACTTTTTTTTTACGATAAACAAGGTAAAAGCTTGCATGTATATTACATTTATATCTTAAAAAAGCTGTAGAAAGTGATATTACTTTATTGTTTGTAAAATATTCAAAGGAATTGGAAAGACTTGTTTAAGCAGCACAAACAAAAGCATTAGTTAGGATGTCCATGTGCCTTCATGAGCGTGTGAGTGTGTGAGTATGTTTGCTCGTGTGAATGCGAGTGTGTGAGTGTGTTTGCTCGAGTGAATGCGTGTGAGTGTGTGAGTGTGTTTGCTCATGTGAATGAGTGTGAGCGTGTGAGTGTGTTTGCTCGTGTGAATGCGTGTGAGTGTGTGAGTATGGTTGCTCGTGTGAATGCGTGTGAGTGTGTTTGCTCATGTGAATGCGGGTGAGTGTGTGAGTGTGTTTGCTCGTGTGAATGCGTGAGTGTGTTTGCTCGTGTGAATGCGTGCGAGTGTGTGAGTGTGTTTGCTCGTGTGAATGCGTGTGAGTGTGTGAGTGTGTTTGCTCTAGTGAAGGCGTGTGAGTGTGTTTGCTCGAGTGAATGCGTGTGAGTGTGTGAGTGTGTTTGCTCGTGTGGATGCATGTGAGTGTGTGAGTGTGTTTGCTCGTGTGAATGCGTGTGAGTGTGTTTGCTCGTGTGAATGCGTGTGAGTGTGTGAGTATGTTTGCTCGTGTGAATCCGTGAGAGTGTATGAGTGTGTTTGCTCGTGTGAATGCGTGTGAGTGTGTGAGTGTGTTTGCTCGTGTGAATGCGTGTGAGTGTGTTTGCTCGTGTGAATGCGTGTGAGTGTGTGAGTGTGTTTGCTCGTGTGAATGCGTGTGAGTGTGTGAGTATGTCTGCTCGTGTAAATGCGTGTGAGTGTGTTTGCTCGTGTGAATGCGTGAGTGTGTTTGCTCGTGTGAATGCGTTTGAGCCTGTGTATGTGTTTGCTCGTGTGAATGCGTGTAAGTGTGTGAGTATGTCTGCTCGTGTAAATGCGTGTGAGTGTGTGAGTGTGTTTGCTCGTGTGAATGCGTGTGAGTGTGTTTGCTCGTGTGAATGCGTGAGAGTGTGTGAGCGTGTTTGCTCGTGTGAATGCGTGTGAGTGTGTTTGCTCATGTGAATGCGGGTGAGTGTGTGAGTGTGTTTGCTCGTGTGAATGCGTGAGAGTGTGTGAGTGTGTTTGCTCGTGTGAATGCGTGCGAGTGTGTGAGTGTGTTTGCTCGTGTGAATGCGTGTGAGTGTGTTTGCTCGGGTGAATGCGGGTGAGTGTGTGAGTATGATTGCTCATGTGAATGCATGTGAGTGAACGGGTGTGTGTGACTGTGCGTAAAATAAAATGAGTCATACATGTGAACCAACATCACTCACCGGGACCTCAAGTTTCGTCACTATGCGCAGGTGATTGTCCACACTGTGCTCCAGTCGCTCCAGTAAATTGGCCTGGCACCCGCTATAGTTCTGGGCCCCCACTCTCTGCAAGCCTTCAGCGAGAGTCTTCAGAGCAGCCAAGACCTGACCTTTCTTCTCCTGGAGCTACAGAAAAGACACACACACACACACACAGACAAACATACACACATTGATTGATTGTCACGGCAGCAGTTGTTGTGGGCATTTTCATTGACCCCTGTTGAATTCATCAACCCCTTACCTCTAGTAGGCTACAGCCATTGAGTCTATATAGAGTCAGTGGCTCCAACAGTAGGTTGATGAATTCAATGGGTTAAAGGAGACCTATTATGCTGATCCTTCTTTTAATACATATTAGTAATGTTATCATGTTAGTTGTCCATACACAACCCCTGAAAAGTTTCTAAACTTAAGATACAGGGGTTTTCAGGGGTAATCCAAGAACGTGATTTTGTGAAAGTGATTTCCTCTCTGAACAGCTCCTCCTGAGATCTTGACGAGATCTGAGCAAAACCTGACGTTAGGTTGTGCCGTCCAATTAGTACAGACCTAGCCAGAGCCAATCACAGCACTGGACCTGCTCACACCGTAAACTATTCTAGCAGGCACTAACAATGGTAGATCACACTATGCCTTAGTAGCATCTACACTTTTGGAAATAAAAAAGAAGAACCGCAGATCATTTTAGGTGCAATTTTGCCTGTATCTCTCCCAAAGCTGCTGGTCCATTTGCTTTTGGACGTGAAGAAAAACACCTATTTCTCTTTCAAAAGAGGATGCCTAAAGAAATCAGTGGGTAGCTTTTTTTGTTTGCTGGCAGCCAACAGCCACGGCCAAAGGGAACATTTGCTGCTTGTGTTCAGCATTTCACCAAAGACAGCTTTGTCAATAAAGGATAATTCGACACAGGATAAGCGGTTCAGATGCTTCTCAAACCTTTAAGTAGTTGCATCTATCAAGCACTCGGAGCCACAAGCTGTAAGTAACGATATAACAGCAAATAATGTAAGTGAAGCTAACGTGTTACAGGTGGCCTGCAGGACCACTAACAATAGTAAGCAGCACTAACACCTGGTCTCAAGCGCAGGCTTTGTAAAATATCTGAAGATAAAGCCTTTATTGGTCGCGACGTTAAGCAGCTTTCACACCGGACGTGAAACAAATTTTTCGCGCGACAGATTTCATTCTAGTCAAGTCAAGTCAAGTTTATTCATATAGCACTTTTCATACACAAGGTAAATTCAAGGTGCTTTACAAAACTATCAATTGAACAAGACAAAGTATTTATAGCACAAGTTTAAGAACAAATAAAAAATAAATAGATAAAAAAATGAGGAAATATGTTAGGGCAAAAAAAGAACACATAAAGAGCATAGGTAAATCATTACTTCAGTAGCAGTAAAAAGAACACATAAAGAGCATAGGTTCAATCATCACTTCAGTAGTTCAGTAGCAGTTAAAAGCACAAGTTAACATAAAGGTCTTTAGCTTGGTTTTGAAAATGGACAGGGTGGGGGCAGATCTGAGGTTTTCTGCAAGTTTATTCAAGCTAAGGATGGCATGATGGCAGAAAGCAGCTGCACCATGTTTTGTTTTGATCCTTGGAACAATTAGCAGGGCAGTCCCTGATGACCTAAGGGGTCTAGATAGTTCGTACCCTAGAAGCATTTTGGTGATGTATTTTGGACCTAAACCATTTAGCGATTTATACACTATGAGAAGGATTTTAAAGTCTATTCTGTTATATACTGGGAGCCAATGTAGGGATTTTAGAATTGGAGTAATGTGTTCAGCTTTTTTTGTTCTTGTTAGGACTCTGGCAGCGGCATTCTGAATGAGCTGCAATTGTTGAATAGCTTTTTTGGGGAGACCTTTTTATAAAGACTATTGCAGCAGTCTGACCTGCTTGACATGAAAGCATGAATTACTTTCTCTAGGTCTTATTTGGACATAAAGCCTCTAAGGTTTGCTATATTTTTTAGATGATAAAAGGCAGATTTTCTAATAAGTTTAATGTGGGCATTGAAGTTCAGATCAGAGTCAATAGTAATGCTAAGACTTTTAACTTGATCTTTTGGCTGCATTGATAAGGATTGAAGATGAGCGGTAACCTTGAGCCTATTTTCTTTTGTTCCAAATACTATGATCTCTGTTTTGTCTTTATTAAGTTGAAGGAAGTTTTGACACATATAATCATTTATTTGCTCGATGCATTGACATAGTGCGTCTATGGAGGCATAGTCATCTGATGAGAGGGCTATGTAAAGTTGGGTGTCGTCTGCATAATTATGGTAAGCTATTTTATTTTTTTGAATAATTAAGCCTAGTGGAAGCATATAGAGGTTAAATAAAACAGGACCTAAGATTGAACCTTGGGGAACCCCACAAGTCATATTAGTTTGTTCCGAAGAGTAGTTACCAATGGAAACAAAGTAATTCCTATCTTTCAGGTAGGAACTGAACCACTCTAAGACTGTGCCTGAAAGGCCAACTCAGTTTTCTAATCTGTCCAATAAGATGTCATGGTCAACAGTGTCGAAAGCAGCGCTAAGATCGAGTAGCACTAGGATCGAGATCTGACCTGAATCAGTGTTAATTCAGATATCATTTATGACTTTAATTAGCGCGGATTCAGTTCTATGATGGGGTCAGAAACCTGACTGGAAAGGATCAAGGAGCTTGTTGGAGGTTAAAAAATCGTTTAGTTGTTTGTAGATAATTTTTTCAAGTATTTTACTCATAAAGGGAAGATTAGATATAGGTTTGTAGTTGCTGATTATGGGGGGGTCAAGGCTAGGCTTTTTTAGTAGGGGCTTAACTACTGCAGTTTTCAGAGATTCAGGAAAAGAACCTGTAAGAAGAGAAGTATTGACAATTTGCAGTAGATCGGACGCCAGGCAGCTATAGACATTTTTTAGAAAGCTTGTTGGTAGGATATCAAGGCAGCATGATGTAGACTTGAGGCATTGTACTGTTTCTTCAAAGATTTTGTGGTCAATAGCATTAAATTGAGTTCTATTTGTTGAGCACCATTCCTGTGATAGCAGAGGAGGCTTATCTCTCTTAGCAGCAGAAGCACTGATAGTTAGTCTAATGTTTTTAATTTTATCACTAAAGAAGGTCGCAAATTCGTTGCATTTGACAGTGGACAGATGATCAGGGACAATTTGTGGAAGGGGTTTTGTCAGCTTGTCAACAGTGGAAAAGAGAGTGCGAGCGTCATTAGCATTTTTGGTGATGATGTCGGAGAAAAAGGATTGCCTGGGGTTTTTCAGTTCCTGATTGTAGAGTTGAAGACTTGTTTTATAGATTTGGTAATGGATGTGAAGTTTAGTTTTATGCCACTTGCATTCAGCCCTCCAACATTGCTTTTTTTTTGTTTTAACAGAGGGAGCATTTCTCCAAGGTGCTTTTTTCTTTCCAGATATTAGCTTGGTTCTAGTAGGGGCTACAGTATCAATAGCCTTGAGGGTTTCTAAGTCGATACAAAGACGCAAATACACGTTATGGGCACGTCAAGCCACTTTCACACCAGACTTGAAACAACTTTTTTGCATGACAGATTACATTCAAAGTAAATGCAAAGACAGTGCATTGACATTGAATGTAATCGGTCACGCAAAAAATTTGTTTCGCGTCCGGTGTGAAAGCAGATTATCTCGCCCATTTTCCGCGAGCACATGCTGCTCATTCCAACGCAATAAATAAACCATAACCACGGGCAATTTCCGAAAAGGCCGATTAGCCTGGAGCTTTCGCCCCTCCATCATACACCAGCACAGAAGCTGTTCGTTACTCTATGCTAACGACACACCACACCTATGCACACGAAACAGCAGGTCCTTATATACACACCGAAGCAGTACATAAGTTGTTGGTCCACTTTTTGCTGGTCCTCACCGTCCATGTTTCCCTCTAAACTCAGACCCACCAGATTTCTACGGTCTCCGGTCTACACCTGGGTATGTCGACCCGTTCTACAAATGTGTCTATACGGGGTGGATTCTAGTTTTTCCTCAATCCTAGCTATAGAGTAGAAACACCAGTGTACTCACCATAGTAGCCGTAGGTAGACAGCAAATTCGAGCTTGAGCTGCCAGACATTCGCACTGCATCCTCCACTTTCGTTATTTTTTTCGTTTATTTGAACAAGTTAATTTCATTAGATCTATAAGAATGCACTGCGTTTGATTGCAGAATATGCCTGTCAAGTCCTTCTCAGATGGGAGATGCATCTCATTTTCTCTCTGGGGATGCGGACCAGGAAAACTGCGTTCTGCTGCAGGCCAGTCAGATGAAAGTGGGCACACGGGGAGTGGGGGCCATAGCGGAAGAGCCACCCCAATGAGGCGTTTCAGGCAGAGACTACAATGGACTACAAATGGGGTTTTTTGAGGATGGCAGTATGAGCTAAATAAGGACCCTGTTTTTGGACCTTAAATGATCAGGAGTACTCTAGGGGAGTCCAAGATCAAAATTTAACCTTGGAAATATAGCAAAATAGGTCCCCCTTAAATTCACAATTGGTGCATTCATTTAAGTGCATCACAGCTTATAAAAATTGATTATTTAGTGACATTTAGTGTAATTTTGCTTTATTGGATATCAATTTTCTTTACTGTAGTCCTTACACAATAAAAATACTCCCATTTCATTTCCATTATTTGTAATTTTATTTATTTATTTTATTTAACCCTTATTTAGCCAGGGAAGTCCCATTGAGATTGAAATAGCTTTTTCAAGGGAGCCCTGGGGGTTGAGGTGGGGAGGGAGAGGGCAATTTGCACAGCCAATTAGATCAGGGGATGATTAGGTGGCAGGTCGAAGCAGCCAGGTTGGGACTTTAGCCACGACAATGCGGAACACCCCCTACTCTTATCAATAAGTGTCATAGGATCTTTAATGACCACAGTGAGTTAGGACCTTGGTTTAACATCTCATCCCAAAGACGGCATGTCCTTCAGCACAGTCTCCCCGTTGCTGCACTGGGGCATTGCGGATAATTCCACCAGGGGGAAGATCGCAACCTACTGGCCCACCAACACCTCTTCCAGTTGCAAATTGGTTTTTCCCAGGTGGTCTCCCATCCAAGTACTAACAAAGCCCACACTTGCTTAGCTTCGGCCACGCAGCAAGAGCAGATCAAATGGTGGTATGGCTGCTGGCCAATTTAGAGCCAAAGGGTCTATGATATAGTCAGTTGTCTATTCCTGAATTTGTCTCTGCTTCTGACTGTCTAAGATTATCTTTAACCAGTGGAGAGCCCATTCCGGAATTGCTGCTTGCAGCTGTCTCAGGATTTCTGGAGAACCACTCAGGCAAATAACTTCACACTCAACACTGCACTTCCTTGGGTCCTCAACAAAACGCTCACCAAGTGAGAGCTAGATTAAATGAACGGCTCTTGAGGTAAGCAAAGGAAACATACAGACAGACATCATTCCTTGATTTACAGCTACACCAGTACAGTGTTCCTCCCTCACTTCACCGCTGCACAGAATGCTCTTCACTTGTTTATTCAAAGTTTATTCATACTGAACGTGTTGCCTGTCCAAAGTGCACCAAATTCGACACTGCACATCGTTGGAACCCCAACAATATAACCTCCAAGTGTGGAGTAGATTGGATGACCAGCTCTCGAGATATGCTATGGACGCACATACACACAGGATAATATTACTGCTTTATATTTAGATTATTAGAAATTATTTTAACTTGACAACGGAGAGTCTTAATTCTTCACAAGATTCACGAGGGCTTTCTGTCAGACATTAGGCACAGCAATGATGCTGGACGATCAGACTTGGCTTCCCAGATCGTACCAGCGATCTTTAATGTGGTTTAAGTCAGGATTTGGCGAGCCAGTCAAGTTCAGTTACACTGATCTCGACAATCCATGTACATACTTCATTCTGTGCATGATAGTACTATCATGCATAATCAGGAGAGGCACTTCCCTGAGCTATCAAGTGGAATGAATCATCTAGAATATCACTGTATACTATAGCATCAACATTTTCTTTCTGTGGAACATTGAGGCCTACCCCAAACAATGAAAAACAGCCACAGACAGAGGAGTGTACATATTTTGGCCATACAGTGCATTATTCATAATTAAGTAATTGTATGAAAACATCTGCAATGTTTGCATTAGGCAATTTAAACAGTCTTGAAATGCAGGCTTCATATGATTACCTGTATTGCAGTTTGTGCCAAAAAGTCAATTCAGCAGTCAACAAGAACGTGATGTACTTTTCGCTCATTGCACAGTAAACAGTGGTTAGAGCTTACTTTTTCGATTAAAATGTATAATTTAATTTCCATTACTTGATGTGTGTGAAGAAAATTCTGTATTTTTGCCTTCTAACTGATTAAATTACCAGCAGGCCTTGTCAATTAAAGACAGAATGAAAAGTTGAGACAAATAATCAGTTGGGTTGAGAAATTGAAAATATAAGAAACTTGGACTTCAATTTCTGAGCAACCAGGCTAGAAGAGTACATCCCTTTCACACAGTGCGTGGTAGTGCATACTTTCAGATGATTCATTGCTAATATACTAAACTCCATTAGAAATGCACCACCCAAAATTGTACCCATGAAAAAATGAAAGTTGAATATTCGAACCCTAAATGTGACATGGATGTGTAATTATGACTTTGAACAACACTCCAAATAATGGATCACTGGGAGACGTGCATGCAAACGCATGAAATTTAGCAGAAATCCTGATTTTGAAAAATCAGGAAAAATTTGTGCATTTTTGATTGGTTAATTCTACAGAACTTTGCCCTTTAAAAGGTGACAGATGAAAGGACTGCTTCATTTTGCAAGAAATTTTGACATCAGAGTCACAACAATGCCATAACTACAGGACCATGAGCGGAATCAAGCCATTGGGATGTTACAAGTTGGAATGTCCATGCCTGCAGTGGCCAGACATCTGAAACCGCCATCACACCACCATCGTGAGACTGCTACGCAGATACCGGCTAACTGGCATCACCCGTGACCATCCATGTTCTGGTCAGCCGAGGGTCACTACTCCAGTTCAAGATCAGCACATCCGGTTGACACATTTGCGTGATCGGCTACGTCCAGCCACTCAGACGGCTTCTGAAACCATCGTTTGAAGGGATTCAGTGTCAGCTACCACCATCCGATGTCGCCTTTCAGCTGCAGGACTTCAATGTTGTCAACCCTATGTTGGTCCCATCTTGACTCAATTTCATCGTCTGCGTCGTCTGCAATGGGCACAGCGGCATTGAAGATGGACCAGGAACGACTGGAGACGTGCTGTTCACAGGCGAAAGCCGTTTTCACCTCCGTCATGCCGACGGCCGTCAACGTGTATGGAGAAGACGCGGTGAACGGATTGTTATGCGGATTGTTGTGTGGTTGTCTACGAGTTGGGGAGGAGGGATTGTCATGGTTTGGGGTGGATTCAGTTTCAATCACAGGACGCCTTTACGCATCTTTTGAGGACGTGTCAATGCTGTGACCTACAGAGACAAGGTACTGAGGGGCATTGTGGTTCCTACGTTCCAGGCGCTCAGCCTTCGTCTCCTCCAACAGGACAATGCACGGCCGCATTCATCATGTATCAGCATGGACTTCTTGCGTTTTCAGCCACATTCTGGCTTCCTCTTCTCTCAGTAAACAATAGAAATCATATCCTGACCACAAGGGCAATTCCCAGTGTTCTGGGTGCGTGTTCAAAACAGTGTTGATCAAGCCATACATTTAGCCTCTTCTGGTTGTTGATGTAGCTTCGAACAGCACAACTGGTGCTGGAGCTCAGAAAGGACATTTTAAGAGAAGCAAGTTAATTCGTTAAAAATCAAGCTGTAATCGCTAAGTTAACCAAATTATTATATCCCCGAATGCCGAATGGCGTTCCGGGGGATATTATGTTTTTGGTCCGGCCGCCGCCGCCACACTACGTGATAACGCGATAACTTCAGTAATATTTCAATTAGAAATTCTAAATTTTGCATGTAAGTAAGTATCATAGAGAGGAGGAACTGATTCGATTTTGGACAATTTACGATGTCTAGATTGGCCACCAGGGGCCAAAAACTGATTTCAGTGTTAACGCGATAACTGCAGTAATATTTCAATAAGAAATTCCAAGTTTTGCATATAATTAAGTATCATAAAGAGGAAGGACTGACTCGATTTTGGACAATTTACAATTTCTAGATTGGCCACCAGGGGCCAAAAAATCACTTTTCCGCGATAACTTGAGTAATATTTCAATGACAAATTTCAAGTTTTGCACATAAGTAAGTATCATAAAGAGGAAGAAATGATTCGATTTTTGACAATTTACGATTTCTGGATTGGCCACCAGGGGCCAAAAACTGATTTACATGTTAACGCGGTAACTGCAATAATATTTCAATTAGAAATTCCAAGTTTTGCATATAGGTTAGTATCATAAAGAGAAAGAACTGGTTCGATTTTTGACAATTTACAATTTCTAGACTGGCCACCAGGGGCCAAAAACTGAAAAAATCACAGTTTTTATCATATCTCTGGAAATATTTGTCCGATTGACCTCAAATCAAGTGCAAATGAAAGGTCATGACCTGAGGATGTGTCTCACAATGACATTATACCTGTTTGGTTCAAAATTTTGACACAAGATGGAGCTTTGTCACATAAAATTCACAATTTTTGCTATATCTTTGGAACTATTTCTCCAATTGACATGAAACTATGTGCAACTGCAAGGTCATGACCTCACAACGTGTCCCATGATGATATCATACCTGTATGGTTCAATATTTTGCCACCAGGTGGCGCTTTGTGGTGGAAAATTACCATTTTGGCCATATCTTCAGAACCATTTGACCGATTGACCTGAAATTAAGTTCAAATGAAAGTCTATTCAAGGTCTATTCAAGGATTGGGGAATTGGGAGGATTGGGGGCATTCGGGGATATACCCCCAGCCGTCGCCTCCAACGGCATAAGCCTAGTTTTCAAATGAACCGCTGCTGTTATTTGTAATTTACTAGCCACTCGCTAACAGCTACTTCCGCCGGAAGTGGCACCCATAATCATATCTACAGTAGCGCCCTCAGGAATAAGGTGGATTGAGCAAGTGTGGGACGAACTGGGTCGCAGGGTAAGCAGAAGGGCCATAGACAATCTCAATAACCTTGGGAGGGCTCTCACTGTGAATGGGACGGTCTCCCGCAGGCATTCTTCCAGAGACTTGTGTGCTCAATAAGGAACCGTTGTAATGTGTGTATTGATGCTAATGGTGGCTATGCCCGCTATTGACTGTATTGTTTTCTGAATGAAATGACTTGTGACTTTGAGGATTCAACCCCCTTGATTTTTAAGCTCTCATTCTGTAAACATCATTCTGTTCGCTCATTTATCACTCAAAATACTCCTACAAGGTTCAGGTTTCTGTTTCACATGGGTTTTCATGGATATATCAGCCAACTAAGATGTTTAGGGTGAAACTACAGGGCGGTGTGTTTTTTATGGAGCTCAGCTTAAGTTCGGCTCAATTTAACAACACCTGACAAAATTTCTGAACAAAGTTAATAAACAGCTTCCCGCTCAAGGTGCACATTGAGAGTTTGTCCACATGAATTCTGGGATACAGAACACTCACGGATTTCCTTCTCCAGACTCCTATGTTGATTCTCACACAAGGCAGCGGGATGGCGGAGTGAAGAAGGCTGGAGCCGTCACACGCGTCCTGAGGAAGAGACATGAAGAGCCATGGCTATCCCACCAGCACAATCCTCCATATGCTTTACAAATCTCAAACAGCCACACTCACCATGGCAGATCGCATCTCCTTCACTGTGTTCATGCTCCTCCTGGCTTGATCGTTACACACAAAATCGATTGGTCTGGTCTGAATGTCCTGCACCTCTGAAGCGGCCATATATAGCAGCACAAGCAGAACCCCTTCAAAAATACAGAGCAGGGAGCATTTAATCAATGTAATGCACATTCACCATGCAATTTTGTATTTTTTTTAGATGATCGATGAAGATTGAAAAGATGTCCAGCTATGAAATAGAGGTTCATGAACTTCAGCCAACATTCCACCCCACAGCCTATAAGACTACAGGTCCAGAATCCAGTCTGGGAGGCCATCCCCAATGAAAAGGGTTATCGTTACAACAATTTTTAAATAGTTTGGCCAAAGTGTAAATAGTGAATAAAATCAAAATGCAATGATTTTCAGATCGCATGAGTCAATATGTTATTTATAACAGAACATAGATAACAACTGAGATATTATAAATTTTCATCCAAAAAATGAGTTTATTTTAAATTTTCTGGCTGCAAGGTGTAAAATCCCAACGAAGCAATAACCAAAAGGCGGATATTGCCCGGGTTGAAGGCCTTACGTGTTCTCTTGGTCTAACTTTAAGGCCCAGTCACACAGCGAAAACGCATGAATTACGCATGAATTATGCACAGATTTTCGTTTCTGCGCGGAGCGTACGTCGTATGCGTAATTTGTAGGTGGAACGAACGTGGACTGTCAGTGATTGTAAGTGGATGTGCGTCGAAGGCGGTTTGTGCGTGATTTTGAGTTTTGAACGGTTAAAAAATTTTCCGACGCACAACTGTGCATTGGTGTGCGTAATTCATGAGTCGGCATGCGTAGTTTATGCGTCGAGTATGCGTAACTATGCGCGGGACACTCGTCGGCCGTCAGTGCTTATGCGTCAGAACTGGTTTGAATCCGCGCACGTCCACGTCCGTCCACTGATGCCCCACGTTCATATCACGCATGAAACGCGCACGTATCACGTTCATTCCACTGACATTCACTGACAATACGTGAAGCGTTCGTGTTTGGACGTGCTCCATCGGTGATTCATGCGTCGGGCGTGCGTCGAATGTTCGTGGAATACTGCACTGTATTTGCCAGTATGCGTCGACGTGCGCGATATGTCAGTGATTCGTCAGTGATTGTAAGTGATACATGCGTGGTTCATGCGCGATTCATGCGTGATTCGTCCGAGATTTCTACCCCCGACACCCCGAAAAATTGGTCAATTTCTCAACGCACAAGCACGCACAAACCCAATCTGTGCGTGATTTGTGAGTGATTCGTGCGTGATCGGCTGTGTGACTGGGCCTTTAATTAGAGCATTCTTCTGGCTGGTGTGAATCACAATATATTGGATATTTTTCATCGTGGGCATGACGGGGCATGAAAGCGCAATGGTTACGATTTATCTGACTCCATAATAAATTTAGAATACAAACTGTAGTTATATCCTCGTTTAAATATCTGACTCCAAATTAGAATTAGAATTGATAATTTAGGGAACACCTGCGTGAATCTCGAAACAGTGATAACAGTAACTTAAACTCTAAGGACAAACATGACGTGACTATACCTTGAATTCCAAACAGACAACCACCGCCGCTACATTAATGTTCCCGGGTATTAACACCATGTCCGAATCCAAGGTTCGTTGGTTTGATTAGAGGTTGAAAGTCAACCAGCACTGCAACAGCATCTTTTGGCTTGAATTACAGTGAACCCAGATTCACTCCACACTTGGGCTATGAATCCGTATATTGGTAGATCCTGGCTGCCTAAATCAACTTAACCAACCAATTCCCACACCGGGCCGCTGGCCAGTCGTTCCTCAGTGAGGATATTTCCCCCTAGGTATTCGCCGAGACGGGAGGCTAGAAAGACTAAAAAAGATTAAAAGGCACAGAGACCACGCAAGCTAGAAAGGAATAACAATAATTTAATTCACCAGGTAGGCACAACTTGAATCAAACAAATAAATGATAAGCCAATTACCGTTACATAAAATTTAGAAGCATTTAGAGTATTTTCATACCTGGAAAAGATGAATGACCACGTGGAGCTAAAGTCGCTCCACGTGGTCGGGGACAACTCAAATATTCCCCCGCTCCGCAGAGCAAGGCAACAGGTGACTTACCCCAAGAACGGTCAAAAGGAAGAGACAGAAAAAGAAGAGAGCGCCCCCTTAGGACCTCGTACCTTTAAAGGCTCCAAACCACACCTCCGAACAAGGTAGAGGAAGGGGTGGCCGAATCAGAGTTTTACTGGCCTAGGTGATAAGACTAATTTACAGAGAGGAGACTAGGGTAGTTGCCGGAATGAATCTTGCAAACAAGATGAACCATAATTCCAAGGAAAATGAAACATGTTTCATTCAATTCCTTAGATTTCTCTGAGAATAAAAAGACCAAACATGATAGGAATGTGCTAAAATGATGCAGTTGTCATGGAAAAGCCTTAAATGGAATATTATAGCCCAATAGTGTGATAAATATATGAGAGGTTCCTTTTAGGATATTGAACATAAACAAAATATGAATTTGATAGAGGTTTAAGTTGTTTTAAGCTGATTGAAGTAGCTACGCTTTAACTTCAATGAAACCAGTGAATTTGAGTTCCAGAGATGCTGGGCCTGCTAGACTTGATGGCTCCCACCCCCCGCCGTGGGGAACAAGGATGCCACTCTCACCGGCAGGCTGTAGGATTATAGAAGTTAACTGCTCACTCTGGATTGTGTCAGATCACCCAAACATTCAGATTTTACCCGCGTAATGGGCATGTGTTCCAACACTAGGATTTTTGACCTATGTTGTAAGCCAAATCAAACTTTCAGGTTCTACAAAGGTCTCAAAAAAGTTGGGAGACAGGCAAAAAAGGGCTGAAAAAGCAATTAATATATAAAAGAATCAGCTGGAAGAACATTTAGCAAGTAATTAACTGGCATCAGGTGTGTAACATTATTGGCTATAAAAGGGATGTCTTCGAGAGGCTGAGTCTCTCAGACGAATTGATGGCCAGAGGCTCTCCAACCTGTGAAGGCTTGTGTAAAAAAAATTTTGGAATACTCTAAAAACAATGTTCCTCAATGTCAAATTGCAAAGACTTTGAAGGTGTCATCATCGACAGCGCATAACATCATCAAAATATTCAGAGAAACTGGAAAAATCTCTGTGCATAAGGGACAAGGCCGAAGACCTTTATTGGATGCCTGTGATCTTCGGGCCCTCAGACGCCACTGCATCGCTCACCGGCATAATTCTGTCATTGACATTACTAAATGGGCCCAGGCATACTTCAAGAAACCACTGCCTGTAAACACAGTCCACCGTGCCATCCACAGATGCCATCTAAAACTCTATCATACAAAAAGAAAGCCATTGTTGAGCATGATCCAGAAGCGCTGTCGTGTTCTGTGGGCCAAGGCTCATTTAAAATGGACTGTAGCAAAGTGGCAAAGAGTCTCATGGTCAGACAAGTCTAAATTTGACATTCTTGTTGGAAATCATGGGCGTCGTGTCCTCCGGGCAAAAGAGGAGAAAGACCACCCCTCCTGTTAACGAAATCCCAATCCTGGAAACCGATAAAGCCTTGGGAGGTGTTCCTAATAAAAATACTTAAGAGAACAGACTAGAGGAGAAGATTAACAAGACAGCAGTTCCAATCCTGGAGACCGAGATAAAGGCTTAGAATTTTGATCCCTCCAAAGAATGACTGCATGTTTTCAGTAAAATTAATTTATAGAAACACAGGAAAGTAAAGCATTGCTCAGACAAAGAACATACAAACTGAGGGGAAAGCTTAGTTACAAATAAAGCATTGCTTTCCAGCAAGCCTGCACAATACAAAGTAAGCTTATATGGTTCAAAACTTAATGAAAGGAGAGAGGCATATAATTGCCAACATCTGGGAGCCAATGGGGAAACAAGAGAATGAATCAATTAAAGGAGACATAAACACTTAATGCATGCAGGCTGCTCGAAAGGGAGAGGGAACAATTACGGAAACAGAAAGGGCGTGACACATTGTGGGTGCAGGCTTTGGTTATAGCCCTTTGTCAACACACCAAATTCTACCTAAACAAGATCTTGATTGAAAGACCATGACTAAAGACTGTAAATGACCTAACTGTAACTGGGTGACACAGTTGCTCAGTAGGTAGCCTGAGGCTTTTGTGGGTGCAGTTTGCATGCTCTACACATGGTCAGGAGGGTTTACTCGAGGTACTCCGGTTTCCTCATAGTCCAAAAGCAAGCATGCTAGGCTAATTGGAGGCTCTATTTTGCCCAATGGCATGAATGAATGGTGGGCCTGGGTGCTTTGATTGCCTTAGCATGTTTAGAAGAGTAAAGTGGGTGAAAAAAATAGCTGAAAAGATTAAACAACAAGGTACAACTCAATGCAAAGAGCTGATTACTGTGCCTCAGCATGCCATAGCTTCATACGCCCAAAAAGTCAATCCTCAACCTGCAAGTACAACGAACCTTATGTGATCTTGACCTTTGATGGGATTACGTTCAAAACCTGATCTGTTCAGCTACTCTTTGTGGGGAGATACCATGTCTGATTAAGTGAAAATCTCCGCGCTCCTTCAGTAAATATTGTGTAGACTATACATTTTTAACTAATGGTGTATGGATGGAAAAAAGTGGCATGCGGCAAGTTAAATAGGCTGTAAAAAGTATGCGGCTCGAGCTATTTGCGCAGGTATGCAATTTTGAATAACATTGATTTAAATAGAAGGTGGGGCAAACCGCTCATTAACGTTTAGGCCTCACCTGATCAAAGCTGCGGCAGAAATTCAATGCGACTCATAGTGTTTACAAATCTTTATTTAACTCCCATGAGTTAACATGGGACAACACACATAACCAAAATGGGCCCAAATGGATATTTACTGCGGAAAGACTCAGTTAAAAAAATAACTTGAGGGGAGCCATTTTGTACAAGAATATGGGCAAAATGGCCCCCGCTTATTGGGGCAAAATGGGCCACAACTAACAGAACATGTGTGGCGAATGAGAACAAAGAGGGTTTTTTTTTCTAAATTTGAAACCTAACAAAAACACACACACACACACACACACACACACACACACAGCAGACAGATACATTCAGATCACTTAAGGTAACTTTAGGCATGTGGTGACTAAATTTGAATGTGGGGTAAAACCAGGGACAGATTATGGGCCCCTGGGCAAAGAGTTCGCCGAGCCCCCCCCCCCCAAAAAAAATCGTTAAATTATCAAGAACGCTATTGTTGCAGTGCTAAATCCATCCGGTTAGAACATTGCACAACCTAGTGTGCAACTTCGAACATGAAGAAATTGAAGCGTCGGTATGTTGCTTCACGTCTTTTTCGAAGAAGACAACGACAGCCTGGCACATTAAACCAAAAAAGTCTCAAAAGCCAGGGTTCTGTGTGTAACCAAAGTTAGATGCAAACCAGCAGAAAGACTGTTAAAAGGGTAGCTATATGCACATGGCCAACAACGAAGTTAATGCGAAGACGCATACAGAATTAAATTGTAAAGTAAGCGCAATCACAAAGACGAACAACGTCCTGCCATATTCAAAACTACTGGCTAAACCGCAACAAGTGGGTTGTCTGTCAGAAGTGCACCGTGTACTCATGTCGTTGAGAGGTAGCAGTGCGTTAGCTAGACAATAGTGATGCTGTTGTGATTTTGCCCTTTTGTGTGTTGTCCCGAGCTTATTTGTGCTTGTGCTTTCTTTCGTTTCTTATTTCCAGATCTCCAGCCGTCTGACAATCCACTCCCAATCTGTCTCCAGTGATGTCGCGTGACTGCCTTCAGCATGCCTGCATCTCGTCGTCCAATCATGTTTCCCCTTTCGGTTTCGGCTTTGGTATTTCATTCATTGCTTCCAGCTGTGTTTAATTGCGGGTCTCGCGAGACTCTGAGTGAATGCGCTCTCTGATAGGATATTACTAACCCGTACTAGCCAGCACTTATTTAAGGGTGATTGTAAATAATTCGTCATGTAACCTTGATTAACTCATTTAGCGAGCGTGTGCGTTTCTGGCTTTTGTATTTCAGTTTGAGCTGTCTCTGATTAACTACATTTAAAAATATGCTTTCCTCTGCTTCTCTTGTGGTGCTTTTTACTTGTCATGTTTAGATTACCTTAATCTAAACTGTCTAATTTGATTGGTCTCCGCGTCTTGTCTCGAGTCTTTATTGTTAAACCCGGTTCTCGTGTAATTGTTTATTAATCCCATGTGTTTCTGTTTCAGTCGTAATTGCATTCCGAGTCCCCGCCTCCTCTCGTGGTTATTTATGTGGCAGTATTGGAAGCGATTGTCAGACGGATCCTCCATATTGTCTCTGTGCTACATGGTGAAGTCTCAGCTCCTCGTGCCTTCTGAGGTTCTCCCGTGTATGTTTCCCGAGTCTTGTTTGCTGCGCTCTAGTCTTGTCTGCCCCGTGTTAAAGTCTCCCAGTGTGTCCGTCAGTTTAGTTAGGTTCAGTTTTTGTTTTCTTAGTTTATCATCTCTTAGAGAGAGTATTTCTGTTTCCCCCTGCCTTTGGAAGAGTACCTTAGTTTTCCCATTTGTTCAGTGCTTGTGCGCGGTGTTTTATTTCTGGCGTGTCTGCCAACCCTTTCTCCTAGAGTTATTTGTGTTCAGTGAACACTTCTGCTTCCTGCATCAGGTGTTCCCCTGACCTCTTCTTACAGAAGCGCGGGTCGAGGTTTTTTAACAGCCACACGAACCCGACCCAACGTGACAGCTAACCCGCCCCACCTGCCTGCTAAAACTCGCACAGGTCAATAGCATTACTACTATATAATATTTTAGTCCTGACTGCAGAACGATTTATAAGATGAGCTATCATTCAACCTTTAGATCCTTAGTCTAACCGTGGAGGATTAAGCCTCTGTTTAAGCTAGAGGGAGAAATACAATTCAATTTTGCAGCTTTCACTCCCAAGTTAATGCATTATTGTGTATAATATGTATAACATTTAGGGATAAATGTAAATGTAGGTCTAATTACAGATATTTTGCCAAGAACTTTAAAAGGGAAAATGATAAACAACCTAGTGTCAATAACTAACCCTAACCCAAGAATCTGTCAATAATCTATTTTATATAAGTTTCTTTCTACTCTTCCTTCTTGCAAAGTCATCCACTAATTCATCAAAATTAAGCTGTCTGACCAACTCTTATTCAATGGCCAGAAGTGACAGTGAGTTCTGGCAGTTTTGCCACATCCTGATCCTGAGTTCATTTTTAGTACGTGTCAGTTTGGAGAATGAACGCTCCCCTTCACAATTTGTAATCACTGTCAAAAAAAGTCTAAGTGCTATGTAGACATTTGGAAAGGTTGATTGTAAACCCAAATCTATCATGGTTTTGAGCATTTTACTTGGGCATTTTTATTTTTCTGATATGAATGATTTGAATTGTATCAGTTCATCTGGCAGGTTCATGTTCAAATCTGAAGGATATGCTGCAGCGAGTGCGTTAGCCTTTAAAGTGAGCTCACTGTTGGACATATTGTCGGGCATGAAAAGAACATTAAATAGCTCTGTTAAATGGTTATGGTTGAAATCCAGAAACAATTAAATCACCGGAAAGAGTGACACGCAATACCGGGGCTGTGAGCAATGGCAAGGCAAGAGACCAGACAGGGGGAGACAGAGTGCAATGCATGGCAAAAACAAAAACATGGACCGGAGTGTAAGTGCAGGAATGGAAAATGGTAAAATACAAAACATGGCAAAACTAAACAAAACATGACATGAACATAATCAAGCATCCAAATCGGAAAAACATAATTCAAGACATGGTCAGGCAATGCAGAGATCGAAATCCAAACAAGACAGAATGGCAGACAGATCAGAATCACAACAGGAATGTATTAATTCCAATACAATAAACAGGTGTGTGGGTTTTTTTATTAATCAATGACGGAATTTTTGTGGTTCTACAACATGTAGATCCGACCGAGCAATTGATTGGTCAATTAGATGTTTAGCATGTTCGCAAATGAGCAAGAGTACGCTTAGCCTGTGCTCAAATGAAAAATACCTCATCACTGAAAATATTACTCCGCCCATCTTAGTTGCCTCGGCCATTGAGTTAATTTGTCAATTCGTTTGCATTTGTACATTGAAATGAACATTTAATGAATCATTACATCTGTGAAAACTGTCGTCTTTATTTCACAGGTAAATTGATAATGGCCTGAAAAGGTGATGTGCAAAAGCTCCCGAAAGGTGGGGTTGAAATTATGTAACTCTGTTCAGCCTTAATGTTACTGGATACTTTTGCTGCTTGGTCACATTAATCGGAGTTCACGTAAAATTGGATTGACATACCCCCAGCTGAAATAAAACATCTGCTGTCAGGATAAAGGCAGGATTTTGTTCTGGTGCCGACACTGGAAAGTCGTAGCCTACATTTAAATATAACCGTTAATACAAAACCCAAAACCAGTGAAGTTGGCACGTTATGGAAATCATAGATAAAAACAGAATACAATGATTTGCAAATCCTTTTCAACATATATTCAATTGAATACACTGCAAACACAAGATGTTTAACCCCTTTCTGCAGATGTAGACGCCCGCATCTATAGACCTGCAAATTCAAGCACGCTGTTACTGTACTCGATCACTAGATGGCACCCCCGGATCAGTTTTTGAATGTTCACAAGCAAGCAGACCTCGAACGCGGTTCTGAATATGGGGAAGTTCACTCCACGCCCTGTTTTTCAAGAGCTGCATGAATTAAACTCCTCAGCTAAGCCTGATGTGCAAACTGGTCAGTATCCTTGCCCATTGTAACTGTTGCCATTAGAATTCCCATATTCATTTTCATTTTGTATAAGAAACTCATTTTGAGAATTATCAGATTATTTGTAATTTTTTCATGCTTTTACTCTGAAAATCAAAGGGTACTTTTATTTTGACACCTACGTTGAGCTGCTAAGCCGGTAGCGTTTGTCTAGCGGAAGAGAGATGCGAGCATTGTCACTTTGTGTGCACAGCGAAGATATGACGTTACCAAGTTTAATATTAAAAGAATATAGTAGAGTAAGCTACACGGTTAAATACCAAAGTTACATGGTGAAGACCGAAGATAGCAGACCTACAGATTTCCTTTCATAGCATGCAGTCAACAAGGTATTTTATTTGTCTTTATTTTCATCACGAATCATTGTAATTGAGAATTTTGAGTGTGCTAATGTGAACTGTAATACTGTGTATTGCTAGTTTCACGGTTTGCGGAGGTCTTTGGATGCTTTTGGAGAGTTGGAGAGACGACAGAGACTTCAATAAACCCGTTAAAGAAACACTTGCGTCTGCACATGCTTGGGAGGGAGTCACAGCCATAGTATCGATCCAGCAGTTTAAAAAAACAATATCTTGACACAGGAAAAAATCGTTATCCTCTGTAGCAACCAGTTAAGCCACAGTGAGCCAACAGTATTCCAAGTAATGGTTCAGAAAAATCAGTTTTCTGAGGCAAAAAAATCGACGTGGTATTGATTCTCTCACATTCTACTGTTAATTACAGTCGTCACATACAAAAAAATTTGTAGTTTCCTACCGTGGATTTACACGCAGATTAATTCATTGACAAATCCAGCGCTTCCTTATATCCACCCGAGTACTGGCGTTGATAGCCAATCACTCAATCATACGCTCAGACTCTTCTGCGTAATTGATGAGTTACACTTCATGCCCCTGTGAAGTTTCCCTGGTAACAATGTATTGATTGGCTTGTTTCTTATCCAATTCCCGAGTGTTTAAACATTTTAGAGTAAGTGAAACACATTGATTGGACAAACACAGAGCATACAAACCTATGCGTGTCAGCAGGCTCGGTTGTATCCTGTCTACGTTGTGCACATTACGCGGCTAAAATAGACGCGATTTATAGAAAACACGTTCGCAAAACTGGCCTTGAAGTGTTCAGTTACATTTACAGGATTTAAATGAGATAAGGATATGGTCAATTGGAATTATTTCGAATGAAACAGGACCGGAGGGTTCCTGCTACTGGATACATCGGTCTGTGGAGATGGGATTCATGAAAAAGGTGAGGCTGCTACTTTGTTTTTTTTTTTGTTGTTATTGTTGTTTTGTTTCTGGAATGTATACGTACTCAACAAAGTCAAATGTGAGGTTTTTTTCCTGTTTAAAACGCGAACTGCCCGTGCATTTGGGTGGACCCCCTGGTATGTTCATTGCACGTTTCTTTTGAATCCAGGGAGGCAATGGATTGTTCCCTGAAAGTGGAGTGTCTGTTCTGGTAAAATAAGGTATATTTCAGAATTCAAATATTACTGAGTTAGTGAGTTGCACTTGTTCCTTACAATCGTTGAAATGAGTTTGTGAGCTTAGAAGAGGGGACTGGTAGCTTCCATTACAGGGTGAATGTTCTAACCGTTTATTTAATGCGTGTTTGTGCTGGCTTGGGGGACTTTGAAGTAAAATGGCCAAAACTCTAAACTTTATTATGGAGAAAAGGCATGTTTTGTGTTTGGAGAGGTTACTGGTGACCATTGATATTCAACTGCACTGAGATTGATAAATTCATACTAAACTCAACCAGAAAATCATTTGTTCATATTAAATTTCATGCCTTAAAACTTTATTTGTGTTATATACATGATTTTTTTTGATTTGACAGGACTTCATTTTGAGACTTTGGGGAGACACTTGGATAGCTGTATAATTTGGCTAAAAGCATGTAGGTAATCTAGAATGTAATGTTGAAGATGAATTGTACTTGTGGTCAAGGAGTTTATGATCCCAGAAATGTATAGTTTTAAGCCCCAGCAGTTTTTCAATCCTCAGAATTATTTTTTTTTGCAATTTCAATGGTGAATTCTCATGAAGATTTTTTATGTTTGCAGCTCATTTTCTCTACCATAATCATGAAAATTAACTGAAATACTATGTAATTCTAAATGCTGTGAGTGTTTTTTTCAGAATTGAGCCACATTTTTCCTCTTTATGAAGCTTAAATCTTGAATTATACAGTATTAAAGTGGGTAACCGATAAATAGCCAAATTTGGCTTCTGCACAAAGGGGTTAATGTTCAAACTGAAAAACTTTTTTTTTTTTGCAAATAATCATTAACTTAGAATTTAAAGGCAGCAACACATTGCAAAAAAGTTAGCACAGGGGCCTTTTTACCACTGTGTTACATCGCCTTTCCTTTTAACGACACTCAGTAAACGTTTGGGAACTGAGGAGACCAATTTTTGAAGGTTTTCAGGTGGAACTCTTTCCCATTCTTGCTTGATGTACAGCTTAAGTTGTTCAACAGTCCGGGGTCTCCGTTGTCGTATTTTACGCTTCATAATGCGCCACACATTTTCAATGGGAGACAGGTCTGGACTACAGGCAGGCCAGTCTAGTACCAGCACTCATTTACTACGGAGCCATGCTGTTGTAACACGTGCAGAATGTGGCTTGGCACCCCCATACCATCACAGATGCTGGCTTTTGAACTTTGCGCCTATAACAGTCCGGATGGTTCTTTTCCTCTTTGGTCCGGAGGACACGACGTCCACAGTTTCCAAAAACAATTTGAAATGTGAACTCGTCAGACCACAGAACACTTTTCCACTTTGCATCAGTCGATCGTAGATGAGCTTGGGCCCAGCGAAGCCGGCGGCGTTTCTGGGTGCTGTTGATAAATGGCTTTCGCTTTGCATTGTAGAGTTTTAACTTGCACTTGCAGATGTAGCGACGAACTGTAGTTACTGACAGTGGTTTTCTGAAGTGCTCCTGAGCCCATGTGGTGATGTCCTTTACACACTGATGTCGGTTTTCGATGCAGTACCGCCTGAGGGATCGAAGGTCACGGGCATTCAATATTGGTTTTTGGCCCTGTGGCTTACGTGCAGTGATTTCTCCAGATTCTCTGAACCTTTCGACGATATTACGGACCGTAGATAATGAAGTCCCTAAATTTCTTGCAATAGCTTGTTGAGGAATGTTGTTTTTAAACTGTTGGACAATCAGCTCACGCATTAATTCTCTAAGTGGTGACCCTCTCCCCATCCTTGTTTGTGAATGACTGAGCATTTCAGGGAAGCTGCTTTTATACCCAATCATGGCACCCACCTGTTCCCAATTAGCCCGTTAACCTGAGGGATGTTCCAAATAAGTGTTTGATGAGCATTCCTCCAGTCTCTCAGTCTTTTTTGCCACTTGTGCCAGCATTTTTGAAACATGTTGCAGGCATCAAATTCCAAATGAGCTAATATTTGCAAAAAATTACAAAGTTTACCTATTCGAACATTAAGTAACTTGTCTTTGCAGTGTATTCAATTGAATATAGGTTGAAAAGAATTTGCAAATTATTGTATTCTGTTTTTATTTACAATTTACACAACGTGCCAACTTCACTGGTTTTGGATTTCGTACAAGTTCGTTCGATAAAGATCGGCTGAGTCGTTGTCACAGCACCTGTTAGCGTAAAAATGACAGCTGTCGGCAGAAGTAGGCCTATAACTATCGGTCCATGGGAAAAAAATATTTTTTTCCAGTGGATATTCTAGTTACAACATGATTGAGCTAGCAAAGCAGTTTTATGTTGCTATGTGCGGTATTTATTCAGTTTTGGGAAATCACGATGTCTAGAAAACATAAGCCAAAGTTTGCTGGCTGACAAGGACTAGTTAACGTTGGATCTCATGTATTTCCATGGAAACGGAGCAAAAAACTTTTATATTTTGAGAGCGAAATGCCCACATGAATAGATTTTGATAATACATTTTATTTAGTTGGTAAGAGTAGTATAATCTCATGAGCCTATGACAATCGAGGGTGCGCTTGACCGTCATTCTTGTCACTTCAGTGATGCTAACGGAACTCGGCGCAAGCGCCACGTTCTTGACCGCATCACTGTCGTTACAAGAATGACGGTCAAGCACACCCTCAATTATAATAATGCTTAATTATTCAATACTTTTTCTCAATCGGTGAAAGATGAGGACTGCAGGCAGGCCAGTTCAGCACACGGACTCTTCTACTACAAAGCCATGCTGTTGTAATATCTGCAGTTTGTGGTTTTGCTTTGTCCTGCTGAAATACAGAAGGCCTTAACTGGAATAGATGTCTGGAGTGGAGCATATGTTGCTCTGAAACCTTTATGTACCTTTCAGCATTCATGGTGCTTTTTAAAAGCGTTGACACCGTCAATCACAAGGTACTTTTATCTAAATTGTCCCATTTCAATTTTTCCTCCAAAACTATTAAGTGGTTTGACTCATACTTGTCACATAGAGAACAACGCACTGTGGTGGACGGTGCCAGCTCTTCTTTTATGGGTTGCCCAGTAGGGATCCCTCAAGGATCCATATTGGGGCCCATTTTATTCACATTGTATATTAATGATTTACCTGATTTTTGTTTTAATGTTGATGTCCAGCTTTATGCTGATGACGCGGTCATCTTTACTAAAGCGAAAAATCCTGAGGAGGCAGCACGTGTGCTCTCTACAGCTTTTACACACGTACAAACATGGCTCATCAGATCTTGTCCGTTTATTTTTGTCAAAGCAATCAGCCACTACCATGCTCTCTCGCTCAGGTGTTTTTTTGGGCAAAGTAGAGCTGGAAGTTGTTAATGAATTTAAATATTTAGGTGTGATTATAGATTCTAAACTTTTTTTTAAAAACCATGTTAAAATGTAATCCAAAAAAATTAAATTTCATCTTTGCAACTTTAAGCAAATCAGAGGTTCCTTGTCAGAAGCAGCTGCTCTACTGTTTTTGGACTCTATGATATTTTCACATCTAAGCTTCTGCATCAACAGCTGGTCTGTGACAGGTTCTACTATCCTGAAACCAGTTGAGCTCCTGTACAGAAAAGCACTTAAAATTCTAGACAAAAAACCTTTTTCTTATCATCACTGCAACATCTTAGTGAAATATAATTTGCTGAGTTTTCTTAATTTTTGTAAATTTTCCTCTGTATGCTTAATATATAAAGTGCTTCATGGCCTGGCGTCACCCCCACTAAAAGAGTTTATTATATTAAGACAGACGAGGACTACTAGAGCAATTACTAACAGGGACTGTGTGGTTCCCTATAGGAAAACCACTTTCAGTCAGAATGCCCTGTCTATTAAAGTTACTGCAATTTGGAACACACAACCCTCATCCATAAAGGAATGTTCCACTCTGACCACCTTCCAAAGCCTCCTGAAGGTGTGGTTCAGAGCCAATCAAACATGCAACCACCTTTAATGCCTTAACTGCTGCTGTTACTGTATTGCTCTATGTTTTAACATATATTTGTGATGTATTGTAATGTGTTGTAATGTTGTGTGTGTTTGTTTTAACATTTTCGTAATGTAACACCAACCTGCCTTGAGGACTCCAGATGGAAATTAGCTTTTTGGCTATAATCTGGCATATTTACATGTACTGCGGTGCATGTTCATTAATATGCATTGTCCTGACTTAAAAAGAAAAATAAATAAAATAAAATAAATAAAATAAAACATGAAAGTGTCCCACACCATATGCACTAATGCATCCCTATACCATCAGAGATGCTGGGTTTGAACTGAACACTGTTACCAGGAGGGGTGGTCTTTCTCCTCTTTAGCCCGGAGGACATGACGCCCATGATTTCCAACAAGAATGTCAAATTTGGACTCATCTGACCTCAGGACACTTTGCCACTTTGCTACAGTCCATTATAAATGAGCCTTGGCCCATAGAACACTGGGGCGCTTCTGGATCATGCTTAATAGGGGTTCCTTTCTGCATGATAGAGTTTTTGGTGGCATCTGTGGATGGCATGGGGGACTGTGCTTACAGACAGTAAGCACAGAGCATTCCTTGAAGCATTCCTGGGCCCATTTAGTAATATCAATGACAGAATCATGCTGGTGATTGATGCAGTGGTGTCTGAGGGCCCGAAGATCATGAGCATCCAGTAAAGGTCTTCGGCCTTGTCCCTTATGGTCAGAGATTTTTCCAGTTTCTCCGAATCTTTTGATGATGTTATGCACTGTCGATGATGGGACCTTCAAAGCCTTTGCAAATTGATGTTGAGGAACATTGTTTTTAGAGTATTCCACAATTGTTTTATGCAAGCCTTCACAGGTTGTAGAGCCTCTGGCCATCTTTACTCCTGGGAGACTCAGCATCTCTAAGACATCCCTTTTACAGCCAGTCATGTTACATACCTGATGCCAGTTAACTTAATTACTTGCTAAATGTCCGCTAAATGTTCAGCTGATTCTCCTATCTTAATAGCTTTTTCAGCCCTTTTTGCCTGTGTCTCAACTTTTTTGAGACCTGTTGCAGCCATAAAATTTGAAATAAGCTCATTTTATGGATAAAAATGTAAAATGTCTCAGTTTCAACATGTGAAATGTTATCTATGTTCTATTGAAAATAACATATTGGCTCATGTGATCTGAAAGTCATTGTAATTTTTGTTTTTATTCACAATTTATACCTCGTTCTGGCTATTTCGGAATTGGGGTTGTAAGTGGCCTTCTTGCTTGTTCGCGGTGTAAATTTTAGGATGGCAGCCCACCAGTTTAATTAAGCGAGACCACTTTTGAGATCTGAAGTTTGACGTCAGCTCTACCGTACTTCTCCAGTAGACAGCGCGCCCACACTGTCTAACCATTCATTAGACTACTTCAAAAGTCAATGAGGTTTCGCCGACGGCATCCGAGAGGTTCTGTCAAATGGTGGCCGCGAGCAAAGTTTCGCATTTTAGCAAAGAGATGGATTGCGTAGTGAGCCACAGATACTTTCCCGTCATGACAAACCGATCAAATTAGGCCTATCGCGTTAATCAGATGGGATTTCGTGGCTTTAATTTTCGCACTGACTAAACGCAATAAAAAAATAATAATAAATAATAGCCTTAAAGCAAAAATGCATATAAAATTGTAGTACTTACTGTTAATATCCATAACCTGCTCCAGCGCGCAGGGAGGCCGTCACTGTGCCGCTTCTCTCATAATTTACTAAGCTTTTTTCCATTTAAACCGCTGATGAATGACAGGAAGGTTCATACTGGACACATGGGAAGTCGAACGGTCACACTTTAGATAGCTGGGATCTTTGGATATACAGTTATGAAGATGACGAAGACTTCAGTATCCCGATTATTTCCTCTGAGGGGACGGAGAAGTACCCAGGCGCCGCGATCGCATTAGTTCATTGCGTCTTTGATTACCGATTTAGTAGCATTCTTCTGTCGATAGCGCATGGGAGACTAATAGCAGCAGACACGAGCGTTCACAAAGCCAGAGAATTGAAATTTGTCGCGCTTAAGTATTTTGTGTAAATTAATTATTTAACTATAAATATTTTTCTCCGGCAAGATAGACATTTAAGGCAAGAAAACGTTCTAATTCGCGCTGTGTTGTCTGGGTAGCCGCTCATCTGATTTACACAGATGTTAATATTTTACCGCGGGACATGCTGAAAGCCTTGTTGACAGAATAATTGATCCCTGGATTTTTTTTTCTGAAACTGGCAGTGGAATGTTGGCATAAATTAGTGTATTCCCACGCAAAATAGGGCAACTTTCCAGTTTAAACTTGCCGCATTCGTCATCATGAAATTGAATTGAGTTTCGTAGAGGACTCGACTTTAAGTTACATTTCGAATGAATTGTCTTTCTAAGCAGGAACTATATGAGCAAAGTGTTCGAGAATCAATTCCTTGTTGCACTGTTCTTAGATCCTGGCTATTTTTGACACTCTGGCTTAGAACTTTCGGAACGGAAGGAACTGACAAGGAAAAAAAGCGAGGAAACCCCACCCTTACGAAACATAAGTTTATTCAAGTGTGCTATTAGTATACTTCTTCAAAACTAAAATAACAGAGAATACTTTCAGTTTACTTTTGATGTACTTATCAGAGATAAACTTAGCAAAGTAATACTTAAGTATACTTAGCTTATACTGAAAAGTACACAGAAAAGTCTAAGTATATTTGGCTAATACTTGTACCTAAACTTTTGATTATTATACTTTTCTTGAGAATATCTCAAAGTATTAAAATATTCATACCTAATTTTCAAGTATACTGGCTTGCTGTTAAGCTACTATCAAAAGAATGAGCACATTAAAATATTTTTACCATACATATTGGCTTCTTTGAAGTATACTGCACTATATTTTTACTCAGTTTTTACTATGTCATGGATTTACATATTCCACATGTACGTTTGCAGTAAAAAGTCAGTTTTGGGGCAGCATAGCAGAGTAAATAGCACATGGGTGGAGCTGAACTTGATTTTTATATAGTGTTAGTCACCCACACAGAAACAGATAAACATTTGTCTGATTTTATTTGAGAACAAATTTGACAATTATTCCCGTATTGAATAAGCAACGAAAGCTTATGTTTAAGCAGCATAAACTTAAAGTACTCATTTAGTTTACATCTAAGTTTTATTTTGTACTGCAAGTACACTACAAGTGAACTTTAAAGTATACTGTGACTTAACTAGTTGTATACCTCTAGCATACTTTTCAATTTATGAAAGTATACATTTAAGTAGACTGCAAGTAAACTTACAGATATACTGCTAGTTTATTAGTTATATACTGCTAGCAAACTTTTCAGTTCATGAAAGTATACTATAAAGTATACTGCTAGTAAACTTAAAGATGAACTATTAGTTCACTAGTTGTATACTTCTAGCACAATGTCTAATTTATAAAAAGTATACTTTGAAGTGTATTGAAAGTAAATTTAGCTGTACTACAACTTTACTTGTTATATACTTCAACGTTTTAGTGCATGAAAGTACACTTTGAAGTATGCTGCAAGTAAACTTATAAATAGACTACAAGTCCACTAGTTCTATACTTCAAGCCTTCTATAATTTAAATTTAGTTTTAAACTTTCAGGGAGCTAAATGTTTTTTTGTTTTTTTTTTTTTTAACTGCAAGAGATATTATTTCAGATATTATTTAATGTTAGTAGACGAGAGGTTACCTCATGTACTCTACTAGTAGACAATGCTTAAGTGCATTCTGCTTTATTTTAAAGATGAAGGTACTTATAAGAATTTACCATGAAACACATACTCAGGGTTGAGAATAAAATTGATTCCTTTATAAATTTAATTTTCAAACACAATATTGTATTGGATGCCAAAGTATAAGAACACAGCAATGGCAACTCTTATTGAAATCCCAATTCAAAACAAAAAAATACCTCCTTCTCTCATATGAAACCAGAAATATGCATAAAATATGAATTAGCAATGCCTTTAGCCTGACCAGTAGGCTGAAGGACCCAAGCAAAGGCTGATGAAATATTCCAAATGAGTACACCGATGAGCTGTTTTTTTGGTTAACGGAGTTCTGTATCACTGTCAAAAATATGACCGACTAAAGAAAAGATGCAGCAGTGCTGTAATATTTGAAAGATGGTACATTCTGTTTAATTAATTATTTAATCATTTTTAAACAAGAGTGTGGACATCAAGCTCTGCATATTGTACCTATACCAAACGTTGAGATATCAGTTCAATCTCGCTGGCCATTATATGCAGATTCATAGATAAATGTACATAGTATTTTCAAACATGAGATTTAGAAGACTGGAACTTCAGTGCTATCTGACGGAGTATGAAATGTCTGTACTAGCCTTAAAACTAGCAACCATACAACAACTTGATCTGCACCTGCTGTGTGGTTGAAGCTAAGGAGGTGTAGGCTTGGTTTGTGCTTGGATGGGAAACCAACTGGGTTGTGTTGGTGGGCCAGTAGGTTGGGATCTTCCCTCTGGTGGAATAATACACAATACTCCACTGCAGTGATGAGGATGTTCTCTGTCCGGTGAGATGTGAACCTGAAATCCTGACTCACTGTGGTCTTTAAACATCCAATGACACTCTAATTTTCATAGCAGTATACTTTCATGAACTGAAAAGTATATAGTTAATAAACTATCTGTAAGTTTACTTGCAGTATACAGGTACTTAGATGTATGCTTTCATAAATTGAAAGGTATGCAAGAAGTATACAACTAGTTCACTCCCAGTATACTAAAAAGTGTACTTGCAATATAGAATAAAACTTAGATGTAAACTAGATGGGTACTTTCAGTTTACTTTGCTTAAACTTGAAGTATACTTAAAAGTATACTTTTGTACACATAAAAATGTTCCAATATAGTCCAAAGAAGTATTAAAGTAGTATACTTTCTAGTATACTATAAGTACATGGTCCATAGTATACTTGCTATACTTATACTCAAGTATACTTAATAAAATGAACTTCAAGCACACTACTTTTTGCTAAGGGCAAATACGAAGTTATTTTAGTGTCATAACATGCGCCGGTGTGGGGCATTCCTATTTTCAAGGGAAGACTTCCCCACAGCCTTAGTCAACACATTGCAAGCAAAGTAAAAAAATGTACAAGAAGGCTATGTTAGTGATGCAGTTCCATTAAATTCAAAACAAAGGGGCATAATATGTTGAATCATATTACAGAGGCATGTAAGCTTTGATCCACACAAGTAAGGTGAGCGTAAATCTGGCCAAAAAATCCAGCTGCTTACCTGTACATAAGAAATATTAAGAGCCATTCTCTGTAAGGTTCAGGCAGGTGGTGATAGTCACCTTCTTCAATTTCGCTGAAACATTGGTGGTTTTATGTCCCTACCATAACTAGAAAATTCCCTATTTTTTTGGCCCTATCTGCCCTGGTTTGGGTTTTAGGGGAAAATCAAGTGCAAGCCGAAATAGGGCCTAAAATACCAAATTACCAAAATTTGATTTTTTTGGTTGCTTTTTTTCACTGCGTGAACTTTATCCCGAAGAAAAAGCTGGAAAATTGAGTTATAGGAGGGATGGTCAGTGGAAAGAGCAATTTTCGGCCTTGGATCTTCTTCGCGTAACATATAGGGGGCGCTTCAACATGGCCGCAATCCATTTTCGTCACAAGTTTGCCCCCCTTATACTCAGTGCCCCAAAACTTTTACAACTGCAACTCATCAGTAGGCTATGTAGTGAAGACTATCGATTAGAGGTGAGAAAAAGTTAGGATAGTGTATGCGCACACCAACAGGTGACGCCGAACATGCCAAAATGGTAAAATTTGGCGTGTTTCAGCGCCAATTGGTGGCGTGCGTGGTTGATTGACAGGGCAAAGGTTTTTTGCATAAAAAAGTATCGAGGTGACCCTTTTAGTCTATGAAAGCCATTTTTTAGAAAAAGGACTACTATCCACAATAGGTGGCGCTTTATGAACAGATGTACTGGTACATGCATACCATCCACTCAAATCCACGAGATGCAATTAGCTCACAAGCTAGCTAGCTGTCATTTGGACAGTGATGTCAAAAGAACGGAATTCATCCGTCGTGTCTCAAATACACGGCTCGTGGGACGCGTTACTGAATTCAGCATTAAAACGGTGAATATAGGTTACGGTGCGAGTATTTCAAGAGGATTGGAAAAGGCGCATATAATGCATATTTTACCGTGGTCGTGTTTGTAGCGTCTGGTGAATTTCCGAACTCGTTGGGCCGACCTGAATACTTTTATTAATATGCCATACAATATGTCTGTATTATGCTCTTTAACAAAGACAAAGTATTTCAGCATGAAAGCACATATTTTCAATGTGTGACAGCGTCCTGTATCATCTCTACCGTTTGTAACAAACCAAACCTTCTGAAAATCGGGTAAAATCTCGGGGAGTTATTTTTATTGGAGTTGGACATACACCTTTCTCCATAGAAATATATATACTGGGGGAGTATGGGGGACCCATCCAAAATGGCGGCGTGCTGGAACGTCAGCTCCAATAGGTAGCGTCAGTCTATGAGGCGTCTACGTATATAATGTCTATGGTATTGCCTGGATATCTCATCCACTGTCACAATGTATTTGTTCGCACGAGCGCCTCTAGCGGTCATGTCAATGCTGCATCTCGCCCACGCGGCACGTTACCTCGCGTCGAGATGAGCGACCTCTATGCTCACAAACATAGAATACGTGTGGCAGCCATGATACATAAGTGCACGCATCGTGAGCAGCAAGTATATTACAGGTCTAAAGGCGGCGTTAAACTTTGCGAATCCGCGCACGCATTTGTGCGCGCTCGGACGCGGACGCGTCCTCTGCCAAATATAGTTAAACCCATTGAGCGCTCCTGTACACAGGAAGAAAAGCCATGAAAAGCATCCGTGTTTGTTTGCTAGAGCATGCGCAGTTGGTTTTTTGATCACGCGTTCCTGTGCGCTCCTGTGCGCGCGGTCAGAAAATTTTGGAGGGTTGGGGTCCACCGCGGAGAGCGATGCGCACTCTGTTTGATGAATAAAATTGCGTCTACGCACTTTAGTGCCCAAGGCCTGGAATATATTTGCTGCATGACCGAACGGATGCGTACATAGTGCGCTTTGTGAGTGCACACACTTGCTGCAGCACAATGTGTCCAAAACGCATAGTATTGGAGGTCACCACTAGAGGCAGACAGCATATCGGACCCTAGAATCACGAAAACGGCGGGCGGTTTTGCCCGGATATCGCATGCACTGTCACAATGGATTCGTTCACACAAGCGCCTCTAGCGGTCATGTCAATACTGCATCTCGCGCACGCGGCACGTTACCTCGCGTCGCGATGAGCGACCTGAGGGCGGCGTTATTCTTTGCACATCCGTGAACGCATTTGTGCGCACTCGGACCCTCTGCCAAATATAGTTAAACGCATTGAGCGCTCCTGTACACGGGTAGAAAAGCAACGAAAAGCATCCGTGTTTGTTTGCTAGAGCATGCGCAGTCGGTTTTTGATCACGCGTACCTGTACGCTCCTGTGCGTGCGGTCAGAAATTGGTTTGCATAACCATGGAATTTCTGCACAAACTGTCAGAAACCGTTTCGGGGAAGCTCAACTGCATGCTCGTCGTCCTCATCGGGGTCTTGACCTGACTCCAGATCGTCGCCGTAACAGACTTGAGTGGGCAAATGCTCACATTCGATGGCGTCTGGCACGTTGGTGAGGTGTTCTCTTTACGGATGAATCTCGGTGTACATTGTTCAGGGCAGATGGCAGACAGCGTGTGTGGTGTCGTGTGGGTGAGCGCTTTGCTGATGTCAATGTTGTGGATCGAGTGGCCCATGGTGATGATGGGGTTATGGTATGGGCAGGCATCTGTTATGGACGAAGAACACAGGTGCATTTTATTGACGGCATTTTGAATGCACAGAGATACCGTGATGAGATCCTGAGGCCCATTGTTGTGCCATACATCCATGAACATCACCTCATGTTTCAGCAAGATAATGCATGGCCCCATGTTGCAAGGATCTGTACACAATTCTTGGAAGCTGAAAATGTCCCAGTTCTTGCATGGCCAGCATACTCACCGGACATGTCACCCATTGAGCATGTTTGGGATGTGCTTGACCGGCGTATACGACAGCGCGTACCAGTTCCCACTAATATGCAGCAACTTCGCACAGCCATTGAAGAGGAGTGGACCAACATTCCACAGGCCACAATTGACATCTGATAAACTCTATGCGAAGAAGATGTGTTGCACTGCATGAGGCAAATGGTGGTCACACCAGATACTGACTGGTTCTGAGTCCCCAGACCCCCAATAAAGCAAAAACTGCACATTTCAGGGTGGCCTTTTATTGTGGACAGTCTAAGGTACACCTGTGCACTGATCATGGTGTCTGATGAGCATCTTGATGTGGCACACCTGTGAGGTGGGATGGATTGTCTCAGCAAAGCAAAAGTGCTCACTATCACACGTTTAGACAGATTTGTGAACAATGTTTGAGAGAAATGGTAATATTGTGTATCTGGAATGAATTTTAGATCTTTGAGTCCATCTCATGACAAATGGAGCAAAAACAAAAGTGTTGCGTTTATATTTTTGTTGAGTGTATTTAATTTTGGATATCGCCCAAGCCTCGTCTGCATGCAAGTCTATTCACCTGCATAAAATGGGCCAGTAACTATACAAGAAGTTTGGTGGAAAAAAGTGCCAGTTTCATATACATTGGCAATGTTTGTATATTCATCCAATCCTGTTGTAGCTCTTTAAGGGCGTTCACGTACGTGGATGAATCTGGATAAGATTGAAAAAGTGGATTTTCAATAGCCTGAAACAATTTTTAAACAGAAAGTTCTAGTGGTGCCCTCAATCAATAATTGATGTAACTAATGAAACCACACATATGCCAGAGATGATTGAAAAAATCAATAATCATTCCCTGAAATAAGGTCAGGGCCTGTTCTATTGGGAGACACCATTGAAATGCACCTATAGCAGCTCATATTGACATGCACGAAGAATATCCCATGATTCATTTTTTCATTGGTCTAGGCTAAAGACATAATTCATAAAAACACATCCTTGGGATAGTGGCTGCGCATTTCATAACTTGACCAATCATGAGCAATTTTGATAGGATATTGCTTTACACATGTACCAGTACATCTGTTAGTAAAGTGCCATCTATTATCGACAGTAGTCCTTATCACAAGAAATTGCTTACATAAACTAAAAGGGTGATCTCCATACTTCATTATGCAACAAACCTTTGCCCTGTCGGTCGACCATGCACACTTTCAGGTGGCGCTGAAATACGCCAAATTTTACCATTTTGCTGTGTTGGGCGCCACCTACTGGTGTGCGCACACACTATCCCAACTTTTTCTCACCTGCAATGGATAGTCCAGGGGTGGGCAATCACGGTCCTGGAGGGCCGGTGTGTATGCAGGTTTTTATTCCTATCAATTACCCTGACTGATTGAGTTAATTGATTGCATTCACAAATATAGATTTTCGCAATGATTCGATCAAAGGAAAATGTTTTATGAAGGGAGACAAGACTAGACTTTGTAGTTTCATGATAATTTAAAGAAATGCGCATGAAATGTCAGATTTCATAAATGTTTTGGCTAATTGAGACAATCAACGAATTAAAGACCAGACGTTAGTGTGAAAACCAGGGACAGATACGGCCCTCGCTGCCCACCTCTGGGATAGTCTAACTACATACCAATGAGTTGCAGTTATAGAACTTCTCGGACACTAATCGTGCAAAAAATATAAGGGGTGCAAACTAGTGATGAAAATGGATTGCGGCCATATTGGAGTGCCCCCTATATGTTGCGCGAAGAAGATGCCAGGCGGAAAACCGCTCTTTCCACTGACTATGCCCCCTATAATTCAATTTTCCAACTTTTACTTTGGGATAAAGTTCGCACAGTTAATAATAGCAACCAACAAAATCAAATTTTAATAATTTGGCGGTTTAGGTCCCATTTCAGCTTGCACTTGATTTATCCCTAAAACCCAAACCGGTGCAGGTAGGGTCAAAAAAGTTGGGGAATTTTCTAGTTAGGGTAGGGACATAAAACCACCAACGTTTCAGGAAATTTGAAGAAGGTGACTATCACCGCCTGCCTTAACTTCACAGACAATGGGTCTTTATGAAAATAAACATTGAAATAAGTCTAAAAGTTAAACGTTAATCTTAATGTAATTGTTGACACAGAAAGGTTTGAAATATATTGTTGCATCCGTGAGGACATGTTAGAAGGATAGACGAATAGTAGGCTTGCAGACCATCACTTTATTAGCAGAACGAACACAGAAAGAGGCCACTGTCGGCCGTACCCACGCCAAAACAATAAAACGTTTTAACAGTTAGCTTCTGATCTTACAGCTCTCTGCCTCAGTGCTCAACACAGTCTCTCTCCCTCACTGCCTGTCCAGGCTTCAAGTGTCACTCTCACTAAGTCCACCTCCCAGCTCTCTCTCGAAACGCAGGCACACTCTAGCCCACATACAATGCAAAACAGATGGCCAGTAAGAACAGAACATCACTGAACAAGTTATAACACTGAACGTGGACAATTAACATTATTTCAGGGTCGCTACACTTCCCCTCCTTCCCCTTACAAAGTCCCTCACTCTGAGGGGTCACACAAAAAATATCTGAGTTCTTTTATGCTGACTAGGAGTGGGCACAGGTGGCTGCACCCGCAGAATGCTGTCATCCTGTGGGCCAGCAGGAGCTGTGTTTGGGGAAAGGAGAGAATGTGGAAGTTAATGGGGGAAACAGTCAGTGGATCTGGGGGTGTGACTGCACTGTCTCTCTATGGGGGTGCTGGTGATCCAGGGTGCTGAGGGGGTAGTGTGTCGCCTCGGCACGGGGACAAACTGTCTCTGTGGAGGGCCACCTGTCTCCCCTTGGGTGGTAGCTGTACTCTGTTTTCTACTTCACCCATCCTTTCCAGTACCACACAAGGCTGCACTCAGTGACAGTCCAACTTGGGGCATCAGCCCCTCTTCCTCCTTGGACTATACACCCACACCTGGTCCCGAGCCTTAAAGTCCTTCCTTCTGGCATTCACTTCATAATTCCTCTTTTATCTCATGCTGGTTTTTTGCAGCTGGTTGCAAGCAAAAGCATGAGCTGTCTCCAACCGGTCCTGGAGCCTCCTGGCATACTTCGGTCCCAGCGGAACATCCGGTGTTTCTGGGGGCATGCCTAAAGCCATATCCAATGGTGTCTGTAGCTCTTTCCCCAACATGGGCATAGCAGGTATCCAGGAGGTGGAATCCTGCATAGCAGATCTGTATGCACAGCAGATCTGTTGGCCATTAGGATGAGAGGAAGGTGCATGTCCTAGTCACGCTGGTGCCCTGCAGTGAGGATATTTTGCTTAGGTTCTGCTGAACTGTTCTATCAGTCCATCACTCTGAGGGTGTAAAGGCGCAGTCCGAGTTTTATGCATGCTCAAACGCTCACACATCGCAGCAAACACTCGTGACTCTATGTTTCTTCCTTAGTCGATGGGAACGTTCTCAGCAGCCCCAAACCTAGCAAACATGCCTTCTACTAAAGCACCTGCAACAGTCTCTACCTACTGGTCCAGCAAGGCATATGCCACTGGACATTTTGTAAAATGATCCATGGTAGCCAAAACGTAATGGTTTCCCTTGTCTGTGCAGGCCCATTACATCCACTGCCACTCTCTCCATTGGGGCCCCCACCGCCAGCTATTGGAGCTGGGCGAGAGACTGATCTGGGGGACCCTTGTGTGCTGCACAGAGGTCACAGTGGTGGCAAAAGTCCTCAACGTCCCCTCTGAACTGGTCTCAGTAGAAACCTTGACAGAGCCATCAAACAGTTTTTCAGACTCTGAAGTGTCCTGCTACAGCAATTCCATGTGAGGCCTTTAGCACAGACTCCCTCAGTGCCCTGGGGATCACCACCTGCCATCCTCCTTCCTTGAAGCTGGCTCCTTCCAGGCTCTCTGCAGCACTCCATTGCTCACCTGCAGAGGCTCAAACTTGACAAACAGCCCCTTTGTGGCAGGCAAGCACCCTACCACTTTGTTCCACTGTAGCCTCTGCCCTGATTCCACCCACTGCAGCACTGGCTGTAATTCAACATCTTCTTCCTGACACGCTCTTCATTCTGCTGGGATGAAAACCAGCATTTCTCTGCAGACCGGCCCCTCCTCCAGTATCAGCAGCCAGTGGGAGCACAGGGGCGCCGGGACATGGTGTCGGTATTGGCATGGCGAGTCCCAGCCCTGTACTCCACTGTGAAGATGTACGGTGCCAGTTCTTCCAGCCAGTGTGCGATTTGTCCGTCTGGCTCTTTGAAGGACAGTAACCTCTGGAAGGCTGAGTGGTCAATTCGGACAGTGGAGGGCAGGCCACACAGGTAGTATGTATTGATGTAGCTTTTCGCCCTCATAATAGTAAGCAGATCCCTAAGCATCACACAGTAGCATTATTCAGCCTTGTTAAATGTCTTGCTGAAGTATGCCACACTCTCTCCCTCTGGCCCAACCTGGCTCAACACTGCCCCCATACCAACATCACTGGAGTCTGTGTCCAGAACAAACGACAGGTTGGGGTCCGGGGGGATGAGGATAGGAGGTTCTGTCAAGGCCTTCTTCAGAGAGCTAAAGGCCTGCTCACACTCAGGTGTCCAGATAAGATCACTGCTCTTCTGCTGCTGATGGAACAGGGGTGCAGCCGTGCAAGAAGAGCCACGCAGGAACCGCCTGTAGTAGGACGCCAGGCTAATGAAGCTCTTCAGCTCTCGCAGGTTGGTGGAGGTCAGCCAGTCCTTCACTGCTTGCACCTTCTCCTCCGTAGTGCTAATGCCCCAGCCCCCCCCCCCCCCCCCCAACCTTGCATCCAAGGGACTCCACTTCTCTTCTCAAGAAGCAGCATTTATCGGGGTGGAGCTTTAGGCCTGCTGCTGCTATCCTCTGTAGCACCTGCCGCAGGGGCCCTAAGGCAGCCTGAAAATAGCCCCCATGAGATAGGATGTCATTCTGATAAACTAGACATTCCTGTCAGGGAACATCAGCCAACATCTTCTCCATGAGCTTTTCTAATGTGGCCGGGGTATTATACAGGCCGAAGAAGAGGACATGGAGCTGCCAAAATCCTCTGCCTGCACAGAATGCAGTCTTTAGTCTGGCTTCAGGGCTGAAAGGCACCTGCCAATAACCACTGTGCAGGTGCAATGAGGAAAACCTGGACAAGCCCAGACACTGAGTGCAAAGACTTTTTAATGCAAGTCAGTGGATATGAGTCCTTTGTCACGCTGTTTAGTGGTGTGAAGTCCGCACAGAACCTAATTTTCGAGCTCTTTTTCTCGTTGACCATCACAACCCCCAAAGCCCAGGGGCTGTCAGAGGGCCCAATGATGCCAACCCTGTGCATCTCCTCAGTTTCCCTGTCAGCAGCCGCTTGGTGCGCCAGTGGAAGATGGCGGGAGCATGTCTTGAATTGCCGTGCATCTCCAGCAGAGGCATTTCTAGTCACCTTGGGGGCCCTAGGCAAGAGTGACCATGGGGGCCCTCCTGGCCTAAAAACACCAGCAAGATCATTCAATCCAGAAATTTTTTATTTTAATTAATAGAACATATATATATATATATATATATATATATATATATATATATATATATATATATATATATATATATATATATACATATAATCCCAGTGGTGGATTGTGTTTTCACGCGCCTACATTTCGAGCATGTATTGAATTTCTTTTTTTTTGAACGGAGAGATCCTTTCGCCGCTGCAGAATTTCTTAAGAATAAGACAACCGCGACACATAACGGTAATCTGCTGCCGCGCTGAGGTACGGTTGCTTTCACATTTGATACTAGTACGAACTAAACTATGTCTATCCCTAACCCAACTCATAGGGAATGCTATCCCTATCCCTAACCCTAACTCAACTCATAAAGAATGCTATCCCTATCCCTATCCCGAACCCTAACCTTAACCCAACTCAGCCACAAACAATGGTTTGCTCTGCTGAAATTATTCTACCCAGTGTCAACAGATCAGGCAACTCACCAGCATGAAAAACATCAATATGGATATTCACTCAACGTCTCCTTGCCGACAACAATAAATAAAAGTCTTTCACCCATCAGCGATGAATGGAAACTAATGGCGCTAAGCTGGCAACATGCTCAGTTAGTGTAGTGGTTAAGGCCACACTTAATGGTGTGATTAACATTGCTTTCTCCACAGGTTTCCTGGTTCGAATCCTGCTGTAGACACTAAAGTAATGTTTAACTTAACGTGTAAACCTTTGTTCACAGCCTCATCGACAGAGGTAGGGGGTAAAAAACATAATAAAAGAAGAACATAAGTAGTTCAAGAGAATAGGACATAAAGTAAATGACATGAGGGAACAATACAGATGTGGAATTACCGCAAATTTTTTTTTTTACTCGCGCCGCATCTACCCTTTCCTTTTAAAATTTTCCCCCCATCATTCTAGACCTCCTTCTCACTCATAAAAACCCCCCCAAAATATGTGCATATTTGTGCATCCTTTTAAAATTATTTTGGCCAAAAAAAACCCCCAAAAAAAGTGGAGGTGGAGCGAGTCGCCGGAGCGGAAGATGCTGACTGGAGGCGCTGAAGTGCAGTTTTTCCTGGGGGAGAAGCCCGGTGAGACGCGGCGAACAGCTGTTTTTGATCTGCCGTCTGGAAGATAGTCTGTCTAATCTGGAACAAAGACATCATCTGAACTGAGGGTGTTGGAGAATTTGTTGGAATACTTTGGTTCGGTTGAACGATTGAGTTTGAGACGGATGGTTGAGCAGGAGTTTGGACTCATAATCTGTGTTGCTTGGTAAGTAGAAACATCGAATAGCAGAAAAACATTTACTTAGCGAAAAGCTGGAAATGGAGAATGCAGGTCCGGTAGAATGCTTGTTTTGGAGAATGCAGTCCAATAGAATGCTGGTTTGGAGAATATGGGTCTGTTTAGAATGTTGGTTCGGAATCGTGAGTCTGCAGACTGGGACAAAGTGACATCACAACTTTTTTTTAAATAATGTCAGATTATACACGTTTGAACTTACCACTTTCCCGTTTTCTTTTTTCTTCATCTTCTTGTTTTTTTTTCTTTCTGCATGCCCTGACGGATATGCTTGCTTCATTTTTCCTCGAGTTTGAAGTACCGCAGAAAGCCAGCCACGGGTAGACGGGGTCCCATTAGGGGGTTTCGAGCGTGTCGCTGCACTGTCTATGGAGGTTTCAGGTTGTGTCATTGATATGGATCAGGGTCCCTTAGCACACTAGGCAATGACAGCTAGTGGGGGCCCTATGCGGGGGTTTTCCAATGCATCAACGTTGCAGTGTCTAAAGAAGTTCAGTCATTTTGTCATTGACAAAAGGACCAATGTCAGCGCTGTCCTGGGGCCCCTTCCAGCTCGAGGCCCTAGGCAATTGCCTGGTATGCCTACCCCGTAGCGGCATCTCTGATCTCCAGTGTCAATTTCATCCTGAATTAGGTGTGTGAGACCCACCTCCTCATTCGTCAATGCAAAAAATGACCTTAAACTCAAAGGTCCTCCTGCCACCAGGGTTCCAAGTTATAGCTGTTGCATTCAAATATAACTCTCACCGCTGACAGTCTGTCCACACCCCCACACAATGTAGGGGGCCATCCATCGGGGGGGGGGGTGTGGGGGACGAGAGTCAAGGAGTAGGGGTGAGAGCTGAACTGGGAAGTGGGGGGCTTGACTCATGGTGCGGCTGTACCGCTCTCAGCGTCTGTGGATGTGGTCTCGAGGCCTGTGTGGGGCGCCCCATTTCAACTGTGCAACCCCCAGGTAAAGCCAGATCTTGCACGCATCAAGCAGACTGCAGGAAGTCCAGTCCCAATATTCAGGAGTTCTGCACCTCTGCCACCCACACCTTTAAACTCGCTGACAGCCCCCTCACTCTTATAGCCGCCGCCACCCCTCTCCCACACACAGGGGCCAGCTCTCCAGTCACTGTTCACTGCTTCACCCAAGTGGGTTCCACTCGAGTCCCTGCCAGAACAACTTCAGGTCTCATCAGTGTCATGGTAGGGCCGTGCATGGGGCTCCCGCCAGGATGATGGAGACATGGCAAAAATCCACAACAAGGGTCCAGCCCACTATCCTTGCAGACTCTGTGGTGTCATCTGTTTCTAGGGAGAGTAGAGCCCCTCTCCCCCTGCTATACTGGTGAGCTCTGGCTGCTGAAGGTGAGGCTGGGTGGGATACAGGGGCAGGGGTCTGTGTCGTCCTATCTCCACAGACCTCAGGGCATTTCCCTCGTTGCCAGCAAGCTTAGTGCACTACCAGAAAATATGCCCGGACTGGCCACACTCCCAACACACAAAGGGACTTCGGGGGAGAAATATGCCATTGCGCGGTGACTGCAGTGACACAGCATGGACTAACTGTCAACTCGGCTGCCCTTGAGGGCTTCTCTTGACCCTGGCTGTCAAACACCATGGTTCTCACAATAGGGCTGTCACTGTCATGGCTGCTCCCTGCAGTTACAGCACCTATGATCTCCCTCTCTTTAAGCCAGTTCCAGCGCTCCTGTGGAGAGCGGGGGTGTGCCAGTTGTGTCTGGATGTGCAGCTCTTTAGGGGTTATGGCCTGGATGAACTGGTGCCTGGCTAGCTCGCGCTTCTAACATGTCCAGAGTGACGCTACAACTGGTGTCGGAAGTGAAAACAGGAGTTATCTTCACTAGCCTCCATTGGCCGCAGCTAGTTCAAGATTGGCTAGCTTAGCCACGGCAACCTGCAGACGTGATGGCAGCGCTGCGAGACAGGTCCAGAGCTCGTCCGAAAGTCAAAGAGGAAGTGAGGGGAGGTGACTATGGTTTTAGTCCAGACGACGAGCTATATAAACTAGAGGCTAGTGATGCGCGGGTTGAGGTATTTTAACACCCACACCAACCCAACCCGACGTGACTGCTAACCCGACCCGCTACAACTCGCACTGATTTTCAACCCAAACCCAAACTGACGCGACACAAAAAGGACACCAGGCAAAATATTGCAAACAGGCTGTTTTAATGGAACAAAATTAACATGACAGTGGCACACTGGCGCTATCCCCTACTCTTCCATACAGTGTTGCGATATCCTGTCTACGAGGGATCTTTTTCCCCTCATATATTTATTTCAAGATTTTTGGGGGCGGGGGGCTTTTAGGCTATTTTTTCAACACAGCTTATAATGTAGGCCTAGGCGTATTTTTTCCCAAACAATGCAAAAACAAAATCGCATCAACAGTGCCAGGGTTTAAGCGATTACGACGCGCTTCCAGGACACAGCCAGCCGAACTGAAGGTTCGCTCGCTTGTTGCGCTAGTTGCTGGGACACAGAGGACTGCTTTGGCCACCATGGAGTTTTTTACACGATTATTCTTTGTCTCTTGGTATGGTAATTAATGACAGCAAGACTCAGTTCATGACCATACATGCTCCAGTAATGATAAGTTACCTATTCGTTTGGGTGATATGTGTATGGAATGGTGTTATAGAAATGTATATCTAAGAAGTGTCTTTACTGCCGATGGCAGCACACGCTCTGCTGTTAGAGAACACGTAGCTGATAAAAGGAAGCACCTCAACAAGTTGATTTTATTTTTGAATAAGAATCGTGATATGCCTTTCACTGTAAAGTGGCAATAAAATGTTTAGTTTATGTGTTGTTTGGACCCACAGGTCAATAAAATTACCACTACTATATACTATTTCGGTGCTGACTGCAGAACGATTTATAACATGAACTATCATTCAACCATTAGATCCTTAGTCTAACCGTGGAGGATTAAGCCGCGCACCAGTGAGTGCGGGTACATTGAGAGTAGGAAGAGGGAGAGGTAGCTACAATTGGCATTCTATCCTGCTGAAGGTACCATTACATCGTTTGACAAGAGCATATTATATAGGCTATATGTCTAGAGCCCTCAAGAGGCCGATAGCCTATTATACCTTTTATTCGCAATTTCACGGGAATTAAACATCGCCACTGTTTGGCCCAACCCGCCCACACCCGCTAAATGTAATTAAAATATTGACCCGCCCCGCCCCGCCCAACCACGGATTCCGGGTCGACCCGCGCATCACTACTAGAGGCGCTATGTTACGCTTTCTATATGCCTATTCTTCTTCAGCTTGTTTTAATGCATTCCTCCCAATCCCGATTGTTTCTTTTCTCCGAGTCCTTTATTTCCCTTAAAGCCAAATTCCTTGCTGTTGAAGTGATGGTGCACAGACAGTATGGGATCTCTGCCCAACAATCTGATGGCAAATAAATGCTTTTTTTCTGGTAGAGCTTGCATTGGCATGCTTTACAGGAATACATTTCTTGTACAGGTTTGGGCAGAAGTCTGTTGGAGATTGTTATCTAGAATGACACAAATTCCAGGCAGTCTGGGGGACGGACCATGTCAACAGTTGTGAATGCTTCCGCAGCTCTGCATACTGCCAACAATCAATGATGGCTCATCCTACTTCATAAACTTCATTAAATGCAGCTCAATCAATGGGTAATACTCTAGCTGGAGGTGACCATTTATAGGTTATGATGAGGACACACATACCAAACAGCACTTTGCATGTATTTGCCTGATCCATGTCAGATATACAGAGGACTTATGAAATTAATATGGATGAACATTGCTTTTGATTGTAGAGATGTTAAAATCTCCCTGTCTGTTTCCTCCTTAAAGCCCCATGAGGAGCGCAAATGAAAAATGGAGAGTTGCATTTGTGTGGAGTATGTTTATCCCAGTACTGCAAAGCGTTTCCATTGGGTAGTACATTATGTTTTAGGCCCAGATCCCCATACCCATTGCATTTAGATTTAAAAAAAAAAATCAAACTGGTTGTTCACATGATCGAGAACTATCTAAAAAGGTACGATTATGGACCACGGACAGTTCCCGCCAGCTGCAAGTCATAAGGCTTTGGCGGGCCTGGAGGAGAGGCGCTAACACAGCTGCGCCTCATGATTGCCAGAGACGACCAGAGCTCAAGAAGAAGAACTGTGTAGTTGCAAACAGGCTGGCTAGAAGTATGCGCACAAAGCTGTTAACTAACCATGTCTTTTATCTTATTTAAGATTCTGATAGTGGGAAGGCTGGGCAGCTGGGGAGAGACTCACTGAAGATGGAGGCAGTAAGCAAGCCCCAGCAAAGCAGCTATCAGTCGGCCCGTGAAACTACACGACCCACCTCCAGAAAAAGGCTGCCGAGACTCTTTTTGTTCCTTTACATTACCAAAAATTGAATGCCACACTATTCACGCTGTTTAAGTGCTATTCTTTTCTGTTAAAAAAATTATTCAAATAAAGTCCACGCCCTGTGGGCTGGTTTTGACCTAGCCTCCCGCCTAGTTTGTGCTTGTTTTTCCGGTGTCTCGCTACAACATCTTCTGAGACATTGTTTTCAAGAGGAAAAAGTTGTCCTGAGGAATAGTTATGCAGTTATAGAGCTACATGATGGACAAAGACAGACTGTCCTACATACGTATATATGTGTGTACAAATGGGCTTACTTTTATTAACCCAGTGAGCAATATTCACAAAAGATAGACTCTTACACTTTTAACGGTGCAAAGAGGCCTACAAGGGCAGCAGGGAAGGTACCAATGGATAGAGAGAACAATGAACATGAGGTTAGCAATAATGCAGAGAGGTCCCCTAATCAAGTTTTGACATCTTAATAAATGTAAAGTGAAATATTTATATTGAAAGGCAATGTTTTACTGACAATGAACACTGTAAGCAGTATATTGAGGTTTGTTGCAATCCGTGTGTAAAAATGATCTGTGTCAGCATCTCCATTTTAAAAAGATGAAAGATCATGGCTTTCTGCAAATTGTTTTATTTTTTCAGACATTAATTGGGGGCTCAATTCCATTATGATCAAGAATCAACACCTTTCTCCGATCGACGAGGCATTTTCCGACCTCTAGGGCTGTCGTTACTTTATCAAGCTGGACCTGTGTAATGCTTACCACCTAGTGTGCATGCAGGAAGAAGATGAGTGGGGGACAGTGCCCAACAGCCCCTCTGGCATTACAAATGTCTAGCGATGCCGGTAGGGCTCAGTTAAATTTACTCCGTTAACTTGAATAAGCTTCTTAGCCTACTCAGCTCCTGTTAACTCTTCCAAGTATCTACATCTGACCAGTTTGTTAGGAATAAACTCCCAGTCCATCTGTGGTCATCAGGATTGAGACGTAGTTTGCCTAATGCTACTTCAACTTCCTGTGGGACAGTTCAGCTGTGGCGTAGTGTGCACTCCACCTGGCTGTTATACCGGCAGCCATTGGCTGGTGATTAACAGCTCGGCTTGCCTGCTACGTCTGTGTTGAGCTGTGCTTTCCTGCTCTGGGGTTCTGTTCCCACCTTGTCCTCTGGGGTTACGTCTCCAATTATACAGTATTGCTCTCAATAAACCCACCCTTTGGATTGTGCCCTGCCTCTGCACTTGATTCCTGATCTGGAACATATCACCATAAATACATTACTGAATAGTTTTTCATTTTATTTTATTGTGGAGCTTTAACAAAACAACAATTTGAGTTTTTTCTAAGTATTTTGTGTCATAAATAAGCATGGGGAATGCAACTCACATTAATGTTGTGCCAGTCATGCTCATTTGAATTGAACTGAAAGAGCTGGATATGAGTGAGACAGCTGACCAAATGAAGGACGTTGCATTGTACTGAGCACTTCCAGATGGATGTCAGTGATTGTGTTTCACTTATTTTCAGTTTTAGTTGTAGTATTGTTATTTGTATGCATATTGTATATTTGTGTCAATCTGTGTGCATGTTTGAGAGTGTGAGTGTGTCTGTAATATCATAGTGGATCTCAGTGAGGGAGGCTTGTATCTGCTAGGACCCCTGTCTCTCTCCACTCTGTTGTCATTTTAAGGCGGCATTACAGGAAGCCCTTTGCCATGGCAACGCTGTGCAATGGCTGCCTCATAAAGGCAAGTGTCTTTCTCTCTCTCCCTCTCTGTCTTTCACTGCGTCTCTCTACCCTTCCTCTGCCTCGTGAATGGCTACCAAGCTTTTACAAACAACTAGGAGGATGAAACAAAGAGGACAAGGTTGGTAGCAATCAAAATTTTTTCTGGATATAAACCTCTTCCTCTGTTTTTGCCAGCACGAGGCACTTTTGGGAAGGTAAGCAAGCATCTCATTCATAGGATTGGGAAGATGTCTGATCTTCAACGCTTGTTTTAATGCAGCGGCACTGTAGTTTGAAACTGACCGAGTTTCGACATTACAAAAACATTTACACGGATGAGCATCTGATGCGACTGCTTGAATGAATGTGTTGAAGGGTTCAGTGATGTAATTAAACAGGAAAATCCTGTGCGACATTAACCACCGTGAGGCTAATTTGCGATGCTGAAGGCTACTGTGAGTCGCCCGTTGGCAGAAAAGGGGGGACTAAGGGGGAGTGTTTAAGGTCACTGAGGGAAGAAAAGGAAAGCCTTGCAAATATATGGGAATCTCAGCCCCTGCTCCCTTCATACCAGGGACGGAGAGGGAAACAGAATTTTTTGGATGGAGTCGTATATGGAGAGTCAGGATTGGACAGTTAAAGAGAGGGCGGAGGTGTGGGATATTCTTGAGGACCCCGCCTTGTGTCCCTCCTGTGGGCTGGAATTTGACCTACCGCTGCTTCTCCCCTGCTCTCACACCATCTGCCGGCGCTGCGTTCACGCTGTGGCCCAGGCCTCAGGCAACCCCTCATCCCACACAGCTTCGCCTGGACGGGTCGCCCCTCCGCAAGTCCCATGTCCGCGCTGCCAGCTATATGTGGAGCTGCCCTGCTGGGAGTGGGCCTGTGCCACCCGCTGTCTGCCCATCAACCCAGCACTGGCACTGAAGCCGCGCCCCACAGAGACTCCGAGAGTCCCGGCTGAGGGCCAACCACAAGATGCAGGAAGAAAGAGCGGGTTAGATGATGAGGCTTCTGGGATGCAGGAGGACCCCAGGACTTGCCAGCAGGTAAGGTGGCAGGAAGTGATGCGAAGGTCCCACTAACCTGCCTTCATTTTGTACTGGTCGAGTGTGATACACATGTGTATCATAGATGCAAGATAGCTCTGCAACTTGTAGATCCATACAGATCCTCTCCTCCCTCAACTGAAAGCACAGGGGTGGATTAGAGCTGTGGCTTAGATGTTACTTGGAACTATCCAACAAACCATCCATCTGTCCTGACTCCTAAGCTGAGAGCTTAACTTGCAGCCACAGATTTTTCTGCTCTTACTTTTTTTTTGGTGTTTGGCATATGTTTGCATATTTTTTAACAAAGTTCCTGCAACATATTTGCCATATTTTTGACCAAAGCAAAGACCAAAGTACTAATTAAGCTATTTGGCTCCTTTTAATCTATTTTAGTGTCCTCATCTTGGCTTAGAGGCTTGTTAATACGAATGATTTGTGTAAAAGCTTTTGTAATGTGGGTTTGGAGAGAGAAAAATAAAAGCCATTACTCAGTGCTGCTCCCGAAATGTTATTCTGGCTTGAACATCAAATGCAGCGACTGCAAAAAAGAGTTGTAGCAGCAAGTCAAAGCTCCATGACAGTGAAAGATGAACCAATGCTAATAGCTACAGAGCTACAGCTGTGAACATCACCACAGAATGGAATTAATTCATATCTGATGTCTGAACTTGTCTGACCCAGTCTGAAACAATGCCACATGCGCTTCAAAAAGCTGGTATTCATGCCACTGCTTATGATGGTATGACCCCACACCTTAAGGGTCAACATGATGGCATTCATTACTGTTTTCTATGGAATGGGCATTTATGAGTCTTCTTCCTTACTTTAGGCGAGACTCTGCGATATAGATGCATGTGCCTTTCCAGGGCTGACTACTGGTGAGTAGTCAATTATTTTCTCATACAGATAGATTTCATATAGTAGGGGTGTTGACTCATGTGAGAAATGCTTAACAGACAGTACATACATACAGCATACACTAATGCACTCAGCATTACCATGTTAAATACCACATACACTCCGATGCGCCCAACACTGCCTTGTCAGCTGGTTAGTTTGAGATTATAAATATGAACCAAGTCAATTATTTTTTAAGATAATGTGAAATATATATTGCATAAGAGGGCATTTGGACCATAGTGTGCAATCACTGTACAGTTTTTAGCTTGCTCTCATACTGATGGATGTGAGCCCTTAAAGGCTTATCAGGAAATGGTCAAGTAATACCTTGCACTAATGAGATAGATTTTGTTTTTGCTGACATTGCACATTGCCCATTGCCTTGCCTTTTAGGGGAGCTGCATGCCTATAATTGTAAAGTCTTGCTTTTCTTTTTTAATCTTTTGATGTTGACAACTTATTGACTGATATTTGATTTCATTATTATTTAAAACAAACATTCCCGTAGAATTATTTGTTAGACAGATTGGGATGCCCAATTTAAGCTGAAAATATGTAACTAACGCAAAGAAACAGATATTCTAATATCTGCTAAAACCAAAGTACAGTTGATCATCTTGTTTGTACTAGATCAACTCAAGTTTTGGCCCACAATTTTTTTTGCCTTTAAGGGCTTCTAATATATTAGGCTTCAATGTAGACTTATCATGCAGTATTGTAGATTTTTTTTATGTTAAACTGAGCAAATTGTTTATGATCAGCCATCAAATATAAAACAAAATAGTTTAAATGTCATATTTTATTGTACAAAAGTAAGAATAATGCAACATATCCGTCAAAATGCAGCATAGTGGCAAATATTAAACCTGAGTAACGTTGAAGTTTTCAAATGACAGTAGCTGTGTAATCAGTAGTTTTGCCTCTTCAAAGATTGGTATCCAGTGCATGGCCGGATCTAGGGGGTGCAGGGGTGGGCTACGCCCCCCAGATTTTTACCGAGCCCCCCCCCCCCCAGCGCCTCCTGACTTACTGACCTATATTTGAACACAATTAAAAGGAGTGCGTAACGCGAATTCAATGAGAATGAAACGCGTTCCTCCCGGTCAACAAAATGAATCGCGCCCCCCCACCACGGTCAACAAAATGAATCGCGACGTCTATACACCCTGGCAATTTTCATTGCATCACCAGTCGAAGCTGGCTGCAGCCGGCCCTGATCCAGTGAATAATACAGTGAATGACTTTAGTTAGGAAATCTAAATGTCAGCATCCTCTGAATAGATTTTTATGCGGTGAAATTACCACTAGCTTGTTGACTGTTATTTCATTACATTGCCGCTGGACCATCTGTGGATCATTTTTGCCTCGTAAGATGAAGCGCATACAGCTTCTTGGTGGCCCAGGCATCTTTGGATGTCTTGTGGAGATGCCAAATATCTGGCATTTCTGCATAGACTAGCAGCCTGATAGCAGGGTAGATAACAGAACAATCGTGCAAATTGTGATACAAGCACCAAATTTGACATGGGTGTTCTCTATGGGGTACTTGTCAAATCTGCCCGATTAGCCATTTGGAAATTCAAGATGGTGGCCGGTTTTTCAATATGGCCACCAAAATGAACTTTCAGAGTCAGATTCTTTCATAGAAATGCATGTATAGTCGATTTGAGTGATCTTGGTGTCAATTTGTGTGTTTTCAAGCATGCTGGATCTCTTTTTACAACTTAAAATGGCATCAAAGATGAATTTGTTCTGAATTCTGCCATTTATGATTATTTTCGGGTGTAAAACAAGCAACTATGCATCTCATCAAACAATAAAACTTTTAATGATAATTTTCAACCAAACAAACACATACATGTAGTTTTGATACTTGCAACATACAGCACTTAGATCTTACAAATCTGGCTGGCAATGTAGCAAATCACACGTGAGCAGAATGCATATCTTTCATTATGCTGTCGTGATTGTCCCTGCAGAACATATGGTAATTAACAGAAAGATGAAATTGAAATGAATGAATGGCCGTGATATGCATGGTCCTCGTGCACGTACTTTTAGACGCTGTGTAATCAAGGTCAAGTAAAAACATCAGTAGTCAAACATCAAGATCAATTTCATTTTCATAGCAAATATTCAAAAGTGTCCAGAGATACAGTAGTTGTGTATTTCTGTGCGTCACTAGTGCTCGCACACGCAGCTGCAGAGTCCAGTGCATGACAGTCCAGAACGAGAAGATTTGCATCTGCGGCTGCAGCCTTTCATGCATGAACACTTTGTCAGTTCCTGGCAGCTTGCGGCAATTGGTAGAAGGATCCTCCAACAGACCTGCCACATCTCCTCTCTCTGTGTCCAACCCCAGTTAGCAGGACTGGTGAATTCTGGATTGCGTATAGTTGCCTGGCCCCAGATGACTCCGGCCTGGTAGGCAGCGGGTTTTGTATGTTCCTTGAGGGCTGCACATGTCAGTGGGATGGCATCATAGGGCCTCTGTTTACAAGCGAAGAGATCCAGCCGTGCCTCGTTGACACCAGCGACTGCACTTGATCTGTCATACATGATGAGAACAAATTCCTCCTGCTTCTGTAGGTCATCATCAGAAACCTCTGCTGGACAGTTGCTGAGCTTTTTGAAGGTTGCAGAAACCTCACCACAGACATCCCATGGCTGCCATGCAGATTTCTTTGCTTTCCCATGGAAAGAAGACACTACATCACCACCTGTGAAAGCGTGGAAATACAGAATTCCACTGGATTTCTCAGGTCCGATTGCAGAGATGACATCACGGACTGACATGGAAGGAAGCTTTAGCTGTTGTCGCAGTAGGGTTGTGGTCTGTTATCCACTGCTGAATTGGTGAAAACATCCTTCCTCAGGGCTGGTGGGTAGATGACACCATCTTCCACATACTGGGCTACAACAGCCTCTCCCAGCTGAGCTGAAATTTCTCGGACTCTGTCGTAGGAGATGCTCAGCCCATTCTGGTGCAGGATGTCGATGAGCTGCCTCTTCCTCATTTTAGAAAATACACACAAGCCAATATATGCAGCAAATAGTGTCTCCCTGTCCTTGGAATGTCTGTGGACATGAGATCCGGCCTTGTACTTTGCAAAACAGTTGTACTCTTGCAGCTGTGCCATTGCAACATCAGACTTTGAGGCATCATTCCGGAGTTGTTACTTAATATCTGCTCCATATTCAATCATGGAGACAAACTGTAGCAGAGACGGAGGTACAGCCTCTTAGGGGCTTCCATCGTAGAATGTGCAACACTTGCTCCAGTCTGTCTGCCAAGACATATTAACAGATGGTCTGTTTGAGGCCATTGCTTTGACCAGGGCCAAGGGATAATCTTTTTACCACCCTGAGTCAATATTGGGCACTTTCTTGTGTGGGATACAACTAGGTTCGTGCAAACATGTTGCCTTGGTTGCTGAAGTTGAAACATAACATGTTTGGCCTACTCCTAGCCCGATTGTTCATCCAATGCCATTCAAGTCCCGTGCGATCTGTACACCATCCAGATAAATTTGAACCCCATTATCCTTGGCTTGGCTATCCCGTGCTGGCACATCCTGTCAATTCAGGCGCGGCTGCTAACCTGATCTGATGTAGGTTAAGCAACATTTGGGACACTGGTTTTATAAAGCTAGCTGGCATTGAACTCCACGCTGGATTTCACAGCAGTAATCATCACCAGTGTGCCCTGGTAGTGCCCGACAATCACTCCTTTAACGAAAATGGCTTTATGATGGATCAAGTACGTCTGGTCTGTTGACTTCATGCACCTTTTACAAATTTGAGCTAGACTAACTCCATCACACGCAGAGACTCTCTGTGTGATACCCTCACCTAGTTTAGCCCGCGAGCCAACACTGTGTACTGGAGTGTGGCCGCTGCCGTGCACTAGCGGCAGCTTGGAGCCATAGGTGAGAGTTACATGTGTAGCAAGGACCAGTGCCTGGAGTCCATCTAGAGGATGTGGCTGACTGCTCAAACAAACGTTCTACCTCAACTACTACACCCTACACCCCAAAAACTAACCAACATTGGTATACACAAATAAGCACTCATCCAAGCTGAAAATGCTGGGAAAATTACCTTATTAAGCAAAAAAAAAGAGGAAATATAGTCATTTTAGGCTGCTGAAACTAGAAAAATTGGATCCAGCAGGCAAAAAAAAAAAATTTGGACACTAAGGTCACTCAAATAGATCAAACACACACATTTCTGTGAGGGAAACCATTCTCAACTCACACGTTTGGCAGCCTTCTTGGATTTTCAAGTGGCTAATTGGGTAGATTTGTTCAGTAGACCAATGGGAATGACCATGCCAAATTTGGCGCTTGTATCACATTTTGCATGATTCTTATGCAAAATTGCTATTATCCGCCCCACTATGAGATGAGGGAAAATCTTATGTCAAACACATGCACTGATGTTTAATGAGCCCATAGACAAGTGAAGGAATCTGGTTACCTTGTTGACCTTATAACTTAAGCTGTCATAACTTCAGTTGAGGGCGTCTATTCTCCAGTTACATGAATGCTTTATTACATTTAAATGAGGTTAAATAGCAGTTTGCATGGTAATACTAATAACGCAGGGCACATGTAGATTTCAATTCCATTGAATTTTTTGTGTATTTGACAGACTCCACTCTTGCAATTTTAGAGTATGCTGACTGGCCACAGGATGGTGCTGTAGAACTGCCCGACGAGGAGATGGAACAGTCAGTAAAAGGTTGGCGGTCCTCTAAATGACCCACGAACTGACTTTGCACATTATTTGTGAATCTTTGGTAAAATCATGCACAATGTTAATGCAGTGGTGCCAGCATATATCTTGATAACATTTCAGAAGTGAAACTGAATTTAAAAGTACGGTAGGAAGGAGAAAAAACAATGTCAGTTTTATTAAGAAAATACATGTTGGTAGGAATTTCATTCTGCTGATTGAGAAATAACTCACAACTTCTCCCCACAACCTCAGACATTGCCACCCTCTGTTAAATAAGCTTGTTCTTGGGAGAGTTTTTTTTTTTTTTTTTTTGCAGACAATAAGGGACAAAAGCTTTTCATCTAACGTATGACTGTGCTCCAGCTCCAAAACGGTAGACCAGGAATTGGCGACCTCATTTCCCGAAAAGCTGTTGGGTTTTGTGGTTTTTGTTTTCACCTTAAATATAGCAATCACTTTCCATCAAAGAAACCAAGTGAGGTGAGGCAGCTGTGCTGCCAATTGCTGTAACTGATCATTTAAGTACAGAGAAACTCTAAAATGCATGAGACCCTGTGGCTCTCCAGCACCAGAGTTAGCCGCTTCTGCTATAGATTATGGCAGGGAAGGTGTTGATGAGGGCAGAGCCACAGCCTCATTCTCCAGGTTCTATGGTCATTTGAAATGAAACACGGCTCTTGATTTTGAGATATGCTGACTCAAAATACCAAATGCAATACCAGCTGGGAAAGTGTAGTAAGGTTTTGTTAGACAGCCTTGCAGAAACCGGGCACAACCAAATAATGTTCAGTGTACGCTGCTGTGCATGGAACTATATAATCTGAGGGTAAAGTCTTAGTGCTACTCTCAGCCATATTTGCTCCAATTAGGTCTAGTTTTTTCCCTGGACCCCACCACTGCTGCTCCGCCCCTTACTCTGTCTGGATCCGCCCTCACCGTGACCTTCCAGGGACAGGATAGGGGACTGGTGTTCCCAGTGGATCTGGAGCACCAAGCGCCCCGCCCCCTACCACTGGTGTGTGCGGCAGAGACCATCTTGAGAGGACAGTTCTATTGGGAGGTGGATGTGTGCAACAGTACCCTCTACAGGATAGGTAAGGCACTACAACAGAGGGGCCAGTACTAAAACCAGTAAAGGCCCAGTCACACCGCCCGAACTTTGCTGGAGCGTTCCTGGAGCAGTGAAAAAAATTCATCACCGCTCGTAACCGTTCACCACGGTTTAACAAAAGTTGGCCCCCGTTAAAGCAACGCCGTATACGCTCGGCCACCACTGATATTTCTCGAGGGGCCCTCCTACCGCTCCAAAAGTTTTTAGCTGCACAAAATATTGTGAGTGGTGAGGAGGGGCAATTTTCCGCCCCGGCAAAGTTCACTCCCGCTCCACCAACACCCATTCAAAGTTTGGCACCGCTAGACGCAAGTTCGTGGACGCTTGGGTCCGCTACGCCGACGCAGAAATCTTGAACGCTGGACCACTGCTGCTTCGCCAGCGTTGCACGGGCGGCGATTAAACGTTGCACAAACTTCGGTACAGCAGTTGTAAGCGTTTTACGAGCGGACACGAGGTTGCTGGAACGGTGTCGGGCGTTGAAGCAGCGAGCCATGGCAGCGATGAACTTTGGTTTGGCATTGGTATAGAGGTGTCGGAGCGGGACCAGAATTTTGCTATAAATATGGGGAGAAATGGACCAGGAGCTCATTTGGAATCGAGCTGCCGTTGAGTTCAGACCTCATCTATATCGAAATTGCTCAAAGTTACAGTAAAACTGTATCACCTTGGATGCTGAGAGACTTGCTATGATTGGTGCACTAGTCCAGCAGCAGAATCAGAACCTCCTCAGATTGCAACAAGCTGTTCACAGAAGAAGAGAGAAGGAGAGACAGAGTTGTGTCTATCAGAACTTGTATCAAAACGATCCATTCAGCTCCGTAGTCACAAGCGGTATGCCGCTAAACCAACTTTATACCCCCGCCGAGCCAAAGCCCGCATGCGCAGAACGCCGCTATACCAACGCTCGCGTCACCGCTAAACCAACGCTCGCTACCGCCAAACCAACGCTAAAGCAACGCCAGCTTCAGCGGTGCACCGCTAAGCCAATGCCCGTGTTTTCGATTTTTTTTCCCATTTTGTGCGCGGTGACGAGCGTTGTCGAAATTCGGCCCCCCCTCCCTACCGTTCAGGAACGCTCCAGCAAAGTTCGGGCGGTGTGACCGGGCCTTAAGACGCATCAGGACAAGCTCTCCTGCTGGTTTTACCATTTTTTGCTTGGCACATTTCTAAGTGTATGGATTTGATGTGTTTACTGTTATGTGAATTTGATAAAATAGCTATATGTGTGTTTTAAAAAGCTATAGAAGTGGTTGTGGCAATTTCAGAAGCACGTTAAACCCCCACAGACCCCTGATCTGAAGTGCAGGCAAGTATGTTGTGTGAATTCCTCCAAAGTCTCGTTGCCAGCCAGCAGTCAGGTTCTGTTCAGCTCAGTTTGTCGCAAATTTGAACAGTTATTTTTGCATTTTCATTCTCAAAAGTGGATGGTATCGAGAGAACTGTTCCAGTCCAACACTTTTTTTATTTTTACCCTTCTGTTGTGGTACCTAGCTCATTGATCCAATACTGAACGGCTGAGCTAAAAACACTGCAGTCCATCGATAGGTTGAGAGGGAATTGTCACTCTTGATGCAGCTTATTACCATCCGGTAACAACCCCACCCTCATTTAAAAGTCCTGTCTATTGTGGAAACAGAAATTAAATTTAGGGTGTAGCTGCTGATCGGTACACGTAACATATTTATTTTAATGGTACTATGCCAAATATGCTTGGTGGAAATGGGGCCTTTAACTTCTGTTATTCGGTGGCCTGATATATTGCTCATTGTCATTGTTGTGGCCATTGTCTTTTGCCTCAAGCTGAGCCTCATTTGAGTCTGCAAGTCTCACTGCAGGACACCCAAATAACAATTAATGCTAATTAGTGGCAGGCCAGCTGTAAACCACTTCCACCTTTACACTAGCAACAGCCATTACGATAAGCACAATCATGATAGCAGTATTTGCATTGGAAATGGGTTGCCTAAGGGTAGGTTACTTGACGGTTAACTGAAGTGGTGCAGTTTTGGAACCCTCAGAGGGGCTTGGGACTCTGACTAGCACCTTAAGAGATTAAGTTTAAGGGAAGGCCCTTAACCCCAAAATTTCTCAGGGGCATTACCGCTGTTTCTCTCTATCCTTCCGCACTTGCAAGTGTTTTATCTGGCATTTCTCCCTGGTCATGCTTTAGCCTGAAAAAGATAAACATTCTCAATGGAACTTTCCCTGGTTAAAGGAAGGTTTAAGTGTGAAACAATGATATTTGTGGATTATTGACAGGATGCAGAACCGACAGTAACAGGACTCCTATGTTCCACAGGTGTGAGCTCTGAGGACGGTGGGCAGGGATGGTGGTTGGACAGAAGAGGAGGCGCCTTCTCCATGGTGTTCGATGGCCACAGAGAGCTGCTGCCCACTGTGCCACCCAAGGTGAAGACTGTGGGGGTGTTTCTGAACATGGGCGGTGGTGCCCTGAGCTTCCATAATGTCCTGACTCAGGAGCACCTGGCCACCCTGCCCTCTCGCTTCAGCGCGGGGGTCCGGCCGGCCCTGGGCCTGGGGCAGGGAAGACTGAGGCTGCACTGCGGCCTACCTCCCCCGCCCCATGTCTTCCTCAGCCGCAACTCCGCCTACCGCCGCCCTGCTGGGGCGGGTGCTGGCCGCTGGCGCAGGGATGTCCGCTTCCAGTCCGTCCGAACATTCATCCAGAAATTTGAGGAACTCTCAGCAGCGGAATCCGATTCCGGCCTGGTGTCTACTTTTGGTTCCTGCTCCACTCTGGCCTCCCTTCCAGATCCTGGAACCTAGACCAAGAGTCATCTGCTATCTCACGCACTTATGCCTGGCCAGGGTTGTGGTGGGGTGGAATCTATCCCTGCATTTATTTGGCCAGAGGCAGAAAGATGCCCTTTACAAATTTCCAGTCTATCAATGGGCGCGCACACACACACACACACACACACACACACTCACTCATACGCACAGAAACAAACATGCGTACTTTCCATTCACTCAAGCACTCATCGCTTACAGAGATTTAGAGTCTTTAGTTAGTGCACTGTGGAAATTATCAGAGAGTTGGAAGAATTGAGTGAGGGAACCTGCTCAGACATAGAGAGAACATGAAAACTCTGTGCTGAAATGCCCAGGCCGGTACTCAAACTGAGCCTTCTTACTGAGAGGCAAGTGTGACACCGAGTGCACCACCACCTCATGTGTGTTTACCACTAATCACCAACCCTACACACAGATGGGTTAAGAAACATTGGGCCCCTGGGCACAGACTGCCACACAAGAAAACTTTGAACTATTTATACATTAAAATTCTGGCATTTATTTATTGTCCACAATATTTACTTTAATTTTATTCTTCAGTTTTATGTATCCCTTTCACTATCACATGTAACATTCGCGAATGAAAATTTCAGTTACAGTATTGATCGATTTCGCCAATTTCGCGCCGTAAAGAATGAACAAATTAAAGCGTCTCAACTACAAATGAGATAATGTTAAGCCATTTTGATTATTAACAAAAACGAAGCCTGAAAACAATTTACAGCAAGCTACAAGGTCACATAGGTCTGTACCTCGCAACCACAGCAAGACTGTGTCTTTGAGTTTAAATTAACCATTAAATCATCTTACTTTAACCAACTTATCCAAGGCATTTTCTCCTGGTTTTGTGAAATTATCCACAATATCGTCAAAGTCCAGGCCATTAGTCAGTTCGCTCTCAATTGCCGTGAGGGAAAGCGATTTCAGACGTTTTTGTGTCAACTTCGTCCTCAGCTCATTTTTAATTCTGAATAGCAGAGAGAATGACCTCTCACCTCCGCAAGTACTGACGGGCTGAGTAAGAAACAGCCTAATCTAAAAAAAAAAAATACTTCCTTGGTTTCTTTTTCTTTTTTAGCTTTCTTTTGGCTGCTCCGCTTAACGTCCGCCGGTGCTCCATTTTGAATTTACGAATGTTTCGCGCTTGTTAAAGAATTTCACATTTTAACAGATTGACCTTATCGTCGCCCCATTTTCTCCAGTGCAAACTTCAATAGCGTCCACTATCGACCAGTTTCTTTAATCTTTAATCTAATGGAAATGTGGACCCCCATAAAATAAGCTCATGCAAAATATATTACTTATTATTGTAAGTAATCTCACTTGTCCCAGTCAAGGCTTAACACTGAATTATGCTCAAATGAGCCTATATTCAAGTAATACACCACAAAAATAATAAATAAAACTATAAATTAATGAATCAATTAATCAGAAAGATCTCTCTTTCTCTCCCTCTCCCTCTCTCTCTCTCTCTCTCACACACACTCACACACACACATGAGCTGTTTATGTGGCATTTCTGAAAAGTCATGGTTCATAAAGACCCATGAAGGCCCCTCAATCATATAACATGGGCCTGCATATGTGTGAGTGTTGGAGGGACCATATCTATGACCATGTGAGAGGCCCCTTGGACAGAACAGACAGACAGATCGTACTTGATCTGAACTTGATCTTTGGATTTTTCCCCACAGAGTTGAAGGGCCCATATTACATGGAGTACCTCTAAAGTCCTGTGGATAAACCAAGGCGATAAACACCCACTTAAAATGCAACATTATGGCTTGTTTCTTGTAATGTCTTCAAAGAGAATTTTTAGGCTATTCCTTCAGTTCGCCAGTAGAATTTACGATTAGGCCCTTTGACTATGCAAGAAGAAATACATAGTGAATAGTGGTGACTTTGCGTGGAGGCTCAGGGTGCCGGCCCCGTAGGCCCGTTCATTAATCCATCCCTGACCCTGCACAGTTGTACAGATCACATATCAGTTTGCACTACACTTGCTTCCATACACTCAAACCAATGACAGCACTCTCATGTCCTCACACACATGCACAGAACCCACCCACATTAACACGCACACATGCGTAGACACAGAAACACGCTAACACATGCACATACACACACATATGCACACAGGCACGCACACACACCAACACATTTGTTTGCTGGCGCACACACACATACACACTGACATAAAGTCACTCAACCACCAAGTACTAAGCCGTGGAACACATACGAACATCACAAAATCATTTTCTGGAACGCGCCAGAATTACTGCATGCTTGCAGTTTATTACTAAATTAAAATTCTAAATGTGGCGACTGATGGCTGTGAAGACTTTAAAATGATCCCAATACTGTAAATTACTGTTCCCACACAATAACTGAGTTCTGTAAAATACAACATTACCATTACTGTCATCATTAAAATTATATATTCGCATGATAGAGACTGCAAAGACGAGAGTGCTATGTTCGGCACGCTGAAATTATGGAGTCAAGTGAGTGATCCTCACTATAACTGGAAAGCTTCTTATTCATAAAAACAGGAGGAGGTTCAATAAATTACAAGAATGTAAGTTCTTATTCCAATGTGCTCATAGTGTACTGGCTGCTCTGCTGGATATAGTCTTCTGTTCAAAGGGTCTATCTATGTGCTAGGATCTGTGTAGAATATAAATAAATCACATTTCCAGCACTGCCATTATAATAGTTTGTTCTTTTTGTTGCCATTTGTCCTGATTTTACAGCAGCTAAATGATGCGAAACAGAGATCCTCCCTTCCATTATGCTTCCTGGTTTCCTCAGCATCAGGTGCCACGCCCCCCGGCAGGTCATGACCCCCGCGAGAGTTGAGAGTGCCCTGAGATTAGCACTAAAGTGACTTTCCCTCTCTCACCCTCAGGGTGCCGCTCCTGCCCCCTCCCCTCTCTCTCTCAGCCTCTTCCACATCAATTAGCTCTCTCCCCAGGACGCGCGACCGGGCTTCCTGTCAAACGCAGAGCCCCCGGAGCTGTGCGGGGGGTTGTGAGGGTTTGGAGGACGGGTACATTGGAGGGGGGCGAATGGTGAGAACGCTGCTGTTGACAGAGGTTACACGGTAGCAGCTGGTAGCGTATGTTTATCCCGAAGGAAGGGGAGGAGTGTCGGGCTGCAACAGAACCCTTTGAAGCCTGTGGGGGTGTCCATGACTTCAGAAGTGGGATAGTTCCAGGTATACTGGGACAGTGGTCAATGGTGTGTGGAGTCATGTTACTGTTTTGAAAGCTATGTAAATGGCTGAACTCTGAACTGTAATATCAGACTCCTGACACAGTGTTGAGCAAAGAATTAAAAGATTAAGAAAATGAATCCGCATTCATTCCCAGCATACATTATTAATTAGCATTAATGGTGAGTTGGCTGCAAATAAATGAATTTCATCCCTTCTTCCTTGAATTTCCATTTCTAATTAGACTATCCAACTTCAGCTATAAAGCTCAGCACTCACCCCTTATTAATCACTTAGTAAAGTTAATGCTAGTGTGTGCCCTCTGCAGGTAATCAGAAGTATGGCAGCAGGTCATCGCATCCACTTGATCACAAATTCATTCAGGCTCTGTAATATTGGTCGTATTCGTAAACGTATCCAAGGTAAAGCTGTTTGGCCTGAGCCCTCTATTGACAGTGGTGTGATCACAGCTGAGATTAATAAGAATAGTATGAATGGAAGGTGTAACATTGACTCAAAAATATTCAGCTGTCTGGTCTTGAAGAGCAATTTGCACTCCTGAGACCAAAACAAGAGTTGTAGTCATTTCAGTCTCGTAAGTTAACAGAAGGGGTGCAGAATTCAAAGATGTGTAGTCTGGCGAGTTGATGCCACATGAATAATGTTGCTGATGAGGAAATAAATCCAGGTTTGTAAGCTTGTGACTAATGAAATGCATGACTCGCTTACTGAATGGCCAACAGGAAGTTTCACAGAGGTTGCAGCACATCAGGTTTAACATTTTTCTAATATTTTATTGGATAAATCTTAAGGAGGCAAACCTCATGGCTTTGAGTGTGGGTTAAGACAAACAAAACCAGTGTTTTCACTATTAAAATACCAGCATGACTTGTACTTCCCAATAGAGGGCTAATTTTGTTGTATAACAGTACAAGCCTAGAGTAACTTTTGGCTATTTGTTACAGAGGAACTGGAAATGTTGTTTGCAGGTGATCATTAGACCTACAAGTTCTCCTCTCTCCCTGGCAACTTTTGTTTATTCATGAATTCTGTTGACTAATTACACAAATGAGGATAATTAGTCCTGCTGTGTCCCAGGGTCCGAGGAAATGGGCCGTGAGAAAGAGCAACAAGGGCTTTTTATCTCGGCCAAATCAGCTACAGACGCCTTTCATTATCATCTTGGTGACTAGTAGCATATGTAACAATATGTAGTTGTTTTGTGTGTGTTAAAGTTTTGTAATTTAACCAAATTTTTATCCAAGGCTTACCGGTGTAATGGCATGCAACTGTTGTGAATTCAAAAGCACCTAAGACTATGCCTACTGTCATTGCTGTTGGAACAAAACATTTATAATTTTTTATATTCAGGCGAAAAGTGTGTTTGTTTTTGTGCATAGAGTAGACTGATCAATATTAGGCATAGTAACCGAGTGTGACTGCTGATGGCAATTTTGGCAAGTGCACTATTTTAGGACACGGCTGCAACAAATAATGCTGTTTAGGTCTATATACATCTTCCTTCCTGCTATTTGAGGAAACAACACTATTGCCTTTCATATCAAGTTGCCAAACTTAAAATCATGCATTTAACCATTAAAGGTGTAGATCACAAATTTTTTAATTAGAGTGTTCTAAACTTATCTTTCTAAAGCCGAAATGAGAATCACAAGTCGGCCACATTGCTCCTTTTTGGCCGAAATTCGGTGCAGTTCCTGCACACTGTAGCCTATGTAATGTATAAATCTGTAAAATACAGCCTAATAGTTAATAGGTTCAGGTGTGAGGTCCCAAATGGATGATTAAAATGTCCTTTATTGAGCGTTAAAGTGCTTATTCAACATTCATTGGCAGTAATTGAAAGCATTCTGAATTCTTAAATATTTAGAAGAAAAGAGCCAACCAAACAATGAGCTAAGTAACAAAGCACCTTTCAGAGATGCAGATCTATTTTTAAAAGAAAAATGTCCATTATAACTAGCGATTGGCATATTGACACTACTTTTTGGTAATAAAGCATTTTAAACCAAACTTTGCCCTGCTGAAAATTCCAGCTTTGACCAGCCTAGGCTGGTTTAAGCTGTGCTTTGGACAGTTTTAGCTGGTCAACCAGCCCTTCACCCGCTGACTCCAGCTGAAAATACCAGCTTAACCAGCTTTGACGACCTTCATCAAGCTATAGAGACCAGTTACACCAGCTATGACCAGCTAAGAACACAGCTCAGACCATCTTAAACCAGCTTAGAATTCTTGCAGCTAGAATACTAAGCTGGTTTAAGATGGTCTGAACTGTGTTCTTAGCTGGTCATAGCTGGTGCAGCTGGTCTCTATAGCTTGATGAAGGTGGTCAAAGCTGATTAAGACGGTATTTTCAGCTGGAGTCAGCTGGTGAAGGGCTGGTTGACCAGCTAAAACTGTCCAAAACACAGCTTAAACCAGCCTGACCAGCCTAGGCTGGTCAAAGCTGGAATTTTCAGCAGGGTGGAAGGAGATGTATACTCGCTACTGAGAGGAAACCGCAATCTCTGGATTTTTGGCCTATCTGTTTAACGAAACATGACAACGACAGCATGATGCCATGATCTTAAATGTAGGCCTATACCTCGGCATACCAGCTTATACCAGTTTACAGTTTACTGTCTTCGCTATCTCCTAAGAATATTCATGTATGGGAAATATTAGCCTGACTAACTAAAGGTTTGCATGGGCTGTAAACGGCATGAATATGCCGAATGAATCACTATTATTATTGAAAATAGGCTGCGTGGTTTGCGCAGATGCACAAAGAACGAGGGCTGATATGGATTAGGCTACCCGTGAGACTGTTTGAAAACGCTAGGGCAAGCTAAGATTGTCTCAGAATCCCCCCATGTTAATGGTATATCAATGCCTAATGATTGGAGTGTGATCGCATAGTGATACGCTTATGAGGTGTAACCTCATTTGAGGTACGAGCAGTTGACGAGCACTTGCGACTACTTTATTTTCGCTGTTGCACGAGCAGTCGCAAGGTACCTTGCGAGGTGTCGCTCTCGTTGCAGTGGGGTAGCCAGTCGCACTAGGTCGCACCTAAATTTCGAACATGATTTCCGAGCATGTTCTAAATTCATGCAAAATTAGACGCGACCATATACGACCGATCCAGTCGCATTAGGTCGCATTGACGGTAGTAGGCTACGACACTGTCGCCTGACTTGACGGAAGAGATGGCACGAATTAAAAAGTCGCACTTGATGGCTAGGAAATCGTGCAACACTCGAAAGTGTGCGAGGGATGTCTAACGAGGAGTCAACGTTGAGCTACCATTATAGGACTGTAAAGGCAATATAATTGCTCGTTCGACCCCTGTTGCATTTGTGAAAGCTGTCTACGATCAAGCACGATAGAAGTGTTTTTTATGTGTGTTTTTTTTTTGCCCTGTTGTACGACCAAATGGCCGCAAGCAGTCGCGCTCCAATTGTGAAAGGGGCTTATGATAGAGCTTGTATCTGAATGAGTGCACTGCGATCCAGTTTTAAAAACCCCCCACGTTTATTATCCCCCGCCAACACGAAGTGGGAGGGGGATATAGGTTTGACCTCCGTCCGTCTGAGATAAAAGGGCCAGCTTTACTCAGAAACTACTACAGATACAGTAACCAAATTTGGTGTGTTGCTTTTGACCATAAGGCCTTGATCGAGTTCGAAAATAAGAAGCGCACGATTGGCGGGGGATGTTGTAAACCATGTCGACTTGTTTAATCTGTGGTCCAATATGGAAGGAACTTGACTGTTGATTGGTCCGTGATCCGAATGGTATTAGTGCTTTATAAATTTATTTGACCAGCTGACATAAAAACGAGAAAAATAACGAACTGAAACCACACACACACACACACACACACACACACACACACACACACACACACACACACACTGTCCTTGATAGCAGCAGCTTGCATTCTTGCATTCAACCTCTGAAACAATTTTTTTTTTTTGGCCGGGAATGCAAGAAACTGCTATTTGGCATCTTAATAAAATAATAATAATGAGCTTAACTATTTTTATGCTTATTTTTGTAAAACGGTACATTCGAAAATTCATGGATAACAACAACAATTATATTTTAGCATTAAAATATCATTTCAGTTGCGCAAACTGGTGGATTAACCATTACAGAAAAATAAAAATCAATTACCAACATTGTTAATTTAGGGCAGCTGTGGCTTAAACCTTGGGTGATGTTCTGATAAATTTGTTAAGCACTCTACATATGACATTGGCCTAATGTGATTTAAAAAAATGATTTTATCATTGCAACATGGATCTAAAATAGTGTGTGCATCGGCAACATACATTTGAATAGGCCTAGGTGACTTTAATTTCCTTATGATCGTGAAATCCATCAATCCTTTTAAAATAAAGTGTGACTAAGGAGGGGTCCAGATCTGCTTTAACATTTTTCGATTTATTTTCGTCAACAACTTGCGATGGAAAATATCAAATATTCGTCCGACACCACTGGGCCGGCATGATATGCGACTCAGAAGCCATGTCTGCTTGCCTAAAGAACCCGTAACACCACTACCGGGTTCTTTCATTCACACCTCCAGCGTAATCCAGCGGGCAAACAGGATGTTGGTCAGAATGTGTGCCAGTCTGACAGATTCAGAGGAGAGCTGAGAGTTGACTGGGTGTGTTTGAGCGCACTTGCGTGTGGGGAAGGGAGCTATACCGTTACAGAGCAATTTAAGATTGAATGACCAAACGGGATATAATAAAGCGGGGAAATTCATTTGTTAATCAATTGCAATGTTGTGAAGAATAAGATCCGATTTTTGGCGTTACAGCAAATCGATTTTAACGGAGTGAAATGTTTTGATATCCTAAAAATGACTTAATTTCAGGTTTTCTTTATAGACTACTCCAATATTTTAGCTTAGAACACACTTTTTCTGCACTCGAGGGAAAATTATTGCTGAATCCCAGCCTTTCTTTGAATCGTGAGATGTGCGAGAATGGTATGCTGTCCCTTGAGCTTAAGTCATTGATATTGTCAGGTTGAGTGTGCTAGACTTCACACGCTACCGAGGGACTGGTAGCCTATGTGACCGCAATCTTCGCGAGAAAGCGAACACGCACCAAAATGTTTAGCCTATGATTACAATTTTATGTCTGCACATGTTCTCCAAGAATCGAAGTTTCTATTTTGTGTTATATGAACAAAATATAAACGCTAACCTCCGCCCCCAAGAAAAAGAAAAAAAAAGATCTTCGTTTGACCCATGATCCATCGTACGAATACGAATTGGGAAGCAATGTACCACTCAGGAATACACAAAATAGGGGGCTTGCGGCTCATCTGCGACCTGCATAATTACAATCGGCAGTATTGTCATGAATAAACAATTTGACTTCCAGTCACCCTAATGAATTGCCTCTTGGTTAATGAAACTGCTAGTTATCACCCAATGATTAAATGCAAACAGGCCATCATCGATTCTAATTCACTTCTTTGCGATGAAGAAGTTGAGGCTGAGTGTAAATTTTCGGAGGAAGTTACTTTGACAGACCTGTAATATGACATCTGCATAAAAATAACACGATGTTTCAAAACGTCCTGAGATGCGTCGAACGAGGTTTTTTTTTTTATACTTGGGGCACCAAATCTACAGGCCAGCGCGTATACAGTTTCATTTTCAACAGTGTGCATAAAAATTGAATGCAGGCCTATAATAGCCTAATAGCCAATTTTGAGTCACCATGTGCTGATCCGGCATCGATAGTTCGAATCTCTTGACTTACCATGACGTCGCTGTCTCTCGTGGGATGAATCAATTATCTCCCATCTTTTGGCTTCCCTTTCAAAAAAGAAGTATAATTAAAGTTCATGTTATTCATAAACTTCAAGTATATTTCCCGAGTATACTCGTATTACTTCAATCCCTCTTGGGACCAAAGCGGCCAACTTCAAGTTTATAAATGTTGGGCCTATTTATTTTTAATTACACTTTAATTGCTAGAGTAGTTAACGTTCAGTATACAAATAGTTTACCTAATTCAAAATGTTTAATTCATGAAAGTATACAGCAATTAAGCTTATAGATGCTTCATGAAGCAGTGACACTTTCAGCCAAGTATTTTTCGCCTACATCATGTCCATTGTACTCTTTTAAACATGCATAGGAATTGAATACTGTAGTATTACATTCTACTCACATAGACACTAGCATGAATGTACAATTGCATGGAGAGACCCAATGCTGGATTCAATCACTGAACCTTCTGTCTTCAAAGCAGCAACTTTGCCCACTGCACCACAGTAGTGCTTGAAAAGTATTTTAGTAATTTAATACTGATCTGTCATAAACTAAAAGTATAATGAAGTATGAAGTATACTTTCATAAACTAAGAAATGGACTGGTACAAAATTGCTACAAGAATAGCCTATCGGGCAACTCTGAGGTGCAGTGAATAAAGCTGTGGCTTTATTGCCCAAAGGCGCAGGGATTGAAGCCAGCCTGGGCTCTTTTCATGTGGAGTTGTCCATTCATGTGAGTATCTAAGTGAATAGTGGAGTATTCATTCCAATGCCTGTTTAGAAGAGCACTATGAATATGATAGTCATAAAATATGGGGCTGAAAGTGTCATTAATTACATTATCAATTTTATATCAACAAGTTTACTTGCAGTATACAGAAAAGTATACTTTCATGAAGCAAAAGTTTTGAATTAATAAGCCAGTAGTGCACTCAAAGTTTGATAGCCTATTCTTGCTTTAAAGTAGACTTAAAATATATACTTTTAATGTGGACCAATTCAGTCCCAATAACTATTGAAGTTATGCACTCACAAGTATGGAAATATACTTGCAATTTACCAATAAAATGAACTTGAAGTATGCCTCTTTTTTGGACTTAAAGTTTTCATCCCTTTTGTAAGGACTTCTTAAAATCACTCAAAACTTATTAAGAGTTAGCTGTATGATATCATCCTGAGCTTGGCAACTAAAAAAAAAGAATACCCGTCTTCTTTCCGGCCAACACAATATTTGACTATAAATGACAGTTTTGTACGCAATTTCTGCGTGTTTTAAATGGTCAAGTTAACTTAGTCAAGTCGATATTAAGTCTCATTGGTAATTTCATCTTAACTTCCCTTTTTGAAGCGTGGTGAAATAACAAAAGGTACGCAAATTTTCTGCATATAGGCCTAATTCAGGGAAGGCTTGGCCTTTTGAATTCTAACCAGAAAACGACCTATAAAGCATGAAATCAAAATTATGAATATTAATTATTAATATTAGATGTGGCGCTTTATGAACACGAAGGCCATCCCAAAAAGGCACTTATTGTGTTCACTCAGGGTATGATATTTACCTCCGTGAGGGATGATGGGATGATGTCGCCCTTTATTATTTAATGCGTTATCTCCACTGAGCACACAGGAGCCATGTTTTGCATGTGGATGGCGGACTTGTATTGTATCCGGAGTGTGAGAGACTGAACTGTGCGCAAGTGGTGATATACGGCTCTTCTCTGAACAACACTGTTTCAGACACACCCCCGTGAGAATTCTCAAAGGACTTAATTTTTGTTATTTTATTTTTCTTTGGTGTGGCTTGAATGAGAATTGATAGTAAGCCAGTGGTTTACGGCTGCTAACGGTAGGCCTGGATTGCTCAGAGACGCAGCTGCTGGATTTAAATATTTTTGTGAAAAATAATAGACTTTGCATTTATCCTAGTTAACGATTTTTTTTTCTTGCATTCGCTATATGTCACAATTGAACAGCGTGCCCTTGCCCTTGACCTCCCTAAGAAATAGGCCTACATGACCTCTTTCAGCTTTCTTTGAACTTGAACTGTTGAACACTCGAGCATGAGCTGCCTCTCCTCGAGGCCTGTTGCTCACCCAAAACTCGCGCGTTCAAGCGCACTGAGACTCATGGTTTCCAGAACTCTTGAACGGAATTAATTGCTGAGCTCCTGTGCCATAGATTTCTACACAGCAAAACGCACGTTGGTCCACACCAAAATATTAATTTGAAATACTATTCAGCTAATGCCAATTTTGAATAGCTCATTTTCAGAAGAATTAAATGCTCAGGGGCGGAATTAATATTATTAAACGAATTCTTTATGTCAAGTGGGGAATCGTTTCAAAATGTCATGCGCGAGAAATACCCTAATGTGATGAGTGATAAGACTGTCTGATTGATATAAATGTTTCACTAAGCTCAGTGGTAGCCTGCTAATGCACATGCTTTTTGTGATTAGATTTTCATCAATATTTCAATCGGTTTGGATAATATAATGGTCTGGGACTTATTTGACCCCATCCTCCATTTTTCAGGGTTATATGTCCCCCTCCCCCTCCCTTTTCTCACCCCCTCCCTGCCCGGGGCTGCCTGTACTGTCAGGATCATATAAAACGGAAAAGCACCGCGCTGACGGTAGACAAGCAGGGTAGAAGTTTTCGACTCCAAGAACAGTCACATCCTCTTAACTGCTATTCTGTTTACTTTTTTCTGTGTTATTGGTCATTTTCGTTTGAGTTTGTAAGCTTTATAATTCTAAGCTCGGTAGCCTCTGTTTTCTTAGCAATCACAACAGTTAAGATAGCCATTGGCTTCGCTCTGGGGGACAGCTCGTCGACAGTCCACTTTTTGTTTGAGCAGAATTCTGTCATATTTTGGCGCATGGCGTGCTGAGAAAAAGCTTCGCAGGCAGAGCAGTGGCGCTCTAAAAGAAGGAGAAACGAAAAGGGGGAGAGACTGGGGCCGAGAACACAGGGAAGCTTCGGGATGCTGCGGTTCCGAGGGATGGAGAGCCTCCGAGAGATCTTAGCGGTGTTTGGAGTGATGAGCTGCGCGTGGCTGCACTTTGGACTTGCCTCGCGAATGAAATCTCCATCTTTGCCCATCCAATCGGAGAGGGAGCCTTTACCTTCAAAAGGATTGGCAGGTATTGTCCCGGGGCATTATCTCCTATTCTAGCTGACTCTTATCTATGTAATGTTATAATGGTGATGTTTTGGAGATGATATTTTCTATACTATATTATTGTGAATAATTTCCGACTGTATAGCTTGTCAAGAGAAACGAAGTTTGTTTAGGCAATACATTTGCGCACGGAATTGAGGTGTTTCACTGATTGCAGTATATAGCTAGATGCAAATGGTGACTGAGTGTGTCGTTGTGTATACAGCTATGGAATAAAAACTCTTTGAAAGTTTGGAATAGATTGAAACCAATCTGTTTGAAGATAGTTATGATTTAAGACATTGCATTCATGCAGATGAACTGAGGTCATACGCGTTTTGTGGTCTACAGAAGGTTTCCCATATGTGCACTACACACCATACACATTTTCTTTTACTACTTTTTTACGGAAATAATATTACTAACATGTTGAAAGTAATATTGTTTATGATCACCATGCGTTGCCCATTTAATTCCGCATGTATCAGAAATTTGATGCGACTGCATCTTCGTGTCGTTAATGAAGTTCACTTTATTCTGGATATCGTATTCATAACACTATCCATCCAGCCTATGGACGCATGGCACAAGACTTTGTTGAGTCGTGATTTATTTCAAGTGTTCATCGCAGACTGAGCAATGTTCATACTCTCTCCGATGTGACTGAATTGATTGTATTTGTCACTTAATGAAAGAATAACGCAAAACATGTTTTAGCAGAGACAGAAACTGCACAATTTCGCACCTACAGTTACATCTAAAAGTCTTGGCATGTGTGGCTCGGGTCGTGCTGGCGGTGCGCTAATGCCAATTTCGACTGAAGGTTTGCTGTGCCAGGCCGACAGGCCTCGCCCCGTGGAGTGCGTCTGGACGCCTGAAACTGTTTGGAGCTTGTTGAGGGCTGCTATTGTCCGATAAGTTTCTGCGCTGGCGCCCCTCTTCCCTCATTCACGAACACTCCATCACAAATAGGCCATGTGATTTTTATTGAGAAAGGATTGCGACGCACTCTCAGCGAAAGTAGTGACAGAGAAAAATAAACAAGCAAACAAGAGCCCTAAGGCTTTATAAATATGCAATGCAGGCCAGAATGTGCGCATTGTTTCGCAGTAAATTAGCCTCTGTACTTTTTGCGTGCTCTGAATTTTGTACATAAATTTGCAGAAAAGAGGCAGACTGTCTCCCGCAAAGCAGGAATGAGACAGGATGTTGAGGGAGAGCTGCCTCAAAGTTCTGGAACATATGATGCATCCAGTCAATTCACAAACAAGTCCGGGCGTTGCTATCGATTGTCTACTTTGTATCCGCAGATGTGAAGCCAAATCTCTTTGTCATTCTGTCTGACGCCAACTTCGGAATTTGAACTACCAGTCTAACGCTCTTGTGTGTGGATCGTTGCGAGCTTTTGTGTATTAATACGCAGCAGACGATATCTCCACAAAGCGAGTGCCAACGGCTCACGTTACACATCCCATTGCTGCAGAACACATTGTTCATCAACTGATATATGTTACAGATTTCTGCATGTATCGCAGATGTAATACGTTCCGTTTCTGAATATTCGCAATGATTTCCTTGACTTGTCTGGTTATACATCCTGGGTTATATTTGTAAGGCTGCTACATGCCGCATAGCCTTTACAACAACCTTCCCCGTTGCAATTTACAGCTCACGTGTCTGTCCTTGAATTCTTCCAGGGGTTGACACTGCACTTTGGACAATGTTTGTGTACTCAGAGATCCAACTTCTGGTTGGTTCCTGTTCTGTGTTTCAGGTTGCTCATTTGGAGGACGGTTCTACTCGCTGGAGTACACGTGGCACCCGGACCTGGGGGAGCCGTTCGGGGTTATGCACTGTGTACAGTGTCACTGTGAACCAGTAAGGACCAGCCGAATGACGGTGTTAGCGCATAGCGTAATTTAATTAGTTAATTAAAGGGAGTAAACGTTAGTTTGCCACAGTGAACCGTCGTTCATTCTCCACATAAAATGTTTGCAGGACAAAGCACGTTTTCTCTTTGTTTTGTTTTTTAGTCATTTCTTTTAAAAAAAATGACAGACGACTATTCCAACTGCAAACCAACAACTTACCGCCTTTTTATGAATGCTTTATCGTACGCCATCTTTTGAAGATATCCGATATAAACCGGAGGAACTATCTGATAACATTAAAAAACAAAGCTTTTTCCCCATCTTTGGCATACTGTAAACCTTGATAGTGTGGTGAACTCAAATGTTTTGAGGAAACCAATTACCTCAAAAAAAAAAAAAAATTGTGTTGGCCAACTTAATCGCATTGTGTGGAAGTATAAATGAAGAAAATAAGGTAAAGTTATTTTTTTACTTTTTAAGTACTGTGAACACAATATCATTAAGTTGGCATACTCAATTTTTTGAGGTAATCAGTTTCCGCAAAACATTTGAGTTCACAATGCTATCAGGGTTTACAGCGCAGGGCTCTAGGCATCACTCGTACGTTGAGCTGCAGGATGTGTTGGCCTTCTGAACACACTGGTCCCCTGTTAATCTGCCTTGTTCCCTCACTAAATGATAGTAGTGTGCTGACTATGCAGAACAACCATTAACAAACATTTTAGTCACTTCCCTCAGTTGTTTCACCCCACCACTTTGCTGGTGTGTTTTGGCTTAATACAACACAAAACTATTAGTAAGACCCATCTAATTCTCATTGGGCCTGTGCCATTCGTATAGTTTTATCATTTGTTTTTAATTGTGTATGCTCTTGGACATGTTAATGCAACTTTGGTCGATTTCCATTGGCTCTGGCCACCTGTTTCGGTGACAGCTGAAGCTAATTGCTAAGACAAACAAATGCCAAAAGTTGTTGTGTACCTGTGACTAAGAACAGAGAGAGAGAATGGTGACAAATTGAATTTTGTTATTTAACCACTTTGAAAAAATAAACATGATTCTTGCCCCCGCCCCCCCACCCCAGCATAGAAACAGGCGTGGTAAAGTGTTTGGAAAGGTGAGCTGTAAGAACATAAAACAGGACTGCCCAGAGCCTGGCTGTGATGATCCTGTCCTTCTCCCTGGTCACTGCTGCAAATCCTGCCCTAAAGGTGAGTGTACTTTGCTGAAGCACCCTGCCTCTCAGTCTCAAAATATATGTCTGTAATATTCTAGATTCTTCTTATCTGATACATCTGCTCACTCGCCCCACCGACCTGCCAGCATTTCTGCAGGGAGCAGAACTGGATGGCTCACTGAAAGGGAATATCTAAGCAGCTGTATGCATGATCATAGATGACTGCCACTTTGTATTCACAATAACAGAGTGCTGGGATATATGGGATTGATAAACCTCCACTGCCCCTCCATCCATTATTTCATAAGCTTTCTTCCATGAAATCTCATGCTGTCTGCACCCCTGTAGCTGTGTCCCTTTCTTTGCCCTGTAGTGTCCCCCAGAACTCATGTCTTGACTCTGGTTAGTCTCAGCACATTACACTGTAAACCCTGGTAAGTGTGGTACTCTCAATTGCTTTGGGAAAATGGATTAACTCAAAAAAAAAAAATTGTGTACACCAACTTAATGATCTTGTGTTCATAGCACTTAAGGGGTGTAAAAAATAACTTAACCTTATTTTCTTTAAGTTCCTTCCACACAATGCAATTAGTTTGGCTTACACAATATTTTTGAGCTAATAGGTCTCTAGAAAACATTTGAGTTCACTAAATTATCAGAGTTTACAATGTGGATTTACAGTGTAGACAACTAAGATGATTATGTAAAATCAAGTACTGACAAATAAAGAACTGAAAAATAATCTAAGGACTTTTTAGAACATAAATCATTTCAATACTAACTAGTCATAAGCTGTTTCTTGATGTTTTACTTGTAAGAAATTGATCTTGCAAAAGAATTAGTTGAGTCTTTACGGTGTAAACCCAGACAATGTGGCAAATTCAAATGTTTTGCAGAAATCTATTACCTCAAAAAATTGTGTACTATTAATATTGTGTCGACAGTACTTAAAGAAAATAAGGCCATAAAATTTGAAAAGTTATTTTTGCCATTTTCATAAGTGTGGAATACAAAATTATTAAGTTGGCTTACAAATTTTTTGAGGTAATCGGTTTCCATAAAGCAGTTGAGTGTATCACACTATCTGGGTTTACAGTTTTACAGTTGTTTGTTGTGTACAGTAGCTATTGCCTGTTACTGTTGACTCATGCCAAAGGCGATTTGATTTAAAACAACCTCCAAATTGGTCGAATGCCCCCTTCTTCCTCCAGTCTTTCTACACAGAGAGAGTCTGGAAGGTGTTGAAACGTATGCATTACATCAGGACTTGTTGGCAAATGTGGAACAGCGGTTCACTGTTCAGATCTCTCTTGAGTGTCAGGCCTAATCCCTTTGCACAAGACAGCAAAAGAAACAAGCCTTGTTAGCATACTAGCAGGAAGAGCCAAGTACCTGACTGAAGCAGAACTGGAGGATATGCTTTGCATAGGGTCAGGGGGTGGGGTGGGGGTGTGTTACTGTGGGTGGAGATAGGGGAATATGGCAAGTCTTGGATTCTGAGCTTTCTGGATCTGAGTAATCTCAGTCTCTATCACTGAGTTCCTCAGTGGATGACAGTTAAAGAGCCTGGTGCTAAAAGAAATTACAGTAAGTTCCATTTCCACTGACCAAGAGGTGAGGATAGGAAAACGTCTTGATCTTCTATTTTCGCAAAATGAACATTTTGTGTGTTTATTACTTTTAGCTCTGGGGTCATCAATTTCACTGCAGCCTTTGAGTCGCAGCTTGTGAATGAAACAGTCCTATTTTTGTGTTTTATGCAGGTGAGCTGGATAGGAAGCAGGTGGATTCTTTATTTGATGGTTTTGAGTATTTCCAGGAGAAGGTTGATGACCTGCACAAGTCATACAACGACCGGTCATACCTGAGCTCAGAAGATATTTCGCCGAGTGAGAGTCGGACAGGTAAAGCTCTCAATTGTTTTTTCACTGTTTGTACCATATTTTTTGTTACCAGGAGAAAAACAGACAGGGCTCCATTGCTTTATACAGTATTTTTCCACATTTTGCTGTGTCTACAAATTTCCAAAAATACCTTAAAACTGACTGAGGGCTTCTAACTCGGGACTTTTTGGGAAGTTAGTCTCTGCTTTTCCTCAAGCTCTGTGGCTCTGTTTATGGAGAGGTGGTGATGTCACCGACAGGTCATTCGGTTATTTGGTTAGGTGCTGGACTGTGGAATCACTGTACTTTTTGAATCCTCAAGACCTCTGGAAAATCAGGCTAAATGTTCTCAGTGCCCAGTTATTTTGGGTTTTTTAAAAGTCCAGTGAATATTATGTTAAAATCAAAAGAGCTCTGGCAGAATGACCTGAAGAGACACGGCTTTCTATTTTCTTATTTTGGTGAATAACAAATGCGATGGTGGACAGCCTCTCATGCTATCAGGCAAATTATCAGTGTTGAGGGAATTAAGTTCATTTGGGGTGAAGACTCATCTGGACTCATGGCCATAACCCGAAAGTTTTCGTATGTTTTCTAAAAATGTTTCTCGCTGCCTCGGATAGACCGCCGGTCCCATGCTTATCTCACAGTGTCGTCTCTGGTTTGGCTCCCTCCCCAGATTTTGTCGCCCTGCTGACGGGAGTGACAGATTACTGGCTGCCCAGCTCCAGTGGTGTGGCCAGAGCACGGTTCTCGCTGTCCCAGACCAGCTTGGTTTTCTCCATCACTTTCCAAAGGTATGGTTCCTCATCTGGGACTTGGCTACTTGCACTCCCTCCATTCAAGTCACAAGAGATTTGAAGTGCTTTGAAACGAAACATTCTAACTCACAGAATATTTTTTTGAAATAAAATGTCAAAGTTTTTGAAATATATATTTAAAAAAAATACTCACAATTTTGTTTGCTGGTATAATACACATCATCACACCAATTTTGCGTAATGAATCTTATCAACATCTGTCACAATATGATCCAAACTATAATTTTCATTTTTTGGGGTAAGACCACTCTGATTCTCTGCCCTTCATTTGATGGTTGAGATAATGGTCTTTATCACTGGGCAAGTGCATTTTTGTGTGATGTTTATTCTGTTTTTAAGCAATGTCAGAATAACACTGTCCCGTAGAGGCAACACAGCAAGCGCTATGTTGTCGCAAAGTGGTTGCAAAGACGTGCAAGTTAGCCTTTCATCTACATTCAGTTTCAGGCTTAAGTGACAGAAGAACGGCTGTATTTAACAGTTTGTTGAAAAGGTTACTATTTTTTGGCTAACGTTAAAGAAGAAATAATATGCTACGCATAGTCTTCAACTTAATTGATTGCGAACTAGGCTACACAGTATAATATGGGGAAAGCGTGATTCTTTTTTCAAATATATTGCATCATTAATGGTACATTTATGATGAAAATGGGGTAAATTAACAAATGTTTTTGAAGTAATCATATTGTTGAGCAAAATGGGCTCGTTATGGGCTGTGGAGCGATCACACAAAATGTTTTTTGTTAGGGATATTTTATGGCAATGATGGGCTGCCAGTATTTTGTCCCTAGTCACACGTCAAAATGAGGCCAGGTGCTTGGTGTTTATGGACTCAGAGCCTCTCGGACTAAAAAAGAATGAGTCTAATTAGATTAATTAGCCAGTTGCATCATTTCTCTTAAAGCCGCTTTCACTTTTTTAGGATGGCCCGGCCCAGTCGGATCCTGTTCCTGGATGCTGACGGAAACACTGCATTTGAGCACCGGGTTCTGAGAGGGGGGACAATGCACTCCAACATGGTGAGTGGTCCGATTTTATTTACGGTGTGTGGACAGGCCCAAACAAAGTCTGTTCTGTTCACTGTTGGGGAAAGAGTACATGGTGGGGCTTTGCTGGACTTAGTTTTTGAGGCGAAAAGCAGGCGTTTTAGTTTTTTGTAGTGGAGACTGTTCAGCGCTAGTGTTTGAGTTAGCAAGAGAGAGTTGTGTTGATACTGAGACAGATTCGCTTGCATTAGTGGTAACTTGAAGATCGTGCTGAGTGTGAGTGTCAGAGCTGGAGAGAGTGTTGAAGTTTGCTGCTGAGCTGCAGAGTGTGTTCATACGGTGTTTGAAGAGAGTGTCCCTGAGCAGAGTCAAAGGAGTGAAATTATAGGGAAAGTAGAGAGCAGGAGCGAGATTAAGTACTTTTTTAGCGATAAACAGTACTACTCGGTGACTTGGTGGGTCTGGCTGAGCTGAGCATATTTCATACTGGAATAATAAACACCTTCAGCCACAGCCAGCACTGTGTGTACATGTTTATAAGCACAGAGGTTTGCAGCTAGCTTTATTTCAATTTAACCCGTCAAGTGCCCCAGGAGGAACAGCGAGGACTCCATGCTGCACATCTCAGTATATCCTCCTTCATTTCTCTCTCAGTCACTGGTTTGCTGTCCCAGCCCTTACTCCTCTCCATCCTCCCCCCCTGCCTTATGTTCAAATCTGCAGCCTTCAATGTCTATGGACAGGATTGTCATCATTATGTACCATGTCAAAAGTTTCAGCTTTAAGGCACACTTCATGCCGTGTGCTAGCCTTGTGATGTCAATGAATAGAAGTCAATGGTCAAGGCACTAATTTGCATTTTTATCCTTGGTCCGTTGACGTCTATTCATTGTTGTTGCAAGATTAGCATGTAGCATGGCGTCTCCCTTTGACTATGGCTTAGTGTTTCTTTCTGTCAATAGTGCCTCATGCACGCTGCCCTTTTGAAAAGTATCTCTGGTGCATGGAGAGCCAGATGTGGGTACTCTGAGTTTTATCATTTGTCAGACCTAAGGCCTGCTTTGGTTTATTCTCTCAATGGGAGAGAGAGTGTTTGTGTGTGTGTTTGTAAGAGACGAGGGCCAGGCTGTCTGGTCCTGTTTCCGATCCTACCATAGATGTGGTCTTCTCCTGGCGGTGCCCGCTTCCTCGGATGCCGTTGGTCAATTTTTCTGTTTGTTTTAGCATGCTATGCTAGCAACGGTTGCCACCTAGGCGAAGGACGAGCCCCACAGCTGCTGAGCTGCAAATGAGCCACATTTCACAGGGAAGCTGTGAAGTGAGAATGGACCTGCTCTCCATAGGGGTGTGTGTTTGTTTAATGGAGGGGGGCTGACAGAAGACCGCTGGGCTCCAGCGATTGAGCGCAAAGACCTGCCAGGGGGGCTTAATAGCAGCCTGCCATTTGCCAAGTCGCACACATGTCCTGTATCAAATTCGTTCACAATGTAATGCGGGACCATTAAACTCGGGCCAGAAATGTCATTATAATTTTTAGAGAATGTCCATATCAGGTGTCCAAAAGCTACACTGTGGTGGCTACGCAACAGGCTGCTGGCAGGGGCTTTCTTTTTGGGGATATTTTGAGGGGTTTTAACTGTGTGACATCATCTCACTGAATACACCAGGGGAATTAATAATTAAAAGGAGAGATTATTCTCAGCTTGAACGATGTGGTATTTATGAACTTTTCTTGCCTGAGCAAATGTTTTTCGGTGAGGTCCTTCGTGAGAAGTGAAGCTGATTCCCCTGGCTCTGTCCGTTTGAATTGTTGCTAGCAAAAATAGTCTCACGGTGTAACTGGAAAGTTCTGTCAATGTTATAAACTTGCTGCTTCTGACAGCAACACCGAGAGACTGTTTTCTGTTAGCTTGGTAAAACCACAGTGTTGTCCTGCTTACATGTATTGCACAATCTGGTGTTGTACTGGGGATGAAGGGGGGAGGGTATTAAACACTGTGTCTAAAGCAGCCAGGTCACCTGACAGTGACTGTAGGAATGAAACCTGCCCTGTCCCTCGCTTGTTTCTGCAGATCTGTGGCGTGTGGAAAAACCTCCCCAAAGCGCAAGTGCGCCTCCTGCAGGCAGAGCAAATGCAGGTCTCCATGGCGACGGCGGGCGGCCGGCGGGAGGAGGTCCAGGGAAAGATAATCAAACACAGAGCACTGTTTGCAGGTTTGTTTATGCGCTTGTGTGTGCCTGTCTATGTGCTGAGTGAGGATGGTTAACTGTCTGTAGCATCGGTATAATTATGTTTTTTCCTTCCATCCCCAGAAACTTTCAGCTCCATCCTTACTTCAGAAGAGGAGCATGCTGGGATGGGAGGGATTGCCATGTTGACACTGAGTGACACAGAGAACAATTTGCACTTCATCCTGATGCTTCAGGGACTCCTGCAGCCAGCTGACAAAGGTAAAAGGAGAAGGCTAGTGCACATAACGACTCACTTCTAGTTTCAAAATCCGGGTTCAGAAAGTCTTTCCCTTTTGATTGTTCCTGGATTTGCTTGTGAATTTTTTTTTAGCCAGAAGGTAAACTTGTTGATTGAAATCAGCTGGCATGGGTGGGAAAAACATGTGTCTGGAGGGTTACATTCTGGCCGCAGGAATGTCCAGCTCAGCTCACTTAAATGCTCAGTCCTTCCAGCCTGTGTAATACGTGGCCCTCTGGCCTTCTCCTCCCCTGTAGAGCGCCCCCTGGTGCCCATCCGCGTGCTCCTGCAGTATCGCCAGCACGTTCTGAGGGAAATCCGCGCCAACGTCACTGTGCACGTAAGTAACTGCCTGCGCCGTTTCACAGTGGTCTGAAGTTATTCAGGACTGCAATGCCCTTTGTGTTCTGCATGTGGAGGCGTGAAGTCTGAGAGAGGGAGTGTGTGTGAGGGTGAGCAGGACAGGGGGTGGCTGCACTGTTATAAATAGACTGAATTTAGCGGTTAAATTCACGCATTGTTTTCTTGTTATTTTAACTGTAAGTAGAGTCCTGCGCGCATTTAACTGTGGTGCACAGTTAACATAAATGGGATTCTGTTGTAAACTTATAGTAAAATTACAGTCAAAATATGGCAAAAAAGGTGCCAGTTTAGGACCGGGTGTCAGGCGGGGGCTTCCAGGTCAGAGAAAGGGATGATGGGAGAGGAAAGGAGGAAGTGTCAGTTCTACATCCTCTCATAATCATCACAAAGCCAGGTTAGACCCAGCTGTGGAGTACACTTTCTGAGAGAGAGGGGATGAAAGAGAGAGTGAAACAGTCAATTCATTCCACGTGATCAAAAAACACAAAACAACCAAAAAACCTTTGGATAGAACCACTACCAAACAAGAGCACTGACACAGAAAAACAAATCAGTGTCATGATTCCTGAGAGAGAGAGTGAGGGGAAGAGGGAAGGCCAGTGTGGGAGAGAGATAGAGAGAGAGGAAGAAAGCACGAAGGAGTGGCATAAACAGAGGTCCTTGGGGAAACAGAAGGAGGGAAAGATGAATAGAAAGGGAGAGAGAGAGAGAGAGAGAGGGAGGCAGTGAGTTAGGGAGATGGGGCTGTGTGCTCCTCCACACACATGTCAGTGGTTAGCGAGCTGGGATCTCTGACAGAGGAGCGGATCTGCTTTCAATCTGCTGCGGGAGTTACGTGCAGCAGAGGAGCCGAGCGGCGCTTCGCTCGCAGGAGGACAGATGAAAGTGGAATGTGTAAACTGGAGACCTCCGAGCGCTGGCTGGAATCGGGGGCGCGCTGAGGCCCTGCATGTGCATCTATCTCTCCGGCCCATGGTGGGGGGTCGGGGGAAAATATTGTCAAATGAACTCCTACCTTTCACCCCTCCTCCCTCTCTTTGACGTCCCAGTGTTCTCCTTCACTCTCCCTTTCTCTCTCTCCATTCTGTCATTACTGATAAGCTTGTAATTCACGGGCAATTACGCCGACAAGCTGTCCCGGGCCATAAGTGTTGCACTTGTTTTCTACGGTCATTTGTCAGCTTTGATTCGATGTTTTCAGGGGGCTTTGAGAAATGTTTCACGAAAGAGGACTTATGAACTGCACAGTGCCTGTGGAGAGCTTTCTGACTGTAGCATTCACTGAGGAACAGGAGTGGCAGGTTAGCCTAGTGGAAGGTCACCTGACTGGCAAATGTAGGATAATTGGTTCAAGCTCCCAATGGGGTGAGATGAAGCTGGTAAGAACTCTGCTATTGGGCACTTTAACCAGAACCTTAACCCAAAAACTGCTCTGTTTCTCACTCTCACCCTTCGTACCCGCAAGTATTCTGCATAACATTTTTTTCCAGGGTTTCTTCAAAAAGAGAAACTTGTTCCCTAGTGTAATAAAGACTAAAAATCTGACATTGCTCTGACATTCTATCTGACAGTCTACCCACTCCTTTCTGCAGGACCCTGACTTTGCTGAGGTACTCGCTGATCTGAACAGCCGAGAGCTCTTCTGGCTCTCCCGGGGCCAACTGGAGATCGCTGTGGAGACCGAGGGACAGGACGTGCGGCGTATCTCGGGGTTCATCACCGGCAGGAAGTCATGTGACAGTAAGTTACTCGTCTGTCTGACAGTCAGCCAGTTTGTCGACCCGCAAATACTTCCAGCATGATGATCAGTCGTTCTGCAGAATAACTGCGCCACAAAAATTTGGAAAGCACATTGTTTTTGGTGGACAGAACAGGCAGTCGTGAAGAGAGTTGGGGCAGAACTTTCTGTTCTGTTCTTTTCACCCGCTGCATTACTGCTCAGGTCCTTTCATTAATGGTTTGACCTCCAGCATTGCACATTAATGGGCCTGGTGCTTAGTTATAGGCCACACAGTTTGGGAAGTTCAGGTGGGGAGATGTGTTTACATGCGTCGCTATGGAAATATGGGCGGGGCTGCAGAGTCCAGCAAACACATGTTCCCCTGTATCCTGTGTGCCCCACCCCCCTCCCAGAACTGAAACTGCCCCCCCCAACACGGCTGCGTCGCCAAGGCCACGGCCTGCTGGACCTCTCTCACCCACCGCCGTTCCAGTTCTCTGATTAACGACCTGACGTTATGGATGAAGAATTTCGATCCCCAAACCCCATCCTTAGTTCTTGTTTCTCTCTCTCTCTCTGTCTCTGTTTCTTTCTCGATCTGTCTCTCCTGTATTTACATCATCTTGCCCCCCTCTCGGAGTCTGGGTTAAACATCCTACACCACCCTCCTGGGGGAATGGAGACAGTGTGCGTATGCAGGGGGTGGGTGAGAATCAGTCATATTTTGACTGCTTTCCCTTGTGAAATATTACTCCTTCATATGCGAGAGCCTTTGAGAAACTGTGAGCTGGCAGCGGTCAGCCGTTTCATATCCGTCTTTCACATCTGATAAAACACACAGATTTTTGTCATCGGTAGGTAACGTCGCTTTGCTCTTGCCTGCAGAGAGAGCTGCTTCCCTGCTAGCACAGAATGTTCTCTCATGCTTTCTGGAATCTTCTGTCGTGTTATCCACTGGCGCTTCAGAAACATTGTCAGAAAGTTACTAGTTGGCTGAGTTCCATTGAATCCACGAAGGCGATGTGGCTTGGTGTTTTTTTTTGTTTCTCTGATTGTTTCCTCTCCTCTCTTCCTGTGTGTGTGTGTCCCTCAGCCATCCAGAGTGTGATGTCCAGCGGCGATGCCCTGACCCCGGGCAAAACTGGATCTGTTGGGTCCGCAGTGTTCCATCTCCACGACAACGGCACTCTCGACTACCAGGTAAAGAAAAAATAACGGTTTGAAATGCGTGACAAATCTGACCCTCCCAAGCCATGAACAGAGCATAAAATCCAGGGTCAGACGATAAAAGTCCAGCCAACTGTTTTTTCTGTGATTGAACTGTGACAGACGATTTCACTGTATTAGTTCTATCATCTCGGTGAAGAATAGCGCTGGCAGTTTGTACAAAATACTGTGGAGGACTTCTGCTTTCTGAACTGCCCACCTGCCTTTCCCACACCTGCCCTCATATCCATTAAACATTCCCACACTCATGACCTGTGTCTCTCTCCTTCCCCGCTCAGGTGCAGGTGGTAGGCGTGGCCAGCAAGGTGGTGGGCGTAACCGTGGAGATGAAGCCGAGGAGGCGGAGTAAGCGCAGTGTGCTGTACGACCTGACCCCGGACTACAGCGGGGGCTGGGCCCAGGGCAGCTGGAGCCGCATGGAGGCGCGCCACATTCACATGCTGCTGCAGAACGAGCTCTTCATTAACATCGCCACCGCCGACCACCAGGAGGGGGAGCTCAGGGGCCAGATCCGGGCCCTGCTGTACAGTGGGCTGGAGGCACGCAAAAACGGTGAGACTGAGCGAGAAACCGCTATTGTCTGTGTGATTATGTTCCATTGCATCACACCAGTCAGGCCTTCTCATATACAAACCTCAATCCAAATGAAGTTGGGACATTGTGTAAAACGTGAATAAAAACAGGATACAATGATTTGTAAATCTTTTTTGACCTATATTCAATTGAATACACTACAAAGACAAGATATTTAATGTTCAAACTGATGAACTTTATTGTTGTTTTTGAAATATTCACTCATTTTGAATTTGAAGCCTGCAACACATTCCAAAATCCCCAGGACAGGGGCAGGAAAAGACTGTTGAGGAATGCTCAAAAAACACCTGTTTGGAACATTCTACATGTGAATAAGTTTATTAGAAATAGGTGAGTGCCCTGATTAGGTATAAAAGGAGCATTCCTGAAAAGCTCAGTCATTTACAAGCAAGGATGGGGCAAGGTTCACCACTTTGTGAACAACTGCGTGAGCAAATACAAAACCCAAAACCAGTGAAGTTGGCACGTTGTGTAAATCGTAAATAAAAACAGAATACAATGATTTGCAAATCCTTTTCAACCTATATTCAATTGAATGCACTGCAAAGACAAGTTACTTAATGTTCAAACAGGTAAACTTTGTAATTTTTTGCAAATATTAGCTCATTTGGAATTTGATGCCTGCAACATGTTTCAAAAAAGCTGGCACAAGTGGCAAAAAAGATTGAGAGAGTTGAGGAATGCTCATCAAACACTTATTTGGAACATCCATCAGGTGAACAGGCTAATTGGGAACAGGTGGGTGCCATGATTGGGCACAAAAGCAGCTTCCCTGAAATGCTCAGTCATTCACAAACAAGGATGGGGCGAGGGTCACCACTTAGTGAACAAATGCGTGAGCTGATTGTTGAACAGTTTAAAAACAACATTCCTCAATGAGCTATTGCAAGAAATTTAGGGATTTCATCATCTACGGTCCGTAATATCATCAAAAGGTTCAGAGAATCTGGAGAAATCACTGCACGTAAGCGACAAGGCCGAAAACCAACATTGAATGCCCGTGACCTTCGATCCCTCAGGCGGTACTGCATCAAAAACCGACATCAGTGTGTAAAGGACATCACCACATGGGCTCAGGAACACTTCAGAAAACCACTGTCAGTAACCACAGTTCGTCACTACATCTGCAAGTGCAAGTTAAAACTCTACAATGCAAAGCGAAAGCCATTAATTAACAGCACCCAGAAACGCCGCCGGCTTCGCTGGGCCCAAGCTCATCTAAGATGGACTGATGCAAAGTGGAAAAGTGTTCTGTGGTCTGACGAGTCGACATTTCAAATTGTTTTTGGAAGCTGTGGACGTCATGTCCTCCGGACCAAACAGGAAAAGAACCATCCAGACTGTTATAGGCGCAAAGTTCAAAAGCCAGCATCTGTGATGGTATGGGGGTGTATTAGTGCCCAAGGCATGGGCAACTTACACATATGTGAAGGCACCATTAATGCTGAAAGGTACATACAGGTTTTGGAGCAACATATGTTGCCATCCAAGCAATGTCTTTTTCATGGATGCCCCTGCTTATTTCAGCAAGACAATGCCAAGCCACATTCTGCACGTGTTACAACAGCATGGCTCCGTAGTAAAAGAGTGCGGGTACTAGACTGGCCTGCCTGTAGTCCAGACCTGTCTCCCATTGAAAATGTGTGGCGCATTATGAAGCGTAAAATACGACAACGGAGACCCCGGACTGTTGAACAACTTAAGCTGTACATCAAGCAAGAATGGGAAAGAGTTCCACCTGAAAAGCTTCAAAAATTGGTCTCCTCAGTTCCCAAACGTTTACTAAGTGTCGTTAAAAGGAAAGGCGATGTAACACAGTGGTAAAAAGGCCCCCGTGCCAACTTTTTTGCAATGTGTTGCTGCCTTTAAATTCTAAGTTATTGATAATTTGCAAAAAAAAAAAAAGTTTCTCAGTTTGAACATTAAACATCTTGTCTTTGCAGTGTATTCAATTGAATATAAGTTGAAAAGGATTTGCAAATCATTGTATTCTGTTTTTATGTACGATTTACATAACGTGCCAACTTCACTGGTTTTGGGTTTTGTTGTCTGACAGTTTAAGAACAACATTTCTCAATGTTCAATTGCACGGAATTAGGGATTAGGGATTTCATCAACTGCAGTCCATAATATAATCAAAAGATTCAGAGAATCCGGAGAAATCTCTACACATAAGTGGCAAGACTGAAAACTAATATTGAATGTCCGTGACCGTTGGTTTCTCAGGCGGCACTGAATTAAAGACCAACATCATTCTGTAAAGGATATTACCATGTGGGCTCAGGAACATTTCGGAAGACCATTGTCAGTCAAAGTTTGTCGCTACATCTTAAAGTGCAAGTTAAAACTCTACATGCAAAGAGAAAGCCATATATCAACTCCCACAAATGCTGCCGGCTTCTCTGGGCCCGAGCTCTTTTGAGATTGGAAAATTGCAAATTGGAAAAATGTGCTGTGGTCTGATGAGTCCACATTTCAAATTGTTTTTGGAAATCATGGACGTTGTGTCCTCCAGGATAAAGAGGAAAAGGACCATCCAGATTGTTATCAGTGCAAAGTTCAAAAGCCTGCATCTGTGATGGTATGAGGATGTGTTACTGCCCATGGAATGGGTAACTTACACATCTGTGAAGGCACCATTAATGCTGAGACGTACATACAGGTTTTGGAGCAACATATGCTGCCATCCAAGCAACGTCTTTTTCAGAGATTTCCCTGCTTATTTCAGCAAGACAATGCCAACCACATTCTGTACATGTTACAACAGTGTGGATTCGTAGTAAAAGAGTGCGGGTACTAGACTGGCCTGCCTGCAGTCCAGACTTGTCTCACATTGAAAATATGTGGTGCATTATGAAGCGCAAAATACGACAACGGAGACCCTGGACTATTGAGTAACTGAAGTCATACAACAAGCAAGAATTGGAAAGAATTCCACCTACAAAGCTTCTGCAGTTAGTGTCCTCAGTTCCCAAATGCTTATTTAGTGTTGTTAAATGGAAAGGTGATGTAACACAGTGGTAAACATGTCCCTGTCCCAGCTTTTTTGGAATGTGTCGCAGGCTTCAAATTGAAATTGAGTGAATATTTCCAAATACAAAAAAAAAACAATGCAGTTTATCAGTTCCATTAAATCATTAAGTATCTTGTCTTTGTGGTGTACTCAAGTGAATATAGGTTGACAAGGACTTGAAAATCATTGTTTTCTGTTTTTAGTCATGTTTTACACAACATCCCAACTTCATTTGAATTGAGGTTTCAATTCAATTCAACGCACAATTCTGGCCATTTTATGCTTTTAGTACATGTGTCTGTTGATTGTGTCTAATGACTAAAATGATGTTAGAGAGACAGAAAAATAGTGTCATCCGACGGCGTCTTGTACATGTTGGTTATTTCATTCATTTGCCGGATAGACAGATAGTTTGGTGGTTGCCATGGATATAGAAAACTGATATTGTAGTGTTTGCAAAAAGATTGGTTGGTTATAAGACAAATGGCAAACATTTTTGGTGGAAGCATGGCTTTAGATGATTGTTGATGGCCAGTAGCTGTTGAATTTAATGGATTATCACACCTGTCCCTGTACTGCAGGTGCACCGGTGCCTTTGGCAGGGCAGTACGTGTCTCCCCCAGTGAAGACGGGGGCCGGGGGGCACGCGTGGGTGTCGATTGACGAGCGGTGCCACCTGCACTATGAGATCGTGGTAGCGGGACTCAGTAAGAGCGATGACATCACAGTTAATGCCCACCTGCATGGACTGGCTGAGATCGGGGAGCTGGATGACAACGTTCACAAGAGACTGCTTACAGGCTTCTACGGCTCTCAGGTATACACAAAGTACACACAAACTCTCATGCTCATGTGTTCACAGACATGTATAATGCCGTTTGTAAGTATCTGGACAGAGATGGTAAGATAAGCGCTGCAATTCTTACAGAGGTCACACCGTAAGGATGAAGTACACCCACAAATGAAAGCTGATTGTCCAATTTACATTATTTCTTTGTCCTCCAACATGCTGGGAACAAAGCCAAGACCAAAAGTTCTGTCACTTTCTGAATACCGACAGACTGTGCTGCTTATATGTATTATGTATAAATACTTTGACTTCCTGTGACGTCAAAGCTGAGCTTCTCCAGGGAGTTTCACGGTTTCTCTCTCCCTGTGTGTGACAGGCTCAGGGTGTTGTGAAAGACATGAGCATTGAACTCCTTCGTCACTTGGACAAAGGAACCGCCTTCATCCAGGTCAGCACCAAGCTGAACCCCAGAGGAGAGATACGCGGGCGGGTGAGTGTTGGGAAGCCGAGAAGAGAGTCCGTTATGCCGTCTCTATCCACGCACACACCCTCATTCCAAACCAAACAACCAAACTTTGGAAATGGAATGTTTCTATCATTGTTCCTCCCAGTCTCTTTCTCCAGAGTCATATTCCAAACCTCAGACCCTACAGTTACCAACGCACATTCCTGCGCCGAACACTATTATCAAAAGCTCTGACTACAGATGGACACGGTCACACACATTGCATCCTGTTTAAGGAATGAATCATTAGCATTACAATGATAAGTACAAATACACGGTGGAATTAGTGGAACCGTGGAAACTGCTGTCTGCAGTCTCGCCTCTGAGTGCAAGCAGCTGGATGTGTTAACAGGCTCACACACACACAAACACACACACACACAGGCACCATTCTGGGAACATCTGGAACACCAATGAAGACTTTGAAAGTTACTGATTGGATGCTTTAAGTGAGGCTCATGTTGTTGGAAATCCTAACTTCCCTCTCCCTTTTATCTCTTTCCATTTCTCCATTTTCTCTCTCTCCTTTACTCTTAACCTCCACTGTTCTCCCTCCATTCTGAAGGTACACCTGCCTAACAACTGTGAGTTTGGGACGAGGGGAGAGACAGACGAGGGGGACTCCGATGACAGCGTATACGTGCGGGACCCCGAGGAGCTGAAGAAGGACCCGCACACCTGTTTTTTCGAGGGGGAGCACCACGCGCACGGCTCCCGCTGGACCCCACACTACAACAACTGCTTCAGCTGCAGCTGCCAGGTAATGCAGTTCCACCTCTGCAAGGCTAACGGCCTCGTTTCACAGAGCACGATCACGAGTTAGCTGGATATGTGCACTGTGTGAAACTTAGAGCTCTCTGCAGGGCTTGAAAATGGACGGTTATTAAAGGAATGCCTCCAGATATTTTTCGGCATAGTTGGCCAGCTCAGCTATCTTACTTTGTGAAATGTGCCTCAGGGAGGCTCAGGTTCCGGGAAACACCTCTATCCAGGACCCAGGATACTGCGGGGCTGTAAATACACAACAAAATATCCAGTGGGAATAAAAGCTCGCATGTGAGTCTGACAGAGACTGCTTGTAGCCTGAAAAGGTATATTGTACAGTTTTGGGCGGACATAATCTGTCATAGAAACTTATAGTAGCTCCCGGGCAAAGTTGGGCAGCTTCTATGGATTCATGCTTGTCGTCGCTGCCGCTGCCGCCAACACTTCCGTAGGCACTTCCTTGTGGACGCTGCACAGGCTGTAATTTTTTACCGATGACTTTCATATTTGTTACGGACGTGTGATATACTTAAGTTATGACATCTATTGATTTTGGTTGCCATGGCGACAGTATTGGCCGAATAATGTGAAAAAAGGGGGAGAAGCAGGCTTTTGGGGGGCTTCAGTCATGAAGTTGCGGGCGACCGGACTGTCTAGTTTTAGGAGAGAACAAAGCTTAATCTGTGTTTGTGAAACGAACCCGAAGAGTTAAGCCAGTGTTATCCATTAGCATCTGGTCGTTTAACACACATGCTTTTTGTGATGACATCATCTTTCACCACTTATGATAAAATCATTTTTATGACACTTATAACAAACAAGTCTTTTTGTGTTGATATCATCTTTCACCACTTCTGATGAAGTCATTTTTATGACACTTATAACAAATGAGTCGTAATTGCAAATAGGTGTGAAGCATCTTCACCAAGATGAAAATAATTTAATGTGATCCAGACACTTAGTCATGACTGCAGTTAATTAGCATGGGCCTGCTTCCATGCTACAGTGGGTCATCACAGCACGCACAGGCAGCAGCAAAATTAATCAGCGCCAGATAGATGATCCTCTTTGAAGGTGGCAGGCGTATTATGTATGACAAATGGGTCCAGCTTTCAAACGTCTCTTCTGCTCTCAGACTTCCACTGCTGCTGCCACTGCGTTACAGAGCAAATAAAAATTTCCGAAGATGAGCATCGAAGCCCAGCTGCTCTGTAGCGTGAACTGCGAAATGCTAAATTAAATTAGAGGCCACTGAATATATGGCTTTTTTTGGCGATGTTGAATACAAATGCCTGATATATGAATTGTGAACTGAATACAGATGAGACCCCACACTGGTAGTTGCCATAGTTAGTGTGTTTTTAGATTTAGAATGTGTGTTTTTTGGTTGGGGCGGGAGGTTGGGCTCAGAATACTAGCACTTGTCGCTAAGGTAGTATTATGCAAGTACATAAAATTCTACCCAGATTGGAGCAATACATACCTCTTTTTGCTCATGAAAGGTACTCAAAAATGAAAGGTACTTAAATGTGTTGGACTATAAACTTGATTTATGAGGTTCTCTCTCTCTGGTTCCTCTTGCAGAAGCGCACGGTGATCTGTGACCCCATCATCTGTCCAGTGCTGTCCTGCTCTCGCACCATTCAACCGGAGGATAAGTGTTGTCCGCAGTGTGATGGTGAGTTTGGCTCTCTCTCGACGAGGCTGAGGAAAGGGTAGAGTTTGTGTTGAGTCCTCCTCTCACCTTCCTCCTGTTCAATCCTGTTTTTCTCTGCAGAGAGAAAGGAACCCATGGATGTGGAAGCGCTGGAAAAAATTGAGGAACATCCTGAAGGTGAGAGCTTGGATCCTCTTTGGTTCATTCCTTCAGCCATTTTTACCTCTTCTTCTCTCCTCATTCCCTCTCTTGCTCTCTCTCTTATTGTGTTGCTCTTAAATAGTGTCCTGGTGACTTTTTAACATGTATTCCCCACCCATATGTCATTTGTATTAGTTTTTAGATTCTACAGTTGCTTGATGTTACATAGGCTGCTACTCTAAATATTCCTCCATTAAACTGCTCATTGTTTCATTCTCAGCTTTCTTTGCTCTTCGTGATTCTCCTCCTCAGGGTGCTACTTCGAAGGCGACCAGAAGATGCATGCCCCTGGCACCACCTGGCACCCCTTCGTCCCCCCATTTGGGTATATTAAGTGTGCTGTGTGCACCTGCAAGGTCAGTACCTGTGGGGTCGAGTGAAGGGATGGACCCCAGCCCCCATGTCTGTATTATTGTGGAGCAGGAGGACAGTTTTATTCAACTCTTTTGGCTCTTTCATGTCACTGTGCTTGTGGCTCCCTGACTGCTTAATAAGATGGCCTGTCCCTGAAGACCATGAGCAGGCACTCTTTCTGCTGTCTGCCTGGAGGCCTGAGTTAACCAGCCAGACGAGAAACTTGTCCTGAAATCTAGAGTGAATCAGCCCTGCGAAACTCAAAATGAATCTCAGCTTGTATTTTGGTCTTATAATTATGTATTTCCACTCTCCACTCCACTCCACTCTCTGTGACTTTTTTTGCCAAGTAAGGTGATAATATTGCCAATGAGGCAGGACAGTTTGACTCACTTTTAGAATTGCTAGAGGGGCAAAAAAACTTGGTAAGCAAACAGTAACTTTGTAATAGCGAATATTCTCCTATTGTAGCCATGAGTAAATGTCGTATTACTAGTCCAAAACACTTGTTTAGAGTGATATTTTTGTTTTAGTACTTGCTTTGTTTGTAGTTGTGTTAGTGTGTGTATTAAAAGTGTCTGGCTGTAGAGACTGTCAGCAGTGCCTGCCTGACGGGATACTGTGTGCCTCATGTGTTTCTGTCTCTCTGACGGCAGGGGGCCACTGGAGAGGTTCACTGTGAGAAGGTTACATGCCCACCCCTGCCCTGTGCGAAACCCATTCGCCGGACCCCCTCCGACTGCTGTAAGGAGTGCCCCGAGGACGAGGGACGGCCCCTGGACCACGCAGACATGATGCAGGCCGACGGGACCCCGCTCTGCAAGTTTGGGAAGAACTACTACCAGAACACGCACAACTGGCATCCCCATGTGCCTCTCTTCGGCGAGATGAAGTGCATTACCTGCTGGTGCGACGTGAGTATCGCCTCCAAAACACGCTGCTCTTGTCCTGAGCACTCCCTCTGCTCGCCCTGAGTACTTACTCAGCTGTTGTCCTGAGTACTCACTCAGCTCTTGTCCTGAGTACTCCCTCTGCTCTTGTCCTAAGTACATTTTGTACTCACTCTGGTCTTGTCCTAAGTACTCACTCTGGTCTTGTCCGGAGTACTCACTCTGCTCTTGTCCGGAGTACTCACTCTGCTCTGTTCTGTGACTATGCACAGTTGTGTACTTTATTGATTGCTATATTTGTTCCCTTTTTGAAACATCATTCATTGATCAAAAGTTCTTCCGAATGAACGACACAACAATTATTGCATTTAAGGAAGCATTTTTAAAAAATCTGGAAAGACATACAGATCTAACCCAATCACCTCCACGCAGAAAATAGTCATTAAAAAAAACATTTTAAAACTGAAAACGCACCATTATTCTGGAATGTTTTTGACAACTTGGGAAAAAAGGGACGCACAAAATCAAAACAGCTCAAAACAACTCAATTCAAATTAAAGTTTCAAGTGCCAAGTGAACAGAACTAGAACAAGCCAAAAGAAAGCAAGTTAAGGGCGTGAGAAGAGTTATTGTGACTGTAAAATGTTTTAAATCTTTCTGTTCCAGACATCTGTTAGAACTGGATCAACTTTAGACATTTTGTTGCGTGCAGTCATTGCAATGTTTGGAAGCTAGGGATCTTGGGAGATGTAGTGCATTCCTGTTTGTAGGGGGGTAAGCGCAGATTCAACAACCTTGTGTGGTTGTCTGGGGTCGTGGGAAGGTACTAATGCGGTCTGCCTGTGTGTTCTTCCCTCAGCATGGTGTGACCAAGTGCCAGCGTAAGCCTTGCCCGGTGTTGACCTGTGGCCATATTGTCCGCAGGGAGGGCAAATGCTGTCCGGAGTGTAGCGGTAAGCAGCCCAACGAGAGCCCAGATGGGACGGCTTAGACACAGCTTCCCCTGAGCATGAAATTGAACGTTCAGCAACAGTCATGGACATGCTTTTCACATTAGTCTCAAATTCTGTTTGCAGACGTGCTTTCAAAGGAGGACGAGGAGCTGATTAAAGTTCAGGAAAATAAGAAGACGTGGAGATCTTGAGATGCTGCGAACGATGGCTCTATGCCGCCCCCCTCAGGACTATTATCGAACTGCACCCTGGCTGAGTCCCCATGCGGTCGAGTCTTCAGATTGTAAGGAAATAATTGACTTTCGAAGAGACAGCACAGCAACGATAATGGACGGACTCCCAAAAGGAGAAATAGAATTGGAAGTTGTGCTGTGGACATGGACTACTTGAACTATGAAGGAAACCGAAGGATTTGTACAAAATCTGCAGCATTAATTTGACTTTGTTATTGTTTTTATTACTGTTTGATGTTTTATGGTCAAATCACCTTGACTTCAGGTGTTCACGCCACCCGATGGCTTTCCCACTGTCCTATTCCCACATCATATTGCACTCTGCTGACAGACACACACATACACACACGCTGTGCTTCATGCATGTGGATCCACACCGACTGAAAATAGCACCATATTATTCTCCTCTCCATGGCTTTGCTCTGCCTCGATCTTTCTAACTCCCACCACCGTTTCATCGCTCTGCCCCCACACGGCGAGCTGTTCTGCTGCTGTGGGCAGGGCACAGCCCCAAGGGCTGTTTTACATTGAGGGCCTGTTTTACATTGTGTTTTGTTCAATCATATTTCTGTTTGGGAGGACGACAACTTCTTTCTGGCTTACGGCTTGCGATTCCAAAGCTAATATAGTGAGCCCTCGAATGGCATTTTCTGCACTCTACAATCATACAGAGGGGTCTCAGTTTTCACACACACACACACACACACACACACACACACACACACACACACACACACACAGGTGCAGAAGCACATCTCAGCCTCTCCCTTGAGGACATGGTGACACTTTAAGGAGTATCGTAGGTGGTCTAATGTGAAGGGGGAGCTGGAGGAAGAGATGCTGTGCTGTGGTGTTGCTAATGTACACAGGAGCTCAAGCCACAGATACCTGTGACCACTGGAGATGTAGAATGCTTGAGAGAGAGAGAGAGAGAGAGAGAGTGTGAGAGGTGGTGGAGAGAATAGAATCAGAACCTAGCTTTGAAAAACTGGGGCTACTCAGGCATGTGGGTGGAGAAGGGGTTTTAGGTTTACTGTAAAAGTTAAACATGAAGGGGGGGGGGGGTTTCTGTGCCTTTGTATCCCATCATGTGATTTTGCTCAATTCCATTATGCAGCAGAATTTAAATACAGTCTAATTTAAAATCTAACTTTCCTTTGCTGTGCATTTACCAAAGAATAAAGCTTGGAACCAGGTGTCTCTGAGTATCGTCACAGGATTAAAGTTTTCAGTTTATTAATTTGTGAAGAGCTGAAATAACCTACTGGATAAAGAGAAGATTCATTTTTGTGTGCATTTGCGTGTCTGTATGTGCTTGGGGAATTGAGTTTGATTTAATAATGCTCAGTCCCTGCACAGTTCACATACAGCTTCTGAGTTTGAGATAAACGAGGTTTGTTTATGTTCATGAGCATAAGAATGTACATGGTTGTGTGTGGTTCAGTAATGGTCACTACCATCACCAGTGTCCATACAGTATGGGAGCCTGGAGGGCGTTTCTGCAGATAAATTTGCGGATTAGTCTCTGCACAGCTCTCTCTCCATGTGCCTGCTGGTCATGCATTCATCAGCAGTGTTGCCAATCTGCTCTCTGCTAATTATGATATATTTTTATTATTGATTCTCTATGGAGTTCTGTATTTATTGAATGTGAGCAGGAAAGTAAATAAAGTGGGCTGGTTGAAAAGAGATGCGGATAAACAGGACTTGTCTGGGCTCTTTGTCTCCCTCAGCAGAAATCCCTCCTGCACAGCAGTGCTTCTGTCTTCCACTGCTCTTCCCTGTGCTTTTCCTGAGGACCAATTAAAAGAAAGATTTTCGGTCGTACTGTTATTTTAAGATTCATTAATAGCATTGAAGAAGTCAGTTTCTTTCAATGAACTGGTGATCAAAATCAGTCTAACAGTCTTTGGTAATGAGCGTTCAAATCAATCATCTGTAATCTCATCCTCTTTATTCACTCTCAAATTCAAATTCAAATTCAAATGAGCTTTATTTGCATGACAATTTGTTATGGCCCCAATTTGTTATTACATTTATAACACAACAGCAACAGCAAGGGATGACAAACACAGTTTTAATAACTAAAACACATTTAATTTTTAACAAAGACAAAGACTAATGACAACCTACAACTAAAGACCAAGATTGATAAATAAGAAAAAACAGAAATAATTACAGTCCCTTTTTGGTGGGGTGGCTTGGTGATGTCCTGGATGAAGAAAATTCTCAAACACAGGCAAAGAAATCCACAAAAGAAACGTCACAGGTCTTGAACAGAATGGCAGGTCTGGTCATCTTCTTGCAATTTCTCCTACTACTTTACTGTCTCAATTCTTTTCCTTATATACTCTTTTGCAGACCCCACCCACATTTAGACCTCTTTTTTTTTAATTTTCTGAGACTTGCCCCAGACATGTCCAGGACATGTCTAAACATGACTCCAGTCTGAGCTTCACAAAAAAAAGGTAAATACTGCCATCTAGTGGCCTATATTCACATTACAAAGTGAACTTGTGTTGCAAAAGCATTATGCATAAATGACAAGCAAAACTGACAATAAAATACAAACTGACTAATATGTACGCACAAACATTTAAATCAATGTATAACTAATGAAAAGGTATAATGATTATGTTTAAGAATTTTGTCGGAATCTAACTGATACGGGACAAAATTAACCTAATATGTGCAGTATAGTGGGCTGTGATTTAGCCCACACCCTCTCTTTGTGTGTGGCAGGCAGAGATGAATTGTGCTGCTACCTCTATTGTGCGATGGTCTTCGCCCAGAAGGATTTTCAATTTATTTGGATCAGGTTGATTTGGAAATTTTTTTACGTGGGCAGTGAATTTGGGAAAGTATTTATCTCCCACTCTCTCCCACTGTCCTCTCTCTGCTCACTCTCTCCCACAGTCCTCTCTCTGCTCTCACTCTCCCACAGTCCTCTCTGCTCACTCTCTCCCACTGTCCTCTCTCTGCTCACTCTCTCCCACTGTCCTCTCTCTGCTCACTCTCTCCCACTGTCCTCTCTCTGCTCACTCTCTCCCACAGTCCTCTCTCTGCTCACTCTCTCCCACTGTCCTCTCTCTGCTCACTCTCTCCCACTGTCCTCTCTCTCCCACTGTCCTCTCTCTGCTCACTCTCTCCCACTGTCCTCTCTCTGCTCACTCTCTCCCACAGTCCTCTCTCTGCTCACTCTCTCCCACTGTCCTCTCTCTGCTCACTCACTCTCTGCTCACTCTCTCCCACAGTCCTCTCTGCTCACTCTCTCCCACAGTCCTCTCTCTGCTCACTCTCTCCCACTGTCCTCTCTCTGCTCACTCTCTCCCCCTGTCTTCTCTCTGCTCACTCTCTCCAACAGTCCTCTCTCTCTTCACTCTCTCTGCCCACTCACTCTCTCCCCCAGTCCTCTCTCCTCCCTCTCTCCCACAGTCTTCTCTCTGCTCACTCTCTCCCACAGTCCTCTCTCTGCTCACTCACTCTCCCACTGCCCTCTCTCTGCTCACTCACTCTCTGCTCACTCTCTCCCACAGTCCTCTCTGCTCACTCTCTCCCACAGTCCTCTCTCTGCTCACTCTCTCCCACAGTCCTCTCTCTGCTCACCCTCTCCCACAGTCCGCTCTCTGCTCACTCTCTCCCACAGTCCTCTCTGCTCACTCTCTCCCACAGTCCTCTCTCTGCTCACAATCTCCCACTGTCCTCTCTGTTCACTCTCTCCCACAGTCCTCTCTCTGCTCACTCTCTCCCCCTGTCTTCTCTCTGCTCACCCTATCCCACAGTCCTCTCTCTGCTCACTCTCTCCCACTGTCCTCTCTCTGCTCATTCTCTCCTATTGTCCTTTCTCTGTTCATTCTATTCCACTTTTCCCTGGCACTTATTATCTTCTAATATCCTCTTTCTGTGGTCATTGTCACACCCTGTCCCCTCTCTTTTTCTGTGAATGTTTATATTGTACGATTTGTCCTCTAAGACATTGTTGACTGCACCTGCATATCCTCTCAGTGAGATCTGTATGTTATTTTGCTGTGACAAGTTGAGATGATGATAAGTCCTGTTGAGTTCATTCCACTTAATAACCTCACTCTACTTGCATGCACACTCATACTCGGCAGAAACTTTAGAGGAATGAGGTATGAGGCTAAGAAGTGTGACTATCAGTGCACACCATGCCCCCTTCTGTGACAGAGTGTTACTGCGAGCCAAGGTGCTTACTGCAAATCTAGATATGTCCAATGTGCATTTTTCTGCATTCCAAAGACACCTGCTGGGGAAGACCAGCTGGAGACTCATCACTCTGCGAGGAGGGTCTCAGCTCATGGTAAAGGGTCAACCCTGAGGCTTGGCGTAATCTGGAAGTGATTGATGTTCATTATAGACGCATGATCAGTGGGCAGAACATCTGTGTTGATACGTGTGTTTGCATGCAAGTTTCCTCAGTGCAGCCTGTGTGTGTACACAGTGAGTTTCATTACCTTGATCGGACATTCCAGCTTTTCTGTGGGTTCAGTGTTAAAGCAGCTCCTTCTGGAGTTTTTCATGTGGCATTGGGCTGCCACAGTCTATTAGAAATACTCTAAATCTTTCTAGCTGAGCACAGATACCAGAACAAATTCTAAATGAACAACAAATGGGAAGAAAAGTGCACAGTGTCAAGTTGTGGTTAAATTCTGGTGGTGAAGTTTACAGTATTAAAGTAGGGAGCACATATGCTATTCAATGCTTAAACATCAATCTCACTCTCTAAGTATAAACTTATAAACATCTGGTTCTTTATTATGAAAAAGCAAATTTAATTTGCCTGTATAGCAAAGCATGTGATGCTGCCAGAGAGAAGCAATTATAGGCCCAGTTTTTTTGCAGGTACTCAGGTTGGTGTAAACCCCTTTTTTTCTGAAATCACAATGCGATCTTTAAGTATGAACACTTGATTGATTTAAAATAATCCAATTTAACTGTAAGCCTCCTAATGTTTGAAATTAAGATTTTTTTCCTTTGTTTTGCTGTTTACCCCACAATTTTAGATTTAGAAGCACATAATTCTGATTAGGTTTAATGCATATAATTAAGATTTGATTTGAGGGTAATCAATGCATTTTTGTTTTCACCATGTTATCATATAAGCATTATTGTTGACCTTTTTCAGGAGGCATGAAGTTTGGGAGAAACGGCTTTACATGTGCCACTGATTCATCTGGTCGTGTTCATCATGGCTTCCGAAAATTACCTGCCTTTAATGTGATTAATGTTATTAACAGTTCCAGTGAGCTCTGTAATTTGCAAATAGTGGGCCAGCCTCTACAGTTGATCACCAAATAATTCTCACCATAGCAAAGAAAAATGCTATTTTACTTGGTTAAAGTCCCAAGAATTAAGTGTAATCAACTAGAGATGTTAGTTCAGGAGCTACTGCATGACTGGACTGGAACGCCTGTGCATCCACACAAGGAGCTTCCCTCAGGGAATGTTTGAATCATACATCTAGTTACCGCCACAGTGCTGCTCCCTAATCCCCACAAAACTCAAAGCATCTCAGCTTAACCATACATTTCTTTTATTTGATAGCATTGGTAATGGTCGTTTTCCATTTATCTGTTATTTACTGCAAACAAATTAAAACTTCAATGTTCAATTTAGATATATCGTACACAACTCTTTTGGAGGTAAATTCGCTGAAAGAGGAACCTGCTACCTTCCTTGGGATTTTAAGACTAATTTTCAAAAGCTGATACATTTAAATTTAACAAAAATGGAAGGAGTCTTTGTCTGTCTGTGGGTGTTTATGTCTGTCCCTCAATTTTCTCAACAATCATTCATCTGATCAGTTGCACCCTTGGTGGAAGTGGACCCAAGAAAGTGCAGTGTTGAGAGTGGTTCTTTGGCTGAGTGGTTCCTGAGGAAGCAACACCGGAGGTGTTTTCAAAAAATGTATTTCAAAAAATAAATCTTGCACATACTATCATACTATTGATAGGGAGATTCAGCATTGACACATTTTTAAACATGGAATGAGGTTCATGACTGAAACTTCAGTCATTTTTTAGACCTGATTGAGGCTATGGATACATAATATACTGTCCGTTAAGGAATTAAGCAATGCAAAATTGCCAATTTACTTATTATACTGTAAGTTGAAAGGAAGAACTGTGAATAAAAAAAGGACAGTAATTGACCATCTCAAGAAAAAGCATTGTTACATGAAGGCATCTCGGCACTGTAAAGGTTATTTGCCTACACTCAAAATGTAAAAAATATGTGGATTGGGGACAAACAGGCCAGAGAAATGATCCAACTTTATATTGATGCAATAGAGAGTGCAGAAGATGTCAGTGGAAACAGTAAAGAACCCAAGGATGTTCCTAGAATTGAAGTGACTGGTTGATTCTTCGGGTCCCAAAACAATTATAACATACCACCTTCATTTCGGAATGACAGCACAAAGGAAGCCCTCACATAGCAAATGCAAATATCTGGTGTTTGCCAAACTTTACTGGAGGTATGAGTGGAAGAGCCCAATAGTCAGACCAGAGTGGACAGTTTTGGGCAGAAACACAATGTTCGGCAGCAAAAAAGAGAGTCCATTCACAGAGAAGCACATCCTGATTTGATTCAAATATGGAGCTGAGTCATTGATGTCTTGGCCATTTTTCCAGCAGTGTCCTTTGGCACTAAGAAGCAGAAGAAGAAAGATCAATGGGAAAATGAATTCTGAGTTAAACTGCAGAATCTCTGCAAGGAGGAAGAGTCAAAAATTATTCCATATATGTTCACAAACCTAGTCACAAATAGAGACTTTGAATCATTGCATTCATCTTGTTTTTGTTTGCATAAAGTACTAAACAATCATTTTGAAACTTATTGTTTCCATTAGAATTGATCACTTAATGAAAAATATTCAAATGTGAGCAAATATTTTTTCAAAATAAAAAAATAAAATTGTATACGTTGCCCACATTTTGACTTATCACACCGGTTATTCACTGCTTTTTGTCACAGGCAGTATTTCTTTTTTTGAGGTTTCCCAATGATTCAGCAGTGAATCCTCCTTCTTCGATATTTTCGGGAGTAAATTACAGCGTAAATTTACACATCACTGCCACCTGCCGAATAAACCGTGAAGTGCTTCCATTAAAAACAACCTGTTCTAAAACCAGCCTGATCGCGGTTGCAAACAAGTAGTCATATACCACAGTTCTTGTCAACTATTTACATCCCTGACTCTCTTAAAAAGTTATTTCTTTTTATACAATTTTCTCAATCTGTGAAGACCCGGGTCTTTAAACATTTCCACTGAACATGAATCTCAAACGCTCTACACCAGTTCACCCTTTCCCTACCCAATGATGATGGATATCCATAAGCCTGACACTAAATCTTCCAAAAGCGCTCACTCTGTAAGTGAAATGATCTGCATACACCCTCTTTATCTTTAGTAGCACATATCCAATTTCTTTCTTGTTCTTCTCCTTCCCGGCTCTGCCCTGCCCCACTAACTCCCTTAACCGCCAAAAAACTATCAGCCTCCAATCAAAGAGGGACTCCAGTATCAGCCACTTTCACTAGGGCCCCGTTTCTTACAGAAAAACAGGCAGCTCTTCTTGATTCAAATCATCTAATTTTAGAGCTTTATCTCTTAAACTCTTCATCTGACACAGCAAAATTATAATTCCGCTCCTCAATACCCTGGCTGCTTTCAATGTTCTAGTCATCTTTGTGCAAAATTTTTCAATTATTGCTGTCTTTGATATGAATGGACTGAGCTGACTTCTTTTTATTTACACTGATTGATCTACAAGCACACATTTATATTAAAAAAAAATAATTAGTCTACTCTAGGACCACCTCAGCTGTCTGTTATTTAAAGCTTAATATCTTTATCACCAAAATGTCAAAAGTAGTTGCTTTGCCAAGAGCTGAAATTGTGTATATGAATTCAATCTATTGATTTTCCAAAAGATCTGCTTAGGTGATGCAAAACTCTTTAGAATCCCTTGCACCTCTTCTGAAATTTAAAAAGCTGGCTTTCTAATATTATGTGATTTACGGAACAATCAACAAAAATAAATTCTCTGACATAATAAACAGGTACTGTTTCATGAATTTACATGCTGTGGACTTAAGAGGTAGAGAGACACTGACAGTTGAAATCAAAATTAGCAACCCCATGGCAAATTAGGGTTACTGGCAAAATTTACAAACTATCAGCTGTTTGCTATGAACAAATCAAACAAGAACAATTTAGATAGCTCAACACAACAAATATTACAAGTGGCTTCTCCAAATTAAACACTAAATGCCACTTTTAATGACTACTGTAGGCTCAAAATTATTCAACCCCTTCATGAGAAGCATCTTTAAGACTGAATAGAGCACCCTTTACTGCTAGGACATGCTGGAGATGCGATGCATAGGCAGACAACAGCTTCTGGCCGCATTTCCAAGAAATCTTAGCCCAGTCCTCATGGACAAAGGCCTCCAGTTCACCAATATTCTTGAGTTTGCATGCTGCAACTGTCTTCTTCAAATCCCACCAGAGATTTTTTTATGGGGTTTTAGTGAGGCGACTGTGATGGACACCTTATAATCTTCCCAGACTTCTTCTGAAACCAAGCCTTGCTGGATGTAGAGGTATGCTTAGGATCATTGTCCTTTTAGAAAATTCAGTGATGCCCAAGCATCAGCTTCCCTACAGACAGCATGACATTTTCTCCTTGCATATCCTGGTACTTGACTTAATCCATCTCACCTTCCACACTTTGCAGATTTCCAGTGCCAGAGGAAGCAAGGCAGCTGCAGAGCATCAAAAAGCCCCCACAATTCTTCACTGTTGGTAGGGTGTACTTTTCAGCATTTGCTTCTTTATTCCTCCTGACATACCACTGATTCATAAGCCCAAAATATTCCAGTTTCGTTTCATTACTCCACAGAACAATATCCCCAAACTTATGTGGCTTATTTATGTTGCTTTGAGCATATTGGAGCTTGTGCTTTTGAATCAGTAATGGAGTATGTCTTGGAGACCTTCAACGTTTTGTATGCGCCCCACAGTGCAAACTGAAACCTTAATGCCTCCTGCCTCCAAGTCTTACAGCGGGTCTCCTGCAGTCACTCAAGGGTTTTTGACCACCCATCTCATTAGGAGTCTGGTGACAGCCATTGATAGCATTCTCTTTCCGCCACATCCTGGTAATGCAGCCACTCTTCTTTGAACTAGCAAACTCTGCTTCTAACTGTATCTCTATGAAAAATCAGCTCCAGTGCTATCTTTTTGTATGCTTTTCCTTGTTTGTGCCAGGCAATGATCCCCACTATTAGCTTTTTGACAATTCTTCAATCAAATGTCACTGTCAACAAACCCCTAACTAGTGCAAGTATTTGATTTTTTCTATCTCAAGCAAACTGATGCAACTAATTAAGCTCTTGATTAGCTGCATTAGGTGTGCTTTAGATAACACCTGACTTGCAAATATGCTCTTATGACAGATTGTTTTGGGGGGTTGAATCATTTTGAGACTGCAGTAGTCATTAAAAATGGCATTTTGTGTTACATTTGGAGAAACAAATTGTAATATTAGCTGTGTTGAGCTATACTGAGTACAAATGAAAACGCACCACTTGAAAAAAGTCAATATTTAAGTTCAAATGAACTTCAATATAATTTTTATACAACAACAACACTACAGTGACGTCACCCGACATGCCAGGTGCAAGAAATGTGAGAATTTCAAGTTAACTGTAACGCTAGGCAATTTTTTGCAAAAACGCAACATCTTGCACGCACACCACGGGAAAAATGAATTTCACTCTGAATTTGTGCACACATTGCCTTTAAAAGCATGTGAATCCGAATAAAATGTCACTTCTTCACTGACACATGTGAAACGTCGACACTATGCCACGACTTACAGCCCCTGAACAGGAACGTGCCATGGGCATGCTTCAAATTGGCGCCAGCACCAGGGAAATTGCCAGACGACTACACTGCGCACACACAACGATCGCAAGACTCCATCAAAGGTTTCTGCAAACGGGGAGCACTCGGACCGTTCTCGACCGGGTCAACAACGTGTGACAACGGCACGTCAGGACCGTCAGATCGTATGGGATCATGTCCGAGACCGAACACTACCAGCGACAAGAACGGCTGCTCAAGTCCAAGGACGACGTGGATTCATCCACCCCAACACCGTATGGAACCGTCTGCGAGCTGCAGGCCTGCGTGCACGACGTCCTTATTTCGGCCCCATATTGACGGATCGTCACCGAAACCAGCGTCTACAAAGGGCAAACAGGCACCAGAATTGGCGACTATGACAATGGCACGGTGTCATCTTTTCTGACGAGTCACGATTTCACTTAAGGAATGCAGATGGCCGTATACGTGTTTGGCGGAGACGTGGTGAACGTTATAACGCCGATTGTGTCGTTCAAATGGACCGTTGGGGTGGTGGCAGCGTTATGGTGTGGGGTGGAATAAGCTACCGTCACAGAACCCCTCTCCATATCTGCAGAGGAAGGGTGAACGGCGTCTACTACCGGGACCAGGTGCTGCAGAACCATGTTGTGCCGTTCTTCAACCAACACCACAATGTCCACACGTTCCAACAGGACAACGCTAGGCCACACACTGCAAGGGTGTCCATGCAGTACCTTGCACAGCAGAACATCCCCATGCTTCAGTGGCCAGCTCTGTCACCCGACCTCTCCCCTATCGAGCACTTATGGGATGAAATTGGAGGACATGTTTCACGTCGACGCCAGATGGACAACATCCGAGAACTTGAGGTTGCCCTTGTTCAGGAGTGGAATGCTATCCCTCAGAACACTATCCAGAGACTGATCAACTCCATGCGACGACGATGCACCGCATGTGTCAATGCAAATGGCGGTCACACCCGTTATTGACTTTCCTGTTTGACCCCTACACCAGTTAAACCTCTCTCGCGCATTAACATTATCATGAATGAAATTGAATGATGTTTACATGTCTTCTTAAATCATTCATTATCTCAAATGCATCATACGTATATACTTCACATATCAATCCGTGGAGCTATTCCAGATTTCGTAAGTGGTGCGTCTTCATTTGTATTCAGTGTATTTAAAATGTTCTTGTTTAATGCGTTTGTCACAAACAGCTAAAAGTTTGTAAATGTTGCTATTAAACCCAATTTGCAATGGGGGTTGAATAATTTTTATTGCAACTGCATGTTCTTGCATTCCTGCTCAGATGTGATCTTGGGCATTAAATATCTCTCTGTGAACAAGTTTGACAAGCTTTGGCTTTTTTATCAAGGCGGTAGTGTACATAATGTATGAAATCTTCAGTTTTGTCACATGGCATAGCTGCCTTCTCTCATCAGAATAAAAAGTTTGAATTGACATCTGCTCATTTTTGGCCATTTTAAACCAACTTCATCAATGCAAATATATACTTAGTTTTGTATGATATTAACCAACAAACTGATATTTTTAGCTTTTGCAGTGCCTTATATCTAAAAAGTGGTTTCTCAGTGGTCACAGGGTGTCGTTTGTTCTATGAGGTAATGGTGACTGAAAACAGACCTGTGCAATCAGGCAAGAAAAAAACAAGTGTTTTAAACTATAATTATAATTTGTTACAATATCAAGATCTAGGCTCTATTACATTTTTGATAAAAGAATAATTTCTTTGAAAGAAAAAAATTGGACATTTCTGTAAATATGCCTATGCACTCCATAAATATTTGGAAACTGAACAGTTATGTATATACATTCAGGTCTGATAAATATTTCAACAATGACAAAGTTAATGTTATTTTTATCGGTCTACCACAGCATATTAAAGTTGAAATAAAATAATGAATATGAGCGCAACATTCAGATTTTCAGCTTTGAGTGTATTTATACACAAATCTGGTGAACAGTTCAGCAATTACCATAATCTTCATGTGTCTCACACCTTTTTGAAGTAATTGAGGCCATCAGCTGCTCAGCTGTTCAATAGCTATCAGTGCATTTAAAGTCTCATCCGAAAGATGGTTTCTCTTTCAGTACAGTGTCCCCTTCACTGCACTGGGGCATTGGGGATTATTCCACCAAAGGGAAGAACGCAACCTACTGGCCCACCAACACCTCTTCCAGGAGCAGCTTGGTTTCGAATGTAACAGCTAATGTACGCATCGTTGCAGACCATGCGCATCCCATCATCACCACAGTCTAAGCTTTCTCACATGGCTATTTCCAACTGTGCCATGGAATGCTGCATAGCCTGCATCACCTTCAGCAGGTTCCACAAGCATGGCAATGACTTTAAAGTTTATTCCAAAGGTCGACACAGACCGATGTCTCAATCTTATGGATCACCTAAGGGGCTGAGGTGGAATGGGAGACTAGCAGTATGAATGTGTCGCAGACAAAACTCAATGACACTGTTGAGTCTGCAAAATGCCAGCATGCACCAAGGAATCTCTCCAGAATCTTATTGAAGCTATACGGCCAAGAATCCAGATAATTCTGGAGGTTAGAGGTTGCATGAGATAGGTGCATCCAATAAAGTGGTTGGTAACTGCAGATGGACTAATGAACCAAGAGATGTAGAAAAGCGCCAATGCTTTTAAGATTGTATTTTCCTTTAATATGATTGTAAAAATTAGCTCGGTATTGCGGACCAGTGCGGGTCTCAAAAACCAATAAAGCAATTGGCGAAGATTGAGACCGGGTTGTTGTGATAACACAGATTCTGCTCAACCACCTGTTTCAGCAGAAACGTCGCGCGTTTTCGGTACTGCTATTTGCACCAAACAAATATACGAGTGAGCCTGAGACCAATGAGTTTAAAATAATGCCATTTACACGGTATGTTCCCACGTCCGCAGTTTCTCACAGGAGCGCACGACACGGCAACGCTGCGCTATGCTTGCAACATTTCAATTACAGCACTGGAACCCATTGTCAGCAGATCTCATGAGGGAGCGACACCATGGACAGCTCCAAACGTGAATCACGAGTTATAACATTTGCCTTATAGTCAAGGCTATCACGCCCACACGTGAAAGCGCGTTTATTCTTGTCTGGTGTCCAGCGATTCGTTTCGGGGCCAAACCTTTCTACTTTGTCTGCTATATCAAATCCATTCATGCATCGAAGTTGCTCTTCAAGCGCGAGTGCGTCCGTGCTGTGTAAGCTAAATACTAAGGGATGGTTGAAGCCAGTAGAGATACATCGGTACGAAAAACGTCCGCTGGCAGAGATAGCAGCTGTCACTCACTCTGTTTCTTGCAAACGTGAACAGCCTGCGGAGAAAACACCGGGCGCAGTCTATCCCAATAACTTCTGCGGCGTTTCATTTAAGAAAAACAACGTTCCCCATGAATGAAATAACTCTACATTTTATATTGTGAACAAATCCACACAACAGTGTCCGGCGACGGAACCCGCATTGCAACACAGTCGATGCTCCGGCGCTCAACCCGCAGAGAAGAGTCTCCAGACTGCCCGTCTGCTTGGGGCTGAATCAGTGTCCAGGAAGACGCATCCACTCACCAGTTATTTTGAATCCTCTCTGCTTGAGAGATAGATGACCCCTCGAATGAATTTAAAGTTAAGTCGAGGCGGAGCAACACGCACCAAGCAGTAGGAAACTAGTTATTATAATGAGATCTGAAGAGGGTTCCAGACTGAATCGTTTGCCCATCCATTAATTTAATGATTTACCTATTATTATTTATTTTATTTTATTTCTTTTTTTGCACAGACTGGTGGAAAAGCTGTTAACTTTGTGTCCTCAGCCTGTTGAGTTACTGTAGTTACTTCGTCACGTCATCTTCCTCAGGCGTTGCAGAAAGATGGAACAACGCAGGTGACTGGAGTAACACGTCGTTTGGAAGTATAATTAGGATTATCACAAGCAAAGTCGCCGAGGGAGGAAATGTAAGTACAGTGACAGCTAATCATCAGCCTGCTTCCACCTTCATCTCTCGGCCCTCCTACTCATGTCTCTCGCAGAAAACCAAAAGATCCGCATGCAGCGAGACCATTCTCATTGCGACGGAAAATCATACTACAGTACAATCGGCCATCGAGTGTAAATAAATGGGAAGATTCTGCGTGAACGAGACGACCAGCTCCACTGATTCAAACAGAAAGACTCCCGCTTTGTCCCTAGTGATGATTTATGATCGCTAGCCCAGTTAATTGTGGTCATAAACAATTGATGATTGCAAGGGTCATTGCTTGCGCCGACTAACTTGCGAAACGGCAATAAAATTTACCTTATCTATTGCTAGAGGTGTTTATAGTGCTCTTTGCAGGAAGTGCCTTCTTTCCTGTGAATACATTCCTCTGTCAACAGCAACAACTTTTTAAACTCGTCTCAAAAGCGTCCGCTGCCTCGAGTAGAAACATATTGCAGTGCTACAGTGAACAGTTTTAGCCCTCTTATTGCTCAACATAAAGCTGATGTTTTCACGAATGTACTCAAAATTTAGTTGTCCGTGGAATGTGCTGTTTTTGGGGGAGGTCTATAAACGCAGGTCGGTGAGTGGTTCGAGGTGATTTGGGGCTCACTTGGTGATCGTCGGGGGCTTTAGAATGTTTTTTTCAGTGTTGATTCTCCACCTCGATTAGGCTATAGGAACTGATTTTCTCAGAAAGTCCCTTTCCATGACCGCAGTGATTGATCACTGTGGACCGGGGCGCTCGTAGTGCCGATACAGCTACCCTCTCGGTCCCCGTGCATTGTCCGTGCTTGCGTTACGCAGCCTTGCGCATTTCTTCCACAGCCTGCGCGAGGGAAACATATCGCATTCAAACTGCGACGAGAAATGTTTAGCTTTAATTCGCAAGGCTGTGAAAAAAGTGTTTGCCCCGCCTCCGCACCCCAGCTCAATTTTTGCATATTTTTGAGTCTAAACGATAAGGAATCATTCGAAATAGCCTACTGAAGAAAAGTTTAACCAAGATTTTTATTTTAACCATGGGTAAATTAATTGCCCCCAGTAAACTTGGGAATTGGGATAATTGGAGATCAGTCTCTCCCATCACTATGGAGGAATTTTTGACTATTCTTTGCAAGATTGCTTAAATTTAGCCTCAGTAGAGGCTTCTCTAGTAAGAACTGCCCCTAAAGTCCAGCCACAGCATCTCAATACAGCATCAAGGATGCAATTTGACCAAGCCATTGCAAAATCTCAGTTTTGTTAATCTCATTCCAGGGCTAACTTGTTCTTACACTCAAAATAGTTGTCTTGCTGCTCAGCTAAAAGTGCTTGAGCTTGATATCACAAACTGATGGCAGAACATTCTCCCTTAGGATTTATGGAAAGCAAAATTCATGATTTCATCAATTCTGGCAAGAAATGCCCCCTCATATAACACTTGTAAAAGTTCTCTCTGTATTTGCCACAAATGAATGGTCCAAAACATTTTGTCATATCAAGACCAACACATGTTTTGAAGTGCATTAGTACATGCCCACACATGCTCACCCACACAAATATCACGCGGACAGACACACAGCACAGCAGCAGTTGGTCTACCAGCAAATCATATCTGGGGAAATATTCTGCAAGGAAATGTTTTCACAAAATTACATCACACATCATAAACTTTTCATTCAACTTGACATTATTATTTGCTCACTCATTACTTTTTCTGAAGTTTGGTTCAATTATTCAACATCTCTGACATCAAACAGCGAGAAAGTGTTTGTGGGGCACCATGGAGGCTCTGTTACATGGAACTTTGTTCTCTGAAGCTGCAGAATGGAAATATAATGCATTTATTCAGTGCCATGGGTGAAATCTTGGTGCACTGGGTTGCACCGTTATCTCATGGGTTTCAATATGGCCTGAGGCTTTCTGTTCCGAGATAGCATGCACACTTTGAGTTTGCTCGTTTTCTTTTTTTTTTCATGGAGACTACCATTTAAAGAGATGTATTCCAGGATAAGTGGAGACTCTAAATTGCCCACAGACTTAAGTATGTGAGTTTCTGTGATCTCTGTGATGGATTGGCTCACTCACCAGGGTGCATTCCTGCCACCTGTCCATTTAATGCTGGGACAGACTACAACACCCCTGTAATCCTGACCAGGAAATAACATGTTGGATCATGGATGGATGGATTTCTGGGCCATAGCAGATTTGTCAGTCATCATCTCCCACATTAAAGGTGATCTGAGTAATAACCCCCCCGATGAAGAGCAGAAAGCATGGCATAAATGTTATATTTTTAATGATGACCTTGACTAGGCCACTCCTGGGGCTGTGCGCACTACTGACCTGCAGACCTCTTGGGATACACGTGGCACTACTCTGCACAGACTTGTTGCAAAAACTGTTAAATTTGCTCTTAAACCACTTAAAAATGGTTTGGAAAATGGGAAAAGCAGCTTTGTATATCCCTTTACATGACAATGTTGAATGTCTGTGTGCAGTTTCAGTCTGATTGACCAAGCCACGGATGAAAAAAATTAATTCTGACCAAGTTTTCCTCATTTTATGGTAGGATGTGTAAATAAAGCAATAAAATGTAATCCCAAGGGCAGCAGTTGAGCCTTTTGTCTGCTCAAGTTCTTCATAAATCTTTGGTTGCTCCTGTTTAAAGATGATTTTTTTTCTTTTCCTTTTTAACGTCGCATTATTACCCACTCTGGGGGCAGTTTAGAGCCTGGTTACTTGGGTGTTACTATAGGACTCCAAAGGTTGATGGTTCAAGCCACCGATCAGGAACAAGCTCAGTTCAGGTTTTGAGCCCTTTAGCGAGGCCCTTAACGCCACATTGCTTATGCTTAACCATGGACTGGCCCACGCTTGGTCAGATCCACTGTAAGTTGTTGAATAAAAACACCAGCTAAATCTTTGTAATTTAATATAATGTAACCAAAGAACCCAAAGAGGATAAAAAAAAAATCCTTCAAGTGACCCAGGAGAACATTCTGATGTGGTGCAATGTTTGTCATAAGAAACTCATTCATATCAAGTGACTGTCTTTTCCTGCTCCTGTCATGCATGTCACTGAGAGTGAGAAGTAAAAGGTAAAAAGGAAAAAAAAGGGTTAGAAGAACATAGAAAGGAATGCAGAGAGGAGAGAAGGAAAAAGGAGTGAGTTTGTAGAGAGGAAGAAAAAAGGTAATGTGAACTGGACCCAAGTTGAGACTTTTTCATTAAAAAGTGTCCTCTTTTTTGTTTCTCTTTAAAGGGGACCTATTATGCTACATTTCCAAATGTATATTTTGATCTTGGACACCGCTAGAGTACTCCTGATCGTTCAAAGTCCAAAAAGGGTCCTTACTTAGCTCATACTGCCATCCTCAAAAAAACCCATTTGTAGTCTATTGTCTTCTCTGCCTGAAACGCCTCGTTTGGGTAGCTATGGGTCTGCTATGGCCCCCCCTCCTAGTGTACCCACTTTCTTCTGATTGGCCAGCTCTGTGGAGGGCGGAGCTGAGCGAGACCCAGCTGAACTCAGTTTGCCGGGTCCGCCTCCCTGGTGCAAAATGTGAGAAACGTCTGCCATCTGAGCTAAGGAATCGGCGGGGAAATTTCACAATCAAACACAGTACGTGTGAACAGAACTAATGATATGCACTTGTTCTAATAAACGCAGCAGCGAAAGTGAAGGATGCAGTGCGAAAGTCTGGCAACTCAAGCTCAAATTTTCTATCTACCTAGGGCTACTATGGTGAGTACACCGGTGCTTCTATGCTATAGCTAGGATTAAGGGAAAGCTAGAATCCACCCCATACAGACACATTTGTAGAATGGGTCGACATGCCCAAGTGCAGACCAGAGACCGTAGAAATTTAGTGGGTCTGAGTTTAGAGGGAAACATGGACAGAGAGGAGCAGCAAAAAGTGGACCAACACTAACGGACTGCTTAGGTGTGTATTATAAGGACCTGCTGGTTCGTGTGCATAACAGTGGTGTGTCATTAGCATGGAGTCTCAAACAGCTTCTGCGCTGATATATGACGGAGGGGCGAAAGCTCCAGGCTAAATGGCTTTTTCGGAAATTGCCCATGGCAATGGTTTAATTATTGCGTCAAATGACCAGCGTTTGCTCGCAGAAAATGGATACAATAAGCCGCTTTCACACCGTACGCGTAACTAATTTTTCGCTCAACAGATTACATTCAAAGTCAATGCATTGTCTTTGCATTGACTTTGAATGTAATCTGTTGCACGAAAAATTCGTTTTGCATCTGGTTTGAAAACAGCTTAATGCGCCCATAACGCGTGTATTCGTGTCTTTGCATTGAGTTTGAATGTAATCAGTTGCGCAAAAAAATTTGTTCTGCGTCCGGTGTGAAAGAAGCTTATTGCGTCCATAACGCAAGTTTTCGCGCCTTTGCATTGACTTTGAATGTAATCTATCGTGCAAAAAATTTGTTTTGCATCCTGTGTGAAAGCAGCTTTATGGATAGTACACGACAGCTAGAGACAGCTCCGGTTATGTTATTAACATAATACAGGTTTTACAGACCTTAAGTTCCGTTAGCAGGAACAGTTGCTTATGTGGAGCTAGCGAATCGATAACTTCTACAGGAAAGAATTTCCTATTCAATCTCTGCCCTTTTTGGCTTTTTTTAGCAATAACAATTTCTAAAGAGGGATGAAATTATGCCACGGCAACTTTTTTTTTTTTTTTGTTATATCAGACACATTAGAGCTTGTGCATTGTGCATTGCTTTCACCGCGGTAGCATCAGAGAGGTTGCCCAGATATTGGTCAAGTATCCAGCTGACCTTAGTCATGAATAAGTGAAGTGATCACAAGCAGCCATAAACAAACCTGAACACGTACCACAAGCTCTAACTGCTACCTTTTCAGCCCAACTTTGCAGACACATACAGCACCTCTCCGGTTAGCTTCAACTGTAGAGGCTAGAATCAGGCAACGTTATGATGAAACTGCCACATTGATGCTAACTGAAGTAGCACAAGAATACCGATCATGGGACTTCCGGTGGTACCCTGAACGCGATGCACGCTTGAGCCTGAGCTCGAGCTCTGTCTCTTAAAGTCCGAAAAGTGATTGTAGTATCTTGCAATTCAGATATTAGATCAATTAAGCAAACATCTAACTCAGTCTGCAACATGTCAGGATCAAAGCAAGTGAGAAATAGCCCGTCTTCCGATGGATCTCCGATCAAAATGAAACTTAAGGAAGGACAATCAGTGGACATATGAAATGCAGCCATCTTGTTAGCTCTTAAACAACAGGAAGAGAGGCTCAGTGCAATGGTCAAATTGACAATAAGAGAGGCCGTAGAAGAGCTGCTCTCGGGTGAGACTGAAAAACTGAAATCAGTGGTGGAAATAGTTAATTCGTAATTAATTGCGAGACTCGGCTAAGATATCATTGATCAAACCGATTTTAGTAAGTCGTTGCAGGCTGGAGTGGATACCGTGAGTTCGAATACTAGTGCGATACAGCATGGCATGAATAATTTCCAAGCGGGTTTAATTGAGCTTAGACTGAGAGAAACTTACTGAAATGGAGGTCAGGTCACGCAGATTCAATCTCCGCTTGGTAGGTTTACCCGAATCGGCGGAGGGCAAATATGCCATCCAGTTTTTCCAGGGAAATCTCCCCGAGTGGATCCCATCGCTCAGAGGCAGAAAAATTGAAATTTAACGGGCCCATCGCCCGTATACCAACCGTAAGGACACTACCCGCCCCACTAGCCTTGCGTTTTTTCCAGATTTCATAGCGAAACAGAAAGGAGGAGAAGACTCTTCAGTGCGACGAGGAAGCAGATGATAGCGAATGGACTTCGACTTTTTCTGATCTATCCAGCTATCCTGAACGTCAAGGCCAACGGCGAAACACACTAATTGAAATCTGCTGAGGAGGCCGAAAACTTCCAAGCTACTTGGGAAGACTTCCAACTCCCCACAACTTCCCGGTACAGCAATCTCTCGAAGGCTCATCCTCACCCCTCGCCATCCAACAAGAGAAGTTAATGGACACTGCAGCCCCAAATGGAAAGTAATCGGGTAAACGGACTCTATCGGACTGACAGTTGGTTAGCATTTCACAGAATATCTGGAAATGGTCCGACGGTCGCAATCCACTGTAATCTTAGCCAGGCTGCTAATAGGGAGGAAGTTTATAAACCTAATAGCCGAGTTGGCTAGTTTTCATTAGTAGTAGGATACAAGCCCGCATTATATGTGAAACTTGTACGGGCAGTTTTTATCGCAGGCATCGATATGATTTACATTGTGGTTGTTTTTATCTTGGTTCCTTGGAAATTATAACGGCCTGATCTAACGCAAAGATTTGATATTTCTGACATGGTGCTTAACGTTACTAAATCTATATCTGATACTTTTATCGGGGTGCGGGCTCGAGACGGGTATCGCCATTAAGCCACGGGTAGAAGAGAATATTGAGCTTTTCAGCCTGAGGGCAATCGTCCCTTACGGGTGGAACTATTATTTGGTGAGAGTTTTGTTACGGTTTTTAAGCCAGAGACTGTGTATTTTTACTGATGCATGTTTTTACTTTTGTAATATGTTTTCTTTTTATCCTTCCCGTATGACCTCACGAATCTCGACATGGGGATTAATGTGATATCACGGAATGTACGCGGGTTGAGTAGCCTACGTCTCCAGTCAAGCGTACGAAATGTTTAGAATTTCTAAAACGGAAGATGATCTCAATAGCTCTGATCCAGGAAACTCATTTGAAAACGAGCGATATTCACAGATTTCATAATAAATTTTACAGATGTGTGGCATACTCCTCGGCTAGAAAAAGAACAAAAGGCGTAATAATCCTACTTGAAAGGAAATTCGATGCGCAAATTGAATCGACGGGAGGGGATGGCGGGGGAAGATTTGGATATGTTAATACATTAATTAATAATACCAAGATATGTTTTGCCTCCGTGTACTGCCCAAACATTCATGACCCTAAATTTTTGAGTAACAGTATCTAATACCCTGCTAGATTTCAAGGATTATCATCTTGCGATAGGTGTAGACTTTAAGTTTGTGATGGAACCTATAACAGATCAAATAATGCTAATTTAAACAAATCCATAATTGGTGGGATTAAATCATTTGTCGCTGAAATGAATATCCTGGACCCTTGGCGAATAAGGAACCCGACTACAAGAAACTATACTTTCTTTTCCCCTCGCCATAATACCTACTCCCGGATTGATTATATATTTGTGTCCCCATTTACATTTACATCTTCATATAAACCATACAGAAATTCTGCCAATTATCATTTCTGACCACGCCCCAGTGCTATATAGTTTCCAACTTAAACAGAATATAAGTAATCAAATGCATAGATGGTGTTTTAATACCACTTTACCGCAAAAAAAAATTGAATTCATGAAGAGATTAAAAATTAGTCTAAAAGAATTTTTGGCAATCAATTCAGATTCAGCTTCTTCTCTGCAGTCACTCTGGGAATCAAAAAAGTGTTTCCTTAGAGGGGAATGTATATCCTATTCCTCTCATATTAATTCTTCTAGGACTAGAAAAATAGTGGAATTGGAAAACAAAATAAACAAAATTGATTTAGAACAAAAGGTTAGATTTTCTGATGATAAATATCAAAGTCTTTTAGCTCTTAAATTTGAACTTAATAATTTACTTCGATCGACGGCTGAATTTGTGATTCATTGCACCAGAACGACGTATTGCTCACAGGGTGAAAGTTCCAGTCGGCTCCTGGCAGCGAAATTAAAACGGAATGAGTTGTATACATCCATAAATGCAATAGAGACTCCATCAGGTTTGGTTACTTGAAACCCAAAGGAAATGAATGATACTTTTAGGTTATTTTATTCTATCCTCTACACAGCCGATCCTACACCCAGTACAGATACAATTAAATCATTTCTTTGTGATCGGAGGCTTCCCTCCCTTACCAAGGAAGAGGCAAATCATCTTGATGCTCCCATTACCCTTCTAAAACTGAACAGGGCATTGAAGTCAATGAAAAGGGGTAAATCGCCTGGTCTCGATGGCCTTCCACCAGAACTACTGATGGAAATATGGGATGTTATTGGGCCACTTTTTTTAAGCTCTTTTAACTTTGCACTAGAAAATGGTTCATTTCATAGAGACCAAAATATATTTTTGATAATGGTATTATTAAAAAAGCATAAATCTCCTCTTAAATGTGCCAGCTATAGACCTGTATGCTTGATTAATACAGAACTGAAACTATTGGCAAAAATTCTTGTTTGAAGAATGGAACCTTATATGGGGAAATTAATACACCAGGACCAAACAGGTTTTCTGAAGGGTAGACTGGCATCAGATAACTACACATCATTCAAGCCTCGGAATTAAATCCAAATCCAGCAGCTGTATTCTGCTTGGACGCCCAAAAAGCCTTTGATCGGGTGAGCTGGGACTACTTATGGGCTATTTTAGACGAATTTCGTTTCGGGAACACCTTTATATGAATGATTAAAACTTTATACTGTAATCCCTCTGCAGTCGTGCGAACTAGTCATATTCTTTCAAAAACTTCTCCCCTGCACTGTGGAACACGACAAGGATGTCCATTATCCCCCTTACTCTTTGCATTGTCATTGGAACCATTAGCGCAGAAATTAGATCAAATACCCTTATATCACCTATAATAATATACGGCACATCACACAAAATTTCATGTTATGCGGATGACGTATTACTTTATTTTCAAATATTTCAGAATCCCTTCCTCAAATATTACAGGTATTTACTCAGTTTGGGCCATTTTCTGGGTTGGAAATTAATTGGGAGAAATCTCTTCTCATCCCTCTAAATATCCAGGCAAAACAGATATGTTTTACCCTCTATTCCCCAAATAAGTTGGCACAAGTCTTCCTTCACAGTCTTGGGTATAAATTTCTCCAACTGATATCCAAAATCAATTATGATAAATTGAAACTTGAGATCTCTGCCAATCTTCAAAGATGGGCTACTCTAAAGATATCATTGCAAGGTAGAATTTCGATCGTAAAAATGAATATTCTTGGGTGATTAAATTTCCTTTTTTTCCATGCTCCCTATACCTCCATCGCCGAAATACTTCGAGGAACTGCAGTTAATGTCCACAAAATTTATTTGGGATGGAAAAAGACCTTGTATCCAATTTCACACTCTTCAACGTTCCAAAAATTCAGAGGGGCTGGCAGTTCCGCATCATAAGTTGTATTATTGGGCTTTTCAGATGAAGGCATTAAGAACCTGGTGTGATGCATCTTCTGTGATATCCTGGCACCAGATTGAGCAGAGTCGAGTAACACCACATAGACTTCAAGACATTGTTTTCTGGCATTAAGTATAAACTGTAAGTTAAGAAATTCAGACCAATTATTGCCAACTCCCTAATCATATGGTTGGATGTCCAAAAACATGTAGGATGTTAACTTAAGTTTTCTGACCGTTCTCCACTTTGGTTTAATTATAATCTGCTACATAACTCTACACCATTCAGCAATAATTGTTGGGATTCAAGTGGGGTGCGTATTTTTCAGGATGTGTTTAATGAATATGGTCTACTGTCATTTCAAGATCTCAGACAACTTTACTCCCTCCCAGGGTCCTCATGGTTTTTGTATCTGCAGTGGAGATCATCTCTCCGCGCCTATGGCGTTCCATGGGACTCCCTTAAACCCTTTTATCCTTTAAATGCATGGATTGATCCTCAAGCATCTTCAGTTGGTTTAGTATCCACAATGTACAGCAAGTTTATTTCTGCACAAAATAAGACACTTGGGGTAACTGAAACATGGAATCAGGATTTTAAATCACTGAATTTAGTACTTCATTGGAACACTATCTGGACCAATATATTCAGATCATCAAAAAACCCAGCACATCAGCTGATCCATTGTAAATTTGTTCACAAATCTTATGCATCTCCCAATTGGAGATTCAAAATGCAACTTAATGAAAGCCCAAACTGCACAAAGTGTAATACAGATTCTGTTGGCACATACCTTCATATATTCTGGGAATGTCCAACAGTGTCACAATTATGGACTCATATTTCCTCGTTTTTCAGAAAACACTTGGATTTCCAATACCACAACTTCCTAAAATATTTTTATTTAATGATGTTTCAGACCTAAATCTCAGATTATATGAAAAAAAGTCATTTTTGCTGGGTTAACTGCTGCGAAGAAGACCATCATCTCGTCGTGGTTCACCCCAGGTAATCCAGCAGTGGCAAAATGGCTAAATTACTACAGAAGCATAGCTAGCATAGAGAGATCCTTGGCAGTAATTAACAAAGCACACTGTACCACTGTGGATGCTTGGGATAAACTTATTGTCCTCCTCACTAACCCCATTGATTTTGTCATGGTACCATCAAATATCTAAGACCCCACCCTTTTTTTTCTTTTTGTCAGGTAACATTCAAGTAACAACCTGCTTTTCAGCAACGTTTTCTAAGAGTGTACGTCCATCTATGTCAGTTATGGATAAAGTTGAACTAATGTGAAAATCACAAGTCTCTGGCAACTTGTACATAGTTACACTGTGACTATGATCCTGTAAGTCTATATATTTTCAATAAAAAATGTTGATTACAAAAAAGAATATCAATCATAATTACTGCATATAAGTTAACCAGGAGCATTTTTATTTGCACGGCGGCATGCAAACTAACATGCAGTAGCAGTGGTAACCGAGCGGTCATAACAACCACAGAGACAAACCCTTGCAATACAGACAGCAAGTTCCGTAACCATGAACAGTTGTATTAAGCATCCAAATTACAGACAAGTATAAAAGGTTAGCTTCAAATGATGTTTATGTTCACACACCTTCTGTTGAATTTCCCCTGATATTACTCTTGCATATTTAGGACACAAACATTAGCAACAGTAACTTGGCTACATTAGCCGCAGTGCTACAGTCACATTTAACAGGCTGTCACGTTAGGTAGGCTTATGCAGTAAAGCAACTTACAGCTTCTGTGTCTGTGAGTCACAGACAGTCGTGACTGATCCAGGCTCTATCTTCAGATATTTTACAAAGCCTGCGTTTGAGGCCAGTTGTTACTGTGAACTGTAGTTAGCGGTCCTGCAAGCCACCCGTAACACGTTAGCTTCCCTTACATTATTTGCTGTTGTGTTGTTACTTACAGCTTGTGGCTCCGAGCGCTTGATCGATGCAACTGCTTCAGGTTTGAGAAGCAGCTGAAATGCTTATCCTGTGTCAAATTATCCTTTATTGACAAAGCTGTCTTTGGTAAAGTGCTGAGCACAAACAGCTGACGTTCCCTTTGGCCGAAAGCTACCCACTGATTTCTGGTGGCATCGTCTTTTGGAAGAGAAATAGCAGTGGCGGTTCTAGAACAGGGAATTGGGAGGGCGCAGGCACGTCCCTTTATTACAATTAGTCCTGGCTAGTTCTGAATAATTTTCCTTCACTGTAATTGGCCACTGAAGACACGGTTTCTCTTCATATGTGATGGAACAGCGATGAAACTATTGGCTAAATTCAGTACAGAAATAGATGCTTTTCTTTGCGTCCAAAGCAGTTTTGGGAGAGATACTGACAAAACCACCTTAAATGATCTGCAGTTCTTCCTTTGTATTTCCAAATGTGTAGACGCTACTAAGGCATAGTATGATTTGCGGTTGTTTGTGCCTGCTAGAATAGTTTCCGGTGTGGGCAGGTCCAGCACCGTGATTTGCTCTGGCTAGGTCAGTATTACTTGGATGGCACAACCTGGCATCAGGTTTTGCCCAGATCTCGTGAAGACCTCGGGACGAGCTGTTCAGAGAGGAAATCACATTTACGAAATCATGTTCTTGGATTACAGCAAAACCCCTGTATCTTCAGAGGTTGAGTATGTATGAAAAGAAGGATCAGCATAATAGGTCCCCTTTAATAAAATTCCCAGGCTGAATGTATGGCTCATGTCCTTATGCTCTATAGTACTGAATTTAACACTGGATATGGTTCTTTTCTTATTAACAATCAAAATCTGATTTTCAATAATACCATTTTTTTTCCTGTTATTCATGAGCCGATTTAGGCTTTATAACTCAGGATTTGTGTCACAGAGACTCTGGAAAACCATTCCAGTGAAGCAAGACATTTGGAAATTCAATTACAGAAGGTGTCTGTATCTGTGCAAAGGGGTTAACAGTGCTTTCTCTCTGGCACGTAAACACGCACAAACACATGCTTATATGCATGCATGCACAGCACACAAACATGCGCACAGCATTCACATGTTAGCATGTACCTATCCCCTAGATATCTTGATTTGTGTGGTAAAATGTGGTTGTGCAGTATCAGAAAAAAAGTATCAGAAAAAAGTTTGGGGAGTCTGGGGACCCATATTTATCAAGCAATCAGAGTATAGAAGCTTAATGTTTTCACAAAAAAGTTGTCAAAATCTTAATCAAAATAACTGCCACATTTGCACTTATAATAGCTGAGCACATTATATTTTCTCAAAAGGGTAGTTATAAAGTTCTTAGAGTTCACACGAGCCCTGCTGTAGACAGTCCCACTGATGTGCTGCACTAATGGTTTGTTTTGCCTTGGTCCTTATTTAAAACAAGTCTCAGCCTGGCTTGATCTTAGTTCATTTGTACATACACTCTTAAAAAAGGGGGTTCTTGAGAGTCCTATGTAGAACCATTGGGGTTCCCTGCTAAAGAAATGGAACCTTTAGTTCAGGAAAGGTGCCATTTCCTTCACGAGAGCATTGTTTGAACTTCAACAACCGTTTATGGAACCTTCCAGGAGACACTCATCCTGCACCCCCAAACTGCTCCTGATGTGCAGGTTGGCGCCTTGCATGGCAGCCTCCGTCATCAAGGGCAGAGGCATAATTGTAAAGCGCTTTGAGGTCATGTCATGTGTCTAGAAAGCGCTTTATAAATGCAGTCTATTTACCATTTCAACTGAAAAATAAAGTTAAAAGGTCTGGGGTATGAATGAACCTTTTTAATGTGCTATGTAGAAGCCTTTGATAAAAAAAAATGTAAGAACCCCAATGGTTCTTTAAATTGAACCCACTGAAATGGTTCAATATAGAACCTTTAAAGGTTCCTTATATGTACCAAGCTATAGACCCTTTGAAGGTTCCTTATGGAAGCTTTTGTTTTTAGAGTCTACAGTAATTTGTATCCTACAAAAGTACTTATTTATCAAACTTTGGCTTCTTTAGAAATGAAAAGATTCTGTACACTATACTGAGCAACAAATTGATCCAGATATATATATATATATATATATAAATATATATAATTAATTATTGAGGGCGCTGTATATATATATATATATATATATATATATATACAGCGCCCTCAATGATTATTGGTACTCCTGGTTAAGATGTGTTAAAAGCATAAAAATAAATTCAATTTTTATTGCAGAAGCATACTTCACACTGAAAATTATAGAAAAATGTAACCTTCAACTCAAGTGAATTTTAAGGGGGAAAATAATCCCTGACTTAGAAATAATTATTTTTCATAAAATCACCTGTTCCACAATTATTGGCACCCCTAACTATTCCTAGGAATTAAATGTAATTTAATGTAAGTATTTCTGCAGTAGTTTACAAAGTTGATCAGAGTATCTAGGAACACTGAATTAGTAAATAATCACTTCCTGTTTCCCTGGGGTATAAATCTGACGTGACACAGAGGCCATTTCTCTTATCCACTCTTCAACATGGGGAAGACAAAGGAACACACCATTTAAGTAACGCAGATGTGTGTCGATCTTCCCAAGTCAGGCAATGGCTAGAGGAAAATAGCCACTCGCCTGCACCTGCCCATATCTACTGTCAGAGGAGTCATTAAGAAGTTTAAAACAACTGGAACAGTGGTAAACAAGCCTGGATGAGGACGCAAGGTTATTTTGCCACCACGTACAATTAGGAGGATGGTAAGAGAAATAAAAACTTCTCCAAAGCTCACTGTTAAAGAATTGCAACAAATGGTAGCATCTTTGGGTCACAAAGTCTCCAAAACAACCATCAGGCGTTATCTACATGCCAACAAGCTGTTCGGGAGGCATGCACGGAAAAAACCTTTTCTCACTCACTATCATAAATGCAAACGTCTGGAGTTCGCTAAACAGTAGTGGGACTTCAACTGGGACTGTGTGCTTTGGTCAGATGAGACCAAGATAGAGCTTTTTGGCAACAAACACTCTAAGTGAGTCTGGCGGAACACAAAAGATGAGTATGCAGAAAAGCACCTCATGCCCACTGTGAAGTATGGGGGAGGATCGGTGATGCTGTGGGCCTGTTTCTCTTCCAGAGGCCCTAGGAACCTTGTTTGGGTGCATGGCATCTTGAACGCTTTGAAATACCAGGAATTTTTAAATCAAAACCTGGTGGCCTCTGCCCAAAAGCTGAAGATGGGTCGTCACTAGGTCTTTCAGCAAGATAATGACCCTAAACATGTGGCCAAATCTACACAGAAATGGTTCACCAGACACAGAATCAAGCTCCTCCCATGGCCATCTCAGTCCCCAGACCTCAACCCCATTGAAAACCTGTGGAGTGAGCTGAAGAGGAGAGTGCAGGGGAGAGGACCCAGGTTGCTGGATGATTTAGAGAGATTGTGCAAAGAGGAATGGTCAAAGATCCCTCTTTCTGTATTCTCCCATCTTGTGAAACATTATAGGAGAAGATTAGGTGATGTTTTGTTGGCAAAAGGGGGTTGTACAAAGTATTAACATCAGAGGAGCTAATAATTGTGGCCGCATGATTTCATGTAAAAGAATTATTTCTTAATGTGGGATTTTTTTCCCACTGAATAAATGCACTTGAATTAAAGGTTGGAATTTTTTAGAAGCTAAAGAATACATCTTAACCAGGGGTGCCAATAATTATGGAGGGCGCTATATATATATATATATATATATATATATATATTTTTTTTTTTTTTTTTTTTTTACAAATACACTACCCAAAACCAGTGAAGTTGGCACGTTGTGTAAATCGTAAATAAAAACAGAATACAATGATTTGCAAATCCTTTTTAACCTATATTCAATAGAATACACTGCAAAGACAAGTTACTTAATGTTCGAACGGGTAAACTTTGTAATTTTTTGCAAATATTAGCTCATTTGGAATTTGATGCCTACAACATGTTTCAAAAAAGCTGGCACAAGTGGCAAAAAAGACTGAGAGAGTTGAGGAATGCTCATCAAACACTTATTTGGAACATCCCACAGGTGAACCGGCTAATTGGGAACAGGTGGGTGCCATGATTGGGTATAAAAGCAGCTTCCCTGAAATTCTCAGTCATCCACAAACAAGGATGGGGCGAGGGTCACCACTTGGTGAGCAAATGCGCGAGCTGATTGTCGAACAGCTTAAAAACAACATTCCTCAACAAGCTATTGCAAGAAATTTAGGGATTTCATCATCTACGGTCCGTAATATCGTCAAAAGGTTCAGAGAATCTGGAGAAATCACTGCACGTAAGCGACAAGGCCGAAAACCAACATTGAATGCCCGTGACTTTCGATCCCTCAGGCGGTACTGCATCAAAAACCGACATCAGTGTGTAAAGGACATCACCACATGGGCTCAGGAACACTTCAGAAAACCACTGTCAGTAACTACAGTTTGTCGCTACATTTGCAAGTGCAAGTTAAAACTCTACAATGCAAAGCGAAAGCCATATATCAACAGCACCCAGAAACGGCGCCGGCTTCGCTGGGCCCAAGCTCATCTAAGATGGACTGATGCAAAGTGGAAAAGTGTTCTGTGGTCTGACGAGTCCACATTTCAAATTGTTTTTGGAAACTGTGGACGTCGTGTCATCCGGACCAAAGAGGAAAATAACCATCAGGACTGTTATAGGCGCAAAGTTCAAAAGCCAGCATCTGTGATGGTATGGGGGTGTATTAGTGCCCAAGGCATGGGCAACTTACACATATGTGAAAGCACAATTAATACTGAAAGGTACATACAGGTTTTGGAGCAACATATGTTGCCATCCAAGCAACGTCTTTTTCATGGACGCCCCTGCTTACTTCAGCAAGACAATGCCAAGCCACATTCTGCACGTGTTACAACAGCATGGCTCCGTAGTAAAAGAGTGCGGGTACTAGACTGGCCTGCCTGTAGTCCAGATCCGTCTCCCTTTGAAAATGTGTGGCGCATTATGAAGCGTAAAATACGACAACGGAGACCCTGGACTGTTGAACAACCTAAGCTGTACATCAAGCAAGAGTGGGAAAGAGTTTCACCTGAAAAGCTTCAAAAATTGGTCTCCTCAGTTCCCAAACATTTACTGAGTGTCGTTAAAAGGAAAGGCGATGTAACACAGTGGTAAAAAGGCCCCTGTGCCAACTTTTTTGCAATGTGTTGCTGCCTTTAGTTAAGTTAATGATTATTTGCAAAAAAAAAAAACGTTTCTCAGTTTGATCATTAAACATCTTGTCTTTGCAGTGTATTCAATTGAATATAAGTTGAAAAGGATTTGCAAGTTATTGTATTCTGTTTTTATCTACGATTTACATAACGTGCCAACTTCACTGGGTTTGGGTTTTGTACTCCTTACCCTGTGACATTTCAAATTCGAAACAGGAGTTAAACCACTTTAATCAAAAAGATCACCAGACTGGAAGTTAATTGTGTCTGAATTTTGACTGGTAGTGTTTGTAGTTGCATATTACGGTGGCACATTATGGTCCCATTTCAAACCAAGGTCTCATTCTGTTGTGTACACTGTATAATCTAAGCATATGAGGACTGTAACTCCAGATCAGATCATCTGATAGGGAAATAAATATCAGCTAATGAAAATTGACTGCAATTTCACCCATGTCTAACCACTGCTTTATGAAAAATTCTGAGTGGTGGAATACAGAACCAGGACATCCAGCAGTGTGTCACCATTCCAGGTCTTTTAACTGTTAGAGCACTGAAATAAATTTAAAAATAAGTATAAATTTAATTATTGTGCTGTTGAAAACCTGTCATGTTTCGACTTGTTTAAAGGGGAGCTCTTTTCAACAAGTTGCGACCTTACAGGTTTTCAACAGCTTTGATTTTGATATCTTACATCATTGAGTAACAATAGTTGCTTTTGACGCTCTAAGGGTTAACTGACAATCTATAATTTTGCAATCAGAGGGCAAACATTAAATTAGTTACAGTGCCATTCTTCAACCAGAACCTGAATGTTTTATTTCACTTCATTAAAAATATTGGACATTTTTCTTTCTGTTGAGCCATAAAACAGATTAAAGTCCTCTCAAACAAGGAGGTCCACATTCATTCATTATTCATTCTGATCACTCTTTGATCCCAATGCTGCAGACAAGAAAAGTCTGCATGACTCTTCAGTTTTCCATACAGACAGAGGCTTTTGTTTTTACCAGGCTTTGTTTTTTTAGCTGAGATCATGCCACAGAATTGCAGCAGATTCATTTTTTGGATTGAGTCCAGCAGCATTTCATTCAACGCTGTTTTATTTGTTTGAAACTTTTTGCTGAAGGACCGTCACTAAGACATTTTGCAGTTTAGCAAAAGGGGCTGAACACCAGGCCTAGCTGATATGACCAAAATCAAATTATTTCACAGTACTTTTGACAGAATGCATTGCTATTATTTGTGGTGATATTGTAAGGATAACTATTGGTGCTTTCACAAATAGAGAATCACCAGGATAGTGAATGGAGTATCACATGAGGTATTTTCCAGCAAGGAGAAAGCCCTCAGACAGCATTGAGGAAATATTCCACAGTGGGAACAAATCTCAGGAGGAACCTGGTAATGGAGGTGAGAAGACTGAAAAAGACAGAAGAAATTAGGATGAAAGAGGGAATAAGAGGGAGATAGATAATATAGACAAGTAAAGTGTAATTGGGCTTGTATAAACAAGAATTTTAGATAATTAGTAGGTGAATACACTGGAGTAGATGCAAGATCTTATTCCTTAATCTGCATTAATTCTTACCAAAATACAGGCAGGATTTTTTTACTCCAGAGAGTCATTCAATTATCTATCACTTTAAGGAGTAATATCATGCGTATCTGATAAGAATATTCTCAAGTGAACATTGTAATGCTGAGGCAACATTTCCTATTGGTAGTCAAAAACAGTTGAGTTACAGAACACTCTTAAAAATAAAAAAAAACATTCCAGGCAGCCTATCATCAAAGGGTTAGTGGGCTTACGTCCTTATCTAGAACATACTGTGCGGATGACAGATTGCGAGTGGTCAGTTTTTAAGGCTAAGTGTTTACTTACGCACTTCATTGTGTTTCAGTTATTTCAGGTACTTCACCAGCGCAGCCATCTCATCCCCTCAGCATTAAATAAACACATCTGTCCCTGCCTAGGTACTCTACCTTTGCCCAGTATACCACACATTTACCATCATCAAGAGACTGAACTCGGTGCAGAGTGGTGCAATGTTATCCATCACTGAAAACAGGTCCAAATGGTATTGGTTAAAGACCTAAACAACTAAAAACCACTTCGCACAAGCTTGTTTCAGAATTTGAATGGTGTAAAAAGTTGCCCACATAAATCATTGTTTTGTCACTCCGATTGACTGAGTGGACTTAAATATGCAAGGCTCTAACCTCACCGTGATTAAGTGAGTCAATGTGTTTTCTTACATCTTGGGTGAATTTTCCGTTTCATCAAATAAGTGGGGCACAGGTGGATATGGCCCACAGCCAAAGCACTTCAATGATCTACATTTAGAAACTGAAGTATGTATTGATATAACTTATGAATATCATGTATTAAGCAAGGTAAAGAAACAAGTCGTGCTTTGCTGTGCTTCAGTCGTATGTATTTGGATAGGCTGGCTCTGTCCTCAAGGTTAAAGAATGGAAGTAGAAAGTCAGTAATAGCATTGAAGCATGTAGAAGGCTTATAGACATAGAAACAAATCGGGGCTGTTGCATTTATGTATGTTGTGAACATAGGCTGTTTATTTACAAACCCCAATTCCTCTGAAGTTGGGACATTGTGTAAAACGTGAATAAAAACAGTATACAATGATTCGCAAATCCTTTTTGATGTATATTCAATTGAGTACACTACAAAGACAAGATATTTAATATTCAAACTGATGAACTTTATTGTTTGTTAATTTAGAAATATTCATTCATTTTGAATTTGATGCCTGCAACACATTCCAAAAAAGCTGGAACAGGGGCAACAAAAGAGTGGGAAAGTTGAGGAATGCTCAAAAAATACCTGTTTGAAACATTCCACATGTGAACAGGTTAATTGAAAACAGGTGAGTGTCATGATTAGGTGTAAAAGGAGCATCCCCGAAAGGCTCAGTCATTCACGAGCAAGGATGGGGCAAGGTTCACCACTTTGTGAACAACTACGTGAGAAAATAGTCCAACAGTTTAAGGACAAGAGGCAAAATGGAAAAGTGCGCTGTGCTTTGACAAGTCCACATTTCAAATTGTTTTTGGAAATAATGGACGTCGTGTCCTCTGGGCTAAAGAGGAAAAGGACCATCCAGATTGTTATCAGCGCAAAGCTCAAAAGCCAGCATCTGTGATGGTTTGAGGATGTGTTAGTGCCCATGGCATGGGTAACTAGCACATCTGTGAAGGCATCATTAATGCTTTAAAGGTACATACAGGTGCTGCCATCCAAACAATAACTTTTCCAGGGACATCCCTGCTTATTTCAGGAAGACAATGCCAAGCCGCATTCTGCATGTGTCACAACAGCATGGCTTCGTAGTAAAAGAGTGCGGGTAACAGACTGGCCTGCCTGCAGTCCAGACCTGTCTCCCATTGAAAATGTATGGTGCACTTTTAGAGCAATTTAATCTGAGTAGAAACCTTGTGGGGTGGGTGCTACATTTTTTGACTGACAGGACACAAAGAGTGCGTGTCAATGGAGTCCTGTCTGACCAGATATGCTCCTCCACCGGCTCGCCTCAAGGTTGTGTTTTGTCCCCTCCTTTGTTTATTCTTTATACTAATATGTGCCGCAGCAGCAGAGATGATCGATACATCTTGAAGTATGCAGATGATTCTGTTATTGTCAGCCTGCTGAGAGACAATGAGACAGGTCATGGTCCAATTGTCCAGGAGTTAGTAGATTGGTGTGAGCAGTCCTTTCTACAACTGAATATCTCAAAAACAAAAAATATGCATGTTGACTTTAGGAGACACTCAAGTGACAAGGAAATAGTCAGCATAAAAGGCCAGGCAGTGGAATGTGTGGATAGTTATAAATATCTTGGGACCATTATCGACAGTAAACTTACTTTTGTGGCAAACTGTGAGTCTGTCTATAAAAAGGCAAACCAGCGCCTACACTGCCTAAGGAAGCTGTCATCCTTTCATGTTGACAAAAAGCTGCTTACTATGTTCTACAGATGTTTTATTGAATCCATCATCTCTTTTAACCTAGTGTCCTGGTTTGGCAACCTACCCCTAAAAAATAAATACACACTTAATCAGATAGTGAGGTGGGCCAGTAAATTAATTGGAGAGCAACAGCTTAATTTAGAATCTCTATATAATGGGCAATTACAGAGACTGGCTAGGTCCATCCAAGATGAGATACTCCACCCACTACATGGTGAATTCCCGCCTCTCCCTTCTGGTCGTAGGTTCAAAATGCCTGTGTGTAAAACTAAAAGGTACAGGTGTAGCTTTATCCCATCAGCCATTAAGGCTTTGAACACCACATGATTATCCACCTCAAGGGGCAGCCCTCCTCTCCTCTTTTTTTTTTTTTTTTAATCTATTTATTTATTTATTTATTTATCAATTCATTGTATGACATATCAAGCATGGAGCATCTGTCTGTTTATCAGTGTTGTTTGTTTGTTTTTATCTTGTTGTCTTCTGCGTTTTGTTATTGTTTTGTAAGCTTGTACTTTTTACCTGCAAACAAATCTACCCTTGGGTATCAATAAAGTCACCTTACCTTACCTTACCTTTGCATTATGATACACAAAATACAAATATGGAGACCCCGGACTGATGAGCAACTGAAGTCATACATCAAGCAAGAACTGGAAATAATTCCACCTACAAAGCTTCATTAATTAGTGTCCTCAGTTCCCAACCACTTTTTGAGTGTTCAAAGGAAAGGTGATGTAACACAGTGGTAAACATGCCCCTGTCCCAGCTTTTTGGGGAGGTGTTACAGGCAGCAAATTCAAAATGAATGAATATTTCGAGAAAAAAATAACTAAGTTTATCACTTTGAACATTAAATATCTTGTCTTTGTTGTGTTTTCAATTGAATATAGGTCAAAAAGGAAGGGCAAATCATTATTATGTTTTTATTAATGTTTTACACAACGTCCAAACTCTTTTTGGAAATGGGGTTTGTAAGATATTCTGTAATCATGAGCCTGCCTGTGAGTGTGTGTCGAGGGAATGGCCCAATAAATCTGAAGCCAATAGAATTGCGTGGAAGACAGTGCTCATAGTCCACGCAGAACACCACGGCATTTATATAATGTTCTGTATATATACATTATAAATGGTATGCCAAAACTTGCAGGGACAAATTCGCTTACTCAGCAATTTGCAGATTTTTTTCCCCCTTTCATTTCCCTATCCTCCTGCTACTCCGCCCCTCATTTTTCTGTGTTCCCCATGCTTTGCTATTTTCTTATGAGTTTTTGGGTCTCGTTGGAGAATATGAAAAATAGAGCTCTTCCCTCTCTTATTTCAGTACTCACCCCAAAAGCACTAAAGGGAAGGGTACAATGCTCTCTGAAGTGGAGAATACTCCCTTTCCCTCTGGCATGATATAAAATCATCACATGCCTACAGTACAAGAATGCCCTCATGTGGCTGACCACAGAACAAGAGAGGCACTCCTCACTGCTCTGACTGTGCTGGGCCGGTGGTTGTGTGCAAGCTTAAATGACATGCCATACAGACAGTGCCCCATGCATAAGCAGGAAATACAGCTCATTAAATCTGCAGTTGAATCCAAGGGGAAAAACAGGTAAGTATCTTGTTACACTAGGGCCACAAACAGCTAGATGGAAATCCAAAATACACACGTTAAAATATGGTTGTACTCAAAAGAAACAATGATTCATTTATGAGGAAAGAAGATAAAATTATGACAGAAAAATGTCAGAGTAATTAAATGTGGGCATTGAAGAGTGCAAGCAGCTTTTTAGAATCACTGATATGTACAGTCAGGTCTATAAGTACTTGTGCAGTAGCATTCAATCATTTTAATTAATTTTGCTGTGTACTCCATGACAATGGATTTGAATTTTAATTTATTAAAATGTTAAGTGAACACTTCCAGCTTTACTTTTAGGTTTCTGTTATGAATATTGTTTGAACTGTGTAGGAATTACAGCCAATTCTATATTTTGCACCCTTCCCAAATTTGTGTGCTTAGAGGTGCTTGGAAAAACTTTGATAGCTGTAAAATCTGGTTACAAAATCTTTGCAGTCAATAGCCAAGTTAAGAAGAGCACTTCTTTTTCATATGGACTAAAATTAATTGGACCGATAAGTCAGAACATAGGCATAGTTTAAGTAAGCAAATGTGCAGATTCATATTTCTGGAATGTAGGCCAATGAGAATAGATCTGTCCTGCACATTGTCCTGCTTCCAAAATTTCCATGTGGCTGGTGTTGTGGTTGAACTTGCTGCCTTATTGACTGGTTTCGCATTAAAAGGAGTCTTAGCCATACAGATGTGTCCATTATTTTCGATTCTTTAAAAACAATCAAATGACACATCGTCTTGGCTGCTGACCTGTTATTGATGGTTACCATGTTCATCTGCGTGCATGAATGAAATGTCATGGCAACATAACTACATAGAGAAACCAAGCAAAGAAGAATCCAAGTGTAGAGGCTATCCAATGGGGCATTTGCATGGCTATAAAACTGATTATCAGGGGGACTGATTATCAAACCTCCTTTGGTTGGTTTTTGATTTTTTTGTAAGATTACGGTATTTCATTCAGGTCAGTGTATTTACATTAGGAGATCTCATTCTGATTGCTCTCCAATCTGATTACAAGGGCTGCATGTAAATATAGCGCTCAACTGCCAGAAGTCTGGAATCAACATAAATCACCAGTTGCTAGGTTTCTTCCATAATGATAATCTGCAAGGATTACTTGCTTGTTTTTGTAACATTTTACCTTGTTTTACCTTCAACAAGTGAAATGCACGATCAATTGGATTCAGGTCAGGTTACTGACTTGACCGTTTTAGAAAATTTCACTACTTTAAATTAACCCTAGTCCTACCTCGAGGCTAATGCTTATCTTGGACTGGCATACAGGGAAATGGCCACCAGGGAATGATATACCGACAATCGGCACACGGAAACGAGTGTGGGTCCTCTACATATCAGTGACCAGTAGGACTAGGATTTAAAAAGTCTGGGCAGTAATATACCCATATACAATTCAGATGTAATTCTGTGCTTTTGTCAACAGTAGCTTCATCAATAAATACAGAGGGACCAGTTTCACTGAGAGCCATACATGCCCACACATGACTATGCTTAAGGTGACATGCTTCAGATCATAAACAGTTGCTTCCCTCCTCCATATTCTTCTCTCCCCATAATTCTGATACATGTTTGCCTTTCTATTCTGTTCAAAGCATGTTGTTCCAGAACTGTAGACTTTTTATTTTTGTTTTCGAAAAACTAATCGCTTACATATTATGAACTTACTCTGAAGTCTTTGTGACAGTGTGTTCAGGAACCACACGCAAGAGGGGGAAATCCAAAAACTTACGCCTTTAATGAAGTCTGAGTCAAAGCCAATAAACACAATTGCCAAGCCACAATACGAAATCCAAAAAAAGTGTCGACTAGACAGGCAGGGGTCAGAACCAGGAAGACAGATGAGCAAAGGTACATAGACGATAGGCAAAAAGTCGTAGTCGATGAACAAATCCAAGGGTCATACACAGGGCATCCAAACACAGGAATTGTGATCATATAAAAATGGGTCAAAATCCAAAAAGACAAAACAATACAAGAAGGGCAATGGCAAGAATCATAGTCAGACAAACCAGTAAAAGAAAAACAATACTCAATGGCATACACGGTGCTCTGCATATTGCAATATTGATCAACATTCTGACAAAGAGCTGGCCATGAAAAGACTGCTTAAATAGACGGGAGGAAAGTCACATGCTACGCAGGAAACAGGTGAGCTGGATCAGACTAATTACAACGGGAGAATCACATGCGGGGAAACCCTAACCACGAAAACTGGTGAAAGCTAAGACACGGATGGGAATCACCTAGACAGCCTATGACATTTAAACAGCTCCAGTCAGGGAGTTCTAAGTGCACAGATAATGGGTGCCGGAAAGTAATTAAGCACGTGCGAGAAATCTCGCAGAAACGCAGGGGAAGACAGTAAAAGCTTAGCAAGAGGCAGAGACTAGAACAGGGCGATTGCTGTGAGGGAATTAGTATAAATTAGTCGCGGTGCAACTTTACAGATTTAACCAGAGTGCTCGTTAGTAAGTTAGTAATCTATATACATGAATTAGTTGTGTTAGTAGACCATGATACAATATACAAATGTTAGTTTTGTTTGTAATCAGAACAGTAAAATGAAGGAAGTAAACGAGGATCGAAGGAATATATTAAACACCAGAAGTAATTTAAATCACTCGAAGTAAGTGAGCACGCAAACCGGGAAGATGGACCGAACCAACTAGATCACAAGACGGTGGAGGCAAGTGCGATGGAACTGAGAAATGGAATGAACCAAAAACCTGAGTATTACAATAACCAAAAAGAATAAATAAAAGACAAAATCATGAACACTGAACTTGAACATAAACATGACCAAAAACCATAACCATGACAGTCTTCTCTTGATTGACATTGATGCTGGTATGCCTACATCGTCGAGCATGGGAGCATGTTCCTTTTCCGGTCAGATGTTGTTAAGGAGGGAAATTATTAGTCTGTAATCCACCAAAGCTGTGATCTCATTCTCTGGGCCTTTCACTGTTCCTCAGGGAACCAGTTTATTCTTTATTTCAAAGACTGTATCAAATCTTTGATTTGGCCAGATCAAAGGCTTCCACTATTTTTTTTTTTTGGTTTGATTTAATTTTACAGCTTAATGATGGCTGCCTCACTGGCCGCAGGCAGTGACAGCTCTTTGGTCTTCTTCTTGAGAGTTAAAAACAACAAATTCCTATTTCAAATGCCACACTTGAAATGAACTCTTGACCTTTTATCCGCTTGCTTGGAATTACATAACCAGGAAATAACACATACCTGGCCATCGCACAGCAGTGCAGCCAACACTGTCTATTCACTTTTGATCCTTCAGAAAGAAAGACGGAGGGGGGGGGTAGACGGGGGGGACTGTGCATAGAAAGTGCGGTAATTCTGATAATTTTCGCCAAAGTTGAATGTAAATGTTCTTAAAGTAATTATAACTGAAAGTTTGAATTTTCAACTAACATCAATTTTTAAATTTCAATTAAATTCAGAGTAAATAACAATAACTTGACCAATAATTAAATGTCTATGGGATTGACTGTACTTTAGATATAATTTGTGCTAAAGAAACCATTCCCGTCATTTACTGTCAATTTACTGCAGTGTTAATAATTCTACGTCACAGCGGCTACGCTATTCAGTACCCTGACACTAAAAAATATCAACTTCAGTTTGAAAATTGCCTGTAAGAACTTTTTTCTCCCTACACCTGTCAGTCAACTGAGGATTTCATATAAATCTTGATAGAAGAGCACAATTGGGATAGAGAGTGAAATGGGAGGCCCAAATGTACAACTGTGTGAGAGAAGAAGTATCTCATAGTCATCAGATTCAGAAACAGATGTCTTTCAAGTCTTCGTTTCCCAGCTTCATTGAACAGCACCAGCCAAACATCAGCATCTATATCAGCAAAGAGCTGGCTCCAGGAACTAAAGGAATTGTATTTTTTGGCTTCGGCTGCACTTTGATGCGAGTGATTTCTAGTACCAAAATTGCCCATTAGCATAATTACATGCAGTAAATGTTTGGAGACACGATGTGTTGCTACTGAAAATGGGGAGTAAATCTTCATGATTATATTTCAATTAAGTATGTATTTCGTTGTAAATTTCCCCCATTTACTTGGACACCGCGATGCATAATGGCAGGAGAAACAGACAGCTGGCGAAAAACCAAGAAAAATAAATAGAACAGTGAACATGTGTTTATCTGCGTGTGGGCACGAGTTTGCATTTGTATGAGCGTGAGTGTAAATAACATTTTCCCATACATTTTGCGGTTTTTTGAAATCTCAGTTCTCCTTCTCACTACAGAAAGTGTTGAACAGGAATGTTTTGACCCAGAATACCTTTTTTGCGTCTCCCACATTGACTCCTCAGTATTTACCTGCCAGGAGGACAACAGTAAAAGAATTCATCATGAAAATATTTAATGACATTTTACAGGAGGCAGTTTATATTTTCTTGCCAATAATAAAATTGCTTACTTGATAACTATCTCTCAAAATGTTTTTATTTAAACCAGCCCTTCAAAGTGGTATATCCAGTTTTGGTGTGGTCTTCAACTCTAGGTTCCATAATAGAAGGGAGGTGGGACTAGGACTTGTAAACACTTGCAGATTAAACTCCCAAGTCCTGTAATGCCCGCTGAATCCTTGCCATCTGGCGCTGATCCCTGAAGAGTCCTGCCTGATAACCCGAGCTCACTTTTTAACCACTACCCATTTTTCTTCATTCAGTACCATAGAAATCAGAGCATACTTGATAAGAGTGTGCAGCTCAGGAGGTGTAATAGCAGTGGATCTGAACCCCACTCCTACCTATTAAGGTAACTACATTTAGCTCAATTGGGCTGTCATAAAGACGACACACCCTTTACCCACAACTTCCCTCTTCTGGATATTTTAGACTTTTTTCCTGCTAGGTTATTGGAAAGCAGTTGGGGCAATGCAGTGGCTTTGAATGCCAGACTCACGGCCATTCAAAAGAGATTTTCACTAGTGCATCACTCCAGAATCCAATTCCATATCCCATGATTTGGACATGAAAAACAGGAAAGATTTGCAGTACGTAAAAAAGATTGTATTATGGAAAGTGGTAAGCATATTATTCTGATCTGTACTTGTTAAGAGATCAGGGGAACACTAGATGCAGGATCCAAAAGTGTTTATTGAAACACCAAACACTGAATGAGAAAGGTAGGCAACAAGCCAGAAATAAAACACAGTGCACATGCACTGAACCAATGGGAAATGTAAGGTACACTGCCCAAGGCAGGGGAAAACAAAGGTACACACTCCAAGAGTGGCAAAACTAGAAAAACAAAAACTGAACCTAACTAAACTGATGGAAACACTGGGAGACTTAGACAAGGGCCAGACAAGAAGTGGGTGCTGCAGAACACAAGACTCGGGAATCACACAAAGGAAATATTCGGGACGGCACAGGAGCAGAGCTTTCACAGTGTAGCGCATTGCAAATACAAAGTTCCGTCTGACGGTCTCCTCTCTCTTCCTCTCATGGATTTTGGCCCGTCGGCAAGAGACAAAGCCGGCGGGCACTGGGACCATGTTCCCAAAGAGGTTAGAGGGTCCCAAACGCACAGGCTGAGTAAAAACACAAAAATCTTAAATATAAATAAAGAAGATTAACCCATTTATGCCTGAATTTTCTTTTTTTTTACTTTTTTATGTTATTATACTTCAAAATACCACTCTAATAGTCATTCAAACAGGACACTTTTTCTTAACAGTCCTCATGTGAGAACGCTAGGCATCAATGGGTTAAAATAGTCCCAGAGGGGAGCAGCAGCACAACACACAGCAGGGCTCAGGAGCTCAAACAAAATACTGCTGCACCAAAACAGGTGCAGCCCACTCATAAATACTAAAACTTCACCTCCACCTTAACGAGCAATAGGTGTGGCTCGTTAAGGTGGAGGCAAAGAATGCAGCAGCTGTTGTGATCCTGCATTTTCTGTCTTTGCCTTGCCCATGTACCATGTCTTTGCCATGCCCATGTTCATGTCTAGTTCAAGTTCTGTGCCTGGCCTAGTGCCATGAATTATTGATTCTTGTGTTTTAGTGACCACTGCTTCGACTGACCATTCTTGGACTATGTATTGTGTTTTTGGTTATTAGGATTTCTTGTTTGATTATGTCCATGTTTTAGTTTATGCCATGTTTTGTATTCATAGCCATGTTTTTTTTCCACGCTTTGCACTTTGTCTCTCCCGTCTTGTCATGTGTGTATCTTTGCTCACGGTCCCTTGTCTTGTGTGCCACTCATTCGGGTGATTTATTGGTTTCTGGGTTTCAATCTTCTTTCATTATCTTGTGTTCTTCCTTCCTCTCTCTTTTACTGTCTTACTAACACATACTAACAGTTTGTTGTTTTTGCTAATTACTAACCCACTGTAACCCTATATATTTTGACTAACTTACTAACAAGCACTCGGGATTGTATAGCTGCACTTACTAATTGACTAACGATCTCTCAGCAGTCGCCCTATTCTAGTCTCCGCCTCCTTGCCTTTCCCTAATTATCTCTGCTGCAATTTTCTGTGGCTCTCCACAAATGCTTTGTGCTTTCCTTTCTCTAAACTATGCACTTTTAGTACTGCGTGCCTGGAGCTGTTTGTCTGTCCATAGGTTTGTCTTGTTATCCCTGTCTGCATTTTGGCTTCGGCTAAATTCATGTAATTAGTTTATTCCAAATGTGTCACTCCTTGATTATTGTTCCATTGATTGCACCTGTGTTCCCTGATCATGTGTTCTCCCGGATGTCTATATAAGATGTCTGTTTGATTCTCTTCCTTGTCAGATCGTTCTTCCTTGTTTCCTGTGCTACGCTTCTCTTGCCTTGATTCATAGTGATTTATCTTTCTGACTGGACTGCCCTAGACACCGAGTTTTGCCTATTCCCTGTACTTTTGCTGCATTCTTGTTTTTCGACCTCTTTTTGTCTGACTTCGATTTTGTGATTGGTGCCCTGTGTTTGACTCTGGATTTCGCCCATTGGACTCTGATTTTGGATTGCGGACATTGTACTGTTGCCAGCTCTGTTGGGGGGTTTCCTCCTTCAGAAATAAAGCCTCCTTTTTGTATTCTACTGGTTTTCGCGATTGGTTCATTTCGTAAAACCCAACAGCAGGGGGAAGGGCCTGCAAGACAACACCATGACAGGACGCCCAGCCCCGGACACTCCTGTTGTGGTGATGTCCTGCAGGCCCTTCCCCCTGCTGCATTCTATTGCTCGTTAAGGTGGAGGTGAGGTTTTAGTATTTATGAGTGGGCTGCACCTGTTTATGTGCAGCAGTATTATGTTTGAGTTCCTGAGCCCTGCTGTGTGTTGTGCTGCTGCTCCCCTCTGGGACTATTTTAATCTTCTTTATTTATGTTAAAGATTTTTGTGTTTTTACTCAGCCTGTGCGTTTGGGTCCCTCTAACCTCTTTGGGAACATGGTCCCAGCGCCCGCCGGCGGGCCAAAATCCATGACACTTCCCCTCTGAAATACCCACAAGAGGAGGCGGGGACTCGGAACTCAATCTTGAATGGAAACAGAAACACATGGGATTAATAAAACAATTATACACGAGAACGGGGTTAACAATGATGACTCTAGACAAGACGCTGAGACAATCAAACCAGACAGTTTAGATAGAGGTACTTTAAACGTGACAAGTATAAAACACCACGAGAGAAGCAAAGGAAAGCATAGCTTTAAGCACAGTTAATCAGGGAAAGCTTAGGGAGGAATTAGAAAAGCTAGAAACACTTGCACTCGCTAATGAGTTGATTAGGTTAATACTACGTGGCGAAATATATACAATCACCCTCAAATAACTGCTGGTTAGTATGTTAGTATGATCCTATCAGAGAACGCATTCACTCAGAATTAAGACCCAGAATTAAGCACAGCTGAAAGCAATGAAATACCACAACCGATTCCGAATGAGGAAACGTGATTGGACAACGAGAAGCAGGCATACTGAAGGCTGTCACACGACATCACTGGAGTTTGGGCAAGAGAGAATTGTCAGACGGTGGGAATGAAAGCTGAAAGTGTGAGGGTGAGTAAGGCAGGGGGGGAAAAACCACAATGACAAATATAAAAATAATAAGCAGAAAGACAAAAACAGCACACGTGAGGCAGAACCATAACAGCACTGTGCACAAAAAAAGAAGTTTATATTTTTAAGTACAAGTGCGTCGGATGACAGTCTCATGTTTCTCAGAAGGCAACTTCAATAACATCATATAGGGTCAATCCGTGTCAATTCAACGAATGGCTCCCACATGACCCCCTCAGATTTTCTTGAAAAAAATCATGTTGGTGGATTTACTTCTTAATAGAATAATCCCAAAATTGTAGGTCTCAACTGCCAATAGTTTGGCCACAAAAAATTATTAAAAGGACAAAGGTTTGAGTGAGTTTTAGCCTTTTTTTTAGCATTGCCTTCTGAGGTTCTAATTTTCTCTCTTTCCCAATATGAATTTTTTAAATTGTTATGTATTGGAATGGCGCACATGTGGGAAAGAGGGAGGAGAGAAGGCGTGTTTGGGTATAACACAGTCAAATCTTCACCAATCGAATGAGCTGTTCTACTCACCTTTTATGTGTTGTAATATAGAAGCCTCTGTCCTATATCTGCATGATGTGTGAATGTTGCGTTTTACTTTGCTGCTTCAGGCATGTTTTCTGCACCGCTTATGTCTATATTAAGCATTACAAATATGAGTTAGCTGGCTTGCTAGGGCATTTGCAAATTATTACCATTAGCGAACTTGAATGGAATTTCAAAACGAAACTACGTCAGATCATTCAAACTTATTAAGTTGGAATGAAATATGACGGTTGCTCATTTATTTCTTCTGCCTGCATCATTGGGACGAGAAACAATGGATAGCGTGTTCCTATTATGACACCCTGTTGCTGCTTAAAATTTTGGGATTAACGTGCATGTACAACAATGCAAGATACGTTACACATTTATTTTCAATATGTGATCTTTTCTCAGTATGACATCATAGCAATCAGGCTGTATTCCTTTCCCCCACTAAAAAACGATAAAACCTAAGTGACAATAATAGTATTAGGCCACTTGCACACTGGACGTAAAAAATGTTTTTCGCGCGACAAATTACATTCAAAGTCAATACAAAGACGCGAATGTCTTTGCATTGACTTTGAATGTAATCAGTCGTGTGGAATATTTGTTTCGCGTCCGGTGTGAAAGCAGCCGAAGGGCACATACCCACATAGCCTACACACGCACTTGCACCCACATGTGCACATCTCTCTCGCTCTCTCTCTCTCTCTCTCTTTGATCTGACATCAGGACAATTGATATAGATACTATGATTTATGTGCTGATTCAGATAGTTGCATTAAACAGCGTTTGCTGTAATTATTTATTGCATTGAAATGTTCCTGACACTCTGGAAACCTGCCTGTGAGGTTGTGGTGACGTGTGCGCACTGTGCGCCGGTCAGCTAAATTACCACTGCACATAAAGTAAATCAGGTTGGAGTTGGCGAGCTGTCTGCATAACTTCAGCTGAGACTTTTGCTACGATATTGTCACTGCGTCTTGATGAATATGTGACACCTCCCCCTACTACGCCGCCACACCCATCTCGGCGCACGTCCGTCTACCAAATTGGCAAAGTCGCTGCGCACGGTCTTGCACCACACAAAATTACCACTGCTCGGGCTGCAGGGGACAAAATTATCACTGCGTGGGCTGCGCCACGCTACACCATGCTGCACCACCCTGCGCTGCGCCAAGAAATTAGAGCCCAGTGCATCAAATCCAAATCAAGTTCACCTGAAAGAGCAGGTTTTTGTTAATGATATATCCAAAAATTGTGATGGTGTTCTTTCTCTTTTTAAAATTTTTAAAATTATGTTTTATATTGGAATGCTAATTCTTGATTATAGCTTTATGGACAACTCTGCAATTATGTCAGCGATCTCAAATTTTGTACAGTGCCTTTTATAAACCATTTGACATTAACTTTGAATACAAATCAGTGCCATTCACACTAGTATACGGAAAGATATTGAAGATTGAAAATGGAAATCAAAATAAGCTTTATTGCAGTTCGAAATCTAGCATTTTAAGCATGTGACAGTCACAGTACACAATTGTACAAAAAGTACTGTCAAAATTATTTCAAAGTAAGGCAGCATCTAGTCTGCAATTAGTTCTTAGAAAATAAATGTTGCAGATGACCATGCCCTACATACCCTACCTACTCACACACATATACTTTTCAACTTTATTGTGATATTGATAAATCTGCAGCATACAAAAGTACAAAAAAAATGTATCAGTTCTAATGAATTGCACAGAATGAATATGATAGAACATGTTCTGCCAATTTAAAGAGTCACTTGAAGTCCTTCATGAAAACATCTGCAGCTCCTATATCTTTTTTAGCACACAGCTACAGCCTGTGGTGGGGGAAGGAGCTTCCACCTTTCAAATTATGTGCTGTTCTGGCACTCAGCATATATCTTCCCTTCTGGGCCAATAAAAGCTCTGTCTGGTCCATGGGGGTGCATGAACACTATCAGCACATCTTGCTCTTCCTTAGATGTATTTCTTATGATGCCTAGCCACCACTGCTTATCATACACACAGGATTTAGCTCATCATATTTATCTTGGAACATACAAAAAATAAAATAAACTAAAAGCATTGGCAAAATTAGTATCAGCCAATTTCATATTATGTTATTACTTACAAACTTTGACCAGCTTTAGCTTCAATGTCAATTTGAATTTTAATTCGAACAAGTCAGTTGCAATAGAATAATTTCCAGCTTAAAAAGTTACAGCTCGAGGTACTTTGAAATGATTTCTGGTAATTGTTTTGTGTTGTCACTGTTATGGCCCCAATTTGCTACGTCATATAAGACAGCAAGGGATGAAAGACAAAATTTTAAAACTAAAACAGATTTAATTCAACAAAGACTAACACTAACCTAGAAATTTATTCTACTGACCAAGATTGATAATATACATGAAAGAAAATATTTACACTCCCTTGAGATGGGGGTGCTTGGTGATGTTCCGGGTGAGAAAAATGCTCCAATACAGGCAAAAATCCAAAGAAGCTTCACAGGTCTTGAAAAGAGTGACAGGTCTGGTCAAGTGTATCCTTCTCCTTGCAATTTCTCCTTCTCAAATTCTCTTTGTTTTTCTTCTCTTGCTAATTTTTCTAACTCAAACTGCCATTCTTTTTCTTTTTCCTCCCTTTCAATCTCTAGCATTTTTAATTTAAGTTCCATTTCTATATTTGGATTTTCCACTGGAAACTGTTCCAGATCTCCTGGTGCAAACACATTTTCATCAATGTAATATTCAACAATCTCTCTAGCCAGTCTTCCTTTTTGCATGGCTGGTTTTACCTCTGTCAGCTCTAAATGTCGGCATATTTCTAGCAGTTCTGTCTTTTTAAAAGATTTCAAAACCTCTACGGTGGGAGATGCCAAGAAATCATCCATTGCTGTTGATCTGTCAATATATATATATATATACAGGAAAATGCAAAAAAATAATTTTACAATTTGAAATGTTATATTTTCAATAAATGACTCACACAATGCTCTATCCCGGACTTGAGCCCCCAATTTGTTATGGCCCGAATTTGCTACGACATATAAGACAGCAAGGGATGACAGGCAAAATTTTAAAACTCAAACAGATTTAATTAAACAAAGACCAACACTAACCTACGAATTATATTACTGACCAAGATTGATAATATACAAGAGAAAAAAAATGTACAGTCCCTTGAGATGGGGTTGATTGGTGATGTTCCAGGTGAGGGAAATGCTCCAACACAGGCAAAAATCCACTAAAAAAAACTTCACTGGTCTTTAAAAGAGTGACAGATCTGGTCAAATGTATCCTTCTCCTTGCAATTTCTCATACTACTTTACTCTCTTTTTTTCTCTCCTTATATACTCTTTTGCAGCCCCCTCCCACATTTAGACTTTTTTTTCTCTGGGACTTTCCCCTCTCAGACATGCCCAGGACATGCCCAAACCTAGCTTCAGACTGGGCTTAACAAAAAAAAAGTCTTTCCACATTACATCACATACTTAAAATACTTAATTTTGAACTGCAATAAAGCTTATTTTAATTTCCATTTTCAAGCTTCAATATCTTTCAATATACTAGTATGAATGTGACTAATATGTATTTAAAGTTAATGTCAAATGATTTATAAGAGGCACTATACAAAATTTGAGATCTCTGACATAATTGCAGATCTGTCCACAAGACTACTGTCAGGTCTCACCTCACCAGGGCCAGCATTCCGGCTGAGTAAAACCTGGAACAGCTGTTGCACTCAGCAAGTCTGTCATGGCGACGATCTGGAGTCAGGTTAAGACCCCGATGAGGACGACGAGCATGCAGTTCAGCTCCCCTGAGACGGTTTCTGACAGTTTGTGCAGAAATTCTTTGGTTATGCAAACCAATTGTTTCAGCAGCTGTCTGAGTAGCTGGTCTCAGACGATCTTGGAGGTGAACCTGCTGCATGTGGAGGTCCTGGGCTGGTGTGGTTACATATGGTCTGCGGTTGTGAGGCCGGTTGGATGTACTGCCATATTCTCTGAAACGCCTTTGGAGACGGCTTATGGTGGAGAAAAGAACATTCAATGCCCGAGCAACCGATCTGGTTGACATTCCTGCTGTCAGCATGCCAATTGCACGCTCCCTCAATGCTTGCGCCATCTGTGGCATTTTGCTGTGAGACAAAACTGCACATTTCAGAGTGGCCTTTTATTGTGGACAGTCTAAGGTACACCTGTGCACTAATCATGGTGTCTGATGAGCATCTTGATGTGGCACACCTGTGAGGTGGGATGGATTGTCTCAGCAAAGCAAAAGTGCTCACTATCACACATTTAGACAGATTTGTGAACAATGTTTGAGAGAAATGGTAATATTGTGTATCTGGAATGAATTTTAGATCTTTGAGTCCATCTCATGACAAATGGGAGCAAAAACAAAAGTGTTGCGTTTATATTTTTGTTGAGTGTAATTAAAAGGAACCTTGTTTCCTTTTTTACCCCTCAGCCCGACAAGGGCACGAGGGGTATTGTCGTCCCTTCGGCGGGCGGGCGGCTGCCAATTTTGTCCGGGCTATTTCTCTGTAACTACTTGGGTTAGGAAGTTCATATTGCATATGTGGACTCCCCATGGGGGGAAGGTGTGCCTTTTCGAGGTTTTGTCCCAGTTTGACCTTTGACCTTGCAGCAGTGACCTTCGGGGCTGAGGGGTATTGCCCGCTTCAGCGATGCCCATTTTTCTTTGCTTACTTCTTGCAATAAGTAGTGAGCTTTTCTCTTAGCCATGGTATTGCCACAGTGTTCGCTCACTTTTTTTTTGGAACCATGTTTCCTTTTTGTTTGCATCTATTATACGCTCTCCTGCTTGCGTGGTAGACAACATACTCTACAACTAAATCCACCTTTGCACTTGAATCCAGTCCATGTTTTCTTGGCCTCCATGCCAACCATTACAACTATGAAGCTATAATCGAGAATTAGCATTCCATTATATAAATTAATTTAAAAAATTCATATTGGAAAAGAGAGAACACCATCACAATTTTCGAATATATCATTAACAAAAACCTACTCTTCAAGGTGAACTTGATTTGCATATTTAATATACAAACTTTGGAGGTCCTAACTCAAGTATTTTTTAAGACATTCCAGCTCAATTTGAACTTCAGAAGGCGATGCTAAAAACTGGCTTCATGTCCCCAATGGGGGACAAATTGAACTGCCAGGTCTCAGGAAGACAAAGTTACTGGGTTTAATTAGATTTTATGTCCCCTTTCCAGCTCTGCTCTTCTTTATCAGATACAGCATTACATGTTCTGTCATAAAGAAAGCACCAGATTCTGATGTATTAAGATCGCGCCCCAGGATTAGATGCAGCGTCAAAAGAAGTTGATGAACAGCATTGATTTTTCTTCTCTGTTTCAAGGTAGCTTCATTGACTAAAAATACTTTCCCTTAAATTATACCCACTTAAGTTCACAACCATTTACTCCCTGAGTGTGCTGGAACCAAGTAGTTAGAATAGAAACTACAAGGAGACTTTTATTTTGTCACGCTGAGGTAAATGATTTCAAAATGAGCAACAGAAGGGTATGGGTATGTGATAGTTCTATGGAAGTTATTTGGATAAAGGAGATTATGGCGATAACAACAATGAAGATAATAGGGAAAAAAAAACTTAAAAATACTTTTTGCAAATGTTACTGAGTACTCAGCAGGTTTAAACTGATACCAAGGAAAAGACTCCCTAATACAGACTTATGAAAGTAATGATATGGTAACGCCCATTGTCTCAAACTACTATGCAAATATTCTAATGTACACAACCACACAAAAGCTTGCGACCATTGGTCATCCACAGAGCTCTTGCTATTCCAACCAATAAAAGTGCTTGAATCAGAATAATTACATATAGATGAGGAGAAAAAAACCCCACCAATATGTACAACAAGACAATTTGTAATATTTTAAGCATTTGGGGGCAAAAAGTTTTCAAATGATAAATAACATCAATTTAGTGATACCTATCAAAGTACCTGGCAAAACATTGTCACTTCTTTTGAAAATAAGGCTTTTAGGATATTAACTTTATGAAGGTATTGTCTTCAAAGGATTTCAGCTTGGACAGCAATATTTCCCATTAGCATGTCGCTGATAAAACTCCACACAAACTGTTCAGGTTACACCACAACAGCCCTATGGGGTTTAAATCATTTGCATTACTGGCATGTGAGTTTACACTTGTCTTTTTCCCTGCGGCTATCAAATCATTAAAAGCTCAGCTGCAACATGCCAGTGAAACTGTATATGCAAAAAAGTTATCAAGCCTAACAAAGACCAATCCAGTCCCATGGCGGTTGATATTGTGGGAGGTATTTAGTGAGTCTCATATACCTGTGCCCTCTTTTCTTCTGTTTCGGAAAAGGAGCCTCACACTCATCAGGCTCCTTATTATCCAGTTTCTTTCACAGGTCATATTTATCAGCCATTTAAACATTAATTGAATAATGCCAAATGACCAAAGGTAACTTATAACTCAAAATCTACACTCATTTTTATACAGGTTGCATCAAACAATTTTCTTCTTTAGCTTAATCAATCTTGTCCCTGTACTCTTTCCTGAAGTCAAACAAAACCACAAGGGACATCATGTAATTATTAACACTGCTACAATTGACTATATTGGAAAAGGAATTCAAGTCTTTGTTTGATGATGGAGTGTAGAGTACACTGTTGATGAATTGATTCGAATGGAACCTGTGTGCAGTAATTGGAAAGCTTGAACTGGAGGTTTACAGGGAGAAAGGCAATCAAAACCCCTCCAACACATTTCACTTTGACACCTAGCACAGGAAATGTATACAAAAAAGACAATGAACGATGGAGAAAACATATTCAAATACGTATTAGCATTATTTGACCATGTCTTTTGTTTATGTGGGTGCGTTTGCAAATGTGCTTTTTCATTCTCTTGGAAAGAATGGTTTTGAGGCACTTCAAAAAAATAAAATGAATCAAACTATTCACATGTTTGTGCAATGCCACTCATGCTTTGTCACCACATGAGAACATCAAACAACTCTGGCAACACGCAAACCATGGAGGAGTTTCACAAATAATGAACATTGCAAAGGCAGTAAGGAAGCACTTGACACAATATTGGAATAAATTGGGCCATGCCTGCTCCACGACCCCTGTTTAATGGTCTTTTGATGACGAAAGCAGACAATTTGCCTGAGATTTTGTTCACAAATGATGGAAAACTTTAATCTAAGAAGGGGTTGCATAGAGATCACAGGGGAAGACAACAGTTCCAAATTAGGTTTTACAAGTATTTATTTAGTTGGGCCAGAAATATAATATTATTTCTGTGATTCATTGTCTATTGTCTTACTCCCTTTTAGTGTGCAGAATATTGGTCCATTTCTCCACTACATCACTCTTTGGTCTAAACTCCAGCAGAATGAATAACTTTAGAGGTTCTCAAATTTTCTCCCTGTCTTCCTGAAGTTACATTACCCAAAGGTCCTCTTCAATCTTTGCCCCATTCTCCCAATCTGTTATCTTCTTCTGGATGAGAAGCTACCAGCATTCCCTTCATTGTCCCAAGTCTGACTGATATTTTTGTTTTTCCCTTTAAATGGTCAGAAAACATTTCTATCACCGCTAGCTTACTGATTCAGGGTCATTATTCATACACTTGTATAGGTCTTTATACTAACCAGAGATATGCTTAATAAACAGTTTAGACAAGAAATGTGAGTTATTTGTTTTTAAGAGAATATTTTGCTACATTATTGTTCAACATAATCTCTTAGTTTATTCCTGAAAATGACTAATTTTTACTTTTTTCAGAGTTGAATTGAACATTTGTCACCACATTAAACAGAGGATTTATTTCTTTGGATATGCACAGTAACAGTGGGGCAATCTACTTCTCAGATCTTTGCCCAGATCTGATAAAAAAGGACCCCACAATACAGTTATGAGTAGATTACCCAAAGTACTCTCTGTTTCGCCTGTAATACATACCATGGCTTTTTTTTAACCTGACACTGGAACGAGTTCAATTAATCAATGTCATTTTTTCACATATAGACCACAGGTGATTTTATTGTTCGAACAAAGAATTACTTCATCAGACATTCCGATGAAACTTTCACCCAGTCTGAAATGTCTAACGGCTGGTATTGCCAACGATCAGCGAAAGCTTGTTGTTGTTGTTGTTGCACAATAATCTGGGTAGTATGCAAAAAGAAACTCTCCAGGCAATTTTGCCAACCCTCAGGAAGTTAGTTTACCCTCAAGATTTAGTTTCCTTTTTCCTTTAGACTAGTACTTCCTGTATAATCGACAGGGTTTCAATGTAGTCACCGCAAAATAAGAAAGTTCGTGTCTGTTCGGAGAGCATATACGATTGCATTGTCTTTAGTAAAATCGCAACATATCTTGGTCAGTGTAATTCCGACTGTACGACTAAGGAACGCCTGAAGTCGAGTGTACTATTGCTACAGGAGAAGGGGAGTGTCAATTCCTATGTACCGCAAGTCCCGCCTCAGCGTGATTTCTGCGGAAAATTCAGGGATATAAAATGTAGGATCTCAACAGTCACTGAAGTTATGCAAGGGCTCAGGATCAAAACGACTGGCGTCTGTTGTCCACGAATCAGTTTCATGCGCCCTGAAACCTTGGACATTGGTGTGTTTTGTTTAAGAGTGTAAAACAACTATCTTTCCCCTCATTTCGCTGGCGTTTCTGCCGGCAGATTGAGTTGAGCACAGCCATGGCAGGGAGCGGGACTGATCAGCGGGCTCTGCAGTATGAGCAAACTTTGGTAAGTTCACTTGTAGCCGAATCACTGGTTGGGTATATGTTGTGTATAACGCTGATGAAGTTCACTTCTTAATGACTGAATGTCTGTGCAAAGCTGATGACAATTCAACCATTATCCGCCCGATTTCTAACTTCTGAACGCGCTTCAGCGAATATACAATGATGAAAACCGGCTTTGCAATAAAACGTCACGTTTCACAATATTTTCAGATGCAAGCTCGTTTGCAAGTACATAGATTGCCAGCCATCATTTAATCACTCCCTCATTTTCTGGAAGAAAGGTACTTAGTGCTAGTGAGATCATCCGCACAGCTGGATCTGTAGTCATAATGACAATGTCCATCAAGGTTATCTGTCCACTCCCTCCTATCTTTTCCATTGCGGAAAGGTTGCTTCAGTCAGACCTAATTCAAGCACAGAATTTAGGGTATCCATTGGCGTTTTGAAGTAGGTTCTGCTTAATGTATGCAGGCTGCTGGCTTGTATGTCTTGAGCAGACTGAGAGTCTGCATATAGTTCACTTATCGTGGAACGTTAACATTCAGTGGCACACGAGATCGGAGAGCCAGTGACGCATGTTGCGTGCCAGACGGTGGGCACCGGAGTTGCGAGCTCGATTAGTATTGCTACAGTTGCACCAATGCACAGTTTATTACCTAGATTATAGAACACTTTGTGGGACATGTACCTTGAAATGATGAGGCGCTGCGATGAGGATGGGTGTTTTTGCGCTGAAGCTGACTTTAACTTACTGGATGACTTTTTAAGTCCAAGTGCTGCCAGTTAAATATCTTCAAGATTTCAGTGTGTGCCACGCTGTTTAGTTAGCCGACGTTAACTAAAAAATAAGAATTTTCTTAAAAAAAAAAAAAACATTATTCCACGGAATGCAGTCAGTTGATGTGTGGTGTAGTGAAACACGACCAGGCATTTATTTATGATTTTAACAACTGGTGTGTATAGGCTACTCCACTTTTTCAAGGTATCGTGAGTATTCATTTTACATCAAAATAGAAATTGGCATTTGCCACGCTCCCATTCTGAGCACTGGGCGTTCAAGCAGAAAAGAAAGTTCCCATAACGGTCAGAGTGAGCGATTAACTGATTTAATATTGGCAAACGAACCAGCGAACGCGGTACATCGACCAATCGATTCCCATGCCCGAGTTGAGGCAGGCTTTAAGTAGGAAATCTTTAGCCCCGAAAGCACTCCGTTGTACCGTGAATTCGTTCACTGCAGAAAGTTAGACTAGCGCTTTTTTTTTTCTACGACCACAGGGGTTGCATAACTTTGCCGCTGATTCAGCACTGGACGCGGAATCACCTCTTGCAGCTCTGCGTCTCCTCATGAGGCTGTTACCTCCGTGTCTCGCGGTGCTGAATCTCTGCTCATATCTGTACACGGGCCCTGAACATCTGCCCCATCCTGCGCTGATTATCCATTGTCAGTGTGCTTTCAGGGCCTATCCGAAGCTAAATTAACTGAATATTTGGCCGAGACATTTTTCGAATGACACATTTCAGTGCAGTTCAATCTGTACCCAGATAGCAAGCTCCTCCGCTCCGGATCTGCCACGGATCTGCCCTGGCTCCAGCTGATCCGGGGAAGATCCGCGGAAGATCTGGAGCGGGGGAGCTTGCTATCTGGGTAACCTCTTCCCATTTCTGGCTGTGGCTGCCGTGTTGAGCTTCATTAGGGGCTGTGAAGAAGTTGAATATGGGTGGAAGGCGGAGAGGGGAAAAGGGATTGCGATTGGACTGACCGCACAATCATTACAGGCAGTGACCGTCTCACTCACCACATTTCTGTGGACAGCTGAGGTCTTTATCAGCATGTGGAAATGATGAGGGGCATATTTGACTGGGGCTCTGTCATTGCCACTTCTTTAACTGTTGTATGGGATACAGAATTACATTCTCTGCCGCAGGACAAAAACTTCAAAGGCAAAGCCTGCAAATGACAACTGACAGTCTAGACTTCATGTTGAGGGTATTGCTCCCATATGGAGTGAAGCTTGAAGTAATTGCAACTCTTTACTTATTAGTCTCCATACCAACACATACAGTGCTCAATGTATTATTCTATCCTTAGACCTAGGCAGTATTTAACACAAGTTAAGTTTATTGGGCTTCCTGTCCTCCTGAGCCTGGTGTCCCCACCTGATAGTAGCCCTGGCTGTTTCTGTTCCTGCGAGTGGTGTTTACCTATTTCCTCCTCCAGCATCAGAGCATTAGCTATATTCAGATCAGTGATGTTGCCCTTTTTGTGCTGCAGTGTGGTGGTGTTTTGATGTTGGTCCTGGAATGAAGTGGAGCGGGCAAAAGTACATGTTCACTGGGTCAGATAAGAGCAGTTTTAAGAATGGTGATAAGAGACCCGTGAGCGCAATAAAGCTTGGTCTGATTTGTGCCTGTCTTGTGTAAGAGAGGTAAACTGCTCTTGGCCTTGTTATTCAGCAAGACAGCGCAATGGGCCTGCAGTGAGCATTCTCACTGAATGTTACTCTTTCTCAGACCGAGCATATGAATGCTAATGCGAGGATAATTTGCTGCTATGTAGATTATACTGAACCTAAAGTATGTGTTACACTAGAATCACTGTGTGTGTGTGTGTGTGTGTGCGCCATGTTTACCTGCTATTATGGGGACCTCACAAGATATGTAATTCCAGATTTCTCTGTAATTGTGGGGACATTTTCAGGTCCCCTCAAAAAAATTGAACTATTTTAGGGTTAAGGTTGGGGTCAGGTTATGTTATATTATGTTAAGGTTACGGTTTGGGTTATGTACTGTTGATGGTTAAGGTCAGGGAAAGGGGTTGGGGAATGAATGGAAGTCTACAGAATGTCCCCACAAAACATGAAAACAAGTGCGTGCGTGCGTGCTTGCTTGCTTGCGTGCTTTCTTGTGTCAGTAGCCTGTCATGGTTGTGTAAGCATCATAGCCCAGCAAGATTTATTTGCGCTAGTGAGCTTCCTTTTGTCATCAGGATCAGGTCACTCATTTGCTGTGGAAGTGGCCGGAGGTGCAGGAATTTTCCAAGCATTTGTATACTAAACAATATACTTCCTTTAACAGCTCATTATGGCTATTATATACAGCCTTGGGGTAAATAACTGTAATTTGACCTGAGTTAACATTTACTTTGGAACATAATGGGCACTGAAAGTGTCTTTCACAATATTTACACAAGGTGCAAATGAAACTAAAGTGTTCTGTGTAACATCAAAGCCAGTACAGAGTTGAGAAATCTTTTACAATGAGATTCCTTTGAAGGAAAACCAAACAATTGAATATGGAATTTCTTTAGTCTGACACATGCCTCGGTTGACTTATTGTAATAAGTGACATGAGTCGTGCTGTTTTGAGCTCCTTGCCTGTTTCTGGTTGCTCTTTGCAGTATTGAGCTGAGTCACTTTGACTGACTTTTTTTCTGTTTTTTTTTTTTTTCTGCCTTATGAGTGACAGCTATGCGCCCACCAAGTATCTCCACAGTGCCCAGTGGCCACCTTTCTTCCCTCCCAGACACAATGCATGATTGAAACAATGTTGCATGGCATTATGAGTAGTTGGTAAAGTTCAAGAGTATATGTTTTCATTTTAGATTAAATGAATGGGCATCTCTGGGAGCAAAGCAGAGGTCACAACTACCTTTAAGTTTCGAGAGCTAAAGGCACGCGGTCAAGGCGGATCAGCTCTATTTTATTTCCTCTAAACATGAGGTGTGATTTTGGCCATTCGTTCGTTAAAATGACCTTTTCTTCTCCTTTTGGGGTCTCGCAGACCTTTATTTCTTCTTTTCTTTACACACATACATTTGTTATCCCTTTATCTAACATTTGACAGAGTTAAACCAGGAGCTGCTGGGTTAGCTCACTTGGTTAAGGCGCCACGTTTGCAGAGCAGTAGTGACTACCATGGCGCGGGTTCGTTCCCCAGTCATACCAACTGGCAGTGGTCAGCAGCTTTTTCAGTGCAGCGCACGATTGGCTATAGCGTTGCGGGTATGCACATTGAGAACGGACTGCCGGGAAGGGCTATTAAAGATGGTTGCCTTGTTCGTTGCTCAAGCGCCTCCAGTTGGCCAGCCGGGCGTTCGTCAGTGAGATTCTAAGCTTGCTCATGTTCGGGAGAGGATTAAACCAGGTTGTCTCAGCATTGTTGCTGCTGTGTCCTTCCTAGGAAATCACGTTGGTGAACAAATCTCTGCCCATATTGACAACACTCGGGGATTCATTTGCATGGTACAGCTCAGCATGGACATATTTAGATTTTGGCTGCCATTGTTCACTTTATGCCCAGATGAAGCAGCCAATCTGTGCAGAGCCTTATTTTCATTGACAAATCGCTTACTTGAAATGGCGCTTGGTGCTTGAAATGAGGGGAGTGGATGAGAGAAAGGGACTGGAGACTGGCTGCAAATATTGACTTTGACTTTGCTGTATTTTTAATTTTTTTTTCCTCCTTATAAGTTTCAACAATCTCAAAAGTACCATTTGGGACCTTCAAATTTTACAAGTCTAAGAATTACCTTTTTGTGGATTTGAAAACCATTTATTCCATTCTAACTTTTATCTTAATGTCTCCTGCATTGTCGCTTTCTGTCGTCATCAGCCATGTCTGAATTAAGTTGTTTTGGCATAACTCTAGAATCAAAATTGTCTCTGTATTGCAAATTTATTCTAAAACTATTGTAGGAGAAAATGCAGAAATCATTAAAGATGTGGATGCTGTTTGTGCGCTGGGCCTTAAACTGTATAATGGTTTTTCACTGTCTGGCATTACGGAATAATTACATAATCCTTGCCACCAGAAAGCATATTCCCTCCTGCAGAATAAAAAGTTATAGTGTATTTTAGTTGCTTTTCATTTTATTAGCACTCATCACAGATAATGACGTGCTGAGTTGCTGAGCGATGGGTATAGTGTGGCAGTCTGTATACTGCAGGAAAACTTTGTTAGAGGGGGCCTTTTTAACAGTGCCTGTGCCTGAGTGAATAATTGCTCCCTTCTGGGAAGAGGCTGAATTACTAACCATGATGGATGAAGTGATCTCAGATAATGATTTGTGGTACACTGTAGTTTTCATCTTGTTTTTTGGTGAATGTGCCTCCCATTTAGGTTTTAATGGTTTGCCCTCCCCCACCCTTGCAAAGCAGCCCTCCCACTTCTCCTCTTTGCTCAACCTCTCTCAATCTACTGCAGTCTTTGTTTTTCCCCCTTTCTGGACACGGTGGTTTATCAGGCTCCCTGACATCTCCCTCTTATATCATCATTTGCACTACACAAAATCAGCGCCTTTTGAAGTCACCTTGAATAGAGCGAGTCCGGTGAAGGTATTTCTGTGAATAGTCAAATCAAAGCCATTGGTAACTGGCAGTGCTACATCAAACAGAACAGCTGGGGAGCTGCCCCCCTGCCTGTGAATGCCGGTGCCTGAGCTCAGCGCTAAGCTGTCAGAGCTGCCGTTTAGCCTCCCTCAGCTGGCCTCCCTCCGCGCTGCTGACCATTGCGGCTGTGTCACAAAAACGGCGGTATATTGTCGTAAGAGGAGGGAATCAATCATAAGCACCCTACCCCAACCCGCTCGCAATTTTACTCAAAATGGCAGCAGTGTTGCTTTTATCGCTTATTAGTTCATTTGACTCGTGACTGGATATTTCCCATGTTGACGGGAAATGGTCAGGTCGTATTATTATTATTTTTATTATTTTTTGTTCAATTTAATGCTTTTACATTGGCTCATTTACTTAATGGTGTCTTGCAAGCAGCTCTTTCATGCTGGCCTGCACTGGGGTCCCTCTGACTGTCCCTGCAGGGTTTGAGCTGATGTTCTGCGTTAATTCTGCACGACATAGGCAGCCACTCCAGCACTATTTCTGTCACCCAGGAGCAGATTGGAACTGGTGACTTGTTGGCTGCTGTTAGTGTGAGAGGAATGAAGGCTCTTCTTTGGAGTGTGTGTGGTTAAACCAGGTAAATGTCGCTAACCAGGCCAGTGGTTAAAGGTCCCCTAATTATGCCGACAGGTGCTCAGCTAATTAGCCATGAGCCAGTTCAGTCTCCCCTACCTGACATCACGGGGGGTGACCACCCAGAATAATGAAATCTGATTGACTGCTTGGCTGAAGGTGATCAGTTCTTCTTGCCTCTGGTTGGTTACTTCCCCATGTGATGTCAAGAGGGGAAAGATGGCTTGTAGTAACTGATTAGCTGAGCACCTGGTGACATAATACGGGTCCTTCAATTCTCGTCGTTTCTATAACATTTGGATTTTCGGATGGGATGCTAGTCCATTTGCAGGTTACCCCTCCCCCCAGAATTTACTCAGGTTTCCCCAACTTTTGGCTGGTACTCAATTATACACCTGGGTGGAGTGGGGCTCTGTGGGAGTGAAGTGCATTTGCCTAAAAGCCCACCGCAACAGCTGTGGCAAGAACTCAAACTCAGCACCTTTCGATCCCAACTCTAACATGCTTAACGATTACGCCACTTCGTCTCCCTATACGAGAGCGTGTGGGTGGAGACCAAAATAAACTGGTGCATGATTAAAACGCATCCTCATGCGGAAGTTGGTCACTGAGAAGGGACTGTCGCTACGTTTAGGCCTATACTTCTGTGGGTTAGCCCATGGGATGACTGTCTAAATTTCTTGGTCGGGATTTTTGTGAGCATCTTTATATTGAATGATTGCATTCAGCCTGTTTGGATGCACTATTCTTCGCTTCACATAAAGTTGAGCAAATTCTCACTTCCCCTCAGAACTAGCAATAAGCGTATTTTATCTCTCGGGGAAAAGGACCACGGTGCCTGTCCTAAGGACAGGAACTTATGACTGTATTTTTTTTTTTTCTATACTTCCCAGTGCTTCATGTCTGAAATTGGCACAGTTGTGTTAAGAATAGGTTTGCTTTTGTGAAACTGTGTTGAAAGTTTCAAAATAACCAAATTATGTTCTCTCAATTGTACGCCATACTGTAGATCTGAATAACCTGAGGCAGCCATTGATTTCACTGTTGTCTGTTTTGAATATTGTTGTGCAAGAGTGGCAAATTATTTGAAGTTATTTGTATTGGTCTTATAGTGCAGCTGTAAGAAACTTCTGCCTCCATGTGTGAAATCTTAAAAGAAAATGCATTATGTCTTTCACCTGCTCTGTTAGTGAGTTAATTATAGTGAAGGCATTCACATTGAATGTTGAATCAGGGCTGACTTGACAATGCTGCATGGGCGCTTGGGTATTTATTTGCACTGTTCATGTATGAAGCAGCACACAAACTGAAAGGACTCCCTCCAACGGCGACATGGGTATGAAACTAACCCTTCACTTTATTTGATAGGTAAAAATATTGTTTGCTTTACACACTTGTTCAAGGTTTGCTTGTTCGCACAGCTTCGGGTTTGATCTTCGTTGTACGTTTCAAATATTTCTTGTCCGTTCTCACTATTCTACTGTAAATGCTAAAGCTAAAAGAACTGAACTACAAGATATGTCCACACCACTTGTCCCAGGACCTCTGTTGCTCTTTCCGAGGAAGATATCCTGCACTTCATTAATCTATTCTGGTCTCTTAACTAATTTTATAAAGTATAATATTAAAACGGTACCTTAGGAGATGGTGGTGGAAGGAGTAGTTATATGCAGTGGGTTGCAAAATTACTGCCGCCCCTGGAAAAATTCTAAAAAATCTATTCATAGAGCAACTCTAAGAAACAACACTTGAGAAATTCTGTACAATATTAATGTTTCAATGGAACCAACCAAAATCATTTATTTAATTAAAAATCAATTTTGTCCAAATCAAGGTTTTGCAATTAATGGCGCCCTTGAAGATTATTGTAAATAACATCTATCAAAATTAAAACAGGCATTCAATTCCACTTAAGTTTTATCTAACTGTTAAGGAACTCTATTGAGACATTACATCGCTTGCTTTTTCACTAGGGTATAAAAATGAGAACACGCATCGCAATATCCATTTGTCATCCAACACCATGAAGGAAACAAAACGGCTGTTGGTTCAAAACAGGCAGATGGTCATAGACCTTCATAAATCTGGTAATGGCTACAAGAAGATTCACAAACGATTGAATGTGCCACTGAGCACTGTCAGGGCAATTATTAAAAACTTCAAAAGATATTGAAATGTTGAAAACGTCAAGGATAGAGGGTGCAACTGCATTTTGCCCCCCAGGATACTGAGGAGGATGGTGAAAGAAGCAACAAAATCCCCAAGAATCACTGTGAAGGAGTTGCAGGCCTTGGTGGCATATTGGGGATCACCGGGTTTTAAAAAGCACCATCAGTTGCCACCTCCACAACTGCACATCTTTGGCTCTTTGGAAGGGTTGCCCGAAGAAAGCCTTTTTTGACCAGAAGACTCAGAAGTCAGCGCTTGGAGTTTTCAAAACGTCATTTATTTTATGATGGAAACAAAGTGCTTTGGTCAGATGAGACCAAAATTGCACATTTCAGTCAGAGCATCGGCATGTTTGGCGTCGAAACAGAGATGCATGCAAGGAGAAGCACCTCATACTTGAGGAGAAATATGGTGAATCAGTCATGTTTTGGGGCTTTTTACCCGAGGCCAAAGTATGGCCATTAGGTATTGCGAAGACCTTGCATCCGTCTGTCCGTCCGTCTGTGTAGATGATGATACAGTGCCGTGAAAAAATATATTCCCCCTTCCTTATTTCTTATTTTTTTGCATATTTGTAATACTTAAATATTTCAGATCATCAGACAAAGACAATACGAGTAAATACAAAATGCAGTTTTTAAATGATATAATTAAGGGGAAAAAGCTATCCTAACCTACCTGGCCCTATCTGAAAAAGAAATTGCCCCCTAAATCCTAATAACTGGTTGTGCCTCCCTCGGCGACAACAACTACTATCAAACGTTTGCAATAACTGGCAATGAGTCTTTCACATTGCTGTGGAGGAATTTTGGCCCACTTTTCTTTGCAGAATTGTTTTAAATCAGCCACATTGGTGGGTTTTTGAACATAAGCGCCCTGTTCAAGGTTATGCCACTTCATCTCAAGCAGATTTAAGTCCGGACTTTGACTAGGCTGCTCCAAAATCTTAATTTTAATTTTAAGCCATTCAGAGGTGGACTTGCTAGTGCGTTTCGGATCATTGTCCTGCTACATAACCCAAGTGCGCTTGAGCTTGAGGTCACAAACTGATGGTTGGACATTCTCCTTCAGAACCTTCAGAATCTTCAGAATGTTACACACCTGATGACAGTTAACTTAATTAATTGCTAAATGTTCTTTCACCTGATTCTCGTATAATATTAATAGCTTTTTCAGCCCTTTTTTGCCTTTGTCCCAACCTTTTTGAGACCTGTTGCTTTTTTTTGATAAAAATGTAAAATGCCTCATTCAACATTCGAGAGGTTATGTTCTATTGTTCATAACATATTGGCTCGTGATCTGAAAGTTATTGCATTTGGATTTTATTCACAATTTACACTTTGTCTAAACTATTTCAGAATTGGGGTTGTACTTTAAGGGGTCAAAAGGTCACATTCTTTGTGAACACTGTTTCCTTGATTACATCCACTATTTTTGTTGTAGCCGCATAAAATTTACAGCCTTTACGTTCTGGATAATCAGCTTGCAGAACATTAAAGTTGGATAACCTTGACCTGGTTAATGGGGTCAAAAGGTCACATTGTTTCTGAACAGTGTAACTTTCATTACGCCCTTGCACAACCATGACATTTTTTGGTGTATGTCAAATTCTTCAGGTGTACTCACTGGATAATCAAGTTGGAGGACATGGAAGCTACATGGCCTTCACCTACTTTGAATACCTTCTAATAACAATTTGATGTAGCAATATTATCAACCAAGCTGTTCAGTCACCTTCAACATAACATAGAATTTTGATGACTGCGCATCATGTCAGACCTCATATTCTGAATGCCAAACGATGTCAAGTCCCAGTTGCCCTGTTCCACACTTTCCATATAACCTGCCAGGTCCTAGATGAATTTGGACAATTACCTCTGTCTTTCACTCTTGAAACTTCTCGCAAGCCCAAAAGTATTAAACACATTGGCCCGTATGCATGAACAAGGTTTGACTTGTACTGGATGTAGGCTTATACCGAGAAAAGTTATTGCAGCTTCTGTGGTGTAAGAAAATTGGCATGCACAAAACGTAGTTAACTATTTGTGGAATAGCTATTGTGCGAATAAGCTATTCCATAGTCGTAGGGTTATTCCATGATTTATTGCTGTTTACCACAAATCTATTAATAGGCCCGCACTCACTCTTCATTACTCAGAATAGGGAATTTTCGCGAGCTAGTACGCGAACGCCAATCTATTGGCCGTCCGCTGTTTTTGTGGTCAGCGCACAAAAGATGGTTGTTTGCGTACAAGTTTCGGGGGTGTTTGCGGAAACACCCTAGTTAAAATAGGGTGACACTGAGGATGATGAGGTGGAGCCAAATGAATGTGTCGAGGACAATATGCAAGGGGTTCGAGTCAAGGCCAGGCTGATTGCTGATCATTTTGCCGGTTAAATGAGTATGCACTGCAGCCTTGAATGTTTGTCATATATTTTACTATCCCCCGCCGCATGATTAGCGCGATGTGGGGTATATAGCATTGGGCTCCGTCCGTCCGTACGCATGCATGTCAGTTATACAGTTATACTTTTTTGGTAAAGTATAAAATGAGTGGAAAATTGAGATGTAAATTTATTTTTTTTTTGAGCTTGTTTTTAAAAATATGCTTGCTTGTTATTGTGATTGTTATTTCACCCCCTCCCCCCCACCCCTCACGCAAGCGCTCGGTTTCAAATGAAATGTCCACGCATCTATCCTACGATAAATACCTTCTGTTCGAAAAAAACTGTTGGTTTATCTCCTAATTAAATGAATATGATTTGATATGAATATTATTTGAAAATGATATGATTTTGCTTGTTTCCATCAAAACATTGAAGTATTTCACATGTTGGTATATTCTGTTTTTCAATTAATGTAAAATGTATTTCTGTATTGTTTTGTGCATTACCAGACTGGGGTGCCAGTAATTTTGGAGCTAGATGTTTGAAATGGCTTCTGGTATTTTTTGACCGAACTTGTATTGATTCAGATGGCAGTTAGGAAATTTATTTAGTTTCAGTTATGAAGGTAGTTGTTGGTTTATGCTGTGGAGTTGTAGTTACCTCCGCCAAGGGGGTTTTGTTTTAGCCTGGGTTTGTTTGTTTGTCTGTCTGTTGGTTTCCAAAATAACTCCGTTATGGACAGATTTTGATGAAATTTTCAGAGAAGGTGGGTATTAAGTCAAGGAACAGGTGATTAAATTTTGGCATATCTACGCCAAAGTACTACTGAGATATACGCCAAAGTTCAAGATTTCAAGTCTTTCCAATGGGCCGGAGTTCCAATCGCCGTGCTTTCGGGTTTTGCTGCCCCCTGGCGGAGGTCTGCGCTCTCTGAGTGCTTTTCTAGTTTGTTTATTTTTTTACTGTACTCTTGAATTTAATGTTACTAGCCTGTAGTAGTGCTGGAATATCTTAGTACCTGTATTATCTAATTTTCTGTATGACTTGAGTCCAATGAGAGCTTTAAGGTTTAGTATTCTAGCGTTGAAGACACTAGCCTGGTCTGCTGGCACTGGGCAACACGGGCCTTGTTCAATCAGTCTTCATACAATCTCTACCCCAATTTTTAGAAAACGTTCTTGTCTGTAAAGGATAATTCACTGTCACTCCAAGCTAGGAGATCGTGAAGGATCACTTCTGCTCCAGTGGGTGTGGGTAAATGTGACTGCGTCAATCTCTGTTCTCCCCACTGAATGGCTGCTGCAGGTTCGCATTGAAACAGTAGATCATAGAACACTGCTCATTTATCATTTGTGTTGTTCTTGGACTGCTAGTGCAATTCTTGTTTCATTGCGTTATTGATTTTATTTATTTATTTTTTTGCAGACACCATTAGGGTGACTTGCATCTATAATGATGAGTGTTAGACAAATTTAAACTTGGATTATTGATGAATTTGAACTTTGAAGTGCTTTTGGTGGCTTGTGGTGTCTGATGCCGCTTATTAGGGCAGAAGATGACTGCTGCCTTTATATTTTATTGATAGAAATTGCCTTTTTTCGCAATTGTTGTTGTTGTTGTTGTTGTTGTTGTTGTTGGAACCAAGTTAACCTTATTTGATATGATTGTGATGGTTAAATACTTCATACATACCCATCTATTTTACAATTACAGTTGGTAGTTGTCATTTGGAAAATTTATGTTTGCCAAAGCAACTTGCCAAGGTGGAAAAGTGTACTGTGCACCTCTGAATTGATTGTACGTCACGTCAAATAAACCATGTCATGCAACTTTAGCTGAGGTCTGGTCTTACTTGATTTTAATTTTATTTACTGTTGTTGTTGTTGTTGTTGTTGTTGTTGTTGTTGTTGTTGTTGTTGTTTTATTATATATATATATATATATATATAATTTTTTTTTTTTTTTTTTTTTTTTTGTTTTGCCACAAATAACCATGCTTAATCTCGTGTAGATGTATGGTCTTACTGTTCTTGTTATGACCCTTTAGCTAATTTTTTTTGTTCAGCACTTTGGCTCAACCCCTGTAGTTTTTAAATGTGTTATGCAAATAAATGACTTTACTTGACTTGAGTATTTGGAGGTGTATATCTTTCTTTTAAGTAATTTCAAAAAAGGAAAATGTTTGCACATCTAAGCTAATGTAAAAATGAGACAAAATACTAGGGGTGTAACGATTCTGAACTGCGGTTTTTTTTGTTGTTTAAGGCGTAGTGGGCTAACACCACCTGCTAACATGGGGCGAACATCTGAGCTTTCCCTTTTCCCTTTATAATAAATTATTCTGTCTGATGCTAATGTCTTTGTGGATGTACAACCATTCTCTTTGTTGAGATTACTTAGGTCTTTATTCCTTTTTTGTATTCGGCACTTCCTTTGGAGTTTGCACTTTTTCCTTCTCAATTTTTCATCTTTGTACGGTTTCATTATTTTCAGTGCTGTTGAAATCCAGCTTTTCCCAGAATGCACTGTGACTAACCCAAGACACAGAGCTGATCTCAGTTGCAGTGATTAGCTGATCAATAAAGAATAATTGAGCCGCACAATGAAGCTGCTGTGTCTGCGCTACATCAGACCGAAAACTGCTTCATCCACTATTCAGCGAGATTATTTTTTTTTTTTGCTCTCCATGGATTTTCAGGTGTCAAGTTTCTTAATGGAGGAAATCCTGATTTCCTATTCTATGTTGAAGATTGGATAGAGTAGTTTGTTTGTGCCAGTGTCTGACCTCATATGCATGTGTTTATAGGATTGTGAGTGCTTGGATCTGTTTATGTGCGTGCGTGTTACTGACTTATTGAGAGTGTGAGTGCATGCTGCAGTAATATGTGCAAATTGCTGTGTTACATATTGGACATGGGTTGCAGTCTGGTCTTGCTCTTGTCTGATCAGTCCTTTTGCCACTTGAACTTTGTTACATTGTTCAGATTAAGTCTGCCTTTCCGTTAGTCAGGACATTTTATTTAGCCCTTTATTGCACAATAAATATTATGCAATAAAATTTAATTTGCTGCTGTTTATTTTCAAAGGATACTTGTATCTGGATGAACAATTCAGCAACAGCAGGGCTGTCTGTTAGTAGTCGGTATTTTAAGTGTTGGCTTTACCCTTTGCAGCAAAAGACAACAAACTTGCTTTTAGCCTCACCGCCTTTCTTCTTCTTTTTTGTTTTTAAATTATAAATTTAGGGTCTGTATCCTGGAATTAAGGCTGGTCCGGTTTAGAAGTCCCTTGCGCTGTTGCTTCACAGCGAGTTGGTCGTCTGTTTCAATTGAGCCTGGGGCCTTTGTGTGGTGTTTGCATGGTCTCTGTGTTTGTGTGTTTCCTCCTAGTACTTCGGTTTCCTCTCACAGCCCTAAAACAGGCACGCTCAATTGATTGACTCTGAATTGCCCATAATTATGATTTGTGTGAGTGAATAGTGCGTGAACTTTGCAATGGATTGGTGGGCCGCTTTGGACTTGTCCATCCATTCCACACATGGTTAGCTGGGATAGGATAGGCTCCAGCTGCCCTGTGACCCAGATACGAAACAAACCGTTTACATCATGGATGGATGGATGGATAGTCTAGAATTATGGTTTTTGCAATGAGTTGGTGACGTTGAACAGGGATGAACCAGGGATATTGGAGAATACGTGGTAGTTTCAGGGGCAGAACTCCTTTTGAAATTCTCCTCGAGTCACTGTGTACCACATCAAGAGTTTAAGGAAGACGACCTAGCCAAAGCAAAATGTTCTCACAGAGTCCCTGAAATGTATTGGTGAGGTTATTACTACCACACTGCAGCTGCATTATGAGAAAACTGAGAAAATTGTGTTGGTTTGGGAATATGTAATGCAATGCAGTTTAAATCATCAGATATGACCGGGTGCGTATGGTTGTTGAGCAAATACGTCTATCATACGCCTGATCTGTTCCATGCAATACTGCCCTCTGGGAAGCTCCTCGCATTCTCCCACTGCCAAAGATCTGATTCATCTTTCATCTGATGTGTTTCATTTACAATCTCTCTTCCTGGAACGATGGATATGATCGCAGGATTCCCAGTCTATTTTGCCTCGTGTTGAAGCTGACAATTAGTTTCCTGCTTCCTGCTCACTCAGCAAATTGAAGAATAATGCGTAGAAGTTGGAGGTAGAGTCTCCCTCTATTGCACTTTTTCATCTTGCTTTCTTGCCTTTATTTTCTCCCTCTTTCTCTCTTTGCAAAACGTGAGAGTCTCTGGGGGACATAAAGGTGTCCTTGCTGATATACAGACTGGTGTGGCGTGGACTGTGCAGCTGTGAGACGGGCTATCGCTCTACTCCTCTCTTCCTGTCTTACCTTAAATTTCATTTCACTTTAAATCCACCCCCTGCCTTTGTCCACTGTTTTAGCACATAATGACCATCAAAAATGGCTCCACTCTCACCATGTCCAGAAATGCCCTCCTTCTGCTCCACGATCTGTGACAGTGACCATCTGGCTGTGAGCGTGTGTATTACAGAGTTCAGTAATGTATACGCTAATTATAGGCCGAGTTTATGCTCTGTCCCCTGAACAACTTTGATTGATTGGTGGTTTTGTCTAGTTGCCTTCATACAGGACTGAGTTGCCTTGGCAGTTAAGGGGTTCTGTGGGATTTACCCATTCTATTACTGGATTTACAGTTGCAGAATGCAGATCTCATGTATAAACCCTGCCCACCTATTGCCAGGGCTTGTGCTGCTTTCTGGCTGCAGTAATCCCTACTGTGGCCCCCTCAGGCTAAAGGGCAGAAGTCCAGAGTCGGCCCAATTTACGGTGAGTGTGTGACTAGCTTAGTAACTGCCCTACACTGGCTCCGGTCCAGTCCTGTCTCATCCATCACCAGGTTGCTCCCTCTCCCCTTCGCTGGAGTCGGTACGTCCATTCAGAACTTCCCAAAGTGGGGCCGTGGGCTCCCTTAGTTACTGGCCGATTTTATTCACGTTTTGAAGTTTGCTCTGTGAGCGCTATTGTTTTGGCTTGTTGAATTGTGTTTGTGGGGGAGTTACTGTACTGCCGCGCCCCCTCAAGATCCCGTGGGAAAGTGAGTAAAACTGAGCCTCATTTAACTCCTCAGAAATATGTGGGTGGGGGGGTGGGGAGGCAATTTTACAGGTGTGGCCATTTGTGGTGGGAGCCTCTTGCAGGTTATCCAACACTGATGATGAGCGCGAGGACTGGGATGATGAGATGCATCTTATTCCCAGACTTACTGATGGGTTTATTGAGAATGGGCCATTGTCAAAGCCAATGGCCCTGCCTGCTTCACGAGGGAAAAGCATGATCTGCGCATGCCCCCGGGCTGATTGCCATATTGTTACCCTCTCTGGGTTGAAGATGATATCAGCAGTGTTTGAAATAGGCAGTGGGAGTTTGCAGATATTCCTGTGAGGCGTTTTGAAGTGGGCTGTGCCTGTTACTGCAGTCAAATGGAGGAGAGCACAGACTTTTTGCAACTAACTTTTAGAGCACCTTTAGTTACTAATTGGGACACATTTGGCTTAGAGAAATGGCAGTGCCTATATGCTGATGGTAGAGTTAACATTGACATCACTGCCAGCTCAAATACATCCCGCCGCAACTAGCTGACCTTTCTTTGACTTTTCCCCTTATCATAGTTCTTTTTTAATATTTGCTCACGTTGATGGTATTCTGCAGAGGTGTCTAGGCTTTCTCCATATGGAAAGTATTGATTTCCTTCTTTCTGCACCAGTGTTTGTCCTGTGGAGAGGCTGGGCTTTTGAAGACCTATTTAGTGAAGGCGGTGGTGACACTTTCTGGATTAATTTGTTGGTAGTGTGGAAGTGACTGTGGAACACTGAGAACCTAATTGAGTATCTGCAGTGGAAAGTTTGAGTAAGTTCCTGACAACTGCCAAAACTGGTGTCACGTCTTCCTTGGTCTTAATGACAGACGAGCCACATGCCCTCTGACAGAGATAATGAGGGGACGTCTCTCAGCGTTTCTTATTGGAAGGCTGCTGTTTTGTAAACACAGGACAGAACATTGTCTGACCTGTGTCTGACCCCTCTGCCTGTCTCTTAGTACCAGCCACCACTGTTACACTGAGTATGGCTACACCAGCTCTATCTCCCAGCCCCCATCTTCATCATTGTTTGGGTACTGACGCATTTCTGCAATGGTCACGACTGTTTAACTGCAGTAACGAGTACCATGTTGTGAGCTAGGGCTTCCTATCCACCCAGAGTAGGTTAATGGATGGACTTGCTGATTGTTGTGGAATCTTATCCAAGACTCCCATCCTCTCCAAGCTTTCTTCACTCTCATACTGCTCTCTGGGAAAGGGGATGAAATGGCTCATTTTGGAAAGGCTGAGAGAAAGTGGTGCAATACGGCAGTGTTCAGGATGGCTCTCACGGCCTGGCTTATTAACACCTGCTGACTGCTGTGGTCAGTCATGAACACAATAGTGTTTTTCACATGATTGAGTTACCTGAAGATAATGAGGGTCATTGTTTGCTTTGACTGGCGAGCCACCCGATCCTGTCTGCCACCCTTGTACAATGGTGCTGTGACTGTGGAGTCTGGCAGAGACCCTGAAGATGGTGCGTTCTCACAATATGGGCCTGGCGTGGCCCTTAAAGGTTGGTAATAAAGAATCAGGCTGTGTCGTCCATCTCTGTGCCTCATCTCTCTCTGCAGCACCCGTTCTTTTGCATGCTTGATTGACATGACTGCATATAAGCAATACTGATGTAGCACTTCAGAGTGGAACATGAGGAGGCATTAGACTTAATTAAATGTACAATCAATACAAAGGATCCTACAGTCCATTTTCAAGTTGGAACCAATATTAAAGATGGCACTTCTCTTTCTATGAGCATATTATGGGCGAAACCTTTGTGTTTCCCAGCTGATCCTGCTCAGCCTGTCCTCCCATCTCTGTTTGAATGCCTGTTTGGCCATTTCGAATTGGGAATTTGCTCAGGCTGTGTTTACATGGAGTACCACATCTCATGAGTGGCAGCTACTCTCTGCAGTGTTGCTCTGTGGCATTCCTGTGGGAGAGAGGGGGGGAAGTGAGAAACGAGAGAGAGAGAGAGAGAGAGAGAGAGAGAGAGAGAGAGAGAGAGAGAGAGAGAGAGAGAGAGAGAGAGAGAGAGGGGGATGTGGATTGAGGGAGGGAGGGAGGGAGGGAGGGAGGCAGAAGGCAATGGAAGTTGAGCTGTCTCATGTCATCCCTCATGGGCCCCGTCACCCTGCAGGCCAGGGCCTGTCAGTGCACTGCTGGGCTCTTAATCACCCTTATCTCTTACCATTTGTGCGGCTACTTGTGCTGCCGGCCACAGAAGCACTCAGTCCCACGAGGGGTTATCCTCGCTCATTTTTCTCTCGCTATCCTCTTCAGTCTCTGTATCTCTCTAATGCAGTTGTGCCTGCAGGGGTTTTCCCCTGCGCTTGCTGCAGGTGGGTTCACATTGTTCTTCATGGATGTACAGCCCCGACTCTCACGCTCCCATCTGCGGGTGCGCGTTGTAGAGCAGAAGCGGTCAGAGTGTGAGCGTGTTTCATGTATGTTTCTGTGTGTGCATCTTGCACCGTGCATGTCTGGGTTTCATGTGTAATACTGTCTGATGACTTTAATTAATATGACCTTTCTAACACTTGGTCAGACCCCACTCTGCCCCCTGAACAACGTGACTGATTGATTGATTGATTGATTTATTTATTTATTTTTTGGTGTGGATACAAGACAGTGCTGGAAATAATCCTGAGAGATTTTGGTTCATGTTGACATGATGACATCATTCAGATGCTGCAGATTTGTGGGCTGCACATTCATGTTGCGAACCTCTTGTTCCACCTCTTCCCAAAGATGCTCTCTTGGTAAATGTTAGTCACTGGAGTGCACTAAACTTATCAGGTTTGTGAAGCCAGCTTGTGAAATGGCATCTCATCCTGCTGGAAGTAGCCCTCAAAGTGGAAGGTCATGGCCATGAAGGTTTGTAAACACTCAGCAGCAGTGCTTGGGTTGGTTGTGGCATTAATAGGATGCTCTTATGGGATTAAGAGATCTGATCTGTGTCAAAAAAATATTCCCGCTCCATACACCACAACCACCAGTCTGAACAGGTGACACAAGGGCAGGATGGATCCTTGCATTTGTATTGCTTACGCAAACATCTCACTCTACTGTCTGCATGTGGCAGCAGAAATCATGTGGCGTCAGGCCAGGCAATTCTTTTCCATTCTCTTATCGTTGGTGAGCTTTTGCCCACTGTGGCCTTAGTTTCCTGTGCTGAGCTGACAGGAGTGGGATCTGGCGTAGTTTACAGCTGCAGTGGCCCATTCACCTCAAGGTTCAGCTTGCTGTGCAATTAGACTTACTTCTGCGTAGCCCTGATCTTCCCCTGATTTAATATCCTGCGCAAATTTTCCTCTCCCTCTCCACCTCAACTGACGTGAGGGGAATGTTCAGGCGCAAAATGGCTGCCGTCACATCACCCTTGTGCTTGCTACCATTGCTACACATTGGTGTTGGTGAGATGAGATTAACCCATATGACTGTAAAGCACTTTTAGTATCTACGCGAAGGCGTTATATAAATATAATAATTATTTGTTCTTTCATTCTCTGTATAACATGGTTATTTGAGTTACTCCTGACTTTCTCACAGCTTCAATCAGTTTGGCCATTTTCACCTCAAGGACTGCTGCTCAATGTTTCTGTTTTTCTGCACTATTATCTCTAAACTCCAGAGTCTGAGCATAACAATTTCAAGAGTTTCAGTTATACCGAAATCACCCCGTCTGGCCTCAACACTCAGTTCTGGTCACAATCACTTGGATTACTTTCATTCCCCTCTCCGTTTGGTCTGACAGTGGCTGAAGCATTTGACCACACTTGTGCGCCTTTAGATGCTGCCGCATGATTGGCTGATTTAGATATTCGCATTAAAAAAAGAGGTGTACAGGTCTGCCTTGTAAAGTGGCCATTGAGTGCGTGCAAGTACATGTCCATTTCTGTGAGTGGGAGTGCAAATGTGTGCTTATGGGGTTTATAGAACAGCTGTCCACCCTCTCCACTCTCAGCCCCCATGCTCAGTCTCTCAATCTGCCTGCTGTTTTGATTTTCTCTCTTCACTGCACCTCCGGCACGTACTGCTGCAGCATCAGTTAAGAGTGGGCCCTCTGTGCCTGTGCAGCTGCTCTGGATCCGTTATTGTTATCCCTAATTTGTGACTTAGCTGCAGCTCTGTCTGATGACTGCAGGTGCAAATGGATTTACCCGCCCATGATGACTAATGGGGTAGCGACCAATCACAGGCCAGCTATCAGTCTACCCGGTCATTGATTGGGTGTCTTATTTTAAACCGAGCGATTGCTTTCTTTGCCCAGTGTGCAAGTGGATACGCCTCTCCATGCCTTGGATTTGCGTTCAGTGAATCCAAGACGACGACATGTCTGCCGTATGTTTATTGGAAACCAGTGGATAAGTGCAACGTGTGAGCGTCTGGGCAAACCTTCCCACCCTTTGCCCACCTTTCCTTGATGCTGGCAGATTGATTGTCTTTTTACAACTTGCAGTTTGGTGGTTGCTTTTCTGCTACTGTTTCAGGTTTCGGTGGTAGGTTGGTGGCAGCTCCGCCTTACCTGAAGCTCCCCTCCAGCAGGAGGCCGAACTCTCATTAGTTCCTATTCATATGCAGTCATTTTTTTTTAAGTCTCATTTTACGTATGAACTGTTGACTTTGATTGATGGCCTTGCCTGACGCTCTGTTCGTTTGTCACAAAGAACTTGACCTTGGCAGCCACTTGAACTGCTTATCTAATTTTATATATGACGCATATAACAATCTTAGAGTTTATGATATGCCAAGGTAGCAACACCAAGACCAGTGAGGAGAACATTAAAGGCAGGGAGTGTCTTATTTGTTTATTTTTGGAACTGTAATTTTTATGGAAAGAGAATTTCCATTTGTCATTAATTATGCTAAAATAATCAATAAATGTTATTGAGATGATCTAGTCCTGAAATTTAAGTTTTGATTTCATTTGCCTTTTTTGTTGTACACCTTGGATTCATGCTCTAGTATTTTTTTTTTTTAGCCCTTGATATCAATATGGTTTAATAATATTATACTTCCCAAATTACCCATTTTATGTTTCATTTATGTATAAGGTTCCAGATGATATATATATATATATATATATATATATATATATATATATATATATATATATATATATATATATATATATATATATATATATATATATATATTTTTACTTCAAACTTAAAATTCACTTTCCGGTACGGTATTTTACACTTTTGTTTTTAGCCCTAACCACTCAAACATGCAAATTGTTCTCCCAAAAATGACTCCTGCGTTTCATTTTTTGCAAATCAACAAACATTTACATCGAATACTGATCAATGACCATTTAAAGTCAATAGTGCAAGTACTACTGTGGTGAATTACATCAGTCTATTTCTTATGAACTTTATTAACTTCCAAATACATGGAATATTAATCATTTACATTGAATATTCATAAAGATTAAAGATTTTAATTAATAGTCTTGTGTACATTTGATGGTACGCAAAAGCATGCAGTTGGTATGTTGATTTTTAAACTGTCTGCTAGAATATGAACCATCTGTGAACCAGCCAGCAAGTGAGATGGTTCCCCAACAAGCAGACCTTGAACACCAGGAATAACATTGATATAACAGTGGGTATTTTTCTTAATACTGGCTTTTTTTGGATGGTTTTTTTTTTTTTTCTTTTTTATAAAGTTGTCTGATTCTGATGCTTTTTTTTTTTTCCCTCCCAGGGGTAGGGTTGCCCCTAAGGTACTTAAAACCACGAGGCAGAGCTTAAACCAGGGCAGCCTTTTTTTATTTTTTTTTGGGCTGGCCATTTTAATTTTGCGGAGTCCTCGGATCTACTCAACTCTGTTACTTGTTCAAATGAGGCTCCCCTGGTGCATTGTGATATACCAGAGTTCTGAAACGGAGTGAATATCACCCTTTTAAGTGCCTCTGATTGAAACTGAAACGATTACCATTACCATTTTACTCACCTCCATAACCAATATTGGTAACGGAGTTGAGGTTATGGAGTTGAGTGTTTTTCTGAAATGTGGAATTTTTCATGCACCAGTGCAGTAACTTTTTTTTTGAAGCTTCCTACTGTACTATGGAGGGTTTTGCACAAGTATTAACATTTTGCACAAGTATTAACAAAAGCATGAATAAAAATTTGTCCTCCTTTACCATGGATTTTAATGAAAGTAACAGAGTGGAGTTTAAAAAGTTTACTCACCATAGGATTACGCAATTTTGAGAAATACTGAAATAATCGTAGAGCCATTTTGAACAAGGCCGCTACGGGGGTCACACAAAGGTTCTTTTTGCATGGGCCATATACTGTCATTTAAGCTTTTGTCTCCAGGGGGAGTCTGAGTAGTGATGGTTATGGAGTTGAGTGGGTTTTTTTGACACCCCTATTTTCAGTGATTTTTCTTGGAAAACCATTACCTTTTTGGTTTTTTTTTGCTTAGGACATTTATCTCTGTGTCTTTCAATGCATGCATACAGTCTCTAGCGAAAGGAAATTGAAATCATTGGAGTATTGCGAGTTTCAAAAATATCATCCAGATTTGGGACACTTCCAAAATGCCACAAAATCCACTTTTTTGACCCCAAAAATTATGGATAGAATAAAAATACACGATGAGACTTGTAAGGACACACACCTATAGTTTTAATAGGTAAGGAATTAACCCTGTGGGATTGTTTCAAAAATAAGGGACTCGGAATCTGCACTTGACTAATGGTGCCCATATTGAGAAAAATGCCCCAGTATACAGTGCTGTGAGAAAGATTTATCCCCTTCTTGATTTCTTCTATTTTTGCATATTTATCATATTGAAATATGTCAGACCATCCAACTAATTTAAATATAAGACTAAGACAATGCGAGTAAAAAGGCAATTCTGCATTTAAATGGTCATTTCATTTATAGAAGCAAAAGAGGATCTCAAAACCTTATCACCCTTGCAAAAAAAATAAAAAAAAATTTCTCAATCTTATAGCTGCTTTTGCCTTCCCCTGGTGTCAACAACTATAATCAAACATTTGCGATTAATTGGCAATAAGTCCTTTACTTTGCTGTGATGAATTTTGGCCCAGTTTTCTTTGCAGTATTGTTTTAAGTCCGCTATATTGGAGGGTTTTCAAACATGGTTAGCTTTTCTGTTCGATAAGTGAAATGATTTAAAAACTGTATTTTGCACGAACTTGAGTTGCCTTTGTCAAATACTGAAATTGAAATACTTTTTCACTGCATTGTAATGCAATTGTGTTTATTTCTTAGATGTGCTAGTTGTTATGACTTGGAAAATTATGACAAAGAAAACCAGCAATGACAACTTAAACAAATTTATTCTTCGCTGATTGGGTCCAAAAATTTCTACAAATAATCCACTGTGCAATCTTATAATAACACTCTAATGCCACTATGTAAATCTAATGCCAAAACAAAAAACCTCTCACCAACTGAACAAAATCGCAGCATTTTCTATAGACTAGGAACATTCTGGAAAGATTTACAGTAGTCTTGGGTGATCCGGCCCCCTCCAGGCAAGGAGAAGCCAGTAACTTCTAGAAAGCACTAGTCTATTTCATCACAAACAAGTGGTATTGCATCAGATCATGTTTTTCTACAGACATCCCCCCAGAGGGTCCTAAATGATGAACAAAATAAACAAAATATACTTGCTGACCAGTAAAGCAACACAGATCTAACAAATCAACATTTACAAACTAGGCTTATGCCGTCAGAGGCGACGGCTTGAGGTATATCTCCGAACGCCCCCAATCCTCCAATTCCTTAATCCTTGAATAAACCTTGAATAGACTTTCATTTGAACTTAATTTCAGGTCAATCGGACAAATGGTTCTGAAGATATGGCCAAAATGGTAATTTTCCATCACAAAGCTCCACCTGGTGGCAAAATATTGAACCATACAGGTATGATGTCATCATGTGACAGGTTTTGAGGTCATGACCTTGCAGTTGCACATAGTTTCATGTCAATTGGACAAATGGTTCCAAAGATATGGCAAAAATGGTGAATTTTATTTGACAAAGCTCCACCTTGTGTCAATTTTGAACCAAACGGGTACAATGTCATCTTGGGACACATCCTCAAGGTCATGACCTTTCATTTGCACTTGATTTGAGGTCAATCGGACAAATATTTCCAGAGATGTGATAAAAACAGTGATTTTTTTTATTTTATTTTTATTTTTTTTTCAGTTTTTGGCCCCTGGTGGCCAATCTAGAAATTGTAAATTGTCCAAAAAAGAATCAGTTCTTCCTCTTTATGATGCTTACTTATATGCAAAACATGAAATTTCTAATTGAAATAATACTGAAGTTATCGCGTTAACATGTGGCGCGGCAGCGGTCGGACGAAAAACATAATATCCCCGAAACACCATTTGGCGTTCAGGTATATAATGGTATACAATGCTGTGCATAAAACACTCATACATAACATAGTTTCTAGCGGAATGCACCGAAAGAACTGGAATTCGTCATAATTTTTGTGTTGGATTCAGACTTCAAGTGGAGAAAAGTTAATATATATATTTCACCAATTTCATGATGCATTTGAACATGGAATAATTATATGAAAAAAATCGCGTCACCCAAAGTTTGGGCCAAAATAGATGGAGATCTTGCTGGTTGACAGCTATCGCTTGGACTGACTGTTAGATTTGTCTGAAATTCTTGAATTCTGAATTCTTTTGCAAAATTTGTCTTGAGAATCTACAGCTTTGTCATTGCCCAAGATGGACCTGTGCATTTGCCAACTATTGATTATGCTGACTGAAGTAAAATCAATTGCCATGGAAAATAAATGAGCAATTTATCTTTTAAATATTAAGCAAAATCGGTAGAAGTATTTTCATTTGCTATCAAAAATGAATGGAACACAATGATAAGACTGGCTTTTGGAGCAAAAATCATGGATGGCAACAAAGGGCGACATTATTTTCAGTGCTGAGGTTGAGAACCAATAGCTTGTGCTTAATGCTGTTTAAAACCAACGGGAATATAACAGGCTATATTGCTATGTTGTCCATATTGGCAGAGAGCAAATTTGATGTTTACTCTGGAAGTGTCATATTCTTTGATACATACATTATCATCCAAAATTCAAAAAGTATTGCAAAATAAATTTGAAATCCGATCGCCCATCCCATGTTGGCACATAAATTACATGTGGGCTGACCCCTTGGCACAGCAACACACCAAACCACTTGAGAACCAGAATTATGCATCTATTGTACAGATAAGCATACTGTTCAGTCTGAGTTGAGTACGTATTTAAAAACAAACATTAAACCGGGAGTTGGACTCCGACAGGGGGCTCTGTGAGGAAGATGGATTACGTTCCTTGGCAGCAGCAGGACTGAGGGGGTAAACATCTTCCCCCTGAGGCAGACAGATGGAGGTGTGGGTTGGCTAGGATAGGGGGTGGTTACGTGCTCCCCGCTGTACCACACACACTGGGGGCTCTGTGTTGGTCTGTCGGCATGGTGCCAGCTTGAGCCCGCCCAAAATCCAAGTGGGCCTAAAGCGGGCAGGTGGGGTGGCATGGGCTACCAGGCTGAGAGGAGGCACATCGAGCGAAAATTTTTATTTCCCCCCCCCCCCACCCCCCCTCCTCAGCCCTCATTTCTAACCTCACCAATGTCCCTCTAATGGCATACACTGAAAAAAGCTGTCGAGACAAGTGATTTAGTCCTTTTCTCGCTCAAGTGGAAAATGTTTAATTTACTATTTGCTTGACATGGGGAATTCTCTTACTACAGAGCGCATCTTGAAATGAGTCAAAATGTCTGACCTCATACTCTTTCAGATGTTCTTTGGGAAAAAAGTAATTGAAAATGTGGAGGACTTTTTTTAAGTCTAATGAAATGGAGGAAAGCTCTACTTGACTCAAGACTGGTAACCATTCGTGCGCATTACTCCATTCAAGGTCCAGGGATATCCTGTCCATAGACAACAACCTTTTCTCAATTCTTTGTGTCCTTGAAGAGATCATCAACCTTGTTTTGAGAAAATAGAGAAAACGGTCCCAGGCAGTCCAACAAAGTGATTTTCTATGCTGAAAGTTCTTTGAAGAATTCTGCAGTACGTGCTGCTGGTTTCAAGTCAGAGACGCTGATTCTGCTATTAAACTTTGGTTCATTTACTTTGCATTGGGATGGAGTCGAGAGACTGGATTTTAAATTGGAAAATTATTGTGATGGATCAAATCAAAAGCTGATCGGAAAAGAGGATTGATGGAGAGAGAAGAAAATGGAAAGTGGTTGGAGAGAGCGGGCAATTGGACATCGTAGATCAGAGAGACTTCCTTAGTAGACATGCAGCGTGAATGTTAACATCATTATTGTCTATGATATAACAGGAAAAAAACAACCATTGTAACATTTATTATTGTTATTATACATACCCCTAAGCTGTCATGCCAGGTAATCCGCGTCATGCCGTTTGGAGGTGGATTACCCGTGACCGCAGAATATTGTCAGATCGTGATGCTGATGGAAAATGCTGATTGATTGTAATGTCATGGAGAACTCCGGCCTGGTCTATGATCATCCGCATTGGGTGGTGAAATGACTTGGAGATTCCAGAACCGAGTGAAATGTGGGAGCGATATCTGCGGCCTTTATTGCGTGTAAAGGTTGCATCCTAATGGCCACCCTGATAGACCCAAGGCTGAATACTCTGTACTTTCATGTCCGTGTCCTGGTCCCTGGCAATTAACCTTCAAGCTCTTTTCATTTTCCTCCTTTCATTGTTTACATTGCTTGTAGCTCCTATAATTATGTGCATCTCGGCTTTTTACATGCGACTGCCGCGACCTGTTTCATCCAGTTGAGCTTTAAGTTTATCCGTCAAATAGAAAACATGGAGTTCTTAATCTCCTTGATTAATCTGAGTTTAATTCTCCCTTTGAACTGCCTCCACAGTTAGCATTGCCCTCACGGGAGGTGCTGTGTTCATTCGATGCCCTTTCTAAATCCAAGAATCTGCAAAATTTGTTTCCCATTTCATTAGTGGCGACATCCCCAATAATTAAATTCTTGTCTGAGAATCTAGAGGTCGCACAAAAGACAACTGTAGGGTGCTTTCCTTTATAGCGGCTCTACTGTAATGCAGTGAGTTATGTGGAATATGCCAATGGCTCGTATTGGACTCAGGGTCCCTTTTTGGCTGTATTGAGGTAGACTGAGGGATGGGACAATGGGAGGTGGTGGCATCTGTTATTGAGGGTCAGTGGGTAGTTTGCAAGGATAAGAGGACAAACCTTTCAGGCCATTCTGGGTAATCAGTCACTCGTGCAAGGCAAGGCTAGAATTCAAACCTGCTTTCCAGAAGAGCTGAACACCAACTGAGGGTTGGTGAACCAGATTTTTTTTTTTGCCCGCTGATCCCAATTGAATTGCTATGTTCATTCATGAAGTCTTTTTATATCCATGACCCCCTGTGTCTTGTACGCATTTTTGACACAACTGTCTGATTGTTAATGGCATTTTTTTTCCCCTTAAACAGAGTTTCTGGGACATTATGGATCCACCTTGGATGCCGCCGCTGTCACTGCAGGTCCTACGTGTCAGCGCAAGAAGTATCAGTTTATTTGGGAATTGCATGAAACATCTGGTGTTTGTTCCTAGTGCACAGGGGATGGACCTTATTCTTTTGTGTGACACTATAACATTTCTTGTTCCGCCACTACGAGTCCAAACTATGAATTTTACATATGGAGAGAAGGCTGTAGTTTCAAGGATGGACCCTGCGGTCTTCAACCGACAGCCTTAGTCTAGTTGAGGTAACGGAAGCTCAGTTGCTGTATTGCTGATTAGATATAGGTCGCTTTTCCTGAAACATGGGCTCAGATCTGATAAACGTAGCAGGGTTTTGCTTAAAAGCATTTTGAGGACAATGCAGAAGGGGAGTCCTCTTTCACGGGGGGGTGTTCACCCCACTTGCCACAGTATTTAGTGGTATGACTCTGTAATATGCAAATGTGAAAGCTGCGCTCATTGCTTTGGGGGAACGTGCTGTATCTCTCGTTGAGCTACAGATTATGAACTACATACACTGCTTTAGTGACTGTCTGAGCTGCTGAACTCTGCCTTAGTGTTGCGTAATAACACTTTTTCGTGATGGCGCACTGTGCTTCACAGCAGTTTCGGGTCTCCTCGAGGTCATTGTGCTGAACTGTTGTCGTGAAAAGGAGCGCGCAGCTGTTCGCCCCTGAACCTGACCTTTAAACTGCCTGTAGTCTGTTGCGGTGTGACAGTGGCGTAGAGACTGACACCGTTTACCTCCGACTCTCACCCTGCTCTGACACCTGTTTGCCTCACTGACTTATTTATTTATTTTTTTTTTATATCAGTTTCTGGTTGTCCTGTTGCTCTGGCCAGGCCACTGATACTGAAGCAGCGTATACAGCTAGGCTTATGCACTTCTCCAATAGTATGGGCTAACATCGGCTTGCATTTGCTGTATATCTAGACATCAGTATGGCTAGTCTGCTCACGTTCTTAGGTGGAGACTGCAGGAAATTAAACGAAAGCTGCTTTTATTGTTTGCAGGTTAAAAGGTTTTGTCAGCTGCAGGCTCCAGCAGACTTGAGTTTCCTCATAACCCCCCCTCGTCACCTGCCCAGAGCTCTGAGGTGGCAGCAGAGACTAACACAGGCAATTGGAGTTTTTAGAAACTTCCAGTCTCCTCCAAAGAGGTTGTTCATTCACCAGTCTTTTAATGGCACATAAACCTTCTTCCATTTCTCCTGTCTTCATTTCCTCTGTGTCAGCTACACAGAAATGAGCATGTTTGTTCAACAGTATCAGATGACTGGGGCATGGTGAGACGTGCTCAGTGCGCCTCAAAATCTGCTTATTCTCCACAAGTCACTGAAACTGCCAGATTTAATCGGGAGAATTGAGCCCATGTTTGTTTGAGTTGTGCACAAGTAAGTGATTGTGTCTTACGATAGCTGCAGGTTAAACATGGCCAGTTTAAAGCACTTAAACTGAGTGCCAGTTTAGTGTTATGACTTGGCTGTGCCCTCTTCATAGACTGTAGAGGGAACTCGTCATTGAGCAGGATCTGTGTCGTTACGCACTGGTCCATTTCTGTTCCATGTTGGGTCTGACTGGGTTTTCATAAGTCCAGTACTGGTCGACTCTGCTTTGTGCTCTGAAGTTATCTTGGCTGCGGTGAAATCTGGCTGTAGTCTGAGTTGAAATTTAGTTCAATACCACTGCTTTTTGAATGTAGTTTTTAATGGGAAATATGCAGAGAGTGTATTGTAGCAATCCCACATCTCATTAGGCCCATGTTAGATGGGTAATTGTCTGTACTGGTAAGTGCACTGTGCAGGCCTTGACTAGTCATGCAGAAAAGGCTTCCCTGAAGTCTTTCTGCCTTAGGTGCAGTGGCATGAATAGGCTGTCTATCTGTCTGGCTGTCCCCATTCCATTCTTGAATGGGAAGTGATCTGCTTGAAGAGGATTGCTAAGTTATCTGAATAACTATGAAGCATGAAACTCAGAGCAGTTGTTTTTGCTATACTTTATCCCTTGTTCCAGATTAACGGGGAGTTGCAGGTCTTACCTATTGCAGTTATCCTGCTAATTTGGTTACCCTGCTTTGTGAAACTGGTCTCTGTAGGGTTAGGGCCTCATTTCCAGGAATAATGGACTGAGGCCACCCCTTCTTTGTCATGTAGCACATGGTGAGGACCTCTGCTCCAGGGTTAGACTGTATCTTGGCTTGCTTTATTCTTTTTTTTTTCCTGCAGGTGTGCAAAGGGGCCCTGGGGGGCACTCAAAGTCCACCCAGCTCTACTTGCTAGTTCTCCTCATTTTTTTTGGAGCTGTACATAAAATATGACAGGCTGCTGGGCTGTAGCCACTGTGGTATTCAGTGATGGGGAATTGGCTGCAAGATAGTTTAGCACTAGCATTTTACAGTGACTTATGGCCATTTGTGGAATGTGAGGATTGTACGTCATGCTCATGAAGTTGCACAGGTCCAGCTAATGTAAAATATTTTTGCAGTGCTACTGTAATGTTCATGCAGTGTAATTACATTGATACTACATTGGAGCAAAATTGTGAGAATAATTTATGTTATAGAGGACTTTAACATATGCCATCCACACTTTAATGGCTGTAGATTTGCAGCAGAATCCAATTGTCTTTAGGTGATGTGAAAAGAGACTTGGAGGCATTGGAACTCTGGGTGGAAAGTCTGGTCATGGTCTCTGAATTACTAGATTGTTTTTGTGCAGTTTATGGACTTACTTTAACTATTAGAAAGGCTATCGTAATTTCAGACCGATGAGACCGCTAAACTTGGTCTCAGTGCGTAACTTCTTGGGCCCCATACCCTGGCCTAGCATCATCACACTGGCCCACACCAATTACAAGGAGCACGGTATGATGAGCATTGCGAGAACAGCTTGGTTGCGGCAATTTTCTTTTGAGTTTTGGCTGCCCCATTTTTAAGATGATTAATCCCTTTGATGCTATGCAAATTACCAGCAATGACTTCTTTGCTTGGAACTGCACTTAAAGGAGGAGACCGCACTTTGGTTAAGTATATTTCACCGGAAAGTAGAATTCTTGAAGTGTCTAAAACGCATATTTTAATTTGATAATGGGGGATTCTGTGGTGTTGTAGGTGCAGTCTAAAGGCCAATACAGACAACAACAATACTATGTTCAAACAATTACTCCTCATGTATCTATAACAGTTCAAACAATTACAATTACTCATGTATCTATATATGAAGAACCAGTGGCGTAGCGTAGAGGCGCTGGGCCCTGGTGCGAGAATGGCGCTAGCCCCCAACCCCCCCCCGAAACACATGTAAATCGTAACAGAGCTTTAGTTTTTTGAGGATTTGTACTTAACCTGAGTTATTTTTTAAACCTGGACTTTTACTCTACAACATTTAAAACTTAAAAATTATCATTTTACTTCGTTACTTTGACACTAGCCACTTCGTTACAAATTAAAATATGAACGCAATTCATCGTTTAAGGTTTATCTGGATTTGGCGTCTCCGAGAAGAACAACGGTGCTCGGCAGCAGGGTATGTTAGTGCGGGGACACGGAGCTGCAAATTTATGCACGTAGTTACAATATTCTATCACTAGATGGGCCACCCGCACCAGTTATTGGATATTCACAGAAACAATCGTCCTCTGTAGCCAACCACTTCAGCTACAGTGAGCCAGTAGGTATCCAAATCAGTAATTAAGAAAAATCAGTTTTCTGAAAAACGTAGACACCCATAATTATTAGGGCTATTAGAACCATGGACAATGAATATTTGCACTGCATCTCTACATCACACAACACGTTAGGCTATTTGAACCATGAACAACAGTGACAATACATTGCCAATCAAAATGCAAAAAAGATCCATACGGCTGAACAGTCAACCATATTTCCCTAACAGCACAACAGTGGCCAAATCAAAAAGTAAGCAGATAGATAGACACACATCCTGGCACAGCAGCCATTTAACCACAACCGGCAAGCTGATCGCTTGCAGTAGCCTAATAAAAAACTGCACTCACCCATTCAGAAGTTAACTGTGGGTGCCTTCTGCTCTGCGAAGTCGTTGAGCAAGAGGGCAATGAGGTGGTAGCATTAGCCTCTAAGTCTGACTGCTGCGTGTCGCCGCTATCATTCACAGCGCTAGCAGGAGCTGGATCTGGACCAGGTGACTGATTGAAAAATGTATTCAATTTCGCCAATTTGGAGTACCGTACATCGAGCTCTTTTTTTCTTTTCTGTTTTGAGCACCGCTTTTGTGCTGCTCAACATGGTGCTCAAGACTTTTCGCCTCTGATACTAAGCTAATGGGTTAGCTCAGCTGATCTCTCAAAAAAGAACACTTCACGAGCAAGCGCGTAGCCTACGAAGCTACGATCAGAAAGGATTAAGTAAATGTCACCTAATTGGACAAACACATTTCCCAGCAGGCCATGTTCTTTTGAAAATGTTGAGAATAAAACAATCAAAAATATGATTAGTAATTGTGATTATAATGGACAAAGTATCATTACTGAAATACAAAAGACATATATCAAAGAAAAGAGGAAAAATGGCCAGTGAGTGTGTGTGGGGGGAGGGGGGCTGTTACCATGACTGTGTTGTATGAAACAGTGAAGCAATATATTAAGTCATGCGCTGAGGAAACATGAAATTCCCGGGAATGACATGAAAGCACATAATTTTTCTTGATGTGTTGTGACACGCAGAAGAGTGGCCCAGCTAATCTCCGTGGGCCCTCAGCGCCCGTCGGGGCCCACCGGCGTCACTGGCAATACCTACGCCACTGTGAAGAACATATGACATGTCTGGCAAAAGACTGGCTATTCATATACATATAGTGTTGTACGGGGCGCAGAAAAATGCCAAAACTTCAAACACGAAATTAATTCACAAAACTGTGAATTTTATTATTACACACTTAGAACTGCCCTAACGTAGCAGACGAGAACATAAACTTTAAATAATGTTATGTCACATCCCAGCAAAACCTCAGGCATTTTGACAGTGGTTGATTCCCCCTCTCCATGGTTGTCATGGGTGTTGTACTGGACACCAAATGTGTTGTACCAGACCTGTCTGTAACCTGTCTGAATTTTGAGTTCTCACAGATACATAGTGCTTGGAATACTGACTCTTATGTGTTTTGATCAGAATAAAACTTAAAATTTTACATAATTTTTCACAGGAAATCCTGATACTACACGAGGAGTTGTATGGGACATGACAGTGTTGTACGGGACATGCCTAACCAGATTAGTTATCTTGCATATCATTGCTTAAAATTTTTTTAACATTATGGTTGCAGCGAGGATAAGCTAATAAAATAATGCACAAACCACACTATTCAGTGTTGCCATTTATAAAAAATTGTTCTTTTTTTTTGTTTTGTTTTTTGGCAGTTTTTCACTTTTTTTTTGGCTGAAAGCCTTTTTATTTGAAAAGATTAATAGTGGATATTAAAATATTGAATTTGTAGTACTTATATTACAAATAATCTTTGCTTTGCTCTACTCCTGGTGACTTCCTGGTGCAATGGCCACATTGCAGACAACATCGTAGACACCTTGTTTTTTATGTCTTGCCATTGGAGTCTCTAGCAGCATAAAAATTTTGGTGCCAAAAATTTTTGGGGGGGGCAATTTACCTTGGCGCAGCACACCCGAAAGGTGCTTTGATGTCAGTTATTAAGAAGGAAAATGTAGCCAATAGATTTCATCAGGGTTTGCGCCCTTTTTTTTTTATTATAAATTGAGGATGTATCTCCTACGTCCACAGATCACTGTATCTGTCCGTACATTACTAACAGATCGATTGTAAAAGCGGTCATGTTAAAGTCCACCAACTGGGATTTTGATGTTTTGTAAAGCTGCAAATAATAAATGGAACATTAGTTAAACAGAAAAACAAAACACAAATCTAAAAACGCACCACTGTAATGTTGTCTACAGGTTTTGTACTCCTTTTACAAAGTGAAATTCAAGCACTTTTCAAGGACAAGGTCTTTTCCAGCACCTTACAGCTGTGGCAAGTTACATACTTATATACATAAATGACAGATTTCACAGAAAGTGTGACCAACAGCTCCCACTGTACTTAACAGGATGAAATGATAAATTAATGATATGTGTGGTTTATTTCATTGATAACATAAAAACAAATGTTTACAGGAGGTTTTAGACCTGTATTACTGCAATTTTGGTTAAAAATTTTGTCTTGTTGCTCATGTTACACGGACGGAAAATTGGTGTTCAAAGGATGGAACTCAAACGGTGACAAGACTGTCCGAGCCAATGCCAATAATGGCACGATGAACAGAGAAAAGGGAAGGCACACCAGTGACCAAACTACTAATCCACAATAAGCAGGGCTTTCTCAATCCTGCCCACTCATTTCCAAGTTCCTCATCCACCCTGGAGCTCTGAGGGGAAGGAGGGACGCTTTTTTGGGCCACCCGGTAGGATGGATGTGCCAACCCCTTTTAGTCAAACCAAGGTTGGCTTGATCCATGCAGGGATTGAGTCCATTTAAAATAAACAGCGTTCGAACTTGGCTTGCTTGTGAAAATTCAATAACTGATCCGGGTGTGCCATCTAGTGATGGAATATTGTAACTGCGTGCATAAATCTGCAGCTCCGTGTCCACTGGCGGACGCATCTGCTCAAAAGGGTTTACGCTGCCAGCAGCCGCCAAATCTCATTCACAGCAGAGCTGTACGGAGATTACAGGTTGTTGCTAACGTTATTACTATGGACGGAAATTTTTACCTTTATGATGAGGGACACAAACACGAGTTGGTAAATTCTAGAGGGCCAGGAAGTAAACATCCGCTCGCGCATGGACTTTACCCCGCTTTCACACTACCGGTTTTTACAAAATGGGGACTTCAAGGCGGAATGCAGAGCGGATGTTAAGACCACACATCGGACAGAAATTACGTTCGCGGCAAAAACTGGCTTCACAGTATGAAAAGGGGCTCAGGATATTGTTAAATGGTGTCCAGCATGTGGTAAAGTAAAAAATGGGGAACATATTCCTGGCCAGACCCTCAGTCGTAGATGTACTGTTCTTTACACAGTGGCCCTGTTGAATCTGTCAAACTGGAACCACAAACAGGAAAGCAATAAAAGGCGTTGCTAATGCCACATCCAGCCAGCCATCGCTGTTTGTCGTAACAAGGGCGGGAGAAGCCCCGGGTGTAAGCTGGTCCACGATCACTTGCCTGCTGCAGAATCTTTAAATCGGGTCGGTCAGGTCCGAGCTCCTTTATCCTCTTTTTCTCTTCCAGTGTAACGTTACGCCTTGAGAACGGGATATTCTATAATGAAATAACGAATTTTTTCCGCGGATCCACTGGAAGCTGCCATTTTAAACCACTATCGGATGGAGAATGAGCGTGTGCGTGATGTTTGCGCATGAGTAAATCACATCTGCCGCGGTGACGTGTTGATATGATTGACAGCTGTCCTTGTCCAGTCATATGAGGAGGAGAATCACAAACGATACTAATTCGCTGCCAATCAAAATGGGAGTGTCCGGGGCGCATTTCTCTGCGCTCCGCAGGCAAAGTTGAAGCGGCCAATCAGAAAGAAGCCTTAGGTCATACGCTGGGCAAAAGTTGAAGGACTTGCATTGACTCCCATTAAACCGGCGCCCTTGCGTTAATAAACGATGTGTTCACAACATATCCCATGATTAATAAATTGTGTGAAACCTCTTTTAAGGGTGACTGGTGCCGACAGGCTATCATTGTGTAGAAAAAAATAAATCATTTTATCGGTTATTTTATAAGTTAATGACAAATTTTGGCATGTTTAAGTGGACTTCCTCTGTCGAATTTTAAATGGGACGCCGGAGGGGGCGGTGCCCCCGTGCCCCCTATTGACAAACCGCCTCTGTTGCTACAGTTAGGCTAACGGATAAGCCATAATAACTCATTCGGTAATTAATACAGAGGTGGATCTTCAGCATTGTCATTTTAATCTATTGTCAGAGTGAATTTACTAACACACCCAGATTCTGAGTCAGATGGCTCAGACATATAGGGCTGGACTCTCCCTCGCTGTGCCTAGTGCTCACGGAACATCCAATGTCATTCAAATCGAGGAAGTGGGCAGTCAAACCACTGTCTTGAGAAATGGACTGAACAGCAAAATGAGCCATTTTTGAACTAGGTTTTTTAATAGTTTTGAATGTTAATTTTCACTGTTATTTGTACGACCCCAATTCTGAAATGGCTGGGACAAAGTGTAAATTGTGAATAAAATCAAAACACCATGACTTTTTCAAATCACACCAGCCAGTATTTTATTAACAACAGAACAGAGATAACATTGCAAAATTTCTCAGTTTCAACATTTGCTATTTTATCCACAAAATGAGCTCATTTCAAATTTGATGGCTGCTAGAGGTCTCAAAGTTGGGACAGGGGCCTGTTTACCACAGTGTGGCATCCCCTCTTCTTTTTAACAGAGTGGATGCGTGTGGGCATTGAGGAGACGACTGAATCTTCTCTGAATCTTTTGATGATTTAATGCGCAGTCGATGAGACCTTCAAAGCCTCAATTTGACGTTGAGGGACGTTGTTTTTAAAGTATTCCTCAATTTCTTTTTTTTTTTTTTTTCTTAAGCAAGCCTTCACAGGTTGGAGAGCCTCTGGCCATCTTTACTTCTGTGAGACTCAGTCTCTCTAAGACATCCCTTTTATAGCCAATCATGTTACACACCTGATGCCAGTTAATGTAATTACTTGCTAAATGTTCTTTCAACCGATTCTCTTAAATATTGCTTTTTTAGCCCTTTCTTGCCTGTGTCTTAACTTTTAGACACAGCCAGAAAATTTTGAAATGAGCCAAGTTCGTGGATAATGTCTGAGTTTCCACTTTTTGAAATATTATCCATGTTCTATTGTAAATAACATTGGCTCGTGATCTGAAAGGCATTTCATCTTGATTTTATTCACAATTTACATTTTGTCCCAACTATTTTGAAATTGGGGTTGTAGATTCTTTGAGACACTCAGCTTTGATATTATAAGTGAATTTTCACTGTCAAGACAAGTTTCCAAGGACTTTAAGTTATCCTTTAAACAAATTTTTTGGAACCACTGACTTACTGACTGCATGACAATTACTGCAGACTAGCTTGCTAGCGCAGGGAATAATAAATCGAGTTAATGTATATTGCAAATTTAAATTAAATGGTTTTAAAAGATATATATACAGCACCCCCCCATAATTATTGCCACCCCTGGTTTAGATGTGTTCTTTAGCTGCTGATAAATTCAGTTTTATTCTAAATAATAAAGGACCACAATGGAAAAAAGAGGAAAATCCAACCTTTCATTCAAGTGCATTTATTCAGTGGGAAAAAAATCCCACATTAAGAAATAATTCTTTTACATCAAATCATGTGTGCCACAATTATTAGCACCCCTGAGGTTAATACTTTGTACAACCCCCTTTTGCTGACAAAACAGCACCTAATCTTGTCCTATAATGTTTCACAAGATGGGAGAATACAGAAAGAGGGATCTTCAGCCATTCCTCTTTGCACAATCTCTCTGAATCATCCAGCGACCTGGGTCCCCTCCTCTGCACTCTCCTCTTCAGCTCACTCCACAGGTTTTCAATGGGGTTGAGGTCTGGGGACTGAGATGGCCATGGAAGGCGCTTGATTCTGTGTCTGCTGAACCACTTCTGTGTAGATTTGGCCACATGTTTAGGGTCATTATCTTGCTGAAAGACCCAGTGACTTCAGCTTTCGGGCAGAGGCTACCAGATTTTGATTTAAAATGTGCTGGTATTTCAAAGTGTTGATGATGCCATGCACCCTAACAAGGTTCCCAGGGCCTCTGAAAGAGAAACAGGCCCACAGCATCACCAATCCTCCCCCATACTTCACAGTGGGCATGAGGTGCTTTTCTGCATACTCATCTTTTGTGTTCCGCTAGACCCACTTAGAGCTTTTTGGCAACAAACACTATCTTAATCTCATCTGACCAAAGCACACGGTCCCAGTTGAAGTCCCAGTACCGCTTGGCGAACTCCAGATGTTTGTGTTTATGATTGTGAGTGAGAAAAGGTTTTTTCCGTGCATGCCTCCCAAACAGCTTGTTGGCATGTAGATAGTATCTGATGGTTATTTTGGAGACTTTTTGACCCCAAGATGCTACAATTTGTTGCAATTCTTTAACAATGAGCTTTGGAGAACTTTTTATTTCTCTTACCATCCTCCTCACTGTGCATGGTAGCAAAATAACCTTGCGTCCTCGTCCAGGCTTCTTTACCACTGTTCCAGTTATTTTAAACTTCTTCTTAATGATTCCTGTGACAGTAGATATGGGCAGGTGCAGGCGAGTAGCTATTTTCTTGTAGCCATTGCCTGACTTGTGAAGGTCGACACGCATCTGCCTTACTTGAATTTGTCTTTCCCATGTTGAAGAGTGGATAAGAGAAATGGCCTCTGTGTCACATCATATTTATACTCCAGGGAAACGGGAAGTGATGACTTACTAATTAAATGTTCTTAGATACTCTGATCAACTTTATGAACTTCTGTAGAAATGACAGAAATACTTCAATTACATTATATTCCGAGGAATTGTTAGGGGTGCCAATAATTACGGAACAGGTGATTTTATGAAAAATAATAATTTCTTTGTCAGGGATTTTTTTTCCCCCTTAAAATTCACTTGAGTTGAAGGTTACTTTTTTTTCCTTATATATAATTTTCAATGTGAGAGTATGCTTCTGCAATAAAAATTGAATTAATTTTAAGGCTTTTAACACATCTTAACCAGGGGTGCCAATAATTATGTAGGGCGCTGTATATTGTAGTCATCTCTAGTGACACATACACACTTATTAAATAATTAACACATACTTTTCATGCCTTTTGATTCAGTCCCATAATTCTTTTCTGATTGAAAATATTAAATATTTACTTAATATTTTATATTAATTTATGGTGCAATATAAGATTATATATTTACCTCATCATAAATCCTCTTTCTGCCTTCCAGCTTCAACTCTCCAGGCAGACTGACAAAATTATTAGAGTAAAGGAAGGTTTGTCTAGCTTGAGCCAGACTGCTAGACAAAAATGTTGCATTTTTTTTTTTAACCCTTTCCTTTCCAAGGCATGCCCACTCATTGACCAGAGCTGATAAAAGTATGCATCACCCTGGATCATTACCAAATTAAAATGTATAAAACTGTGCATTTTAGACACTTCAAGAAATCTATTTTCCGCTGAAATAAACTTTGCCAAGTTGCCGTCTCCTCTTTTAGTGTAAACCACATCATATATCTCTTTGGCAGTGTAAGGGAAACATTTAACCAGAGGGAAACTAACAGATTTCTCATTCCTAATTTTCCTTGTAAAGATTCAACCCTTTAGATTGGGACCAGTTTAATAATTCATTGCAATTCTGCAGTATGGCCTCAAATTACTGTTGTTCATAATTTTATGTGTGATTATGAATAGGTTTCATGAGTATTTTTGTTTATCTGCTGAGCTGATGTTGACCTGCGATAGGTTAAAAAAAAAAAAAAAATAGTAAAATTTTATATCATACTTCATGCTATAATTTGAGGAACGTTTGTCTGTCTGTTTCTGTCTGTTTGTTCCATTACTCCTCCGATGTCCTCTGACGGATCTTCACCAAACTTAGTGGGTCTATGTAGGTTTTCCCTGGAATTGTCCTTGAGGGGTTAATTTTTTGAAAGGTCAAGGTCACTGGGGTCAAAGGTCAATTTTTCGCACGCCTTGGGTAATTCACTAGTGTATATATAAAAATATCAAAGCGATGGAGATGCAATCTTCCAGTCTCCTAACCTGCACCTGTAAAACTAAGAAAATGGCTACCAGTGTGAGAGCCAAAGTAGAATGGACAGGATCCAAGGCTGTAGATGGCTGGCACCTGCCTTCATTGTGCTGGTGTGTTTTAATGACCTATCCACATTTCCCTCCCAATTCATTGCACCATCATCAGATGAAGAACAGTAAAAATAATGGTGCTGGCAAGCATGTCTTTCTGTGTGTGGGTGAGTGTTGAGATTAAGTGGAGTTCAGTTTGAATGGAGAATTGTTTTGGTGCCAGAGGGGGTGGAATGGTGGCCATTTCAGATTGGGGGAAATTGATATTTTATTGGCTGTAAAGCTAAGGGCAGATGGTGTTAATGGCATTTACCTAGAATACTGCTTAATATAGAAAGCATAATACTTGAGTGAGTAAAATATGTGGATTCAATGCAGAAACAAAGATGGATTGGCAAGGATGGGATCAGATTATGACTCGCAGTTGAGCAGAATCGCTTTCTTGGGATGTAACTACTGAACATGAGCCTAAATTTATGACATCTTCTTTAAGGTGATGTTAGACGTTTCCGCTTAGCAAGAATTTGCTGTAAGTCGTGTTGGTGTCGGATGAGGTGGGGCATACAACTATTTAGCATTTTGGATTAAAGGGATTATTTTATGATTTTTTTTTTTTGGTTTTTCCCCTTCATTTTAGTGGGCTTTATAGTGTTAAGTGAATCTGAAACATCTGCACATTTCCTGAGATCCAAGTTCACATCAAATGGAGTCATTGAATCTGACAGAAATCATAGTTCCTGAATTACTTGAAACACCTTGTTTGTAGTCTTGCCTTTTTTTCCCAGTAACATGTCTAAGTCACGATGTAAGATATTGGCATAATGCCCAACTAGTTGCGAGTTTGGCATGCCGTAGAATAAAGCTAGATGAAGCGGAGAGTGTGAAGAGTTTGTTTTGCATGTATAGCCATGCCAGGGAGACGCTGTTTTCTGCAGTGCCAAGGCAAATTCCATTTGTATGGACTTGAAAAGAAAGACAAAGTGAATAATCTGTGGCCAATTTTTTTTTATTTTTTTATTATTATTTTTTTTTTCCAGAAGACATACGGACAAGTTATCGCTCAGGTTTCCTAGTGATGCCTCTGTACCTTTCACAAAGGGAGATCCCAAGTCAAGTATTGACATGATCTTAAATGCTGGTTTGTCATTTTGTTGAGTTAGAATCAATGTCATTGTTCACGTTTGGCCACTGCCCAATATTTGCAAACAAGATACCATACAAAGATGCAATACATTCAAGTGCCAAAAATCCCTTAAGTGATGAATGGACTTTAACCCATTATTACTAAGATTGAGACTATTCTCTAATTTACACTGAATCACTCATTTTTTAGATCCTGAAAATATAAGCAATGTTCTGATCATCAAGTTCAACGTCAGTCATTCCTCGAATTCCAAAGCAGGACGGTCCGGACCTCGACCATCACACAATAATTAGTAGTTTTTTGTGCAATTAGTACATCTAGAAATTGTCATCTGTCATTTTTACCCCTCAGCCCTCAAGGCTGACGGGGTATTACTATCCTTCGTGCGGTTGGGCGGGCAGGCGTCTCCAAAAACTTTGACATCGGGCTGAGGGGTATTCCGTGCATTGCACGCCTATTTTTATTTTTATATCTAATATCTGTGCTATCTGTGCTTGAGAACGCCTAGCTAGGTGATTGAGTGATAACAAAAACAAACATCGGAAACACCAGTATAAGATGATGAAGTGATTTCAAATTACGCTGTGTGCTATATAATCTCTATATATATAATCTCTCCAGAAGATGACCTTCGTCTGCAATGCGACAATGCGAAGACACATATTTTCAATTTATTAGGGAAAGAATTCTGTATTCAACCTCCCCCAATATCTAATGAAATCAATACTTATTTGGCTAATCTTGACGTTTTGGTACCCAGAGAAACACTTGGGTGTGTAAAAACATCAAACATGCTTCCAGTCAAGAAAATTTTGAGTTTCATTTCTAGTTTAGCTACCTGGTAATAGTATATTATGGCAGCAGCCATGTTATTGATGACATACCAGGTTGCTAGGGCATGCACTGTGATATGAAATATTATTACATTTATAAACCCTCCTCTCAATAATTAAATCCCCCAAATGATATTTACAAACCCTTTTAAAATCATTCTACCAAATAAAAAGTTGAAAAAGGTGGTGGTTGGATACCAAATTCTCTCCATTTATTGGTAGTTGACAATATTTTACTGGACTCTCGGACTAGTTATACCCCCCGCAACGAAGTTTAGGGGGGTATACTGGATTTGTTTTGTACGTCCGTGTGTGCGTGCGTCTGTGCGTCCGGACCTAGATCTCATAACCTACTCATCCAATTTTGAAAATTTTTTTTTTCTTGCTGGAAGGTCTATTGACTGTGGTACTGCCCGACTACTTGTTGTTGCGGGGGGTATCCTGTAAGCCATGCTTACTGACTAAATCTAGTTTGGAGTCAAGTTTACAAGCCCGCTGTAATTTTTACCATTGCGCGGACTAACGGACGTCTGCAAATTTGGAACCCTGCCCTCCATTTTACACAGCGCAGTGCTTCCTTACCCATGGTTGGCCAATATCAAGAGTGAGTTGAGAAAGTTCACATCTTTTTGCTCAGGGGCCTCAAAGAGATGGGTGAAAAGGGCTCATTTCAGGATGAGTGGGCCTGAGTTGCTGCACACACAGCCTGTACAGCTGTGACTGATGCTTTTTGACCAGAAAACATGCAATTGTTGTTAGACCATGTCACCATGGAGATGAAATTATTAGCTGGGAAATGGGCGTCATATGACCTCTGTAGGTTTGACCTGCATTGGGGGGTAGATTTGGCAGTTTTGGATGGTTATTTGGTTTGGAATTATTTGGATGGGGCTTTATCGAGAAAGTGTTTCCAGAAGGGAGGGCTGTGGGTGGAAGATTGCAGCTCGCTGACTCCTGCAGTTTTACCCAGACACTCTGCCATAGAAGTGATTGGATATTGTCACTACTTTTATTCCATTACAGTTATTGATACAGGTCTGATTTCTCTGCACAATGCATTAAATCTCTATCTCCTCCAGCTCTCCCTCCCTCTCTCCTCAGGGAATATGGATGTGTTCCTTACAGGCCATTGGGTTTTATTGCTGTGTATGAGTTCATTTGATTTGCGACTACTTTGTTGAAGCTGTACTCAGAATGGCAGGTTTATTTTGGGGATTTGGGGAATGGACTGAAAGGAGCAAGGCTAGCGCTAACAGTCCGCTAGGCATTTGGCGCCTGTACTGTAGTCCCTACTGCAGAATAGGGTCTTTAAAAAATGGTCTTTTTAAGCAGAACTAATTCCCCTGTGTGGGGTTTCGCTGCAGGGAACTGCTAGTCCTTCCCTGACCGATGGCACCCACACCTTCCTGCTTTTAGGCTCCCTTTTTCTTCCCTGAGTATCTCTTTTTGTTTATTTCTGAAGACATCATGGAGCAAGTGAAGCAGAGTAGTTGAGTGTAGGCTGTATTACACTACATTGGAATGCCTGCAGTGAGTAACAATTTGTTTCCTGTATTTATAATAGTGCAGTGGGCAAACTGACCTTGAATTCTGCTGTCCAAGGGTGGGGATGATTTTGGGCGTTGGTCATGAGCTGAACTCTCAAATTGAGGTCTCAAAGCACAAGTCTGTCCTTCAGTGATTTTCACAGGGCAGCCCCCCCCCCCCTTGATTCTACATGAAAACCTTATGCCTCCTGCATTGCCTTTTCCATTTGGCATTTTAAAAAGTCCAGAAGTAAAACTGTAATGTTTGTCTCTGGTCATGTTCAGCAGTATCCATACTGACCCTATGATGCGCGGGGCAGTAAAGCTACTGTGGTTTTCTTAAATGCATGATCTCCATATTGGCTCATTGTAGGGAGTGTGGATTTCCCTGGATGCTCCGCCAGACAAACTCTTTTCTCTGAGCATGACATGTTTATGAACCCCGCTCACCTCCCCTACAGTCCCTCTCAACTGTCTTCAGCATCCCTGCCTCTACAGAGATGGCCCCAGACTAACTGCTGAATCTTATAGCTCCATAACCTCAGTGTCATGGTTCAGCATCTTTCAATTTCACTGGCGTCTATCACTCTCGCTCTTTTCCTCTTGCTTTCTTCTCTCTATGACTCTTCACCCATCCTTCTCTCTCTCTCTCTCAAAGGCATACGCCCACTACACATAGCATTTAGGTCCACAGATAACAGATCTCGTGCCAGGAAAACATTGCCATTGTTAATAGTTAATGTTATGGGACCATAAAACCAGCAAGGGTACAAAAATAAAAATGGGAGCGTAAAAATGGTGATTGAGCGTGGAGGATCGCTCCTCTTTGAAGGGGTTTCTTTGTGAGCCCGCGTTTCCCAGCAGTTCCTGAGAAGGGGAGCTTATTACGGAGATGTGCCTGTGGGTGGGGATGGAATGGCAGAGCTGCTGTGGGTGTGACGGAGCTCGCTTTAGAAACCACTTTCTTTTCTCAGCCTGAGATCACTTCACTTCATTCTTTCTCCTGCTGATAGTGGTCGCCTGAAGTATTGAATTCGTTCCAGAGTGCTTTGATATCAGCACTTGTCAGCAAGTCTAAGACCTCTGCCCACCTCTGTCCCTGATAATCACGGTTGATTGATTCATAGATAAGGGCTTCTTCTCTTAGATGGCCTGAAACGGCTGCTCGTTTGTTCCTGCTGTGCCAGGAGTGGATGTCATTTATTATATTGTTACTTAGCTGATGCTATTATCTAGACCGGCATGCTGTTGATCAGTATAAGCAATGGAGCAACATCAGGTCGAGAGTCCAACAGCTGCGCTAATTTATTGAGGCTTTAGTGAGAGGCTTGACCAACCATTCAGTTTCCAGTTAGCGATGTGGCTATGGGGTACCCTTGGTGCTCATACAATGTGTCCCGCTGGGCTGGTTACTCTGTTGTAGACACCTGTAGCTGATTCATTTATTTGAGGTGGGACTCTGCAGTAATTTCACAATGGGTTTTTATTGAAGAGGTGGCTAGAAATGCATAACAAAGCTCACACTTGGGTGAGAATGCTGGCTTCAATTCGTTGTCCCTTTTCCAGTGGTTTTTGTTTAAGCTGCATTTTCGCCCTGTTTTCCAAGATGGAGAAATGAAGCAGGTGACTGACGGCTAGTGAGTCGAGCTGCCGTAGTTGGACTGCATGGTCAGAGCTGGTGAAAAGGGTCACGTTCATCTCAGACTCTCTCCCACCCTCCCCCTGGATTCCCTGCTCTCTCTCTCCGGGGAGTGGGCGAATGTTGTGACAGCTGTACCGGGGGGACCCATCTTTTTGAGTGCAGATGAGTGTTGTTCAGTGCTCACTCACTCAGTGCTTTGACCTTTTGTGGGAAGACTGGACATTCTATTGGGTTGTTGTGTATGTGTGTGTTTGTGTGTTTGTGTGCGTCTCTGTAACTGCATACCCCCAGCTGTTTAAAACCGATCTTAATGCCTAGCTGGTACTGCTTGGTGCCAGGCTAATGAATTCCCTGAGTTGCGCTGTAGTGCTTGAGCACGTGTGGACGGGCACAGAGCAGTCCCTTGTGTGAGCCCACGCTCAGCATGTGGCCCCTCTCTCCCCGCTCAGTGCGCTGGCTGTACTCACTCTCGCTGCACTCGGACTTGTGAGACTTCATGTCCAGATCCTGTCACTTTGCTGCATATTGAGGCTTCATATTCAGGCCCTGTCGCTTTTCTGCAAAGAGAGGCTCCATCTCCAGGCCCTGTCACTTAGCTGCGTACTGAAGCTCCATGTCCAGGCTATGTCACTTGGCTGCATATGGAAGCTCCATGTTTGTATCCTGTCACTTGGCTGCATATTTAGGCCCCGTGTCCAGGCCCTCTCTCTTAGCTGCACAGTGAAGCTCCCTGCTTTGGCTTGATTTCTTGGCTTGACGGTGAGGCTCCATTTCCAGGCCGTGTGTCTTGGCGGCACTGCAGAACTCCTTGTCCAGGCAGTGTTTTTTAGCTGCTTCTCATCCTGATGCCATTTGCTTGTTCTTTACTCAGATTCCAGCCCTCAGGCTCCGTTCAGAACAGCTGTGAGGCCCTGCAAATGTGTCTTTGTAAATCTGAGAACTTTATGTCTTTATGGGAGAGAGGAAGATTGCATTAGGGCAACTGACCATTCTGTTAGCTTTGCAATTCTCAATCCACAAATGTTGTTATTAATGTGGTGGTTAGATATCAACTGCATGAGCAGTAAAGTTCACTTTTGTCACGCGTAAGCATGCTAGCTTTCATTTTCTATTCCTCCTTCAGTGGTAGTTACACAGGGAGATGTCTGTTACTCTGTGACCGTTTTCTGTGAAGAAATCAGTAGAAATAAAATTGATGTGATTGGCATATCGTTAGCCGCATAGCATAATTGCCTTAGTCATATTTTTGCCAAACTGAGATATCTGGTGCCTGTTCTTTTGTGCTGGTGAAAAAAATGTGTGTTTTCCCTTTTTGTCAAACCTTAAAAATCCATTCATCCCTTCTCTATACCACTTCTTCCTCACTTGGGGTCGAAGGGGAGTTGGAACATATTTCAGCTGACTCTGGGTGAAAGGCAGGTGTCACTCTGGACAGCTTGCTAATCCCTCACAAGGCACGCAGACTATTAATTCTCACACTCATACCTATGGGCAATTTAGCATCTCCAGTTAGCCTGATAATCATGTCCTTAGACTGTGGGAGGAAACCAGAGTACCCAGAGGAAACCCCTGTGAACGCAGGGAGAACATGCAAACTCCACATGAAAGACCCCAGGCCGAATTCGAACCCACAACCTTCTTGCTGTGAGACAGTAGTGCTAGATGATAAATGAATAAACATTAGAAATGAGGTTGACAATTATGCTGTAAGGCTAACGATGTAGTAAAATGTCATTTAGTCCACCTTTCCCGCCTACATTGAAGTGACTATTCAGCCGGCTCATTGAAAGCCCGACACAGGGCGGTATCCCGTTAGATCATGTACTCCCTCCTCCTCCTCCCTGTAACCCAGGCCAAGGTGTCTGCAGTGGCCGGCCTATGCTGAGCCATGCTAACTGTTAGCCAGAGTGCTCTCCAGACCGTTTTCAGTAATACTCCCCAGGCCAGTGGGAAGGCACAGTAAGTGTTATTAATGCAGCCCATAATCTCAAACTACCAGCGGAGGAATGTTTTAATGGAGTAAAAACCATTGAACTTGAAAAAGCCCTGAATGCTTATATAAAAATTTAATGATGACTATTTTTCTGACAGGGAAAGTGTGAGCGGGTAGGAGAATTTAAGATGATACTCTGAGATGAGTTTTGGGGAGGCCACAGCAGGGAACTGGGCTGTGGTTTGTGTATGCGCTGGGAGTGTTGTTTTAACACCGACTCTGCTCTTCAGAGCTTAATTTCTTTTGGAAATAAGGAGAGTGAATGGACACTCGATAGGCTGTCAGCTGAGGCTGTGGCTGTGTTTGGGGTTGTATGGGGTCATATGGGGGTACTGAGGGGGGTCATGCTGCCCCAGAGCTCACACGGAGCGGTGAGTCACTCTCTGCTTTATCCCTCCTGGAGCTGGGTCTGCCTCTCTCGTTTTGGGCTCATATTCCCATGCTAGGTGTTGTGGGGCATCTGTGTAGTTCAATGCTCAGAGAACTGGGCTTGTAACCACAGCAGCTGTAGGCTTCATTTTCAGTTGCAAGTGCAGCACTTCCATTGTACCCTTGGGCTAGTTACTTAATATAATTACTTCAGTTTATACATCCATGTATATAAATGGATACAATGTAAAAACTTATAAATCTTAACCGGGTGTGATTGTAAAAACATCTGCTAAATGACTGTAACTTTAATGGCTGGAACCTGGTGTTGTGTTGTGTTGTGTTGTAGCTTGAGGCTTGTGAGTAGTGAGCTGGTGAGTAATGTCATGTAATGTATTGTAAGTTAGAGTAATATGTATGGAGCCTGATCTGGAGGCAGCCAGAGTACGGTCTTTGTTACCCCCCCGTCCCCCGCCCACATCCCCTCCTTCGGCCACCCGAGGGTGGGTGCTGTGTTGGAGAGTGTGGGGAGGATGGGTTGAGAATGCTGCACGGTAGGGCTATGGAGCCAGGTCTCAATTTGCCTTGCTGGGATCTATGGGTGGCTGTCCTGAAGGCCGCGGTCCCATGTCCAGTGATGTCATGCTGGCAGCATTAACTCCTCTTCTTTTCTGGTAACGGAGTGTTTGGGATGCTGCGGAATTCTAGATGTGTTCATTCACAATTTGGTGAACAAAGCCATAGTTTATATGAGTGAGTGCGCGCTTTGGATAAGCTGTAGAGTCGGGCATCATTTGTGTAATTTCCAGTAATATTACTGTGCTGCAGACGGGGCGAGCGTGCCTGCTGTTTTCCTTTGTTTTAAACTTTTATTTATTTTTGGTCTTTCTTTGAAAAAAAAGCTCACCCTGTCCAAAATGAGGACCGAGTGAATACACAACAGGTCCCGTCACCCCAACTGAATAATCTCTCTCTAAATCCTCCTGTCCTTCTTTCAAAAAAAAAAAAAAAATAATAATAATTTAAAAAAAAAAACATAAATGGAAAAGTTGTCTGTTGTGGAGATTCTAGTGTTGGGGGTGTGTATTTGTGTTAAAACCTGAAGGGGTTGGACACACTGGAAACTGATATACCAACCATTCTATCGCCACTGTGTAAATTCTAATTGCGGCTAAAGCGGAAAACGGCACCACAAGCTTTGTTTACATGTTGCCCTCTGCTTCAGAAATTTTAAAAATTGGAACTGACAGCTGACTGTAGAACATGTTATTTTGAAATTAATGACAATTCTTGTGCTTTCCTAATGGAAAATTTCGCACTTTTTTTGATCTGCACCACAAAAACCAAAATATGTACAAACTGCTGACAGTTAATGAAAAAATCAACAGAGAGTCCTACTAAGATGTTGGCCCTTCACGAGCCGTCAGATGAACGTCATGCCACAGAGTTTACAAATGTGTACATTTACTGGAGGGAAATTCAGCGACCCCCCCCCCCACTCCCCCCACCTCCTGTGCCCTGTGGGGCTTGAGCCATTGCCATGCTGGAAGAGACCACTCCCATCGTGGTCGGAATGTGTCATCATGGGATACTGTATGTAGGAGTTTGTGCAGAATAATTTTGCATTGATGTGCAATGACCCTTCTGCCTTTAAGAGGGCAAATGGATCCAAACATGCTGGGAAATCAACTGGAGCATCTGCATTTATTTTCATCCACACATTTATTCAGGATTTTTTTCCTTTGACTTTTCACCCACCCGTATATATTTATATCTAGATGCTTCTTTAATTTACTGTTCAGTTGCTAAATAAGAGAAGTATGCTGCCAGTGAGGTGAGTAAGCATGACGCAGTTGAATATTTGCTAACAGAGGAAATTTCAGTTGTCAAGCAAAACAAATGTTTGTCTCGCTGCCAGTGTGAAACTCTTAAGGACTGAGGGTTTTCGCAGTGTTGGCTCACGTCTCTGTGCAGGGGACTGTCCTGCTCTCAGCTTTAACTGCCCCTGTGGGCCATCTGCTCCTCTCGGACTCCTGCTCCTAATTGAAAGTGTAATACGGCTCGGTGTGTCCCGCGGGTGGAGTAATGGAAGTGAGCCAGTTTTGCCTGCAGGTGATTGGGTGGGAGCAGGTTGCTGAATGAAGCCGATGGTTCCTGTGCGACGGGCCCTGGCAGGGATTGATGAATCGGCGGAGCCGGGGCCCGATTCCGCCTGGCTCTGCGAGCTCAGAGTGTTAGCGGAAACGTGATCCTCGTGTCAATGAGCAGCCAGCGCTGAGTGTTTACAGCACGGCCAGGGGAGGGCGGGGGGATCAGCTGGGAGAGACAGGCTCTGCCCACTTTGCTTTCATCCCTGCGTCTCCCTCCCTCCCTCTCTCTCTCTCTCTCTCTCTCTCTCCCTCTCTCCCTCCATCTCCGTTCCTCCGTCATCTCCTAGCCAGTTAAACTTACACTTTCTCATGCCTCTGCTTTCCTTCTCTCCAGTACGATTTCCCCTTTAATCTCCATGTCCTCGATCCTTTTTCCTTAGACTGTTGTCGGTTTGTGTGGAACTGATCTCAGCTCATAGCTGATTACAGTGCACTCACAGTGGCCACTGGGGCATATGGGCACCATGAATTATTCAAAAGCACTCAGAGGGCAGTATTAGATGCGATTGGTCTGGGGCTGGTTTCTGAGCCTGGTTTTTAGACTGTACCACAAGGGCGCACTGAGCTGTTTTCCGGCTCTTGTCAACTAATTGCCTCCTTTTTTCTCTCTCTAATTGGGTGCCTAACAGAATGAATCGCATTCACTGCTGCCCTCAGCGTTCATTTTAATAAATAAAACTTTTGTGCTCACTGCTTCGTCAGCTGTGCTGTTGGCAGTCGTACTGAGACCGTTTGACCCTGAAGCCTCATTTCTGTCCTGGCCCTTTGCCCCCCCCCCCAAAAAAAAAAGGCCGGGGGCTGCCAGGTCTGCCTTCCTAATCCTGTTGGGTCCCTTTTGGGGGTGTCATTATGTGTTGGGCGCAGGTCGTAACTGGCTGTACTAGCGTGGCGGTCTGTGACCGGTGGGTGGCCCTGGGAGTTGAGCCTGTATCTACAGGCTTGCGGTGTTCTTATGAAAAGGCTGTAATTATTCCCTTTATTTCATACCTGATGTGTGACGACTGCGCATTCAGATCTGGAGTCTGGCGTTTCTCTAACGTTAAACGCAGGCTGGGCCTTGCTGGAGATGCACTGGCCTGACTCCATGTGCCGCTTTCTAAAATGACCCAGCTACGAGTCGCAACTGGCTGAGGGAGTGAAAGTGGGAGTGAGAGAGTGAGTGAGGGAGAGAAGGAAGAATAAAAGTGAGAGCGGAACAAGAGAGGAGAGGGAAAAATGAGGGAAAGCAAGAGTGAGGGAGGGAGTGCGAACGAGGGAGAGGGAGGATGAGAATGAAAATGAGGTGAAGTAAAGATGGAGGAGAGACTGAGAGAGGAAGACTGCAGAAGTGAGTAGGAGGCAGAGGTGCAGAAACTCATTTCGGTGGAGTCACCCTCGAGTTTGATCCATTTCAGGCATGTAATCTGTTGGGTGTGCTGCTGCAGACGGAGCGGAGACAGGTGCCGGGCAGGCGTGCTGAGAATTTAAACCACAGCAGGGTGCGTAATGGGATCAACACTGGCCTCCCTTCCCCACCCTCCCGGAGGCTTTGCAGCTGTTAAACCCCAGGAATGGGTGAACCTGCCCTGTACTCTAGTGCCCCCGGTGGCTGCTTGCAGTCCTACAGGCAGGTGTGAGGTTAAGCACTGAGCAGCTCATCAGTTTTGCGGACTGGAACCCCAGCTGTCCCCTGGCCCTGGCAGGAAGTCACTGCAGAGGGAGGGAGAAAGACGCAAAGTGCGGTCATTTCCGAGCCTCTGCGTTGCCAGAAAGCTCACTAGTCACAAGTCTTTCTCTGTTCTTCCTCTCCTTTCCCCCTTTCTCTCTGTGATTGGAGGTTGATCGGTGTGACTCCTGCTGTGCTGCTGAGGCATTTCCCTCCCTTACTTTTCCCCATTTTCCTCCTCTTTCATTCTTCTTCTTTGGTTTCACTTGACCTGCACACTTTCTCACCCTTTGCAGCCCTCCGGACAGCAAGTTGCTAATGTTCAGTCATTTGCAGAAAGCTTCCTGTATCCTTGCATACTCCCGAGGCCTGTCTGTGTGATGCAGAGATGGGAAAAGCAATGGCATATTCTTATTAGCAACCATATTTGAGTGCTAAAGCGTTTTTATTCTGCTCCTCAGAGTGCTGTTAAAGCCGTGATAATGCATTGTGTGATTGTGAAAACTAGCTCGACCATGATGTTCATTTCTGTTGTCAGCGGTCATCATTCCTGTCTCGAACAGCTATCAGTTTGAGGGAGCAAAAGGTATCGGCACAGAAGGCCAAAATGAAAATGACACGGACTGAATGATTCATCTGCCTAACACAGTAGTCATCAATGGTCTTTCTCTTGCGGATTCCGTGCAGCTCTGGTGCGACTCGGTGTAAATTATTAAGACTTTTAAATGATTAAAGTATACCTGCATCCTGGGTGCATTACAAAGTACAAAAGCAACGGTCATACTGTTAGCTATAGTAACAGCTGCTGGCGAAAAACAAACATCACTGATGTGCGATGTGCTCTCGGTGAGCGTGGAGTCTTCACATTGTGTGCACTCAGCTGCTGCTAACAGCTATTATCAAAACAATTCTTATTTGTGTAGCGCATTTCACAAACATTTGTCACAGTGCACTTTATAGAAAAACCCTGGTCTGAACCCCCCTCAAAAGCAAGCCTACGGTGATCGAAATCTCCCAATGAGAAGAGATGAGAAGAAACCTTGGGAGGAAGCAGGCGTAAGAAGGGAAAGCCTGTCGTCCTCTAACTGGCAGAGGGTCGGAGTTTGTTATGACCAACAGAGTCAATCATTCAGTTGAAAATGGAGTATTAACACTGTAAACAGCATGTTGAACCCCTGGCGTGAACATATTTTAGCTCTGCGAGCAACACCGCATCACATGGCTTATAGCCACGGAATGAGAATCTCACGAAGGCATGTTGGTTGGATCATTTGACCCTGCGTCCTCGTGATACAGCCTTTGCATCTCAGTTCAGGTAATGAATTTCTGCACAGCTCGACATTAGTCTGAATTCTCCCAGTGGGAAGACCAAGGGATTTGTTAATATTCTGCACACTTGACCAAATCTGGCTGAAACTTCTTTGTTGATGAGGTCAACTGAGACCAATCAAGTAGCTCCCCAAGATGCTTTGACTACACACATAAACGCCAACTCTCTCTTCGTCTCTCTCTCCCCCTCTTCCCCTTTCTTCTTTCCCCCATTCTGTTCTCCCCCACATCTGACTCTTGGTGCATAAATGGGCTTTTAAAAAAAGCAAACCGGAAAGCCCTCCCTCTCAGTCCTTTGTCTCACTTCCACAATTCATCTTTGTGATTGTGAATTCTTGTCTATGCCCCACTTGCTACTGTACAGTCTGAGAGGGAACATGAGCGCACTCTCCCTCTCTGGCTCTCTCTCTCTCTCGCTCTCACACACACACACACACACACATCCTCCCCCTCTCTCTCTCTCTCTCTCTCTGCAATAGATTAATCTAAGCTTCTTTGAAGAAAGTACTTGGATATTTTTGAATGCTTTTTCCCATCCATTACTGTACACCAGAGAGAACCACGTGCAATTGTCAAACGTAGCAGAAAGCCACGCGCAAACACATCAGTAGCCTTGATAGGCTATAAGCAATTTGTTTAGTTTCTTATCTTAATGAAACTGAATATGTGGGCAAGCCGTTGACAGGAGACACTATTCAAATGTTTAGTTTAGATGAATAATTATCTTACCTTCCCATGACGACGACAGGTTACTGTATATCCGGATAATTAGCTTATTCCAGATACAAGAAAATAATGTTGGCGTAGCAACAGGTGATAAATGGTGCAGTAACATATTTGACCAACAGATGCTGGCTGCTATTTGGCCTCATCGCGATGCGGCCTTATTTTACTATGCATGCATGGATGCTGCAGAATTTTTTTTTTTTTTTTTTTCGGGGAGTAGTCAAGGCAAGGGCCATTTGTTAAGGCGGCCGCCCTAACCATAGAGTGCTGCGGGAAGCCCTGTGAGTTGAGCCGTACGGTGTTATTAACTCTCTGTGCGGCCTTTTCTCTCATTTAATCAATGATGGAGGGAGCGAGGGGTTAAAGGTGTCGTCGCTGCATAGACTCATTTCTCCTGCGCTCTGTGTTTCTCAAAACAATATGTACCTTTGTACTCTGTTTGGCTCTCTGTTCCTCCCACACTTCAACTCTCCTTTCTTGTCTGACAATTAAACTATTCCAGTAATGCGCACCGCACTGCCCATAGGTTACTGAACAGAGCAGTGGCCGTATGTCAAAACTGCTTCTGCACGGCTTTTGCCTCTTGCCCTTTTGTTTTGGGGTAATTTATAATTCATAATTCATATCACCCTCAACCTCTCATACATCTCTCAAGACCTTGGCACCGCCAGTGATCTCGGCTTGACCCATTCAGTAGTCCCTAAACGCTCTCGTTCCCTGAGAATTCTTGTGTGCTCTATTCACGAGCCTCGATCGCTGCGACAGACTGACTTGCTTTGCACTTCCATTAGCCCTCACGGTGTTTTCATCACTTTAGCAGTGCCCTAGCGAAGCGCACACCTATTCTCCAACATGGCATTGAAGTTTTGTCGGTGAGCTGCAGCAAGGATATGGGGCTCTAATTAATGGCAACTGCACTCGTTTCCATTGAGCTTGTGCTTGGGGTTTTCCACATTGACTTAAAAGTCAACTCCAGCTGTACTAATAGAAGCAATGACACACTGGCTGTCAGGCTGGGGACCTCAGTGCTGTCAAGAAGTTACCTGCATTTTTTTATTCATGCCCCAAAAAACTGAGAATGAAAAAGACGACTAAACAGATAACAATACTTTTTGTTTTTACCATATATTATGTCTTTTTGTGAGAAAAAGTCAATATCTAGTGTGGCCACCCTTGCTTTGATTGCCGCATTAAATCCTTCAGGTGTAGTTTTCACTTTTAATTTTCTCACTCGCCAGAACATTCCATATTGTTTGAAGCTAATTCCAAAGAGATTCTTTCAATGTTACGACAGATTTGCTCAATTGGATTCAGATCTGGACTTTGAGCCGGCCAAGTCATAAGTTGTATGTCACCAGAAGATTCTTTCCGACTGACATAATTCTTGCTCAACTTGGAAGTGTGTTTACGGGGATTATCTTTTTGAAAATGAAATCCCAGACCAATCAGTCTCGCTCTAGATGGCCATGCCTGCCTCACAAGGATGCTGCGATAGTTCTTTTGATCTATGATTCCTTCAATTTTGATGAGATCCTCGGCTTCTTTCAAGCAGACTAAACCCCTATACCATATTCCCACCTTCATTTCTGCTGAAATGGTTAAACGGTCATTTTTAGAAACGTTATCCGACTGTACGGGGCACGCACAAGTTCTGCATTTAGGTGAGAACATTTTGAATTTTGATTCATCGGTCCAGAGGACTTTCCCAGCCCATTGGTGTCCAGTCCTTGAATTTCTTGGCAGCAACACGACTAATCAGATCATTTTCATGCAGGCGTCTGGAAATGGTAGATCCTGATACATTCATCTCTTCACTTCTGGTGCCATTAATATCATCACTGAGCTGTCTCTCTGTCATCCGCTAATTTTTTTTTTTTTGTTCCCTGCCGCGCGAAACGGCGGGACATAGTATTCACGACCGTCCGTACCTCCCGAATCCTTGTCAGCGAGAGAATTCGTTCTTGAGATGACGGATTTTCTTCAAATATGATGTAACCATGTATTAGTCTGATACCCCGGCGCCAGTCAATTTCGGTGACCTTCGCGCCATTCTGAAGGTCACACCGAGAGATTGTGGATTTTCACACTGATAGCCGTGTCAGCGAGATATCTCAAGAACGAATCGACGGATTTACTTCAAATCTTATGTCAACATGTATTAGGGTGATAGCCCGGCACCAGTCCATTTCGGTGACCTTCGCGCCATTCTCAAGGTCACACCGAGAAATTGTTCATTTTCACACGATTTCACATTTTGTGGCGGGGGACAAAGACCCTTTAGTCTCAAATACTTGTTATTTATTTATTTATTTATTTATTTTACAGCTCGAGCACCAACCGGTGCCAGGAACCTATTGTTTTTGTCGGGATTATTATTATTCCTCTAATACTTCATGTCAAAGCCTGGGCAGTGACCGGCGCCAGGGCCCATATCTCAGCTGCTGAAGAGGCGTTGGGGCTGAACATGTCCTCCTGTCCTGTCCAGCTGTGTTTTGCCAGTGATGCTTTTTGAAATGACCAGAGATTGTCATTTCGTCTCTTTTAGCAGGAAGATGTAATCCCAGGATTATGGTCACTACACGACTCTGGCCTGCTTTGCCCTTGCCCCTTCGTCACTCCAACCTGTGGGGGACCGGTGGGATTACTCTGCCTGTGAAGAGCCAGACTGCTGTCCGAAGCTGGAAGTGGAAAGTCTGTCCATTTCTCTGTTGTAGTGGTCCTGACGCACAACGCACTGACACATCCATGTATTGTCCACCACCGCAGAAAATACGGCAACCGTAATTACGGGATTCATGGGGGTTTGATTTAATTTCAAACAAATTCATTAAGGCTCTGGTTTTATTTTCTTGTGGCATGTCTGTGAGGAGGTTGGCCTTGTTTACAGAAAGCCTCTCCTGGTGTATTCAAATCTCTCATGCCCCATTGAGCATCATTGGTGAAAGTGGCTGAAGATCAACTGTCAGCCTCTCTTAAATGCCAAACTTTGCATTATTTTATGGTTTTTCCAGTCTGGCTTTAGACTGTGAGGAAGTCCCCGTGATGCTCTTCCGTTGGTCTGTCCCTCACATTCAGACCAGCCCAACAAGTCTATTACAGCAGGGCTTAGTGGGTGGTTGTAGTTTGCAGCTTTGCCTTAGAGCTGGGGTGATCTTCTGGGAGAGAGCGGCCATGTCACCCCCTTCCCCCCTGTATTTACTTCAGTAAGGACCTTCTCATCAGCACATCTGTCTGAGCTCCACTTGACCTGTGCTGTCTGGAGCTCGAGTCCTCTGCACCGTGCTGTAATGCACAGAGCATTGTACTTATTCTTCCTCACACAGTCATACCTGGAGCCCTGCTGGTGGACGTGGCCATCCAATCATCTGATGTCAATCAGAGGTCTAGTTAACCATAGTCATGTATGTCAGAAGTATGTTGATTAAGGGGCTTGTAATGTCATTTTTTGACATTGGATGGTTCAAGTTCTGATCTGCTGAGAAAGAGAGGAGACTAGGCTGCTTTCTCAGTTCTTGACTTAAATTTAGGTAAAGTGTCCAACAAAATTCTTTGAAATTTTCCACTGGCATGTTAAGGAAATGCTCAGTGGTAGCGTGTGTAAGTCCCATTATTTAAAGGAACAGGAACATCTGCCTGGGAAATGTAAAATATCAAAGAAATTCACGCCCTCGGTGCCTTGCGGATTGACCCATTCTCATTGGTGAAGGCTTGATGAAGGACAGATGAGTCCTTGAATGGGGTCAACTCTGAAGTTGGAAATGTCAGGAAGTAGCATTGCAAGCTTCAGGCCTCGTCAGCTCTTTGTGGCGTGTTGATACGTCACTCTTCCAACTAATCCATTCACAAGCAGCCTGGACATGTGACCGTTTTTCCACAACATGTTTTGCTTTTTCAGAATGAAGTTCATGGATTTCCCAAGGTCCCCTCTGGTCTTTTCCTGGCATGACTTTAGAATCATTGTGACATTGTGAGCTGAAACGGCCAGTCTCCGTGATTAAAGCTGCAGCGCCGCTGAAAGTGCAGTCTCTGTATTTGCTGTCGCCGACAGCTTAATTACACCACTTTATAAACATTACAAATATAATGATTGCCATCATATGCCTCTATGAAATGTTTTATTTCCTTGTCCGACCGACCTTGTTTATTGTGTAACTTTCAGTTCTGCTTGTGTGTACTCAGACTTGTGCATATCTCAGATGAGTCAGCGTGTTTTAATTTGCTTCCTCTGATTGCATCATATATAAATACTGTTTAATTCTAAACCGTGCTACATGTTTTGTTAGTTTAATCATTGTTTTTTGTTCCTTCGTGGTTAAGGATTAAGATGGGGGGGAGGGAGGGAGGTAAGACTCTCACAAGCCTGGGTGAAGCTGTGGAGTTCACATTTAAATATGTGGTGCCGAAAGGTGCCCATGTAAATGTATTTAACTGCTGTTAGAACTATGTTGAGTTCATTGTAGATTCCAGACCCCTTATCCTTTCGGTAGCAGGACAGTTTTGCCTATCATTTGTATTTTTTGGGCTTCAACTGCTTATTTTGTAAATGCGCTGTCAAATGTCGAAAATAAACATACTCTGAATATTCTTATTTTATGCCCTTCTCTTGACTGTGAGACCTGCATGGTGACACAGCAGTTGTGTAAATGAGAAGCTCTGTATTCATGTGCCAGCCCTTATTGCTGGGCATAACACAGCCCTGCATGTCTTCACATAAACATTTTCACTTGGCCTCCTCTGTGTGGCCGTTTGAGCTCAGAGTGCATGGGATTTCCCTGCTGTGGCCAGTTTCTTTGCTTTCATTCAGGGCAGCTGGCAAAGCATTACGTCCCAGACAAAAGAGGAATTGAATGACATGATGTACAAAAGAAATTAATTGATGTTAACACACAGAAACAGTAGCAGAAATTTGGGGTTCCGTTTCTTCTATTTCCTAGGCTTTCATGTTGGACCGTCGCTGTAGAACTCCTTGTACGACACCCTGTTAGCTTGCATTTTGGACCCTTTGGGTTCTTTGACCCTCCATACTAGAAAAAGGTCATTATAACAGGAAGGACCCTTGACCTGGCTTTTGCAGTCACTCTTCAATGGTGCAGCAATCGCACGCGGCTAGTCAGGTGAATGATTGTTGCCTACGGGCACAAATGAGCTATAAATAGCTGGGCCTTGTCTGCGATTAAGTAACAGGGGTATTTACATGGTGCTTAAAGCAAGTTTGGAACTTGCTATCGGCTTCTAATCAGTGGAGTGTGTTTAGCCGACATTCTGCCAGGTTGGGTAATTGGGCAGTGACCTTGTCACTGACTAATGTCAAGAAACTCTTCTGAATGTTTTTTCGGTGCTCAGCGTGAGCATAGATTTGTGTGCGCCTGTGTGTTTATGGAGTGTGAGCTTGCGGGTCTTCTGTTTAAGCACAGGTGTGTTGCTGGTATTTGAATTCCGTGTGTATCTGTGTGTGGCTTGAAAAATGGCTGAGCCATTGTAGCCTACAATAAAATCCTTGCTGCTGTTGCGTAATCAGCGAACTGACCTCTGGGATCATGTTTAAAAGTAGGCCTCATGGATTTGGAGGAATTCAACTGCAGGGAATTTCTAAGCTCTACTAGCCTCATTGTAGCCAGATTTTAAGTTTGGCTGTGTTTCTGGAAACCCTACACTTTAAAGCCTCTTATCCACAAACCCTCCTCACACCTAGTGAAACCGTGATATAGGGAGGGGCGCTAGTCTGCCTGTGTGCAAAAGTACTTGTTTTACTTTTGTGCAGTAATTGCACAGAAGCGACTTATTTAATATTATTGAGCTTGACCAAAGAATACCTCTGGGACATTCAAATGTAGTTCCAGTTTTTGCTCATTGTTATAACTGAATGGGAACTGGTGCAAAAGCAGCTTGCATTTGCAATTTGTGTGGTCGAACATGGTGACACAAATTCCATTTGACTTCACTGACCGGACCAACAAAGTAACAATAGATGAGAGGCTTTTGATGAGAGGCAAAAAAAATCAAATGACTTAAATGCTAGCTGTGCCTCCAAAGCTGTAGAACTGTACAGTGCACATTAAGCTACAGCTGATAACGCACCTCCAGAAACAGAGTAGATTATCCTGTAGGCTTTCCCTCCTTTGATTAGTAGCCAGATAACGCTGATACCGAGAAGCAGGAACTCCAGCTCTTCGTCACCCTCCATTGTTCCTGTGTTAATGTCGCGTGAGGTGGTGATGTACTCGGTGTCATGTTGAAGATGTTCAGCATTTTCCATGGTTGAGGCAGCCTACAATTGAGTGTGTAGTATGCTGTGTGAGAAATGAATGCCTGGTACCCAAACCGAGTAGCGGTCGAGTAGAGCTGGTGCCATGCAGTGAAAAAGCGGCATCATAGGCCCTCAGCTGGGTGTTCAGTAATGTCTGTCTTCATACAGTTATTGGAACCTTCAGTGCTGTACTTAAGTATTTACGTGGTGTCTGTGTATTTGAATGTAATTCTCTAGCATATCTCTCTGAATGGATGTGATTGTCCTTATGTCAAAACTGACCTTGTGCTCTATAATTGCACATTCTTTGTTTCAAGTTGTCATAAAATCTACTGGAGTGCAAAGGCAAAACAAAAACTTTGTCTTTGTCCAACCTGTAATGGGCTGTATGTGTGAAGATCATGGGCACTGGCAGCCATTTTGCCCTCTGGCCTAGCCTGGTGTACATTCAGAGCAGCAAACCTCTGATATCCTGCTCCTAACGCCCCCATGGCCATGACGACTCGTCACAAGCTCAGACTCTGCGTCGGGCATAATGCACACACGACCTCATTACTGAATGTTGTCTCAAGTAAACCACCTTTGACCACAAACAGTCTCGATTGTCTTGCTTATTTTCTGAAACGCTGTTCGTAACCCCCTGACCCCCCCCCCCCCCCTCCCCCCAGTGTCCCGTAATAATTGAACGCTGACTGTTCTGTTCCGTTCACGTTCCCTTGTTGGCTCGTGCCACCAGCATGCGGTCTCCCGGCCCTTTGTGTCGGTCTGTTTGTGGCGTCCTGAGGTCAGATTCAGAGTGCGGGTGTTGTGATCTGGGAAGTCATAAGTGTTTCCTGTTCTTCCACTGCCCTCTGAGGAGCACAGGGTGGCGCAGTGGGGTTTACTTCCTGTCTCTGCTCCGTCTGCCTCCTGAACCTTGATTTGACGGAGCCCCTCTCTCCTGCTCGCTCTCTGACTCTGGCTCTCCTCTGGCTCTGTCCTTCTCACCCTTGTTGTTTATGAAGATTCCACATTTATCTACATTCATATCTGCAAATTCACAAGCTCCATGTTTCGAAGTAGAGCTGGTGAATTTTGTTGTTGCGCAGCGAAATGGCGACTTGAAATTGCCAAAAAAAAAAAAAAGAAAAAATCGGGTGGACATGTATTGGAGGGTGATGTGTGCTCCGCTCAGATTTTCGTGAGATTTTTTATTTATTTTTTTTGTTGGCAGGTCTATAGGTACTTGGAAAAATCTCAACTTTCTATGTACCTTAACCAAACTTATTTTTCTTAATGCACCAAGAGGGGTATTTTGTTTTTTATTTATTTTTATTTTATTTATTTTTTTGAGGGCCAAAATTTCACTTTCGATATTGAAATATCACAATGCACACCAGATTTATTTTGATTGATGTCATGATGTCAATCTGGAATGGAAGGAGTTCTGGAAAGTTGTTGAAATTTTGGTGGGCATTTGAGGGCGCTGCCTAATTTTTTTTTTTTTTTGCTGAAGTAGCACTCATATTTCAGGCATTTCTGGACTGTGCTCTGAACTAACCAAGCTTGGTTAGGAACGTTTTCACTTTCAAAAGCTGATTTTTGAAGCTGTCAAATTTTTTGCCCCCAAGAAATTGACCCTTTCCGAGCCTCTACAAAAATTATTTGGTTTAGGGAACTAGAAATTTGGGATTTCGAAAAAATTTAGGAAAATCAGAGATGGTCATAAATCGCCCACTGCATGAATCTTCGAAAATTAGCATCTTAACACGAGAAAACACTGAATATATTGATTTTATGAAGTAGCTGCACTTTCTAATTAGGTCATGGGTTGTAATTGAAGTGTTGTCGAAGAATTTTGAATTTGGCACCATTTACGAGATTTCTTGTGTTTTGTAAGTTATTTTAAGTAATCTTGGTTTGGAGTTTGGCCTTTTCTTTAGTATTTTTTTTTTTAATGAGCATTTCATGATTTTTTTTTTTTTTCCCCCCACTTTTATTCTGGTCATATTTTTTTAATGCAGTTTTTGATGGGGCTGTGAAGTTATGGAATTAACCTTTGTAACCAACGATGAATAAAAAAGTTACTGCCCTCAGAAAGTCTCTCTCTCTCTCTCTCTCTCTCTCTCTCTCTCTCTCTCTCTCTCTCTCTCTCTCACACACACGCATGCACAGAGATATGCTCACAGAAGTGCATGGATGCACACACAGGCGAAAAATGCTATTTGTCACTGAGTGAGGACAGATCTGATAAGAGGCCATTTGTATCCAGCTAATGGCCAGTCGGAAGGAAAAAGGAGGGTTTGTTATATTGTACTTCAAAATAACCGTTAATCTCCCGCAGACGAGGCCTGGCCCGACTAATAAATCTATAAAATTCTGTGTGCGCGTGTGCGCGTGTGTGCGTGTGTGTGCGCGCGCGTGTGTGCGTGTGTGTGTGTAAATGATCGTGCTATGAATGTGTGAGAAGTGTTGAAATTTACCGCTGCATTTTCAGTTGTTGGGATCCCAAGCTAGTTTATCATGGCCTAAGCTGTGCTCTCGACAGCTCTAGGTGGTTGTAGATGGTCTTTTACTGGTCAAAGCTGGTAAAGCTGATGCAGATAGCTGATGGTCTTACAGATGGAGCTGACTATACTAGCCAGCCTCTCAAGCAGCTTTAAGTGTAGATAACGCTGCTTAAACCTCACGGTAGTTTTATACATTTTTTTTTCTGGAATGGTCTGTGAGGTGTGTGTGTGCGTGTGTGTGTGTGTGTGACTGTCGCTCTTCTGTAAGTGAGTTCATATGGGTATTGGAGAGAGATGACCTTTGGGTTGTGATGGTTCTGGCCAGGAGAATGGTGTTTTTCGGTTCTTCTGGATGAATCCCGTCCTGACCCTTATCAGTGCTGTTCGGCCAGGGCAGGGGGTCAGAGCTCCCTCCATCCCACACTGCTCCTGATCCGTGAGAGGTGACGCTGCACCTGGCCCAGCTTGGATGAGTGGGCTTCCTCTGTGCTCAGAGCCGCTTTACCAGGTTGTGATTGGGATTGTTTTTGAAAGTGGGGAGAGTGTGTGTGTGTGTGTGTGTGTGTGTGTGTGTGTGTGTGTGTGGGTGGAGCACAATAACAGCTCTGCTCCCTCCGCCTGGGATCATCGCTGCTGAGGTGTGTGTATGTGTGTGTGTGTGTGTGTGTGTGTGTGTGTGTGTGTGTAAAAGAGATTGAGATTGCTCCTCCTCTCCTTTATCACATGGATTTAGTCTAAAATCATATAGCCTATTGTGCACTATACTGAATTGTTTGTATTATACTTTGTAGTACACCAAAATAGTATGTGAACATACAGTACACCTTGCAACCAAAACCATTGTATGCAACCAACATTATTTAGTAATGTTTAGTAGTACCCAGGTATCATGCAGTATCCACTTACATGAAACATTCTGGACCTTCTGTCAGAATGAACATTCCCCAGTGTATTCGAGTTCATGGCTCAAGTGACCAGACATCAAATAATATTGTTGAAGAGATTCTGGAGAATTTTTCTTTATGTAATGCTAATTGTAGCACAGGAAGAGATTCTGGTGGATGTTGCTCAACTTCGATCAGCTGGTGCTAATCGTCACCAGGTAAGTGCAAAGAAGTGGCTTGTGTATGACCATTTAGTATGTCCAAAAAGCCACCCCATTTTTTACGGTATTGTTGAGTGAGCTGATTGTCAGTTTGCTCATGCATGATACTGGACACAGCCTTGCTCTGTTCTGAAATTGATCCTGCATCCATATCCCATCCTGCCCTTCTGCTGACGTCCCCGCTCCCTCAGAGCCCAGTCTCTGGGGTCCAGAGAGTATGGAACTCGGGGTCGATTTTAATGGTCATGTGTTAGACGGAGCGGCTCAGGGCACAGGAGCAGTGTTCAGGCCCTGTGCAACAGATTAATGGCCATCTATAGTATGGCCCATTTGGGACTGTATGCTTTTATCATTACGATGTATAGAGAGCTCTGCTCGGCTCTCCAACCCCAAACTGATGACCGTGACCCGGGTCAGTAGTAATGTTTCCCTGTTGGGGTAATAACTGCTATTCCATGAGTAGATTAATGCTATTATTCTTAGTCTTGGAGCCATGATATAGTGGCAGATAAGTTAATTTATAGAGTATCAATGAGTTGGCTTTCTCCTTATGCAGCAATGTGAACAAACCTCTCCTCCTCCCTCTCACTTCCTCCTCTCTCTCTCTCTCTCCTTCCTTCCCTCTTTCTGTAGATGTATGGCAGGTACACTCAGGAGCTGGGTGACTATGCCAAAGAAGAAGCGGCACGTTTGCGGGAGGAGGGTGGCCTTCGGCGTTCGGTCAGTGAGCGCAGTCGCTCCATCGAGCTCCTGGAGTACGACAAGGGCCGCTGCGCCAAGTGCCGGAGTGAGTGAGCGTCCACGCGGGGGTGATGGGAGGGGGGGTGCTTTCAGTTACACACAACACCTCCACTCCCTGGGGAAGGAGTACTTATGCGAGGATGAGACTTTGACGGTTCCGCTATGGCGACAGGGGTGGGGAATCTCCCCAAGATGGACACTCAGTATTTCAACCATGTTTCCTGTCTGCAGCCTCTCTGCAGACTCATCATTTCCTGTTCACCTTAATTACCCTCACGCTCATGACATCCCCCACTGTACATCACTTAACATTCGCCTCCACTGTGTCTCCTCTACAGGAAGTCCCAGTCCTCAAAACTGTTTGCTTTAAATTATAAAGCCTGATATTTCCCCATCCTACAAATACGAAGCATGATATTTACGGGTTAAATGCACAACATTAATTACGGTGATTGTTGGCCTTTACTTGCCAAGATTAATATTCGGAATGTGTAGTCCATCCCAGAGGCCACTAGGGGGAAAACATGCATGAAAATTATCCTTGGGATTCTTAGTCCGATTTAAAAAGGAAATCTGTACAATCAGAGCATGGTGGCTGGGGGCCAATGTTCTACCCTTGTAAATGGTTGTTATTTGAAATATCGATTACTCAATTTTGGAATCTAAAGATGACTGGATGCTCTCCAGAATTTGTTTTGGTATTGCAATTTATTACTATTCATATTTATTCCAATACCATTTCTTTGGCCTAGTTCATGTGAGACTACTGTATTAGTAATTCAGTGTATTCGTATATTTCATCATTTATTCTTCTTAAAAACAGTCAGTTCAAAAAAACACTTGGAATCAAAGCTTGGAATAAAAACTTGCCAGTTCTGCCAGTGTTTTTGTCAACAACACGTTCAGTGTAATACAGTGCATTTTAAGAGAAGAAGAGCTATGAAAGTGCAGAGTTTGTGCAGTCAGCAATTGCAGGGACGCACTTTCTGCGTAAAGCAAAAATGAATTCAATCAAATCCCTCATAGTTCTGCAGTGTGGATAGTGCGCCCTCTGCTGCTCATACCATGTAATTTCAGTTTGTGCCATAGGCTGTAGTTCAGTTCTGCGCGTTATCTGCACTTCTGCAGTCAGGGTGCCTGCTGATGATGAAAGCTGAGCATCAGTCTCCTTCAGTCAAGTGCCCTGCCTATCGTTAAACAAATGAGTCAGCTGTGGCACTGACAATTTAGTGTGTAGGTGTAATTGTGTGTGTGTGTGTGTGTGTGTGTGTGTGTGTACGTGTGTGTGTACGTGTATGTGCTGTGCGTTCCACCTGTCAGAAAGCATCATCTTCCGCTGCTGCTAACGTCAGTCTTTTTCTTTTCATCTAAAAAAAAAAAAGCATATTTAAATAATTCTTCCCTTCAACAAAAGTGGTTCGAAAGGAGGACTCCGCTGGACGTATGATTTGGGGAATCACTTGGACCTTTTGGACAAAAATATTATTTTTGACAGAAATATCGAGCGCGCAGCTGCTTCCAGTCGACGACCGCACAGCCGGGCGACTCGTCTGAAATGAATCACTGTGGAAGCAGCATCTTATGCATGAGGCCTCGCAGTGGTAAAACTGGCCTCCAACTGGGGGGGGGGGGCAAACGGGAGACTGGCGGGCAACTGGAGGGGGGGCTCAGCGGGTCCCACTGTGACTCATTTGTCTCTGAGGCGGGGGGCTGCTACCCAGAAGCCTCCTTGCGCGCCAGACAGAAGCAGCGGCCCGCCTTAATGGCAAAACCAGTATTAGAGCACTATTTGGTGCCTGCAGTTTCTATGACAACCTCAATGTGTCTTTCTAAAAGCAATTTATCCGTCTTTTTGTCTCTGGTGCTGCAAGAGGAGGCAACACCGAGTGCTCAGTAAAGTGGCGTGACATCGGTACGTAAGGCGGTGAAGCGCTTATACCCCCTATAAGGCGTCCTACGCCTACAGTGCACTCTGAAGGTATAGGAACGGTTTACTGAGTGTTATCCGTTCTGTATACTTCTGGCATTTGGATTTTAGATTAAAAAATGGATAAAAGCCTCAAGTCCGGGCTGTACAGTCCTTGAAGATTTGCATAAATTTTCATCTGATTTTCAACAGCCGTTGAAATAACATTCTCTGTCAAGTAGTGAAATATAATTACTAGTACCATTCAGGTATATGTTTATGATGTTAATTAGCATTTTTTTTCGCTAGCATTAAGATGATGAAAAACAAGGCCCATACTACTGAAAATGGGGATTCACCATCATATGAAATGATTCAATGAAAAAAGTCTATCACTGGGGACGATTTGTTACATTATGAAATATCTTGACTGTATTTTTTTTAATCAATTTAATGCTATCTTGGTAAATTGAAGAATCAAATTTTTAAAGAAACATTACCATTTCTGTATAATTGAAAACTTTTTAATGGTAATGTACATTGATAATTACCGTGAAAAGCTAATTATTTTTATTCCTATCCAATCTCACATTTGCCTTGTGATATGCTGGTCAAAAAAAAAAAATTTTTGCGCACTTTTGTCATACCTCTTGAGGGAAACGATGGTGCGTGATGTGGGCGGCACGGTGGCACAGTGGCACAGTGGTTAGCACTACTGCCTCACAGCAAGAAGGTTGTGGGTTCGAATCCGGCCTGGGGCCTTTCTGTGTGGAGTTTGCATGTTCTCCCCGTGTTCGCGTGGGTTTTCTCCGGGTACTCCGGTTTCCCCCACCCACAAAACATGCAATATAGGAAATACTGAATGGCTGTGTGTGAATGTTTGGTGGTGGTCGGAGGGGCCGTAGGCGCATACTGGCAGCCACGCTTCCGTCAGTCTGCCCCAGGGCAGCTGTGGCTACAAAAACGTAGTTTACCACCATCAGAGCGTGAATGTGTGAGTGAATGAATAATGTATCCTTGTGAAGCGTCTTTGAGTGCCCAGAAAGCAGAAAAGCGCTATATAAAATTGATGCATTATTATTATTATGTCACAGGTCTGCCCTCTGAGCCGGTTTGGAAGGGAAACTGATGTCATCAGCGCTTTTACAGAAGAGGCGCAGTGACCCTCGGTCAGCACACTGACCTCGCTGCACCGTGGTGCTGAGATATTCTGATGAGACGGAGCTTTGAGAACGATTCGCGGCAATCACTGAGCCGCAATACCTGACCGTAACCTCATTTCCTGTAGACCTGCCTGTGTACTGGAAGTGCCATTGGCTGCAGCCTGGAATGATTCGATTGGTCACCTGGCCAGAGCTGGTGGGTTTAGGTGTTCTGTTTATTCCCTAGCAAAGCTCTGAGAGACAGGACAGTGACCTTGTGTTCACACCCAAAGACATGCTTGTCAGTTACGATACTCTCCTGCTATTGCCCTTCACTATAACACGTCACTGTTGTCAGATTATAAATGGCTGGTCCCTGGGTGCTGTACTGTGTGGTTGTCTGCGTCTTTATGATTCCCCAACCAGCTGTGCACGAACCACGACCCTTAATTATCACAACCGATAAGAATTGATTTAATTGGTCGTTTACAGAGCCGTTGATGGAGAAGCCTGAGAAGCCTGAGAGAGAGCTGTTGTCATGCCTGAGGGGCGAGGTTAACACCAACTGTGCCGGCGTCAGAACCTAGAGGTGTGGTCATGGCAGAAGTGCGTCGGCAAAAGTAATGTAGCTGGCTGCCCACAGTCCCTTCAGAACTGTGATGGGATTTGGGGGGTTAAATTAACTTCAGTGATGTCTGTTGTAAGAATTTGGACAGGTACACAGATTTTGGTTTTTGCCTCCAGTGCAGCATATCGGATTGAAAACGACAAAAACGAGGATGAAGTTAAGAGGTAGAACTGCCATCCTCAATTTCGGGCATTTCCATCCATGTTGAACAAATGGTGTAGATCTTGCTGCCATGTTTATATAAAGTTACTGTCCAAGTACTATGAACTTCACCTTGCATGTTCATCTGACTGCATCAGTCTGTGAATGGGGACTTCACAGTGAGGCAGTGCTGCTGGAAGTCAGGTTTCAGAGGGAATTTGGGGAATCATGCTGGCTGTAGCTGCAGTCACGGCTTGTGCTGTGAAACTTCGTCTGAGGCGGATATAAACTCGGTGTCCCTGTATTGCCTGGGTAACCTCACAGGAGACTATTGACAGTCTGTCACCACTCTGCTCCCTGTAGGTCATGTGATGATGGAGGCAGTTAATGTGTGAGTGAGGAGAAGGCTGTGATGTGTGCTAATGGTGTTTGCGTGTGTCGGGGTTGGCTGGTGGATTGATATGAACATGATGAATGGAGGAACTGATCTGAGGACAGTACAGTGAGGGACATCGTATCATATTTGATACACAGCAGTCAAACACGCTCTCTGCTCTGAGCTTCTTGCTGGAAAGCATGACTGCAGCTCTTTTTCCAGTCAGAGGCCCTGCATTCCTTCTCTTTTGGGACCGACCAAATGTTATGCCGAGAGAGGGAGGGAAAGAATCTGAGAGACTGGTTGTTAGAGAGAGAGAGAGAGAGAGAGAGAGATGGAGAGAGAGGGAAAGAGAAAAGAGGGAGATGGTGTTGGGTTACTGCTTTAGCCTCCGCGAGTGAGGAGACTGTGAGAGCACTTAATAGGAGTGGATGCATTGGCTTTTCAGCAGTAGCCCAGCGGGGTCATAATGAGCCGGTTACATCATGCACACTCCGCTGAAGCTGAATTATTTGAGGTTTATTCACTGATGATGAAAGAGCTATGAACCAGGCCCCAATATAGCTGCAGCTGGTAATAATTTGACGGAACTGGCCATTTATACCTTTAGAAAGCGCGACCTCCCTACCGCAATGCAAATGAACACAATTGTTCATGCCAGCGAGGAGATTTTCTGGCTGTAGCAACAATGTGCCAGTAGGGGGCAAAGTCATTCTTTACGAAAGGAGTGGAACATGGGAGTAGGGAGAGGTTTGCGTTTGGAGGAAGCAACTGACGAACGAGAGAGTTTGGCTGTTTGCGGACCCAATTGCTTGAAAGATTATAGGCTAAACTATTGAGGGGAAATGTTTGTGATTCAAATACAGTCAATGCCTTATAGTTTCATAGTGTGATGAATTTGAAGGGCTTTTTCACATTAAAGTTTGTGTCATTGGTTGCATTTGGGGTAATATTCAGGTTCACAGGGTCTGAAGTGCTGTGAGTCATTAGTCACTAAAAGTTGTGACCCTGCTCATTTAGCAGTGGTCTCCTTAAGAGAGCTGGTTAGTTAGTGTGAGGACGGTGTGTAATCATTTACATAGTTATATTCATCTTGGAATGGGACAGATATACTGCACTATTGATCAAACTGAACCTATTAAATCAACAAAACTGAAATGGAGCAGAGAATGAAATAATATAATACTTGACCCCTTGAACCCGTCGACTCCTCCTGCGGGGCCTCCTTTGCCCCGCTCGATCCGCCGCTGTGTCTGCGTTATGGAGGCTCTAAAGGATCACAGCAGGCCATATCTGCCCATCTATTTGTACCTTTTTTGTGGCTCCTGAAGTGTGTGCAGCACTGTATTGGGGCAAATCGCTGACAGGCTTCTCTTGAGCCATAAACACCTCTCTCATGCTCACACGCAGTACTTGCGCACACACGTACATTCATGCATGCGCACTTGCGCTCGGTCAGCACTGACATGCATGGGTACTCGTGTTCATGCGTATATACATACACACTCAAAACAAGCTCACATGCACACACTCTGCTCCTCAGCAACAGGTGTGATGTCAGTGGGAGTGCTGCAGGTCACCATGGATACAGGCTGGGATCGGGCGGCAATGCTGAATTCTCTCATTTGGCCATTTCCCTCAGCGAGACATATCAATATGTCCTCCCCCCTCCCCCCTGCCTCTCTCTCTGCTTCCTTCGCTTAATAAGCGGGTAGCAGGGGCAGGCGCAAGATAGACAAATTAGTCGTCATGGAAACAGTGAGGTCCTGAAAGATCACAGGATTTTGCCTCGATCTCTCTGTCACCCAGTGCTGTGACTGAGGGTAGGACGTATTGGTGACAGCACAGCACATCTGTTAGTGTTGATTGACTCAGGACAACGCCACCTTGCGTACCTGACTGCAATTCTCTTTCACCCCTTATCTGTTCTCTCACTTCTCATCCTGCTATCTTTCCATCACGGTCTGTAGAACGGGGTCACCACGCTGTCTCTCCTGTGCGTGTGTGCGTGTTTTATACTTGCTATGCAGTGGGCACAACAATTTATTTATTTTTTATGAATTTTTTTTTCCTGAACCGAATGGGAACATTATAGGGAAGTGAAGACATTTTTGCCTGTCTTACAACTACAAAGGCAAATTGCGACTTATCCCTAAACCTAACCTTAACTAATAAGTTAAGTTTGAGGTAAGGGTTAAGATTCGGCATGCGTTCCTCCTTTTAATATTAGGGAAAGGCTCTAGAGAGGCACATAGAATGAATGGAAGTCAATGTAATAACCCCTCTCAGATGGAAGTACAGGGATGAGTGGGCAGACTCCTGATGTGATGGGATCTGAAAGCCGGTGGCAATGGGACTGGGAGAGGCTGACAAGCTGACATGCTACTGCTTCGACTGTCGTCTCCGGCTGGAAGCGAGCGCGCTCACGCCACCCCCACCATCTCCTGCGGTCCGCTCCAGACTGGCCTGGTGTGCGTGTGTCTGTGTGTTTTTGCACATTGTGTGTGCGCGTGTGCATGTGCGCGTACGCGTGTCTGTCTGTCTGTTTGTCTGCGCGTTCATTTGTGAGTACTGTGCATGATGAGCGTATGGATGCAGACACATGTAAATAGTATGTGTGTGTGCTTGCCTGCAGGTGTGTGCAAGTGTGTTTCAGAGAAATGTCGGCATGTGATGGCATCAGTCACATCATCTCTAATTAGCTCTCATACCCGTGTAGCGCAGGCTGTTCTGGCCCTGTGCTCACATGCAGCTGTGTCTGTGTGACTCATCTCTGTCACAATTACACTGGTCACCCACATTCCCCAGCTCCGCTCTTATCTGCTCTCCTCCCTCTTTCTGATAGCGCCGTGTGTCTGTGTGTGTGTGTGTGTGTGTGTGTGTGTGTGTGTGTGTGTGTGTGATGAAGGTACAAAGGGATGCGTGCTTGTGTGCAGACCGCAGGTCAGGATACTGTTGGATTATATCTCCTGGTCTATACAATGTTCTCTTCCTTTGGAAAGAGAGGAGGTTGAGATGGAGGTAGAGTAAGAGAGGATGAAATGGTGGAGAATATTAATACTGACTGATCTGAGTGCAGATTTATGTGGCCTGGATGCAAATTTGTGATTCCCAAACCATTCAGCTATGGGAGACCTTTTTAGCAACGTAATTGGTCGAAAAATTTATAATCACCCGCCCACAGTCCCCTAGGGCCGAGCCAGCTAGGTTCAACGTGGCGGACTCGCAAATCATTGGCAAGATGATGACAAACCCAACTGAAGCACCAAAATAAATGCATAAATGTAAACAATTTCCTGGTTAATAAAGTATGAAAACCAGTGGATCACCTTAGTTTGGTTGTGTTTTAATATACATTGGCAGTTTGTTTGTAACAAACGTAACAAAAATCGCTAGTAGTGTACTTGCGTCTGCTTATGTATATAGCTAAATGGCTAAAGTTACCATTATTATGAGGCTGATTTTTTTGCATGACAGTGCCACATTTTAAGACGCCCAAATGTAAGTGCTGCAGCGAAGTTGCTACACGTCACCGCTCCCCCACTATCAGTGCACACTGGCAGGGTAAGATCACGGATCTCTGGAACAGAGCACCATTTGTCAGTCGCCAAGCCACAATCATTTTTATTCACTGATTTACAATGGATTAATAGTATGAAACGTGTGAGTGGTGAACAAAGCGTCCATGCTATTTCCAGTTCTGTCAGCGAAACAATACGATTATTGGCATAATTGGGAGGCAGAGCAGAAAGTCTGAATAAAATCTTTGCTATTTTCAGCATGATTTCCCTATCCTTTCAAGCCCTGCAAAATTAACATACCTTTTATTTGAATGATCTGGGTTTGCAGCCTTTCTCTGAACAAGTTTCTCGTTCCCGTGTTGGCGGCATGGTGGCACAGTGGTTAGCACTACTGCCTCACAGCAAGTTCAAATCCGGCCTGGGGCCTGTGTAGAGTTAATGTTCTCCCCATGTTCGTATACCGGTACTCCGGTTTCCCCCACCCACAAAACATGCAATATAGGAACACTCCTGTATGGCTCCTGTGTTTGGTGGTGGTCGTTGGGGCCGTAGGCGCGTGGGCAGCTGTGGGAACTACAGAAATGTAGTTTACCACCATCAGAGCGTGAATGTGTGAGTGGTAAAAAAGGTAAACCAATGAAACAAATATGCACCAAATATACTTTCAGGGCTTACAGAGAATATAGAAAGGTAAGGTTTGAATGTTTGATTAGACTGCAAGATTGGTCACATGTAGTCCATGCAAAGGATGTAAAGATAAATGTAACAATCCATTCAATGATGAATGATTGTTTTCCGGTGCATACCGTTACCTTGTCTTCGAGAGACCCGCCATGGATTTCCCCTCTTGTTAAATATTTATAAAAGACGAAAAATAAAGCTGCTTCTAAAGGAAAACTTTCCCAAGTCGCAGAACTTTCAAGTAAGGTTTCGGAAATCATTGCTTCAAACAGCAAAAGTGGGGGTATATCAGCAGCCCTTGGATCGGCATGGTGGTGGCGTAAGGTAGATATTTCATTGAGAAGGCATAACCCAACTCCAGTTTTTGATGATGAATTTTTGGTTGCCAAAATATTCATTCAAACCAATCTCTGCTGGGACACTGATTATCAGGAACCTACGCCTCTGAGCGTAACATTTATTCACCACCTAGATTGAGTGAATACGATGTTATGCTGTCTCTATCCAGAATGAAAAAGACTGCATCAGGACCAGATAATATACCTTATTGAGTGTGGAAAGATTATGCAGTCTTTTTCACACTTGTTATCTCCGCGATTTGGAACCTGTCGCTCTCTTCAAATACCTGGCCAAGAACATGGAAGGAAGCAGACATAAACCCACTCGCTAAAGTTGATATTCCATCGTACTACCATGACTTTCGGGGGATAAATGTGACGCCGGTGATTGGTAGATGCTTTGAAAAAATCGTTCATGGAAAATTTTTAAAACAAATTTTAGAAGACAGAATCTGTTCTGGTCAATTTGCATATAGAGAGGGTTGCAGTTGTACAGATGCTATGATTAGGCTACTATGCAGTACCAGCTCTTAAATTATTGGATGGTAATGATAATATTTGTGTTCGACTTTTTGCTATGGATTTTTCAAAGGCTTTTGATAACGTACAACCCCAATTTGAAATAGTTGGGATGAAGTGTAAATTGTGAATAAAATCAAAATACAATGACTTTCAGATCACATGAGCCAATATGTTATTGATAATAGAACATAGATAATATTTCAGATGTTGAAACTGAGACACGTTACATTTTTATCCACAAAATGAGCTCATTTGAAAATTTCTGGCTGCAACAGGTCTCAAAAAAGTTGGGACATAGGCAAAAAAAAAAAGGGCTGAAAAAGCTATTAATATATTAGAGAATCAGCTGAAACAACATTTGGCAAGTAATTAAGTTAACTGGCATCAGGTCAGTAACATGATTGGCTATAAAAGGGATGTCTTAGAGAGGCTGAGTCTCTCAGAAGTAAAGATGGCCAGTGGCTCTCCAACCTGTGAAGGCCTGCGTAAAAAAATTGTAGAATACTTTAAAATCAATGTTCCTCAACGTCAAATTGCAAAGGCTTTGAAGGTTCATCATTGACAGTGCATGACATCATCAAAAGAATCCAAGAAACTGGAAAAATCTCTGTGCGTAAGGGACAGGGCTGAAGACCTTTACTGAGTGCCCATGATCTTCGGGTTCACAGACGCCACTGCATCCCTCACCGGCGTGATTCTGTCATTGACATTACTAAATGGGCCCAGGAATACTTCAAGAAACCACTGTCTGCCGAGCCATCCACAGATGCCACCTAAAACTCTATCATGCAAAAAGGAAGCCATTGTTGAGCATGATCCAGAAGCGCCACCGTGTTCTGTGGGCCAAGGCTCATTTAAAATGGACTGTAGCAAAGTGTCCCGTGGTCAGACGATTCCAAATTTGACATTTTTGTTGGAAATCATGGGTGTCATGTCCTCCGGGCAAAAGAGGAGAAAGACCACCCCTCCTGTTGTCAGTATTCAGTTCAAAAGCCAGCATCTCTGATGGTATGGGGATGCATTAGTACATATGGTGTGGGACACTTGCATGTTTTAAAAAGCACCGTGAATGCTGAGGGGTATATAAAGGTTTTAGAGCAACATATGCGCCCTTCCAGATGACCTCTATTCCAGGGAAGGCCTTGTGTATTTCAGCAGGACAATGGAAAACCAGATACTGCAGTTAATACAACAGCATTGCTTCATAGTAGAAGAGTCTGTGTGGTGAACTGGCCTGCCTGCAGTCCTGATCTTTCACCGATTGAGGACATTTGGCGCATAATTAAATAAAGTCCATCAAAGGAGACCCAAAACTCTCCAGCAGCTGGAAACCTGTATTAAACAAAAGTGGGATCAAATTCCAATGGCTAAACTCAAAAAACTTGTCTCCTCTATGCCCAGATGCCTCCACTCAGTATTGAAAAGAAGAGGGGGTGCTACACCATGGTAAACAGGCCCCTCTCCCAACTTTTTTGAGGCCTGTAGCAGCCATCAAATTTGAAATGAGCTCATTTTATGGATAAAATTATGAAATTTCTCATATTTAACATTTGCTATGTTATCTCTGTTCTATTGTGACTAAAATACTAGCTTGTGTGATTTGAAAGTCATTGCATTTTGATCTTATTCACAATTTACACTTTGTCCCAACTATTTCGGAGTTGGGGTTGTAAAGCATTTGTTACTTGGTGATAAACTTAAAGTTAATGAAACTCAATCCTTACATAATCAATTGGTTGTTAAGTTTTTTTTTTAAGGGACAGAAAGCAGCTGGTAGTTTTTAATGGGAAAATTTGCATTAGGAAAAATGTGAATAAGGACACTATTCAAGGTAGTGTGAGTGGCCTACATCTTTTTAATAGTTTTATAATTGATCTTCTCATCAGTGATAATCCTAATACTTCTTTAGTCAAATATGCTGATGACACAACATTAAGTGCTGTTAAGTCTAGAACTGATTTTTCCATTAACACTATCGAACAGTGGCCTACATGAATTGATCTCAGGAAAATTGTATGCCATGCAATGTTATAAAGTATTAATATTTAGAAGGGAGAGTTGTGTTGATGACATCAAATCAGTTTATAATATTTTGCAGGTTGGCTGCCTAAAGATACTATACTGGGGTAACTTTTCAGAGTAATTGTAGGTTTAATGAACACGTAAAACGTAATTTGGAGTAAGCAAATGGAGGATTGTATTTATTAAGATGTTTACGTTAAGAAGGATACAATCGGGATGAGAGAGATTACCTTATTTGCTCCATAATTTTACCGAAAATAACTTGCGGCTTATCCATTTATGCAGCTTCATTACCTGAGCTCACTTCTGTCGAACATTTTTTAAGACTCTGTTCTAAGCATAAATATGCATCTTATTTTATTAGTATATAAGTCCTGGTCGAAAAATCTGATCATGCTATTTTTAAAAATGTTTGTGAAAAGCCTGGCCATCCTTTATTTGAATACTTTCCAAAAATCAAACCAGCATCTTGTAACCTTAGAAATAAGAGTAGCCAGCTTCCAAGGGTAAATATGGAGAGATTCAAAAATAGTTTTATTAATAGATTATAAATCTATTTTAAATATAGATTTGCCATCTAATTTTATTTTGTTAAAAGTGTGTTTTTCTTTTCCCCCATTCTATCTCTCGTATTGATATGTATTTTTATCAATATGAATAAAGATATTATGATATGATATGGTATGATATAACAAGTTGATCCAACATTAGTTACGAACATGGTAGTTCGCTAGCATGTTAGAAAATATTTGGCTGACTTCAAAATTTTTTTTGCGGTCTATGTGACATTCCTTACGTTAATTCATCGGCATTCCCAGACATCGAACATGTCCTCATGCATTTTTACTGCTCGCTGCCTATAACAGAAAAATATAATGGACAAGAGAGAGGAGGGGTGAACTGATCAAGGAGAAAGTAAAAAGCAAAACGGTCACCAGTGCAGCACTGGAATTCCGTGAGCACTTGTTGAAGTTTCTTGCATGTTTTGTCAATGACCGTGACTGTGGTCTGTTCGCGATTCTGTTTTGAAACATAGCTCACCTTTCTCATACTTCGTAACAGCAGTTGAGAGTTCAGAAAATTATGTACATGTTCCAGTACTGCAGTAACTCTAAAGACTGCATGATCCCTGAATAAAGAAAGGAATATCAAGTGCGCCACACCACATCGCATCTTTCCCAGCATGGTTGTGTTCATGACTTCGTGCATCAGCTACAGTGTCGTTAAGCCACAGTTGTGGCTATACGAGTACATGTAGTTAGCGCTTGCGCGAGGAAAGGGATTATATTGATCAAAGTTACTTGTAGCCTGGAGTTACGAACTAATCGAATGGACTGTGAGCGTGTCATAATACATTTTTCAACCAATCACGTCACTCAAAAGGCCTCCCATAGCTGAATGGTTTGGGAATCGCAAATTCGCAGCCTGCACAGGACAGGGTCATGAATTTGGCAAAAGTGGTGCCCTGTCTTTGGTATTTCTCATGCCCTCTCTCTGTTCCTTCAGCCTCTTGTGAATAATCCTTTATAAATCCATTGTGAATGGATTCTCATGCTTGTTTGCTTCTGCCTTTGAGGAGTATTTTATTTTATTTATTTATTTTTTTAAATAATAATTTTAGCTGAACTCCAATGGTTACAGTTACTATCATTGCTACAATCAGCATTAAAATATTTAGGCATCCATTCTAAAAATATATGTGAAATTACACCTTCATAGGGTTAAACTAACCTGTCTGCTGAAGCTTCACATTCTGGCTCATGTAATGAGTGAAACACTGGTCTTTTGCCAGTGCTACAGTTGAAAAAAACATATTTTCTTTATTGATACTGTTATCTGCCCAGCAGTAAGCTGTGAAACCCTCTCACTGGCGTTAGCACTTGCTATCCCATCCCACTCTGGGCTCAACTGGACAGTTGGGACATGCTTTTTTTTGTTTTGTTTTTTACGCCGCTCCCTAATGAAAGCTTATTTGACTTTTCCTTGGATTGTGGCTGATCTTCTGTATAAACTGTGGTTTCAAACAGATTTCCTAGGGAAGCGGCTTTAACAGTTTGATGGAGAAAAGCAATTTGGTCGGTCAATTGCTGTGCATTTAGCGTGACTGTTGAAGTATATACTATTGGAAGGGCTATCCCAAGTCTCTGCAAGAAGGATGACTTTTCCCAGCTGTGATTCAGTTCTGAGGTCCAAGTTTAAATCCGTGATAATACCCCAGCAAAGCAGGCTGTAATTTAAAGTCCTATTGTTATGTCTACAAAACATTGAAATGCAGCCATAACATTCAGGTGAATCATCAAAACAAAGCTCTTCCACATGTGAAAGCACTCAAAGGTCAATGTGACCGATGCCTCCTCGTTGAATTGCGCTCATAGTGACTCCTATTGCACACCGTTTCAAGCACTTTATCTCAATTAGTACACCAAGTTTCGAGAACTCTATTGCTGATAGCACACCCCATTTCAAACACAGTGATATAGCACAACCTGCTTCCTATATGTAACACACCCTGTTCCACGCACTCATACCACACATCGTGTTTCACTCCATCTCTTGGAGCACACCCATTTCACACTCATCTCATAAAGCACAACCTGTTACACACACAATCCAACTTGTATAACACCCTGTTCCTTGCCTTCTATCTCATTCCATACACCCTGTTTCACTCTCTCATGGAGCACACGGCTGTTGCACACGATCTCATATAAGCACACCCTGTTCCTTACCTTCCATCTCATGTAGCACACCCCGTTTCACGCACTTTAGCCCAGACAGCACACCATTTTCCACACTCTTTTTTTCCATTTAGGAGACCCTGTTTCACGTGCTCCATCTTTTGTAGCACACCCAGTTTCATGTACTCGCTCTCATATAGCACACTGTTTTGCTCAATGTCTCGTGTAGCACACCCTGTTTCACACATTTATTTTCATTTGGGAGACCCACTTTCACGTACTCCATCTTTTGTAGCATAACCTGTTGCACATACTCAGTCTCATATAGCACACTGCTTCACTCACTGTCTCGAACAGCTCACCCTATTTCGCCAATTTTTGAATGAAGCATTACTTGTTTCCCACTCTAGCTCATAGCAGTCACACGTTTTGTCTTATGTAAGACACCCTGTTCCACACACTTCATCTCATATAGCACACCCTGTTCCACACACTCCATCTCATATAGCACACCCTGTTCCACACACTCCATCTCATATAGCACACCCTGTTCCACACACTTCATTTCATTTAGCACACCCTGTTCGACACACTCCATCTCATACCACACCCTGTTCGACACACTCCATGTCATATAGCACACCTGTTCCACATGCTTTGTCTCATATTGTTCACCCGGTTCCACACTCTCCATCTCATATAGCACACCCTTTTTAACATACTCCATCTCATAGCACACCCTGTTCCACACATTTCCTTGTGTCCTGCTGATAAAATGGAATGATTCTGTCTCTAAAAGCCATTTTGTTGATGTGTTTTCTTTACTTTCATTTCAATCTTTTTAATGGTTTTGGTTTCATTACACAACTGAACTGCCAATTTGGCCATTACTGCTGATTGTAGCGCACCTCCCTTCCTCTCTCAGTTTAAACCACTCTCCTGCTGGTACTGGAGTCTTTTAACAGAACTGAAGCATACAGAATGTTCATGCGAAGGGACGCTTTCCAGCAAGCTAAGTGAGGGAGGAAGTGCTAATGATCGCTTGAATAGCTGGCAGATTAAATCCATGTCAATGGGCAGTAAAATTCTCATTTTAATCTATAAATGATAAAATCAGAGTGTGTGTGTGTGTGTGTGTGTACTTGCTTGTATATGTGTTAGTGAACACGCACACGTGTGTGTGTGTGTGTGTGTGTGTGTGTGTGTGCATTTTTGGGTTTGTATGCCAATTTGTACACTTGGCTCTTTCAGGAGGGTAAGCGGACCACAGGAAGACACTAGTGTGTGTCCCCCCCCCCCCATCTGCTCCTCTCCCCTGCAAACTCATGAGTCATCAGTCCTGCGAGCACAGGAAGTGGGTTGCAGAGAATCCTCTCAGAGCATCGCTCATCTGCTGCATCCTACTCTCTCAATCACTCCTTTATATTTACATCTCTCATTTTTTCTTCCTCCATCTTTATTCTTTCAGTCCATAAGCACCACACTTCATCCTCTGCCACATGTCTTAAATGCCCAGGTTGGAAAGCAGAGGGTAAGAACTTTGTGGTCAATGCAGAGTGTAACAGAGTGACCAAAATCTTGGCATGTCACAGCCACTGTTACCGCAGCGACTCATGACCATGATTAATCCAACGGGATGTTCATATGGCTGTGTTGTGGTATTGCTGGTGTTATGAATTATGGATGGGAGCTTTTGTGTATGAAAGGCACCATCACAATGTATACACTTGTTTACGTAGCACATTAAAGCCTGTTAAATAAAATTACACTTAATTTGACTCAAGTTATCTGTGTAGTCTTCTCTGTGTAATGAATGCTCCTCTCATAAAGAAAGGGCTGTTTCTGGTGTGTGTGATTTATTTAGGAGGGCAAACACAGTAACCAGCCTGCTTGGCTTTGAACTTTAACAGAATCTTAAGTAGTATTAACTTTACTTGCATTAGCTGTGGTAATGGTACTAGCATTTATAATAGCAATGGGATATAGCGGCAATATAGTAGTAATTATGTAGTAGTATTAGCAGTTGCAGTAGTAATGGTAATGTAGTAATACTTGTAGTTGCAATAGTGCCACTGTAGTTGTAGTAGTAGTAGTAGTAGTAGTAGTAGTAGTAGTAGTAGTAGTAGTAGTAGTAGTAGTAGTAGTAGTAGTAGTAGTAGTAGTAGTCGGTGGTGGTTGTGGTGGTGGTAGTTGTTGTTGTAGTGGTGATGGTGGTGGTAGTTGTTGTTGTAGTGGTGGTGGTTGTAGTAGTGGTAGTAGTTCGTTGTTGGTGGTTGGTTGTTGTTGGTTGTTGGTAGTAGTTGTTGGTGGTTGTTATTGGTAGTAGTAGTTGTTGTTGTTGTTGTTGTTGTTGTTGTTGTTGTTGTTGTTGTTGTTGTTGTTGGTGGTTGTTGTTGTTTGTTTCTTGTTGGTGGTTGTGGTTGTGGTTGTTGTTGGTTGTATTAGCAGTTGCAGTGTGGCAATACAAGCAGTAGCAATAGTCCTCGTTATGAAGCCACACTAGTAGTTGTAATAGTAGTAGTAATGTAGCAATACTAGCTGTTGCAATCAGAGTAGTAGTACAGTAGCAGCACTTGCACATAAGCGATTGCAGTATTAGTCCTTTAATGAAAGCAGTTATCAACTGCTATAGTAGCCACAGTAGCAATAGCAGTAGTAGCAATGGGGATGGCTGTAATTTGAGTTGCAACATTTACAGTTGTAGGCATAGCTGTTGTAATGCCAGTAGTAGAAGTAGTAGTAGAATGAGATTTTACTTTGATTTCCACCATTCTTTCTGTGCCTCCAGTGGAGATTGAGAGTGAGTGTGGAGAAGAGTCACATGGACAGATGTGCCAGGAGGTGGCCGCTCTAACTGTGCCTGTTATTGTTATTTGTCCCCAGGGTATCCCTACGCCCTGGAGCCGCCTCAAGACTTTGTATCTGGTAAAATTTCATTTTGATGAATCAATTAAAACGCATTAAACGCTTCCCTCCCCAAACTATTAATAACCGCATCAATTAAACAGCAGTGCCATCTGTCTGCGTGCGTGTGTGTCCTCACTGTAGCGACAACAGTTCTGGTTTAACTTTCCTTCCATCGTTGAGTGACTGTGCTGATGCCTGCCCCCAGCTCAGCGTATCCCATGACCCCATGACGGCTTTTCTCCTGACACACAAGGCACACTGGCCAACCTCTGGCTAAGTCGTGTCTACTCAAGTTTGGCGTCCGTGTGTGTGGGTGCCTGTTTGCGTTTGTCTTTAGCTATTCTTGTGGGGAATAATAAATGCTTCTTGGGGACTTAAAAACCCAACAAGTGTAATAAAGTTTTAAAAAATGGCAAGATGGGGACAATTTTTTTTGGGTGCGTGACATACAAGTTTAATTCTGGGCCAAGGGCTTGGTTTAAGTTCTGGGTTACAATTTGGCATACAGTTAGGACAAGGTCTCGCGTCCCCCCCCCCCCCCCCCACCTTGAACTGGAATTATTTATTCCACTGCAGCGACCCTATTCGCATCGTTGTACGACAAGGCATCTGTGGTACGTGATTCCTCTGACTCGCGTGACCTCTGGCCCTTGCTTCTTTAGACTGTGCAGGCGCATTGGTAGTCACACCATGCCCATGCTGTTGCAGGATCAGGCGGTCAGTGTGTATTCAGCTCATGCAGCCGCAAGTGCCTGGCTGTCCTGGGCTGGCTACTAGAGAGCAGTGAGTATAACCAGTTCAGCTGGCTTAACCCTGTAACTGGGGCTTCAGCCAATAGTTGCCTCTCCAGTACGAATCTCCGGCTCCAGCCAGTGATGACGTGGCTGGGATTCAGGTTGGGCACTAGAATTATTATAGGATTATGTGGTAAGGTTAATTGTTAAATTAAGGTTCAGAATTGAGTTTTTTGGGTGGGTTTTAAGGTCAGGCTTCAGATTAGAGTTAGAGAAGGGCATAGCGTAAGTGAGGCAAGACAAGTAAGTCAGGTAAGATTAGGATTGATTTTAAGGATGAGGAATGGAAATGGCGGTTTGGTGCAAAAAAATTTTTTTTGGACTAGAGTATAGCAAAATAAGTGTGTGTGTGTGTGTGTGTGTGTGTGTGTGTGTGTGTGTGTGTGTGTGTGTGTGTGTGTACATAGGTGCGTAGTTAAAAAAAAAAAAGACAACAGGCTTTCATTTAAATCTCACCACTATAACCCTGTCCATTCTGGCCCTGGCCCCTCTGTGCACTGCAGGGACTCCCCAGTCCTGTCACCTGCTCATTACTGGTGCTAACATGGTGTATCGCTTCAGATTGAATTCCCATTCATGGAGTATGTGTACGAGCATTAATATGCCCACATGGAGACACATGCACTCACATGTATGGACGCACGTGTACACACACGCTCACAAACACCCACGCACACCCGACTAAAATAACAAAATGATTACAGTGACCCGTTGTGACATCGAGACTTTGTGAAAATTGCATTTCTGCCATAAATATTTTTGTGGTTTAGCTACAAAACTCTTGTTGTCTTGTATTTTTGGAATTCAATTTTTTTAATGCATTTATTCATGAGCCAGGAAGTGTTGATACAGGTCTTATCTGTGGTCATTATTAAACACGTCTTGGTCCGTGCTGCATCTCGACTTGTGTCCATGCTGCTGATGTAATGCAGAACACTTTATCTCTGCAAATATCCCTGTGCTGGATGTGCAGGTAATGTAAAGAGAAACGTACTATAAGACTGTGCATTTCTGCTGATGTTAGACTTGGCAGAGTGCAGTTTCAAAAGCAAATTTAATTTATAGGGAAGTGGCAACTTTTTATATATGCGAGCAAATACACACACGCACGCACATATGGATACATACACATACGCATACGCATACACATACACATACACATACAGGAACACACACCTGGCTCCTGTGGGACGGAAGCAGTGATTCGGAGTCTGTCGCTCAGGTGAAGCCCGGACATCTATCACCCTGCAGCTCCATCATCGATTTCTCGCCCCCCTCCCTCTTTTGACTGTGGGGCGTAATTTGTGCCCTGGATGGGGGATGAATTTGGGACCGCTGCTGCCACGTTCAACGACTTACCCCACCCCACCCCCCCCCCCCTGACAGGCAGAGAACAAATAATCATAAATGTGTTAAAATGTCTAAATAATTAAAAGGCAAAAAAGATGAATGTCTTTGATTAAAGAGCAGTGGGACAGGGTGATCAATATGTTCACCCTTTTCCCAGGCTGCTACTGTGATTTAAAACCTCAGGCACCAAAGTTTGTTATTAATACTTTTAATTAATGACTGCAGACTCGCACCAGGTTAGAACTTAGTCACGCCATCTCATCTACTTTCTTTGTGTTTTTTTTTTTTTTTTTAATTTTTTTCTGAAAACCTTTGCGAGACTGTAGCAGGTGAAAGTCATGTGGCACCTACTCTGAGTGAGTGAGTGAGTGAGTGAGTGAGTGAGTGAGTGAGTGAGTGAGTGAGTGAGTGAGTGAGTGAATTATGTTTGATGGTCTCTTCCTTTAGCAATGACTGAGGAGGGGAAAACTTCTTTTCAACGTCAAATGACTTTGGTACTGCAGGATCAATATCACCATAACTCTTAGCAACAAATTCACACAGTCTTCCTTTAAAAAAAAAAAAAAAAAACGATTTGCCAATAGAAAACATAAATTTTTAAAATATAGTTATGTATGATGTAAAACTTGAATGTACTGCTGTTAACCTGCTGCACTAAACTGTAGATATTCACCTTCCTGCATATTTTACTAGAATGCTGTTTCACCTGGTTTTAAAAATGGAACACGATGCAGTAAAGGGTAGTGTAGTATTTTAGAGCACAAAGACTAGAAGAGAACATCCTCTCATTTACACGTAGCAGAAATATATTTGGGGGTGTGGGTGTATGATTTCAGGGGTGCGTCCTGCTGTTCCAGGCGGGAAATGACAGATGAATGAATCAAAGTAGTGATAAGAATATAAACTGAAGGCTCAACATCCAACTTTGCCTCTGGAGTGCTCCTGTAGCAGATTTACAGGAAGTGAGGGAGAATCATCCATGCAGCGCGGAGCTCCGAAGCCGTCAGATTCACACTGAGGTAGAGGAGCGACCTTTTAATGAGGCACTGACATCCCCTTCCAAAGGTTAATTAGCGTACTGCGCTGCATTACATGGCCACCTGAACCTTAAGCTCCCGTACTTAGGGTTTTAATACAGCCAGGAGATGCAGAGACCGGATACGGCCGTCAGAGTCTCCTCACGCCCCCTCACTTCGCTAACCCACCCGCTCCCCGTCCCCGGGGTGGATGGTGGCGGTAACTCAAGAGCGTCGTGTCGTCAAGGTCCTGGATTACTGTGCCATCAATATGCCTCATATGCCCAGCTGTGTCAGGGACTCAAAACCTTGTACAGCTCGTATCATGACTCGAGATTCTGTGAGCAGGGCAGAACGAGAGTTTGACCTCCCTGTAATGGTCATGTTAATTATGCATCGCATAAGTATGAAAGCATTCATGAATCTAAGCGTTTCAGGGAGGATTTGGCACCTTAATTATCAATTTACTTGCCCCACAGACTAATGTACTGAAGCTGATTTCCCTCCGGAACAATCACTATGAGTTATCTGAGGTGGAGTGTGAGCCGGGAATAGGTTGAATGGTCAGAATTGGCTGGGACTCCATGGAAACCAAGCTATTTGGTGTTCTCAATAATACAAAGGTTCAGAACCCTTTAGGTACTTGGCTACACTCGAGTAAAGTGGTATCTCTCCGAGTACAATGCCCCTACGGCTGGATTTATGCTGCACTGGGCCCGGAAGGAAATTTGTGGCTCAATCAACCTGGCACCGTGTTGTCAGTGCACTATGGTCTTTATAAACATACATGTGGGCGTTCGGAGCCATGGTTTCCATGGTGTCGTAGTCTGCTTGGCCCAGGTTTAAGTGACAGATCTGAGTGTGGCCATGACAGATACTGCATACAGCATGTATGCATGGCCACCTGCTTATGTTTAGGGATCTGATTTACCAAGCTGCTGTGGTGGACAGCTCTACCTCGGTGCATATATTGGCCTGCAGATTGCTCACTGGGCTCTTCGCCTCCTTCCTCCTCTTTCTGTCCTTCTCCTTTTCACTCTCTCCACAGTTTGAACATGGTTGACATTTAATTTCCTCCTCCTCCTCCCAAAATTACTTTTTCTTATTTCGTGTTTTCACATAAAATTTTCAGAATTCATTGATGAGTGATCTCAAGATGGTATCTTTCTAACACTCTCTCCTTCACTCTCTCCCTCTGTCTCCATCTCTCTCCATCTCACACACACACACACACCTGGGGCTGGGGCTGTGAAGGGAGTGTGGTAGCGTGTGGCGGGTGGCATGACTCACAGGAGGTACGAGCCGAACTCATTGGAGAGAAGAGTGTTGCTATGACAATGGGATGTTTTCATTCATTATGGAACGTACTGTACGAGAATTGATTGTGTCCTGCACTGTAGGGAAGGGTCAGGGGCTGTGCTGCTTTGGCGACATTGGCGTGTTTATTAACTTTTATGTTTTAGTGAGTGTGTGTGTGTTTGTGTGCAGATGAACGCTCACACACAAACACACAGGACCTGCTAGCTGTGCTTTGTGTCTGTTGCAGCAGTAGGATATTGTCCCCACCACAGAGTGGACGTAACAGCCTTCGAAGCAGGAGTGAAGTATCTGCTCTGTTGGACTCCTCCGGATGTCTCGCTCAGGGAGATGGACGTTCATGAGATTTTCCAGTACAATTCCTCTGTCCCACTCCAAGGTTCAGTAACCACTCCGTGGGGCTTTCGGTTGTAAAAAGAAAAGGCCGACAAAAAAAAATCCGCCCCATTAGGGGTCTGGTAAGCATGGCTGTCATACTTGTGGGAAGGAGGGGATTTGTTGGCTATGGTCCGCTGCACTAGGGGCTCTTTGTAGCTCAGTCCCACTTCGTTAAATGTGACTGCTGGGGCCATTAGCTGATGAATTCTGTCCCTGAAGGATAATGAAATGCCTGTTGCTTTGAGGCGTAGCTTGGTTTGGACATGGTGGTGTGCGGCTGTGTGTACTTCTGGAAGTATTGCTGGGGGGGCCCCCGGGGTCTGGTGTACCTCCGAATCGTATCCTGTGAGTTTACCTGAGGAACCCAATCTCTGAGTGCAGTTTGTTGGCCTACCTTTCGGGAAAACTCCTATATTGTCTCTGAACATGCTCTTTAAGAAGTGATGAGACCACTCATCTGAGAGTTACGCTATTACCAAGGCTAACACTGCAGTTCAAACAGCAGCGAGAATTTTCATTTGTACAAAGAGCTATAATTTTTGAATTTAAAGATTTGATGTAGACTCAGTTAATTTACTCCCAAATACAGCATCAGTTGTTCCCTTACCCTTCTTAGGAGCCAAGTGCACTCAAGGCGATTCAAAACCGTGTGAAAAGTCGAATCGTGCCGATTGCTTTGACAAGCAGAGAAGGACAGAAGTTTGATGTCCCTGAGCTGAGCCGTGATGAACATAATTACCATACAAGGACACACTGTACACCGCGTACACTGGCATCAGGTTTGCATTAAACTTACATTAGGTAATTTACATAGATTTACATAAGCATCATGTTTACAGCCACATTAGCAAAGTCTGCCAGATTCATTAAGAGAGGGAGAAAAGCATGCGCGATATACTGTTCTCATTTCAGTTTTGGCTCTACTTTTGAACCATTCTGAATTTCCCCATCACCTTCACGGTTGAATTAAAGTTTTACAGGCTCCATGGCTGGCTAGTGTCCGTGTGTAGGCGTACAAACACTCACACACTCTCGCGCACTCTTACTCCAGTGCGTCTGCGTTTTCACCACTGTGTAATGCTAAATGAAGGGAAAGAGCTTCTCTCTCTCTCTCTCCCCCCATTTCTCCTTGTCCAATGCTGTTGTTTTTTTTTTGTTTTTTTTTGGTATGTTTGCCGTAAATGAGTCGCTTTTAACAGAGGGACACCACTGACCTTTTGTGTAAGTCATTACCAGTTTAGACGTAATTATGTCCTCTGATGTTTGGCTGTTGTCCTTTTTCCCTCAATTATTGAGTGCAGGATGTTTGATCATGCTGTGAGCCATTTTAATGGCCGACATAAGATGCCAGTGTGTTTTGTTAATGTCTGTGAGCGGACATGAGTATGTGCTTACGTCTGCATATGCTGTGTGCGCGTGCGCGTGTGTGTATATAATATATCTACATGCCTGTAAGGTTGTGATACTCCATGCCATTCAGTCAGCTCAAAAACTGTGCTGTCCGTGATCTGCAGAACTGTCTTTATAGGTTGAACCCACCTGTAGTGACCAAATATGTCAGTTGAGGGTGACGTGGAACATGCCCTGTGATTTTTTTTTCCTTATACAGCCCAATGTTCATCGTAAAATCAACTCTTAGAGTCTATTTGGTCCCACTTTGGCAAGACTGGACTCAAAAAGACTCTGTAATAGTAAATTCCACTCCATAAGAGTCAAATTTACTCAGATCATTTTGCTGTGTAGTGTAAGTATTGCCCTTAAAGAACCCTCGTCCTTTTGTCTATTTTCATACTCTTGTGCTGGCTGACTGCTGGGTCATTCTGGCCTTTGTATTATCTTTTGCTGTGATGGGCTGCTCTGTGGAAGTGTTAGGTGAGAAGAAGAAGAAGAAGAAGAAGAAGAAGAAGAAGAACAAGAAGAAGAACAAGAACAAGAACAAGAACAAGAACAACAACTTTTTTATTTAAGTGTCCTGCATACATTGATGCCCCGCCCACATGGACTTATAAGACACCTCAAACAAATAAACAAACATTAATCATAAATTACCTCATGTTAATGGGTACAACATCCTCCATCGAAGCTGCCACGCTTTCTCAATAAATTTACCCAAAGCGAACACCTCTTCCGCAAACAGCCAGCTAAGCATATTCGCTTCCGATAACCAAAACAAATCTGGGTTTCTGGCTTGCACTTTTTCAAATAAAACATTTCTAATGCTGTCGTACAATGGACAGTGAAAAACAAAATGAAACTCATCCTCCACAACTCCTAAATTACATAATGTACACAGACGCAATTCTTCAGGAATGGCTTTATACCTACCAACCTCAACTGCCAGAGGCAAGACACCAGCTCTCAGCTGGGCGCAGCGAGACCTTTGACCTTTTTCTAGGTTGGATGCAACAAATGGTTCAGTGGAGTACTCTTCCTTTATCTGAACATAAATTCTTAATTTGGGTTTTTTCCATATATCCACCTTCCACCGCTCCTGATATTTAGTTGATAATTTCATTTTTATTAAATTTATATTACATTGTAAATTATTAATAAAATACATATTGAGATCACCAAGTGAAAAAATTAAGGATAACTCTCTTATCCACGGATGATTCTGCATTTTGCTCCAGTTAAAAATCTTTTTAGTGAGTCTTTCCTCTGGCAGTTGGGTAAGGCGGTTCCACAATCTAACCATTTCACGTCTCTGCTTTGTGAGGCAGTGAGGAGAAGTGGAGAGAAGTGTACGAGAGGCAAATAAATCAATGAGGACTGATCCTTCACCAGGGGGAGAAATGGACATCTCTCTCTCTCTCTCTCTCTCATATTACCTGAGAAAGGATGCATTCTGTATCCATGGCAACCTCAATTAGGTGCTGGTGGCATCATCTTGCTTTTTGTGTAACCAGAAGAGAAAGAAACAGAGACTGGGAGAGAGAGTGACTTGTAGGAGAAAAACAGGGGAAAGGGGGATGTCCTGTTTCATGAAGAAACAAATTTTGAATCTAGGTATAAAAAATGACCTTGACTATACTTATTTTGTCTGCTCATAACAGCCCCAAAATGGCTGATTGAGGAACCATAGCTCAGGGTCCCCATCATCAGCGTTTTTGGGTAGTGTAGTTTCTGTTGTGCTAGGAAATGGTTTGAGTTTAGCCTCCTCCCCCCTCCCCCATCAGAAGGCTCCCAAACTCACAGCTTTGTGTGCTACTCTGTGACACCCTCGCCAGCTCTAAACCGACAACAGAAGCTGCGTGCAAACTAATACGCTTTAATTTAAATCCGCGTAACTTTTGCTATGTTTTCGCCTAGTGTCCACACTGCTCTGACATTTTCAAAGCCCTAAAATGGAGACCACTTCAAATGCCGTTGACCCCCTTTTAGTTTTAAAACTCCAGGACTGTGCTGTGTGGACTGAGATCATTTTTGTTTTAAAAAACCGTTACCCTACGACCAAAAGCGTGCCGACAGTAGTATTCATATTCACTATCCAGGCCTGTCTGGTCAACCACAAGAAATTATGCTAAGACTCTGTTAGACTGTATTTTTGTAGCTTGACATTACACTGGGCAGAGACATAAACACCAACCATTGAATGACTAATCATTGAGGTCATCTGTGACTTTGCGTATGTCCAAGCTCTTCTATTGGACCAACATATTCATGGTGAGCATAATCACTGGGCAATGTTCACCATACTTAAAGTGCAACGACAAACAAAACCGTGCGCACACGCATATGTATGTACAACTTACGCATGTGATTTGCTGGAAGTCCATGGAACTCCAAACGCTAGTGTGACCGCGGCGCAGTCGTGTTTGTCATGCTTGTTATAGTACTCAACAAAAATTCAGCCTTCATACACTTCTAATTGGTTTGCTGACTTCTCAGACTCTTGCAACTGCTGGTTAGGAATGGAAAAGCAATGGGAAGGGTGATGGAGTGGAGAGAGTTTTGAATGAGGCCGGAAATTCTGAAGGTCGACCTGACCAGAACAACTGCGATATTGTTCATTAGTCAGAGCATATTGCACTGCTTTTCCACCTTACTATGTTCCTTATTAGAGCGTCCACCGCAATAAATCCACCATTTGTCAATGTTGAACTGAAACTAAATGTTTATAATGTTCGGTATAAATTTAAATGAGGTCAAATTGAGTCAAGCTCTTTAGAATTGGTATGTGGCTTTTCACGCCTACCTAGCGCAGAAAATGCAGCTCTCCTGGATGGCTCGTGTCCAGTTCCGTTAAAGTTCAGAATAAAGCTAGACCAGGGGTGGCGAAACTCTGGCTCTCTTCCCAGATTTCTCTACTAGGGCCTGCTGGATTCCATATTGGCGTTGCTCATCCAAGTGAAACAATGTAATTAAACATTTTCACCTCGTTTGTTTTATTAGGCCAACAGAATGAGCCAAATTAGCTTGTTTGTGCGGTTTTGCCGAAATTAATTTACATTATAGCCTGATGCAGTGAAAGGGGTGGGAGGTTTCGGTCTTTGCATGGAGGCCTTCAGCATTTTGAGTCATACAATGTGCGAATGTCAGAGAACCTTTATCGAACCCCACCAAACCCAAACCAATTCATTTACTTACTATTCAGCCTCAGTGTTTAAAGCACTGGAGGGAAGGTGGTTAAGAAGGGGAGCAATTTAATGGGTGTTAGTGGGGGGGTTAAAAAGTAAAGACAGACTGGAAACTGGCAAAATGAGCTTGTTAATTGTGCAGCAAAATGAATGCAGTTTCAGGTCTACTCCCTCATTCACACAGATGCACACAAACGCGCGTACAAGTGCTCACTCACTCACACTCTCACTCTCTCTCTCTCTCTCTCTCTCTCACACACACACACTCACACACACACACACACACACACATACACATACACATATAAACTCTCGCAAGCTGCCGAAAATATTTTCCACTCCTACACAAAAATATCGTCTCCATGCGTGCACCAGTGCTTTTTCTCCTCGTGATAATACTCACTGTGATCAGATCAGCAAAACTGTACTGCTTTTCCCACTCGCTTGCATTTCCTCTGATCATGGCCTATAAAACCAGTACTGAGGATGAGAGTGTGAACATGTAGAACAAAGTTCTTCTTTGGCTTGTATGATGAGAACATGAGGAGCTGCTGGTGTGTGTGCGTGTGTGCGTGTGTGTGCACGCACTTCTGTGCTCATGCGAGATCGTCTACGTGTATGGCGCACAAGGTGGCATGGATGTACTGTATGTGTCACTGGTTACGCAAGCGCTCGGAGTCGGTGGTAGAACAGGTGCTAATTAGAGCGTGCGCTTCGTGCGATACGCCTGTGCGATTTCTCCTGCATGCCAGGTATCACTGTGTGCGGTCTTTATGGAGAAATGGGCTGAGCACAAGTGTTTATCTAACTCATGATTCCTCTTCTGCATTTTATCTCTGATTTTATTTGCAGTCCAGCTGCTGTTTCAGATGTGGGCAAACGATTGCCTGGTATTTCAGTGCTACATTCTCTTCAGTCAAACAGATAACATGGTAGCATTTTTGATGAGTATTGTCATTTTATATGATTTATTTAATGAATGTGGAGGAAAATGATCTGTGCATGCATTTTGTTCTTGTACTTGCTAAGCAGTGAGAATCAGAAAAATGATTTTTCTGACAGAATGGGGATATTATCGGGAGGATAATACAATGGCAAATTGCAACTTATTATCCCCCCAGCATATAATGCGGGGGGATATATTCATACACTATACATCTGTCTGTGAACATTTCATTTCCAGTGCATAACTTGAATACTGTTCACTATTTTTTTCACAAAGTTGGTGTGCACATTAATCATGACCTGACGTGGTGCCTTTTGCTAATCCGAAGTTAACGTCGTACAGCCCGGGCGATTTGCCATCTCCTGATGGCTGGGTAAGGTTAGAATTAGGGATAGGTTAAGGTTCGAGTTAGGGGTTTGGTCAGGTATGCGTTACTGATTGTCATAATTCGGGAAAGTCTGTTGAGACACCCAAAGAATGAATGGAAGTCAATGTAATGTCCTCACAAGGCTAGAAATACTGGGATGTGTGCATGCATGGGCATGTTAGTGTGTGTGTGTTTGTCTGATAGTGCGCGCGTGTGTGTGTGTGTGTGTGTGTGTGAGGAAGGTATAGTTTTGAAGCACCTTTTTGATGAATGCGTATTCCTGAATGGATCTACGTTCACGCGGGTTTGATAAATGAAACCCGTGGTTTTGATACCGGGGACAGGAGATCTACTTCTCAAGCAGAGGAATTGAACAGGCCTGGGGTACAGAACTGTGGTGAAAGAGAGCGATTCAAAATCCATCCCTTACTCATCTGCTGACAGCCCTATCTATGTGAGAAACCCCCCTTTCATCATCTTTAAGTGGAAAAAGAAAACGGGGGAAAAAAATGTTTGGACACGTTGAACATGACAGATTTGAAGTCTTTATTAGCCTATGGGCTTCAAGTGCTAAATTTTTCACACCTGTAGTTGTGAGACCCGCGAGCTGGAACGGGCGCGGAGCAGAATGCCCACACATTTTGTGTCTGCCCTGCATCCATTTCATCACATCCCTCCTTTTTCTCTCTCTCCCTTTCCCTTATTTTCAGTCCCCTCGATCTGTTTCCTGTCTGGCTTTGTTTGCCAGTAATTGTTGAGTTTGCAGCTAGCGGCTCAGTGAAAGCTTGAGGGGTTTTTTGTGTTTTTTGTTTTTTTTTTTCTTCTTTTTTTCTCTCTCTCTCACTATTTGCTTTAATGAAAAGGCTGTGAGCAGGTTTCGGCAGCCTCAGGGCTTCACTTGGCTGCAGACGGCTCTACTTTGGAAGCGAGTGCAGAACAGAGGGAGCAAATGTGTCCAGATGCATCTTTCGCCTAAAAAAGACTGAATCACTGACTCACTGCAGTCTCAAACCTGTTGGGAAGTGATTCAGTCAAACAAACAACAACCAGTTAGTGCAGACTGGGTTTCCCGAGAGGTGTAGATAAGAGCGAGGGGATGTGGAGGGGTGGGGAGCGGGGTTAAGAAGACCGGAGGAGAGGAGAGGCGGATGAGAAATAAGAATCATGCAGTTGAAGAAATGCTCTCTCGCTAAATTGCTAGGACCATAATTCTGAAGTGTCCTTTCAGTTCTTATTACTGTGTCTCCATGGCTGCTCTCCGTTCCAGCACTGTCGTCCTGGGGGGGGGGGGCAGGGGGTCGAGGAGGACGAGATAAAAGCAAAGTGTCCCTGGAGACTGACAAGATGAGTCACACCGATGCGGTTCTGATTTCTTCAGGGTTTTATCCGTTTCCACTGTCTCTCTCGCTGCAGTATAGTTTACTTTTTACGGATGGTATGTGGACAGACCGAGACGGATGCATTGAGAGAGAGAGACACACACACACACACACACACACACACACACACCTACCTCTCTGAACCAGCTGAAAGACCCATTAAACATTGATTGCCCCTTTAGCGGGATGTTGAGAGAGTAACTCTTCGTCTCAGACTGATGACACACTTGATTGCTCTCCTGTCCCCTTTTCGCCTGAGGTCAGAGCGATAGCGTTTCTGTGCAGTTTATCTGCGGTCTGAAAGATGGAAGGATAGAAGGAAGGAAACAAATCTCTCTCCTTTACTCCTTGCCAACCCCATATAGACCCCGCAGAAACAGCCCAACCTCATTTTTCATAACCATGACCTGCTCGACGCTATAGAGCTAGCTTAACATTAGCTGTTTGGGAATAAGGTTGTGCGTTTGAGTGTTCAGCAGATGTTTTCTGACCCTCTGTTGTATATTTATGTCTTTCTCCAGACTCCACTCTCCTGTATGGTGGCGTCTCCATGGCCACCTCTGTCCTTCTCTCTCTCTCTCTCTCTCTCTCTCTCTCTCTCTCTCTCTCTCTCTCTCTCTCTCCCCCCTGGGGGTCGACAGTAGAATGAGAGTGATTCTCACTGGGGATAAGTAGAGAGAAGCGTCCGCAAGCCCACTGCTCCATACCTGCATACACACAGCTGCGGAAACTCTGGAGCCCTGCTGTTCTCCTCTGTCACTGTTCAGTTTTTGTTAAAAGCAGTTAAAAGGCTAAGTCCTCAGGAACCAGAGTGTTCTGTGGTTTGTCCTTCACGCAGTTTGGACCTCGGTACTTCGCTGCTTTTACAATCAGGTGGCCCTCCAGTGAGCATGAATCGTGTCGGTTTGTGACCCATCAGATCTTTTTCCTGTCGGCTCCCTGCACAGTCCCCCTGCTTTTTTGGATGTGGATAATGTGACCTGCTGATAGAGCACGATGTGGGACTTTGGCTGAATCATGAGTAAATTGGTTTGTTCTGCTGAAACAGGCCCACGGGAGATGGTGAGGTTTATGCTTAGGCCTTCAGTACATTAGGTGGCGAGCTATTTTTGGAACACCCCATGAGGGACAGGGCTTGGAGCCCAGGTTATATTTTGGGTGATGAGTTTTTGGATCTTGTGTGTAGAACCGTAGTTGTAATTATTGTCCCCCTCTATTTCTTCCCACAGTCTGCACAGTCCGCTGTCAGAAGTTCCTCATCTCGCGTGTGGGTGAAGACTGGATCTTTCTCATTCTGCTGGGCCTGGTCATGGCGCTGGTCAGCTGGGTGGTCGATTTCGCCATCGCCATCTGTCTGCAAGGTGAGAAAGAGTCATGGATAAGGAAGCGAATTCAAGCTGAGCAGCTCAGAGATGGGGTGGTGTGGAATGAATGGGTCCTGATAGCGGTAAAGATGGGGAAGTTATTATGTCTTCTCTTCGGAGGTTAACAGTTACAGCACAGTTAATGGGGTGGATGTAATTTTGACTCATTACTAGATTTTTCCACAGAGTGAGAGAATTTCACTTACCCCATGGACAAATGTAGAAATTAGTCAAAAGGATTTCTCATCAGTAGCGGCATTTTATTTTCTGTGAAAAGAAGGTTGTAGAAATAAGTGTTTAAGTCTAACTGCAAGAGTAAAATACTTGGTGAGCGTTTGTTTTTTTGCAGTGTGGATTTTGTGCGAATGGCAGCATCAGAGAGAGACGTCATGTCCTGAAGTCCTCAGCAGCGATCACGCTTGCTGTGCCGTAGACTGCTGAATTGGGGAGGGAGTTCTTTAGTATCGTGCTTCATACTCACTCGTTTACTCTGCGTGAATATCGTGTTTGGGTTTTTAAAGTGTGTATTATGTCTGAGAATGTTTGGCACCCCAAAAAACATAAAACATTTGCTTGAGCGTCCTAGGCTACTAAAGGGTAAGCCCCAGTTTATCTTCAAGAGATCAGCAAACTCTGTGTACCTGTCAGACCACTCCACTCGGCTACCCCTGGACGCCTGACTCCTCCCTCTCTTCGCTGCTGCTTGTTCCGGTCCCATCTGCTGCTTGTTCTGACTGCCAATTGGTGAAATGACCATCCGACCGAGGTCAAAAGTGCAAAGACTCTGACCACCTTCCAGCATAGTCTAGAGCAGGGCTTTTCGACCTTATTCTGCAAGGGCTGACGTGAGTGCAGGCTTTCATTCCAATCAAGCACTTGCACGCCTGACGTCACTAATAGTCTTTGTAATGAGCTTGATTAGTAGTATCAGGTGTGTAAGTGCGGAGTTGAAATGAAAGCCTGCGCCCACACCGGCCCTTGCAGGATATTGTTGAATAGCCCTGGTCTAAAGACTCATCGAGGCATACCCTACCCCTCTGTAATTCATTTTACGGCCGTTATGTTTAAAATTTATTGTAGCCTTACTAGTTTGGTGGGTCATCTCTCTGGCTGGGTGGTTTCTCAGATTAGTCTTGTTCTACAGGTTTACTTCAAGGTCCAAGTTCTATGTTGCTACGTCTGGCGCTTGCAGAGCTGCTTCAGTCTAGGATTTACTGCACTTTTTTTCTCCGACTAAGAGCACTTTGTGTCTTATGTCACGCTCCATGAGAGCATCAGCTAAATGTCAGTAATGTAACTTAGTGTCTGTAGTGTCAATTTATGAATGCTTGTGTGTCACAGTGCGTGTATTTGTGGGGAATTGGTGCTGCATTGTCTGTTTATGTGCATACTGTGCGTATGAGTGTGTTTGTATGTGCATGTAGAGCTGATGTGTACACGTGTGCAAGTATTTTTGCCCGCATGTATATGTGTGAATGCAGACTTTCAGCTTTGCGTTTGAATTGTATAGGGCTGTATCATCAGCTCCAATTCAGCCAGGGCTTTAAAACGCATCAGACTGCGCTTCACTGTGCAGATGGACAATGATTGCGAAGTCAAGCCGTGGCATTTTTCTAGAGGAATGTAACAATGGCCCAGCCAATCGCCTGATGTGAACACAATAGAGCATGTATTTCACTTGCTGAAGGTGAGACGCCCCAAGAACAAGCAGGAGCTGAGGGCTGCTGCAGTGAAGACCTGCCAGTGCGTCGCCATGGAGAGGATCCAGCAGCTGGTGATGTCTGTGTCGCAGACTTCAGGCAGTCATTTACTGCAAATGATTTGCAACCTCATATTAAAAATAAAATTTTTAATGATTATGCTAGTTTGTTCCAGAAATGTTGGCGATTTTTTTTTCTTTTGTATAAATATGTTTAAGTGGTTCATAGAGTGTTTTTGACAAAATCCTGAAATTGAAGCTGAAAGTCTACACTTCTCAATTTATGAATTTCAAATCCCTTGTGATGACATTCAGAGCCAAAATAAAATTGTCACAATCCAGATACTTAAGGACTCTGCTGTATGTGCATTTGTTTGTGCGTATGAAGGGAGCTGGTTTTGTGTGTGTGTGTGTGTGTGTGTGTGTGTGTGTGTGTGTGTGTGTGTGTGTGTGTGTGCATGCGTGCGTGCGTGTGCATGCGTGCGCGTGTGTGTGTGTGCGCGCCTGCAGCTGATGTGTTGGCCTCTCTGAGTCCCAGCCCTGCTCTACTAATGCAGCCCCAGAGGAAACAACCCCCTCCATTATTTATGAGCCTCAGATAATCGCAGCTCCAGGCTGCGCTTTCCCTACTTCCGCTGTTTAAACCCCCCCCACACACACACACACACACACACACACACACACACACAACATCGTCCCTGTCCTGCCTTCGCAAGGAGACCGGGCATCCCGAAAATCACAGTCAGGGCCTCGCTGATACACACAGTCCTCCTCTGCTCTGAGACGGAGAGAACTTTACCCTGCGCAGTGACTTTAAGAGACAGAATGGGTTTTTAATTGCACCGTGTGAGTCACTCCTGTTTTTGCTGTTGTTCGGGGTGTAATTCTCTGCCAATTGCATCAAACTGTATAATTGAGGAGGGGATAATGACAGCTCTTTCTTGCTGGAGTGGCAGTTGGCATTTCAGAAAGACCAGGATGTGAATGGCAGAGTGGCACAAATTGACAAGGAGTGGGTGGGTGGGGGGCAGAAGGTGCCCTCCTGCTGTTGGATGAGGGTGGAGGGGGGGTGGGGGTGGGGTGTCTGTGGACTGTGGGATCGTAGAAAGCCTCGGTGAAAGCAGCTTTCAGCGAGTCGATGGAAAGCTGCCTGTTATTTAACTGAAAACGAATTCATTGTCAATCAATCACTGGCTTGAACAGCAGAAGCAAGATTTGCTCGCTCTTAAAATGCACTTACGGTGATATATTTCAGCATTCCTTCAGTTTTTCTGGTTCATTTTCCTGTATTTAGACAAAAGAATAGAAGAGGCATCTGAGACGAAGGGAGGGCATGGTGTATTCATGGCCTGTAGTGGAAGCCTGCAAAGTCCTCTATTTCTTATTGCAATGGTATCCAATGGCAGGGCCGAGGTCATCATCCATCATGTCTCCTAATTTCACTCATTAACACACCTTCAGCTGAGGCAGATAGAACTCATTACGGAAATGATTGTTTAAATGATTGGCGAGTGAACGCTGGGATTAAGAACCTGCGTATTCTTGGCCCTCAATGGCAGTAAATAGTTATTGAGCTCCACTATCTTATGAGGTCTTGTTTGTAACAGGCCACTGATGACTGATGGTTGGTGCCCTCCATATTGGCTGTGCCTTCGGCTCATTTTTTATTTTGGCATCATGCCTTTTTAACTGCGCTGTGGAGATGTCAGGTTAAATCATATAGCCATTGAAGGCTGACAAGCCGTACAAGTATGATTGACAGGTTAGTGCGCTCATGAAGACAGGAATGTGCTCCGCAAGGGGGGGTGAGGGTGATTATTGTTGTTTACTCGAAATTCTGACCCCACCATCTGCATCCTGCTGCAGAAATCACAAAGTGTTATAATAGGTAACGCTCCCTCAGTTTTCTACTCTCCAGTTATAGTGGGTATTTGCCTGTACTGTGGCCACAGTTCCTGCTCAGGAATGGGAAAATGGTGTGGTTTAGCCCATACACTTTAAGGTTTAGGGAGTTGCTCTTCTGTGCTTTTCCATGGTTATTTGAGTTACTGCTGCCTCTCTGTCAGCTGGAACTGTCTACCCATTCACCGCTGGCCTCTCTCATAAAAAAAAGTGTTTTTGTTCACAGAATGGCCACTTGATGGATTTTTTCCTCAGGTCGAGGAACCAAGGACTCACTCAGTTTCTTCTCGTTATTCTTCTTGGTGTGGACATTAACTTTGAAGTACTATTCCTCCAATGCTACTCAACATATTGTCATGAAAGTTGACAAGCGTTCTCTACATGTCAGTACGTAGGCGTTAATGAGCCTAATTTAGCAAAAAAAGGGCAGACATGTTATGTCCACCCGGCTCAAGCACCCGTTAATAATGCGCCATCGTCCTGATAACGTGGTTCATTTTGTTTTCCACACTATTTTCCGTTGAGTCTTGACTGAGATTTGTGGATGTAAATCGCTGAAGATGGAGATACTCAAACCACCCTGCCTGGGACCAACAATCATTCCACTGTTGAAGTAATTTAGATCTCGCTGCTTCTCCATTCTGATGCTCAGTTGGCGATGGGTTGTTTAGACATTTAAATGAACATACAGGTGCACCACGAGTCAGCTGATGCAGTCATCTTGCATCAGCAGAGTCATACATGTGGTCTCCGTTGGGTTTTCTAACCCGTCGTGCCTTTGTGAATGGAACCCAAGTCCTGACCCTCTGGACACTATGAAGGGGTACTATCCATATGGGGGCTCGGGAGAGAGGAGGAGACTGGCAGGAGACTGGAGTTTCTCCCTATCCAAGACTCATCCTGGGGAAAATTCGTATCACTCACCCATTCATGCGTTCATCCTTTCACTCGCTGTGAAGAGCAAGATTCAGCCATTCACTCATTTACCCTCTGACACCTAGCATTTACAAAACCAAACATGAATTAAGACCACTCATATCCAATTCAGATATGCTCATAGTTTTAATTGAAGTCTGAGTAAACCACAGCATTTCATGTTATGAAATATGAAAATTAAATGTTCATCCATTTCAGCACAAGTTGGATGAATTTATTTACAGCAAAATCCAGCAGATGTTCCATATCGGGAGCGAATATTCAGAGTTACAAGATCAGTTTGAATTTGAATCTTTGCTGAAGACCTTGATTAGTGGAATCTGGTGTGTAAGTGCCAAGTTGGAATGAAAGCCTGCACCCACACTGGCCCTTTCTGGATAAAATTGAGAACCCTGAGGCAATCGAGAAACACAGAAAAATCTGTACTCGGGTAGAGGATTCACTTAGCATGGTACAGTAATGTATGTATAGGGGCGAGAGAGGGTTAATTCTTGCTCAACTTCCACACACCACACTCTAGAATGGTTTTCCCACAGAATTTGAGAACCTGTGTAGTTTCATTTGTATGTGATGAGGCGAAGAGGTGAGTTTTTGCCGCTGTTTGTTGTGCTGGTGCTGGCTCATCAGTTCTGCATCTCTACCTGCCTGAGGGCTTCTCTTTACTAGAAAATTCCCCTTGGGGCATTATGAAAGCGCTGCTAGGTTTTGATGTGACTGTGCTTCTTGTTGCGGTCGTAATAAAAAGCTTGTCGCTTCACACATCACCATCTCTCATGCTCATTTTATCAGCTTCTCTCTCTGTAAGGTTGTGTTGGGCTGCATCCAAATGGCTGTGCTTGTAGTGTCTAAGGATTTGCATTTGGGTGACAGATGGGCTTTTGTGTTGTATTGTGTCCTGTGTGTCGCTACAGCGCAGAAGTGGATGCACGGCGGTCTGGACAGCAATGTGTTTCTGCAGTACCTGGCTTGGGTGACCTATCCTGTGGTGCTCATTACCTTCTCGGCTGGCTTCACTCAGATCCTGGCTCCGCAGGCCGTGGGTGAGTCACGAAGCAGTGCGCCAGGCGTCTCCACGCCGGTACACTGCACACCTTAACACCGGCGGACACGCAAACGCACCCTATGAGTGAATTGCTTGGGCTTGTAACGTGTAATCAGAGTAACCCTATCGTTAACTCCTGGATAAGCTGTTCGTGAAATGGGGACCAGTCATCCATGCCAAGATCATGTTTATCTTACTGCCCGTGGTCGTGCCAACGGAAAATTAATTGATTGATTGATTGGAGAGTGACGCTCGAGTCTCATCACAACACTCTTTCTTAAGCTTCGCTTATCCAGGAGTGAAACGTTTAGCGCGTACAAAACTAATACCAAAACTAGCACCAGTACCATGACCACTGGTGTGTGCTAGATCGCTTTCCACATTCTTAAGGTCTCTGTGGTTCAGCCCGCAGACTTCTTCAGATAATTTATCTGAGGAAGGACCCTGTTTGTCCCCTCTTCCTCAGGTTCGGGAATCCCAGAGATGAAGACCATTCTGCGGGGTGTTGTCCTTAAAGAATACCTCACCTTTAAAACCTTCGTGGCCAAAGTCATCGGTCTGACCTGTGCCCTGGGCAGTGGAATGCCCCTGGGAAAAGAGGTGCAGACACATTGACACGTGCCCTGTGCTCTTGCACGCATGTAATGGCATGTGAAGTTACATAAGACACACACAAATGAAGGCCAGCGCACGAACAAATAAAACACGCTTACACCACTTGAGAACAGGCTCACAGCTTTCTTCCACTTGGCAGTGTTGATCTGAGTGTACTCATCCTTCTGTTCCGCGGGTATATTTAGTGTACGCTATAAACTCTCGCACATACGTCACACACGCAAGCACTCACTCCCGCTGGCGCGGTAATTCCTGCCAAAACTGGACCAAACCTGTTCAAATGGCTCATAATTCACAGAATAACTTTTTCCTCAAAAGCGCAACTTTCTGCCCACACTTGGGCCAGTTTGATTTTTGTCAGTTGTCCTTATGTGATCACGGGTCCCAATGCCAGATCTACATTCCCTCAAACTTTAATATCTTCATAGCTGGAGCTATTCTCGTCATTTCAGTGAAAATCATTTTCATACGCCCACTCCACCAAATAGACGTATATTGCAATCGCCTCGTTTGTCTGTCGATCCGTTGTCAGTCCATCCACTATTTATTGTTCTCACTCTACTGACTACACTTTTTGTTGGATTCTTTTCATTTTTGTTTTGTGGGTCACTGGTGATGTAAAGAGAATCCCTTATTGATTTTAGTTGTAATTGGAAAATTTTAAGTCAAGCATCATGTCCTCGACAAGCCTGCCATGTGGGCGATTACCAAATCATAAAGCAAAATAATAATTTTTTTTTTGAATCACACTTCACAGGTGGGTGTGTCCCATACTTTGTGCTGCCTTAAAGCCATGTTGTGTTTGGGGGGGGGGGTTCTGGAGATGCGAATGACAGGGGCAAGGGACAGACGGTTGCTGAATGTTAGAATAAGCCGCCCCTCCCCACCCGCACAGGCGCACACACAAATACACATGCGCGCACACGCCTCGCCCTCCCAGGGCAACAGTGTGACACTGATATCCGTACAGGAGGTAGGGCAGATGGCCCATCATGGGATTGCGTCCGTCAGCGTGAGTCTATAGTGACCAGGGGCCGCACAGTGAGACACAACCCCCCCGACACTTCGTCCCTGTGAGATACCAGCGGCCTGGTGGGCAGCGGATCATTGAGAGCAGCTTTCTCCCGCGTGCATTTCCTCTGTCAGTCAGCCTGTCCTGTCGCCTCACACACACATGCACTCTCCAGCTGACCCCCTTCTCTTCCATGCGTTCATCATCTGATTGTCCCGACCACCTGGGCTCTGGGTCAAACGCGTCACATCAACCGTTTCTTTTTTTTACATGAAGTCTTGTGCAGGGTTAGAACATTCAGTAACGGCTGTCAATCACTCAAAAGGCTGTGAGGTAGTGGCCCAGAAGGCAGAGTGCTGTTTGTAGTGTGTGTATTGCAGCAGCGGAGACTGTGAGGGGAGGGTGTGTGTGTGTGTGTGTGTGTGTGTGTGTGTGTGTGTGTGTGTGTGCGTGTGCGTGTGCGTGTGCGTGTGCGTGTGCGTGTGCGTGTGCGTGTGCGTGTGCGTGTGCGTGTGCGTGTGCGTGTGCGTGTGCGTGTGCGTGTGCGTGTGCGCGTGCGCGTGCGCGTGCGCGTGCGCGTGCGCGTGCGCGTGCGCGTGCGCGTGAGAGAAGGGCTACTGGGAAGGGCGGTGGGATGCGGCCCCCAGTAATGGCTCTCCAGTTGATGACTCAGGGCTATAAAAAGAAAATGGGGGCTTTGAATTAGCGTCGGATTTGCATCACTATTGCTGTTGTGCAATCAGGAGAGCAGTCGGAACGCTTTTCACGCCTCTCTTTTATTTCTCTCATTCATCCCTCCCTCTCTCCTCTCCTCTCTATTCCTTCTGTTCTGCTTTAAAATGCGCTATTGTCATACAGTGTTTTCTTTCAATAATTTCTTTGATTAGATTTCTATATTAATTTGAGAGACTCTCATAGTGATTGGCAAGGACAATATGAAATTATGTTTGGAGAAAAACAATGCTAGTATTAGAATAACTGAAGGTATGAAGCGGGTTTTTTTTTTCTTTTTCTTTTTTGATAGTCTCCCTTTGTTTTTCTCTCTGAACACAGCCATGCTGTTTAGCCCTTAGCCATCTACTAAGGAGGAAGATGCCATGGCATGTGATTCCTCTAACTTCTGTCACCACTAGCCCTCGTTTCTTCACACTATGCGGGTCGCACCACCGCCTATATTGTTGGAGGATCATGTGGTCAGCATACAATTTAGATATATAGATATGCTTTTTGAACCCCATGGGGTAATTTGTCCTCTGCATTTGACCCATCCTGTTGTTAGAAGCAGTGGGCAGCCACAAAGCAGTGCCCGGGGACCAACTCCAGTTCTAAAGCCAGTTCCTTGGTCAGGGTTCCCTGGGTGGGGGAAACCAGGGTTCCCGGACGACATGCAAACTCCACGCAGAGAGGCCCTGCCCGGCCGAGGCTAGAACCTGGAACCTTTTTGCTAACTACTGCGGCACTGTACCTCTATTGGACGCTACAGAGCGATGAACGAATGAAGTTTTTAACTGGCTAAACCCCTATTATTCCTGGTAAGGCTCCTCCAGTTGTTTCTTCACCGCTGTGGACCTCCAGCCATAGCTGGTAATGGCATAACTGGGATCTTAACACCCGACCGCAGGGTTCGCGGACGAACGTCTTAGCTGTGAACCATGAATGTCCTTCGAGAATGTCTTGTTGCGATCTTAGACCCCCTTTCTAGACCTGGCTGATGAGATTGTATAGTAAAAAATAGAAAATAACAATATATTACAAATATAAGAATAGCCTGACTAAACCCATTGCGACGTCTCTAGTCATTCATCCAGATCTGCTGCAGGTGTACTTTTGAATTTACTGGATTGTGTAACAAACTGAGACGCATGAGAACAATAGTAATTTTGCACCATTGTTATATTTTATGTGTTGGGGCAAATTCTGTTGACTAAGGTTGATATTGGGGTGGAGAAGTCATTTTTTAATTTAACCCCTGAAAGTGGTGGTGGCTGTGGGGAGCAGTTGCTGAATTTGGGCTCTGTGACTAGAGAGGGACAGAGCAGTCAATTGTACCGGGAATGAACAGGTCGGTGCTGGTGTGGTTTCAGTGCTTGGTATTGGCAAGGCCTGTGTGCTGTAAGACGAAATGAAATGCACTTCACAACCATTAATAGTTTTTATGAACTAGCTGATTGACAGTCTGAGATGGACCCGCTGTAGTTAACGCTTTACGCTGGCATGGCTAATTGGCATGGAGAATCAAGCAGGCACTTATAGCCCTCTCTAGGTCTGGCTTCTGTTAAGTCTTGTGAACATTAAAAACCCTAAAAATCTCCAGCCGTTTCCTTGACATCAATTAATTAGGAACGTTTGCCTACTTCTGCCCTACCACTGCAAATTGTGTTCGGTCTTTGATCTTTTCAGAGAGCTTTGCTTGCAGTTTGTCATGTTGAGACTCTGGCTCTCGGTGTAAACTCCGCTTCGTCACGTCCTCCCGCCAGCCTGGTCCCTGCTGCTCTGTGCTGATATAGCTCTTTTGAGCCTGTTTAGCTCAGGCTGAGAGTTGTAGGTCAGCTCTCACGCGAGTGGAGAAAAGATGCTTCTCTAACACACATGCAGGCCATGGCTGACAGCCCTGTAACAGCGAGCGAGCGCACAGCTCACTGTTAACAGTTGCTGTGATTGTCATTGGCCCCAGCTGTTGTTTGGTCAGATAAAGGAGTGATATGGGCTCTCGAGCTGTCGCTGGAGGCCCTCAGCATCTGCTGCTCTCACAGCCAGTTATCCAGGCCTTTCAGCTCGTTCCCCCGGAGGCAATGAGGTCCCTGACGGGATGGTAAAATGGAGGGGTGACTCTGGGCCAGAGCACAGCTGCTCTCACTGGAACTGACCTGAACTATCTTGGCCTGCTTCAGTTTAGAGGGCTTGGCAGTCATTACGCTCAATGGACACCAATGGGTGGGCGAGGTTCTGAATGTAGTCACTGGACAGTTCTCACCTCGGCTGGCCCCCTCAACTGCTATCGCCATCTTGTACTTTTATTTTTTTTTTATTATTATGTTCACTACTTGAGTGGTGCACCTGTATAATCATATAAATTTGTATAACAGGCCGCTAATGGACTTTTCTAGACTTATATAACCAAGACCCAACAATATTTACTCACCAAGCCAGCAGGGGATGGGCTTCCCCAGTATGCACAGGTTTCTCCTGAGTTTTTCATCGCCAGCGATGGAGGACTTTTCTCTGTTTTGGGAGTTTTTTGTTCTTTCTTTTTTTTTTTTTCAACCTCATAAGCTATTCTGGCAACTTGGGTTAGGCATAACTACTCTGTAAAGTGTTTATGTGACAATTCTTCAGTAAATAGTACTGCACAAATAAAACTGAATGAACTGAACTCTGTTGCCCTGCTTTGAGATGTCAGAAACGGGGTCGAATCACAGTATTTTTAACTGCTCTGTTTTTCACTGCAGGGTCCGTTTGTCCACATTGCCAGCCTGTGCGCTGCTCTGCTAAGCAAATTCATGTCTCTGTTTGGGGGGATCTATGAGGTGAGAGAGACTCCCGGCTAACCACAGCTGAGCTGTGCTTATCTGTGCTTATTTGTTACATCTGTACCTATATTTGTCTGTAGCTGGACAGGGCTGCCATGTTTGCATGGGTCACATGATGCAGGTGAAAATATCTGAAGGGGAAATCTGAATGTCTACTCATTCTGTTCATGGTTTTTAAATCCAGTGTGATGAATTTAAGTGTCCAAAAAAAAAAAAAAAATTGTGTCACTATCCAAAGACTTAAAGACTACAGTGTGTACCTACTCCCACTCTACAAGCATCAGGCTTCATCTCTTCTCTATACATGGCCCTTAGTTCTGCTTCTACACAAGGCCTTTAACAAATTTATCATATGTATGTACACTTCTACTCTGGGTCCACAACTGTTCTGTGGCTGACCATGTCCAATATGTGCTCTGCATTAGTGCAGCATTTACTCTGTACCTCTTCTATCAATTTGACCCCAAGGAGAGTATTAATTGCCAAGATTGGGAGGCTGGACGTGACATGACTACCACCCATGTAGAACGGGGGAGTCAGGTGGACGCGTCCCTCCCAAACATGCTCTGAGATAAACGTAACATCAATTGAAATAATGAAACGTATTCTCAGCCATATTACCATTTCAATCATTCTGTGTGCCCAATCATAAAGTAATCTGTTTCACCCTTGTTCAATATTTCTAACAGCCTTACTTCAGATTTAGAAGGTTTGATTATACTCTGAGCTTCTTTTTCTCAAAGACTTTTATCAAACTTTATTTACTATGCATTTCAAGTTTGAGAAATGAATAATAATAATAATAGCTTCTTAACCTTTAGTGTGCTCCGATTCATTTTATGATGTGAGTGTTCAAAGTTTGTAAAGTAGTCCCTGTGAGCACATTCTGTTTATAGGTCTCTGTGGTTCTTTGGCTCACCTGTTTCATTACAATAGCAATATTTTTCCAGTCCACATTTAAGCTTCCACAGAGAGGAAAAAGGATTCAGGGAGGGATTCTACTCAGTGAAATACTTTGGCCGTCTTCCGCTGAGTAGTTTCAGGTTTTGCTTTTACATATTGCACAAATCTTTAAAATTATTTATAACCAATTTTGCGGAGAAATCTTAGTTTTTCATGGTTTTCGAAGTCTCTTAGTTTTTTTTAGTTTTCCCTAGCTAATGTGGTTCCAGGCAACCAATCAGAGTTGTTCTTTTTTGTAATTCTTTGTAGTCGTTGCACTTCTGGGATGTTGAGAATTGAGAACAGCCTTTCTGTCGCCGGTTTGGGGATGAAAACGTTCTTCTCACTCTTGCTCTGTTAACATGTAAAGATTGATTTTATAGTCTTTATGTTCATCCCACAGCCCCAGTCTATAAAATACTTAAGACTGGCTGCCAATGCATACAGTTAATGGTGTGTGCTCATCTATGTGCGCATATACTCCTGTATGTGTGAATACCTGTGTGTGCGTGCGTGTGTGTGTGTGCATGTACTAGTGAACGTGTGAGAGCGTGCGTGCGTGCGTGCGTGCGTGCGCATATATGATTGTGAATGTGTGTGCATACCCGTGTACATGTGACTACCTGCATATACAGTGCTGTGAAAAAGTATTAGTAAAAAGTAAGTAGTAAGTAAAAAGTATGCCTCCTTTTTGATTTCTTTTTTGCATATTTTTCACACTTAAATGTTTCAGATCATCAAACAAATTTTAATATAAGACAAAGATAACCCGAGTAAATACAAAATGCAGTTAAATGTCGATTCCATTTATTAAGGGGAAAAAGCTATCCAAACCAACCGAGCACAATGTGAAAAAGTAATCCCCCCCCCCCCCCCCCCCCCTTCTTCAATCATGAATTAACTGTGATTTACCACATTTTTTTAGTCCAATTTCATGAGCCACACCCAGGCCTGATTACTGCCGGACCTGTTGAATCAAGAAATCTCTTCAATAGAACCTATTGACAAAGTGAAGTAGGCTAAAAGATCTGGAAAAGCAACACATCATGCCGTGAACTAAACAAATTCAAGAAGAGATGAGAAACAAAGAAATTGACATCTGTCAGTCTGGAAAGAGTTGCAAAACCATTCCTAAGGCTTTGGGACTCTGGTGAATCACAGTGAGAGCCATTATCCACAAATGGAGAAAACTTGGAACAGTGGTTAACCTTCCCAGAAGTGACCAGCCTACCAAAATTACTCCAAGAGTGCATTGACGACTCAAGGACATCACAAAAAAACCCAGAACAACATCTTAAGAACTGCAGGCCTCACTTGCCTCAGTTCAAGTCTGTGTTCATGATTCAACATTAAGAAAGAGACTGGGCAAAAATGGCATCCATTTTTGCCATCCAACACACAGGCTCGTCTCTTTTTGCCAAAAAAGATTTGCCAAAATGCATCTTGATGAATTTTAAGACTTTTAGGAAAATATTCTGTGGGCTGACGAGACAAAAGTTGAACTTTTTGGAAGGTGTGCATCCCGTTTCATCTGGTGTAAAACAAATGCAGCATTTCATAAAAAGAACATCATACCGTAAATCAAACATGCTGGTGGTAGTGTGATGGTTTCGGGCTGCTTTGCTGCTTCAGGAACTATGAATTCTGCTCTCTTGCGGAAAATCCTGAAGGACAATGTTCAACCATCAGTTTGTGACCATAAGCTCAAGTGCACTTGGGTTATGCAGCAGGACTATGATACGAAACACACTAGCAAGTCCACCTCTGAATAAGAACAAAATGAAGATTTTGGAATGGCCTAGTCAAAGTCCGTACTTAAATCTGCTTGACATGAAGTGGCATGACCTTAAATAGGCCATTCGTGCTGAAAAACCCTCCAATGTGGCTGAATTAAAACAATTCTGCAAAAAAGAGTGGGCTAAAATTCTTCCACAACTATTAGAAAGACTCATTGCCAGTTATTGCAAACGTTTCATTGCAGTTGTTGTCACCGAGGGTGGCACAACCAGTTCTTAGGATTTAGGGGGCAATTACTTTTTCACATCAGGCTAGGTAGGTTTGGATAGCTTTTTCCCCTTAATAAATTAAATCATCATTTAAAAGCTGCATTTTGTATTTACTCCGGTTGTTTTTGTCTAATATTAAGATTTGTTTGATCTGAAACATATAAGTGTGACAAATATGCAAAAAAATTAGATATCAGGAAGGGGGCAAATACTTTTTCACAGTACTTAATGCATGTATGTGTGCGCCCCTATGTGTTCATAAGTGAGTAAAGTTATTATATCGGCGTTCCGGGGGTATTGTGTTTTTGGTCCCACCGCTGCCGCCGCAGCACTTGTTAACGCGATAACTTCAGTAATATTTCAATTAGAAATTCCAAGTTTTGCATATAAGTAAGTATCATAAAGAGGAAGAACTGATTCGATTTTGGACAATTTACGATATCTAGATTGGCCTCCAGGGGCCAAAAACTGAAAAAATCCCTGTTTTTATCATATCTCTGGAAATATTTGTCCGATTGACCTCAAATCAAGTGCAAATGAGAGGTCATGACCTGAGGATGTGTCCCATGATGACATTATACCAGTTTGGTTCAAAATTTTAACACAAGGTGGAGCTTTGTCACATAAAATTCACCATTTTTGCCATATCTTTGGAACTATTTGTCCAATTGACATGAAACTATGTGCAACTGCAAGGTCATGACCTCACAACGTGTCACATGATGACACCATACCTGTATGGTTCAATATTTTGCCACCAGGTGGCGCTTTGTGATGGAAAATTGCCATTTTGGCCATATCTTCGGATCCATTTGTCCGATTGACCTGAAATTAAGTTCAAATGAAAGTCTATTCATGGTCTATTCAAGGATTGGGGGCGTTCGGGGATATACCTCCAGCCGTCGCCTCCGACGGCATAAGCCTAGTTCTCTCTGTAATTGTCCCTGAAGTCAGCCCTCACTCTGCGCAAGGGGTTACAGAGTAATTACTAATGACTTCCTGATCAGAAAACAACTTTAATCGTAATGTTCTGACCAGCATCCCTTGGAAAGCAACTACATTTCAAGACGGGGGCTGAAAGAGTGGGAGGTAGCAATGGGTGGAGAGGCGGAGAGAAAAACGGGAAGAAAGGAAGAGAGAGAGAGATACAGAGGCGTGTGGCAGAGAGAGAAGAGAAGTGGGAGAGGAATGGAGGGAGTTTGAGGTCAGATGAGTGGTAGAATTAAATATGTAAAGAACAGGCTTTATTCACTGTAACCTATAGGGAGTGAGACGGGATGAAACCCCTCTCTGTGAAGACATCGTCTCATCTCTATCTTCTGAAGACAGGAGCCCCTCGGCCCCCCGGCCCCCTCTTTAAAGTCGGTGGATCCTCTTCTGACGCTCTGGCTCACCCCCCCACCATTCTGTGCATTGTGCACTGCAGCCATTTCCTGCATGGCATCGAATATTCATGAGCAAAGTTTGCCACCGTGCAGTTTTCTTGTTCAGCCTGCAGGGATTACACGGAGCCGTATCTACAGCAAATGCTGCCCGCTCTCCCCGCTACTGCAGGAACTTGCAGTCACCCCGAATGTACTCGAGAATCACTCCATAATTCTCCTCTCCTCTTACTGACACCAGAGTTAGTATAATTTAAGCCTTTAATGTATAAGTCATGACGGTGGCTGGTAACAGATGTGATAAGAGTGTTCCTCAAAGAGCTGTCCTTTGCTGGTGTACAGAAATAACTACTAGCAAAGGAAAGCAGTGTACGTCTAGAACAGGGGTGATCACCTCTGGTCCTGTACAGAGCGTATCAAAGAAGTAAACCGTTCGAAAAGTTCTTCCAAATTAAAATTTCACTATGTACTGATGATTTTATATTGTATTGTGATGGATTAGGGTGTAATGGACTGGATGGCGCTATGAGTGTTGTCTACATTTTACACTTGAGTGAGCACGGGGCTAGTTTTGTGAGGTGCATAAAAATTTGCCTGGGTCTAGAAAAAACTAGACAATTAAAATAAGTTCTCGACAATGACCATCATATTTTTTTTTTTTTTTTTTTTTTAATCGAAAGTGGTGAAATGTGAAGTTCAGATGGTTCAAGTATAAGTTGTGTTTTTTTAATGGCGGACAGCAGAGATGAAAGTGTTTGAGTCATATAGGATGAAATGGAAATTTAAAGAAAGGAAGAACATTCATCGATAAAGATGTTTTATTAGCTGATTAGCTGATTTATAAGAAAATCACCTGAAAATTGCGAATTTTTCATTTTGGAGTACTTTTCCTCTCTGTTTATAAGTACTTTTTGAAATGCTCTGTGGAACCGTTGGGTTTTTGGTGTTACTCAGCACTTACTTTACTGGTTAGAGCAGATTGTTTCACAGTTAACTTGCCTCGCCTGGATTCTTAGTCTACGTTAGTCAGTGAAAAAAAAAAAACCCCAGTGTACCCTGTGGCTGTCAGGGACCAGTGTTTGCCACCCCTGATACAAAATGATTGTTTAGAGGTTTTGAACAAAATACTAAAAAGCCTCCTCCTGAAAGGGTGAAAGGTATAATCACTTCCTGTCTTTCTCTGCCTCACGTGCTTTCCAAGGATGAGAGCTTACTTGACAAGGTAAAGTGTGTGTGTGTGTGTGTGTGTGTGTGTGTGTGTGTGTGTGTGTGTGTGTGTGAGAACTGTTTGCACAAGGTTACCTTACCTTTCCTCCCTGTCCCATACCTTCATTTCCTCCATTTGTGTCAGTATTTTTTTCCTGCCCAAGTGTTCCTGACTGTCCTCATATGACTCTCTTATCTGCCAATCTTCACCGTTTCAAAATATTGGTCACACAGTTCTATCCTGAGGTGATGTGTCCAGAGGTCACAAAGTAATCATAATTCCTCGAGTTTCTTCTTCCATGAATTTTACTTTTTGAAACTGTATTGCTCACTGCAGGTTCCGTTCCTCCCTGCCATGCCCTCCTCTGTGCTGGCCAATCATTTTGCTCAGGCTTGAAGCCAGTATTTAGTTTTAATCTTTTCAGTTTGTTCTTTCACATTCTCCTTGGTTGTTTTAGAACGAGTCAAGGAACATCGAGATGCTTGCGGCCGCCTGTGCGGTCGGGGTTGGGTGCTGCTTTGCTGCTCCCATTGGAGGTCAGTACCACAGAGAACTGCTTCGTTCCCAGTTACATGAATGACATCATCTGATATATCCTGTATTAGCATGTGTAGCTCCCAGGCAAGCTGTTCCCAAATAAGCTCCCATGGTATAATGCAGAGAATTGTGATTCCTATTTAATTAATTATTCATTCTCCTTTTATTGCCACAAAGGGGTTGTTTCATGTGCAAGTGTCATATTGCTCCTGAGAAAACACTAGAACTGTAGCTTAATATAATAATGTATTTTGTATGCGATTCAGCCCTAAGGAGAACACTGATTGTTACTGAGATTTGTAATGAAAGATAATTACAGTACATGCCAAAGGGAATAATTATACAATAGTTTTGGGGACTACGCTGTATCCTTTAAAGGCATAATTTTAATATGTGAGAAGGTCCCGTGGTTTAGTGGTACATAAGGCCTGTCAAATTTTAAGCTGTCCCTGGTGGTAGGGCTGGATACAGCCGGCTGTATTTCTGCCACGTGACTGGGGTCTCGATTTTTGGGGTGGTCTTCGTTTCTGCGCCTTCCCGTCTGCTCGAATAAGCACCCCACAAGGTATCCACCACCAGCACGGTGCGGTGAGCTTAACTCCAGCTCAGTGGAAAGGAAATCTGCGGCTTAACAAGAGGCCTTTTAGAGGAGAGCTCGCTCTCATCCGCAATATCCCCAATGCACACGGGAGCCGTCGGAGCTGAACACACGCGCATTACGCGTTACAAGTGTGAATCTAAATTAGGGAGAGAGACTGGGCTAAACGGACTGTTAGAACATCTGCTCATAATCAGTCTCATGTGAAAGTGAGGTCTACCTACCTGGAGAAATGATTAACTCGTGTGTGCGCGTTTGTGTGTGCGTGCGTGTGTGCATGCAGGTGTTCTCTTCAGTATTGAGGTAACCTCCACCTTCTTTGCCGTGAGAAATTACTGGAGGGGGTTTTTCGCTGCCACTTTCAGTGCCTTCATCTTCCGAGTCCTGGCTGTGTGGAATAGAGACGAGGGTGAGTGCGTGTAGGCCTGTGTGTTTTTCTTTGGGTCTCTCTCTGTGTTTTTGTGAGTGTGTATGTGTCTGTGTGCATGTCATTGTGAGGAAACTATCGCTTATGTGCCTGGATATTTGTATGTTTACGTGTGTTTGTGTTTTTGTGAAGGAGTTCATAACACGGCCCACTGTTTTTACAGTGTAAATATGTTGCATTACAAATTCGTATCTAACCGATAGAAATGTGTCTACTTCCATCTCCCTCTCCCCCCACAGAGACCATCACGGCTCTTTTCAAAACTCGCTTCCGTCTCGACTTCCCCTTCGACCTTCAGGAGCTCCCGGCCTTTGCGGTCATTGGGTAGGTCTCGGCGGTTAGCCGCTAGGCTCAACTAAAGTCCTTGTGTGAAGTATAAGCATATCCTTCTCATACCACATGCGTTCGGTGACTGGGTTCTGCTTTATTTGCTCTACAAGTGAATTACATGGGAGGGGATGAGTGTGTGTTACTGTGTGTGGGCACTGGAAAGCTCTCCATCCTCTCCTTCTCTCCTTTGCTTTCATGCCAAGAGTAGCTTACTTCCCACACAGGAGCTCTTTGCATCCTCTCAAACAGTGCTTCAGTAGAGGCCATTTCTCTTTATCTGGCAAAAAAAAAACTGCATTAGTGTGTTGGGATATGATGTTCCCTAGCGAAGAAGTGCATCATGGGTGCTGGGGTGCTCTTCCCTCTCCCACTCGTACGGCCGAGGGAAATCTCAGCGGTGGAAAGATGTTAGCTTGCATGTGGCTCCGTCTGTTCCTTTTGGGGGTCTCTACGGGGGCAGCGTGGCTGTATAACTGTTTTTAGAGGGCCGTTCTGGCTGTAGACATGGTTTAGTCTCTCTTTTGTTTTTTTTTTTTTCCCTCCTCCGTCTGTTTTAATGTTCTATTGAAGCTACATAGGGTTGTACATATTTTTTGTGTCGCCTGCGAAGAATAGCGGCACATAGGGATCACTTTGTCCGGCGTCTGTCTGTCCGTCCGTCTGTCTGTCCGGTAGTCACACTTTCAGTTGGTAGTCACACTTTCAACTAAAGCTTCGCAGGCGACACGTGTGTTCACCTGAACACTCTAGTTTTGTTTTTAACTGACACAACCATAGTCAGACTTGTGGAGTACAATGGTCACTCATTGACATTGACTCATCTTTACTGCCATTTTCTAACTTCTAATGTCTGTCTCTACACGCTTAACTCCCCCTCCAGGATTGCCAGTGGTTTTGGAGGAGCTCTGTTCGTGTACTTGAACAGGCTGATAGTTCAGTTCATCCGCAACCAGAAAACCATCAACAAGTTTCTGATGAAGAAGTGAGTGATGATGTCACATACGATACCGCTATTCCGGAGCCTGGTTTCTGTGACTGTCTCATCTATGTAGCACATCTGACTGTTAATTTTTCTCGCCTATGATTAGTTCCGTGTGTGCCCGCACCGTAAAAACAGTTTTGGATGGGCTATAACATCCATAAGGTTATTCAGTGATTCCTGTGAAAGCCTGGAAACTTCCACAGTACAATGTAAAGGAGATTAAACCTTACAAGTGAGAGACATTCAGAACACCTCAGCCATCTCCATTGACAAATAACAAAGGGAATTATTTTCTTTAGATTTACTATGAATACTAGTGCAGAATATTCTTCTGGAGGTGCTCATAAATATATACATTTTCTTTCCATTTGGGTTTTGTGTTATGAATATAATTGTCAAATACCTTGGAACTTATTTGTTATCTGTGTAGAGACAGGACAAATAACACTGACCGAATCACATGACCATCGAAGGGGCAATATCCTTGCACAAAATGATGCTCATTTCATCTGAGGCTACCTTTCCCTCACGGAAATGACAGGTGTTCAGAATGAGGGTGAGAGTGTAAAACGGAGACAGAAAGAATGCGTTACTGATTGGTCTGTATGCCCTGTGACATCATGTCTTACCCTCAGACGATTGCTGTACCCCGCCCTGGTCACGCTGCTGATCTCCACTCTGACCTTTCCCCCTGGGTTTGGCCAGTTCATGGCTGGACGGGTAAGAAATGGTTGGTGTTCTAACCTGTGAGCAATGAGGGCTATAGTAAATACTAGGGGTGGGAATCACCAGAGACACCACGATACGATAGTATCACGATATTCGCCTCACGATTCAATACTTCAGAATATCCCTCTCATGCTGAACAAATAGTGTTTGATTTATGCAATGGTAAAATAAATGAAAATATACGCAAAACTGAATTTAAATAGTTCTTACACACTATTGAAACAATTGAGGATAAATACACAAGGAACACGTTCTGGTCCTTTAAGAGAGCATACAGGGTTAAGATGCCAGATTGAAAAGTCAGACGAGACTGGTGGCAAGTAAGTGAATTAAGGAATGGTTGGTAAATCAAGAACACGACGTGTAAGGCAGACAGAATGAAAATAAAAGGGTTCGGTGGGTGAAAAGAGGGGATTGTTGATGAAGGAGAGGGGGAGAGAGAGAGGAGAGAGTAAGCTCTGTACATTATTCCTCAGTTCTGGCAGTGCTGTGTGCTTTAGAGACTGTTAGAGAGTGACAAATGAGCCCCCTGTTGCATGGCGCTGCTCAGCTCTCATACTGTGGCCTGTCTAATTAACTGAATTAACAGCCATATCTGCTGCGGCGCCCTGCGAGGTTGGAGACAGGGGAGTCTCACCGCTCTCAGTCAGGTCAGGGATATGCTGAGCCCTTCTCAGATACTGTCCTGTACCTCCCCTGTTACACTTACAAACACTCCCAAAGCAGAAAAAAATATACACGATGCTGTTACAGTTTTCCCTGAGATGTTGTTAAAACAGTGTTTACAGACTAGCGCATTATTGTTTTTGCTAATAGTTTCAATTGCACCACCAACAGTGCATATATACAGTTTAAACTCGCCTCTCTCTTTGTATCTCCCTTGCGGGTTCTCCTCTGAATACTTGTGACCGGGCAGTGTTATATCCTTGAAATCTTTCTCAGGTATAAAAATAAACTCACCTCATTTATTAGCCTTATGGGCTTCATCAAGCTCCATAACCCATTTGTCCAGGCTTTATTGCAGTTGGCTTTTCCTGGGGACTGAATTATGGTAATGAGAGGTGAGAGGAGCTCTTCTCTGTGGCTCCCCTGACGAGAGGTGTCACCTGAAATGTAATGCGTTTGGTTGGGCTTGTGAAGGTAGAAAGATCCAGAATTATCCCAGATTTTAATGTGGTGAGCATGTGTTGGGAATCATGGGATATGTATTTTGCAATCCCTAGCTCACGCAGAAAGAATCCCTGGTAACGCTGCTGGACAACCGCACCTGGGCCAAACAGGGAATCGCCGAGGAGTTCGACTACATCGGCCACTCTGAGGCCTGGAAGCACCCGCACGTCAACATTTTCGTCACCCTCGTCATCTTCATTGTCATGAAGGTATGATACTTTTTCTATTTCGTTTGAAAACATTTAAAGCATGCGGCACGGATAAAAGGTGAATTCATGAAACTACAGACCGAGGGACAGCATAAAATCAGCCTTAAAGAATAAACGGCTGATAAAATGGCAGTTATCGAAATTGAAATGCCTCGTGGCCATGGAAATACCTCACTAAGTGCTCGGTACAAGAAGGCAGTTTCTCATCATACATCTACAGTACCTATTTAAAGGATGGCCCAGGGAGGAGGAAATTCCGCATTATTGTCAAACTCTACAGCGTTCACAATACAGGCAGGAGGGTGAGTTTGTTACAGCTGAGACTGGTAAAGCAGGTGAGATGGTGACAGAAGCCATCAGATTAGCTTGAGTTGCTTCCTAGTTGTATCTTTTGGTTGGTTCAGTTGCCGTGGAGATGGGACATTGTTGGCTGAACATCCGTGTTAGACCTTCCCTGCTTCTAGTGTTTCCTCTCTCGTTGACTGGATTGATTGGAGCTTCATGGGACCTGATTGAAATTCTGCTGACCTTCAGGAGAGCTCTGGTAATGGGCGGAGTCATAGAGGGGGCTACTGGCAGCCAACGTGGGTGGATTTGACAACCAGACTGACAGTTATTGTGGTACATATGATGGTCAAAGCGAGGTTTGTTTGGGGGAACAAAATGGCACCACTTATTGATTTTAGAACATTATCTGAGTGTTATGAGAAATTAGCTGTTTTTAGTCAACCTGAAATTCGGCAGAATCAAATCTCTGTAGTAATGAAAGAGACAGAACTGATCTTTGTAAGGGATGATAAGAAAGTTTAATTACACAGCTGGCTGCATGAAAGCAAGTACAGAACAAAGTGTTCAACAGAGACAAAGACAGAGCTTTAGTTCCCTATTATGCAGTCAACAAGAAAAATTTGCATTAAATTGCCCTGGTGGGTAAGACATTGGCCTTGTCTGATTGTTTTAGAGACTTAATTGTGAAGATAAAGTATCTTTATACTCCCCTGGCATTAGGGTGGCATTGCCAAAACACACATCATACAGTATGTGTGTACTCTGACCTGACAATTAGCCCTCCATTAAAAACGGAATCTGTTAATAATATATATTTTTTAAGTTATATTTGACAAAAATGGGACATAATTCGAACTACCCTCCCAAAATTATTGGTGAGTCATTTTAGCCCCTTCTTAAAAATGTTTACACTGAATTGTTCTCAGGCAGGAAACAAAGGGTTCTGATATACCTTATTAACAGTACATAATACAATACAAAGCTTGCTCTATATTTTTGTTCGGAGCTAGGATATTCTATTGTGCTAATAGCACAGTTTGCCTGTGCTAAAGTTTGTACTTGCGGAACCTGTTGATGTCTTGGTGTGTTGTAGCTTCATCGAGCTGCCTGATTCAGAATAAGTTTGGTATTTGGTTGGCATTTTATAAGAGATCTGCCAGTGTGTCTTTTTTTCCTATTAACCCTTTGAGCGCCAAATTTTTTAAAAATATTAATTTGATTATCTCGTGCTGTTGAAGACCTATCATATAAGATATCAAAATCAAAGCTGTTGAAAAGCTATCATACGGTGACTTGTGTAAAAGAGCTCTCCTGCAGGAGCTCTAAGCAACAATATCATTTAGCGCTGTAAGAAATTAATGAGTCATGGAGGTTCCCCTACTGAACCTTGATTGTTGCAGCATAACCTTAATCCCTTGTTTTTAGCAAACGTAATTCCTCAATCACCTAGTGAAAATACTGCTCTGTTGAGCATTGATGGGTGTATTGTATACCATCCGCTTAAATGTTGTGTATGTTGTACAAAACTCTTCTCACTCATCTCTTCTTCTCTTCATACTTTGTTTTCCCCTGTATTTCACGCCAATTATTTTGCAACTGTGCTTTCCCTGATGTTTTTGCTTCCCCCTCTCCCTTTTCCTGCTGAATGTCTCCCACATCTCTACCTGCGTCCGTCATCTGTCCCTGCATGTCAGCTTTGCGTGTGAGGCACACTCGCTCTCTCTGTAAGTGTGTGTGTGTGTGTGTTTGTCTGTCCATTCATCACACCGTACCTGTCAGAGGAAAGCGGGGGCGGCGTACGATTTCCGCACTCTGACTGCTGTTGCCAGCGCCGTATCGTATCTGACGCCATGTCTGACGTGTTTTACAGTGTCACCTCCCGTGTCGGTCGTGTATCGCGTCCCCACCCCGGCCCGACCTTTACGTCACCGTGCCTGCTGTGACCGCTCTGCCCCCACATGTGACTGAGCTCATCTGCATACAACTGCTGCCGCCAGGCTAGTGGGGGGACGGGGTCGTGAATCCCCATTAGCTGATGGTGTCAATCCCATGGATTCTACACTAATTGGCTGGTAGTGTTGATTCAATTTTAGATTCTCTCCTTGGCTGCCGCTTGTTGCACTCATTGGCAGATGCGTTTAAAGTACCAGTGTGGATAAAGGTACTGCTGAAGTTAACGAGAAGTTGGCTTCACGTTTTCGTCCACCGTTCTCTGACTGGTCTGGCGGGTGGCGTAGGATTACAACAGGTGTCGGTGTAGTCCCGGCATGCAGGATTTGGGGGTACTCTCGATTCGGGAGGAGCAGTTTTTGGGTATGACTGGTGTTTACTGGATGTTACAGCAGGTCTTGAATTTTGGCCAGAATAAACTACTGCAACTGTTTTGGATGCGACCTACTTAGAAGTCAATCAATATTTCTGCTATCAGAGTTTTAAAATATCTAATTCATAAGAGGAAGTTAGAAGTAGGAGTAGTCATGAAGCAGAAACGTTTTCCTCATGGATGACAACTTGTGCATTTATTGTCACAAAATATTTATTAATATATTTATAATATCTTGTTGGATGCCCAAAATTTAAAATCTTGCTCGTGTCACTGTATATGTCGATAATTTGACATGGCGGAATATTGGTCTTAATCGTGTAAGACATTGGCTTACACACAGTTCGCAAATTGATAACTATACCATTAAATCAGAGCATAAATGTTTTACACAGTATACCTAAGGCGGATAAGTGATCATTTCTCACTAATGTGAAAATGTAATCAGTCTTGGTGTGAAAACAGTTTTTAATCCGTGCTTCCCCATGACACTTGCAACTGAGAAGGGTTTTATCGCATTAATTTGTCGGTAACAGCCAAAGTTTATTTCTTGAGATTAGCTCTCAAATTATTAGTAAAAAGCGACAAAAATTGGCGCACTTTACCTTCAACCTTTTGATCCGACTGAACAAGTCATCGCTTTCTTGACTGAGAGTTTTTCGACTTATACACAACGAGGACTAAAACCTTTGGATTTCCAAAGGCCGAACATTTCTTGCGGACTTAGGAAAAAGTTACACCGTTATTGTAAGTTACATTTACATAGATATTTGCGTATTTTATTTCTGTTTTCGGAAGTGAGGGTTTTGTTCATAATTTAAATAATATTGAAGTGGTGTTTTTTTCGCTTTCTCTGATAACGGCGCTTTAGAACTAAAGGTTTCATTTCATAATTCTTATCGGCAAATATTACGGCAAAAATAATATGGGAAAATTACATTAATTTGCAGACATTAACTTTCCTGGAAATAAATATATTGCCAACTGTGCAAAAGAAAATCTGTGGCAAAAATTACTTCAGGCATTTAAATTATACTACAAATAAAATGGACGTCATGTTATCCGACGAGAAAAATTTCACTTGGACTTAGGACTTCTTTGCGACGGGGATTTACACTAAGATATGTGTGAAACGGCCGGCCAACATGCCTTCTCACTCACTCTACAGTTCAGTGAGCAGGGCACGTGCACCTGACCTTCGGCTGGCACACGGCCAATGGCACGCTGGCGAAAGTGGAACCTTTATCCACGCTGGTACTGTATGTTTGGCATGAAACAGGGACAAGCGTCTCTAATGTACCCAAGGGACCGGATTGGAGTATATCTGCTGGGGAGTGTCAGTCTAGTGGAAGTTGCACTCAATGGCTGATTACACCACACTACATGTTGGGGGGGGGGAAATGCTGCTGATTTCCCAAAAAGGCCTCACATTAACTCACTGGAGGATGCTGAGTAGGAAGTGCCAGTAAATTCATCATTTGTCATTCAGTCTTTTTCACAAAAGTAGAATAGTGGTTTTCCTTATTATATCATGTATGCCTTTTTTTTTTTCACAAAATCCGTCATTTTCCGTCGCTGTTTGGGTGCAGTGAAACACCCATTGAACATCTGGATCATTTTTGCATTTTCTTCTGTCAGTGACTGTATTATCCAGCCTGAAATCAGGATTAGACATAAAATGACTTTAGAATCATTCATACCTGTGAAAATAAGGCGATAATTGAATGATAATTGAATCCGGCCTCAGAGGAAGATGGAAATCATGTGTTTGTGGCAGTTTTTCTTGTGATTAAGTGATGATGCAAGGCTTCGTAATCTTAAAAGTCGTTGTCGAAAGTGACATTGCTATTAAATGCACATCATATATATTGTGAGAAGGTGATGTGCCAAAGCAAAATGGACTCTATTTTTGGAATCAGCACCCCAAAATTATCAAGTGGATTTTTTTCAGCAAAAATGTTGCAGGGCGGCGTAATCAGCGCAGTGAAAGTTGCACTCGTTGGCTGGTAATATCAGTGCTGATGAAGTTGCACTCACTGGCTGGTAATATCAGTTAGGTTGCAGTTGCACTCACTGGCTGGTAATATCCGTTAGGTCGCAGTTGCACTCACTGGCTGCTAATATCAGGCCAGTTGTAGTTGTACTCAGTACTGAATAATATCCGTCTCATTGAAGTTGCACTTTTCTGCTGGGGTTCTGTTTATCATAAAACAGGGACAAGTGGCCCTAATATGCCTGAGGGACATGACGGAGAGGGGCTGACGTGTGTCCGTTGGGTCTGTTTGGCGGGCAGTGCTGGCGACAGGACAGTAATTGGAGTGGGATTCTGGGGCTGGACATCTGAGGACGGCCTGGAGACTGTCCTCTCGAGTAATGGCTGACCTACTCCTGCACAATATTTTCACAGAATGTAAATTTAGTAAACGCAGAAGTAATGAAATTCAGCTGCGTTAGCTCCACCACCCCCCACTTGCACCCACACCCCCACCTCCACCCAAGCCCTCTTAGTGTTTCTCTCTCTCTTCTTCTTACCAAATGCTCGCGGCCCGCAGATGCTAGATTAAAATGAGTTCCGCTGGTGATTAATATTGGTGTCTGCTGGTTGGCGGGGTGTAATTCGCACCCCTCCTTGCCGTATGCGCGCTGGTGCCGGCCCCTGGAACATCCGTCTGCTCGTGGCTGCGTGTGGGCGAGTTATCGATCCGCCGCAGCGTCGCTGCTCTGCCAGGCATGTTCGGGGGACGTGCCCCGCCTGCTGCGACAGAGCAGTAATGAATCGCTTTCATTTAGTCTGCAAAACCCTGCTTAGAAAGGCCAAACTCGCTTCATTTGTTTGTCTGGTAAAAAGGCTGAATTTACTTCTTTTGTTATTTCATAGTTTGACTGCATTTATGCTTTATAAGCATAGTCAAGGATTTAGGGAGTGTGCCAATTTTTTTTTTTTTTGCCCTGCTCCACCACATTGGTTTTGAATATGAGGGTGAATATGAGTCGCTTCAACTGTTTTTCCATCCATATGGTGAGAAGCATCAGAACTTCAGGATGTTCCATGGAGTTTCACTGCCCGAAATCTTTCAGACTCCTCTGCGCGAGTTTGTCACTGTTGTCCTTTACGTTCACATGGTACCCTCTAAAAGTTCCTCTCTGACGTTATGTCTCATTGCTCTTTGAAATATTCTGAGTGCTGAGACTGTATTATTGATTTTAGAGACAGAATAAGCATGGTTTGGCTGGTTCTCCACTGAACTGATTAAATTGTACTGCCAAAACTCTCATACCATATCCTGGAATGCTGGCCATCTAGTTGAAAGTTGGATAGATATTTCAGCTTCTGCTGGTTGACCTTGATACCGATTATATTTTTACCCAGACACTGTCTGGTTCTGAAATGCTCTTTTAGAGTTTGATGTTTGGTAATAAGATGGAATAAGATGATTGAAAAGATTGCTTTAAGTGATGGTAGCGGATCGGGACTGCCGTAAAGGGCCGACTTAAGGGAATCCAGACGAAATTATCACCAGCCTGTGATGCGCCATTTGTTACTCTGTAAGTTCGTAATGTGCAATTACCAGCAGTGTGTGGGAGCAGTTCAGTGAGGCTGTCTGGGAGAGAGAGCGAAAGAGGAGGAGGGAGGGGGAGTGAATGGGTGGAGAGCAGGAGAAATGGTGCATTAACACACATGATCCCAGGGGTTTCCTGTGTGCTTGTTTTAATGCACTTTCTTTTTATGATAATCACCTCCATTCATTACATCGGCCAATTTGATTTATTTTGGCGCCAAAGTCTTCCCGCAGTCTTAATGCGAAGGGTTGGGGGGGGGTGAGCGAAGGGCTAAAAAGGGTGGAGAGGAGGGTAAGAACGGGAAGTGTGTGTACCCAGACAGTCCTGAGAGGCAGGAGGCTCCAGTGGTAATAAACCTACCAGGGACAAGCACTGCTGTGTGAGGATGATCATTCATGGGAACGATGTGATCGTTATTTTCTTGGGGAGGTCTGTGCCATGTCAGGAAGTGAGAGAGTATGTGTCACAGTTGGAGCATCTTCACCATTCCACACATGCCCTGCGGTGTCATTGAAATGACATTCCCTCCTCAGTCCTGCCTGTCTGCCAGGTGCTCTTGCATTAGTAACTTTACCTGAGTTGCTGAAAAGTTCAGGCTTTAGAAAAGTGTGAACGCTTCGCTCAGTGGCCCACCGTGAATGAAGGTTATAAGCAGTAAAAACTAGTCTCTGCCAGGGGTTTATGTCTGTGTCCAGCAGTGGTCTGTACTAGAGATGTCGCAATGCCAAAAATTCAGTATTCGGTGCCAATACCACTAAAATTACCCGATTCTCAATGCCAATTCGATACCACGGTAAAAAAAAAGGATTTTCCAAGATCGCATTTACTTAAACATCTCTATAAGCAAATTTTAAATGTCATTTCTATGAACAGACATACAGAACATAACAAAATATAGTACAATCACTTAAGAGAACTTAAAATTCATACCTTCCAGAGGAATCATTGATAATGGCTACTTTAACCCTGTCTTCACCAGTTCAAGTTTCTTTTTTTTTGAAAAAACGTGCCATTTTGGTGTACATATGCAAGAAGATGATGTACCACATCTAATTGGAACCATATCACATACATGTAGGCTGAATTATGCACTGAATTAGCACAGCTCGGGAAACTCAGACAGTATTACGCATTTAACGTCTTCATTTGCAACATTTCTGGCTTAGAACTAGTGCTGCATGATTAATCTAATCTCAATTGCAATCGCAATTTCAAACTGTGCAATCGCATAACCGCAAAAAAGGCTGCGATTTGCGATTTAGTCTAAATAAACGTGTGCCTGACAGTGAACATTACTACCTCTCCTTTTATTGTATGGAGTCTGTTGTCTTTACGCCCCTAGCTATCCTGGGCTGTGTCCGAATTGTCAAAAAGATTACGTCCTCTACCCTAACTCCAGACCACTTTTCATTAACTTACGTGGAAAACATCTGAAGATAAAGGAAAGGTGTAAAAGCGAATTCCCACTGCTTAGGAAGACGACCACGCTAATTGGAAAATCTGAATGTACTTAGAGGCAACGTGATCGAGGCTCCTGCCCATCACATACATTTCTTTACGCGATTAGCCGGATGAAAGGTCACCGCTTTAAATACTGCTGCTGCGCAGAATTGTGGGATTGCGTGATATCCCTTCTTTTTGAACAGGATGCTTCATGTACCCTATGTTAAAGGAGGTAAATTTGGAAGCACTGAGACTCCTTTCCTCAATATTTAAATAATTCAAAGGCACCTATCATGGTTGGCACGTTATTATTTCCAGATCATTTTTTAGGACTTAGGAACTTTCATTGGAAATAAAAACAGATGCAGCCCTGGCCTGTGAGCACGCGTGGTCACGTGACCCCTTACTACAGTTATGAACGCAGAAGAAAAACAGAGAAAAGGTTTACTTCTTCGTGTCCTTCTGAATGCAAGTATCAACTGGAACACTGAAGCATGTCCTGCCCCCCTAAGTTCTGGAATAGTCACAGCAGCGAAACTTACCCTGCCTCGCTGCTTATGGTGCTTACGGTGCCTCAAAATAATAGGAATCATCTGTGTTTTTTTTTCATTTAAGAATTGAAAGGTATCGCAAGTATTGGTTCTTGTGACATCCCAAGGCTGTGCCTGTGTTTGCCAGTGGCCCTTGCCTGTGTCTGCCAGTGGTTTCTACCTTTGTTTGCCAGTGGTCCCTGCCTTTGTCTGCCAGTGGCATCTGCCAGTGGTCTCTGCCTTGGTTTGCCTGTGGTCACTGCTTGTGTTCGCCAGTGGCATCTGCCTACGTCTACCTGTGGTCTCTGCCTTTGTTTGCCAGTGGTCTCTGCTTGTGTTAGCCAGCGGTCACTGTGTTAGCCAGTGTTCCCGACCCTTGTTTGCCAGTGGTCCCTGACTCTGTCTGCCAGTGGTCTCTGCCTGTGTCTGCCGCTGGTCTCTTGAAGTGGAGGATCATTCCATCTCTCCTGACAGTTGTGACACAGACATTTCGTTTTTTGGAGGGAAGCAAAAGTTTTCCTTGGCGTACAGCAACCTTGTAAGTCTTCAGTAGAATCTCAGAGCGGTCTGAATGTAAGCTTTGAGGACGTAGGCGATAGACAGAGTGATTCCAGACAAATTATGAAGTGCGTTCTGCGATGTTGCAGATATCTTACATACAAAATTAGCTGCCAAGGAAGAGGTAGGCTCTGTTCTTTGAGACACTGGGTTGTTGGATACTCTGTAATGGCCAGGAGCAGGTGAAATTGAAATTTAGGGTGCCTTGCAGACACACAATTATTTTTTGAGGAGAACTGACAGGGACAGTCTCATTTCGCACCTCCACTTCTTTTTGTTCATTGTCCTGTATCCATTTTGAGCCACCAGTTTTCTCGCCGTCTCCTGCATTAGAGATTGTTGTTGTTTTTCGGCCCGCAGTTAACAATGTGAAAACGGTGCATCGCAGTATTTTGTCTTCTGGCTATGGATTTATTTGTATTGGAGTGGCAACACTATTGATGCTGTGCACTTGTATGGATTTGTGTCCTGATTCACTTTGAAGGGCTTTTCATGAACGCAGTATGCTTGTGGGCGTGCGTGCGTTTGTGTGTGTGTTTTGGTGTATGTATGTATGTATGTATGTATGTATGTATGTTTGCGCTTTTGTGTGTGTCTGGCCATGAGCTCTCACCACAGTGCTTGTTGATCCCCAGTAATGAGGTTTATCCACAGTAGGTTTATGTGCTTATCAGAATGAAAGGCAGCGGATGGCCAATTTGCCAGAGCCTGATTGTTCTCTGGCTGCACATTGGTACAGCCCTGCCTGCAGCCTCCATTCCGCCTCCGACTTGTAGCGGACAGATAATAACCTTAAGCTCGCTTTATGAGTTTGGAGGGCTCTTAAACCCCTCCGCCCACCTCGGTCTTATTGAGTTTATCGCCTGGCCGATCCAGCTGCTCAGCAGCTGAGATGAAATTGCTTTTATTTATTCCTGAGAATACATGGGCAAACCCATTCGCAAGAGGTCGAAGTGCGGGTTCGCAAGCACCGCAAGTCGCTAGCAGGCTCAAGTTGGCTCTCAAAGCCCTACCCAGAATGCCGTGGGGCCTGCTTCACAGGTTGTCAGAGTAGTGAACTTTAGATAAGAAAGGCCGTCCGCTCTCTTGAGTTGTCACGGGCTCTCCATTGTGAGATTGGCAAAGGCCATGAAGAAAATGGTAGCAGGTGAAACGGGTGCCGCTAAGGCCTGACTGATGCCAGGTCTCCGTGGTAACAGAGTTGCCAAGCTGTTGTGCACGGCGAGAGACCTGTCCCGTCAGCAGGACGTGGCCGGCTTGGCGCCCAGGTAATTACTGCTAACGAGAAGAGTCTCTGTAATTAAACGGCCCATCTCAAATCTCCAGATAACTGGGCGGGGGGGGGTTCTGTAGAAATTAAGAGCCGTGAGGACAGTGTGGAGATAAGGAGAGTGATTGACTGCTGTGGACAGCAGTGCAGGCAGATAGAGATAGGGATACAGCCCAAGAGGGAAGTACTGAGGCTGACCGTTTGGCTCCTATATCCCCACTGGGCACACACACTGAGAAGCTGGGTGTGTGTGGGCCTCTAAGTGTGGTTTTAACAGAGCTGTGTCACCGCTATTGAGTTAGAATTTTGTGTGTCCTAACTTCACTAATCTGTATGTACAACTGCTAACCCCTGTTTCTGGAGGTGCACCTTCTTATATATTTTCTTTTCAAACCAGATTTTGCTAACAGTATTTTACTAAATTCATTGGAATCCGATTGAATTATATGTGCCTCTCAGGTCTAGTTTGCCAAAATACAGGACATTTTAGCCCGGATGTGTGGCTTCCCGTCATCATTGGCTCACTATTAATGATGTCAGGGGATACAGCTGTTATAGATCAGCCTGGCTGTGCCACTGTAATCCACCTAGCGTGCGCACACAAGTGTTTGTGCAATTAGCTGTCTAGCGGTGGTGGCATTTCGTTGCGAACTCCTTTCCAAATTAATTGAGGAATTTCAGTTTGTGCCCTCAGACTAGATCAGCCAGACATACCTCGTTAACACCTGCAGTTTGTTTATGAACTTTCTTGAAATGCAATCTTGGAATGGCAGCCAAATTCACATCCAGACAAGGGCACTCTCTCAGTCTGGGGAAAAAGGTCAGACATAAACTAGGCTACTAAGTGGCTGTGCTCATTAGTCTGTCTTTTTTTATGAACTGTCATTTTAGAGAGTAATCGTGTCTCGCAATGAGCAGTTCTGGTGTGCATTTCCTTTTACAAAAGCCAGATGAATTCACTTTGAATAATGGGAAGCTACTTTAAAACAGTTTCTGACTAATGTGTCATCACATTGAGAATTATACAGTATGCATCTGCAGTGTAGTAGTTATGCTCTTGCGGAAGATAAACAAAGTATAGCTTCAAGTGAACCTGAAACTCAACAGGTCCGCCACCCTGATACGCCTATTTGGGAGTTGGGTACAAGGCTGAAATGAGATCCCAAACTTATTAATGACCTGAAGCTGGTGTATGCGAAGTTTCATCAAATTCAATCTGTATCTGTGACCGCTAGAGGGTACGGGTCATTTAACCCTTTATTGGGCAAGGAACCATATTTGGTAACTTCAGTCAGCTTCCAAAGTGGCGCCCCATGTCTCTCCGTGAGGTTGAAAACCCGCAGCGATTTCTCCCAGCCAATCAGAGAAAATCAGGCAATATCTCAGGCAGTGACATCAGGTTGTTAGACCAATCAGCAGTGACTTAGAGCTTCTCAAACTTATTTTCTTCTCTAGACCTCTCACAGTGCGGTTGTGTGCCTTACCCAGTCCCACTCACAAGGACCTAACATCATTACTCACGAAAGTAAACTAATAAACCCACGCATTAAAAAGTTTAAAAGGTTTGCTAAAAGTTGAGATAGGTGTTGTTTGTGTAGGATTTCTAGAAATTAGACATTTTCTGCGGAAAAACAAAAATTTGGTAGTGAGGCCATATTTGATCATACGTCCCTTTCACCTTAAATCCACAGCAAGTGATGGTAAGACTATTTATGGACATTCTCGGCAACTAATTATCGCAGGTTCACCAAATTTGGTATGGTAACTTACTGTGACACAGATGTGCAACGCCACCTTTTTTTTTTTTGCTGGATTTCACCTTTTGACCTTAGCGCTGTGACCTTGAGGCAGGAAATCTTGTACGGGTCAGTACCCAGCAACTACTGATGGCGGCTTCTCCAAATTTGGTTTGGTAACTCACTGTGACGTTGCACAAATGTGCAACTTCACATTTTTTGCTGGATTTGACCTTAGCGCTGTGACCTTGAGGCAGGAAATTCTCAAGGGTATTCAGAGGCAGGGTATTCAGCAATGCGTTATGTTTTTTTCATTTGGCCACCATATTTTGGCTGTGGGGCTGAAATGCAATCCTAATGTAGTTTCTGCGCTAAAAGTTTGCATATTTGTCAAATTTGATCGATTATTTGTAACCCCTAGAGGTTATGGGGCAAATTCTTTACTGCCAACTAACAACAACGGACCGCAATGACGGACAATTGAGTTTACTCCAACAACCAGTTGAGTTAAAAATACTATTAAATGTAACGCAGACATGAGCCCTATCCGCTTCCATATATCTGTCACAATGACATGCTTTTCAACAAAAGGCTCGGTCTTTAAGGCTATATCAGCGATATGACGTCACTATTTTTGACAATTGAAACACAAAAGAGCCGCTCGCCCCTCCCCTCCAAAGCTTGGAACATGAACGCGCTTTTCTTAAAGTGAAACTTTGCGTCTTTGCATTGACTTTGAAAGTAATTGGTTTCGCGTCTGGTGTGAAAGCAGCTTAAGAATGGCTCACTCAGCTGGGTAAATGTCTGTGTACAGTCATTGTGATAAATGCCTGGTAGCAACAATGACTACCATTGCCAGACGATGAATTTACACCAATAGTGCTAGCTACAATCTGACAAGCATCTTAGCTTGGAATTACAAAATGAGTATTAACAGCGTCACATAGATCACCACTTTTAGCTAAACTTATCATGCGGTTATACATTGATAGACTAATTTCAACTCTGAGTACTAACCAGAGAAAAAATGTTGTTACATGAACACAAACTCTGCAAACTCTGGTTTGATCAGACTGAATTGGCAAACTCACCATCTTGCCAACCGAGAGTTAGCCAAGGTTGCTAACTCACTCCAAAGAGGAAATATCGATCTCTTTACGGTTTGATTCATTCTGACCTGCATGATCTAGGCAAGATAGCCTTACAAAAACCATACACAAGCTTCCCTCAATTTTGCTTGGGATGACTATTTACAATTCACATCCAACTGGGTTAGCAACAGCTCTACTCACCTCCAGTAGAAACAAGGCGACCTGGGCATCAGAATTAAAACCATTCAACTCCCGGAATTCTCTCCAATGTTGTTATGCTCTCCCTATGTTTATTAGGGACTTCACATAGTAGTGATTGTGTTCCTTTTTCCTCAACATGCACTCGTTCGAGCGTCTTTCTTTCGGTTTAGCTTCCACCATGCCTCACTCTGCCGCCTCGGTAGTGCTACTTCCAGTGCTTCCAGTTCATTTCGTTGCTCAGTCCCACCTACTTGTCGTGCATGAGCACGGAACTGCCGCAACAGACCCACCCCTGCCCTCTGATTCGTTGCAACACTTTTGTTGATGTTTGGGGATGCGGGTAGGTCCCCACGAGTTTGTGTACCTTTCTCAGTGTCTACCTGGCTGTAGGTGGCCTACAGAGACCGGAGTTTTTCACCGCCCATTCATGAGAGGAGCTGCTAACAGTTAGTGAGGAAAAATTTCCTGTACGTGACACATTATGTTTAGGCTCAGAATCTCTGATACAACCTTTAACATTAAACCTACTGCAGGAGTTCATGGCCAGAAATGTCAGTGCTTCAAACTGAAAAAGGGGCTGGTTTTTATTGATTTATTTACTTTTTTCTTGCAAACCTGTGGACATCATGGCAGAATCTGATGGGAGACTACTGCATATGCTAGAGATGTATAGTTGCAATCAAAATTATTCAACCCCCCTTGCAAATTGGGTTTAATAGCAAAATTTACAAACTTTCAGCTGTTTGTGATAAATACATTAAACAAGAACATTTTAAATAGCTCAACACAACTACTATTACAAGTGGTTTCTCCAAATTTAACACAAAATTCCATTTTTAATGACTACTGCAGTCTCATAATTATTCAACCCCCTGAATAGAAACTGTCATAAGAGCATATTTGCAAATCAGGTGTTGTCTAAAGCACACCTAATGCAGCTAATCAAGAGCTTAATTAGGTGCATCAGGTTTGCTTGAGATAGAACACATCAAATACTCGCACTAGTTAAGGGTTTGTTGACGGAGACATTTGATTGCTATTTGAAATATGGCTGTCAAAAGAATTGACAAAAAAGCTAATAGTAGGGATCATTGCCTGGCACAAACAAGGAATAGGATACAAGAAGATAGGCACAGGAACTGAATTTTCGTAGAGATACAGTAAGAAGCACAGTTTGCAAGTTCAAAGAAGAGTGGCTACAGTACCAGGATGTGGCGGAAAGAGGATGCTATCAATGGCTGTCACCAGACTCCCAATGAGACGGGCGGTCAAAAACCCTCAAGTGACTGCAGGAGACCTGCAGTAAGACTTGGAGGCAGGAGGCTCTAAGGTTTCAGTTTGCACAGTAGGGCGCATACAAAACGTTGAAGGTCTCCAAGACATACTCCATGACTGCTCCGAAAACACAAGCTTCAATATGCTCAAAACTACATAAATAAGCCACAGAAGTTTGGGGATATTGTTCTGTGGAGTAATGAAACGAAACTGGAATATTTTGGGCTTATGAATCAGTGGTATGTCAGGAAGAATAAAGAAGCAAATGCACCCTACCTACAGTGAAGAATTGTGGGGGTTTTTTGATGCTCTGCAGTTGCCTTGCTTCCTCTGGCACTGGAAATCTGCAAAGTGTGCAGGGGGAGATGGATTCAGTCAAGTACCAGGATATTCAAGGAGAAAATTTCATGCTGTCTGTAGGGAAGCTGATGCTTGGGCATCACTGAAATTTCTAAAAGGACAATGATCCGAAGCATACCTCAACATCCACCAAGGCTTGGTTTCAGAAGAAGTCTGGGAAGATTATAAGGTGTCTATCACAGTCGCGTAATGAAAACCCCATTTAAAAAAAAAAAAAATCTCTGGTGGCATTTGAAGAAGACAGTTGCAGCACGCAAACTCAAGAATATTAGGGAACTGGAGGCCTTTGACCAAGAGGACTGGGCTAAGATTCCTTGGGAGTGCTGCCAGAAGCAGTTGTCTGCCTATGCATCACATCTCCAGCATGTCCTAGCAGTAAAGGGTGCTCTTTTCAGTATTAAAGATGCTTGCCATGAAGGGGTTGAATAATTTTGAGCCTACAGTAGTCATTAAAAGTAGCATTTTGTGTTGAATTTGGAGAAGCCACTTGTAATATTTGCTTTGTTGAGCTATGTAAATTGTTCTTGTTAGTTATGTTCAAAGCAAACAGCTGAAAGTCTGTAAATTTTGCCAGTAAACCTAATTTGCAATGGGATGCAGTTAAATGTATTGTTTAAGTAGCATTTTTAGTATCTGGATATTATTATTGTTAAATGCTATATCTAATGTATGGTACGGTACACAATAGCAGTATATGTGTTCATATTAATATTTAAAAAAAATATACAGTGTATCAGGTTGGTATATTGCAAAATAAGGTGATGCACATAGCAAAGGTGAGCATGAAAATGCCGTGTGGCCCATGGCTTGAAATGCTCAAAGACCCTGGTGACCATCTTGCCCACATAGTGCAGTGTGGTAGTTCTGCTCTTCACAAGCAAAACTTTTAAACAGATTTGTTGCTTGTGAATATGAAGTAACATCCTGTGTGGTGTTAGAATGATGTTTGCTGTCCTGTTTTTTTGCCTTCTGGAGCCATTGACTTACTGAACAGCCTGCAGTCTGCCAATTGAGCATCTTCAGCCCATTCTCTGTGAGTCTGTTGTCTGAGTGCAGTGCGTCTTCAATGCGTTTGAAGTGCTTTGACCCTGCGCATAGGTTTTGCGCAATGCTATCCAACTGTGTATGCAGTGTGTGTACTACAGTGCCCTCCATAATTATTTGCACCCCTGGTTAAAATGTAGTAAAAGCTTTAAAATAAATTCAGTTTTTATTGCAGAAGCATACTCTAACACTGAAAATTGTAGAAAAATGTAACCTTCATCTCAAGTGAATTTTAAGGGGGAAAAAATCCCTAAAAAATAATGATTTTTCATAAAATCACCTGTTCCACAATTATTGGCACCCCTAACAATTCCAGGGAAATAAATGAAATTGAAGCATTTCTGTCATTTCTACAGTAGTTCACAAAATTGATCAGAGTATCTAGGGACATTAGTAATTCATCACTTCCTGCACACCACTCCATTCAAGTAAGGCAGATGTGTGTCGACCTTCACAAGTCAGGCAATGGCTACAAGAAAATAGCCACTCGCCTGCACCTGCCCATATCTACCGTCAGAGGAATCATTAAGAAGTTTAAAATAACTGGAACAGTGGTAAACAAGCCTGGATGAGGATGGAAGGTTATTTTGCCACCACGCACAGTGAGGAGGATGGTAAGAGAAATAAAAAGGTCTCCAAAGCTCACTGTTAAAGAATTGCAACAAATGGTAGCATCTTGGGGTCACGAAGTCTCCAAAACAACCATCAGGTGCTATCTTCATGCCAATAAGCTGTTTGGGGGGCATGCATGGTAAAAACCTTTTCTCACTTGCAGTCATGAACGCAAATGTCTGGAGTTCACTAAGCAGTACTGGCACATGAACTGGGACCGTGTGCTTTGGTCAGATGAGATTAAGATGGAGCAACAAACACTCTAAGTGGGTCTGGTGGAACACAAAAGATGAGTATGCAGAAAAGCACCTCATGCCCACTGTGAAGTATGGAGGAGGATCGGTGATGCTGTGGGCCTGTTTCTCTTCCAGAGGCCCTGGGAACCTTGTTAGGGTGCATGGCATCATGAACGCTTTGAAATACCAGGACATTTCAAGTGAAAATCTGGTGGCCTCTGCCCAAAAGCTGAAGATGGGTCGTCACTGGGTCTTTCAGCAAGATAATGAACCTAAACATGTGGCCAAATCTGCACAGAAATGGTTCACCAGACACAGAATCAAGCTCCTCCCATGGCCATCTCAGTCCCCAGACCTCAACGCCATTGAAAACCTGTGGAGTGAGCTGAAGAGGAGAGTGCAGAGGAGAGGACCCAGGTCTCTGGATGATTTAGAGAGATTGTGCAAAGAGGAATGGTCGAAGATCCCTCTTTCTGTATTCTTCCATCTTGTGAAACATTATAGGAGAAGATTAGGTGCTGTTTTGGGGGTTGTAGAAGGTATTAACATCAGGGGTGCTAATAATTGTGACACACATAATTTGATGTAAAAGAATTATTTCTTAATGTGATATTTTTTTCCCAGTGAATAAATGCACTTGAATCAAAGGTTGGATTTTTCTCTTTTTTTCATTGTGGTCCTATATTATTTAGAAAAAAAAGCTGAATTTATTAGAAGCTAAAGAACACATCTTAACCAGGGGTGCCAATAATTATGTTTGTATGTATGTTTGGTTTCTTTCTGTTGGGGGGGGGGGGATTCCAAACAGGGAAGAAAAAAATCTGATGTTCATCCACTGCTCTGCCAGATTTATGCTCTAAAAGATTAGTGTTTGACAAGCTTTTGAATCTAAAATGGAAAGTAGCAAGTGTTATATTAGTAATCACTGTTAAAACCGTGACATCATTTGATATTTAGCCACATTGTCAGTTCTGTGTGGAGAGCGTCATTTCTGAGTTCCTCCTGAAATGCACTGAAAGTTTATTGGAGCTGGAGGTGTGAAAGGTTTTTCTTGCAAGTATTAGTTATACTGTGTTGAATTATGTATCATACCTAAAATAAGAAGTGTAACCAGTTACATCATTGTGCTTTTTAAAGTATATTTGCCAGTTTTATATAGATATTATAAACTGATGAGGTGTCTCACTGGACCGGGACAGTTTAAGGGGCAGGATAATTGTTTACGTTTTTATGTTTGAATAATCCAAATTAATACATTTAGAAATCAACTGAAGTACACTTCTATGACAGTACAACCAAACCCTGAATACAACTTTGTGCAGTCCTTTCATTCAATCCGCACCATCATTTCATGTTATCTTTGTGCAGTATGTAATTTATGCTGTGCTTCTTGCTGTACATTGATGGTCCTGTAATAAAGTCACGGGGGCCTTGGGAGTGGTAAACATTTTCATTTTCTGCTCTTTAAGTACATTACCCCGTAGGATATTCATTGATTTGCTCCTGCATTCACTTGAATGCTCTTTATATAACACAAGGCGTAGATTTAATTGGTATTACAGCTCTTCGCTTTGAATACCTTATGAAATTCCCTGGAATGTGTCCAAGGTAATCAGATTCTGTAGGTATTTTGGAGGAAGTGCTGGATATGGCTGTTCGCCTGTGAAGTGTCAGGCTGTATGTGGTTTCCTAAATGTTGTAATGGGTTCTCGTGTCTTTTTTTTTTTCTCCCCCCCCCCCCCCCCCCCCCCCCTCAGTTCTGGATGTCCGCGCTGGCCACCACTATCCCAGTGCCCTGTGGCGCCTTCATGCCGGTCTTTGTTATTGGTAATCCTCATCATCCGACTGTGTGAATGTGCTGCGTGTCTCTTGGGTGTCAGCCGTGTGTGTTACTGCATGAGTATCATCGTGCTGTGTGATTTTGCACCTCAGCTACCGCTGCGTGTGTTAGAATGGTTTACGTAACGGCCTTGTGTGCGAGTTGAGTGTTCGGATCTGTGTCCGTGTTTTAACCCTTTGAGTGGGTCTGTTGTAATCTCTGTATGTGGGTCTGTTCTAAGCCTGTGTGTGGTGCATGTCTCAGGTGCGGCGTTTGGGCGTTTGGTGGGCGAGAGCATGGCTGCCTGGTTCCCTGATGGTATTCACTCCGATGGTAACATCTATCCCATAGTACCCGGCGGGTACGCTGTAGTGGGTGAGTCTCCCCAATCAGAAATGCATGCAGGGGTGCATGCTACATCCTCAACCAGGCTCACACTAATTCTCACACCATACACACGCACACACACACACACACACACACACACACACACACCCACACACACCCCCTCATTTATACACACTGACACACAAATGTGCGCACATACTCATTTATACACGCGCACACTGACACACGCGTATACACACACACACACAGATTCATTATCAGCTGGTCTTCTCTCTGTGACAGCAGCTGTTTTCTCACTCTCATCAAACCATATATCACCAGAAGCTCTGCAATAGAAGAGCCATTTGTCATTCATGAAATATGACCCCACCTCTTGTGTGCAGTTTGTCCAATATTTCAGTGCTTCGGTTTTCAAATGGGTTTGAGAGCTGCAGAATGCATACATGAAGAATGGGGCAAAGACGTACGTGTGGTGCTTTATTTCGTCTAGAAACTTCTAACTGCTGCTGTTTTAGTCTTCTTTCGAACTTCTCTCATTTGACTCTTTCAAGCATTGTTTTTGAAATCTAAATTTTTATAATATTTTATAATATTTCTTTTCATGACCATTAGTGACTGTTGTATGGGCAGTAAACGACAAGGAAACATCCTATCTCACGCCTTAAAGGGTTATTTCGACCTACCTGCCTCAAGACTTCACTGCATTTTTAATATGGATCATTACTGTGAAATATGTATTAGCGCGTGTAATTGTATCGCTGCTCCGCCTTAGTGTCAGGGGAGAGGTTACACTTTGTTAGTCTAATGAAGGTATAAATAATGTGCTTGGTAATGAAGGAACACACACTCCTGGGCGATCTCCACTAACCTGCCTCCTTTCATTTATGACACTGATTTATGGCCTATGGAACAGGAGTGAGTGTGTATTGTTGTCTGCGCGGCGGTCAGTGTGAGTGCGAGTTACCTGTTTATCCCACAGGCGCTGCGGCCCTGTCGGGCGCCGTCACACACACGGTCTCCACCGCCGTCATCGTATTCGAGCTGACCGGCCAGATCTCGCACATCTTGCCCGTGATGATCGCCGTCATCCTGGCCAATGCGGTGGCCCAGAGTCTGCAGCCTTCCCTCTATGACTCCATCATCCGCATCAAGAAGCTGCCCTACCTCCCCGAGCTGGGCTGGGGTCACCACGAGTAAGTGTGGAGATCTCTCACACGCGCGCACACACTACTTACAGGCACGCATGCACATATCCTAGTACTTTCTTCCTTGTGACTACATTATGTTGACTTCAGTACATTGTTTGTGTGTCACCATAGCCTTTCCCCAATCTTAACAACTGGCAACGTATGCCAAACGCCAACCCTTACCCTAACTGTAACTAGTAAGTCAAAATTCGCCTTTGTAGTCGTGAGGATATTAATGTACCCACTATGTAGGGAAAAAGATTTTTTTAGTCCTGTCTGTGTAGCAAGCACAAGAACACGTGTGCGTACACACACACACACACACACACACACACACACACACACACACACACACACACTCTCACTCACTCACTCATACACGGGCCCTGTCTAAATCACTGAACATGCCTATTATTGGTAATACAATTTATACTCAATAGAAGGCAATTGAGCTGACACAGTCACAGTAATGGAGTTTGATGGCCTCATTTCGGCCTAAATTTGGGCCATAAATGCAGCGTGGCCGGGCTCAGACCTCAAGCAAGCTGGGATATCACTCACTCACTCACTCACTCACAGTTTCTTTCATTGGCATCACCCGGCGACCGCTGCTCCTCTCCCTTCCCTCCCAGTTCTCCGTGTCCTGTGGGCTCTGCGTGTCCCTCCCTCTCTCGGTGTCTGCACTGACCTCATCTCTTCTCTCATTCTCTCTCTCATCCTCATAAGGGAAAATCACATTCATCTTTTCTCCGTATTTTTGCTTGAAAAGCCTGGTTTCCCCGGTCTGTGAGGATCTGTGCTACACTCTGTTACTCTTCTGTTCACCAATGACTTTCCCTTTGTTTTTATCTTAAGTCTCCCTGATGTAGAACTAAAGTAGTGTTCCTGCTGGTACCTTTGGTAGCAAGTTAAATAATTTGTGGGTTTTAGCTATGTCTGAGAAGTGTGAGTGTAAGAGATCCCGAGAGAGAGAGAGAGAGAGTGTTTGTGAGAGACGGTTTTGTGTGCGTGCATGAGTATGTGCATGAGAGAGATTGAGAGAGTGTGTTATGCAGTAATACGGCTTATTTGTCATTATTATACATTACAGTTGCTGAGCTTCTGACACTTAATCCATTCTGTGCACCACTTCTGCAGTCTCTTACTCAGGGTGGCTGGACTGTAGTGTGTGTGTGTGTGTGTGTGTGTGTGTGTGTGTGTGTGTGTGTGTGTGCGCGCCTGCGCGCGCATATATATGTGCAAGAGTGAAACGGAGAGTGAGCCCAATTGTACCTTTGTGCGACACTGCGGCTCCGCTCTGCTGCATTACACGGTCCGATCCTGACACCGGCGGCTGCAATTCGCTATCCCTCGGCACAGGTGCATCATGGGCTTTTCTGCAGCAGTACGCCGTTCTCGGCAAATTGGCACTTGTCCTGCATGGCATTATGTCAAATCTTTTCTCCTCCTATCAGTTATGTAATATTGGCTGCGTCTATTTATGCCGCGGAGCGCTGGGAGCGTTAGCGAGTGGAGGAGGAGGAGGTGGTGGTGGGGGTTGGCGGGGGCGGGGGGTGGGGGTGCGGTTTGAGGGGTGTGAATGAGCGGAGGCGGTTTGGCGCAGAGAGGAGAGACGGCAGCAGGTCCGCGATGCTCCTCAGTGTTAGCGCCGTGCTCTTGTATAACCCCTCTCTCATTGACATTCTGAGCATCGTTTTCACCAGCAGCAGGTTACACAATCGCACCTTGTGCGGGTGCACCAGGGAGCACACCAACAGAGCGGCGGGATAACATAAATATACACGCTGAGAGCACGCTCTCGTGACGACGGGGCTCGACTGTGTCGTTGAATGCTTTTAGTGTGTGCGTTTGTGTGTTCGTCCGTGAGGCTGTGGGTCTTTGCTCTCACTGTGACTGATGCTTCTCTGATCTGTGTGTCCATGTTTGTTTTCGCTTGTGTGTTCTTGAAAACATCTTTGTGTACGTGTTTTGTGCGGGGGCATTCGGCTCGATGTGTGTTTGTCTTGCCTCTTTGCAACTCCTCCAATTGCAGATTTGTGCTGGTTTAGTCTGTGGCTTTTAAAAATGTGTAGGTATTTGTGTGATTTGCTTGTTACTGTGTGTGCATGTGTCTGCCTGTGTGTGTGTCACTCATGCAGTTTTTTTGGTCCTAGCCTACGTCAGAATGGCCTAAAGTAAGCGTGAATGTATCTGAGACTTCTGTCTTTGGTTTTTTTGAGTGTTTTAGTATGGATGTGTGTGTGTGTGTGTGTGTTTGTGTGTGTGTGTCTGTGTCTGTGTCTGTGAGCATGCCTATTCGTGTGCGCTTGCGTCTGCATGTGCGTGCATACGTGTGTGTGTGTGTGCCAGAGTGCACGTGCTTCAGGTGTGTTTGCCACCGAGAGTCTCCACATCCCCAGACAGCATTTTGTACGGGATGTTGTTTATTCTCTAATTCATCTTTAAAGGCACATGAATCTTTTATCTCTGTGCGTCTTCTAGTGTTCACTCTGCTTTGTCTTCCTGTTCCTCGCTGTGCGAACAAAGGTAGAGTTGGCAGGTGTGTGAGCACGTGAGCGCGCTCAGGACTGCGAGTCATTTCTCCTGCGCGCTCTTGAGAGGCCTTGTGGGCCCAATGGAGCCCAGGTCAGAGCCGGTCTGGCAGTACGGCAGGTGCATGGGAGGGCCTCTATTGAAGCTTGTGTTCTTGGGCTCCTGTTACGGCGAGAGACGAGTGGGTGAAGCTGTGTTAGCGGTTAGCGGGTAAGCGGACCTCTGTGAGGAGGCCTTCTGTTCCCCCACCTCGTCTCTCGCGCCCTGCGTCTCCCCCTCTGCTTTCTCGCCGCGCGCAGCGGGGAGGGCCAGGCTAAAGGAGAGGTCCTCACTCTTTCCTGCCAGCCTCCACGTTCTCCTCGTTCCCTTGCTTTCCCTCCCACTCCGCATAGCTGGAGCGTGGGCTGAGGTGCCTGGGGAAAAGAACGGGAGATTGGAAAGCTTGTCTTCAGCTTGGAAAGCTGTCTCTCAGTTATTTATGGCTATTTGTATCAATACGGATCTGAAAAACGCTCCTGCCTTTGCGTGTGTGAAAGCACTTGAAGAGCAGGCACACACATGCAAATGCCCTCACAAACAAGCATACACACACACACACACACACACACACACCGCTCATGATTTTTCAGCGGCGTGCTCCCATGGTTAGCCTGTACTTGATGAGACCCTGACTGCTAAAGTGCACATGCTGCTCTTTGGGTGGCAGAGGCCAGGGGCGGCACAGCTAATAATGACATCATCTCCTGGAGTCAGAAAGTGTAACTTCTCATATTCAGCTAATTTCTCCTCCACATCCCCATCATTCCCTCTAATAATCTTCAGGCTGTGTGCAAGACGATGTGCGTTTCTGAGAAACTGTACTCAAAATAAAGGCTTAAGGTGAATCAGTCACGCATTTCCTAGTGGTTGAATTACTGAATTTTTCAAATGGTTATGCTAAAGATATTGTAAAGACTGCAAAATAATATTAAAAAGGTCATTCAGAATTTTTTATTTTTTATTTTAAAATTAAGTGGCCGCGTAACCGCAGCACAACACCACCATTTGTAATGACGTACAGTGAGAAATCCGTGGCAACTCAAACCATCATAGGCTATGGCAGTTATAAGTGGCGAAGAAAGTTTGGTTTTGTTAGTGTCAGAAAGTACCTATGAAATAGATCATTCAGACACCAACTACTAGTAGCAACTAAAAACCAAGAAAATGCACCTTTTTCCGAGAAATTCCTGCAAAAACTTAGAATACACCGAGGTTTACTGAAGATTTGAGGCCAACTCTGTAAACCTCGGTGAAATTTTCCCGAGATACACGGAGGATTGCCTTTTGACTTTTGTATCCCCCTTTCCCCCTGGTATTTGCGAATTTAAGGCTACATGGGCTCCAGGGTAAACACCAAACACCAGAAATTCAAATCCACTAAATGATTAATAGATTTACGGACCTAATTTCTTTTTCACGGGTAAAAATCACATACCTTTGATGCATTTTTACAGGCTAAACAAGGCAATATTCTCACCAATATCCCCCAGCCAGGGTAAAAATGTTCATGGGAGATTCCAAATTAATGCAAAAAAAAAAAAAACACAGAGCAATGACACAAACTTAAGCAAGGAGATATTAAAAAACTTGTCCCCATTGCAAATCCTGTACACTAAGTCAACGAACAGAAACAAGGGCCATAACTCCATAAAAATAAATTTCTCGGAATCAATTGTCAAATTCATTCAATAGGGTCATCTGTACTGGCCACACACAAAATTTCATCCACGTTGCCGAGAGAACTTGTCCCCATTGAACACCCATACACCAGGTTCATAGTCAAGGGCCATAACTCCGTAAAAATAAATTTCTCAGACTCAATTGTCGAACTCATTCAACAGGGTCATTATAGTACTGGCCACACACGAAATTTCACCCATGAAGGTGCAATAGTTGTCGAGAGATCTTGTCCCCATTGCAACACCCATTCACTTAAGTCCACAAACAGAGTCAAGGGCCATAATTTCTCAGAATCAATTGTTGAACTCTGTAGGGTCATCAGTACTGGCCGCATACAAAATTTTATTCATGTAGGTGCAGTAGTCCCCATTGAACCCGGACTTGTCCCCATTGAACCCAGACGGACAAGCTCCGTTCCAATATCTCTCAATCCACTTCATGGCGGGGAATAAAAATGATTTTGTTTACATCCACTCAGTTGAGAGATAAGGGGAGCCGTACAGGGAAACTCTCGCTCACACCTGACTTCTGCTTTCTCCCATGGCCTGCAATATTGACTGGGGAATATTGGACGATTAAATTTAAATTTGTCATCAGTGCTTTACTGTTGGGTTTTCTGTCATTCCTCTTTTCGTTTCACATTCAAGAGTGTACGAACTATCATTTTTCTAATAGTCGGAAACAGGATGACAGCCCTTTTCATAAAGGTTCAGTTTGGTCTTAGCATGTTTTGCAGTAGTTACAATTACGATCACCAAGTTGTTGCATTTCTTCCCTCGTGACCCTAGGAATCCCAGGCCCATTATAAATGTAGACTTGAATGTTAAATGACTCCATCACTGCGGCTTCAAGACCCTCTTTATTACTTTTACTTTTACTACACATATACTTTTGTCATTTTTATTTGAAATGTGTTTTTCCTCAGTGCAGAGGTACCAGCTGTTTCATTTTCATAACTGACGTTCTGTGAGACAATAGGTAGTTGGTTGTGCTACTCAGGTGTGAATAGCCGTGTTTCCACTGGGTACTTTTTGGAAAGCGGCTGAGTGTTTTGGCTACGCCCACTTTTTAGTTCCCCTCGGCCCTCCGTTCCCATTAGGTACTTTAGTAGCAGCTCACCAACGGAGTTGGAGTGTGACATTAATACTCCTGCGACACTTGCGTGCTTTTGTTTCGTTTGGATCCTTTCAGGCTCGTCTTGACCCTCTCTTGCCCTGAGTAGACGAGCCAGGCCTGGACCTCGCAGTCAACCCACTTGTCGGCGGTCTCTCTTAACTTTTTCCATTATTGTTTTTCTATTCTTGAATTCGATTCTCTCAGATGTTGTTCTGCTTATTTCTTGGCGATGTTTGTTGTGGTTTGTGTCGAGGTGTACTCACTTCATATCCCGTCTGAATGGTATCCAATCAGCAATGACTAGTGAGTAGCGGCTCAAAAAGCGGCTGAGAAACTACCTACCCAAGGTAGGTACTTTCTGAGCCTCTTCGTGAGCCGCTTATCGATGAATGTGGGCTGATCTTGAGCGGATCCTCTCTCCCAAGCCATACCCATAGCGGCTCATGAGGGCAACTAGTACCTTGTGGAAACGCGCCTAATGTGCCACATTTTTTTCTGGTACTATTTAGCAACTGAATGCTGACACTGGGAAATGAATCGGACGTGCTATGGAAATAAAGTTTGTAAATATGTTATTACCAAACAGAATGAATAGATTGGAAATGCTTGCTTAAGATGATGATAGTGTAAATAATTATGGACATTGGGACATTCAATTTTTTTCTGTGGAATTGATGGGAATGTAGAGACAGTATGTAAAAGTGCACTCCTCTTTATGTTAACTTCTTTAGATCTGGAAATTACTTTTCTTTTTTTTTCTTTAAAATTGCCCCTGGGACTGTTCTTCAATTTTATATAGTTTCTAATTTCACACACTTAAGTGCTTTTCTCATTGTGTCTGTATTACGCCTTGACACATTTTTACCCCCTGCCCGTAAAAAAAAAGACAACTGTAATTTAAAAATATGTAGGAATAGAAATGTTAAAATTGATTCCATTGTGACCTTTATTTCAAGAAAATAGTTTCTGCCACGTTTGGTTTCATAATCTCTGTAAAATGAGGTCGCTGTGGTCACGGAAATAAGTGCTATTGTGCTGGACTCCACTGGGTGTCTGGATTAGGGGCTTTAGGAAGTAAAGCACTGCAGCCTTTCTGGTGTCATTGGCAAACACCATGGGACTACTGGCAAACAGGGATTGTCACAGTCATAATTAAGCATGATAAGAGAGTAGCTTTTAAGAGAATAGCAAAAGGAGAGTGTAGGAGTGAGTATGTTTGCGAAAGGTGCTCGTAGGACTGACAGCAAGAGCTAAAAAGCTAGTGGTTCTTTTGAGAACTTCATGATGGTGATTGGAGTCAGGGGTTTATGGATGGCATTTGGCACCAGGAGCTGCAGGTTGGCCGTCGCTGCAGTGAGTTCTCATCTTGGCAGGAGCTTGCAGGGAGAGAGGTTGTATAACAGAGGTTATATAATTTAATTTACTTCTTCAGCCGCATTCATATTGTGCTGAAGTTGCATACGGACACAAAGTCACCTCATAGCTACCATCTACGCCATGCTGTCATCACTCATTTACATTTTCTTGGCTATAATCTTGATCAATCAATACAGTAGTGTGAATCTCCTCTCCTTTCTTTTTCCCATTTTCCTCTCTACTCCTCTTTAACTCATCCTTCTTTCTTTATTTGTCTCCCTTACGAGTGAGCTCTGCATTTATATAGTACCTTCTTTCAGATACTAAAAGTGCTTTACAGTCATAGGGGGTAATCCCAGCTCACCACCACCAATGTGTAGCACCCGCTTGGGTGATGCCATATTGTGCCAGACCACTCACCACAAACCAGCTTGATGTGGATTGGGAGAGGACAAATTGCATAGCCAATTAAATTGGGTATGACTAAATGAGAGGTTGAAAGCGCCAGGTTGGGACTTTGGCTTATCAATCTTCTGTCTCTTTTTCAGGAAGTACAACATCCGTGTGGAGGACATTATGGTGAGAGTCGTGCCCTTTATCACCCTCAACTGCTGCTACAGGGACCTGCACGATGTGCTTCTGACAGGACAGCTGAAGACCCTGGCGTTGGTGGAGTCTGCAGGTGAGGAAGGGGCACGATGGGTGGGGAATGCGAGAAGCTGTGGTGGAAGAGGAGGTGTGCGACGGTGGAGGTTGAGGATGGTGTAGATTGAGAGGGATGAGACTCCGAACGAGCGTTGGGGTGAGCAGTAGCCTCTAGTTAAACAGGGAAGGTTTGAGCATTTTTTGGGCTGTTTTCCTGGAGATTCCTGGTGATTTCTGGTGTTTAATATTTTCTGCTAGAAAAAAACTCCGTGGTTAATGAAAGCTTAAGAGTTTCTCGGTTAATTGTGGTTGATAATATCTCAACCATAAATTTGAAAATTTTACTTATTTAAGAATTAAAGAGGGTAGCTAAAAAGTTGCCATATTGGGACTGCCAACAATAGAATTCCTCCATCCAACAGTCAGATTTCATACTAGCCTGTCTGCATTAGGGCTGAACGATTAATTGCGTTTGCGATAATATCGCAATATGACAAAATGAGATTTTCTAATCACAAAGGCTGCAATTATATTCTGGTCACGTGACACGTACGTGAGAGCCGAGCAGAGGATGGCCGGATAAACAAAACGCACTTTCCGCGTCGGACTTTTACCTGTTGCACCATGGCCCCAGGTTCAACAGAACCCAACCCTTTTGAGACTTTTGTTTCAAAGAGGAACAGCACATCGGCTGTGTGGAACTATCTTCTGGGCTGGTGATAAACCGTATCGCATCACAAAATGCTATCAGTTTTTCTTAAATGCTCCCATCTGTGACGGGCTTTTGACATCCCCATTGCATATTTTGCGATACAGTCTTCGGATAATGTGAGTAAAAGTTTTATACTAGTTTTGAACAAAAACGGGCTCACAAAGTCTCATAAATATCGTTTCGATCGACTTCCACAACCGCACCATGGATAACCTAACAGCGTGACTCTGAAACCATGGTAGTGCGACTGGAATGACCCCACTTTTCCTACCTCAAGTCCCCACCACTGAGCTAAAGAAAACAGGAGTGGCAAACGTCATTGGCTGAACCAACCGCAAAACCTGTGATGTGTCTGCCTCCCTTTGTAAAGAATCGGCTGGGGAATTGCGCAATGAACCGCAATCTACATGCGACTAGATATGAAACGGTGGACTGGTGACACGCATCAGCTTACAAGCATGACCATTATTTGTTTACGGGTGTTTGTTGTCAAGAAATTCTTACTTGTTAGTCACAATTTAAAAAATTAAAATGACCTTTAAATATGTGTATGTGTTTGTGTGTGTGTATAAAATTCCCACTATTCCGCACACTAATAGCCTAAAAATTACGACGGAATAGTTTACTCGTCTTCAAACTATTCCGATTGTCTAGTAACATATTGTCATCTAGGCTTCTCCTAAATTTTGTATAAAACCTCCGCTTGTTTTGGTTTTTTTATTTGCCAGAACGATTTTAAAAAGAGGCGCCAATATATCTTGTCGGAGTTCATTAGTGAGAAGGGGGTTCATGATTTAGCATAAATACACTGAACAAAAATATAAACGCACCATCAGATGTTTTGTGAATTATATTACATATGGGATAATGTGAACCTCAGCAAATTTTACGACATGATAAAGACATCTATACTGAGCATATTGATGTCCGTTACACCTTGATACACGCACAATCAAAAGTTTGGCAACAGTTTCAACAGGGCAGGGGCGGATACCATAAATGTGTGCAATCCCTGCCCACATCATGACACCGCCTCCGCCATGGGCGACTCTCCGGGCGACATTTGTGTCAGCAAACCGTTCACCGACACGGCGCCACACACGACGTCTCCCATCTGCGTGATACAAGTTGAATCTTGATTCATCTGTGAACAGCACATTTCTCCATCGTGCCAAGAGCCTCCGGAAGTGTGCGTTAGCCCATGCGAGACGATTCCGGCAGCGTATGTCTGTGAGGTCCAGCCCACGGTGAAGGCGTCGAGCATGCCATTCTGCTTCTCGGAGGAGGTTGCGAACAGTTTGAACGGAGATTCGTCTATTGTTCAGACAGACTGTCTCATCGGCCGTGCGTGTCGCTGGTCTGAAACTTTCACGCAAGTGCACCAGCCGGATGTGACGATCCTGAGCAGGGGTGGTCACACGTGGACGACACCAATGAGGCCTGTTCGCTGTGCTTCCAGTCTGTCGGAAGCGCTGTCGTAGACGAACTATGGTACTGTAGTGAACATTCAGCTGTGCTGCGACCCCTCTGATGGACATTCCAGCATTCAGCATGCCAATGGCATGCACCCGCATAATTTGAGACATCTGAGGCATGGCTGCGTCTGACAAAATCCAACATTTTGGTGTGGCCTTTTATAGTCCCCGGCCCAAGGTTTGTCTGAGTACTGCTCATTCTGTCTGAGCAGTGTCTGGGTACACCGCACTCATTTACTCATACCAATCATTACACCGGTGAAAAAAATACTCAGTCTTAGCTGAACTCAAATTTTAGACATCAATCAACGGAGACATTCCTTTTGCAAATGAAAACGAATATATTTGGTATTTCATAAAGGCATACTTGAAATGATGCCAATATTTCAAGTGGTGTGTTTATATTTTTGTTCAGTGTATTTAATATTGCGAATGCATATGCTGCACATGCCCTAGCAACCCAGTGTGTCATCAGTAATATGATTGTCGCCATTTTATGCCACCACATACAGCATAGAAATCAAACACCAAATTTTCTTCACCGGATATACACATGATGTTTTTACACAGATCCACAGTATCCACTCCGAATTCTCTGCGAAAGTAATTGTAATTATGTTTGTGCTCGCATTGCGGATAAAAGTCAACTTCTGGGGACATTATAGAATACTTATGGCGTGATTTTAAATCACTTTGTCTCCGCATTCTTGAGTTTCCGATGTTAGTTTTTGTTATCACTCGAGCACCTTGCTAGGTGTCCTCTAACATTGGTATTAAATATAAAAATAACGATGCCAACAACGATTCCCAGATGTCCTAATTGCATTGAAAAACCTGCAAATTTTTGTGTGATGGTTGAGATCCGGTAGCCTGGTAAAACCAGACGCTGCTACATCGCTGTGCTTCGGACACAGAGTCTGGCCAGTCATCATTGACGTTTTCTTCCTGGTGGGTGGGCGCTTGTCAGAAGTTTAAAATCATTGGTGTACCCATGAACTAATCACTAATGTTTGGCGATAACGTATGTGATGCACCGGCTCAGCCGCCTAGTACTTCTGTTGTAAACACATTCCTATATACCAGGAATGCAGCGAAAACAAACCGATCAGTACAATAAAGTTAATACTGTACCCATACATATGCCCATCTACCAAATTTTAGTCTTCGCTCGTTCACTTAAAAAACCAAAGGTGCTCTTTCTGTTCTCCTTACAAGAAACAAACTATTGAGCTATCGTTTTTCCTGCAGATACTGCTGCTGTTAAAAAAATCGTAAGAGACCCGAAACCAATGGCAGAATCTGCAAGAATAACACATTATTTACATTAGGACAAAATCTGCGTTGACACTAAAACTGAACCGTTAACCATACTTCTGCTAACATCATATCAAGCTAGCTATCAAACTTTATAGCAACACAGTTTGGCTCTAAGCAGCCATTTCATTCATGGATAATGACAGCCTAACACTGAGACTGTGAATAGGTCTTGTGACACGAACAAAAACACGGCTTTTAAAAAATTCACTGCTAGCTTAAAAAGTGTTAAATTCGCTGGCAATGTAACACCAGAAGCTACAAGCTAGCTTAGGTGATTCGGCTGTCTCTCACAGAGATGAACAGGCTGCCTATTTCATGATGGCTATTAAGTAGATATTACAATTTGTAGGGAGTAGCGCAACAACATCATTTCCATTCAAAAAAACTAACCAAACATTCATCTTTTTGTGGCTATAAGTTGCCGATACCCGGGATTTTCTCCACGAATCTCCACTATGTATGTCTGTAGCCATTGTTGATTTCGGAGACTTCAGGTGCATTCGAGCGCGTCTCCAAGTAAGCCGGCTGTGCAAGATTCCGGAAATAAATGGTTGCAGCTATCGCAGGGTTTGGAGGGCTTATCGCGCAACTTTGGCAAGATTCTCACATTTTTTTTTGGTAATCTCACGCAGCGGGCTTACTTGCAGATGCGCTCGAATGCGCCCTACAATTTTAAATTCAGCGCAGCTGCTACATCATGGCTCTCGGCCACGCCTTTTGTTCGCTGGTTGGTCCGGCGTACTTTCTGCCGTGGTAAACAAGGCAGAGCTCCAAGTGACCAGACAGAGTACTGAAGCAAAATGAAATTAAGCGTAGTACGAAGGCTGGCGGAGCCAGGCTAGAGATCTGGACCGTCCCGTGTTGGAATTAGAGGCTCGTCGAGCATTAGACTGAACGACATTGCGGACTCTTTCAGAATCTAAAAAGAATGAGAGATTCAGAGTAAGTTGGAGAATGGTCTCAATTATTAAGCAATGTATGGGCTCAACCCATCATTAGGAAGGGATTTTGACACTCCGTTGTATTTCTGTATCGCTGTATGGTGTACGGTTTTGCAAATATTGGGCAGCAGTCAAGCACATGAGCACTGACAACATAGATTCTATCCAAACAAATGGACAAACCTGCATTTTAGATCATGTAATTACTTGGGATTTCTCTTTGTGCAAGGTACTGAAGGGCTTAAAATTTGTCATTTATCTTTTGCTATTAATTATGAAGAAAATCTTGCTTTCTGTTTTACTGAAGGGCTTGTGTCACCTGTGTCTTACGTTTATGGGTATGACTGGTTATTAATTAGAATTAGAACATAATAGGAGTTAAATTGACATAGGTATGAGTTGCAGTAGCAAAAAACCAAATGAAAAAGATTTGAGATACAGATATCTCACAGGTGCTGTACATTAAAAGGAAAAAGGCTGTCTTGTAAAAGATGGGGAGGACTGGTTAACCTGGGTCATGGCTAGTCTGGATGTCTAGAGAAAAAAAAAAAGAATTTCTATCACTGATATACAAAAATAGAGCGGTAACTATATTTATATCTAAGGAATGCTGTTTTCATATTTTGAACATATGTACCTTGTACCTTGTATTCCTACAGTGCTCTTTATTCTAGATTATGGCAATTTTTATTTTAATATTTAAATGTTTTTCTTGGTTCATAATTATTACCAGTATTAATTTCTTTCACTGTAAAAGATACTATGCATGATAAAAATTAGTCCTGAATATTCACTCATTCACAGCCTCAGCTAGGTGAGTAGCTTAGGTAGAACCAACTAAAGCTTGGCAATTCCAATTCAGTTACTGAGTTACTGCATGTTTGCTGTAATTGAGTCCCAGTTGGTAAGTCCAAGTAGTTTTAACTCTGCAAAGCTACAGTAGCTGAACTGCCCAGGTCTTCATTAGGCTATACTGATTAGTGACAGTACTGTTAGCTAAGTGCTCTAAGAGAATGAAAATAAAAAGTTAAAATGCATATACAGACTTTTTTGTTGAGTATTATTTTTGCTATGCAGTTCTGAAAAATGCTACAGACTGCAATAGCATTTTCGCTAAGCAGTTATTTTTCTTAATGCCAGCCCTGATTTTGGCTTTAAGAAAGAGGACAATGCACACTGGAAGTTCAAGAAATTAGGAAGTATACTACTGTGATTTAAGTGGTTAAATAAAAATGTGTTATTCATATTGATTCATGCATCAACTAATTTCACCATAACATATAGGCCTGGCTTACAGGAAGGAATGGTTGATGTTTAATCTATCTGATATAGTGTTCAAAGTAACTATAGGATGATATATTGTTCATTTGCGGAGTAATACTGGAGATAAGGAACTTAAAAAATAATTGCATATTAAATTGCAATCGTAATATTGGTTAAATAATTGCAATTAGATTATTTTCCAAAACCGTTCAGCCCTAGTCTGCATGCAGCATTGCCATTAAAGATCTGTTTGTAATGACTTGTGAGCTGCTTACTTTTTTTAAATATACATAACAGCTTCTAAATTCATGGTTGATGTGTTAACAGATGCAATTTCACTTGTGGAGCAAACATAACACTCTCAAGGCTCATGAACCACAGACTTTATTTTCAGCAGAAAACAAAAACTATCTCAGGAGGGAAAAAAAAGTATTGGAAATCTGTTTCAGGGCCCCATGGTGCAAGAAACCTCCATGTTAGCCAACAAAAAGATGTCTTTACTGTAACACTGAATGGGGGGTTGGAGCACTCAGGAGGACATGCAATGACGACTTATGGCTTCCATGAGCCAAGCAGAGCACGGTGCACGGGGCGCCGCATATATGCTATGAGTGGCATCTGTAGTCTGTCTGGAGGCTTGCGAGGATGTCGGGATTGGGTTAGACTGGGAATGGGAGGTTTTTTGGGTTGATGAGGAATACAAGGTTTATGGGGTTTTATTGGGTTAGTTGATTCACCTACTGCTCAGATTCACTGATGCTCGTCACATTTTCTCCTCTGCAGCCATTACATACTGTAAGTCGCAGCTGGGGTTCTGCGGCTCACTGTGCTGTGCACTGTTGCAGTTGTAGTACTTAACAGCACTTTTTGTCTAATTTGCATGGATTTCAGCCAGATGCTCTCTAGCCTCCTTCATTCACTCCTTCACACAGATCTTCTATTGCAACTTTCCCTTGAGTACTCTGCCTTCCTTGCGCTCGTCTCCTCCGGCCCACCCTGCTTTAATCTCTGTCCCCCACTGCCCAGAGTCGATGATCCTCCTGGGCTCCATCGAGCGTTCGCAGCTGCAGTCGCTACTGGCCCAGCAGCTGAGCCGCGCCCGGCGGCTGGAGTACCTCAGGGAGCGCGCGCAGGCCATGAAGAAGCGTCACTCCATTGCCAGCCAGGCAGGCAGCGAGGCTGGCCAGACCGATGGGGACGAGGCTGTTCGCAGGGTCAGCCAGGAAGTCCGCTTTCAGGTGTGCTGAACGGTGCAATTTTCTCACGTTTTGGTTCTGCCACGTTTATGGATAATAATGTGGCCCAGTGTTTAGAATTGCCTTCTCACAGTAAGAAGGTTGTGGGTTTGAATCTGGCCTGGGGCCTTTCCGGGTGGAGTCTGCATGTTTTCCCCATGTTCACGTGGGTTTCCTCCCATTGTCCAAAGACGTGCATGCTTGGCCAATTGGAGACTCTAAATTAATTATTGGTCCGAATGAAATGTACCGTTACATAAGTGAGCTGAAAAATTGATGAAGTAAAGAATCAATCAATCAGTGCACATCAATGCCAAAGGTTCTTTTTCTCTCCTGTGTCACAAGCCGTTCCAGTTTCTTGATGCAGTAGCATTTTTCAGTTTTTTTGTTTGCTTTATGTAGGCTATTGACCACACCAAAAAGAACAAGTTAGGTGTCACTGTACACATCACGACCAGCTCGATGTTTGTTATTACTGAAGTGCTTGGTGCGGGCACATGGTGCGGGTCAAGATTACAATACCACGCGTTTTTCTTTAATTCCTCTTCTGCCTCACTGGAAAAGCAATAAAAATGAATCGATTCTTCGATTTGCCGCAAATACAGTGCATTCCTCACCGGTGCGTTTTTAATGGTGCTGAGTATAGAACGAGTTACCAGACTAATTAATGCAAACAGTGAGTGGGTGATGGAGTGAGGGCAGCAATACAGAGGCCTGCGCCATTCAAGACCTGGATTATTCATACATTCATGCAAAAACTCCTACCATACATAATTTCATGCATGTCCTTAAGTGGTGTTCCTCAAGGTTTTCTTCTTGGCCCAGTGCTATTCTTGGCCCTTTTTAACATGCACTATGTAAAATATTTTGTCTTCAAATGGGTTTGGAAGAGTGTTTAAAAAAATGATGTGATATGTTGTTTTTGAACTCCCCTGTTAAGTGGTTCCAAGGAACACTTGAGGGGTGAGCGTCACACAAGTAAGAGAAAGATTGAGTGTTGGATTTAAGGACAAGTAGAGGTCAGGCAAAAAGGACAGAGAGGAAATGGTTTGGAGTGTAGAACTTCAGTTGGAGCAGGGTGCACTCTGACAGAGGACTCGTTTCAGGGTCTGTACAGGGCAGGCAGAGCTTTGTATAGGAGCTGCAGTAGGGTGTCTGTGTTTGGGGGTGGGGGTGGGGATGTAATCACCAGGCCTTGCTGGCGCACTCAGCACTTCGCAGCAGGCTAAAGCGCAAGATGGAAGCAATCCAGGCCTCTTTCCCAGCTTTTTCCCCCTGGCCTTAAAGAGAGGGAATAGAAGCATTCATCAAGCCTCTGCCAGCCCTCTCCTGGACTGAGACATGAGGACCTCATCACCCCATTCTCTCCCTCATTCTGCACCTCCCTCTGCCCCTCCCGACACTCCCACTCTGTACTAAAGTGACCCACCCAAGGGGCTGCGTCATTGATTGCAGAGTGTGATTAATGCCCCTCCCCACCTCTCCTGGCACACTCTCATTACGGACTGAGCCTGACTCTGCAGAAATCTCCTAACATGTGATTCAGGCTTATAATATGGAGTCTTAAAGGCTAATTTCTCTTGTCTCAAGTTAAAAAAAAAAAAAAAAAGCGATTGTGTTAAGATGCTTTTGATTTGTCAGGTTTCTTATCCAGTTTGCAAATCTTGAGTCAAAATGTCTGACTTCATTGGCAGTCTTCTCCTCTCATTTAATGAAAATGTAATTAATTGAAGATAATAACTCTGAATGTTTGACAGAATTAAGATTTGCATAGTTATTGTTTTTTGTTTTCCCTGCCCGTCCCCGCTGTAGCTCCACATGGTGTGTTCCCTCCGGTTAGCTGGATCTCCTCTTCCCCCTGTTTGCCCTCTTTAGTTTACCTCTATCTGGAAGTGCAGGGATGAGTGCGGGGTGTGTTATAATGTGATAAACCGTGTCTGTGTTGACCTTTGGCCTCTTTATTTATTTAGGAAGGCAATCCAGTGGGGCAGTGCTCTTTTCATAACGTAATCCAGGCCGCTGGATCCGCATTTTCCCGAATTGCTTTTTCCTCCGCTTTCGTCACACTTTAATTTAATCGCATGCTTGATAAGAGATGGTCCCCCAGAAGACGCATTACATCAGAAAGTCGAAGTCAGTTTGACCTCGTAAATGTGCGCGCGCGCGTGTGTGTGTGTGTGTGTGTGTGTGTGCGCTCACAGAAAATTCTGCATTTTCTCCAGATCTCCACTGAGGAGTCCTCTTTCAGTCCGACGCGGCCTGGTGCACAGAAGCCACTGAAGCCAGCGCTGAAGAGACCGTCCGTGGTGGACCGGGTCAATGTGGAGTCTCCGACCAGTACGTCCCACTTTTGCTGCAGTGCTTAACCTAAGAGGAGCTGCACACGCAAACCACTCACTAAACCTGCTCTGATGTCCTCACAGGCCCACAGGACAACTCTGGCATCGCCCTAAAGAGCCTCTTCTGTGCCAACCCTGATGTGGAGGCTGTGGAGGTGAGACCAGGTCACACTCACGTGTGTACTGTCATGCGTGCACTTGGAGTCATTACACTCACTCTTGCAGACACACCCTCACACACACACACGCACACGCTCGCGCGTGCAAACTCACCATTTTTGCTGTCACGGGCCTGCACATTCATACTGTGCTTAACCGCATATGCACACGCCCACACATTAAGATGCATACACATACATGCACGTACACACACACACACACACACGCCTGTACATTCACGCTCACTGTACTCACTCTCACAGACATTCATGAACTCAAAAACACACACACACATGCACAGATACACTAATGCACTGATACACTTGCTCGCACATGCACGCACATTCCTACACACACACACAAGCACGCAGACACACTCCTACACACGGGCACGCACACACGCCTTCCTTCACTGTTGGCAGGTCAGCTACTATCGCTCAGTTATACACAGTCTGGATTTCTTTGAGCCAGTCACCTGAGAATGTTCTGCTGATTGCTCCCCTGCCCGCCACAGTGCCCACCCACAGAGGACTCCCAGAATGCCCTGCTTTGTCCTCCACATCATTATTGTACCTCTGACAGTAATGTAATCAATTCTCTCGTGTGTGTGTGCGTGTGTGTGTGTGTGTCCGCGTGGGCAGTAATTTTTTGTAGAAATGATTCCTTCGTCTGCATTCCATGTCTGTTGATGTCCAACTGTGCGTGGCTTGGTGTCCAGTCTGGGTTTCTTTTTTTTTTTTTTTTTTTGCAATCATCTCTATTTGGGATCATCTATGTTTGTGCGGGGAGCGTCATGTGTGAGGAGTGCAGTGTTTCAATGATCCAGTAGAGCTCTTTGACTGGCAGGGGCAACTCGAAACCTGTCCTCTTGTGCACTAACCTGTCCTCAGGCGACCTCCTGTCCTGTTCCGCACCAGTGGGGCCAGTCCCACGGTTCATGAATGCCTGTGAGTGCGGGATACGTTGCCCCAGTGTTGTGTTAACGTTATGTCTCATGCCCTTGTTTGTTTTTGGCCGGAAGAGCATCGATGGCTCAGTGGCTTCTGAGAACAGGAAGCCCAAGCGCGTGAGGATATCTGTCGTGGTAAGAGCCTCCTCACCGATTCGGAGCATCCCCCAATCAACCAATCAGCAAATCATGCCCGCAGAATCCATCTGCTCAAGCCAGCCTTCCAGTCCAGGCTGTGCGACCCATCTGTGAAGTGCTGTGCTGAACTCCCTTTTCCTGACCAGTTTCAAGCCAAGCCCAAATAATCTGCGGACCGCTCAATCTTAGGTCCTCGTAGAGGCTAAAATAATGAGATTGAATTGAGAACAGCTTCAAGGAGGCACCATTCTGCCCGTGGCAAAAGTGTGGAAATAAGCACCTATCCCCTGGGGCCTAGATCTCAAAGCTTGATAACTGCTGGATGACTGCTCTGAGGAGTCTAGATCTACTTTTTCGACTTTTGTCCATTTGCCAAATCTTTGAGAGTTTGGGCTAGACTTGGAGCAGTTAGCCAGATAAGTCAGTAAGCCTGCTTTGTGGTACAGATCCCTGGGATGACTGGTCCTAGGGTTGGGGTTTGCAACACAGCCTGCTGTCCATCATCCTCATCTTGAGATTATGGACTGAGTGACATCCTTGAAGAGGTGGAATCTGAAGCTCTGACTGCAGCCTTCGAGCCTCATCCAACTACTTTAGAAGGGTGTGTGTTCACACTGAAGTGAAGGTGTGGCGTATGCAGTATGTGTGCAGTATAGTGTGCGTGCCTGATTGGCTGTCAGTAAAATGCAGCAATAATAAAATTAATAATACGTTAATCCATAACATTATCTTTATAATTATCAGAGTTGCATGGGCTAAACACGTTTGCCACGGACTTTCATTGTAATTTCTAGTTTTAACGCAGTCAGTCCTTTGTGTCCAAAAGGCTCATAAGGATGTTAAAACTTGAGTCATTATTTTCTTTCACTGAGAGAGAGAGAGAGGCTCATGAACATCACCGGCATGAAAATTAAACAAAATTTCATGTTTCTGAATCACATGACCAAAGGGGTGGATTTTTAAACTAAGATAGGATTGGGCCTAGAATGACACCCTGGGGAACGCCACATAATGATGCTCAAGAATGTACAGTATGTATGGTAAGATGCGAGTTTGCACATGAATGTGTTTATAATAGGGTGAGGTTCTGAATGCTGCAGGCCTCTATATTGCTGTCCTCACTCCATCTCTCTCAGCCCCTCATCCACCCATTAAGTCTCAATTCCCTCATCTCTCAGGATCAGATGTAGCTGCTCCCAGCCATGCTCTGAGGGGTGTTTGGTGACCCTGCTGCTGCCTTCTGACCCGAGGCTAGGCCTCGCCAAGTGATCTGCCCACAGACGGGTCCAAATGCATGTCTTTAAAAAAAAAACAAAAAACGATGATATTATATTATATGATAATGACCAAATACTGCATGGCTCCTCAATTATTCAATCTCCCAAAAATTGATGCAAATGTAAGATTCAAATCAACATCAGAAATGCATTACTTTCATGAAACTCCCGGTGAGAACATTGGTAAAAATCAACCAACCACTTTGAGCATGCTTTGTTGATGCTTACTGTAGGTGTACAGCAGTGATAGTGTCACGGGTTTGACCCTATACGTATGGTCCTTGGGTCTAAAATCTAACCTGGCCCTGATATCTTTTTATCTGTGGTAAGAAACGAAAAAGATTAGCGGTGTGGATTGAACAGACTATCTTCACACCTTACCAAACCAGCAGGACTTAGCCCTTGAGCCCTGTGATTTGAGGCCCAGGGCCATAGGCTATCCCCGCCATTGTGTCTGTCTGCATTCCACGACTCATTTGCTTTGTATTTCAGTTTTGTTTTTCCAGTTATTACCACCCTACGGGTGATGTCATTAATTTATTATTGTTATTTTTGTGTTTGTGTGCACGGCTTTCTGAGGGAAAGCATTAGCCTCGCTCAAGGGAAATATCATTAAAACCAGCTGGAGAGGAGGTTTTGCTGGGACATGGAGAAAAGCTAAATATTGGAGTGATGGAGCAAGTGAAAGGAGAAAAGTATGAGGAGCAAGGAGGAGAACCTTGTCTGTGCTTGAGGAGTATGTGCGTGGAAGGGTATGCTTCAGGTATATGGAGCTGAAACGGTACACTGCTGCTACTCTGGTGGGCTGTCTGTAAGTGAGACGTAGGGAGTGTTTGACTGTACTGTGAATCCCATGGAGAATGGTATTCTGGGTTTTTGAGTCTTCCCAGAGATTGGACCCTCTAAAATGTCACTGCTGGTGGGTTTGGGGAACATGGCTGGTGTACGAGGCTGCATGGATGAGGCAGTTATTTTGTGGAAAGCTGATGGTGCAGCTGTATAGTCCAAAGCAGGGCTGCCTAACTGTGTTCATGGACATCTGCCATCGATACATTTTTATTCCACTCATTCAGCAGCCAAGGATTTTGTCTTGCTGCAGAATAATTTAATTCAAAGTGCCAAATGATTGTTCCACTAGCAGCACCCAAAATCCTTTGAATGCACCTTTTTCCGAGAAATTCCAATAAAATTTTGGAATAGACCAAGGTTTATTGAAGTTTTGAAGCTAAGTCTGTTAACCTCGCAAAAAGTTTTACCGAGTTATCCCAAAATCTGTCCAGTTTACTTAAGTTTGGACAACACCTCAGTAAACCTCGTTTAATTTTTCCGAAATACACGTAGGATTGTCTGGCCGCTGAAGCTCAGAGACCACATCAGTATTCCTCGGGAAAATTTCACCGAGGTAGACTGAAGTTTGTCTGCTAGGCCTATTGGGTGGCTCTGGTGTAGACCTCCGCAGGAAAGCCTGTCCAGTACGTGTAAGTGGTATCACTGCCCTTTGTAATGGTGTTTCCTGAGTGAGATGGTGAAATTTACATAGTGTATACATTACAGTTTGGTGGTGTTTGTCTTCCATTTTGGCCTGTTTTCATACAAGGCACACATTCCCAGGGTAGTTGCTAGTGTGATTTCTTTCAGGTTGAACTTACTGTCTTTCTTTTGACTTGTCTTGTTTTTGTTTTTTTTTGTTTTTTTTTTTTTACGGTATGCCTTAGTCCACCAACACTGCACAAATGATTAAGTTTTATTTTCACAGTCATGAAACTTAATTAGTCCTGATTGTTCCAAAATTGCTTTCTTTAGCAGACCGTGGTGGTGCTTGATAGTGTGCTATTCTCAAGCAGGTTGAAAGTTTGATATTTTGAAAGTTTGATATTTCTTGTTTGTTTTGCAACTACAAGTACTAGATTGTGTAGATACATCAGAATCAAACTGACAGTTCACACACTCCGAGCGCCTCCAATGTGCCGTTGCTGGCTGTAAAGATTTATCACTGTGTGGTGACTAAGAAAAGCTGGGGAACACAAAGATCCCCTTTTATACTTGAACGCCATTCTAAAAGTGGTTTTCCCAATGTGTGCATTGGATTTAAACCCACTGGGAACTAGGAAAAAAATAAGAAAAATCCTCATTTGTGAGATTTGTCTATTATTTGGTGCAATGCTGTATGCTCTGTTCTTTTATATTAATAACAGTCAACAGGCACAGGCTCCAAAGCTCTTTATATCTTGGCCTCATGTGACCATATTTGTGTGTAATCACATGCAAGCCCAGGAAATGCATGTGTGTACACTGAAGTACCTCCCTCCTAATTGCCCAAAGCATTGAATGTTTACAGTTAATGAGCAGCATTGGATTATTAATTACTCTGTCGTTGGTCTAATTAGCACCGCAGTGCTTGTTAGCAGTAATTTTTTTGTGATTCTAAGGGCGCTTCAGCTGTAGTTTGTCTTGAGGCTGTATGTAGAAAATATGGGTAAAGTCATGTTTCAACCAACCCTTCATCTATCCACCCCCACAGTCCAACCGAAGAGGTTAATTTTCATCTTGTTTTTTAATAATCTCAGCCCGCATCTTGTCTTAGTTCTCCCTTTTTCTTTTTCTCCTCTCCCTTTTTCCCCATCTCTCAGTCTTTATTCCCCCCCTTCTTGCTGCCTCAGCTGCTGCATGACTGATATCCTCGCGCTGAAATATTTATGATGAGTAAATTACATTTGTATTCTCACGTAGCCAAACCTGTCGCGCTGCCTTCCTCCCCCCGGTAACACTGTTTTTCTACCGTTTTTCTCCCGTTTTTTTTTTTCTTCCCCTGGATGCGGAGGCGTCCACAGACATGTTTTAGTTATGAGCCGCTGGAATTTGAATTTAGTTTTCGCCTCGTCGCGGTGTTCAGCGGAGTACGCTTGCTCTTGTGTCACCGGGGGACTGTAGTGCTGTCACGCTCAGCGTTTCCCCGGTGCATCTCTCACACATTTGCGTTTTCAAACCATTGCAGTCACGGCCAGCGCTTGGGTACAAACGGAGTGGTGCTCGGCGCTGTGCGGGGATGTGCTGGTGTGCGGGGATGCTCCCGTTTACGGATTGGGGGTGGGGTAATGGATGACTCCCATGGGCTGATGGGATTGCCCCCGGTCCAGCTCCATCATGCATCTCCACAGGCCTGCCACTCACTGGCCAGCGGCACTGATCGAATTATTGCCACTATGATTCAGGAACAGTGGTGTGGTATTGGCTGGAGGTGGTGGGGGTCGACACTCTTTCTCACTAATCTTTCCATGTTTAGACACTAGGGACATTGGATCTATCACCTCCTATCCTCTGTTGCCACAGGGGAGTCTACACTTAGTCTGGGTCAGCTTAGCCTGGGTTTTGCTGTCTCTGTGAGCGTCATTTGATTCAGTCATGGGACATTATGTCATCATAGCATCCAGAATGCCACATGTGTATATAGGTTTGTGCTGTAATGGATCCACACAATTGCTGGTAAGCGGCATACTGTTCTTCCAGATGGATCTGCTTAAATTGTGGACCACTTGTCGCAGTTGCGGGTCACTGTTTATGCAGTGTGACTTCAGTCTTTATTTGTGTGCATGTTCGAGAGAGACGGAAGAATGTTAACATGTACAGGTAGATGTGTGTGTGAAAGCGAGAGAGAACAAGAGACCGAGAGAAGGAGAGAGAATGTGTTCCATCATTATTGTTTGAAAACAGCACAGTGGTGCTGTGGGTAGCCCTGGGGTCTTCAGTGTGGACTTAGCATGTTTTTCTTGTGTTTGTGTGGGTTTTCTTTGGCTACTTTAGCTCTCAACAGCAGTCCAACGACACGCATGTCTGGCTGAATGGAGACTCTAAATTGCCTGTAAATATTAGGATATGGGTGAGTGGTGTTCAAATGGTCTGTGTGCCAAGCGGTGGTTTAGCGAGTTCCTAGGGTGTGCTCCTGCTTTCGCCCGCAGTGAGCTGGGTTAGGCTCCACCTCCAACACGACCCTCGCGAGATTAAACAGTTTGGATTGTGGATGGATGGATTTTTTTTACTGTTGTATGTTCCTTTGTTGTCAAACAACAAGCTGTGGCAACATCAATTTGTCATCCTAAGAAATCCGATTGAATTTAATTAAGCGGAGAAGGAGGTGGAGTTCAGTTACACGGCTGTGCTGGTGATTTTGTTCTAACTTACCGTATTTGTGCCTCAGAACGTGTGACTGCAAATGTATCCGTGTTTGTGCACTAAATGGTTTATTTTTTGTGTTGCTTGGGTCTGTTGCGTGAGCTTTCTACCAGCTCGCTCCCCTGGCTCCTCACGTGGCGAGTCTTGCTGGCTTACCGTGGATAGGAAGACCTGTGTTTGTTTGAGTTGAGAGCGAGTGGGTGCGGGTGGGTTTTATCAGACTCCTGCTGATGTCTTATTAGAAAGTGATCAGTCACGAATCAACACCTCACAGCTGTTGGCAAGCGGCCATCAGTGCTGGTGACCCTTTTCCTGTTCACTGAACGTGTGTCTCTTCAGATTGAGCCAAGTGCTCAAATGGTGGCCTCATCTGCTTTTGCCATGTTCCTCCGTCCCGCCCCATGTTGAAGACCGTACACAACGACATGCCTGTGTGTTTCTCTGGATGGCAGAGCCAACAGGTGTGCAGGTTAGTGCCAGTGTTTGTAATTATGACATTTTCATTTTTTTCTCTTCCCCTCTCTCTCTCTCTCTCTCTGTCTTTCTCCGTCTCTGTTCCAGGACGATGGAGATGTGGAGGATGACATGACGGTTAGAGAGGTAAGTCTGAATGTTCCTCCCTCTCCTCTCCTCGCCTCTGCCCCTCTGCAGATTGTGTCCTTCTTTTGTTTTTGGCGCTGCAGTATACTGCATCCCTCCTAAACCCAGTCTCGCTGACTGCGTATTCACGTGGCGAAGATGCGCACACTGTCCTCCTCTGCATTCTGAAATGATCTTGTTTATCTGAAGTTCCCTTTTTACCATTTTCTGCTGGAACTTTGATATTGTCACTCAATTTAACAATCAAGTATCCTGTTCTTGACCTGAAAATACAAAGTTTCGGAGACTGAAGTCTTAAAGACTTGTGAAATAAGGATCAAAAGCTAACAGTTTGGATGATCAGCATATCAGTGGTGTTTGTGGTAACTCCGCAAGACCAAGAATAGTAAATGCCTCTCCTCCTTGCAACTAAATAACTTCATGAAGTACAGAATGACAGCGCTGAAATTGGGTTGTATGAACTGATGAAAGCCTGCAAAATCAGGCCTGGCCGTAACTTCCTTTCCATCTTAGGTGGGATTTTAAACTCCGGCATGAATTTCATCTCCTGTTTTTCTCGAGTGCCATATGCCTTCATTTCTCATGGCATTGTCTGCCATTTTAAGTGCTTAATTGGAGCTGACAGTATTGGGGGGGGGGTTGTAGTGGGCTCAGGGTAATCGGAGTGCCCCAGATGACATTACGGAGCTGACAGTGACTGCGTTTCGCTCCAGGCTGAGTTTCTGATGGTAAATCCATACCTTGACATTGGATGAATGCGCAGTCGACTGCACCGGGAAACATCGCTGTGTTCAGTTGTTCACTGTGAAGGGCCACCAAGTGTCACTATGCAGACACATGTACATTATGACTTAACTGGTCTCTATCTAGCCGCACACAGGCTGGAATAACTCTGGGCTGATGTATCTTATGTTCTGGATTATGAATCAGAACAATGTATAATCCTCCTAATCTGCGCCTCTCCCTTACTGAGATGCAGCATGAGTGTGTGAAACAGGACCATAACCCAGTAATCCTGTTACTGAACACATTCTCCGCTCCTGCAGTTACCGAGCTTCACTCCTGTGGATTCATATATCTATTTCTCTCTTTCTCTCCTCCTGTCAGTCTCTTATTTTATTCCTCTACCCCTGTTCTCTCTCAATCCCTTTCTATCTTTACTTCATTTCTCCCCCTCACCCTGAAGCATCGCAAAGATTCAGACTGCCTGCATTAGCTTAGCAGGCGCTGCTGCTAAAGCATTTTTTTAATGTGCACGCTTGTTTCTCCCCTCCGCTTTAAATTTAAAACAATGTTTAGGCATCTGGGGAAAAAAACAAAAACAAATAACATTTATCTTTCCAAAACAAAATACATTAATGCACATGAATGTTGTGTATGCATTTATTATACATTAAAGGAAAAGACTGGCGCAAGCATGCTGTGTACAGAGGCTGTTATTTGCTGGTAGCTCCACTGTCACAGCTTTCTGGGACATAACGCTGCACAGTTTTGCTGGGCAATTTATGCCTTACCTGTGCATGTTTGTAGAAGATCTGCTGGAAACTTTACTTCCAATATATTCCGTCTTGCCCATTACAATGGCAAGACGTTGCATTCATTATTTTATAATGAATATTATTCTTTTAATGATTGTATGACTGGTGAAAATATTAAGTTATCAATGCTATGTATTCAACGGTTTGGAAAATTTAGAGGGCAAGTTGTCTTTACTTTGAGACAATTGACAAGACTAATTGTATTCATATTTATATTTAACTTGTCAATTTTACTGCCATATTTCAGGGTAACGGTGAGATCAGTTTTAGCAGTGCTCATTGAGTTGGCTGGAAGATCTGTCTCTCTCACTGCATCCTGCCATCTATCATCAGGCGCTTGTAGCTCCACACTGCAGGGAGGCATTTGCTGAATATGTCTGAGTGGCCAAGCTTTGTGGTAAACATGATGTGCTCCTCTCCCTGTACAACTTACTAATTGGCTGCATAATGCTGCTCTATTTATACCAAACACAATTGTATCATAATGAGGTGGAGGGAAAAGGACCTTTTTTCCCCTCTAATTTTTGCATTCTCTTTCCTCTTTTTTTTCCTCCACCTCTGGTACTTCCTGTTGTGAATGTTCAAAGTTTTCCGATAAATGTTTTACGGAGGAGAAACGATTCATTGCGTATCTTGAGAAATGTCCCACAATCCAAAGTAAACTGATGGCGGGCTCTCAGAGTCGGCAGTATGTGAACACGTATCTATCAGCTGCACTGAGGGGAGATGGGTGAGATGGTAAAATCTGTGGGTGCAGGGTGGCGGCAGTGAATCCCGAAAAGTGAGTCTTGGTAATGTGCTGTCGTAATCGAACTCTAGCTCACCGCCTCGGGAGTATCATATATCACCAGCTCAGCATCTCTTTGCGACATCACTTCCTGCCCAAGTACTGAGTTCCTAGTGATAAATGTGAGCTGCAGGTCTTCTTTCTTTCTCTCCTGCGTTTCCCTCTAATTCTTTCTCTATATCTTCATCTGCTTGGTTGACTTTTTCTTCGCAGTCGCAATGGGTTACTAGGGTTAGCCTGAAGCTGAGGAGGCGGAGACTCTGGTGCAGGTGGGCGTGTTTATGCCGTTAACCCCTCCCTCTCCTCTCGGCACAGATTGCGGAGTGGGAGGAGCAGCAGCTGGAGGAGCAGGTTAACTTCAATAACTGCAAGATCGACCCCGCCCCCTTCCAGCTAGTGGAACGGACATCTCTGCACAAAGTGGGTGTCGTGCTGTGCTCTGTGTCTGTGCGCTGTCCTGTTCCACGCCAGTTATGTGCCCGTGACATTCAACTGTTCACAGGGCATGTTTTTCTGTCTCTTAACGCAAAATTACTCCCCTGAGTTAGAGACTTGTAAAATGTCACAGTTACTTAGCGCTGCCCATTCATATTGTGCTCTGTAACTTTTCTCTGAATTGGCCTTGGATTTTGAGGGTGGGGTTGGAGATTTGAGAATTTGTATTTTACTGATTGTGTTTTTTGCATGTTTTTTTATACTGTGAAGCACCTTGTGAGTTTTATGTCCTCTATGAAAGGTGCTTTAGTAAATAAAATTTACTATACTTACTTACTTACTTTTAGACACTCCTTCCTCTCTCTCTCTCTCGCTCTCCATCTCTCTCCCTCTATCTCTCCCCCTCTCAATGCTGTGAGTACTAGGCCTGGTGATTTTTCACTCCATATGTGTACCACTGTGCCACAGCTGCTGTTTAAACATTTAAAAGTGGGTCTGTGCATCCATTCGTCAGCGCAGCCCTGCCACGAGCCTTCCATGAATATTAAACAGCGCCAGACTTCCCTATCAGTCACACAGTCCCCCTTTACAGGCACTTAGCAACTTTCAATTTCCGTCTGTTTGTTATGATGCTACGTTGCACGTGTTGTTGTGCAGACTAGCAATGGGGTGTGAAACTGCACGCAAGGGGAGACGTGGTGAGAGAGTGATGAATTTGGGCTACAGAGGTCCGGTCTAAGTTCTGTCGCCCGTACTCTTACCCACAGACCCACACCATCTTCTCCCTGTTGGGCCTTGACCATGCCTACGTCACCAGCATCGGAAGGCTCATCGGAGTGGTCTCTCTGAAGGAGGTGAGGTTTTGCCGATCACGATCTTCGTCACAGCGTCGCTTTCGTAACTCTGGTGACATTGAAGGGGTCACCTCTGTTATGCCATTTGATTAGGTCGGAGTGCTTTGGGGCCGTGATGTCATCGGAACGCCATCGGGTCGGGGTTTAATGAGCCTCTTTCCCTATGCGTTCTATTAAACCCACAATTTTTTTTAGACAAACGATAGACAGAATGCCTTCAGGTAGGCCCCGCTGCAATAGGCTGCTCTACTTTCACTGTGGAGAACAAAATGAAAAGAAAAAAACAGATACAGTTTGTCTTTTTTCAAATTGTGTAGAAAATGGCTGTTGCTGCGAGGCACAATGCGGTCAGTCCCCCTGACATTTATTCCTTTGTTGCGGAGACAAGCAGACAGAAGATGTGAAATGAAGCAGAGCTGCTCAGTCTGGGTAATAATGTTGTAGACGTCTCATAAATGCCTGTTATATTTACCCTGCTGATTGCTCACACAAGCTGCATACAGTCAGCCTGTTGTGTGGAGAAGACAGGGAGCCCTTTGTCCCTGTTAATGTTAATTAGCTGGGTCTCATTAAAGTCCTTATTGTGGTTGTGTGCGTGGGTAGGGGAGGAGTCAGTTGGCCTTTCTTTTTTTTTTTTTTTTCCTTTTTCTTTTTTGAGCAAGTATTTAGGTGACCTAAATAAAATGGCTCTCCACTCTGTACGTCATTTGGCATTTCATACGGGCTATTCAATTTGAAGTCAAAGTGTTTCTAGCAATGAAATATTAGCATAGCTATAAAGTTGATACTCACAAATGAATTAGTTTCTTTAACATCTGTGTGGATATCAGTTTGGGTTTGAATGGGGTCTTAATATCGACCAAAGTTGAAGTAGGTGTCATTTCCTTGAATATTTCGAATGCAAGAAAACTGAATTTATTAATACAAAAATTGATACCTTTTAGTAAGTATACTGAGTCTTCGTATCGGCTAGAGCTCATGGCTGTGTATAGATGTGTGTGTAGATGGGCGGTGAGTTAACACTGCCAGTGGATCCAGTGAAGGAAATAAGGGAGCCAAAGGAACTGAGCTAATTTTTCTTCAGAGTGACCGCTAATGAGGAGCTCTGGAAAACTTGAAAGGACTGAAGAAATGGTGGAGTCCTTTCTAAATGATTAACAAGCTGCTTGCTCAGCCATCTTGTAACTTCTGCGCCTTAAACCACCATTACAGAAGTTTACAAAGTTGCATTCTTTTCACGCTGAAATAAAATCAATTCAGTGGAATAAGAACCATGATTTATCATATTATTAAGAAAATGAAAGCACAATGTTCAATACCAGGCAAAATGTGGAAAATCAGTGCTCCCTTATATTTTATGATGTTGCTAATAAATACATTTTCTCGGGTTAATTTCAGTTGGGCCAAATCGCATTCTGTCGCCAGGGGAGTCGCTCAAAGTGCCAGCATAATCAAACTGCAGCAAGTGATGTGACGAGGCATATTTGATTCCTTTTAAAACGTTAATGTCTATAAACACATCGCAGTTGAGTTCACTGAGCAAGTGGCTGGGTGTCAGCCGGGTATTCATTTCTTTGTACATTAGCTAATTTGATGCATTGGCCGTGCTGCGAGGGGAACTGACTCAACACATCTCTACTAAATGAATTTGGGCCTCACTTAAGTCCTGTAAGTCATTTGCATATGAAATACCCAGAAATGATGAACTAAGTGAACAAAAGTGAAACTCCTATAGTGAATTCATAATATTTAAAGTGAGAGGAAGGGGGAAATTTTGTCAGTCCATGGGGTTGAATGCTGAGTACCCTTAACCCCCTCCCAACTTGCCTTTGTGCAGACAGAATGGCTGAGCAAAAAACTCCGCCACACAAAAAACTCATTAAAATATTTTACAGGCAAGCTGTCCATGTCGTAGGCTGTTCATCCTCTGTGGAAATATCACTCCATTCTGAAGAATTTCCACCAGAAAACACTTCTGGATGACTATTTAGGTCCAACTATCCCTCAGAATTCATAACAGATGCCTTTTCGGTATCACTTTGTGTCATGTTTCATTGATGTTTCTCGAGTGATCATGAGCGACAGCAAAACCAGTTGCATACGCATTCACCCTTGTGCTTGCTATAATAAACAAAGGATTTCTCAAAAAATGATATCACATGCTTGAAGTAGCCAAGCTGTTTTGACGATGGCAAAACATTTCCATATTTGGGTATCATCGGAAAGAGCAGATTCTCAGCTATTGTTTGATGTTTGCCACAGAGTGATCTGATGAAATGATAAATACAGTCACGGAAAGTTTGATGACCTTTCTCGCGGATCATATCTGACTGGGATTTGGCAGTGCAGTCAGTAAAGGGTTAAAGACAGTTAATAAAAAATACCTGCGTTGTCTCCCTCTTGGGACGCTTGTGTTGGTTATGTCCAGTCCTCCTGTCTTTTTCTGGATCAGGGGCATAAATTCGCTGACTCTCCCCTCCCAGATCAGCTCTGCAGCTGGTGTATTATCTCAATCATTCCCTGTTGTGCTTTCCCTGCAGTTCAGACATGATTTTTGGCCTGATGCAGGCTTCAGTGTGCTCTTAGAGAGACTAGATTGGCAGCTAATCAGTTCAGTTGATGGGCCCGAACTTAACAGATGGGGAATAGCAAGTGTGGTAAGAGATCGTGTTTCTCTGGAGCGGAGTGGCAGCGTTTCTTGGCTTGGGTTAGGCTCGGTCAACTCTCTCAGTTTGACTGATGTATTTGCGCTGCTGAACTCCGCAGATGAGTTAAATCCAAGCTAATCTCCAACATCTTGTTCCAGCTGCCTGGGTTGGCCAGTTAGCACCTTTCTCCAGTTAGGAGCCTAATGGAGCTAATAGGCTGTTAGAGGCACATGGCAGAACTTTCCTTAATTTTCCTGACCCCATGCTTTTCCCACTCCCTGCTGCTCCACACAGCTGCGAAAGGCCATTGAGGGCTCGGTGACGGTGAAGGGGGTGAAAGTGCGCCCCCCGCTGGCCAGTTTCCGGGACAGCGGGACCAGCAGCAGCGAGACGGAGGCCACCGAGCTACACAAGCTGTGGGACCGTCACCGGAGCTTGTCCCTGCCCCGCGAGCACCAGCCCTCGGACTCGGACGAGAAGTCGCAGTGAAAGCGCAAGTTTTCGGGGGAAGTGGGGGGCACCCCCGGCTGAAACCTCAGGGCTTCCTTCAGCCTCCGTCCTTGGAATACTGCAGCACCCCCCAAACACCACCCCCATGACTGCATCTGCACTGACTCCACTTTACTGAACTGAGGAGGAGCACCTGAGCAGGGACTAGGGAGGGATCACCGCCTCCTCCTGTTCGTTCTGAAGGAAATGTGTACACTGTGGACACAGGACAGAGCGCAGAACACCATTCTGTGTTTGTGTGTGAATGCGTTTGTGTGTGCCTGCATGGGTGAGTGCATGTATGTGTATGTACATGCATATTTATAGGACTAAAAGGGATTAATGTATTTCGCAGACAGTTTGAAGGCCTTTGTCCAGTTCTGGTGAAGACAGTGAAGACAGTCGGCCATTTTGAAACCAGTCTTCCAAATGCAGGAATTTAAGACAGAATGACTGAGCTATTTTATACATCCCCTGTTCCTTATTTCCTGAAGGTGATTGATGGCTGGCCTGTTCAATCTTGTTTCTTTCTATGGTTCACTTTGGTTCTTTGGCATCTGTGGCATTTGGCTCTTCACGTTATGAGGTCCAGAAGTATGTGGACAATGGCCAGTATTGCATATTACAAGTAAGTATTTGGACAATGGCAAAAATTAGCTTTAGTTCCTACATGATTCAGCCAATATGGTTGACAGCAGCTTCAAATTAAAGCAGACAGTCTGCACTTTAATATTACATTTGGATGTTAATGTGGAGTAAATCCTGTTGGAATTATGGCCCTTAAATTTTGTCACTGCCCAAAAAGCTCTAAGACTTCACTGTATGTGACTAGGGAGCCTTTCCATGGCCTGCTATGGCCAGTCTTGGAAACAAACCACAAAAATGTCGCCATCACACCCAGTTTCATACCACAATCCACACCCAGTGAACGAGTGCTGAATGTCTGTGGAATGAGAGGCTTTATAACCTTTGTGGATAATGCTGAGTGACCTTTTATATCGAAGTTAGATTTTTAAGGTTTTAATGGTAGATGTGACCAATCGTGTACACGAATGCACACGCAGAGACAAACATTGACTCTCCTTTGCTCATATCGAAGCCTTTTCTCTGTGGCCATTGTAGTGATGACAAGTTCTCTAAATATAGAGTAGCTCCCAGTAGTCCTGGCTGTGTGGAGATTAGGCTGTATGCGGCATGCTCAAACCTGACATACTGCCCACCTATCGTCGCCGGGTCTGTGATGCGAGCACATTAAGCAGCTGCTGTCGAGCTGGGGGGCATTTATTTAGCATTTATTAAACGACGTCTAAGGTTTGTTGGCCTGACAACGTGGTAAAATGCGTTGGTGGGGCTCACATTCGGAGGAAATGCAGCAGGTTATTACATTCCTGGTTTATTTGCGGCTCAGTCTAATGAAGATTAGTCTGCAACCCCCCCCCACCACCACCACCATTTCCTCCCTCTGTTCATTCCCTCCCACTGTAATTACAAGACACCCAGGATAGGAATTAACATGATGAGTCCATGGCAACCGTTTGCCGAATTAGTCCAGTTGTGCTGGTCTCCTCGTACTATTGTCGCAGCCTCTGTGGATTTCAGTGTACGCCTGTTTTTGTGTGCTTATCTGCATTTGTGATCCAGCTGAATTCGCCATCTATGTAAAGTAGTGGATTATCCTCTCTTTAATGGCTTCATTTGCAATGAAATGCATTTCCGCTTAATGGCATTTGCGTCAATTGCACGAATGTATTTCGCACTGAAGTCTTAATTTATTTTGCAGATGGTGAATTCTCTCCATTGATAAGTGAGGAGATTTGTGGGTGTCTCTCCCAGGAGGGCAGGAAGTACAGTTGAGCCACTTACTCTTGTCTTATTTTCTACCCTGCAGCCTGTTCATACACTGAGTGTATCATTACATTCATTTTGGGATGTCACTGTCCATTGTTTTGTATAGGTGAATTGATTTACATCATGGCTTCCCATTCTAGCTGTCCTGCTGGTTGCAGACAGAGACAGACCAATCACGTGACAGACAATGGTTAGTAGTAATAAGATCGCAGCGCTCTGAAAATGTGATGCACAGTCTGATGGACTCGAGCCAAACTGACGCAGCTGCTGTTTCTTTCCTTACTGTGGTTGACGCATCTGTGGATGTGCTGGGGTTTTTTTTTTTTTTTTTTAAGAATTCCTACAGGGTGACCTGCGTCTTTTAACACAGAAGCCTTAATCGCAATCTCTCTCTCGTTCTCTCACGCACACATACTCACTCAGTCTCATGCTCACAAATGCGCACACTCCAGTGAAAGCCATTTTGATTTAAGAAATGCGCTTGCGTTGCTGACGCCCGGATATTATGGTGACATTATTGAGCCTTCCAGCTATGCATTACCTGGCAGCACAGACTGTCAGTGTCTGTCTGTCTGCTTTTGCCTTCCGCCTCTTCTGTTAGCTGCTGGAGTTGCAGCTCTTACTGTTCAGCACTGCAAATGAAGACCTATCTCTGTTTTCTGTTATATATAGTCACCTTACTAAGTGCATGGAATTTAGTCTTCATTTCTCACAGAATTGTTTCTTCCTAGAAAATAAAACAAAACAAATTGACACTCCATTTATACACAAGAGTACTCCTTGACAGGCATAGACACAGCTTCATATGTGTGAGCAGATAAACCCCTGGCATGAATAGGGTATTTCTGAGTGCATGTGATTATAAATATTGCATTATCACCCTATTACACTGTCTAATTTTGACCAAAAAATTGTAGTTACGAAAGGATTTCTGGGAGAATTTTATGTTTTGTAGTGCTATATTTGACAATGCTGTTCCTTGCTCTGGTTGTTGTTGTATATTACGTTTTATTATTATTATTATTTTGTACCATGCCTGTTCTTTCTGGTGATTTAATTTTAATTAATTATTGATTGTCCACCTGTTGTTGACTGAAAATAAGCTTTAATCATGTGTTTCTTTTGTTTGAAGGGGGGCAGGGCTGCCTAGCATGCACATTAGAACACTAGCGAGGTTTACAGTTTTAATATATTAACATATCATTGTTTCATATTTACGAAGGATGTATTCATATTTTATATGACTGGTGAACTGTTCATGTGGCTAAGGTTAGCATGGTTTTGGAGCCTGTTGCATGTGAAGGAAATCCAGCTGTTGACTTAAATGAAATATTAGTTGCACCCTAGTCCGTCCACCCCACCGAACTTCCCCATCGCATAACATTCATTCATACTTATGTGGCGACTTCTCATCAAGACTACAGTATCAGCGCAACTATATGAGAATATTTGTTTGTGGACGTGTGAACTATGTATTCTCTGAGTGACTAAGTACAGAGCAATCACTCCTGCTGTGAAGCAGACCATTGAATGAATGTAAAAATGAAAAGCACAGCCTAGTGCCGGACGTCCAGTCGCATGCCCATTTCACAAAGTGCCTACAAACCATTAGCGCGGCCTACTCCTGTTCCTGGAGGCCTACTGTCCTGTGGGTTTTCGTTCCAAACATAGCATATTGTACCTCCTTTCCCAGCTTGAGACCATGTTAAGCTGCTAATGAGTAGTCAGGTCAGCCCAAGTTCGATTTGAAATGAAACCCTACAGGACAGTTCATCTCCGGGGTGTGGGTTGGGCAACCCTTCATTAGATTATCTCTGCACAAACATGCAAGTGGAGGAAACCCCGGGATGGCTTTGTTCTAGATCACTGAGTCTTTCAAGAGAGCACACTCCTAACAGTTGTTCACATTCACAGGAATCATATTCCAGAGACTACAGGGCATACAGCACATGCCAAGAGTGTTGAAATTGTAATTTAGAACATGATGCTCTCCGCTCTTTACGGTCGGTAGTGCCTCAGAAGTGGCATTAGCTCCTTTGTCAATGCTTAATTATTTTTGTTTGTAGAAATGCGAGCTTTAACTCACAAGAGCATGTACCCACGCATAAGTGTTGATTGTACTGAGTTTATTTTCTGATTATTCACAAGGGGCCATAATGTACTGTAATGCCAACCTGTTGGAACTGATCTTACACATTTGTCATCATTCTAGTACTGTTTCCAGAAAGCACACATAGGACGTAGATGCACTGGCATTTTCTCGCACATGAAGATTAGAATGGACTGGACAGAACTCTGAAACACTGTTTTATTTTATTTTAATTTTTTTTCTGTTCCATATGACATTTCATTTGCAAACAGATTGAAGCAGTAGATGTTAATATTTATTAACAGGTATTAATCGAAGCTAGGATTTTATTGATTTTTATTTTTTTGAATGATCGTCTATCTGTAAGAAATAAATTTGTGCAATAACGATTCATCTCATTTTTATAACCAGATTTTAATCTATTACTTGACATGAATGCAAGATAACCTTATTTTTGTAAAGAAATTGAAATGAATGAAGAATGAAAACATCTGTATAAATAAACTGATTAATGCACACATATCTTAAGAAAAATTGTTTTATCCTCATATCTAATTGCACTGCCTACCTGCTGATTGGCTTCACCGGTGTTTCACTGGGTCATGTTGTATATACCAGCGGTGAACAGGGGACCTGGCTCAAACAAATTAACATAGTCATATTTTTCAGAGAACACAAACCAGGATTTGTATATCAGGGATGAATAAAATTTTAACAAATGAAACGTATTCTTGTGTTTGTGACTTACTATTGTGAGATGTTGTAATGTGGATGATGCTTGGAGGAATGAATGTTGTGTGGTAGAATATTAAACTAGACCCAGCTATGACACACAATTTTCTTGCAGTATTACTGGCTGGTTTTTACTTTGTGCTGCGTGTAAGGTAGCTCAAGTCTAGGGCTACCGTTTTGTCTGTCTGTTTCTTTATTTGTCCGTCTGTCAGTCCATCTACATAGAGAATTGAAAATTACTCAGAAGCCTTTTGGTATTGCATCATAAAAAAGGCTACGTGCGAGTTTCTTAGCCCTTTCCATCTAGGTCAAGTGTAGCCTGAGTGTAAACCTTGTTGACGCCTACTCAATTGTTACAACATTGCAGCAACGTGGTGAAAGCTTTTGGTGTTGACTGAGGTGGACCATTCTGCTAAAGGAAGGTGTTGGGTCTTGTACGGAGGAAAATGGCTGTGTTGAGGAGGTCCAGGGAGGAAGTGGGGTATGCAGTATGACCTCACAAGTGTCTGCTGGTTTGATTCAGTATGAACACTCACTTGGCGGCGGATATGTGCCCTGCACTGATTGATCTGGGCGGTACAATTTCCACACTCACTTGGTCTGCAGGGGTGATTTAGCATGCACACTCACTTGGATTTTAGGTGTTATCAGAAGTCTTACTCCTAGAAGTGAACAACACTTACTGGGTAGACAGCATTGGTGACCTGCAGCCAATTATAACACATGATGTGACTTCTGATCACATTCTGCGCTGTAAATTCTCGAAATCCATCACTTTATGCAGAGAAGCCCACACAAGCCCAAATTCGTAAATTGTTGGTAATTCCTCACGGATTAATTAACATAAAGCACGCTGAATTGTGGGAGATAAATATGCGCCGGTTTGCTTAAAAACTCAGATCAGAACAGTGTGGAGACATAGACTTTGGTTATTAAAGTATGATGGCCTGTTTTATGTCAGTTTACCCAATATTTTAATCTATTAAAGTCCACATACTTTGGGTGTTATTACTCATCTTTTGAATTATTTACTTTTGGAAAAAAGCCCATGATTCCATGTGCCTTATAGCTGCACTGGTTTGTGGACAGCCTGCCCTGAATTTGCGGAGAGCTGTGGCGATTTGGTTCGAACATGATCGCCTCCCCTGACAGTTTCCGGACTCACTGCTAGAGGCACCCAAACTCACCTGATATGATATTAACGGACAAATGCCGTCTACGACACTCTGACTCCTTGCACACTTCTCGGAGTAATGGGCTTCTGGTCTTATACAATGCATACCCCTTTCTGTAGGCATGATCCAATATTCACACTCACTTGGTCTGTAGGAGAGATGCAGTATACACTTTCTTAGTGTAATACAATATTCAAACTCACTTGGTTTGTTGGTGTAATTCAGAATATATTCATCTGCGGGTGTGATGCAGTATGAACACTCACTTGGTTTTTTTAATGTGATACAGAATATATTCATTTGTAGGCATGATTCAATATGCACATTCGCTTGATCTGTAGGGGATATACAGTATACACCTGCTTAGTGTGATACAATATTCACACACACTTGGTTTTTGAGTGTGATTCAGATTATATTCATCTGCAGGTGTGACACAGTATGCACACTCACTTGGTTTTTTTCGCCTGATACAGAATATATTCATCTGTGGGTGTGATGCAGTATGCACACTCACTTGGTTTGTTGGGGTGGTACAGTATACTGATACAGTATACACATTGACTTTGTAGATGTGGTGCAGTATGCACACTGATCGGTTTGTTTCTATATACACACACTCAGTCTGCTAGTTTGATGCAGCACTGTGTATACGGTTGCAGTGCTGCACACAATCTCTGGGAGTATGCAAGGACTGTGGAGTTAATATTATTATATATTATAAGGACTGTGTAGTTTCCATGAAAGCTAACTCATTCACACACACAGAGACAAACTGAATTTATAACTTGTGGGTGCGTCGGGAAGGGCACATCACCCCACCCGATCTTCACTAAAAACTAATAATTTCTTCCCTTTTGCCAAAGGATTGTCCCTACCAAATTTGAAGACAATCCATCCAGGATTGTGGCCTGTAGAGTGCAAACAAACGCACAGATAAATAAATAATCACGACAACCTCATACACCCCTTCCGCAACATTCGTGAATTACAGCCTTTATGTCCTTTCTAAAACCGCTCGAATGCATGGCCCTCAAAAACACGCTGTTGCCCAGATATACTCTTCATTGTCAGTCACCTGTCAGGTGCACCGGTGCATTGCTGCTGTACATTGTACACTCTGGCCAATGGCCCACTGAGAGACTACCTGTGGCGTTCCCAAGGCAACAAGGACCAAATTTTATGGTGGTGCGTCCTCTCAGGCTGTACCTCTATCATTTTCTGTCCTTCTCTTCATTTATTTTGTTCTTTGCCCCCCCATTTTCAGCCCCTGCCTCAAAATATCTCCCGCCAAGAGCAAAAATGGATTGAATTAGTTACTGGGGGATTGTTTGCTGATCTGGTGGGTTCTGTACTGACTAATGAAGTGATACTGAGGCGAGTGCTGTGTATGATGGAATAGTGACCTGCTGATGCATCAGTTTTGCTGACAGTAACAGGTTTCTGTCAATAACAGGTTTCACTGGCTGTCATTGGGTGAGATGCATGTACTGTAGATATGATTTTTACTTCATTAGCTGAAGGGGGCCGCCAAGCCAATGTTGACATGGAGAATAAAGAAAAAATTTGAAGTATGTGTTATGATTGGTCATTATAAGTGGAAAACTCATTGTAATATATTGCTAAACTGTAAAATTGTAAATAATTATGTATATATGTATAATATATTGAAATAAGTACATTGAAACTAATTAATACTATTGCTGTCATTCTGTGACAATTTGCCTCTTGTAATTCCGTGACATTGACTTTTTGAAATTTCTTGCCCATAAAGCAGGGTTAAAGTCAATTTTTGTTTCTATAACAGTATTAAAAAAAACACCTTAAATATGAACATATTGAAGTTTCATAACTTAACTATGACAGGAACATCATTTTCTGAATAGTTAAACACAACATTAAAAAAACCTCGTCAATTTTAGTTTTTGCTTGTGTCTTCTATGAAAAGTTCTCAAAAAATATATTTTCACTAAATAATATTAAAGAACAAGTTAATACCTTCAATATGACATATCATACTTGATTTTATCTTATTTAGTTGTAGAGTTACAACCCAAAATGTAGTGGGACTGTAATTCCGTGACAGCTTGGCAGCCCCCTGGACCTCTCAGTCATCTTCGCACTGCTTGTGACCACAGGGACAATGTGATCATGCAGAGCCAGGCTCATAGGAATTGGAAATTACAACTAGTGTGCGGAGGTGGTGGGATGGGTGGTGGGACTAATTTAAGACCAGTTTGATCTGGTCTCTACTTGACAAAAGTGCCTCTCATTATCATCATACAGATCAAAAAAGACCTACTGTGGGATTGGCAATGTTATGGCCCCAATTTGTTATTACATTTATAACACAACAGCAACAGCAAGGGATGACAAACACAGTTTTAACAACTAAAACACATTTAATTTTTAACAAAGACAAAGACTAATAACAACCTACAACTAAAGACCAAGATTGATAAATAAGAAAAAACAGAAATAATTACAGTCCCTTTTTAGTGGGGTGGCTTGGTGATGTCCTGGATAATGAAAATGCTCAAACACAGACAAAGAAATCCACAAAAGAAACGTCACAGGTCTTGAACAGAATGGCAGGTCTGGTCATCTTCTTGCAATTTCTCCTTCTACCTTACTGTCTCAATTCTTTTCCCTATATACTCTTTTGCAGACCCCACCCACATTTAGACCTCTTTTTTTTTATTTTCTGAGACTTGCCCCAGACATGTCCAGGACATGTCTAAACATGACTCCAGTCTGAGCTTAACAAAAAAAGGTAAATACTGCCATCTAGTGGCCTATATTCACATTACACCTCCATTCCAAAAGGGAAAAATTTTGACTCATAAAGGCAAAATTTTTCTTTTCAATATAAAATGGTTAAGTGAACACTTGTCTATATATACATATCATACAATATTCAAACACATGATATATATACACATTCAAACACGGGATAAGCAATCAGCAATTACATTGTCTGTACCCTTCACATGCTTAATTTCCAAGTCAAACTCCTGTAAAATCAAACTCCAATTCAACAATCTCCGATTCTTGTTTTTCATCTTACTCAAAAACATTAACGGATTGTGGTCAGTGTACACAATCATTGGCTTTTGTCCTGTACAAACATAAACCTCAAAGTGTTGTAAAGAAAGGACCAGAGCCAACAGTTCCTTCTCTATTGTGGAATAGTTCCTTTGGTGGCGATTGAACTTCCTGGAGAAGTATGCCACGGGATGCTCAATGTCATCAGAGTCACTTCTCTGTAGGAGCACAGATCCACAAGCTTGGTCGCTAGCATCGACCGCGATGGAGAACAGTTTGTTGAAGTCAGGAGATTTGAGCACGGGGAAGTGACACAGCAGAGACTTCAGGTGATTGAAGGCTCTCTGGCATGCATCATCCCAGGTGAACTTTATGCCTTTCTTCAGTTGGTTAGTTAGACTGAGAGCAATCTCAGCAAAGTTCTTGCAGAACTTGCGGTAGTACCCGATCATTCCAAGGAAGCGGCGCAAACCTTTTTTGTTGTCAGGAACTGGAAAGTCCATGATGGCTTGGACTTTAGCATTTATGGGTGCCACCTTACCCTGGCCTATGACGTAGCCAAGATAGGTGACAGTAGCACAACCAAAGTCACTCTTGTTCAGGTTAACAGTCAGGTTAGCCTGGGTCAGGCGCTGGAACAACGTCTCTACATCTTTTAGATGTTCTTCCCAGGAGTCACTCCATGTGATCAGGTCATCGATGTATGCACCCGTGTGTGGCAATCCGGCGATTGTAGACTGTATCATCCTTTGGAACGTGGCTGGGGCATTTTTCATGCCAAAGGGTAGGACTTCATACTGGTACAATCCAGATGGTGTGGCAAAAGCAGAGATGCTCTTGTCCCTCTCAGTTAAAGGCACACACCAATAACCCTTCAATAAATCAATCTTGGTCAGAAACTTTGCTTGCCCTACTCTATCAATACAATCATCAATCCTAGGTATTGGAAACACATCAGTTCTAGTTACAGCATTGACTTTGCGATAATCTGTACAGAATCTAGTACTTCCATCAGGTTTTGGAACTAGCACACAGGGTGAACTCCAATCGGAGTTGGAGGGTCTGATAATATCATGTTTTAACATGTACTCAACCTCTTTCTCAGCAATCTTTCTCTTTTCAGGATTCATCCGGTATGGATGCTGTTTTATTGGTTTGGCATCACCAACATCTACATCATGAGAGGCTATAGTAACTCTCTTTGGAACATCAGGAAACAAATCCTCATATTTCTTGATCAACCTTTCAAACTGATCTCTCTGTGAGGGTTCTAAGTGCTGAAGTTTTACGTCAAGATTTTGCAACACTTCAGTGTTTGACAATTTACATGAAAGAACTTCAGCTTTAATTCTTGGTTCATCATCTTGAAACTCCCCCTCATCTTCACACGTTTCGACCATTGGAGAATCTGAAGTGACAGCTGCAACCCTAGCATTTCTGTCATGATAAGGCTTTAGCATGTTAATATGACACAATTGTTTTGGTTTTCTCCTATCTGGAGTCTTCACAATGTAATTGAGATCATTGAGTTTTGTCAGAATTTCATAAGGACCATGAAATCTAGCCTGCAATGGATTGGACTGCAAGGGAAACAACACAAGGACCTTTTCTCCTGGTTTAAACTCACGGCTTCTAGCCTTATGATCATACCAAGTTTTCATTTTTCCCTGACTTGATTTCAAGTTCTCTTTGGCAAGGTCACAAGCTGCACGCAATCTTTCCTTGAACTTGCTAACATAGTCTAACAGACTGATATGCGGCTCTTTCCCTTGCCATTGTTCACTCAATAATAGCAAAGGTCCTCTCACTTCATGACCAAACACTAGCTCAAATGGACTGAATCCAGTAGACTCCTGCACTGCTTCTCTAGCTGCAAACAACAGCAAATGAACCCCTTCATCCCAGTCTTTCTCATGGTCATAACAATAAGTCCTCATCATTGTCTTGAGAGTGGAATGAAACCGCTCTAAGGCACCCTGACTTTCTGGATGATAGGCACTAGAAAGAATCTGCTTTGCACCTAGTTCATACACAACCTGCTGAAACAATCCTGAAGTGAAATTGCACCCTGGTCTGACTGAATTTCCCTGGGAAGGCCAAACAACGTGAAGAACTTTATCAAAGCCTTCGAGATTGCAGTTGCCTTGATGTTACGTAGAGGTATGGCTTCGGGGAATCTGGTAGATGCACACATGATTGTCAACAAGTACTGATTTCCAGATCTAGTCTTGGGTAATGGACCAACGCAATCAACAATGACCCTAGAGAATGGCTCCCCAAATGCTGGGATAGGCTGCAATGGAGCTACAGGTGGGTCTAACTGGTGTTTTCCAACTACCTGACAAGTGTGACAGGTTTTGCAAAAGTTGGAAACGTCTTTCCGAAGCCCAGGCCAAAAGAAGTGTTTCATGATCTTATCAACAGTCTTGTTAACACCAAGATGACCTCCTAAAGGTAAACTATGAGCCATTGTTAAGATCTCATTCCTATAGACCTTCGGAACAACAATTTGCCTGACCACTGCCCAATCTGCATTGGCAGGGATATCAGGAGGGCGCCACTTCCGCATCAACACACCATCCTTGAAATAATACCCAACTGGAACTGCATCTATTTCTTTTTCAGGAAGGGCTCTCCTCTTTAGTACACAAATTTCAGGATCATTAGTTTGCTCCTCAATCAACCGCTTTCTGGACAGAGACAAGTCTCCAGACACATGAGAATCACCAGACCCATCCGGCTGGCTGAATAGAGAACTGATAAAAGTATCTGATAAGTCCTCAAACGGAGAAACCATAGTAGGCCAATCAGAGTCATGAGGCGAACCACCTGAGTCCTGACTATTCAATGTACTGGACGGCACCACATCATCTTCTTCTTTAGCCTTCTTGGCCATAGCACGAGTCACTGCGCAAGAAGGATACAGAGATGGGTCCTCATCCCCATTTTCAGTGCTCGGCTGTGAAGTAAGATGTACAGGGGGAACTACTTTGCCCCCAGCCAGGTCATTGCCTAGCAACAGAGAAACACCCTTTATAGGTAGACTTGACATAAGTCCCACCTTTACCTGTCCTGTAACTAAATCTGACTTCAAGAATATAGAGCGCAGGGGTACAGATACAGTCCTCCCTTCAATACCTTGTACAAGTATGAAATCCCCTGAAGCGGTCTCATCACGTAACTCCAAGGAGTCCATCAACAAAAGTGACTGAGAAGCTCCGGTATCCCTTAGGATATATATGGGGACAGGAGTAGTATGCTCATTCAGAGCCACAAATCCCTCTGACACAAATGGAAGAAATTCCTCCCTCACGAAGTCAGCTGTATCAGGCTTTTTAGCCCCACAAGAAGCAGGCAATTTAGCAGATCGCTTATCTACTACAGGGGTTTCTAACCTTGTTTTCACAAAGGCATTTGGTTTGGTATCCTTCTCTTTTTCTTTCTTAGCTTTAAGGAACCAACAGTTAGTTGTAACATGACCAGATTTCTTGCAATATCTGCAAACTAGACCACTTCTGTCACTGTCAGCTTTCACACTTTGATCAGACCTGTTACTGGATTTCTGAGCACCATCACCAGATTTGTCTTTGTCTTTGGGTGAGGAATCTTGGGTATCACCGTAACCCTTTTTCTGAAATTTGGACCATTTATTGTTACTGCTAGACTGAAATTTGGACTTATGAGTGAGAACATATTCATCTGCAAATTTGGCAGCTGATTGCAAGTTCAGTGCTTGCTTCTCATTAAGGTAGGTCTTAACATCATCCTTAACACAGTTCTTGAATTCTTCAACTAACACCATCTCTTTTAGTGAGTTGAAATCATCCTTGACCTCCATAGAAGTACACCAGCGCTCAAAGCAAACCTGCTTCTCATTAGCAAATTCAACATAAGTCTGATTTTCAGATTTCTTCAGACCTCTGAATTTCTGTCGGTAAGCCTCTGGAACCAACTCATAAGCTCTCAAAATAACCTTTTTGACAACCTCATAATCAGAGGAATCATCTGCAGACAAAGCCGAATAGGCTTGTTGAGCTTTACCCTTGAGGACAGTTTGCAACATCAGAGGCCAGTGTTCCTTTGGCCACTGGCAACTCTTTGCTACCTTTTCAAAACACTGGAAATAGTTGTCAACATCCTTTTCTGAAAATGGAGGCACCAGTTTTACCTCCTGACTGGCACAAAATTTATTTTTAGTTTCAATTTTAATTTTTAGTTGCTCCATTTGGAGTCTTTCTTCTCTATCGAATTTCTCTAATTCAAAATCTCTCTGTCTCTGTCTCTCTCTTTCTGCTCTTTCCTCTTTCTCTCTCTCAAATTCTCTTTGTTTTTCTTTTTCTTCCCTTTCTTTCTTCTCTTCTCTAGCTAATTTTTCCAACTCAAACTGCCTTTGTTTTTCTTTTTCTTCCCTTTCAATCTCTAGCATTTTTAATTTAAGTTCCATTTCTATATTTGGATTTTCCACTGGAAACTGTTCCAGATCTCCTGGTGCAAACACATTTTCATCAATGTAATATTCAACTATCTCTCTAGCCAGTCTTGCTTTTCGCATGGCTGGTTTTACCTCTGTCAGCTCCAAATGTCTGCAAATTTCCAACAGTTCTGTCTTTTTAAAAGACTTCAAAACCCCTACGGTTGGTGATGCCAAGAAATCATCCATTGCTGTTGTCAATATATATCTAGGAAAATTCACAAAAACAATTTCACAATTTGAAATGTTAGATTTTCAATAAATTACTCACAAAATGGTCTATCCCGGACCTTGAGCCCCCAATTTGTTATGGCCCCAATTTGTTATTACATTTATAACACAACAGCAACAGCAAGGGATGACAAACACAGTTTTAACAACTAAAACACATTTAATTTTTAACAAAGACAAAGACTAATAACAACCTACAACTAAAGACCAAGATTGATAAATAAGAAAAAACAGAAATAATTACAGTCCCTTTTTAGTGGGGTGGCTTGGTGATGTCCTGGATAATGAAAATGCTCAAACACAGACAAAGAAATCCACAAAAGAAACGTCACAGGTCTTGAACAGAATGGCAGGTCTGGTCATCTTCTTGCAATTTCTCCTTCTACCTTACTGTCTCAATTCTTTTCCCTATATACTCTTTTGCAGACCCCACCCACATTTAGACCTCTTTTTTTTTTTTTTCTGAGACTTGCCCCAGACATGTCCAGGACACGTCTAAACATGACTCCAGTCTGAGCTTAACAAAAAAAGGTAAATACTGCCATCTAGTGGCCTATATTCACATTACAGCAAATAGAACATTAAAGCTGTGATAGTATTTGTTTTGCTTGACTTTAGTCAAATTGATGACTTTTATTAGCTCTTATTTATCTGATTACGCTCATTTAGTGATTGAATATGACAGACACATAATTCAATTCACTATGACCCCAGTCTCATTGCAGTGCTGGTCTAAAGTTGTAGTATGCTCTAACAAAACTGAATATTATGGGTGTTGTGGTAAAAATACCCCCCACCCCCCAACCCAACCCCCAGATTGATAAATTTTTAAATGACTCCAAGTCATCAAAAAGCCTTTCAGTGGTCTTTCACAGTGGTCAATTTAGACACCAGATCCTGGCACAATTTCTATCCTGAAACTTTACTGTACAACTGCGATCCAGTTCACTCTGCTCAAGAGATGAAATGTGACAAGCATGCGATTTAATTTGGTCTCAAAAACCCCTCTGTCAGAACAATTACTCTCGGGAATATCACTGCCCGAGTGAAGCTGGGTGTCTTGTGTTTCCCTTACTATTATTTTACTATAATTACAGGCAGTTTCACTCTGTGTTTGCATGCTTTTCTAATCTCAGCCTTCTTTAAATCCTTGCCTTGTGCACGATTGTGATAACCCATAGTTTTTGGACTCAAACCAGTCCAAACCAAACTATATTCCTTGTCCTCAGCTTCGGCGTGTGTATCACAAGCCAAAATCACAACAGAAAAGCACAACATTTTTTTACTTTATTGAGGTTAGTTTATTATATTCTTCACAAAGTCCTCATAAAATGCGTACATATTACAGCCTCAATTCCAAAGAACTTGGCGCATTACAGAAAATGCAAATAGAGTGGAAAAGCAGTGATATGAAAAGTCCATTCTCCCTCTACTGCTGTATAGAGAAAAAATAACAAAAACACATTATTCAGTGCTTTACCTTGTCAATTCAATTGTTTTTGAAAATATGTGCTTATGTATTATTTTATGACAGCAACAGACCCCCAAAAACATTGAGGAATTATAATGTAACAAGTTGCAATCAGAAGGTGATGTGAAATGGGTGTTTACCAGGTGGGATAATAGTGTTGTAGTGTCAAAGGAGGCTCCAAAAGAGGTCTAATTTCTCAAAAGCAAAGTGGGTTGAGGGCTGGGGCTCACCAATTTGCCATCAGATGGGTAAACCTTTTATTCATTGCTTTGATAATATCTTTACTAAAGAGGAATCAGTAAAATTTTGGGCATTTCACCCTCTGCAGTGCATAGAATAATTGTAAGATGGCAGGAACCCAGTCGCGTGCTTATTTTTCTTAAGCAGATTGTGGCACTGCTTTCGCTCTGAGTCACACTTCAGCCAATCAGATTGTGCCAACCTGGAATTGTAAGCCAGTCAAATGTATAATTCAAATTTACCAGAGTTTAGAGCCAAACATAGATTAATCTACTGTAAGTGGTGATACTGTATCATACAGAGCTTTGTATTGCTTAGAGTGTGTTCCATTGGTATTTTCATTGGCAGGGTGTTGATTTTGTGATGTTTTTTTTTTTTTTTTTTTTTTCCTTTTGGCATGAAAATAATTTGGTATTAATGCAAAGCTATAGGAGGCTATAATTTTCCAAAAAGCAATGAATCATTATGCATCACATGCTTGAAATAAGCTGTTACACTGTAAGTTTTGCTTGAATTTCTCTGCGGTTCAAGGTGCTTCACTGAAGCTGTATTACACTTGCATTCAGTGAAATATTTGAACCCAGGATGCAAATTTTTCTCATCTCGGCTCCTTATATAGTGACGCTACCTGACCAAGTGTCAATATACGACAAAAAAGGAGGTTTTTACCGTCCTTATTTGACGTTTAGGATTAGGGTTCAGGTAAAGGATTAAGGGTTAGGGGGTGGGGTTCTTTTTAAACTAGCATCAAAGAAGGACGCCTCCTTTCTCATCATTTATCGATGCTTGGTCAGGTAACGTCACTATATTATGACACGGGCTGAGATGGGGCTCCAGGACGCAATGCATTTTTGGCCACAGAATTACTTAAAGAGGAGAATATCTTAATTTTGTGCATAATTTTTGCATATTTTTGCTGTAATTCAGCAGTACATAATTGGGATCTTTGGGAACCTTGAGATCGCCTCCAGAATTTAAAATAGACCTAAATTTGAATAAAGCAGCTGCAGTTGACAAACCCACATATGGGTTTTGAAGAGGTTAATATTAAAAAAATGTATGAAATACCTTTCATGAAATGTCAGAGATTTGTCGTCCCATTTGCCCTCTAATTAGTGCTTGACATATTAAAAATTTTCATGATTAATATGGGGCTCCACAGCCCATCCATATTTGGATTTGCCGATGTCAGCTACGGCAGCTACATCCGTTCCCAATTCCCACTGTCATAACAAGATAGCACATGCAACTGGGGTTTTCCTCTGATGCATGAGACAGCAGCTGCTTCTGAATCAGTAAAGACTATAGTTAAACTGTGAAAATAGAGTGCTGTTATGAGAATATCTTTCATATTTGGCTTGCAGTCCACAGGTGTGCTGTCAGTCAGTTTCTAGAATTTCTCCTCATCTGCACGGAATTCCTCTATGAAAATACTGGTCATAATTTGCGCAGCCAAGGTTTGGATTCATTCCCGGACCAAATAAGTTACTTAGTAGCCCACTACACTGTGTTTTTATGTGTGAACCTTTATATGCTGGTCACAGTGGCTCAGTAATTATTTACGCCTTGATTACATAGCCTTTAAAATAAGAGTAAATTGAATAAACATTATACAAGATAAACATTGTTTGTCAGATGTTATCTCACTGCAGGAAATTATTATCCGACTGACATTGATGTAACTGTGTAATTCAGTGAGATTCAAAGACATATTCTTGTATTTGGCTCTTACTTTTGCACTGTCATGGACCACTGCAACACTCAGTAGCTATTGAGTCCTAAGTAAACATGCGGAGCCGGCAGGCTGTTTTGTGTTGTGTGCTCAATTTTTTTTTTTTGATTACTTACTTCTAGCTCTTTACATACTACAGTACTATAAACAAACCATATATGGGGTAAAATAAATTTGAGATTCTTACAGTACATCATTGATAAAAGAGATAGCATCTGCGTTTGCTCATATTTTCAAAGCTCAGTATTAAAATTTGAAAGCACACAGTTCAGAGCCTGCAGATGCTTGGTATGAATACTGAACACAGCACACAGTGTTGGGTAAGGATAGAGGGGGCCTAGAGCTGAGCCATGGAGCGGTAGGCTGGTCGTGGGGGCTCAGAAGCTTCCAGACCGTTCATTTTCCTCACGCTAACGACGAGTATGCCCTCGGGGCTCAGGGTACTGCTGAGGGACAGGGGGTCCATGTCCTCGGGCAGCTGGCTCTTATGGGTGAAGGTGTCGCTGACGCTACCATCATCAGCCACCTGAGGAGGGCACAAGGAGGGGAATGGAGCTGATTGTTTTGGACTTTGTCTGCCTTCAAAATTTCAATCAAAGTGACACTGTAGTTAACTCCTGGATAAGCTGTCTGTGAATTAGATCATATTTATCTTACAACCCGTGGTCGTGCTAACGGCGAATTGATTGATTGATTGATTGATTAGCGAGTGATGCTCGAGTCACGACACTCCCTCTAAAGCTTTGCTTATCCAGGAGTAAAAAGGGTAAAAAAATTGAAGCGAGGAAAGGTGGGTTGGGCCTTAGGGGGCATGGTACGGTGAACTGGTGTGGTTATGGAAAATGCGAAGTCCCACCTTTTCAGCGTGGATGACCACCCAATGACTGTAGGCCATTATCACCACGTCATGAGGCTCAAACTGACTGACATCTGCGGACATGAGGTATGAATCTGCAACCGCCTGCACTGCGCCCGTACTGGTGGGACGTCCTGAGGCAGACGTCCTTCCTGCACCTCCTGCAGAGTTGAAATCAAATAACTGAATTTAGCGCATATAGATAGGGGAGGGAAGAGGACAATGAGGGACATGTGTAATGAGAATGGAAAACTGCACAACTATTCATTCCATTCATGATCCATGTAATGTGTATAATATATTTACTATCTTCTACTATCTACTAAAATAAAACCAGAAACTATTTCCAAAAAATACGACCTCACAAGCTAAATACTAAATTTGTTGAGCCTGAATTTTTGAAAAAATATATCTTCTTGTCACCATACTATGTTGTTGAAACAAACAAACAAAACAACTTTATTTCACTTTAGTAGTAATAGTCTGTTATTTGCTACATTTGTTGGTACAATGGTTCATTGTAAAATAATACAATGCAATTTTATTTTGAACTTTCCATACACACTTTAGCATACATACTTGAGCAGCAAGTTGCAAGAACTGGTAGATCAGCAAATCAGAGAACCTGATGCTGAATCGCTCAGTATTACTGCAGGGTAAAAATCTGACCCCTCAAACATGTTGAAATATCATAAATATGTTCAAACTAAACTAGCCTAGTTTCCCCTACTTTCAAACATAAAAATTCTCCACGTTTGATGTCCGCTCCCTGTCCTGCATATAAGCCGGCCGACCCTCTTCACCTCAAAAGCAGGAGCACCAGCGTTTTTGACCCCACTCACCTGAATACCCAAAAGACTCCCTGTGAGGCCTGCTGAAGGGGAGCAGAGGAGTCCCGGCGCCCTCCTCTCCGAACAGACTGTGGGGGCTGCCGTCCAGATAGGGCTGGAAGAGAGGCTCCTGAACCTCACTGCTGCTGCTGCTGCTGCTGGCCCTGAAGGAGCTGCTGCTGTAGCGGAACGAGGAGGACGAGGAGCTGGAGGAGGAGTTACCGAGAGCGGCCATTCAGTACGCCGAACTCTTATAGGCACCCGAAACACCTACAGTGCCTATGTGCACTTCTTCACTTCCACAGAATACTAGCTACCTCACCGTCAACGCTGCACAATAGCTCACGCGTGAAGCAGTCTGATGAAGGGGCAAACTTAGCTAGTAAAGTTAACTCTAAGGGCAGCTTTTTTCACAGCTGTACAGGTCCCTGACCACACTGGCATTCAGGTGTTCGCAACTTTTCAGAGGCCAATGTTAGCTTCAGGCTCGTTTATGATTGAAATAAATCCACTTCCTTTCAAGCTTCTCCTATTTCCCATACACCGGTGCCAGCTTGTGCAGTCCACATCCGCTCAGTCACTCAAAGAGCCAGAGCTTTTTAAGGGACTGTCATTCACAAAATTGCATTATGGGTCAGTGATAAACTTGGCCAAAGACAGAGTCCAGCTCTCCATAATAGGGCATCATTCCTAAGTGCTCGAACATCGTTAACGGAAATGCAGATAAGGGGAAGGGGACTGGAGAGCATTCAGAGACACAGATGTCTCCACTGACAGGGTAGAGAGATTAGGAGTCATTACATGAAGGTATACAAGATTATGGCCAACGATGCCTGTGGAATGTACTCAGAGATAAGGGGAGGACCACGGATTGGGTTAGTGGATTTATATTTAGGGGAGCCAATGGAGTTTGGTATGGGTTTTTGAAGACACTTACTTTTGACCATGCCCTCAACGGGCCTGAATTGCAATCTTATTCGACCTTATTCATTCCCATTTTCAGGAAGAGGTTCCACCATGAATCAGTCCTCACGTTCACATGTGATTGACATAAAATGGATGGCTCTCGGAGGACCATTTCGGCTGGTTGGATGAGAGGTCCCTTCTGTTTCACTTCAAAAAGTCTTCTCTCCTAAATGATTGAACTTCTGAAATCTTTTAACTTTCTTCAGGTGTGTTTACAATCCAACGTAATGTAGCAAGGGAAAAGTAGTGTTAACTTGACAGCACAGGTGTTTTCATCAAGAGGACAAGAGAAACTGTTCCCAAAACAGGTATCATAAGGTAATCGTTCCATTTAACATGGAATCAGGGAAGAAATTGGCAGCAGATAAGTACAGTACAACTGTTTCTCGACTCCAGTCCCGGTGATCCACAGCCCTACACGTGTGCCAGCTGAGAAATGACGTGATTCAGTCTATCCACAAACCCTTATCATCAGTGCATTGGTTAATTGAATTAGGTGTGATAAACAAGGGCTGGTACAATCATACACAATACCTTGACTACTTTTAGAGTAACGAAACACTGGTGAGGAGGGTTTGCAGGGGGACAAAATTAATGTTTTATAACAAATACGCAACTGTAAATGTAAAAAATTATTTTCATAAATTTTTGGTCCCATATACATACTTAATTTTCAATTTTTTCCTGCCGCTCAAATTTCATGGATTAGGCTACTTTGTAAAATGCAAATTACCCAAAATATGATGCTAGTTTTCTGTATAGTTTTATTGCAGCTTGTTCTATTTGGTGTGCAACTGATAGGTCAATGATAAATTACTATATCAAGGTACTGTTTTTGTCAGGTCCAAGTAGATCCATTACTCCAGCATCCTCTTGATTGTAAAATTCTGTTTTCAATTAGACAGTTTGATGTCTTAAGGCAGTGTTTCTTGACTCCGGATCTTGGGTCCCAAAATTGGGATTAGTGCATGTGTGTGTGTGTGTGTGTGTGTGTGTGTATTTTGCATATATCTGATTGTAATCTGTATTACTGTGTTTTAGTTGCTATTATCTGTTGATAATGTTTTATTGTTTTGTACTGATATTTTAAATTGGACCCCAGGAAGACTAGTCTGTCGCTTGTGCGTCGACCAATGGGGATCACTAATGATCAATAAACAATATAACACAGATGGCATTTTAAATTTTGACATTCACAAAATGAGCTTATTTCAAATTTTCTGGCTGCAACAGGTTTCAAAAAAGTTAGAATACGGGCAAAAAAGGGCTGAAAAAGCAATTAATACATCAGAGAATCAGCTGAAAGAACATTTATTAAGTAATTAAGTTAACTGGCATCAGGTGTGTGACATGATTTGCTATAAAAGGGATGTTTTTAGGGAGGCTGAGTCTCTCAGAAGTAAAGATGGCCAGATTCTCTCCAAACTGTGAGGTCTTGTGCAAAAAAATTGTGGAATACTTTAAAAACAATGTTCCTCAACATCAAATTACAAAGGCTTTGAAGGTCTCATCATCGACAGTACATAACATCATCAAAAAATTCAGAGAAATTGGAAAAATCTCTGCGCGTAAGGGGCAAGGCCGAAGACCTTCACTGGATGCCCATGATCTTTGGGCCCTCAGACGCCACTGCATCACTCACCAGCATGATTCTGTCATTGACTCACTAAATGGGCCCAGGAATACTTCCAGAAACCACTTTCTGTAAACACAGTCCACCGTGCCATCCACAGATGCCACCTAAAATTCTATCATGCAAAAAGGAAGCCATTATCCAGAAGCACCGCCATGTTCTGTGGGCCAAGGCTCATTTAAAATGGATTGTAGCAAAGTGTCCTGTGGTCAGACGAGTCCAAATTTGACATCCTTGTTGGAAATTATGGGCGTCGTGTCCTCTGGGTAAGACCACCCCTCCTGTTATCAGCATTCAGTTCAAAAGCCAGCATCTCTGATGGTATGGGGGTGCATTAGTGCATATGGTGTCGGACACTTGCATGTTTTAAAAACCACCATGAATGCTGAAAGGTATGTAAAGGTTTCAGAGCAACATATGCTCCCCTCCAGGCAACATCTATTCCAGGGAAGACCTAGTGTATTTCAGTAGAACAATGCAAAACCACGTGCTGCAGCTATTACAACAGCATGGCTGTGTGCTGAACTGGCCTGCATGCAGTCCTGATCTTTCACCGATTGAGAACATTTGGCTCATAATTAAACAAAAAGTCCGTCAAAGGAGACCCAAGACTCTCCAGTAGATGGAAGCCTGTATTAAACAAGAGTGGGATCAAATTCCAACAGCTAAACTCAATAAACTTATCTCTTTAATGCCCAGACGCCTCCACTCAGTGTTAAAGAGAAGAGGGGATACTACACCATGGTAAACAGGCCCCTGTCCCAACTTTTCTGAGACCTGTAGCAGTCATCAAATTTGAAATGAGCTAATTTTATGGATAAAATTTCTCAGTTTCAATATTTGCTATGTTATCTCTCTTCTATTGTGAATAAAATACTGGCTGGTGTGATTTGAAAGTCATTCAGTTTTTATTTTATTCACAATGTACACTTTGTCCCAACTATTTTTGGAATTGGGGTTGTATATGTGTCTGTACTAGCTCTGTTTTGGCACGCCTGATTCAGTGATCCAGGAGATTAGGATTAGCTGATTTACTGAATCATGCCATTGCAGAGCTACAACACAAATGTGTAGGGCTGTTGGTCCCCAGGAATGGAGCAGAGAAGCATTCCTGAACAAGGAAATATAGGAGGATGGAGAAATGTGTTCTGTGTTCTGTGTTCTTTCTTACTTTGGCAAATAAAGGCATCACTGCTCTCCTCCATGGCTCAAGATCTGGGACACTGTGATGAATAGAGTAGTGTTTGAAGAGAGGGACGCGAACAATTCAATCTATATCTTCGTGAATGTTTGCGCTGCCGCTAAAGCTTGTTTACAGGTTACTTGGGGACAAAGCAGCTTTAGGTCTGACTTGTTTTTCTTAAACAAACTTGTTTCTTGAGTGCCTAACCGTGGCTCATCAGTCCACAGGTCAGCCACAGGGCACGAAATGCACAGAAGTACACCAAGCAATGCAAAGGGATAACATTAAAGAATTTTATTCATAACTTCAAATCATTGCAAGCGCTGCAACAGAGAAAGAGGGAAAAGTTTGTTTACCAAATATCAATCATTCCAAAAGATAAAAAAGAAGCAAAAATGAGAATGATATAAGAAAGAGAGCAAGTTCTTTTTACAGAAAATGAATCCACTTTGGGGAGGGGCCAAAGGTTATTGGGCTTCCTGTAATATTTAGCCATTTGGGGGGTGGGGGAGAGTCAATTGAGTTTTTACAGCCCCGTACACAGAGCAGGTCTCTTGCTGCGAGCTGCCGTCGACAATGCTGGTGCTTGAAAGTGCCTTTGGATTTTGGTTTGCAGGCACCTCAGAATAACCTCCCAACTTTATTTCACAATCTCACGGTTAAATTTGACCTCCAAAGCTCCTCTTACAACTAAGTTAACGAGCCTCGTTTGCCTGCTTTAATCCCTAGCTGATCAGAAAGGCTGACTGCTCTTTATATTCTGACAGCGATGAACTGACGGCTCCATCCCCCCCAACATCACCCTCATTGTCACCTCTCACAAACACATTCAACAGTCAAATAAAAAGACTATAGGTCAATTTCACCATGCACATATCAGGATGCACTGCTCATTCAAGCGAGCTAGGATTTGGACACTCTTGTGAAAACCCATTTTAAAAACTCAACTGAAATAAATCAACAAAAGGTGTCTATTCACTTCAGAGAAAAGAGTGTACAGTTCACCTCTGGCTAAGTTTGCCTCCCTCTGTTGCTTTGAATTCCTGAACATGCCCCTGTTGAGCCGGGACTGTGGGAAACTGAACATTCTGGATTTTTTGTTGTGGATGAAACCCACAGAAAAAAGCTATAGAGTTATTCTGACCTCTGTTCTTACTTTGCTGTGCGGAAAGTACCTGTGAAGAGTAAAGCAAGATTGGGTTCTCTGTTTTATTGTTTCTGCTCATAAACACTGATGTAGGATCCGTATTCACGCTGCAAATGGCAACCCTTGTAATTTTAATGGAAGGTGGCTACTGATCCAGGGTCAGTGAATGGAACTACAAATCATGTGTGTTTGAATTTCTGTTCCCTGTGTCAAAAATGTTGATGAGAGGGCAGAGAGAAGGCTTATGTGAAATGTTATGTGGCCAGACAAGAATTGGAAATACTCTAAGAAGTATGCCAAATAGAGAGAACAGGAACCATACTGGCCTTCACGATAATACATTTACTAGAGTACTACAGTACATTTTCAAATGACAAAATAAGTGCAAGAAATGAATGTAAAATGGTGCAGTTTTCTGTGATGAGGGTCGTAGGTGCTGAGCGCCCGAGTGTCCAGAAGTCAGGCATTTCTTTCAGGGTGAAAAGCTGTCCAATCCGAGCTGACTGCAGTGAAGGCAGGAACACACCTGCAGGAGAGCTCCCTGTTTAGCTGTTTCTCTAAAGGGGACGTAGCATTTTAATTAAAGCCGCCAGTGCTGGCAGAGGCCAACGCTAGTTAACTGTGACACGCATTTTTTCCTCTAATACTCCATATTATGCCCATCTATGTGCATAAATGCACTCATACGCCTATTTCGCTGCCGCATAATGATAACAACGTGCAGGCAGAGAGTACGGGGCCGATAATGGTACAGGCTCCTGTTTTGCGAAACAACGGGAAAAAATAGCGACAAGCGCTGTGCTATTTCCCACTCTCAGCCAGCCTCTGGCTCTTAGATGCACAAAATCTTTCAACAGATATTCAAGTCCCTGAAAGCAGGGACTGGTATTGGCAGGAAATTTGGAAAAGTCTGCAGAATCTCTGTCGCTCAAAAGTGCCCATAGTCATTTAACATAACAGACAGTGACACTCCACAGTGTCATAGTGGTATGAAACTAATTAGACTTTGCCAGTACATTTTAGGAAGGGGAAGAAGCAAGTGAAAGAGAAATCGGGAGAGAGCGAGAAAGAAAGTGAAAGAGACAGATATATATATATATATATATGTGTGTGTGAGTGTGTGTGTGTGGAGAGAGAGAGAGAGAGAATGGGAGAGAGAACTATAGGAGGGGAGGGGAGGGGAGAAACACAGGAGCTCACTTTAGCTGTGTGATGCATGGGCTCCCGGTCGTCGGTGGATTTCATAATCTCGGCTAATTGCTTGTCAGCAGAGGTAACGCTCAGCCATCCGTCTGTTATGTAATAGCTCGGAGGCTTTCTGTTCCCGGGGGATGTGTGTGTGACAGGCCTTGAGCTAGTGTATCTGACTCTGTGTGTCCTACAGCAAAGTGCTTTTACATGGACAGGACACAGACAGATGCAACTCAGAAACGCTGATGGATATGAGCGCTGACAGCTCTTTACACTGTCCTGAGGCACTGTCAGAGGTGTCCTCACTGGCAATTAACACAGTCACCTTCATACTCACTCCCTAAAACATTTACCTCAAGCATCTCCACCCTCAAACCTCAAGACCCAACACACTGAAACAGGTGCAGTTCAGTAGCAAGATCGCCATTTTAAAATTCAAAACAAAAATTAATGAAGGAAGCAGCTAGAGCTAAACATCTACAGTACTTTTCTACTGTTGGGAGACCACAACTCCCTCAATACGTAGGCAATACAATGCAGACCGACGTCAAGAAGAGAGAATGTCAAGAGGAAGTGTGGCAGATGAGAATAGGGGTGATACAGAAATGAAGGCACAGCGATTGAGGTGCACCTGAGTTATGCTGACCCTCACAGTAATGCCCACCCATGGCCAAGAACAGCACTTCCTAAAAAAAAAACTTTTTTTTTTTACGTTACAAAATCTATGTACCTAAATGTGACATCACTTAGGGAATTTGCTATTAATTGACCATGTGACCAGGGTTTCGGCCATACAGGAGAGTCAGAGAGCAGTCTGTGGAAGTAAGTACTGTCTGGATAATGCCCAGCAGGATATGAAATGAAGATCATGTACATTTTCAACAATAATGCAGTCCTTGTAATTGTAAGAAAAGGTTAGCAAGGATTGTCAATGTGCTTGTCATATTTTAGTGCTGCTTGTCAGTGTAATGATGCATACTGTATTTCTAAGGCAGAATACCAACATTAAACAAACAGAGAATCCAAAATTGCTCTCCTGGTCATGATTGTAGTCTTTGCCATCACTCCCTGTTGAGCAGAGGGGAGTTTAATAGCCCTTTTGAGGCCATCTTAGGTCTGTTCGCCATTTCACACAACTCAAGTCGCTCAGAGCTTCTCATGTCAAAGTACTACACTTGCGCTAACTGTAGCTGTGTGCTGTTCTGTGTCATGACAACCATACAGCCAAAAGCTTTTTTTTTTTTTTAAAGGGACTTGATGATTGGCAGATATGTGAATATTTGAGCAGTGGCACCATTCTTGAAGGGCTGTAATTATTACACTGTTCAGTCAACAGCTGTAAACATCCTCAAATGAAAGCTGACAGTCAACACATTAATGAGGTTATTTACATATGTGTGGAGTAAACCATGAAGGCATCACATCTCTTCATATCTGCACCACTGTCCAAATATTTAAAGATCTCCCTGTATTTTGATTTAGACTTTGTGATCTGAGGCCTGTCTGAGCCCTTAAGTTTGATACTCAAATCCAAGAAAGATATACACAGAGTGCAGCAGACGCCATATAATTAGCCCACCAGAGATTTCTTCTCTTCAACGCTGCAATTACCCACTATTGACAAAGCAACAGTTCCAGATACTCTTTACAGACCTATTCCCAACAATCAATGAGAAAGGATGTAAATGAAGCCTAAACCCTGGTGTTAAGTGCTGCCTGAGCATCCTGGTTTTTCAGTTTACGAGTGTGCCTTTTAGACTACATAGGACATCCTCATGATTGCATCAGAGTAAGGATTCTTCCACATTGACACAATGGGTAAACTCTGCCTTGTGTGGTCTTTTTTATGATAGTATATTCCCTATACGATATATTCAAGGATAATTTTTCCTCTGAACTGTATGAGTCAGTCTTATTGTACCACCGTAGTGAAAGAGACTGAAGTCTGCGAAGACGTTGAGAGAGCAAGACAGCTCTGCATTGGAAAGGATACAGGAAAAGGAAATAGTAAAAGGGGGTAAAGGATCAAGAAACGAATACCGCGGTAGAGGCTTAGGAAAGCATAAGGTAGTAACATTTCATAAAACAACAAAAAGTTTTGTTGAATTTTTGCAGAAAAGGACATGACAGTAAAAGTAATAAACAATGTCACAGTATTCTCTTAAAAAATTCAATTTTTTAACATTTGTTTTTCTTTTTTCCAGTAGACCATATCACACAGTGATAACAAAGAGATGAGAAACCTACGGCCACATTAGCTTTCGTGCAAATCACGGACACAGCCACGCCGCATAGTCAAGGAGATCAAAGCATGACAACGCATACAAAAATATAGAAAATCTGAGGCACGACTCACCTCTTCTCCGCTGCATCACTGAAATCTAGCATTTCTGTTTTTTTGTATATTTTCCAAGTTTTTTTTTCTTTTTTTACCAAACCTTGCACTTCAAGCACTGAAGGGTTACCTCAAGAACATTCCACTTTTTTAAACTGCGACAGAGTTCTTCCACAGACAAATTCAGGACAGCAAAATCTATCTTCCCTCAAACCCTCAGGTGTATGTTCTCATGATCAGAATCGTAATAATTATCATAATAACATCATGTTGAATGATAGAAAACTAGTACAAGAAAAGCATACCCTTATTTTGTTAGTCTGTGAGAAATATTTTTAAAAGACATAATGTTGTCAGTTTAAGAACATTCCAGCATTTGCTTATAATTGGTAGAGACAGGTTAATAGATTGGCATACTCAGCAAGCCATGCCTTTCAAGGAGCTGCAGTCTTTCGCTCAGGGGGAGGGGGGGCGCGAGGGAGTCGGGGTACAGGATGCAGTACTTGGACTTCCTGTGAAGACGGTTTGGGCAGATGGGCAGGAGAGAGAAGTGAGGGGTGGAAAATGAGAGTAAAGGGTTGGAAGTTGGTTCTATAACAGTGGGAAATGCAAACTGTGCTCAAGACCTTATCAGCCCATTCATTTCAGCACTTGCAATACATGCAAAAGATATTGTCAGCTTTTTCAATTCATTTTTGTTCATCAGCTTTTCTCCCCGTTTTTTCACCTCTGTGTGCCCTCAATCCTTTGACCAAACCTACAGGCGAGCGGTTTGTGCCAAAGTCAGAGGCTGCAGTCTGTCCCTCCCCATTGCTGACACAACGATTGTTTGGACGCCGCGAGACAAAAATATATCAATACAACGCAAACCGAGCAGGAGAAGGGGAGGGGCGGAGTAGGAGAAGGGGGATAAGAGAAGCAAACACTGAGTTAGAGGGACGAGAGGAAATTGAATGGTCAGAGATCAAAGGAACATGCCAATAAATTTTAAACAGAGACCATCGGTAGAGAGGTTGGTGAATTTTGGGAGGTGGGGGCAAGAGGGTGATGCAGGACATTATAAAAACCAAATGAATTTAACCCTGAGGGAGGAGAAATCACTGCCCCGGCTCCCTCCGTCCCTCGTCTTCCTCTTCATCTTCCTCCTCCTCCTCATCTTCATCATCCAGAGACACCACCCCAGAGGAGGCCACATCGGAGACCTTCCTGTGACCGTCGTACTCCGGTGGGAGGTCCCGGCACACGCTCTCGTAGTCCTTGCAGGGCAGGTCATCGTCCTCTGCCGGGGACAGAAAGGACTCAGAGTAGGAGACAGAGAAGTTGGAGTCATCTCCCCGGACCCCTCGCCTGAGGCTGCGGAAGGCGCAGTCCCCGCTGGCTCTTTGGAGCCTCGCCAGCAGCTCCTCTCCACCCTGCAGCGCCCCCAGGATCTTGGCGGCCAGTTCGGCCGGAGAGGACGAGGGGCAGCCCAGGTCACGCAGCAGCGGGTGGTCCTCCAGGCTGCAAAGGCTGGAGCAGAGGGTGTCAGGCGAGCCACCGGTGGGTGAGTGCTCCGCGCTGCCATCCGCCTCACAGGGCGCCCTTGACACAAGCTGCTGGCACACGTGGCTGTGCAGCAGGTCACGCAGGTAGTGAGGATACGCTACGGTGTCTGACAGGGAGACATACAGAGGAGGAAATAGTGAGGGCTTCATCAACAGAAGAATAGCACACAGGGGCTCAGCAATCAGGGCTACAGGAGCGTTATTCAACCCGAACGACATGCAAAAAACCCCAAGGACATAAACAAGCAGCCATGTGGCTTAAACAATTGTCTTAAGCATTGGATCCCTAACTTGTCCTCAAATATACCTTGCTGGACTTAGGTATTCAATATGTTCCACCTGAGACATACCTAATGCATCTAATCCAGAGCTTGAGCTGTTGTATCAGGTGTTGCTTAGGTTCGAGATGGACCAAATCAAATACCTGGATATGGCTGAGTTGACACAAAGGGAGGTTTGGAAACCAATGGCCTGAAAATATGATTTAGCATGTGAAAGTGTAGGGAAACACTGAATACACAAGCTTTTTTCATAGTTTGTTATGACTAGACTGGAGAGAGGGTTCGTCGAATAAGCCAGGAAATTGCGCTTGCGGGCAGTCGGAAAAGCGTTCTCCACCCTCCCACACCCTCCCCTCTCATCTGCCGCAGAGGAATCAAATTAAACTTTCAGGAGGGATGAATGGCGGAATATCAAATTGCGCCGTGGAACAAAAAATGTTTTCAGAGGAGGAAAGTAGGGCAGTGGGACAATAGAGGCTTCATGCCATCCAGAGGCCTTGGGGAGGGGTGGGAGGTTACTGTGTACAATGAAAAGCTCAGTGCCAAGTGATGCAGTGATAAGATGGGGTGGGGCGGTGCACTGCGTGCCACAGTTTGAAGCCACAACACTGGCTCTGCAGTATCTCTTTTCTCTATATGGAAAATTGGCATGGTGCTCATTCTAACCTTGCGATCTTTCTGATCAACCAAGAGTGAGAGACAATGTGCATGCGTTTGTGTGTGTGTTGGGGTGTGTGTGTGTGTGTGTGAGTGAGAGAGAGAGCAATAGAAAGAGGAACATGATATAGTTTGAGCGAGAATGGAGGAAACGGCTAATGGTTAAATGAATACAATTCAATTATCAGGTTCTGATGGGTCAGTACTAATTAATCACACTAATTATTAATACAAGATTCCAATTACACTCAAAATTTTTCAGATGTAGACACAGAGACATAAATGAAAACACCAGAAAAGTAAAATGATTGTGAATGCTGTCACCCTTCTAAGCCGTAGTATAAGCCTCTCTGCCATCTGCTTCAAAAGAAACCTTGAGTTGGTCCTTTCGTGTGAGTGGCCATCAGTATGCCTACATGCAGTATGTGTGCATGAAGTAGGTGCACACCTGTGCTTTGGGTGTTGTTGTGAGGTTCGTTGGCTGGAGGGAAATCTTCATCATAGGAGTCATCGTTGGAGTCCTCACCGTCCACTGACGACCAGGCTCGGAGCTTGGCTTCTGCGATAGCAAACTGCTCGGCTACACCTGGTGAGTATATCATCGAAGCACTGAATTGACAGAATATATTTGTAGATGTGAAACAGGCCTAATACCGTACACACCCATATTTCAAGGATACTATAAATATAGAAATACAGGACTGGGTGTTTTGAAATATGAGCCCTAAAAGAGAACAAGAGAATCTGGTAAACACGAGGCAAAGCACTTTCCAAACATGCCCTCAATCACTGTCCCTACTCACTGCAACATTATATTTGATTCTGAATTTCTTGTTCAAAACTCACAAGTACACAGACAGGTGCTCATATTTATATCACCTGCAAAATTTTTTGAAAAAGGACTGTCCACAATGAAAACAATAACCATGACTATAAAATTATAGCTGTAAATATTGTTTTAACTCAAGCGGATAGCGAGGTCCACACCACAACTGTTGTATAATGATAAGAACATGACCACCTGCTCTGTTGCAGACCAATTTTAGAACGACTCTTTCTTCCAACTGAACAATTAAAACACCGACAGCCAATCAAAATCCATCCATTAAATGTGCTTATCTTTCTGAATCAAAGGCACATTATTACTGACGCAAATTCTGCGTCAGAGAACTGGGTCATTACTCTCAATGGGGACGGCTCTTACTCTTTGAGGCTAGGTGCCTGTTTAACTCAAACCACCCACAGTAGCGAGGCCCAGCCTGGAGCGATCTTTAAAAAAACCGTGTGCTCTGCTGAGGGGAATGGAGGACTTGCTGACCACCATACTGCGCTTCACCAGTCATTTGAATCATGGGCACTGGAGACCTGGGAACACAGGGACCAGCCTCTCCCTCCCTGTTCCTCTGTGCCCCCAAGAGCCGGAAGTGACACAGCGCTCACCTTCTGCTCAGTGACCGAAGCGGACATGACGAGGCAGGGCCACCAGCCGCTCACGAGCCCGGGACGTCACCCCCTCTCACTTCCAACATTATCCGCATTGACACTCCCTCTCTCTCATTTGTGCTCCATTCATCAATGCCCTCGAAATTCACTCATGCATTCACGTATCGATGTGCGCAGCAGTCGGGTCGTTCTCTCCATTCATCGTTCCTCAACCCTCATCTACGGTGGAGCCCTGGGTGCCTTTCATGACTGTTACAACCAATCAAAAAAACGCTGATTGCCTTTAAACTGAAGCTAAAGTCTGCAGCCCCTTAACTGCGGCAGACCTGCGGAATGGGTCAGGCCCAGCTCAAGATACACTGCAGAACCTCCAGAGCAGAATACCTGCATGGCTCTGCGGGCAGCCTGCTGTCAGACAGACTCACCGAAGACAGAGGAAGGTCATAAATGGACTCTGCATACCAACCAGTGTAAGAGGACAACAACAGTGGGGCTATCGGTATTCGGCCAGTTTCTTGCTGAAGTAATCCTGCAGGTGCCTGAAACAGGGGCCACTGACCAGGCTAATCTTAATATCCCTGAGCTGAGAAACTGATCCACCTCACACTGCAGTGACCGAGCTGTGTGTAGAGGACAGTGTGTTTTGTGTGGGGAAGAAAATACCAAAAGTTGTAATACACTTCTGAAAGCTAAGAGTTGGAGTGAATCAAGTGCTGCTCATTTGGAGCACGTCACGGAGATACTGCTATTACTAGCCGTAAATGGCAATTGTTCTCCGTTCCAACATACTGAAAGAAAATGTCATGCCTGCGAGGGAAAAAAAATTACTTTTTGCAAGATGCCTGCAGTCATGTAGGCACATTCATCTGTGACTAGCAACCGTGATTCTCCCTCAAATATATTTCAGCAAGATGAAGCAATCGGCGAAAGAAAATCCGACCAAATCGCATGGCCCAGCTTTGTAAGGGAACAACTGCAGTCTCAAATCCAAAGTGGGTTGGCATGGTTTTTACCCCCTGGTGCACAGAAAATAATTATCCAGGTCAGCAAGAAGCCCGTAAATACAGCATGACTCGTTTGGAAATGGACTTTACCCCTCCTTAGATACGCCAGAAAGACTTTGAGACCTGAACTCAAAGGAGAGCAGAATTACTCTGCAATAGGCATGGACAGGTGCACAGATATCAGCAGAATCTGGGAGAAGTTTACTTTCAACATCATCTTCATCAAATAATAGAAATATCTAGCGCAAGTCACATTTCCACGCACCATGATGTAAGGATGGAAAAATGTACTTTGTAGTTACTTAAATCGATTTTCACGATTTCTCAAAATTGACATTTTGTGACTTTTAGCCTTGCAGTGTTCAATTGATCTCGCCAATGTATACAAAAATAATCTAAACCGCCTTGAAATAACACTATCAATTAACTGCTCTGTGGCAAGGTTTAATTGCAAGAGCTGGATTTACCACTCAACAATTTCATCTCTGATTCTCACGTAAAAACGCTGATGCTGTGCCCTTGAGTGAGGCACATAACCTGAGTTCCTTCAGCGCATACCCAGCATTATATATTGAACACCCTGTAAAAAAAAAACAAAATCATCTGTGTAAGTCAGTCTGGAGCGATTGCTAAATGCCAGTGCTGTAATCTGACATGATCAATTCCCCAAAGCAGAAATAAAGGCAGGCAGTAGCCCAGAGACCACTAGCAAATTCAAATTTTTCAACTGAACTCACAGGGCTCTTGTATATCTAAGTACTTTTAAGCCTGTGATATCCTCTGTGACTGAATAACTGCAGGATTTTGCCATTATTGTATCTGGGAAAGGACAAATGTGTAAATTTGCTTGGAGTAAACAACTTTGATTTGACCAAATAAGCCAGAGGCATTTGCGTACTCAGAAGTGGCGCGTGAGTACACATTAGGGGACGTGTGAGTTTGACAGTGGCACTGTCCTGCGAATGGCACCTCTGCAGTATTTTCCCGCCTTCTCAGGGTGTGTGTGCAGCGTGTCACAGAGCACGGGTGTGTGTGCAGCGTGTTACAGAGCACGGGTGTGTGTGCAGCGTGTTACAGAGCACGGGTGTGTGTGCAGCGTGTTACAGAGCACGGGGCGGCAGAGGGGAGCAGGATGAAGGGTAAACATCTCCAGCAGGATGTGTGGGGAAACTGAACAAATTGACCTGAAGTAACCCGCAGCGAGAAGAACGGAATTGCACACAATTAGCTCCGTCATGGCACTGAGGGGGGAAACCCTCACTGCTAATTAACCTTGGGAGCTGACAATGGAGGGTCCAGGGAGAGGGACTGAGGGAAATGGTCTGGGAGATGACAGACAGCGGCCACCGACTTTGAGTCAGATAAGAAAAGAGAGGGCACCTGGGGTGAAATCACTAAACTTAAAATGGTATTTCTCTCACAGCAAGGACAAGATGGTGGGCTTAATGCACAACAACTGGTTTAGGTATCCAGCTTAAAGGAATGGAAGACGGGGGGGTTGAGACCAAAAAGCATGGGATATGGTAGCAGAAAGACAGTTAAATAGAGCGGTAGATTCATGTATATATGAGGGACAGGGCCTGAGTTTGGGGGTGATTCCCACCTGCAGCAAAGCGAGCTTCCTGCTCTCCCTCGCTGAGGTCGGAGTACGAGTTGAAGTCGGACTCGAGGGCAGCAGGCGAGTCCATGGGCTTGCACCACCCTTTCCACTCTATGAGGTGCGCCACTCGCCCCTGAGCCATGGCTGTTGGCTTGGTCACATGGTCTTTTACAACCTGGGAGATTCCTGTGGGTGCAGGGGCATTCAGATCACACGTGTCGCAAACAGGTGTGGATGCGTATACGTGCGTGTATATGTGGGTGTGTGTGTCTGTGTGTGTGTGTGTGTGAGTGAGCAAACGTATAAGTCTGCGAGTCTGTGTGTGTGAGTTTGGGTGAAAGGGAGAGATACAGGGTCAGAGGAGAGGAGAGAAAGGGATGGAGGGAGGGAGGAACAAGGAGACATAGAGAGTGAAAGCACATCCGTATATGTACCGTGTAACGATGACCTTGCCAGGGCTGCAATCTCTTGTATGGTAAGCGCTCTTCTTGATTTCGGTAACATCTCAACAGTGTCTTCAGCATTTACCTGCAGAGGACGTATAGGAAGTCAGACCCTTCAGCTCGGCTAAAAACATGCCATCCAACCAGGATTCTAAGACATGACAGGAAAAGAGGTGCTCAGGTGATTTAAAGAGGGATTCATTGCCTTGTTTGGAAGGCAACAGAAAATCAGGAACCAGAAATTCTGGTAATCATTAGACTGAAATCAGAAACACACGGTTGTTGCAGTTAGAACAAACACAAACTGAATGCAGGCTTTTACCAGAGCCTCAGATGTCTCTAGTGCGCCCTGTAGCAGAAAAAGAAGCCTTAAGTAAAATGTGAAAGGAGAGTGGTTTCTGTAAAGAGCATGGCTGCACCCTGGGGACTCACAGAGGGTAAGCCTGACCTTCCCAGCATCCCCATGACCCAGTGCTGTTTCTCAGGCTAAATTGTGCAGCAAATTCCCGTGCATGATGCTACATAGACCACCACAGCACTGCTGAAATGCAACCACTTAACATGGCCTACTTATGTGACCACGTGCAGTCTGCATACCAAAGGGAGACTCTGTGTTATCGATCTCAATGCCTTTCACTTCAGACTCATCCTGCCTTATGTAGTCTTTCCCCCTTTTCTATTTACTGTGGCTGATTTGTAAATAATATGTATACTTTGCAAAAACAAAGTGTAAATCTGACATTGGCTACATGCTCACCATTGCACACAACATCATGACTAGCCACTAACAACGAGGAAAATATGGAAAAGCGCCTCAAGTTGGCACAGGACGCCCTTTGTCAGGATGCAGAGATCCAACCACCACCATCAACATTCCCTGAACACCCACCAGTGCAACCTCGGGGCATTGTATGAAGTTGATGTAAGCTTTCATCTTGTATTACTTTTAATATACTGCGGTCACATTTTGTATGAATCTTGTTTATAATTATTGCCACTGATGGCACACAAAGCCAGGATACCCCTCGTCTATTCATAAGAGTAAAGCATTAGGCTGGAAATACACGGTGGCACAATATGGGGCGACGCTCGTAATACCAACAGTAGGCCTATAGGCAACCGAGCCCCCACGAGAGCAACTCCATTAATCGAGGGTCCCAATGAACATCGGGCGCAGAGTGGCTCACCCTCCATCGCGTAAAACAGCACTCACTTATCTATTGACAAGTTGTCCCGTGTTGGTTTGCACCGACGACATATAAAATATCCATAGGCCTATATATAATGTAATTCGCATGGTCCAGTGAATATCATGAATACAGAATGCATTGACTTTCCCATTGTTATGCTGGGCTCCGGTTGCGTTTAATGCGGTTAGTTCACTGCCCAATGCGCCAAACACACTGTGTGAATGCATCCTGCAAACAAACAAACCTAAAATTAAAATAATAAATAAACATATTTCTCTACGCCAGTCCGTCAACAAATAGAAACATGTAAGGCATTATGCAGGATATGTACTTATTTCACTAGGAAGAAACCGATCAAAGAAATGCACCCAGAGCCAATATACAGTGGAAATGTGAAACTGGCGAGAATTCTGCGATTAACGTATTTCTACCAAGACAGCAGACAGATCGCGCGATGGTACAGGAAAACAAACAGTACAGGTTTCAGATCCTGGACAGCTCCAGTGTTTCCGTCAACAAAATCCACAGTCAAAAGTGGACACATCTGCTGCACACTAGTCTGCAAAATTAATGGAACTACGATAGCCTACACAATATCACAGCACTTCAACAAAATGCCTTTTGGCTAATAAATATAACTGATATTACGGAGTCCCGATACCTCAATGCCTTCCTCCGTGACAACGCCCCTGGCTCCATCAAAGAAGAGCTGCCTTTCCTCATAGAGGCAAGCACAATTACACATCACGAATATACCACGTAAATGCTCGTGCTTTTGCAGCCTATTTGCTTGGCTGAGGAGTGAAATGGATCTATGGTCTCCCAACTTTCCACTAAAGGTGCATTTCTATAGCAACTCGTCACCATGGAGCGATTTTTCTCCGGAAACGCTGCGTGATTTGCGGGTGACGTCACATGCACCACTTCGACATTCACAGCTGCCTGCATAAACCCTCTATTGCCTCTCCCCGACTCCCACTCCTCGTCTTATTAGTTTGCAAAACATTTTGCGAATGCAAAATAAATAAATTAAAAAAATTAAAAAATACTGGAAGGTTTGATTTGGATGGATGTATAGACGGTATCATATTGAGCAACTTGTTGAACAGGAGACAATGGTCAGTCGACAGGTGTCCCCTTGCGATTCTATGAAAAGTACTGCGAAAGCTAGTCAATCAACTGACGCGCTTCATCTGCAGTCTTTGAAATAGTCTCCGTTGGTAATCGAGTATATGGCCCAGGTAATTTGTTCAAAAGCTCAAGAGAAAAGATCACTGCGCAACATTCTCCCTCCATTTTTTTTACTCTTAATTCAAAGATTAATTTTCCTCCAGTTTATCTGATTCCAAGTAAACAATAGCTGTGATGCATTTTTATTTTCTAAACTTGATTTTTCATTAGGCTATTTGACGTGAGCACGACTAACTGCAAAATACATATAGTGGCATTAGGCCACTGACCCCAACCAATCAATAGTATGGCGATGTTTTTGATATCATCTGTAGCCTACATTTTCAACTCAGTTGGCAATGAGCATTGGTCAATTATCCACCGCCCTGATTCAAATAGGCAGCTTTCTTGAGGCCCGTACATATAATAACGGTGGTGTTTTGACTGCTCCATTAAGTTTCCAAAGTCCGCGTTTGCAAACCTCGAAATAAACTATAGATGGAAAACAGAAAACTGTGTTTGAAACCTCTAGCCTACATTATTTTGAATACAGTTTTGAAGAGACAACAGACGCTCTTCGCTCCTTTTTCATGGCAGTGCGCCCTTAAAGCTACACAACTTCGCAAAATCTACGTGCGCCGCTGATGCGAGGGCGCATTAGTAGTACAGAAATACAGTTCTCAGCCATATAAATCCGGCCAACCATATCTAAATAGCCTGCCTGAGCGATTTAATTCCATTTAGTCGACGGCAAGAACCAATTCATTCAGTAGCATTGAGATTCCGCGCATTAAAAATTAATAGGTAATTACTGCGGCAGACTTTCGAATAATTAAAAAAACTAACAGAACACTTAATAAAAGTAAAATGAATAAACCATTGCGGAATCACTCCTTAGCGACTTCTATAACTTGGTTAATTTGGTAACTATTAAGCTAAAAAAACGTCGAGAAAATAATTTTCTACTCCATATACAAAATTACTGAGCTCTTTTTTGAATTTCTGTCAGCTTTGATTATTTGGTGACTCATTATGTCGCCTTTTTACGCAGTTAACGCTTAAGATAGGCAGGAAACACTGGATATAATCTCCTCCATAGTATGAATTACAGGTTTCTAGACGATTAATTTTATTTAGAGCCAACATGTAATATTCTACTGCTATTTATTGATGACCAGATGACACAATTGGGAAGGGAGCCACCTCCAACTCATAAGCACAATCGTATCACAACAAATAAATATTTAAACATGTTTTTAAATGTTCAATGATTGATTATTCTAAAACATTAAGCCATGTCAAACAGAACAGTGGATTGCAAACTGGATCCTGGGTCCGTGCCCAAAGGAATGCAGTACGGAAATGGAGAAAAGTGGGTCAATCTGAGAGATCAGCACCTCAATGTGGTTCCAGCTTTCTAGCAGAGCACGATGTATAAGTCCCCGTACCAAGCAGGTCCGAGAGTTCCCCAAGAGCGTGAGATCAGAAAAGGAGCTGTCCGCGCTCCAGTCCACGCGCAACGCACGGTCGACAGTCACTGTGAAGACAGAAACGGCATCTCGCTTTCCTCCTCACAATTGATCAAGCCAGGAAGGACACACAAATAGTGTTCAATGTGTTTGAGAGCGCTCAGCAAGCCTTCCATGGTAGCCCAGCTCCACAATTATTATCAGGACTCTGACGGAAATAGCCTCGGCAATTCGTCATACATTTGGTTCGCATCACAGAACTTGTGTTCAAATTCAAATTTGTTTTTTTTTTTTTTGCTTCTCCTTCCTCCATCAAATCAAAAGTCAGATTTCCACCTCAAGAATACATACGACACAGATATTTCCGAAATGGCTGCATGTTATACGGAGGCTGGGTATCATGTAGGGGTACCATGGTAAGGTGTTTCATTCGTGAGGGAGCGGCAGCCCTTTGCTGTTCATGCTGTGCCATGCGGCCAATGTGCACTGAACTGTTTTATGCTTGCTCAAGCTTTGTGCTGCTGCATGAAATGTGCGGGCGTCAGGTGGTTAGATGCGAATCTTGCGGACTTTGGGTTAGCGAGGCTCGCGTTCTACATAGGTTACCGAGGTCATCACTCAGTTGCCCTCCTTAAGACTTCGAATTTCCTTATTTCATAAAAATAGATAGAATTAACAAAACAACCTGGTTTATTCTAACGAAATAAATGCGTAAGAGCGAATTTGGAAGTCCCCTCGCTCAAATGAGATACGCGTGACCTATCAAGGTATTCACCTTGACATAATCTATAGTTTGTATTCGAACCTATGGAAAATAGAATTTAAGGTGCTCTCCCTCTGCTCCCCGTGTTACCGCGTGACAGGCAAGTGAGACAGATGAGAGTAATTCTTCAGAGACTGGAAAAATAATCTTTCTCTCCGAATTTCCTATCTGTAGTTCCGTGTGTCATTATTTTCAAGCCCGACATGAAAATGACATCCTTTCCACTACTGACTATCAAAACGGCAATATAACAGGAATTTTTCGTCATCCGATTCCCTCTCTTGCGCTGTAGTTGGGCGTGAAAGACTGAAACAAACTCTCGTGGTAAGGATAAACCAGATTAGTATTCAGCCAGAAGGGTCGTAACGGGCATCCTTATACTGAGGTAGTTTTGCATCCCGGGAACATTTTCACTCATTGAAGCTGATTTCGCTCAATACAGTTGCTAAATACAATATTATCCTGCCATTATACAGCTCTCTGGGGCTGAACAGCATGATTATAACATTAGGCTACGCTTTTAGCTTGTTCCACAAGCCAACGATGAAAAATATGTATGCTCACTAAAAGTGAACATTATTTTTTTTCTTACAAGTGATGTATGCAACATTTGTTAACCCACCTATAATGTCTGCCCTTTTCATATGTCCATAATTGAAGCAGCATATTTTTTTAATTAAATTGGAAAATTTCGTAAACTTGAAATCAACCACTGAAATTGTTAGAAGCGTAAATTTCAATAATACAGAGCTTCAAAAGTTTACCTGAATTTAGTGATTCATTATTCAAACTCAATGAAATATACTGAGAATTACCGGAATTGCAAAAAAGGAGCAATGAAGCACGTGATTGTGTCTTCCATTCCCTATTGAAAATGATGCGGTTACGTAAAGGTTGAATGTCATGAGAACTCACTATAAATTCATCTCATGCCATTTCAAGTGAGTTTACGATGAAGTAAATGCAAATCCAAGGTGATTCTGCACCAAATCTGTGGGACGTATAACTTGTTTCTTTACTCATCCAGAAACCAATCGTTTCGCCTTATACCACTTGTTAAACTGAATTAGAGTAGCTTCATGAGAATGTGTTTCAATTTAATATGGTTCAATAAAGCAACAGAAGAGGTAGCATGCGAATTACCCCTTTTTTTGTTTAAGCAGGATCTCACGCCACAGATCACCAGTAGACCTTCCCTACAACTCATTACTTGGCTCATGCGCATTGACCTGTTGCTGAAATTGTCTGATTTAAAAGGAATAAATCAGTAAGAGTTAGCTTTCAAATAAAACGCTTTTTTGTACCATGAGTCCATATCTATTCGATGGCCTTTCTGTCCATTCAATTAATATGAATAATTAATCTTTTCTGGTGCGTAATTGCATAGAGATTCCATATCTCATGTATTGGGTTGTTTGTCAAGGATTGTTAAACAGCAACATGTTGAATTCAACTCAGTCTTATTACACTCAGCTTAAAGCAAAAACTTCGGAACGCAGTATTTGCTTGAAAGACTGCAGAGTGAGATTTATAACCTTCTATCACTTAAGAAATTTTACACTAGACCACGCACAACATCAACAAGTTTACGCCATTTTTTCTAGCAGTCAGAAAATGGTTTTACTTTAAGACGCCCCCTCCCTCTTTCTTTCTTTCTTTCTTTCTCAAACAACACACACACACGCTATTATATTAAACTGCGTAGCTATTTTGGGACTCTTTTAATATTGGTGCGGTAAGAACTTAATTCAACACTCGGCCGGTTCGAACACTAGTTATCGCGTGCCCACAGCCGGCTCCAATTAACCCGCACGAAGCTCAGCAGTCGGTTTAGTTTGAAGAGAGAATACCGTAGACCAATTGTCTATAATCCAAATCCTTACCAGTTTTCCTTTTATCATGCCAGGTTTAAGATGTGCTGCGAAACAAAACCACTCATTTGACAATTTTCCTTAAGTTTTGAATAAAATCATCCGGACGACTTCATCCGACAAATGTACATCGTACTCATAGATATTTCAGTTAGGAAGTGACTGGTGAGATCTCTCCATTCGCGGGTGTGCATTCTGGCACGAACGTTCGCATGCATCGACATACGTTTGTTTTCGTAAACGGAATTTGACTTTAGGCTTGGTGCACTGCTCCCCAGCTCGATCCTCTAGTTGTCATAGTAACAGAACAGAAACCTTTACGGCGCATCCCTATTTCCCCCTGCCTGCCTGAGAAGAATATAAAGAATAACGGTAATTGGGTCAAAACACCACATAGTGATGTCATTGTGACGGGAGATTTGTGCGTTGTTTCCATCAAAGTCCATAATAAGCTCTAAAGATGCAATTTGAACAATACATAAAATTGAATCCCATGTCACCCGTTTAATATCTCAAAATGCTAAATCCTCATAACATTCGGCAAATATGCGCGTTATAAGCAACGATTTTCGGTTATTGTTGCAAGTAGCCTGCATAGAGGTCGCACTGCCGTTGCATAGCCGCGTTAGCCTACCTGTTGCGATAGTATATTCTTAATGGCACCAAATGTAGCGACTGGGTAAGAAAATGAAAATAAATAAATAAATAAATACTTCCACTGCTTTTATTTTTGAAGCGATGTCCTTTGCGTAAGGGCAGTGGTATCATTGGAACAGAAACTGTACAAATAATCAAACATGTATCAAGCAGTTTTTAGGTAGGCCTATGGGATAATAGTATTTTAATAACTGTTGAAAAATCGAATCAAGATATATGGTATTATGTATTTCCGTCTAATCACCTAGTCAGCATTAATAAATATGCCCACCACAAAAAAACAGGAACGGACACGATGTACGTGACAATAAAAACCATTTCTGATGTAGCATAACGCGTCTCAATAAAGAACCTCCTCCTTGTCTAATGTTTGTGTTTGTTTCTGAAAGGCAAGTCAAATTGTGACACGGAACCTTCCTTCAAAGGCTGTCATTCCTTGCCTTTGAACTGATCACAGACAAAAAAATCACATATAATTAGGGAGTAATTAGAAGGTCAATGGTGTAAGTGAAACAAATAAATCCGGGGTTTTTTTATTTTATTTTTATTTTATCGAGGTTACAGAACCGTGAGCTGGTCGTATCTCATGTTTGCGTATGTGATCCTGAGAGTGCGATGAATGTGCAGGAACGCGTGATTTGTCACTCATTCAAGGCCCCATCAAATTAATCACCTTAAGAGAAGGGAAAAGGTGTGTCAAGAGGAAACACGTCGCACTGACGAGAAGTTATTAATTGCTAGATTATTGGAGATGTCGTTGGCAGAAAAAGCACATAAACAACAATATTTTAAAAGGTTGATGTTTCATCCAAAGATGCCTACTTGTTTTCTTTAAACGTGAAAGCTCTCGCTGTATCATTTCATTCATAAGTATGCTACTGATGAAAATAGAAGCAGAATTCCTATTTCTTCGATTTTTATCCCCCTGAAGAATTGATAATCAGCCAGCAAGCGGTTACGAAATGTTTTCACCGATGTAGGCAATAAGCTGGTTAAGCTACTGAAAAGGCAGTAGTAATTCTATCTTACCTTATAGCTAAAATTGGTCATTGCAGTCAGAATCATTGAGCCTGATAAGCTTTTTGTCACAAACATGATCCCGGCCGAACCAAAACACCGCAGCCTGATACTGAGACTGCATCACCTTTGCTTTGTTAGCTCTTCGACAACAACAATTAGCGCACTCGCACTGAAGATCCAAACGCAGATGCTCCAATTGACGTTTCCCATTGACTGCACCAAACCGCAAAACCTTCGTTTGAATCATACCCTGCTGAAAGATACCGCAGACACGGCGCGAGTCAACAGATTCATAAGCTCCAAAAAAAAGAAAGGAAAATTACCCACAGTCTGAAGGAAAGCAGCTCTCGCTAATATATCAAAGAGCCAAGCCAGATTCATCAGAAACCCAAATTGCAATAAACGGTACCCGTGCTTTGAGATTTGAGCGGTACCCGTGCTTATAAAGATGTAACTGAGCAAAATCTGTCTTACCAAGCTGGGTTTTCGAAGCGATACAGCCCATTATCGCGATGTAATTGTTCTTTCTCAGTTTGAAAAATAACCTGTTTCCCGTTCGGAAATGTATGTCTGCATACCTCATCGACTCGTAGTCCCTTTCCCTCTTCTTTCCCTAAAGGATTCCCGGTGAGTCCTGCAAGGAGATCGACGAGCTCGCCTTTATGGCGGCGAAAAGTCCAGCCACTTGGTTCTTATTCTTTGCTTGAAAATTTTATTTTTCTCTGAAACGGCATAACTTTGGCGGGATAATTCGATATCAGTATGGATTTCTGCCCCTCTAGTCCGTTAAACTTACCCCCCACTCGCGCTTATGACTACGTCACCAGCGGAAAGCCCGATGCATCTGTTTCAGCACTACTGCCGTTGGACAGCGATTGCAAAGACGTGCTCAGGAGCAGCATTGGTCAATGACGGAGAGGTTTCCTTCAACAGTCGCTTGAGAGTCTCTCACACTAGAACGGCATCTAATCTTTGATAGCCCCGCATTCTGTGCGTGCGCTACCGTCATCGATCCTTAAGAAATGACGAACAAGGAGCATTGGTCCAATATCCATGTGTAAACAGGCAATATAAATCAGGTTTCGCTTTTTATTTTTTTAATGGGAGCGGATTCAATCCTGATTGGACAAAATCACCTAATCGACCGGCCTACTACAGCCGTTCGAGACAGAAATTGAGAGCGAGAGAGAGAGAGAGAGAGAGGTAGGGGGCTTTCTACAGGGGAAAAAAGCATTAGTTGCGACTAAAGTCACTTTAAATAAGAGCCTCTATACCAGGGCTGCCCAACCCTGTTCCTGGAGAGCTACCATCCTGCAGGTTTCTACTCCAACCCTAATTCAACATACCTGATTCAGCTCAGCAGTCACCAAGATCTCTAACTGGGAAAGCAGGTGTGGTTTGCTTTGATCGGGGTGATAGCCTTCAGGATGGTAACTCTCCAGGAAGAGGGTTGGGCAGCTCTCCTCTATACTCAGACAGTTGGTAATTCATCTAATGATTCAAAGCATAAATAAAGTATTATACTTATCTTTAAGCACCCTTTCTGCTAGTGCTTTGGTCTTGCGGAAATGGCAATGCTATGCCATCAACACATTTACTTTAACCGAACACGAATATGCAAATTACTAGGCCAAAGTTTTACCTGAAAAAAGCAAGCTTTTATTCTATTTCGTTGTGCGCATTCTGAGCTGTTTATGCTGATAATGAGCCTTCACAAAACATCAACTTGTTTAATACAAATAAACAATTGAAGACTTAGCCTATGCCAATTTATTCACTTGTCAAAAAACTTGAAAGAACAAATACAAAAGCCCTCCTGGCCGGTAATCAGTAGTGGAAACCAGAATGCAGTTATACCTGCTTAATAGCGCATATATTACTATGTCAGTGGCATAGCCAGAACTGGAAACTGGGAGGGCACAAAACATCCTTTAATAAAAACAATTAGTCCTAGCTAGTTCTCATTTTCCTTTATTAGCATACTTTCCAGTTATGGAAATAATCAATTGTCAATTGAAGACCGGGTTCTCTTCCCAAGCAATCTAACTGCGCCAAAATAATGGGGAAAATTCAGTATAGAAATGTTTTACATATAAATAAAGCTGAGCTTTAATAAAGACAAACTGCTCAAGAACTTCTCGCTACCTTTTCGGCACATCATGCAATCTAACCTGCATTTCATGACCATATATATTGTTGAAATGAAATAAAAGACCATTTGAAACACCTTTATACAATTTTGAATAACGCTGAATTAAATATACCAAATTGCGTGTCCCAATGAATGATTGTCAACTTTCCTTAACAGGGAGAACTAGCAACACCTGTTAGCATGGATCGTTTTTCCGCAGTAAATGTGTTGTTAGTTTAGAAAATGATTAAAAACAAGTCAGGACTAATAATAGTTTTAAAGGGATGTTCTGTATCCAACAGATTTTCAGTTCTGGGTCCGCCCACCCATGTACAGTACTGTGAAAAAGTATTTGCCCCCATCCTTATTTCCTGCATATTTGTCTCATATAAATTTTAATATGAGACAAAGATAACCCAAGTAAATACAAAATTCAAATGATGACTTCATTTATTGAGGGGAAAAAGCTAACTGGCTAACTTTCCAAACCTAACTGGCCCTAGGTGAAAAAGTTATTTCCTCCTAGACCTAATGACTGGTTGTGACAACTTTAGCAACAGCAACTGCAATCAAGCATTGGCAAGACTGGCAATGAGTCTTTCACATCACTGCGGAGGAATTTTGGCCCACTCTTTCTTGTGGAATTATTTTAATTCAGCCACATTGGAGGGTTTTCGAGCGTGATTTAAAGGTCATGCCACAGCATCTCAATCGTGTTTACGTCCAAACTTTGACTATGCCACTCAGAAACCCTCATTTCGTTTTTTAAGCCATTCAGAGGTGGACTTGCTGGTGTGTTTCAGATCATTATCCTACTGAATAACCCAAGTGCGCTTGAGCTCACAAACTAATGGTCGGATATTCTCCTTCAAGATCATCTGGTAGAGAGCAGAATTCATGGTTCCATCAATTATGGCAAGTCATCCAAGTCCTGAAGCAGCTCGACCATCACACTACCACCACCATGTTTGACTGCTGGTATGATGTTCTTATGAAATGCTGTGTTAGCTTTAAGCAAGATACAACGGGATGCACACCTTCCAAAAAAAGTTTAACTTTTGTTCGTCAGCCCATAGAATATTTTTCCAAAAGTCTTGGGGATCATCAAGATGTTTTTTGGCAAATGTGTGAGGAGCCTTTGTGTTCTTTTTGGTCGGCAGTGGCTTTCGCCTTGGAACTCTCCAATGGATGCAATTTTTGCCCAGTATCTATCTTATTGTTGAATCGTGAACACTTTAACTGAGTCAAGTGAGGCCTGGAGTTCTTTAGATGTTGTTCTGGGTTTGTTTGTGAACTCCTGGATGAGTACATACATGCACGCACAGCGCCAGTGGCGAATTTGCCAATCTTGGTGTTCTCTGGAAAATGCCAAACATCCTGCACGGGGTTCGGCTGTAAGCACAACCCCCATCTGTGGATGTCGGGCCCTCATACCATCCTCATGGAGTCAGTTTCTGACCATTTGAGCAGACACATGCACATTTGTGGCCTGCTGGAGGTCATTTTGCAGGGCTCTGGCAGTGCTCCTCCTGTTCCTCCTTGCACAAAGGCAGAGGTAGTGGTCCTGCTGCTGGGTTGTTGCCCTCCTACGGCCTCCTCCACGTTTCCTGATATACTGGCCTGTATCCTGGTAGCGCCTCCATGCTCTGGACACTACGCTGACAGACACAGCAAAACCTTCTTGCCACAGCTCGCATTGATGTGCCCTCCTGGATGAGCTGCACTACCTGAGCCACTTGTGTGGGTTGTAGAGTCCGTCTCATGCTACCACTAGAGTGAAAGCACCGCCAGCATTCAAGTGACCAAAACATCAGCCAGAAAGCATGGGAACTGAGAAGTGGTCTGTGGTCACCGCCTGCAGAACCACTCCTTTATTGGAGGTGTCTAGCTAATTGCCTATAATTTCCACCTGTTGTCTATTCCATCTGCACAACAGCATGTGAAATTGATTGTCAATCAGTGTTGCTTCCGAAGTGGACAGTTTGATTTCACAAAAGTGTGATTGACTTGGAGTTACATTGTGTTGTTTAAGTGTTCCCTTTATTTTTTGAGCAGTTATTCGGGCACTTTGCTTTTTAAATCAAGGCGTTTTCTACAGAAATTCGAGGATTCAAAGTGCCTTCTTAGTGCTTAAGCCGAAGGATACGAAGAACGCGAGCTGGTTTGCTAAACGTTAATAATCATCATAGAAGAAGATCTCGCTTTTCTTTAAGTGGTGTAGGTCACTGACGACCGCTCGACCGATATTAAAGGTGGAAAAAGATAAATCAATCCATTCTGTGAACCTCGGTGTTTGCTTTTTGCACTTCCTGCAATATAGCACTAAGTCAAATTTACTACACTCCGTGCCTGTTTAAATTTGACTACAACTAAGAAAACAAAGATTTGCAACGAGTATTCTCAGTTGAACGAAGGAAATGCAATTTTGCGTCGAAAGGACGCGTTCTATTCTCGCCTTATTTTAACGAGAAGTGGCCACACCTGATAGTGTTGAAAGTAATAGGAGTTTACGTAATATTTATTTGAATGAGTGAATCGAGACACTTCAATGCCAAGCATTAATTTAAAGATAAGTACTGTGCCTAATGTATTTTCAGCTCACCAGCACACAATGTATATTGACTTTTATATCTTTCTGACCAGCGGCATTAAAAAGTGTCCTATATATGTATTTATTGATTGATTTATTTATTGATTTAGGCTAATGAGTGTCATGAGAGATATTGTCCGCAAATGGAATATATATATAGCCTATAACAAAGGGCTACATTAATGTTCAAAACCTAGTTTCAGTAATAATTTTTGTACGGCAGGCTTCTGCATCATAGCTACATTTTTGAGGGAGAAAAGAGATTCCTGTGTTTTTCTGCGGAAAAAATTAATTGCTTGGTTGAGCGGTCTCACCGGCCATAGCGCAGTAATATTAGTGGGTTGAGTGAAAATCTCAGGGGGAAGGGACAGATTGACTGGTTGCAAGATGCCAATGGCACCATACGAAGCGAACAGCTGGGAGGAAGAACCTGGAGGAGCGCACAAGACACATCCCTACGACCTCTGACAGTTCAGTCCAGTCATTGCGGTTGGGCAAACGGTTGGAAGTCCAGAACCCTTTGCGATATTTGCAACGGAATAACCAAGCTCGATTTTGTTCTTCATCCCATCCTCATAGGAAGTGGCTATTCGCACCGCAGTGGGGTGAATTGGGGGAAAGAGATCGGCTATCTGCACCCCGGTCAAGAGAAGCAGTTCTGCTATTCGCACCGCGGTGGGACGGATAAGAGAAGCACTTCTGCTATTTGCCCCGCAGTTGGGCCGATAAGAGATTTAATTTTGTAATCTGTCCCTCTCTTTCAGCTTTCGCGCTGAACAGCCGCGGGGCGAATAGTCTCTTCCTTTTTGATAACCTGTTTTGTCACTGACTAAAGACCTACAAGGTACGGCTTGCACAAAGTATCCTTGTGTTGTCGCGACACCTATTGGTCAGATTTCTAACTACAATTGAAAATGAGGCACATGGCCTGTTCTGCTAAGTATGAGAGAAATATTCTGATGCTGGCCTATTGGAAGATTGGCAAGCCACACGATTCGCGGCATAGAACATTGATTTAAGTCTGTGGGCTAAATCAGTTGAAGAACTTTACTCAGATAGCCTGATCATTTGTGATGGTGGAAAGTCGTATTATCAACATTTTGTATGATAGTGACTGTCAATGGCTGGCTTCGCTTCTCGTCGCACAAAAAGTCAGTTCAGATTCGTAAACAGCATTTGATAAGGGTTCAAAACAATGAATTGAGCAGTTTAATAATGCAAAAGAATCATCCGAATAACTGGAATTTAAAACAGAGCAAAAGCCATGGTTGATCAAGGTTAGACAGCTCAACGTAACAAAGTAAGAATTTTGCATAAGGCTACATGCTATGAACGAAGTAATCAAACGGCAAGTTCCTCCTATTCTCAGTTAACCGTAAGGACTGCGGGGAATCATATAGCAGAGACTGGAATGGGAGAAAAAAGACGCATCTTATCTGCAGATTCTGACTCTTACAGGCCTTTACAGACTTCAGGATTGATTCATCTTGGGGTTTCAGGTGAAAAATCCAGAGGGATTTTCATGATCACTCTCTAGCTGTGTGCCCCAGCAAATCAGCACCTGCTCCAGCCCTATGAGTGCGGAAGGACTCAGAGTAACAGCACTAAGGAGACAAAGGTTGCGCTCGAATAGTTTGAAAAGTTCTGCCGTCGAATTCCTAACTACCGTTCCTTAAGCTCGATGGTGAATATCAAGAGGTTTAGAATATATTTCGAGGGGTAATTTCTTAAGGACTTTAAAAAGCTGACCGTGGTGCAACGTGAATTCAACCGCTCTTTTTTTTATACACCGCCTGTCATGCCTGTCATGTTTTCAGATTGGCTGGATGGATGGTGCGTCACTCTAAATATTGCTGCCACAAGGAATTGTGGGATGGCGTTATCTCCTTTCTCTTCATAAAGGAAGGTCCAGTGTACCCTTTGCTAAAAGAGATAGGCCTAAGTGAGGAAGCTTTCAAACACCTTTCCTTCGCATTTAGAGAATTCAAGTAGCATTTATCATTGCTGGCACACAAATACTTTCAGGTTATATCAAAGGAATTTGGAACTGTCCAAAAAAAAAAAAAAAGACTATTCGACACACAGCCTACATTGGATGAACAGTTCAACTCAAAAATTTGGACTCACTTTTCTTGCATAAAAGCACTCAGTTTTTGGAGAAATTTAAATGATTGGACTCGTGTTATTAGTCTCAGATAGCACAAGGTTAGGAGTAAATAGTCCTAGATTTAAACGGAGCAATCTTTATATTGTCCAGTGTTTAGCGCTTCTTAACCCCATAAAACCTACAGACCTTTCAAGGCGTTAATAATGTCATTATCCTGAGCTGTTGAAAACCAATCATGTGGCAACTTGTTTGGTAGGTTTTCAACGACATCTGATTTTAATATTTTGCATCATTGGGCCTATAGCGCTGAAAGGGTTAAATGTAGCAGCTGTATGCAAACCTGTGTAACTTCAGTCCTACAGAGCCCTCCATAATTATTGGCACCCCGGGTCAAGATGTGTTCTTTAGCTTTTAATAAATTCAGTTTTTTTCTAAATAATATAGGACCACAATGAAAAAAAAAGTGGAAAATCCAACCTTTCATTCAAGTGCATTTATTCAGTGGGAAAAAAATCCCACATTATGAAATAATTCTTTTACATCAAATCATGTGTGCCACAATCATTAGCACCCCTGATGTTAATACTCTGTACAACCCCCTTTTGCCAACAAAACAGCACCTAATCTTTTCCTATAATGTTTCACAAGATGGGAGAATACAGAAAGAGGGATCTTCAACCATTCCTTTTTGCACAATCTCTCTAAATCATCCAGCGACCTGGGTCCTCTCCTCTGCACTCTCCTCTTCAGCTCACTCCACAGGTTTTCAATGGGATTGGGGTCTGGGGACTGAGATGGCCATGGGAGGAGCTTGATTCCGTGTCTGGTGAACCATTTCTGTGTAGATTTGGCCACATGTTTAGGGTCATTATCTTGCTGAAAGACCTAGTGACGACCCATCTTCAGCTTTCGAGCAGAGGCCACCAGATTTTGATTTAAAATGTGCTGGTATTTCAAGGCGTTCATGATGCCATGCACCCTATCAAGGTTCCCTGGGCCTCTGGAAGAGAAACAGGCCCACAGCATCACCGATCCTCCCCCATACTTCACAGTGGGCATGAGGTGCTTTTCTGCATACTCATCTTTTTTGTTCCGCCAGACCCACTTAGAGTGTTTGTTGCCAAAAAGCTCTATCTTGGTCTCATCTTACCAAAGCACACGGTCTCAGTTGAAGTCCCAGTACCGCTTAGTGAACTCCAGATGTTTGGGTTTATGATTGTGATTGAGAAAAGGTTTGTTCCGTGCATGCCTCCCAAACAGCTTGTTGGCATGTAGATAGCGCCTGATGGTTGTTTTGGAGACTTTGTGACCCCAAGATGCTACAATTTGTTGCAATTCTTTCACAGTGAGCTTTGGAGAACTTTTTATTTCTCTTACCATCCTCCTCACTGTGTTTGGTGGCAAAATAACCTTGCGTCCTCGTCCAGGCTTGTTTACCACTGTTCCAGTTGTTTTAAACTTCTTAATGATTCCTCTGACAGTAGATTTGGGCAGGTGCAGGCGAGTGGCTATTTTCTTGTAGCCATTGCCTGACTTACTTGAATGGTGTGTTTCTTTGTGTTTCCCATGTTGTAGAGTGGATAAGAGAAATGGCCTCTGTGTCACGTCATATTTATACCCCAGGGAAACAGGAAGTGATGAATTACTAATTAATGTCCCTAGATACTCTAATCAACCTTGTGAACTACTGTAGAAATGACAGAAATGCTTCAATTTCATTTATTTCCTTGGAATTGTTAGGGGTGCCAATAATTGTGGAACAGGTGATTTTGGAATAGGTACCAATAATTATGCAGGGTGCTGTATATAAATTCTACAGGACATCTAAAGGCTTCCAACAATGCAAAATATGTCCTGCTGAAACACAGGGAAATGTGAATAAAAGTATGTACAAGATCTAGACATTTTCCATTTGATGTAATGCTGCAGCCATAAAAATGGGCCCGGGTTTGAACATTTATCCTAATATAATTGTGATGTAGCTTTAGTGTAGCACTGCAAACAGCAGATTCAGAATATGTATGTGACATCTTTCGACAATATGGGAAAAAATGTCTTTTCTGACTTAGAACCTATTCAAGGGAAAAATCAGTGTTGGGGGGTTAAAGAGAGCCATAAATGGCTAAATAAAGGATTTTTTTATTTATCCAAGAAGTGAATTAAAATCAAGATGGTTTGGACTTTTTTGGCAAAAAGATCAAGAAGAAGCAGACTGTGAGAGCAGCATGTCTATGGAAACTTCTCGGGCTGTACTGGTGTGACACTTAAGCCTTAAATGGCTGCCATGTTGAATCAGTGTGCTCAGCATCAATATTGTGGTCATTTTGTGATTTTTGGATTTAGACAATTGTTTCTGAGAATGTTCTTTGTAAATTATAGTTTTCTTCTATATCTCATTGCAGGAAAAAGGAGGGTGTGTCCTCACTTCTGACAAGCACTCACGAGTAGATGAGCGTAGTTATATCTGAAAAAAAAAAAACATGACGTTTTTCTCCTGCTCGTAACCTTGTTCTAATGGAGAGATGCGACTGAGTGCTGTGTGATCTGAAGTCTCTGGTGCTGATTGACATGAGTGAGGCTGATGAATGCTGTAACTTACTGTATGAATATAATCATACAGATTTAATGTGCTTGTGCAGCACAAAGAGCCGCCAGGAGGGGAGTTATGGTAATGATCTCTGTTTAGACTGAAGATCTGTCATTCTGAGCCCACACCTCTTACCAAAGACATTACATGCCCACACACAGTACATGGAGAGCAACTGCACAAGGCATCCAATCTCTCACACTGACACACACACACGCACGCACAGAGGCACATTTGCATGCACATACTCAAACACACACACGCACCCACACACACTTGCACAAACACATGCACTTGCACGCACACATTCATAAAAACTTATACACACACATACACAAACGCACAGACTCAAGCATACACACTTATACACACACGTGACCGCACACACACACACGCACGCACACAGGCAAACACACATGCGCACACACACCCACACACCCAAAGACACTGCAACACCATAATGAAAGGAACATGTAGATAAATTCACTCACTGCATACAGCGCAGTAATCTCTTCAGTTTATTAAAAAAAAAAAAAAACATTTTCAAACAAACAGGCATATAAAACCCACCACTTTTATAGCTACATTTCCTATCCAGCAGTCTATAGCAGAGATCGAAAAGGCTTTGATCAGAGTTCAGTGCTTTCTGTGCCACACTGGCACCATTCAGTGAGGGCTTCACTCTGACTCAGTGCAGTATGGCAGCCAGCAGGGCACTCAGGAAAGCGGCAGCCAATGGCATTGAGAGGGCGCGGTCAGGGGCGGAGCTCCTTGTGGTGAAGGTGCTGGGTGTGGGGGCGGAGGGCTTCTGGGTAACACAGTGGCTCTGGTCGCTCCCGATGCAGGCTGCATAGGCCAGAGCATAAGGGATGTAGCTCTGCTCCTGAACCCCGTGGAAGAGATGAGACATGGGGCCTCTCGCCATCACTGCCACATCCTCCCCTCCGTGCGTCTCTTTCTCCAGAGGGGCAGCTGCCTGTTGGACGTAGTCTTTCGCCCCTGAGAGAGAGAGAGAAAGGGAGATAGAGTGAGAGAGGGGGAAAGAGATGGACAAGGGGCTCAGTATCAGCAGGATACAGGAATGAAAGTGAACTCTGATTCTTTTTGTTATTACGGCCGCTCAAAGTCACTGGCCACAAAATTGGCACTCAAAAAGTACACACATCAATGCTGGCAGAAGATTTGGTATTATCCAAAAGAATCAAGGAAAAGAACAGGGCAGGTATGAGAATAGAGAGCAGGGAGAAGATATTACTGAAAGAGAGAGAATGATACAGGGAGGCGAGTGGGACAAAAACCGTCAATAGTTTTAAGAGTCAGAGGGAGAGGTGTGGCAGGAGACAGGGTTGGACATTTGTTCTTTTCGCAATAAACTGAATTAAAAGCAGAATGCCAGAGTTTGCCGGAGAGGTCGATGCGCTATGATAACCTAAAATTACTGGTATTTGCTGCTCAATGGTGGCTGCTGCAGTCAAAATTGAGAAAAACTCCTTTTCACTGCTCATTATTATTTGCCGGCACAAGTTTTCAATCATTATCCTTTATCAACAATGTGTTAACTCCAAAAATACAACACTGTCCGGTTTGGCCAGTTCTCTTTGTTAACATAGCATGATTAATTAAACTCCTCATTGCCTTGTGAAATTCAGTGCTGTACGCTCTACATTATTCAAAACTGTGGCGCGATTGTTTTCATTTGAATAATGAGGCGCAGGTAGGTTGCTGAATATTCTACAAGCTATTGAGGAGAGAAGCAGTGTTGTTTATCTTTTTTGAAAATGAGGGCTCTCTCGTGAATAACACATTTTTCTGAATTGCATTTATTTTTTTAGTTGCCCTAATAATTAATTCAAAAAGAAGCTGTGTTTATTTGCCAATTCATTATTCTAATAATTGGAAAGCTTTTTAATTAAAGAAAAACTTATTGAGTCAAAACTGATCATCAATTAAAAGGGATTTATCGTGCTTCCACCTTTTTTCAGTTGACCGTTCTCCACTGATTCTGACCCAAGAACTATATAGGATTATTCTATATGCATATGAGGAGGTCTTGAAGTATATAGTTCGAGGGAGGGGACCTCAGGTTAGGTCAGACAGGGGGTAATCCATACAGGAAAGGGCTCCAAGTTTCACCTGTGTCAATCTTCCGGATATCTGGTCGCTTGTTGTTGACAATTTTATGGCCAGGACCATTTCCATACATCAGTGTTGTGTAGGGCAACATGTCTCTTCCAAACAGTGGAGACTTTCCTGTGGAGTAAACCGAGTTTTTCACAAATTCCACACAGCCTCGATATATAAATTAGGCAATCATTTTTTCCAGAATGCAGACACAAAAACATGCATATCATGCTAACGAAAATCTCAGTTCAAACGTACGCACACACGCACACTGACCTTAACCATAAACACAACATCCCAAACCCTGACCCTTAACTCTAAAATAGCTCAGTTAGCTTGTGGGGACCAAAAACTATCCATATAAGGATGAGGACATTTGGTCCCCACAAAAGGTAGGAATACCCACCCACACTCACACACACATTTACACGGGAACACACATACACATGCACAAAGTCCATCGTGAAGTACCAGTTTAGATATGCATCATCCATACATCATCAGTACATGCATGATCAGTGTGGATAAACCATTTCTGTCATCAGTAAAATGAGCAGTGACAGAGCACTGGAGTAGAGTGTAAATGTATGAGCTGAGTTTATGTGCCCCCCTGCTTAGGAAAGCATCTGTAAGGGGACTGAATACTTCCTGGCACTTATGTACTGTGTGTGGGGCCGGCATGGGGCCGGCGTGGGGCAGTACCAGAAGAGCTCTCAGAGCTGTTTGTTTTTGAAAGATCGCCGGGGCAGAAGAGATGTCAAGCTGTTGTTGACATATCACAAACAGAGCTCCAGGACACCCATGCAAGCTCTCAAACCTTGCGCAGTCCTCTCTGTCACACAGCATAATGGAACAGATGGGGTATGAGGGGGGCATTGGCGGGGCCGATGCTGTTTATGACAGGAGAGGAGAGGCAGCAGGATGCACATGACATGGCCATTTAAAACCCATGCTATCTTTTATGAGCAGTGCACAAGCATGCTCTCGTACACCATTCAAAGCTAAAGGGTTGTCATCACACACTTATAATCTGTTTTTTTTTTAATGTCTGTGCTATGAAAGGCATAACTTCATTTTAACACCTCTAGCTACAGAGTTTCAGCGAGAGCCAAAGCTCCTTTTTTAATCCAATACTGGAGTCAAAAATGTACCATTAGTGTTGCATAAGTGCCGATGAATAACCCTTAATCTGTCTCAATTGTGGACCAGCAATGACATTGGACTTATACTGATGTTTTTACACGATATTCTGCATTTTACTGGCTCAGGCAAGCGAGCATAATCTGTGGTTCTCCTTTAAAACATGTATCTGCGGGACACTGCTGATTTTCTCACATTAATTGAGGGCCTTACATGCTCATAACAAGGGAGGAGGAACTTGGAGGTGCATTTACACAAAAAAATAAAAAAATATTGAGGGGGCCTGGATGGTCTGTAGGAGAGTTTGGAACATGCTAAAACAATGCTCTCCTCACTGATTCTGTCACTGCAGTTTCTCTTAGATGGGAGCAGTGGGTGTGGCTGGGCTCATTCATCTGCTGCAGGAAACAGTTTTTTTTTTTTTTCCCAGGTTGAGCTACACAGCACCTTACAACCTACACCCTGGCTCAGAGGTGTATGTCTTGCTCTTTCAAGGGTTTAAGATAAGGTTTTTTTATGAAGCTTCCAGTGGAAATAGAGTGTGAAACGTGCTATGCAAATAAATTTTGATTTGATGAGTTGAGGATGGTGTGTAAGTGGATAAATGTCCAAGTTAATAATGTTGAGGGGTGTTATGATGGAGCATGATGAAGATAAGGGGAGAGGAAATCTGTGTCCACCTATGATCAGAGATTGTGACCTACCCAGAATGCTGTTTCCTCGGAATGGGTAGCCGTTGAAGGAGAGGGAGTGGGAGTGGTCGGCAGTAACCAGGGTGAGCGTATCGTCCTCACTGGTCAGTTCCAGCGCACGCGCTACCGCGTTGTCCAGTGCTACCGTCTCATGCAGGGCCTTGTACGCTTGTGTTCGGTGGTGACCCTGATCGATTCGCCCTCCTGGGGCACAGCGAGGGGGACCAAACTTATCAGCCTGCCACAATTTCCCCAGAGAATCTGACTCATCAGTCTCGGCCTACAACAGTGACTGGATATACTGTTCCCATGGTGCCCATCCAGGCGCACACACACATACACACCGGACTTACTCTCTCTACAGGTTACAGCTAATTATGAACAGTGGACATGTTAGCTGTCATGATTTACCCAATTAAAATCCACTGAAACTTTAGCAGACAATGCTTTCATCCAAATACAATCCATCTCTGCTAATTAAAGAGCTGAACTTAGGTCCCTGCCTTGTAGTACGAGCACATAAATTAAGTTGACAGGAGATCTACTGGGATGCGTCATTTCAGGAGCCTCCTATTGTGACACCATATGTTGCAGGCTATTTTAAGATTCTGTCTGTTATTAAGCTGTAGTGAAGTTTCAACAATACAGTAAAGTCCCAGTGCACACATTAGATTGAGGCCACCATCCTACGTTCAAAGGAAATCCCCGTGATAGTGATATAGCCTCTCGGATTTCCAGTATGGATCATAAACCTGAGCCGTATCTCGTGGTTCAGTTGGTTCAACACACAGCGCTACGTACAAGAACATTTTGTGCCGCTCTCCTATTGTTTGTTGAGACTGGGGTGGGGGAGGGTGAAGTGAGCAGAGGGTGTGGTTGGCTGAGTGTTTGATTGACAGGGTGGCTGGCCACTGGTGTTCATGCTTACCTTCCACCAGCAGGAAGAATCCCTTTGGGTTTTTCTGCAGGATTTTGATCGCTTTTTCTGTGGTCTCAGTGATTGAGGGGTCCATTTTTGGGTCTCTTTCTGTCTCAAAGCGCAGGTCTCCGGGTTCAAACAAAGCTGTCATGTGTGGGTAGCAATAGTCAGGGCAACAGAGGCAAGAATAGATGTTTATGTGTGTCGGTATTCATTTTTATCTCTGTGTGTGTGCATTCATCAGTACATGAGTGAGCTTGGGTTGTGTAGGCATCAGTCTGCATGTTTCAGTGTGTGTGGCAGGGTCCAGAGTAGAGAGATGAGAGATGTTAATTTGAGGGGGTACTTCAGAGAACCCACGTTTTACAGTAAAGGGGTGCCTAGAGATATATATATATATATTTTGTGGCAGCTCAGAATATCAATCAACTGGCAGCCCAGAATTCCATGTGTGCCTGTATGCAAGTGCAGCCTTGCAAGGGCATGATCAGTGTTTGTACATGCATTGGTATATATCAATGTGAATGCATATATTCACAAACATGCAACAACATATATTCACATGTACATTCATGCATGAGTGAGAGAGGCAAAGGACAGATTGAAATCTATTTATCGTATCAATTAACGACAAAGGTAATTTGAATGGTCGCCATTAGAATATGTGAAAGTTCGTGCTCAAACTCGGTGATGATTGTTTGCGACAGCGAGCGGGACTCACCCATTAGGTAGTCTGTGGTTGCAGGGTCAACAGCATCAAAGTCAGTGCGGTTCCAAACGTAGCGAGCAACCTGCACAAAGGAGGTCAGAGTGAGTGTGTAAACGAGAGACTGGGCTGCCCAGACAGAGCAGGTCCATCCCTCTTTACCTTCCCCTCCTTCATCTTTAACCACTCAGAGATGAGGTTCCGCTTGTCCGTCCTTTGGCCCCCTGCAGTGTTGTCTTTTGGGTATTCGGGGTCCATCGTCCCCTTCGGGGTCATGTACTTCCTGCCACCGCCAATGATCACCTAGAGAAATACAGAGACACACACTACAGATTTTCAACAGACTTTACACCTGACCTTTTACATGCGTAAAGACAAACACACATACAAAACCCAAAACCAGTGAAGTTGCCACGTTATGTAAATCGTAGATAAAAACAGAATACAATGATTTGCAAATCCTTTTCAACTTATATTCTATTGAATACACAGCAAAGACAAGATGTTTTATGCTCAAACTGAGAAACTTTTTTTTTTTTTTGCAAATAATCATTAACTTAGAATTTAAAGGCAGCAACACATTGCAAAAAAGTTGGCACAGGGGCCTTTTTACCACTGTCTTACATCGCCTTTCCTTTTAACGACACTCAGTAAACGCTTGGGAACTGAGGAGACCAATTTTTGAAGCTTTTCAGGTGAAACTCTTTCCCATTCTTGCTTGATGTACAGCTTAAGTTGTTCACCAGTCCGGGGTCTCCGTTGTCCTATTTTACGCTTCATAATGCGCCACACATTTTCAATGGGAGACAGGTCTGGACTACAGGCAGGCCAGTCTAGTACCCGCACTCTTTTACTACAGAGCCATGCTGTTGTAACACGTGCAGAATGTGGCTTGGCATCGTCTTGCTGAAATAAGCAGGGGCGTCCATGAAAAAGACGTTGCTTGGATGGCAACATATGTTGCTCCAAAACCTGTATGTACCTTTCAGCGCTAATGGTGCCTTCACATATGTGTTCGTTGCCCATGCCTTGGGCACTAATACACCCCCATACCATCACAAATGCTGGCTTTTGAACTTTGCGCCTATAACAGTCCGGATAGTTCTTTTCCTCTTTGGTCCGGAGGACACGACGTCCAAAGTTTCCAAAAACAATTTGAAATGTGGACTCGTCAGACCACAGAGCACTTTTCCACTTTGCATCAGTCCATCTTAGATGAGCTTGGGCCCAGCGAAGCCGGCGGCGTTTCTGGGTGCTGTTGATAAATGGCTTCGCTTTGCATTGTAGAGTTTTAACTTGTACTTGCAGGTGTAGTGACGAACTGTAGTTACTGACAGTGGTTTTCTGAAGTGCTCCTGAGCCTATGTGGTGATGTCCTTTACACACTGATGTCGGTTTTTAATGCAGTACCGCCTGAGGGATCGAAGGTCACGGGCATTCAATGTTGGTTTTCGGCCTTGTCGCTTGTTGGCCTTGGTTGTCGGCCTTACAGTGATTTCTCCAGATTCTCAGAACCTTTTGACGATATTACGGACCGTAGATGATGAAATCCCTAAATTTCTTGCAATAGCTTGTTGAGGAATGTTGTTTTTAAACTGTTCGACAATCAGCTCACGCATTTGTTCACTGAGTGGTGACCCTCGCCCCATCCTTGTTTGTGAATGACTGAGCATTTCAGGGAAGCTGCTTTTATACCCAATCATGGCACCCTTCTGTTCCCTATTAGCCCATTCATCTGTGGGATGTTCCAAATAAGTGTTTGATGAGCATTCCTCAACTCTCTCAGTCTTTTTTGCCACTTGTGCCAACTTTTTTGAAACATGTTGCAGGCATCAAATTCCAAATGAGCTAATATTTGCAAAAAATTACAAAGTTTACCTGTTAGAACATTAAGTAACTTGTCTTTGCAGTGTATTCAATTAAATATAAGTTGAAAAGGATTTGCAAATCCTTGTATTCTGTTTTTATTTACGATTTACACAACGTGCCAACTTCACTGGCTTTGGGTTTTGTACATACTGTATCATGTATCACGCATATGTGAGCACACAGACACATACACACGCAAACACAAATACATGTACATACACAATTACACATACATGCAAAGACGAATACATGTACACATGCACACACACTCACACCAAACCACACAGTAGTACAGACAGCACATACCTTTTAACAGTGGTCTCCAATCCTGTTCCAAGAGCGCTACCATCCTTTTGGGTTTTAAGCCAACCCAAAATTCACCACAAAGTCAGTACAACTGATGAAGCTAATTAAAATAAAGTTCTCTAACAGGGAAATGAGGTGCACTTTGCTTTGTCAGAGATAGAGGATGGTGGGTTTCCAGGAAAAAGGGTGGGGACCACCGTTATGTAACATCATACTGAAAGATATTGAATAAACATTAAGCTCTTTAATAATATAAGGTAGCAAAAAATTAATAGTAACAATAGTAGTGATAACAAAATTAGCATGAGTGGAATCTATGAGAATATGTGATGGTTTTTTAAACCTGCCAGTCCCTGCTGGATATCTCAGACTGCGGTTTGAGTGGAGGTGCTCACGTCGATATCGGTGTTGTTGAGCAGCTGAGAGGCGATGTCAGTGCAGCCTGCCTTCTTAGCAGCTGCAGGCATGTCCGCATCAGAGTACCACGTTCGGCTGGCACTGTGTGCATACGAGGCGGCTGGAGTAGCATGCTGAACTCTGGTGGTCGTAACGATGCCCACCGACTTACCTGAAACATGGAGACACCAGAGGAGAAATTATGTGAAAACGGACAAGGACTCATCAACCGCACCATCGTGGACAGGGCTTTTGATGAGGGTCCTCCTCACTCTCAGTGTATGTTGTCATAATGTAGACTAGAGCTGCCCTATCCTGTTCCTGAAGATACCATCTTGGTTTTGATGGAAAACTTTAGAAATCCTATCACATTTATCAGCAAGAAAAATCCTTGAAATGCCACTCAAATTAGCTTTGGAATGAAAAGCTAAAGGACAGTATATCTACAGGAACAGCAATTGGATGTCTCTGAAGAAGACCATATAAGGGTGTTTGTAGTCGTTGCTCTCAAGGACCACAGCTTAGCAGGCATCGTAGCTCAAAGTCAGAAAGCAGGGTGAATTTGATTTAACAAAGGCCACTATTATGTGTTTTGAGCGATGTAGGCTCACGCAGAAACATGAAAGCACAGAGCATTTTACTCCGTGAATCCCAAAGCCTGCTCCCCTCCCCCTCACTGTTAATGTGCTTGTCCCACATATGCACATCCTCATCTTCTTGCCCTTACCTGGGGAATGTCCCCAATAAGTCCTCTCCTTCATAATCCATCCCCTGCTATATAAGCTCTGATGCAGTTTCTCTCAGGATTGTGGTCTCAGATGGGAACCAGATCAGGTGAGTGTGACTGATACCCTCACCATCCAGTCAGGAGTGCAAGGCTAAGGAAGACTGCTGTTCAGAACAGCTGATAACATGAAGAGGTGATAACCTCAAGCTAATGTTTGCCTGATCTCTGTCGAATAACAGAATGGCGGGACCTGATATCAGCGGGAGAGATGCTTGTGTACCGGGGCACTACCTTTGATATTTAGCAGCCACGACAGCGTGAGCCGGTATTATTTTCACCTTGTGAGTCTGTGTGTGTGTGTGTGTGTGTGTGTATACGTGTGTGTGTGTCATCATGGAAAGTTGCCGTTCTAGAGATACCCGTTTCCACAGGAACCACCTCTAAAGCGGTTTTGAGTACTTTGCTAGATATTTATATGTCTATCTGTTTGTCTGAGGACAGATTTTGTCAACATGATAGCATCTCAGCTGTGCAAGATGCAGTTGCAAAACTTTATGGGTGTGTAGCTGAGATCAGAATGATGGCTGAGCAGAAAGGCATTGTGGTCCCAGTGAGGGCACCAGAAGCAGGGGGCAGGGGAAACAGCTAGTGTGATACCATCACAAGGTGGTTTCTTGATTACTTGGTTGATATTTGTATTCACTAACTTCTTCTCTGTAAAAAAAAAAAAAAAAAAGTAAAAAACGAGGAGTTTTTCCTGAGCATGCTACAACCCCAATTCCGAAATAGTTGGGACAAAGTCTAAATTGTGAATAAAATCAAAACGCAATGATTTTCAAATCACACCAGCCAGTATTTTGTTCACAATAGAACACAGATAACATAGCAAATGTTGAAACTGACAAATTTACAATTTAATCCAAAAAATGAGCTCATTTTCAATTTGATTGCTGTTACAGGTCTCATAAAAGTTGGGACGGGAGCCTGTTTACCATGGTGTCGCATCCCCTCTTCTTTTTAACACAGAGTGGAGGCATCTGGGCATTGAGGAGACAAGTTTCTTGAGTTTAACCATTGGAATTCGATCCCACAGATCAGGACTGCAGGCAGGCCAGTTCAGCACTCAGACTCTTCTACTACGAAGCCATACTGTTGCAATAGCTGAAGTATGTGGTTTTGCATTGTCCTGCTGAAATACACAAGGCCTTCCCTGGAATAGATGTCGTCTGGAGGGGAGCATATGTTGCTCGAAAACCTTTATATACCTTTCATCATTCATGGTACTTTTTAAAACATGCAAGTGTCGCACACCATATGCACTAACGCATCCCCATACCATCAAAGATGCTGGCTTTTGAACTGAATGCTGATAACAGGAGGGGTGATCTTTCTCTTCTTTTGCCAGGAGGACACGACGCCCATGATTTCCTACAAGAATGTCAAATTTCGCCTCGTCTGACCACAGGACACTTTGCTACTTTGCTACAGTATATTTTAAATGAGCCTTAGCCCACAGAACATTGTGGCGCTTCTGGATCATGCTCAACAATGGCTTCCTTTTTGCATGATAGAGTTTTAAGTGGCATCTGTGGATGGCCGGTGAGTGATGCAGTGGCGTGTTTGGGCCCGAAGATCAAGAGCATCCAATAATGATCTTCGACCTTGTCCCGTAAGCACAGAGATTCTTCCAGTTTTTCTGAATCTTTTGAAAATGTTATGCACTGTCAATGATGAGACGTTCAAAGCCTTTACAATTTGATGTTGAGGAACAGTGTTTTTAAAGTATTCCACAATTTTTTTACTCAAGCCTTCACACTTTGGAGAGCCTCTGGCCATCTTTACTTCTGAGGGACTCAGCCTCTCTAAGACATCCCTATTATAGCCAATCATGTTTCACACCTAATGTCAGTTAACTGAATTACTAGCCAAATGTTCTTTCAGCTGATTCTCTTATATATTAATTGCTTTTTCAGCCCTTTATTGTCTGTGTCCCTACTTTTTTGACACCTGTTGCAGCAAGAAAAATTGAAATAAGCTCATTTTGTAGATAGAAATGCAATATGTCTCAGTTTCAACATTTGAAATCTTATCTATGTTCTATTGTAAATAACATATTGGCTCATGTGATCTGAAAGTCATTGCATTTTGATTTTATTCATAATTTACACTTTGTCCCAACTATTTCGGAATTGGGGTTGTAGTTTTCCGTATCCCAGAGAAATGATTCTGAAAAATATGTTCAGAGTTTATGCGGAGTGTAAAAATATGTCACAAGACAAAACAATTTGTTGGTCATTCTATACAATATTTTTGAAGTTTGGGTTCGTCGCCTTCAAACGATGATCATTGTCACCGTTACCCTAATGAAGATGTTTCTTTCCATCTCCAGAAAAGTTGGGACGCTATGTAAAAAAAAGTAAATTAAAAAGATACAATGATTTGCAAATTATTTAAACGCTATTTTAATTGAAAATAGTACAAAGAGAACATATCAGATGTTGAAACAGGAATTTTGCCATTTCTCAGAAATATCTGCTCATTTTGAAAATGATGCAAAAGATTTCAAAAAGTTGGGACAAGGTACATTTTTACTTCTTTTAACAACACCGTATGCATTTGGGAAATAAGGTGACAAGTTTCTGTTATTTTGAAAGCAAAATGTTTTCCAATTTTCACTGGATGTTGGATTTTTTTCATTTCACACTCTCCTTTGTTATATTTTTCATTCCATTACGCCCCAAATGTTTTCAGTGGGTGACAGGTCTAGACATAGGCAGGTCGGTCTACCACCTAGACTCCTTCACTACAGAGCCATGTTGATGAAATATTCACAGAATATGATTTGGAATTTTTTTTTGCTGAAATAAGCAAACCCTTCCCTGAAAAAGACCTCTAAAATCCGTACATATCATTCATCATGAATGGTATTTTCACAGATGGGCAACTAACCCATGCTACGTGCACAAATGCATCCTCATACCATCATGGATGCTGGCATTTTAAATGAGCGTTGATAATATGCCGGTTGTTCCCATCTTTAGCCTGGAGGATGCAGAATTTCACATTTGGATTCGTCAGACCACAACACAGTTTTCAATTTTGCCTCAGTCCATCTTAAATAAGCTTGGGACCAGCAATAGAGGTAGTGTTTCTGGGTCTTGTCATTATATGCTTTTATTTTTACATGGTAGAGTTTTAACTTGTATTTGTGGATGCAGCGACAAATTGTGTTCACTGACAATGGTTTGCAGAAGTGTTCCTGAGCCCATGCATTGAATTCGATGACAAAATCGTGTCTGTTTTTAATGCAGTACCACCTTAGGGCTTGAGGATCTAAGCCATTCACTATTGGTTCTCAGCCTTATCCTTTGCATATAGACATTTCTCTGGATTCTCTGAATCTTTTTAGATCCCCAAATTCTTTGCAATTTTACATTGAGAAACATTATTTGTAAATTGTTGAACTATTTCCCTATGCAGTCTTGCAGAGTGGTGAAGTATTTGCCATCTTAGCTTCTGAAGGACTCAGCCTCTCCGGTATGCTCTTTTTATACCAAATTGAGCTACTGACCTGTTGAATATTATCCTAATTCACTGTGAGATGTTCCACCAGGTGTATTTTTTAAGCATCACACAACTATCCTTGCTTTTTTTTTTGCCCCCGTCCCAACATCTTTGAAATGTGCTGCAATCTAATTCAAAATGAGATCATATTTCTCACAAATCAGTAACATTTCTCAATGTCAATGCTAGATATGTTGTCTTTCTACTATTTTCAATGACATATAGGGTTTAAATGATTTGAATGTCTTTGCATTCTGTTTTTACTTACATTTTACACAGTGATCCAACTTTTGGAAATGGGGTTGTACTTTGAGACTTTATTTTCTGGCGTGCACCCTGCAAAGACAAAATTTTACCAAGCATTTTTATCTTGTATTTAGACTTGAAAACTTATTTATATTACCTGTTATCTTAGAAAAAGTAATTCTGCCTGCAATTTGAAGTAATTTTGACTCATTTCTAGTTTTGCAATGGGGTGAGCAAAATTATCTTAACCCATGGGCAAATCTAAAAATGAGTCAAAAAGATTTTTAATCAGTGGCTGAATTTCTCTTACAAAGAAAAAAACGTGGCAGAAATAAGTGTTTAAGCCTAAATAGACGATTAAAATGTTTGGTAAGATTTTGTTTCTGCAGTGTGAGTGCAGGGGTTTGTGGCCCAGAGGGCTTTAAGGGCCTGTTAAAAAAAAAAAAAAAAAAGCAACTTTATAGAACCATTTAGAACAGTACCCTGACCCCTCTCACCTGCATCTTTGGCCCACTTCAGGATGGAGGTGACCTCATTGCCCTTCTGAGAGCGACACATCCCATTGCGTGCAGCTGCGTTCACCCCGACCGTGTTCAGATTGGACTTGACGCCGCACAGGTATGCAGTGGCGGTAGCTGCGCTGTCGGGAATCTGGAAGTCAACACAGTACACCTGCAGGGGGAGGGGGAGGGGGGGAGACAGGTTACAGGGGGCTGCAGGTGTAATGCTGCCACAGCTGTGACTAGTACTACTGACCTACTGTTGAACAGTGCATCACGGCATCTGTGGTGCGATACAAGTGCCCTTCCAAAGCTCCTCTGTTTGCTGCCATGTGTAAACACATGTACAGAGGCACAAATACACACATGCACTTGCACACAGACACGTGAACACTCACACGAACACCTAGAGACCATCTTGTGATAGAATCACACTATCTGCTGTTCCTATCCTACCCTACTTCCTGTGCTCTCGCTCAGACCACACCCACCTCTCAGCTCAGCCTTAACAGTTATCTCAAGGACACGCCCATAAAGTTTCACTGCTGCATTTCACCCGGCTGTAATTGCAGTGACAAAATCTGTCCACAGATAGACACATAAAAACTTCTTCTGAGGTAGTTCCTGCTACTATAAGTCGAGACCTTAGAATTATAGAGTTCTTACTGACATTTTGGTCAAAATTGAGTTAACTGTCGGACATAATTGAAAATAAATGGTTCTATCTAATGATAAAGTATGGGTATTCAATTCATTTGTTAAACTGGGTTCAGATCAGAATTACAAAGTTCCAGTTCCCTGAGTGGCTGAACTTTGCAGGCAAATTCCTCAAAACTGTAGAAATGTTAGTTAGAATCCTAACTAATCCTTCTGAGGTCTCAAAGTGTCTCCGGGTACACATTTTGCGAGGACGCACACACACACACACACACACACACACACACACACACACACACACACACACAGGTTTATAAGGTGAAAACAACACCAGCCCACGCTGTCATGGATGGTAATTACCAATCTCAGTCCAGTTTATTATCTTCAAGGCTATGACTCACTGTCAAAAACATGAAAAGCTGAGGAGTGAAGGAGGAGGGAAATTAAGCAGGAGGTGCTCCACACTGCGTCTCTTTTTAATTTCTTCACTTTCATCTGTACGTGGCAGACCCCCGCCCCTCCACCATCCCCTCCAGTGCAGCAAGGCCAGAGAGCTGCTGTAGAAATGTCAGCTCCTTTCTCTCAGTGTGATGCACATATGACCAGTCATTTGGTAAAAAGACAAATCTAGCGTGAGCCAGTGTGTGTCTGTTCTGGTCCAACTCCCAGATCAAGTCAGTGAAACTGGGGCCTTAAAGTTTCATGTTTTGAAGCATACTGTAGCCAAAACATGACCAGTGCAAGCTGTTAGACTTCTGATTAAGGTCATTGACTGCACATGGCTCCTGGTGCTTAATATTGTTAGCAGCATTACATGTAAGTGTATTGTTTTTGCGTGAGATACCTTGACCAATCCCACGTGGGGGAAGGTGTCCATGGTCATGACTGTCTCCTCTCCTGTGCGGTTCTGCAGTTGACCCTTGAGGATACGGGCAGCAGTAATGGTGGTGATGCCCATTCCTGCAAAATGAGCAGAACATGGCAGTAACAGAGTAGCACTGACGGGCTGTGGAATTTTTCTCCCTACAGAAACTACAGCAGTCCTGATCTGAGAGTTTCCACAGTAAACACATTACTGATCTTACCATCGCCAAGGAAGAGCACGATGTTCTTCGCCACATTGGTGTTGAGCTTCAAGCTGAGGGCTGAACGGAGCACTTCCTGAGCCTGTTTTCTCCAGAACTCTGGGTTCTCCTCCTCCGCTGCAGAGCAGACAAACCTCTTCTTGTTAATAACTCCTAAAGGGCAAACTCTCTCCCTTACGTATGTTCACAATCGCTTCTTCGTCTCTGTGGGGGATTTTAATGAATGTATAAAGCATGCATGAATCCCATCTTCGCTAATCTGTTTTTTATTGGTCGCGATGATAGCCTAGCGCTTCACTCTGGAGACGTCACTTTAACTCGGCGTCACTCGCTCAGACCAGAACAAGCTGGGTTGAATAGAACTTCACCACAGATGGTCCTGGTGGGAACCTTGCAAGCCCAGAATCTCGCAGTACAAGCTCTGCTGTGGCTTTTTGCTTGGTATCAAAAATACTGAAATAGGTTTGACTCTGAAGAAGACGTTTTGTCGAAATGTTAGTCACCAGCTTCATATTAAATTGCCTAAGTAATCTTGTGCTCCAGTATTTCTTTCTTTGACTTTGATCAGCAGGACATCAGAACAGTAATTGCAAGTCCCTCTGTTCTCAAATGTTCACTATACATAATATAGACACATTTACATACACACTCCAAATGAATTTTAAGAAATACATTGTACTTGCTCTACAGAATGTCTCATCATCAATAAGGACTGTTGCGAGAAGGATTTTTTTTTCACACTGCGCTTATATACTGGCTCATTAGTGTAATTTTGCAACGCTGAGCCTCATCTTTTAAGTGCTTTTTTTCATTTTGACCTTTCCTGCTTTGAGATTTGATATACAAAAGCTTAATAATAGAGAAAACTCTGATAAGATATGCAAAATTAAACATTACAGCAGCAAAGCCATTAAAATGGGAAGAACACAGATGATACAGAGTAAATTTATAATCTTATGAAAAACATCGGCTAATTCATATTTCAAGTCTAAGCATGGAAACATGGACATGGGAGTATCTGTGCTAAAATAAATGCAGCCTTTTATGATGAGGAAGTAAGAGGGTCCATCAGGCTTTTGTATCTATTGCTGACCTCTAATTCACTTCAGCAAATTCTGCTCCCATCTGTCTCCTTGATCTGCTAGCAACAGTCACAGCTGCTGTAAGATGATCAAACCCTTAAGATGATTTTGCAGACTGGAAGTAATATTTGCCTTCTTTACCAGTTTTTTTTCATACAGTACATGTTGCACAACCTCATCTGTTGACTTTCTGTGTGAAGGAGCTGGTGACCAAACAGTAGATGTTAGTACCACCTGGATTTTTGGTCAAGAAACATCCTCCCTTACTGAGTTTGACTGCTTCACGAGAATCTCAAGCATGCGATGAGATGTTTGAGAGAGCAAAAAATTTTGATTCATCGTGGTCATTAGGCTAGAAGTTATAAAAACCCCAAATTTACTTCGCAAAGAAGCAGGAAACACCTGATGGAGAGGCGCGAGACAACTACCAATTTGCAGTTATTAGCCATGAATCCAGCAAGCAGTCAACACCGCCATGGTTTTACAGTTTCTGTAACAAGCCCATTATCAATTATGTCCTTCAGGCTCCAGAAGTTTATCTCTTGACAAGACACATTGTTAAAGACATTATGAGGGAGCAATAATTATATGAAAGGATGAATACCGCAGAGGTTGTAATGTGACAGGGTGCTAAGCCTTTGTGACATAAATGATATTGTGATATGTGTTCCATTTGCTAAGGGAGTGAGATACCGTGCATGAGAACAGAGTTACTTGGAGTGCATGGGTTACCAACGAGATGCTAAATGATAGATGAGAATTAATCAGGCAGAAGTTACAAGCATGTGGAAAACCATATGCAAAGGCTCTCTTGGGTTTGTTGCATTTCCAGAATAATCTTTTAATCAGAACTGGAGTCGCTCTTGGAGCTACCCTTTACCTTCAAGTCTGTAAACTTTGAAAAATGAAAATTTTCATGTGCGATTTATTTTTCTTCATCAGACAGGGCTTTAGCTGTGGAGAAATTTTCACAGCAGGAAGACGCGATGAATCACTCTGTCAGGTGCTAGAATCCTTTGAAAGAACCCTGAGGGATTTAGTTTGAGTTAGAAGTGATGTCGGGAGCTTTCATTTGGCAAAATGGGGATCAGGCAGTGGAGAGAGGCAGCTTGTGTGGGGGAAAGATGAAGAATTGCTTCATCCCTTTTTCAAATGCTGCTGCAAACAATTCAAAACGGTCACAGCTGCATGCTGATCCTTGCATCAATTTAAGACCCAGAGCGAGAACACCAACTGTCAAAACCCATCGATGTCATGGCCAGCGCTGTTCTCAAGCATCACCTCAGTCATGTCCCAGAGTGGTTGTCCAAAAACAGAAGAAGGTACCTTTTTATTGTAAAAGCTTTGCTTTTTAAGCGAAGCCTGGGATAGGTCTCCAAACATGACAGTATTTCGTAAGTGATCCAAGGTAGCCGTGTGCATGTGCACTCAGAAATTCAGCAATAAGCAGTGTAAATAGTACAAAAGGCGCACACACAAAGCCACGAGCTGAACGTTGAGGAAAAGTATAAGTTGCAGACTGAAAGTGATAGAGGAGAGTGGAGACTGTCAGTCAAGGAGCAGGAGGTGGTAACAGAAAACTGCAGGACAGCTCAGGTGTTACCATGGGGACTCATGGCTCTCTTACCTGGCGGTGCAGCATGACACACACCAACTAAAAGGCATAACCACACGGCAGATAGACGCAGTGTCTCCATAGATAGGCTGGAAAGGTGGTACTGTACTCCTGACCGCACTTATAAAGACTGAAGAATATAACCCTCCAGTCAGATCAGTGCACCAAACTATCATCCAATCAGCTGCTTATTGGGGCGTCGTAAAAAGGGGTAGCCGATGATGATGGCAACGTCTCTCCATATAGAATATGACCGCTTAGTCTGTAGACTTCACACTCATTATTTATGACATGCTATTATTATTTACTGAGCAGGTTTTCTTATCTCTGGAGATTTACCAAAAAAAAAACAGCCAGCAAAAGTTTTTTTTTTTAGTTTTTTGTCATTTCATACTCTTTGTACAAAGCTAAACCTCTATGGAGGTGCCTTCTGTCCACAAACTAAGTCTTGCTCCGACCCAAAGCCATCAAGACACACATCTGCAAACAGAGGGCACATATGAGTACGCAGATAATATGTTGCTGTGGTGTACAAAACTTGCTCATTTTCCATACAGACTTAACGGTACAAATGCAATTTTAATTAAATGCCATATAAAAAAAAACAATAAATGAAGGAAGCATTAAAAATACAAAAAAATAAAAACACCACCACGAAAACCAATAATACCAAACACAATTCACATATCCGCACTCAAGATTAGCAGTGTCAGCCCTCATGAACAGTCTTATTTTTTGCAACGTAGACAAGTGCTCAGGGTAAATACGTTCTAATTAGACGGGACTTCATGAAATAATAATACATAAGACAGCATCTGCAAATAAATACACATACTGTCAATATTAATAACGCACTGGAAAACTTTCTTTGGTTGTATCTTCACAATGCTTCCTTGTTATTTTTTCCTTTCTGGCAGTGCTTCCTTGAGGTCTTTTAATTAATGTGGTCACATCCTTATTGCTATGAGCATTGGGTAATTCCACAGGCTAAGACCACTGAAGTCTGAACCCAGAGAGAATGGCAGGCTGTCTGTATGCAGGACTGCAGAAGCCCCTGCTTGGACTTGATAAATTGCAGAACTGGACGACCAAAAACCCACTGGACTTACGCTGAGGACAAATTAGCTTGACCATGACAAATCAATGAGTCATCTCATTTAGCAGAAAAAATTTGGGTTATGATACACCAGATACTGAACGGTGCCCAAGGAGCCATTTGGACAAAGGTTAAAAAAGCATTTCTCCAAGTGATCCATTTGAAACATATTTTACATAAGTTCATAAATATTCTATGAATGAAAACTACTCAGAATGCCCTAGTAACAAGGCTTACAAGAGACAAACATTATTATATAAGATGTGTCTCAATCAAGGACTAAGTCTGATATTGGAATATCCAAAATTTTAGCAAAAGTGAAAAAGAGAATGCAAACAAACCAGGAAATGGGTTCTAGGTTAGTGACTTGAGAGAACAGGCTGAGGGAATTGATTGTTCAGCTGCATTTCCTCTAAGGTTTGTGTGATGAGTAATGTTCTGCCGTATATTAATATTCAAAGTGCGTAGATTAGTTTTATTAGTTGAGGTCCGTTTCCATTCAGTCTGCCAAGAATTTATAACTCTTTGAAGAAATATTTCATACTTGGTTGCATCAGAGTGAAATTTCCTCTGGACTCATGTCCATCTCTCCCTGCAACCACCTTCAATCACTTCAGAAAGGTGAAGGAAACGAATTAGATTGAAAAGTTTTTACGGTCAATTAGTAGCTGGTGCCATTGCCATTTGGTGATAGAGGTGATATTTTTATTGGTATTATTGGTCTTATAATCATAATAATTATTATTACACCAGTATGGAATAAATCATGTAAAAGGTATATTCAGAGGCTAATGTAAGGAGAGAAGTGGTAGCAGTCAGCTGAGCTACAGCTGACAGAACCAATTCCCTGAGCCGCAATGACTTGAGCCTGTCTTGGGTAATAAACACAACTCCTGCTCTTCTGGAAGGATGTCTACTGCCCTGGGGGAGGAAAGGAGATGGTGGGAGGCAGAGCATGAGAACGAGAGAGAAGTTTATGTGGACTTTTAAAGGGAAAAACATGCCCATTACAAAAAACAAAGCAAAGTGTGGAAAAAATGCCTGGGCTTTTTCAGCTGATTCAAGCAAGAGTGAGTTGGCTCAAATTAATATTCAGGGTTCCAAATTTAACAAATGGGTAACTGATAAATTAGTAAAGTAATAAAGTTGAAAGTGCAGCCCGAGGCAGCCAGCTTCGCACAGCATGTACTTATCGCATTGTTATCAATGTTCGCCGGACTCTAATCCTCTGTTGTGTCATGGGGAACACTCAGCCCCCAAACACAAACATGCATATATATGCAGAATCAAACTCCCACATACTCTCAAGTCCAAATCCAGACCCTAATAGGCTCCTCCCTCACACTAGGACACATAAGGAGAAGGTAGCTGTAACACGCTCAGGCTGATACATGTGTCATGAAACACATTCAAAGAGCAAACACGTGTTTTTCTGCATGAATTCTACATGAATCCCTCATTGTCATGTCTGCTCTCCAATGGTGGGAGGGAGGATGTGCCTCAGGAACAGGGGGTCAGAGCGCATATGGCTGGACTGCGGACGGATCTAGTGCTAGCTGAGTTGTAGTGGCATGACTGGGTGAGGAATAAAGGCAGCATGAATCATGATGTGGGAGATGTAGGGGTGGTCACTAGTTCCAGTAAGGTGGATTCTGGGCAAAGGTTGCCACATCTTCAACTGAACTGAACGACTGTCAGGTCATCTCACGTGAGCAGGTAACACAGGGTTTTAAAGACTATACACCTTTAAAAGCAACGTCATATAATCAGGTGCAAACACAATTGGATCTCATAATGGGAGTATTTCTGGACAGAGGGCCATGAAAAATGATTTACTCCTTTCCTTATCATTTTTATTTTCACATATTTGTCACATTTTTTTTTCAGATCTTCAAAGAAAATTTAAGATCAAGACAGCGTGAATAACCCCTTTGTGCAGAATTCAAATAATGCCAATTTTTTTATGCATGAGCCTATTTACGCTTTATAACTCAGTTTTTTTTTTCAGACACAGAGACTCTGGAAAATTCTTCCAGTGAAGCAAAACATTTGGATATTCAATCACAGAATTATTCTGGAATTAAATTTCAGAATTTATGGATGCCAGCGTCTATATCTGTGCAAAGGGATTTAACATAGTTTTCAAATTATCATTTCATTTACAGAAGGAAAAATTTATCCGACTCCAACTGGCCCTGCACAAAACAATAATTGCCCCCTCAGTATTCAATTGATCAACCAACTAAACTTAATCAATATTTGGTTTGAGTCCACCCAGGCTTGATTACTGCAAACCCAATTGAATCTAAACATCTCTGAAATCAAACCTCCCCTACAACATGAAGTTGGCTAAAAACATTAGCACACTGCAATATGCAATGATTAAAATAAATTTCAGAGGGGATGAGAAATAGTCATTGAGATATGGCTCATTCCATATTAAACTGTACAAATATGTTACAATGGTGATGAAAATTCAAATACGCCTTTTTCTGCAACCACCGACGTCGCCCTCTGCTGGCTATTAAATGGAATTCAAATTCCGCTCTGGTCTCACTTTTCAGACCCGGGCGCTGCATCCATCTTTTTATACAGACTATGGTGACAGCGCACAGATTGTTCATCTTTTTATGGGCTAAACACGATATTAGGGCACAGGAAATTTTCCATTATTTTTTTAAGCATGGTATATATCGAGGCCGACTGCAATAAACAGTTATGGCCAGATGATTTACACTGGACATAACTGTTAACTGCAGTCAACCCTCAATATGATTGTCTAACGCCTTGTGAAATTTTGAGGCAGGAAGTGAGTACCTTATTTCCCCAAGGTCATCTTTATGCTATTTGCATATATTATGCAAATTACCCACAGGGATGGACATAACACGTGAGGACGCGACTGGTTACGCCCACGACGGTCATTTCAAATCGCATTTCTGAACAGGCGAGTCCCGATAATTTAGCGCAGACAATTGAAACCGTTATTCTAGGTTTTTCTCCACAATATTTCATTTCACTTTCTTTGAAGTATCAACAGACATGTCATGAGCATTTCATGAAGTTGGCTGCCAAGTTTTGGAACAAAATATGTCCCTTCACAATGCCTTAGCTGACATCAGGACACCACATTTTCTGCTGTGTTGGTGTACCGATGACTCTGACTTTTTCTTATGTATATCTTCAATCCGGGACTGAATAAATATAAACAATGCAAATAATGTAATTCTGCTAGGAAAAAAAATTATTAACCATTCTTATACAATACAGGGAATTGTAAAGTTTAGAATGGAGTAATCAAAATATCAGTGTGGAATGGGTGCAAGGCCATTTCTAAGTCTCTTTGACTCCAGTGAACCACAGTGAGGGCAATTACCTCCAAAGGGGAAAAGCTTTGGACAGTGGTGAGTCCTGCTAAAAGTGGCTGACTGACCAAGATGCCACCAAGAGTGTATCAAAGACTCATCCAGGAATTCAAAAGAACCCAGACGAACATCACAGGAACTGCAGACCACATTCCCCTCAGAGAAGGTCAACATTTATGATTCCTTAATTACAACCTTGATTCGACTAGAATTTTGATAGAATGTAAAAAGCAAATAAAAACAGAATTAAGTGATTTGTAAATTCTCTCTTGCCTACATTTAGTTAAAAACTACACAAAGAAAAGATATTTGAAGTTTCGCCTCACTAACTGTATTGATTTTTGCAAATATTCAAAAATTCCTAATTTGACGCCTGCGATAGGTTCTAAAACAATTGGGACAGGGGTACGGGAAGACAAGAAGAGTTGCAAAAACTTCATAAAAACAGCTGTCCGGAACATTCCACAGGTTAACAGGTGAATTATACAACCCCAATTCTGAAATCAATGGGATGAAGTGTAAATTGTGAATAAAATCAAAATGCAATGACTTTCAGATCACATGAGCCAATATGTTATTTGCAATAGAACATGGATAACTGAGACATTTTACATTTTTATTCACAAAATGAGCTTATTTCGAATTTTCTGGCTGCAACAGGTCTCAAAAAAGTTGGGACACAGACAAAAAAAAAAGGCTGGAAAAACAATTAATAAATAAGAGAATCAGCTGAAAGAACATTTAGCAAGTAATTACGTTAACTGGCATCAGGTGTGTAAGATGATTGGCTAAAAAAGGGATGTCTTAGAGAGGCCGAGTCTCTAAGAAGTAAAGATGGCCAAAGGCTGTCCAACCTGTGAAGGCTTGCATAAAAAATTGTGGAATACTTTAAAAACAACATTCTTTAACGTCAAATTGCAAAGACTTTGAAGGTCTCATCATCGACACTGCATAACATCATCAAAACACTCAGAGAAACTGGAAAAATCCCTGTGCATAAGGGACAAGGCCAAAGACCTTTACTGGATGCCCCTGGTCTCCGGGCCCTCAGGCGCCACTGCATCACTGACTGGCATGATTCTGTCATTGACATTACTAAATGGGCCCAGGAATACTTCAAGAAACAACTGTCTGTAAACACAGTCCGCCATGCCATCCACAGATGCCTCCTAAAACTCCATTATGCAAAAAAGAGGCCATTGTTCGGCCTGATCCAGAAGCACCGCCATGTTCTGTGGGCCAAGGCTCATTTAAAATAGACTGTAGCAAAGTGGCAAAGTATCCTGTGGTCAGAGGAGTCCAAATTTTACATTCTTGTCATAGCACCATCAACGCAACTTAAGATGCAACCATGCAAAAAGGAAACTATCAATTAACACCATTCAGCAGCATTGCCAACTTTTCGGGGCTTGAGCTAATCTGCAGTAGACTGATGCAAAGTGGAAAGGAGTGCCATTATCAGATGAGTCCATCCTTCAAATTGTTTTCTCTGTGCACAACGGGGAGTAGGATCATCCCGACTATTATCAGTAACATATTCAAAAGTTAGCATCTGTCACGGTCAGGGGCTTTATTAGTGCCCTCAGCGACACAACTTGTATATATATTTATACTTGTCTTGAGGCAGAAGGGTACACGTCGTACGCTGCCTTCCCAACAAATTTCTCTTGAATGCCACTGCTTATTCCCGAAGGAAAAAGCAAGCCATACTGTACACATACTGCTACAGCGCAGTTTTGGTGGCACAGAGTGCAGAGTGCCTGCATTCCCATTGAAAATGTGTGGCAGAACTGCACTCATCAATAATCTGTCTTCAAAGAGAAATGCAAGGCTACTGCTTATATTTTTTGTCTTTTGTCTCAGAAAAATATACATACATGAGACATATTGAAGTTTGAATGGCTGCAGGAGAGATGGATTATAGTCATTGACATCACAAATGGTAGCTCCAGACATGACGTCAGATCGTTGATACTGCCTGGCATAATTCCACACGTAGGCATACAGCCCCTAGCCAGAAAAAAACGGGAGCAATGATCGCACGTTTTTGTTTAACCTTTCTAAAACTGTGATATATTTTACTCATATGGCTGTTCTATTCCACTCCCTCTGCACTGTATTGTTTAGATGAGGACTATATTTTAACATCTTGAACCAGAATGCCACCAGTTCTGAGAGCAGCAGTGCAACTCACAACAAACACCATACAAGTGCATGGTAACTGTGTAGCATCATAGTCATATTATATACCCACTTAACGGGAAGAAACTTTGCTGAAATGATAGCTATTTTTGATAACTCTTGTAACAAGCTATAACTACTAATAATATGATAATTATTTTGACTAAAATGAAATACAATTCCAACACCAAGCAACTAAATGAGCGTGTCATAACACACAAAGGGTGCATGTGTCACATAGGCAGTGCTAGAAAATCCTTAACTTCATTCTACCACACAAGCAATACATCATACAAAAGCAAATACCCTACAGATATGAACCATATAAGATTTATTGCTCTGCGACCAAAATGCACTGAATTAGCTACTGAAAAATAACAAATATAAACTGCACTTCTTACAGCCATAACCGTAAATTACGCTGTTGCTCATTAAGTTGAAACAATATATTTTTAACCACTTTTTATGAAGTGATTGTAACAATGTGATTTATTCTTGATAGATAAAGTGTCTGAATACAAATTTATTCAAACTTTTTGAGCAACTGTATACATTTTCCCTTAACTGTCTTGCGATCAAATTTGTGTTTGAGAGTGGTCAAAGGTCTGACTTAACCCCCATCATGATGCTATTGCTGGAACTTAAACAAGCAGCTCATACTCGCATTTATCCTCTAGAGTGGCTGAATTAAAGCAATTCTGCATAAATAAAAAACATTGTGGGACCAAATTCCTCCACAATGATGTGAAAAATTGATTCACAATTATCAGAAGCCCTTGGCTGCAGTCAAAATGTGGAACAGCTAGCTATTTTAAAAGTCTGGGGGTCAGTTTCATTTTTGCATGAATGTTATAGGTGTTGGAAAAACTTTTCCCCTCAAAAAATGAAATGACCATTTAAAACAGCATTTTGTGTTTCTTCATGCTCTCCTAGGCCTACATTACCTTTTGCTTGATGATATGAAACCAATTTGTGGGAAAAATAAGCAATAATATTAAACAATTCACGAGGGCAAATCTGAGGCAAATACTTTTTTCGTAACAGCGCTGTACTGTTTATGTCCATGTAAACATGTACTTGCGCTGTTTGTGAGTGCATATGCACTCATGTGAATGCAGGGGTCACCACTTTGTAAACAGGTGGTTTTATGCATTTGAGGGTTCTGTGTATGATTTCCTCTGCAAGTGCATGCTTGTCATCATGTTTTTGTGCATGCAATTTTGCGTTTGATTGCCTACGTGCCAGTGTGTGCTTCTAAGCAAGGCTGTAGAGAGAGGGATGTGGAATCATTTCAGCCACAATTGGAGAGAGGAGGAAATGAAGTCAGAAAATGGGCAAAAAATGAAAGGGGGGGGGGATCAAGAACATGGAGAAGAAAAAAAAAGAATAGAGTGGAGATGGTGAAGTCACAAAGAATTAAAAGGGTTGGTGTATGGTAAAAGTGCGAATGTGTATCCTCAAGTATTGAGCAATAGAAATAATGCGTAACCATATTGAGCATATAGAGCAGGTGCTCCACTAGTGCAGATCAGACGAAATGCAACAATTAAGATAATGGCATATTTACAATTAAGGAAAGATGATGCTAAATTAATTTAATTGACCATTAAAAAGACCAAACAGGCATACAAAGCACTGAAAATCAATATCAATTGGTGAGAAACCCTTCAACCTCCAGTAAAACACCACGACATGAAAAGTTGATCGTTAACAGATCAAGTGCTAGTAGCTATTCTTCACCCAATAGCAAGAAGGTCCAGTGCCAACTCTGCTATCTTTCAGCTCAGGGGCACATGGTCAAAAAAGCAATCCCATATCCATCTCAACCTATCATCATTCCAATGTTTCATAAAAGTATATAAGTAATTTTGTTGAGTCCAAAACGTAACTGTGGAGTCTTGAACAAACACACATCAATTTAATGCTTATGGAAAGTGACAAAGAAAAAAACCCAATAACTATACTCATGCTGCAGGAACAAATTATAATTAGGAAAATAATCTTATACACACAGTTCTGCAAAGCTTTCAATCAAACAGAAAACACCCACGAGACGGTTCCCAGAGGAGCTCATGATTAGCAGCGTTTCATCAAATTTAATACACAGCTGAAAGGGGCTTATAGCACTGGGATGAAGGGTAATTACAGAGAGCTGTGATGCATAATTATTCCAGCGATTAACAGGGAATTTTAGAGGTAGGATCCACAGCCATGCTGCTTCTTGAATTGCAGTGCAGCAACAGTGTGGTTGGCAAGAAAACTGACAAATGCGAGGCAGAAGTTTCAGTGCAAGATTAGATAGATTTTGACTAGAACTTACAGCACAGTAGAAGTACCTCAGGACAATGTGCCTTGATTTTTAGCCTTGGAAGACAGCAGCAGGAATGAAAGCCAGTGCGAGTCATCCCAAGACTCACATGGCAAACTGTTCCCTCAGCTGCATTGATTGAATATGCTAATAAAAATGTGATATATAGATACACATACTCAAACACGGTATAAGCAATCAGCCATTACACTGTCAGTACCCTTTACATGCTTAATTTCCAAGTCAAACTCCTGTAAAATCAAACTCAAATTCAACAATCTCCGATTCTTGTTTTTCATCTTACTCAAAAACATTAACGAATTTTGGTCAGTATATACAATCATCAGCTTTTGCCCTGTACAAACACAAACCTCAAAGTATTGTAAGGATAGAACCAGAGCCAACAGCTCCTTCTCAATTGTGGAATAGTTCTTTTTCGTGGCGATTGAACTTCCTGGAGAAGTATGCCACGGGATGCACAATATGATCAGAGTCACTTTTCTGTAGGAGCACAGATCCACAAGCTTGGTCGCTAGCATCGACAGCGATGGAGAACAGTTTGTTGAAGTCAGGAGATTTGAGCACGGGGAAGTGACACAGCAGAGACTTCAGGCGATCAAAGGCTCTCTGGCATTCTTCATCCCAAGTGAACTTTACGCCTTTCTTCACTTGGTTGGTGAGACTGAGAGCAATCTCAGCAAAGTTATTGCAGAACTTGCGGTAGTACCCGATCATTCCAAGGAAGCGGCGCAAAGCTTTTTTGTTGTCAGGAACTGGAAAGTCCATGATGGCTTGGACTTTAGCATTTATGGGTGCCACCTTACCCTGGCCTATGATGTAGCCCAGATAGGTGACAGTAGCACAAGCAAAGTCACTCTTGTTCAGGTTTACAGTCAGGTTAGCCTGGGTCAAGCGCTGGAACAACATCTCTACATCTTTCAGATGTTCTTCCCAGGAGTCAATTCATGTGAACAGGTCGTCGATGTACGCACCCATGTGTGGCAATCAGGCGATTGAAGACTGTATCATCTTTTGGAATGTGGCTGGGGCATTTTTCATGCCAAAGGGTAGGACTTCATACTGGTACAACCCAGATGATGTGGCAAAAGCAGAAATGCTCTTGGCCCTCTCAGTTAAAGGCACACATCAATAACCCTTCAATAAATCAATCTTATGCAAGGCTGACACCTGCACGACTTTTGGCCACAATTTTGTCGTGGCAAGTTGTGCCATTTTGGGGCACAAACTGCGAGGCTCCCACACTGTTCACGACTAGTTCACGCATGGTTCACGACGAGTTCACGAATGCGTGCCCATCAGTGTCTACATTGACACAAACTGGCACGACGAGTTCACGCATAGTTTGCGCATAGTTTACGAACTTCCCACATTGGCACGACGAGTTTGCGCAATTCGGACGGTGTCATGCAGGCTTGGGCACGCCATATAAAAAGGGGGCCTCCCCAACCCCTGCTCATTTTTGGATTGGCTGTGGAAGAGACAACATGCTGAATTCCAGAGGCACAATCATTGCAGAGAAGAAAAGATGCTCTCTGCTTTGCTCTTCCTCGTGTCTGCTTTGTTTTAGGCATGTTGTCTCTGTGATATAAGTTGTCTCTTTGCTGGCAATCTCTGGAATGGCGAGCAGTGCCCAGGAAGCCCTATATTTACCCCCGCACCGCCGTGAGCGCCACTGTAGCACAGAAGTCGTGAACTGTTCGTGAACTGCTCGTGCCATGCGCAAACTGTTCTTGAAGTGCGTAAACTAGTCATGAACTAGTCAAGTACACCTGACCATGTCAGTGGGAAGGCACGGCCACGCTGCGACGCGCACCAATTCGTGAACATGTCGTGAACTACTCATGAACTCAACGTGAGCTGTTTGTGAACTATTCGTGGCAGTTCGTGACAGTCGTGGCATGGCGAACACTGGTACGCACTGGCACGCATCCTCCCGACGAGTTCACAAACAGTTTGCCCATAGTTCACGAACCGGTCGCGAAATTTTGTCGTGACCAAAATTTTGAACATTTCAAAATTCTCGTCCCGACATGGCACGCAGTCACGACGGGTTTACGCCCACTTCACGCCAGTTTACGACTAGTTTGCGCACTGGCATGACTCGAGTCATGCCAATGCGTGCCACAGAATCGTGAAAGTGGCAGCCTTGCTTTAGTCAGAAACTTTGCTTGCCCTACTCTATCGATACAATCATCAATCCTAGGCTTTGGTAACAAATCAGTTCTAGTTACAGCATTGACTGTGCGATAATCTGTACAGAATCTAGTTCTTCCATCAGGTTTTGGAACTAGCACACGGGGTGAACTCCACTCTGAGTGAGAGGGTCTGATAATATCATGTTCTCACATGCACTCAACCTCTTTCTCAGCAATCTTTCTCTTTTCAGGATTCATCAGGTATAGATGCAGTTTTATTGGTTTGGCATCACCAACATCTTCATCATGAGATGCTATAGAAACTCTCTTTGGAACATCAGGATATAGATCTTTATATTTCTTGATCAACCTCTCAAACTGATCTTTCTGTGGGGGTTCTAAGGGTTGGGAGTTTTACATCAAGATTTTGCAACACTTCAGAATTTGACAATTTACGCAAAAGAACTTCAGCTTTAATTTTAGGTTCATCATCCTGAAACTCCCCCTCATCTTCACAAGACTCAGCCATAGGAGGATCTGAAGAGACAGCTGCAACCCTAGCATTCCTATCATGATAAGGCTTCAGCATGTAATTGTGACACAACTGATTTGGCTTTCTCCTATCTGGAGTCCTCACAATGTACTATGAGATCATTGAGTTTTGTCAGAATTTCATAAGGACCACGAAATCTAGCCTGCAATGGATTGGACTGCAAGGGAAACAACACAAGGACCTTGTCTCCTGGTTTAAACTCACGGCTTCTAGCCTTATGATCATACTAAGTATTCATTTTTCCCTGACTTGATTTCAAGTTCTCTTTGGCTAGGTCACAAGCTGCACGCAGTCTTTCCTTGAACTTTGTAACATAGTCTAACAGACTGATATGCGACTCTTTCCCTTGCCATTGTTCACTCAACAATAGCAAAGGTCCTCTCACTTCATGACCAAACACTAGCTCGAATGGACTGAATCCAGTAGACTCCTGCACTGCTTCTCTAGCTCCAAACAGCAAATGAACACCATCATCCCAGTCTTTCTCATGGTCATAACAATAAGTCCTCATCATTGTCTTGAGAGTGAAATGAAACCGCTCTAAGGCATCCTGACTCTCTGGATGATAGGCACTGGCAAGGATCTGCTTTGCACCTAGTTCATACACTACCTGCTGAAACAATCCGGAAGTGAAATTGCTACCTTAGTCTGACTGAATTTCCCTGGGAAGGCTAAACAACGTGAAGAACTTTATCAAAGCCTTTGAGATTGCAGTTGCCTTGATGTTCCGTAGAGGTATAGCTTCAGGGAATCTGGTAGATGCACACATGATTGACAACAAGTACTGATTTCCAGATCTACTCTTGGGTAATGGACTAACACAATCAACGATGACCTTGGAGAAGGGCTCCCCAAATGCTGAGATAGACCCACCTGTAGCTCCATTGCAGCCTAACTGGTGTTTTCCAACTACCTTTCAAGTGTGACAAGTTTTGCAAAAGTTGCAAACGTCTTTCCGAAGTCCAGCCCAGAATAAGTGTTTCATGATCTGTCAACAGTCTTGTTAACACCAAGATGACCTCCTAAAGGCAAACTATGAGCCATTGTTAAGATTTCATTCCTGTAGACCTTCGGAACAAAAATTTGCTTAACCACTGCCCAATCTGCATTGGCAGGGATATCAGGAGGGCGCCACTTCTGCATCAACACTTCATCCTTCAGACAATACCCAATTGGAACGGTCTATTTCTTCATCAGGAAGGGCTCTCTTCTTTAGTACACAAATTTCAGGATCATTGGTTTGCTCCTGAATCAACCGCTTTCTGGACGGAGATAAGTCTCCAGACACATCAAAATCACCAGAACCATCTGGCTGGCTGAACAGAGAACTGATAGAAGTGTCTGATAAGTCCTCAAACAGAGAAACCGTAGTAGGCCAGAGTCATGAGGCGAACCACCTGAGTCATGACTATTCAATGTGCTGGACGGCACCACATCTTCTTCTTGAGCCTTCTTGGCCATAGCACGGGTCACTGCACAGGAAGGATACAGGGATGGGTCTTCATTGCCATCTTCAGTGCTCCACTGTGAAGTAAGATGAACAGGGGGAACTACATTGCCCCCAGCCAGGTCATTGCCTAGCAACAGAGAAACACCCTTGATAGGTAGACTTGACATAAGTCTCACCTTTACCTGTCCTGTAACTAAATCTGACTTCAAGAATACAGAGCGCAGGGGTACAGATACAGTCCTCCCCTCAATACCTTGTACAATAATAAAATCCCCAGAAGCGGTCTTATCACGTAACTCCAAGGAGTCCATCAACAAAAGTGACTGAGGAGCTCCAGTATCCCTTAGGATATATATGGGTACAGGAGGAGAATGCTCATTCAGAGCCACAAATCCCTCTGACACAAATGGAAGAAATTCCTCCCTCACAAAGTCAGCAGTATCAGGCTTCTTAGCCTCACAAGGAGCAGGCAATCTAACAGATTGATCACCTACTACAGGTATTTCTAACCTTGTCTTCACAAAAGCATTGGGTTAGGTATCCTTTTCTTTTTCTTTCTTAGCTGTAAGGAACCAACAATTAATTGTAACGTGACCAGATCTCTTGCAATAATTGCAAAATCGGCCACTGTCAGCTTTCAAACATTGATCAGATCAGTGACTGGATATCTGAGCACCATCACCAGATTTGTCTTTGGGTGAGAAATCTTGGGTATCACAGTTATCTTTCTTCTGAAATTGGGACCATCTATTGTTCCTGCTAGACTGAAATTTGAACTTATGTGCGAGAACATATTCGTCTGCAAATTTGGCAACTGACTGCAAATTCAGTGCTTCCTTCTCATTAAGGTAGGTCTTTATATCATCCTTAATAACAATTCTTGAATTCTTCAACTAACACCATCTCTTTTAGTGAGTTGAAATCATCCTTGACCTCCATAGAAGTACACCAGCGCTCAAAGCATACCTTCTCATAAGCAAATTCCACTGACTGTCAGATTTCTTCAGACCTCTGATTTCTGTCGGTAAGCCTCTGGAAGCAACTCATAAGCAGTCAAAATAACCTTTTTGACAACCTCATAATCAGAGGAATCATCTGTAGACAAAGCCGAATAGGCTCGTTGAGCTTAACCCTTTGGGACAGTTTGCAACATCGAAGGCCAGTGTTCCTTTAGCCACTGACAACTCTTAGCTACCTTCTCGAGGCAATGGAAATATTTATCAACCTCCTCCTCCGAGAATGGAGGCACCAGCTTTACCTCCTGGCTGGCATGAAATTGGTTTTCAGCTTCCATTTTGATTTTTAGCATCTCCATTTGGAGCCTTTCTCCTCTAACTTCTGTAAATCTAAATCTGTCCGTCTCTTTCTGCTCTTTCCCCTTTCTCTCAAATTCAATGTTTTTCTTTTCCCTCACTTTCAATCTTTTGCATTTTTAATTTCAGTTCCATTTCTACATTTGGATTTTTCACTGGAAACCGTTCCAGATCTCCTGGCGCAAACACATTTTCATCAACACAATATTCAACAATCTCTCAAGCCTGTCTTGCTTTTCGTATGGCTGGTTTTACCTGTCAGCTCTGACTGCATATTTCTAGCAGTCCTGTCTTTTTATAAGACTACAAAACCTCTGCGGTTGGTGATGCCAGGAAATCATCCATTGCTGTTGATCGTCAATATACACTGCCCGGCCAAAAAAAAAAAAAAGTCACACTCAAATATTTAGTTGGAACCCCTGTAGCTTTGATTACAGTCCATATTCATCTTGTCACTGTTTTGACAACTATATGCAATGCCAGAACATCTATTTTCGATCAGAAATGCCATAATTTTTGGCGGAGCTCTTGTCTTCTTGACATAATGGTTGAACCACTGGTGGTCTTTCATGAGCACATCCCAATAGCTTTTAATGTGTTTAAGGTCAGGACTTTGTGGTGGCTAATTTGTTTGCGAAAATGATTCCTCATACTTTTATGTCATTCATGGTTTTCTTGGCTAAATACAGGCCAATAACTTGCCCGTTCTGAAATACTGTAACATTTTTCCACCATCAGGAGATGGGTCTTCCGACATGATTTCTGAAGAAATGAGTAGCGACGTGCTTCATCAGTCAGGGTTAAGATGATTATTGCCAGCTGAAACATATTAATAACAGCAATAATGATCCAATTATAGAATTGGTTCATCAATTTCTAAACGGTGACTTTTTTTTTGGCCGGGCAGTGTATATCTCGGAAAATTCAAAAAACAATTTCACAATATGAAATTTTAGATTTTCAAAAAATGACTCGCAGTGGTCTATCCTGGACGAGCCCCCAATTTGCTATGGCCCCAATTTATGACATATTGGACAGCAAGGGATAACAGACAAAATTGTAAAACTTTAACAGATTTAATAAAACAAAGACTGACCAAGATTGAAATATATTTAAAAAATGATAGTTACACTCCCTTGGTAATGGAGATGGGGTTGCGATCTTGCGAAGTCCTGGGACAGGAAAATGCTCCAACTCAGGCAAAAATCCACAAAACGAGCTTCACAGGTCTTGTAAAGAGTGACAGGTCTGGTCAAAATGGATCCTTCCACTATTTCTCCCTGCAATTTCTCGTACTACGTTACTCTCTCAATTTCTCACCTGACATACTCTTTTCCAGCCCCTTCCCACCTTCCAGACTTTCTTTCAATTCCCTGGGACTTTCCCCTCAGAGGCATGCCCAGGACACACCCAAAAATCTAGCTTCAAACTAAGCTTAACAAAAAAATGTCAATACTGCCATCTAGTGGCTTCCAACCCCCCCCCCCCCACCCCACATATTATCTGAAAAAATTATGAAAAGCTTGCATGATTATCTCAGTATTGCATTTTAATGACAGGCACGCTAAAGCATAAATCTTTTGCAAGCAAATCAAAGTTTCAGTACAACTCGATTTCCTTGCAAATTACAAATAAAAACAGCATTTCCATGCCATCCTGAAAATAGTGACAAATAATACCGTACTGTGCAAAATGTCAGGCATCTTCATTTTTTTTTTTTGAAATTTAAAACTGATGTTGGGTGTTTATTTTTATTTTCCATAAAAGTGGCACTGGAGAAAAAGCACATTTGAACCATAAAATGTTCAAAACCAGAAACGCCCGCGTTAGAACACCCTCGGCCTGACGGTGCACACATGACAATACCCTTCAGCCTGAAGTCGGGCCGAGGGTAAAGAGAGAAAAGGGGGGGGGGGGAGGAAAAAAAAACTTTCGGTATATAAGAACTTTGTATTTCAGCAAATACAGCTGATACTAACAATAGACCATGACAGAGCCCTGATCTCAACATCAGCAAGGCAGTTTGAGAATACCTGGGGAGACATACTCCATTGAGACTGTGAGCCTGCACAGAAAACCGTGGCAAATTTTCCAAAATGTTTGAAACAACCAAACGGCTAATAATCTAATAAAACTACAATGACAGTGATTCCATAGACTGTATAAAAAGGACAAAGCTACCGTAAAGTTACCCATTGGTTTCAGCATACCATAAAGGAAGCTTCGATTTTGGCAATTTTAATTGCGCCATGTTGTCATTTTGAAACCGGATTGATTTCCATTGGACGAGAGCGTTAATTGAAGATCCGGGGAGGAACGTGGCTCTGGATCTGACCGTATCGAACTAGGACTAGGGGATAGCCACGCCCCAAAAGCACATTCTGGATTTATCCTTTATTCTAGTCTATATGGGACCATAATTAACAAAAATGAACATGATAGATCGAAGGGGACTTGAAACTTGCTCTAGCTATGTTAAATGTGAAAAATCATTATTTAAATGAAAAATCAAGTGGGAAAGTAGGGCGATTTTCTCACTTGTGTAGCATTGAACTTCCTTCTGCAAGCATCGATGACGCCATCTGCTGGCCATTAAATAGAATGTCATTCTACGGCACTTCCACATGGGCTTCATTTTTCAAACCAGGGTGCTGCGTTCATCATTTTATAGTCTACGAGTGATCCAAATTCACAGGTAAAGGGTATACGCACAAAACATAGATTTGAGTCAGTTTTTAACAGGTCACAGCACTTGTGAAATTCACAGCATTGTTTTCAAGATTTAGAACCCTTTAATTTTTTAGAAGCATCATTGCCTCACAGGATGGTGTTAAATATACCCAACTAACGCACAGTACTGAATGCATATAATATTGAATTTCAATCAGGATCTAGGATGACTGGATGTGTATGTATACATTTACATATACACATCTTCATATATACACACATACACACACCCTCATTCCAGAAGAGTTGAGACAGCAGCTACCACCCTTACATCATCTTCCCAGTCATTATTTGGAAAACCGTACACCAATTGTTCAACGTTTGAAACAACCCCCCCAAAAAAATGCATCTTCAGCCACTCAGATGTTCCCTTTTTTGTATTTTGCGCTTCATAAAACACTGTATACTTTTAATGGGAGTCAGGACTGCAGGTTGGCCTGTCTGGCAGCTGCACGCCAATTAGTTGCAACATGCAGAGTAGCTTGCCGCTGTGTTGTAGAGAGAGTAGGGCCCTACTCTGCTCCTGGAGTACCCCTGCCATGCCCATTCTAGAGGTCTCCCTGCTTTTACTCAACCAATTCAGCTGATCAGCTCATTGGTGGTACACTTGAAATAAACTGGGAGTGTCAGATCAGGGGGACATCATGCAGGGCTGTGGTACTCCTAGAGCAGGGTTAGGAGAAGTTAACCAAGACTGCATATACTCATTGAAAGTCTGTACATGCCATAAGCATCAACAATCCCTAAAAAGGTGTTAACGTTATCCATGCTGTAAGCACCAATGAATCTGTATACTCTGACAATGCTGGCTATTGAACCCCATCTACACTGGTAAAAATCAGGAAGGTCCTCTTCTTTCCTGGAGAAAATAACCTTTACCATTACCATAAACAATTTCAAAGATTGCCTGGTGAGATACTAATGCTCTTTTCCCTCTGTTCATTAGTCCATTTCAGATGACCCCAATTCCAGGTATGCTCGCAGCTTTCCAAACGTCTTCCTCCACGCATAGCAGAGTCTTCAAACTCCCATCAATGCCTCTCATGTCTGCGTCGCAATAGATTATTTTTATTTTGGAATTCAATCTTGAGGTTTACCTACCATATTCTCAGTGCTAGAAGATAGACAAAAATGGAAATCAAGTCATCTGAAGGAAATGTACTGAGGCTAAACAGCGCCCTCACGAGTCTCCACAGGACAGGCTATAACTGCCGCGCCGCGGAGCAGTATGCCGCTGAAGCAGTGTACTCACTGAGATAGGGTGTAACCAATAGCATTAGGACAACTCAAGCATTCACTTCAGAGCATACAGGAAGCATTCACAAGTACAAGCAGCCATTACCCACACAGTTGCTTGACTGTAAATACTCTAAAATAGCAGAAATAGCAACACACAACTCCAAGGAACCATCAGCACTCTCCCTCCCTTAGAAAATGAGGCTCCCTAAACCACACAGCAAGCATCTTGTCTTTATTCGCAATGTTCTTTATTGTATCTTTTCCAGTTCCGATGTGAAAAGAGGCATTAATTTTTTAATTAAATACTTAATAAAGAAAGCAAAAAAGTATTTACAAATTTCAATTAAATTGTAATCAATGAATTCAGGTGTTCATTACAAGCACCCTTCTTTCTAGGCAAGGAGGAAAAATATAAATACAGGAAAACTCAGCCACTTTTTTGGAAAGAAAAAAAAAATTACATGGCATTACATTAGCATTTTTATTTTTGAAAAAAAAAAAACAAAACAAAAAAAAAAAAAACTTAGTATATATTTATAGAACTCCTGAAATGTATTTCCACTTACGGAAGCAGAAAAGCCTTTAGGATCTGTACTGTGTTTTTTCTCGTTTATGTTTTTTTTGCCTTTTTTACTTTTAAAGTTGAATTTTCTATATACTTTCAAGTTTTAATAATGATTTTATCTTTTAAAATCCACTACAGGCTTTGCTGGAGGGCCACGCCGAGCCCCCCGCAGATTAAGTGTGGGAGAAAAGTCAGATGGACAGGGGTGGGCGTGGCCTGATGAGGGAGCCGTGTGACCCCAGCAGCAAGGTCAATGTCCATTCTGCCCTCTGCCACGCCCACTTTTCCCCAAGGACTACAGGAAGCCTCGTCCCCAAAAAGCTTCCATCCCATTTGTCTCCATTCTGAAATGTCCCAAAGAGACAACTCCAGCTTGTCCACTTTGCGCTCTTCCTTTACACTAAAAAAAAGAAACACTCCAATCGTCCTACACCTAAGGAAAAAGAAAATACTATCCACCTACATAAGAGCGGCATGTATATCATACACGACATGATACACATCATGTCCATAAACGCAATATGATATATTCAAATATAAGAGCAGCCTTAGTTTATCTGTTCTGGATTTTTTTACGTCTTGAATTTTGTAGTGACGCTTTAAAACTAGATAAAATGCTGAAGGAACTGCACTCCCACAGTTTATATTTTTATCAATCTTCTTTCAATTATTTTTAATTTTATTTCATTTTGTTAAAGACATTTGCCAGAAGAGGGAAAAATAAAACATAAAAAAATAAACAATGGCATGTCCGATCCGCAGAACTGCTCCAACTAAGGATTACTGCAAACGGACTGCGAAGATTCAAACACAGTCCTATTGCATCAAAAGTCCGCCCCTCCTCTCTCAAGGCCCACCTCCACGCTCCAGAGGGCCTAACTGTTATCGGATTCGTCCTCTGCCTCGCGGAGCCAAGTGAAGAAAGCTGTGACCGACTTTAGGGCTACTCCCTTGCCCTGCAGCTCGGCGGGGTCTTTGCTGGACTCCCACTTGTAGAAGGCCTCTTCCTTTATCACGTCCTCATCGTACAGCGTGTCGAAGAACATCCGGAGGAGATCTGTCAGGGAGCACGAGCAATTAGTGCGAATCAAGGTTATAACTACTCAGTGTTTGAGAAATCTCTGCCAATCCCCCAGCACTTACTGGCCGGCTGCTCCATCTTAACCATGAGGGCCTGGAGGGCGTAGAGAGCTTGTAGCTCCTTTTGCTCGTCCGTTAGATACTTCTGCAACAGCTTGGCTCTCGCTGTGATCTGGTCCGCATCCACCTTGTATGGGTTCTCATCTGGAGCAGGGAGAGAGGATAATACGTGTACTGTAATCCAAGTGTATTAAAAGCAGGTCATTCTCAGTGTGAGTCATGAGTTCACACACAGCTCACGAAGGCAAAAACCCAAGCAAGTAAAGTACATTTTCTTTCATTTTAATCCCTTAGGTTAGCTCATGAAATCATGCCACATCTGTGATTACTTCTAGTTCCAAGGCATTTTGCACATTCATTCAGTATTAGAACTATTGACTTCAACTAGGCTAATGCAGTCAGAGGTGACTGCTTGGGGTATATCCCCCAACTCCCCAAATCCTCCAATTCCCCAATCCTCGAATAGACGCAATACAGTATAAAGCCCCTCAGACCTATAACCTTTCATTTGAACTTAATTTCAGGTCAATCGGACAAATGGTTCTGAAGATATGGCCAAAATGGTACTTTTCCATCACAAAGCTCCACCTGGTGGCAAAATATTGAACCATACAGGTATGATGTCATCATGTGACATGTTGTGAGGTCATGACCTTGCAGTTACACATATTTTCATGTAAATTGGACAAATGGTTCCAAAGATATGGCAAAAATGGTAAATTTTATGTGACAAAGCTCCATCGTGTGTCAAAATTTTGAACCAAACAGGTATAATGTCATCGTGGGACACATCCTCAGGTCATGACCTTTCATTTGCACTTGATTTGAGGTCAATCGGACAAATATTTCCAGAGATATGATATAAAAAGTGACTTTTCAGTTTTTGGCCCCTGGAGGCCAATTTAGAAATTGTAAATCGTCCAAAATCGAATCAGTTCTTCCTCTTTATTATACTTACTTTGTGCAAAGCATGAAATTTCTAATTGAAATATTACTGAAGTTATCGTGTTAACACGTAGGGCGGCGGATGGACCAAAAACATAATATCCCCGAAAATGCCGTTCAGCGTTCGGGCATGTAATGAAGAATGCAGAACTTCAAGGCCTTCATTACGAGAGAAGGGACTTGGCACCAATTGGAGGTTTGGTGTGCTCCACTCCTTGAGTTTTTGGCAAGATCAGGTAGTTCACTCACAGATAATGGCAGACTGACACACGGAGGTCATCACGGCCCGTACAAACATGTTTGAAGAAGTCTGCTGCTCATCCAGGTTAGCCTACAAGTGAGGAAGGGCACAGGTTAATGGTCACTGGGGAACGTGCCAACCCAGCAGATGACTGGAACAGCCAAAGAAACCTTGAAAGATAAAGCTCGACTAGTGCTACTGCTGGGGGGCGGTGGGTGGTCAAGGGAGTGTGCAGCTCAAACAAGTGGCAGGGAACCAGGCATCTTCACATACCTCCACCCAGTCGAAGATCCTCTCGTTGTCTGCCTTCTCCTCAATCAGCTTGTCCAGGTGTCTGCACAACTCCTCTGAAGAAAGCTCCTTCTTGCTGGTCTTCTCCGAGTCATCTCCCAATGTGAACTCCACTTTCTGCACAGCAAACAACTCAGGTCACTTCCATAAAGATCTTAAGGCACCCACCTGCCTCACCCAAAAAGTAGCCCAAATCTGGACTGTCCCAACAACATTACTGCTGATCTACCATCAAGTAGTTTTCCCTTCGATCATAAAAAGTGGCACTGGATCTCCAAGAACAAGGTTGGGCAGCCAACCTTGGTTGGGTTAGCGAACCATGTAGAGATGTCCCCTCCAAGCACACCATTACATACAGTCTAACTTTTGCCACTGATAATGGCTGAGGCCATTTTCAACAGTAAATACTTAACTAAAGCTCCCATCCACTCTACACCCCCCCCCCCCCCCCCTCCTTCCATGCCTCATTTCCTTAGGACGTGCTCATACCTTCTCAGTCACGAACTTGTTGAGATCCTCATCCTTGGGCAGGAAGTCCTTCCAGCTGAGGTCTGCCTCTCTCCACAGGAGCCCAGCCTTCTTATGACTCTGAGAGACAGAAGAACTAAGTTACTCTCTGCTGCCATTCTGGAACACATGGGCACGTGAGGTGTGTGCGTGCTCGATTCTGGTGCACTGAGGTGACTGGGTGACAGTACCCACCATTCCTTTGCACAGTAAAGTCAGGATTTCTGCCAGTAGGACGCCAGCCTTGCCCAGTGGAACCAGTGGTTTGGACACCTCCCTAAAGAAAGGCGGTGATACCAGGTCAGTCTCTCCCCTCCCCCAGCAGTACACAGGCTGCGCAGACTTAAAGCCTTCGGTACGGAGTCTTACACTTAATGCTCTCACCAACTCATCCCTTGTGAGGGTAGAGCATACGGTGTAGATCTAGAGCCACAGGGGTGCGCTAAACAAGAGGAACAGCCTCGTTGAGCTAGAAGATACTATAGTGCAGCAGAGAGTAACCCAATTACTGGGGATTTACGGACCTGTAGGCTTTCAATTCTGCCCCAAAAGACTAGAACTCATTCAACAGATAGCTGATTGAGCGATCAAGTAGCAGAGAAAGGCATTCAAAAGGGTTTAAAATAAGCAAAAGGACCCAGAGACAGCTGTGGTCATTACTGTATTAACGCCTGCGGCAGCGGCTAATGCGCTTCGGCTACACAGCGTCCTCACGGGTCTCCACAGGACGGGCTATAACTGCCGCGCCGCAGAGCAGTATGCAGCTGAAGCAGCGTACTTACTTGAAGAGTGCTCCCATGGGGATGCCTCCCTCATGAAGCATGGGGGTGATGATCTCAGCCAAGTACAGCCAGATGTGGGGGATGTCGATGGCCATGTCCTCTGCCACCTCCAGGATCTCCTGCAGCCTGGGGAGCACAGACGATAGCCACTGATGCTATGAGGAGCAGGTTTTTTTTTTTTTTTTTAAATAGGATGATCAGACTTATTTCTCCACTGACTCCGTAATCAATTTCCAGTAGTGACCAACATCTGCATTAGACTGTGCAGCGAAGAGCTTTCTTCTGATTAGAGTGACCTTACATTAACAATAGACAGAGGAAATGGTGAATACACAAGAGTATGATGCTCATGCCAATATCAAGCTGCAACAAACCATTTTGATAATCAATTAATCGTTCCAGTAAATTTTCCAAGCAAAAATGTAGATCTGGGTCCAGGCTCATTTGCTGCTTTTCATAGTCATTTATGACGGCAAATGAGTTTTTGGTTTTTGGACGGAACAAGGAGCCATTTGAAAATGGCACTTACAGCTCTGAGAAATGGCAAAGAGCACTGTTCACAAATTTGACATTTTATAAACCAAACAAATAATCGACTAATCACTAATAACACTACAGTGTAATCAATAAAGGAAATAATCCTGACTTGCAACCCCAAGAGTTTGTTCTGCGATTCGGATGCAGTGAGGGCTGTGTAAGACGAGGAGACACTCACCCCTTGTAGTACTGCTCAGTGGGCAGGGTGCCGGCCTTCACCAGCTGGTGCAGGAGCTGACCCATGTGCTCGCGGGCGATGGTGCTGCGCTCAAGCGTCGACTCAATGCCGTTCCGCACGAACACGAAGAGCAGCTGCGCCGAGTTCATCTCCTGCACGCACTGCAGCGCCTCCTACAAGCCAAGAGGAGGAACAGAAGTGTCAATGCAGAGTAAGGGTGGAGGTGGGAGGGGGGGGGACGTGCTCGAGACAATTTAATTGGAAGATTTGAGATTTTGTTAGAAAATGTGACGTTAAGAACGACGTCACAATTGAGCAGCCAAAAAAAGCGTAACTGCAAACTATTTGATGGAAAAATGGTTAAAAAGCCAGGTTAAACAAGGCTGTCATGAGATAAATGCAGTAAAAGGAGTCCAAGCTGTGGTGATACTGCCACATAACCAGCTCACCAAGGTTATGGTCAACAGGGTTCCCATTTCAACAAGTCATTTTTAGGGAGCACTTCAAGTGTCAGCGAGTGCGTGTGTGTTGGAGGGGTGAGGGCAGGCAGAACGCCCTGCTGACCTTCATGTCGTTGATGTGCAGGAACTCCTCAATAATGGCCGTGGACTTCTTGTCTAGCTCCTCCTCAGTCATGGCTGGCTTGGCTGGGGCGGGCGGAGGAGTGGGGGCGGCCTCACGTTTCTCTGATGGGGTGGAGCAGGATGTCATTATTACATCATTACTGAAAGGGAGAACGTGCTGCAGGACCACATGTGCAGTTAACCAAATTTGACTAACTCCAAGAAGCAGCATGTGTGGTGCAGAAGGGCAAAATTTAGCATCAGAATCATTAGGGCACGCATATACATGAATCTCGATTTCAGTACATCATTTCATTATGCCTTTATTAGTAGTTCGTAATTCTGCAAACAATCTTCTCGATTAAGGATTTTCAACGGATTAATTTGCAGAATCCACAGCCGTAACTTCCTTTATCCGTGACCAGTTAACTGTCCCACAGGGGCGGCCAGCCCTTGTCCTAGAAAGATCAAGTCCCTGCTGGTTATTGTTTTCAACACAAAATAGAAACCCTCAAGCAAAAGAAAGCAGCTAACAGGCGAGATGAAAACTGCCTGCTTTACTGGAATGATTAAGTAATGAAAAAGCTCCAGCAGTCTGAATGCAGCATGACAGCTGGATATTCAGGGGTCAGAAAATTAGTCCCATCAAGCCTTTCGTAAACTTGTGATTATTTGCCTTGCTCAGATGAGGAACAGGGCGGACAACCACATACTGGTGACGGGACCTATACGTTCTTTACCAGGGTTCTACACCGCCAATTAAAATGACCATTTTTCAGCCTCTCCGCCCCGCCCGTGCCAGATGTTCGCGCAACCCTCACCAGTCTCCTTGCTTCGGGCGCGGTCTCTGCTGCCACGGTCACGGTCGTCTGTCATGCTCGACACTCTGCGCACGGGGTCGGCCGACCCCCGGCGATCCCTCTCGCGGCTGCGCTCCTCCGTCTCGCGGCTGTAGCTTCTCTTGGTGACAGGGGGCCGGTTGCGGTCCCGGTCGCGATCTCTGTCCCGGTCACCCCTGTCCATTGCGCGGTCATCCCGCCGGTCGAATCTGTCGCCGCCACGGTCCAGGCGCTCGGGCCGGTCGAAGCGGTCACTGCGCTCTCGGCTTGAGCTGCCCCTGAGATGCAGTGGGTTATTACGTTACTAGCACAATAATATCCTGCGACCAGCTGTAGTCAAAAGAGCGGACAGGAACCGGGAACTTATGCACTCAATTGAAGCAAATACTAAAGAACTAAAAGTGTTCAGAAACTTAACCTGTTAATCTTCCCTTTTAATGGTACTACAAGAGAGACATACTAGTGATCCACTAGTACTACTGAAATTAGTACGTGTACAAAGATTACTGACCCTAAACATTTGTAAAAGGAAAAGGAAGCACACGTGAAAATAGCGACCGTAACAGAGGAGTCTGAGATTCACTGACCTCTGCGGGACCCTCCGGTCGCTGTCAGGGGGGCCGGACACAGACTGTGCAGACTGCTGCAGGGCAGAGAAGCGGTTCAGGGTGCTGGTGGCAGGGCGTCCCGAATCAGAAGCTGAAAGAACAAGCGCAGGACTTAATTGAGCAAATCCTTATGAAGCGCACAAAACCAGCCTGGAGAGAGCAAAGCAACCAGTATAACAAACTCCACAGTGCCACCCAGTGGTGAAGAGACAAATGACGCCAATGACTGCTCAGGTGTTTCAGTTAACGGTGTAAAGTTCAGTCAGGAGTACACAGGCAGCTCATTTCTGAGGGGACACATACCCGCTTCACTGGGCTTAGATCCAGATCCCCCACTGCTGCCTTTGCCCCAGCTGCCCCATGTGCCCTTGCCCCCGGGGGCAAGTAGCTGATTGTTGAAGTCCATTGCACCAGGCTAGAGGGGTAGGGAGAGGTGATATTAGCACTAAAAAAACCGCGCACAAGGTCGTACTTCCTCCATTCCGCTGGGCGAGGAATTCCAATATTGCCACACATCCTGGGTGTGAGCAACCTACACCACCCTGTACTGCACACGCCACCGCCGCGTCGTCGCTCACCTTCGTGATCTTGCTCAGCCTGCTGGTGTCGATGGGCCGGTTTTTGGTGGAGATGGGGACGGTGTTCCAGCCCTCGTCCTGCGGGACGCTGATGCGGCTCCCGGGCGCGTGGGGCCCTCGACCCCCGGCTCCGCCCCCCCGCGTGTCCTTCTTGGACAGAAGCTGCTGTTGCACCTTGATATGCTCCCGGTGCTCCTCCAGCTCCGCCTCCTTGTGAATCTGGTCGATTGTCTTGGGCCCCTGGTCTCCTCTCCTGGGGACCCAGTTGTTCTGAAAGGGTGTTCGGCTCATTAGACACATTTAAAAAAAAAACCCCACAGCAGGTGCAGTCCTGTCTTTTTTAAATGGGGACGTTTCATTGCAAAATTGCGGGAAAAGTTCAGTTGCCCACTTATCTTCAGCAGACACCTGTGTGTGTGCTTCAGTCACAGATCACAAGCGTACCCTTCACGATGTACTATGATAGTAGTTGCACGACACTCAGAAGAACCTAAAATGGAGGAAGTGAAATTCTTATAACTAAAATGTTCCTCTAAGGAATGTAAAATTGTCATATGGCCCGTAATCATAGACAGTTTCCAGTATATCCTTCAGTCCCACCTCCTCCCTCAGGCTTGCGAGAGAAACGAAACTGAAACTGCAGGCGTTTCTTAGAAGCCATGGGCCGCTGCAGAGCTGGGGGGAGGAGATGGAGCGCAGTGTCGCAACATGCCAGCCCGCCCTGTGCACAAGCTTTTCGTGGGCCTGTGCAGTTTCCCTTGAATGGATGACTGCTCACAGTCCACTTACACCATTTTACATCCGATCTGCTCTGGAGAATTAACCCTGAAGACCCACTGCAGACATTCACAGATGCATTTACTGAGATGAGCCACAACAGCACTGCTCAACAGACAGAGACCAAAAACCTTAGAGGTTTCCCTACCCCACTACTGAACACTCATGCTGACAAAACCAGCAACCAGACAAATATCGCACCCACAAACGGGCAAACATTCGCCCCCACACAGAGGCCAAAGACTAGAAATTTTACTAATCACAAGTTCAAGCAAGTCATTGAGATTCCTCACTACATATCAAAAAACGGCCCCTACTTCCAATGAAGGCTGAACACAGGGATACCTCAACTCTGACGCTGACATGACTGACCTGATCCACAGCATTTAAGGGCCAGGCCACCCGATAAACTCCTCCAGTCAGTTTTGCAGACTGTCGTACCTATATAGCTGTATTGAACAGAGCCTTGTTTTAGCCTGTTAGCAGCCATCATGCTGATAGATAATACTCAGTAGCCATGTGGTCGATTCTGCCTTTAAAAACATGATTCTGCAATTCCAAGCAAAGAAATCATATTAATCATACTTACACAATTAAAGTCTGTTATTTACCTGGAACGTGTTCATTATATCCTTTTCAACAAGTTACAAATACTGGAAGCTGCCTTGATCCAACTTGCTAGGGCCACAGTCTAAGCTCATAACAGGACGCCATTTCCATTCCTACACCCTTCTCACATGGCATTAGCAATACATCTTTTCCTGATTATCTTATTCACCAGCCAATCAGAGCAGGCGTCATTCAGGAGGGATGGGGGCACCAATTCACTTGAAACAGTCTTTTCAGAGGGCAGAGAATGATTTCCAAGGAATTTTATTGCAATGAAGTTAAAACCTCTTTTGGACATCCAAGAATATAATGACTCGAAAGGAAATGGCATAATTTGGGACAGTAGAGCAGATACTTCAAGGCTTTGATCTCAAAATGATCATTTAGCGAGACATCTGTTCCACACCGTCTTCAGAACTGAGACTTGTGAATGCAGCACATCTGCATTAATGTTTGCTTTTTTTTGTTTTTTACACTTAACTTTACTGGCAAACTACAACTGCTGTACAAAAAAAAAAAAGTCACTGTTTGGAAATGAAAGAACAAATTTTATTATTGGGTCATGATTGCGGTTATTAATATGCTTAAGCTGGCAATAATCATTTTGACCCTCACCGATTAGGTGTGTTGCTACTCATTTCTTAAAAAAAAAATAAATAAAAAAATCACGTTGGAAACATCCCTTTGATGGTGGAAAAGTATTAGTCAGTTAGTGAATGAGAAAAACAAGTATGAGGAAACATTTTCACAGACAAATTTGCCACCACAAAGTCCTAACCTTAACCACATTGAAAGTTATTGGGATGTGCTCAAGAAAGACCACAGAGTGGTTCAGCCATTATGTCAAGAAGACAAGATCTCGGCCAAAAATTATGGCATTTCTGATCGAAAATAAATGTTCTGGTATTGCACATGGTTGTCAGAACAACGACAAGACGAACATGCACTGTAATCAAAGCTACAGGGGTTCCAACTAAATATTTCAGTGTGCGATCTTTTTTTTTTTTTTTTTGGACGGGCAGTCTAGTTTGCTTAACGTCATTCACACAAAAAGCAATTCTTTACCTGCCATCCCGCTTCTCAGCTGCTGATTCGATAAAGGCGCAAAAACCTAAAAGCAGCTGCACCAAATAGTAAAAAGTTCTTAAATTTTTTTAAAAAGATGGAGGGCTGAACTTCACCATGATTGCTCCTCAGTTCCTCATTCCCATCACAGCAAATCAGTGGCCCAGACACGTGGCACAAATAAGAGGTCATCACTGGAGCGTCACCATGGGCAACACAGGCTGGACACTACAGGCGCAGCCAATGGACATCTGGCAACTGCCCCGAGCTACCAAGTCATATCGCACCACAGCACAAATGAAGCAAGTTTCAGTTTTACCTTCTGAATATACAGTTTTCTGCAAAATCTCTTCAAAAAGTAGTAACTACCATTTTGTCCTTCAACCAAAACTCAAGCCGCCAATTACCACCAAACTTAAGACAGAAATATAATCAAGTTCCTTATTGGCATTGCAGGTTTTTACGAGAGCATGTACAGCACTCAATGATCAGTGGCTAAAAGTAATGGAAATAAGGAAAAAGGATGTTTTTTTGAAACTGCATTTTTTTCCTCCAGAGTGGAGTTAAAATTTAGATTTGAATCAAGAGGAAAGTCTCCTCCCCCCCCCCCCCAAATCAGACCACAGGACTGAACTTCACTCATTCAGGTCTCAAGAACATAACTAGAATTGTAGCCGTTTGCTACATCACCAGTCATTTTGAGGCCACTCATTCAGGAGGGGAGGCAGCAGCTTTACCTGTAACAGAGGACCATGTAATTGGCGGACAGTGACTTGATGACAACGGTCAACTTTACCCTCCGGTGCTACACAGAGTGACTGAAGTTTTATAGACTGCTTACAATGAACAAAATTGTGCGTTAAGTGGGGGGAGGCGCACACTGGAGCATGTCCTTAAAAAACACAAGCCACCTCAGCGTCAATTGCCGGTCTTGAGTAATATTTTATGGCAAGTCATGGCCCTGTGTGCGTTGGCAGGGACATTGAACCAGAGGGGCTTCGTGTGTTTGCGTACCCTTTTTCCATTCAGGTGAGCGCACACAACTGATATTTCCAAAGCCCAGTGGTAGATAGTGAGCTGAAGTCGGAACATTCAAAGATGAGGGTAAACAGGTTTGAAGCATTTTCAGCACCAACCTACCCTGTTAATCTTTAACAACAGAAAGGGGGTTAACAGAGTACTTCTCAATGGTCATTTCTGGGTTCCCACTCACTACAGCAGAGATGGGCAGATTAGGCAATCCAATAACTCAAGATTTATTTATTTTTTTTAAATAGCAATGAGTATTGATGGAAGGTGGTTAATAAATGGAACACATTGACAAACTATAGAAAAGACCAACTAGTGAAACCATATACCCAAGTCTAATTAGCACCAATGAAACCAATATTAACAAGCCAAAGCATGGTCATTTTGGGCAACTTAGAAAGGACGGCTCGCTTTTTTTGCATTATGGGATTTTTCCTCCTTGGGAAATGCGTAATATTCTCACTTCCTACGCCTCAACCGGACTCGTTATTTGAAGGAAATAAGAGATGAGGTTAAGAGTAACAGATTTACGTAGTTGACATGTCGCCGTAGCCGTTGGATCAGAAAGGCTGACAGCGGACAGGACCTTACCCGTCGGAGATCCAGCACGTCCTGCAGCATGAACCGGATTCGAGACGAGGTCTTCCTCTCTTTGATTATCTTTTCCATCTGGTTAAAATACTGGTCCATGCGAGGCTACACAAGGTGGGAAGAATTGTGGTTCAGTTGGCGAAGGCAATATTTGGGCGATGATGTGCATCGTACTGCTGGCACAACACAAGGTGACCGGCACCATACCTTGGCTTTCTCGAAGTCCAAGTCCTTTCCAATAGTAGACAGCAGACGACAGAGGCACTCCAGTGACTCCTCGTCGTGGTTCTTCAGCAGTTTGACGATGCAGTCGTGCATAATGGCCTCCGTCAGCATCTTCAGCTTGAAAAGCTCGCCGATGAACTTAATGTTCCCGAGAGACCGCCGTCGGGCTTTGTCCTTGGCCTCCTCCAACTCGTCCTTAAGACGCTGCTTCTCCTCATCCTGCAACCGCGAGCAAAGACGAATCGTCAGTGGCGCTGAGGACCAGTCCGAGGACGCATCAGAGCCAATAAACAGAAAGGCCCAATATGAAGAGTTGGAATGCAAAACCCATGAAGTCCACTCAACCTCTTTTGTTTTAAATTTTGTGGATTCTGCATTCCAACTCTTCAAATTTACTTGTACTTGTTCAAACCTACAGGCATATCCCAGCTTGCCATGTCTTTCCAGAAAAAATAATCCATGAAGGTTTATGGCAATTGTGTATAAAGTAAATCTGAAGGCTGCGGACACAGATATAACATTTAATTAGTCACGAAAATGTAAATAAACAGGTGCTTCACAACACACAGGCACAGATCATTCTTGCCTCGCCCAAACACTCCCAGAGTCCTGCGCCAGTGATCTTAAAATTCCTAAGTTATGATTCACCCCTGCCCAGTAGTCATCATGCTCCCAGAGTAAAGTGCTCGAAGTGCTACAGCGAGAGCGTTCAGGCGGGTGGTTACCCCAGTAGCGGCATCCAGCTCCTTCTGCTTCTTCTCAAAGATCTCATCATCATCCTTGTCCTTCTCAAACTCCTTCTGGCAGCGGTTGAGCAGCAGCTTGCGGAAATTCACAGTGACTCCCGGCTTGTCGGTGGTGGGGACTTTAAGCTGGAGAGACGTTACATAGATTGTTAACATGGTTGAGATACGCCTTCAAATACAAGATTCCAGGCTATAACAGTTAAGCACAGTGACCAGGTGACTGAAATCTAGGGTAAACATTAAGAATTGATGTCCATAACTGTAATTAAATGCTTAAATGTGAGCCACTTCGCTTACCACCTTTCTGCAAAAAGGATAGAACTTGCCAGTAACCTCCATTTCTCAAATCCCAATTAGGACTTTGCACAAATACCTAAACGTAGCTGCATTACACAACAATGAGCGCCCATAAGAGAATGGATGGACGATCCATCTCATGATCTTTCAACTTCACCATCATGTTCGCTCCTCAGTTCCTCATTCCCATCACAGCAAATCAGTGGCCCAGACACGTGGCACAAATAATGGGTCATCACTGGAGCGGAACTGTCCATCAATAACAGACCAACCGATGAAGACACTCACCCCCATAAGGCAGCGACACATGTTGGCATACGCCACAGAAAAGTTGGGCTCAGAGATGGCCTTCTCAAAGGTCAGGTCAATGACTCCCTTGAGACGCTCCTCAGTGTCGATGGTCAGCTCCGTCACCTGCTTCATGAGCTGCTGGAACATCTGAGGAGTCAGCTTGTTGAGGATACTCCGCACGCGGCGGAACAGATCCTGGGTCTTGATTGTTTCGGGGTCCTCGTCAGCCTTCTCTTTGGACACAGTCTTCTTGGCCGACGGCTTCCAGGCCTTCTCTGCCTTGTTCAGCTTCACGTCCTCCGTGAGGGAGACACTGGCGATGATCTTGCGCGGCTCTTTGCGCTGACCCTGCTGGGATCGGCGTTGGCCACCCATTCCAGAGGGCTTAAGAGGACGAGGAGGAGGAAGAGTCAGATTCTCGCTCAAGCACATTCACCACCGCAACCATTTAATAAGTCAAGAATGATATGGAAAACTCCCTTCTGTTAAATCACCACTAAACATCATCTAATTGCATGCTGAAGTACACAGTTCATAATATTGCCTAAACCAAGCAACACTCAAGGTTCTGGTTGAGCAGAGCAGGTTATCGAGTACCACTGAACCATCCAAAACTTTCCCGACACTCATTAGCCAGAGGTATGTTCGATGAGCACCGCTTGGATAGATGCAATCCGTTCTCCTCAATCGTCTTGAATGCTTTGATCAAATAAGTTTAATTGAAGGAGCCCTCAATTACGCCATTTCCCTTGCCTGGTGGAGTAAGTCATATTGCCAAATACTTACCGGGCCTCGGCCACCCATGGGCTGTCTACCCAAATTGGCGAAAGACGGAGTGAAGTCTGGGCCGCAGTTCATGCCAGTGAGACGGCTGGGGTCAAGGGGTCGCAACGGAGTCTTGTTTGCCTGAAGAAGAATGAAGGCAAGAATTTGGAACATTGAACCCAATCTGCAACCACAACCAAAAATCTAAGCAAAGGAAAACCAAGCACTAACTACAGTTAATGGAAGGCAAATGGGGAGCTTAATTGGGCTGACAGGTTCATTCTCGTTGTGCCAAGTTAATCATGGGTTTTGTTTATCTGCTTGTTCCTCAGGCGATAGTACCTTATCCAACACCACCTCCGTGATGTGTGGCAGCCCCTCAGGTTTATGCATGCTGGCGCTGATAAACTGGAAGCCAAGCAGGAACTCGCGGTCATATTTCTTCTTCTCCTCTGGGTTGATGGGTTTCCATTGCTCTGAAAAGTGGGCGAAAATGGAGAGCGGTTAGGCAGCTGGGCCAGAATGGTCAGAATAGGTTCAGTGATGCTGACGGCAAGGGAGGTTTATCCAATCGACAAAACACAGGAGAGTTTCTGTACTATTGAATGACAAGCGCTTCCCACACTGGCCTACCTGAGGACAAAATAGCCAAGGGAAAAAATAAACACTGCCACAAATTCATTAAAGCTTTTTATGGGCGAGCTGTTCATGCAGTAGGTTGTTCATCTGACAAAACATCACTTAATTCAGTAAAATTTCCACCAAAAAACTCTTCTGTACGACCATTAAGGGCCAAATCAACTCTTCAGAAGAATCCACAACCAATATGATTTTGGAGTCACTTTCTGCCATTTTAATCAAAGCTTTTCGAGTGATGAGCGAAAACGAAACAAGTTGCGATGCATACGAAACGTTCCCCTTGCATGTGTGATCGTAAACAAAGCATAGTTCAAAAAATTGTTATGCGCTTCAAGAAGCCAAACTGCTCTGATGATAGCTAAACATTTCCATATTTGGGCATCATTGAAAAAAAGCAGATTCTCAGCTTTCTTTTGATGCATTAACACAAAGTAATCCCATCTGATAAGAAATGTGATCGCGGAAAGTTTGATAACCTCTCTCACCGGTCATATCTGCCCGGGATTAGCAAGTGCTGTTCAGAAAGAGTTGAGGGAGGTATCTGATAGTAATAGGCTAGGATGGGACAAGGGGGGGGAAAAGGTGTAGGAGTGCCACAGTGCCCTGAGGATCGAGAAGCCAGTCTTGAAAAGGTGAAAACTGAGCAATGGGTGGAATTCAAGTACCTTCTTTGTACTGATACTTCTGGTCTCCAGGCTTAACAGCTTCAGGTTCGATGTTCTCTGCATCCAGCTTGTCCTCCTTCTCCTCCCAGGTCTCATCAACCTCCTCTGCAGCAGCAGGAGTGGGCTGAGCAGGTGTGGACTGGGCCTGCTCCGGCTCAGAAGGGCTTTCCACCACCTGCTCCTGTGTCAACGGCACCAACAAAATCAGTCCAGACCAAAATTCATATTAAAGCTCTCAATGAAGATCTAAACATTTTTCCATGACCTTCCATGCATTTGAACCAGTTTGAAGGTTCACAAGATGTTTATATAACACAAATCAATACCATCTCGCAAGAATATGATGGGCAATTCGTCATTTTCGACCAAATGTCCCCTCCGTGACACTAAAATGATCCCCAAATGGACATGGTGGGGAAAAATTGAGATTTTTTTCAGCGGAATAAAGTACTGCACTATTATACCCTTAAATTGTAAAAAAAAATTAATGCCTCAGCATAATTTTGTTTGGGGGACAGTTTAGTGTCTCGCCACAGAGGGGACGTTTTGTTAAAATACATCAGCATAGCCATGATACAAAAACAGTGAATGCATTTTGCGACCATCCCACCATTCAAAAAGGCACTCAATATAAGCGAGACCATTTCTCACGAAGAGATGTACTCCATTTTAGGAGCCACGCAAATCATTAAGAAATATAAGAACGCCAACTTATGAGACCGAGCAAGCGCACTCACATTTAAATGTTTAGATTGGAGCGCAAGTGCTATTCACGTGAAACAAAGCTGTTAATTAGTGCCCTCTCTGATGGATTTCGGAAGCACAATTAGTAGCTGCTGACACTAGCTCGCCAGCTTTCACAGGGATCTGGGAAATGCCTTGGCCTGTTCAAACTGATACGGGCAAACGGGACAGCTACAGTAATGTTCAAACAGAGACCTAGCAAGGGTGACACCATCTACATAGATCAACAGGAAGGAGAAAGGCTCTGGGAGGAACTGAGGAGCAGTAGAACCTATTTAGAAGGCTTCAAAGTGGATGATCTAGAGCAGTCGTCTCCAGCCCTGTTCCTGGAGAGCCACCAACCTGAATGGTTTTCACTTCAACCACGGCAAAGCACAACTCTTTTCCAAGTTGTAGATCTTGATGAGCTGCCAATTGGTTGTATGCAATTTGCTAAATTAGGTCTGCACTAAAAACCTACAGGATTGGAGACCACTGATGTAGTTGATATGTGTGCGAGAGAGAGAGAGAGATGTATTTTTTAGATCAAGTTCTGCTGTTAGGTAGCCTGGGAACCAGATGCATCCATCGTTCATGTTTTGTTTGTTCCGGCAGATGTGTCTGGCCCCCCTGCCATTCAAACAGATTTTCCATCCATCCAAGTTCTGGACAGACTAATCACAACCATTCACCAATATGGGGCTGGTTTGATACAATGATGATGATTTTAGTAAATCATCAAGACAGCTGGCACTGATGTTGAACATCTGTGGAATCTGCAGCTGCAATAGTATTAAACACATTGGACGGAAATTCTCTCTAAAAGAGGAAAAAAATAATTGCAGTTAAAGCTTTAGTTGACAAGATGCGTTTGCCGTACTTTAGACATAATTGCAAAAAAAAGTTTAATTTAGCAACTTGGCCCCGCTCAACGCCAGAAAGACTAAAAAGCCGCTGTGAAAACCCAGTAGCCATTCTTCATGCTAAGTACAGAAACCAAGATTAAGTGTTGGCTATTAACGTGTTCTGGGTCCTGTCATGTCAAATGTGTATTCATTAGGGTGAACCAGAAGAAATATGAATTGGACACTCAAACTAGCCAGCCAGCCCAGTAGCCTACCAGTAGTTAGGGAAACTAGCTTGCTAACATAAGTTGAAGCATTGAGTACACAACATTATGATCAATTCAAACAATGATTCAACTTCAAGTAGTAGTGAGCTAGCGTCCCCGAACTACGATTCAAAGGCATTTAGCAAGATTACAACTCACCTGCGCTCAGCTGTCCAGATTTCTTTGCACTGATAGACCTACATCCTATCCAATGGAGGCCAGTGTCATTTTGGACTGAATCCCTTGTTAATGCCCCGTAAAAAACGAGGATGAACGGAGAGGTTCCAAACTAATTTGCATTTGCAAATTGGTCAGGAGACATTGGACATTAGCAGTTTGGAAGAGGCCTGAGATTTCTCTCTCCAGAAAGACACACACCTTATAGGCATTCAAGACATACACCTCTTTAACCCTCTATTAACCAGCGTAGCTTATCTGCTACATTAAGTAAAAGGGTTAACAGCCTGGACACCCTGTTTGTTTTGTTTATTACCAAATATACATTTGAGAATAACTTGAATGGCATGTCACTAATTTTTTCATTAGCATTATTACCCAATGTAGCAGATTTGCTACAATTTGGAAAGGTGGGCCAAATGTGTCAATTTTGTTGTCTGTTTTTCAAATAATGGCCCAAAATGAATATTTTTGCACAGGGAAATAATTTTAGCACAACTGGAAATGGGTTTGGTTAATAGAGGGTTAAAGGCATCCAAGACGCTCACCTCTTTAAAGGCATCCAAGAGGTCCCCCACAGCCTCTTTTTTGTTCAGCTCCTTCATTTTCCTCTTCTTCTTTGGCACAGACACAGCAGCTGGAGGGCAGGAGAGAGAGGCGCAGTGAGATGGGATGATCCTCAGTACAGATCTATGGACCCCCTTATTAATGAGTGTTTAACATCACAGGCATGACAGCTTCAAGGTCCTCTAATCACCATTAACAAGATCACAGGTCAACAGTTCAAACCAGAGGATGCTCACCTTGCATAGAGATCTCCCCTGTGGTGGTGGCAGCAGCGGCCGTGGGTGGAGGGGGCGTGTCCTCCCGCTCCTCAGACGGAGTGGGTAGCGGTGGGGTGGCGGTAGTAGGCGCCGCAGCAACAGGAGGCGCTTCCTGCTGCTGGACGGTGACCTCAGGCTCCGCAATGGGGCTGACGTCACATTCTGGCACCTCCTCGGATGCCTCATCCGGGTCCTGTGTCCCCGGGGCAGCCAGGCCGTTGGAGAGCAGCAGCTCCTCTGGTTGGGTGATGGGCGTGACAGGCGGCTCCTCGGATTTGGGGGGCGGGGTTTCGGCCCTCTCATCAGTCGTGGGCTCAGCCATCAGCCCGTTAGTGGTGGAGGGTGGGGCAGTGGGCGGGGCCGAAGCTGCAGTCGGGGCAGGGGGCGGGGCGGGGGCGGGAGAAGGGGCGCGGGCAGGAGAGAGGGTGGGGGCAGAAGGCACAGGGACAGGCTCGCACTCGACGGCCTGCTCCTTCTCCGCCTCCACTTCCTGTTTCTCCTCCTCCTCCTCTTCCCTCACCACTTCCTTCGGCTGCTCTATCCTCTCAGGCTCAGTGGGCGGGGCCTGCTCTGCTGCAGGCGGAGGAACAAGAGCGGGCTCTTGGGGTGCCGCCTCAATAGGGGCAGAGGCCGGGGGTCCTGGCGGGGCGTCCACGATGTCGCCGATGGGGACGCCCGGCGGGGGCGAGGGCGAGGCATTAGTGTCGATGGGAGACTCCCCAGGGGGGATGGGTACCTCCATCAGTGGGGCCACCCGAGTGTCCGTATCAGGCTTACTGTCGCCCGCAGTGGGCTCTTTAGGGCTCCCCTCCAGGGGCTTGCAGGCCGGTGGAGTGGGTGCAGCAGCTGGGGGCTTCACTCCATCATCTGCAAACAGAACAGGATTGAGGGTCCATGGCTACACTAACCCCCAGTTTCATTCACAAAACCCAGAGAGAAAAACACAAAACTGCAGCCAGGTCATTGTGGTATGACAAACAAGAGCTTCGAAGCCCAAATATACTCTACGCCTGAAACAAGCGCCCCAATACAGATCAATCAGAAAGGGCCAAGTCAATTTTGCGCTTTGTGTAAATTGTTCCGAGGACAATTCTTCATGCAATACAAGTGCGATCCGCAGTGTTAAGCACTGTAAGGAGAAGCACCATTTGGTGACTTCAACATTAAGCCATGGTAGATTTGTACTTTCTTCCACTCTTCTCTCAGAGCAGTCCTTTACAGGCCCGGATACAGCTCTCTCACAGGGACATGAGACCATCATATCCAACACTGCTATGCATCTACAGTATTGGCCTGGCACTGTTATTAAGGTTCATGCACATAATTCGGGCTCCATTCAGGCCTCATTTCCTCATACTCACGTCCACCAGAGCCAGGACTGAGAATGTAGAGTGATAAGCACTGAGGCCAGAGCAGACTCACCTTGACTGACAGGCAGAGGCGCAGGTGTCACGTTCTCACCGTTAGCTTGAGCGATGCCACCTCCTTCAATGCCTTGCATGGCAGACTATGGGGGGGGCACAAAATGGGAGTCATTTTAGATGCATGACCAAATGCAAAGAGCTCTCCAGTCGGTGTAGTGCGGCAAGGCGCGCAGAGTATCAAACGGACGAGAGGATCGCTAGTTCCAGAAATAACTGTTAAAAAAACATCACGGTTTCTAAACCTATAAGAATGTTTAGAAGCTACGGCACTTTGCTACAGTAGCCAGTCTTGCATTCTGCCTCCCCGAGTCGAAATCGCTCGAGTCCGGCTAGTGTTCACCCACCTGTGGAGGGGTCGGGGTGGAGGCAGTCCTGCCCCCTGACATGATCTCCTCTGTGATGTCCCGGCCTCCCTGGTTTGGGTCTCGTATTCTGATCTGGAGGAGAGAGAACAGTGTTGGAGCAGCACAGTCAGGGCTGAGGCCGACAGCGTCCAGAACTGGGCTGAGGTGGAGCCAGTGTCTGAAGGCGAGTCGCTGCTACAATGGAATGGCACCCCGGGGGCCAATAAAGCAGCATCTTTCAGCAGATGGTCACAGCAGATAGTTATTCTCCCTTTAGCACCCGTTCCAAAACAGAAATGGTGCACAGACTGATATGAGAGCAATCGACAAACAGAATGGCTTTGAGGAGCAGACTCTATACAGACCTGAGGCAAGAAAAATTCAAGAAACCCGACAGGAAATATTTGCTTGCAAGACACGCGGGACCTCAAAATAACCGTTACGCTTGCCAGAAACTGAATTCTTTCTTCTGCTCGCACAAACGCGGCGGCAGTAAAAGCAAAGATCAACTATGCAACAGTAAATCCTGAACCTCCACTTCGACCTGGAGAAGAAGCGAAGCTGCTGTCAGAGCAGGAGAAAAGTGCCAACTTGTCACTGAGAACAAATGACCGTCGAGCCCTTTTCCAACAACGTGTGGATAAGCAGAGCTAATAGACGTGGAAAACACCACAGGCTGGATACTGGCCTAATCGTCACACTTTGTTCTCTGAAAACTGATAACGCAGAGCTAACGGTGCATTCCTGGAGCGACCCTGGAGAGAGGCATGTGATCTTCCGCGCTCCTGCACGTTACTTGCCTCGACAGTCACCGAAACCACCCAGTAGAGGCCCCTGATTGCTAGCAGGCCTCAGTCATCCTGGGGCAGGAGTGGCGCTCCAGGCTGACAGCCAGTGCTGGAACTGCAGGCGCTTCAGGAACCGCTGCCCAGGCTGTGCGGGGACGGGCTGGGCCTCTCTCACTTGCGTGGAGAAGAGGGGGAGAGAGCGTGGCTGCCTTCGCCGAGCAGCAGCGCAGGAATGCACATCCCCCGCCCAGAGTGCTCCGACACCAGAGAGAGGGCTGAGTTGGGGGGGGGGGGCAGGGTTGCCGCTATTACACTTTGCCATTCTTTCCCCACTCCCCCGAGCTCTCTCCGCCCTCGTCTCTACGTCTCGGGGAGGGGAAGGGAGGGGGGCTGCCACAGCGGCAGTGAAGACCGTTCGGCTTCCGGGATCAGCAGAGGGAGGAGTCGGGTCGGAGCTCGAAGCCACGTGGAGCTGTGCAGCGTGCCGACATGTCCTTCAATCCCCCCTCCCCCCCCGACGGGCCGGCAGAGGGCCAAAACACCAGGTCAAGAAAGACAAACCGTGCGAAGGCAGGAAAGAACTTAAGTGAATACAAAAGAGAGAAGCTGCGTTTCTCGTCGACCGAGCAGAGACTCACACCAATCAGATAACTGGCTTTGGTGCAGCCTGTACAGAGTGCTGCCGTATAACATCGGTGCCAGAATGCTCACGCTGCACACAGCTAATTGCCGTCCCCACCTACACCCTCCCCATACCCACACATCCAGCCCCCCTCGCCCCCCCAGGGAAGAGCAGCAGGCCCATCTCCACTCACTCGCTCCTGGATGTCCTGATCTCTGTCGCCAGCGGCGCCCAAACGCTGACACTTTTCCCCCCAGCTGTCTAGGCCGAGCACCAGAGGCATGGAGCCGGTCCTAGTCTGAGTGCAGGACCTTGAGCACGAAACAGAAATGCTACCCTGTCCAAAGTCCACCCAGCTAGACACAACCAGCTCTGCACTCCCACACTGATAATCAAGCCAAGTCAACCACGGCGCACAGCGAAAATACGCAATGTAAACCGACCATCGAGTACAGCACAGCTACAACAGTAAAATTAGCTACAGAGTCTAGCACAGCTAGATGGGTGTGAATACAGGTACACCCTGGGAGTTCACCACAGAATGGCTGGTACAGAGTCAGGCAAAGCAGTCAGGAAAGACAGGGTTCATTACACAGGGAAAAACTCCCAGAACAGTTTCTCCCCTGCCCCAGAAAATGCCCTTTCAGTGGACAAATGACAAGTGTTAAACAAAACCACGCATCAAAGGCAATACATAGGACCCCAAAACCCTATGGGAACATGGACTCAAAGTGGGACAAACAAAAACCAAAACTAGAGAGAAGATGAATGAATACGGAGGAACACTGAGAACCGATTGCTACAGATGTTGAACATCTACAAAACATTTAAACAGAAAAATCACAATGTTGATACCACAGTCCCATATGCTCACAAGGTGTTTCACAGAGCAATTCTTCCTTTTAACAATAAGTAATGGGCAGAAAGGATGGGGGGGATGGGGTGGGGGTCTCAAATAGCCGTTGGTACGGCATGCATTCCAATGAAATACACTGGCTCCATGCTCAGCCTACATTACGGACTTCAGGGGAGGGTCAGTTTCTAAGCTTGAAGAGGAATATGCTCATTCAATGCAAAATTTAACAAAAGCGTAATCAAAGAACCGACTACCATGCAATTTTCACTTCAGGGCATGCAAAATCAATTAAAATGAAAATACAAATAAATACGCAGATTAACGCAACAGATAAAAAGTTGCATTTTAGAAATGGAAGCTGAAAGATGAATAAAAACTAAAGACACATTCAATTAAACGTTAAGTTGAGCTTCAGGGCGGTCCAAACGAACTTCAAACCTGTTTGAGATCATGATGCCAAATTGATTTTTTGTTCATCAATTTCTTTTACAATTAATCTCCCTTATATGACTGGCTCCCAAAGTAATCTAATTTCTCAGGGAGATGGGCAGTAATCCATTTGCTACCATCAAACATTTTTTTGTCACCAGTCAGTCGAGTTTGCTAAAGACATAAGCAAATTAGCGAGCAGCGTTCACAAAATCATACTCAAATTGAGGCAAATATGCCATTTTGTTCAGAAGGCTAAAAATGACTACAGTTCTTATTCTGAGCGACAAATATAGCATGATTCAAGTGCAAACTGCACCTGAGCAGAGAACATATCTTCGAAAAATAAAAAAAAAAAAAACTAAAAACAAATGTGTCCCCCAAACGAAGACTAATACAGTCAAAGTAAGGTAGATTTTTTTTTTTAAGTGGTTAATATCCCAGAGCTACTTTAAATGACATGACACCACTTTGCACATTCTGTTTCCTCTCCCCACACAGAGGGAGAATGTTGATAGAAAAGGCGAATTATTAGAATAAGCCCATAGACACAGTCTGGTCTCATGAAGAGCAACTTCAAAGCATCACATACCCTAAATTGAGGCTTATTTTAGAGCCTATACATCTAGTACAGCCCATGAAAAGTTTGAGAAGCGGGCAATTTGAGGCTGTACTTTTTGCTTGGTCTGATGCGAACGATTAATATTAGCTTTATAGGACCGGCAGTCTCCCACAAATAAAGGCATATCTACAGAATGCAATCACTACCAAATCATATTAAGCTGTACAGCGATTTTGATTTATCCACAACAGCGCTGCTGATGCATCGACTCGTCATGCACAGAAGTCCCAGTTACTTTTGCGCAGGGAATACAATTCTGAGGGGATACTTATTTTATAGAAAATGCAGTTATTGATCCTGAGAAAATGGCTCATCATAGAGACAAGAAAATAAGAGCACTAGTTCCGAATTTAAAATAAAGAAACTAGATTTTGAATTAGATTTCTTGACTATACCCACCGCAACAAGCAATCGGGCAGTACCACAGTCAATAGACCTTCCACCAAGAAAAGAAATTTTCAAAATCGGATGAGTAGGTTATGAGATCTAGGTCCGGACGCACAGACACACGCACAGACGGAGGGACAAAGCAAATCCAGTATACCCCCCTAAACTTCGTTGCGGGGGGTATAATCAAGAAATAAAGGTGCTGCATCTGCATGCGGAGCACTATGTGGGAATATTAATCATTCATAATCGGTGGATGTAAGTCTTAACACAGTTCAGAACAAGTATTTGCCACTAACGTGTCTTAGTCCCCCGCCAGGAAATGGCAAATCGTGTCAAAATGAACAGTGTCTTGGTGTAACCTCGAGTGACGCGAAGGTCGCCAAAATCAACTGGCGCCGGGGCACCATCCTAATACATGTTGACATCAAATTTGAAGGGAATCCGTCAATCCGTTCTTGAGATATCTCGCTGACAAGGATTCGGGACGTACGTACGTACGGACGGAAGGTCGTGAATACTATATCCCGCCCTCTGACATCAAAAGAAGGCAGACTGTCATGTGCAGTTTGAAACATTTACTCACTCAGATCAGTCTTACTCATAACTGACATTTTATTAATCTGACATTTTATGCCTGGAATGCTCAACACTATCAGCGCAAAACTACCAGCAGCTGGAAATCTTCAAAACAGACAGCCTCAAACTGAAGCACAAGGTAGACTGCTTAACACCCACTTGGACTACCACGGAGCAAAATGTTATTTTTGGAGTACATCATGAAAAGAAACTTGAAAATACCAAGCACAAACCTTGGAGGATCCGGGGAGCAGTACCTGTTTTCGTTCCCGTTTGGGTGGGATCTGCTGCTGCTGTGGGGGTGGCTGGGGCTGCTGTGGTGGGTTCATGATGACGGACTGGGCAGGCACTGAGGGGGGGTACTGCGGCTGGGCCGGATAGTAGGCTCCTGCTGAAGATGGAGAAAACCAGGAAGTGATTACAGTCAACACAATGACAGACATTTCCTGTCCTGGCTAACAGGGATAGAGTTTGCCTCATTAACAATCTGAGCAACTACAAAAATGCATTTCAGAAGGGCTTAATTTTCTGCTAGGCTACCGCTTAAATATTGAAAATGAAAATATTCAGATGGGCATTTTGCCAATATTCAACCACACACAGATTAAGTGATGGCTCTGTACAGATAGGTTGCACATGAACTATACACATTTTCCCTCAGCAGCTCAAAATTTTTGCTTATTTATTACACCCATGGGCTTCCCAATTATGTTCTGTTCAGACAATCAGCAAAAAGCATTGTAGTCACTTACTACTCCAGCAGCACCCTGAACCTGAATGGATCTGACATACGGCCATTATAACAATGAATACAGCATCGTTGACATTACTGCAAAGAGGACTGGTCATAATGCCAACAGTTTGTTCTGTGCCAGGTATAGCAGCCAAGATTAAGCCCCAGGTATAAGACAGGCTGGCCCACTTTAACAAGTCGCGTTTCATTGCTTGGTTGACCATTATCAATTTGGGTGTGTACTCACTTTTGTTGCCATCCATTTTGGAAATAGTGACTGTTTGTTCAGGTATTTGGACAGTGCAGTACATCTACACTGCTACACATTGTACCATGACTACTCTCAAATATATATATAGAAGTTTCACTTCTGTAGCATTGTCCCTTGAAAAGATATAATAAATTAATTGTCAAAATGTGAGGGGTGTACTCACTTTTGTAAGATACTGCAAGTTGGTGGCCATTAGCCAATCACCATGTACTAAAGTGGGACCCATGACTAACAAGCAGCATGTGTAATTTTTAGTTGATTGGGCAATTGTTTCAAAGTTATGATTTGTTTGCTACAATGTCACATACTGATGGATTTATACCAAATTTGCTAGGCTAAAGTGTAACTGCCTGTAGATGAGATGTCCGAAGTTTGGTGATCCATCGATATGGCATTCCAGAGTTAGAGCTCATTAAACCATAAGAGGCTTCACTCACAAAATTTGTTTGCCAAATGTAGCCACATCTTTGAACGTGTCAACTTTGTGAATATAACATGAAAAGATATTGGTCTAAATGTGCCAAGTAAAAAATTTCATAAGAGTAGAATGTGTATAAATGTTTAACAAAAACATTTATTTAAAATAGTGCCACAGGCACTGAAGCTCTTCAGGACAAAAAATCTCCTTCTCAGCGTGGCATATGACAAAGGTGAAATCAAGGTCAAAATGAGTTTCTCAAAAAACCCGCAATGCAGTGGGCTCCAAAATTACTGGCATACTTGACCGTCAATTCACAAACAATACAAAAAAATCTGAACAATAATTACAGAGAAACAGAATATACCAACATATGTGAAATACTTTGGTTTATGAATTTTCCGATGGAAACAGCCAAAATCATAATCGTTAAACCCTTAAAGTGCTAATCAGTCCAATAGTCATGCAAGGCGCAAAATGACAAAATTTCAGATATCGGCCTTCCGAAGGTCAACACCTTTCTCAATTTTTAGTTGGCAGTGACCTTCAGAAGGGTTCAAAGGTACCTGTGAGTCATTCTGAAGGTCATTTACCAACATCATACCGAAAGATTAACTTTTGAAGGGAAAGGATGAGGAAAAAAATAAACACTAAGGGTTGATACAAAATGAATCTAAAAATCAAGGATTCATAATTATCAGCCCCCATCATTTACTACTTAGTGCAACCACCTCTTGCAAGATAACAGCATAGAATCATTTTCCATCATTTTTGATGTGGTTAAAGCCATAGTGCGTAACTTCTGTCGCCCCCAAGAGGAATTTCGTGTTATTAGAACACGAATGGACTCTTCAGAAAAGGAGTATGATTTTTTTCTGCCAAAGAAACGCAAAATAGTATGTTTAGTTAGCCCATTACAAACGGGAGACAAGATACCTGCTAATTTGTGGCTGACAGGTTAGTGGATGCAAAGACCCGCTGGTAGTCAGAATTTATTTGTTGTCCGTCAGTCTCCAGTAGCCAAAGTATGGAGTAACACTCACTACACAGTGCACTGCTCACTATAGTCTCTTGCTACACAACATGGCGAACACCAGGCTGCTAACATTACATTATTCATAGCACCATTTCCAAGAAGGTAATAAAGCACTAGGTCCGGTACATGTGACAGCAACACATCCTACTCATGTCTTATAAACCAAGTCACTCACTTATCCAACAGCAGCAAGGCAACAGAACACACTGAAGCAGTTCATAAGTTGTTGATCCACTTTTTACTGCTCTTCACTGTCCCCGTTGCCCTCTAAACTCAGCCCCACCGGATTTTGACGGTCTCCGGTCTACACTTGGGTATGTCGACCCGTTCTACAAATGTCTATATGGGGTGGATTCTAGCTTTCCCGGAATCCTGTAGAGTAGATACACAGCTATACTCACCACTGCAGCCATAGGTAGATAGCAAATTCGATCAACTTTAATCAGAAGGATGCAGCACTGCATCACACCGCCGAAGGCCGAGGATGACTGGTGACAGTGTTCGCACGGTTATAATGCCTGTGTTATTTTTGTTATCCTCCGGTAGTTTATCATAATGATACATGACCGTAGCCACAACAGGTGATGGAGGTTGAAAACTGAATAGTTTCGCCTATGGTTTTTGGTCGATTATGCGGTCCACTGCCTATACCACAAAAACTTCTCTCTCATAACTTGAGCTGCCAGACATTTGCAATGCGTCCACCACTTTGAAATATCGCAGCCGCACTTTTAGTTTGTCACAACACTGTTCTACTGTTCTGTGGTAACTATACAAATGCAAGTACTCACAAATTATTCCATAAATCTCTGAGTCCGTAATATTTGACCAATTTAGTTTTTCGACATATAGGCCAGCATTGTTCAAATTAAAGTGAGTTGTGAACTCAGAAGGCTTATTTGTACCAAAATTAAAACAATACAACTATTGTATTTTCAATATGTGTATTGTATTTCAATGTGTGCACTGTATTTAATTTTGTCATGAATAATCCTGATCGACATTGAAAAACAAACTTTGTTTGTATTGTATTTATTGTAACTCATGTATTGCATTCGAGGCATGTATTGTATTTCAAGCTCTGTGCCAAAAGCCTCGCAATGAATCACTACACACCTTGTATTGCATTTTGATATGCAGTATTGCATTTCGATATGCAAGGCACGATGTAGGCTAGTTCTTGGCTAGATACGCCCTGCGTGGCCAGGATTGGCCAGGCGCCCACGCAGGCGGCGGATTTATTTGGACCAACAAACCGACAGAAATAAATGACTGTGTCCGTAGAGATAGCGAGCTGAAGTCAGTCTGTTGTCAGAGCACTTAGTCAGCGAATTGTCAGCAGTCGCTGACACATGAAGTGGACACGTTAGCTTCCTTTGTAACTGTACACAGTTACTATCGTTTAATGAATAAAGGGTGATTACTTGGCTACTTTAATTTTTACGGTCATTGTCGTTGCAGCACCTATAGTTAACTGCCCCGCAGGACAATCTCACGTCTTTGCATTGACTTTGAATAATCTGTCGTGCGAAAAATTTGTTTATCGTCCAGTGTGAAAGCGGCTTAACTCAATTCTAGGAATGTTAGGAATGATAGGAATGTTTTAATGTCTTTTGTATGTTGAATAGCTTTGTTTTGTTGCCAATCGTAGTTTTAGCACAGAATGCACGGTAAGCAAAGACTGCTTTTAATTAGCTAGACTGTATTCAGTTAACAGATGTGCGCCGTTAATTTATGTCTGAGTAGAAGTTAATGATCTACCTAATCAAAATCTTTTTTTTTTCTCCTCTTTCATCTAATGTTAACTTATTTCGAATATTTAACGTCAAATAGCGAAGCAGTGCATCGCTGAGGTGTAAATTCTCACGCAACTTCGAACGAACAGTGATGAACCGTCGGACCACGATTGGACATCCTACTTTTGTTTTATTGAAACACCTGACGGACATGGTCTGTCGAAGGACCGACTTTTCACTCGACTGATGGTCTGGCTCGGTCGGATAAGTAAAGTTTATTGAAACTGTGCCCTGGAGATAAATGAGCATCTAGGTTTGTTATACAAAACCCAAAACCAGTGAAGTTGGCACATTGTGTAAATCGTGACTAAAAACAGAATACAATGATTTGCAAATCCTTTTCAACCTATATTCAATTGAATACACTGCAAAGACAAGTTACGTAATGTTCAAACAGGTAAACTTTGTAATTTTTTGCAAATATTAGCTCATTTGGAATTTGATGCCTACAACATGTTTCAAAAAAGCTGGCACAAGTGGCAAAAAAGACAGAGGATTGAGGAATGCTCAAACACTTATTTGGAACATCCCACAGGTGAACGGGCTAATTGCGAACAGGTGGGTGCCATGATTGGGTATAAAAGCAGCTGCCCTGAAATGCTCAGTCACTCACAAACAAGGATGGGGCGAGGGTCACCACTTGGTGAACAAATGCGTGAGCTGATTGTTGAACAGTTTAAAAACATTCCTTAACGAGCTATTGCAAGAAATTTAGGGATTTCATCATCTACAGTCCATAATATCGTCAAAAGGTTCAGAGAATCTGGAGAAATCACTGCACGTAAGCGACAAGGCCGAAAACCAACATTGAATGCCCGTGACCTTCGATCCCTCAGGCGGTACTGCATCAAAAACCGACATCAGTGTGTAAAGGACAACACCAGATGGGCTCAGGAACACTTCAGAAAACCACTGTCAGTAACTACAGTTCGTCGCTACACCTGCAAGTGCAAGTTAAAACTCTACAATGCAAAGCGAAGCCATTTATCAACAGCACCCAGAAACGCCGCCGGCTTCGCTGGGCCCAAGCTCATCTAAGATGGACTGATGCAAAGTGGAAAAGTGTTCTGTGGTCTGACGAGTCCACATTTCAAATTGTTTTTGGAAACTGTGGACGTCCTGTCCTCCGGACCAAAGAGGAAAAGAACCATCCGGACTGTTATTGGTGCAAAGTTCAAAAGCAAGCATCTGTGATGGTATGGGGGTGTATTAGTGCCCAAGGTAAGGGCAACTTACACATATGTGAAGGCACCATTAATGCTGAAAGGTACATACAGGTTTTGGAGCAACATATGTTGCCATCCAAGCAATGTCTTTTTCATGGACGCCCCTGCTTATTTCAGCATGACAATGCCAAGCCACATTCTGCACGTTACGACAGCATGGCTCCGTAGTAAGAGTGCGGGTACTAGACTGGCCTGCCTGTAGTCAAGACTTGTCTCCCATTGAAAATGTGTGGCGCATTATGAAGCGTAAAATACGACAACGGTGACCCCAGACTGTTGAACAACTTAAGCAGTACATCAAGCAAGAATGGGAAAGAGTTCCACCTGAAAAGCTTCAAAAATTGGTCTTCTCAGTTCCCAAACATTTACTGAGTGTCGTTAAAATGAAAGGCGATGTAACAGTGGTAAAAAGGCCCCTGTGCAAACTTTTTTGCAATGTGTTGCTGCCTTTAAATTCTAAGTTAATGATTTGCAAAAAAAAAAAAAAAGTTTGTCAGTTTGAACATTTAACATCTTGTCTCTGCAGTGTATTCAATTGAATATAAGTTGAAAAGGATTTGCAAATCATTGTATTCTGTTTTTATCCACGATCTACATAGCATGCCAACTTCACTGGTTTTAAGTTTTGTACCTAGCCAAATGCCAGTGCTCTTACGTTGCTATGGTTCTAGGTTGATAGCGGATGAATTTCGCACTTCGAACCGTGAAACTACCGTAGCCGAGCTCTGTGCGGTTTCATGGTTTTAATTAACACCTGCCAGCCAATCAGACAAGTGTATTCACCCAGACCATCGTATACATCAGAGTACCAACCGGGCGTGACTTAGGCACTCTATGGAATGCCTCGTCCAATCGTTAATTGGTCGGAGCTCATTGACTGAAATTTACATAGTGCCAAAACCGCACATGGAAATACAATGCACTCATTGAAATGCAGTACACACATCGAAATACAATACACAACTTGAAAAACGATACGGTAGTATCGTTTTAATTTTGGCACTAATATTCCCGACCGACATTGAAAAACAAAGCATTTTGGTATTGTATTTATTGTTACATTTGTATTGCATTTTCAAGGTATGTATTGCATTGAGGTGTGATATGAATTCATTTTGGCATGAATATTCCTGATAGACATTGAAAAAGAGATCATTTTAGTATTGTATTTATTGTTACACATGTATTGTATTTGAGGTGTATTGTATTTCGAGGCATGTATTGCATTTTCAAGATGTGTATTGTATTTAAGCATTTTTGTATTGTATTTATTGCTACAAACATTTTTATTCTTGAGATGTGTATTGTATTTCAATACGCGCATTGTATTTCAATGCGTGTATCGTATTTAATTATGGCACAAATCACCCTCCATATCTTCCTCCCCCTCCCTTCTCGTTTTGAAATAAAATGAGTCTTTTCCTGTATGCCAGCGCGGGAATGCCGCTGGTCGACACGGAAAACAAAATATTGAAAAATACAGAGAGATGTAAGAGGAGCAATCAGCTTAATCAGTATTGTGGCTCCTCTAGTAGTGGCTTGGATGAAACTGACATTTACCGACATGCAAGTTACAAACTATAGCTTTAAGGCACACATTTGAAGGAATTTTGGACCATTCTTAGAGCTTTTCAAAATCCTTGACTTTCTTTGGTTTGTGTTTATCAACTGCCCTCTTCAACTCAGCCCACTGTTTTTCAATTGGATTGAGGCCTGCGAACTGTGATGGCCATTGCAGAACGCTGATTTTGTCATCACAGAACCATTTCTTTGCCGATACTGAGGTATGCTTTGGGTCATTGTCTTGTTGGAAGGTCTATGGCCAAGTGCCAGCATTCTGGCAGAGACAAGACAGTCAGCCAAAATATCCTGATACTTGATTGAGTTCATTATGCCATTACTCAACCAATGCCCCTGGACCTCTTAGAACAGCCCCGAAACATGACTGACCATCATATTACACTGTGGGCAAGAGGCGCTTCTCCTTGTATGCATCTCTGTTCCGACGCCAGACATGCAGATGCTGCATCTGACCGAAACATGCAATTTTATGTGGCGTTCCAATCCGAAAAAAAGCTTGCTTCATTGTGTTCACTCGCCCTTCAATCAAGGGGGATATCCCCAAAAAATCCCAGATGTAAGATGGCTGCCACTTGTAGGGTCGTTCCAATCCAGTTTTGCGGAGGGAAGGGCGCATTTTTCTTTGCTCAAGCCCTCAAATATCCTCCCTCAACGAAGCCAACAACAAACATCCCTCCAAGCTTTGATATTGCCCAGAATGTTTTGTCAATTCTCTCACGGTCAAAATTTCACATCCGCCATTTTTTCAGCTGGCAAACGGGGAATTGCGGCAGGGAAATTACCATACAAATAGAATAATTGTGTTCGAGTAGTGTGCAATGCATGACAGAGTTATATGCAAATAGCGAAGTTTGGGGGTGAGGGGCATCGGTTTCGCATTATTTTTAAGCATTTGAGACTTTATGTTTTTGCTGTAGCTAGCCTATAGCGTCCATGAGGACTGTTGCGGAGCTTACAGCCGCTTTCACACTTTTCCCCAGACGAGAAAAATTTTTTGTGCGACAGACTAAATTCTAAGGCAATGCGAAGACGCGAATGCACGCGTTAGTGACTTTGAATGCAATCTGTCGTGCAAAAAATTTGTTTCAAGTCTGGGGTGAAGGCAGCTTTATTTTCCCACAAAACAATCACAAGTGCCGCAGCAATCAAACGCACACGCCGTCTTCTACTTGCCATGAACATGCGATACGCTCCCGCCTGAACTGTAAAAGGTAAAATGTACAGGTAACTAACTCGCTCGGCTCCATGGCAACGCAAACTTCCCGTTGGCTTGTTGACAAATTTCGAAGAGCGGAAGAAACGCGGCGAGCGTCGTTCCAATCCGATTTCCCGCAACCCTCCCTCCAAGTTCCCTCTATTGCCCTCCCTCGCCTGCAGCATCATTCGTAGGGCTCACTCGAGTGGAGGGAAGAAGTGAAGGGAGTATCTTATTTTGGATTGGAACGCAGCCTTGGTCCAGTCATAATTCAAATGCCGTCTGGCAAAATCCAAGCGCTTGCTTCTGTATCTACTGGTCAGAAAAGGCTTTCTTCTGGTTACCTTTACAAAGAACCTGTGGTTGTTGAGTCGGCACCTGATGGTACTTTTTGAAACCTGGTGACCCCAAGATGCCACTAAGGCTTGCAATTTCTTCAGTGATTCTTGGGGATTTTCTTGCCTCTCACCATCCTCTCAGTACGTGCACGTGTTTTACCTCATTTCATACCCTAGTGAAGCAAGAAGTGCTATATTAACTCAATATAGCTCAACACCTAGATAAAACATTAAGTAGAATTTAATATCTGGTTTAATTTTGGTAGATGTTATTTACTATAATCTTTAAGGGTGCCATTGTGAAACCTTGATTTGGAGGAAAATGATTTTTGATTAATCAGTAAATCATTTTGGTTGGGTCAACTGGAATATCAATATCGTACAGCACATCTCACATGTTCATTTTTAGAATTTTTATCACTATAGAACAATATAATTGAAAGTCAGGGACACCAGTAATTTTAGTGTCCACAGTATATATTCCCAATCTTGCTACTGAACACCTACAAACCAAATTTCAGCCAGATCGCAGCAAAAATGATTCAGAGATGGCAGAAATGGGCATTTTATAGATGGCTGCTGGAAATATGAATACTTGAAAACTGTTTGGAATGCCTCAAATAAACTTTTGTGTCCTCATGGGTGTAAACATTCATCTTAAGTTTCAAGTTGATCTGCTGGATGGTTTTGGAGATGATGTTTACAGACGATAAAACTACTTTCCAACCTGGCACAATGACAAAGGTTAAATGAAGTCAAAATGTGCAGCATAACAAAACCTGTAATGTTACGAGTCTTACCACTTGGCACCTACGTAACAAATTTCAGCCTGATCGGTGCAAAAACACCCGAGCTATAATAGAAATGAGCATTGTAAAGATGGCTGCCATATTTAAAATGGGTTTGGAATACCTCGAACCTCAGTGTACTCACTGGTAGGAACATGTATTCAAAAAGTTTCAAGTTGATCCGCCTAATGGTTTTGGAGCAGACAGACAGGGACAGAAACAACGGATAAAGTGGCCATGACATGAGTCCATCGGACCTTTGATCCAGATGAGCGAGAAATAAATCTACCAGTGTGTGAATGTGTGTGGTTTATGTGGAGAGATTTGTGTGGACCCATGGAATCAAGCAAATACGGGAATGTGGTTTGAGATCAATGGTTCAAAAAATATGCCAGAATATAAATTGTCATTAAACTGCCACCCTTTGGTCAATCGATATAAAAATTCAGAAACTGCAAAACCGCAACTCCAGCGCACAGTTGGTGTGCGCCAAGTTCAAAGGGAAAATATCACAGTTTTCATGTTATGCTCTGGACAAAAAGACATTTAGACAGGACAGACAGAGCGATAGTTATATCCACCCACATAACATGTTAGGGAGATAAAATGGTGGAATCATACAAATTGAGCGGCAATTCTAACTCCTTTCACCCAAATTGCTCGTAAGATCCCTAAATTCATGCAGAATCTGCACTTGCACTCAGACTCATTAGGCAACATTGAAAAAAATATTAGCTGGTAAATGTGCTTCACATTTCAACATTTCAAGTTTCAGGGGTGGTTGGGAGGGTTTTTTTTTTTTTTCTTTTTAAATCAAAAATAGTGTCAAGTTTGAGACCTAAATGGTGAATCAAATCCCAAACACAAGTATGTGTAATAAACAAATCTGCTAAACCAATAAGTGGTGCAGTGATTGAAAGCTGAACAGTCTGCTGCACAGACAGGGATTTTCAAATTCTCTCACTTCTTTTGCTGCCAGTTTATTGGAATTCTTCAAAATAAAAAAAATAAGAGTTGTCAGTAAGACAACAAAGCTCGCCGGGGCAAGGTTAAAATTTTTCTGCACGCGGACGGACGCGGACGCCGGGGGTACGCCAATAGCTCTCCGGACGTTACTCGTCCCGGCGAGCAAAAAAAAAAAAAAGCAGGGGGAGGGTGGGGAGGTTTCGGATGTGGTTGGAGTTGCTACCCAAATAATTTATTTATTTAGTAACATGACCTTACTTTAAGTGCTTGTTCATCCAAAAATAAGATTGGGCCAAAAAAACCTTTGATAAATGCATCCTTTGCGCACTGGTCATTTCAAATTGTACTAAGCCATTACAAATTTAATTGCATTTCAATCACAGCAAATAGCGACTAGTTCAGAAAGAATTTCTTTGGCTTTCTTTGGCGATGACGTCACCGGAGGAACCTAACCAGCGGCGAAGAACATACTGACATGGGTCCAAAAATCCTATTTACAATCAGATTGAAAGGTCATTCAGATTCAAAATGTCTCAAACACCTTAGCCAATCTGATTCACCCGGATCCGATTGCATTTCGGATCGGATTGTAAGAGGTAGTCTACGCCGATTGATAATCCGCTCCATGCTCCATGGAAACGACTGAGTGGAGCGGATTGTGTTGATAAAGAGGATTGTTCGGTCCGTGCATGCGCTCCTAGTACGCAAGAGGCTCCTAAGTGAAGTGACGGACGCAGAGTGACGTAATGTGCAGGTAAAAAAAACAATACAATCGGATTTAGCTGGGGCCATGTCAACGCGGATTGAACGTGGATCTCTTTACTTAAACTTCATGTATACAGATCAAATCAGATTCACTTATTCCGATCAATTTCAATCAGATTGAGGAAAACTACCCATGTAAATGAGGCCAATGTCACTGGAGACAGTGATTCATAATTGTGGATTATTTGTTTGGGGGAATGCTAAATAACTGCCTTGTTTACAGTCGCAACAATAAAGCAGATGCAAGCAGAGGCTTCATGGTCCATACTTTTTTTTTTTTTTTTTTAAAGACGAGTGAAGAGGAAATGAGTGGATTTCACAGACTGGATCAGGATCAGCTATCTGCTCTTAACACTTCAAATGACTGCTTTCATCAGCCAGATCAATTAAAAAGAAAAGTCAAGATATCACTCTTGGTTAGTAATTACAGAAATCGCTGTGATTTAATGTGTGTGCGCTGGCTTGGGGGACTTTGAAGAAAAACAGACAAAAGTAAATTTTATGGAGAAAAGGCATGTTTTGTGTTTGGAGAGGTTACTGGTGACCACTGATGTTCAACTGCACTGATATTGATAAATTCATGCTAAACTCAACCAGAAAATCATTAAGTCATAGTAAATTTCATGCCTCAAAACTTTGTGTTAAATACATCATTATGATTCGACAGTGCACCATTTTGAGGGATTTCATACTTTGGGGAGCCACTTGGATAGCTGTATTTGGCTAATAGCATGTCGGCAATCTAGAATGCAATGTTGAAGATGAATTCTACTTGTGGTCAAGGAGTTTATGATCCCAGAAATGTATAGATTTAAGCCCCAGCAGTTTTTCAATTCTCAGTATTTTTTTTTTTTTTTTTGCAATTTCAATGGTGAATTCTCATGAAGATTAAGTTTGCAGCCAATTTTCACTACCAAAATCATGAAAATACACTGAAATATGGTGCCATTCTAAATGCTGTAAGCGTCTGAGTTGAGTCACATTTTTCCTCTTTATGAAGCTGATATCTTGAATTATGAAGGATTAAATTGGGTAACCCATAAATAGCCAAATTTGGCTTCTGCACAAAGGGGGTAATAAGTTGACCCAATACTGTTTCGGTCCCTATTTTTCCCCATCTATTCTGCAGCTACTCAGAAAAAATAAGCTCAGGGCGCCATTTAATAAATCCTAAAATGAATGTAGAAACTGTTCTGCAAAAGGGGGGAAAAAAAAAAACCCCATTCAAAACAAAACTAAATCCATCTTCCACCTCAAAACCTTCGGCAAAATGGAAACATCGGTCAGAGTATCAATGCCGGAACGAGACCAGGAGCTGCAATAGGAGAATAAAAAAAAAAAAGCATAGGTCTCCAGTCTGTTCAAGTCAATGGGATGAATAATTTGCAAGCTAGCATGCTAATGCTTTTCGCCATTAAATTAATGAATTTAAAGTTTCTATGACCATTGTTACCCGGGTAACTTAATACTTTAATAGTGAAATGCTTAAGCATGCTAGTCAGCCAGGTGTGCTCTTCCCAAAAGCATAGTTGCCAAGTTGGCAACTTGCATAGCTCTTCCATTCAGTCAAAGGTACCACCCGCAGAACTAAAGAAAACACTGAAGTGGACAACGTCATTGGCTGAGCCAACTGGAAAACGTGTGACGCCTCCGCCATCTTGTGTAAGGAATCGTCAGGAAAATTGCACAACCAAAACGCAGTGTGTGTACATGAGACTAGATAAAAAGAAATGAAAAACACTGGACTGGTGACACATCAGCGGGTGATTGCTAGGAAATTCTTAATCGTTAGTTAAAATTCAGCATTAATGTCTTTGTAGTACATTTTCTCTAGCTGTGAGGTAGGCCTAGTACGCGCCTGGTGGGGTACATATTGGGCCGAAAATGCAATCTGTATGTAGCCCTGCATTGTAATCTCGCTATTCATTTACTTTATTCATTTTACAAATATTTACTTGCATTAATTCCTTGATAATTTCTCATTTAAAAAATACATTTAAATTAACTGAAAATATAAAAGAATATAAGAGTTGTATATTTATGTCTAAGGAATGCCGTTTTCATATTTTGAGCTAGGCTTATGCCGTCGGAGGAGACGGCTGGGGGTATATCCCCGAACGCTCCCAATCCTATAATTCGCGAATCCTTGAATAGACTTGTATTTGAACTTAATTTCAGGTCAATCGGACAAATGGTTCTGAAGATATGGCCAAAATGGTAATTTTTCATCACAAAGCGTCACCTGGTGGCAAAATATTGAACCATACAGGCATGATGTAATCATGTGACACGTGAGGTGATGACCTTGCAGTTGCACATAGTTTCATGTCAATTGGACAAATGGTTCCAAAGATATAGCAAAAATGGTGAATTTTATTTGACAAAGCTCCACCTTGTGTCAATTTTGAACCAAACAGGTATGTCATCATCGGACACATCCCCAGGTCATGATCTTTCATTTGCACTTGATTTGAGGTCAATCGGACAGAGATATGATAAAAGCAGTGAATTTTTCCAGTTTTTGGCCCCTGGTGGCCAATCTAGAAATTGTAAATTGTCCAAAATTGAATTAGTTCTTCCTCTTTATGATGCTTATATGCAAAACTTGGAATTTTTAATTGAAATATTACTGCAGTTATCGCGTTAACACGTAAATCAGTTTTTGGCTCCTGGTGGCCAATCTAGAGATCGTAAATTGTCCAAAATCAAATCAGTTCATCCTCTTTATGATACTTATGTGCAAAACTTGAAATTTGTAATTGAAATATTACAGAAGTTATCGCGGAACAGTGATTTTTTTCAGTTTTTGGCCCCTGGTGGCCAATCTAGAAAATGTAAAATGCCCAAAATCGAATCAGTTCTTCCTCTTTAGGATACTTATATGCAAAACTTGGAATAATTTGAAATTTGTCATTGAAATATTGCTGAAAGTTATCGCGTTGACACGTAGTGCGGTGGCGGTCGGACCAAAAACATAATATCCCCGGAACGCCATTCGGGGATATAACTAGTGTATGTGTCTTGAATTCCTACAGTGCTCGTTACTCTAGATCGGGGCCGTTCAACAAGGGCCGGTGTGGGTGCAGGCTTTCAATTCCTACCAAGAACTTACACACCTGATATTACTAATTAATCTCTTTAGCCAAGACTCTTGGGATTGATTAGTGGCGTCAGGTGTCAGCTGAAATCAGAGTTAACTGGCGAAGGTCTCATGTTATGTACGTAGGCTACCCATTTTCGGACACCCTTCCTACAAAACTCAGAAAGGTTTCGGTGCACCATGCCTGCAGGTTCATTGTCACGTTGTTCCTTTCGCCCCCTCTGATGTGAAAAATATTTGTTCATCAACCTATGGAAATAATATTCTTTGACAACTTGTTTTCCTATTGTTTTCAGCTTGACCTCCACATTTAGAACACCTCCCGTTACACCTCATCTGCTAATTGGCAAATTTGAGTCAATCTGTTTTTGGAAATCTCAAAAGGCTCATTTGAGAAAAAACTTAATTTAAGGCATTTAATGATCAGGATGCCATTCACAAACTTGAATGAATTTGCTCTTTCAAATGAGCAGTCATAGGCTTAAACTTGTCAATGCCCAAATATTTATGGATACGACTAACATCAAGATCAGTACAGAGAAGTGTCATTGTTGGCCCTTCCAGACAGAAAACAAACATGCACTTTGGGTCCTAAGGTCCGAGATGGATAGACTTCTGGATTCAGCCATCAACTCTAAAAATACTGCCAGGCAAATAATCCAGGAGGCGCATTTACTGGAACATCCAAACTTTCGGGCACAATAAAAACTTTACCACAGTAAAAGCACTGAAGCAGATGTGCCAGGATTCAGCACAGAGAACCCCCGTATGTTTTGGACTACAGAATAGGGTAAAGGAGCCTTGTCCCTCCATGCTGACACCTTACAGTCACTGTGATGGATGCCCTTGCAGACATTTCTACTTTGCTGATATTATGGCCTCCACTTTGGTGACAAGGCAGCACACAGACTAAATATAGTCATGATCTACTCTGAGGAAAGAGGGCTGGGGAGGGGGGAGGAGAGCGGAACGCCGGGCCCGACAACACGCGCAGCAAGAGCCGAAATGGCTCGCAGAAACCTTCACAACAACAAAGCAAATAAAGGCTGGAGGTTATGACTCCCACACTCAGAGCAGAGAGACAGTGACAGCGAACGTGCCGAGGCAGTACAGCGAAGGATTGGGGGGAAGAAAGAGCAGGACCTGACGGAGCACTCGACACGTACCGGGAGGTGCTCCCTGAGAGCCTTGGTTTCCCATCAGTGAGGAGACGAGGCACCACAGCAATGGCGGTCCTAGGAGGAGGTCCTCCGGGCAGGGGGAGCAGAGAATGCGCACGTTCTGCCCTGCCTGAGGGAGGTCTCGTCAATCTCGTTTCAACAAAAAAAAATCTCCAGGAGCAGGGAAAGGACAGGGAAAACTGTGATCCTGGTTGCGGGAGCAGGCTGAATGTTTGAAGCAACAGGGGTATGGCAATACCGCCGCGTGACGGAACTGCGGGGGCAAGGCGGGAGCTGTTCGTAAATCAGTCAGCCCCCACCAAAGTTAAAAATATCTCCACCCGACTCTTCGCCCAGTAAACCGACTATGGCGAGGGGGCGGTGCACCAGGAGGGATGTTGCCATCCAGACCTCTGTGTCTAGAGGGGCGTTAATGGACAGACTGGCAACTTGAACTTTACAGATAGTGCCATCTAGGGGCCCCCTGCAAAATGGCAGCTTTCTTTTGGTAAACTTGTCGCATGGAAAGACCGAGTATAAAGAAAGGAAAGGCTACTGCAGAAGTACAAGCGATGAAAGAAGACCTCCCACAGTTCTTAATCCCTCCGCGCCATGGCAACGGCCAGAAATTTGAACCACGGATGATGAGAAGTGGAGTTCAAGACCGTTACTCCATTGTGATCTGGAGCCCCCACCTCCAAAGGACTTTTCTGATTGCAAGGCCAGACGGCTACAGTGGCAGCCTCGTCTCGCTAAGGGGGGGGGGGGGGGAGGCTGTCTCATCATCATATGGTCAGGGAGGCACTGAGTCAGTCAGCTGACCTGTTCACTGGCCTTGTGATTCCTGGAATAGCCAGTGACATGCACACCGTTAAGAGAAAGCATGCGGTTCTAGCAGGTCCTGACAACAGGGGCCCAGAGGCAAATAAACAGTCCACAACTATAATGTTGTCCTGAAATATTTGGTCAGGCAGAACACACAAAAAAAATGGCTACAAAAGCTGAAAAGATCACCTTAAATAGACACGAATACAATAAAGCTGTTGGTGCACACACATCTTTCATTTTAATGTGCTGGAGTAGTGAGCCAGAAGTTATTTTGACAGTGAAAGGTTTACACCAAACGGTGCATCAGAAAGGACTGGTATTCCCAAAGGCAACAGATTGGACAGTGCAGGCGTACTGAGGAATGGATTCAAATGTGAAATGAGGTGAAGTCCGGCCGCTGAGGGCGGAACTAACGCAATAACCAATGGGAGGGGGGCTCTGACGGAGCCAAGCCGCATTCCATTGCAAATCAACTTAGAACACCGTCCTCACAGAATAAAAAACAAGCTCAGCAGTGCGCTTCCATAGTGTGAGTGTTTGTGTGTCCAGACATTGTTCCTTTGACCCCCTCCTCCACAAAGCTGGTAGGGTGTGGGGCTGAATCATCCCTAGAAATATGTAGATACTTCATAAAGAGCCGTCTGGCCCGACCACAGGACAAACATGGATCAATTCTGATAATATCAATAGCGAAACTGCAACATTAAACACAGTTTAAACACACGGTAAATTATGAGATTGCAGGATTTCCCTCAATAAACCTCACCTACGGTTCCCAACTGAGACCTCCTCCTCCTGTATGGAGAACAGTATGGAGAACAAAGCCAGCAGTGCTAACTATGCTCCCAGACACCAAACAGCTCCAGTTACGGTAACTACCAGCACTTATCAGACATACAGAATAATACTCCGAGTACTGATGAACGCAGTCAAATTAAAATTCAGGTACAGGAAGTGTAGGAGAACTGCAAGACTGGCAGGAAAGGGGAGGATAAAAATGAAACAAAAAGTCCACTCACCAGGGATGCTATACTTACTGGAAGTAGCACCATGGAGACAGAAATTCTTGTGACCCCCCCCCCCCCCCCCAAACACACTATACTGCTCTGAAACTTTGTTTTTCAATTTTCAAAACTGACCTTTTTCAATATATTTTGAGTCCAAAAGAACATTCTCTGAAACCATGATTGACTAAATTGACAAGAATACATACATTATCAACCCAAGCACTGGAAATACGACAATTCCATGAAAGCAGAGTGCAACTTGTACGAGTCGCCAATCTCCCACCCATACATTCTTTTTTTGGAAAACAAACTCAACGTTTTTTTCCCCCCACCTTCATTCATGGCAGTAAAATGGGACTGAACCACCACAGCCATTTTAGGCTGGCACCAGTGTGCGCCATTACTTGCAGTTTTAGGCGGATGTAAACGCGGCCACAGGAACATTCTTCTTGCTTTGTTTAATGCTGAATTAGTAAAACTCGGAGATGTACACTCAAACCACAGGACATAACTGACTAGTAGAGCAGACAAGGCTCACCAAACTCACCTCCAGCTGATGCCTTTAGCAGCTTGGCTTAAATTATAATGGATAAACATTTTCCACTATTAAAAAAAAAAAAATCCTCACTTCCATATAAGTGAAAGAATCATTTCACCATTTTCACACTAAGCAACAAAGCACAGCCTAACAGTTCAATACAAATACAGTAGGTGCTAAAACATGTACCCTAGCAGTGACATGTCAGTGGCTCCTGTTGGAATTGTAAATTAAGACCTCATTTGTAAGCTTGATTAATAATGCATTTCTCTCACTTACTGACAACTAATCCGCCAAAAGAATATGCTTCGATACTCAAAAATAGTGCCACGGGCATTGTAGCTCACCCAGACACCTGTAACCTTCGACAAGCGGTCAAATATTAGTTTTTTCAGATTTAATTGTCTAATTGTGACAATGGGAAACAATGGGAAAGGGCTAAAGTGAAGCACATATATAGCCCTCTCCCTACATCATAAATTAATTACGCAGTACATTTGTAATTAATTTATAACATAGTACACAGTGCTGGAGACTACACTGGTAATACACAGCACCTATACAAGGCTCTCGCCGTTTTTTTGGATCCAAGGGTCAGAGACTCCTGCAACTTTTTTTCAAGGGTCAACCCTGTGAACTCAGGGGTCATAAATGTTTTTTCATAACTTTTCAGGGGTCAAATATGGAAACCCTTATCCCCCTCTCTTCATAACGATTTCCTCACTTCAATTGCACATTACTTTGCCTTTGCATGTGCTTTGCTTTTTCAGCTAACACAGCTTCAAGATCTATTCAAGAGTTAGTGACTGACCACTCTGTTACACTGTCGCAGCTAAAACTGAGCTATTGAAGCTGGACTTGGATTTAGCATTGGTTTGCTTACATACTGAAATAAATCCAGCAACTCACCATTACCAAAACCAATTTTGATTTTAAATTGTCATTGTGTTGAATTTTGACACTTCAGTCTGACACCAATTACTCTTTGGATTACTGGAGTGATCAGGTAAGTATTAAGGTCACTCAGTCAGCTCACAGGATGAGGTGCCCAATAAAACTAACCAATAAAGAGCCAAAACCCACATCAAGACCGTATAACAGAGCTGCATAATCAGATCATGAAAAAAAATAAATATGAACACAGCCATTTAGAAAATGATACTCCATTATTGATGGTTTTATATTCCATTCAGTACGAGTAGATAACATTCTGAATTTAACCATTCAAAAAAAAAAAAAAAAAAAAAAAGTAGAATTGAGATGTGGGTCACTGGATTTTTAGGGCCTGTGACCATAGGAGGCTAGAAGTGTCCATTTTTTATATAAATTCTATGAAGTTCAGCGTATTTATGTTTTCTAAAACAGTGAGGTCCATTGTTATTGCATTGGTTCCCATTTATTTTAACTGCTAGCTTGCCTCAGTTGCAGACCTCTAATGCGGTTGGCTTCCCTTCCAGGCTCCTGCGACTGCATGTGCAAATCTAATTGGCAAACTCAAGACATTTCAGAGCTCTGCTCCTTAGAAAACAAAACTCTGTTCAAGTGAACGAACGTCATTGCATGAGGGATGCAAACCACATAAGAGGTCTGCAACAGAGGCCAAATTGCTCACCACGTTTCAGGAAGCATGGTTGTGAGCAACTTTAGCAACGTACCTACATGGCTCAAACCATATGCGACCGTATACAGTTCTAGTTACGCTTTGGGAAATGCATTGGCTCAGTTGCTGACTATTTGCAATGTCTTTTTATCGTATTAGTGCACCTTTCTAAGGTAATGCAACACTATACTGAGACTCGACATTTGCAAAGACAGATTGTCCAAGTTCCAAGACAACGATTGTTCTAATTTAGCAACAATAAGCGCTGGCGGAGTACCCTGAAAATATGGTAATGGGCACTTCCAGCTCAAAAAAAAAAATTAAAAAAAAATAAAAAAGAGGCTGAGTGGGCAAAAGCCCTGATGCCAACAACTAGCAATTTCAGAGACAAGTTGAGACAATGAAAACATTGTGCAGAAATGATCAAACCACTACTGAGACTATACTAGACCTCATACAGATAAGTGAACAGAGTGGGCTGGGAGTGGAAGCTGTGGAGGCTCATGATTGACTGAAGTATCCACACATAACCATGCACCGGTCATTCTGCATTATGATGTCAGGATTGAAAGACGCTGCACATAATGACTGTGCTGCAAAAATTAACTTTCATTTGAGCATGTAGAATCAGGATCTACTTCGATGGCGCCGTTTTGCCATGCGCCTTTTCTCCACTCTGGCTGGTAAAATAATTTTGAGCATCATTTCCTGATCACCACACTGTAAAGGGTCAGAGAACTTTCACCACACATCTTGAAAAATGAGGCACAGTAAAGCTCTCAAATATTTGTGCGTTGCGCTGACTCTTGCAATTTTCTATTGTGCATCAAATCTTTATTTCTTGCATATTTGACCAGAGACCTCGGATCAGACATGCCTGCCTATATACTCATAAACAGATAGTATCCCAATGAAACAATTACATTTGTAAGCTATAACAAGTTGGTCATCATTATCTGTAATAGATACATTTCCATTTTTGGATTTAGAAATATTTGATCCGATACAGTGATGGCAGGTACATGTATAAGGTGATTGCAGGTACAACACTGAAAATGTGTAATTCAGCAGAGAAATGTCCAGAAGATTTAACGAATTGAGTGAACATGAGCTAATATATCAGCATTTTGTTCATTAAATTCACCATCACAAACAAAGAAATGTTGTTACTAGCTGAAAGCAACCCATCTATGAAATTTCAGCTCAATTAGTGCAAAAATAGCCAATCAAGAGCTCTATATAGCATTTCCAATATTAATGCCATGGCTGCCATATTGGAATCGGATTGGAGAAAAGTGTTATAAAAAGTTTGATGTCCTCATTTGTAGGAATGTGCCTGCTGAATTTTGGCTTCATCAGTGCAGTGGTTTCAGATGCTGACAACAAACACCTGAAATGTGGGCATGGCTTAAGTCAAGAGGCCAAATCAAGGTCAAATTTGAAAATTTCACAAAACCCATGGGATAGGTTTCGGGGCTCGCTGAGCTAGTCATTGCTCAATTTCAGCTCAATCATTGCCAAAATGGCTGAGATACGGTTCTTTATGACTGTCGATTTGAAATTTGACGGGAAAGTCTTAAAGTCCGGTGTTCTCATTGGTAGGAAAATGCATGACAATTCGCAGCTCTATATGAGCAGAGGTTTCAGAGGAGATGTTAACATTCAACAAAAGAAATATGAGTTGTGCTCAAGTCAAGAGGTTAAATAAAAGACAAATTTGAAATTTTCACAAAGCCCGTCAGATTAGTTTTGAGGCTTGCCGAAAGCTACCCATATGCCAAATTCAAGCTCAACTGCTGCCAAAATGACTGATATATGCTTCGATATGCCATTTTCAATTAATGAATTTGGTGTCCTAATTAGAAGGAATATGCATGCCAAGTTGCAGCTTCATAGGTGCAGAGGTTTAAAAGATGTAGTTTACAAACGACAGAAAACCAGGCCACAGTATTAGCACGCCTGGACCTTTGGTCTGGGTGAGCTAAAAATGTGTTCATCACGGCTATCTTTCCTTTCACAAGCTCACGTGAAACTCACGTGAGATCACCGACATCCCAAACGTGAAAGCAAATAAAAGTCAAACAGATCTAAGACTGCAGGCCTAGTAGTACCCGAAGGTCTGCATTATTAAAGGCCCACAAAAGGTTTGCACGTTATCGAACTGCACCAACCAAGGCCCACGGTTCTAGTAGCGGTCCAAGGCCTGCATATCTAGTGCTGCACGAAGGCCTGCGGTTCTAGTGCTGCACGAAGGCCTGCGGTTCTAGTGCTGCACGGTTCCAGTTCAGCTTCAAGGCCGGTGCCTGAAGTAATGCTCAAAGGCCTGTGGTTCTAGTAGTGCTCCAAGGCCAGCTATTCTAGCCATTTTCCAAGACCTGTGGCTCTTGCAGTGGCTCTGTAGATGTGGTTCTTATGTTCAGGTGAGGCCCCAAACAGAGCCTCTTACCATATGTACCATATTCTGCAGGGCTGGATCCGGGGTAGAAGCCAGGGGTACCCGTGGGGACGGAGTACTGCTGTGGGGCTGTGGCCACGTAGGTCGATCGGTACTGCAAGAAAACAAGACGGCATGGATACAGTCAGCTCAAGACTATGAAATTACTGCAGGTGGGACACACAAGACCCACCATCTAATACAGGGAAAACAGTGTCATATGACATGACATTTCATAATGCTATAAAACTAACGATCATGAGGAACATCTTTTATTCATAAGCACCAAAGCTGAATGCAAATATGACAAGATCAAAGAAACCGTTCCAGATTGTTAGAGCTCCAGCTCAAAATACAGCAAAAATCTCCTGTTGTACAAAGAAAAAAGAACTGGGGAAAAAGAAATGTCACAAAATCTGGGCACAAACCTCCAGTAAAACCACAGAAGAACCATATAAATAGCCAAGGGAAAACTAACACTGTACTTCACAGAAAAGAAGTAGAAACTGACAGCATTTATACAGAGGTGTGTTAACTCACAAAGCTGACATTCCGACAAGAGAAGCTGGAGGCCTCAGGAGTACTGAGGGATTCCGCTGCCCGCACCACACAAAAAGCACAGAGGAAGAATCACTTACACAGGCAATTGAAAGGAAAGGCTGTTAAATGTGGTCAGGCCAGCCGCACGTAGACCTGTGCCAATGTACTGGAGGACCGATGCAGCACTTGGGAGAAAATGGAGCTCCCTGCACCCCTCTCTCCCTGTGTGGGCCCTCCGAGGGGTGCACAATACGGAAGCCCCTGGAGCAGTCAGCTGGTCGGCTCAGCCCTTTGTCCCAGTGCAGGACCATTGAACGGAGGCCAGACTCAGCACAAACTCCCAGGGGCCCAGAGGAACCGTTCGGTGTGTGAGGGTACGGCACCCAAGGGCAGAGTCGGCAGGATAACTAGTTCAAGTTTTTGACACCCTCACCTGTGCCTCAGAACTTGTTTCAAGCCCGGTCAAGATGAACACCCAGACATTACATGAACAGCTACCAGTTTTTATTTTGGTTAGAAAAAATGCGAGAGAAATTGAGCTACTTGAGGCAGGTTCACCCAAGCAGGCCAATTTGCAGCGAGGCTACAATTGATTCATGGCCAGAATTTAACCAACTAAAGCTACAAGAATGCAACACACTGCTCAAATAGAGCTTAAATGGCAAGAAGGTAGAGGGTGGCTATGAGGGATGGCCCTGATGGTAAAAATGTGCCTAATGTGCAGGCATAAGCACTGCCCATACGAACTTTTTCAAAACACAGCAAAAAGTGCATCTTTTCACAATATGATATTGTACACGGCATTTTTTTTTTTTACTCAATATATATCAAAACCAAGTACACATACCAGAGGTCTCTAAACCTGGGAAAGAAAACAGCAGAAAATAAACATGTAATTTCAACAAATCGCAGGGGGCAACAATGGGGCGGGGATACCTGTCCAGGGGGGATGAAGTAGGTGGGCGCCTGGGAGTTGCCGAACGTCAGCGGCTGCTGTGGGATCATCATCATCTGTGACCCAGGCTGGTAGACGTGCGTGGGCGCCACAGGCCGCGGCGTGCTGCTGGGCGGGACTCGCGGGGCGCTGCTGGGCAGACTGGGCCGGTTCTGGTAGTACGGCTGCAAAGGAAGGCATGACACTGACTGCTGCATCCAGGCCGTCCTCCATTACATTCATATACATGCAAAATGTCAAGCTCCAGTCCTGAGGGGCAGTGTGGGTGCAGTCTAGTGTGCTCTCATTCAGCCGATTAATACCACAAGAACCTGGGACCTTATTTATAAACATTTGTGTGGATTTCATACCCAAATAATACGTAGGTATATTAAAAAAAATAAAAATGACATTTTGTGGAAAATAACCCAATTTATAAACTGATGGGTAAAATAAACTGCATGGAATTTTCATTTATTTAATCAGGATGGACTTGGAATTTAGTGACATTGTGCATAATCTTAATAATTTACCTTTTTAATGTCAAGTTTGTTTTTAGGAATCAAATCTACAAAGAAAGTAACCATACAAATCTTTTTTATGCCTACGCACCGTTTATAGATGAGGCCCCTGGACTCGTCAAGCTAGACAGTGACTTAAATTTGCAGAAACTTAAAAACCCACTGACGCCCACACCCTCCAGAACCAGAGTTTGATAACACAATATAATAGTTATCGTAACTATATGAAGAAAAGCAAAGTCTCGAATGTTCCTAAATACAGAGCATTCAGACAGTTTAAGGTGACACCAAGCAGGAGTAACTCCTACACTTCCCCGGTGTTCTAGGAGTCTGCCAGATGTAGGGAGAGTAACTGAGGGTAATGTAAAACAGTATAGATCACCATGTGCAAATATCTGGCACTTCTTGTACTCTTCTTGCAGTAAAAGTGGCCTATGTCATGTCAGACAGCATGTCATGCAAGATGGAGGAAACATAGATAAGCTAAGGTTTTATCATCAGAGGGAACAATTCAAATCAGGTCTGAACAAATGAAATAGCTAAACTTAAGTGGCAAGGCAAAATCTGCCGCACATATGACAGCTATGAAGCGAAATGGTTGGCGATTTCTACACTTCAGTAAATGGCACTGTCAATCTTTCATTCAGAATCACAACCTCCGAGATGGCTTGCAGTCTGAACACTTTGACAAGAACAGAGCCATTCAGAACAGAGGGGGGTTTTCAGGCACTAGAAACCGCATGAAGACTATAAACGGAACAATATATACTTAAATAATGCTCAATTAATGCTCAATAGTTCAATTAATTTTACGACAACCCATTTCTCAAACCTGCTATATTAAAAAAAAAATCTATGAAAATTAGAAGTCACCCACATGAGGACATTTCAGACATGGCTCCATGCCATTTTAACACAGGGCACTTGTATGAAGACTAATAGACTACCACAGCTTAAAGTTGAGGGACATGAAAGAAAAAGAAAAAAAACCCGTCACTCGGCACCAATATCACACATTATGTCTAGTTGCCGATCTGACCAAAACCACCTGTCGGACAGACTTTCCCCGGATAAACGATGGACATCATCAATACCAGTGTCTTGACAAGTCCACCACCTACATTATGCGTACCTTCAGTCAATCTGCAGCATGTGTGCAAAGTTTCAGGGATGTCCTATGAAAACTGTAGGAGTTGATTTCATTTACAAGGTTACCTTCTCACACGGACAAACGGACTGTCTGCACCATGACAGTATCCCCCTTTCGGGCTTTTGCCCACAGGGGATAAACACTATTAGCAAAGAAATAACTACCATTTACATGACGATGAAGTTTCCATTAAAACTCTGTTGACAGTCAGAATCTGGATCAAAACCAGGTTCTTTGTATTCATAACAGAATGCTCAAACTTTTTTCGCTATAGAGTAAATATCGCAGCAATAGTGACAACACTGCTTAATTTTTCACCTCATATTGAAAAACATCTGATAAGGCAATCATTTTTTAGGATCAAAAAATCCAATGGACAATTCCCCAGCGGAGTATGTGAATAAGCCTCAGATTACAGCAAGTATGAGAACTTTCATACTACACAAATCACTCACGATGGTTAAGAACAATAGGAATAATTTCTACTAGGGGAGACAGTAAGTGGGATATGGGCGTAATTTTACGCAAAAATAAGAATAAAAAAAATTATTCAGATGGACCTAAGGTAAAAAGTCAGACAATGTACATGGATTCAGTTTCTTCTTAAAATGAAATAACAAAACTTTCTGTTGAACCAAACACTGCATCTGGGGTCAGACACTTGGACATTTCACCAGACACGCTTCATTTCTGAACAAGTCTCAGCCTGTTCAGAAGTATTTTCTAACAAACCTGGAGCACTACCCATTCACAATCATTTCCCTTAGTAAATCTCCACCTCTTGAAAACACCTTTCCCCTTACGCATGTCGCCTTGCTCTCGTTCTGAAATGGTGTTTTTTTTCCCCCCCACATATTTTACTGTGGGGTTTTAAACACCAGGCGTGTGATGCCACATTCTTTTCAGTAAATAACGCTGCCTTTTCTCTTGATTGATCTAACAATACCAAAAGAGGAGGGAGATTTCAGATTACCTCTAGAAATTGCAAACAGCCAGCATACGAAAGTTAATCAGAGCGACTTATGGAGACACTTGTGTTACAACAGCCAATCAAGGATTGCACAAACTGCAGTTCTTGTAATGTAGGCCTTACCAATTTCTTTTTTTTTTTTTTTAACCACATAACTCATTCGCACGAGGTAGTACTAACTGATCGTGTAATGCACAGGAGGCAAAATGAAATGCATGTAATCTGAAGGCACCCCACCTTGTGTCTGGAGAAACAGTTGTGTGCACACCTGACAGACATGATCTACCTTCATTAGCAGTGGTGTGGCATCCATTTCAGACCCTGTATTATACAATACTGCCACTATTAAGTATCAACCAAAACCAGTCAAATGAGAAACTCCAAACTCCAGCGGACCAACTACTAAGAACTAAAATTGACAAGCTTTCAGGTTCACATCACAGCAGGCCCAATTAGAGGAAAAAAAAAAAAAAACCCCAATTTCAAACCCCAGTAAAGAGACCTGTTAAATTAGGAATTAAACATCCTCACCTGACCCATAATGCACTTGAGCAGCTTTATTCTCCACTTACCATTCCCTCCCCCCTCTTTTCCAAGATCAAAACTGCGCTAAACATTTTATCAAAAGGGCAGGTAGTTTCATGCTTGAGAAGTCTGTAGAAACCTAACAGGGCTAATGATCTTGTACGGGCCATGTCAATTCAATCCAACAGCAAAACACGGGGAGGGGGTTTACAAAACTGGATATAGCTGTAGCGGGAGGCAACGGATTGCTGAAGGAAGCTGCAGTGTTGTGGTGACTGCACTCAATACAAATAGAGTACTAAAGTGATGACATCACAGCTACTTCGCTTATGGTGTCGGAAGTAAAATCCCTATGGGAATTTATAATGGGGTTTGGACATTTTCTGGCACTGCTCGGATTCGTATTAATTTTATGAGCCACATCGCTCTGAGATTAGCCTATGGGGTATACAGATCGAAATGATCACATCAAATATGAATTATATGCTTTTGCACTTGTAGTCCGGTTTGAAGTCCACTTCTGTGAACTACATATCCGTTGCATAAGCTGGCAACTACCCTGTCACTTGTTCCCAGCCAATGGGGTACCTCAGTTTTAAAACAATGGTAGCTGATAAGTGCCTTCAATTGCCATTGTCTATGTCCTTGCATCCATTACCACACAGGGGGCAACCATTAGCTGGCTACATGCCTAGAAATGGATGGATCACAATGAGTTATTTTGCCATTTAGCTAGCTAGCATTCAGCTACCTTAGCGAACCACTTAGCTAGCCAGCTAGTGAACTCATTACATCTTTTGCACATTGCTAAATCAATAGAAACAGTAAATGGTTAGTTTAATGTTAGTTTAATGTCACTCACTCATTTAGCAAGCTAGCTAGCATTAAAATACACCGACTATAAATGGCTAAGCTACGGAAAATGCTAGTACGCAGGCCTAGCTAGCGAGCCAGTTAAGTCAATGAAAATGGTGAATAGCCATTACTTGGTTACTTAGCTAGCGGTGAGCCGGGAACATTTCACAAGTTGGCATTTACATATTGCCACCTAATAGGACGTTAGTCAGCCACCGAAGTCGGTAAATTAGCTCGCTGGCTAAGGTAGCCAGCCAAAAGTCAGCTTGCTTGCTTGGCATGCCTCACACGGTGAAATTATCGCTAAAAACAATGAATTGCAATTATTTTGACGCTTAACTAGCGTTGATGAGCAAGCAGACCTGAATTAGCTACATAGCTCAGTCAGTTATGCATTGACAAAGCTGATTAGCTCGCTCGCTTGCTAGCTAGTGAGTTAACCAAAAACTATGGCCAAAGATGCTTGGCTATTAAAGTAAATTGGCGTCAATTGTAAAACTTGATATCTAGCAAATGCATAACTAAGTAGAGCGTAGAGTGGCTGACGAATTCAATCTCACCAAGCTAAGCAAACAAATAGCTATGGCAGGTAATTTGTAATGCATTTTAAACTCGTTCTGCCCGGGAATGAGGAGGATCATGGGTGTACTTTTTTGACTACAAATAGGATTAGCATGGTGGTGAAAAATTAAAATGATTTAAATTCTAGCAGACTCTGGTCAAGAAAAAAGACGTTACTCAAAATTGGCGTAAAATCTCGAAATTGATGGAGGCTGGAAAACAAAGGGAAGTGCTTCAAAAGTGAACTGAAAAAAACATCAATGGATAAAATGAATGGGAAATTTTACTTCCGAAACCAGTGTGATGTCATCACTTTAGTACTCCATTGAGAGGCAGACATGCAAAGCAAAATTAGGGGCAATAGAAAAACAAAAAGTTTGATGATCTTAAGCAATCATTGAGCATGAAAAGGCTCCTTGAGTCCAAGCTCTACCCCTTAATTCAGGGTCTGACTGTTCCTTAATCACTAGGATCAACTCAGTTTTCACTTAACATTAAAACTGCAGTCACTTAACTCCCTGAAACCTAAGGGATCATTTATGTTCCCAGATACCATGTTGCTTCAGAGCGTCATTACTCCTCAAGTTTGTGCTATAGATGAGCGTTTTTTTTCCCGGTTTAGCTACAGAATACCAAATACTATGTATTCTGATGGCGGCTGTGGCAGCCATAGTGGATATCCAAGTGCCGTCAAACTGTGCTAACAGAAGCCTAAGTAAAAGAGCAAAAATGGCATAGATTGACGAGAGCAGTTTCAAAATATCGTGCCGAATACAAAATTCAAGATGGAGGCTGGGGGGGGGGGCCAGACTACACATCCAAGTGCCATGAAAATCGATGGGCTTCTGTAGGTGCACAAGATCAAACAGCAAAAAATGGCTTTGACTGACAGGCGTTTGAGTTATTGTACAGAATGGAAATTTAAGATGGCAGCCATATTTGATTTCGGATCGCGACCAAAATCGATAGGCGTGTGTTGTAACTGTACCCCGATGACCTCACCAAAAAGAATGATGAAAGTTGATGGCATTTCTCAGTTATCGCACGGAAGTAAAGTCTGATATGGTAGCTGTGGCAGCCATACTTTATTTCGGATCACGGCCTAGATCGATAGGCTTGCCTAGTAACTATTCAATGCTGGGTGCTCCCCAGTTATTTTTGAAAGCAGGGAACTGAATGTGTTTGTGAGGACAAAGTGCACTCACTGCACCACCAAAAGCAGGGACAGAGTCACACAGAATAAGAACTTAAGCTGCCCTTGTTTTTGAGCTGGAGGACAAGCTATTCTTTTCCAAAAACCACTTTCAATGTTGACTCATGAGACCACAAACAGGCTTCCACTGTGTAACTGTACCTGAAATGACACCAAGCCCAGAGAAGTTGGTGGCATTGATGCATGGCATTGGCATTGCATAGTCAAGTTTTAACTTACATCTGTAGATGCAGCGGCGAATGGGTTTGACTGGAAAGTGTGTCACCGAAATTTCCGAGCCCATGTCATGATGTCCATAACTGTTGGAGATCATTCGCATTATAAAGTGGTTTTTGGCCTTGCCCTTTCTCGCACTGAAAATCAGACTCCTCCCATCTTAATTCTTACACACAACAGAAGCAGAAATGCTCAAAATCCGATTAATTTGCCTCAGGGAAATGTTGCTCCGAAAGTGCTACATTATAACCTTAACCATCTGTGGCTGTATTATGGCAATTTCAGAAAATAAAAACTTCGGGATCGTGGTAGTGCTGCAGTAAAGGTCAGAGGAAGAAAAATATCAATAAAACCTCTTCCCCATGCACCAGAATAAAATATTAAATATAGGGCACGGGCAGCCCCAGAAGCTCCCACCATTGAGATAAACAAAATGACAAAGTTTTTGTTGACGGACGCACGCAGGGAGCCCGATACTATAGATTCCTCACCACTCGGGCAGCGGGAGCCAATTAAGTAGCCTGTAACTGAAATAGTCGATAAGAAAGCAAAATGTCAAAGTTTTTGGTGATATTTTTTAGGCCAGTGACCTTGAAAAATAGGCCAAGGTCACCTTTAGGCACATCATTTCGAGATGCATGTCCAGTAAAATTAGGAGCCCATAACTGAAAGGGCTGATGAAATAAAGCAAAATGTCGAAGTTTTTGGTAATATTTTTAGGCCAGTGACCTTGAAAAAATAGGCTAAGGTCACCTTTAGGCATTTAATGTGCAGGCTTTTATGAGATGCGTGTCCGGTGAAAATTATAAGCCTGTAATTGAAATAGTTGATGACCAAGCAAAAATATTGAAGTTTTTGTTGACCGACGCATGCACGGACACACGCACGCATGGTCAGAGCCTGATACCATAGCTCCCGCGCCGCTCCGGACAGAGGGAATAATAAATTGTGTTATGCAAGTTATGAACTTTTGGGTTATTGCATTTGGTCAGCTTAAATTTCACCGAGTGGAGGCACTGCAGGAAACACTTCAAAGCCACCATAACCAATAACTTCTTCCTTCATGCACCAGGAATGCTGAAAGCAGATTTGACATGATTCTGTTCAATGCAGATTCATTTACTGCGATTTTTTTGGAAAATGTATAAGTTTGGTCAGGTGAAGGAACTAGAGTCATAGGACGACCTATTTTAATTTCGGCCTTTTTCTTGTGCATATTAAGTGAAAGGAAGTGTGACTTCATTCCCAGCAGAACTGTTCGAGTTACCGCATTTCAAAACGGAAAGGTCATACAGTCACATGAAACAATGTGGTTCATCCAGCATGCATGACGAAAGACCACAAGAATTCTCATGAGATTCCCATTTAAATTAGCTGGTAATTGGAATTCTCTCAAATTAAAAGTCTAGCCAGGTGGTAGCATCACAGCAAAGGTGAGAGGGTGACCAACATCAACTCGAAGGGGTGTTTAGCAAAGCCAAATAGGATAAGAAGATTGAATGAGGTGAAATCTTATAATCATCCATGAAAAACAAAAATAAAAACAAGAAAAACCACAAGTGGTGCAACCTCCTGGAAGTGGCATGGAATGGCCCATGAGTATAAACTGCACAATATAAAAGATCAAACAGTTTGAACTCCACGCAAGAAAAAAAGGTTTGAGCACAAGCCTAATTGTAAGAAGGAGCAAGATGAAGCATTACCTGCAGTGACCTGAATCCTCCCTTCAGCAGTGCAACACACACAAGACGGGAAGCGTTAGGGGAGAGAGAGATAGAGAGCGAGGGGGGGGAAGAGGGAGGAGAGACCAAGAGGGCAAATGTGAAAGGAGGTGGGGGGAGAGAAAGCAGGAAAGTCCATTACCCATAAGCAAACACAGCAGCGTTACAGCCACCAAACCCACAGCACTCAATTAACATGCAGGCACTCCAGTTCAACATGCACATGAACTTGTCCATCATATTTAAATACTCTATAGAGCCTCCAAGGAGGGGGAATTAAAATTCACCATGCAATGAGAGTAGGGCAGTCTCAAAGTTCCCACCCAGTGAGCTTGAGAAACGTTCTCGCTGACTACCTTTTGAGAATGGGATTCTCTTACTGGTCAATTCCATCTCAAATCACTAGATTTCAAAAAAGTTTCCAACTGACTACCTCAGATTTTCTTATTTATACAACATGGTGTTCTTGTATCAAATAGACTACAGGCAAAATTTTAGACCCATGTCTTCATTAGTTTTTGAGACTTCGAAAACGGGGCAAGGCCCTCAACTTTGTGCAAAAAAAAAAAAAATACAACAACGGTTACAATTCAACATGCTAACTTCCTTGGTATCCCAGAATACCAAAAATCAGTACCGTAACTTGTACACTTGGCCAATTAGTTGGTTTCTCAAAATGACGCACAAAAGTTTGCTTTTGCGCATGAGTCCAGGGTTGGTCCTTAACACCTCTGGATCAAAACACACTTGCTCTTTCTAGTCTGAGAATTCATTACTCATTGTACTTCGCAGCAACTTGTAGTTTTTCCCCAAGAAATTCAAAATTTCTGATTTATAGGCCCTTAACAATGGAACTCTGGGTTTGCTTTAAAACAATTAAATTAGAAGTCGGTATCTTGAAGGAAACCATTTTTAATGGAGTCAAATCAAACAATTTTTTACTAAAAACAATCACCAATGCCAGTTATTTAGTCCTACATTTATAAGTAGTCGCAGCCATTGTTTTATGATCACATTGCTTTTAGTTAATCATAATTCCATAATTCTGAATGTAAAATGGCTTCATCTTAGGCGCCAGCTCCTTCCGAGCGCAGCTCAGTTGTAGTGATGGTCACAAACTGGATTACGTAAAGAAACTCGAAATGTACCATTACTGTGAATTAACCTTCAGAACCAAAATAATCTTTGTGCCAGGGGCAGTAGCACATCTCCCAAACACCATACAAGGGCATTGTACCAGTGTACCAACATAGTCCTTTTATATACTCTCTCAGCTTGTACAGGTACATTTTTACAGTGGTATATAGCATGAGGCAGGGCTCTATATATAACATTTGCGCCTGTTATGAAACGGTGTAATTGACACTATGAAAAATACTGTTTCCTTCGAGACACCAACTTTTTTTTTTTCTATTTTTGTCAATTGAAACATGCTCTTTCCAATGATGCAATTTGTTTCATGGTATACGCTGTCATACTTTGGCAAAATAAAACGAGTCATCAGATGATGACATCTCCTGGTGATTTCAGATGGAATTATCCAACTGGGAAAATCACAACGCACTTTAAGACATTGCGCAAGGAGCAGAATTTGGTGGTGCAACAATATACATGGATGAAATACACTAGATGACTGCGCACACCTACTAAAATATGGAAAATGTCCCAATTTGATTGCATAGTGACTTTAATTTCCATCTTGATCCCTTAATTGGACATTTATGCCCCGAATGATTCAATTTGTTCCCAGAAATTATCCACTGGGGCCCTCAGCACACCTGGACATAAAAGCATAATAATGAAGTGGTAAGAGTCACCATCAAAAAGAAGAATAAATGCATTTTATGAGAAATGAATTAATCTGAGTTTGGGTCCTCAATTTTGCTACATCAATCTAGTACTTTCAAAGCACCGATTACTGACAAGGACAGGAATTACAGACTGAAGGCAACCAATTTAATCATTTGAGCACATATTGCCAATTTGCGGGCTCTGGTTAGAAATACAGACAATTCTCCTTGACCTCTGATGGACTCCTCTATTCAGTTTGCAAAAGGGAAATCCATACACAAACTTCCCATATTTATCACGAGCATTTGCAGAAAATAATTATAACAGCATTGCAACTCATTCAGACAGTAATCACTTTAATACAGAGGATAAATCAGTACATAAATCAGCAGGGTAGAGCTTAAGAACTTGCACCAGGGGACATGCAATATGAGTTCAGTCGGCTCAATCAACAAGGAGAGAAAAAAATATTTCACCCTGGGTTAGGGTCAGTGTACTAATGACTGGCACGCAGCAGATGAGCAGATTAGTCCTACAGCCGTACTATGATGGATAAAGACACTAAGGCCCAAAACTCCTCGGCAAGAAGGGATGGTCTTGGCATTGTAGCCAGCAAATTAGCATGTTGTACGTTGGGTAAACTACTACAGCAAGCTGTTAAAACTACATCCACACAGGGATGGGAAGAGGGGGAGGAGAGCTAAAAAGTGCTAGGCGCAGCTCAGACAGAGGTAAATTAACTGTAGTCATACTCATCTGGGCACAGCAGCCGTTCACCACTGGGTAAAAGATGCCCATTGGTCTGCCCAATTCTACCTTTATGCCCTCCACAGTGATCCAAAGAGGTCTTTGATCGAGCAAAGAACTAGCCCCCCCCCTTCTGCTTTTTATTAACAGAAATCAAATTTTAAGTTCAATTGTCAGCATAAAGCAATTTCCCGCTCTGGGCCTAGGTCTTCGAGCTTATCCTCCAACCCCCTTTACCTCCATCTTCAAACGGGTGTTAGTACCTGTTGGTGTAAAGCACGAGGCCCTGCAGCAAACTAGAAGAGGAGCGAGATAGTCAAAAGGTCAGAGGTGAAAGCCACACAGGAAACAAGCATCACAGTAGAAAAAGCATGCATGCACACAGACGCCCAAGTGCGCACAAGTACAGACAGATGCAGCTGCACAGTCACTGAAACCCGACCTGCAAGAAAATATTTGGAAATGTTTTGAAGACCAGCAATTTTACAGGAGAGGCCCTTTCATGATGTGCAACAATTAAATGAGACGGGCTGACGCCGGGGCGCCCAGAATATGCAGTAGGAGAGGAAGTTGTGTTGAGCAGGGGCACCCATGAGGCACTTTCCATAGTGCCACTACAGCAGCCACACATGGATGGATGCAGTCCCTTCATTGCCTTTATTCCGTCTACCGCCACCTAATATGGACAAGCAGTCAGGATTTCCATGGATAAATCTTAACATGCTCATTTTTACATATGCACAATGCCTTTGGAAGCCAACACCAGCCTCCAACAAAACAAAATATTAGTCAACCGCTAAATCAAAGAAGGGAAAGTCTGGGCGAAATCACGCCTTTGGATTGCATCACGAACATTAATGAAATGAGGCACGCCGATTTGGTCACGAAAGAAATCTGCAGGACAGACCGCAAACGTGTCTCCTGTAGTAATTAAAGGAGATTTGAGGCTGACGAAGTCTGAACCAATTTGCAAGGACTGACTCGCCATACCTCCATCGATACGAGAGAGAAAGGGTTCTCGTCATTTTATATGCCTTTTCTAGCTTTATGTTTTACTCGCATATTATGCTGTCCCCCAAAATGAAGAGTAACAGCGATCTGAGTGATAACAGCTGAAGTGGATTTGAAAATAAACCCCATTTTTAACAAGTGCACCGCCTATCGGCGAATGTCGTATTGCTGCGCAATACTAGTCCCCTACCGGTGTATGCATATTATATTATATTTCCTAAAAAGTAGGTTAAAGTGACCTGAATAGGGTACATGACACACCCTCACCCCGAGATGCATCCACACACCAACTTTGATGTTCCTACGTCATACGGTATTGAAGTTATGGAGCGGACACGAATGCGGACGGACGGACGGACTGACAGACTGCAATCCTATAGTCCCCTCCGTTTCCGGTAAGGGACTAAAATGGGTCAAAGTTTCACCCAAATTAGCTTGTCATCAACACCTGCAGAAAGCTCGATGTTTGGTTTGAGTCGTTGCCAACATATTACTTATCTGAAGCGGCGTCGCATCACTTGTTCCTTGAAATGCTGTGTAAAAAGCAGTTACTGATCATTGCATGGTCAGCCACACAGAATTACAGTGCACCATTTTTTTGATGGGCCACCGGATAGTGTGCTGGGGGGAGGAGGGGAAAAAAAACTATGGGTGGGATTATTAATCAAATTGAAAACTTGGATTCAATTGGACTGCAAAAGTACCCTGACGGTATTGTTTGAATGTTGAGCTGGTAATAGGGAAGTAGTGGCCGTACTCCGCCTTCGATGCAGCAACCATTTCTCAGCTCAACGTGCTGTACGTCCGGTCTGATCGATCACAGGGGAATCAGGGCAGCGTGAGCTTTCTGCATCAATAGCAAAGAAAAAACTGAATGTAAAATTTTGATTCGCATAACTTCACCGAAAACTCACTGCAACGCGAGCGATATTACAAAATTCACGCAGTAATAAAATTCAGTCTTTTCAATGATGCAAAGATATGTCGAGTTTATTTTGAAAGAAGGAGAGGGCTACCGAGGTAAAGATGCAACGTTGACACATTTTGAAGCATATTACATTGCAACTGCAGTATGTAGTTCTCTTGTGTCTCCAATGACTTGCCAAGCTTCAGAGGAGATTACATAAAGCTCGTTAGCAGACAAGAATGATGGCCGGTCACTCAAGCACTTTTGCCCAAGTTTTCCTGATTTTTACAGTTGAATACTGAAGCCCACCCAATAACTTCCAGCATTTAATCAGAATGTGCATCACATGGGTCATTTATAAAGGCGTCATTTCAGGTGGACTTTCCTCAAATTTAGTGTTGTTGGTGGTCACTTAAATTAATTTTGGTTAAACTGGACTAAGATAGTTGAGCTCGGGGACAAACCATCGAAGTCGACAAAGGGTCGTGAAAGGGTCACCGACGCAAGCATCAGTATAATTGCACGAAGTTTCAGAACCTTTCAAATTCCTGCCTCTGTTCTACAGTGTCATTGAATGAAGTTAAAATTTTCAAGTACAGGCCAAATACAAAAAACGAGCTGAAAGGCAAGTTCAATAAATGTATAACTTGGTCAATGCACTGACTGCCATGAGATTTTCAGCAGTACGTAAAAATACGTCTGTAGCCTGAACGCATATCTACAGTCTGTTTTGACACATTGCTCAAAAGTACAGAGAGAAGTCATGCAAATCGATTCTTAGAACATTCAAATACTAAAAGAGAAAATCTTCAATGCAAGTAAAACGTGTGCCAAAAAAGAGGAAACTAAACTGATCACAATCAGCCTTCTCAACATTAAGGAGCACCAGCACAGAGCTTTGAAAACAGATTACTTCGATCTACAGCGCCTCCAGCTCACATGTACTCACCACTGGAGAGAAGAAAAAAAAAAAGATTCAAACTTTGTCAAAGGGCAGGATTGAGATAAGGTAGCTGGTTGCAGATGTGAGGCAGATTAATTTAACCATTAAACCAACTGTGAAAGGCAATCTAAAAATGCCAGGATGTGTGCTGGCAATACCAGTTACTCATCTCGGCTCGATTTAACGGGAAGCCAAGAGAATCTGATTTAAGCCACTCAAACAGCAAGCAAGAGCAAAATAATGGCTCTTGTCAATAGAAATGGCAAGCTACGCTGTTTGGGACATAGAGTCCAGAAGCAATGTCAAGGGGAGACTAGAAGGAAAGTGGCCACCTCATTAACGCACATATGTGCCAAAATGTAACCATCAGCACTTATGAGAAAAGTAATATTTGACTGGTTCAGCAATCAAGTCTCTTTAGAGAGTGGCAGCAAACGGTTATGTGAAAAGTCAAACAATTCAAACCAAGTTTAAAAAGTAGAGAAGTTCCAATACCATTTTTTTCCTTTACGATAACGATTCCGATAGCTGGGCTTTGAGTATCTCACAGTGCAGATCCAACAAAACTGTATACAGCTGTACTGTAAATCTTTATGGATGTGGTATGATTGCCATCATGGCTATAATGCCTGACTTACGTTTAACCCTTTAACATTGAACAGACACATTGAACAGAGAATGAGTGAAATAGATTTTTCTTTTATCCATGTTGACTGACAGTCAATGACATCTGAAAAAGAACCAAGACATAAATCAATTGTATAAAGAACAGTTCCTTTAAAAATTAATGAGGCTACTTTTTATGTAGAATAGTATCAAAAAGTAGTGCAATAAGCAACTTCAGCTAAATAATTTGAGGAATAAGAAATTCATTAAACGCCAACACCTGCAATTTTGTAAATTAAAAGGGATTTATTATTTTGAATACAATAGTGGTGCAGCAGCCACTTAAATCGAGATATAAAACTAAGTGCAGCCAGAAATGTAGTAAAATAAGACTTGAAAAGGAAACAATAGAGCAACATCGACTTAGACACATCTTTTTCCTCGGCAGCAACAAAGATGTGCATTCTTATTCAGGGTGTGCAGACATCGATGAGACTTTGCCTAACGGATGTTCTTGGCACAGTCTCTAGAGATTATTAATAATCGTATTCAGCACAGCAGTGTACGTGTCCCACCAGAGTGGCACTCTGGAGAAGCCATTCAATCTTTCTCCAACGAAACACTCAAGTTTGTAAAAAGCGGTTGTCACGATATGAATGTTTTAATGTCTTTTAGCTAAATGAGGAGTTGCTTTGTTATGTAGAAACTCGTTAACTACACATAACCTTTAGCGAAGAATGCACAGTAAGTTAAGGCCGCTTCTAATCAGCTAGCTTGTATTTGGTCAATACTGAAATTGAATATGACGTGCTATAGGCATGAACGTAGCAACTTACCATTTTCAAAATAGATCAGATCTACCTTGACCGAGTTGTTTTTTTCCCCAATTAACATCAACATACTTTGAATGTGAACAGTGAATCACAACACAGACAATGTCCAATTCAAGTACGATATGTTGGCTAGCTAACCAGATATACAAGTGGTATTGCATTTGCAGCAAACTATAAACCTAAATGACTGCAAACAGCTTGGCTTGTAAAAACATTAGGGTGGGGAGAATGTGAGCATGGGCGAGCTTAGTACTTTTAGGCAAGTTTGATATGACAAATGCGGACGACGTTCAGCTTGTATACAGAGCCGGATGTCCAAGAGAGTAGCTAATGTAGTGGAGATTCGATGATACACCTCAACTCCTGTCTACAAACTCTACATTTACTGCTTGGATTTGACATAAAACAATGGCCGCAATTTCTGGATATCCGACCACATGCAAGGAGATGGGAGACACTGGCGCAAGTCGTTGAAATGGTATCACAAACAGCAGCGCGTTTATGCAGGAACAAACTATGCATAAGTGAGATAATCGTCACGTCGCATTTCCACATGGTTCCAGATGACAGTATATATTGGTGTTTTGGTGTTATGTGGCATCAGATCAGTGCATACACTTAAGTGCTCATCAGTACCGATGCCAGCATTTTCGGCAGAATCGGTGGCATTTCCAAGACTGGTACCGGAAAGGAAACGATTCAAGTTTCATGATTGGGAGGAAATACAACTAGAAACTCAAGAGGACCATTTTCAAAGAATTACTGCTAATTTAGTTAATGTGCATCTCAATATGATTGAGAGGAATCAAATCGCATCAGCAATTGTTGGATTTAAACCAATTTATGCTTGAACGAAGTTTCAATATTAATTCCCTTTCTGAGGGTGGGTGCATGAGGGCCAAAATAAATAACTGACGAGCCCAGGGTGATTGTATGCCACCTTCGACGTGACACTTGTCTTGGGACCATCAAAGTTACTTGTGACTACTGGGTTTTTAACATGGGTCTGAAGGTCAATCATCAAATTCTCTGTTGACGCATTGCATTAGTTACGTATGGATAGGCGAATCATTAAGTTTGAAAAGCGAGGCTTCACCTTAATATCAGAACTCAGGCTGGAGCTAAACCAAGGGTAGAAGAACTGAGGAAATGTTGCGAGGCTGTATTAAGCCAAACCACTATGAACTGACAATTCGGCGCAAAAATACCTGTCGAGGTTGCGGTGTTGGGTTCATTTGCGGGGGTGGAGTAGCAAACACAACAGAGGGAGGCTGTCCAGGAGGATAAGTGGGCTGAAAGACAGAAGGCAGAAAATACTGAGCATGGTCCCCACATACAGTCCTTCAAAATGTGTTGGTCCTCTGAAAAGTTTGAATGGCTGAATTTGAAGTACTCTGGGAAAACTCCAGGTAACATAAAAATGAATGTCACTGACTGTAATTAATACACTGAATTACATGAAAGAAAAACGGTTAGACAGGACAGACTGTGACATGGGTTTTTCGTGAAGTGGTTAAATCAAAAGTCCCCTGCATTTTGGTGACATTCTTCAAATTCAACCATTCAGTGATGTAACCTTATATCAAAGGAATATCATTCAGACATTTTGAAAAATATCTGAACAGATGAACTCTACAGTGGTGTCAATGTGCGTTAAGGACAGGACAGGGCAAAATGTTACGGACAGAACACTTGTCATAATATAAATATCAATTAATTACCACTAAAACTTATATTGGTCAATAATATGGATACATTTGCTTTGTCAGAGAGACCGCTACACATTTTTTAGTAAGAATTAATGTCATTTTAATTTCAAATATCAAGACTGGCAACCTCATATCAATAAGCAAGTACAAAATTGCTATACAACAAATGCATGAATCCAAGTCCAATGCCTGGCATGACCAACTTGAAAAATGTAAATCTAAACAAAATTTCATATGGTGTCACAGTCATGAAATTGACAACAGTATATAAATGCAATGAGTGCAATAATCCATGAAGCCAAAATAAATTTTTCAGGAACCTTTGGATGTCAACATCCACCAGGTATTTCATGAAAATTCTGAAGCCATGTCGCCAATACCATGGAATGCCCCTGTACAAGGATAACATTACACACATTACCAAATAGACTGGCAGAAGAACTAAGATCAAAATCAGGATTACAATGAACTAAAGCTGAAAAGGGCCCATAAACAATCACTTCAACTCCATCAATAGAGAAAACAGACCAATTTAAGCATCCCTGAAATGTATCCAAAAAAATTCAAAGAATGGAACAAGCCAATTCAACACTCATGATTTCTCATTGGATGAGAATGCCATGCTCATTATGACAAAAAGAATGCTGGCAAGAATATTACAGCTAATACAGTAATAACTGACAGCGTATGCAACAGAAAATTGATAAAATCCCATTTGAAATCCCTGTTTTATAGAAACGTTTCCCAAAAAACAACCACAACCACTGGTTGCTTTGAGCACCATTCCTTTACTGGATTCAAGATTTATTAAGTCAAACCTCACCGTCGAAATTTCGGTCAATATCGCTTCACTAAATTTTGCAACAAAAAAAAAAGTTACAACGCGGGTCATTGAAATAACTTCTGTAAACCCATTCCAAAAGCAATTAGATGTGGTTGACTGAAAAAAGTAAAACCTTTTTATGGATATGCATCCAACACCAATAGTAATAACACACAATTTCAGTAACAGAAGTCTAATGAAGCTTGCACCATGAAGTACACAGCCTAAGGGAACACGTAAAATTAATTTGAAAGTCACAACTCTTTCAAGCAGAAATTGCCCAAATAATAGGGTTCAGCAGGAGAAAAAGCAAAACTATGACCCCATCCAATCCAACAATAAAGTAAAGTAAAAATATAATTCCAGAGCCAAGCCAAGGCCACAGTCTGTCGCCCAAGCAACCATAACAGCCAGTCAGGCTGCAAAAAAAGTATCCACCCAGCCAGACACTAACCTGCTGATGCGCATCTTTTGAAATTACAGTTGTGCTCAGAAGTTTCCATACCCTAGCTGAATTTGTGAAATGTTGCAATTTATTTTGAAATACATCATGACTATGATGACTTTTGAAAGTCATCATACCAAAAAAAAAACTTGTCTTTTATTTAAGGATAGTGAGCATGTGCAGGGCTAGAGCTGGCTTCTGAAACCTATTAGTCAAATGATTAGCCAAAAAGCAATGTCAATTAGTCAAATAACTTTACCCCTAGTCAATTTTTCTATCTGATGTCCAGTTGTGAGGGTCTGTAATACCATTGATTTCTTGTAGGTTTTGTTGCACCGTTGAATTATTTTGATCATGCTTTTACTTACAACCATGTGCTGTTAAAATTCCTATCTGACAGTGTGCTTTCCTCTGACCTTACTGACTTAGGCCTGGGCCACACTGCCTGCAGCTGCGATGCGTATTCCGCAAGCAGAGCACTGCAACCACTTGTGGCATGGAGCTCGGTCACACTGCCTGCGTATCTGCAGCGGCAGGTCTGCCACGGGCTCCCCCTTCCAACTCTATCCCTGCACGACTTTGCCAAAGAAATCACAATCAAATATGATTTTGTCTCGCATCATTACAGACTACTACATGCCAGAAAATATATCCATTAATAGTCGACCGCTCAAATATCAAAATTAATTTACATTTGCCCCCAATTTGGTCTAATTGTGACTTAAAACCGGTTATCATACGTCTGTGCTAACAGCATGCGAAGCAATGGAGTTCTACGTGGGGTACAGTTGAAGCATTGTCTCTCAACTGTACCCCGATGACCACGTCACACTTTTAACTGGATTTTGTAATGACCTTGAATGCTACAATGTCATGAAATATATACGTCTTTAGGGCATATAACAACATTTGCATATATGCAAGTTACGCTTAGAAGTTGCATAACGGTAATAAGATATTGTGGAAGAGACATGGTATAATCAAAATCTAACCTAGCAAAAAATTGTTTTGTTGATATCTTTGGACCGGAGCTTCGCACGGAGTTAAAATTTGCCAAGATCAAAAAGGATGCTGATACACATGTGCACAGCAAAATTACAGCTGAGGCTTGTCGTGGAGTCAAGATATTGACGTTGTCTCAACTGTACACGTCCCAACAGAACTCAGTCTATCATACTGCTCTGATACTCTAATCATCAACATAAGCTACGTTCATTGGCTTGGCACCGCAATTAATGGCATATTCCCACAAAATCTAGACATCTAAATCCAAAATAAAACGAGCCACGTCTTATTTTTAAAAAAATTTAAGTTAAGAATGACTAAATACTTCTCCATATATCCCCTTGAATGACAGCAGCCTACGATGAAAGTCGCAAATTTCCCACTCCATGTTTCAATATTTCACGAAGTATTGCTGAATTGAGCGGAAGGGACAATGCCCATATAAATGGGCTTTTAATATGATAAACATTCCGGAAGTGTCGTTACATTTTTTGTTTGCCTGCTTCATGCCTGCAACGGACACGCATCCTCGGCAATTTAGCGAAATTCAAGTATTTATGGCGATATGACTGTTTGACAGTCGTTTTCAGCTCTGCTTTGCCTTTTTCTGCATGCGTAGTGCGGAAAAAAAAGAACAAAAAAAAAGAGAAGAGGGGAGAGAAAAGAGAGAGGGGGAAAAAAATAAATAAATAAATAAATAAAAATTAAAAAAACAACATCGGCAAGAGTCCGAACCTATATTTTCCACAAGGTAGCAGTACGGCTTTTGCATGGAAAAACTAAAATCTCCAATTTTCATGCCTCTGGAGTAGAAAGCCTCCAGATGAGGAAAAAAGGGAGGAAGGAAGCTGCTTTGACTCCAAAACTCCAATGACTTTCAGATCACGAACCAATGTGTTTTTTGTTTTTTTTTTTTTTTTTTAAAATAGAACAGAGATAACATTTCAGATGTTGAAACGGAGACATTTTACATTTTTATCCATGAAATGAGCCAATTTCAAATTTTCGGGCTGCAAAGGGTCTCAAAGTTGGGAAACGTGCAATCAAGGGCTGAAAAAGCAATTAATATGTAAGAGAATCAGCTGAAAGAACATTTCAACATGATTGGCTGTAAAAGGGATGTCTTGAGAGGCTGAGTCTCTCAGAAGTAAAGATGGCCAGAGGCTCTCCAACCAGTGCAGGCTTGCATAAAAAAAAAAAAATTGTGGCATACTTTAAAATAATGTTCCTCGACATCAAAATGCAAAGGCTTTGAAGGTCTCATTAACATTAAAAGATCTATAGAAACTGGAAAAATCTCCTCGCGTAAAGGATGAGGCAAAAGACCTTTACTGGATGTCCATGATCTTCGGGCCCTCAGACGCCATTGCATCACTCACTGGCATGATTCGGTCATTGACATTACTAAATGGGCCCAGGAATACTTCAAGAAACCACTGCCTGTAAACAGTCTGCTGTGACATCCACAGATGCCATCTAAAACTAGCATGCAAAAAGGAAGCCATTGTTAAACATGATCCTGAAGCGCTGCCATGTTCTGTGGGCCAAGGATCACTTAAAATGGACTGTAGCCAAGTGTCCTGTGGTCAGATGAGTCCAAATTTGACATTCTCGCTGGAAACATTCTTGCATGTTTTAAAAAGCACCATGAATGCTGAAAGGTATATAAAGGTTTTAGAGCAACATATGCTCTCCTCCAGACGACATCTATTCCAGCGATGGCCGTGTGCATTTCAGCAGGAAAATACAAAACCACATACTGCAACTATTACAACAGCATGGCTTTGTAGTAGAGGAGTCCGTGTGCTGGACTGGCCTACCTGCAGTCCTTGATCTTTCACCGATGCACTGAGAACATTGGGCGCGCAATTACACAAAAAGTCCACCAAAGGAGACCCAAAACTCTCCAGCAGCTGGAAGCCTGTATTAAACAAGACTGGGATCAAATTCTAATGGCTTAACTCAAGAACCTTGTCTCCTCAATGTCCAGCACCTCCACTCTGTTAAGAGGGGATGCTACACCATGGTAAGCAGGCCCCTGTCCCAACTGAGACTTGTAGCAGTCATCCGACTTGAAAGGAGCTCATTTTGTGGATGAAACTGTTGAAACTGAGAAATTTTACATGTGCCATTTTATCTCTGTTCTACTGTGACTACAATACAGGCTGGTGTGATTCAAAAGTAATTACATTGATTTTATTCACAATTTAGTCACTGTCCCGACTATTTCAGAATTGGGGTTGTATTTAATGTATACATTGCACGTATAGAACTCAGACATTCCAACTACGAGGAAAACTGTAGGTTCGAGTTTTCCGCATTGCATCGGCCTATATTGTTATATTTAAAAAAAAAAAAAAAAAACCCAGGGGCCATATTAAAATGGTTTTATTGTGATTGGTTATTGGCACATTTACACAGAAGCCTAGTTTGGTATGTCCACTTCTTATCGCTTTTTAATCATAACCTACATGCCGGTAGTACTCGCTGGCTAAATAAATTGCTTAATTTTTAAACTGCTTTTCCACCGAACGAGAAGCAAATTTTTCGCAGGACAGATTAATGCATTCAAAATCAATGCGAAGACGCCAATACACGCAATGTATTTGCGTCTTTGCATCGACTTTGAATGTTATCAGTCTAGCAAAGAAATCGTTTCACGTTCGGTGGAAAAGCAGCTTTAGTTTGGCGAAGTAGCAACTCAGGAATAGACTTAGGGTATGCTAATTATGTCAAGGTGATGGAGCTGACTTCAAAGCACCAGAAGCATTTTAAACAGCCACTGAAGTTTGATAGCCATTTTTCAAGACTGCAGGTGGACGATACGTGGTTTGGCTTTAAAGAGTTACCCCAAAACTAATCTTGGTTTATGCTAGTATGCAGTCGGCGTTCATTCCTTTTTTCTAAGCTGCAATTTAATGGTCAGTTTTTTTAATGACAACAATAAACATTTCAGTTTGTGGGGGGGGGGAAATTGGGCTAAAGAATCGTGATCTCAATTCTAAACATAAAAATCGTGATTCACATTTTTTCCAGAATCGTGCAGCCCTACATTGCGATTTTCCCTGTCAATCCATCAGTCTGTCCATAATTATTGTTCTCACTCTGCAGACGACAATCTTTGTTGGATTCTTTTCATTTTTGTTAATTGGTCACTGGTGATATGAGGGGGATCCCCATTAATTTTGGTGATTGAAAAATTGAGTCAATGTCATGAAGGCAGCCACAAATGCATCTTACTACTACTTTTATCTACTGTCAGAAAATAATTCAGAATCTCACATTTTCTAAAAATTGCATATTTCAGCAAAGAAAGTACTTCAATAGACCCACTCAAAAAATTCAATCCTTTTGCAAAACAGTGCTGCAAAGCTCAAGGTACACCGCAGTAATAACTATGGCAAATAACCAATGAAATTGCATACTAGAGCTGCACTGGACAGTGGCACATTTTAAGGAGAGACCTACATGTGCAGCCACAGATCACACGTCTTATTACCATTAGCTGACGCAATTATTTTTTGTAGCTTTTATTAAAAACTGCAATGTTAAATTTGCAAATGGCTACAGTTCACCTTGTGATTACAAATTAAATTGGATCTCTGCTGTAAACAGCTGCTCACACATATCTCCTAACTGTACATCAGCCATCTTGGGTTCCAGTCAGTCTAACTGGGTGATATGGATTAATGTGTTGTGCGTGTTGCCAACTTAACAGCTGTCAATTGATCAAAAATGGAAAAGCGATGTCCGCACACTTATGAACTTGCAAAAACTTATTGCACAACGTTTTCGGCCAATATGGTCTTCAAGTACAAACCAGGTACCTGATGAAGGCCATATCGGCCAAAACTGTCGTGCACTAAAAACATTTTTTTGGGAGGTCAGTGTGCGGAAATCTCTTTTCCAGTTTTTGACATTCTTTGTCCTGCACCTGTTGAAATACTTGGGTGTGGGCATTATCTCTTGGAATTTTAACTGATCAAAAATACACAGAAGCATTCTAATGTACCAAGTACGTTGTCGTTGTACAACATTGGACTAATACTCGAATCTACACTTTTGAACCTCACAGAACTGAATACCCCAAATGAGCTCCGCCTGATGTTTGCAGTCATTTGTTTCACCTAAGTGTTAAACAAATTTAATTTGGCAAAACTTATTTCTTACTCCAATGTTCTCGCACAAAGACATGGGAATGTTGGTGGAGAATTTACACTTTCATTACCTCATCGACCACTGTCCATGTCAGGCAACATCACCAGGGGTTGGGAGGGCCATGCGCCATGCGTAAATGGCGCATAAAATCAAAATATGGCGCATTAGAAAGCCATCGAGTGGGCCATGAATGCGTCCCTGTGCTAATTAAACCTTAATTTCTCCTCCATTATGTAGTACCAAAATTTTCGGGGAGGGGGGGGAAAAAAAAAAAATAAAAAAACTCCATTAATCGTAGCTGGTCGAGTGCATGCCAATGCTCGATCCTAATTCCAGGCCCTCGCGTGTCCATCACCATTGCGAGGCTGTGAAATTGACCATGGGAGGACTGATTTGGTATGCATTTTCTTAGCAAATGAGTTTGTGACAAAGTCCTCTGAAATCACATCGGATTTATATCAGTATGTAACGTGCGTGAAGTTGGCCCCCCACCCCACGTAAAATTTTGGAAAAATAGTCTGTTTCATTAGTGCTTCGTTTGTGCTCATTTGTGCTGTAAAAATTAACGTTTGTGTTGAAACCGTTTGAGTTATTAAACATTTTATAGGTCATCCAGAGTTCATCCAGCCTCCCCCCCCCCCCCCCCCATTTGCCCCAAATGGACCCGAAATGGTGCCATTCGTTTGTGCTTTGTTTGTGCTCGTTTATGCCGTAAAAACTTTCGTTTGTGCCGATATAGTTTTGTAGATATTACACACTTTAATTTCTGCTGCTGATACCACTACCAGAAAGGCTCTCCCGCTGGTGTAACCCACGTCATTTTTTGGATACGGTGCAGCAAGGTTCGTCTCATGCTCGCACGGTAAGTAAATTGCTCATTTTGTTTTTAATGCCATGTAACTTAGTGCCATGTATATTCCTGCATATTTTTCATACTCTAAGCTCCTGGAATGCCTCCATTGCAGGACGAACTTCAGGTTGACATGTTACATTGTTGTAGGTTTTTTTTTTGCTAGCCAAGAGAAAAAAAACGTTAATTATACCGTATTGACTGTTAGAGATATGAAAGAATGTCCGCTGTTTTGGTTTTGTAGCAGTAATGTTGTGAGTTGTAACCTGAGTTAGATCTACAAATCTGCAAATCTACAGAATAACGCAACAAATTAATTAGACCACCACCTAAGTGTTTAATGTGACATTGTCTGTCTTTAATTTTGATGCTTTTGATAGTTTATTACATCATTTTATGAGAATGTGTTTTGGCTAGCGGAAGTTCCTATCTGCATTAGCTGACTTGTTGTGTCGGCCTAAATTACGGAATGGTTTAAAATGCTGATTTCATAGTAAATAACATTTCATATTTTTTTTCTTCATGATTATTGCTGTAATTGCAGCAGTTAAAATACTTATATTCATTGGGTAAATCCTGTAAGGCTGTGACAAGTTTATTTTAAGGAAGGGTAAATGCATCTTATGTATTCTTTCATAGCTCTTAGTCCACAAAATAAATCAACATGAACCATCAGTTAGAGCTATGACCATCATTCAGCTGGGGATGCTACAGAAATCATTGTGTAATATCTATAAAACTATAACGGCACAAACGAAAGTTTTTACGGCACAAACGAGCACAAACGAAGCACTAACGAATGGCACCATTTCGGGTCCATTTGGAGCAAATGGGGGGCTGGGTGACGTCATCGCCGAAAATTAAATTTTGTAATATCTATAAAACTAAAGCTACACAAACGAAAGTTTGTACGGCACAAACCAGCATAAACGAAGCACTCACGAACTGCACCATTTAGGGTCCATTTGGAGTAAATGGGGGGCTGGATGAACTCTGGATGACCTATAAAATAATGTTTAATAACTCAAAAACGGTTGCAGCACAAACGTTAATTTTTACAGCACAAACGAAGCACTAACGAAACACTTTTTCCAATATTCTGCGTGGGGTGGAGGGCTTCACGCATGTCAGTAACGTCTATCAAATAACAATGTCCTGGAAAAGAGTGTTGCAATACTGACTGGGTATATATTTAAAAATTATTTCTTAATAGTTTTTCAAAGTCAGAGACAGTCTACTTTGTTGACGGGAAAGGTTCAGGGTTCATTTTAAATCATTGTGTACAGGTTTCTGACACAAGAAAGCAGGTCAGATTAATTTTGTATGGAACTGCTCGCTCCAGTAATGTTTCATTTAGAAATACCACCAAGGCGGTCTGGTCAATTGTTTGGTTGATGCGATATGCACAATTCACCTGAACAAATAAAAGATATTATAAAAAATATATTTAAAAAAAACATTTTATATTAGGTAGGCCTAATTGTTTATTTTTTTCATATATGTGCAAAACGATCATGCAACATCTCTTCTCATACCTGCATTATACCCTTCTTAAATATTCATGTAAATGTGCATTTCAGGCTTATGGCTTTCAACAGTTAAGGTTTGTGTTAGACATAGGCCTACTTGCTCATTTCGATAAAGCCTTGAAATAATGCTAAATTTAAAAAAAAATCTAGAGCTTGGCAGAATTTTAAAGTTGAAAAAAACTGGAATGAATTTGCAAAGTTTCGCTTACCCAGTTCAACAACAACGGACATGGCCCAGGCTCCGCTTGAGAACGGTAAATCAGTGAACCTACCAGTGGCGGTTCTAAAACTGGGAATTGGGTGGCGCAGACACGTCCCTTTATGACAATTACTCCTGGCTAGATCTCAATTTTCCTTTACTGACGCGTTTTCAAATTATCGTAATTGGCAACTGAAGACATGGTTTCTCTCCATGTGTACTAGAGAAGGCGAAATTTAATTTTCAGAACTGAAAGATGTATTGGAGCACAGTTAAAAACTGCAATGAATCAACTGTATGCCCATTCAAGGTGTCAGTCTTAAGCCAAAATCTGTATTTTCTTCAACGGGATTTGTTCTGTAACCAACTTCAAGCTTCAACATCATGAGAAAAGTGGAAGTTCAACGGCAACACTGCACTAATTTAATAACTACAGTATGATAGTGTATTAAAAACAACTATTGAGCCATAGATTTGTCATGTGCCTTCTCATAATTCAGAAAAAACTTGAAACAAGAGTTTGTCACTAAAGTGACTATATCCCCCGCCGTTAGGTCATCAAAACCGACTGGTGTCTGCGCATTCCCAGTAGGAAGGTTGGTACAAAAAAGAATTGAAATGGGTTGACTCCTTGAGATATCGCGCTGACAATGTTCGGGACGGACAGACGGACGTACAGACGGAGCTGAATCCTATATTCCCCGCTTCGCTACACGTTTGGAAAAAACTTGGATTATCACTATGTGGATAATCAAATCAAGCTATGGCATATGAAAAGTCTCATTTTGATACCAGGCTCATACTGTAGCCATGATTCTTTCAGTGGCAAGCAATTTTCACAGCAGTGAATGCAGAGCTGCAGCCCGTGCCGCCAGTAACCATCAACTTGGAACTACTTCCCAGCGCATCAGTAGACTAATGCTAAAGCCAACAGTTTTACTGAACGATTGAAATTGCAACGGCCGATTTCCCTCTTGTGAATTTTAGTGTATAAACTTGTCTTTTGTATTACGTATCAATCCTTTTTTTTCCTAAGCAATATTGTAATGCTGAACATTAAAATCAAATTTACAGTATGCATCAGTTTGTTTTCAGCGTAAAATGCAAAAAGCAAAATTTGTGTAGTATACATTTTGATTAAAGGTCTACCATCGTTAAAATTGAATTTCGGGAATGGCTCATGCATTTTGAAAATGGCTCATTGATTTTCCATGACACGGGCCATTGGCCCATGGGCCTTGCTGTCCTTCCCAACCCCTGCACCATATTTGTAAACTTTCTGCCATTTCCATCAGGTGCTGGGATATAAACCGCCTTCAAGGCCCTGCGGGGAAAACCCTGATTTTTATAAAGTACATCCACATTTTGGCAAATTCCATGAGTGTTCAACAGTTGATTCAATTTTTATCAAATGCAACAATTCTGCCCGTGTGCCACATCACAAAAAATTAGTCTAGTCCTTTAAGAGCAAAGATTGCCACCTGACCCATAAATGCACAAGGACATCCTTGAAAGATTTGAACACAATGCTCCTCAAAGACGGAAAGGAAAGCATCGGATCAGTCACCTTCTATATTAGATACTTACATCTGCAAACACTTGCCTGTACAAAAAGGAAACCTTTTTCAGTGTCTACAAGCAGAGTCAACTTCTCTACATTACTGGGCATCTGCAATGGACCGTCACACAGTGAAAATGTGTATTGTGGTCAGGCGAAAAAAATTGATATTTCCAGTCTTTTTGGAAGAAATCAATGCCATGTGCTCCGACCAAAGAAGTAAAGGACACTCCAGACTTATCAACAAGAAGTCTAAAAGCCATGCTCGGTCATACAATGGGTTCATGCAATGCCCCAGATAAGGGTAACTTGCACTTTTGTGAAGGCACCATTAATGCAGAAAAGAGTACCGTCTAAAGCTGGATTTATGGTTCTGCATCGACTCCACGCAAAAGACATGCCGTCGCCTCAACGCTGTCAAGGACCTTTCGAAGTTCTGCGTTGAGGTAGTTTGCGTCGTGCGGTGCTGCGAAGCAATTCATCGACAAACCGCTAGATGGCGTCAGGTTTCCGAAGGACCAGTCCAGAAATCACGCGAGACTCCAGTAGAGTGGACCAGAGCCATTTGACCAATCAGTGCCCTTGCGGCCTGCGTCGGTTTGACATGCAGTTAGAAAATTTGAGGTGTACGGCAAGTGACGCAGAGGCTCTGCGGTGGGGGTTCACGTCGCCGCAGAGGCTCTGCTTAGCGAACTATAAATCCAGTTTAAGGAGCAACATACACTGCCCTCAAGACATCATTTCAAAGAATGCTGATGCACATTTCAAAAGGATATATTTATGCAAAACAGCATTCTGCCGGGATTATAAAGCCATGGCAGCGTTAGAGCATGCGGCGATGACCTGGCCTGCCTGCAGTTCAAACTTGTTTCCAATGATGAACTCGTGGCACATTTGAAACACAAAACATGACAATAAATAAATTTAAAAAACCTGCACCGTTACACTTAAATTGCTAGCAGGAAGAACGGGACAAAATTACAAAGTAGCAAATAATTCACGGCACCAACTTTTTTTTTTTGGAAAGAATTCTTCAACATAAGTGTTTATAATGAAAAAGCATTAAAACTGATGTGGATAAACAAAATGCACTGTTGTATAATTTTCAACATAATTCAAGTCTGAGATAATTCATGAATCCCTGCTTTCAATTTTATTGTTAATTTTACATACTGTACCAACTTCTTCAGATTTGGGGTTTTAACTGCAAGACATGTGCTTACCTGTGAGAGTCCAGGGGACGGGGCAGGGTGGGGGGCAGAGGGGGGTCCTGCTATAGGCTGTGGTGCTTTATTCATTTCATGGGGTTCTGCATGGAGAGCCACGGACCAGGGTAGAAACCTAAGACACAGAACACATAATCAACCAAATTCTTCCACGCACAAAATTGTCAAGAGCCCAGCGATAAAGGACACTTACAGTTGAAAATGATGCAACTCCCAGACGAGAGGGTGTTGCTCTGCAGTTGGCCAACGTGGAAGTCACTGCCCTGATCGCCCTGAGGGAGGCAGAGGGTTTTTTTTTTTTTTTTTTTGGACAGATAAGACAGCACAGCTCCAGCATCACTAAACCTAAATGCATTACCGAGGTTCCAAAATCACATGCACAGACAATCAAGAAATCCTCCAAGTCTATTCAGTCCCTCAGTATCCTCCTGCTAAGGAGTGCTGTAAGGTGGCACATTGTGGTTTCCAGTGATTTTCATTTCGTATATTGCAAATGATAAATCATGGGAGCCAACAAATTCAGTGTAAGGACAGCATGTTGGGCCCGTGAGGTGTTAATCGCGTTAGTAGCATCTGGCATCCTGAGAGCCCAGATTTAAATGCATTACCCTCTGCCTAGTCCCAGTGGAAAACACTGTTAGCCACAAACAGTGAAGCTTGGGTTATTTATGGGATATGCATCATGCTTCCAATTGAAAAACTCCACTGAAGGACTCCCCATTCAGGTAGAAAACCAAGAAATCATTGATAAAACCAGAGAGATGCAGGATAAACAATAAACCTGAGGGAAGTAATGAATTTGTACGAATGTACACACTGCTGTATCCAAGCCACTAAGAGGGTTAACCACGTCAAACTCCAGCAGTGCTCTCCCCTTCACGCTGAACACATGCCAAAGGGAGGAGTGGGGAGATTTTGGCCATGGTCCCTTTAAGAGGCGGGTAACTGAGGCACGGGGTGAGGAGAGGTAGGGTGACTGTGCATTTGTGCTGAGTGGGCAATGCTGGGGGGGTTGGGGGCCGTCCTACGCCAGCTTAAACACTGCCCACTCAGCAATGGAACACCAATAAACTGAGACATGGCGTGGGTGATGGGGGAGGGACACACATCGGATGGGTGGGGGAGGGTGGGACTGTCTATCGCATTAGTTACCCTTCAAGGCCAACATGCCAACTTATGTCAGTTCGCTCACAGACTATTACTCCTACACCAGAAGTCAGACGTGTATAAACGGGGGGGGGGGACCCCCACTCCTATCGTGCAAGAGCATGGACCAAGCATCAGAAATTCGCTTCAGCCATGCCTGAGAGTTCCCACAGAACATACCACATATTCCAGTGGCTGAATGACTTACTCCACACTGCCAGAAAAGTATGCAGTGTCATCGAGATCGTCACTTGCAACTACAGATGTTGACAACAAAATCCAACATGTAAACGCATGTCTCAATTGCCGGACTAACTGAACATTAAGCACGCCTAAATCCGCAGGACCCCCGAGCATGGGTGCACACAACTGGATTCCTTCACGGTAACATCTGATAAGGTGCGATTAATGGATGCTCGCCATTTTTAACGCCACTGAAGCAGAATTACCACTTAAACCTTCGTCCAGATTCGCGTCACTAAGGCACTGCTGTCCCTGCATACACAAAGACTCGTCAACACGAAGGCTGCACCCATTCAAATGCAAACATACGGAGGAGATCGCACCTCTAAAGGCACATTCTGTCCATTTTATGAATGAAGAAATGATGCTATCCCCTGCGAGTCGCTCGGCTCAGAGAGCTCCAGCACTGCGAGCCTGTCCCCACGATCCGAGGGCCAGGCGAGAGAGAGAGGGCGAATTAAACTGCCTTACCCGCCCCCCCCTCTCCGGAGCCTAGCCGGGACCGCTGGTCAGCGCAGGCGGGTCGGGACGCACTCAGGAGCAGGCCTCCACCCGAGACGGGGCCTCGATGACTGGACACCCAAAGCAGAGCCTCCCGCCCGTCTGCCAGGGGCACGCGGCCTGAACATGGCGGTGGCAGCGTCTGGAGGGGCGCAGTCCGGCGGTAGCCCGAGCAGCAGCCCCTCACACGCACGTGGAGGCCTGGAGAGTAGCTGATGGCACGCGCTCACTCTGTACTGCACTGCAGTCTGACAGGCTCTGCCAGGCTGAGCAGTGGATGCAGAGGGACGGAGGGAACAAGCTGGGGGGGAGGGGGTGGCGCGAGGAAACACAAGCTCAGAGAACGCAGACCACGCCTGCTGGTGCAAGGAGGCATCCCTGCTACCGTGCACACACACACTCAGCAGACAGAAACGGGCACATTGCATAACTGCTCCACACAGACTTGATGGAGGGGAAGCAGGTGTGCGGTGGAGCGTTGGTCTGAGAGCAGGCTGCGGGTGCATCTCGAGACTCCAGTATCCCACAGACACGCACCGGCCTGAAAGCAACTTGACCCTGAGAGCTGGTCAAGCAGCACAGGTTGATATGGGGTGTCAAACACTAAACCCAATAAATGGAGGAGGTCACTTTAGATTACAGAGCACTTTCTGCATGGCGCCAAGAAGAAAATCCAGAGAAGACAAAAAATGTGAGGAACACATACGCCTACACTGGAACAGTGATGTCATATGACCTGTCAATTTGGCTTGGTTAAGAAACAGCTCATCATGCAACAAATACCACCAGAATAGTAACCACCAGATGAGTAACTTGTGAAACAGACACAGCCTGAGTTTGTGTGACAGTATGTCACGGTAATTCACTGCCTATTACACGACAGCACAAGGACCACACTTGGCATTTTCATAAACTGGAACACATGCAGATTACTCAAATAATGAACAAAATGCAAATCAGACTATCTGTCCGATCCAAATGCCTCCTGAAAAAAAGCCTGTGCGCCATCGTGACCATTTACATTTTTATGCTCAATTTTTGTGACAAGCAAGCCTGACCGGCACATGCAAAACCACCAAAAGCTACAATAAAAACCACCGATAGTTAATGCAAAACTAATAGAGCAACCAATTGTGGTTCATGACCATTAAATGTACGTCTGCCAAAAAGGTTCTGCATAGGCTAAAGGTCTAAGGATCTCAGTCCCCAAATGGAAATCAAATTTCTCTAAAATGAAATGATAGAAGAAAAGATTTTCAGAGACTGAATTAACAGTTAAAGGGGACCCATTTTGCTATATTTACAAGGTTATATTCTGATCTTGGACTCCCCTAGAGTACTTCTGATCGTTTTCAGTCCTTATTTAGCGCATACTGTCATCCTCAAAAAACCAGATTTGTAGTCTCTGCCTGAAACGCCTCATTGGGGTGGCTCTTTTGCTATGGCCCCCACTTCACGTGTGCCCACTTTCTTCTGACTGGCCAGCTCTGTGGAGGGCGGAGTTGGGCGGGACGAGGCTGCAGAACGCAGTTTTCCGGGTCTCAATCCCCAGAGTGAGATACGGCTGCCATCTGATAAAGAATCGGTAGGGAAATTCCGAAATCTAAGACTATACTTGAATACAGATCTATTGAAATGACCTTGTTCTAATAAACAGCGGCGAAAGTGGATGACAGTGTGAAGGTCTGGCAGCTGGAATTCGTCATCAGCGAAAGTTTGCTACGGCAACAGTGGTGAGTACAGCCGTTTTTCTTCTCTATAGCTAGGATGCAGGGAAAGCTAGAATCTACTCCATATAGACACATTTGTAGAGCGGGTCGACATACCCAGGCATAGAACGGAGACCATAAAAATCCGGTGGGTCTGAGTTCAGAGGAGAACATGGACAGTGAGGGGCAGCTAAAAGTGGACCAACAGCTTATGGACTGCTTCGGTGTATATTAGGACCTGCAGGTTCGTGTACATAACTGTGGCGTGTCGTTAGCGTGGAGAAACGAACAGCTTCTGCTCTGGAATATGCAAGGGGAGAAAGCTCCAGGTTAATGGGCCTTTTTGGAAATTGCCTCTGGTAATGGTTTACTGATTGCATCGGAATGACTAGCGTTCCCTCGCAGAGAATGGACGCGTTATGGATAGAGAGCGAGAGCCAGATAGAGTTCCGGTTATGTCATGAACATAATACAGGTTTTACAGATCGGAAGTTTCATTTGCGTGAACCATTGCTTATGTGGAGCTAGCGAATCGATAACTTTTACAGGAAAGAATTGAATATTAAATCGGCAATGCAGGGAAATTGTTTGTTTTACCGGACATGTTACAGCTTGTGCGCTTCCCTACTGCTTTCACTGGTAGTATCAGAGAGCTTGCCCAGACACTGGAGATGCATCAGGCTGACCCAGTCATGGATAAGTAAAGTGATCGTTTCATAAGCACCCAAAAACGCATCCCAAGCTTTGCAAAACCTACGTCTGGTCTAACTGCAGCCCAACTCGGCAGAAAACATACAGCACCTCCCCAGTTAGCTTCAACTGTAGTGGCTATAATCAGGCAATGTTATGATGAAACGATCAGATTGATGCTTACCGAAGCAACACAGGCATATCGACCATAATTGCAGCATTTAAAGTTAACAAGGAGCATTTTTAATTAGCAGAGCACGCAAACTATCATGCAGTTGCTGATAAGCGGTCATGAGTTTGAATGTAATATGTGGCGCGCAAAATTAGTTTCGCGTCCGATGTGAAAGCTGCTTAACGCGCCCATAACGTGTGTATTCGCAGCTTTGCATCGACTTTGAATGTAGGCTAATCTGTCCCCCAAAAAATTTGTTTCTTGTCCAATGTGAAAGCAGCTTTATGGATAGTACGCGACAGCGAGAGAGAGCTCGGTTATGTTATGAACATAATACAGGTTTTTCCAGACCGTAAGTTCCGTTAGCGCAGACAAGTTGCTTATGTGGAGCTAGTGAATCGATCACTTCTACGGGAAAGAATTTCCCCATTTAATCGCCGCCTTTTGGCTTTTTATTAGCCACAACAATTTCTAAAGGGGATGAAATCATGTCAATGTAGTGCAGAGAAATCATTTGTAAACCGGCAGAGCTTCTGCGTTTCGCATTGCTTTCACGGTAACACCAGAGAGCTTACTCAGACATTTGTGCAGTATCTGGTTGATCCCGGTCGGGCAAAGTTATGATGAAACTGCCACATTGGTATGCTTGTGATAATTCTGTAAGCAATCAATCAGAATTACTGCATACAAGTTAACCAGGAGCATTTTTAATTAGCTCAGCACATATACTAACATGCAGTAGCTGGTAACTGAGTGGTTATAACCAGAGACAAACCCTTGCAAAACAGGTTTTACAGACAGCAAGTTCTGTTACCGTGGACAATTGTACCAAGCACCCAAATTACAAGTATTAAAAGTTAGCTTCAAATAGGGTTTATATTCACCCAACTCCTGTAGAATTTCCCCTGACATTACTCTAGCATATTTAGGACACAAACAATAGCAATAGTAACTGGCTACATTAGCAGCAGTGCTCCAGCCACAATCAACTGGCTATCACGTCAGGTTGGCTTATGCAGAAAAAGCAACTACAGCTTCTGCGTCTGTGAGTCACGGACAGTCGCGACCAATACAGGCTTTATCTTCAGATATTTTAAAAAGCCTGCGTTTGAGGCCAGTTGTTAGTGCTAACTATCGCTAGCGGTCCTGCTAGCCAGCGTAACACCTTAGCTTCACTCGCATTATTTGCTGCTATATTGTTACTTACTGCCTGTGGCTCCGCGCGGTTGATCGATGCAGCCGCTTCAGGTTTGAGAAGCAGCTGAAACGCTTATCCAGTGTCGAATTATCCTTTATTGACAAAGCTGTCTTTGGTGAAATGCTGAGCACAAACAGCCAACGTTCCCTTTGGCCGTGGCTGTTTGCTGCCAGCAAACAAAAATGCTACCCACTGATTTCTGGTGGTATCGTCTTTTGGAAAAGCATGTTTTTCTTTGCGTCCAAAAGTAAATGGACAAGCAGCTTTGGAAGAGATACTGACAAAACTGCACCTCAAATGATCTGTGGTTCTTTTGTATTTCCAAATGTGTAGACGCTACTAAGGCATAGTCTGATCTGCCGTTGTTAGTGCCTGCTAGAGTAGTTTCCGGTGTGGGCAGGTCCAGCGCTGTGATTGGCTCTGGCTAGGTCGGTATTAATTGGACGGCACAACCTGACGTCAGGTTTTGCACAGATCTCAAGATGATCTCAGGAGGAGCTGTTCAGAGAGGAAATCACATTCAAGAAATCACGTTCTTTGATTACGGCAAAACCTGTTTCTTATATTTAGAAACTTTTCAGAGGTCCAGTATGGGCAACCAACATTATAACATTACAAATATGTATGGAAAAAAGAATCAGCATAATAGGTCTCTTTTAACAGGTGCCAACAAAGCAGGTCTGTGGCAGCGGTGGAATAAAGTAAATAGGCAAGTCAACAACCAACAGAAGTGGGCAGTTACACTCCATTTTCTCCACACTTTTGAAATCACCTGCCTGTTTGACAAATTAAAGGTGCCTGCAGAGTGCAGCGCAGTGAAAAATTACCCGAGGGTCTGGGGCCCTGAGCCGAGAGGACGTCCAGACACTTGGAAATGTATTCAGAGATTTTAAACACTTGCAGAATATTAGCAAAGTTATCCAAAAATCACTGACGTTTACAGTGAAAATTCATAGGACTAGAGGTATATGGCAGTAGTCAGTCGTAGACACGGATCAGAACCACAAAAATAGGACCAAGGGTCCTGTAGCTTACCCACAAGTGGTCTCATCTTGATGATACAAGCAATTCCATGTGAAGTTTGACCTTCAATGATTTGAAGGTCAATGTCAAGGTCACTACATAAAAGTTTACATACATTTATAAAACCTCCTGTCTGTCTAATACAATCCTAAGCTCTGAAGCATTTTTGGTGATACAAGTAATAGAAAATTCATCATGTCAATTGTGAACATTAAAGGTCACAGAAGGTCAAGTTGTGATCACAAAATAGGCTTCATACACAACTTTCTAAATGTCTCCAATACAAACCTTGGTGCCATCTGTGACCATTTTGGTACAAGTCACTATAACTTCACTATATCAAGATTGACCTTCGAAGGTCACCGAAGTTGAAAGTCACTAAATGGAAGTTCATAAGAAATGTCTGTTACACAAACCTGACTCCATTTGTGACCATTTTAGTGATACAAGCCACTGAATTTTCACTATTTGACCCTCAAAAGATAAATATGAAAGTCATCAAATGAGAATTCATTTTTGACTTCCCTTTTCTCTCCAATACAAATTTATGCTCCATCTGTAACGATTTTGGTGAAATAAGTTATTGAAATTTCCCTGAAAAGTTTGACCTTTCAGGGTCATCAAAGGTTAAGTTCAAGGTCAAAGTTCATGTATGACTTCTTATGAGTGTTCAATACACACATTCTCCAGTATTTTCAATCCATGAAGCCCTTGAAAATTAACATTTTGTTCGACCTTTTAAAGTCGTACATGGCATAACAGACAAAATAATATAGGTCACATATGACTTCCTATATGTCGATAATACAAACAATACAAACGTAATCTATCTGCAACCACTGGGCCCCCACAAGCCGTTTTGCATGTTCTCCATAAGACCCAATGTTTAAGTACAGCACATCCGCTCAACCCACTCCATCAATTCAGTCAAAATGGTGCATTGTCCATTGAGGGTACCAAGGTTAGTTGATTGCCTGATTTAGAGAAAAAAAAAATTCATCATGCAGTTTGAGAAATAATTAGGGCCACAGGCCCGGTAAGCCAAAAACAGAAACAGGAACATTTAAGAAGCCTTTGCATGCCAGTAACACTGACCGCGCATTTAACACCAGGCAACTCTGTCTTTGAGTTAATACATGTCTACTACCATCTGACATAAAAATACATTTTAAAAATTTTTTTTTTAAATTTTAAAAAAATCAGGTCTAGGTTTTTCTCAAAGCTCTTTGAAGACAATAACCAGCGTGAGGAAACGAGATCATGTCAACATGTGCTGGCTAATGTCAATGGTTTCTACAAACAGACAAGTGAAGACACTGCCACTGTTGGCTGTTGTTTACAAACCTGAAATTTTATTTTCACCTCATAACGGAATGTCAGAATGAACGTACCGCTTGCCTACCTGCAGCAGTGAAGCCCAGATTGTTGCATTGTTTCAGTTATTTGAGGTTTATGAATAGCAAGTCAAATATTTAGCAACGTCACAAGCTGGCAGGTTACATATTTGATTAACTCATTTTTGCAAATGTTGCAAATTCACGCGTCGCAAAAGGTTTGTGAAGCTCACACTGAAGTCCATGATAATCTTGGTTGCGTTAACTGGTGAGCCATACAGCTAGCTTGGTTTCAGACTTTCGCAGAAAATTAAGTGATTCGTTTTATCCATCGTTTCAGATGAATAGCAGGTACTGTGTCTATTCTCTGCAATCAACAATATGTAGCTAGTGCTCATCTAAAGCCATTGTAACAAATGCTAGATTTATGACCAACAGAGGCTTTGTGCTGACAGGCAATCTGCTTTTGAAGTTATGCCGTCAGTTCACAATCGTGCATGCCAATCCCCTGTGCTTCACTTAACATTGCATTACCGTTAGCGCCGAGCTAGCTCGACAGTAAAATTAACAGCAATATTTCCCGCCCTGTGAGGGCAGCCAGCCTTCTTCCTAGACTGGCTGGTACATTGTCATTTATTCCTTTGAAATGGAGCAGTTTTTTTTTGGGTTGAGACTTTGTACTGCCGGGTGTTTCTGTCAACAACAAAACAAAAAAATCTGTACGTAAACAGTCAGCCTTTATGGAGAATCCTGCACTGCAACTGAGAATTATGCTAATAAAAAAGGCAAGCTGAAATCAAGCCTCAGGATAAGGTCCAGGCCACAAATTTGGGGAAAATGTACAAAATCAAGCGCTTACTCGTGGTTCAAGACTCAAAATTTTAAGAGGAAACATAAAAGGGGAAAAAAAAGAGAAAGGGGGGGGGGACCCAAAAAGGAACTCCATGAAAAGCAATAACTGCCATATCTTCATCTGCCCTAAGCCTCATAACCCCCAAAAGCTGATCTTCAGTCCCCCACATGCAACCATCCCTGTACCTTGACCGTTGACATGATGACCTTCAAAACCAGATCAGTTCAGCAGCCCACTTTGGGGTAACCATGTCTGCTATGGGGAAAATCCCTGATAACATAAATTCCAACTGTAAATAATCCTTCCAGAAATACCAAATTTAAAAAATAAAATCTTGAAAAACACCAAAGCACTGGATAGAAACTGACAAGAGGAGGGGCTGAGGCAGGGCCACAGTTGGTAAGCACTCTGTGCCTCCACCTCATCCCTCAAGATCTGGGCCAATTGAGCATGGAAAGGTCATGTAATGTGTAAAAAATGTGAGGGGAGATTAAAAGATCACATTTATCGCTAAGGCCAAGGAGTTCAATCCAAATCACAGGCCACAAAGTTGCTTCAGGCAAACCTATGACAGAAATCTGCACTGATAGGGTAACCATCCATTCTGGAGCCCCAAGATGTCTGAAATTCTATCAGGTGAATAAGAGGCTGGGACTACTTTCCTATGCTGCAATGTGCCACATAAATAAGGTGTTCGTTAAAAACAAAGAAGCGCTGGCTGCAGACTGCACCCATCTCAAGCCCTTCAAAGGTTGTAATGTGGAAGTCTCGATTTGCAGGGAGTTTGTTTCATCCCTCAATTCTTGAGATGGCACCAAGCAATAAGTTCTCAGGCCGTTCAACCGGCACTTCAAAGCAAGGCAACGAGCAAAAAGCCCATAAGATTTTATAACCAGGGTAATTGAGAATGAGGACCATATTCTACTCTGGATTGGACTGATTTCATTTAACTCCCATGGGCTCACTTGTCCAGTGCATTTACACATCCTAGTAACTCCAACAGTGGGCAGCCATGGCGCACGCCCACGGGCCAACTCCAGTTCTGAAGTCACAGCCCAAGTTTGAGGCAATGGCAGGACTGTTCCTGAGATGCATATCTTTACAGATGGGAGGACACAGGAGTATCTAGAGGAAAAGACTGACTAAACATGCAAAGTAAATGAACTGAACACAAAACCTGTATACTGTGACGCAACAGCAGTAACAACTGTGCTGCTAATCTGTAAGCAAACACTTGAAAATTAAGGCTTGGCTCCATTTCTGGTGATCCCATGTTGGCAATTTCGAGTACAAGCAGAAAAGCCTAATAATGAGTGCCTGCTCAGAGAGTTGGGTCCAAATCATTCATTATGTTCACGCCATGGCTACTTTTATTTTATTACCGAGAAGAAATTTTTTGTTATTGTTCGCATTAATTTTCAGGTGGCCCACTACCCAACAACTGTGTGAATGCAAACATTCCAAATGTGACCCGCATTGACAGTTGCTCAAGGAAAATAAGCACAGAGGGTCACATCTGAACTGTCATGCATTTGCAGTCAAAACCGTGAATGCAGGTGCGCCCGAGACAAATTTTCGTCTTAAGATTTCTGGTCAAGGTTAAAAGAACCTATACCCATTACAATGAAAGTGGTCCCAGTGTTGAATTATAGCAAGACAGTTTATAATGACTTTTGAGGAAGGAAAACAATTTCGTAGACCACACAAGGGGTGCGGGTCATTCCATATGAAATCACCCAAGCTCCCATCTTGATGGTCTCAGAAATGCTTAATTTGGTAATATTTTGTTGCCTGTGATGAGCAAATTAAATTGCAGGTGGTTTCAAGTTGATATCTCGTTCCGTTCTCATTTTATGGGTCCCCAAAAAAGGGGGCGTGGCCCACGTTAACCCTCTGGTCACAGTTTGTGACCATTTTCAAAGGGTTATAACCAATGAACTAATCAGGATACAAATTTCATTCTATCAGGATATGTTTATTCTGTTTAATAGTTTGCAAAAAACCTTTTAATATAGTGATTAACCCTTTGAGTGGTTTGCAATTAACACCTAAACATTGAAATTTGGTGCCAAACATGTCAATTCCAAATGAAATATTATGCAAGTATCCTTAGAATGTCCCCTTTGCCATTTACATTGTTGATAGTATACCTGACGGAGTTTCAAATGAAGGTAAAAACATTTTTCCATCTTCATCAAATTTGGAGAAACATTAACCCCTTATCAGCGAATTACTGAAACTGTGCACTTTTTGACCCTCATTTTGACCATGTGGGCCCGTTTTCATTTTCAAAAAGTTGGCCTGAAATGAAAGCTTATTCAAAGAACTTCAAAATGCAACAGAAACTTGGAACAAATACTCCTACTTGGAAAAATAAGACCTGGACAGGGAAACGTTGAGAAGAAAGGCAGATATGGCAAACATGATACAAATGTTAATGCATATTATTTTGCTAAATCCAATTTTTCAAACCACACAGATTCGGTCCAGCTCTTTCTTGGCGATTATATACTTCCTGCCCTTGGTGCTCATGCAAGGAGCATCAACCAATATGATATGCTTCAGTGGTACCCAACAAACATCCGGCCTTTGTGGCCAAGAGAATTGCGGTGCAGGGCCATTTGGATGCATAAAAGATACTTTAACAACCTCGTTTTCAAGGGATTGCTCCAAGATATTGGCCAACCACCAGTGGCCATCATATAAGCAGGCAACAAATCAACCAGGGGTCCAATATTTTAGCTCCACAGGATCGTCCTTTTCGCAAATAAAGGGCATGAAGGGGCAGGTACGGTTTGAAGGGTTTCACCCACATTAGCAACAATTCTGCCTATTCAATCAAATTATCTTGAAATTTCTGGGAAAACAAATACAAGAAAATGATAATGATCAAAGAGCATGTAACTGAAAGTAGAAATAAATGAGTGGAGTTCAGCATTTCCTGTAAATTATTGTACATTTACATACACAGAGTAGTTGTGCCAATGTGCAAATAGCCCTTGAATAGTCTTATTTTTCCAAGTAGGAATATTTGTTCCAAGTTTGATTGTGTTGCATTTTGAAGTTCTTTGAATAAGCTTTCATTCGAGGCCAACTTTTTGACAATCAAAACAGGCCCACATGGTCAAAATAAGAGTCAAAAAGTGCACCGTTTCGGTAATTAGCTGAAAAGGGGTTAATGTTTCTCTAAATTGGAGGAAGATAGAAAGATGTTTTTACCTTCATTTGAAACTCCGTCAGGTATACTATCAATGTAAATGGCAAAGGGGACATTCTAAGGATACTTGCATAATATTTCATTTGAAATTGACATGTTTGGCGCCAAATTTCAATGTTATCCTTATTAGTTCACTGGTTATAACCCTTTGAAAATGGTCAAACTGTGACCAGAGGGTTAACGTGGGCCACGCCCCTTTTTCGGGGGCCCATAAAATGAGAACGGAACGAGATATCAACTTGAAACCACCTGCAATTTAATTTGCTCATCACAGGCAACAAAATACTACCCAGTGAAGCATTTCTGAGACCATCAAGATGGGAGCTTGGGTGATTTCATATGGAATGACCCATGTAGAAATTCCAAGATTTTAAGTGATTACTCCTCACATGGCTTAGAAAGAGCACCTGAATAACCGCCTTGTGGTTCTCTTCCCCCCATGAAAATGTCTATACAAGTTGCAAATTTGAATTAACAGGGCAATAGGCTGTCATTTACCGTGCCATTTATAATCTGTTCTGAAATTAGGTTTGTATCTAATAGCTCTAAAGCTTCAGTCATAATGTTGCCAATCGAATTTTAAAACAGCATTGGGATGCTACAGCTTTTCATTCATTCCATTTACACCCAATATTGCGGTTTAAACTCAGTATTTATACACAGCTCAAGGCTAAGATTAGGCTATATTTATATTATCAGGATTATGCTTTTCGTGGAACTAGATTAGTGGCAGCTGCATAGGACTGCTTCAGATTTGTAATCCAAAAATATCCAATAACTCCAGGGCATTGAAAAGTCAAAATTCCAAAACTGAAAATTTGTCAAAAGATTTATCATTTTCAAAATTCATGATAAATTTTTACCCAAAAAATATTCTACTTCAATCCCAGTTGGTCGACAATTAGCATTTCAAAACTCCATTTTTCACAGCAGTCAAGAACTGCTTGCTTTCCCATTTGCCTCAGGTACACACATTAATGAGACAGTCCATAGCAGCTGTCCAACAGCATCATTAGTTATATTTATTTCAGCAAAGTAACAATTTCTGCCATTTTGAAATTCTGGTCTCACCATTATCACAAATTTAGTCTTTACCAAAAAAAAAAAAAAAATCCTATTATGCATCGTCATTCAGTCGGGACTCCATCATGACGTAACTTCCATACCAAAAACGTCAAGGAAATTTCCGGTTTGGAAGCATTTCAAGATTGATGATGATCCCTACAGGCAAGATTAGTAGGCAATTTCATTATTTCATACTTTTTAATGAATAAGCCTGCTGCCTGCATGCATTTATGCGGACAAAACTGACAAGCTCTGAAATTAACTGGCAACTCTGACTGGAAATGCATAAACAATACTTGAAAAATATTAAAAATATATCATAAAAGTATAACATGTTAATATCAGATATGAAAGTAATTGGTCAAAAACTACAGTCTGTACAGCATCCACAAGGAAGTGTGTATGTTTCAGCATAAATGTGTGCGTTATTCTGCCAATGCTGTCACCATGGCAACCAAAATCGATTGGTGTCATAAGTGTAACATGTCCATACCAAATATGAAAGTAATCAGTAAAAAATTGCAGCCTGGACTGGATTCACAAGGAAATCTTGTGTTTTGGCACCAACTTCCGTATTGTTTGGCCAATACCGTCGCCATGGCAACCAAAATCAATAGATGCCATAAGTGAATTACTACATGTCCATACCAAATATGAAACTTATCGGTCAAAATTACTGCCTGTACAGCCTTCACAAGGAAACGTCTACGGACGCGGTGGCAGCAGAGACAACACACATGAATCCATAGTAGCCACCCAACTTCCTCCAAGGGCTAAAATGAGCATATAACCACTGGAGAGTTCTTCAGTCAGTTACTACCCTGGACTTGCAGGCCAAAATTTGCACAGATGAGATTCCCATCTTACATCCATTCCTTGTCTGCAACAGCAAGGCTATTCTTTCATTAAACTCTGGAGAGGTAAACAGCCTTTTCAACAGGCCACTGTTGAGTTTAAATATGCAACCTGGGCTAAGGCAGTACAGACTTGGCAAAATTCAGAGTTTACAAGTACCAGGATGCATAATTGTGATAACCATTTTGGTACACATACAGTAGAAACTACTAGGATACAGCATTAATTTTTACCCGGCAGCATCCAATAATGTCACAAGAGCGGAAGGGGAAATAAGTCTCCTCGGTTTACTACTGTAATGGAAAGTGACTAGATATTATTTAAATATTCACTCATTCGCTCAACTGCTGATGAATACATATCACCAGACTTTCACACACAATCATGCGACGGCCACATCACGTCTTGCCATTTACCCCATGACGTGAATGCGGCATCCATTTTGAGAAGTTAGAGAATTTCCCGTCTAATTCCAGTTACTTCACCAACCGACTACATCCAATTTCCTAGTATGAAATTCAAGTAGTCTTGCAAGCCTTTTCACAATAGCCACCATCTGGAAAGAACTGAAGGAGCAATAAACGATACAAGCCACCGAACACCACACCATTAATTCAGCCTCAAGTCCAGTTAAATGCAGGTCACACTGCCACCAACACGGAACTGTTATAGTGATCCACTTCTTGCAACCGAAGGGAAAAAGACGATGGACTTAAAATTTAGCGTAAATATAAAATCCTCAACTGCACGCAACTGTGCGAACCAGGCGTCCTGGCTATAGCCGCTTTCACACTGGACGCGAAACGAATTTTTCGCACGACAGATAACACTCAAAGTCAATGCTCAGACTCGAATACAAGTGAAACAACGCGTGTATTCGCGTCTTTGCATTGACTTTGAATGTGATCTGTCGTGCGAAACATTCGTTTCGTGTCCAGTGTGAAAGCGGTTTATGGTTGAGCAGCGCCATGCTGCTCATGTCTTCCCCAAGTGCCCGGGCGCACCACGTGGTTCAGAGAGCGCGCGCACGACACCGGCTCCTGTCCCGGCAGTCCTTCGCACGTTTTGTGTTATTCAAAATTGCACAGCTTCACACAGGCGAAACTAACACTCAAACGATCTGAAAATTAACAGTCCGGGTTTTGCAGTTGTTGCACCGCGCAAGCAAACATCTTCCAGCAAATGCAACTCCGCTTAGATAAAATGGCATGTAACGCCGGGCCAAGTAATTAGTTATAACCTGAAGCAACTAATGTTCAATAACGGTACTTTCTGAGCCAAGTTCACCCACAATTTCGCCGAAGCGAATTTAACCCTCGTTTAAAAGTATAAATTTCAAAAATAATCAGTGAACTTTTCTAACTTAACCAAGTATCATTTAAAATGCGCAGTTAGCACCCAAATGAGCAAGCCCCATTCCCAATTGTAGTTCAAATGTCTACGTTCAGCTTGGTTTTCCAAGTTAATGCAAGAAAAGGTGCCGAAACGTTTTTAAATGGACAATCGATCCGAAATTCAAATCAACTTTTATTAAACCTCTAAACCTGAAATTCAGAATTCATAAGGCACAGGGCCTCTCACGACTTGGATTCTCGACGTGTCATTCGCAGTTCACACGCCAGCCATGATGGAAAATATAGCTAGCCAGCTACCAAACACTGAACTGTTGGGTTTTGATCGCGTCATTAGGGAAAAAATATCCCGTACACCCACTATGCAGAATTTCAACATTTAAGCACAAGCTACAACACAGAGTCAATCACGACATTAGACGTCGTTAGAAGTGATATACAAAATAATCGCCGATTTTAAGAGTTTCACGCAACTAGATTAATTTGACTTAACTGTAAGATAGTTCAGGTAACGTAACTCGGCCAGCTATTTAATAGCTAAGTTAGCTACTTAAAAATCAGGCGAGTCAGGAGGCCTTGCTTAGCTCGTTAACGTTAGCCTGCTACCTAGCATCGACGTTATAAAGCGCCAGCTATCCAAGCCAGGCTAACTAACGTCAGTTTGCCGACATATTGGTCTGTCAAACCACTTAAATGCAACTCAGGTAGTCGTTCGATCAGTTCGGCTATGTTTTTCTCAATTGATTATTTAACATTTTTTCGATGTAGGGTGGCAATGATGCACCGAGACGCATTCTCGCCATGGACACGTGTCAGTCGTCTAAGCTAATATTAAGCAGCTAGCAGGTTAGCGAGCTAACAAATGAAAATGAATAGTTAGCTTAGCTTAGCTAACCATCAATTCTTATGCAAAACAACCACTGGCAACTGCCAACTTCCAAATACATTTCAGGATTTAGTGTCAACAAACAAGGAAACCATCCGTCCGCCGAGAAAAATCATTGTGACAAAACGACTGCCATGTGTAGAGGGCACTGCCGGCTACTAACGTTACAGCCATGCTGCATTTAAGCATATGGTAACAAACAGACCGCATACACCTCAAGCTGGAGGCATGTAGCAAGGATTTTTCAACATTAGATGTCAATCTGAACAACCAAAACAATCAAACTGACATAGGTGTTCCGGGCACAGAATAACCTTACCTGCTAGAAAATGAATGAACACATGCCGATTTTCTACCAATGATAAAAATGACGAAGTTAGGTGGATGGGCAGAGAAGGCCTGTAGCATTTGAGGTGGGCCCAAAACCACTCCTCTGACCGTTCGCTTTAAATTTAATAAACGCTCACCGGCTTGACGAGCTGTAACTAGTTTCCCGACAAGATCAACCAATTAAACTAAAGTTATATACATTTAGGACTGTAGTGGATAAAGTCTGATGCTTCTCTTTTGTCCTGTCATGAGTAAATAAATCCTGCTTAATTCGCCGGAATGTAATGCAACGGGCCTGGGCAAGTCAGAGACTAACGTTAGCAAGTTACGCACAACAAGCGCAGTCTTCGTGCTTTTAGTCGCTTGATGGCGAAATCAAATCTGCCGATTGAATAAAATATCTCCATCGACATGTCATCTCACTTGTTACTTGCATCAAGTCGAGCAGTCGATTAAGAAGCGATCACACCTCGTTAAATTGTTAGTGATTCGGTTCTGAGGCCACTGACAGTCCAAACAGTGAATACTTCACTATGTATCCAGTAAGGTTTAACCGACTGTAATGTTATCAAGTCAGCTAGCTAGCTACTTCGCCAGCAAGAGTACACAGCTCAAACGTCAGCGATCTGGTTACACTGAGCAATTTATACAAGAAACGGATAGGAAGGACAGGGCAAAACAGGTCGCGATCTAACCAACAAAACAGATGACTCGCTTCAACCTCCTTAGAACAAATGATCAAGAGTCACGTCAGTAAACGCCGCACTTGCAAATAGGACTAAATCATAATATGACGACCCAGCCAGCACGAAAACCACGCATATTAACTGAGCTAACCGGCCAAGTTACCACGCAGGTTATAGCCATGTCAAAATACTACAAGCTCCAAATAGCCTCTTAAGATCCAGCGAGGGTGAAATTATTTCCTGGCTTGGTAACTTACCGAATCCAACTTAAAACGACTAAACGAGACACCAGTATAATGTATCAACTAGCTACCGCCAAATTAAATGTCTGTTATACGTAACACGAAGACTGCTTACCAGAAATGAAGTTTTGAAGAAAGTGGTAAGAAAATGGCTTAAATAACAAAGTGTACGTTTCTTTAAATATTTCTTCCCCTTTCCTTCTCTTTAATTACGTCCTTTTGGAAGCAATATATGTCCTCAAGTTCCAAGGGGAGAGGGGTTTCCTATCCCTTTCAGTGAGTTGACCAGGACGAGAAGTGTTATAAATCCCTAGAAACATACAAAAAAACAAAAAAGAGAAAATCACACAGAGCAATATAGCGCTGGGAAAGGATTACTAGCTTAGCATGTGCTCCCAGACCGAAGCACAGGGTCGGAGGTCCATGTTTGAGTTGCGGATGGACGCGGATTGACCGAAATATCGCCGCTCTATTCAGAATTAGCAAACAGTGAAGACAGGAGCCATGGCGTTACCTTTCTCTCCTTGAGTCCGCAGAGCCGGACGGAGTCCTCACGGAAGCCGGTCGCTACTTCCGGCTTATTCACAATGGGAATTTCTCACACCCTCGTCATGTGACGAGAGAATTCGTGATTTGAGTTCCCATTAATTTGCTCCATTAATTAATGTTTTATTCTTAATATTGATGAGCTACTCTACATAAACTCGTTAACGAAGAGAACAACGAGACAAAAGTTTTTAAAAATCAGAACTTTTTTTTGTAATTTCCCCAACTTCCTCGGAAATACTAATAAATTATTATACCCATATAAACGACTCACAAAACATTACTGAAACACCATTTGTTAAATCATTTCCAACATCTTGGTTATCATGTAAAAAACAATTTCACTGCAATTGCTGAAACACTCACACACACACATACACATGAATATGCGCACAGGCACACACACACACGCACACACACAAATACGTGAACACACACACACACAAATGAATACGGGTTCACAGATCAGCCACATTATTAAAACCACCTGCCTTATATTGTGTCCATCTCCCTCGTGTCACCAACACAGCACTGTTCTCCAAGCAAAATATTTTGCAGAGTATCACACTCCCTAACCAACCTCTTCCCACAGTGCAACCCGGTGCCATCTCGTCTGCAGGTAAAAGGGCGTGAATTGAAGTTCGGTGAGGATTGTGGCTCTGTATCTGACCAATTGGACAAGGACCAGAGGATAGCCAGGCCTCTAAAGCATATTCTGGCTTAATCCTTTATTCTAGTCTACTTGGGACCATAATTTACAAAAAGGAACATCACGATAAATCGAAGGAGACATGAAACTTGCGATAAATACCATAAAATGATGTGGAAAATCATTATTGAAATAGTAAATCAGGTAGCAAAGTATGGTCATTTTCTCATAGACTTCAATAGCATTGAACTTCTTTCTACAACCACCAACGTTGCCATCTGTCGGCCATTAAATATAATGCAAATATTTGAGATTTCCGAATCGACCTCACTTTTCAGACCCGGGTGCTGCGTCCATCTTTTGAAAGAGTCTATGGTTCATACTGGCAAACTCTGGCTGGCTGGATCTCGCCCGAGTTTCCAAGCTTAAGTTCCAAGTTGAAAGACCATTCAAGCGCAATTTTCTATGTTGGAAGCTATTTTTCTTCCTCAAGTTCTGAGTGTAATGGATTGCAGAGTTTGTGCCAACAGATCAAATTTCAACACATCAAATTTAGAGGGCTGCGCACACACAGAACTGGAATTACATCCAGGTAACCATTATTCCTCATTGGTCAAAGTATGTCTGTGTAGTTTCAACTTCATCAGTCACATCGCTTCAGAGAATATTTTTAAAGCAATTTACAAAATTGAGGGATTTAGTCGGCAGTTAGAGGTCAAACAATGGTCAAAATGTAACAATATAACGTACAGTAAAAAGATGGGGAGTCACGCTGCTTCGTCGCCACATACCAAATTTCAGCTGAATCGCTGCCGAGTGGGTGAAAATGACATTTTCAATGTGGCTTTTTGACAACCACATTGGAAGTCAGTTTGCAAAAATTTATTTAAACACTGGTGTCCTCATTGGCTGGATGACGTCTACTAAGCTTTAGCCTCCTTGGCCCAACGGTTTCACGGAGGATGTTTATTAATGATGAGAACGGACAACCAGGCCACAACATAAGCCCGCCATACTGTTAGTCCAGGTGAGCCAAAAGGTTCCACGTAGAACTTGAACTGTTCAAACCCAAATACGATCAATAATGGATGACCACCTTACGAACATAGTCCTGTAGTTTCACAAAAAAAATTGGCTGCTTTGTTGTTCCAAGCATATTGGAGAACTTGAGAAAATTTTTCTGAAAGCTCACAGCCTTGCTTGTGTCTATATCTCCAGGTAATCCCAGACAGTCTTGATGTTGAGTGTAGGGATAAACTGTCTGCCATACAACCATTTTTGTTTTTAAATTAACATCTGGTGTCTGAAATGTGCATTTTATTTTCAGCAACACTATTTATTTTCCAGAATGCCTAATATGTTTTTAACTGGCACAGCACTCCATACAGTACATTACTTAAGTATTAGGCACCTTAGACTTTATAGCTCACCCAGACCAAAGGTGCGGTGTGCATATGCCATGGCCTGGTTGTCTGTCATTCGTTGTTGTACATCATCTGTAAACATCTTCTCTAAAACCACTGCACCTATGAAGCTGCAACTTGGCGTGCATGTTCCTTCTAAATGAGGACATCAAAAATTAAAGGTGCACTATGCAAGTTTGTTTGACATCTCCTCTGTTGATATTCGAAGTAAAAAAAAACAAAGGAAGCTCACCCCTCCCTCCCATAGTTCCCTCCCTCCCATGCTTCCGTTAACTGTCAACTCTTGTTGGTGATTGGCTGGAACGGTTTGTTATGTTATGGGGCATTGTGTTTATTTGCAGTTTGTGTCGCCTGTGAGGTCTCCAGAGCTCAGGGTTTTTTTTTTTTTTTTACAGTAAATTCAGGGGCAGGCAGCTAGTGGATCATGGGGAGATGTCAGCAAATTGAGACAAAAATATAGTTGTGCAGAAAGTAAACAAACTTGCATAGTGTACCTTTAAAACTTTCCAATCCAATTTCAAATGTAGCCGCCATGGCAGCTGTATTGAAAATATCATATAGAGCCTTATCTCAGCCATTTTGGTAGCAATTGAGCTTAAATTTAGCATGTGGGAAGCTTTCAGTAAGCCCCAAATCTTATCGGACAGGTTTTGTAAAATTTTCTAATTTGACCTTGATTTGACCTCTGGACTTGAGCCATACACATATTTCAGGAGTCGGATGTAAACATCTTTGAAACCACTGCACTTGTGGAGCTGCAAATTGTCATGCATGTTCCTACTAATGAGGACACTAAACTTTATATCAGACTTTCTAATCCGATATCAACTATGGCCAATATTGAAAACGTCATATAGAGCCATATCGCAGTCATTTTGGCAGGAATTGAGCCAAAATTTGGCATATGGGTTGCATGCAGCCAGCCCCAAAACATGTCTGACGGGTTTTGTGAAAATGTCAAATTTAACTTTGGGACCTAAGCCGCACCCACATTTTAGGTGTTGAATGTAAACATCTTACCTGAATTCACTGCATCGATAAAACCAAAGCTTTGCACTCATTCCTATCAATGAGGACACCAAACTTTATATAAGAATGTCTGATCCAATTCAAATATGGCCATCATGGCAGCCATATTGAACATGCTACATAGAGCTGTTGATGGGCCATTTTTTTGCCCTAATTGGGCTGAAATTTGATAAATGGGTTGCTTTCAACAAGTAGCAAAACACATAAAAACATATATCAGTCTCATTTTTTTGTTGTTTGGGATAGTGAATTGGGTCATGAATAAAATGCAGCTAAATTTTCCTGTGGTCATCGGTTCATTAAATCTGGACATTTCTCATGTTGAATAACACATTTTCAGCATTGTAACAGCGATCACCATGTACTATATGTACCTGCCATCTGCTTATACCGATAAAATATTTTTAAATAGAGAAATGCACATTTATCAGTTACATGCAAGAATAATCAAGCCGTTATATCTCACAAATGTAAGTTTCATTAGCTTGCCATCTGTCTTTATGTATGAGTATATAGGTGCAGTATATGGCCAGTGTAGTCTCCAGCACTGTGTACTAAATGTTATAACTTAATTACCCATGTATTGTGGTTGTAGGGAGAGAGCTACGCAAGTGCGTAACTTTGGCCTTCTCCTTGTCACATTTGCCAATAAAATACGTAAAATCTAATATTTGATAGCTTGTCGAAGGTTACAGGAGTTTAGGTGAGCAACAGTGGCCTTGGTGCTTTTTTTTATTTATTTCAATTGATAAAGAAAATATAGCCTTAACAGATCCCTTATCTCTACTTCATCAAGCTTGTTTGATTACAGGGAGAGATTAAAGTAAAACCATTCACAGGAACAGTAGACTGTTCCCAAATCATCTTACAAAACTATAGAACTATAGGACATTTTGGGCAAAGGGTAGCCACATGAAATGCTGATTTACGGTTCAAGAATCCTTGTTTTATTTTTTATATTCTTTTCCTTCCTCAGCACGCTCTCTGATGTCTGACTATATCTCGTTCCTCTCGTCTAGCATCAGCAGTATGGGGAGCCCCACTCTTTGGTGCGGAGTGGCGGCTATGCTATGACCCTAAGTCCATCAAGGGAGGGATGCATGCATTCCAGTGACTATGATTAGAGATAAAGCTAAGCATAAGGATGAACAGGTCTTTCTCAATTAATAAACTGAATGTGCCCTGGTGGCTCATCGGTCTATGTGTGTGTACAATAAAGGCTGTGTCCTTCCCGCAGTGACCTGGGTTCGAATCTGGCACGGGTTATTTGCTGCATGTCTTCCCCCATTCCTCTCCCCAACCTTTCTGTCTCTCTACAGTGCATAACTATCAAATGAAGGAAAAATTCGAAAAAAAAAAAAATTACTGAATTAAAATTTAATACATTAATAACGGAGAATACAAGCCCCAGACCGTTAATATAATTTTGCTACGGCCATTTGTGATGTTCCCATCAAGCAAGATGACTCGGCTGTACATCTCAGTCATATTATAGGTCATGATTGTAACATCAGGAACATTAATCAAGGGATCAATCACCTCATCTCCAGCTCTAGTACTATGTTCGCCAAATTTAATGTGTGCCTCGAGTACAAAGGCCAAGTTATTCCAAACACATTGCACCTTTTATGGCTCGGTGCTGTGGAATTTGAATAGCAATCATTATCAGCGTTTCTGTTTGATGGCGTTGCGGCGTATTTGGCGTCTCCCTTATAATGCACACTGCAGTTTGCTTCCCTCCAATATCTGCTCCTAGCATTGAAAATCAGTTACTGTGTCTGTTTGCCATGTTTATGTACAATATTGCTAGTGGTGTAAACAATTTAGTTTGTCCGTTTTACAAGGGGCTTATGTATAGTCAGTAATCAGCAGCTGTCTTATGTTCAAATCTTATGTTCAAATTAAATGTCAATACTCTGTGTTGTGACCGTTCTGCTTTGAAACGCAGTTTAAACGGTGATTGGAATGATGAAATTGACACGGGTATCGCCGAACTTTGCGATGTAAGGGATGGCCTGCGAGTATGCCACTTTGAAATGAATGATATTGTATGTGCAGTCACTTCCCTGGCATGCATGTAAAGCTTACAACTACTGTACTTGACTAATGCTTCCCCACCCTTTGCTGTACTTCTTCTGTGTGAATAAATTATTTTTAAAACAATGTATAGAAATACTGAACAGTACATCTGAAGCAAGACACATTGAGAAGCATTTCCACAGTGTAGATCAGAAATTATTTTATTTCAACAAGTTATAGTGCTGCAACAAAACCAGTGACAACAACAAAAATCATAAATCAGATATTGCAGACATTTTACATGCTTTTGTTACAAAAGGAGGAAGGTTCAGAGCAAAAAAAAAAAAAAAAGATGGAGACAAAACATCTCAAAATATCTTATGACTGATGCATATACACCAGTCTCTATAGCCAGGCATGTATATTCATGTTACCAAACCAAACCTTGTCTCATCCTGAAGGACTGATAATAGAAAATAGGTTGCGGACAGTGTCCCCAAAAGATCGGACTTAAAATAAGTCTTAGATTCTTAAACCAAAAACGGATGGAGTTAATCATGGACTTGGTCCACAAGTATCATCAACCTGGAGCAACAGCGGCCCACCATTTTACCCCTCAAGTGTAAAAACAGCCTACTCAAGTGAAATGGAGGAGATGGCTATATTGACAGAGGAAGCCATGGTCTGCAGAGCAAAGGTGGGCCTTCCTAGCATTCATTTTTTCAAACTACAGTAAAGGTTGATGACAAATGGAGACCAAAAGCAACTGACTATTGATAAGATATGCACAGAGCAGATGTTGGGTAAAGGTCTGGTCTGAACTGGAGTATCACAGGCCTTAATTGATTGGGGACACCGTTTCTCCACATAAAACCCACCAAACTGCCTGATCAACAACTATTACATTTAGCAGGTGCTGCAACCATAGGGGACCAGGGTACATGGAGGAAGGTTCAACCAGGCTTGCGCACCCCAGCTGGTGACTCAGTCTTGAGTTGAGGAGGCGGAGATGCAGGTGGGTAGTGGGAATGGGGGTTTTAAGCATCATAGTTGGGGTTCTTGCGAAGAATGACAAAGCCCTCCAGGATAGGGGTGACAGGGATGTACTCCTCTGTGGCAAGCTCAGCCCTTTCGCCGTGGGCCAAAAGTACGGGTGTAGTGTGCGTCTGGAACCCGGTGATGGCTTTGGGCTTTCCGGCCTGGCCCACAACATCTACCGCCTGCAAAAAATACACATGCTCATATAAATAAATACAAGGACAGTAGTAGAAAAGTAATATTTCAGCCCGCTCATCAGAAGTTGCTCACTATTGGCGCCTTTCCACAGCATGGAACCGGATCTATGAGACTCCATTTAAAAATACTTGTTTTCCACACAGCAAAATGCCGCTGAATAGTGGGCGGGATCATGAAAAGTGCCGTGAAATCATTTTCAACGTGACGCAAAACAAAACATCATCTCACGTGACTCAAAGACAAGAACAATGGAGAATGTCAAAAGGCCAGCGTTCTCTTAGGTGGCTATTTATCTGGCCTCTTATCCATTTTGGCCTACTTGTTTTAGTTCCGCAAGCAGCAATATTCTGCGAATGAATTTAGCTTCCAATTGTTGGCAAGTCGCTGCGCCTCAAACAACTAAGCGTTCACTAAGCCCTTCATTCGTCAAGTTATGATAATCAATGACCAAAGCGCAAAACCGCAGAAAAACCGCAAAGCGCAGAATTTTTCTGATTGGCAGATTTCACTTTGGATGAGTAGCCTTCCTTGTTCTCATCATCCAAAGTGAAATCTGTCAATCAGAAAAATTCTGCAGATAGGAGGTTTTGTGCTGGTCATCGTAATACAGTGTAATCATCTTTTCTGAAAGTTTCCATCTAGCTATGTGACCAGATACATTTATATTATGCAAAATTAGCTTACAAGAAAGCTAGCTTCCTTGTTGGTTTGGATGTGCATTTACCTACTTGAGTCACTTTTCAGTGTAAAGGGGTCTTCAGGGTAAAGTGTAGAAGTAAGCATAATGTAAAAACTAATAAATAAACATGCTCAACTTGATTTTAACCCCATAAAATGTAGTATTTTGATAAAAAAAATTTACATGGATGCCATGGAAACGACACTTAAATGACAAAATCTGAAAATATTTTGTGGCACCGATATTTCAATAACCGCTGGTCAGATTTTACTCAATTTAATCTCATATGAAAAGTTTAAGAGTTACATGAAATGGCATTGGATGTTTTTTGTTTGGAACATTTATGAATATTTAATGACCCCTTATGTAACCATAACAAAAAAAACTTGCTTCATTTTCAAAATTAACCCCCTTGGGATGCACTCATCCAGAAAATCCTGTCTGTTCATAGATCTCCAACAGATACAACTTCAGCTCAAATTTCAAGTCAATCAGATGAAATATTAATGATTATATAAATGCCACAAGGTTGAAAATCAATCAAAAATGTGACTTTCGGTAATTTGCATTTTAAGTCACAAGTAACAACTGAGGCAGAGGAGAAACATAGATAGGCTTCTACTCTGAAACACATAGGTGTCTACTGGCATCTAACTGCATTCCTTTATTCATTTTATTTTATGAGAAAATGTAAATATTGTGAATATGTAAATATTTAAATTTTCAGAAAAGTTGAAATTTTTGTCCCCAAAGGTCCCTAAAAACGTCAGATTGATTTGTTGTGAAAATCATCCAATATTCCATTGTAATGTTGGTTTGTCCTATGCAAACAACTATTTCCTCTGACCAATCAGTGTATTGACCACAAATTTTAGTATTGGCTCGGCTCGCCTGCAACCTCGGCTGAAGTGGTCCAAAAATAAATAACTAAATTCAAGTCCAGTAGAGTCGTGCCATACAGTTGAAAAGCACCATAATGGTGGTTGCCCAGGGACCTGTAACCAGAAATCAGTAGAAGGCTCACCTGTCCAACTCTGACCGACACAGGCAGCGGCCGCAGCTCTTCATCGAATGTGACCAGCATTCGAGGCTGCATGGCGGCGACAAGGCCGTACAGCACATAGTGCGACTTCCCCAAGATGACTGTAATACAGATACAAAATAGCAGAACCATGAGGCTAGGGAAGGTCAGAAAAATGTGCTTCCTCTCCAAGCTCAAGGAACAAACCCAGAGAGGAAGGATAAAAGAAGCACAGTGACATGGAAATGAGGAGGTATGAGATGCCACACAAGTAGAGAAAAGGCAAAAAAATTGAAGGGAAACTCACTGTTCTTGACGTCTAGGAAGGAGACGAGGACGGTAAGCAAACCGGCCACTGCCACCTGGCTCATGAGCTGCCGGTCGCTGTGGTACGGGCACAATGTGAGCGTGCCTTTACCCAGGTGAGTCAGGCCCTGCAGAGGCAGCACACAGCCAGGTTCAGCACAAGTGTCCCGTCCACCATCTCTGCCTTTAATATTCATCTCAATACAACACAACACCAGGTCTCACCTGTGCCAGCCTGACCATGAAGAGGTTGTTGGGGTCCTTGGCATGATACTGTGCCAGCTGCCTCAGCATGGCAGCCAAACGGGCATTGTTCGTTCCTATAAAACAAAAAGCAAACAGATGTGAATCTACACAGCTGGGAGGAGTGGGGAGGAGAGAACGTGACTGAAGACCGGAGTTGGCCCCAGAAGGAGTAAGAAAGGAAGCCAAGCAGAGACCAGGCATATGAACACAGGCACACATTTCATGACAGACTGGCTCAAGAGCTTTGATTAGAGCCAGACTACGGTCTTCAACGGGCTACTAAGCCCTGCTAGGTCGCTGAACACAAACCAAGGCGACAGAAGCTCACCGCTGCCCACCATGCCCATGGCGAAGATGGAGTTGTAGGACACCTCGGGGTCGGCGTCGTGGGAGAACTTGCTCAGCGTATCCAGGATGTTGAGTCGTGGGTTGGAGACGGAGATGAGGGCCAGGGCCAGGGGCACCGCCCGCCGAAGAGTGGGCTCGCCATACCGCAGCTGCAGACCGAGGGGACAAACACAACCGGTGAGAGGAGGGAGGACAGAACTGACACGAACAAACCAAATACACCAGAGAAATGGAAGAAAAAAAATTTTGTCCAATCACCTGGAGTACCCGACCGCTACAGATGATCGAGCGTTTTGAAGGAAAATAAACAAGTTGGTACGCTGCAGGTTTTAATGGACTTTTTCATCCCAAAAAGATAAGTACATTTTCCACTTACCCCAGAGCATCGCATCCAAGCACATAGACAACAAAATTTAAGAATTTTCCAGATTAAGTCCTTTGTGATACCAAAGACCACTATTGCCCACTTTTTACTGCTTAAATGTACAGTTGGGAGAACTTTGTCTCATTCTAAATATCAAACAATGCTTAAACACAAACGTACTGAACGTAATTTGTGAATAATTTAAGGAAAAAATACAGCTCCCATCAAAGTATGTCACTTCCGAGCAAACAGGCAGACTAGAATTAAACTTGAGTGATGGAGATGTGACGCTGGCAGAATGCAACGATTTGCCCAAGTATGTAAATGGTAACCATGGAATTCATTTTTGGGTGAACTGCTACAGTCATAACAGGATGGCTCCTAAACGAGACAAAAACTGACCAGATGTCCAAACGTCCGCAGAGCCATCTCAGACCCAATTTCTTCGCCCATGGCAATAAGGGCGATGCCCAGCACAGCCACACCCTACAGACAGCAGGGGGGGGGGGGGGAAGAAAAGGAAAAAAAAAACAAAAAAAAACACACAGCATTAAACTAGAACATTTTTCTTAAGCCAGCAGCAGTGTCAAAAGCAAAAGAACATAAAAAGTACATAGAGGAAACACGTAGTGCTAGAAACCATTTACAGGTATATGTTGCACTTTGCAAGATTACAACACAACAGCACACAACAGAATATTTCAGAGGGAGGGTGTTCAGGAGGAGCTCTCACCTGGTGGGAGCCCATGTCTGGGGAGCTCTCCTTCTTCTCCTTCTCTTTTTTGTCTTTCTTATCCTTCTCTTCTTCTTTGTCCTTATTGTCATAGTGTTCACTGCAGATGTGCAGGAGCTGCTGAACTTTCAGCACGTTTCCTGACCCTGGGGGAGAGCGACCGGGCATCAGGGAGAGTGGGACAAATGTGACGGACGGACAATGAGTGAGAGGAAGGAGGAGATGCGGTGGAGGGAGAGAGGAGTCAGGATGACCCTACAGCTTTGGGACGTCAAATGAGCGAACGACAAACCTGCGTAGGCGCACACATCCACCAGCGTGTTGGCAAAGCTGCGGAAGGGCTCGGGCACCACCTGCAGGGCGGCTAGCGTGGTCTCGATGGCCTCGCCTTTACCTGGGGTCAGACGATTAGCAGATGAGTTCAGCTTTCAGGTGCTCATTACACTTAGGAGCACGCTAGGAGCAAGCCGTGTTGAGTTTGAATACTTTAAAATAACCAAATATAATTATTCTCCACAAAGACTCAATATTAAAACACCTGCATCAAGATCTTTTCTGTTCTGTTAGTCAAGATTACCAGACATACTGTTCATGGAAAACACAAGTTCAGTATTCATCAGTACTCAGAACTCTGGATGGCAGCCTTGAGGCCCATTCACACCAGGGCGAAGCGAAAAAGCTGCACGGATTTGGGGAATATTTGCAGCATGAAAATTCCACGTGAAACCATTCACACCGAACTCGGTGTGAAATTTCACATTCTTGTGTTCCAATTTCGCAACCAAACCCGCGAGTTATAATTTAACCTAAATGAACCATGATACCTATGGAATTATATTTGTGCCACAATACTGAGCGAGCAATTGGAAATTTTGAGCGCAGAAAAATATTTTTCGCAAGCACACAAATCTTGTTTTGAGGAAAATTTTAGTGAGCAAACAAAACCTTACGATTGAGAGAACAAAACTATTGTGCTCAACAAAATATCTTTGCATGTTTGCAATGATTAATATGAACGTGCAATATTAACCCCTTCTCTCAGTTTCACTCTATGCCCTCTGGCAAACTCATGTTCTGCACGCTGGCAGACCGCAGCATGCTCGTTCAAAGCATGTTTCTCCCTCTCTCAATCGGACCTCTGTGAGCGCTCAACTTAACCTGCGCGCTCGCTCGAGCTGTGCAAAGTGTTACAAATGAGCCAAGATTCTGATTGCCTGCTTCGGTCTGCAATTAGATGCATTATGCCCAACCACTAAAGAAAAGGGGGAAAGGTAATGATGAAATTTGTCTGCGGCTGGATAATAGTGCTGCCCTTGTTTGGGACAGGTTAAGGTTAACATTAAATCTCTTTGCATCTTGAGACATCGACTGTTGGGTGACTCTTGACTCATATCCCTCTTTAGCAACACTGGCTGCTGCTAACTATACCATTGTACAATGTCTTCTGAACATCAAAACCAAAATGCCACACCGCAGCCACGAGCACCACGCTTTATGGACCTTTATGAAATTTTGTTGGTTAGTCTGGACACCTTCGGCTTGCAAACCAAGTTAGCTATCTATTTAGGTTGCCAGTGTCAGGTCAGCTAACTAATGTCGGGGAGAAAAGCAGAAGATTACAGACGTTAACGTTACTTTCATGATAGCTGGCAAACTTGACAGTCTTAAAAAAAAAAAAAAAAGTTTTGGCAGCTTTCTCCAGCTGATTTATTTCAACATATAATGCCTGAAGGAGGCACTTTGCCGATATGTCTGTCACCATTAAAGTTCGCCTGCGAGTTCATTCACAAATGAATCAACCGGAATAATGATCTCTGCCGTAGCGAGTGCTTCGAACTAAGGGACCACTGGTGCCATCATTGGCTCAGCTCATCATTATCACCTGGCGCTAATGTTCGTGCTAATGCAAGCGTTCGGTGGCGCAACACTGGGCTTTGATAAATATCACTTAACAATCGCAAGTGCTGTAATTTGACACAATATCTTTCGCTTTGTTTATACCTCCATGCTCCAGTAAGCCAGCACAGAAATACCAGTAACGGCAGCAGCACCCTGGTTTTGTTAGCTACACCAAAATGGAATATTACCCCCAATTAATATTGTTCATCACACCTGCCCTGCTATTTCAAATAAAACTGATCGCAAATAGTGTTTAAGCAATAGAATGAGATGTCAATCACGGCATAAAACTTGTCTTTGCTTTTAGAAAATTAATCATGGATGATCGTGTACTTCAGTTGTGGATGTGTAACGTTAGGTGTCGAGACTTGATATGCAGGTTATAAGTGCATTTCAGTTTATGGAGACAGAAATATCAGCAAAGTTCCTTCTTCAGGGTGTTGAAATAAATCAGCGAGATAAAGGTGCCAAAACTATTCTTTAAGACTGTTAAGTTCGCCAGCCATCATGGAAGTAACATTTAATGTCTGTAAGCTACCGCTTTTCTTCCCGACATTAGTTAGCTGACCAGATGCTAGCAATCCAACTACATAGCTAACTTGGTTCGCAAGCCAAAGGTGTACAGACTAACCAACAAAATTTCATAAAGGTCCATAAAAGCGTGGTGCTCGTGGCTGCAGTGTGACATTTTGGTTTTGATGTTCAGAAGACATCGTACAATGGTATAGTTAGCAGCAGCCAGTGTTACTAAAGAGGGATATGAGTCAAGAGTAACAGTCGATGTCTCGAGACATTGACGTACAAAGAATTTTAACGTCAACCTTACCCGGTCCCAAACAAGGACAGCACTATTATCCAGTCGCAGACTAATTTCGTCATTACCTTTCACCCTTTTCTTTGGTGGTTGGGCATAATGTAACTAATTGGAGACTGAAGCAGCCAATCAGAATCGTAGCACATTTGTAAACACTCCGCACAGCTCGAGCGAGCGCGCGCGCAGGTGAAGTTGAGCACTCAGAGAGGTCAGATTGAGAGAAGGAGAGACATGCTTTGAGTGAGCATGCTGTGGTAATGCCAGCGTGCAGAACATGAGTTTGCGAGAGGGCACAGAGTGAAACTGAGGGAAGGGGGTTAATACTGCACGTTCATATTGATCATTGCAAACAAGCAGAGATATTTGTTGAGCACAGAATAGTTTTGTTTGTGCACTAATAATTTTTCCTCAAAACAAGATTTGTGTGCTTGCGAAATATATTTTTCTGCGCTCAAAATTTCCATTTGCTCGCTCATTGTGGCACAAATATAATTCCAAAGATAGCAGCAGCTGCGAATATGACATTGTATGTATCTGAATGATAATGTTAGCCTCACAGTCTACTTCTGCACTGACGTAACCAACGAACGTTTTCCTTATTGATGTCCGGACCTGGGGCTGTTTCAATAAACTTAAAGGAGGAGACAGCATCTCGGGAAAGTATATTTCAGCGGAAAGTAGAATACGTGAAGTGTCTAAAACACGTAGTTTTATACATTTTAATCCGGTAATAATCCAGCTTGACGCATTTTTAAACCAGCGAGTCTTCAAATTGGCTTCAATACCAGGGGCAGACATTTTTACTTGGGGAATCTTCCGATTTTGAATTTGATCTTTGGAAACCTCACCTTTAAAAACGCATAATAACCTTATCCACTCGCAGCTTAAATCTCCCGATTAGCCATAGTTGCTCAGAATAATTGGTAAAAACCGACGACAGTCTAATTTACTTTTGATGGCATGGTTATGCATTGCGCCACAAATTTATGAGGAGTCTTTTGCACATAAATGATGACGTAACATATCAATATGTCTTCATAATTTCAGCACTTGTCGAGGAGCACAAATTTGCAGAAATTAGTTTGCGAGGCTGCGGGAATCCGTTCTTTATTTTGAATGTTTCATGGCTAAAGGGCGCTGTAAGGTTGCACAGCTGTGTGCATCCCAAGGACGGTGAAAATAAATGCGCAAAGCCAGCGAAAGTTTTGGATTTACAATGTCATATCAGTCATATAAATAGGCAAAGAGAATTCACCTTTCATTACCATTTCTACATAGGTCATGTATTGGTCTTGGTCGCTCAGTCAATAAATTGTTTGATTGTTAATCAGGCTAGCTTAAATAAAAACAGCTTGCGGCCAGCCAGGTCGTAAAGGCAGTGCTTACTGAAGGCCTTTTCAACTACTCCATGGCCCGGGTGAAAGGAAAGAACAGCTGACATCAAATAAGAGAATAACTGACACACAAGCACTGCGGCACTGGCGTTTGATTGGATAATACGTTCGAAATGCACACTCACCCAATATATAGGGCACTGTGTAGTCAATGTACTACAATGAAAACAAGAGTGAGTGAGCGAGTGGACAAGTGTGCATTCCGAACGCAGCCTTAGATTCCCCAAGTAAAAATGTCTGCCCCCTGGTATTGATGCCGATTTGAAGATTTTCCGGTTTAAAAATACGTTGCACTGGATTATTACCAAATTAAAATTGATAAAACTATACGTTTTAGACACTTCAAGAATTCTACTTTCCGCTGAAATATAGCCTACTTTGCCGAGGTGCCGTCTCCTCCTTTAAATTGTCCAACCCAGACGAAGCGGAGTCATAATTTAACTTCAGCTACGCACAGCTTCGTGATTTGGCGCACAAATATTCAAAATATTAAAACTTTTTTTTTTCCAATTTAACAACTAACTAGCTAGATCTCGAACTACTATGAAAAAGTAAACTAACTGCTCACATAGCTATAAGATGTCATGTTAAATTTCAGGGTTAACTGAATACAAGCCATCTAGCGAATCAAAAGGTTCGAATGCAGTGACATCAATAAAAACAAATCATTTCATTGGCTAAAAGTACAATTTTGCAGGCAGATTTTTGCAGAAGCTTAAGTCCGTGCGGATGTTTTTTCTGCCGCACAGAAATTCCGCCTCGGTGTGCAGCTTACATTAGAGCTCATGGATATAGCTCCTATAAAAAACAGCGCGAATAATCCGCATGGAAATTCGCGCTTGGTGTGAACGGGCCTTTATTCAGACATCAGGTTGATCATTATTGAGTTACTGTATCAAGTCTGTTATATGAGAAGGAGAACCAGACCCACTAACCCACAAATTGAAAGTTTTGTTTAAAACCGGTTCAAAGTTTCAGCTTTCTGTAAATTTAGATGTTTGTCAGGTTGTTGGCGTTTCTGATCATAAAAAATTGTTACTGGCGTTAAATATTTATGATTTAAGCATAGTCAGGGGACACTAAATGCAATTAAGTCATGTTTCACCAAATCCTATATCGTAGCCTCCGTTTGTCACCCACTCACATATCTTGATTCAGTCTTAAAAAAAACCCCACCCTCTTGACTCACCGAGGTGGTTCAGTCCCAAGCCCAGAGGCAGCCAGCGGGCGTATGTGTCTTTGAGATCCTGCTCAGACTTCTCCATGATGGTCTGCACAATGGTGGAGGTGACGTCCCCATTGCAGGAGCCCACCGCGATCATGCCACATGCCAGAGCAGTCACACCTGCTACCTGCATTTCCATGACACCACACGAGGGGGATAAAATACAAACAAGAGTGTCATATTGTACACCCATCAAGAACCCAATATAGCCCATCAAGACAGCAAAGAAAAAAAAGAAGAAAAAAAATCAAATATGTTCAGGTACATATTTTTGTAACAGGTCAAAGTTTTCACCATTTTCAAGGCACTATTGTTAAACCTATAAACGATGGCTTGAAGGTCTACTTAAGTAGGTTCAAAGAGAAAAAAAAAAAATTTTCTTCCAATTTGTAGGACAAAGGCACAGACATACTATGAATCATCTCTTTGCAGCACTTCACTTAAGCCACATCACACTTCAATGGACAGAAATATCCAAACCCCACACAACAAGTTTTCATGGCTGCAGCATTATATCAAATAGAAACTAGGCCTATGCTGTCGGCAGCCGACAGCAAGGGGTATATCCCCGAAATTCCCTAATTATGAAAGCCTGCTTTATTAGATTCCCCTTTACTCGACCTACAAGAGGCAAATTTGAGGTCTGTTTAAGTAATTGTTCCAGAGATAAGGTTGTTCCAGTGATAATGGCTCAATCCATGCAAGTGATTAGTAACTTGCCCAACTGTGGTTCTTTGAAGAAGGCTGCCAAATGGCAGTGCTTTACTAAAGGTGGAGAACATGATATAAGTCGCAGACAAAATCATGTATATGAAAAGCAATCACCTTGAAAATATAGGGTTGTAACAATATTGAATTGCAATGTTTTTAAAGTGCAAGACCACCAACTGTTACCATGAGGCGTGGAGGCAATCATGCACCATTTCTTTGTTCTTAAAACATATCTTTATTCCTGACGCTGTCTTAGCATCTGACATTGGGTTAATGGTTAAGTGCAATGCTTCCGGGTGGGGAGGGGGTTAATTACCTCTGAGTCTGCACATCTTGCAAACTTTTAACACACGATAACCCTTTTCCAGTTACGCTCTACTTTGCCCTAATAACTAGCTACCAAGATATTAATTTACTGACAAATCAAAACAAACGTGTAATGATTAAGATGCAATACAGAAAGAGCAGATATGCCCAACTAGGATACGATGCGTGATTTTAAGAACAGCAACAATATGGGGGGGGTGGGGGGGTGGCAGAAGCACATTGAGTTGTATGCCAAAATTCATGGTGGGCTCCACAAAAATCTATGTGGGCAGAGTCTTGTCTCCTCAGGAAATGGTCATGAAATGGTGAGAGCCAAGTGAATGGCTTCTCGTGTCAGAGAGTTAAGCTGTGAAAGAGATGTAGGCTGATAAAGCGGTCACTTGCTCCTCAAGCGTGGGAGCAAAACGTCCCAGAAATGGCTGATTTTTCATAAAGTCCAGCACTTTGCCACGTAAAAGACTGCGAACACTTCCAATTGTCCAGCACACAAGGTGCGTGCCGCAGTTTCAAGAGCATCCTGGGACCTTTGTCCCAACTCCAGCAAAGGCTCAGTGGGTCTAGAGGTCAATCACACCTCCCACTGTTCAGGAGAAGGGGCGAGACCCCTGCCCCCACTTGGCACAAAAGCTCAGGTCTAGTGGGCAGAGAGAAGAGTGCTGCCATCACCATGAAGAGCAGAGCGATTGCTAAAATCACATCATCATAACGTCGCCTCCATCAATGGTGGTGGAAATGTTCCGGAGAGCATTATTGACCAGTGCACCAACATAAGTTGAAAAACGTCCAACACAAACAGAAAATTCGTTGTGACATGATAATTGTCTGTAATGTGGCATTCATGAGCAGGAGTTAGCATGTTAGCCATGCGGCTCAGGCAAGCCATTGAAAAAGTACACGCGTATTAGCCCATTAGCTTTATGCCTGCAATGAATAGGACAGCATACATCTTCCACGATAAGATCATCAATAGCACTCACATCTCGCAATGTAGTATAAGCATACAACGGCTTCCAACAGCTGCCCACAAATAAAATGCTAAACATTTACAAAAGCGCGCACTGGCAGTGTTAAAGGCTCCAATTGGTAACTAACAGGAAACCTATTCCTCCCCTGTGAGTGCAGGGATAGGGGAACCAGCTTTACTCACGACTTGCTCGAGGAGGTCATAGTCCACGTCCCAGGGCTTCCAAGCACAAGCTGGTTTGCAGTATAAATGGCATACAGACTCTAGGCAGTGTGAAGTGGGGGTTATAAATGTGGGTTGGGAACCCGGCCAGCTGACCTCCTGGCTGCTGTGCACAAAACTTCCTGGCCATGGTGCTCTCAGCTTAAAGGATGCTTCCAGGCTCATAGAGTTAGAGCTCTAGAATACTTATACAGGCTTGCCAACTTGCCAAATCAGTACGGGTTGCATTTACACCATCATGCCAAAATACATCAGTAGGATGGAAACCTAGATGACGTTTCACAAATAGTTATACTGAAAATTCGGGGACAGATTCGGCAAAGCACAATCCAGAACAGGCTGAGATACTGCAGATTATAATAATCGAAGTACTTCATCAGTCACAAGGTGACAAGATTTTATATCAGTATTGAACAAAGCCACCAAAAATTGAATGCTCGCCACTAGTGCTGCAAAGCAGTGTTCAGGAGCACGATGAAATAGAACTTGCCCCAAACCTACACCCCTCCTGTCACCTGTGAAACCTACGCACCTCCATGCTGGATTTCGAGTCCCCCATGACAGGCAGCAGTAGCGACAGGACGTCTTCGCGGTTGGACCCAGCGTAAGCCAGGCCAAGTCTGCGGTAAATAGCACAGAATTGGCAACATGCATGAAAAAATACAGCCTGAACTCATGGTAATCTGTGCCTATTCCCATGATTCTAGCCCAATTCTAACCTTTTCGAGAACCACAATTAACGAGCTCATTCGGCCCATTTGTTTGCAGTTCTCACTGCCTTGACCTCTACTTGAACACTCACCAGGCTTAGATACAAAACTCACAATCCCAGCCACAAACTGAACAAGACTACAACAGCAGCTTCTCTCACTCACCCAAAAATGGCACCTATCCTCATGATGTTGCTGTTGTGCAGGACGTAATCCGACAGCAGGGCCAGGGCGGGGTCACACTCATTCCTCACGCCAGAGTTCACTATGCCACAAGCCAGCAAAGCACCCGACTGTGGAGACAAAGGCAAAGACGGCGCAAATATGACACCTAGATACAGTGCTGTGAAAAAGTATTTGCTCCCTTCCTGATTTCTTCCATTTTTAAATCCGCCAAGGAGGTTATGTTTTTGCTGGCGTTGGTTTGTCCGTCTGTCTGTTTGTGTATAAGATAACTCAAAAAGTAATGAACAGATATCTCTGGAATTTTGTGGTTGGGTTGCCATTACATCGGGGATGAACCCGATTGATTTTGACCGCGATCGGTCAAACAATATAGCCGCAAGATTTCGACTGAGCTGCCTCGGCGGACGGCGGCACTGTCGGAGTGCCTCTAGTTACTCGTGTCATATTTCAATGTTTCAGATCATCTCATTAAATTAATAATAAAGACAAATATAACACGAGTACACAAAAAAAAACAGACAGCTTTAAAAATGATCATTCCCCTTATTGTAGGTTAACAGTTATTGAAAAGCTATGCCATCCATGTAAAAAAAATGATACCTACCAATAATAACAGGATGTGCCACTGATTGCAGCAACAATTGCAGTAAAACGTTTGCAATAACTGGCAATGAGTTTTTCACATCTCAGTGGAGGAATTTCAGATCCCTCCTCTTGGCGAAGGATTTTGAGCATGAACTACCTGCTCACGGCAAGTCAGGACAATGAATGGGCCACTGCAGAAAATTAAATTTTGTGTGTTTGACACCATTCAGAGGTGGACCCACTTGTATCATTGTTCTGCTGCATAACCCTGCTGCACTTGAGTTTTGGGTCACAAACTGATGGCCGGACATTTCCCAACGGGATTGTCTGGTAAAGGGCAGAGTTCTGGGTTCCATCAGTTAGGACAAGTCGCCCAGGTCCTACAGCAGCACAGCTTTCACCAGCTGTAATATTTCATAACGCTCAATGTCATGAGACCCATGTCTACCAAAAAGTTCCACTTTTGTCTCATCAGTCCACAGAATATCATCCCAAAAGTCTAGGGGATGAACATGTTTTTTTAGCAAAAATAAGACAAGTCTTCACATCGTTTTTGGTCAGTGGTGGTTTTTGCACTGCAGCTTGTCCACGGACGACATTTTCGCCAGAGCCCTAGAAATGGCTCTGTAGCCCTCATCAGACTGAGATGTCAATGACTGTTTCTTGCATGTTCTGGAATTTCTTGACATTGTGGCATCATACGCTGCTTTTGGCCCAATTCATTTGGCCAGTCGGGTTCTATTTATGTGATGTTCAGACTCAACAAGGAAGGTAGTCATCATGCCTACGTGTGTCGAGTGAAATTGAACATAATTATTAGGGCTGTCGCTATAATTAATCGCAATTAATTTAAGCGCAACAAAAGTAACTGCCACTATGAGGCAGACAGACTTGATTGCTTATTACTTTTTCCTATGTCACATACCTAATGCAGTCATTTGAAATGCTTCCGGGAATAAAACTGTGATTTGAAGTCCGCCAATTACCAGCGAGGTTGGACAGCCTCCATCGCCTTGGCATAATTAGCTCACCTTAAATAAATTCCTGTGTACTTTGCCTGACTTGCAATCAAGCCATTTATTCAGCCAACTGACTAATCAAAATTAAAATGTAGCCTATAATGATTAAGAAGAGAGAATGAGAACCAGACAGACCTAACCAGGCTGCCACGTTATATTAAAAGATTTCAAACTCATTAACAATTTACATGTCACGTTCTATACCCTTAAACAAAATGTTTTCCACCTTCACTGCTGGTTATTTAGATGCTCAAAAGTAAATAAAATCAAGTGCTACGAGTTGCATTATTTTAAATTACTCTCGTTCAATTATCTAACAAAAAATGCGTCAAATTTGCGGCAAAGATTCGCCTGAACGTTAATAGCCAAATCTTCAGTGCATTTGACTATTGCCTGCAATGCAAACGTATTCTCTCTCACATTCATGTTCGGTATGCTTCACAAAATGTTTTACACTTCACGTAGCCGATATTTTTAAGCTCTTAAAACCAGGGCAATCTTTGAAAAACTTCATTTTTTTTTAGAAATATCTTTAATAATGCATACAAAATTCCTTGATGAAAGGTGGAATTCAGAGGTCTGCTATTTATTCAGATTATTGAAATTTTTTCAATCTCACACGGCAACCTGGTTAGGTCCGTCTGCTTCTCATTATCACTTCTTAATCATTATACGGCACATTTTGATTGTGATTAGTCAGTTGGCTGAATAAATGGCTTGATTGCAAGTTAGACAAAGTACGCAGGAAATTATTTAAGGTGAGATAATTATGCCAAGGCGATGGAGGCTGTCCAACCTTGCTGCTTATTTGTGGACTTCAAATCAGTTTTCTTCCCGTAAGCATTTCAAATGACCGCATTAGGTATGTGTCACAGAAAAAGTAATAAGCAATCACGTCTGTCTGCCTCATAGTGGCAGTTACTTTTATTGCGCTTAAATTAATCGCGATTAATTATAGCGATAGCCTTAATAATTATTAATTAAATTTGTTTAATTGGTTGATTTCATCACTAAGGGGGTAACAAGAGTAGAAGCGAGCAGAGCTCACATGTTCCCGCTTTATGTTTGAACGAATCCGGACGCACAGACACACGGACAGACGGACGGACGCGCGGAGCGCTATATACCCCCGACTACGTCGTAGCAGGGGTATAATTACATTTCCAAACAGGGCCAGGTAGGATTGAATAGCTTTTTCCTTCAATAAATGACGATATTTAAATACTGAATTTTGTGTTTACTCATGTTTTATTTGTCTAATATTGAAATAAGTTTGATATGTAACATTTTAAGTGCCGCAGGAAGACAAAAATAGAAATCAGGAAGGGGTCAAATACTTTTTCGCTGCACAAAATGAGACCATCTTTCTCAGAAGGAAGTTCTGCAGAACAACATAAATCTGTCAGTGGAGTCAGTTTTGTCGGCAGGTCTCACCTTGATGTAGTCTTCAGAGGAGTACAGGTATTTATCAATCTGAGTCAGACCTCCGTCAACATCCCAGAGCAGAATCACCCCCAGGGAGGCCGCGGCACTCAGCATTCCTGAACATGGGGCAAACAAGGCAAGTCTCCACTTATGTTCTGCAATAGTTCAGGAAAATTAACATACTAACTGGTGCTACTTTTGATTTTTTCATCATCTGTTTAAAAAATATTTCCATCACCCTTTACTCATCCTTTCTGGGCAATATTTCAGTTTTTTACTGGAGGAATTCCCATCCAGGTTTCATGTTCATGTTAAGAAAAAATCCGAAATAATTCAACAAAAGTAAAGGAAAAAAGAAAGAAAAAGAAAAAAACAATTTATGCCAGGTTTATTATACATCAATGCCTTTCATTTGGGAAGTCTGTTTCCGTTACCATTTAATTTTCAAAAAAAATTAATTTTTTTTAATTTTTAAAACTTCCTTGTGAACAAAGTCTTTTGCAGGCATTTCATACACATGGGTTTTTTTTTTTTTTTTTTATTTCAGGCATTTCCCCACAGGGTCAAATTCCAAATTTGTATGAACAGTGGTTTGGTATCCTCAGCACTCACTAACCGTGATCCTTGTTCTTGTACAGCCACTTGTTGCCGTCATCAGTCAGCAGCTTGTCCTGCCCAAAGGCTGCATTGACAAAACCATTCACAAAGGAGGATGCCAGGTTCATTCTAGCAGAGTCCACCTGAGATCCACTGCCTCCGTACCCTGAGAGAGGAAGGAGGCGAAACATTTCAGCAGACAGGTCAGTTTATGAGGAATGGAAATCACCGGATGATTTCCTCAAAGTTAAAAACACATGGGGGGGGGGGGGGGGAAAAATGGAGGAAGAGGAACAGACAGGAATGTACAAAAGAGGGAAAATATCACTCCCAAGAGAAACAAGAAAAAAGTAATGAAGACAGAAAGGGGGCGCCAAAATTTCAAAATAAAGGAACAAGGCATTTCAGAATCAGCTTACTGTTGTTTTCTAAATGAGTCTTGTAGATGTCATCTGGGACTTTTGGTTCCATAATATCCAGCTGTAAAAATACAATGGAATACTTTAGACATCCGATGCAGGTGGAAAAGAGGCAAATCCACAGAGTTTTATTCAGATCTGGCATTGCAAATGGTCAAGTTGGTAACGGTTAGAGGGACCGGTTTTATCCCTATCCAACAGCATTTCCTCCCATCACAGAACAAAAATCCCCCCTCTCCTCACCAACCCTCCCCCCTGCACCACACGCTGCGGCTTCTGTCCTCCCCCCTTTCCCTGCTCAGATACACACCTCTCTGGCCAGCGCCAGGAAGTTGCTGTTGAGCTGCACGTTGGACATGATCTCCGTCAGGTCCTCGTAATCCTCCACATCCTCATTCAGCTCCAGAAACACACCATGTCTCCCCAGCATGAATGCCATCTCCTTCTGGATGACACTGCCATCCATGGAAACACAGTTTAGGCACATGTATTTTGCATCAGGCCAAACTAACTTCAGAGAAATGCAACAGAAGTGCATCAATATGCAGCAATGCCAAAAATCAAGAATATCCTCCGCCACCCCACAACAGTTGAAGGGGTTGAAATCAAAAGGGATTCCTTGAAATTGTGGTTAGAACTCGTATAATAGCAGCACTAGTGGAGACCACACACTCAATTTCATCCACCTAGATCTAGAACTTGTCCCCGTTGAATTCAGATGGACAGATAGACTGATGGACAGCCAGGCGGACAAGATCCGTTCCAATATCACCCTTTTCCATTTCCTGGCGCAGAGAAAATCTGTCCCCATTGATGCAACCCTGGACCAAGTCAATTTCAGCATAACTCAGAAATAACTGATTTCTCAGAATCATGGTTTGAACATGTACAATGACAGCACTAGTGGAGACCATCCAGCTTAAATAGGTGCTGAGAAAATTTGTCCCAACTGACGAGACCCCAGGGTCAAGACCATTTCAGTGATTCAAGGGCCATAACTCCGTAAAACCTGATCTCTCTTAATCATGGTTCAAACTCGTTCAATGGCAGCACCAGTAGATGGTACACACCCAATTTCATCCACCAAGGTTCGACAAGAAAATTTGTCCCCATTGATGCAACCAGGGACCAAGTCCATTTTTGTGATTCAAGGGCAATAACTCCATAAAAATTGAATTCTTTGAATTGTGGTTCGAACTCATTCAATGGCTGCACTAGTAGAGATCACATACTAAATTTCATCCATGTAGGTTTAATACGTGCTGAGAAAATGTGTCCCCATTGAATACGGACAGACTGACGGCGCTTCCCGGAAATTATACAGGTCACCTTATTCCAAATAAGGCAGGCCACAAGGGACGGAGGCGTGGCTGCAGCTCGCGATGCACGTTCAAGTAATGTTACTCAACTTGAATTTGAATTTAGAGAACTGAATTTGAATGTGCAAACTGAATGAAATGCTTCAAGTTTTATCTTAAATTCAATACAAATAATTGGATTCAGTTTACGATTACTTGTTCATTCAATTTCAAAACCGATAGAATTCAATTCATAGCCAATTAAATTCAATTAAAACCCAAAATTCAATTCAAAACCTGATATAATTCAATTCAAAGAAAGTTAAATTCAATTCAAAACCTAAATTCAATTCAATTTCTGTTGGAACAAATTTCATTCTATAGAAACGCTGTTAAAAAAGCTGTTAAATGCTCTCGAAATTTGTCTGCCCACAGTTCCAAGGTTCTTCTTCAGAGCAATTTTTTAAATAAAAATCTACTTGAAACAGAGCATTTCAGTAGTGATAATTACACCGTTCAATAATCCTCACAACTGAGGATTTTTCTCCCTTAAAGCAGTTTTTTTGAATCATAAGCCACTTCCGGGCATCAGCGCTACTGCTATTCAGAAAAGTGCCTTTGGGTCAGCTCTGTAAATAAAACAAAATTGGACAGAACTAAAGTGAAACAAAGTGTGCAAGCCAAAAATAAAATATCCTTATTATTTAAATATCCTTATTTACATTCACATGGAAATGATAGATTTCAATTGGATGAACACAAGAAATAGGCTTTTGTTGTATGATCAAGTGGCAGTAATTACACATTCCCTTGATTACGCCAAAAAGACTTTTTCGCAAATTACTGAAAGACTGGACACTGGCGTCTGTCAGGGAATACGAGAGCAGAACAAAAGCCCACAGTGATGGGAGAACTGCTCACATGTCCTTGCAGGAGGTGAAGATGTTCTCCACCAGCTCCATGTCGTTGAGCATCAGGGCCAAGCGCAGCGCCTCGGGGTAGCGGTTGAATTTGCGGAAGATTTTGAGCGCACACTTGAGCAGGGCAGAGTTCTCGGGCTCAGGTACGTAACTCACACAGCTGCAGAGGGATGAGCGAAGGGCTTACTGAGCAACAGCCGGCCACCACTCTCTCACGCGCTCAGTCTTTCACGCCATCAGTGATGGTGACCGTCCAGCATGCAATTCTCCACCCAGTACAACATTTCAAAACCAAAGTCGCATAATGTTTCACAATAATACTGACACACAAGATCACCAAATAACATCAAACAGGGGCCTTAGAAAAGTAAAGGGAGAAAAAAATTGGGCCTGAGGATGTTTTTCTAAGGGATAGTCAAATTGCGTATACTCATGTCTATAGACAGACTGTTCCCCACTTTTGAGGCGCAGTGAATACACAGTGTCTTTATGCATTTAACTCGGTGTAGGGATAAATTCTGTGGCCTGAGGCTGCTGGTTAAGAAACCATCTGACATCAGTACTCAGACGCAGTCACGAGCAGAATTACAGATAGCCCTCATTAAAATGAATGCAAAATGCGGCATGTAATAAACAGCACAATGAATAATCGAGATCTTGAGTTAAAATAAACAAGAAAAAAATATGCCTTCCTTGCAATAAATTCATGATACTTCAGTGTTTTTTCCACGCGTGATCCATTTTTTGAACCATAAGCCTGAATACAGAGGTCAGCCGTAAAAGTTATTTTAATTAAAAGCGAACAAGCCTTAAATTGAAAATTTCACATCGCTCACCTGGTCAGGTAAAGGCAGACCTTGGCATAGGCGTTCTCATCGATGTAGTCCTCCAGCATGTCGAGGCGCTCGATCTCCATGAGCAGGTCGCAGGCTTCGTGCTCAGCATTGTGCGCCATATTGTATGGGACGATCTCCTTCACCAGCTTCAGAAGGGTCTCCTGCTGGCTCCTGTCGCTCTCCTCCACCTCCTGCCACTCTTTGGCCACCTCTCCCGCCAGGTGCCTAAGACACAGGGACACGAAAGTGAGGCCGCTGGGGTGCAAGACTGAAGCTCCACCGAACGGGAGCAACCATGACCATCTCCAGCACAACACACACTGAAGTTACCTCCGGGCATTTTCACGGCACACTTCATTCCCTCCAAAACAATATGTACACCGTACCACAACTCCCTGTCAACTCTCACGAATTCGGTGCGAGTTTAAGTGCATTTTTACATTCCTCTGCTTTAGTCAGCAATTTTTCAATCAACGCGTATGTAAGAGATTCTCACACGGAATTGAAGTCCTTGTGCACTGGAGGGGTTGGAAGCAATGTAATTGCATAAAGAGGTTTCAAATGATCTTATTTCACTTAAACGACCATGACACACATGCATTGCTTCCAATCCCTGAATAAAGAAAAGCGCGCAAAGTCCGGAGTCATAATCGGTATGTGTTAGAAATGAAAACGGCTCCGTCTGATAATGCTGAGAGTTATTGGAGTTTCTGTAATGGTAACTTGGTCGTGACCAATCATTAATTTTAAGGGATTGTTTTGAGCCTCCCCTATCGCCAGTCGCCGCTGCCAGGAACTAAATGGATATTACAACTCATATCTTTCAATTTGCTATACCAAGGGCATCAATTTAAAAGAGAATTCCAGTGTGAAAATGACTTGGGCTGTATTGAATTGATTACAATCTGTTCCCCTATCCTTCCTATTTGTTTGTGCTCGTCAATCGACTTATCGATTATCAAGATGGAGGCGACTGGGAACTACCTCAAGGTACTGTTCGCATGAACAGTCTTTTAAACAGTATTCTAATACACCAAGCCAATTTTACACCGGAATTCTCTTTTAAAGTAGAGAGGCTCTTGAACCCTCGTGTGGAAGTTTGCTGGCCAGAAGGTAGGGGTGACTTAATCTTCCCGTGCAATGTAGCCAGCGGCGTAGGTATTGCCGGTGCCGCCGGTGCGCTGAACCGGGGCCCCGATGAGCTCTGAGGGCCCACGGTGATTAGCTTGGCCACTCTTCCTCTTGTCACAACACAGAAAAAAATTCAATATCACTTGGTATTCTCAAGAAGCTCTGTTTGAGGCCGTAAACTCATTCCCAGTACTGTGAGTTGATGAGTAAATATATCGCTTTATTGTTTTATACAACACAGTCATGGTAACAGCCCCCCTCCCCCCACACACACTCACTGGCCATTTTTCCTCTTTTTTTTGATATATGTCTTTTGTATTTCAGTAATGATACTTTGTCCATTATAATCACAATTACTAATCATATATTTGATTGTTTTATTCTCAACATTTTCAAAAGAACATGGCCTGCTGGGAAATGTGTTTGTCCAATTAGTTGACATTTATACTTAATCCTTCCTGATCGTAGCTTCGTCGGCTACGCGCTTGCACGTGAAGTGTTCTTTTTTGAGAGATCAGCTAACCCAATAGCCTAGTATTAGAGGTGAAAAGTCTTCAGCACCATGTTGAGCAGCACAAAAGCGGTGCTCAAAAAAGACAAGAAAAAAAGAGCTCGATGTACAGAACTCCAAATTGGCGAAATAGAATGCATTTTTTAAACAGTCATCTTGTCCAGATCCAGTTCCTGCTAGCGTTGTGAATGATAGCGGCGATACGCAGCAGTCAGACTCGGAGGCTAATGCTACCACCTCATTGCCCTCTTGCTCAACGACTTTGCAGAGCTGAAGGCACCCGGAGTTAACTTCTGAATGGGTGAGTGCAGTTTATTCGGCTACTGCAAGTGATCAGCTTGCCGGTTGTGGTTAAATGGCGGCTGTGCCAGGATGTGTCTATCTATCTGTTTACTTTTTGATTTGGCAACTGTTGTGCTGTTAGAGAAATATGGTTGACTGTTCAGCCGTATGGATCTTTTTTGCATTTTGATTGGCAATGTATCGTCACTGTTGTTCATGGTTCAAATAGCCTAACGTGTTGTGTGATGTAGAGATGCAGTGCAAATACTCATTGTTCATGGTTCTAATAGCCCTAATAATTATGGGTGTCTACGTTTTTCAGAAAACTGATTTTTCCTAATTACTGATTTGGATACCTTCTGGCTCACTGAAGCTGAAGTGGTTGGCTACAGAGGACGATTGTTTTTGTGAATATCCAATAACTGATGCGGGTGGGCCATCTAGTGATAGAATATTGTAACTACGTGCATAAATTTGCAGCTCCGTGTTCCCGCACTAACATACACTGCTGACGAGCACCGTTGTTCTTCTGGAAGACGCCAAAGCCAGATAAACCTTAAACGATGAATTGCGTTCATATTTTAATTTGTAAAGTGGCTAGTGTCAAAGTAACGAAGTAAAATGTTAATTTTTAAGTTTTAAATGTTGTAGAGTAAAAGTACAGGGGGGGGGGGGCTAGCGCCATTCTTGCACCGGGGCCCAGCGCCTCTGCGCTACGCCACTGAATGTAGCATCAGTCTTTCTGAATTATTTTATTGGAAGGAACGGAGATGGAATATTGACTTAACCTGTTCAATTCTCTCAGCTGTAGCCAAGGTAAAGTCAATAATGGACAAAGTCTGCCTGAAAGTTCAGCACCCAAGATTTGGTAAGGCATCAAAATCCGAAACGCCAGTCACATGTAACATCCGTCACAGGAAAAGGGGTCCAGTAACATCCGTCACACCCCCAGAGTGGAGGAACACTCAACTCATCTAGATGAGTTGAGAAAGAGGGAATTTTTGCCATGCATGTTTTTGAATTGGGGCTCAAATGTGTAATTGTGCCAAATTCTAAATGATGAAGTTTTTCTCAGATTGTCATTTGATTATTAAAGATCTTCAAAGACTGTCACAGGATTTGCAACATTAATTGGGTTTTATTATACTCATTCAGCTTTCTAGAGTAAATAATAGTTCCACTAATTATTCAAAGGTGGCAGCTGCAGCAGGGCAAATTTTACCCATGATGCAATTGTACTTCTATCATTTCCAAGGCCATGAAGGCAGGCTTCATGAAGTGCTCGCTTTCAATTTTCAAGAAGCAACATCATCTTAAGTAAAGGTCTGTATCCAGTTATTCTGTGCTTGAAACAATAGGAATGGACAAGGATTTTATAAATTATTTAGAAGGTGTAAATACAGGTTTTTTGTGAAAATGAGACATGTGCGTGGACTGGGAAGGCAACGCTAAGTAAAGAAAATGGTGTATTAAAAAGAACTACTTTCAGGGTGGTGGCAGGCCCCAGTGGCGGCCAAGCAGCATAATGACATTTATCCTATAAATGATTAAAAATGGGTGTGCTACAATGCATTAGATACAGGCTTGGTATCACACACTCACACACACAATACAGCATTCTCGTGTCACAATTGTTCAGATTCCGTTCATTGGCAAACGTCAACTAATATTTTCACAAGGCCAATTCTTCTGGAAACGTTTACCATCACAGGTGTTTGCATCTACTTGACGGTCTATTGAATTTTTGGGATGAATAATTTGTTAAGAAGCATGCTAACCCTTTTGGCCAGCAATGAGTTACACGTGTATCTGTTATCGTAAACACTTGAATTTTCATAATTTAAAAGCGAAAAGCATTAGCATGCTAGCTAGCGAATTATTCATCCCATTGACTTGAATAAACTGTAAACTAGAATCAAAACACTCCTTTTCCATTTTCCAAATAATACAATACTGTCATTTATTGGATAAATATAATCTCAAATTCATGAGAACGAGCTATAAAATTTATGAAACTGGAGTACTAAATTTCATTTAAATGAAAATTACTACCCTTGTTGCATGAATTTAATATCTCAAGCTCACTCATTGGAGATCCTCCATGCATTTTGCAGTAAGCATTTCTATTTGTGTAATTTCTACTGATACGATAAAGACAAAATCTCGATCCACAGCATCGACTTTCTTTGTTTTAGATTGACAATCTGTCCTGTTAGTTTACCTTCGTTCCCAGACCTCTGCTAGTCGAAGTCAGAATACAGAATTTAACCTGTGTGATTTATCATTCGCTACAAGTTTTAATGCTAGTTTTGCAACTTTGAGTTGAGTAAGTGATCATCAGTCAGAATTGTTTCAACAGTTTTTGTTTTGAGTAAGCAATGTATAAAGCAAGTGGATTGAGTCTGCAGTCTTCAGTTTAAGAAACAGGATTTTTCAAAAGAGTAAGGATATAAACACCTTCATAAGTATATTGCATTGATTGCGCCACACATCCAGTGGACAGCTATTAAGTTTGATTGATTTAAGAGAAACCTGAATAAAACAATTTCATAATAATGTTAACTGAAAGATACTGTGTAATTGATGCACACGACCAAAACAAAGTCACAATGATCTTATAACCAACTACAGTCATGCATAGAAGTGGTAATATCATCATCCCACTGGACAATATTGGCTTTTTTTCAGCAGAAAGATTTGCTTTACTTCAAGGGACAAAATGTAACATCCGTCACAAAAAGTCCATCACAGAGGATTTTGCGCAATTCTATAACTGCCTGCAAAGAGACTCTCATTTGGAGCTGTATTATAATTTGTGTATCAGGTGGCCCAGTTCTCATACAATACTGGGATAAACATTCATGTGTACAATTGTTGAGACCGAATTTTGAACTAAACATGGCTGAATTTTTTTCATGTCTTTCATGCAACATCCGTCACGTTCATAATTGTGGTTCATACAAAATACACAGACATCCCTGAGTGGCTTTTCTTCCCCCATCAAACAGCCTCAGACTGAAGCTAGTAATACACATAAAGTTGGGTTCCTTGGAGTAAAACTTAAGCTTTGAGGGTAGCTGGAATGGCTAAAAATTCCTGATGCAATGTTCGTAATGGTGGAATCGCCCACAAGTTAGCATAGGCAGCCTCACAACACTAAAAACCATGAGAAAAAGCTTAATAGCTTGCCCATTGAAGGTTTAAAATGTGGAAGTCTTAGTATTGTCTTAACTTCAAGTACTCTCAACTCAAGTTTGAATTGGCTTGAAAATTAAGCAATGACCCCAACCCCACTGAGTGACACCATCTCACCAAACAAACTAATTTATCATTTTATTTCACTAACTATGCCAAATGAACAGTACTCAGGAGAGGCCAAGAATAGGTATGCATTCACACATTCCTTTATCCATGCTCATGCACAACACAATACATTGTCTGAAGCAAGAAAATATATTTAGCGAGAGGATTCTTTTAAAATAAAATGTTACAGAAAATATTCATATCACTGATAATATAAAACATAGCAAGTGTAAAAATGTACATAGAAAAGCAGCAGAGGCTGTGCAGCTGACATGAGTGTACCTGACATATTCATGACCCCAGGATGCCAGCTCCTCCTGTGACCCCAGTAGACGGTACTTCAAACACTCTCGTTCACCGCTCATTGTCATGGCAAGGACAGACACCACATCAGCACAGAAGCGCTGGAAGGTGAACACGAGAACCAACCGTCAGAGCAATAAACGCACAGAGGCTGGGACATGCAACTTAATTTATGGCCATTTACCAGAATTTGACAGGAACTAAAAGCGTTTTTGCATATTATCCATCATGGGAATCAAAACAACAACCTTTTGTTTACAAGGCCAGTACATTAAATTAAATTACACAACACTGTATTCTTCATTTACCAAGGACACAAAAGCATACAGACTTTTTGCTTGCCATGAAATGACACAAATGAGCCAAATGTGGTCCTTTAAATAAAATATTTCTCGCATTAAGTGAAATTATAGTAAACCAAGCAAATTAAAGAATGAAGTAAAAAGCCCTTCAAATAGGCCTTTCAGGGACTGTCAAAAGCCATCAAACTTTTATTTTAATGTAGCCCTGGATAACTGCGCAACCAATCCAGATACAAATAATAATGTCAATGCAACCTGCTCACTATTTCAAACTTCTTTTGTCCCGCCCTACACCGTAAATGTTAACAGGGCGATGTCTGCGCAATGGCCAGACCTTGTTGTCCCCAGCTGCCATGCCCTCGAAGATTTCCTTCAGCTTGGCATAGTGCGGCCGCAGGAACTTGAGGGGCTTGGGCACTGAAGTCATGGAGGTGGTGGAGGAGCGGATCTGCCTCCGGAGCTCCTCCAGGGCTGGCCGGTACAGAGAGGTGTCCTTCTCCTGGGACATGGAGACAGGCCAGGTAGAGGGTAAGAGAGGCAAAATACAGAAATGGGGGTAGCGATGCCAAGGACAGAACAAGAAGATGTGAGAGGCAAACCAAGAAAAAAAATAGAGGAAGAAGCAATTAGAAAAATGGGAGGGGACAAAAAAAAATTCCTGGTAGGGACAATCTGGTAATTTTTTTGTTACATCTTTCAGGAAGATTCTTCTGCTTTAGGACTTACGCTCAGTCTTTCCACCATCATCTCCAACTCTTCTTGAAGCTGCTTGTCTTCTTCAGACTAAAACAGCAAAGTAAAAAAACAAAATCAGATGACCGGCCCAAATTTAGCAGTCATTACCTTTTGTAACATAATGCTAAATATGGCTTATGTTCACAATGTTTTGCAGGATGTTTTGAGTTTGTGGAAGATCCTGTTAGTATGGCTTGTTTTAAACTGCTCCAACTTTACATCTTGGAGGAACTGTGGCACTACAACACTCAAATGAATGCAAACAGCTGAGAATTCTAACGAGTGATTCAGTTTCCAGATCAGTTGAATTATGGTCTAAAAAACTGGGTAACATTCTGATTGAGAAACTTTACCAACAGACAAGAGGATGGAAATTCCAAGTCAGGAAAGTAAAAAAAAAAATGCTCCAAATGTTGTGATGTCAGTGTTTAAAGCAAAAACAATGAAATCAAACTTTAAAATCCCAGACAAATAGAGAATACCATATTCTGTTGCAACGATACTCGCGTCGTATGAGTTGTCATTGTGTTTTAATTCTTCAGCACTGCTTTACCGACCAACTAAACTGGAGCTTGTAGCGTGTATTTACAGACTCAACGTGTAATATTAACACCGTGAGCTTTACACCGCAAGTTTGATGTTTTAAAGCCAATAATCTCCGTTGTTCAAGCTAAAAATAACTTGGGTCTACATCTGAAGGGTTAAATCGACAACTTTCCCTCTCCTGTGGCAACAATTTACGGCGACACAGTGGTCATGCATTCAGAGAAAGATTTCTGGAAAGAAGCATCCACTTTTCTGCATCTTGCTGTACTGGACGCCCGTCACAAGATGACGACCAGACCTGCACATGGGGGCCGCCAAGCTGCCACGGAATGACATTCTCATTACATTTTGGGTTGTAACTCTACAACTTAATAAGATAAAATCAAGTATGATATGTCATATTGAAGGTATTAACTTGTTCTTTAATATTATTAAGTGAAAATATTTTTTTCGAGAAATTTTCATAGAAGAAACAAGCAAAAACTACTCCGTCACGGAATTACACAAAATTGACATGGTTTTTTTAATGTTGTGTTTAACTATCCAGAAAGTGATGTTCCTATCAGTTAAGTTATAAAACTTCAATATGTTCATATTTAAGGTGTTTTTTGTTAACACTAAGTTGTAGAAACAAATATTGACTTTAACCCTGCCTTAAGGGCAAGAAATTTCAAAAAGTCAATGTCACGGAATTACAAGAGGCAAATTGTCACGGAATGACAACAATAGTATCAATTAGTTTCAATGTATTTATTTCAATATATTATACATATATACAAAATTATTTACATTTTCTCAGTTTAGCAATATATTTCAATGAGTTTTCCGCTTATAATGACCAATCATAATACATACTTCAAATAAAATGTTTTAATCTCCATGTCAACATTGGCTTGGCGGCCCCCACATTGAAATCTTAACATAGCGCCTCTCGTGTATAACTTATTGGTTGGGATTGTACCTTGAGTACGAAATAAAGACTGTATAAAGCACGGCAGAAAAGTAAAGTTTACCTAAGCGAACTGGCCAGACAACAAGAAAGCATCGACTGGAGAGTGACGCTCAGGAAACTATGGACGCCTGGAAACTGAAACGTTAAATTACCTGACACCACAATTTCTCAAGTGCGGTGCCACCAACACCAGGTTTGAATACGCAGTCGATAACGTCGGAATAGTTAGCTACTTGGCTTATATTTTCTCCAATGTCCTTTCCATAGAAAAGGCTAATTAATTTCAAAGCAAGCTAACATTATACTCTCCGCACTGATCAAATTATATGTTCACTTCGCCTGACTGCTGGCACAATGGGAATGGCGAAGAGGATGCATTTTCCATCAATAACGCTCATAAAGTGCTCATTTCGCCCGAAAATGAGCTGAGGTGATACTTAGCACTAATGTTGCATGCTATCATGTGAAGACCAGGCAGATCTACCGGTCTCTAACGTTAGCTAGCCAGTAGCTAACATTAGCTTAGCTCGTGTTATTCACCAACAGATTTTACATTGCCTCTACGTGTAGAATGTCAGCTGGAATGGCTTCATGCTGGAATAAATACTAAAAGACTTTTCTAACGCGAGTGTAAAGCTGCTTTCACACTGGACGCGAAACGAATTGCAAGACAGATTACATCCAAAGTCAATGCTAAGACGCGAATGCGTACGCGTTTCGCGTGTATTCGCGTCTTTGCATTGACTTTGAATGTAATCTGCCGCGCGAAAATTCGTTTCACGTTCAGTGTGAAAGCAGCTTAACACAAAGCAGGAAATACTTGCAAATTCAATCATTTTTGCGCAGTTCTTTTTTTCTGATTGAATGACAGCGATCAAGGCCTGTTCAACCATGTTGTCACTTGGGCAGTGACTCAGGCAAATTCGCAGCTACCTTTTCAGTCTTATTTTGACTCTGAAAGAATGAACGGCCGTAGCTTACCAGCTCTTGCTCTTCTTTCTTATCTTTATCCTTTCCAGAGGGCTGCTGTCCCTTTTCCTCCGTCTTTTCAGGGACTTTTTTCTCCTTGTTTTTTGTTTCCTCCATGATTGCAATACAACTACCTCTCTGTGAATCCAAAATCGTACAACCGGCTAATAGTCCAGCCTACATGCTGAGCGACGCGGCAATCCTACGGCAAGCCGGAGACGCCAAAGCTTATTCATAAAGTTCTTGCGGTTTTAATTTCCCCGGTCGGCTACAAAAACTAAATGATAATTACGTAATACTCGCTTTTATATTCATTTTGTTGTTTAAAATACTGTGATTGGGTTATGAAAGTTATGATTTTCAGTTATGAATCCCTACACGAACTATTCCTTGAAATGGCAAGTCTCTAAATGTTGAGCTTGAACTCTGTTTTCGCTTAAGATGCCAGTTTTTTGGGCTGGAAATCAATGCTTAAGCATAAATGCAACCAATTTTAACTAATTGTGACACTCAATCGCATTATGTCACTGTCAGTGCAACTTAAAGATATCCAAATTGTCAGTATTTTGCTAACAATCACGCCACCACTTTTCAGAATAAAACCGGTGTTATCACAACTTCCTGATGAACTGAGGCACACAATAGGAGCTGGGAGATAATGTCTAAATATATTGGGCTATGTGCAAGGGGAAGGGTGATTTATTTCTTTATCACAGAAATTCGCAGCAAATTTCATAATACATTGCGCTCTACAAAACATATTTCGAATTGATATTTCCACTGCGCATGTCCCGTCCGGTGGGTACACGTGTCTTTCTGGAATATATCATCTGACTTTCTTGCTCTACAGTGACGGGTAAATCGCGCGGATCGTCTTCCTGCCGGCTGCGGGGATAAAAAAAGAAATGGATGCAGAAATGCAAGTGCAAGCGTTTTCAGACTCTGTTCTGAAGATTATCCAAGACCAGGATTCCGTCACCATTCTTGGGGTCATTGTTGCAGTGGTAGTAGTCCTCATAACGATACGTGAGTATACCAGTCTCAGGGAGGCCTCAGTGCATCCTCGGCGTCGGAGTGACAAGGCAGTCCATAATGGGAGACTGGTTGAAAAGGCTACCAAAAATTCTTAGATGCATTCGATATCGTAGTTTCTGCCATTCTCCCAATTTGCCGTATATTTTGAGGCCGGGAATTGGCATCGCTTAATGTCCTTTTATGTTTTTTTTTTAGTCATTGTCAAGCTCTTCCGTGGGAGCAAATCGTCAAGAAGTGCTGTCTTGCTTGTCGGACTATGCGATTCTGGGAAGACGCTTCTCTTCAGCAGAGTACGTGCAACATCTAATACGTTCTGCTCTCTAGCTGCTCATGAAGTAAAGTGTTGTGTTTAAATTTTACTATTGGCAAGGTGATTTTTTAAGTTTAGCGATAAGCTAGATCACTGCCCTATTGTGGGGTTTGCACCAGATACGACAAGTAAATCGCGTAACATTTAGTTGTATTATAATGTGTGAGCAATGAAATGTAATCGGCCAAGTACTTACTGGGGAAATCGAGTAAGTGTATCAACAATTGTTTAATCAATCGCAAAGTAAGTGTGTGGAGTTCTTGTCAATCATTATCTCCTAAAGTTAAAATTAAAGTTAAAATTCTTCGTGTGTTTACAGCTGTTGACCGGGAAGTTCTGCAGGACTCAGACATCAATGGCCGATAACAGCGCTCTTTATAGAACTAAAAGTGACTCGGTGAGAATCATAAGATGCGCAGCTCTTTTATTTGGAGGAATCATACATGGAATTGTTTTTTTTTATATTGAATGCATGTTTGGTGTCTTCCAACATAGACAGTGACTGGAGAAAGGGAGGCATTCTCTCTAATTGGCACCATGAAGCAAATCCGATGGAGATGCTTTTTGCAGTGTTTGAATGGACTTTCTTTTGGCAGAAGGACAATTTGTGACTCGTTTATACAGATTTGTATGAAGGAGCAGTAGTCATGGAGACTGGAGAAGCTCTTCTTGTGAAAGACTTGTATTTGTCTTCAGATTTCTTAATTGCATTACAGAAAGGTTGCTCTACAGAATAACTGTGTCATTTTGGAATGTTTTGGGATTGTATTTTTAGAAGTGATGTGGGTATCTGTTTGCAGGGCAGTGGTTGGACACTTATTGACCTTCCTGGCCATGAGAGTCTACGTCCACAGTTCATAGAGAGGTTCAAGGCCGCAGCCCGGTAAGAGTAATTCCTTGATAATAGCTCTTGCATTCCAAGTGATGGCAGTTTGCTTTGGTATTGAAAATCCTGACATTATGTGCCCAGGTCAGGCAATTTTCAGGACCATCATGCTCTTGCCCTTCAGTGGGAAAACACAGCTCATTCGTTGGTTTAAATTCCTGGAAAAATACAATTAGTGCAGACATCATTTAACTGAGAAGTTGCATGCTTGTCTTGACGTGTGAATTTTTCTAAATTTGATCTGACTCCTAGTTCTTTCAGTCAGGTTTTACTTTTCTTCTTGCTTGCCATTCACTTTTTCAGGTTTGCTGTTACAGGTATTTTTTTGCTGCTATTTTGTCATTAGAGGCTGCTGTGTCCTAATAATGACCGACTAATTCTGTATCAGCCATATCACATCGTCAACCTCAGTTCTGCAAGAATGGAGGGAGTGTGTAAAGTATACAGAAAAACAGAATTGAGTGATTTTTAAATTCTTTATTTACATTTTAGTTCACAGTGTTGACAAGAAGAAATATTTGCACTGAACAAAAGTATAAATGCCCTCTGCCAAATATTGATGCCACATGGAGTTAACCACACTAAGTGAGCATATGCTGACTTTTGCTTGTACAATAGGGATATTTCTCTTGATTTGTGTACTCTCTTTTAATCCATCTCTCGGTCAGTGAGCATTTGCTCAGTGAGGCAGTGATTTCACTCAGTACGTGGGTGTGGCATTTCCAGACGGTGATCAGACAGAATGAGTAGTACCCAGACACTCCTTATACTGGGGACTATTAAAGGCCACCCCAAAATGTTAAATGTTAAATGCCTGCAACACATTCCGAAAGAATTGGAAAGGATAAGTCAATTATAATTGGGTATAAAATGGTGTGCTAACTCCAGTATTAATGTCTGAAGTCAATTCCTATTTTCAAGATTATCACAGAAAATAAGGGCATATGTGAGGTGCCTGTGGTCCTTGCTCTTACTAGGTAAACATATAAAACAACACTGCAACCTCTCAATGTGCAGAAGAAAATTATTGTTCACATATAGGCATACTGTGTTAAGATGAGGCATAAATTGTTTTTCTGACATTGGCTTTGCACACAAACCTGCAGTGTGAAGGAATCGCATACTGAAATTTCACTGCTCCATGTCTCCATTCTTTAAAGTTGAAACAAATTTAGAACATTCTATTATTGTAGCCCGTAATATGCTTTTTGGGATATGCTAACTGGTGATGGTGATTAAAATTCATTTTTTTTTGTGCTGCCCCACTGGGAAGGTTACTCCAAACATGAAAGCTTACTCTTTCCTACAGACACAGATTCAGATTTGAACTATTGGTGCTGCTGCCTTGCCCCACTCTGAGTGTGTGTGTGTGTGTGTCTGTTTCTGTTTCTGCAGGGCAGTTGTGTTTGTGGTGGACAGTGCCCTCTTCCAGAAAGAAGTGCGAGATGTGGCTGAATTGCTGTACTCCCTGCTGACGGATGGTGTTGTTGCCAGGAATGCTCCAACATTTCTCATTGCCTGCAACAAACAAGGTACTTTGCAGCTAGGCGTCTGCAGGTGTCAGTGTCCAAGCTAGGAGAATATGTGAAGCTTGGGTGTTGAGCTGAAAGAGGATGTAGAAAGGGGGAATGCACCATAAGAAGGGAATGTGCACTGCCTGTCCAAAAAAAGTAGCTGTTTGGATATAAATAAACATTATGACTGGATCATTATTGCAGCGATTCATATACAGGTATTTCAGCTGGCTATAATTATTTTAACCCTAAGAGTTAAAGCGCATAGGTTCTCATTTCTCAAAAAAATCATGACACCAAAGTGTCCTTTGGTGGCTGAAAAGATATTACTGGATCTATGAAGGGGTGATTTATTGGCCTGCATCTAGTAAAGAAAACGATGTATGAGGGAAAACAATCACGAGTAATCATTTTCACACGCAAATTGTCCACCGCAAAATCCTTACCTTAACCACATTGAGAGTTATTGGGAAGTGCTGGAGAAGACTGGTTCAACTATCTCATTGTCAAGGCAAGATCTCAAGCCAAATATTAATGCAACTCTGAAAGTAGATGTTCCGACGTTGCATGCGGTGCTCAAAACAAAAAGGCAGAGGATGTGCTCTAATCTCAGCTACAGGGGTTCTTCTAAATATATATATATATTTTTTTTTTGGGCAGGCAGTGTAAATCGATCAGCCACGACATTAAAACTGCCTACGCTGTATTTTGTTGGTCCCCCTCATGCTGCCAAGATTGCTTTATCCAGCTGTGGTCCACCTTAATTTCTGAACCTAGAGTTTCCCAACTGAATATTTCTCAGAGCATCATACTCCCTCCGCCAGCTTGTCTTCCCACAGTGCATCCTGGTGCAATCTTCTTACCAAGTAAATGGTGCCCATTCCTGGCAGATCCACATGATGTACGAAACGGGAATTATTGGGTCAGACGACCATCTTGAGTTGCTCCAAGGTCCAGTTTCGACACTTACTTGCCCATGTGGACTGATGTTAGGTTGGGAACTCGAGGCCGGTGCGATTTGCTCTTCTAGAAGCAGAAGGGTTATCTTCCTGTTGTTTGCTTTGCACTCCCCTCTTCCGAGAAGAGCTTCCTTCTCTTCTGTTTATCGAGTAGAAGCAGGTAGAAGATTGGCGCTTTCTTCCAAAACTGAATGGCGTCTGCGTCAATTTTTTCCGAGCTACATCTGACTGACACTGACAGCAGTTCCCGTATGCATCCATTGCACTTATAATCGATTTGGACTTGCGTTGCAAGGCTTATTAGGGGGAATTCTATCGGCAGTTTACTTCTACATGTGTCTCTCTTCTCTAATTCCTCTACTTGCATAGCCATTATAAGCTGTTGCATGTTGTGTGCCGCCATATCTCTTCCTTCTGGCTGTTTGATCTATAATTAGAAGATGTGTCTTCCGGAAGGGTATTCCAGAAGGCGAAGTGCGTCAAATCATACCGGCCTCTGAAGAGTAGACTGCGAGCTGGCTCTCGTTTGCAATGGGGGAGAGAGAGTGAAAAGAGAGCCTGCATGAAAGTCAGGGTTTTGTGAGGGCACTGCGTTCGTCCAGGAACGCAGCATTCTGATTGGTCAAACTTGACGGCTCCCAAATTCAAATTTGACAGTTGACCACTCCAGGGCAAGAATAATCAAGTGGCAATAGACCGATCCAGAGTACAGCCCACCCGGGCCTATCCAGCCAATGAAATCCAGGGCTCACGCCCGCCAGGGCTCACGTACCCTCCTACCCATGAGGACACCAAAGTTTGTTCAAGGCGTTCCGATCCTTGAAAATCACATAATTGGCCACCTGAAAGCTAGTTATGCACATATTCAGCTGAAACTTGCCGTGTAGTTAGTACATGGCAAGATGCATCACATATCTAGTTTGAGGTAAACTGCTTCTTACACACCCTTGAGTGGTCAGGTGAGCTACAGGGCCCGTGGCACTATTTTTGTCATTATAAAATCTCACTCAATGGTTAAGCGGTTTTGTTACGGTGAATGTAAATCGAACACGAGATGCCCAGACAGGGTCGTAAACACTGCTTTCAGGAGGCTGGATATGGCAATGAATCTGATAATAATTACTCTTTATTCTGAAAGCTCAACTCACTTTGTTTATGAACCATAACGCCTCAGGCTTTAATTCAAACAGAGCAGAGACCCACCTGATATGATTAATGCAGGCTTCACGCAGAGCTCCATTTCAATCAAAGACTGTCTTGGGCACTTGGATGGTTCGGAAAAGGTTTACGATCTTATCACACCATATGTAAATTGAATGCTACGTACCCTGCTTTGCAAGAGCACTGGCCGCGAACAATGCTTCTCTGTACCTTGCCGATCGTAATTATCAATGAATATTGCTTCTGGAACTTCAACTTTGAGTGATAGCATTTGCATTTCGCTTCAACTTCACGGGCATTTATAAAAGAAAATGACACTTCGTGCATATACCCAGATAAAAAATAATTATAACCCTTGTTTGCTTTTTTGCGATGCGATCCGTTTTTAAAAACTCAAGATTGATGTTTTCAGGAATCGCTTCCTATGAGGTTAAAAGGGACATGGCGCCATCTTCAGCAAAGCTTGACCTAGGTCCGGCCTTTGCTATGCGTAGTTAGGGGGTGGGCGGAGCTATGGATCGGTGCGATCTAAAATCGACAAAATAATGGGCTACATTCAGTTCAGAAAAATAATTTGATTATAATTAGGTCTATGAACTGGCGTTCATTTTAGAACTCTTCAGCAAATGAAGATAATTTTGGTGACTAGTATGTGGTTTTGTACGTCTGTATTTTCCAATCGGACAGCTGTCTATTTTTTCCAACAAGTTGCGTGACCCTGCTGCAAAAACGGGTGTAAGCATTTGTCGCCGAAATTACCCTCATTCAAAGAGTTATGAAATGCCGCTCTCGCTGGAGGAAAAAAAATTACCGTTGCTGAGTGCCAAAATGCATAGACCTAATTAGTATAAGCATGCTGACAGCTTGTTAGGGGCGGAATTCAGAACCCCTGGCTTTCGTGCAGGCTCTCCTTTCACTCTCTCCCCCATCGCAAACAAGAGAGCCTGCTCACAGGCTATCTGGAGAGCCAGAGGGTGTGCGGAGTTTGGTTTTCTTCACCCTATTTAAATCTAAGACACCAGGTGAGACAAGTTTAGCATGAAATCAGCTGCTTTAATTAAGTCCTGAGTAGCATCAAAAACCAGCGGACACTGCTGCTCTCCGGGACCAGGGTTGACCCACCCCTGCAATAAGGCAGTGTTTCCCGACCCTTTTTCCGGAGTACCCCTGCCCTGCATCTTTCAGACGTCTCCTTGATTTAACACACCCAGATCAGGTCATTAGGTACTCCACTAACGAGCTGATCGGCTGAATCAGGCGTGTTACGTTAAGGAGACCTAAAAACTATGCATGACAAGGATACTGCAGGAGCAAGTTTGGGCCTCACTGATTTAGTACACCTGATTCAGCTGATCAGCTCATTAGTGGAGTACCTAATGACCTGTTCTGGGTGTGTTAAATCAAGGAGACGTCTGATATATGCAGGGCAGGGCTACTCTAGGAAGAGGGTTGGGAAACACTGCCTTATTGCATCAGTGAGCCTTGGGCATCCAGCTCCCTGTCACTGGCTCATGGTTTGTCCGTCTTCGGATCACCGAGTAATGTGGAAAAAAGCCACTGGATGGCAGCATTGACTTTTTTTGGTTAAGCCCAGTCTGGAGCTAGGTTTGGGCATGTCTTGGACATGTCTGAGAGGGGAAAGTCCCCAAAAAAAGTCTAAAAGGTGGGAGGGGGCTGCAAAAGAGTATATAAGGAGAAAAATTGAGAGAGTAAAGTAGTTGGAGAAATTGCAAGGAGAAGGATACATTTGATCAGACCTGTCACTCTTTTCAAGACCTGTGAAGGTTTTTGTGGATTTTTGCCTGTGTTGGAGCATTTTTCTCACCCGGAACATCACCAAGCAACTCCATCTCAAGGGACTGTAAATATTTTTTTTTTTTGTATATTATCAATCTTGGTCAGTAGTATAAATTGTAGGTTAGTTGTTAGTCGTTGTTAAATAAAATCTGTTTAAGTTTTAAAATGTTGTCTGTCATCCCTTGCTGTCTTATGCCATAACAAATTGGGGCCATTACAACTGTCAGTTGGCACTCATCACTGCTGACTAGAATCACTTGAATAGCGCTGCTTCAGAGATTCTCTGACCTAATTGTCTGGCCATAACGAGTTGGCCCTTGTCAAGGTCGCTCAGGCTCCATTTCTTTCACATTCAACACATGGACTCAGAGAAACCAACTGATCCATTCGAGTTCTGTCTGAGACCCTTAACATGCAACGTTATTCTGAGATGATCAACTTTATCTGCTTCTTATGTGTCTGCCATTAATGTTTTGTATACAGGTAAGCAAGATCGGAAGTGAACATGGATTCTGGGCAGTGGTTAATAATGTCTGATTTCACAAAAAAAAAGGTCAAGAACTGTCCAGGAGTGGTTGAAGAGGTATTTTTTTTGGTGACCTTTGTGCTGTCACCTTACAGATATCACCATGGCAAAGTCAGCCAATCTGATCCAACAGCAGCTGGAGAAGGAAATGTAAGTATGGGCTTATACATTGTGACTTTCAAAAAGACCTTCAGCAGTGTGATTAAACGCTCCTGGTTAACTGCTGTGTGTCCTCAGGAACACCCTACGAGTGACCCGCTCTGCTGCCCTGAGCTCCCAGGATGGGTCAGCGGGGGGCAGCACTGTGTACCTGGGCAAGAAGGGCAAGGACTTTGAATTCTCCCAGGTGCCCATGCGCGTAGAGTTTCTGGAATGTAGCGGCCGCGGCAGCAAGGGCGAAGATGGGGAGGCTGACATCGCAGACCTCGAGAAATGTCTGGCAAAACTGTCGTAAATCCTCTCAAACCAGTCCCATTTCGCTGCCGTGTTTGGAAGTCCCAGCCAATCATCTCTCAGAACCACCTAATAGATGGCACAGGCAGTCTCTTTGAATTTGCTTTTCATGAATTTTTGTACGCAGCTTCTGAGTTCCAAAGACAGGAGGTTATAGCCCCAGTAGCTCAGAGCTGGGTATTTCGTTTAATTGTCCTTAGTTCTCGGGGACCTGCATTTCAGTATTCCAATGGCATGTACAACTGTGAAGCGCAATGTCCCCGCCTCTGTCAGTGTGCTCAACTGTAGAATGGTGTAGTGCAACAGCCTTGGGCTTTGCTGTTGATTCCACTCACACTCCTATCCAGGTACAGTAAGATTTAGCCATAATAGAGTTATGAAGTTTGATTCTCTGTAAAGGAAAAGATCAGTTATTTGGCTTGTCTGTAGATATTTTTTTTTTTTTTTTAATATTATGATACTGAATTCCTTGCTTCGGTTGGCAAAGAATTTTTCTGACTGTTGTTTTGAGCACTATGTTCTGAGTCTGTTTTTTTTGAAGTAAGGGTCTTAATTAAGGAGTCTTTTTCTTGTGCCTTTTTTTGTGGAAAGAATGGAATATATTTATTACGCAACCAATGCGCCCGCGCACACAAAAACGCAGCATGTGTAGTTATCTCAATAGTTCTGTCATTCTAAGATGCTTAGATACACATTTGTAAAAATATGGGCCTGAAAGATTGAGTATGCGCAACCTTAAACAGGCATGCTAGTTTTTTGTTTTATCAATACAAATATTCTCAAAGTTGCTGACTGAGTTGTCCTTCATTCACCTGCATGCTTACATGAAAGTTGTTTCATAAATCTGAATCAGTCAGTGTGCTTGTAATTGGGATTATGACATCTTATGGTTTTGCAATAAGGTACTTGTAGAGCCCTCCCATGCTCGGTGTTTGTCAACATTTCCTTGTGTTCTGCGTTTGCTGTGATTAAAAGCACACTTATTCACTGCAAAAAACGGTGGCATTGTATTGATAGCCTCAGCAGTGATGGAACTGTATAATTCGATTCATGACCTTGTTGAGTCAATGATTAGTGCTGACCAGTGAAAATGGACACTTGAGTTCCCAGTTGCCCTCTGTCTTATGGCAAGTCTCTATACTCCAAAGATTGCTTTTTCATTCTTGTCGTTTCTTAAATCCAGTTTAATATATAATGGTCAAATTAAAGTTGTACGTTGCCATCATTGGGCTGTGCTATGACTATTTCAGCCTCAAGGGCTGCAACCTCTGGCAAAAATCACTGCACAGAGGATGTTCATCCTGCTTTCTTACTTCATCGCAAATGAGCAAATCACAGATATGAGACAGAACCATTTTTGTTTATTAGCCTAAAGGACACCTATTTTGCTATATTTCCAAGGTTATATTTTGATCTTGGACTCTCCTAGAGTACTCTTGATTGTTCAAAGTCCAAAACAGGGTCCTTATTTAGCTCATACTGCCATTCTCAAAGAACCTCATTTATAGTCCATTGTAGTCTCTGCCTGAAACGCCTCATTGGGGTGGCTCTTCTGCTATGGCCCCCACTCCACATGTGCCCACTTTCTTCTGACTGGCCAGCTCTGTGGAGGACTGAATTGGGCGGGATGAGGCTGCAGAACCGCTTTCCAGGTCCGCCTCCCTAGAGTGAAACGTGAGACACCTGTGCCATCTGAGAAGGAATCGGCAGGCAAATTAAGCTGTCTAACGCTATACTTGATTATAGATCTAATGAAATGAACTAATGTTCAATAAAAATGTTCTAATAAGCGCAGCAGCGAAAGTCGAGGACGCAGTGTGAAAGTCAGGCAGCTCAAGCTCAAATTTGCTATCAGCTACAGTTTGCTATGGAAACAGTGGTGAGCACGGCGGTTTTTCTACTAGAATCTATTACATACAGGCGCATTTGTAGAACAGGTCAACATACCCACGTGTAGACTGGAACCATAGAAATCCGATGGGTCTGAGTTCACTGGGAAACATCTAGAGACAGTGAGGAGCAGCTAAAAGTGGACCAACAGCTTATGGACTGCTTCGGTGTGTATGTGCATGTGCATAATTGTGGTGTGTCGTTAGAGTGGAGAAATGAACAGCTTCTACGCTATGACGGAGGGGCGAAAGCTCCAGGCTAAACGGCCTTTTCAGAAATTGCCCGTGGTAATGGTTTACTCATCGCGTCGGAATGACCAGCTTTTTCTCGCGGAAAATGGGCGCATTTTGGATAGTGTCGAGAGCTAGATAGAGCTCTGTTTATGTTGTGAGCATAAAACTGGTTTTACAGACCGTAAGTTCCGTTTGCGTGAACTGTTGCTTATGTTGAGCTAGCGAATCGATCACTTTTACAAGAAAAAATGTAATATTCAATCTCCGATTTAATATTCGATCGACGGCAATGCAGAGAAATAGTTTGTTATATCAGAGACTTTATAGCCTGTGCATTTCTCAATTGCTTTCACTGGTAGCATCAGAGAGCTTGCCCAGATATTCGAGAAGTATCAGGCAGACCCGGATCGTGGATAAGTAAGCGCAACTCTGCAGACACATACAGCACCTCTCCGGTTAGCTTCAACTGTAGTGGCTTCAATCAGGCAACATTGTGACTACTTATAATGAAACTGCCACATTGATGCTTAGGGAAGTAACACAAGCATACCGATCATAATTACTGCCAATACGTAAGTTACCTGGAGCATTTTAATTTGCACAGCACGGGAACTAACATGCAGTAGCTGATAACCGAGCGGTCATAACTACAAAGGCAAAGGTTACCCTGCAATCCAGGTTTTACAGACAGTAAATTCCGTTACGGGGGGGGCAGTTGTACCAATCATCCAAATTACGAACAAGTATCAAAAGTTCGCTTCAAGAGCTGCCGGGTGGCTCACACGGTTAAGGCACTGCTCTGCAGTGCAGAGGTGATCACCACGTCGCGAGTTCGAGCCCCGGCGTACCCACCGGCAGTGGTCGGCAGCTTTTTCAGAGTAGCGCCCAATTGGCTATCGCGCTACAGGGTTTCAAATTGGGAAGGGACTGCCGTATTTGGGTATACAATAACAGCTTTGTTCGTTGCTCCAGCGCCTCCTGTTGGTTCATGTCCGGGTATCCTCCGCCCTAGTTCTGAACTTGCGAAGATTCAACCAATGAGTGTATAAGAATCAGTGGCAGACAGGCACGTGCTTTGGCGGAGAGCCGTGAACTGTCTCACTATCCTGAGTTGGCAGCAAGGGGTCGCATACGAGCAAGCTTTGTACATAGTTCCCTAATTGGGCATTCCAGATTCGGGTGGGATTGGAGATGCCAAATAACAAAAAAAAAAAAAAAAAAGTCACTTCAAATGCGGTTTATGTTCACACACCTCCTATTGAATTTCCCGTGATATGACTCTTGTATATTTAGAATGCGAACATTCGCAACAGTAACTTGGCTAAGTAGCCGCAGTGATAAAGCCACATTCAAAAGGCCATCAGTTAGGTAGGCTTATGCAGTGAAGCAACGGCTTCCACATCTGTAGCCATGTTTCCATCCACACGTTCTTATACGAATTTAGTATTATCAAATTAAAAATGCCTTACGGAGATGGTGAAATTGGACTTGATTTCAAGACTATCGACTCAGTTTGTACGGTCCATCTCATCGGATTTTCTCTTGATTGGTAAAAGGCTTATGCGATAAATGCTGACGGAAACGTTATTCGGCGAATAAATCTACTACTGCATCTGGACAGTGTTTTGATGCCGTCGTTTCCTTCTGATAATGGTCTGCTATGCTGCTAGTAGCTGGCAACTAAGCTCTATTACAACTTGTGCAATTATTATCATTTGTTGGTAAACGCAATCCATTTTGGCTAACCAGCTAAATTAGTTGGCTAACAAACTACTTTTGTTCACTTGAAAGTTCTGCAATTCAGTGCAAAAATGAATGGAAACGGCTTAAAGGGGACCTATTATGCTGATCCTTCTTTTAATACATATTAGTAATGTTATTATGTTAGTTGTCCATACCCAACCTCTGAAAAGTTTCTTAACATAAGATACAGAGATTCTACAGAGGTAATCGAAGAACGTGATTTCCTCTCTGAACAGCACCTCCCGAGATCTTCTCAAGATCTGGGCAAAACATGACGTCCAGTTGTGCCTTCCATTTAGCACAGACATGGCCAGAGCCAATCACGGTGCTGGACCTGCCCACACCGGAAAATATTCTAGCATGCACTAACAACAGCAGATCATACCACACCTTAGTAGCATGTACTCATTTGTATAATGTTGCCTGATTGTAGCCACTACAGTTGAAGCAGCTGCTTGTGATCACTTCACTTATCCATGACCGGGATCAGCCAGATCCCTATCACAAATATCTGGCCTAGCCCTCTGATTCTACCATGAAAGCAATCGCGAAACGCTGAAGCTCTAATGTGTCTGGTATAACAAAGGATTTCTCTGCACTACCATGACATAATTTCATGCCCCTTTAGAAATTGTTGTGGGTAATAAAAAGCCAAAAAAGGCAGAGATTAAATAGGAAATTCTTTCCTGTAGAAGTGATCGATTTCCTTGCTCCACATTAGCAGTTGTCCACGCTAACAGAACCTACGGTCTGCAAAACCTGTATCCTGTTCATAACATAACCGATCTCTCTCTAGCTGTCGCATACTATCCATAAAGCTGCTTTCACATCGGATGCAAAACGAATTTTTCGCGAGACAGATTACATTTAAAGTCAATGCGAAATTCATTTCGCGTCCGGTGTGGAAGCAGATTATTGCGCCCATTTTCTGCGAGCAAATGCTGGGCATTCCGAGGCGATAAGTAACCATTACTATGGGCAATTTCCGAAAAGGCCGTTTAGCTTGGTGCTTTCGCCCCTTCTTCATACACGAGCCCAGAGGCTGTTCGTTACTCCACACTAACGACACACCACAGCTATGCACACGAACCAACAGGTCCTTCTAATATGCACCGAAGCAGTCCATAAGCTGTTTGTTCACTTTTAGCTGCTCCTCACTGTCCATGTTTCCCTCTAAACTCAGACCCACCGGATTTCTACGGTCTCCGGTTTACACGTCGACCCGTTCTACAAACGTGTCTATATGGGGTGGATTCTTGCTATCCCTCAATCCTAGCTATGGAGTAGAAGTACCGGTGTACTCACCATAGTAGCCGTAGATAGACAGCAAATTCGAGCTTAAGCTGCCAAACATTTGCACTGCGTCCTCCACTGTCGCCGTTGTGTTTATTAGAACAAGTTCATTTAATTGATTGCGGAATATGCCCATTGATTCCTTTGGGAGACGTGTCTCAGTTTCACTCTGAGGAGCTGGACCCGGAAAACTGCGTTCTGCTGCCTTTTCCCACCTAGATCAGCCCACCACAGAGCTGGCCAGTCAGAAGAAAGTGGGCACACAGGGAGTGGGGGCCATAGCGGAAGAGCCACCCCAATGAGACTACTATGGACTGCAAATGGGGTTTTTTGAGGATGGCAGTATGAGCTAAATAAGGACCTTGTTCAGGACTTAGAATGATCAGGAGTACTCCAGGGGAGTCCAAGATCGAAATATAACCTTGGAAATATAGCAAAATAGGTCCCCTTTAAAAGCCAGATTCTGTAACTGTGGACCAATATATAGAAGGGGGTGATATATCACCGAGTGAGCTATTCGGCAGCTCTTCCGTATGCAATTCTCATATATTTCTGATAAAAGTCTGATTAATCATTTTCTTTTGCCCGAATAAAATGATTTGCCGAGTTTCCTGTCTCATCCATCGTCGCGTCCCTTCCAGTTGCCTACGGCTGTCACCTCTTGCGAGTCACGCGCCTCTCTGGCAGAGCAGCAGAGCGGTAGAGACAATGCTCTGAAAATGCTAAAATAATACTCCCAACTGATAGTTTCCACCTATTCGTGTGTACGAGAACCAAGCTTTCTCTTTCATGAAGTGGTCTGCATGATTTTGCACATAAAGGGTTAATAGACAAACAGCTTCGTAGTAATTGTTATCATAAATAGTGGAGATATAGAGGAACATAAAACAAGTTTCACTGCATTTCATAGAGGGCACACTGAGATATGGCCCAACGAAAATTGCCCTAAATCGCGTTCTCACCGCAAAAAGCGCCCTCTATGCACAAGCGCTCTCACTGAGCCTCCGCCGTTTATGGTTTTTTGGAAAGACTAGGTCACCATGTGTCCAAATAAACATGAACAAGCAAGGCTTTATGAGGGCGCAGGAACTGGGAGGGCCTCAAACATGGTCTGAAATGCAGATGTTTCAATTGGCCTCAATTAGCCTTGAAAAATACGTTTTTTGGAACAACTCTACCCATATATTCATATAGCAGAAGATCAAGGAGGCTTTTTGAGGGCGAATCAAGATATTCAGAGGACCAAGTCAAGATTTTGACTTTGGCACTTACAAGGCTCTTTGGACCCCTACCCTAAAAACGGCTGTATTTTTCAACCGGAGCAGTTTCTCAGATAAAAAACATGATTTTTGTGAGTTAGCTTGATATATCTACCCATAAAAAAAAAACTTGGATGGAATTCTGAACGGTGATGTATCACCTCCTGGTTCAATCTTACAAAATCTGGCTCTTAAAATGTCTGAAATGTATTTGATACACTAATTTGATCCCATCACAGCATGTGCCGTCATTACGCACTACTTTTTGTTCGCTTTAATGCTGTTAAATGGAACGTATTTTCACCAGCTTTATTCGCATGAATATTTTTGGCGAACTTCAGATAATTTGATTGACAAGTGGATGGAAACATCGCTTATGAGTCGCAGACAGTCTCCACCAATACAGGCTTTATCTTCAGATATTTTACAAAGCCTGCGTTTGAGGCCAGTTGTTTGTGGTTAATATCGTTCGCGGTCCTGCTAGCCTCCCGGAACATGTTTGCTTCACTTACATTATTTGCGGTTATATCGTTACTTACAGCTTGTGGCTCCGAGCGCTTGATGATGCGACTGCTTCAAGTTTGAGAAGCAACTGAAATGCTTATCCTGTGAATTATCCTTTATTAACAAAGCTGTCTTTGGTGAAATGCTGAGCACAAACAGGTAACGTACCCTTTGGCCGTGGCTGTTTGCTGCCAGCAAACAAAAAAGCTACCCTCTGATTTCTGGAGGCATCGTCCTTTGGAAGAGAAATAGGTACTTTTTTTGCGTCGAAAAGTAAATGGACGAGCAGCTTTGGGAGAGATACTGACAAAAACTGCCCCTCAAATGATCTGCAGTTCATCTTTTGTATTTCTGGAAGTGTAGATGCTACTAAGGCTTAGTGTGGTCCGCAGTTGTTCATGTCTGCTTGAATAGTTTCCAGTGTGGGCAGGTCCAGCGCTGTGATTGGCTGTGGCTAGATCTGTACTAATTGGACAGCTCAACCTGATGTCAGGTTTTGCCCAGATCTCGCCAAGATCTCGGGAGGAGCTGTTCAGAGAGGAAATCATGTTCACAAAATCACGTTCTAGGATTACGGCAAAACCTCCGTGTCTTATGTTTAGAAACTTTACAGAGGTTGAGTATGGACAACCAACATTATAACATTACTAATATGTATTAAAAGAAGGATCAGCATAATAGGTCCCCTTTAATATTTAGGCTTCAGGGGACGCACCTCAAACAAATTAGATTATTTTAGTTAATGGCATATTTTTTTTCCAGGTTTTTTCCAAAATGGGCGCTCTTTTCTCCTCATTGGATTTTTATGACAGACTGATTTCTTTGAGGAATGGATTTAAGAAAAACAATATTCTCCATCAAATTGGTTCCAGCTCTCTCAGATAGCTTTGCAGGATGGGGCATTGTCATGGACCTCTTTTTTTCCCATTATCTCCATAAATTTTCAATCTGATTGAGATCGATGCTGTTTGCTGTTGAGTGGATATGCCTTTCGTAAGTAAAAGCCTTGACATATATTGTTCCTTGGCAAGATGAATTGTCATCCTGAGAAATAACTCCATCACCATATCCATTTTCTATTAATGGAGTGAGAAAATGGTCTGAAATTTCAATGTACATTGGTGCATTGACTTGAGGTAATGATTGCCATCTCGCCTGGTCTTTTATCTTCACGTTATAAAGCAAAAAAGCTGGATGAACATTCACGAAGTGTGGCGAATCCTTAAATTTTACAAGAAATTGTAGATAATCCACTGGTAAAAATAACTTCTAAGGCATTTCTGCTGTTCAGTCGAGGATTATGTAGATGTTCATGCACTCAATGACACTTTTAAGTTTGGGAAAAGAACTTTATTGCTGTATTCAACTTATGACAATCAACTTTTCAAATGGACCACTTAAAGTGATTGATTAAATTGATTATATCAGGTAGATGAATTTTGGATAGGAAAGGAGGAAAATGTATAGTATGCATTCTCTGTATTCAGCATGGAGGTCCCCCCACAACAGAGCCAAATATTGAGTGATGTATGGCGCTGTCCAGTAGCGCTCTCCTAAGCCCTCTGTTGGCAAGTATGGGTGGTGCAAGCCTGCTCCAAGGCTGAAAAGAATGAAAATATCAGTTAGGGTTTTGCACAGAATGCATACAATGGACTGTCCTCTCTGGATACATCTGCACATGTACTGTGCCTCTGCATCATCATTATTCGGGCCGTTAGGCCACAAGTCTAAGTTCGGCTCCGTTCTTTTTTTCAGGGTCGCAATTGTCCTGCACATGCGCAAGCGCAGTTTGGCGATTGGCCCAGGCCTACACCTGGACCGAGTACATGCTCTGAGGAGCCTCTCGTTATTGTGTATTTCTATATTTAACATTCAAATTTCTGTAATATCAGGTAGACATTGAAAGTACAGGCAGAAAATTTGTGAGTGTTTCACTGCACCCAAACAGAAAATAACATACTTTGTGAAAAAAAGCTACATATGATATAACTATAAAAATCTTCACTTATTTTTGAAAAAAAAAAAAAATGTACGTGATAGAAACTTGTCACTTATTTCACATTTTTAACTCCGAATCCTCAAATTGGATAATGAGGCATTTCTGGGTAATAAACAACGTTTTTTTTCAACATGCAGGGTGGTGTTGTGTGTGTTCCTGTCCGTGCCTGACGGTGTTCATGTGTGTATGTGCCTTTGTGTCTGACAGCGGAGTTTTGTGAAATCCATGCCTGTGTTGTTGAGGAGGAGACACACACAAACACACACACACACACACACACCTGACACAGAGCCAGTGCACTGTCTGAGGCTGGACACACTCTTGAAGTACCCCTCTCCCAGGAACCTGCGGTAGCTCTGTCCTGCTGGCACCTCCACCAGGCACTTGGTGGAGTCCTTAAAGAGGAGGTTCTTCTGCTTCTTCGACTCAAACAGCTTGAAGGCATCGGGGCTACCAGGCCCAAAACGGACCTGGAGTGGGATGGGAAAAAATGCAGTGCTGGGTGTTTGACAGCGACGTACAGTCACATCTAGAGTGTTTCAAACTTGGATATTGTTTCGCTATTATAATCATGCAGTTTTCAAAATATCTACTCATAGTTGGCTGTGAGTGAACCACAAGTACAAAAAAAAATCTCATCCGTTAACTCTGACATCAGCTAGGACTCCTCTCAGGCTGTGATACCACGTTGCGGGAATATTTTCAGACTGCCCTACTCCCTCTTCAACAGATAAAAGAATGTTAGCCATTGCTAACTACAACCCCAATTCCAAAATAGTTTGGACAAAGTGTAAATTGCAAATAAAATCAAAATGCAATGACTTTCAAATCACAGCAGCCAGTATTTTATTCATACTATACTGAGAGGCATTAAAAACTCAAAGTGGTTTTCATCGCCTAATTTGAAAACTGATTGTTTTTCCTTTTGCTGATTGACACAATGACCATCAGGTATGGTAAGCATTGCAAAATGTCAAGTGTCTGGGTTCGAATCCTTTCTTGGTTTAACAGCTCATTATGATTATCTAAATGCAACAGAGTTCACTGGATCATGGTTGTGAATCACATTGGGAGAAATTATTTTGCTCATGAAAAGTTGAAGATCAGGGTCAATAAAAACACACATAAACAAAGTCACATCATTCCTACTTCAAATGCCACAAACAAACGAATCTTGAAAGAATCAAACATTTTGAATGTTGAATGACGGCCAGTCCCAAAGAAAAGATTCTGGACGCATTAATATCCATTAAATGACTGTATCCAGACTGAAGGGATGACAGATTGACCAGATGTGTCAGCTGTTGTCCCCGACAAAGTGCGTCATCTGTGACGCCACAAAAACACATTCCATAAAACGTCTTCTGCCATGTCCGATAATGCATAAGAACTGCGGAATTGACTTCCAATGTAACGATAACAGTGAGAGCAAGTCTTACAACCAAAAGCAGCTTCCCGAGACTGTGTTTTGCAGCTACATTTACCACTACTTTAAACAGTATATTTTATTGTGCATTTTTAATGCCTCTCAGTATAGGACAGAGATATCATTGCAAATGTTGAAAATCAGAAATTTTATAATTTTATCCTCAAAATGAGCTCGTTTCAAATTTGATGGCTGCTACAGGTTTCAAAAAAGTTGGCACAGGGGCCTGTTTACCATGGTGGAGCATCCCCTCTTTTTTTAGCACAGAATGGAGGCGCCTGGGCATTGAGGAGACAAGTTTCTTGAGTTTAGCCTTTGGAATTTGATCCCACTCTTGTTTAATACAGGCTTCCAGCTGCTGGAGAGTTTTGGGTCTCCTTTGACGGACATTTGGTTTTATTATGCACTAATTGTTCTCAATCACTGAAAGATCAGGACTGCAGGCAGGTCAGTTCAGCACACAGACTCTTCTTCTACGAAGCCATGCTGTTGTAATAGCTGCAGTATGTGGTTTTGCATTGTCCCGCTAAATTAGACATGGCCCTCCCTGGAATAGATGTTGTCTGGAGGGGAGCATGTGTTGCTCTAAAACCTTTATATACCTTTCAGCATTCATGGTGCTTTTTAAAACATGCAAGTGTCCCACACCGTATGAACTAACGCATTCCCATACCATCAGAGATGCTGGCTTTTTAACTGACGCTGATAACAGGAGGGATGGTCTTTTTCCTCTTTAGCCCGGAGGACACAACACCCATTATTTCCAACAAGAATGTCAAATTTGGACTCATCTGACCACAGGACACTTTTTTTTGTATGATAGAGTTTTAGGTGGCATCTGTGGATGGCACAGTGGACTGTGTTTACAGACAGTGGTTTCTTGAAGTATTCTTGGGCCCATTTAGTAAGGTCAATGACAGAATCATGACGGTGAGTGATGCAGTGGCGTCTGAGGGCCCGAAGATCACGGGCATCCAGTAAAGGTCTTCGGCCTTGTCCCTTACGCCAGTGTTTCCCAACCCTGTTCCTGGAGTACCCCTGCCCCGCAAATCTCAGATGTCTCCTTGATTTAACACACCCAGATCAGGTCATTAGGTACTCCACTCATGAGCTGATCAGCTGAATCAGGTGTATTAAATCAGTGAGGCCCAACCCTGCTCCTGCAGTACCCCTTTCATGCACATTTTAACACACCTAACTTAACACACCTGATTCACCTGATCAGGTCATTAGTGGAGTACCTAATGACCTGTTCTGGGTCTGTTAAATCAAGGAGACGTCTGAAATATGCAGGGCAGGGGTACTCCAGGAACAGGGCTGGGAAACACTGCCTTCCGCACAGAGGTTTTTCCAGTTTCTCTGAATCTTTTGATGATGTTATGCTCTATCGATGATGAGACCTGCAAAGACTTTGCAATTTGACGTTGAGTAACATTGTTTTTAAAGTATTCCACAATTTTTTTCACACAAGCCTTCACCAGTTAGAGAGCCTCTGGCCATCTTTACTTCTGAGAGACTCAGCCTCTCTAAGACATCCCTTTTACAGCCAGTCATGTTACACACCTTACACCAGTTAACTTAATTACTTGCTAAATATTCTTTCAGCTGATTCTCTTATATATTAATTGCTTTTTCAGCCCCCTTTTTTTTTTGCTTGTGTCCCAACTTTTTAGAGATCTGTTGCAGCAAGAAAATTTGAAGTAAGCTCATTTTGTGGATAAAAATTTAAAATGTCTTAGTTTCTACATTTGCAATGTTATCTATGTTCTATTGTAAATAACATATTGTCTCATGTGATCTGAAAGTCATTGCATTTTGATTTTATTCACAATGTACACTTCGTCCCAACCATTTCAGAATTGGGGTTGTAATAAAATGAAGCCAGGTAACTCCAACAGCCAACTCTGGACACAGCCCTCAACTTTGCATATCTTCGGCTTGTGAAAACATTTTTAACATTTGTAAGGATGTGGAATTCAATCACTATAATGTTCAGCTGTCTTTCATTGCATGGTGACTTTAATGCAGCCGCAATGATTCCCAAGAGTCATTCAACACAGCCATTTTATTTCCTTATGCTCCAAATCTAAGGCTTGCATAGAGTGAATGTCAATGCCACAAAAAGCATCCACTGGTTCTCTTGTATCAGCTCATCACTTACCTTGTTTTTAACCAAAAGAATGTGAACAGTAAGGGGTGGGGGGGAGAGAAGACCAGTGGAGTAAAAGTGGGTTTGTTTTCAAGCACTGGGATGCACCTCTAGGTCTCCAATCATTGATTTAAAAAAAATGCCAGTCAGCCCCATTTGCTTTCATGATATCCCCCCAAAAATCACAACAACTAACTGTCAGTGAGCCTATTCACAAATTTAACATATAAAATATCCCATCCTAACCTACTGAAAATCTTCTCACCTGCTGCTCTTTCAGGAATGAGACCACATCATTTCTTCTCTCAGGTCTGGTCATGACGGCATGGGTAGGGACTTTGGCCAGATGGCACTTAAGGTACTCGGAGACGGGAGAGCGGCCAGAGCCAGTGGGGCAAAGCAACTCAAAGTCGTCAGATTGAAGGCCAGTTGCCCAGGAGGGGCCTTGTCCTTAAACAGAGGGACAGGAAAGTGTTTCCAGTGCCAGGCTGAAATCAAACTATGTTCATAATCACCCCCCCAGAGCAAACATACAGTACAGTGCTGGGATTAAGTATTTTCCCCCCCTTCCCAATTTCTTCTGTTTTTCCACGTCACCCTTAAATGTTTCAAATCATCAAACCAATTTTAATAGTAGGCTACTCTAACGAAAGTTACCACAAAATTCAGTTTTGAAATGATGATTTCATTTGTTGAACGAAAAAAGTCGCGCTACCCGAACTGCCTCATTTTCAACTAACACAGATGTCATTGCAGTTTTTGCCACTAAGGGTGGGTGGCTCAACCAGTTATTAGGTTTGGGGGGGTGGGGAAGTTATTTTTTCTCATGTGTGATATAGGTTTGGAATAACTTTTTTGCCTTCAATAACTGAAATGATCACTAATAAGCTGGATTTGGTGTCAACTCGCATTGTCTTCATCTTATGTTTAAAACACTTTCATGGTCTGAAGTATGAAAAAAGAAGCAAATATATAAGACATTTGGTAAGGGGCAAATAATTTTTCACAGAACTGTACAAGTATCCATCCAGTTGTATGTGCACACAATACATAGGCTAACATTTAAATCCTGGCAAATTAGACCACCTCCTGGCAAACCGGAAATGGTTTGCCTACAAACACGGTAATATTACCGTATAATCCCATACTATGACTGCCTGAAATTTCCATCATTTGCTTTTTAGGGCTGTTTAAAGAAAAAAAAAAAAAAACACAGACACATCCAAACACGCACAATGGCAAAATGCGGGATTTGTTTCTACAAAATGACCTTTACTAACCATCTGTGTTTTCCACAACAGTGGTGTGCTTCACAAAGGCAACATCTCCACCACCCTCTACCAAACATCTGTATTGGGGAAAGAGGAGAGTGAGGCATTAAATTTGAGAAATAGGATCTTAAAACTGTTTTAAAGTCTTCTTTTGGCGCATTTAATCAAGCACAAATGTGTATCAGAATACCCCATCAGTATTCTGACCCTGTCCCCTAAACAAAATAACATGTATAGAGCCAAAAATCAGACATTGTGTCCCAGTCAAAATACCTAAAGATACCTCAGCATACCTCACACTCGTGAACTTATTAACATGAAGCACAGGTACATAACAAACAACTTATAGCTATACATTTCGTTGCTCCTCCATAACCTTGAGCCTGCCAAACTCACTAAGGTTTCCTCGGCTCATGCCTGTGGCTGGATAACTTGATGCTCCCTCAAGCCTTACTAGGTCAGGGCCACCCCACTTGCTGCAGTGACATCACAACTGTAGGCCCCAGCATGGCCACACCCAATGGGCCATACCTGAAGGCCCCTGTATAGCCAAAGTACTGCTCGTCAGTGCTGGCCTGGCATCGGTCTCTGACTCTCCTGGCAGAGCTGTCTCCCACACACAGAGCACAGAGGGAGGAATCTGGATCCGCGCCCGGTGCACAGCTCTCGTCGAAGAACGTTTCTGTTCCATGTTAAAACATGGCAGATCCAGAGACAGAAAACAACAGTGAGACACGAAACCCAAACATCAGCGAGGACTCACATGCTAAGCACACTGCACATATCTGTTGCATGCTTATGCACATCATATGATTGTACTTTACCCTGAAATGTCCAAGCTCTCAACACCAAGAATACTATGGAAGTACCTGGATATCTAACTATAACCCGGCTTGGTTTCATACTTGATGGCTTGCCTTCCATACAGTCTTCTAGCCAATAAATATTGACGTTCACAGGGGTTTTTTTTTAGTCCCCTTCATTCTCTATCCTTCATTCTCTACCGCATTACCGCATAAACGCATTGCCATGCTTGAATTTTAACGGGAACCAGGGTTTTTGTCTTTTTCGCATTTTATTATTATCGAAGGGCTCTTCTGATTAAACACACTGTAAATACCCCATCTTTGTATTGTCCTCCGGTTGCGGTGCCTTGATCAGCTGCTTAAAGTTTAACTGCTTGTTTGAGTGCTTAGCGCCAGATTGTTGGGGGAGATACCGTGTTTAGTTTGCTCACAAAGTAAACAATTTATTTATTCGGTCCGTTTTAATTAAAGGGGACCAGGGCTTTACTCTTTTCTAGGTTACCCTAGGTTGTATTTGTGGCCAGCCAGCTAGATAGTTACTGTTTGCATTTTTGGCCAGGGATCTGAAATTTAGTATTTCGTTAGAAGGGCAGCAGTCACTTGAGTCGTCCATTCGGTTAGGTTGGAATATAAACGTAAAGGTTTACCGGAGTGCTCCGCCTCCTCCCTCCTCCAGTTTCTCCTGGGCGTTGTAGTCAGTCTGTCTCATCTGGGTTCTCAGCTAAGCCCTATGATATTTTTAGGTTAGTATATTAATTGTACCGGTACTAGATAAACTCAAGTCGGCTTATTAGGAGAATAGGAGTGCTTATTATCAATACAGTTTTCTCAATTTGGTATTTCATTTCTGTTAACTGAAACTAAGCCCCCGTTAAAAGAGGCTTATTATCCATTTAGCTACATAGTTTCCCCACGGTTTCTATTGAGACTGCTGCATAGGGCTTCTCAGGTTAATAAATTAATAAACTGTTGTTCCTGAGCTTCTGTCTCAGCATTAGTATTTTTCTTTTATCTAGGGTGAGCGAGGTCATTAGGTAGGGGGTTCAAAATGTGGCCAAAACTGTGATGCATGGTTGCAAGATGATCGCACTTTTGGAGATTTCCAGGGTGGGTTTGTCTGCCACCAGTGCCAGCTAATTGAGCATCTGGAGAGCAAGATCCTTGATCTTCAGGGCCAGTTGGCGGCACAACATAGTTCGCAATCAGTAGAGTTCCTAGAGGAGCTAAGTAGTATGTTGTTTAGAGAAATGGTGTATACGCCAAAGCAAGGTGGTGCGGGGACCCCAGAGCAGGCAGGGAGAGAAAGTTGGATGACGGTAGGACGTCAGTGTAGGAAAGGGCATGCACGCCGTACAGCGACAGCGCCTCCAGTGGTTGAGGTGTCCAACCGATTCCAGCCCTTGCAGGAACTCGACTTGGCCCCCGACCCTGAGAGTGAGGGGACTGATAAGCAGCAGGGCACCCTGCTGGCCTCTACCTCTCAGAAAAGAGAGTTAGTGATAGTGGGGGACTCAATATTTAGAGTAATAGACCGTTTAATCTGTTCGCGCGACAAGGAGTCTCGTACAGTGTGTTGTCTGCCTGGTGCCCAGGTAGGAGACCTCCTGGAGCGTTCGAACAAGCTCATGGCCAGAGCGGGGAGGGATCCAGTTGTCATGATCCATGTTGGGACAAATGACATAGGCAAGGGCAGGTTTGAGGTTCTGCAAGACAAATTTGTGGAATTGGCATAAAAGCTTAGGACCAGATCCTCCAAGGTAGTGTTCTCCGGGATTCTACCGGTACCACGTGCAAGCAGGGGGAAGCAGAATTCTATTTGGAGGTTTAACACGTGGCTACGAACCTGGTGTAGGAATGAGGGGTATAGGTTTATGGGGCACTGGAACTACTTCTGGGAGGGGGGTGACCTGTTCAAGCCGAATGGGCTACACCTGAACCAGAGAGGTACCTTTGCACTGGGTCAGTGTATGTTGAGGCTTGCACAGACTTATTTAAACTAGGGACTTGGGGGGCAGGGAGGTTAGAGAGTGTTACACAGAGGGAAATGCAGACTGCCCTGATGGAAGCTGACAGCATTACATGCACTATTGATAATATATTTTTAAAGCAACAAAGCGTAGTTAGGGGCTTGGAGCAGCGGGCACATGGGAAATCGAAGGGGAAGAGCGTTTATGATAACCTGAAATGTTTTAATCTAAATGCAAGAAGTACTAAAAATAAATTTTCAGAACATGAGGCCGTTATGATTAGTGAAGGCGATGACATAGTTGGGATTACAGAGACATGGCTTAGTGAAGAGGATGGAGATGAATATAATATAGAAGGTTATTAGCCCTTTAGGAGGGATAGATGCAACGGGCGAGGAGCCGGTGTACCACTCTATGTGAAAGAAAACATAAATGTACAGGAAATTCCTGAAATTGAACATTCCTTGCCCTGCAAAGCGATCTGGGTCAGGCTCATTGGCAAACATGAGACAGGTTTAAACATCGGTGAATGCTATCGATCACCAGCTTTGGACAGTACAGTCAATCAAATGCTCTTTAAGAGGATTACGCAAGCTTGTAGAGAAGGAGGGACTATTATTGTGAGAGAATTAAATGATCCTGGTATCGATTGGGAAATGGTGAAAGGACAGGGTAGGGGGAGGAGGAATTCTAGATGTTATAAATGATCATTTTTGGTGCAGTATTTTAATAAACCCACAAGAGAGAAGGCAATTTTAGACTTAGTGCTCTGTAATGACCCAGATAGAATTAGCAATGTTGAGGTACTGGAGCCAATTGGGAAAAGTGATCACTCTACTGTTAATTTTGAGGTTTCATGGGAAGTTAAAAAGATGTCTTCAAAAAAATTTTTTTCAATTTTAGGCGAGCAAACTTTGACAGGATGTGGTCATATCTGAGTGAAATAAAATGGGAGACACTCCTGGACTGCGAGTCTGTAAATGAGATGTGGGAAAGATTTAAGGGGGTTTTACTTGATTCACAATGCACATTCCTTACAAAGGTGTCCAAAAGTAAGCTGAAAAAGCAGAATCCTCAGTGGATGACCACAGCTATTTGTAGGAGTTTGAGGGAAAAGAGGAATCTTTACATGATGTGCATAAAGGATAACAATGAGATTGTTAAGGCTGAATACTGTAAAATGTGGGCTGTGGTCAAAAAAGAGCTGAGGAATGCTAGAAGACTGTATAAAATACAAACTGCAGAGGGGGCAAAAACTAACCCTAAGCGCTTCTTTCAGTACTGTAGCAGAGAAAGGAAAGTCAAAGAGCAGGTTAAGTGCATAAAGAATAAAAATGAATCGCTGCTATATGATAACAAGGATATTGCAGATACCTTAAACAGTTACTTTGTTGAGACTTTTACCTCAGAGCAGATCTTTATTCGGCCAGAGGGCATGTCCAATGCTCAAGATTATTTAGCTGATAATGAGGTTCGGGATAACAAAGTATTAGACAAGTTGCATAAACTAAAGGCAGATAAGGTGGCGGGTCCTGATGGATTATATCCTAGAGTGCTCAGGGAAGTTAGTGAGATCATCTTTAAGCTGCTATCCGCCATCTTTAGACAGTCTTTAGAAACTGCAGAAATGCCAAATGATTGGAAACAGGGCAATATAATACCAATATATAAGAAAGGGGGCCGTACTGAGTCAGGAAACTACAGGCCAGTCAGTTTAACTTGCATTGCGTGCAAAATATTGGAATCTATCATAAATAATGAGCTGGACTTAATTCTTGAATGCAACAATATCTTGAGGGATAGCCAACATGGTTTCCATAAGGGAAGGTCATGCCTGACAAACCTTCTGGAATTTTTTGAAGAGGCCCCCAGGACCTTTGACCAGAGCAGGGCTTATGAAATCATATACTTGGATTTTCAGAAAGCATTTGACACCGCATAAGAGACTAATTTTTAAAATGAGCTCCACTGGAGTTACAGGAGGCATTCTGAAGTGGATTCAAAACTGGTTGCAGGACAGAACACAAAGAGTGGTGGTCAGTGGTATCTCATCTGAGTTAGGTATGGTGGGGAGTGGCGTACCCCAGGGATCGGTGTTGGGATACCTGCTGCTCCTCATCTACATTAATGACCTTGATAGGAATATTGAGAGCAGATTAGTTACATTTGCAGTTGATTCTAAATTTGGAGGTTTGGCATAGTTTAGAGTCCCCTAAAGTGAGTCAGGATGATTTGGATAGAATCCAGAATGGGGCAGAAATGTGGCAAATGAAATTTAATGTTGCGAAATGTAAAGTTGTAAATGTAGGTAATAGAAACACTAGATGGGATTACTTCATGGGAGGTTTTAACCCTTTGATGCACAACATGGGTCTAAAGTGACCCGACTCAGTTTTTTTGTGCTGTATCTTTGCAATTAATTAATTTCATTACTTAGGATTCAGGTATTCCTCAATTAACTTGTTTTTGATCATAATTTATCCTTCTTGTACATTTTTCTTTTTTACATTTTGAATAAAAACACTTTTTATATCACTACCCCTCTAATGCGCAACATGGGTCTAAAATGACCCATATCCATTTCCCATGTTATTTCATGAACGGCTGAGTGTTTCTATGCTGAATGTTTAGAATTTATGTATTTTATCATTTACAAATCCAAGTAATCGGTAAATTTAATTGTTTTGTTTATTAAAAATAATCATATTCAGTGTTCTGTTCTTCCTTTATGAATAAGAACATCTTTTGACAGTCTACATGAAGTTTTCACACATGGGTCAGAAATGACCCACTTTGAAATTTGTGTTTGCAATCAGGAGCATATTTACTCTAACCTACTGTGGACAACTATTCGATATCTGAAACATGTAAGTCTCATTTACAATGATTATATTCTTACCTGACAAAAAAAATTTGATGTGATAACTGTGTATTATGGATTATTTTTAAGATAATTTGAAGACTAAGAAGCTCAATTTCTTGTCACAAAGGGAAACATTTTCCATAGGATACTGTTAGCTAGCTAGCTAGCTAGCGAGCTGTTGACATTTGATGAATTGTGAAATATAAGTATATGATAATTGATTAGGGTTTAAGCTACGTACAGCTTAAATTAATATAATTAGTCATACAGTCTATTGAATAAGTACATTAGACTACTTATGTCAGAGAGGAAAATAACTAGCCTATATTAACGAGCTAGTTAGACCTGTGAAAGATAACTGCTTCTAGCTAGCTAGACTTGTGAAACATAACTGTGTATATGATAGGGCCACAGGAATCTACTGCCGGACATAACATCTCTGTCAACATGGGAATCAAACCCACGATCTTAAGGTCAAGACAGAGCTGATCAGACAGACGCGTGACCATCTCTCACTGAGCTCTGATATGGAGGAGCTGTGACCACATTTAGTTTATCTGTGTGCTGGTGTTGTGTGAGTCTGTGTGTGTGTGTGTGTGTGTGTTAGTGTCACTTTAATCACATGAAGTTACCAGTGTGTGTTTGTGGTGTGGGAGTGTAGGAGATGAGTGTGCACATACGCCTCTACAGCTAGGCTGCCCCATGGCCCCTAATAATTTATAAGGTTTAAGTTACCTCAAAAAAACTACATTACTTGTCAGAGAGGAAAATAATTGTATTGTATTATAATAGTATATTGTAGCTAGCAAGCTATCTTAGCTAGGACACCAAAATAAAACTAAACTAGTGTGACAGTTGACAGATCCTAGAAATGCCTCAAGGTCATAATAAACCCTGGCTGTCCCACTATCAAGCTTGCCTCTGTATACTGATGAGAATATTTTGTGCTTTTGCTTTTCAAAAATCAGATCGTGGCCTTTCATCGATTAACTGCTGAAATGGTTGTGGAGATGCTGCATGAGGGACTAGATCAGGAAGATGAGGATGGAATTGGTCCTGATTCTGAGTCTGAAATCTCTGATGATGATGATGACCCAGCCTATGCGCCTCAGGTCACAAATAAGATTACAATTGTTAAACTATTGTATTCTGTGATCAGTTGTGATGTTTTATTTGGTCACAAATCAGATGGTACTTTGTACAATGTTAAAATATCAGCTCAACTGTTATCAGAGGTATGTGTCAACACTATGTTCATGTCTGTGTATGACAAATAAACACATTTCAAATATAAAATGTACAATTATTTGGCCCAAAGTACTCCTAAAGTGATTATTTACAGCAAATTATTGTTATAGTATGAATTAATTTCATTCAAAATCACACTTGGATAAATGGGTCATTTTTGACCCATGTATGTAAAGTTGGTGTAGTAATCCAAAATCTGTTTTTATTCCTAAAATAATAAAGGGACAATAGAAGCAGTGACCTTGTACTAACCAAAAACAAGATATTAAAAGAATAATTGGGACATTTAATTATGAAATAAATAGATTTCAAAAGATACAGCAAAGAAACATTCACCCAGCATGAAAACACATAGAAAATGAATGCGGGTCATTTTTGACCCATGTTGTGCATTAGAAGGGGTTTTCATATGTTGTGCATCAAAGGGTTAACTTGGAATGTGCTCCACACGAAAAAGATCTGGGAGTGATTGTTGACCAAACCCTCACAGGCTCTAGCCATTGTACCGTAGCACTTAAAAAAGCCTATAGGATGCTGGGATTCATTGCCAAAAGTATTGAGTACAAATCAAAGGAGGTGATGCTTCTTTTTTACAACACATTGGTCAGACCACATCTAGAGTATTGTGTACAGCTTTGGGGACCACATTTTAAGAAAGACAGAGGCTCTTGAGAAAGTTCAGAGAAGAGCCACTAAGCTAATTCTGGGTATAAAAGATGAAAGCTATGAGAAGAGGCTGAAGATCCTTAATCTTTTGTCTTAGGAAAAGGAGGCTTAGGAGTGATCTGATTGAGGTCTTTAATTATGTTAAGGGTTTAACAAAGTGAATCATGTAGGATTCCTTCAACTAAGTGTTGTTAGTGGAACTTGGGGTCACAAATGGAAACTGACCAAAGGTAAATTTTGCAGTGATATTTGGAAATATTTCTTCACCCAAAGAGTAATTTCGATGTGGAATAGCTTGCCTGACCATATTGTTGAGGCAGAGACCTTGGGAGTTTTCAAGAGCAGGCTTGATTTAAAGCTAGATACCATAGGGTCATTGAGAATCTGAAGTAATATATTCACAATAGTATAAAGAAACTGGCGAGCCTATTTGGGCTGAACGACCTGTTCTCACCATTCACGTTATTTTATGTTATGTTATGTTATTTTCATCCCCTGTAGGGTACATAAGGCTGAAGTCTAACTGAAAAAACACTAGCGCATCATACTATGCTTAAACCAGCACTACAAAGTCGGGGTGTCAACGTTTACAATTTTTTTCTACACATGTACACGGGACTAACCGACGTGTTCCCGGTTACACATTCGGAGATTTATGAGCTTTTTCTATTGCAGTTGCGCTGTGTAACCACAGAAAGTAAAATGTGTTGAAAATAAAATCCTCTATCATTTTGACAGATAGGAAAACATAGAAGTGAAAGCTGGAAAAAGGTTTAACCTTCTTTTTTAATTACTGTTTTAACTATTGCTCACTTTGTACATTTTTTTTTCTTATACTTAAAGTGCAAACTGCATCCCTCTCTTGCAACGGGAGCTGCGTCTGAATTTTAATATACGTCTCATAGTAAAAGTAATCTGGAATTGGCGAGAGAAAGCGACTCAAAAAGAAGCCAAAGTAAGCTGAAGTGAGAGGAAAAGACTTCACCTTTATATCCACAAAGTTAAAAAAGTACAGGCGGACTCGCACAAAATTCACTAGAATTGACGAAAAAAATGTGTTTTCTTCCTCCTCTTTAGACGCGAGAATGCGTGATCAGATAGCGAAAAGCCGACTGAACGCCAACCAACACTATAACTTACAACAACAGGCAACAATATAGGCTAAAATAACAAGCCAGTAATAGTTTTTGTTTTCAGCTGTACGACATTTGCACATGGAGAAGATGATGAGCGCAGCGCTCTTCACAAGTGCGCAGCCTATTCTTGATGTGGTGCGACACTGGCTGTGGCTGTGGGGGTTTTTTTATTTATTTTTTTTAATATCAAGATAACAATGCGCCCCATGCATCTGTATGCGGATAACTGCTCTAGTGGGAACATTTAAGTGTATTTTTAGTTAATGTTATTATCTGAAGCTTTCAGGCAACATTATCACCCCTAAAAATAGGCAACTATATGTATTGGTGAACGAGGAACGAGGAGGAAAAAATTAAGTACGGTTATTGATTTTTCTAAATGGTTATGATTTGTTATCCGTGTAACTTTTTACAAGTGTAGATGTTGACACCCCTACAACAAAAGGGCATTCAGTAAAAATACATTTCATGATATTTTATGAATATTCTCCAGACTTTTTTATCGAATACAAAAAGTTTTCTACCTGGTCTCAGGAGGACTGCACATGGAACCTGCTCTTACTCATGCTTGTACAAACGGAGTTAGATTCGCTGGCCTGGCAGTGAACCTCGCAGTATTGTTTCAGAACACAGAACCCCCACAGGTCCACCAGACTCACCAAAATCACACTCTCCAGTGGTGTTGTGGATAATGCCCAGGGGGATGTTCCAGCCTGCGGTGCGGCCAATCCCGGTGTGGCAGGACTTCTTTCCCCTCAGCTCATTCCATGTGAATCCTGTTCCCTTCTTCACAACTGCCACAGCAAAGTAAGAGGCCTCCACTGCAGTGGTGGAAGACATCAGGAGGGTGGAGACAGTGTAAGTGGTGTGGTGAGCTGGGCTGGGTAATGCACTACACACAAATCATTACTCAATACACGCTGTGGGTAGGACACTTACCGTTTCCTGAAGCACAGTTAGCTGTGAACAGACAAAACAAAGAAAGTTTTTTTCGTCAAAATTACTGTACATTTTAATCCTTCATTTAACCAGGGGAAATGCATGAAAAACACATTTCTTCTGTGGGACTCTTTGGGAGCAAGGCCAAATAAAGCAGCTAAATTTAGGGAGAGAGAAAGATGGAGAGGAAGAGACAGAGAGGGAGAGGGAGAGAGAACAGGGTTAAAGCTGCTGGGTTTTTTAATTTATATTTTTTTTTGTAGGTTAAAGGCCTTGTTCAAGCCCAGTCTCATCCCGGCGCGTCATATAATGGCGCTAACTGAAAAACCGTCAATATACAATGCGAAAGGAGGCTTTTGGCGTCCACACTTTACGCCAGTTTTAAACAAACCCTATCAAATAAGGACGGCAAAAGCCTCCTTTTTCGTTGTATATCGATGCTTGGTCAGGTAGCGTCATTTTATGATGAGTCGGGATGAGAATGTGTTGCTTGTTCAAGCACCTGACGGTGGCATTTAGGGACCAAAGCCACCCAGCTTCACTTGTCCTATGCCAGTTAGCATTGCAATGTACACACTGGACCAGTCAACCTACCTTATCACTGGGTTACCTGGATTAAGCATGAAAATGGCTGAAGAAAGTGTATGCATGCTCAGCAAGATGTAAGCACTGAGAGAGTGGACATAAACTTGGGGTTCTCTTGTTACGAGACACCCTGGCTGAGGTCCGGTACCTTCATTGTACTGCTCCGCCATGGCAGGCACCAGGCCGCAACCTCCTGCAGTATACACCTCCCCTCCATCCATCGACATGGCGTCTGCCTCATCACGCTGTGGGGGCAGGGCAAAACAGGAACACTTACATCACCACGCCTAATGTCTTCCAAAGCCTATTTAAACCTGCCCCTACTACTGAGGTTTCATTGACTCAAAACATTTGGTTTCAATACCCAGAATTCAACTGATCATTTGCGATAACTCAGACCTGAGTTGAAACTCAAGAGGTCGGGCAGCTACTTCCACTAGCCACTTCCACTGCCTTGCTGAAAATTTTGGCCAATCAGCAAGTCTAGGTGATCATAGCAAAAACAATCGAACAGAGGACATTTGCTGTTACTGAATCTGGACTTTTCATCTCTGACTCATTTTGTGGCAAACAGCTATCCTCCCATTAAACACAGGAGAATCCAGCACATGGAGCTTTCTCAATGCCGGTGTCAGACCCGTTTCCATCCTGCCTTGTACCAGAATCTTCCGTATGCACTCATCCACACTGGTGCCGCTCGTGCACTCAAGCTGGGTCTGGCGCAGTTCATCCTTAGAGCTAAGCCTCCAATCCATACACTTCTTTTTCTCCGCTGATCCCACAGCACACCACGTAACTGGTGATGGGCTCAGGTCTGGAGGGGGGAAACCAATAACCCGTAACTCTAAACAGATCTCATCCTCTTGCACTGACAAACGATGGGCTCTTACCTTCTGTTTGTGTATCCACGTGGAAATGTGCGAGTGTGATAGAGTGCATGAACATGCTCATCTTGTGTGTGTTCGCGCATGTGGGGATGCACTCTGTCATTTTGACTGAGGTTACTATGGTTGCAATTATGATTTGTAACTTTTTTCAATCAGGTATTACAGTATATGGCTGGGCTAGAAAAAAAACTTTGCACCCATCTAGGTACTTTTCAGACATGACAAGACACCTCAAATCTTTGTGTGTTGGAACATACATTCATGCTTTTATAAGTTCAAGAATTATGGCGTTTGTGAGATCGTGCATACCCCTGTGCAAGTGCCTGCCTGTAAGTGCTTTCAGATGGCTACTCACCCCCATAGACTGAGCGAACTATACTCAAGTATTCTCCTCCCAAGTAGGTGAACATGTCTGATGTTTCAGGAAGTCGGACGAGGCTGACAGCTGAGTCTTTGAACATCAGATTCTTGGATCCATAGGTCTCAGATGAGAACAATGGAAACTCTGCCTGTATACGACAAAGTTGAAAATTACCAACTTACCACCCAGTACTGTTACGGTAGCTCGACTGTTTCTTTTCTCACTACTGATAACGCATTCTCTCCATTTCTCCTTAACAGGGGCACGGAATCAAAAGTACATAAGTTGATTCACACTGTCATATGAAAATTTTGTATTGTGACTACAAACTGATGTGATCTTGTAACGGTCTTGAAAAGCTGTACCATTGCGTGCATGAGGAGTTCCCAGATTTCTTGTGCCACTCCGGGGTTCTTGCGACTGACGACGGCGTGGGCGGGCACTCTGGTCAGGTGACAGGAGGCATAATCGCTAATGTCCCTTCGGCTGCCGTCGCGACACAGCAGCTTAAAATTAGCGCTCTCCTCAGCTGCGAATGTAACATTTTGCACTATAACTTTCATGTAGTCAAGCTCTGTTGCTAGAAATGATATATCGCGACATTTAGCGACAGTAACTGCATACCATTTGAACCAGGAAATGTTCCGCGTTTGTTTATACAAAATTCAGCATACATCATTTAGGATAAGATTGTCTATCATATACATGTAATGTTGGATAGCAAAAAAGTTTGTATGTCTGCTATAATGGTGTGCCACAGTACAGGACATGTCCCAATTGGGCAGCAACACTCACCTGGCACAGTGGTGTGCTTTACGAAGGCTACTTCACCTCCTCCTTCCTTCAAGCACCTGAGAGTTCAAAGAGACAATGAGGGGTAATGGATGGCTCTCAGGGGAAGAACTATCCTCTAGTTAAGGCAGATTATACCAAGCATTATAAATCTTTCCTTCTGTCTGATAACGGTTAAAAGTTACAAGATTGAAAGAGTTGCAACACGAGAGTTCCAGAAAATCTGATCGTGGACCCATTTGGTTTTCATCACGTCTTTGGGCACCGTTTCAAAGTGACTGAGTTATGTCTTCCTGTTCACACTCTTTGAACCATATTTTTTACACCCAAAATTAATACAGTGCTTAACAAATTTATAAGACCACCATCCAATGTAAGGTTTGTGCCACATTTGCCCTAAATTAACAGTGTTGGTAATTACCAAAATGTATCTGTAATGGTTAATCCACCAGTATGTGCAATTTCTTTCATTTAAATTATATTTTTAAAGCTAAAATATAATTATTGTTGTTATCCATGAATTTTCAAATTTCTTTTTTACAAGAAAGCAGAAAAAATTGTTTAACACATTATTATTTTTTGATAAAGAAGCCAAATAACAGCTATGTACATTCCTGAACATAAAAATTAGTTTTTGTGGTTGAATACAAGAATGCAAGCTGTTATCAGGCCAAAGGAGGCCATACAAAAAAGTTTTTTTGGTTTTTATTTGTGAATAAGGACTCTTTCAGTTGCCAAAGAAACTGAAAAGAAATAACAATATAAGTTTTAGTTTTTAAAACGGAAATGGGTCTGACACCAAAGATTAATGGAATAGGTCAAACCACTCTTGAGATACAATGTTGAGAAGGTATTTGTAAGGGGTAAAATGGTTGTAATGACTTTGAAAATATTGCCAAGGTCCTCGGCGGCGTCATATTTCCACTTCAAACAAGCAAGGCTAAAACATTGACAAAGGTGCAAAGATAACTGGATGAATGTATGAACACAGGGAGTGATGGCAGAGGAAAGGGACAGGAGCAGAGCGTTCTGTTGAGGTGAGCAGGTCAAGTCCTCGTGCGGAGCTGAGGTGGAGTGCGAGCGGAGGGGGAATTTGGGGTTGGTGCTCACCGAAAGGCCCCATCGTAGCCATAGTAGGGCTCGTCCTGTGAACGATTGCAGTTGCCCTTGCAGAGTTGGCACAGTCCAGTCTGCAGATCCGCTCCGGGCACACAGCTCGCGGAGAAGAAGTCAGATACGGCTGTGGAAAGAACCTTTCAGCTCACTGAATTAAGCTGCGGACAGGAAACGATCTCCCATGGACAGAAACTGATCATAAAAGTGAATACCCTCATTATCCCGACCATTCACAACTGAGCGTCAGCACTGACCCGATATACATACACATTTATCCATGTCATAAAACATATAAGGTTAACAATTGGAACATCATTAATAGCAGCTGGGGTATGATGCCCACCATGAGGATATAGCATTACCAACTAGTTTATGTTATATATGTAGCATTTATACCCAAGACTTTTCCATAAATCAAAGAACATGCACATGAGTAGTATTTGCGTGCTCTAAATTTCAATGCACATACACATTTGTAATCAAATGTAAATATGTCGAGAAATAACATTTAACAGCTGTCCAATGACACAATGTGCATAGTTCTCACCTTCCTCAATGGATTGTCCTCCAGTTGGATTCCATTGGATTTGGCCCAGAGCCAATAGGGTGCCGATAGGAATGACCCAGCCGGCAGACTTCCAAAGGCCTGTGTGACACGATTTCCTCCCCCTCAGCTCATTAAATCCAAAGCCACTCCCCCTCTTCACCATAGCAACAGCAAAGTAGCAAGTGTTGGATTCTGCAGAGGCACAAGAAAGACCACTAACTTTCACACTCCTCCAATTACCAACAGGTGGCAGATCATTATCTCAGCACTTATAACAGCCAGAACCTTTGCCATAATCCTCAGCGATGATTGGGTGAAGGTCATTTTCAGGGAGGCCAGCTCTGTAGATGTCTCCTCCATCCAAGGTGATGGCATCTGCTTCCTCATTCTAAAACAGAGGCGATAGATTGCTTAGAAATAACGTCTTTGCAATTTAAATTCATCAAGTTGCAGTGAGTGATTTACAAACATGTCATCTCAACATGATAGTTTTGAATCATTCCATGACAAGATTTGTTTCCAATGAGGCAACAAAAACAACTTGTTTCACAGCAGTCCCCAGCTCTCAAATTTCAATATATCTCCCACATAGAAAATTAGGGTGGCCCACAGTAAAGTTACCATGGGTGATCACCAATTCCCTGCTGGGAGAAATAAGTTAACTGCCCTAAGTTTTCAAGTGTCCCTCATCCATTGTATGTTGGGATAGACTCTAGGCCCTCTCAACCATAATATTTTCCCCATAAGCAGACATAAGCTGAAGTGAACTCAAAATATATGTGTGAGTGTGTGTTTGCGTGTGTGATTGTCAGCAGGATTACTCAAAAACTATTGAACAGTCTACCGTGAAATTTTATGGGCGGTTGGACAGTATGAAGAGGAAGCGGTGAGTACATTTCCAGACCAATCCAGATACAAATCAGTATTCTGCAACTGATTTTAAATGCAAGTGGATGAAAAACTGCTGGCAGAAGTATGCGGTCTCTGTGAGCCCTCTAGTTTGGAAAAAATCCACAATGTCTACAATTAGTTGCGTTTTCAGTGCAGTTAAAAAGCGTTTTCCCCTTTTCCAATTTCTTATAGTTTTCCAATTCGTCGCACTTAAATGTTTAAGATCATCAAACTTATTTCAATATTAAACATAGATTTCCTAAGTAAACACAAAATGCAGTTTTTATATGATTTCATTTTTGCAGAAAAAATTCCCCAACCCTAGTAGGCCTGATGTGAAAAAGCAATTGTCCTATTAGTTACTAAATCAACCAACTGAACAAAAATAATTGATAATGGGGTTCAATTAGTATAAACATGCAAAGGCATGATTACTGCCAGCCATATTGAATCTAAACACCACTTAAATAGAACCTGTCCAGCAGTGTAAAGAAGGCAAAAAGCACCACATGATGCTGCAATCCAAAGATATCTCAGGCACAATTGGGTTATGCAGTAGAACAATAATCTTAAGCTCACAAACATCTGATTGAGATGCTGTGGCATGACTTACACAGGCAGTTCATGCTTCAAAGCGCTCCAATGTAGCTACATTAAAAGAATTATGTAAATAAGAGTAGGCCAAAATTCATCCACAGAGGTGTAAGACTCGTTGCCCGTTATTGCAAATGCTTGATTGCTGTCGAGGCAGCCAAGGGTGGCACGAACAGATAGAAGGTTTATGGAGGGAATTATTTAATTGCGAGTGAAATTTAATTACGAGCTTTCACAAAATTATCATTTCAAAGCTGCATTTTGTGTTTATTCACGTTGTCTTTGTTGTATATGTAATTAAATTATCTGAAACATTTTAAATCAAAATAGAAAAGGTAGCCCGCACACTGCTACCTTTTCTATTTTGAAGAATTCTATTCAGCCTTAAGCACCTGCATAAATCCTAGGCAGCCTAGTACCTAAGAGCGCAAACTTTCTTTATTCCTCCACGTGTAAAATCAACAAATAAGAATACTAGAAGGAATCGGGAAGGGGGCAAATACTTTTTCACAGCAGTGTGAAAGGTTGGTATCGGAAAGGAGAATTTCTCTTGGTAAAATCATCTGAGAGTTCATCTCCAAAAACAAATGTATCAACCATCACCCATGTAAGATTGTGACTTAAATTTGAAAGCAAACGACGACTCTAGGAATAGTTGTGTTTATAACAAAACTTCACTGAGAGATGGGCAGACAGAAAGACGGACAGCACCTTACCATGATACACTTATCTTTACTGATGATGGGTGAATAATAAAAACTCGAGACCTTCTCACTGAATTTTTGGTCAGTACATAGAATCCTGCTGCCTCTTACCCCAGATGGACTGCATACCAGTCCAATCCCTACTTGTCTAGTTCACAAGACTATACAGTGGCTTGCTTGCAGGGTCAAGCCCGGACTTACCTTGATAGCTCGAATGCAAGCGTCGACCCCGTCTTTCTGAACACAGCTGATGTGGGAAACAGATCTTTGGAGAGCTTCGCACTTCCTGTTCTCTGGTGCAGATATTGTGCACCATCTCACATGGTCCCCAAGTACACCGGGCAGCACAAGCCCTGAGTGGGTGAAGGTCTCTCAAATGACTACATTAAAACAGTTACTGACGCAAAGTTATTTACTTGTACTACCAGGGCTGTTGTGTTGTCAAAGTCTTTTTCAAATTCAGTCTATTTCATTTTTTACCTCAATTAGATAGACCAAGCAATTTCATATCATTTGATGAATGACAAAATGTGAAAGGAAATAACATAATAGAGCTGAAAGACCTAGAATAAAAATGTGCGCAGATGAACCCTATATGTGGAGTGCACTACAAATTGGGAAATCACGCTTGAACATTCTAATGTCTATGTGCCAATTACAACTATTGCTAATTATTAGTAATAGAGTGCAGTGGATACTGGAACACGGACAGTTTTTACGAAAACGTCTGAAAAACATATATATCATACAATTGCAGTCCATGTTTGACCTCCACCCACAGATGTAATTTAATAATCATGGCCAGGCAAGGGCACATGTAGTACATTACATAAAATTAGCAGACGCTTTTATCCAAAGCGACTTACAGGAAGTGCATACTGTTAGGTCACTATCACTGTAGCCCAACAGACTGGACAAGTTACAATTCACATCAAGCATTAGTCACCTGAAGTCATGAACATGTGGAGCAAAGACTATACAGAAGGCAGGAGCTCACAAAAGAAAAGAAGCAAAGCACATGAAGACAAACATTAGAGCAGAGAGATTTTTTTTTTCATCTTTAAATAAAGCGGGGGCAGGGGAGAAATCTGGTCAGAAACTGTCTAAACAAGTGAGTCTTCAGGTTAAGGCAGAAGAGTGGCAGAGATGGAGCGGGACAATACCAATGCATCCAAGCAGGAGCGCTGGGAGTCTAGTCTTCATGGTGCCTGGTTGGGATGATTGTCGTCTGTAGGTTGGATCCTCAGAACTCTACTGCAGTCTCAGTGAATGCAGTGGGTTTTTATAGGGAGCCTGTGTTCACCCGATGTGGGTGGAGTAGGGCTACTTTCTCAATACCCGTCACACAGGTTTTCAGAAATTGGCAAACAAGTTTTTGGTAACCACGTTTTGGTGAGCATAGATTACATTTCCTTAAGTTCCAACACAGTGCTGAATTGTTTAGATGTCCTTGGTCCCAGTTGCCTGCGAGTTAGTCATGCAAAGATAACAATAAACTGACCAACCAAAAATACAATTTTTTGTCTTTGGGAAACTTCAGATAGAGTAAACCTCAGTGCTGAATTTTTTTTTTTTACACTTCAGGAACTGGAAAAAGCTAAATATTTCAGAGTCAGCTAATGTCAAGCAGAGAGCCCCATTTTATACCCCAAACATCACTGCAAGCACGAGCAACATACACACGATCAGTCTACAGATAAAGGCCCAGTAAGAGGACTGAATGCGGCCTCCATTTTGTTTTACTGATGTCAATTCCTCTGACAGAGCCACATCAAAAGGCCACACAGGGCTTTATCACTGAAGACACTGTAACTACATGAATTATTTAGCTCAACAAAGGGCTGTAGTGTGACGTACAGTTCAGGGACCACACGCGAGACACAGAAATCCAAAACGTATGCCTTTATTGGAGTCCGAGTCAAAGCCAAAAAACACAGGAATTGCTAAGCCACAATACGAAATCCAAGAACAGTGTCGTCTAGACAGGTAGGGGTCAGAACCAGTAAGACAGATGAGGAGAGGTACAAAAACTATAGGTAAAAAGTCGTAGTCGATGGACAAAGCCAAGGGTCATACACAGGGCATTCAAACACAGAAATCGTGGTCATACAAAAACAATACAAAAATGGCAATGGCAAGAATCAAGGTCGGACAATCCAGTAGAAGAGAAACAATATTCAATGGCATACAAGGCGCTCTGCACAAAGAAGTATTGATCAACGTTCTGACAAGAGCTATGATTGAAAAGACTGCTAATATACACACAGGGAAGGTCACATGCTATACAGGAATCATGTGTAGAGAATCAGACTAATTACAATGGGAGAATCACATGAGGGAAGCCCTAACCACAAAAACTGGCGAAAGACAAAATACGAACGGGAATCACACAAACAGGCTATGACATTTAAACCGCTCCGGTCCAGGTGTTCTACGTGCAAAGATAACGCGCACAGGAGAGTGATTAAGCGCGTGCGAGAGATCTCGCTGAAGTTGAGGAGAGGACAGAGACAGGCTGAGGGGCGGAGCATATAACAGGGTGATTGCGGAAAGGGAATTAGTCTATATTAGTAGCGGTGCAACTTTACATATTAAACTAGAGTGCTCATTAGTAAGTTAGTAATCTTAAATACATGGATTAGTTGTGTTAGTAGACTATGACACAAAATACAAATGTTAGTCTTGTTAGTAATCAGAACAGAAAGGCAAAGGGAGAAAACGAGACTCAAAGGAATATTTTAAACACCGGAATTCATTTAAATCACCGGAAGTCAGTGGGTACGCAGGCAGGGAAAACAGACTGAACCAACTAGATCACAAAACAGGGGAGACAAGTGCAATGGAACTGAGAAATGGAATGAACCAAAAACCTGAGTATGACAATAACCAAAAAGAATAAATAAAAGACAAAATCATGAACACAGAACCTGAACATAAACATGTCCAAAAACCATAACCATGACATGTAGTACTTTGTGGTTCAGAAAAACAGGTTTCATCAAGAATGTCACTTGCGACCTTTTGTTATTCATAGGACGACATGGTCCCAGACACTGCGACAAACAAATGAATTTGCCCATACACTGCTTTGAATCACTGTCCGGTGCTACACTGTGCTTTGCCACAGTGGCTCTGCCAATGAAAAACCATGAAAATAAAGGTACTGTAGCTTCAGCTTTCTGTATCTACCACTAAATTGTCCAATGAAAATATACCTTTTTTTTTCTCAGCATCCTGCATTTAGAGTATTAAAAACATCCTGGATAGGGGTAGGTAGCTCAAACAATGAAAATGAGCCCTGTTTCCTGAGTAACTTTATACAGGGTCAGTCCATTTCTGAGCATCCAGACCCTCCCAGATGACCCCCTCAGACATTTCTCAAAAAATTGGGATGATGTTCAGCCTAGTTAATTTTATGTGAATTTTTCAATAGACGCACCATATTGGCCATTTAAACGCACCATCGTACATCATAAAATGTGATAGATTTGTTGAAAGTATGAGTATTAAGTAATGTTCAGTTCATCATGTTAAAACTTGAACAAATAATGAAATCTTGAGATCTGCAATTTGAGGTAAGTGAAGTGTGATGACTTAATCCATAATTCGTCTGAACTCGTTTTGGTATTGCATAATGATGACCAGTATAAAAGAGCTCCAATGATCAGATTATCAGAATCACTCAAACCACGGAGGGTAAGAAGGATTTACCACAGTGTGACTTGGGCACCAAATTGGGTGATGAATGTTACAATACACAGATGGCAAGAAAGCAATGAGGATCGAGAATTGCTCGCCTGGAGATCTGGAGTTATGCTTGAGGAAATTGAGCAAATTTATTTTCATCATGAGAAGATGTTTTTATCTTGGTTCATGAGTGAACAGCGTACATGTGCAGATCCAAGAAAAATTCATCCCAAACAGATTTCACGTAAGTGTAATTTCCATGTTTTGCTGTAGCAATTGTATAAGTAGCAATGTAAGTCATTTTTGCTAACATTGGTAACTATCTAGTTTAAATTCCCAGTGCACGGTGGCACAGTGGTTAGCACTACTGCCTCACAGCAAGAAATCATCGGTTTGAATCCAGCCTGGGCCTTTCTGTGTAGAGTTTGAATGTTCTTCTCGTGTTCGCGTGGGTTTCCTCCGGGTACTCCGGTTTCCCCCACCCACAAAATATGCAACATAGGAACACTCCTATCAGTACCCCTGACCAAGGAACTGGCTTTAGAACTGGAGTTGGTCCCCGGGCGCTGCTCTGTGGCTGCCCGCTGCTCCTATTTATAGGATGGGTCAAATGCAGAGGATGAATTACCCCACGGGGTTCAATAAAAATTTATCTCAAAATGAGGCTCAGTGGTGTGTGTGGCCTCCACGTGCCTGTATGACCTCCCTACAATGCCTGGGCATACTCCTGATGAGGTGGCAGATGGTCTCCTGAGGGATCTCCTCCCTGGACTAAAGCATCCGCCAACTCCTGGAGAGTCTGTGGTGCAACGTGGCGTCAGTGGATGGAGTGAGACATGATGTCCCAGATGTGCTCAATTGGATTCAGGTCTGGGGAACGGGCGGGCCAGTCCATAGCATCAATGGCTTTGTCTTGCAGGAACTGCTGACACACTCCAGCCACATGAAGTCTAGCATTGTCTTGCATTAGGAGGAATCCAGGGCCAACTGCACCAGCATATGGTCTCACAAGGGGTCTGAGGATCTCATCTCGGTACCTAATGGCAGTCAGGCTACCTCTGGCGAGCACATGGAGGGCTGTGCGGCCCCCCAAAGAAATGCCACCCGACACCATAACTGACCCTCTGCCAAACCGGTCATGCTGGAGGAGGTTACAGGCAGCAGAACATTCTCCACGGCATCTCCAGACTATCACGTCAGTCACATGTGCTCAGTGTGAACCTGCTTTCATCTGTGAAGAGCACAGGGCACCAGTGGCGAATTTTCCAATCTTGGTGTTCTGTGACAAATGCCAAACGTCCTGCACGATGTTGGGCGGTAAGCACAACCCCCACCTGTGGACGTCAGGCCCTCATACCATCCTCATGAAGTCAGTTTCTGACCATTTGAGCAGGCACATGCACAATTGTGGCCTGCTGGAGGTCATTTTGCAGGGCTCTGCCAGTGCTCCTCCTGTTCCTCCTTGCACAAAGGCAGAGGTAGTGGTCCTGCTGCTGGGTTGTTGCCCTCCTACGGCCTCCTCCACAACTCCTGATGTACTGGCCTGTCTCCTGGTAGGGCCTCCATGCTCTGGACACTACGCTGACAGACACAGCAAACCTTCTTGACACAGCTCGCATTGATGTGCCATCCTGGATGAGCTGCACTACCTGAGCCACTTGTGTGGGTTGTGAAGTCCGTCTCATGCTACCACTAGAGTGAAAGCACCGCCAGCATTCAAAAGTGACCAAAACATCAGCCAGAAAGCATAGGAACAGAGTGGTCTGTGGTCACCACCTGCAAAACCACTCCTTAATTGGGGGTGTCTTGCGAATTGCCTATAATTTCCACCTGTTGTCTATTCCATTTGCACAACAGCATGTGAAATTGATTGTCAATCAGTGTTGCTGATTGGACAGTTTGATTTCACAGAAGTGTGATTGACTTGGAGTTAAATTGTGTGGTTTAAGTGTTCCCTTTATTTTTTTGAGCAGTGTAGTTGGGACGAAGTGTAAATTGTGAATAAAATTTACAATTGCAATTACAATTACAAAATGCAATGACTTTCAGATCCCACGCCAATATGTTATTTACAATAAAACATAGATAACATTTCAAGTGTTGAAACTGAGATTTTACATTTTTATCCACTAAATGAGCTTATTTCAAATTTTCTGGCTGCAAGGTGTCAAAGAAGTTGGGACACAGGCAACAAAGGGCTGAAAAAGCAATTCATATATCAGAGAATCGGCTGAAAAAACATTTAGCAAGTAATTAAGTTAACTGGCATCACACGATTGGCTATTGGGATGTATTTGAGAGGCTGAGATGGCAAGAGGTTCTCCATCCTGTGTAGGCTTGCTTAAAAAATGTGGAATTTCTTTAAAAACAATGTTCCTCAATATCAAATTGCAAAGTCTTTGAAGGTCTCATCATCGACAGTGCATAACATCATCAAAAGATTCAGATAAACTGGAAAAAATGAACGTTGTGTCCTCCGGGCAAAAGAGGAAAAAGACCACCCCTCCTGTTATCAGCGTTCAGTTCAAGAGCCAGCATCTCTGATGGCATGGGGATGCATTAGTGCATATGATGTGGGACACTTGCATGTTTTAAAAAGCACCATGAATGCTGAAAGGTATATAATGGCTTTAGAGCAACATATGCTCCCCTCCAGAGGACATCTATTCCAGCGAAGGCCTTGTGTATTTCAGCAGGACAATGCAAAACCACGTACTGCTGCTATTACAACAGCATGGCTTCGTAGAAGTGTCCGTGTGTTGAAGTGGCCTGCCTGCAGTCCTGATCTTTCACCGTTTGAGAACATTTGGTGCATAGTAAAACTAAAAGTCTGTGAAAGGAGACCAAAAACTCTCCAACAGCTGGACGCCTGTATTAAACAAGAGTCGGATCAAATTCCAATGGCTAAACTCAAGAGACTTGTCTCCTCAATGCCCAGACGCCTCCAAAAAAGAAGAGTGGATGATGTATCATGGTAAACAGACCCTTGTCCCAACTTTTTTGAAACCTGCAGCAGCCATCATATTTGAAATGAGCTCATTTTGTGGATAAAATTGTAAAATTTCTCCGTTTCAACCTTTACTATGTTATATCTGTTCTATTGTGAATAAAATACTGGCTGGTGTGATTTGAAAGTCATTGCATTTTGATTGTATTCACAATTTACACTTTGTCCCAACTATTTCGGAATTGAGGTTCTACTTATATTACAGAGTACATTAAACATGGTTACAGAAAACTGTATTTCATGTATTTGTCTCTCAGTATCATCTTTTACAGGTGTTCAAATTATAGTCCAACAGACACAACAATTTTAGTTGCTTAAACACTACAATAATGATGAGTCGTCACATTTTCACAGAGGTGGAAAGTCCAGGTGCCAGAAAGTAAAAGTCCTGCCATGAGTTTCTTCCTCCCATGAACTCATCAGCTCTTCCTGTTGGTAGAAGAATTGTGCTAATTAACACATCCAGGTGGTTGGAACCAAATACTGGGGAGGACTTTTACTTTCTGAACCTGGAATTTCCGCCTCTGCATTTCCAAAACAGATATGTTGAGTGGTCATAAGTATTTTGATTATCAAAGGTGGCGCATTCTTTGTAATATACCCCAAATTAAAGGGAAAAATGTCTTTTGGTACAATGACTCTACAGAATGTAATATCGCTTGAAATGGTAAATTTAAATTCATTAAATAACAAGTTGTGAATATTAGCCAAATCTGGTGAGGGTGAGCATCTGAAAAAATGAGAAAGCAAAATTAAATAAAATATTGGATACTTTCAACATTAATCCCAGAATTATCCATATTTATGTCTTTTCGGTATTACAGTAATAACCTTTGACACAAGCAACAGCATAACAGCCGCTTTTAACCATTTGGTAAAATCACATGACTAAAAAGTGATCATTAAGGTCTGTATTTGTCCACACAAACAAAGTATGTAAATGCTAGTTGTGCGTAGATGATGTTTTAAATTAATAACACGCAACACATTTAGTTCTGACACCTGAACTTTTCACCAGTAAACCCTGCGTTTCACCCGTTTTATGTACATTGCACTTGTGCTTTATAAAATTGCATTGACAATGAAGTATTGTTGTGCTTACCGAAAAACATTTCCTGCAAACCAGCAACAATGTAAACAAGTTCAAGAATGCTTTTATTGCATAAGTGTTCTCAACACAAAGCCAAAGAGTGATTAAAAAGGAAATATTCTCCCAGATTTGTACACGTGCAAAAGCAGAAATCCCAATGCCATTATGGAGTTTCGCAAGTTTGGACTCTTCAAATAGTTCCTGAATGCAAACAGATATCTGGCAGGACCACAATCCAAGACAAAGCCTCCACTGTGGCCAGCCAGAATCCTTCAAACCTTAGCAGGAAGAACACGTACGAGCACATACTTCTGAATGAGTGATGACATCAACAGCAGTGAAATGTCCTCAGGTCGTGTTTCGTTCACCCATTCGGGTTGTTCTGCATTTTGTATTTTTCAGGTATGAAAGCAGTTGAGCCTCCATGAATTTATGCCATGCAGAGCAATGGATATCTGCTTTCTGCTCACGTACTCTTCTCCCCTTGGAAAAGCTACCCCTGTTCCCTGTCTCCCCATTCGTCCTCTCCCCGTTCTCTCCAGGGGTAACTGCAGGCAGTGTGGTTCCCCCCTTTAGAAGCTGGGTTCTTCACACACGTCTTCCTGCCCATTAGTTTTTCTTGTGATGATCTCCCTTGGCTTGCTCCTTGGGGGCTCAGGCCTTTCCTATGCAAAGCACTTTGGGCCAATCTAAAATGTGAAAACATTAGATGAATAAAATTGAATTAACACAGCCATTGGACTTCACCAATCACCTACTATGAGGTCCATCTCTGAGCAGAACAGTTTGTTTGTTCATTTAGGTGGGGATATCAAGCAAAATACCGAAGAGAACTTCCATTTTCCACCTTTGGATATCGCCATGTTCTCCAGAGGCCAACTATGTATTGGAAGGTCAGGAGGAATAAGAATTTGCGTCATGTGACTACTTTCAGACACAGATACACTGCCCTCCATAATTATTGCCACCCCTGGTTAAAATGTGTTCTTTAGCTTCTAACAGTTTTTTTAATAAATAATATAGGACCACTGTGGAAAAAAAGAGGAAAATTCGACCTTTAATTCAAGTGCATTTATTCAGTGGGAAAAAAACAACACATTCAGAAATAATTATTTTACATCAAATCATGTGTGCCACAATTTTTAGCAGGTTGTACTTTCTATAACCCCCTTTTGTCAACAAAACAGCACCTAATCTTCTCCTATAATGCTTCACAAGATGGGAGAATACAGAAAGAGGGATCTTTGACCATTCCTCTTTGCACAATCTCTCCAAATCATCCAGCGACCTGGGTCCTGTCCTCTGCGCTCTCCTTTTCAGCTCACTCCACAGGTTTTCAATGGAGTTGAGGTCTGGGGACTGAGATGGCCATGAGAGGAGCTTCTGTATCTGGTGAACCATTTCTGTGTAGATTTGGCCACATGTTTAGGGTCATTATCTTGATGAAAGACCCAGTGATGACCCATCTTCAGCTTTCCAGCAGAGGCCACCAGACTTTGATTTAAAATATCCTGGTATTTCAAAGTGTTCATGATGCCATGCACCCTAACAAGGTTCCTAGGGCCTCTGGAAGAGAAACAGGCCCACAGCATCACCGATCCTCCCCCATACTTCACAGTGGGCATGAGGTGCTTTTCTGCATACTCATCTTTTGTGTTCCGCCAGACCCACTTAGAGTGTTTGTTGCCAAAGAGCTCTATCTTGGTCTCATGTGACCAAATCACACAATCCCAGTTGAGGTCCCAGTACTGCTGAGCGAACTCCAGACGTTTGTGTTTATGATTGTGAGTGAGAAAAGGTTTTTACTGTGCATGCCTCCCAAACAGCTTGTTGGCATGTAGGTAGCGCCTGATGGTTGTTTTGGAGACTTTGTGACCCCAAGATGCGATCATTTGTTGCAATTCCTTAAAAGTGAGCTTTGGAAAACTTTTTATTTCTCTTACCATCCTCCTCACGGTGCGTAGTGGCAAAATAACCTTGCGTCCTCATCATGAGTCCTCTGACAGTAGATATAGGCAGGTGCAGGTCAATGGCTATTTTCTTGTAGCCATTGCCTGAGTTATGAAGGTCAACACACATCTGCCTTACTTGAATGGTGTTCCTTTGTCTTTCCCATGTTGAAGAGTGGAAAAAAGAAATGGCCTCTGCGTCACGTCATATTCAGGGAAACCGGAAGTGATGAATTACTAAATAAATGTTCCTAGATACTCTGATCAACTTCGTAAACTACAGTAGAACTACTTCAATTACATTTATTTCCTAAGAATTTTTAGGCGTGCCAGTAATTGTGGTACAGGTGATTTTATGAAAAATAATTATTTCTTAGTCAGGGATTTTTTTCCCCCTTAAAATTCACTTGAGTTGAAGGGTACATTTTTCTACAATTTTCAGTGTGAGAGTATGCTTCTGCAATAAAAGGTGAATTTATTTTAAGGCTTTTAACACATTTTGACCAGGGGTGCCAATAATTATAGAGGCAGCTGTATGATGCTGCACACACATACACACATTTTTCTTACAATACCTGTTAAATAAAGAAATAAGCACTCATTATTTTGGAAAAAAAAAATAAATTCTTAAATCCATCAAACTAATCAGCACTTGTTGTCATAACTGCTGAGCAGACTCACAACTTCATTTTATTATGAGGGCAGACTTATGGTTATAGCGAATCTTCTGCTGCACAGCCCTGTCTAGTGGCACTTTTCCACTACGCGGTACCGGCTCTACTCTACTCGCCTTTTTTGCTTTTCCGTTAGGAAAAAGTAGCTGGTATCAGGTACTAGTAGGTACTTTTTCTGGTACCTGCTCTCCTGGGGTTCCAAAAAACAAACGACCAGGTACTAGTAGGTACTAAAATGTGACGTGCAACATTGCTGCCCACTGATTGGTCAGAGAGAATCGTCACTGTAATGCAACATGCAACATCGGAACACTCCAACCAGTACCCCTGACCAAGGAACTGGCTGTAGAACTGGAATTGGTCCCCGGGCGCAGTTCTGTGGCTGCCCACTGCTATACTATCCTATAGCATGGGTCAAATGCAGAGGACAAAATACCCAACGGGGTTCAATAAAGTGTATGTTACGTTATGATATGTTACGTAAAAGACGACTCCGTAGTCAACCTCGGGACATCTCATTTGAGTTAGATTGACAAGTCTCAATATTAGCATAGTAATTATGATCATCGACTTGTATTGTTTTATACTGCTTGTTAGATAGTGTGCGTTGCCTTAAGCTGGATTTATGGTTCTGTGTCAAACCAACGCTCTCACTATTGTAAGCGGCAAGGAAGGGCAGAGAGGATTATCTGGCGCATAGTCAGGATTCCAGCAGCCAGGTCCTTGCTGTGATCTGCCATTTGGCAGATAACCCCTACGATCATGGGATCAGACTCAACCAGACTCTCTGGCGCCAATCTCAGCTTGCCACAGCCACCTGGTCACCTGTCTCAGAAATGAGGGACAATTTCTGGGGTAATGGTTAACGCAGATGTCTTACAAAACCACCAAAAACTGCTGACCACAAACTTTCGGCCTGCGATACCCATGCCGGACAACTCCACTGTGCCATCCACTGGACTCTGACATAACTGCACTCGTACAATTAAAATACATTACGGTTTAGGTAAATATTTCTAACGACTTCTTTATCTGAGTAAAACCCTAATCCCACTCACGATGTCACAGAATGATGTGTATTTTGCTATACTGTATGGTAAGACTGGAATAATGGCATTAATGCAGATTATTCTTGTAATTCGGTATTGTATCGGACGTTTTATGACCAACTCTAGCGCAAGTAGGCCGTGTTTGGTGTGATTTTAATCCTCTAAATTTCTGGAATCGCATAGGAAATATTTCGATGGAATTAAAATTGTACCATACCTTCAATTAATCACTTTAGGAAAAATATATACTTCAGTGTTCCTTGTGGTCACATCTCCTCCCAAAGCCCCTCCGGAATGGGGGAGCCTTCTTGGCTCGAATTACCCAAACGACCTATGACCCCGCCATAGGACGCAGTCTGGAGTTTGGGCATAAAAGAGGGGAAAACAGAGAAGTCGGGGAAGCGTGTATTCATCCTTCCCTCATATACGTGTGTATATGTGTACTTTTGGGCTGCTCCAGGTATGAACTGACTTCTTTTTCTCTTTTCTGTAACAATGTAATTGGGTCTTGTGATTTAAGCTTGTGCCTGCCTGGCGAAATAAATTGATATTCGCATCTGTGGTGTGTTTCTGACTGGACAAACGTATACCTACCGGTTCGGACTCCTGGATCCCAATTGAGTATCGCAGTCCGTAATCGCGTGCCTGATCAACGCGCTTGGCATCTGCATTATAAGGTGGATTTTCCATGCTGTGTATGGTGCTATTAATATTGGCTTTGAACGAGATTCCGTTTATATCTTTTAGCGGAAATCTTAAAAGACGCAAGGCCTCTGAACGATGGAACTCCGTTATGCCTTGTAGTTGCTTGCGGTGGGCCCCGGTAATCCCTAGTCATAGCGAGGTCTATGTCAAATTACTGTGCTTAATAGGCCGCCAACCTCTGGGTTCTTTCGCCGGATTGGGTCCTTCGGATGGTTTTGGTCCGGCGGAGTAGACCTGTTATGAGTCCGATGCACAACGGAGCTCCAAATTAAGTAATAAATTGACTAATTAAAATCCGATCATATTTATGCAAACACATACTAACCGCAAAGATTGCATCTACAAATTTCTATCTTAAATTTGATATGGAGTCAGATATATAGTAACCGCTAAGCCATTAGGGCTGCAGCATCCGCGAGGCACGTCTCAGGCCAGTCAAAAGCAGAACGTGAAAGACGTCTTCACGTGAGGCCTGGGGCAGGGGTCCAGAGCAGACGCTGTAGCCAGACCCCATTACTACAATGGAGACTGGTAAATCTTCATTTCTCTCGCAGTATACGAAAACACGCTGAGACCTTCCGCCTCAGCTGGGACCCTCCTTGGCCTAGTTGCACGGTGTTTACAGATTGGTGACCCCGGCGTATATACGTCAACGACTTCCCAGAGCAAAGTGACCCCCCAGTGTGTGACGACACTTCTGGAGTGGTATCCACAGCCCCCTGGGAAATGAGGTTTGGTGTTGTTGTCATCCTACAGCTGCTGTGGTAAGTACAGCATTTACGTTCTTATAGGGAAGAATTCAGGGAGAGCAAAACCCACCCCATATAGACACATTTTTAGAACGGATCGACATATCCATGTTAGTCCGGAGACCGTAGAAATCCGGTGGGGTTTGAGTTTAGCAGAACCATGAATAGTGAGGGAACAGATATGAAGAGTGTAGAACAGGAGGTTATGGACAGTTTTGGCTTGTATTTTAAGGACCTCTTGGTTCGGGTGCATGACCGTGGTGTGTCTCTGACCTGGACTAACGAGCAAATTCTTAACTGGTACAAAACAGAAGGTCGTAAGCTCCAAACAAAGTCACACTTCTGAAAGTTACCGGCGGTGATTATTTATTTGTTGCGGCGCAACGACAAGGGAATGCTGACTGAGAGCGCGCGTGTAGTGGAAGGCATTCGGGAGCTTGAAAAGTTGCGCTCCGATGAATTGCGGAAATTGCGTGCCGAGGTGGAGGCATTCGCGAATGAAAAACACAATTGGGCAGTTCAAAGTAGTGCATGGCGAGCGAAAATTGCGGAGCTCGAAGAGGAGCTCGTACGAAGTCAAGGCTATGCTAGGGCCTTAGAGACCTGTTGTGGCAAAGTCGGACTTCCAGTTGCAGCCATTCGGCAGGGTGGAGTGCCCGTTACTAGTGGGGATCCACAGGAGGAAAGTGAGGACGAGGAGGTCCTAGCCTTGACAATCCAATGAAATAGTTGGCTAAATAAGGGGAAGTCGAGCCACGCTCGAACGGTATCCTAAAAGCCGGGTGGAGCTAGTGGGGCCCGACCCGGGAGCAATGCTGCCCTCTTACTATCGCCCGAGTGAGCCGGGGAAACCGTGGCAGCGTAACCCTATAGTAACGCGACGCAGAACTGGCGCAGAGGTCCGTAAGCCGACAAAGATAGCTGTCCTCAAGACGGTTAGCAATGCCGACGAGACGGTCACAGTGATTAGTCGTCCCTTAACGTGTGAGGATTGTTCAAGGCATAAAGAGGTTGTGGGCATGATGCCTCGAAGGGGTCCGTTTCAGCCGTATTGGGATAATCTCATGCTTCAGGCCTCTGTGTATAATTTGGAGCTACGGGACATCGGGCAGGTAACCCTCCTCACGATTCCCGAAGAATTGCGATCTAAATTGCCTAACGATTTACGTTCGGGAGCGATTATAATTAAACAAGAAGACGAGACCGATTTGGAAGTGTTAAATCGGCTTAAAGACGCGTTGCTGCAGTTGCGGGGACCGGCGCATGTTGCGTGGCATAAGATTTTGGACATCAAACAGGTAGCAAAAGAGGCATTTGAGATATTTGCAGAGTGCATGTGGGCGTCATTCAAAGAGCACTCGGGCATAGAAGAAGCGGACCGGGATCAGGAGGTGCTACGGCAGCTCCTGAAAAATAATGCAGGCCCCCATATTCAGCAGGCATTATCCAATGGGGCCGAGCCGCCTGAAAACACCTATCGGGCACTAGTAGAATGGGCGTCCAAAATAGAGAATCGTTTGAGTAAACAGGGAAAGCTACGACCTATTGCAGCAACCCAATGGGTAGCTGAAGGGAAGGGCGTGGCTAATTCAAAAAAGTCGGCGGAACTGCTTTGTCTGTATTGCAAAAGGGCTGACCATGAAGCTGAAACATGTTTCCTGTTGCGGAAACTGCTGGGTCTTCCGTGGCAGTCCTCCCCTCAGGAAGCACCCATCCTGAAAGGGCTAGGGAAATTACTATCGCAAGGCAACCTTACTGTCAACGAACAGGGCCCGGAGGCACTAAAGCCCCAAAACAGTAGCAACCCGTATAGCGAACTGCAGGCCAGTCTGGCAGCAATAGCGGCAAAGTACGAGGAAACGAAATAGGGGTGCATGGCCTCCCTTGCTGTTGGGAGCATTGTGTCTTGGGGTAACCGGATCAAAATACGGGCTAATCTTGGAGGCCGATTAGTTAACGTTTTGATGGATACTGGTGCTGCGTGCTCCTGCACAGATATGACTTTTCCCCTGACTCGACAAAAAATTCACGTTAAAGGCATAGGCGAGACCCTAATGGTAGCCTTCTGCACGCAACCTGTTAAACTTGATCTGGGGGTAGCAGTGCTAGAGGAGCCCTTATGGTTCTTTCCTGACAATGGGGAAGGAACTGTCCTGGGAATGGATATAATGCGGAAATACGGCTTCGTTATCCACTGCCTCGAAAAACAAATCGAGCTGAAGACAGACAGAGCTGCAAAACACTGCTCGTCTGAGAACCGCATTATCTCTATCTCCACGGCAGACCCCCTCCAGCAATTTGTAGACAAACATAAGGATGTTTGGGCTACGCATGATCATGACTGCGGACTCGTGGACTTTGAGGTCGCCATCGAGGGGGACCCACCTCCCCCCCAAAAGCAGTACCGTATAAAGCCCGAGGCAGAGGCCCCCGCATTGTTCGGTGATGTAGTTCTACTGCGAACTCTCCGTGCCTCCCGGTACAAAAACCTAATGGCAAGTGGCGCCTATGCATTGACTACCAGCGGCTTAACCGAGCTCTGCCCAGACCTACAGCTATTGTAGCAAACCCGTCAACTATCTTGTCCCAAGTCCCCACTGATGCATGTTGGTACACCGTTCTTGACATTAAAAATGGGTTTTGGTCCCTTAAAGTCAGACAACAGGACCAATGGAAGTTAGCATTCAGTTAACCAAATCCAATATACGTGGGAGAGAATGCCACAAGGGTTTCATAACAGTCCAGCTATCTTCCACCCAGCAGTGGCTGACGTGTTGGGACCATTTTTGACGACGGGGCACGTGACTCACTATGTGGATGACATTCTGATAGCAACAGGGGGATCTTATGAGGATCACTTACTGTTAGTTGACACAGTAGTGCAAACGCTGGGCAGGGCGGGGTTTAAATTGAATAAAGAAAAGGCTCAAATTGCACAACAGGCGGTTCACTACCTAGGATATACGCTTACCCAGAGCTACCGAGCTTTGACCGATAATAGGCGGAAGTGCATTGCCGAACTGCCCCGACCTCACACTCTAAATGCTTTGCAAAAAGTACTCGGAACAGCTAACTACCTTCGGGATTTCATTCCCGATTTTGCGAGCACGACAGCACCGCTTTACGAGTTGTTACGTGGTAAATCAAAGCCCTCCGACGTCCTCGAATGGACCGAGGAACACGAAGTGGCCTTTACGAATTTGAAACAGCGTTTGTGTTCGGCTCCAGCTTTGGGCTGGAGACAAGCCGTTTCATATGCAGGTCGATGCGCATGAGGAGTCTCTTAGTCGTGTGTTGGCACAAGAACACGGGGGATCTTTGCGACCAATCGCAAATTATAGCCACAGAAAATCACCAGTAGAGCAGGGGTTTGACCCATGTACACAGCACGTCCTTGCGGTCCATTGGATGCTAAAAACAACAGAGCCACTTGTGGGGTTTCAGCCTGTTGTTGTGCACACAATGCATACGCCAGTCCGAATGCTGCTGCAGGGTCAAATCAGAGGTGTGTCGTCCCATAGGCTGGCACGGTGGCTGACTGACATCCAGGCTTGAGAGATTACAACTCAAAATACTCGAATTCAGCCCCATCTGCTTGGCGATGTAGATGGCGAACCCCATATATGTGAACCTAGGCCCGAAATACAAAGCCCAGTTGGGGATAATGAGTTCCCCGGACAAATCCGAGCATACATTGACGGCTCGCGGTTCTGGCAAAAGGGCAAGTTCCATACAGGATGCGCAATCTGGGTCCCACAAGCAGAATCTGATAATGTCAGAATGTCAGCCCAGGAGGCTGAATTGATCGCGCCATTGGAAGCCATTTTGGCTCACCCTGAGCCGCTATGTGTATACACAGATAGCCGGTATACTTTCGGGGTAATGCATGATTTTATGGCCCAACGGCAACTGCGTAAGTTCCTTACAGCCGCGGGCGCGCCAGTGAAACACTATGACACAATAAGGGCAATATGGAATGCTGTACAGGCCCGCGACAGCCCCCTATCTGTGGTAAAAGTGTGCGCACACATTACTAAAACTCCAAATGTGCATGAGCAACATAACAACATTGCTGATTAGCTAGCTAAAATAGCGGCTATCTGTGGCAAAGACCGACCTAAAAGCACTTCATCTGGATCCTCGGTGAGTGCAATCCAAGCCACTCCCTTCGATCTTAAGCAGTATCAGCAGGAACTGTGGGAGGAGGGAGGGGAACTGGCATCGCACTTAAAAGCGGATCCGTTGGTAGCTATTTTGGAGGGCCTAGTATTGCGGGAAGGTAAATATGTTGTTCCAGAGGCCGTCCGAAGGCCGGTAATCCGACTAGATCATGATTTTGCACATATATCTAGCGAAAAATCTACACAACTAGTCTTCTACTTCTGGTGGCCACGTATGACAGCCGACATTGATCAATGGTGCACTACATGTTTAGTGTGTGCTACAGTGAACCAAGGGAAGCCAGGCCGCACAAACCTGCGGCGGCCTGACCCTCCCAAAGGCCCGTGGGAATCTCTGCAGTTAGATTTCATTGGTCCGCTTCCCAGTGCCAAAGGGGGGTATCGCTACTGCCCAGTGATTATTGATAAATTCTCCAAATGGGTAGGGTAGGGGATTAGGCCCCCCGAACCTTGCCCATAACAGGCGGCGGCAGGACTGCAAAGTTCCGAGGGCACGTTAAATCATGAGTATAGTGCGGGGGAGTAAACTGAAGGCCCCCGTGTCCAGTGAAGTATGAATTAACATACTGCCGTGGTACCGTCTAGTCGGCGTGTTGTCGCATGTAAGTGTGCAGGCAACACGTGGTACGTGGGTGACAGCCCACACCTAGCAGAGGGGCGTGGTAGACGACCTCTGTGAACAGGCGAGGCCGGTGAAAACGGTCAAAGTTTCTATACCCATAGCTAAGTGGGGTAGGGATCATACCGTCGGTTCCCACCTGGGTGGCTGATAACCACTACGGGATTCTGGGATCGCTATCGACTGGGTCACCGGCCGGTCGGGTCGCAGAAGGCAGTAAGACCACAGAGTTGGCCGCCGCACCCGGCTCAATGTACAGTCAGGCCACCATAAACCAAAAGCGAATGCGTTAGTAGGCGAGTGGTGCTTCTGTGATCGGTGAGCTTTGAAAAGAAGAAGCCGGGAAGCAGAAGGCAGATTTCTCAACCTGAGGGAGCCTGGGCAAGGATCTCTGTGGGTAGGGATCTTGCCTAGAACTGCGCCCTGGGAGGGGAGGTTCAAAGGATCAAAGCGGGAAGCAATTCCCACACGTAGCAATACTGCAAATACTGTGGCACAGGTACTAGCGAACCGTATTATTCCCCTCTGGGGGGCACCAATGCAAATCGAATCTGACCAGGGAACCCACTTCATAGGCCAGATTACTAAAAACTTGTGCAAAATGCTGAACATCAAGCAAAAATTTCATGTCCCTTACAGGGCACAAAGTTCTGGAATGGTGGAGCGGGCCAACCGCACCATCAAAGAAGGCATTGCAAAACAAATGGCACAGCACCAGAATCGATGGACTGAGGCACTGCCCACTGTTTTGACCATCTTACGAGCCACCCCGTCTAAAGCTCGGGCGTTAGCCCATATGAGCTTACGACGGGGCGGGTCACGAAATTGCCCATCGATCCTGATGTCACCCCCGCAGATCTCGGGCCCCTAATGGTGGCCAAACAGCAGGGGGTGTTACAACAGCTACAAGACAGACTCAAAGTGCTCTGTGCTCAGGCCACTCTCAAACAACAGCAGGCGGACCTGCGCAATGATTCACAATTCAACCCCACCTCTGAAACTAAATTTGTAGAGGGTGACATGATTATGGTGCGTGTCTTTGTGAAGCAAAATGCATTTTCTCCCAGATGGCATGGGCCATACGAAGTAAAAGCTGTCTGCAACAGCTGCCTCGTTGTGACCATACGAGGAAAACTCAAATGGTACCACATGGCACAGTGCAAGCCATTCAAGGGCTCAAAGAATGTCTAACTGTTTCTACTTCCGCCCTAGGCAAGTTACAGCGATCCCCTGGATGCCTGAGACGAAGAAGGTTTCTGGAAACTCCTGCGTCGACCTGGGCCAGCCGATCCTGTTAGACCACGGCCAAGAATATGGGAGATGGGTGTGGCGATTCTATATGAGGCCATCCACACCCCATATCACACTTTTGCCCAGGGAGTCAGTTACATGGCCTCTCGGTGTAGTTTTGTTTGCATTTCTTTATTCACAACACAAAAAGTTGTACAATAAAAATTAACAATTAAAATGGAAACCAAAATAAAAACAAAAAGACACCAGGCCTTACTCCGTACACAGTAGTGTAATTATAGCAGTAATTTCTTGATCACTAAATAAATTTACCTCACAACTGTCTCTCATTGCACACAATTCTTTAATTTGTTGAGCAAGTCTAAATATGTTTTCATCAAAACTATGCTGCCCAAAAGCACAAACATTGCTAACATCACAATGAAATCTGTACAAGAGATATCTACTATTAGCACCAATGACAGAATGTGTTCCTAACGTACCCATGTTGGTAATTGTACTAACAACATAATTGTCACTCTTACACATCTTATCAATAAATTTAATACAACGCTTTGTGAATAAAAGATCAATATTCATACAATTAGCAAGATATGGCAAAATATTACAATGAGTAGTATAAGGTACACGCCAGACTTTACGTATAGCCTTTCTCCATGCACAATAAATGGTTTCAATTTCATTTGAATATAAAGGAAGAATTTGGCAACCATAGAAAGACGTACAATATTTGTGAAATAACTCATTCCTTATGTAGGAGTTAGCATTTTTGAAATCAGCAAAAAACATATTACATTGACGATTAAAATCTGCTAAACATTTGTCAGCATTTAAATCAAATATATCTTCATAAAGGTCATGACCCAAGTATGTCACCTTAGTGTTATGGCCCCAATTTGTTATGACATTTATACAACAGCGAAGGATGACAGACAAAAATTTTAGAACTTAAACACATTTAATTTTTAACAAAGAACTAACTCTCTACTGTAATGACCAAGATTGATTAATAACAAGAACAAAAATGCTTGGTGATGTCCTGGGTGACGAAAATTCTCCAACACAGGCAAAAATCCACAAAAGAAACTTCACAGGTCTTGAACAGAATGACATGTCTGGTCACATGTATCCTTCTCCTTGCAATTTCTCCTACTACTTTACTGTCTCAATTCTAACCCTTATATACTCTTTTGCAGACCCCTCCCACCTTTTAGGCTTTTTTAAAATTTTTCTCATGCCCAGAACATGTCCAAACCTAGCTCCAGTCTGGGCTTAACAAAAAAAGGTAAATACTGCCATCCAGTGGCCTATATTCACATTACACCTCCATTCCAAAAGGGAAAAATTTTGACTCATAAAGGCAAAATTTTTCTTTTCAATACAAAATGGTAAAGTGGACACTTGTCTATATATACATATCATAAAATATTCAAATAAACACGTGATATATATATATACATATTCAAACACGGGATAAGCAATCAGCAATTACATTGTCAGTACCCTTTACATGCTTTATTTCCAAGTCAAACTCCTGTAAAGTCAAACTCCAATTCAACAATCTCCGATTCTTGTTTTTCATCTTACTCAAAAACATTAACCGATTGTGGTCAGTGTACACAATCATTGGCTTTTGCCCTGTACAAACATAAACATCAAAGTGTTGTAAAGATAGAATCAGAGCCAACAGCTCCTTCTCTATTGTGGAATAGTTCCTTTGGTGGCGATTGAACTTCCTGGAGAAGTATGCCACGGGATGCTCAATGTCATCAGAGTCACTTCTCTGTAGGAGCACAGATCCACAAGCTTGGTCGCTAGCATCGACCGCGGTGGAGAACGGTTTGTTGAAGTCAGGAGATTTGAGCACGGGGAAGTGACACAGCAGAGACTTCAGGCAATCAAAGGCTCTCTGGCATGCATCATCCCAAGTGAACTTTATGCCTTTCTTCAGTTGGTTAGTGAGACTGAGAGCAATCTCAGCAAAGTTCTTGCAGAACTTGCGGTAGTACCCGATCATTCCAAGGAAGCGGTGCTAAGCTTTTTTGTTGTCAGGAACTGGAAAGTCCATGATGGCTTGGACTTTAGCATTTATGGGTGCCACCTTACCCTGGCCTATGACGTAGCCAAGATAGGTGACAGTAGCACAACCAAAGTCACTCTTGTTCAGGTTAACAGTCAGGTTAACCTGGGTCAGGCGCTGGAACGTCTCTACATCTTTTTGATGTTCTTCCCAGGAGTCACTCCATGTGATCAGGTCGTCGATGTACGCACGCGTGTGTGGCAGTCCGGCGACTGTAGACTGTATCATCTTTTGGAACGTGGCTGGGGCATTTTTCATGCCAAAGGGTAGGACTTCATACTGGTAAAACCCAGATGGTGTGGCAAAAGCAGAGATGCTCTTGGCCCTCTCAGTTAAAGGCACACACCAATAACCCTTCAATAAATCAATCTTAGTCAGAAACTTTACTTGCCCTACTCTATCAATACAATCATCAATCCTACGTATTGGAAACACATCAGTTCTAGTTACAGCATTGACTCTGCGATAATCTGTACAGAATCTAGTACTTCCATCAGGTTTTGGAACTAGCACACAGGGTGAACTCCAATCTGAGTTGGAGGGTCTAATAATATTGTGTTCTAACATGTACTCAACCTCTTTCTCAGCAATCTTTCTCTTTTTAGGATTCATCCGGTACGGATGCTGTTTAATTGGTTTGGCATCACCAACATCTACACCATGAGAGGCTATAGAAACTCTCTTTGGAACATCAGGAAACAGATCCTCATATTTCTTGATCAACCTCTCAAACTGATCTCTCTGTGAGGGTTCTAAGTGCTGGAGTTTTACATCAAGATTTTGCAACACTTCAGAATTTGACAATTTACATGAAAGAACTTCAGCTTTAATTCTAGGTTCATCATTTTGAAACTCCCCCTCATTTTCACACGTCTCGACCATAGTAGAATCTGAAGTGACAGCTGCAACCCTAGCATTTCTTTTCATGATAAGGCTTCAGCATGTTAATGTGACACAACTGTTTTGGCTTTCTCCTATCTGAAGTCTTCACTGTAATTGAGATCATTGAGTTTTGTCAGTATTTCATAAGGACCATGAAATTTAGCCTGCAATGGATTGGACTGCAAGGGAAACAACACAAGAACCTTGTCTCCTGGTTTAAACTCACGGCTTCTAGCCTTCAAGTTTTCAATTTTCCCTGACTTGATTTCAAGTTCTCTTTGGCTAGGTCACAAGCTGCACGCAATCTTTCCTTGAACTTGCTAACATAGTCTAACAGACTGATATGTGGCTCTTTCTCTTGCCATTGTTCACTCAACAATAGCGAAGGTCCTCTCACTTCATGACCAAACACTAGCTCAAATGGACTGAATCCAGTAGACTCCTGCACTCCTTCTCTAGCTGCAAACAACAGCAAATGAACACCTTCATCCCAGTCTTTCTCATTGTCATAACAATAAGTCCTCATCATTGTCTTGAGTGGAATGAAACTGCTCTAAGGCACTCTGACTTTCTGGATGATAGGCACTAGAAAGAATCTGCTTCGCACCTAGTTCGTACACAACCTGCTGAAACAATCCGGAAGTGAAATTGCTACCTTGGTCTGACTGAATTTCCCTGGGAAGGCCAAACAACGTGAAGAACTTTATCAAAGCCTTCGAGATTACAGTTGCCTTGATGTTACGTAGAGGTATGGCTTCAGGGAATCTGGTAGATGCACACATGATTGTCAACAAGTACTGATTTCCAGATCTAGTTTTGGGTAATGGACCAACACAATCAACAATGACCTTAGAGAAGGGCTCCCCAAATGCTGGGATAGGCTGCAATGGAGCTACAGGTGGGTCTAACTGGTGTTTTCCCACTGCCTGACAAGTGTGACAGGTTTTGCAAAAGTTGGAAACGTCTTTCCGAAGCCCGGGCCAGAAGAAGTGTTTCATGATCTTATCAACAGTCTTGTTAACACCAAGATGACCTCCTAAAGGTAAACTATGAGCCATTGTTAAGATCTCATTCCTGTAGACATTCGGAACAACAATTTGCTTGACCACTGCCCAATCTGCATTGGCAGGGATATCAGGAGGGCGCCACTTCCGCAGCAACACACCATCCTCAAGATAATACCCAACTGAAACTGCATCTATTTCTTTATCAGGAAGGGCTCTCCTCTTTAGTTCACAAATTTCAGGATCATTAGTTTGCTCCTCAATCAACCGCTTTCTGGACAGAGACAAGTCTCCAGACACATCAGAATCACCAGACCCATCTGGCTGGCTGAAAAAAGAACTGATAAAAGTATCTGATAAGTCCTCAAACGGAGAAATCATAGTAAATTACAATTATGAAAGTTACTGTATAACTGTAATTGTAACTGAAAAAAGTAATTGAACCAAATCCTGGTACCGGCAGTCTCGGTCAGGGCGATTTGACAAAATCTGAACGCAGCAGAAACTTTTTTTTCTTTTTTATTTTGCATATAGTTTCGCTGTTTATTTCTGTATGATTTTCCGAGGGCAATCAGCGAACGCAAAGTCACAATGAAGACTGCACATCTACTTTATGCATTGTTAAAATCCACTCCACCTCAACCTTGAGCTTTGCCGATTTATGCTAGAAAGGTCGCTGGATGTGACGGGGAATGTTCGTGAAGAGCCATAACTTATTTTCTGCGCTTGCCAGACGGACAGGACTGGAGCCAACTCCATTGTACATGCTGCAGTAGAAGCGTCTGACTAGTTGCGTCGTTGCTTGGAAGTGCGTCCATGTTAGCCCTTGTAATCACTTTCATACGCAGCCATACAGCTCCCAGAGAAATCGATGCTTGCACCTGGGTTGGTTTTTCAGGAAATCATTAAATTTTCATATTTTGGAGTTGCACTGTTGATAAATGCACTGTTTTTACGTGACTTTATTTCCAATTTTTCTGATTTGTTAATCAATTATATTTGCCATCACTGCTGTAGCGTTGCAAATGGGATGATTTTACCCATCACGTGAATGATCAGTCTTCATCTTGAAGACTAATCAACCTTATAAATGACCACTAAAGATAGGCTGTTAGCTGTGTCAGTAGATAAGTGAACATGTGGCCACTGAAGTTCGGTCGCATACCCACTGAAAAAGACGGAAAGGATAGATCAAAAAATTAGCAAGTAATTAGTAGAGTTCAGCTTCATGCATATATATTTTTTTTGAGACGACAAAGCGCAGAAATAATACAACCGCGCAAAATTCCTATTGAATGCCTACTAGTTTCTTTTGCCTGTCACGTAACATCCCGTTTCACAGCAATAATGAGAAAATATTAAAAAAAAAAAATAGCCAGTTCTGGTATTTTAAAGCGGAGTTATGAAGCACTAAAATGAGGAGCCAAAATCCGTGCTTCGATTCGGTCTAGTAGATAGGGATCTTACAATAACCAGCGTTATATTGGAAGTGAATTTTGTTACCAAATGTTATACAGTATATAACATGAAGCTAGGCTAGTTTGGTGTCGCTAGCCAAGGAGTCACACCGAACGTTAGCTGTATAGCTTACGCTCTGCTAATATCACGTTCACGTAGCTTAGCACTCATATAGACATTTACACACCTTGTTCTCCTGGCTCAGCAAGAGAGGATGTTTGAGCTCCTGCTTCTGCTTTTATCCGCGTATTATTTTCTCACACTAACTGACTATGTGAACTGCATTTGACATATCAAACCCACAGAGACTGAATGAGGCAGCATTTGGAAGTATTTTCCACTAATAAACTCTCGCTAGTTGGTCTTTCCCGCCCCTCTTCATTGAAGATTAAAAATTATAATAAAATACAGCGGTGTGCGGACTTGCTTTACTTATGTTCAGTCATGTGGAATTTATATTTTTCATGAAGCAATTGCATTTGCCAGTGTGACGACTGCTTAAAATTTTCTTCTCGTCACTGATGAATTTTATTCGTCAATTAGTAAAATTACGAGCGGCAGCGGTAACCCTGAATAAATTAATTAGCTGCCATTTTTTTCTGATTCACTGGACTACTTCTTTGCGCATTCGTTGTGAGACGAGACTGGATGGGAGACCGCGGAGGCAGGGAAAAATATAGATTGTAACATGTTTTTAAAAAAGATGCCTCTTAATGGCTGCATTTAAAGAAGACTGCATAGTAATAATGAGGCTGTACCAGGACCAGCTGCTTGCCTGGATTTTGAAATCCCCTCAAGACCGTTATGTCCGAGACCAAGACAAGACCAAGACCAGAGAGTGTCGAGACCAAGACAAGACCAAGACCAGAGAGTGTCGAGACCGAGACAAGACCAAGACCATGTAAAAGTGGTCTCGAGACCGGTCTCGAGACCAAGACCGGTCTTGAGTACTACAACACTAGTATGGTGCTATTAATATTGGCTTCGAGCAAGATTTCATTTATATCTTTAAGCGGAAATCTTAAAAGACGCAAGGCGTCTGAACGATGGAACTCCGTTATGCCTTGTAGTTGCTCACGGTGGGCCCCGGTAATCCCTAGTCATAGCGAGGTCTATGTCAAATTACTGTGCTTAATAGGCCGCCAGCCTCTGAGTTCTTTCGCCGGATTAGGTCGTTCGGATGGTTTTGTTCCAGCGGAGTAGGGTATAAATCTGTTATGAGTCCGATGCACAACGGAGCTCCAAATTAAGGAATAAATTGACTAATTAAAAATCCGATCATATTTATGCAAACACATACTAACCGCAAAGACTGCATCTACAAATTTCTATCTTAAATTTGATATGGAGTCAGATATATAGTAACCGCTAAGCCATTAGGGCTGCAGCATCCGCGAGGCACGTCTCAGGCCAGTCAAAAGCAGAACGTGAAAGACGTCATCACGTGAGGCCTGGGGCAGGGGTTCAGAGCAGACGCTGTAGCCAGACCCCATTACTACAATGGAGACTGGTAAATCTTTATTTCTCTCACAGCATACGAAAACACACTGAGACCTTTCGCCTCAGCTGGGACCCTCCTTGGCCTAGTTGCACGGTGTTTACACTATGCAGAGCCTCTGAGGTGACGTGAACCCCCACCGCAGAGCCTTTGCGTTGCCTGCCTTGCACCCATAGACTGTATAACAAGATGGACGAAGCAACCGGGACGTCACTCATTAGGTCAGCATACAACAAAGGAAGCCTCAATTTTGGCAATTTGAATTGCGCCATGTTGTCATTTAGAACCGGATGTGATTTCTATTCAACGAGAGCAAGAATCAAGATCCGGGGAGGGACGTAAGAGGTGGATCAGACCATATCGGATGAGAACCAGAGGATAGCCACGCCCCTAAATCAAATTCTGGCTTTATCCTTTATTCTAATCTACTTGGGACCAAAATTTACAAAAATGAACATCATGATATATCGAAGAAGACTTGAAACTTGCTATAGCTACCATAAGATAATTAGAAAAATTATTATTTAAATGAAAAATCTGGTGGGAAAGTAGGGTCATTTTCTCATAGACTTCTATAGCATTGAACTTCTTTCTGCAACTACCGACGTCGCCATCTGCTGGCCATTAAATAGAATGCCATTTTACGGTACTTCCGCATGGGCTTCTTTTTTCAAACCAGAGTGCAGCGTCCATCTTTTTATGAAGTCCATGCGTCAAGGTCCATGCTATGCGTGCACCTCAAACATAACTGCACGTCAAAGCGACGCACACCGCAAGGGCACTGATTAGTACACTCTACTCGAGTCTCACGTGAAATTCACGACAGGTCCTTCGGAAACCTGACGCCACCCAGCAGTTTCTCGGCAAATTGCTTCGCGACACAGCTCAACGCAAACGACCTCAAAGCAGAACTTCGAAAGGTCCGCGACGACGTGCCTTTTGCGTGTAGTCGACACGGAACCATAAATCCAGCTTTAACTTTCAAACAAGGTTTCCCTTGTTCACCAAAGCTGCTACACTCATGAAATGCGTTTCTCTTTGCCTGTGACCCCGTTCGTGGCGAAATTCAGTGACGGTATTGTGTCTAGTTATGTTCCCCTAAATAATTCCCTTTGAGAAAGTTGTAATGCTACCCCTGTTAAAAGAAAATTGCGCAGTAATGTAATTTTACCGGTGTTGACGAATCATTTTTGTCTTAATGTTACATCAGATGAGATGACGCATTGTAAAGCGATAAATTCTAATACTCTGCCATCTCCTGCGATTTGCGACGCGTTTTGCCCTCAATTTCAACGTGAAATGTTTCATGAAGCCTGAATGTCAAGATAATAAACAATAATTGATTTGTTATGTGTGTCATTTGCTTCGGTAAATTAAGGTACATTAACATCCACGGTGTGTGGTGATTCCATAATTTTTTCAGGGGTTGGTGTGTGGTGATTCAATAATTTTTTCAGGGGTTGTGTGTGGTGATTCCATGATTTTTCAGGGGTTGGTATGTGGTGATTCCATATTTTTTTTTTAGGGGTTGGTGTGTAGTGATTCCATATTTTTTGCCTGGGGTTGTAGTTACATCATGGAATACTGATGGCACTCAAATGCCTTGAGAATATATACTCAGCAACAAAAGTTTCTGTGACACCATTTATGTGTATGTTATAAATGACACGCAAAGATCTCAATGCAATCAATATGTTTATTTAACAGGAGAAACACTGACTTTTCAGTGCCAACGTCACTCAAAACGAAAAATGTCATTTTCATGCGCCATGAAGCACTTGTCTGACGTCTAACCAATTGTGACCTTCACACTTCAATACCGGGTGTGACTTCCTCGTGCCATGATGCAAGCAACGCATCACCGGCGCATGGACCGAATCAGATGTGCCAGAAATTGCTGTGGGATGTCATTCCAAATCTGACGTAGACGTTGTCGCAATTCCTGGAGTGTAGCTGGCGGGTTATCCAACCGCCGCAAACGTCGATCCATCTCGTCCCAAAGATGCTCGATTGGGGACATGTCTGGGGATCTGGCTGGCCATGGCAGGACATTGACATGTTGTTGCATCAGATACTGCTGTACAATCCTTGCAACGTGTGGTCTGGCGTTATCATGTTGCAGCGTTATTCCGGGACCATGTTGCATCAAAAACGGTACCACCAATGGCCGTAGCACTTCATCGCGATATCTTTGACCTGTCAGATTTCCATCAATAACAAGCAAATCTGTTCTGTTTCTAGCCGTGATCCCTCCCCAAATCATGACACTACCACCTCCAAAACGATCAAATTCCTGAACACAGTTGTTGGCATAACGTTCTCCACGTCGACGGTATACACGTAAACGACCATCACATCAGTTAAGCATGAATCTTGATTCATCAGTGAAGAGTACAAGATCCCACTGACGTTGGATCCACCGTCGATGTTGTTGTGCCCACTGTAGACGCAGTCGTCGGTGTTGTACTGTGAGTATTGGACGTCTTGCTGGCCGACGTGGGACAATGCCAAAATGATGGAGACGGCGACGGATTGTCTGTGCAGACAGTCGCCTCAAACCAGGTATCGTTCTTGCAGTTATGGTTGCAGGTTGGAATCGATTTCGGAGATGGGTTGTTCGAATCCAGTTGTCCTGTCTGGGAGTGGTTACTCGTGGACGGCCGCTGCGAGGACGGTCTCTGACATGTCTTGTCTGCTGATGACGCTGCCATAAGTTCCAAATGGTGTTTCGGTGGACATTCAGGCGATGAGCAAATTCCCTCTGCGAGGTTCCAGATTCAATCATCCCAATGGCCCTCCACCGATCATTTTCAGACAGTCTTGGCATATAGAGGGTAGAGTTCCTGATCCGAAATGGCTGTGTTTTCGATAAGTGATGCTTCCGTCGTTCATCAGGCACAATGTGAACATTCCAAAAATTCTCCTCTTTTATTGCCATCCACAAGCATGATTTACGCACATTTTCACGAGCAAAGTCATTTTCTCGCATTTTCATGATTTCCATTTCAATGTTGTGTTTACGTGTACTGTTTCAGTCTGATATCACCATGTATGACAATTTCATAATTGCGTTATGAAAAATAATTAACAATATTGGTGTCACAGAAACTTTTGTTGCTGAGTATATTTACTTTTTCTATCAATACACTATGCCTTTTACGGATATCATTGCTTTTGCGTTTTTAGGTGGCACTCGGGCACAACACCAGCTGACATCCTACACATTAGAATAATGTCAAACAAAAATTACAATTAAACACTCTCAGATTTTAGTGCCATAACGTGGTGATGGTAGTGCGTGTGCCGTAAACACATAAATATATTACAAAATTGATGTTATAAAAGTAAACTTGATATAACTGAGGATGCCGTCACAGCAGTGACATGCTGCGTTGCAACGACAAGCAGGTACCACGGAGGCTGTACTATCCTCTAATTGAAGGAAACCCCACGTACCCAGTGCCGAGTAAAGTAGATTAGAGCCGGTACCATGTAGAGGAAAAGCGCCAGAAGTTCCCTTACATCTACTGCACCTGCGGTTTGATCTTCATCAACCTTCTTGCCCAGTAAGTCCCAAAACAGCTGAACTTTAATTCGCCGTTTGGAAAATGAAAAGAGCTCACCTGTCTGTTTACTTTGCAAAACGTGGCTTCTTTGAGAATTCCAAAACTTTGAACTCTATTCAAAGAAGTGAATTATTCTCTTTATATTTCTGACTGTTTACCTCACTCAAGATTCCATTTGAGACTATATAGAGTAGTTAAGCCTTTTAAATTTCTCAAGAAACAGACTGCTGTAACATTAGCAGTGTGTGTCCAAACTTTTGACTGGTAATGTACACCTCTGTCCCACAGTACACCAGGCCCCACAGTGCTCTCCCACATACAAAGGCAAACCCAAAAGAATGACATAAATTGAACTTTAATCATTTCCATTTATATTACAGCAAAGCTGCAAAGGATCAGGAATGGCAGCACAATAGTAAGCCATCACACAAACTGGAAGTAAGGCCTTGTCCACACGGAGACAGAGATTTTCGATAACGGTCCTCCTTTGTCCTTTCTAAAAAATCTCCCGTCCACACAACATCGTTTCTAAAAATGTGTGTCTACACGGAGACGCCTAAAATGACTCAAAACGCAGCAGTAAATATTCCAGGCCTGTGTGTGGCGCTGAAGTGTTTCTATGGAAATAAACCAAAAATGGAGGTGATGGCAAGCATAGAGATATATAATAGAACCAGAGAGAACGAGGAAGTACTTTTGCTTCAGCCAGTTAGCATGTTAGCTTCCTGCTTCCGTGTTTCCCAAGCATGCAATTTTGTAGCCAAAGACACTGAAGGTCCATAGACACCATTTGAAAAGTGCACAATTTTTTCTTGCCAAATGAAGCGAAAATGAAAGAAAATGTATTCAGTAATCCTTCATTATTTTGCTCTTTGTCTGACGCAACTGTTCAATGTTTTCAAGAGGGCCTGTAAAATAAGAACTGATACTTAGGGCTTGATGACAGCTCGTGCACAAGTTTGGTTGTCCAGCTGTTGCTCTGACTGCAGCAGTTAAGCCAATGAGTGTATAGTGCATGCGCTTTCTGGATTAACAGCGTTGCTCGTCATTTCCCCTCGAACACATTCACCAATTTGCACAGACAGCACATCATCTTGGCCATTTGTGCTGTGCAATCAGATTGACAATCTTATGAAAAGGTGCCGGAAATCGGTAAATTCCATACTTCCTGGGCTGAAGTAGTTAGCCTAGCATCTCCCATTGAAAGTAATAGGAGTGGTACTTCCTCGCTCTCCCCAGTTCTATTATATGACCTCCATCATAAAAAGCTCTTGCACGCTCATGGTTAGGTTGGGGGTGGGGGCTGTGAAGGGTGCTGTCACGTCATCATTTAAAAAAAAAACCTGTCTTGGTTATCCACACGAAAATGCCAGGGTGGCGTTTACAGACTTTCTCACTCTGGAACAGGAAAAATACCATTTTCGGGCTGCGTTCTCGCCGTCTCCATGTGGATGCAAGGCTGAAACAATAAAATATTTCTGCCTTTTCAAAAAAATCTTTCTTGTGTAGACAGGCCCTAAAACAGACAGTGGTAAATTCCCAGCAGTTCCTCATCCGACAAGGAAGAGCTGATGAGGTTACTTTGATGGAGAGACAACACTGATGCACATGCAGCTGCCACGGTTTCATTACATCATTATCACTGCCAATGCCGCAATTTCAGAAAAATAAGACTTGCATGCCTCCCAACTAAAACAACACTGTGTTACTGTGTTTCTGGGTCATTTTGTCAGTCTTATGACATTGTCACCACATGGCAGCAACATTTCAAGAATGTACCAAGTCAGAGGGGAAGTTTTCAGTGCAAACAGGCATTACTGTGCATTCAGACTAACATCATTCCAACCAACCCCATCCCTCTCCTGCTTTGTTGAGCTTGGCACAGTGTTTGGAGAGGAACTTCTGAGAAAGACCCAGAGAGGAGCCCTGTGGTCCTGAATGCTTTTACAGGTTGCTGAGGGAGTACACTGACAGTGCACTGCTCTGGCCGGCCACCAAGAGGCAGGGTTCACCCTTGAGCAGGGCGGGACACACCCAGTTCACCTTCTCCCCATGGCTGATGCAGAGTTTCGGACCAGGAGGTGGTGCGGTTTCTGAGTTTGGGCCAGCACTGCTGGCCTGTTGAAGGTCTTCTTCCTCGCCCTCTGGCTGTGTGAGCAGTGAGGGAGGGGCCTGAGGCTGAGGGTGGGGCTGGGGTGTGGGAGGGGCCTGAGGATGGGGTGTGGGTGTGGCGTGTGCTTTGGATTTCGACCTGCCGCGAGGTCTCCTGCGGCGGGGTTTGCTCTTGGCCTCCTCTGCCGCTCCTAGGTCACTGACGTCCCACAGGGCCACGCGAGCGTCATTTCCCCCCGTGGCCAGCCAATAGGGGTGCGGCAGGAAGTTGAGGAAGTGGGCCTGGGAGACGCCCTGGCTGTGTGCCTTCAGGGCCGTTTGTTGTTCGGGCCGCGGGCCACCACCCACCCGCAACACATGCACCTGCCCATCCTCGGCCGCGCACGCCACCACGTTCCCGCAGGTCGCAACAGAGACGCAGTGCACCAGAGGAGGGTTGAAGAGCTGGCCCGGGGTCTGCTGGAACCCCTCCTCTTCCTCAATTGCATCCTGCAGGTTCAGTGCCCATACGGGCCGAGCTTTCTGTAGGCTCCACAGCATGACCTAGGACAAGACAAGCAGGACTGGAGCAGGTCAAATTATTGGACAAGCATTCAGGAGCTAGAACAATGACTGTTGGTGAAATTTCAGTCACAGTTATGGAACCCAAGCAGAGGGACATTAAACTTATGAGCTATTCTTAAGAAACAACAGATTGTGTTTCAAAAGCAAAACTGTATGTGCCACATAAGGAGTGGGCAGGACCATTTCCTCACTTCCTATACATCTATGGTGAGATGTTTTTCTCAAGCTGGGGGTGGAGTATTACTTTTATGGAACATTTTTTTATACCTCTGACTCAATCCCCTGAGACAGATACTGTCAGCACTATAGCCAGAATGAAACCAGATCTATGAAGTGACCTACAGTTCATGACTAGCACTAACACAAATGAAAGGTATTATAATTGTTTTACTTTTTACTGCACTTACAGTAAGCAATTCCTATTGGGTAACCACTGGGCCTACTCCCAAAGCAAACAGCGCTAGCTACAGTCCACCCATTTTTCATAAAAAACTTGGTCAAATGGAATCTGAAATGCAAGACAACTGATACTTACCTTTAGTTATATGGAATGATTTCGCAAATAAAACCGGTAAAATCTATGATGGCCATTTAATTTTAACTGAGACTCTAATGTTTTTACTGCACTATCAATGATAGTAAAATGTGCTACGTTCAAGGGAATTTGATCAAATGATGCTAGCAAGTTTTCCCTGCCATCTGCCTTCCTTCAGTCAGGGATACTTGACAGTTTTAGAGCACTGATGCCACCGACAGGTTAGCCATTTCTATTGTATAGTGCAATTCTTATTATCATATTAAAACTTTCAGTAGGGCCAGAGTCCATGCCATACATCTGGGTAAGCCTTTACACACCTCAAAATTTCAACAAGGCATGTCAGTCAGTAAGGGACAAGGACTGTAATATAGGCTGTAATGATTTCAGGATCCAAGTGTATTCAGGTCAGCAAGGTTTCCAAAATCAAAATTTGCCACTCAAACTTTCTGAAATCCTTGAACCCTTGTATGTTACCGGAGTGAAAGACAGAGAAGTGTGCACTGATGATTATACATGACCCTTCGTCAAAAAGGGATCCTAATATATTACTTCTCTATCATTTTTTTGTGAAAATGTATTGAAAAACACTACTATAGGCAATGAGAACAAAAAAAATCCTTCAAGTATATTGAGGTAAGCAATATGGGAAATAAACAAAAACACTGAAACATTAATTTTTTTTGACAAATGAAAGGTGTCGAAATCCTATTTTTTGACTCTTGCATGGCCTGAATGCATGTTTGAAGGCTCATTCCATGACTACTGATGCAAAAAAAAAATTGTTTAAACTGTTTTGAAGCAATATTATTCTGCAAAATTACCTCTGGTGGTCAGTTGCTCTATTATATAAGGTGACACGACCTTTGAGCAATGTCACAGTGTTCGTAGCTGCATTGTGGCCTTACTTGATGCTGAAGACATTAACCCCTTTGTGCAGAAGCCAAATTTGGCTATTTTTGGGTTACCCACTTTAATGCTGTATAATTCAAGATTTAAGCTTCATAAAGAGGAAAAATGTGGCTCAATTCTGAAAAGACACTTACAGCATTTAGAATTACATAGTATTTCAGTTAATTTTCATGATTATGGTAGAGAAAATGAGCTGCAAACATAAAAAATCTTCATGAGAATTCACCATTGAAATTGCAAAAAAAATAATTCTGAGGATTGAAAAACTGCTGGGGCTTAAAACTATACATTTCTGGGATCATAAACTCCTTGACCACAAGTACAATTCATCTTCAACATTACATTCTAGATTACCTACATGCTTTTAGCCAAATTATACAGCTACCCAAGTGTCTCCCCGAAGTCTCAAAATGAAGTCCTGTCAAATCATAAAAAAATCATGTATATAACATAAATAAAGTTTTAAGGCATGAAATTTAATAAGAACAAATGATTTTCTGGTTGAGTTTAGTATGAATTTATCAATCTCAGTGCAGTTGAATATCAATGGTCACCAGTAACCACTCCAAAACACAAAACATGCCTTTTCTCCATAATAAAGTTTAGAGTTTTGCCCATTTTACTTTAAAGTGCCAGCACAAACACGCATTAAATAAACTTCTTATTAAACGGTTAGAACATTCACCCTGTAATGGAAGCTACCAGTCCCCTCTTCTAAGCTCACAAACTCATTTCAACACTTATAAGGAACAAGTGCAACTCACTAACTCAGTAATACCTGAATTCTGAAATATACCTTATTTTAACAGAACAGACACTCCACTTTCAGGGAACAATCCATTGCCTCCCTGGATTCAAAAGAAACGTGCAATGAACGTACCAGGGGGTCCACCCAAATGCACGGGCAGTTCGCGTTTTAAACAGGAAAAAAAACCTCGACATTCGACTTTGTTGAGTACGTATACATTCCAAAAACAACAACAACAACAACAAATAACAAAGTAGCAGCCTCACCTTTCTCATGAATCCCTTCTCCAGAGACCGATCCAATAGCAGGAACCCTCCGGTCCTGTTTCATTCTACATAATTCCAATTGACCATATCCTTATCTCATTTAAATCCTGTAAATGTAACTGGACACTTCAAGGCCAGTTTTGCGAACGCGTTTTCTATAAATCGCGTCTATTTTAACCGCGTAATGTGCATAACGTAGACAGGATACAACCGAGCCTGCTGATGCGCATAGGTTTGTATGCTCTCTGTTTGTCCAATCAATTAGTTTCACTTACTCTAAAATGTTTAAACACTCGGGAATTGGATAAGAAACGAGCCAATCAATACATTTTTACCAGGGTAGCTTCACAGGGCATGAAGTGTAACTATCCAATTACGCAGAAGAGCTTGAGCGTATGGTTGAGTGGTTGGCTATCAACGCCAGTACTCGGGTGGATATAAAGAAGCGCTGAATTTGTCAATGAATGGATCTGTGCGTAAATCCACGGTAGGGAACTACGAATTTTTTTGTATGTGACGACTGTAATTAACAGTAGAATGTGAGAGAATCAATACCATGTCGATTTTTTTGCCTCAGAAAACTGATTTTTCTGAACCATTACTTGGAATACTGTTGGCTCACTGTGGCTTATCTGGTTGCTACTGAGGATAACGATTTTTTCTGTGTCAAGATACCGTTTTTCTAAACTGCTGGATCGATACTATAGGCAAGGATACTGACCAGTTTGCACATCAGGCTTAGCTGAGGAGTTTAATTCATGCAGCTCTTGAAAAACCGGGCGTGGAGTGAACTTCCCCATATTCAGAACAGCGTTGGAGGTCTGCTTGCTTGTGAACATTCAATAACTGATCCGGGGGTGCCATTTAGTGATCGAGTACAGTAACAGCGTGCTTCCAATTTGCAGGTCTATAGATGCGGGCGTCTACGTCTGCAGAAAGGGGTTAAATGCTGAATGGCACAGTAAGAAACACCATCAAGCATTTCAAAGAGACTGGTTCGCTTAACCCCTTTCTGCAGATGTAGACGCCCGCATCTATAGACCTGCAAAGTGGAAGCACGCTGTTACTGTACTCGATCACTAAATGGCACCCCCGGATCAGTTACTGAATGTTCACAAGCAAGCAGACCTCGAACGCGGTTCTGAATATGGGGAAGTTCACTCCACGCCCTGTTTTTCAAGAGCTGCATGAATTAAACTCCTCAGCTAAGCCTGATGTGCAAACTGGTCAGTATCCTTGCCTATAGTATCGATCCAGCAGTTTAAAAAAACGATATCTTGACACAGAAAAAATCGCTATCCTCTGTAGCAACCAGATAAGCCACAGTGAGCCAACAGTATTCCAAGTAATGGTTCAGAAAAATCAGTTTTCTGAGGCAAAAAAATCGACATGGTATTGATTCTCTCACATTCTACTTTTAATTACTGTCGTCACGTACAAAAAAAATCGTAGTTTCCTACCGTGGATTTACGCGCAGATCCATTCATTGACAAATCCAGCGCTTCTTTATATCCACCCGAGTACTGGCGTTGATAGCCAATCACTCAACCATACACTCAGGGTTTTCTGCGTAATTGTATAGTTGTACTTCATGCCCTCGCAAAGCTAACCCGGTAAAAATGTATTGATTGGCTCGTTTCTTATCCAAATCCCGAGTGTTTAAACATTTTAGAGTAAGTGAAACACATTGATTGGACAAACACAGAGCATACAAACCTATGCGTATCAGCATGTTCGGTTGTATCCTGTCTACGTTATGCACATTACGCGGTTAAAATAGACGCGATTTATAGAAAACACGTTCGCAAAACTGGCCTTGAAGTGTTCAGTTACATTTATAGGATCTAAATGAGATAAGGATAAGGTCAATTGGAATTATGTAGAATGAAACAGGACCGGAGGGTCCCTGCTACTGGATACATCGGCCTCTGGAGCAGGGATTCATGAGAAAGGTGAGGCTGCTACTTTGTTATTTGTTGTTGTTGTTGTTGTTTTTGGAATGTATACGTACTCAACAAAGTCGAATGTCAAGGTTTTTTTTCCTGTTTAAAACGCGAACTGCCCGTGCATTTGGGTGGACCCCCTGGTACGTTCATTGCACGTTTCTTTTGAATCCAGGGAGGCAATGGATTGTTCCCTGAAAGTGAAGTGTCTGTTCTGTTAAAATAAGGTATATTTCAGAATTCAGATATTACTGAGTTAGTGAGTTGCACTTGTTCCTTATAAGTGTTGAAATGAGTTTGTGAGCTTAGAAGAGGGGACTGGTAGCTTCCATTACAGGGTGAATGTTCTAACCGTTTAATAAGAAGTTTATTTAATGCGTGTTTGTGCTGGCACTTTAAAGTAAAATGGGCAAAACTCTAAACTTTATTATGGAGAAAAGGCATGTTTTGTGTTTTGGAGTGGTTACTGGTGACCATTGATATTCAACTGCACTGATATTGATAAATTCATACTAAACTCAACCAGAAAATCATTTGTTCATATTAAATTTCATGCCTTAAAACTTTATTTGTGTTATATACATGATTTTTTTATGATTTGACTGGACTTCATTTTGAGACTTCGGGGAGACACTTGGATAGCTGTATAATTTGGCTAAAAGCATGTAGGTAATCTAGAATGTAATGTTGAAGATGAATTGTACTTGTGGTCAAGGAGTTTATGATCCCAGAAATGTATAGTTTTAAGCCCCAGCAGTTTTTCAATCCTCAGAATTATTTTTTTTGCAATTTCAATGGTGAATTCTCATGAAGATTTTTTATGTTTGCAGCTCATTTTCTCTACCATAATCATGAAAATTAACTGAAATACTATGTAATTCTAAATGCTGTAAGTGTCTTTTCAGAATTGAGCCACATTTTTCCTCTTTATGAAGCTTTAATCTTGAATTATACAGCATTAAAGTGGGTAACCCAAATATAGCCAAATTTGGCTTCTGCACAAAGGGGTTAAAATAGTGGAAATAAAGGCACAAAATGGAAGTGAACTGCCTCTGATGTTCGTTATCTGTTAATGACGAGTAGAAAAGGAGAAAAAAAAAAAAATGAAGGATGTCAACCGTAGGTCGAACGCTATCTTGCCAAAAGGGTTGTGTTTTTTTCAGCGAGAACCATGAATGTCAAGGCCGATCGCCACCAAAAACTAATCAGCCGAGCGCCTGACATATACTACATTCACACCAAGTTTGAAGTCGATCCGATTAAAGCTACTCAAAAAATAACGGTTTCGTCAAACCCTCGAATTGACCAAAAATTGACCTTGACCTTTGACCTTGACCTTGATGGAGTCCCCCGAATAATAGGAATCATGATGAGTCATTGTTAGGCAACCGTACAAAAGATCTCAAGGAGCAGGCATCACACAGATAAAATTGTTCATGAAAAATTTCCGGTAAAAAACTATTTTTCCGTCATAACCTCACCAGATGACGTCAGAGCGCAAAAATTTTGACTGATCTGGAAAGCGGTCATCAAGGGCTTTCATATGAGTTATTACTCGACATAGTTCCTGCAAGTTCAAAATTTGACCTTGGGGTGAAAAATTTTCGACCTTCAGCGAGAACCATGAAGGTCAAGGTCGATCGGCACCAAAACCATATACTACATTCACACAGTTTGAAGTCGATCCGATCAAAGCTACTCAAAAAATAAGGGTTTCTTCAACTCCTCAAATTTACCAAAAATTGACCTTGACCTTTGACCTTGACCTTGATGGAGTCCCCCGAATGATGGGAATCGTGAGGAGTCATTGGAAGGCAACTGCACAAGAGATGACAAGGAGCAGGCAACGCGCACAGCAGAGAAAAGTGTTCAAGAAAAATGATAACAGACAAAAAAACAAACAAACAATAAACAAACAGTCCGACCAACATATCTTGCCAAAAGCAGAGCTTTTGACAAGATAAAAAAAATCAGCAGTTGACAGCGTGACAACTCCATGATGATAAGAGCATCAGAAGTGAAGAGATGGAAGTATCAAGGTCTACCATTTCCAGACACTTGTGTGAAAATGGTCTAATTGGTCGTGTTGCTGCCCAGAGTTGGCAACATCAAAAAAATAGTGGCAAAGCCACTGCGCCCACTTGGCCAAATGTGGCCAAAATGGAATGCCCCCTATTGGCCAAAGTATCGGTCCGACTGGGCTGAAAATCTAACTTGGTCTGGAGACGCTTAAGACGCTATATACACATATGAAATATTAAAACGATCGGTGAAAAACTAAAGACGCTAGAGCGCAGACAAGCCAAATGTTTATGCACGCACGCACAGATGAACGACATACCACCACTGAAGCATAGCATAAGCCCACTGGGCCTTTTGGCCAAGCAGGCAAAAAATTGGAGCTCGTAATCTTAGCTCGCAAAATAAGGGAGCTAGAGCCATCTGGAGTTTTGCAGAAAAAGCCCCCTGGTGGCCAAACTGATAATCGCAGTAAGCCCAAAACCGAACTGGGGCATGATCTTAGGCCCATATACATTTATATAAAATCTGACATGGATCCATTGAAAACTGAAGGCACCATTACAGTGAAACAAAATCTGTGCATTTTACGACCTCTGACCTACATAACCTAGAAATTTATGTCAAATCAAATACCAGCTACATATAAGATGAACCCTTGACAGAACAGCCTACAGTAAAAAATTTGAGCATCTTAGCTCTTAGAATGCATATAAAATATAAAAATGGGCGTGCAATGTACGGAATACCCCTCAGCCCGATGTCGAAGTTTTTGGAGACGCCCGGCCGCCCGCCCAACCGCACGAAGGATAGCAATACCCCGTCAGCCTTGAGGGCTGAGGGGTAAAAAAAGGAAGCTGTATCGCACAGAAACAACACGCACGCACAACAGACCACCACTAATGACCCTAAGCACAGCATAAGCCCCTTGGGCCTGTTGGCCAAGCGGGCAAAAAAGACTTGAGTTTGCCAAGAAATTCAAGGATTGGACACCAATGGACTGGGAACAAGACCTTTGGACCGATGAATAAACATTTTAAATTTTCTTACCCAAACGCAGAACTTCTGTGTACCGTAGAGTTGGAGAATATTCGAAAAATCACTCTTTAACCCCTTCACTAAAACATAGGAGTGGTAACATTATGGTTTGGGGTTCAGTCTGCTTGAAAGGAGCCAGTGAGCTCATAAAAATCGAAGGAATCGTGGATCAAAAGTAGCATCACAGCATCCTCATGAGGCATGCATTGCCATCTGGTAGGAGAATGATTGGCTGGGAATTTTACTTTCAACAAGACATTGACCCTAAACACACTTCTAAATTATTGAAAAGAAACATCTGGTGAAATAAAGGTTTAAACTTGGCCTGCTCAAAGTCCAGACCTTAATCCGATTGAGCAAATCTGTTGTAATATCAAAAGAATCTCTTTGTTCTGAACGTCAAACCATATGGAATGGCTTGGCGAGTAAGGAAATCAAAAAAAAAAATGTGAAAGCTATGCCTGAAAGATTAAACACTGTAATCAAAGTAAATGGTAGATACACTAGATATTGACACTCTCTGAGAAAGACATTATTATTTTTGTTTTCACTATATATTGGTAACCGTTAACTTATTTTCAGCTATATGATCCAATAACATAAAATAAATAATTGAGTAGTACTTGGTTTCTAATTTGCCTTCATTTTATGAAAGAAATAATCATAACTGTATTTTTTAAAATATGTTTAGTGCTGGAAATTTTTCAAAATGCTTAAAAGTTAATTTGATGTTAAAAGGTGTGAAAAATGCGTGGATTTTAAATAAAGTGCTTGAAACCATCTAAAATAGTAATGTTAATTGTATTAATAATTAATTCACAAGTATTTGCCACTAACGTGTCTTTATGCCCCGCCACAAGATGTGGAATCGTGTCAAAATGAGCAAACTCTCAGTGTGACCTTGAGAGTGACGCGAAGGTCACCAAAATCGACAGGCGCCGGGGTATCACCCTAATACATGTTGACATGAAATTTGAAGGAAATCCGTCAATTCGGTCTTCAGATATCTCGCTGACAAGGATTCGAGACGGACGGACGGACGGTCGTGAATTCTGTCCCGCCGCTCTGCGCGTTCTGCGCGGCGGGGGACAATTAGGATCCCCATTAGTTAATGCCATAACATTAGCCAGTCTTCCTAAGGTTCGACACAGAACTAACACCTTGCGTTAACAAAAACAATTTTCAGCTTTGTGTCCATTCTGAAACCCATGTCTTTCAGCTCCATCCATAAACAGAACAGCATCAATTTAATAAACAGTAGTGATAACAACAATGAAAATATTAAAAAATAAAACAAAAGCAGTCAGTAAGCAAGACGATTGATCATAAAATTTCGATGAGTGCCAGGTTAGCCAAATTATTATTATTAACATTGAGACTAATAATCTCACCAATCATTAATTTTCTCACTCAAGCAACGCTATAACACACTCTGCACCTGCTTTGCAAAGCCGCTGATTCCAAACAGCACATTCTGCATTGGACAGAACATTTACCACATACATTACCACAGTCTACAATTTTATGCTAAAGTTTGGGCACCCCTGATCAAAATTTTTTTTACCGAGAATACTTAAGCAAGTAGAAGCTGGCCAGATCTCTGAATGGCGTAAATTGAAAGATACAACACAATGGACATTTTAAGAAGTATTGGTGTATTATTTTTGTTTGGCACAATCCTAGAGCAAAAAAAAAAAAGAAAAAAAAAAAGGAAATGGTTTGAGCGCTCAGGTAACTTAGACTATAATCTCAGATCATATTTACAGTGTTTCACACACATAGACCATTGTGTGGTGGGCCGCCACAGAATCAACCCGGAGCACCACAAATTGATTCCGCCCCAACGCGATTTTCTGTCGCATTCTCATCTCCGTGCGCGCAGTTCTCTACCCCATCTCTTTCCCGTTCACAGGCACACAAACGCACACAGCACAGGCATGCACACTTTCACACATGCGCAAAGGCTGATTGGTCGGCTTTCCGCTCCGCACATTGTGCGTTCATCCTATGAAACCGTAACCCGAAGAAGCAGGACATTTGACACAGAAAAGAGTCGGCGCAATCGGGGAGAACTCAACAACGGTTTGTATAATATGGCCTTTTGTACTCAGTCACACCTGTCCAAAATCAAGGTTGTCAATATTAATGTTAAAAATTAAAGGAGTGTATTATGAACTCAACGAATTGGGCTAAACACCCTACAACCTTCTTTGTATAGCGGGCTATAAAAGCGGTCACGCAATAGAATCTGGTTAAATGCGGTGATACAGTTGGGATGAATAGGCCACGCCAGAGGTGTTCAATCTAATCCACAAAGGGCTGGTGTAGGAGCTGGTTTTTGTTACAGCCCAACTCTAATACACCGAATTCTACTCAGCAACGTCTTGATTGAACCCTCTGATCAGTTAATTAGTGGGATCAAGTGTTGTAGCACTGGGCAAAAATAAAAAAACCTGCACCCACACCGGCCCTTTATGGAGAAAATTGGACACCCCTGGGCTACGCTATATAGCTTAATAAAATTGACTGAAAACATACTCATTAGTTGTGTGGGTTTTTTATATACATTTATGGCACTGATTGTTTGCTGCTTTAATTCAGAGGAGTATTGAAAAATATTTCCCACGATTGAAAAGAGAGCGTCTGGAGGAGGCGGACCAGCCTAAACCAGAGGTATCATCTGTAATTATATTATTACTCAGTTGGTGATTTGCGTAATTTCACACATCTCCTCCGAAACCACCGTGAATAATGAGTCTGTTTCCCCGCATGCACCGGTTTAACTGTGTGACAAATACGATGCGCCAGGTTTCCAACTTAGTTATGAAGTGAAAACTGCATTTTGAAGCCGTTTTTGCAAGTAAAACCAGCTAAAACAATCAGCTGTTATCGTGCCCCTGCATAGCACAGGTATCGGCAAGTAAAGATGAATAACGGCTGTGGCAAGAAGCATACTACATTTCAATAATATTTAATTAATTAGCTTAATTAATTGTAAATGTTCTTAGACTTCAAACAGTTCTGTTCATGCAGCAAGTGAGGGTCAGAAAGGGGAAGATAGACCTACATTTGTAATCTTTGAATAAATAATTTTGTGTACACACAAAATTGCACACCTGGACACACCTGCCACCTGCCACCCCCTTGCCTAAAATATAAAGGAAATGTGTCCTCTTTAACTTTATGCCTCTTGGACAGCACTGCAGTCATCTTTTACTCGCTCAGCTTATCACAGTAACAGAGATTTTAATCTAGGGTGCCCAAACTTTTGAATACGACTGTATTTCACCATTTACAGCAGGGATGGGCAACGAGGGCCGTATCTGTCCCTGGTTTTCACACCAACCTCTGGCCTTTAATTAGTTAATTATCTAAATTAGCCAAACTATTCATGAAATCTGACATTTCATTGAATTATCATGAATTCCCACCAAAGACTGTTCATGTCTCCCAACATAAAACATTTTTCTTTGATCAAACCTTTGCAAAAATCTATATTTGTGTATGCAGCCAATTAACTCAATTAGTCAGGGTAATTGATAGAAATAAAAACCTGCATACACACCGGCCCTCCAGGACTGCCATTTTTTGCCATTTACAGTATGGCTCACATAGGTGAAAAATTGCAGTTCAGAAAGTAACTCCTGGTGTGATTGTTGTTCCAATCGCTTGGGTTTGCCAATGAGCGCAAGATGAGTGTGTGTGGGCCTTACCTGCATGTCGAGGCCTGCAGATACCAGGCTCTGGGGTCGCTGGGGCCGGAAGGCCACCGATGAGCAGATGTTGGTGTGCCTGCGCAAGGTACGGCTAACCTTCCCACTGCCCACTTCCACCACCCGCACGGCCCCGGAGTCGTCTGCAGCCGCCAGCAGAGCGCCCGTCTCGTTTAAAGACAGCCCGTTAATCTCGTCCTCCCCAACCTGGAGCTCCTGCACCGGGCACTTGAGGCTTCGAGGGTCCAACACGGTCACCATCTCACCGTGGGAAACGTAGAGTGAGCCTGGAGCCACAGGTAAAAAAACAGCACTGGTCACATCATCCCCGCCGCGCAGCTGGAGATGAGCCAGAGGCGCCCCCTCCTGGTTCCACACCGTCACTTCACCACCCTCCGCTCCCGAGGCAAACAGCCCCTCAGGGCCAGCTGCAGCCCCCACACAGAGCACAGGGGCAGAGTGGCCCCCAGTCCACTGCCTTGCCATGCTGAAAGGGCTGACCTATCTGAAACAAACAAGACAAACAGGGATGAGGCCAAAAAAACTCACAAGGCAGGCACTGAGGAATTAGACACCATGGTGGCGTGCACTTGGACTACCCAGCTCAGTCACATAATCTCACGTCATGCATAGTCTCATTTTCATGACGCGATACCCGAATGCTTCTGGGTTCCAATTCTTGACACTGACAATCGACAGACAGATACACAGATGAAACAGCAGACCTAGACTCCATCTGCTTTACAGGTAGCTTGAGTAACAAATGAATCAGTAACCCAAGTCCAGTGACTTTTATGTACTGGTGATTCTGCAGACAAACACACAATGCTAACTGCATTCTCAAGATTTCATTTCAGTGAACATACATTTTAAATCTGAGAACTTATAAGCAAACATATTTGCACTGAATCTTGTTCAACTGCATTACATAAAGAAATGACAATGACGCCAAGTATCAAAATCAGCGCTCACTCGCATTTGGTGTTTGTGCACTACAGTCTTTTTATTCCCAAAAATTTAACAACTAAGTTTTACATCTACCTTTACATAAGCAGCCACTGTCCATTAATTCCAACAAAACACCAGTTGTATAATGAATATTACACAGGCAACTAAGAGGAACAAACTATGCAATGCAGCAACAAAAATATGTGTTACATTTGGGCCAAGTCACAGTAGTAACACAAGGACAGTCTACTACTTTATAATATTTTAGTCCATAACTTCTGAAATAATTCTCATAATTCTCAAATGCAATCTATACCATTTTGGAAAGGCATCAATATGCAGAAAAAGGTAAAAACAAAAGGCCACTTTAATTTTTTAACTTACCATTTAGGGGTCTTATATACTCGGTAACACATCGACACCAAATTAACATCAAAATTTTCACTTTTTTTAAAAAGCCCCCAGATGCATGTTCCTAAAATAATTTTTCAAAGTTACTGTTTTATAGCATTTCTATAAGGGTTTATGAAGATGTCCAGTGTGAAAATATCAAAATATTTATTAGAAAAAAATTGGAGGCTTTCTTTTTTTTTTTTTTTGAAGTGATGTCTGGTAACACATGGACATTTTGAATTGGTAACGCGGACACAGACACAAAAGTAGATTTCTAGCTGTATTTATTTACAATATGTAGATGATATCACCTATATATTTTGGCATACCATACTGCATGGATACATTTACAAAAATATACTTTTTTTTACAATTATACACAATACAAAAAATATACAATTGTACACTGTTTTCAGACACAAAATATTCACTATTTAGTACGACTGTTTCAATACTTCACATTACTTTCCTAGCTCAGCAAGAAAATGAATTACATATTTTTTAAACGGAAATGATTAATTTCACTGATTACAGTCTTACAAACCAACTTCAACTTTTTACCGGACAAGATATTATGTAACAATATTACCAATTCATGAAAATATAGGTTAAGACCTTCCTAAAATGTACGCATCAATATATTAGGGTCGAAACGTATCATTAGTCTCATGTCAACAAAATCGTAACTTGGCCCATTTAACTACTGTACAGCACTCAGAAACATTCCCAAGGAATATGGTAACTAAGCAAGTAACTCCAACTAGTAACAGTTACAAAACTGCACACAACATCACCTCAAAGATTACAAAGCTTATGCACTATCCAGGTCTTTTTTTGAGCAAAGTGTGTGAGGCTGAGCGAAGAGCATTCTGAGCGGAAAATACAAAACTTGAAATAACTGTCATTCCCAATTCATATCTGACGCGCGGCAAATGTAATTGTGCGGAAATGCATGTCACGTAAGATCCTCAGTGGCAGGAAGACCGATTTTATAGGACCTGCACGCTATTGCAGTAACTGCACGTGTTTGTGAACAGTCCACCACACAGAGAGGCACACGTCTGGGTTTAACCATAGTCATCAGAAAGCCGATCTCCATTCTCTACTTTACTAAGAGCACGTTATGCGCCAATAAATACGTTGACAAACGGCCGCTACCACACATTAGTTGGACAAGTCCGCCATCTATTATTCAGCGAGCTCGCTGGACAACACAATATTTTAAACGCTGTCCATGCAGTAGAACTTTGCTTGTTTCCCATTCGTTTTGTTTACCTTCGTAGCTGTCGTTGTCACGGGCCAGGCAGACTATATTGGCTTTGGGGCAAACCGCAGCAAATGTTAGTAAACGAAACAAGCAATCTTGTTTAAACACTAACATGAACGTTAGCTAAAAGTTATGCACTACCATAGTTCTCCAGAAAAAATCTAAATATTGAAAATCTTTATCATTCACTACCTTAGCTACAGCGTATACTGCAGAAAATAGGTATCGGCTGACCAAATAATAAAAATGACAGAGCAAATAATCGCTTAAATTTCACCCTTCGGGTTTCACACGCGTTGCAATTTATCCTAGGTGGCCAGCAAGCTAGCTTCATACCTTACTAACTCTCGGAACTCCACTGATGCATGCTGGTGGTGTGTGTCGCACGTTAATGACATCAGATTGATCTTATAATCTTTATACCTTCACACCCTAGATAGAAACTGATAGCCATCCGCCGAGAAATTAATGTAGGCCATTTATTCAAAATATATGATTACGCTGGTTTGTCCATCGGAACGAGTGAGTGTAACCACTGCGTACTGCGCTTGTAACGACCTCAGAGATATAAAAAAAATTTAGAGTGGGAAACGTCATTGGCTGGACCAAACCGCACACGGCAGAATATGTCCGCCATCTTGTGTATGTATAAATGTCCAATGAGGCACATGTAAACATGTAACGTGGGTGACGACAAATGTAACTTTTTGGGTGGGGGGCTTGTTTTCCATGTTCTTTTTTAGCTTTTCATACTTAAAAAGGACACTAATAAGGAATTGTAAATCAACAATACTCATGCTCCATTATTTGGCAACGCTAAAGAATAAGCTCTACGATTGTCTTACCTTTATATTATCGGAGAGATTGCAATTTCAACACCGAAGTTCGAGAACGGTTTCAAAGCTTTTTAACACTTCCGGTTCCGACACGGTGTTCGAGAGATATTTTGAAACGTCACGTGTTCGCCGTTCGTCCACCGCGACAGATTTTAAAAAGCCAAGGAAAATACAGGTGTTTCGTTTCGTTGCCTTCAGTTGTGATGAGAGATTTAGTGAGGATTTTGCTACAGTTGTTCAAAATACAAAATAGATAGATTGATAGATACATTTTCTAAAGTTTACCGATATTTTCCGATGTGTCAATAAGTTGAAGCATGTTTGTTTATTTGTTTAAACTTGTAATTTGATTTTTGATGGAAGAGAAGCACAGAAGCCAGCTGAATCAGAACAGTGCAGCAAATTTTATCCCTGAATAAAAATATTTGAGCAAAATGTGTCTGAATCTAAAACTTTTTACCACATTTTACTGAGGTGTATAATCTCGATGAGGTTCAATACCAACTAGGCAGAATCAAAAATTGTTATGGTCTATTCCATCTATATCTATAGATTATTACTGAGTTGGCGATTTGAGTCATTTCACACATCTCCTCCGAAACCACCGTGAATAATGGGTCTGTTTTTTCGCTCACACTGGTTTTATTGTGTGACAAAGGCGATGTGCCAGGTTTCGAACTTAGTTGTGAAGTGAAAACTCCATTTTGAAGCCGTTTTTTGCAGGTAAAATCGGCTAATTCAATCAGCTGTGCTACCCCACGGGTATCGGCTTGTTTATACTTAAAAGGCTGACCGGTTTCAATCATTCTCAATGAATGAATGAATGAGAACAATTAACAACAAAATAAACAAGCAGTGCCATACAATAAGAAATAGTCATATCGTGCAAAAAATAAATAATTGACTGATCGTGCCTGTGTCATAACGATTAATATTTTGGTATTTGTGAAGAGGGGGGCTTCAGCACATCAACACCAACAATAATTAAAGGCTGCAATGAGAACTTCTGCCAATGGATGCCAATGTTGAGCGAGCAAGTTTTGAAATGTTTCAAAACATTTCAAAACAATGGGTTAAATGTTTTGAAACATTTCGGAGCTTCAAATTTGCAATCCCTATATTATCGCGCAGTAACCCACGTTTTTGTTTCGTTCTGTGAGGGACGCAGCAGTTGACACTGGGACGCAGATGCAGTTATCAAAAATAAATTGTAATTTTCTTTTTCTTTTTGCAAAACACAACTAACTCAAATGGTTATAAGGTTTCAGGCCAAAAACTAAACAAACACAACCTCCCTCTCTCCTCCCAAATTAAACAAAAGGATGGCTTAAATACTATTTGACCAAACCAAAAATAAATGACAGGACAATTATCAAATCAATTAAGTGTCCAAAAGAACCAAAAACTACAAAAAAAAAGAAACGAAAGATTTCTGCACAAATAAGCTACTTAAAGTAATATTTACATGTATACACACAACATTATCAAGCATAAATTATACCTAACAAAATCCCAACAAAATCTTTTCATTATTGACTAATTGGCTGAGATCAGCACCAGAGCAAAAAATAGTCGTGTCGTCAGCAAATAAAATTAATCTTAGGATATCGGATACCTTAACAATGTCATGCAATGTCATTGCATGTAGGTTTAATGATTTCTTTGTCAATGTAGGTGCCTCCCTGGCATAAATAAATAAATAAATAAAAACCTAGGTGGTATAGTCCCCTTGACTATATTGATGGTTGTTTTCCTACAAATAAGATCTTTGATCAGCCTGATGTAAATGAAGTTATAAGCATTATTGAGAAACTCAAATCAACCAGTTCAGGACACGATGAAGCCAGAATTTCTCTTGTAAAAGAGGACAAATATTCAATAGCAGATCCCCTAACGTTTATTTTTTTCCCTGTCATTGGAGACTGCTGAAATTCCAAGTGATCTCAAAATTGCAAAAATCATCCCCATATTCAAATGAGATGATCCAAGTTCCTTTACAAATTATCGCCCAATTTCAATATTTCCCTGTTTTTCAAAGATTCTTGAAAAATTAGTTTACAAGAGAATTCTACAGCATACTGATTCAAATAATATGCTGTACAACCATCAATATGGCGTCCGCAAGAATCATTCTGCTTACATGGCTTTGTTAGATCTTTTTGAAAAAATCTCTACTGCACTTGACAATAACGAATATATTATAGCAATTTTCTTGGACCAATCAAAAGCGTTTGATACAGTGAACCACGAAATATTGCTATCAAAACTATATAGATATGGTTTCCAAGGTAATGTTTCTCAATGGTTAAAAAGCTTTATTACTGATAGGCAACAATACGTACATTTTAATAACTGTCTAACACGGTAACATTGTCATGCGGTGTGGCTCAAGGCTCAATTCTGGGTCCGTTATTGTTTTTAATTTAGATCAATGACCTTGCCACAGTTCCAAGTGCAATTTTACCTCTCTTATTTGCAGATGATACAAATCTTCTTATCTCTAATAAACACTTAAAAACTCTTTTAAAAGAGGCCAACTTGGGCCTGCAAGCTTATTCAAAATGGTTCAAATTGAATAAACTGTCTCTTAACATAAATACAACCAATTTCATATTATTTTCAGGTAGGAAAAAGGATAACCTGGATGATCTCAAGCTCTTTATTGAAGGCTCCGAAATTAAAAAGGTATCTTCTGCTCGCTTTCTTGGTGTCAAGGTTGACGAAAATTGTACTTGGAAAGAATATATTGCTTTTGTGGCAAAAAAAAGTGTCTAAATCTCTGGGTATCATCAGAAAGATCAGTTCATTTCTTAATAGATCCAGTGTACTTGTTTTGTATTATAGCTTAATATATCCATACCTAATTTATTGTAACATAGTGTGGGCCAATACCAGCCCAACCAAACTCAATAAGCTTCACTTACTGCAAAAGCAATTTGTTAGAGCTGCCACAAACTCAAACTTTAGAGCTCCATCCTTTCCACTATTTTTTAACTAAGGATCCGGACGATATTTGATATCAATATCATACAAATATGCACTTTTATTCACAAAGTAATTCATCAAAATCAAGAACTGCTCAATCACTTTCAACAATATTTTTGCAGAAATTTCAGTTTTCACTCATATAGGACAAGACAAGCAGAACACCTGCATCTTCTCCTCCGTCACACCAGCAGAGGGCAGTACTCTGTCAAATACAAAGGGAATACATTGGGAATGAACATCACAATCTTGCATCACAATTCCCCCTCCTTGCCAATATTTAAAGAGACTGTTCTTGAAATTATTAGAACACTACGTATAGCGGTCTCCTAGGGATCAGTTCATCTGTGGTGCAATCTATGTTTGCGGTTATTTCTTTTAGTTAGTTTGTTTTTGTTTACCTTTATTTATTATGATTATTATTTTTTAATTTCTTTTTTTGTTGTTTTTTTCTGCCATCCTGTATTATATTGTTCTCATATTATTTTCAAATTACTTATTCTTTATTTTTCTTAAAGGATGTACATTATTTGTTTCCTTGACTAAGCATTTATAAGGTCAGGGTGAGGCCGCTCTATAAGCCCTTTCAGGCTCCAGACCTCACCTGCACATTTCTTTCTTCTTTTTAACTCACTCCTCTTGAGTGATCTCCTTTGTAATGTGACTCTCACATGTGCAAATAAAATAAAACAAAAAAAAAAACTGGTCTTAAGTTGGCAGAAGCCTTCTGTCAAACTTTTGGCTGGTTGGGGTTTTCGCTCGGACCCCAATCGCAGAGGCATGCCCAAACACAGAGCCGGTGTTCCGAAATGGGTGATGCTCTGCAACGTCACCCTTTACCACTCGATAGCCCTCAAGCAGTTCCCATTTAAATTTCTTGATCAAGCTATTTATTTATTGAACAGTAGTGATAGCCAAACGAGGCTTTTTATGAAGGTTCGGGCCATTTTGGACTTTTGTATTAAAATTGTTCACTACCCGAAGTAGGGCTGTGCGATATGACGATACATATCTTGCCATGATAGAAAAATGTCTATCGATAGAAAAACGGCTCTATCGTTTATATCATTGTGTAACAAATCAAGTCGTTTCCGGTAATTTATTATGGGAATTTATGAGCATAGGCCACATTAACAGCCTGCCTAACATACATAATAACACTGTTTAAAGTGATAGTCCACCCTAAAGCTATAATTTGTATATCAATTACTTAGCAAAGTTGTTTTTCACCTGGCGCAACTTTATGGCCACTGGAGAGTTTGCTTCCATTTGCTTCCAGAGAAAAGGAATTTCGATAATTTTTCAAAACTCTCCAGTGGCCATAAAGTTGCGCCAGGTGAAAAACAACTTTGTCCGTTCGAGACGTCTAATGGCAAATAAGTGATACACAAATTATAGTTTTTGGGTGGACTATCACTAAGTTCAATCCTGAGAGGTAGTGCGGTAGCTATGCCGTAGTGGTCGACATGCTTTGTTCTGAGAGTCGCACTTCACTGATCACTACAACAAGACAGCGATGTCATTTTATTAGCCGTGCTAATAAAGCTCAGATAATAGAAGTTGTCACGACTGCATTCTCTAAAACAAAACACCCACTCCAAAGCAATGTTTTGATTTATTTCTCACTGTGAATTTAGTTACTGCTTGATGTAAGCAGAATTTGGGGACGGGCTAGCAACATCACAATAAATACCGCCTATCGAACCAAACCGGTCAGCTGATTCAGCCTGAATGAAGCAGTGAAGTGGTTCGAACATCATCAGTCACGTGGTTTTTCCCGACACGAACCAAGCTCCGGCACAATGCTTCAGAAAAATACCCTGTCGAGTTTGAAGCGCGCTTCGGAGCCTCGGTATCAGTGGTAACATCACCATTGAACAGCCAGGATCAGTATACATGGCCTGTAATGAATGAGAAATGACAATGAAAAGTGATTGCCTTTGGGCTTTATTTATATAATTGATTTGGCATTGTAAGGATGGCAAATGGGTAACGTAAAAAAAAAATAAAAATCCAAAACTTTGCATGATTCGCCGCAATCGTTTTCATCTTACAATTGCCACTCTGCTGTGCATCGTGCCTAACAACGGCCTTTAACTGTGATTACATTCAGAATATAATGCGGATCCTCCTGGCTTATTGTTTAATGAGCCTCACAAAATAACTGATGCAAATTTTTGCCGTTTCACAAGCTACCCGTGCGCAGAATTCATAGACAAATTGATATTTTACGTTGTCATTTATGTCCGGATGAAAATGCCTCATAATTTTGTGGTACAATATATAACAGTGCAATCGAAAACAAATTTGACGTCTACCATTGACTTAGATCAATTAGTGTAAGCAACAGTTGCTATAGGTTAAGAATTTAAAAGTGAGGTTTCTTGATTTTTTTTTTCGACACGGCAGATTCTATTCTAAAGAAGGCATCAGGCTGTCCATGTCCAGTTATAGTAAATAACTGTATTGATTTCCAAGTATCCCCAGCCTGAAATAATCCAATTATGGTATTGCACACCTGGTAAATGCAAAATATAAAAGCATAAATGATAAACTATTCTTATGATGAACTCTTGAAATTTCAGGAAGTTGAACATGAGGACGGATATTTTCCCCACTTTTTTCCATAATACAAAATACTGATGCGAACGTTATATTTTTTCGCCACTCTAACCACAAATGTTCCCTCTTCGACTGTCCAAAGAACACACCTACTTAATATGCAATTTATGCTTGGATCATTAAATATTGTCAACTTTTCCAACGTGTGTTATGTGTTTATATGCCTAAAATCCTAATAAATTTTGCGAATGTGAGTCCGTCCAGTACCACTCAATAACGTTCACAAATTTTTCTGATGCGCTTGCGGCGACATGCTGCGGAAAGATGAGGAACGAACGTTGTTAGCGCATGCTCAGTTGAATCACCACTTAGGATCTTAACGGGGGGTGTTTACCAGTAAAATATTCACCTATTTTGTCTGTCCTTGAATCTCACAATCGCAATACATAACGTTTGCAATACGAAGATACTGTTTGGGGCAAAACTGATAGGTTTTCATGTTTAGTTTGATGTTTATAAGCTCTGAAAAGGACAGGATTTGATGATGGTTGCCTGTCGCCAAGTGCTTGGGTATACTTTTTGGCAATATACACGTTCGTTTATTACGAACGTCAGACTTGGACTGAAAGACTGCGTGTCTAACATCAAATGTGGATGGACAGCACTGTGATGAACGTCAGTTTGGGCAGAATTTTGGAGAAGCCCCTGACTGCAAACTGCAGATCGGGGCGTGGCTCAACCTGGGCGGGGTTAAACATTTGACTCCACCCACTGCTTCATATAAACCACCACAGCCTTACGTCATCAACTACTTCTCCAGGAGGCCACAGGCGAATTTGTATACTGTACAGCAGTGGTTCCCAACCCTTTTGGAGCAAATGCCCCCTGACCTTACCATGATCATTTGGAGATGTAAAAGTCTCATTCTTGCACCCACATGTCCCTGCATCTCATTTTCACTGGCCCCAGAGGGAAGACCCCTGCTGGGTGCCCCTGACTCATGTTCTGCTGGCGACTGCTCCAAGCACTACTGGACTAGGAAGGAATTATGTTCTTTCTTTGGATGATTTGGAGAGAGTTGTCACATGGTTTGAAAGTCACGATAAGTCGATTGACAAGCACGAACGAATAGGAAGGACAGGGGAACAGTTTGAAATCTATTCGTTTGTGCTTGTCCTTCGACTTATCGTGACTTTCAAGATGGAGGCGACTGGAAACTATCTCAAGGTACTGTCTGCAAAACAGTCTTTTTTACTAAACTACCTGTGCATTTTCAAAGTTCTCAATGCCTCGTTTTTAAATGTCAGGGCCCTTCGAATTCTACCAATTAAGCGTGGAGCTACTTTGAGCCTTGTTAATGATGGAAAAAATAGGGATTTCTTTGCATGGCAACGTTATTCACTACGATTGTAAGCCTGTCGGGAGCTTGCTAAAAAGCAAAGTATTTTTAAATGTTGCGCGCATACAGAGGTGGGATATTCAACAAAAGTTAGTAATTGTTATCATGTTTCAATACACCCCAAGTCAATTTCACACTGGTTTTCTCCTTTAAAGTAATTCTTACCTTTCTGGCATTTTTACACTTTTTTTTTGTAATCTTAAAATGTTCCTTATAAGCTAGACCACTGTGACCAACCATGACCAGCTTGACCAGCTAAACCAGCAAACCTTCCCTGCTAAAGTGTCCAAAACCCCTCTAAAACCAGCAAACCAGCCCAGCCTGATTTGACCAGGCCTGAAGCCTTTTTTTGACAGGTAATTTAACTGGCACCTTTTTGCCAGTTATTTTAACTGTAATTTTACAATAAGTTTACCACAGAGTTCAGTGCATGTTCAGTGTAAACCACGGTTAAATGCACGCAGGGCTCTACTTAGTTAAAATGACAAGGAGACGATGCGTTATTTCAACGGTTAAATTCAGTCAGTTTATAACGGTGTAGGAAAGCCGTACTTCATTTCGTTGCTTTGTTGTGACTGCTTATGTACATTGTGCAAACCAGCTTGTCCGGTATACATGAGTAGCCTGACTCCGCCAGCTTTCGTATTTCCACTTAATTTAATTTCGATTCAGTACTCAAGGTACGTTTGAGCACGTCTGCAAAGTCTGCAGCTGCGTCGCACTGTAACATGACACGTTTCCTGTGGCAGTTTGCATCTGCTCGAGCAGCTAGCTGAAATTGCTGCGCAGCTCATCAAGTGAAACATCACGAGACTTCACTGCTAGAAAAGATTGGCTACTTACTTGGCAGCGCTGGATGTAATCAAGGAGATGGATGCTCTAGACATTTCTCTCCTGATTTATGGACTTCTCTATGAAAATTTTGCCTGGAAACGATGGTATGTAAAACATGACTTGACACTGTGCATATTTTTTGCAAATACAGGCCATTTCTGTTTCTTCCTTACTTTCTGAATGTCAGAGAAGTTACGTGTTCGCAAAAAAAATGAAATGTACTTGTATCACATTTGTCAAATGAAGGCAATAAATGGTTAGATCGGAAGCTGCTGGTGGCTTGGGAGTCTCAGTATTTTTTTCATATATTAGGTAAATTCCTGCTCTGTGTCTGTTTCATGCTTATGCATTGGCGCATCCTACAGGTTGCATCCTGAATGTACAGCTTTGTCGTGTAATGGTTAGGCCTACTATACACGTAAATTACATTATTTTTTTTTTTTTAATTATTATTAAAACGTACAGTCCAAGTTCGTCATAAAATGCTTTCTTTACCCTGGGATATTTCCAAGTTGGCTTGGCCCCAAGTTAGCTTGGGTTCTTGGTTTCACACTTGCAAGCAAAGAATACATGACAGCAAAAGTAAGAGACAATGTGAATATAATGCATTTGTTGCGGCAGTGTTGTTGTGTTCCGGGGTTCTGGCCTTTGGCCAGGACAGCATTTATGGTTTTAACAGTTTAATGTTCCAAGTTTCATAGTTCATGTCACAGTTTTTAACAGTTTCTTGTTTCAGGATTTTACATTTCATAGTTCACATTCATTGTCCATGTTTTTACTTTTCCATGTTTTTGTTCATGCCAGGTCTGCCAAGCCACTCCACCGCTTGTCTGCGTTCCGCCCCGTGCCTTCGTTGTTGCACATTTCAGAGCTCTGGTTGGCTTTGGTATTTCCCCCTTCCTTCTGTGCTGTGCTGAATTCACGGCTGTCTAAGCTTAATTGACAATTAACTGTTTTTAAGTTACTAACATTTACTAACATTTACTATCTTGCTTTGCTTTTCTGTTCTAAACATTCATGCTGCTTTCTAACTGCATACTTAATTAGTACTTAAGCTGAGCACGCTCATTCTCTTAATGAGCAAGTCTTGTCTTTTGTCATCCAATCTTTGTCCATGTCTCATGATCTTGCCATGCCTCTTGTTCTCCTTCTCCAGGTGTTGCCCCTCATGTGTTCTGATTTCTTACCCTTTATCTGGATGCGGTGGAAGTTGGCTGGCAGACAGAGTCTCAAGTCCCATGTTCATGTTTTCAAGTCCCTTCCAAGTTTTCATTCCAAGTTCAAGTCTAGTCTAGAGTATAAGTTCACAGTCTTGTTATTTTTGTATATAGCCTTTGTGTTTTTAGTCCGGTTCAAATTCTGGTATTCTTTTCTGTTTATTGTTATTTCCGCTTGGAGTTTCCAGTGATTTTTTTGTTCGTGCCATTTTTTGATTCCTTGGTTCTAAGCTCTGTGAAGCTCTCTTTAGTTTGTTTTTGCAACCCCTTGGGCGAAGTTTTTTGTTGGCCCTCGTGCTAGTTTTGTTTTATTTTCAATAAAACCTTATTCCTCCATCCTCGCATCTGGTGTCTAACTGGTCCCATATCAAGTGTGATGTTTTGAGCTGAACCTGCTGGTACAGTCTCAGCACCTATTGGCGACAATATACACAAGTTGCTCGATTACAAACATCCATGTGGAAACTCATGTGCCAACACATGTACATGCTGTTCTATTTCATACGTGCTCCGCCCTCTAACGGGCTTCGCTATTGGTTACCCCCACGAGGCTCCGCCTCGGTGCCTGTGAAAGAAAATTGAACTCACCTGCTCCGTAGGATGGGGTAGCATACTCACCTCCCATATAGCCCTGGCGTTGCCAATGCTCGCCTCCCTTTTTCACTCAGCCTTGAGAGAGTTAAGAACTCATAATGATTTGTGTGTGAAATGGATAAGCTGTGCCAACAGTGTGCCTCCCCGATGGTGTCCGAGGATCAGCATGACGACTGCTTCGTCTGTCTGGGCTTGCGGCACCATGTGGAGGCAGGTTCCTGTGCTGCCTGCGCAGTGCTCCCCCGGAGGAGCATTAGCATCGGCAGCAGTTGTGCGGGCCGCACCCGCCCTCCGGGCCGGCTCGGGGCCAGTCTGTGAGCTGGTGGCAATGGTCCGCTCTATGCCCTGGGACACGTATGATAGAAGGATGATCATCGTGTGTATGAGGAGGACCCGACGACCCTCTTCATGAACTATGAGCCGCCCCCTCGAGCATCGCTATCCGCCGGACGACCTCCCTGGGTTATTCCAGTCCACGGTGGAGAGGATGGAGATGCCCCTACCACCGCAGCCCTCCAGTGGTCAGGCGGATGACTTCTCTATCGGTCTGCTGGCTCAGTCGAAGCCACGCTCCAAGGTGGATATGTCCGAGGATGGCGCTTTGGCTACGCAGTGGGACTGGAGGAATCCGATGGCCAAGTCCCCAGCTATGGCGTACCGTATGCACCGGATTCAGATGTCGGAGTCCCGGCCGGTTAAGACGCGGTGAGATGGTGTCTGCTCCCAACCGCTTCCGAGAGGGACAGGGTGGCGGCGGTACTTGACCGATGTTATGCTAGCGCAGCTCAGGTGGTTGCGCTAGCTATCAATATGGCCTTCCCCGGCGGAGCAGCTGAGCTCGTACTTAAGCCCGCAACAGCAACTCCGCAGGCCCAGTGTATTCCAATCACCGCCAAGTCGCCACTGTCGCCGGTCTTTGGACGACCAGTCATCCCTGGCGTCGAATTAACCGATCCTGAGCCTCGACGCGCTTTGCTTCAGCCACAGCAGCCGCTGGAACTGCACCTAGGGTGCGGCGTCTGGTCGTGCAGCGCCTGGAAAGTTTTTTTTCTCAATAAAAAAAAGAAAAAATTACCAGTATGTGGTCTTTGGGTTGTATTGCGCACACACTGATACGCTGGCTGTTTCAGGTGTCGGCACACAGGGTAATCTGGTACAAAGGGGTTTAGCGAGAGAGACATGGTGCGCGGGGCTCGTGTTTTCTCTTCGCATCCACTAAACTCTGATCCTCGAATCGGGGACTCGCCGGCTAATAGCTTGGTTAGGAAGCACTGGCTAGCTAATCACTGGCAGGGGTGGCGTGGTTCTACCCGTGGAGGTAGCACACGCTCAAACTCCGCAGTTAAACCAAAACTTAAAACCCTTCCATCAGTCTGTGTTGGCTCAAATCAAAGCGAAGCTCTTTTTCCTGGCTCGGTACCAGTGAGAAAACGATTGCAAATTGAGGCAGACGGCCAGCACGAATCCAACGCTACTAGCTGGGCTGGCTCCAGCAGAGTGTTTGGTGTAGGTCAACAGGCTTCTTCTTCCGGGTTGCACGGAAGTGTAGCGAACTGCCATTTTGGCTCCAAGGCGCTTGACGTGGCAGAGAATACTGAGGGGTGCAAACCTGTGAAGGAGATCTTCACTCGTTTAGCGCCACAGGTTGAGGCCTGTTCGGACGTCAGTGTTTCTAAAACTGAAGACTGGACTCCCAAACGCGGAAGTAGCCGTGCCCTGGCTACCTATGGTGAGTGAATCACCGGGCAGTGTGCACGGGAACGCAGCAGAAGTATTACTGCTGTTATCCTCTAAGTCCTTTCGAGCAGGGCCCCCGGTCAAACTCTCCCTCAGGGGGAGGGGCGTCGCGGGAGGGCCCAGGTTAGCGGGAGCCATAGAAGAATTGCAGAAGGGATACGCTTTCCAGTTCCAGTGTTGCCCATCCCCATTCAAGGGAATTGTGCGGACAAGCCCCCCAATGCCACTTTGAAGGAGGCCCTAAAGGAGGAAGTGAACTCGCTCCTACAGAAGGGGGCGGTAGAGCCGGTCCCTCTGTTAGAAGCTCGAGCGGGGTTTTATTCCCCTTATATTCTGATCCCCAAAAGAGTCAGGAGACCTCAGACCTATTTTTGGATCTATGGGAACTGAACACTCATATTATGCGCAGACCATTCCGGATGCTGACGGTGAAGTCTCTGCAGGAATGTGTCAGACCTGGCGATTGGATGACGTCAATAGAAAGGACACCTAGTTTCATGTCCCAATTCTGCCGCGCCATCAGAAATTCCTATGCTTTGCAGTGGAAGATCAAGTTTCCAATTTTTGCCACCTGCCATTTGAGTGTTCCCTGGCAGGGGTTTAGCGAGAGAGACTTGGAGCACGAGGCTCGTGTTTTCTCTTCGCATTTAGTAAACTCTGATCCTCGGATCGGGGACTCGCCGGCTAATGGTTTGCTTAGGAAGCACTAGCTAGCTAATCGCCGGCAGGGGTGGCGTGGTCCTACCCTAGGAGGTAGCACACGATCAAACTCCGGGGTTAAACCAAAACTTAAAACCCCTCCGTCAGTCTGAGTTGGCTCAACTCAAAATGAAGCTCTTTTTCCTGGTTCGGTACCAGTGAAAAAAAAAAAAAAAACCATTGCGAATTGAGCAGACGGCCAGCACACAAAAAGCATCGGACCTTCTCCGAGTGTGTGGAGACAGTGTTAGCACCTCTCTGGCGGGAAGGGATACGGATCTGGACCCATCTGGACAATTGGCTGATCCTAGCCCACTCCGAGCACATGGTAGCCAGCCACACGGCGCTGGTAATGCGGCATATTACTCAGCTGGGTTTTACCATCAACTACAACAAGAGCACCTTGCAGCCCAGTCAAACAGCGGCTGCAATTGGACTCGCGATCTATGACTGCATGTCAGTCTGTGGATAGAATAGAGGCGATTCTATCCCAGACCCAGGACATTCCAGAGGCAGTATCAGTGCCAGCAATAAGGGTCATGTCGTTGCAGGGAATGATGGCTGCTGCCCATTCAGTGGTGCGCCTGGGGCTGCGGCACATGCGAGACCTGCAGCGCTGGTTCATGCGCCTTCGTCTGGACCCAAGGTGGGACCAATAGCGTATGCTCCACAAACCAATGCGAGTGCGACAGGCGCTGACAAAGTTCTGGGCCTCACCCATTCGGCTCCGCGAGGGGGTTCGGATGGGGTGCATAGCACACTACATCCACATATTCACGGATGCCTCCCAAACAGGATGGGGCGGGACTTGCGGCTCTGCTTCTGTCGCAGGTACATGGCAGAGGCCCCAGTGCCATGTCAACCATCTGTACTCATGGCAGCTCAGAAAATGTTGCACCATTTTGCCCCTCAGTTAGAAGGGAGGCACGTGCTGTTGAGAGAGGCCACTACTATTGTGCTGGCCGATCTCAACAGACAGCGGGGCGTCAGATCGGTAGCCTGCACAGGTGGGCCGATTCCATTCTGATCTGGGCGGACTGCCATCTGCGCACTCTGACAGCCTGGCATGTTCCGGGCGTCCTCAACACCCGGGCAGAAGGGCTATCCAGGGGAACCCTGCTCGAGGAGGATTGGAGCCTTCCACTGATGACGACTGAGCAGATGTGGATACTGTTCGGTCAACCAGTAGCGGTTTTGTTGCAAGCTAGGAGAACGCTTTGTGCCCTCTTTTGGTTCTCATTGAGACCCACCAACGGCCCTCCCCTGGGGGCGGATGCATGGGCTCATCCAGTGTGACCCGCCAGCCTGCTTTATGAATGCCCACCCTGGCAGCTACTATGCCAGTGCTCCGCAGGGTACGGAAGCAGTGGCTATCCTTGACTGGTAGCACCTAAGAGGCCGAACGCCAGGTGGTTCCCGGATCTTATCAAGCTGGCGGTGGCAGACCCGTGGCGGATTCCGGACCTTCCCTCAACCATGAGGCGGGCGTCAGATGCCACTCACGCCCAACCCCTCAGGGCCTGGAGATGGAAGGTGAATTGGGCCTGCCTAGGCGGTGGTATCCACAATTCAATGTGCACGGGGCCCATCTACATCCAAGGCTTATGCGGCCCGTTGACAGATGTTGCAAACTGGTGTCAGGCGAGAGGCCTAGACCCACGTTAATGCCCCCTTCAGGGGGTGCTAGTTTTCTTGCAGGCACTCTTCGAGGGGGGCAGTGCAGCTTCCACCCTAGGGGTAGTGGCTGCGGCGGTAACGGTAGGACACGATGGGTTAGACCGCTTCATGGCCAGGAATTACCCCTTAATAAAGCTGGTTTTAAGAGGAGTTTTCAGAATTAGGCCTGTGCACCGCGAAACTCCGTAATGGGACCTGGACATAGTGTTGGGAGGCCGGGCTGGACCACCCTTCGAGACTCTGGACCAAACAAGCCTGCACTTGTTGTCTATTAAGGCGGCCCTCCTTTTGGCCTGGGCTTCCGCCAGGAGGGTAAGTGAACTGAGTGCCCTCTCTGTGCACCCGTCTTGTCTGACCCTAGAACAGGATCTAGGGTCAGTAGAGCTACGTCCAAACCCATCATTCCGGCCGAAGGTTATAACCACTGCTTTAAATCTTCAGCTGTTGTGTGTTATGGCGGGCAGGCGCAGGGGGCTCCTCCTGTCAACACAGCGCCTTGCCCTCTGGATTTGTGATGCGATCTGCAGGGCCTACTCAGCAGCAGGTCTGGTGGCCCCGGCAAGACTGACCACACACTCCACCCGCGGATTGCTTCCTCTACGGCACTACTTAGGGGTGTGTCTGTAGAGGAGATTTGCAGGGCAGCCTCTTGGTCATCAACATCTACTTTTGCGCGATCATATCTCAGGTATATGACAGCTGACTCAGTAGCACATGCGGTCTTGGGAACCCTACCGGTAGGGCCCCCTGCCAGCAGTAACCAGCAGTTGATCATGGCCGACCTGGGGCGTGGCATCTCAGGGGTACCCTGCCCGCAGCTGTTATGCGTGCCATGGGAAAAGTGACATGGCCTCTCCCAAGCATTGGGGTGGGAGGCCCCATTGGCGGGAGAGCCCCTTCCAGCAGTAGCTGTGGTTATGGCTGACCTGGGGCGTGGCATCTTGGGGGTGCCCCGCCCGCAGCTGTTAGGCGTGCCATGGGAAAAGTGACATGGCCTCTCCCAAGCATTGGGGTGGGAGGCCCCATTGGCGGGAGAGCCCCTTCCAGCAGTAGCTGTGGCTATGGCCGACCTGGGGCGTGGCATCTCGGGGGTGCCCCACCCGCAGCTGTTAAGCGTGCCGTGGGAAAAGTGACATGGGCCTCTCCCAAGCATTGGGGTGGGAGGCCCCATTGGAGGGAGAGCTTTTTTCAGCAGTAGCTGTGGTTATGTTGGTACCATGGTCTGGGTGTGACACTCATGTGTGCCTACCTGGAGGGTATGAGGCCGACAAGGAGGAACGCTATCAGGGGAAGTCCCCTTTTTTTCTCAAGTAACGGCTGATATCGGTGGTCCGCAACCTGACGCGAGGCACTCTGGCGGTGCCCGCCCACAGGTGCGGGTCCTGTCATTGGAATAACAATGGTCAAGCCCTGCCTTTTTCCCTGGGAGGGGCTGGACAAGGTAGGGTCCCTTCCAGTGCCGGGAATGGTTTGGGTGATACTTTGCCACCACCTGGGGCGGGGTACGCAGTCTGGTGGTGTGCGCCCCAGGGTGTGGACAGGGTTTGCTTAGTTGCGAGAGGATCTGTGTGGCCAGGGTCCACCTGGGGTACATCCATCCCTAACGGCCTTCGTCTTAGGTGTAACCAATAGCGAAGCCCGTTAGAGGGCGGAGCACGTATGAAATAGAACTAATAGTTACCCTGGATGTAACCCCAGTTCTATGAATACGTGCGTAGCCCTCTAACAACCTGCCCAGGTGGCCCCGAGTGTGGGATGCTGAGTTTCAAAGGGAGACGAGCATTGGCAACGCCGGGGCTATATGGGAGGTGAGTATGCTCCCTCCTCCTACGGTGCAGATGAGTTCAATTTTCTATCTCAGGCACCGAGGCAGAGCCTCGTGGGGGTAACCAATAGCGAAAGCCTGTTAGAGGGCTACGCACGTATTCATAGAACTGGAGTTACATCCAGGGTAACTATTAGTTCCTACTTTATGTTGGCACTGTTAAGTACTTACACTCTTTTGGGGCCTCCGTGGACATTTGCCACGCATTTGTGAAAAGGTCCCCTGTGAATGATGGGTCTTCAAAATGCAGTCTCTCATTGCAGTTAATAATAGCGCACAAACAACAATAATTCCTTAGTACTGGTCTCAAATGTAGAAATATGACAGCAGTTTGTTGGTACCACCATGCTGTAGATGCTATAAAAACTCAAGTGTTTTTTAGATTTTACTTACCTGATTGGAGTCTTTGAAATATGTCCTCTGACACAAGCATTTCAACAGAATTGATACCATCGCTCAACTAGATTTTTTTTTGTGCTGCCATTTTGACGATATAATCACTTTTTTGATGTTTATATACCTTTCTCCTGCACTCCAGGTGTTACCAAACCCCCAATCAGTACCCTTAAGTGATGTATGACCCTGTGTTGTTTTTCAGGTGCCATCTGCTGATTTCCAACGACATACTGGAGGACTGACTGAAACATTTAATAGAACATGGCCCTCAAAGTTAACTGCAATGAAAGGAGACCATCTTGCCAATTAAGCTTTACTCTTGCTTCCCATTTTAAATGGGAGCTGTTATATTAAGTGAGTTACATACAGAGACCTGAAACTAATACATTTTGCCTAATTCTTCATTACATGTACCTCTTGCCCAATAGAATGAGCCCGTTTGCCAGCTGTCCACCACTGCAGACACTTAAGCTTGACCATGTGCCGGGTCTGATGATAAACCAACACTTCAGTGTCCTTTGGTTTCCATAGGCTCTGTACTGCTCTGCGTTTTCTTTTTCTACACTCAGTCCACTGGTATTATTTTGCCCCACATGATAAATTGAGTGAACTCTGTACCTTTACAGTAAAATGCACTGGGATCCCCACTTTTAAAAACCAGAGGAGAGGACATCTGCATAGTTCTCAATTGTTAAAGGAGTTAAATGTGAATAAATGTCAGTGTTGTAAATGGTATTGATATTATATGCAAAATGTTGTCAATCACCAGAAGGAAGGAGGCTGTGGTATGATATAGAAGGTAGCCTCTTTATGATCTAATTAGATATGCCACTTAGTGTTTTGTCTTCATGATTTTACAAACCTTTTTTGTTGTTGTTGTTGAGTTTTTCTTGATTTTTTTTTTTTTTTTTAATTTTCATGTTGTGGAAAATTGTTTTTGTTTTATCTTGATTTCTTGGGCTGTATGCATCTTCTGTTAAGTGAGGACCCCAGGCAGAGTAGTTGCAGCCCTGGGTAATGGCTTTTGGGAACCCTAATAAAATATACTCAGCAACAAAAGTTTCTGTGACACCATTTATGTGTATGTTATAAATGACACGCAAAGATCTCAATGCAATCAATATGTTTATTTAACAGGAGAAACACTGACTTTTCAGTGCCAACGTCACTCAAAACGAAAAATGTCATTTTCATGCGTCATGAAGCACTTGTCTGACGTCTAACCAATTGTGACCTTCACACTTCAATACCGGGTGTGACTTCCTCGTGCCATGATGCAAGCAACGCATCTCCGGCGCATGGACCGAATCAGATGTGCCAGAAATTGCTGTGGGATGTCATTCCAAATCTGACGTAGACGTTGTCGCAATTCCTGGAGTGTAGCTGGCGGGTTATCCAACTGCCGCAAACGTCGATCCATCTCGTCCCAAAGATGCTCGATTGGGGACATGTCTGGGGATCTGGCTGGCCATGGCAGGACATTGACATGTTGTTGCATCAGATACTGCTGTACAATCCTTGCAACGTGTGGTCTGGCGTTATCATGTTGCAGCGTTATTCCGGGACTATGTTGCATCAAAAACGGTACCACCAATGGCCGTAGCACTTCATCGCGATATCTTTGACCTGTCAGATTTCCATCAATAACAAGCAAATCTGTTCTGTTTCTAGCCGTGATCCCTCCCCAAATCATGACACTACCACCTCCAAAACGATCAAATTCCTGAACACAGTTGTTGGCATAACGTTCTCCACGTCCACAGTATACACGTAAACGACCATCACATCGGTTAAGCATGAATCTTGATTCATCAGTGAAGAGTACAAGATCCCACTGACGTTGGATCCACCGTCGATGTTGTTGTGCCCACTGTAGACGCAGTCGTCGGTGTTGTACTGTGAGTATTAGACGTCTTGCTGGCCGACGTGGGACAATGCCAAAATGACGGAGACGGCGACGGATTGTCTGTGCAGACAGTCGCCTCAAACCAGGTATCGTTCTTGCAGTTATGGTTGCAGGTTGGAATCGATTTCGGAGATGGGTTGTTCGAATCCAGTTGTCCTGTCTGGGAGTGGTTACTCGTGGACGGCCGCTGCGAGGACGGTCTCTGACATGTCTTGTCTGCTGATGACGCTGCCATAAGTTCCAAATGGTGTTTCGGTGGACATTCAGGCGATGAGCAACTTCCCTCTGCGAGGTTCCGGATTCAATCATCCCAATGGCCCTCCACCGATCATTTTCAGACAGTCTTGGCATTTAGAGGGTAGAGTTCCTGATCCGAAATGGCTGTGTTTTCGATAAGTGATGCTGTTGTCGTTCATCAGGCACAATGTGAACATTCCAAAAATTCTCCTCTTTTATTGCCATCCACAAGCACGATTTACGCACATTTTCACGTGCAAAGTCATTTTCTCGCATTTTCATGATTTCCATTTCAATGTTGTGTTTACGTGTACTGTTTCAGTCTGATATCACCATGTATGACAATTTCATAATTGCTTTATGAACAATAATTAACAATATTGGTGTCACAGAAACTTTTGTTGCTGAGTATAAAACAAACTGAACTCCAGTTTTGTGTCCACTCAAGCCTTTTTCCATGGTCTACAAGGCTGTTTGTCATTACCACGGCCTCCTATGACCTCCTAAGTCACTACTTTAACCATGAAGTTGATGTGTGCAACGCAAAACCTCCAAGATATGCAACTGTTTGGCATGGGGCAACCTGAAGATGATCATTTACTCTAGGAAGATACTGTGCATTTTGCATCCAAATTACAGAACTTAAATGGCCCTCCTATGGAGACTGAGGGCGAACCTCAGTGAAAGGATTATGGACTGTGATTCCAGTTAAAGAATCAAGGCACTTAGAGAGAGAGATCTGAATGGTTGTCTTCTTTAATGAAGGTATTCAACCTTACCTACATTTGCATGCATATCTGAGTGAGTTGTGCGAGTGGGTGTGTGTGTGGTTGGAAAACAAAGGAAAAGAACATATGATACAAATACTCTGCCTATTATTTGGTAGTTGAATGAGCAAATAAGGCTCTCTATGCAGCTATAACATAACATGCATTTGATTACACATATTACAATCACCAACTTGTATGGAAACAGCAGCTTTAGGTATATTATAACAACCGTAAAGCAATATTAGTTGTGAAATACGTGATACTGTTCCTAACACAACATTAAGTAGGAGGCAAACAGGCTTAACCAAATGGTAGTCTTAGAGACCTAGTATAAACCACATTAAGTTATTCAACAATTAAACTTGAATTGACTAGAAACACTGTTACAATGGCAAGGTAAACAGTTACAGAATGGGCATTACAATCGAAATTCTGCATAAAATCTCCACAAGCATCCAAACTTACTGCTTTACTTTCAGCAAGCTATCTTGGCGAACTCGAACAAATTTCCATGTAAAACACCATGAATTAGAGTTTGTACATTCTGATGTAACTGAGGAGTAAAGGGCACTTACATTTCCACAAGAACACACACATGCTAAGAAAAACAAAAGGTCCTTGGTGCTTCATGCGCTCCGCTGGCAAACTGATAAGCAGCTCGTCATTGTGGGCATGTCCAAATATTTTCTGATTGTGCGCATGCTCCCAAATAGCTCTTTTCTGCGCCATTTCTCTTTTGCGCCAGTAGATGGTAATGTTGGATCGTGACTTGTATGTGGCTTTCTCACAGAGACAATGATGTAGAACTAATGCATACTGCAGATGGGTGGGGAACATGACTGCACGCCTTGTGTATTTCAACTAGCAGAAATAATCAATGACCACCTTTTAATCCTCTTACATCCATGTTTTTGTAGGATGCAGAATATTGTGAGATTGTATGAATAATTCAAGAATGATGTGACATTTGCCTGCCCGTGCCAATTATTTATTCATCTTGATGATACTGCCAAGATTTTTGGTAATCCGCTTACTCAATATCCCTCTAATAAAGATTTGTGTCCCGTCTGCTCTGCACTATGGGCCCTAAATGGGCCCAGCTAAATAGAGACATTTATGACAGTAGATGAATATCATAAAAGTCAATGACTTTACATCAGGATCTGCTTCTCCCTAAATTTAATTTTTAAATAATAAATGGGCCAAACATAGCAAGTGCAGTGAGTAGGCAAAAGAAAAACAAAAATGGAATTTGAATAAGATACAGAGTGACGCAACATAAAGTCAGCATGGATGAATCAACCGCAAAAAGTGTTTTACATCTTTAAAAGACTTGACAGTTACTCTGGGTAGTTAAGGAAGGCAGAGAATTATTATTTGACAACTGAATATTTAAAGAGAGGATGCAAGTGCGAAATCATACACCGACACCTTTTGCGAGACATCGCTGAAAATGACATGCAGTCCAGCTTCTTGAGTTGTATTCCAGTGGACACATCACCATAATGACACTGACTTTCATAGACAATGAAATTGTCTACATAAACAAGCATTGACAGGAGAAGCATCCCGTCTGATTATGAGAGTCGTTATTATACAATCACTATTAAGCTTATTCAAGAATAAACTTGGAAGATGTACAGTGATGTAGAGCAAAGCTGTATGTAACACATGGAAATATTTGCCAGGGGTAGATATGAATTGAATAATAATGCACACAACTGAAGAAAATAATCCATAAAAACAAGGACTTGGTTGTTTACTCATAATTCTTTAGTCAATTCTTTAACAGGTTTAATTTACTAATATTGAGCGTCAATCTCATTGAAGTAGCGCGTCAAAGTGGGGTTGCTACATTTCCAAGCGCAAAGGTAGCCATGTGATATTAGCAACAAATACAAGTCAGATCAAAAAACATCTGAAGTTCTTATTCAAGATTTTAATCAATTACATAGTAACAATTGAAATATTGATTTAACAACATAAATAGCTTCCTTCATTCTCAACGTATTTGCCTACACAATGGAAAATACACCATAGCGCGGGCAAACAGGTATAAGGACAAACAAAAATCTATGAATTAAGTGCTGCACTACAGTTGTTCTTCCATCAGGTAGCGCTATCAGCAGCACTTGTCACCTATTACGAACGCGAATCCTCTCTTGCCCTGTGCGGTTCTCTTTGTTCGTTTGTAACCTCTGCAGCCGAGCGCAGCACCACTCCAGGGTCTGCGGAGATGCGCAGATTTTTGGTTGCGCCTTTATTACATATTTCCTGTCAAAGGTCTCGCAGCCGGGGTGCTCAAACGATTTTCTGCAAGATCCTGCATGTATCGCAGGATTTGGAGGGCTTATCGCGGAATTTTGGCAAGATTCTCACGTAATGTTTTTGGAATCTCGCGCAGCCGGCTTACTTTCAGATGCACTCGTACCACTGATCTATATAGAATAAGTGGATTGCTGAGGTGATAGAGAACTGCGTTGGGAGGTCGAAGCAAGCGGAAGTTGTCGAGCGGCCATTTTACTATGCCCGGTAGTAAGCAACCGTTTTGTAGTATTCTATGGCAGAGAAACATTGATATGCAGCCTTCCAATGCAGAGCGACATTTTTTGGGGGTTGTGGCGAGACAATGCACTGGCTGTAGTAAAGATAGATACATATACTGTCATGGTTGGGTGGCTTTGGCAGCTTTCTTTGCTGCTCTCGTCGGGGACGACATCATTTTGCTCTCAATCGAATTCTTGGGCCAGCTTGCATTAATTGGGGGCGTCGCCCATATTCTATTTAAGCCCTAGTTCCGCCTCAATTCCCTTGCTAGTGTGTCAGTGCTATATTTCGCGCTTTAGCCGGTAAGGTCTGTAGTAAGAGAGCTCTTAGGGTTTAGCTGCATATTTGAGGAAGTGTTCTAGTTAGCAAGGGAATCTTTCTGTGCGTTCCTCTTTCTGTTCGTCCTGTCCAGCTCGCTTTGCTTCCTTGCCTCGGACTACATCTTGGTCCGTTGGAAGCACGATTCTCGCTCTCCTGTTTTGTTCATTTGTCTCTCTCCCTTCTGCGTGTCCTCCTTTATTTCTGGCCACTGCAATTGGCGTCTCAAACTCACCACCCATCACAGTACACTCTAGCCAACATGGAGACATCAGCGGTGGCCGAAATTAAAAGGGCTGTTCGCTAAAGGGCTTTCAGGCTTGTGTAATCAGCAGTCGGAGCTAGTTGAGAGATTCCGCCTTCAAGAGAACTTGCTTCAGAATCAGGAGAGCGTTCTGTTAAGCTTGACCGAGAGTGTTAGGTCTCTGTCTACACAAGTTTCACAAAAAGTTGCAGAAGCACCATCCATACATCTTCTCCGAGAACCAAGTTACAATTGCCCCAAAGATACAGTGGCGAGGCTGGGAAATGTAAAGATTTCATCGCCCAACGTAAAATATTTTGTAAGGCTCAGCCATTAAGGAGGATTCTTGGGTAGCATTTATATTATCCCTGTTGGCTGGCACAGCACTCACTTGGGTCGGCCCACTAATCAGGTCAAATTCACCGGTCGTAAAATCTGTGGAGGCTCTTGTTAGGGAGATGGTGTCTGTATTCGATCAAGATATTAGTGGTCAGGACGCAGCTACACGTTTGATGCACCGTAAAAAGGTCAAAGACAGTGCAGCTGTGTTCTCCATCGCATTTCGCTCTCTGGCTACAGAGACAGGCTGGCCGGAGGCTCCTCTTATGACTGTGTTCAGTCATGCTCTTATTCAGGAGATAACGGACGTGTTGGCTACATTACAACCCTGTTTGACTTTAGACTCTTTAGTTAGAACTGCTGTGCGAATTGACAACCGCATACGCAAACGCAACAGGGAGAAGCTAAACAGTTTGCCGCTGGCTGACAATGGGGGTAAAGTTGCTAGTCGTGAGTGTGTAGCTCCTATTCCACCCACAGAAAATTTCACTCCGGTTGAGCCCATCAGCTTGATGGTTCGTTTGACAGTCGGACAAATAAACCTACTCGCAGAAGAATAATCTGCTTTAATTGTAATAAGCCGGGTCATATCCTTCCACGTTATTAAAAGCTTCAGGGAAACGGAAAACCCCTCTAGCGATTCAGGGGGCGCTAGAGGGGCAGACCCAATTTCCCTCCCGAACACTAATCCCTGTTGAACTGACTGTGGGGAGCAAGAGAGTTACCATTGAAGTGTTCGTGGATTCGGGCGCAGTGAATTGTTTCATGGATATTAAGTGGGCTAGGAAGCACTCCGTTCCCACTGTTACACTTACACAGTCACGCTCTGTCAGAACTTTGGACAGTCGCCCGCTTGGAACGGGAGTTATAACCAAAGTTTCTGAACCGCTAAATGTGTTCATTTCCTTTAGTGGCCACTCTGAGGAGGTCTGTTTTTTTATGATCCGTTCCCCTACTTTTCCAATTGTTTTAATGCATTCATGCGGAACATAAACCTTGCATCAGTTGGGGGGAACAAAACAATCCTATTGTCCGCTGAGGCACCAATTGCAACTCTCATTGTAGAGATAATGAGACTTGTTTTTCCAGACATCAAGTTATGGGGGAGGCTGATGCCAGGAGTGAGAGTGAGGAGGTTATCTCACTGTACCCTCCTAAACTAGAAAAAGGGGCAGACGAGGGGATGGAATGGGATACTCAATTTGATTGGAGAACAGCCAGAGGACGATTACCTTTTAGAGGATTTAAGCAATTCAGAATCAGTCACAGAGACATTAGATTCGGAGCAGGGTGGGGAATTTCGGGTCACCCTGAACTTTAGCTTGCCTTCTAATGTTCCTAAGGACTATGCTGATCTAGCCAAAGTGTTTGGTTATCAACAAGCATCAACATTACCTCACCATCATCTGTGCGACTGTGAGATCAATATCTACTCTAGTACAACTCTGCCTAGGGGTTCGCTATACTCGCTGTCAGGACCTGAGCGCAAGGCTAGGCGAGAATATATTGAGGAAGCTCTCGTTAATGGTTTTATTCGGCTTTCCACGTCTCCTGCCGGAGCGGGATTTTTTTTTTGTGGAAAAGAAGGATGGAGGTCTGAGACCCTGTATTGATTATAAGGGTTTGAATAAGATCACCATTAAAAACCGATACCCCCTTCCATTAATGAATTCCGCATTTGAATGTCTGCAGGAGGCGTCATTTTTTACAAAGCTAGATCTTCGTAATGCTTATAATTTGGTTCACATTCGGGAGGGGGACGAATGGTAGACGGCATTTAACACTATTTGGTCTTACCGTTCGAATTGGTTAACGCCCCTTTGGTGTTTCAGGCACTCGTTAATGACGTCCTCCAAGAGATATTGGAGAAATTCGTCTTCGTTTATCTTGACAACATTTTGATTTTTTCTTCAACACTCTTGGAGCATAAGCAACACGTCAGACGTGTGCTTGAGGCCCTCCTCAATTCCAAGCTTTTTGTTAAAGCTGAGAAATGTGTTTTTCAAACACAAACTGTCTGGTTCTTGGGCTTTATTGTTTCTAAGGGGTCGGTTCGTATGGACCCGGACAAGGTGACTGCGGTCAGAATTTAGCCCGCGCCTCAGGGTGTTAAGGAGGTTCAATGCTTCCTGGGCTTTGCTAATTTTTATAGGGGGTCTATTTGTAATTTTAGCACAGTTGCTGCCCCCATTATTGCGCTCACCAAGAAGAATACCTCCTCGGCGTTTTTTTGGTCTCCAGCAGCTGATGCTGCCTTTCAGAAATTAAAGAAACATTTTAGTTCAGAGCCTATTTTGGTTTCCCCCGATCCCTCCCTTCACCCATGCGCATATTTCTCCTGGTCTTTGTCCACCGCGGAACGCAATTACAGCATTGGTGATCGGGAGTTATTGGCGGTCAAGCTGGCGCTCGAGGAGTGGCGCCATTGATTGGAGGGAGCTGAACACCCTTTTGGGGTGTGGACTGACCATAAAAACCTCCAGTATATTCAGCAAACCAAGCAAGTAATTCCTGGCAGGCACGGTGGTCATTATTTTTTAACCGTTTTGATCTTACCCTGACCTATCGCCCAGGCTCTAAAAACATTAAGCATGACGCCCTGTCACAGATGTACGATCGGGCAGACTGTGATCCTACCCCGGAGCCAGTTATGCCGGTTTCTCAGGTGGTGGCACCTATTCAGTGGGAGATTGAGGCAGTGGTTCAGGAGGTTTTAAAGACTGACCCTGGTCCTGGGGGGAGCCTCCTGGCTGTTTGTTTGTTCCATCCGCAGTTAGGCCACAGGTCCTCCAGTGGGGACATTCTTCCCACTTGGCTGGGCACCCGGCGGCCCATCAGACCAAGCAGTTCCTGGCCCAACATTTTTGATGGCCTGGTATGATCAGAGACATTCGGAAATTTGTTGCAGCTTGTGGCACATGTTCCAGGAATAAGACTTCCCATCTTCCTCCCTCTAGTCTGCTGCGACCTGTGCCCGTTCCCAGGCGCCCTTGGACGCAAATTAAGCTAGATTTTGTTACGGAGCTGCCTGTATCTGACGGCCACAGGGTCATTTTGGTCTTGGTTGACCGTTTTTCTAAAGCGGCTCATTTTGTCGCACTACCCAAGCTGCCTTCGGCGCAGGAGACAGCACATCTTGTGGTTAACAATGTATTCCGGTTGCATGGGCTTCCACAGGATGTCGTCTCTGACTGAGGCCCTCAGTTTACGGCCAGATTCTGGCAGGCATTTTGTAAGCAGTTGGGGGCCACTGTGAGTCTCTCCTCTGGGTTTCACCCGGAAACAAACAGGCAGACGGAACGTACTAATCTGTCTCGAGAAAACACTTTTCGATGTTTGGCGGCGGATAATCCTTCGTCGTGGAGTCAATTCTTAGCTTGGGCCGAATATTCCCATAACTCGCTGAGTAATTCCTCCACATGTCTTTCCCCGTTTGACGCCCAGGTGGGTTACCAACCCCCACTATTTTCTGAGATTGAAAATGATTCTGAGATTCCCTCAGTCAACCATTTCATCCGTCGATGTCGGTCGGTTTGGACTAAGGTCCGTTCTTCTCTGTTGCGCTCGGGGCGCAAACAAAAATCCTTCGCTGATAGAAGGCGTTGTTTGGCCCCGTCTTATCGGGTTAGGCAAAGAGTTTGGCTGTCTACCCGGGACCCCCCCTTGAAGGTAGAATCCCGAAAACTGGCGCCCCGCTATATCAGCCTGTTCGAAATAGTGCGGAAGATCAATCCGGTCATAGTCCAGTTGAAACTCCCGAGATCTTTACACATACTTTCGTCATTCCATGTCTCTCGGATTAAGCCGGTAAGCACTAGCGTCCTGGCACCTGCGACACACCCCTGCCGCCGCCACAAATGGTTGAGGGGGGGCTGGTTTACACCGTTTCCTGTAAAAATTACAACATCTGAACTACTTACAGACTATAAAGTCAGGGTCTGTGCACTTCAGCCCGAAGGTGGAAGAGCTCAGGCCCTGGATATTCCAACTGCTAATTTTAAATGAGCTGATTTTGAATTAAAATAGATTAATTGCAAATTAAATGTTTAATTTAATTAAATTAAAATGCTTGATATGAGGTCATGTAATCTGAATGGTTTTGTTATGTATTTTATGCACTAGCTCAAGGCATGAGTGTTTAAACAGCAGTCACAGATCTGCAGTGCTTTAGCTGATCAGCTTACTTAAGATGAAAGTGAGCGTGTTCCTGATCTAGCTCAGGTCCCCCGGCACTCCTGCAGTGACTGCAGCATAGCTGGGCTCAGGTGCAGGGGTCGGTGCAGGCACTGGGTGCTGCTGCAGGTTCAGCATGCTGCCTGGATGTATGGGGCCGTAGGGTCTAGGGGCTGCATGCGGTGGGGGGGGGGGGGGGGGTTATGGGGTGGGAGTCTGGTCTCCTAATCTCCCAGGGGTCCCTGTAGATCTCCCTGTGGCTGCTGGCAGAGGTCCAGCCCAGTGCTGTGTCATTCAGCACTTTAACGAGCATCTTCACCCCCTCCTTGTTCAGGTGCACCTGGTCGTAGTGGTGGTAGTGGTGGATGTCGTGGTGGTGAGCCAGGTTGAAGTTGGCCAGTAGGGCGCAGCTCCAGGACACCTCCACGTTGATGTTGTGGATGACCCGCTGGGGCATGTTGGTCCTGGGCAGCAGGGTGGAGATGATAACCTTGGCTCAGGGGTACTGCTGTGTGGCTCTAGCTACCACCTGTCTCAGGGCCTTAGTAATGTTAGTCCAGCGTGTGCTAAGGTTGGCTCCTGTGTGCACCAGGATGTGCTTGGCGTCTCCCAGTCTCTACTCTGATAGCTGGTCCAACGCCGCCTGTGTGTTTGGGTAGCGAAGCTTTGCCACTTTTCTCCCAGACAACATCTGCTTTACCCTGAGGTATTTTCCATTAGAGTCACTCAAAACTATTACCTCAGCGTCAGAGTTCACTCCTGGGGGCTTGGATCCTTAGGGATGTCAGAACCAGGGGGGGGGGGGGGGGGGTGGCTGTCCTTTTCTGTGTGTGGAACCTATGTGTCTGCAATAGCACTGATGAGCTGTGTGTCTGTGATGGTGGGGGGTGGGTGGATGGGTGTATGTCTGCTTCAGAAGGTGTAGGAGTGGGAGTGGTTTGGGTGCAGGGGGTGCTGGTGTGTGTGTGTATGGGTATTGGAATGTGAGTGTAAGCAGTGGGGGAGGGGGTGTGTGTATGTGATGGTAGGATGCTGCACAGAGTGTGTTTCAGACTCTTCATGTCTCTCTGCAGCCTCCTCCAGGTGTCCTCCTCCAGGTGTCTCTCACACCTGTGCTGCTGGAGCAGGCTGTGGACCTCACTGCTCTCCTGTGGTGTGTGCTGGCTGCAGTGTGTGCGGCTTTCCTCCCTGAACTGGGTGAACTCCTGCTCCAGCTCAGGCAGGCTGTCCCTCCCCTGATGCTGCTGTAGACTCAAGGGGAGCTGGGGATGCCTGGGGCAGGAAGTGCAGCTGCACTGGTGGGGGTGCTGTGGGGCTCTGGCTCGGGCTCCAGGGTCATTGGCTCGGGCTCCTGTTTGCATTTATCAGCCTGTGCTTTGAGGAGCTGAAAGTTGATTTTAAATTGGCTCAAACTGGCTCCTGAGCCCTGCATCTTGATTGTACCCATGTGGTACAATCCCAGGCTGTGGGGTACTGGGTAAAAAACACCAGGATACACCTGACCCAGCACTCCTCTGGCCCGGAGTAGTCCGATATCAGAGTCTCTGGGGAACTCCTCAGGACTTTTCCTTGGCCTTGGCTGATTAGATTTGGTCAGGGTATTCGATTACCAACACCTCTGGCTGGGCCCTGCACTCTAATTGGCTTGTTTTGGCCTTGGCTGAATGGCTCTGCTCAGGGTATTCAGTTGCAAATACCTCTGGCTGGGCCCTGCACTCTGATTGGCTGGTTAGTGCCAGGTTTGACACCTTTGTGGTAGTTGCTGCTGCTGCCGCCTTCACGCGAAAGGTCGTCTCACCAGCCATTGTTCTACAGCAGTTTCCAGAGTTTCTAGAGTTTTTAATTCAAGATTCAAGATTCAAGAACTTTATTGCCATGTCAACAAGTTGATAGGAATTTGTCTTAGTTCATGCTCAACATATACAGACACAACACATACAAGAGGACAACAAGAGACAATACAGTGCAAAAACCAGCAGCGTAGAAAATACATCCGGTTGTTTAAAGTGCCGTGTGCATTTCAACTTGTTACATACAAGCATCATTACAGCTGTAACCTAGCAAGATGAGTTCAGATGTCTAATAGCTAATGGGTAAGTGCTATCTCTGAAGCGAGATGTTAAGCAGTTAATACTTCTATACCTCCTGCCTGATGGGAGGAGATTGAAGAGGTGGTGAGCGGGGTGAGAGTTATCAGCTATGATTTTATTTGCCTTTCTTATTATTCTGGTGTTGAAAAGTGAGGACAGTGTCGGGAGGCTGCATCCAATAATTTTAGATGCGCGTCTGACTACTCTTTCCAGCTTGGTCTTGTCCTGAGAGGTTGTGTGACCGAACCAGACAAGCATGGAGAAGGTGAGAACACTCTCGATAGTGGCCCTATAGAAGTGAGTCATTGCTGCTTGGCTGACTTTGAACTTTTTGAGCTGCCGTAGGAAATACAGACGCTGATGGGCTTTGCTTATGATAAGGCTGGTGTTTGATTCCCATGATAGGGATTCATGGATGGTTGTCCCTAGAAATTTGAAGGAGGAGACTCTTTCTACCTCCTCCCCATTGATAAAGAGGGGGGAGAGTGGGGCCGAGATCCTCCTTCTGAAATCAATGATCATCTCTTTGGTTTTAGAGATGTTCAGGATCAAGTTGTTTACCTCACACCACCTCACCAGCTCAGCTATTTCTCTACGGTAGTCTGATTCGTCCCCCTTAGAGATAAGACCCACTACAGAGGTGTTGTCTGCAAACTTATACAGCATAACTGAACTACAATGTGATTGACAGAAATGTGTGTATAAAGAGTACAGTAGAGGAGAATGGACACAGCCCTGAGGGGCCCCGGTGTTAACAAGCCTAGGCCGAGAGACAAGGTCACCTATTTTGACAACCTGTTGCCTATTTGATAGGAAATCAAAGATCCATTTGCAAAGTGGTGTACTGACACCCAGTTCTTGTAGGGTCAAAATCAGCTGGGCTGGCACAATCGTGTTAAATGCGGAGCTGAAATCAACGAAGAGTACACGAGCATAAGTAGATCTAGATTCTAGATGTTGAATAATGGAATGTAAGCAGAGGGACACTGCGTCATCTACACTCCTATTTGCTCTATAAGCAAATTGGTGTGGGTCTAGTGTTATGCTTGACAGTTGTCTACATACCAGTCGCTCAAAGACTTTCATAATGACAGATGTTAGGGCAACAGGCCTATAGTCATTAAGACAGGAGATATTATTTTTCTTGGGGACTGGAATAATCACAGCAGATTTAAAACAAGCAGGCACAGTGCAGAGTTGAAGTGACCAATTGAAAATACCGGCACTTCCCAGATATTTAAGCTCTGAAAAATGAATTGTCACTGAGGCATACATGTTTTGTATATGGTTTATAATATCGATATTTAGAAATTCAGCCTTTTTTTTTTTTTTTAGTATTGTTTGAGGCTTTCCTACTCTGCCTCAGTTTCCTCTGTGTGATACTCCAGTTTAAGGTCCTTGGGTATTCCTTGTGCTTTTTAATCTTTTTGGAAAGAAATATTTAGTCCATTAATGTCTTCATTGCTTTCTGTTGATGTTTATAATCCTTTTTTTGGGGGGGGTTTTGACCAAAAATCAAACAGTTTTCTACAAATAGATCCAAAATATAGAGAAAATATTTAGGAGCTCATCTTGCTGCGTGTTCTCTCTCTTGCTTCGCCTCTCTCTTTTACAGCTTAGGTAGAGACCTGCGCTAATAAGAGAATCGACACTTACACTAGGCACAGAGATCACCCCCCTCCTGCCCGTCGTGTTTGTTTGTTTTCATAATTGGCCGGATGGACGGTCATCATCGCGGAATTGCGGGATAGCATTTCCTCCTTTCTTTTCGAAAAGGATGGTCCAGTGTACCCTTTGCTAAAGCAGATGAGGAAGCATTGTGGCTCCTTTCCTTTTCATTTAAAGAATCCGAACACACTTATCATGGCCGGACAGTTTTCTAAGAGTTCGGAACTTTCCTAAGCAAAAAATACGATTAGACACTGAAGCTTCTTCTATATATTAATTGCTTTTTCAGCCCTTTTTAGCCTGTGTTCCAACTTTTTTGAGACCTGTTGCAGCCAGAAAATCTGAAATAAGTTCATTTTGTCAATAAAAATGTAAAATGTCTCAGTTTTAACATTTGAAATGTTATCTATGTTCTATTGTAAATAACACATTGGCTCATGTGATCTGAAAGTCATTGCATTTTGATTTTATTCACAATCTACACTTCGTCCCAACTATTTCGGAGTTGGGGTTGTATTTGTGTGCAATTTTTATGTAGGTAATTTGTATTTGTATTCTGCTTGTTAGAAGTCATGGAATGTTTTTGGAAGCAATGTCCGAGTCACAATGTTGATTGACATTCAATGAGTCAAATGTTAGTTTCTGTGTGAGTGTATGAACAATTGTGATGGAATAGTTTGCAATGCTGGCAGCAGCTAAAATCTTCCCTTGGGCACCAAATTGATCAGGGCCAGCACTATACTCAGGCTTCAGTTGTGCCAATGCGAAGAGCTACAGTAACCCCTCAGAATGGTACAACTCCATTTCCCGAAAAGTTGGGACACTGGGCAAAACGTAAATAAAGACAGTTTGCAATTTGTAAATTGCTAAAACCCTATATTTAATGGAAAAATAGTACATAAACATCTTATCAAATATTAAAACTGAATTTTTTTTTTGGTTTTTAAAAAATATTTTAAAAAATCATTTTCAATTTGATGCCAGCAACACGTGTCAAGGAAGATAGGACAGGTTTGACAAAAGGCTGGAAAAGCTGAATAATGCTTTAAAAATTACTCCTGATAGAACACCTCAGGGCTAATTGTGTTAGTTGGCAACAGGTGAGTAAGATGAATTGGTATAAGTCTCTCAAAATTAAAGATGATTAGGACTTCATCTCTCTGTGAAAGACTGCATGGGAAGATATTTCAAAAGTTAAAGAATAATGTTTCTCTCATAAAAAATGCAAAAAACTTATAGATTTCATTCTCTACGGCATATAATATCATTAAAAAATTCAAAGAATCTGAAGAAATCTCTTTGTGCAAAGGACAGGCCAAAAACCAATATTGAATGGCAACGGTAATCAGGCCCTCTGGTAGCAGTGCACTGAAAGCAGACAGGATTCAGTAGTAGAAATCAGTGCATGGGCTCAGGAACACTTCTCTAAACCACTGTCAGTGAACATAGTTCGTTGTTGGGTCCACAAACGCAAATTAAAACTCTGCCATGTAAAGGTTAATTCATATTTTAAAAAGATGCAGAAATGCTGCCGTCTTCTCTGGGCCCAAGCTGAATTAAGGCAGGTAAACACTCCCAAATACATTTATTTCTCCTTCATTCATAACAATTTAGTACCAACATCATATGAACAACTACTAAATGCAGAATTAAAGTGATGGCTCATTTACATAAATTATGCTAATTAGGTCCTGAGATGGCTACCGTGATGTGGAACTAGATCAAGCACCTCAGGCAGGATATCTCTAAAACTTTTTATTTATTTATTGATCCATTTACATAGATCCTTTATGACTATATAGTGCATGTTCTGATCCGAGGGTTTTAAGAAATAATATTTCTGTGAAAAAATATGGGCATTTAATGTTTTTTTTTTTTTTCATTTTATTGGGTACCTATTTACCACAAAATCTAGAGTTACACAAATGATTTTAGAAGAATTTCTAGATGTTATAAATGATAATTTCTTGGTGCAGTATGTTAATAAACCAACCAGAGAGAAGGCAATTTTAGACTTAGTGCTCAGTAATGACCCCGATAGAATTAGCAGTGTTGAGGAACTGGAGCCACTTGGGACAAGTGATCACTCTGCTGTTAATTTTGATGTTTCATGGGAAGTTAAAAAGGTGTATTCTAAAACAAAAATTTTCAATTTTAGGCGAGCAAACTTTGACAGGTATCAAAGTTTATTTGTATATATATTTGTATATTAAATTTATATCTCGCTGAAATAAAATGGGAGACACTTCTGGACTGTAAGTCCGTAAATGAGATGTGGGAAAGATTTAAGGGGGTATTACTTGAATCACAGTGCAGATTCATTCCGAAGGTGTCCAAAAGTAAGCTGAAAAAGCAGAATACTTGGTGGATGACGAAAAGTATTCGTAGGATGTTGAGGGAAAAGAGGAATCTTCATAAGATGTACATAAAGGATAACAATGAGAATACTAGGGCTGAATACTGTAAAATGCGGGCTGTGGTCAAAAAAGAGTTCAGGAATGCTAGAAGACTGTATGAAACACAAATTGCAGAGGGGGCAAAAACTAGCCCTAAGCGCTTCTTTCAGTACTGTAGCAGAAAAAGGAAAGTTTAAGAGCAGGTTAAGTGCATAAAGAATAAAAATGGATCACTGCAATATGATAACAAGCATATTGCAGATGCCTTAGACAGTTACTTTGTTGAGAATTTTACCTCAGAGGGGGCCTTTATTTGGCCAGAGGGCACGTCAAATGCTCAAGATTATTTAGCGGAAATTGATGTTCGGGATAATGAAGTATTAGGCAAGTTGCATAAACTAAAAGCACATAAGGCAGCGGGTCCTGATGGCTTATATCCTAGAGTGCTCAGGGAAGCTGGTGAGTTCATCTTTAAGCCGCTATCTGCCATCTCCAGACGGTCTTTAGAAACTGGAGAAATACCAAATGATAGGAAACAGGGCAATATAATACCAATATATAAGAAAGGGGACCGTACCGAGCCAGGAAACTACAGGCCAGTGAGTTTAACTTGCATTTCTTGCAAAATATTGGAATTTATCATAAAAGATGAGCTGGACTTATTTCTTGACCGTAACAGTACCTTGAGGGATAGTCAACATGGTTTTCTGAAGGGAAGGTCATGCCTAACAAACCTTCTGGAATTTTTTGAAGAGGCCACCAGGACTTACGACCAGAGCAGGGCTTATGACATCATATACTTGGATTTTCAGAGAGCATCCGATGTAGTACCGCATAAGAGACTCATTTTTAAAATGAGCTCCATTGGAGTTACAGGAGGTATTCTGAAGTGGATTCAAAACTGGTTACAGGACAACACAAAGAGTAGTGGTCAGTGATATCTCATCTGAGCTGGGTATGGTGGGGAGTGGCGTCCCCCAGGGATCGGTGTTGGGACCCCTGCTGTTCCTCATTTACATTAATGACCTTGATAGGAATATTGAGAGCAGATCGGTTAAATTTGCAGATGATACTAAATTGGGGGGTTTGGCAAATAGTCTAGGGTCTACTAAAGTGATTCAGGATGATTTGGATAGAATCCAGAATTGGGCAGAAATGTGGCAAATGAAATTTAATCTAGCAAAATGTAAAGTTGCACATGTAGGTAATAAAAACATTAGACAGGATTACTTCATGGGAGGTATAAAACTGGAATGTGCTGCACAAGAGAAAGATCTGGGAGTGATTGTTAACCAAACCCTCACAGGTTCTAGCCATTAGCAGTGCCGTAGCAGTTAAAAAAGCTAATCGGATGCTAGGATACATTGCCAAAAGTATTGAGTACAAATCCAAGGAGGTGATGCTTCTTTTGTACAACATGTTCGTTAGACCACACCTGGAGTATTGTGTTCAGTTTTGGGGACCATACTTTAAGAGAGATATAGAGGCTCTAGAGAAAGTTCGGAGAAGAGCCACCAAGCTTATTCCAGGTATAAAAGATGAAAGCAACGAGAAGAGGCTGAAGATCCTTAATCTCTTTAGTCTTCGGAAAAGGAGACTCAGGGGTGATTTGATTGTGGTCTTTAAATATGTTAAAGGGATTAACAAAGTGAATCATGTAGGATTCCTTCGACCAAGTGTTGTGAGTAGAACTCGGGGTCACAAATGGAAGTTGACCAAAGGTAAATTTAGCACTGATATTCGGAAATATTTCCTAACCCAAAGAGTAATTTCAATGTGGAATAGCTTACCTGACTATATTGCTGAGGCAGAGACCTTGGGGGTTTTCAAGAGCAGGCTTGACCTAAAGCTACATACCATTGAGTCATTTAGTAGCTGAAGGGATATATTCACAATAGTATAAAGAAACTGGCGAGCTTAGTTGGGCTGAAAGGCCTGTTCTTGCCATTCATGTTATGTTATGTTATGTTATGTTATGTTATGTTATGTTATGTTATGTTATTTCTTAGACATGCATCTGGTGAACTTACATTCCAAGTTTCACAATGATGGCATAAGAGAAAGAGGAGAAATGGTGCTTGAAGCAATGCTTGGCAGATCAGAAGCAACATTTTTGAGAAATTGACAAAAAATAACCGATGTCCATATTTTTGATAGTCCTATCAAGTACACACGCTATGAACTTACTGAAGGTTATTTTACGAAAATGTCAAAAACAATTAAAAAAACAAGAAGCCTATTTTGGGAGTGTCTACCTACCTTAAGATGGACTGAAGCAAAGTAGAAAATTGTCTTGTAGTCTGACAAATCAAAACCTATGGTCCTTTAAGAAATCACAGATGTGCCTTCCCGGCTAAAGAGGAAGGGGACCGGCTTGTTATCAGCGCATAGTTCAAAATCCAGCATTGATGATGGTATGGAGATGCATAAGTGGTTGCTTATTTCAGCCAGACAATGCCAAACACCACATCCTGCATGCACTACAATGACATGGCTCTGTAGTAGAAGAGTCTGTGTTAAACTGGCCTGCCTACAGCCCAAGCTAATCAGCCCTTAATCTCTTCCACTCCAGAGTTGCCATTGCAAGGATTATGACAAGGTTCTCACCTCACCTTAAAGCCATTACATCTCAAAACCTGGTCCCATTTAGGTTTCCTAATTACCATCTAAGTGTTAATTTGTTCAGTTGCCATGATAAATTCATATCCTTTTCTCCTCAGCTTGCATTATTGTTCAAACTTCAAAGCAATAATTATCAAGCATTTTCCTGTCCACATTAATGGCAGGCCGAACATAAAACGTCAATATCTTATGAAGCTTCTGAATTCCTGTAGCTCACAAAACTTTTTTTTCCCTCAGGTCCGCATGTCAAGGCTGCTTGTGTAAAAATAAATGTTACAGTAAAACTCAAAACCCTACAACCAGTGACATCACCAAAATGCAGGACTATTATTATCATTTTTATTATTATTATTATTATTATTATTAATTATCTGGTAATTAATGTGTAAATATTCCATAACATCGAAATGCCCTATCATGAATTTAACAGTCGATCAACGCATATTTTAATATTGTTGACACTTTGTTTACCTTCCCACTCGGCATCAGTTGCACTCTCAAGACCATCTCCTCTGTAGCTATGGCTAGCTGAGTACATCTAAGAAAACTATACAGCAGAACTAGCTAGGTAGTTGCATCAAAAATTGTTGAAGCAAATTCACTATTAAACCAAAACAATTAAGTCAAATCCTGGGAATATCAGCGATACCTAAAATCACATATCCGGGATGATATACCCGTCATCTGCTCAGCATCTGATAAAGACTGACAAGTGACAGAAGCAAACCGTTAATGTTGAAGCAACTCTGCATATTTCAGAAAGTACTGAACACTCTCTCGTGCAACTAGCCAATGGGCCATATTGAATGATCTTTTGTCATAAAATAATGAACTGGGACAATCACACTATCCAACACAATAACAGCGCATACCTCTGGGCGAGGGGCGACGTTTCCTCACTCTCGGGCGAGGTTACGTCATTATAATGCGACCGTTGAAGCAGACGACAATTAGGGGGAATAAAACCTCATTTATCTCGTCTTTGAAAACAAAAATTCCACATTTTTGTAATTTACAATATTTATTTACTAATTATGCTTGTATAAAACAGCATTATGATTTATCCCTGAGTTCCCCTTTAAGTTGCTGAGATCCAGCATCAACACAGAATAGACAGAATCCAACTGAACCATTTTTTGCCGATCTGCATACTTCCAGTTTTGAAAGCGCGGCTCAGTGTGACCGATCAGCGTGAATGGCCAATGTGGAAGCGATGCCAGAACTCTGCTTTATAAATTGTACATTTGCTGGCGTAAAGGAGAGTTGGTTTTTCATGCGGTTTTTCGGTGATCATGTTTGACATGCTGACGCTTGCTTGGCCACTTCAGACTTAGCCAAAAACCAAAGAACAAGCTTTGTCAAATTGTTGAATTAATATGTCCACAATTTTTTTGGAAACCAGAAACTTGGTTCCATTCTCGGGGTACCTTAAACTGTGCTACTCATCTTGGAATTGGCGCTATGCCAACGCTAATGTGTAGCCTATGCATCGTTATAGGTCATGCATTATACATCGTCATCTGACTTCATTGGCACTGGCATGTCTAGCAATTCAGGAATATGCCAAAATTAACGGCATCAACTTGTCTGTGGACTGTGAAAATCGCATCCCGCCAACGCACTCAACACAGCAGTAAGAAACACAGCAAGCAACACAGTGAGCAAGAAATCGTCCACGATCATCGATCAGATCGGTCCTCAAATGCATGCTATTTTTGGTGAATACATTGCTGTAAATTGCAAAAAACTAACCTCTGAATAATCAGCACTTCTTCAACGAACACACAGCATGATCATCCATCCCAAATCATTTTGCTCCACCAAGCGCAAATAATGAGTTTTTTCGGGTCAATTATCTACATGCGAACAACGGTAAACAACAATGGTGTTTCTTCTCTGATCATACTGAGCCTCATTTTGAAACTGGAATGCGCAGGTGAGGGGAATGTGAATTCCATCTATAGGAGACCATTAGGCTGTCAAAACTGCAACAGTTAGTCTCCTCAGTTCCTGAACACTCAGAGAGTGTTGTTGAAAGAGGAGATGATGCAACATAGTGTTAAACATGTCCCTGGTTCAACTTTTTTGAGACAAGTTGCTAGCATCAAATTCAAAATGAGCATATTCTTAAAAAAAAAAAAATTCTCAGTTTCAACATCTGATATGCAGTCATTGTACTATTTTCAAATAAATATAGAGCTTGAATGATATGTAAATCATTGCATTCTGTTTCTATCCATATTTTACATAACTTTTACATGAAATCCCAATTTTTTTGGAAATGGGGTTGCACTGTGGTTCCATTGGCATGCCTTCATTTCAGTTCTATTTATAGCGCTTTATTGGTGTTAGGTTTCCATGTGTGTCAAGTTATGCACACCTGAAATAGGTACTGAAATACAATATGCCTTAAATACTATTGCCAAAAGATTTAATTAGAATCTTTCAGCTCTTATTAAAATGTACGCATCAACAATTGTTAGCTGCCTTGGCCAAGATGTTACAAGTATCTAAATACTACATAATTTCGTTTGGAAATTTCTCAGAGGATGTGCAGCTCTATCACTGTCCTATTTTTATCACAGTAGTACAAAGCCGACGCTGGCTATCTCTATTCCTCTCATCACCATCTCCCTCTGTCACTACCATTCTCTCAGTCTTCTCCATTCTCTCCCTCTTTCGATCTCTTCTTCTCCCCTCCTGCTCTCTCTCGCTCTCTCTCTCTCTCTCTACCTCTCACTTTTCATCAGTGTCGATGGTGAATCTGATGAGTCTGGGCCATTTCTGGGTCAGCGCACATTGCGGCTCGACAAACTGAACACAGGGCTGGACAGCTTGGACAGAAGTTCTGCAAGCTGTGCACTCACTCTCTCTCTCTCTCTCTCTCTCTCTCTCTCTCTCTCTCTCTCTCACTCATACATCTACACTCATAAAAAAGCTCTTTCACATATCACACTTACACGCAGTGGTAATGTTGCTGGTGATACTTGCAGACGAAGTGACATGTAAGTATCTATCTCTAACCCTAACCTTAACCCTTTCTCTGAAATAAGCTGATGTGTAAATACTAGATATTAGTAAAATGGATTGAATTTGGACTGATGAATTGAATTTGAACTTTCTCATCCCCCGCATTGGGCATCATAGTTTATAAAGACAAATATGTAAAGGAAATTTCCTCAAACATTGTTTGGAATACATGGGAAGCAATGGCACAGCAATACTTTATACTGAATCTGTTCATTTATTTATTTTCTTTTTAATTTCAATACTTGTGTCCTTCTTAAAGCAATTCCTTAAATATTACAGTAATCATGTGTATTACATAAAAGTCCATACATTTTCACATATGCACCACCACAGCTCTACTTTTTTAATTTTGAATTTTTTAAAATGGAGTTTTTAAACAATTTTTTTTTAAACAGTTTGTATTTATATGATACTCAGAAACAAGAGCCATTGGTTCTGGGATGTCCTGTCAATACTGCTTGCACTTCAGCCACAGCTTGTGATAGCACTTGAGAGGCTTTTAGCACAAGTTCACTCTTGACTCACCCTCAAATAGCTGTCACATCTAGTCTCATGCTGCTCAAAAACTCCAGCATGTATGCACCAAAAAATGCCCAATGCTCAGAAAAAGGTGGTCAAACTCTCCTGGTAACAATATACAGTAACTACATTTTTTAGTGTCATTTAATGGTAAAAAAAAAAAAACTCAATATTTGTGAAATTCGCCTAGTGTGTGGATGTGAAATTCAGAGTCACAGACATGGTGACGTCCTCACCACCTTGAGTAATGGGTGAGGCAGGACATGTACAGTAATATCCTTGGTATTTCATGTGAAATCTATGGGTTAGATTTTTTTTGCACTTTGCCTGAATTACTTTATTTCCATCACATCGGGCAACGCAACAGAGTTACAGACAAGAAACTGAGGGACAGAGAGAAACAGCACATAAAGGAGACATCTGCTGAAGCACTTGTACTGCTAACAAAAGTGCATGTATATGTCACTGTTCAGCTTTCAATTGTACTTAAAACCAATTGCCTTTGAAAGAATGCTGACAGTGGGCTGGGTAGCATTCTGTAGCCTACGCTCTGCATGTTAACTGTACTGTCCAGCCCACAGACCGACATACTGATCTGCTGCCCCAGTGTTGTCAAAGGCCTGTAACACTCCACAATACAGGTAGGACTATCACATTTCTCCTTCTGACACAAACACTAACACACATGAACACACTCACATGAACACACATGTTGTGTCATCATGTTTTGTGAGGACATCCCATAGACGCACATTCATTCCCTAACCCCATATCCTGACCTTCAATATAAACACTACATGCCTAACCCTACTTATAACCCCCAATTCTGCAATACCCTCTTAATGATAAAAAAAAATCTTGTCATCATTAGCACTCTAGAAGTTGCCATCTAACCTGGTTCTGTATCTTCTTAATTTTGGCACTGCATTTTTTGACAAATATTCAAAATACAGATGTTGTTTCTCACTGTTTTCCCTCACAGAGAAAAGCATAGAGGAGAGATGGGATCACCTCATTACCCTGCACGTACGGTTCTGTTCCGGAAGGAGCCAAGCGGGGTGACTTACAGAATTCCTGCTCTGCTCTATTTGCCAAACTCCAAGTCCTTCCTGGCTTTCTGTGAGGAAAGACTGAGCCCAGCGGATTCCCAGGCACACCTGCTAGTCTTGCGCAGAGGCACTTTCTACCACAACTATGTAGAGGTCAGGAGCAGGTCAGGGGTCATGAAACAGGGCTCCTGTGATCTGGAAAAACCGAGTACGTATGTAACTTTTGGTTGAAATTGAGTTTGACCGTTATATGTAGTACCAGTCAAAAGTTTGGACACACTTTGCTAATGTCACTGCACTCTGCTCTGAGAGAAATTTAAATAGCTTAACTTCTCTATATAATCTCAAATGGAATCTTGTAAAAGATAAACAGTCAGAAGTGACATAGAATAAATTACTTGTTTGAATTCTCAAAGAAGCCATATTTTGCTAAGTAAACGGACAATTGAGAGCCTTCTATTTTCCAACAGGCAAATTAAAGTCAAGCAATTTTGGGACTCATTGGGCGAAAAGGTTGATGGAAAGCACACCAAGTGCAGCACGTCTTTAGGATGTCATATGACCGCCCATGTCAAAAAAGAAATGAGAATGCTTTGCAAATATGACAACAAATGATAGTTAGTTTCATGGACTTAAGAACTAGATCTTTTTATTGCAAAATAAAGACTGCTTATTTCTTTATCTAACATAATTATATTGTAAGAAAAATGTGGGTAAGTCCAAACTATTGACTGGTACTGTACGGTAAATAATTGTGGATAAAAAGGGAAAAAGAAAAAAAAAATAACTAGCTATTACTCTTATTTGAAAATCGGGTGTTGATGGGTTTTTTGTTTTTTTTTTCCTTTCTGGTAAGGAATAGTCCAGAATTCACAATTTTTTCTTTAATTGCAAGAACCGTGCTTTAATTAACTAACTAGGTTTTTCCAGATCACAGGAGTGGGGTCAACAGCCAAACGGCTCTGAAATAAGCAAATTTGAATCTGAATTTCTTTTTTATTCCTTTTGAATCTTCCGTCCCGGTCCTCACGACCTTTCACATGTTATTCCATTTTACAGTTTTTTTTTCCAATTGCTTTGGACCAATTCTATGATTGAAATTGATGTTTTTGTTGTGAAATGTATGTACGAAATCCTTTGCAACCTTTAGTTGCAAATTCACAAGAGAACATTTCTCATCCTTTTTTCCAGAAATTGCAGATTTTTTTGTGCAGATAACCAAATTATTCAGCACAATTGTCTGCAATTTGAACAATTATCATTGGTAAAAGTATGTTTTATCAAAATAGTCTGTTTTTTTAGAGGAATAGTGTACCACTCAACACATTTGAGAGTGATTTTATCATGTCATTGCATGCATTCTAATCTATCCATTTGTCAAAATCTAACTAGCCTTTGTTATTACCTTCGCCAGCGACTTCGCTGACGAAGGTAATGTTTTGATCCCCGTGTATTTATTTGTTTGTGTGTCTGTCTGTCTGTCTGTCTGTCTGTGTGTATGTATGTGTATCGAATAACTCAAAAAGTACCAAACAGAATTTCAGAAAATTTGGTGGGTTGATTTGGCATGATGAGGATCAATCGATTAGATTTTGGGAGTGATCGGGTGAAAGGTCAAGGTCAAGGCCACGAAAAGGTCAAAACCGACTTTCGGCCATATCTCGGTCAATTTTTATCCGATCGGCATGAAACCAACGCCAAAATGTGCAGAATTATATACCCGATCCTGTGATGTGAAACACAGTACAATGGGGTCAATACCCTTCTTAGCGGTTGGGGGTCAAAGGTCAGGGGGGTCATTACCTTTCGAACTTAAAGGCGTATTGATGTAAAAAAAAATATATCGTACTCTTGTCATTCATCGATCATTTAAAAAAATAAAAATTGGTCCTCAGAGCTATGTGGCGAGAGATTCAGTGGCGTCGGCAAAGGTATGCGCTCTACCGAGTGCCCGTTCTAGTTTCATATATTGTACTGATGCAGAGATATTTCTGCAGAATTGATAAATCTGCCATGAGATTAAACTCATACTTCACTTGCAGTCTTGCATACTGACAAGTACACACACTTGCACACTCATAGACGGTACACATGAAATCATGCCCATAACTAGCCTTATGCCGTCGAAGGCGACGGCTTGGGGTATATCCCCGAACGCCCCCAATCCTCCAATTCCCCAATCCTTGAATAGACCTTGAATAGACTTTCATTTGAACTTAATTTCAGGTCAATCGGACAAATGTTTCTGAAGATTTGGCCAAAGTGGTAATTTTCCATCACAAAGTACCACCTGGTGGCAAAATACTGAACCATACAGGTATGATGTCATCATGTGACAAGTTGTGAGGTCATGACCTTGCAGTTGCACATAGTTTCATGTCAATTGGACAAATGGTTCCAAAGATATGGCAAAAATGGTGAATTTTATGTGACAAAGCTCCAATGTGTCAAAATTTTGAACCATACAGGTATAATGTCATAATGGGACACATTCTCTGGTCATGACCTTTCATTTGTACTTGATTTGAGGTCAATCTGACAAATATTTCCAGAAATATGATAAAAACAGTGATTTTTCAGTTTTTGGCCCCTGGTGGCCAATCTACATATTGTAAATGGTCCAAAATTGAATCAGTTCTTCCTCTTTAAGATATTTACTTATATGCAAAACATGAAAGTTATAATTGAAAAATTGCTGAAGTTATCGCGGTAACACGAAGGGCGGCTGTGGCAGTCGGACCGAAAACATAATATCACCAGAACGCCATTCGGCGTTCGGGGATATAATTACCAAACAATACAAGCTTTGCTGAATATACAACCCCAACTCAGAAAAAATTGGATGGTATGTTAAAATTAAAATGACAGCAGTGATATGTAAATCATTTTCGGCTGTTTGTTTTGCTTTAAAAAAATACAACAGCACATTATTTACCATTTCATATAAACACATATTTCAATTTATATTTTCTTGTTGTATTTATTATCTTGCCAAAAGCTGAGCTTTTTCAAGATATGTTGGTCTGAATGTTTGTTTATTGTTTGTTTGTTTTTTTGTCTGTAATCATTTTTCTTGAACACTTTTCTCTGCTGTGCGCGTTGCCTGCTCCTTGTCATCTCTTGTGCAGTTGCCTACCAATGACTCATCACGATTCCCATCATTCGGGGGACTCCGTCAAGGTCAAAGGTCAAGGTCAATTTTTGGTCAATTTGAGGGTTTGACGAAACCGTTATTTTTTGAGTAGCTTTAATCGGATCGACTTCAAACTTGGTGTGAATGTAGTATATGGTCAGGCGCTCGGCTGATTAGTTTTTGGTGGCGATCGGCCTCGTCCCTCATGGTTCTCGCTGAAGGTCAACAAATTTTGACCCCAAGGTCAAATTTTGAACTTGCAGGAACTATGTCAAGTAATACCTCATATGAAAGCCCTTGATGACCGCTTTCCAGATCAGTCAAAATTTCTGTGCTGTGACGTTATTTGGTGACGTTATGACGAAAAAATTGATTTTTTTATAATGCCTCATATGAAAGCCCTTGATAACCGCTTTCCAGATCAGTCAAAATTTCTGCGCTGTGACGTTATTTGGTGACGTTATGACAAAAAACTGATTTTTACCAGATATTTTTCTTGAGCAATTTTCTCTGCTCTGCGTGATGCCTGCTCCTTGTGATCTCTTGTACAGTTGCCTACCAACGACTCATCACGATTCCCATCATTCGGGGGACTCCATCAAGGTCAAGGTCAAAGGTCAAGGTCAATTTTTGGTCAATTTGAGGGGTTGATGAAACCCTCATTTTTTGAGTAGCTTTGACCGGATTGACTTCTAACTTGATGTGAATGTAGTGTGTAGTCAGGCAATTAGCTGGTTAGTTTTTGGTGGCCTTGACCTTCATGGTTCTTGCTGAAAAAAACACGACCCTTTTGGCAAGATACCGTTCAACCTACGGTTGACATCCTTGGTTTATTTATTTTTCAAAGTTGAGACAGTAAAGTATTTACAACTTTGTAGTGTCATTATTCATTTTCACAACACATAATGTGTTCAGGGACTGAAGACAGAACATCCCTTTATTACAACAATTAATCCTGTCTAGTTCTCAATCATTTTCCTTTATTGACGCATTTTCCAATTATAGTTCTAATCCACTGGCAACTGAAGACATGGCTTCTCGCCCCATGCAAACTAACAGCGATGAAATTATGGGCTAAATTCATTGCAGAAAAATAATTTAGTTATAAATAGGCCTTTGCTTTACAAAAGACAAACTGCTCTGAAACTTCACTGCTACCTTTTCCGCACATCAGGCAATTTAACTTGGCTTCATGATTGTTTAAATTCATTGTTAAAAAATGGGAAAACGTTCATGCATAAAGACTTCATTTCAGTGTGAGAATCTCTTAAATTCACATTGATTGAATAATGACTGATCCGCGTTCCAATGAAATATCGCCTTTTACTCTCAGTACAGCGTGGATTGACTTAGAAAGTAGAACTCGACAATTAAATATAAAAAGCGTGAGACTCAAGCCATATGCGCGATAATTGACTGGTATGCAATTTTTATATAACGCTGATTTACATGCACCAAATATGCGTCCAAATGAATGATTGTTGTCTTACCTAAAAAGGGAGAACTAGCAGCACCTGATAGTGTGGTGTGTTCTCGGAGTGAATCTATTGATAAATATGAAAATGACTCAGAACAAGCTGTTGTGGTTTTCATTCAACATATTTTCAGATTGTGAGGTTCCCCCATCCTCAATCAATTGGAGAGAGACAGATTCTTCAGAGATTTAGGCTGTATTGTGTCATGTTGATAAATGTAAAGCCGAGTTCCATTTGCACAAGAAGAACTGATTTCCCAACTTTCACACCCAGGTCTTATACCCTATTCCACTGGAAATATCTTTCAAATATAGTCTTTCTGCATTCTCATTCTCGCACTGCAATTGGACAGGCAACCTGAAACTCTGTTAGCTAATCCTTCAGGAATTCAAAGCAAAGACGCATGCGCATCACTTTAAAAGAGTGGAAACCTCCAGGCAAAACATGTGCAGACATGAACATCTCTAAAAAGGAGTGGAAACTTCCAGGCAAGACATGAAAGTACAAAGGAATAGTTACAAGTGGATGAGTTTGATACATGTAGATAGATAAATGATTACAAATGATTCAATTGATTATGTTTTCAGTGACAACTAATGATTTTACTGAAGAAATATTGATCTAAGCTACAGAAATCAAATACGTCCTCTGATTATGTTTTTGAATCAACTAAACAGAAGCCTGCTTACTAATCAAAACTACAGAAGCCTGCTGCTTATGTGTGCGAGCTGCTTATGCATGTGTGAACTGAATTGCTTGTATATGTGTGTCTGTCTGTGTGTGAACTGCTTGTATGTATGTCTGTCTGTGTGTTTTATGTGTCTGTGTGTTTGCACTGCTCATCCTCTCCCTATCCGTATGTGAACTACTTGTATGTGTTTGTGTGTTATGTTATGTTATGTGTGTGTGTGTGTGTGTGTGTGTGTGTGTGAGTTTGTGTGTTTCTGCTGCCTACATAATATGGTTATTGATTGATGGCTAAATATAATCTAAATGTAATTGTTAGTTTATTGATATTAGTATGAGTAATGAATTAATAATGATAAAAAATATATAATCAGTATTAGTGAATATAATAAATCAATATTAGTAAATATAATGAATAACGCTGAAATGTAATTAGTATTAGTAAATATAATGAATAATACTGAAATATAATCCTCAACAAAGTCTGGACGAATGACTGTTTTAAAGAGATGTACTGTGCCCCCAATTTCCAGTTCTGGCACTGCCACTGTATGACCTCCATGCATGAATTCCTCAATTCAAGAATGGGGAATATGGTGACAGGACCTCCATCAACATCATTAATTACCTGATGATATTTGTGCAATGGAAGCTTACATTATCCCTCACAATTACAAAATTTGGCAAATAATTGAAGCACCTATTACTAAAACCCCATAAGTCACACTTGACTTGACTTTGCTTGTGGGGTTTTAGTAATCAGTGCTTCAATTCCTGATCAAACCTCTCTCATTCTCAGACATGTGGAGGGTGTTCAAGAAAGTCAGGAAATCTTGCTGTATGGCTCAGTAATGGGAGCATGTATACTCACTAATGCCATTCTCCGGTATGGTGGCACACATTGTTGTAGTACCCCCATACTGGTTAAGATGTGTGAAACCCCCCATTCAGAAGTGAAGTTGAAGTTTCGCTTCACAAGCAAATGATCAATTTAGCAGACATTTCGACAATTTCATGTCAATATTTATAGAGTACGTGTCTGACGGATATTGGTAATTGAATGACTGTCCATGGGATGACTTACACAAGACACTACAGACATGAGTTGGAGAGTACAACTATTTTTCAGAGAAGCAATGTCATCAGTTTTGCATGCATTTGTTCACTGTACGAACTGTAAAACGATTAATATACATGGAAATTCTGAAACATTTGCTACTGTTTAAAATAATGAGAAATTCAAATCTGTCATGGGCAAGTGACCAGCAGTGTGGAGGTTTTTGGATGCTGTTTTGAAAATATTCATTACTATTTAATATCTTGGCCGAACAACCATCTAGGTTCTAGGTGAGTTACATCCCTTTGCAGGTGAATTTGTGTTCTGTAGCACGCATGAGCTGTTCGGTGAAAAGTACGGTGGCCCAGAAGTGTCACAACACCTGCAAACTCAGAAAACATCTGCAAAGTCAGAAAACACTTTCATCGATTTCACAACACACGAACTGCAAATGCCAAAACACCTGCATATTCAGAAAACATCTGCAAATTCAGAAAACACTTTCATCGATTTCACAACACATGAACTGCAAATGCCAAAACACCTGCATATTCGGAAAACACATGCAAACTCAGAAAACACATGCAAACTCTTTAATGACAACGGAAATGTTTCCCGGGGGGACCATGTAACCAGTGACGGACCCACATCTGGTTGCCAGTCCTGAACGATCTATGCGAAGAAAATTGTTTCCGAAGAGTTACGTGTTCTTTTAATGGACTTAGCGATGTCTGATACCATCGTGGTTTTGCTTAAGTGAAATCTATGTTAGTGTTTTCTGAATTTGCAGTTGTTTTCTGAATATGCATGTGAATACGTAGTTCACCAATTGGTCATTCCAGATTCGGATGGGATTGGAGATGACAAATTTATTTTAAATTAAAAAAAAATGTGCCAAAGCAACTGAGCAAAATGATAGTAGTCTTTACAGTTTTATGAGTTACGTGTAATTTGTGCCAACTGAGAGAACACTTAACATACATTTGAATTCTAGAGGGCAGATTTGGCACCATTATATGATCAATTAAGTAACTGTTACAGTGAACATTTTGCTGTGTATCTTCAGATGCCCTTAAGCAGCATTGCAGTGATGGACAGTAATCAGTCCCCATGTCTTCTCCATTCTCTCCATCAGTGGGAGGACATGAGGGTGCTGGAAACTGCCCACCTGCAGGGCCACCGCTCCATGAACCCCTGCCCAGTCTACGATGAGTTCACCAATACTGTGTTCCTGTTCTTCATTGCCGTGCTGGGAAACGTCACTGAATCCTTCCAGCTGGTCACAGGGAAGAACTTGACACGCCTGTGCTTTGTGTCCAGCCACGACCAGGGTCAGACTTGGAGTCCAGTCACTGATCTGACCAAGAGTGTCATTGGGGACACGATCAAAGGTTAGGCAATTCCTCGGGTCTGCTGGACCTGAGTTATCCATGAAAGGTGGGGAGAGGTGTGTGTGTGTGTTAGAAAGAGAGAGAGAGATCATGTGATATAGTCAGTGATTCTGTCAGTTTTTGTGTGTCTGAGATTGGAGGGGTGGGTATTTCAGGAACTTAGTGTATTTCTACACTTCGATATGGCTCTACTTAAGCATTGGGAATCAGTGAACATGGATCTTTTGTGCACTGTTAAAAATTAAAAAGTTGAATAAACTTGAAAAAACTATGGCCACTATCTGCAAAGCACTTTTGAGTTTGCTCAACTTCAAGCCTCAGTGGTTCTGCAAACTCATTGTTGAAAGAAATTAGAAGTTTAAGCTGAACCAACTCAAAAATGCTTAGTGCCTCGTTGCCTCACTTTTTTTCGGTTGATGCAATGTTTTTATTTTTACAAATGTTTTAAGGGTATTTTGAATTAGAAGTGAATAAGGATTTCAACTCAGTTTGGCTGTAAATTTGCAAAACTGACCCCTGACCTTAGTTATTTTCCTCAGATTGGGCCACCTTTGCTCTCGGCCCTGGCCATGGCATCCAGGTGCGGTCGGGTCGGTTGCTGGTCCCTGCATACGCCTACCACATCGACTGCAAGGAGTGCTTTGGGCGGCTGTGCCTCACCACACCCCATTCATTCTGCTTCTACAGCGACACGCACGGTCGCAGCTGGTGCTACGGTGAGGCTGTGCCCGTCTTGGACTGTATAGAGTGTCAGGTGGTGTCTGTGGACGAGGAGGATGGAACTAACTTACTGTACTGCAATGCCCGGAGTCCACTGGGCTGCAGGGTCCAGGCTCTGAGCCTGGATGGTGGCACCACCTTCCAGAGTGGGCAGCTGGTGCAGAAGCTGGTGGAGCAAAAGCATGGGTGCCATGGCAGTGTGGTGGGCTTCCCTGCCCCCCTCAGCTTGCCCCGGGAACACCTCACCCTGCCTTTTAGCCAACGCTGCTCCATCCCTGCTCAGACTCGCCATTATGGCATCAGTGCTCCCCCACCCACTAAAGACACTGGACCCTCCGGAAACTTCCTCGCACCCACGTGGGTGGCCTACTCCCACCCCACTTGGCCCAACGCTCGAAGAGACCTGGGTGTGCACCTCAGCCTGTTCCCTCGTGACCCAGACAGCTGGTCCAAACCCTGGATCATTTACAGCGGGCCCAGTGCCTACTCTGATCTGGCCTATCTAGAGCTCCCAGCTCCCAAAGCCCCACCAATCACGGCCTTCGCCTGCCTTTTTGAGAATGGCAGGAAAACAGCCTATGACGAGATCTCCTTCAGCATTTTCACTCTGTACGAGCTCATTGATAACATTGCTTGCGTTAGGTCTGACTCCAGCAGAGGAGAGGCGGCACGGAAGAAGAACAAGGGGAAAAGGAGCAACAGGTCATGTGACCCCTGTATCATATTCTAATGAGTTCATTAGAACTGTAGCATCCACTTCCTTCTGGTTCATTGATACAGCAAATATGTGGCATTGACGACTGAAAAGTTATATAAGGGCAGTTGCCATGGGTTTTTTTTAATGAATTTTCTACACTGCAAAAAGCGCCTCTCATAGAAAGTCTTTTAATGTTATTAGAGACATAACTTCCTAATCTTTCTCAATCAAGCAGAAAATATTATTTTAAGTGACCATGCACTTGAAAAGTGAAATTCTTATCCTATACGTAAATCTGGAAATGACTCAATTCTCTCTCCTCATTGGCAGAACTTTTGTCTTATTGAGAAAAAGGCAATAGAATTAGGTATTGTAAGTCTAAATACAAGATTAAAATGCTTGGTAAGGTGAACTCACTTTTCATTTTTTGCAGTGTAATCATTCATTGAATACCAGTAAAAGTATAAAATAGTCTTCATGTAAAACATATATGTACCTTCATTTGAAACCACATACCATTGTATTAAAATCCAGACAGTGTGCATATACTATACATTCACCATTATAAAAATATAAGTTTAAATGCATCAAACTGAAAGGTGGTATAAAAATTAAGTGATATATTTGTCATTAGTTTGAATATTGATATGAAGAGTTCAGATGCAAAAGTTGCTAAATGCTCTGACCCATTTAGTTTTACATTTTTTTTACAATTTTTTTTTCACCAGGTTATTTGGGTAGGCTTCACCAAATATCATAAAGTGATGACAAAAATGTCATAAACAAATAACATGTTAGATTTTCATAAGTATAGAGTTTAATCAGGACACTTACGTCAGATAACTATTTACTGCAGGACGACCTGCATTTGAGTTTGGCGGTGACTCTGCTCGCGTGATGCTCTGGAACAATCTAAGCAGGCATGACAGAGACAATCCCTGAGATCACAACCCCCAAACCAGCACTCCCAAAGGGAGCAGGCTAGCGGGGTCACCTAAAAAATTAAAAATATGAATGGAATAGAGTGAACCAGATTAATTTGCAGCAGCCAACATTTTGCATACCTTTTGAGTTCCGGAAATGCCCATGGCCTTCTGAATAGACAGAGGAACATTTGGAAAGACGCTCTTAAAGTGGCTCGATATAAAGGAAAGATACTATATGGATGTGAGACTGTGTTGCGATAAGCATGTCACATTTCCTTTGAATTCATGCAAGCATGCATGACATTCTCCTCTGGGTGTAGGGAACTCAGTGGCAGGCTAAATACAGACAGAGGAACATCCAGCGAGACACTCAAAGTGACTTGATACAAAGGAAATATACTATATGAGAAGAGACTGTTTGTAGCGAGAAGCGTGTTGCATTTCCATCAAATTCATACAAGCATGTGCCACCTTCTCCACTGGTGAATACAGACAGAGGAACATCTGGAGAGACACTCTTAAAGTGACCTGATACAAAGGAAATATACGATAGGAGATATGGAATTATGTGTGGCGATAAGCATGTTGCATTTCCTTTGAAATCATGCAAGCATGCGTGACCTTCTTCCCTGGTTACAGGTAAATCAGCAAAAACGCTGAAGGCAAACAGAGGAACATCTGGCAAGATACCAATAGAGTGACTAGATACAAAGGAAATATTCTAATTGTGCGAGCAAGTTTGGCTGAACTGAGAGCAATTGCATGCAACTCAACTGAAAGTGCAGAAAAACCCCAAAACAAATTCATGTCTGCTAGGCTAAAATGGCACTTTTCCACTGCGTGGTACCGGCTCTGCTCTACTCACCTTGGTACCGGGAACTTTTTTGGGGTTGCTTTTCCATTAGAGGATAGTATCGCCTCCGTGGTACCTGCTCGTCGTTGCGACACAGCATGTTACTGCCGCGACGGCATCCACAGTTATATCAAGTTTACTTTTATTCCGTCAATTTTGTTAAATATTGTTGTGTTTAAATCAGGGGACATGCACTACCGTCACCACAATATGGCACTAAAGTCCGCGAGTGTTTAATTGTAATTTCTGTTTGACATTGTCCAGATGCATAGGATAGTAGCTGGTGTCGTGTCCGATTCGGTTGCACATTAAATAACGTACAACCTAAAAATGCAAAGCAATGATATTCGTAAAAGGAATAGAGCATTCATAGAAAAAGGCAATATATTCAAGGTATTTGCGTACCATCAGTATTCCATAATGTAACTACAACCCCTGGCAAAAAATATTGAATCACCACACACAAACCCCTGGCAAAAATTATCAAGGATGTTAATTCACCTTTTTTCCTTCATGACAAAGAAGTGTAGAAATCTGAATATTTGGGTAATTAGCTTAATCCAGAGCCAGCAGTAAAACGTGTATAACCTAGGATGTTCCTGCATTCTGCCTGTGGGGGTAGCATCTCTGGCTTTGCTCAGCAGGGGGACGGAGCCACAAAGCCCTGCGGGTCCCATGTCTGCTGTAAAAGTCAAATCACTGTCCCGACTGCAGTTAAAGTCCAGTTACATTAATCTGTTTAAAATACTCTAAATCTCTCAGAAATTCATTATGTTTATGTTCAATATCCCGTGAAGAAATCACTTATATACTTATGTAATTAAACTATATAATACTCCATCTTAAGGCTTTTTGATGGGATCCCTGGACATGTGGTGCCGCCTCGCTCAGCGTGGCTGGCCTCCATTTTTTCCAGGTATGAATTTATTGTCTTTCTAAATTGTGTGTAACTGATAATTGGCTTAACGTTGATTTGTTTGATCCAAGTTTGTGCCTACCTGGTGATTAAATTATTGTTATTCCTTACAGTTTGCTTGGTCTCCATGACTCTTAACACTTGTACATTCTTTCTAGCCTTGTTACGACCGGTACTTAGGGGGCGTTCTTACCTTCCAGACTAGCTCGCTGATGCTGTAAGTAGCGATATGTTCTAAGTTGGATTGTAGATTACATTCTACCCCTGAAGGGTTTATGTGGTAGCGGTCCTGAAGATTTGGCTCTTAAAAGGTACCCCTGGGCGCATAAGCTGGTACCCAGTTAAATATTATTAAGGGACCCTTGGGTGTAAATAAACCTGGTTCGTGATATGTTTATGCTCAGTGCTACTCTGTTTATGCCTAGATGCTACTATCATGGTAATTTCTTCCATCCTCTAGAACTATCACCAACCTAAGATCCGGCGGCGATGTTTTTACCCTGGGGGCGTTTTGCTGAATGACAATGGTTTTCGCAGACGAGTCTTTGATGGCGTAACTGCCTTGAGATTCATGCATGCTGTCCCAAAACTATAAATTCTAATTCTAATTTGGAGTCAGATATTTAACGAGGATGTAACTAAATTTGGTATTCTAAATGTAATATGGAGTCAGATTGATTGTAACCGTTGTGTTTTTATGCCCCGCCTTTGGACAGAGAAAAATATCCATTTTATTGTGATTCACACCAGCCAGGAAGTTGCTCAAATTAATGCCAGCCAAGAACACGTGAAACCCTCAGCCCTCTGCAATGTCCATCCTTGCTATTTTTTTTGTGGGGTTTTATAGAAGCGAATAACACATATGACAAAACAATTATTGTTGTTCATTATCTTGACATTCAGGCAACATGAAATATTTCTCTTTGAAATTGAAGGCAAAACATGTAGCAAATGTGCAATTCACAGGAGATGGCAGAGTATTAGAATTTATTGCTTTACAATGCGTCATCTCATCTGTGATACCTTTCCTAAGAACAATATGCTTAATCAGCAGCCGTAAAGTTATTTTCCACGGAATTTTCGTAAAATAGGGGCAGCATAACTTTATCAAGGGGAAATAGAGGAACAGAATTGGACACAACACCATTGCTTCTAATTTTGTGACAAACAATGTCACAAAGAAACGTATTTCATAAACGCAGCAGCTTCGGTGAACAAATACAACCTTGTTTGAAAGGTGTGGCTACGCAAAGTATATTTATCAAGCTACCTATAACAACACTCATTTCAAAAACACAATCTGAAGACCTGTTTCAATGATGGCAAGTGAAGCCAGTTTCCTAGTGATAATGCAGAAGCCAGTTGTCTATTGAAGAGAAGATTCTCTCTGACCAATCAGCGGGCTGCTGTGTTGACACGTCACACTCTAGTGCCTGTTAGCAAAGTGGGTACTTTTTTTGGAACACAAGAGAGCAGGAACCAGAAACTTTTATTTTTTATTATACGCCTGTCATAAGACGGAACGTATTATGGAATCATGATGTCTGTCTGTCTGTCTGTCCGTTGCTTGTGTTCACAATAACTCAGCCAATTCTCAATCGATTTTATCCAAATTCACACAGCATGATCATATCAGGTGGAAATTTGATGAGTTCGGAAATCAGCCTGATTGGATCACCCTTCTTCTCAAAATTAACCCTTTTATGCCCAGACATCGACAAAAAGAGTCTGTTGCTTATGTTCACAATACAATTCACACAGCATCACCATATCAGGTGGAACTTCGATGAGTTCAGAAATCAGCCTGATTGGATCACCCTCTTTCTCAAAATTAACCCTTTTATGCCCCAAAATCGACAAAAAGAGACTGTCCGTTGCTTATGTTCACAATAAAATTCACACAGCATGACTACATCAAGTGGAAATTTGATGAGTTCAGAAAGCAGCCTGATTGGATCACCCTTTTTCTCAAAATGAACCCTTTTATGCCCCGAAATCGACAAAAATAGTACACAAAGTAAGGCGACAGAATGAAGAAATTCGAAAGAGAGAAGCTAAAAAACTTGCTGAGGCAAACAAACTAAGGACACAAAGTGAAGAATTCCGAAAGAAAGAAGCCAGTAAGGATGCAGAGGCACGCAAAAGAAAGCGACAGAATGAGGAGTTTAGAAATGAGGAAGCTAAAAAGGATGCAGAAGCACACAAAGTAAGGCGACAGAATGAGGAGTTTAGAAATGAGGAAGCTAAAAAGGATGCAGAAGCACACAAAGTTAGGCGACAGAATAAAGAAATTCGAAAGAGAGGAGCTAAAAAACATGCTGAGGTAAACAAACTAAAGAGACAAAGTGAAGATGTACCTTCCCATCAAACTGCTGCGTGACGGGCGTATATTGCTGTCTCTGACTGCTTTTGTTCCTAATGGAAAAGCAAAAAAGGCGAGTAGAGCCAGTACTGTGATGGAGCACAGAAGACCATAGCCCTAGGCTCTGGAAAATATTCATAAATACAAACTGACGTTCAAATCAAAAGAAAATGGAGTAATTGAAGCAAACAAATGAGCCCGGGAATGTGTAGCGGAAACTGGCAGGGTATCAGGATGTTTTTCCTGGTGGGCAGCATGAGCCATGGCATGAAGTGGTGAGGCTGGTACTACTAATGGCGCTTTTCCACTACATGGTACCGGCTCTACACTACTCTACTCGGCACTGGGTACCTTTTTTGTGGTTGCTTTTCCATTAGAGGATAGTACCGCCTCCGTGGTACCAGCGCAGCATATTACTGCCGCGACGGCATCCTCAGTTATATCAAGTTTACTTTTACTCCGTCAATATTCTTAAATATACATGTGTTTAAATCAGGGGACGAGCACTACTGTCACCACGTTAAGGCACTAAAGTCCGCGAGTGCTCAGTTGTAATTTCTGTTGGACATTCTCCTGGTGCATAGGGTAGCAGCTAGTGTTGTGTCCGATTTGGTTGCACATTCAATGACGTACCACCTAAAAAAGCAAAGCAATAGCTACGTGAAAAGCATAGAGTATTTATATTCAGGCTTCATGAAACATTTCACTTTGAAACCGAAGGCAAAACAGGTAGCAAATGCGCAAATCGCAGGAGATGACTTTATGATGCGTCATCTCATCTGATAAATTTCCTTAGAACAAAATGCTTCATCAGAATCCGCAAAGTTATTTTGCGCACAATTTTTGTAGAATAGGGGCAGCACAATAACTTTCTCAAGGGGAATTAGGGGAACAGAATTGGACACAACCCTGTTGCTTCTAATTTCGCAACGAACAGGGTCACAGACTAAGAAACGCATTTCATAAATGCAGCAGCTTCGGTGAACAAATGCAACCTTGTCTGAAAGGTAAAGCAATGTACAATATATTTATCGAGCTTCCTAAAACAACACGCGTTTCAAAAACAAACTTTGAAAACGTGTTTTAATGATGGCAAGTGAAGCCAGTTTTCTAGCGATAATGCGGAAGCGAGATCTTTTGCAGAGGCGATTCTCTCTGACCAATCAGTGGGCTGCAATGTTGCATGTCACATTTTAGTACCGACTAGTACCCGGTCGGCCATTTTATGGAACTCCAGGCAGGTACCAGAAAAAGCACCTACTAGTACCTGGTACTTTTTCCTAGTTGAAAAGCAAAAAAGACGAGTAGAATAGAGTAGAGCCGGTGCCGTGTAGTGGAAAAGCGCCATAACAATTAGCCATGCTTGTCTACTAGGCGACATGCCTCCATTGCCATTGCAATTGTGGGAATGACTGAAATATGCCACTATTTGTAGACACCTGAAAATTATCTAAAATTGGTTGCCTGCAAGTCAACGTGGTTGACGGAAATTAAGTACAGGTGATATTTAGTGCTTTAACATTACCCACGTCCTCAGGTAGAGAATTTGTTGGTACAACCTCCAGCTGACAACATTTGAGGCTACCGATCCTCAGGCAACAAACATTACCAGCCGCGTGGCTGCATGCAAGTATATGGAATGGATTTTTGCATCCATTTACTCAATGTCCTGGACATAACAGCGAAAATGACACCTGCCAAGGGCAATGTTAAGACATTGATCATAGAAACGTGCTTTGAGGCAGAGGATGTAAGATTCCATGAGGATCCAAGCTCCATGGGGGCAATTAATAAAGACATTACAATTCGACTACGATTAGGACCAGTTATTAAAGCACGGCCACATGTTCTGAAACACTTAGTAGAGATGGCAATTTCAACACGCAGATTCGAACTGTTCTGAATTCACATTCGAAACTTCGGGGTTTGACCCAGGTTTACAACTCTGATTCAAAACTTTGGTCACGTGACTATCGACCTTTTTCCTGCTCAAAGTAGCTCCACACTTCCTCGTTAGAATTCTGAGGGCCCTGACATTTAAAACGAGGCACTGAGAACTTTGAAAATGCACCGGTAGTTTATTAAAAAATGCTATTTATGCAAACACTACTTCCATGTAGTTTTCAGTCGCCTCCATCTTGAAAGTAACAAGTCGATTGATGAGCACGAAGGAATAGATTGCAATCTGTTCCCCTATCCTCCCTATTCGTTCATGTTCATCAATCGACTTATCGTGACTTTCAAGATGGAGGCGACTGGAAACCACATGGAGGGACTGTTTGCATAAATAGTATTTTTTTAATAAACTACCAGTGCATTTTCAAAGTTCTCAGTGCCTCGTTTTAAATGTCAAGGCCCTCGGAATTCTACCAATGAAGTGTGGAGCAACTTTGGGCCTTGTTAATGATGGAAAAAAAGAGCGATTTCTTTGCATGGCAACGCGGTGCCCGATTCACCACCATTGCAAGCCTGTTAGGAGCTTCGGCTAAAAATCCATTTATTTCGAAAAGTTGCGTGCGTACGGAGGTGGGGTATTCCACAGAAGTTAGTACTCATTATCATGTTTCAATACACCCCCAGTCAATTTCACACCGGAATTCTCCTTTAATAAAATCCCATCTACTGCATTGCTTGGTTCTTGCGACTGGTTCCTGAGTGTTACCTCACAGATTATTGCTTGCGAGAGTGGAAAAGCCTCAGCAGGTGGGCCAGATTAGCTTCAAACAGGAGAGGAGGTGGGGAAAAAAGCCTCTTGCCATCCCATAATGGTGTCAAAGGGTTAACTTGGGAGCAATCACCCTCACAGAACCAAAGAAATTGCCATGCGGCTTAGAGATGAGAAACCTATTTCTAAGTACCTCAAGTAAGAGCAGAGTAGAGAGCACGGCACCAGAGAAATGAAAGAACACTGCCTTGGTTATAAAAGCTCACCAATTAGGTGGGGGAACTAAAGTTAAGAATGATTAGACAGAAACAGGCTTGTGACCAGCCTGATAACATGCCTGACTGACCTAACGCCTAAAGCTCCAATTAGTAAAAGGCAGTTAATGTACAAACATCAGTCAAAATGATTTTGATTTAACGTTTTTGCATAAACCGCTTAGCCATTTTTAAAATTGGGGCACTGTACACTAATGCTTGCCGTTGCTCCCACTTTTCTTTTTTTTTTGGTGGTAGCATTTACCAGCTCTTGCACCTGAACTCCTCATATGTCCCTCAGGGAATACAGAAAAAAAACAACATAACCTCTTGTGCTTAAGGTTTTTCTTTCCATTTGCTCCAAATGCAATCTCTAAAACAACAGCACAAATGCCTTGACTTGTATTGTACCATAGTATCATTATATTATAGAATAATTCAAATCTTTGTTATATTAGTATTAATGTAAACTAAAAGGAGAACAAAGGAATATAATTCTTGGTCCGCAAAGAGTTAACATGAGAAGACTCATGTTCCAACTACATGCCTGTGGCATACCATTTATAACATTTCAACCTAAAATAATGGAATACTCAGGTAAAGACCATTGTCATGATCAGTTGCTTGACCAAGAAGAATGAAAAGATTTTGATTATTGTTATTTGTTAATCTTGATTTTATTTTTCTTTGAGACATTTTTGATAAGCTCTCATGAAGTAAACATCCTTTGGACTATTACTTTACTCCAGCAGTGGCCGAAATATGATCTGACACATGGCAAAAACTGAGAGAAATTCTGCTCATACAATGAAGGGTCCGGCAACAAACGGAGATAATAAGTGAATGCTTTGATTTAGTTTGATGTATTTCTAAAGGTGAGTAAAATAATTGATTGCATGTGTCCGTTTCCAATAAAGCAGCAGTTTGCTGCCATTTTGTCCCGTCCTTGGCAAGTAGTTGTATGGCAAATTGGTATCAGTAATGATCCATTTCACAATTTTGTTAAATAATGGATGTTTAAGTAGAACCTTGAACCCTGTCACTGACATTGATGCCTTTCAGTGTGAATAAAATACCCTTGGAATGAGATACAGAGAAAATGTTCTGTTAAGTTGAATTTGTCACTATTTAAAAAAAGAGAGAGAAAGTTTAATTCCTTGGGCAGTGCAGTGCTTTTATTCTGCAACATAGCAGAAACAACACCAACTTTATTTCATTTGTTTCAACCCTAACAAGCAAATTCTTATCTTATACACAGAGTATTAATGTCTTTCTCTCTCTCTCTCTCTCTCACACACACACACACACACACACACACACTCACTCTAGTTCAAGTTAACTACAAAGCTTAACTGAATAACAGAGGCTGAACTGTTGCATATTTCCTGGGAAAAGGCATCGGTCCACCAAAGGGGAGGAGTTCCTATTCCTACTTTGCCTTGACATGAATTAGTTGGCAAAGCATGTAGCTGGTTGTCATTTTATAAAACTGTTTATCGACTACTGTGGGAAAATAAATCAGTATATTTCCAATTAAATGCACTTTTCAGTTAAAGCTGTTGATTTTTGTTGATATTCACTATAAAAAGGTTGATAAATCACTGAAGCATAATTTTATGTAGAATGTATAATCGAAAGTGTAATGTCCCATTTTTCAGTAATACTGTTTGCGCAATCAGGCTGAATGGGTTGTTAGCAGTTCTCAAAAAACATGAAGCCACATGCTATGCACTCCCACTGCATGTCTTTAAATCGAGGCCAGCAAATGTGATTTGTTGTTTTGGCTGCATGTTTCTCACTGAACTTTGGAGCTGCATCTCTGACCCGTGAGCCCAATTTTATGCCTTTTGCATTTCCCTCTCACCCCTTTCGCTGCATCGTCTCTACTTGCACTTTCCTCCTTTTTTATATGTAAAACATACAAAAAATGTGAAGTAAAAAGAATGCCGGTGCAGCACTGATATCTGCTAAATTCTCACTTTTTATTGAATAAGGTACATAACAATAGTGACTAACGTTTCGATGTAGACCCTACATCTTCATCAGAGTCCTTGGAGGAAATGAGTGAACAAGCCTTTGATAAATTGTAAGAAATCCTCAACAGGTGTGCTTAAAGAGGGCGTAAGCTACCTGAAGATTCACCCATATCAACCAAGGTGCTACACTCATTACATCAATTGTAGAACAACACCCACTCACAAGTCAATAGTGATAAAATCAGTTTTAACAGACATATATAAAAATACATACATAATCAAAGACATATCCTCATCATTTTTCAATTTTAGAGAAAGCAAGATAGGTTTAATTCCTCATTTAGACCTTGAGGTTCTAAAGTGCCTAGTGTGTGTATCCAAAATGCTTCCCTGCATAGAAGTTTTTTAATAATATCACCACCCCTAAGTGGGGGTGAGATTTTCTCAATCCCCAAAAATCCTACGGACGCAGGGGAGCCATGATTTGCCATCTTGTAATGCCGCGCCATGGCATAAGTTAAATTCTTGGTCCGAATAGCTGTCTGAACCTCAAGGTCTAAATGAGGAATTAAACCTATCTTGCTTTCTCTAAAATTGAATAATGATGAGGATATGTCTTTGATTATGTATGTATTTTTATCTATGTCTGTTAAAACTGATTTTATCACTATTGACTTGTGAGTGGGTGTTGTTCTACAATTGATGTAATGAGTGTAGCACCTTGGTTGATATGGGTGAATCTTCAGGTAGCTTACGCCCTCTTTAAGCACACCTGTTGAGGATTTCTTACAATTTATCAAAGGCTTGTTCACTCATTTCCTCCAAGGACTCTGATGAAGATGTAGGGTCTACATCGAAACGTTAGTCACTATTGTTATGTACCTTATTCAATAAAAAGTGAGCATTTAGCAGATATCAGTGCTGCACCGGCATTCTTTTTACTTCATATTATTTTGGTCCTGTCCTGGTTGCACCGGATTATCTGGATTGACTTAATTGGCAGAAGCGCGGAGAACGCTCCTTTTTTTCTATTGGAATACAAAAAATGTGTTCATTAACAACACTCTGGTAAAACTCTGCATATATTGACAATACTGTACAGAGACCTCACCACTATTGGGCCTATGAACAAAACTATACATGAGAGCCCATCTGGATGAAGACATATGTGTATATGTATTACAACTTTTTTCCCTTATTTTTGCTGATGATTCCATAGTCTTCCCATGCAACCTTTTTTGGTGGATCACTTCTGAACTACTCTGGCAAGTAGGAACATGAATCAAAAAACAGCCAGAGATTTTCAGATGAGCCAAGGCTTATCAATCTTTATCAGATGAAAAATACAATATTTACATTTTTGGTTTAGTTATATTTACACAAACTGGTGTAAACTCAGGCTGAAGGAAGTGGGGTATCTTATAACATGCCAGAATAATCCACGATCATATTTCTACCATCCATCATCGACTCTTAGACCTCAACATTTATCAACAATGTTTATATTAATTTCCTGTTTACAAACATCACTGCAACAGTGGGAGACAGCTTCATATTTCTTCTCTGAGGAAAGCAGCACTTCCCTGATACAAGCCGCTGTAAATTCTCATTGATTCATGGGTGATATTTCGAGCCCAATCAACTTTCGGACTAATTGTACGTGAGTGTGTCATATTCTCACGTACATTTCTCAGCTAGTTCAGTGGAAGTGCTGCTTCTGAGTCAAAGTTAAAGATATAGTCTGCCAGAAGCAGAGGACACCATGCAGTGCACGCAATTGTCATGAGTCTGACATGGCATGGAATTGTGAACCATCTGCAATAATTGCACAGCCCACCTCCATTCTTCCAGAAAATTTTTGTTCTCTTGCCAGCTGAGGGCCCGCCCAAGCAGTGGGACCGAATAACTTTCACCAGCTGTCACTGCTCGCTACGACTCAGGTTCCTGAAGAAGTACGAGGGGGACTAAGACAGGTTGAGCTGGCCTTTAGTCAGGACGTCTCAAACGCTCAGTGCCACTTGAGGGGCTTTGGAGCTTGTTCCTGTCAGCTTTTAGCTGAGGTGTACTCACGAATCTGTCGCACCTGTAAGGTCTGCACCTTTGACTGAGATTCCCTGCTGTTGTAGTTGCGTTTCAAGCCCAGTTGTGCCCTGAGCCGGCGTGTGAAGGACTTACACATAAGGAAATAGATGATGGGGTCAAGGAATACATTGCAGGCGGTGAGGAACAATGTGATCTTTTTTCCATTTCTCAGAAGGACTTTTATTTCCTTACTAAATTGCTTGTCAATCTGACTGAGTGTGAAAGGGATTCTCCAAAGGTGGTAGGGTACAAAGCACACGAAAAACACCACCATTACCATTGAGATGTTCTGCCCAGGCCGTGAAGCCCTGCTCTCAGTGGAATTGATGAATTGGGCATTGGAGCGCTGGACATGTTGATAAATACACACATAGCAGACCAGGAGCGTGATCAAGACTGCTGTGAAGATAAATATGTTGACATACGAAATGATAGCATGCCAATCCTTCCCTAGCTTGCACTTTAGGTCAATGCAGCGGTCAGCAATACTAGCATTCTGTAGGTTGTTGGTCAGGATGGTGTTGGGCAGAGAGTGGCCAATCATGGTCAGCCACACGCCAGCCGAGAGTACCTGAGTGAATGTGTAGCTATAAAGGCAAGAGTGTCCGAAGGGTCGCACAATCTTCAGATAGCGGTCCAAGCTGACCAGGCCGAGGAACATAATGCTGACGTACATGCTAGCATAGAAGAGCACGGCTGAGTACCGGCAGACCAGAATGCGAAGCTCCAACTGCCAGATTCCTTGCTCGGCCTCTATGGCCGCTTGGAGTGGGAAGGTGAGGGTCATCAGGAAGTCTGCCGCAGTGATGTTCTTCAGATACAGGATGAAGCTGCTTCGGGAGCGGATCTTGCTGAAGATCCAGGCAGCCAGGCAGTTCATCACCAGCCCTACAATGAAGAGCAGTGAGTACAGGACAGGGAAGACTACTGTGAGCACCGATGATTTCTCCATCGTGCGGTTTCCAAGGACTTCTGCGACCATGCTGGGGCTCGTATCTGGATTGCAGGAAAGAAACATTAAGTTGCCATGTCTGCTGATAATTTATCAATTCTTTTCTCTCTTTTTCTTGCCAGCTTTGAATTCCCCAGTTAAGTTGCAGCATAGCCAAAAGTATGTGGACACCTGCTCATCCAACATTTCATGAGCATGAGTATAGTGAGCATGGCCTTCTCGGTGGAATTAAGCCCTGGCCCAAAACTAAAAAACATCCCCACAATAATGAGTGTCCACATGCATTTGGCCATGCTTTGTTTCAAGCCATTGACTGGGACAACCGATAATGTGTTTCCAGTTGCTGGTTCCTTGCTCATTGGTCATTGTTAAGAAGAAACTGCACTTTGTGTACCGGAGGTACAGTCTATATGCAGCTCACAGTGTCTTATTGAAGTATAATATTTTCTGCTAGGTGCTGCCAAGTATGAATTATTCTGATCAGATACATTTTTATTGCCAGACCTTCAGTACGTCCACACAGTGGAATAGTGTTTGAACAGACACCATGAGCATGCACATTATATGTTTTATATTCTGAGAGAAAGAAGGTCAGAAGATATTTTTTCATTGTATATGTTCCACTACAAACATTGATTATTGCAGCAGACATTACTTGATGTATTTTAAAACCAAGGATGATGAAAATGCTGCCAGAGAGGAACCTTTCATTGTCTCCCGTACCACGGCATATTGTAGGTCTGTTTTTGTGATTGGCACACAAGTGGAATATCAAACCGATAAGAAGGAATGAGCCCAGGGTGTCTGTGCAGCCATGTTGTCACAACTCTAGTGTGAATCCCTGGTGTCTCTCTTGGCAATTCAGCAGCTTGCGTGTTAATTATGAGTATGTGTGTTGTGATTGGTTTGCGTCTTGTGCATCTTTCCCCGCCTGGCTGAATCTTATTACACGGTTGTTTCCTAATGACCATGTAAGGAGTATTTAAGCTCTCTAGTTTATGTGCAAGGTGCTGGATAGTAAAGTTGCATTCGTTCTGAAATCCCAGTCATATGTTCATTTGTAAAACTTCTTTGTTTACAACTAATGCCACTGGTACTTTACTGACAGCCCTTTCTCAAAGAAGTCTTTTTATTGTCATTTAGTTAATTCAAACAAGCTTCCGATCCTAATCAAGGTCCATTATTGGGATCTAGTCAAAGTTAACTCAACTCAAGCCTGTTCCTCTGCTCATGTTTTCAAGGACAATCTTCAAATCCTCATCAAGGTCCAGGACTGAGACTGCGTTCTTATTAACCCATCCAAGTTTTTTTCTTCCTGTGCAGTTTGTTAAGAACAAACTGCCAACCCTGATCCGGGTCCTGGTCCGGTACCGTTTTCCTCTCAAGCATCTTCTGAAGCAGCTCAATGCTGACGCAGTCTGTGTAACTCCTGGCAGCATTACAGAGCTCACTGGCTGGTAACTGCAGCCCAGCTTAGCCAATCACAACTATACTGACCTGTCTATCATTATTCAGGGGTTCCATCCCCACCATTCTCTCTGGGGTTCCATCCCCATTTTTTGACCATAGTGCAGTCAGTAAACTACCAGTTAGATCGCACTTCTAACTCTGCACTTGATTCCTGGTCTGAACCATAACATTGTTGTCTCCGAGTTTTGTCAATTTTTTTTGCATAAAAAATTAGTGTTGGGGTTTATTCAAGTAAATAAATACTTTATATTGATGTCCTACATCGTTAGATCAAGCCTGGTAAGTTGCCTTTCAATTTCTAATGCTTACTCTTCAAGGAATGCAACAATGGAAACCTAATCTCGGTAAAAATTTGTATAATCCAGCACACTCCACATTTTTGGGATGACATTTGATTTCTTTATGAAAACAGTTTGACAATAGTGTGCAGTGATGATTATACATTTAACAAAATGAGGAGGAATTAGAAACCAAGTGCTATTCAAGTATTTATTTCATGTAATATTGGATGATATAGCTGAAAATAAGTAAACGGATAACAATATATTGTAAAAAGAAAAATAACAATTTTTTTGGGAGAAAAAGTCAATATCTAGTGTAGCCACCCTTTGCTTTGACTGTAGCATTTTTTTTTCAGGCATAATATTCACATATTTTTATTTCCTCACTCGCTAAACCATTACATATGGGTTGAAATTCATTCCAAAGAGATTCTTTCAATGTCACAACAGACTTGCTCAATCGGATTAAGGTCTGGACAAGTCATAACTTTTATGTCACCAGATGTTTCTTTCCAACTTGGATAAGTGGATAAGTGTATATAGGGTCTTTTTCTGGTTGAAAATAATGTCCTCGACAAATAAGTCTCTTTCCAGATGGCAATGTATGCCTCACAAGGATGCTGTGGTATTTCTTTGGATCATGATTCTGTTCATTCTTATGAGATCACCAGATCCTTTTGGGCAGACTGAACGCCAAACCATAATGTTACCACTCCCTTGTTTTACTGAAGGGGTTAAAGAGTCATTTTTGAAATATTTCCAACTGTATGGCACACATACGTAAGTTCTGCGTTTGGGTGAGAAATTTTAGAATTTTGACTTATCTGTCCAAAAGACTTATTCCCAGTCCATTGTTGTCCAATCCTTGAATTTCTTATCAAATTCAAGTCTTTTTTGATGTTGCCAGCTCTTGGCAGCAACATGACCAATCAGATCAATTTCTCTCAGGCGTCTGGAAATAGTAGATCTGGATACTTTCATCTCTTCACTTCTGGTGCAATTAATATCATCACAGAGTTGTTATGCTGGCAACCCCTGATATTAAAAAAAGTCATACACAGATAACGAACATCAGAGGCACTTAACATCCGTTTTGCACCTCTATTGGCACTAGATTTCAGCAAACCTGTCTCTTTGAAATGCTTGATGGCATTTCTTACTGTGACATTGCAGCGTTTAACGCCTTCAATATCATGTAAGACCACAAAGCAGCTACGGACATTCTCAGAGAGCTCCTTCCGTTGTGCCACCACACACTGTGACATTACTCAAAGTTCATGTCACCTTATATACTGGAACAATTGACAATTGGTCTTTGACTCCCCTAGAGTACTCCTGATCGTGTAAAGTAAAAAAAGGGTACTTATTTCGCTTGTACTGCCATCTTCAAAAAACCTCATTTGTAGTCCATAGTAGTCTCTGCCTGAAACACCTCATTGGGGTGGCTCCTCCCCTATTGCCCCCACTCCCCGTGTGCCCACTTTCTTCTGACTGGCCAGCTCTGTGGAGGGCGGATCTAGGTGGGACGATGCGGTGTCACAGTGAAACGTGAGACGCGTCTGCCATCTGAGCTAAGGAATCAGCGGGGAAATGCTGCTATAATACGCAGTACATGTGTAAAGATCTAATGAAATTAACTTGTTCCAATAAACGCAACGGCGAAAGTGGTGGACGCAGTGCGAAAGTCTGGCAGCAGAGTTTAGAGGGAAACATGGACAGTGAGGGGCAGCTAAAAGTGGACCAACAGCTTATGGACTGCTTCGGTGTGTATTAGGACCTGCTGGCTCGTGTGCATAGCTGTGGTGTGTTGTTAGCGTGGAGAAACGAACAGCCTCTGCGCTGGTATATGACAGAGGGGCGAAAGCTCCAAGCTAAATGGCCTTCTCGGAAAATCCTCATGGTAATGGTTTACTTATTGCTTCAGAATGACCAGCTTTTCCTCACGTAAAATGGGCGCATCATGGATAGCGTGCGAGAGCTAGACAGAACTCCGGTTATGTCATGAACATGATACAGGTTTTACAAACCGTAAGTTCCGTCTGCGTGAACCGTTGCTTATGTGGACCTAGCGAATCGATCACTTTTACAGGAAAGAATTTAACATTCAATCGATGGCAATGCAGCATTTATTATACCGAACACGTTAGCCTGTGCGCTTCCCTATTGCTTTCACCAGTAGTATCAGAGAGCTTGCCCAGCCATTGGAGATGTATCAGGCTTACCCCGGTCATGGATAAGTGAAGCGATCATTTCATAAGCACCCAAAAACGCACCCCAAGCTCTGCAAAATCTACGTCTGGTCTAACTACCGCCCAACTCGGCAGACACATACAGCACTTCTACGGTTAGCTTCAACTGTAGTGGCTACAATCAGGCAGCGTCATGATGAAACTGCCATATTGATGCTTACCGAAGTAACACAAGCATACCGACCATAATTGCTGCATGTAAGTTAACCAGCGGCGGCTCGTCGGCCGTAACAAAGGGAAGCCAGAACCTCGCCCTTCAAAGCTTAATGACTTCAACATTTCGTAGTTCACTTTTCTTTATCAGCAGTTGCTCAGACGAATTGGTTGAAGGACAATCAAATTTATTTTCGATAGCAAATGACAATGCAAATTATCAACACGTCTTTATAAATTTGTTTGCGAGGCTTCTTTCACAAGAAGCCACGACAGTCCATTTTCTACAATCTTAATACAGAAGAAAAGAATGCGATGTTGCACAGCTTATTGCTTAATGAGCCTCACTAATCAATTTGCGCATCTATGCCGTTTCGTGAGCTTCTTGAGCGCGGAATTTATAGCGTAGGCCTATGGTAGGGCTAATTTATGTTGTAATTTATGTGTGAAAGAAAACCCCTGAATTTCGTGGTGCAATGTATAACAATGCCATCGAAAATAAATTTGACTCAACTGACTTTTCTTCTGACAATTCATATGAGCAACTTCTGATAAAGAAAAGTAAACTGCGAAAGGTTTAAGTCATTAAGCTTTGAAGGGCAAGGTTTTGGCTTAACTTTGTTACGGCCGACGACCCTCCACTGTTTAAATGAATGATTGAAAACAGGTGATGAATAATCATTAACATTAAGGGATTGTTTGGGCTTCCCCTGTTGCCAATTCACGAGCTGCCACTGAAGTTAACCAGGACCATTTTTAATTAGCAGAGCACGCAAACAAGCATGCAGTAACTGATAAGCGGTCATGACATTGAATGTAATCTGTCACGCAAAAAATTTGTTTTGTGTCCGGTGTGAAAGCTGTTTAACGAGCCTATAACGCCTGTATTTGCGTCTTTGCATTGACTTTAAATGTAGCTAATCTGTCATGCAAAACATTCATTTCGCATCCGGTGTGAAAGCAGCTTGACGTACCCATAACATGTATTTGCGTCTTTGCATTGACTTTGAATGTAGGCTATCCTGTCCTGCGAAAAATTTGTTTCGCGTCTGATATGAAAGCAGCTTTATGGATAGTACGCGACAGCTTGAGAGAACTCGGTTATGTTATGAACATAATACAGGTTTTGCAGACCGGCTTTTTATTAGCCACAAAAATTTCTAAAGGGGGGTGAAATTCTGTCAAAGTAGTGCAGAGAAATCATTTGTAAACCAGCAGAGCTTCTGCGTTTCGCATTGCTTTCATGGTAGCACCAGAGAGCTTGTTCAGACATTTGTGAAGTATTCGGCTGATCTCAGTCATGGATAATTGAAGCAATCACTAACTGTAGTGGCTACAATCGGGCAGCGTTATGATATAACTGCCACATTGATGCTTACCGAAGTAACGCAAGGATATCAATCAGAATTACTGCATATACGTAAACCAGGAGCATTTTTAATTAGCACGACACGCAAACTAACATGCAGTAGCTGGTAACTGAGTGGTCATAACCACAGAGACAAACCATTGCAAAACAGGTTTTACAGACAGCAAGTTCTGTTACTGTGAACAGTTCTACCAAGCATCCAAATTACAAACAAGTATTAAAAGTTAGCTTCAAATGAGGTTTACTTTCACACACCTCCGGTAGAATTTCCCCTGATATCACTCTTGCATAATTAGGACACAAACATTAGCAACAGTAACTTGGCTACGTTAGCCGCTGTGTTACAGCCACAATCAACTGGCTATCACGTCAGGTTGGCTTATGCAGTAAAAGCAACTTACAGCTTCTGTGTCTGTAAGTCACGGACAGTCGCGACAAATACAAGCTTTATCTTCAGATATTTTACAAAGGCTGCGTTTGAGGCCAGTTGTTAGAACTAACTATCGCTTGCGGTCTTGCTAGCCACCCGTAACACGTCAGCTTCACTTACATTATTTGTTGTTATATGACTACTTACAGCTTGTGGCTCCAAGCGCTTGATCGATACAACTGCTTCAGGTTTGAGAAGCAGCTGAAACGCTTATCCTGTGTCGAATTATCCTTTATTGACAAAGCTGTCTTTGGTGAAATGCTGAGCACAAACAGCTAACGTTCCCTTTTGGCCAAATGCAAAAACATAATTTTGCAAATATAATGTCATCAACAAAGCCAAATATATTCCATAATTTATGTCTATTTTTGTACCATGTTAAGAAAATATGAAATTACAAATACAAATATTAAATCATGAATGTATTTTGGGCCAATTGCCTTTTATTGAATAAATCTGTCTGTCTGTCTGTCAGTTTGCTGCCAGGAAACAAAAAAGCTACCCACTGATTTCTGGCGGCATCGTCTTTGGGAAGAGAAATATTTTTTTTTCACGTCCAAATGTAAACTGAAAGTGGTGGTATATAATCGTCATTGCACACTATGGCACACTTTTACTGTGGCTAAATAAGTGTCTGTACACCTATTTTATCTTGTTTTATGTGGCAATAAAATTCTTTTGTGTTCACATTCAAAGCCATATCACCAGTCTCTTCTTGACGTCAAGATAACATTCTCTTACTCCTCAGAGGCACACCTGAACCATATGGTGAGTATTTATCTCAATGTCAATATTAGTCAATGCAGAAAGGCACGTAAGGCTCTTCATTCTTTCTCTTAATTCAAACATAAATGTAACTTTAATGGCTAAAGAAATGCAACAGTTCGTGTCAATAATCTAAATATCTCCCCGGATTTATCTACAATAATTGGATGGCAACAGACTTTCATACTTTGGGGTTGAACTGTCTGGTGAAGTGGGTCATTAGTGATAAAGTAAGTTCTATCAGACCTTAGCAACAAAATGTTAATTGAACAATACAACAGAACAGCTGAACTGACTCATTTATATCGACTGAAGATTTGCCAGAGGAAGCCATTTCTCAAAATGTGCTTCATGTTTACTTCACCTATTATGTACTATTCTCTTTAAAAGTGCATCTCTCTGTTGAAACCCATATAAATTATTTTCATCCATTGATAAGCTATATCATATATATGTTTAAGCATCAATAAAACATGGAAAATACTCAGAGAAATCATTCATGTAATATAACAAAGAATCTGAGACTTACCACAAATTGTGGGGCAGAAGGCTAAGAACTAATACTCCAGTAGAAGAGAAATGTGTTGAGATGCATTGCCCTAAGTGATGCATAACTCCACTTTTCAGAGTTCAGAGTTGTTGATGTTTTGTCCTGCAATTACTTGCACTGGGACCCCCACAAGCCCAAATAAGGCAGCTAAAGGAACGTGGAAGGATTCAGAGGAAGCCCAAAACAAATAACACGCGCCCGATTCTATCTAAATTCAGCATGATGAGTCATTTCCTTAAATGCTATTAGAAGTAAAATCTCTGTAATTTAACTGATTTCTCATTCACTGGGGCAAGAGAGGTCTTGCTGAAGTAAACATTTGCCAAACTTGCATGTCCAATTCCCGGTAGTTATGAACTGAAGCTGAATTCCTCAGATATCTCACACTCACTGTGCATGTGATCTGATGCAAAATTCCAGGAAATCAAACACACCAAGAAGACAAGCATGCAGCCCAATGCTTCCAAGGAAATACTCACTGAATTCATTCGATCCTTCACTGGTGACATTCTTGCTTGAGTTGAAGAGAATTTCAGAAGCTTGAGGGCACACAGCTGAGTGGCTTTGGCTTGATTTGTCCCACATTTTAGAGTGAACTGGCAATTTACAAGTAAACCAACCTTGAATGAATGCTTTTTCTTATGATCACTAATCTGCAATTCAGCCATGGGAAAAGAAACTAAAATAAGTATTTTTTTATCCTTGAGAGTCAATGACTGAACAATAAATGGATGAGTTTTTCATCATGGCTAAGGCTGTAAAGGGATCCTGTTATTGAACTGGTAAATGTTAGAAATTACCCAGCCCTCCTCTTTGTACCAACGGTGCCAAAGAGTCAAAGTACCATTTCAGGATTCCAGTCATGAGCACGTTGGCATGCAGGGCTGTACCTTTGCGTCATAAACCTGTGCCGTGCTGTTTGAGGGTGTGTGTGTGTGTGTGTGTGCGTGTGTGTACACACACGGGTGTATCTAAGTGTGTGGGTGTGTGTGTGTGTGCATGCACATGCATGTGCATGTATGTGTGCGTGTGTGTGTGTGTGTGCGTGTATTTGCGAGTTTGTGTGTAAACGTGTGTGTGTGCTTGCGTGAGTGCGTGGATGTGTGTGGATGTGTGTGTGTGCGTGCGTGGATGTGTGTGTGTGTGTGTGTGTGTGAATGCATATGCATGGGTACATATGTTTGGGACACAAAGAGAGCCATCAGCTGTATGTACTCTCCTCAACCTGCAGGGTGCACCACTGAGTCAACATTGCAGAAGTGAAAAACCCTTATCAACACTCCACCTGCAGGGTGCATCACTGAGTCAACATTGCAGAAGTGAAAAACCCTTATCAACACTCCACCTGCAGGGTGCACCACTGAGTCAACATTGCAGAAGTGAAAAACAGCTGAAACAGATCTGAAGGCACCACTGATTCACTCCACACACACTTCTGAGATGATACTGATTACTGCAGCATAACAAATTTTGCTGACAACAGAAAGTTGCACTGTGTGATTCATGTTCCACACTACTCGCATTTTTCAACAGATCTCAATTTTTGCTTAAACCGCACAGACCTCATCAGAGCCTTGTCATACTGAAAGTAGCTGGCACATGAAGTTTTGAGCTTTACATTCTGGGTTTCTCCATCGTTAAGACAGTAGACACTGTCAATAGTAAAATTTGCATTCCGTGAGAGAGATGTAAGATATGGACAGTTCCAGCAGAAGTGTAACATGACCACTGAAAATTCAAATGTGAAATAGCAACACAATTTCTGCATGGCTGTATTATTAGTATATCCAGGTGTACAGTTCAGATTGAAAGTCTGAGGCAAACCAATTTTTTTGTAACGTATATGAGATAAAATTCTGACATCATTCACAAGTTGTGAGGAGACCACTTCATTGGTCGAATTATGACAAAAAATGCTACTGGTTGTTCTGAGAAACTAAGGGCCATGAGTGTGACATTTATCCAGGGGAGATAGGCGACGCGGGGACGCAGGGGGTGGACTGGAGCCTTAGAAATTGGAAATCATCAAGGCCTCTTGAATAGAAATGGCTAACATGGCTGAGACATTGTGAATGATCAGTAAAATGCAGTACGGTGAGCCTCCAGATATTTAAAACCTAATTGTACCGTAAGGTAATATGAGTAACAGGACTTTTTTTTTGTTTTAAGGGCCCATTGCAGAAAATTAATGTTGCATTAAGTTGAAATCCTGCGTGTTAGAATTTTCAGTAATAACGGTTCAATTAAATATTTCCAATTTATTCTGTAATGCATCATTGATCAAGAAGAGTTGACCAAACCTAAGTGAAATAAAGCCATGTTACTTTTGAGTAACGTGAGTAACGCTCGAAAAACCCAGTCTGCCAGCATAACCATTAAGTTCATTTCAGGTTTTCTCCAGTGCAGTTGATGATGGTCGGAGGTTGCCACAATGTGGAAGTTTTGAAATTCTGTCCATTGAATAAGTCGTGACATAATTGAAGACCACAACGGAAAAATAATCAGTCCAAATGTAGCATTTTTGTATATTTTATATATGATATTTTATTATAATATTTAAAATATTATATAATAGTATTATATATTTGCATTATAATATTTTACATATTTTATATTTTTAACATTTTATTTCAGTGCTTTGTTTCTAAGATCATTTTGAATTTTTAATTCATTATTTCTCCACAACCTGAAAATGTGACTGATCATTTTTCCATTCTGGTTTTCAATTTTATACTATAATGCAGTAAGTGTAACGTGAGTAATGCTGGGATGGCCCATATGGGGAAGTAATAAAAAAAATATGGTTCTGTTTATTCATAAACCCTTATCAGCATTTTTGCTGACAGAGATATAAACACGGATCATGCTTATTTCACCGAAAGCTGTCTTACAGCTGATTTTGTGAATTTCAGCATTTTCAGAATGGCTTTCTGTACTCAACACTGGAAAATCACAGTTCAGTATTTGAATATAGAATGAGGAAGCTCTTTCCTTTTTTAATAAAAAAGGAAGGGGGAGGAGAAGGAAAACTTGAAATTTTAATGGAAGGTGTGCTGACTTCTGCGCCCTACAGAACTACAATGTTGAAATGATATCCCACCTGATGAAAATATTTAAATGCCTTTTAAGAACTCAAATAAGTATCTGATAAGTCTATGTTTAAGAAAATGCTACTCATTAATGTTCTATTGTATATTTTACTTTTCTACTAAAGTAAATTGTATACTAAAAAAAGTTTTTAAAAAAAGTAAAAAAGTAAAAAAAGGCAAATCATATACACACACACACACACACACACACACATACATATATATATATCAGTAGCGGCTCCAGACCCGGGAATGGCGGGGCGCAGACACGGCCCTTTATGACAATTAGTCCTGGGTAGTTCGCAATCATTTTCCTTTACTGACGCGTTTTCCAATTATCGTACTTGGCAACTTAAGACACGGTCTCTCCATATGTGATCGAACAGCGATGAAATCATGGGCGAAATTCAGCTCAGTGGCGGAACCTGAACTGAGAATTGTGACGAAACATCCGTTTAAAACAGTCGTTAGTCCTGACCTGTTCTCAGTCATTTTCATGAGTAACCGAAGGTTCGCTCCGAGAGCACTCCACAGTTAACAGCTGCTGCTTGTTCTCCCCGATTATGTAAGAAGACAATCATTCATTTAAATACAGTCATGCTGTATTTAAATCATTGTTAGTCAAACAGCATACCTGTCGCCTCTCACGCAAACAGCTTGAGCAGCACGCTGCCTATTTAGGAAAATGATTGCGAACTACCCAGGACTAATTGTGATAAAGGGACGTGTCTGCGCCCCGCCATTTCTGGGTCTAGAGCCGCTACTGATATATATATATATATATATGTGTGTGTGTGTGTGTTTCCCCTGAAATATACAAACATGTCTTTACAGAGCAAAATAAACAGTGCTTGTGCATTTGAAATGTATTTTTGCTGACTCATGAAATATATTGAGAGGATAAATAGAGGGATCCACAAACTGTTGAATGAGTACACATTACGGGCAAATAGACCACATCTCCCTGCAATACTGGCACTACAAACTGGGATTAGGAATAACTGGCATATATTAAATTTATTAAATTAGATGGATAAGTTAATATAAAGTGTCTTACTCCCGAGAACAGCTACTGGGTCAGACCATAGATATATATAGAACACTATATATACGGGCCATTCCACCGAATCGGTGCCTTTTCTGTCCCCAAGACATTACATTCAGAAATATTCATGAATATGCATGAAAAGTATCTGTTTAATACATTATATTATCAATCAAAGTGTCCTTTTTATTGTCCTGGTTGCAATTTGAAGATGCACGGTCTAAAAATTTTATGAAAGCTACATAGAATACTGAACAAATGGGATTTTCGCCTGTCCCCACTCTCTAACACTAAACTTAACTATTAAATATAGTCACCAGAATCCTTTATAAAAGTATTTATTTTTGCATTATTTTGTGGCCCAATTTGTAATTTAAACATAAAATACGTTTTCTACTCAAAAAATCATAAAACATTAGTTAAAAAACACAATTTTAGTGGTGTCCCCAGGTTTTTTCTCAGTCCTGTTACCCTGATACATTAACCACCCTAAAGATTTTGGAACATTCCACATATGACAGGATCAACAGGATATTGCATCATTTCAGTCCCGTGAAGGAACTGGGAAGACCAAAAGTAAGTTCTCTCAATCTCTTTTGTTTATTTTTGATCATGTTGTAAATATGACTGGCATCGTAAATCATAACATGCAGTCCTGTTACCTAAATTATTTTGTATGCTCTTATGATTTTATTTTTATTTTTTGAGTTTTGGTTAATCACTTAAAGGTGTTTAGGGGCCTCATGCTACTAGCATGGTTTTCCATGTGTTAGCTTTAGCAACATAGCTAATTCTGTGCTAAAAACTCAGTCCTGTTACCCTCAGTCCTGTTACCCATAGAAAGGGTAACAAGACTGAATAAGTAAAAGGAGTGAGAATTTTCATTGAAAGTGACAAATTGAAGGGGAGTGGGGTTGAGGTAGAGAGAGGTGGGGCTGAGTAGGGAGGGGTTAGAGAGGGGGGGGTAGGGAGAGGAGGAACAGGAGTGGAGAAGTAAGGAAAGGAAGGGGAGGTAGGTAGGGGAAGAGATAGGTCCAGGGAGGGGTGGGGTAAGATAGAGAGGGGCGGAAGAGCAGTTTGTATTTAATTGCTTATATGATATAACATGAATTCTTTGATTTTAAGCATTACAGTTGGAATTACTATGGTGTTTTACAATGTGAACATATTATTGTCAGGGGGCCAACAGATTCTACTGGCCAGCCCCTGAGGATACCTTGTAGTACCTCTTCCAAGATATCTTGTGCATAATCCCACCAACGAGGCAGGTCACAAGCCATTACATGGCAATAAAAAAAGATGTTTGGGCTAAACTAAAATCTGATTCTTAAAAAAGCTAGTTAGATTTTTCCTCATTAATTCATTGCAATTCTATAAAAATACATTTTGTAATCATGCAATTCTATGCAGAAATGCCTGTTTAACGCAATATGCTCAACTTATATCAGTTATATCTGTTGTCTTTCTTCTTTTTACCTTTTTCAGAGAAAGATGCAGAGCCCATACTGTACCTGAGTAGTGAGACACACATGCTGCCGGGGAAACTCACACCCCTCTCTGTCTCCACTCCCCGACTCCTTTACATTTGCACTCAAATACATACCATATACACATCCATACACACAAGCATACTACACACACCCATGCTCTCATGCACGTACACTCTATAGTAGTGTGGTTTGTGTGTGTGTTTGTATGAATATGTGTATAGAGTCTATACACATATTCATAAATGCATATATACACGCACATGCAATTACACACTCTCACATTCTGTACACACACACACACACACACATACTTACACAAAGACACATACTCACATACTGTCATACACACACACACACACACACCTGTTCTCCATTCTGTTCTGTTCAGAGACACTCAATCCTGTTACTCGGTTCTCATTCCTGTTACCTAATTGTTTTAATTGAAAAAATAAAGATGAAATTTTTTTTCCCCAAATTTTTTTTGTCCATTATTTGAGCACTTGTTGGATAGATCACATAATAGAGTTTTGAACAAATTGAGGTTAAGGTCCCCATTAAAAATCAAAAATGGCTTTATATTTTTAAAAGAAATGCATTTCGCCTGTATACTTCTGACTTTTTTACCGTAGTTATATATATTTTGAACCTGTATTAAATTATTTCTTATACATACCCACTTTATTGAGTGAAAAACGAATAAAATACTTGGAATGACTTTTAAATGATTTATTAATAGTTATAATAGTATCGGTAACAGGACTGAAAAAAAATGCTACCATCTTCCATTTCACAACCTTGTAAAAATAAGAATAAATGTACCTGAGATTGACCATTACATATTTTGAATAGTTAAACATGTATGTTATCAGATACAATCCTGAAAAAATGTGAAAAATGAAGTTTATGTTTGAAAAATTACAACATGCAAATGGCACCGATTCGGTGGAATGGCCCATATATATATATATATATATATCTATGGTCAGAACACACATTGTTTGTGCAGTTGTGGATAACTTCTCAACCAAATCACACACTCTCTGTCACTGTGAGTATTTATAATCCCTTGTTGATCATTTGTGGTTCTGCTGCCTTTCTATATAATCCAGGATGCTCCTCGGGAATGCTGTTACACTGCTGCAACATCACGTCATCATACAGCAGTTTAGGAAAACATGTGAGAGGATTATGAGCTGTGCTGTTGGAAACTAACTAAGCTCTGAAGCACTCTGGAGTCCCAGGACGAGATCTTTATCTAGAAATGTCTTGAACTTTTGATTACATTGGCAGCAACCCGGAAATTTTGTTGATGTGTGTAAATTGCACATTGCATGTAAATTGAGTCCTCCCCCATTGGTAAAGTCATAATATTCAGAGAACATCACTAAAGATACATGAAACGTCAAATTATTTCTGTGATCTCGTTTTTAAATCAACATTGAGCCTCAGAATGAAGTGAAGTCCCTTGTCTTGAGCTTCTCCTTCAAAGAATTTCAGCTTCCTTTCACATATCTTTTCTGAATTTCCTCTGAAGAGATATTCACAATTTTTTTGACAGTTTTGCATATTTGTTGGTCTTCCTGTATTCTCTATGGACAGTCATCCGTCTCTCTTTCCATTTCGTCTGATCTGATATACTTATTATTCACCACACTGGACATCTCTAGTTTAGTGGAAGTTTCTGTTGGCAACTCTGGACTCCCCTCTGTGAAGGGCTTACGGCTCAGAGCGGCAGTCAGCTTTCTGCGGAACATGCGGCACAGGAAGATGTAGATGAGGGGATCCAAGCATATATTTGTGGCAGATAGCCAGAGCGTTGTCTCCTTGACAATGTAGAGAAGGTTCTGCACCCTGCAGGTGTTGGCATTACGCGTTTGGGTGAGCGTGTATGGCACACGGTTAAAATGAAACGGGGCAAAGCAGATGAAGAACACCACCACCACGATAAACACTTTGGCTTTGGTCCGTTTGGTCGCGGCACTGGACCTGCTGCGGGAGGCATGGTAAGACTTGTACACCTTCCTGCTGATGAAGGTATAACACACCACCATCAGAACAAGTGTTCCCCAGAATATCACCTGGCAGAAATAGTTGAAGCCCTCATGCCAAAGCAGCCCAGCTTCATCTTTCAAAGAAGAGCACCTCAGTTTTGGCGAGTGGATTGGCTCCCTGTTGCTCAAGACCACGTTAGGCAGGGCCAGGGAGGAGATGATGACCCACACAGCCACACTCAGGCCCTGACCAAACCCCACCCTCTGCAGGAAGCACTTCCCAAAGGGGCGGACTATCTTCAGGTAGCGGTCCAAGCTAATGAGTCCCAGCAATAGAATGCTGATGTACATGGTGGTGTAAAAGAGCACTGCAGAGTAGCGACAGTAGACTACCTTGAGACGCCAGGAGCCTACACCAGAGTCACTCAGCACCTTCACCAGTACAGTAAAGGTCATGAGCAGATCTGCGGCCACCACATTCTTCAGGTACACGACAAACGTGGAAGTGCTGGGTATCTGAAAGAATATCCAGGCAGCTAGTAGGTTGAGCACCAGCGCTGCCAGGAAGAGGATGCTGTAGAGGCAGGGGAACACAACCGAGGTCACACTTGTGTCCCGAACGCACTTAGTGGAGTTGCTTTGGCTCACGTTCATACTTGCAGTGCCCCTGAGGGAAAAACAAAATGAACCCTGCTGGTCATTTAAAAAAGAAACAGCCCTAACATTTCAAATAAGCTTGGACAGACACACTGGCAGGCCTTGTGATTCTACTCTAGATTGGCTGTATTCTAATGTGAAAAATATGAGACACTACCATACCATATTACAAAAGTACATAGACTCTTTATTGGATCTCCATAAACCAGGGGGTGACCAAATTGTACCACCAACTCGAGAGCTGCCGGATTGCTCACTCTGTAAAGCATCGCGGTGCGAAGCAGAAGTGACTATCGCGTCGTGGGTTCGATCCCTGCTTCGTACCAGCCGGCAGTGGTCGACAGCTTTTTCAGAGTAGCGCTCAATTGGCTATTGCGCTACAGGGTTGCAAATTGGGAAGGGACTGTCAGGAAGGGAATATAATAGTTGCCTTGTTTGTTGCTCAAGCGCCTCCTGTTGGCCAGAAGGGCGCTCGTCAGGAAGATTCTAAGTCTGTTCATGTCCGGGTATCCTCCGCCCTCGTTCTGAACTTGCGAAGATTCAACCAATGAGTGTATAAGAAGCAGTGGCTGACGGGCACGTGCTTCAAAGGAGAGTCGTGAACTGTCTTCGCTCTCCTGAATTGGCAGCACGGGGTCGCATACAAGCAAGCCTTGTACATACTTCACCAATTGGGCATTCCAGATTTGGGTGGGATTGGCCAAAAAAAAAAAAAAATTGTACCACCATATCTATGTATTAACTTTATATCGAAAACAAAATCACAAAGGTGTCTGCACAGGTGATTCCTGGTAATTTTAATAGTAATTAACTGTTTAAAAGTGATCTATCCGTGAGCACCTCACTGGGTAAATCTCCCAAGCAACATGAGGAACATGTTGAGGAGTTCAACAAGGGCTAAATTGTTACAGACCAATTTGCTGGTGTTTCAGTCCAAAAACAGCAAACTTATTTTAATGTCACCAGGAGAACAGTGTGATAAAATATTACCACCTTGTGAAAAACTCTGACAGCAAAAATATCAGTGGTTGCTGGTCAAAGCTCCTAGTCAAGGACAGATGGACACTAGGCAGGACCCTGAACTGTATCTGTAAAAGTCACTTCAGCATTGAATTAAACCAAATCTCAAACTATCATGACCTATACAAAGCTGGTATTTACACCGGTGTTTCTGATTATTTGACCACATGAATAGTCTTAATAATGAATAGTCTTGGATTTTTATGTGACTGATTTTTTTTTTTTTTTTTGCTGCATTATCTCAGTAGATACAAAACAGAATAGTAAGGCAGAGTAGGACATAGATAATCTATTACTGGAACAGCCAAGCACCTGTTTGTGGTTAGAGTCGTGCTATTTCCTAGGCACATGCTGTGTAAATAGTTTTGTGAAGACGACAGTTTATTCTTTGTTCTCTTCCTTGTTTTTCACTTATTTTTATGACCAATGCATAGGGCACAATTGAGACGAATTTTGTAAGTCAGTTTGAAAAGCAAAGTTATTTTTCCAAATTAAGTTTCCAACTGTTTCTTTGGAATGTGGCCACAGTTTTCAGATCCGAAGAATCAGAAGGCACAGCATACTGAAGCTAATATGGCCTGGCCTACTATAAAAAAAATCCTGAAGACAAACCCTTGAAGATAAAAGATGATTTAAATAGAAATGTAATTATAGAAAATAGAATATAATTTTCTCTCTAAAATGTGTTTCTTTATTTTTAATGAATGTAAATCTAAATTTTGCTGTACTCTACAGACACACTTAAACAGACCATAAATGAATAAATAAATAAGACCATCTTGTCTGAGGCAATTGCAAAGTACTTATTGTTCACTAACCTTGTGCTCAAAAGTACTTTGTAGGCAATAATTTTAATCCTTTTTTTCATGGTACACATTAGCAATATATCTGGATCACACTACACGATATGAAGAATTTAACGTGTATTAGAGTTACAATAGCTAATGTATTTTAAATTATAGATTTATATTTAATAGTGGATTATAAGTAAACACGTTCTTAAATACTGTTTTTCAAAATTCAATTTCAATAACACTCAACCTTAAATTCAAATAATAAAGGTAATGACAAGATAATATCGACTCACCAGTGCTCATTTAGGGTCTGTCTTTTTGACCAGTGACAAAATATGGCTTATTCCATGTTGACCTCACTTCTGAGTCTTTTTAAGTGTGTGTGTCTGTGTGTGTGAGAGAGAAAGAGAGACAGAGGGGGAGAGAGAGAGAGAGAGAGAACAAGAAAGCGTTTAAAAATGTTCATGGTTTTGCTCAATTTCCTGTTTAGAATGAGTGGCATCGCAAAGAATCACATCTATTTTTCCTTTTTTTTTTAAATAGAGATGCTCGTAAAATCGAAAGTCCGGTCTAATTAGCTTTTTTTCTACGAGCAGCACCAAATGATGGTCTATTTCAAATCACCTGGAACGTTGTAAAGGCGACACCTGAGGATCCAGGCGAAGTGCCTGTTCAATTTTTTGCCGTATGGTAGCGCTTGTTACACCATACATCCCACTTAATTTCCCTAAAGCCCTAAAACGACGACCATTTCTGCTTTTGAATTATATATTCTCAAGCAGACATGATCATGTGCATTGTGTGTGGTATCTGATATCTTCGTGCTCCACCAGTGTGTGGTGGGCTGCATTTCCTTCTGTCGGAGCATTTTCCGTCTGCGTAGCGATAAGAAACACATTGTGGTTGACCAAGGGCAGTTTTGTTCTCAACATGGTATTGGTATCTAGTTCATCCTGGGCTACTTGCATGCATACAGCTTCTGCAAACAATAGCTCACAGCTTGTGGACAACTGAGGGGGTAAAAAGATAGAAATTTCCAGAAGATACGTCTGAAACAGTCTTCTTTACGTCAGCTAATTCCTGTGCCCGCATCTCTCTATACAATGTTACATTTTCTCAGAAAGGATCCACCAGGCTGTTTATTCCCTCTCAAAATAAGTTTCATGTAGAAGGAACCAAAAGGCTCACCACGAAAAAGGGAAGTGACAACTATTACTTATATAGAGAATCACTGAATGAATGCTGAAATTTTAAATGGTGAAATGTGAAAACAAACATGTAAATAGTCCTCCAACGAACAATGGTAGCTAATGCATGGATGAAAGCTTAGAATCTGCTATTTGTGGCTGAGGCAAATACATAAAAATACAACATTTCTCGTTTATTTCAGGACATTAGCAGATTGTAATACAGTTATATTATGCAGTAAAAATTCACATTCGTTTTACAGATTTAGAGTCAGTGACCTCTTTTTACCTCATTTTACAGGGTAGTTATTTATGAAACCGTTTTGTTATTGTGACATCCTCATTCTGCATGCTGACACTTCCTTCTTCTTAGTTGTCCAACATCCATGGAGTAATGCTGGTAATGACAAATCAACAGGAGAAAAATAGTTGACATTGAGTGATGAGGCAGGGATACCAGTGAATGAAGCTCTCCCTGCCAAAGGGATCAATGCAGATGATTTGCTGAACTGTCTCTAATTTTAAAAGCATTGTCAGAATTCAAGACATTGATAACTTGACTTCATGCAGCGTAATGTAATAAATGCAGTCTATGAAAACTGATTTTTTTGGGAAAATAATGTCAAGATAATGTGGCGTGTGTATTTCTGTGCACTAGCTGGTCAGTCACTATCTTACCTCCAAATCAGAATTAAGACACCAGTTAATTAATTAAAATTAAGACACTTAATTTTGCTTCAGTCTTATTTATGAAACTCAGATCAACCTATCCACACTCTGCTCCTGCACGTGTTCAGTCACTCACTGATGACTCAATCTTCCCCTTAAAACCACTGACTATGTGAAAGCTCTACATCGTATTGATATATCTCCCTTCGACAAAGATTTAACATGCCTAAGGAACAGAGGACCTTACGGATTGACTGCATGTTTGATAGAGAAGGTATGATGGATTTGGGCAGAATAGAATAAACATGCTCAGAATTTTCCCAATTAGATGACTGGAAAATGCTTCACTGTGCAGAGCTGTTTTCAGATTATCTCTGATATTTATAGATAACCCATTTACAGCACTGAATTCCAGATGGGCAGGCAAAACCCACAACATTTGATATTTTAATCCTCCGCTATTAGCACATCTTGTATTTTCATAGCCTCCAGCAGGATCTTATTTTTACTCCCTCACAAATTGTGAGGAATAGGATGAGAACCCTTCTGCCAAAAAAAAAAGTTAAATTTGCATGTTGTTCATTCATTAATTCATTGTTTCATAGTCTGCTGACTTCCCTTCTAAAACATTTATATAAAAATGTATTTCATGGGGATTAATGAATAAATGCCAAGTCATAGCCATTTCTTGAATTCAGATTAATTAGTGGGCAATGCTCTTCCCACTCTTTGTTTATTTCTTTATTCTATGATTTCTGTGCCGATTTACTACTCCCACATACATTAACCTAGAAACTTCAGTCACACTTGAAAAAATCAGCTTGTTCTGAATTATGTTGCTTGTATTTATCTTCTTAATATCTTTCATACTTTTTGAGTTGTTAATTTTTATTTCAATATTTTTATCCCATAAGACAGTGTTTCCCACCCCCTCCTGGAGGACCATCTGTCCTGCATGCTTTAGATTTCTCCCTGCTTCAGCACAGGTGATTCAAATGATCAGCTCATTATTCACCCCCTAAAGCTGATTGATGACTACCTGATCATTTGAATCACCTGTGCTGGAGCAGGGAGAGATCTAAAACATGCAGGACAGATGGTCCTCCACGAGAGGGTTGGGGAACACTGCCATAAGAAACAATGAAACAGATTTTTCAAAATGTAGCTATTTTCAGCTATTTTTTACTCAGTCATAATTTTAGCTAGAAATGTCATTCTAACTGGAAAATGTTAAGCTAAGCTTGGATCATTCCTTTCTTATTCAACTTTGTTTGTAACTTCTATAATTTTTTAAATTATAATTAAAATTTTTTTTTTTTTACAATTACTTCTGGGAACTTAAAATGTGGTGACATCATGACTAGAGAGGCAACCAGTTGCAAAACCATCAAGAAGTCTTCTCTTAAACTTGCTCTAACTTCCATAGTTTTCACTTCGCATAAATATTTTTATATCCAAGTTGCAGCAAATGTTGTGCTGGTAGCAACTGGACAAACGGTTCTGGCTGTATGAGCCTAAAAATGACAGGACCACTCACCAAAGCTCCATTAACTCCAATGTTAAATGAGACAAGAAAATTCAGGTTGCGAAGGCTAACCACACAGTTCTCTAGCTTGCTTATGTTCCCATATTTTTGGCACAACAAACACAATTTTGACATATTTTACTCAGCAGACTCTCCTCTTTAGTATGGTACCTCCATTTTATAGATTGGATTTACTATCTTTGAGTTAGAAGTTGCAATATGTAAGAAACGCCTTCGTTAAAAAAAATAATAAATAAATGATTCAGCCATTAACTCAAATATCTTCGATATGGATCATTTGCGATTCGATTCTGCACTCTGCTGGCCTTTTTCTAGGCCTCAACATTATCATTGTTCGGAGACAAAGATAGATACGACTGTATGTATCTCTAATAATTTTGCATCAAACTCAGTGAAAGACTTTCCGGTATCGTAATTGGTACAGTCGCTCAAACCAGCTTCAGAACAGCACATTGAGCACCAGAAAGAGCAGTCTTTCTGCTGGTTGCGTCTAAAAGAACACGTAACAATAAAAATGGCAAAGCAGAAAAAAAATTGCTCGAGATCCTATTCCAGCATATAGCTACCAGCAACTGCTTGCATTAGCTAAATATATTTATTATCGTATCAAAATAGAGCTAGTTAAGTGCAAAGAAATGAAGGTGATGTCCCCAGTTGCTATTGGTTCATCACTTGTTATGACTTTTTCCTGAGTTTTAAAATAGCCGGGTTTAAGGGCACTGTTATAAACTCGCACCTAGTTTTTTGCCAGTTATTTTAACTGTAATTTTATGATAAGTTCATTACAGAGATTCTGAGAATGTTAGCTGTAAACCTCAGTTTCATGTGCGCAGGACTCCATATTCTTCTTTGGAGGTTCGAAAAATTAGTTGGTATTTCTGAACAGACTTATATGTCTGATAGATCTCAGTTCGTCTAGGTAAATAACAAACGTTCAGAGTATTCCAAGGTAAACTTTGGAATACCTCAAGGATCTGTTCTAGGCCCTTTGTTTTTTTCTCTATACATGCTTCCCCTTGGAAATATCATAAGTAGACTTGATGTTAAATACCATTGTTATGCAGATACGCAGCTCTATATATCCTTCAGGCCAGGTGAAAATGATCTGATTACTAGATTAGAGATGTGTCTTAAAGCTGTTAAAGCTTGGATGATGAAATTTTCTTTCACTAAACCCAGATAAGACTGAAATATTGGTACTGGGCCTCAAATCTCTCAGAGACTCATTCATTAAGTTTACTCTTAACCCTCTGTTAACCACTGTAGCATATCTGCTACATAAAGTGAAAGGGTTAACAGCCTGGACACCCTGCTGGTTTTGTTTCTTATTACCAAATAAACAATTGAGAACAACTGGAATCGTCCGTCAAGTTAAAATTCTAAAATTAAAGAAAAACAATTTAATTTTAAATCTAAATTTTTTTTTTTAATTAATTTTTTTAAACTATTTTTCCAAATATTGGCCCATAATCAACATATTTGCCTAGGGAAATGATCTTTACACAATTGGAAATGGGTTTGGTCAATAGAGGGTTAACTTAGATGGCCTCTCTGCTTCTGCCAAAGCTATTGTTAAAAACCTTGGCGTGACACTTAATTCAGAACTCTCTTTCCAGGCTCACATCGACAATATCATTCAAGTGGCTTTTTTCCATCTTCGCAACATATCTAAACTCAGAAAAATGTTGTCCCTTCAGGACGCTGAAAAAATGGTTCACGCATTTGTGTCCTCTCGGCTTGACTATTGTAATGTCTTAGTGTCTGGTTGCACTAGCTCGGCCCTGAAATGTCGTCAATTAGTGCAGAATGCTGCAGCTAGGGTTCTGACTAGGACTAAGAAATATGATCATAGTAGCCCGGTGCTAAAAAATCTTCATTGGCTGCCTGCAAAATTCAGAATTGAGTACAAAATACTACTAATAACTTACAAAGCTTTAAATGACTTGGCCCTGAAATATCTTTGCAGTCTTCTCGTTCCTTACTTCCCACAAAGATAATTTCGTTCACAAGGTGCTGAGTATTTGAAAATTCCACATATATCTAGAATTACAATTGGAGGCAGAGCATTCTCTTACAAAGCAATCTCTCAAGACAAATTCGGGCTTCAGACACACTCTCTGTCTTCAAGAGTAGGCTGAAAACTTATCTTTTTAGTCAAGCCTATGATTAGTTCATGATTGGTTATGTGTTGGCTCTGGTGGGACCAACTACAACCTTGTTTTATGATAGGTTCACAAGATATTAAGTAAACCCATGTGAAACTAGTGGCACTGGGCATGCATTAACGGTGCCAGTGAGGCTCGCTACAGCCTTAGTCACTGGGGAGGTCAATCTGGCACTGGTGTAGTGTTACGCAAATCCACATGGAACTGGTGGCACTGAGCATGCATTAACGGTGCCAGTGGGGCTTTGCAACAGCCTTAGTCATTGGGGAGGTCCATCTGGCACTGGTGTAGAGTTAAGCAAATCCACATAGAACTGGTGGCACTGAGCATGGATTAACGGTGCCAGTGGGGCATTACAACAGCCTTAGTCACTGGGGAGGTCCATATGCTACTAGTATTTAAAAAATCAAAAGTGATCTTGCAGCCTGGTGTAAGTTTAGGGCCTCTGTGCTGCAGGAAGTGGATGGAGGGGTGTTGACCGTTTCCTGACGAGGTGCTCCTAAATCTTTACTTGGCACATGACACAGGACTGTATTTTTATTAATATGCAGTAGTTTTATCCAGTGCCTCACCCCCCTTTTTTCTGTGTCTCTTTCTGAGGATCTTTTCCATCCACAACCCTGAGTCCTGGACTCTCCGAGCCCTGTCCCTCACCATGAGCACCGGCTGCTACCGTCCCGATCCGTTCCTGATCCAGTTCTGCACCATCCTCTGCAGGCCACTTCCTGGAGCTACTGATGCCACTGTTTGAATGGACTTTAGTGGAACTCTATTGCCATTTTATTCTATGATTACTTTATTTTGTTATTAATAAGCTAGTCCGCGGAGGATGGGGTTCCCCACAATAGCCAGGTTCCTCCTGACATTTCTTCCTCCTGGGGAGTTTTTTCTCGCCACTGTTTGAGGATTTTTCTCCCTTCTGGGTTTTTTTCTTTTTTGCCTCATTTGCTGTAGTGCGGAATAGGCTGGGCACTGCCCTTTCATTTACTGAATCTCTCACTGTAAAGCGTCTTTGTGACAGTCTATCTGTGAAAAGCGCTATACAAGTAAATTGAATTGAACAATGTTAACCCTTTTATTTAGCGGTTTTTTTAGGAAGAGGCTATTCGCCCTGCAGCTCTTCCGCGCAAAACTACGAAGAGTGAGTGGAGTGCTGGGCAAATGGCAAAGCTGCTTCTCTTGTCGGACCCGCTGCTTGGCAGATAGCCGATGTCTTTCCCTCAGTTCACCCCACAGCTGGGTGAATAGCCACTTCCTTTTATGTTGCGCATGAGTAATTCTCATAATCTTCAGCAATATGTGTAAAAATAATTTTGATGCAATTTTGCGATAAATAAACTACTTAATTCTCATACAATACTTTTCTTATGGAGGATTTTAATGGCAATATTTATGTAGGCAACGTCATCAATTCATGTTGAATAAATATATGAAGTAGGTTTGATAGATTGTAACGTTACATCTTGGGGAGGTCTTCCTAAATAAGTGCTTTCATACAACTTCGTGTCAAATAATCCAAACTATCGCGTTAAATGATACAATCTCCCACTGTCACAAATAATTTTAATTTTAAGAAGCTTTAAACTCATTTCCAGCAGCTTTAACCTCACCTCCGAACTTATTCGTGCACACACTGTTTTCCCTGGAACTGCACTTGTTTTCCCTGGAACTGCACTTTTTCTAGTTTAAATAGCAGTACAGGGGTAGCGATCTTATGTATCATCTTTAGATATTCGAATACCCTTCAGAGGGCAGTAATAACCTTGAGTTGAATTTCAAAATTGGTCACAGTGGTGATTCCAAGGGCAATATATACTATTATCTGTGACAAATTATATACAGGAATGAACCCTCGCATTATGGTTTTGAATGGCTCAGTAAGGAATATGTTTTCATGAACAGTATATACAAACACACTATCTCCATGAGATTTCCATGTTAGCATATCTCTAGTTAGATATTATATATCTACATTATATATCTACATAGCTCTAGTTAGATATTAACCCTCCTGTTGTGTTCGGTCAAATATGACCGATTTACAAGTTTTCTCTCCAAAAAAATGCAGTTGATTTCATCTGTTTGTCGTAAGGTTCCATGACTTTGTTCGCACATGGCATCTGAGCACATAGACTGAATTTGGAGAATTTTTATTAAATTTTGTGTGTTTTATTGAGGTTGTATACACCTGTGGTGTTCCTCGTAAAAAATGACCGGTCATTAGAAATGAATTAGTAAGACCACAATTAGTCTATAAAATTGAGTTCAAGCACATTTCCACACTCCTTTCCCACACTCCAAGATGCAGGTGTCTTTGAGCAGACACACACACACACACATACACAGCTACCATGGAAACCCCCACAGGAGCCTAGCTCCGATAGAATTTTTATGGCCATGGTGGAACCCCTCATGCAAAGGCGGCAGCACCTTCCTAGAATACCATCCTCTGCTGCATTGGTGAGACACATGCAAGCATCAGCACCAACATCTACACCAACCACAGGAGGAGGAAACAAAAGGAAGAGGTGTCAACTGTGTGCACCACAAGATAGAAAAACTAGCTTGGTGAGCCACAAATGCAGTGTATACATTTACCAGGAACATGCAACAGCCACAATCCATTGCCCAACATGTTCATAAGAAGACAAAATTTAAGTGATGTAAGTGATTGACCAGTGAGGATATATATATATATATATATATATACAGCGCCCTCCATAATTATTGGCACCCCTGGTTAAGATGTGTTCTTTAGCTTCAAATAAATTCAGTTTTTTTCTAAATAATAAAGGACCACAATGAACAAAAAAGAGGAAAATCCAACCTTTAATTCAAGTGCATTTATTCAGTGGGAAAAATCCCACATTAAGTAATAATTCTTTTACATCAAATCATGTGTGCCACAATTATTAGCACCCCTGATGTAAATACTTTGTAAAACCTCCTTTTGCCAACAAAACAGCACCTAATCTTCTCCTATAATGTTTCACAAGATGGGAGAATACAGAAAGAGGGGTCTTCAACCATTCCTCTTTGCACAATCTCTCTAAATCATCCAGAGACCTGGGTCCTCTCCTCTGCACTCTCCTCTTCAGCTCACTCCACAGGTTTGCAATGGGGCTGAGGTCTGTGGACTGTGATAGCCATGGGAGGAGCTTGATTCTGTGTTTGGTGAACCATTTCTGTGTAGATTTGGCCACATGTTTGGGGTTATTATCTTGCTGAAAGTGACAACCCACCTTCAGCTTTCGGGCAGAGGCCACCAGATTTTGATATAAATGTCCTGGTATTTCAAAGCGTTCATGATGCCATGCACCCTAAAAAGGCTCCCAGGGCCTCTGGAAGAGAAACAGGCCCACAGCATCACCGATCCTCCCCAATACATCACAGTGGGCACAGTGCTTTTCTGCATACTCATCTTTTGTGTTCCACCAGACCCACTTAGAGTGTTTGTTGCCATAAAGCTCTATCTAGGTCTCATCCGACCAAAGCACACGGTCCCAGTTGAAGTCCAAGTACCACTTAGTGAACTCCAGACCTTTGCGTTTATGATTGTGAGTGAGAAAAGGTTTTTTCCAAGCATGCCTCCCGAACAGTTTGTTGACATGTAGATAGCGCCTGATGGTTGTTTTGGAGACTTTGTGACCCCAAGATGCTACCATTTTTTGCAATTCTTTAACAGTGAGCTTTGGTGAACTTTTTATTTCTCTTACCATCCTCCTCACTGTGCGTGGAGGCAAAATAACCTTGCGTCTTCGTCCAAGCTTGTTTACCACTCTTCCAATTGTTTTAAACTTCTTAACGACTCCTCTGACAGTAGATTTGGGCAGGTGCAGGCGAGTGGCTTTTTTCTTGTAGCCACTGCCTTACTTGTGAAGGTCGACACACATCTGCCTTACTTGAATAGTGTGTTCCTTTGTCTTTCCCATGTTGAAGAGTAGATAAGAGAAATGGCCTCTGCGAAACGTCATATTCAGGGAAATAGGAAGCGATGAATTACTAATGAAATGTTCCTAGATACTCTGATCAACTTTGTAAACTACTGTAGAAATTACAGAAATACTTCAATTACTTTTATTTCCTAGGAATTGTTAGGGGTGCCAATAATTGTGTAACAAGTGATTTTATGAAAAATTATTATTTCTTAGTCAGGGATTTTTTTCGCTTAAAATTCACTTGAGTTGAAAGTTAAATTTTTCTACAATTTTCAAGAGTATGCTTCTGTTGAATATTTCATGCATCTTAACCAGGGGTGCAAATAGTTATGGAGGGCACTGTATATATATATACATATCTACCCATATTGGGGTCTATTCTCCCATTTGCGCATAAGTCCTTTTTTACGCGATTCGAGTGAAGTGCTTTTGAGTTACAAGTAGTCTCCCCTACTGGCTTCAATCACGCCCACAGCGTTTAACTTCAGAATGCAGGCGGCCTTATGAAAGAGGTGTGACTGATCCAAAAGAGAGGCAGACTCTGCACAAAGCTCATTGATTATGGCTATCAGGAAAACAAGGAACAAGGATTTTCCGATTAACCATGAAAATGCAGCTGTGGTCCATGGAAAAACGCAAATCTGTTGTGTTCCGTGGTCTGAGTGTCTGGTTAGTCAATTTTAGGTTTCTATCATTTTGGTATGTCAGTTTTTAGTCCATGTCTTAGTGTTCACATTTCATTCCTCTCCTGTGTAGTCTAGTCCACGTTTTACCCATGTACTGTCTTTGCTTCTCCCCGGTCACGTCATTGTTTGTATCAGTTTCTGTGTTAATTGATTGTGACACTATTTTGAGTGATTTAATGGATTCTGGGTTTCATCTTTCCTTCTGTTCTCGTTTTCTAGTTTCCCCTTGCTTTTCTATTCATACTAACATTACTTACAGTTTGTTGTTTTCTAAAATTACTAACCAAACTAACCTTGTATATAATACTAATCTACTAACGAGCACCCGGGATTGTATAGCTGCACTTACTAATTGACTAATTATCTCTCAGCAGTCGCTCTGTTCTAGCTCCGCCCCTCGCCTTACTGTTCACTGGCTTTGCCAAAGTTTCCCGCAGAATCTCTGCATTCTTATAATTTGTTCTGGCTCTTTTTCTGTACACTTAGGAGTCTTTTTATCCAGTTTATTTATCCCATCTTTGGGATTGTCTTGTGATCCTTGTCTGTGTGTTAATGTTAATCTGTTTTCGAGTAATTGGTTTCCCTCATGTTCCACCCCTTGTTAAATGGATTTAGTTTCAACACCTGTGTCTGTGTGTGCCCCTGCCCTATTTAGCTGAGCAGTTTCTGCACGCATGCAGATCTGACTTCACTCACGCACGCGCTCCCACTCTCACTCCCCCTGCCCGGTGCACTTCTCCTCTGGTCCCCTCAGTTTCCTGTGTGTTCTCAAGTTCAGCCTCCTTCCCTGTCCAGCCTGCCCTTCCTGCTGCTTTCAAGCCCCTGGTGCCCCCTGTCTCCTCCAGCATCTGCTGTGTCCTTGTGCCAGTCTTCTTCCTCTGTCTCGTGTTGTCCTGAGCACCAGCCGCCCTGCCTGTCCTGAGCACCAGCCGCCCTGCCTGTCCTGAGCACCAGCCGCCCTGCCTGTCCTGAGCACCAGCCAAGTCCAAGCCACAGCCCCAAGCTCAAGCCAAGCCAAGCCATGCCATAGCCATTACCTTAGCCCAAGCCATAGCCCCAGCGTTCCTGCCTGCCCTGAGCCCTGTGTCTTGTCTGTCCCCCTCCTGATGTTCTCCCTTACCCTTCTCCTGGCCAGCTGTGCCACCCGAGTTAGCCATCTGCCCAGCTGTGCCAACTGTCTTGTCTTGTGAGTAGCTTCTAGAGTTCTGTTGTTCCCAAGTCTCGTTCCATGTTTTAGTCTTGTTCCTAGTTTGTTCCGAGTCTGTCCCTCCAGTTTCTGTTTGTGTTTTGGTTTCTTGAGTTCTCCAGTTTCAGTGCTAGGCACGGTGTTTTTGTTGGCGGGTGTGCCCCCTTTTTTCCCCCGGATTATTTCTGTTTATTTTAATAAATATCATTTTTGGATGGCTTATGGCGTCTCACTCCCCTTTTGTGTCTCCCTCCTCTTCTGAGTTTCCAAGTTCACGTTTCCACGTCCATGTTCCCCTAGTGTGTTTCCCTCGTGTATCAGACCGTAACAAAATCAGTCTTTAATTTTGAATATCGTGGGCCTGCTGATAAAACCTCATATCACCAAACTGATAAGAAACAAAAACTTGTATGTCCACTATTCTTACATGCAGAATTAAACATTTTTTTAAAATTTTAAATAATGTTTATCAATTTATATTATTCAATTATTATTTTTTTATTTAAAATTTTTTTTTAAATTTTCCTGTGAAGTTTATCATTTTGAAGATACAAGGTTTTATCAGCAGGCCGACGATATGCCGCTGTAATTGTAGGCCTATGTATGTCTGTGCCAATTACAAGAAGTAATGCAGACATCTCTTTTTTTATTTCTTATTCTAGCCACCATGGCATTAAAGCTATGCAAAAAAAACAAATTGCCGAGATAATGGAATAATAAATAAAGAATTTAGCGCTTCTCCACCAGCGTAATCAGAGCATTGAAAATGTGCCCCTCCTACACTAGCCTGTTTGTTCCGTGGAAGACAGGGAAGAAGACAAATGGAGGAGGAGGTGGCATCCACTCTCTCTGCAGTGGAAGTGCATGGAGAAGACCTTGGAGTGAATACGGATGAAGGAGGGTTACGTGAAATGGTCATTTTTATTTGCCTATACTCAAAGTGTCACTGCGATAGATACTGGAAACAAGCTTAATATGGTTTCAAATATTTATAGTATTTTCTTGGCTTTTCAAGCAGTTGCGCAGTACATAGGCGTCATGGGCCGAGCCAGGGAATTTGGCGCAGATGCTTAATATGAGTGTATCATGATCTCACACAACCTGAACATTAATGCTGTGCAACGTGAGTACAATCAATAGCTCCCATAACACTGAGGAACCTGGCGACCCGGCAGAACCCCCCCCCGGTACAAACATACCGGTGACCTTAATGACCACCGGTATGTTTGTAATTGTTTGTAATGCGTTTGTAATCGAACTAATTGGAGAAGAGGCTGTTGCATAATATCACATGATGATTAAATTTGATAATTTATTATGGTTATGAGAAATGTAGTTTAGAAATAAGGAACAATCGAATATTGAATGTCTCAACCTTTACCATGTTTTTGTCAGATGTTTTGTCAGATCTGACATATTGGTAACAGCACCCATCCATCCATCCATTTTCAACCGCTTATCCGGGGCCGGGTCGCGGGGGCAGCAGTCCAAGTAGGGATGCCCAGACTTCCCTCTCCCCGGACACTTCCTCCAGTTCTTCCGGGGGTATCCCGAGGAGTTCCCAGGCCAGCCGAGAGACATAGTCCCTCCAGCGTGTCCTGGGTCTTCCCCGAGGCCTCCTCCCGGTGGGGCATGCCCGGAACACCTTCCCAGGAAGGCGTCCAGGGGGCATCCGATAAAGATGCCCGAGCCACCTCAGCTGGCCCCTCTCGACGTGGAGGAGCAGCGGCTCTACTCTGAGCTCCTCCCGGGTGACAGAGCTCCTCACCCTATCTCTAAGGGAGCGGCTCGCCACCCTGCGGAGGAAACCCATTTCAGCCGCTTGTACCCGAGATCTCGTTCTTTCGGTCATGACTCAGAGTTCATGGCCATAGGTGAGGGTAGGAACGTAGATTGACTGGTAAATCGAGAGCTTTGCCTTTCTGCTCAGCTCCTTCTTCACCACGACAGATCGGTACAACGACCGCATTACTGCTGCCGCTGCACCGATCCGTCTGTCAATCTCACGCTCCATCCTTCCCTCACTCGTGAACAAGACCCCAAGATACTTGAACTCCTCCACTTGAGGCAAGAACTCTCCTCCAACCCAGAGGGAACATATCACCTTTTTCCGGTCGAGAACCATGGCCTCGGACTTGGAGGTGCTGATTCTCATCCCAGCCGCTTCACACTCGGCTGCAAACCGCCCCAGTGCATGCTGAAGGTCCTGATTCGAAGGAGCCAACAGGACAACGTCATCCGCAAAAAGCAGAGATGAGATCCTGTGGTCCCCAAACCGGACTCCCTCCGCCCCCTGGCTGCGCCTAGAAATTCTGTCCATAAAAATAATGAACAGAACCGGTGACAAAGGGCAGCCCTGCCGGAGTCCAACATGCACCGGGAACAGGTCTGACTTACTGCCGGCAATGCGAACCAAGCTCCTGCTCCGGTCATACAGAGACCGCACGGCCCTTAGTAGAGGGCCCCGGACTCCATACTCCCGAAGCACCTCCCACAGAATGCCACGAGGGACACGGTCGAATGCCTTCTCCAAGTCCACAAAACACATGTGAACAGGTTGGGCAAACTCCCATGCACCCTCAAGCACCCTGCGAAGGGTATAGAGCTGGTCCAGTGTTCCATGACCAGGACGAAAACCGCATTGTTCCTCCTGAATCCGAGGTTCGACTATCGGCCGGATTCTCCTCTCCAGCACCCTGGAATAGACTTTACCCGGGAGGCTGAGAAGTGTGATCCCCCTATAGTTGGAGCACACCCTCCGGTCCCCCTTTTTAAATAGAGGAACCACCACCCCGGTCTGCCAATCCAGAGGCACTGTCCCCGACTGCCACGCGATGCTGCAGAGGCGTGTCAACTAAGACAGCCCTACTACATCCAGAGACTTGAGGTACTCAGGGCGGATCTCATCCACCCCCGGTGCCTTGCCACCGAGGAGCTGCCGAACTACCTCAGTGACTTCAGCCTGAGTGATGGATAAGTCAGCCACTGAGTCCCCAGCCTCTGCTTCCTCTACGGAAGGTGTAACAGCGGGATTGAGGAGGTCCTGGAAGTATTCCTTCCACCGCCCGACAATATCCCCAGTCGAAGTCAACAGTTCCCCACCTCCACTGTAAACAGTGTTGGCAGGGTACTGCTTTCCCCTCCTGAGGCGCCGAACGGTTTGCCAGAATTTCTGCGGGGTCGACCGATAGTCCTCCTCCATGGCCTCCCTGAACTTTTCCCATACCCAAGTTTTTGCTTCCACCACCGCCCGGGCCGCAGCACGCTTAGCCTGCCGGTACCGGTCAGCTGCCTCAGGCGCCCCGCAAGCTAGCCAAGCTCGGTAAGACTCCTTCTTCAGCTTGACGGCATCCCTTAATTCCGGTGTCCACCACCGGGTTCGGGGATTGCCGCCACGACCGGCACCGGAAACCTTACGGCCACAGCTCCGAACAGCCGCGTCAACAATGGAGGTGGAGAACATGGTCCATTCAGACTCAATGTCTCCAGCCTCCCTTGGGATCTGGTCAAAGCTCTCCCGGAGGTGAGAGTTGAAAACCCCTCTGACAGAGGGTTCCGCTAGACATTCCCAACAAACCCTCACAACACGTTTGGGCCTGCCAAGTCTGTCCAGCTTCCTCCTCCGCCAGCGGATCCAACTCACCACCAGGTGGTGATCAGTGGACAGCTCAGCCCCTCTCTTCACCCGAGTGTCCAAGACATACGGCCGGAGGTCAGATGACACGGCCACAAAGTCGATCATTGACCTCCGACCTCGGGTGTCCTCATGCCACGTGCACTGATGGACACCCTTATGCTTGAACATGGTGTTCCTTATGGACAAACCGTGACTAGCACAGAAGTCCAATAACAGAGCACCACTCGGGTTCAGATCGGGGAGGCCGTTCCTCCCAATCACGCCCCTCCAGGTAACACTGTCGCTACCCACATGGGCGTTGAAGTCCCCCAGTAGAACGATGGAGTCCCCAGTCGGAGCACTTTCCAGTACCCTTCCTACGGACTCCAAGAAGGTCGGGTACTCTGCACTGCCATTCGGCCCATAAGCCGAAATGACAGTGAGGCACCTGTCCCCGACCCGAAGGCGCAGGGCAGCGACTCTCTCGTTCACTGGGGAAAACTCCAACACCTGACGGCTAAGCTGGGGGACTATAAGCAAACCCACACCAGCCCGCCGCCTCTCACCGCAGGCAACTCCAGAGTAGAAGAGAGTCCAGCCTCTCTCAAGGAGTTGGGTTCCAGAGCCCAGACTGTGCGTGGAGGTGAGCCCGACTATCTCTAGCCGGTATCGCTCGGCCTCCCGCACAAGCTCAGGCTCCTTCCCCCCCAGTGAGGTGACATTCCATGTCCCCAGAACCAGATTCAGAGTCCGAGGATTGGGTCGCCGGGGCCCCCGCCCACGACTGCCACCCAAAACACAAGGCATCAGCCCCTTCTGAACCCTCCCGCGGGGGATAGGCCTACGTGAAAGCGGGCCCACGTCGCTCGTTCGGGCTATGCCCGGGCGGGTCCCATGAGCAGAGGCCCGACCACCAGGCGCTCGCCTACCAACCCCAACCCCAGGCCTGGCTCCAGGGTGGGGTCCCGATGACGCCAATCCGGGCGACGTAAACGTCCTTGTTCTATTTACATTCATCAGGGGTTTTGAACCGCTCTTAGTCTGACCTATCACCTAGGACCTGTTTGCCCTGGGAGACCCTACCAGGGGCAAATAAGCCCCAGACAACATAGCTCCTAGGATCATCCAGGTGCTCAAACCCCTCCACCACGATAAGGTGGCGATTCAAGGAGGGGGGTAACAGCACCCCCCATACTGATATATTTTTGAACATTCGTCCCCTTATATCCAAACATTGGCAAAGAGTGCCATAGAACTTCCTTTGGCATGTTAAAATATCTTGAAAGGGCTGGAGACACAGCTAATTTCAAGGCTCTATCTTCTATCTATCTCGATTGGAGATTTTGTAAAAATGTCTGTAGCTGCTGCTCCAAGATGGAGCATAGTGCCAAAGATGTTTCTGGTGGCCTTTGTTTAGCCCTAAAGAAGGTTCAAACAAATGGTCTACCCATCCCCACCGGTGTCTGGTTATTAATGTTAATCCATTGTACAAACAGGAAGAAACTAACTCACACCCAACTTTGGGAGCAAAAATCTGGAAAAACCAGAAATGTGCCAGACTAAATACCTCAAAATTTTACTCATCTTTAATGTCTGAAAAGGAAAAGGTAAGATGAATTTGGCATTGGTCTGCTTTAAAAATTAAAATAAGCCTGAATTTGTAAAAATATTTTTTCCTGTTGTACACAGATTTCTGGTAATTGCATGTATAACCAACATGATCACCAAGTGGCACTTTCACATTTTAAAAATGTGGGTACCCCAATATCAGATACAATCATAACTTGTTTGGCATATTGAAGCACTTATACATAATATTCCTTCAAAAATGGGTATCTTTCCTCAAAAATGCTCAATTTCTTACCTGACTTGTCCACTTCTAAGCGGCACTGTAGCCATATCAATAAAATTGTGAGTTCAAACTCCAGGATTTCTCATTACACATGTATGGGCACCATTCTGCCAAATTTTATGCAATTCTGAGGTCAACTCTACTGCCAGTGCCACTCTCTCAGAATATGGCTCTTAATTACCTGAAAAATTCCTCACTATTACTTACAGCAAGAAGTTGTAGCATAATTATTATCATATATGGGGCATTTTCCACATGCCTGAATTTAAGGAACTTTCTGGACTGAGACTGACCAGCATGAAGTCTCATTTCCATTCTATCTGAAAGTTGTATCTTCCACACCTGACCACTAGAGGTAAGGATTGTTCTATAACAGAAATTCACAACTCTCGTTGGCTTTGTGAGCCAGCACAAGCAGCCTGCTTTTATACCTTGTTCTACAGTAAAACATCATCCCTGGAGATTGTATCTGAATTTCATTTATGATTTTTCTCGGCAGTGCAATTCTTGCAGCAGAGGAGATCGAAGGGAGATGCGAAGGGACTGCCATTTATTGCTTCTTTAGGCCTGAGGTGTTCAATCATATCCATACAGGGCCAGTGTGGTTGCTGGTTTTTGTGACAGCTCAACACTAATACACCTGCTTCTAATTATGAAGGATGCGATTGAACCCCCAAATCATTTAATTAGTTGAATTAGCTGCTGTGGTCCTAGGCTGTAGTGAAAACCTGCACCCACCGTGGCCCTTCACAGATAAAATTGGACACCCCTGATAGGCCGTACCTTTACATACAGGGACTAAATGAAAAGCAGTGAAATGGGTTGACTCTGGTCTTTCTCTGGCAATATGATTCTGGTCCAAATGATATTGCTTTGAATAAATAAAATGGCAGCTTCAGGTACCTGATCTCAGACACGGGACTTGGACTATGCGATCATAATGGCTATAGACCCAGTGTGATTCAATTTGCCAGTGTGCCAACAAATCAAATTCGTACTTCTCAATTCAAATGGTCAACAATTTCAGTGCATTGTGGGTGGCCTTCTTTTTTAGAACACAAATATGCAGTGCTGTTCAATGTTTGGCATCGCCAACTATGAAGAAAAAAAGAAATCATACTTTTATTCAGCAATGTGACATTGAATTGATAAAAAGTACCTCCTCAATTCCACGAGAATGGGGACAGTATGTATTTGCAAATAAAAGCATAAAATTAATTGATTTGTAAGTTCTCTTTTACCTACATAAAGTGCCATAAAGAAAATATGTTTGAAGTTTCACTTTATAAACTGTAGTCATTGTAAATATTTGCAAATTTCAAGTTTTATGCCTGTGACACATTCCAAAGCAATTGGGACAGTGAAATGGAAACACTGAAAAAGCAGTGGAATCTTCAAAAAAAAACAAAAAAACACCCACTTAGAACTTTCCACAGGGAAACGGGAGAATAGGTAACAGGTGATTCATGTCTGTCTGGGTATAATATGAGCAGTCACAAATGGACTGGTCGTTTACCAGCAAAATGTTTCGAGATTCACTTTTTTGCCAAAAGCTGCATGGCAAACAGTTAATCATTCTAAGAATAACATTTCTCAACATGCTGTCATTTGAAATTTAGGGATTTCTGTTCTTATCCAGGACAGGAACCAAATGTAGAGTGTGTTATGTATGAGTATTTTTTGTACAGCATTATATTTCATTTGTAAATGGAGATTTATTACATGCTGTTTTGCTGCCTTGCTGGTCAGCTATATTTATTTTGTTCATTTGGCACTCTCTGGTGGTGTGTCTGTAAAACATAATCTGATGTAATATCTCACTTCTATGTAAAGGCGCGGTCACACCGCCCGAACTTTGCTGGAGCATTCCTGGAGCGGTGAAAAAAATTCATCAACGCTCGTAACCGTTCATCACCGTTTAACAGAAGTTGGCCCCCGTTAAAGCAACGCCGTATACGCTCGGCCACGCTGATGTCTCTCGAGGGGCCCTCCTACCGCTCCGAAAGTTTTGAGCTGCACAAAATATTGCGAGTGGTGAGGAGGGGGCAATTTTTCGCCCTGGCAAAGTTCACCCCTGCTCCACCAACGCCCATTCAAAGTTTGGCACCACAAGACGCAAGTTCATGGACGCTTGGTCCGCTAGGCCAACGCAGAAATCTTGAACGCTGGACCACCGCTGCTTCGCCAGCTTTGCCCGGGCGGCAATTAAATGTTGCACAAACATCGGTGGAGCGGTTGTAAGCATTTTACAAGCGGACACGGGGTTGCTGGAACGGTGTCGGGCGTTGAAGCAGCGAGCCATGGCGGCGATGAACTTTGGTTTGGCATTGGTATAGAGGTGTTGGAGCGGGACCAGAATTTGGCTATAAATACGGGGAGAAATGGACCAGGAGCTCATTTGGAATCGAGCTGCCGTTGAGTTCAGACCTCATCTATATCGAAATTGCTCAAAGTTACAGTAAAACTGTATCACCATGGATGCTGAGAGACTTGCTGTGATTGGTGCACTAGTCCAGCAGTAGAATCAGAACCTCCTCAGATTGCAACAAGCTGTTGACAGAAGAAGAAGAGAGAGAAGGAGAGACAGAGTTGTGTCTATCAGAACTTGTATCAAAACGATCCGTTCAGCTCCGTAGTCACAAGCGGTATGTTGCTAAACCAACTTTATACCCCCGCCGAGCCAAAGCCCGCATGCGCAGAACGCATGCGGGCTAGTCTATATAAATGCTGCGATTAGTCAGACAATTATGATCAAGACGTATCAACATGAATTTGTCACAGTGTTACTTGAAAGTAACTTCAATAATGATCAACAGGTATCAACATAAATTTGTCGGTGTCACTGGCAAGTAACATCCACAATGATCAACTGGTATAAAAATAAATTGTAAAAGTGTTACTGATAAGTAACATCAATAATGATGCAGCTACAGTCCCTTATTTTCCATTGTGCAGCGGTTCCGATTTTAGCCGAGAATCGTTTCAATTGAAACGCTTCAGCCAATTCCGTGATTCCTTATAATCTCCATAACCAGCGAGGTGTGCCAATTGTTTACGAAAACGAACCAACAGATTTTCTGCGATTGTAACAAAATGGCCATCTTTGGTAAATATAAACTAGCATTGAAGAAACAGGAATAAACGAACATGTTTCATGTTTTATTTTATCATTTTGTTTTAAAGGGGTAAAAAGCGAAAGTGTTTCACCACTAGGTTTGCTGTTGTGCACTGCCTGTAGACCAAAACTGAAAGCAATGGGCTTTGACTCCAAATGCAGTTCAGTATCGGCAGGGCGTTTATTAGGGTTAACACAGCTCATGGTCAATACAGAAACAGATCGATAGCCAGGCAAACAGGGTAATGCAGAATAGTCAGAATCGGAATCAGGGGACAAGCAGAAATATTCGGTAACCAGAAAATCAATCCGCACAAAGACAGTAACAAAAGGGGTAGATCTAAAGGGAATGGAAGGTGAAGGAAAAGGGAGTAGGATGGGATAAGGGAGAACAAAGGAGAAACTAAACAGTTGGGTACAAAATGGGAATAAGGGAGAAGAGAGTACTAATCAATCAGCCAGCAATCAATCAACGTAATACAAACAATCAATAACAAGACTTACGGGAGATATAACAAGAAACGAGCAAGCAACAATCGAAACCAAGAAAGCACAGAAACGAGACTTAACCAAAGCAAGCTATGGGAAGAAACGAGTCGACAAGAAGCTGAGGAAAAAGTGGGCATTTTAAACACACAAACTAATTAAGTGGAATCCCAGCTAAACACAGGACAGCTGTAGAGAGAGGTGGAGCTAGAAAAGCAAGGACAGTGATAGGAGAGAGCGAGGAAAAGGGTGGAGTTCTAACTCTAATCTAACTAAACACCCATGCCTCACTAAACTACTCTCAGGTGTGGATAGCCAATGAGAACAGCAAGAGAGAAGGGAGAGGAAATACCTAACCGAAATACCGGGAAGAGAGTGTGATGAAAAAGACGCCACGAGACAGAAACGAAGAGGAAGACACTGAAGACAGCGCAGTCTTACAGAAACATACATACTCTAAAAGAATAAATATGATAAATAAATAAATAGCAATAAAAATTACTAAAGCATACTAAAAACAAACATACAAATCAGCGATTTCCAACAAAAACAAAGTGTGTCATGAGCCACACCCCCCTCTACCTCTGCTATTTGGCAGAATGACAGGCCAGTTTATATTTCCACGGCATAACTATTCAGTACATCGAACCTGAAATGCTCACGAAACTGTAGATTTGTGCTAATTGCACGTTAGCTGGCTGACGGGCTACTCACCTAACACAACCGTAACACCAGGGGCCCATCTCACGAAGCTGGATTTCAGCTAAGTGAGGTAACTTCTGGATTAACCCTGGGTTCTCCGTATCACGAAGATGGTTTGCTTTTTATCGAGATACGTTGCTGTGGCAACATACGCTGAACACCTAACCTGCTCCGAAGCAGGTTAAGTTCAGGATAAGAGCTCAGCAGGTATAAAAGCCCCACCTACTGACCAATCAATTATCTTGGAAAATGGCCAGCCCATTTGATGAAAACCCAGTGGGTCTAGGTGCACAACTTGTGCGAAGAGCACTCAGGCACGAGAGAGTGTTTCTCGATCGCTGTAATCCTTTTGATTTGCCTGAAAAATGTCTTTACGAGAGGTACAGGTTTTCCGCAGATGGACTACAGACTATCTGTCAGCTGCTGGAGCCGTTCATTACTAATTCCACAATTCCATTGTGATCATCCTACAACAGAGACACTGTGAAGAAGTAAAGCCATGTACATGTACATGACATGTATAAGATATAGTAAGCATACAAACCACTTTGCAGTATGTTTTTATACTTATTTTTTATTTGCTCCCATGTTCTTTTTGCTCCACTGGGGTCGCATCTGAAATGATTGGGCCAAAATCACATGCCATAACAACAAATTTCATAAACACATAAATTTATGTAACACACAAATGTCTTTGGTCAGATCTACTCATGCCGTCATGATGGGGAAGTAATATTATAATCCCACTAATTTACACATTGACACAGTCCGCGATTTTTTTGCCAGCGTTCCCTGCGGCTTTTGGCAGCTGTAACTATGCTGCTTTTTGCCTGGATGATGGATTTATATGCCTCGTATTGATACAAGATTATTGTCAACTCCTCCGTCGTGAAGTGTGCTGCTCGGGAGGATTTTTTTCCATGTCTGCGCTTGGTCGTATGCAGCAAACACCGCCCTTTTTATGTAGGCGTGCGCAGATCTAGATTGGAAACTCCTGGGTTCACTTAACGAGTTGATAACAAAGACAAAGTTGCTTTGTCAGACCAATAATCAAGACCGCGGATGTCTGGTTAAGTGCAGCTGGGTAACTGAGGGAAACCCTGGGCATGTTAATCCAGCTTCGTGAGACAGGCCCATGGCCCATTGCTGGGACCGAGCCGCTAACAACTCAAGCTCCAGAGATTAACCCATGCTACGATTGTAACATTCAATTTAATTGAATCGCCATAGCGACATGTGCCTAACGTTACTGTAACAATAATTAAAGCAGACATTTCACTTTATGTTGTTACTTACCTGTCCAGGGGAAGAGAAGCTAGCTCCGAGTCAAACTGTAGTCCCTTTAGCTCTCGCAGTGCTCTCCACCTTGGAAATGCAAGGCTAATATTAATCCGGGTTCTGTCCCTTTCTTCATCCGATAACTTCTTCGCCAATGACCGTTTATTTAGAAGTAATTTCAGATCCTGCTCGTCTTCAGGTGAACGTTTCATTCCACTCTCCAACATTTCGCTTTTTAAAAAATACACGCTGCCACTGCTTACTGGCTGTATGAATGCATTCTCAGGAAGGAGGAGGCGGCGATTCACAAGAACGTACATGAACTCGTGGCCAGACCAGGCTTGTAAACAAGGGGCTGGAGATCAACACCGAGAGCGGGTGTGTGATGTCCTGCTAAACTCCAGATGAAATTACACCTCTCGTTCTTCACATAGCAATTTTTACTTCCTTCAATCTAGAAATTATGCATCTCCGCTTATTTCCCCTTTTAATACTATTTGTTATTTTCGGAAAAACCAGAATTTGTTTTTGATCAGTCATAAACCGGACTGTGCTTTTGAAAACTGTAACCATTACGAGCAAACCGTCCTTGTTGGCAGGTAGCCTATGCATATTTTATGCATCATGCCAATTTTCTGGAACTGAGGTTGTCAGTGGTTGATGCCAAAAAAGGCCCGCATGCAAGAGTCCCGACGTCACTGTTGCAAATCCAAATATCTGGGTGGTACAATTCAATGCAGCTGTTATTGGAGGACCTACGTACGAGATATCAATAATTTTCAGCAAAAAAAAAAATTTAAATCTGACTATGCAGTTTGGTATATTGGCCTTTAACCTTTCTTTCAGGAATGGTTAGAACCAATTTGTTCTTTTTTCTCAAGACAGTAGTGTACATACACTGTTTTGCAAAAAAAAGTCACCACCTAGATGAAGCAAATAGGTAAGAGCTTTTTACTTTAATTACTGCAGTGATTAATATGTTTCAACAAGCTACAAGTTATGTAACCCTACCTGACGTAGTCAGTAGCTTCTCATTTTTCGAACAACAATATCTGAAGACATATCCTGCAGTCATGGAAAAGATATTACCCTGTTTCAGGAGGGTTAAATTATTGGCCTGCATCAAGCAAAGGAAAACAACTCAGGACATTCAGCAGACTATCTGAATATACTGACTGGCCCGGTTTTTCCATCGATGGATTTTTTCTTCCTGATGGCAGGGGTTTCAGGCAAAACGTGCAGAACGTGCTTGAAAAAATTGTTGAGAAAATCATGCAGAAAATCGTGATGAGATCTCAAAAAGCAAACATTCATTACATTTAAAAATAAATAGCTATTTTGGTCCTGGTATTAAGCATTTGCAGGGTAATGAAGACACAATCTCTATACAAAATATACTGAGTATTCATGCTGTTTTTATACATTTTTTTCTTGTCTTTTCATTCACTGTACACATTTTTCTTGAATACTGATGTGTTCTTTCGGTATTGCTCATAAAGACTTTATACAGCATGTATTATGCCTTCGTAAATGAGACATAATATCTTCATTAATCATACTTAAGAAAATGTCATGCTTTGTAAAGGGTGAAATAACACAGTATGTGACGCCAGATCCGACAATGATAATGTCTCTTAGCTGACAATGTCACCCTTTATAGCATTTAGCCACTGGCTAAAGCATGACATTTGCTTATGCATGATTTATGAAGACATTATGTCTCATTTATGAAGGCAACCGGTTTTTAATTTTACAATGCCATATTTGGAGTGAATAAAAAAAATTTCATAGACATCTGTAAGCTTGGGGCACAAGTGTCCCCAAAATACTGGACTAATATTACCTTTCCAGCTATTTCAATTGTATAGCTTAATTTACTCGCCAATTCATCAGATAAAGTCCAAATCTAGTCTCTCAATTGCATCAGATCTGACATCCGACAGGTTGAGTAATATGTAAACTCAATTCTGCTGTCTCACACGGCCAATTTGATCATTGCACTTTTGTAGAAGGTGCAAGAAACACTCCTCAATTGGCTGCTCCAATGCCATGGACAGGGAAAGCGAGCACGTGCTCTTTCATCTTCTAAACCTTTTGTGGTACAGAGCCTTTGAGGTCAGTGCCAGTCTCGGAGAGAAAACTTAAAAAATGTACTGAAGCGCAAAGTGACCTTACGCTTTGGCCCGTCAAAGGGAAGAAGAGTGTCCGGGGTGAGTTCCATCAGGGCTGCGATTAGTTTTTGCCCTGCGCAGAGTCTGACGAAGCCTATGGGATAAGTTAAGGGTCGTGAAGAGGGACATTCTGAAGGACTTGCATAGGAAGAAGTAGATGAGCGGGTCTAGGACAGAGTTGAGGGCAGACAACCAGAGCGTGCTCTCCTTCAGCTGGAAGAGAAAGAGCTTGAGGGTGCAGTCAAACATGCCCCGCGTTTGGCTAATGGTGTAGGGCACCCGGGCAAAGTGGAAGGGTACAAAGCAAATGAAGAAAACAGCCAGCACCAGGAATACATTCCCCCTCACCCTTTGCTTCTTTTGCCCTGCCCCTGCTCCACCCGCCCCAGTTAGACTGGTCTGGGTGCGAGCATAAGAGTTGTACAGCTCCTTGGTGATGAGAATATAACAAAGCACTACCGTGACCAGGTTTCCCCAGAAGATGATTTGGCACACATGATTGACCACCTCATGCCATCGGAGGCCCATGTCACTCTTCAGGTCACTGCACTTGAAATGGGGAGATCGTGGAGCCTGATTGGTCAAGATCATGTTGGGGAGGCCGAGGGCGAACAGGAAACACCAGATGGCTCCTGAGAGAAGCTTTCTCCGGGTGAGGCGGGTGTGGTCAGTGCCAGCAAATGGTCGAAGGGTCTTACGGCAGCGGTCGATGCTGATGAGACCAAAGAACAGGATGCTGATGTACATGGTGAGGTAAAAGACCACTGAGGAGACCCGGCAGACAAAGACTCGCAGTGGCAGGGATGCCAGGTTGGAGTCAGACAAGATCTTGAAGGGGAAGGTCAGAGTCATCAGTAGATCAGCCAACACAATGTTCTTCAGGTAGATAATGAAATGGGACTTGCTGGGGATGTTGAAGAAGACCCACATAGCCAGGCTGTTTAGTGACAGTCCCAGGAGAAAGAGTACAGAATAAAGCACTGGGAACACCACCGTTTTCAGCATGTTGTTTCTGGAACACTCTCCAGGAACTTGGCTGTGGTTGGTAATGTTCAGAGTAGTGATAACCTCAGAAATTCCAGTTATATTGTTCATCTTCTTGATGTTGAGTTTGCTAATTAAAAGGAAACAAAAAAACAGAAATTAGCAAGAGCTGTTCCCACAAAAACAGAAATGACAACTTATGACTTATGAGTCTACTTTGGTATTGCCTTCAAAGAGATATGATCCGTAACTGCAAATGAATGATTGTTAATCACAGATCGGCAGGCTGCTTCCTGTGGCCTGCATTATTATCTTAGTGGACTAAATTAAATATTTACTTCATACCAAAAATGCAGTCGCACCATTCCTGAGTTCATTGGAACAATAAAAAAAATGCAAAGAAAAATATTATAGGTGATTTACTTTGTCAAAACTTTATTTTACAATGTGGCCATTTACAAGTGATATATAAATGCAAAACACATTGCATGTTATTATTATAATTCAATTAACAAATGTCTCACTCCTTCTGCATCTTACAGTAGTGAAAGCCTCAATGTGTCTATTAATGAGTCCATCTAATATCTCCTGGCATTCAAAAAAAATAAAATAAATAACAGTCAATACAAATTTTCAGGGGTTAAATAACCATGCCTAGATTACTTACTCTCTCAAAGTGAGGTTGAGGTTCATCAGGGGTATTTGGGAATCCCAAACACCAGATCAGCGCTCTTGTTCCAGGTGGTGCTGGGTAGCGTGTTATGAAGTGGGCAGTGGCCCTAGTCTTTGTAAATTGAGACTTTAAGAAGAAATGGGAAAAAAACTGCATTTTCAGCTGTCAGATATGTCAGCCAAAGGCATTGAGGGGTGTTGCCAACTATCCTTCTGCTTTCCGTTTCCTGTTCGACTTCTGCAGTGAAAGTCTGGACTTCAAAATAAGCCAATAAAGAAGACCATTGTGAAATTAAGCATTCAGTCTACGTGCAATGCACAGTTTTGGTTGTCTGTGTGTGCGCGCGTGTGTGTGCGTGTGTGTGTGTGTGTGGGTGTGTGTGCGTGCGTGTGTGTGTGTGTGTGTGTGTGCGCGCGCATGCGTGTGTGTGTGTGAGAGTGTGCGTATGGGTAAATGAAAACAAATAGACCCACTTATTCTAAGCTAGTAGACTATCATGTTACAGATGCTGGCATTATAATGATTCAATATCATTAATTTTCTAATAGCATTTGATTTGATTCTGGCCATTATTATTATTGACCTGGCTGAATCTTCAGTCTGAAGGATTTTAAGAGGGAATGGTGACAAAAATAATAATGTGAATTAATGGTTTTAAGTGGAGTTCAGCATGAGTTCGTCTGTACAGGCGCGGATGGACATCAGTGGTCACCAATTAATTCCTCTATCAGGAAAAAGCAGTCAACATGCCTCTCTCTAGATTGTACAGAATCGGTGCAATGAACGTAGCAGGGAGTTTACTCAAGTCCTTCAGCTATTTGCATTTAAAACAAGCAAAAACCTAGGCATTCTATTCCGTTGAATGTGGTATAAATTCTAATTCAGATTGCCACACAGAGCAAACTGCCATCATATACAGTATAATTAGCGAAGGCCAACGGTTACTCTTAATAACCAATGTGGCAAGCTAGCTGTGTCATAATCATGGTTACGGTGGTAAACCAAAATAAAAATAGCTAGCTAGCTAGCTAGCAATAATTATCATATACCCCATACAACAGTAAGTCTGCTGGCACATCATGAAAGATAACTCTTCATCATTGACTTTCTCCTCAAGAGAATCGATGCTATCTGACTCAAGCAAGGGCGTAGGTTTGCGTATGGACAGTAGGGACATGTCTCTACCAATATTTTGGGAAGCCAGATTGTCCCTACCGATATTTCAGCAAGCTTGTTCCTTTCATCTTTCCAGATAGGCCAAATTAGACCAAATTGTGGAGGCTACATCTCCAAGACTACCCATTTGCGCATTCTAGCGTCTGATTGGTTGAAGGGGAGGGGCTACCTGAAGGCTAAAAGTCAAGTGTAAATTGACCACTCTTTTCAGGTCATGAATATTCACTTTTGTCCAAAGCGGAGCTTGAGATGCGCAACTGGATTGCCGGCTTTGATAACATGGTGTTTGCAATGGTTTGCCTGTTGAAGAGAACAGTAATTTGGCATTTGTTCCAGATTTTTCTTCATCACGCAACTATAGCACTTTTCCCACAGCCCAACTCATGTCATATATTGATATTACCCTAGGTATGTATCACTTTTGCAGAAATCTCGTTGTCTGAGAGCATGAGAAAAAAAAATACTGGGAGGCATTAAAGACGCAAAGTGGTTTTTATCATCTAATTTGAAAACTGATAGGTTTTCCTAATGCTGATTGACATGATGACCATCAGATATGGTGAGCCCTGCAAAATATCAAGTGTCTGCTTTCGAAAACTTTCTCGGTTTAACACCTCATTACGATTATCTAAATGCAGCGATGTTCCCTGGATCAAAATGAATCACATTGGGAGAAATCATTTTGCACACGAAAAGTTGAAGATCAGGGCCAATAAAAACACTCATAAACAAAGTCACATCATTCCCACTTCAAATGCCACAAATAAATGAACCTCAAAAGAATCAAATATTTTGAATGTTGAATGATGGCCAGTTCCAAAGAAAAGATTCTTGATGCATTAATATCCATTAAATGACTGTATCCAGACTGAAGGGAAGACACAGAATGACCAGACCGCCAGTGTAACGATAACTGTGAAGGCAAGTCTCACTATCAAAAGCTCAGTTTCCCGAGACCGTGTTTTGCAACTATGAAAGAAACCATTTACCACTATTTAAAATAGTATATTATCTTGTGTGTTTTTAATGCCTCTCAGTATGTATTGTTCTATGTAATGCAATGAATATTCAGGCAAACTCTCGTAACTAAGGCCTGGGCCACACTGCCTTGCAGTACCGATGCTGATCCCGCATACCGCATGCGTATTTTCTTTTCAGCTTCCATGTTATTCAATGAGAGCGGCCACACAGCATGCCGAAGCTGTGTGACTCACGCGGAGAAATTCCGTGCTGCTACCACGCGGAAAAAATAGATTCGGACTCTTGCCGAATTTTTCCGCGCTACGCATGCGGAAAAAGGCAAAGCAGAGCTGAAAATGACTGTCAGAAAACAGTCATATTGCCATAAATACATGCGTTTCGCCATATTGCCGAGGATGCGTGTCTGTTACAAGAATGAAAACCAAAAACACTTACGGCATGTTTATCATATTAAAAGCCTGTTCATATGGACATAATCCCTTCCGCTCAATTCAGTAATGCTTTGTGAAATATTGGAGCATGTAGTGGGAAATTTGCAACTTTCATCATAGGCAGCTACGATGGGGGGGTACATCAATGTATTTTGCAAGAATATGCCATTAATTGCATAGCCAAGCCAATGAACATAGCTTATTATGTTGATGATTAAAGGTGCACTATGCAAGTTTGTTGACATCACTTCTGTTGACATTCGAATTCAAACAAAACAGAGGTAGCTCCCTCCCATAGTTCCCTCTCACCCATGCTTCCGTAACTGTCAACTCTTGTTGGTGATTGGCTGGAACGGTTTGCTATGTTATGGGGCACAGCCTGTGCCCCTTGTGTTTATTTGCAGTTTCTGACACCTGTGCGGTCTCCAGAGCCGGGTTTATTTACAGTGAATTCAGGGGTAGACAGCTAGCAGGTCGTGGGGAGATGTTGGCGAATTGAGACAAAACTATAATCTCGCAGAAAATAAACAAACTTGCGAAGTGCACCTTTAAAGAGTATTTTTCGGTATGTCTCACTCTGGCCATGACACCCATGCCATTGCTGAACCTACATATAACCCCCACTTGTATCAGCAACACCAAGTGACTGTTTCCACTGGTAAAGGAAAAAAAAAATAAGCTGGATACAGTGGCTACATGAACATACAACACATCAGCCGGTCTCTGAATTGTCTGAACTGTTCCCTTTATGGTCGTTTGGCGCCTAAACTATGGGAATGGTTTCAGCCTCGACTAATGTAAATTAGATTGCTTTTGAAAGCACATTCCACATCCGGACACACTCCCCCTACCCCGAAAGTACCTTCAAAAAGAGTAAGACCAATTCAGAAGGGTTTGCTGTGTATTGTAATATGATCATGTAATTAAATTGTTTGAATGATTCATAATGCTCAAGCATGCTTCAGTCAATACAAAATGTAAATCACATGTAGGCTATAACTATGTGAGATATTATTTTATAGCGGTTTCTTGGGCAAATTCGTGCAGAGACAGAGTTGGAACTCTTCAGCGAATTGAGGTAATTTTGGTGACTAGTACGTGGTTTCATCCGTTTACATTTTCCAATCAGACAGCTGTCTATTTTTTAGAGCAAGTTGCGTGACCGTGCCGCAAAAAGAGGCATACGTACTTGTCGCCGAAATTACCTTAATTTGCTGAAAAGTTCAGAAATACCATCACAGAGTGCCGGTGCAGATACCTAATTATAATTAAATTAAATTATTTTTCTGCACTGAATGTAGCCCATTATTTTATTGCTTTTAGATCGCATGGGGAAGAGAAGCCGTGTCTTCAATGGCCGCTTGATTATTCTTGAATTTGAAAACGTGTTAATAAAGGAAAACCATCAAGAATTAGCCAGCACTAATTGTTGTCAATAAAGAGATGGATATTAGCCCCTGAATTTTCAGGTCTAATGACGCCCCTGGGTATATTGACCCATTGGCAGTGGCAACAGGGGATGCTCAAACAATCCCTTCAAATTAATGATTGGTCATGACCTGTTTTCAATCATTCATTCAAATGAAAATTACAGAAACTCTCAACATTATCAGGTGTGGCCAGTTTTCATTAATATTGCATTACATTACATACATTACAGGTTCATAGCAGACGCTCTTATTTAGAGCGACGTACAAAAGTGCACAGGATCAGTACAAAAGTGCAGAGCTCCTAGGAGACAAGTACAAGTGCTAACAGTAAGTGACATAACTGTCAACTCTCACGCATTCGGTGTGAGTTTAAGTGGCATATTTAATAATAATAATAATGCATCAATTTTATACAGCGCTTTTCTGGACACTCAAAGACGCTTTACAATGGAGGCATTATTCATTCACTAACATATTCACGCTCTGATGGCGGTAAACTACGTTTTTGTAGCCACAGCTGCCCTGGGGCAGTCTGACGGAAGATGTGGCTGCCAGTATGCGCCTACGGCCCCTCCGACCACCACCAAACATTCACACACAGCCATCATCATCATCAGGCATCCCTCGCGAGCGAGTATGATGGCCCGTTTTCATCATTTGTGAGTCCTCTGGTGGCTCAAAAGGCCGATGCGGGACGCGCATAACCGTTGGCACACAGGGCACATGAAGAGAGTGGTCGACGGAGGGGGAGCCCTTTCCCGGGCCTTGCGTCTTTGGCGCTTCTCCTCACAGCGGTCGCGTCTGGCATTTTCGAAGGAGGCAACACCCTTATGGATCTGCCCCCTCCATTTCGGGCGGTCAAGGGCGAATTCTTCCCAGTTGTCTGGGCTGATCTTGCAGGCTTTTAGGTTGGCCTTGAAATTGTCTTTAAATCGCTTCCTTTGCCCTCCAACTGATCTTTCACCAGAGCTTAGCTCGCCGTAGAGGATTTGTTTTGGTAAGCGCGAGCTGTCCATTCTAAGAACATGCCCAGACCAGCGAAGTTGGTTTTGAACTACCAAGGCCTCTACGCTCGAGCAGTTGGCTTCCTCTAGAACACTTGTATTGGTTCGGTGATCGGTCCAGCTTATACCAAGAATACGGCGCAAACACCGTTGATGGTATTTTTCAAGGGCCTTTAGATGACGCCTATATGTGGTCCAGGACTCGGATCCATATAAAAGAGAGGATAAGACCACCGCCTTGTAGATCTTCACTTTAGTCTCGGTGTGTATTCCTCTCTCCTCGAATACTCTCTCGCGCATTCGTCCAAAGGCATAACTGGCAGCTCGCAGGCGATGCTGGATCTCATCGTCGATGTTAGCTTTAACGGATAGAATGCTGCCCAGGTACGGAAAAGAATCTACGTTCTCCAAAACTGTCTCGTTAATTTTAAAGGAGGGATGGACGTTGACTAGACCAGGAGCAGGCTGATAGAGTATCTCGGTCTTTTTCACATTGACAGACAGACCCAGCCGCTGGTATGCGTGCCCAAAGGCATCCAGAATAGCTTGGAGGCTCTCTTCGGAGGTTGCACAGACACAGTTGTCGTCGGCATATTGAAGTTCGATGACGGAAGTTGTGCGGGTCTTTGTTTTAGCTTTCAATCTTCTCAGATTGAAAAGACCCCCATCGAAACGGTAGGTGATTGCAACTCCATCGGGAAGCTGCCCGATAGCAGCCATACAGGAGGGAGGGTTCCTATATTGCATGTTTTGTGGGTGGGGGAAACCGGAGTACCCGGAGGAAACCCACGCAAACACGGGGAGAACATGCAAACTCCACACAGAAAGGCCCCAGGCCGGATTCGAACCCACGACCTTCTTGCTGTGAGGCAGTAGTGCTAACCACGACTAGTGCTAATCATTTTGAGAGATTCTTGCGCTGAAGTCCTTGTGCATGGAGGGCTTGAAAGCAATGGAATTGTGTAAATATGTTTTAAATGATATCATTTCATTTAAACGATCATGAAACACATGCATTGTTTCCAACCCCTGAGTAAAGAAAAGCGTGAGAAAACCAGATCGTAATTGGTATGCGCCGTAAATGAAAATTGGCCACATCTGACGTTGTTGAAAGGTTTCGGAGTTTCTGTAGAGGTCATTTAAATGAATGATTGAAAACAGGCCATGGCCAATCATTAATTTTAAGGGATTGTTCGAACTTCCCCTATTGCCAGTTCACGAACCGCCACTGCCCTTTGGTAAAGGAAAAAAAAAGATGGCCGTCATATCATAAAATCATCCATAACTCCTCAAGAAAAGGGGCTAGAGCAGTGATTCCCGAAGTGTGGGCCGCGGCCCCCTGGTGGGCCGTGGTGGTACTGCAGGCGGGCCGTGAGAGGTCATTAAAAATATGATTCATTTTTGCAAATATGATTTTTTATGATTTTTATTGTAAAATATTTATTGCACGATTTTAAAAATCATTTAGAAGTAATAACCTATTGAGTGTTATTGACCTCACAATATTTTAGGAACTTTATATAGTTTATGATCGTAACGTAGCTTTCTGGTCATCATGACCGGGGGTCATAATTGTAGGAGCACGTACTGTGTTCGATAATTAATTCTGTCTTGTGCGTACACCACAGATTAAAAGTTTGGGCTTCTTATATCCCCCTGCTTTCATTTCAATCCTGAATCTTTATTATAATAATAATAATAATTAAAAAACAACAACAACAACAATTATTGTTCCTGTTAAGTGTTCTGAGAATGTATAATTTTGTATATGTACTGTTTATAGGACAAAGGTGGGCCGCGGACATTTTTTAGATTTTCAAGTGGGCCCTGATTTGGAAAAGTTTGGGAACCCCTGGGCTGGAGAAATCATTTTGGTGTCTTTACCTAGGCTTTAGGGCTAAATGAATCCAATGAAGCCATGTTTTTGGTCATCACCATATTTGGTAATGGTGAAATCCAATATGGCGGTGTAAAGTGGGCCGCAAGCTGTAACTTGCTTAGTACTTGGTCTAGAGTTACAAATTCAGTGTCCTTCCCTAGGTTTTCATGGTCAAGGAATCATTGAGGCCATTTTCAGTACTGATAGTTCAGTATGTAATGGTGAAATCCAATATGGCTATCACTATCACTGTCTTGACATGAGCTAAGATCATGGCCGTTGGAGTTATCATCACTGGAAAGCAGATCCAAAACAAATTTGGATCTCCCTTTCAAACTGGGGCCTACTTTGGAGAAAATAACTTTGAAACAAGCCTCTTAGGCCTAAAACAGTGGTGACATCTGTAAAATAGCAAGGTAATTACTATAGCATCATCAGTCATATTACACAGGAACCTTGTTAAAATGTACATGAACATTCTGATATTGATGCCATTCTGATTAAAATGATATGATGAATGTCCCTTGAGAATGCCCTCAACTGTTCACAGCTAAACACAAGATCTTAACCCCTTTGCGCAGAAGCCAAATCTGGCAATTTGGGGGTTACCTTATTTAAGGCTGTAATTCAAGATTGCAGCTTCACAGACAGGAAAGGAATGGCTGAACTGAGTCTAGACACTTGAAGCATTTAGGCTCCCATTGTATTTCAGTTTTTTTCATGACTTTGGTAGAGAAAAGGAGCTGCAAACACAAAAAAAACTAAAATTGCAAAAAAGATTATACTGAGAATTGAAAAACTGCTGGGGCTTAAAACTATACATTTCTGGGATCATAAACTCCTTGACCACAAGTATAATTCATCTTGAGCATTACATTCTAGATTGCCTACTTGCTATGAGCCAAATTAGACAGCTACCCAGGTGGCTCCCCAAAGTCTGAGATCCCTCAAAGTAGTGCACTGTCAAATCATTAAATAATTATATATTTAACACAAACTTTTAAGGCATGAAATTTAACATAAACTTATGATTTTCTGGTTGAGTTTAGCATGAATTTATCAAAATCAGTGCATCAGTGGTCACCAGTAACCTCTCCAAACACAAAACATCCCTTTTCTCCATAATAAAGTTTAGAGTTTTGTCCATTTTTCTTCAAAGACATGGACAGTTTCTGGCCGCCAGATGACAATAAAAGGTGAAACTTGAAGTACTCCTGAGGAACTGGCCTAAGGAACATTACACACATCAGAATGTCCAAGGCTTAAAGCCTCTGTAAACCCAAGTCCACAAAAACCTTTGAATTACGTTATTTAGGGTTGTGTGTGCATAATAGTAAGCACATTAAAATATAAAAAATTATGTTCAATTCAAATCCGAGATTTTGTTATTAAATTTTTAGCACTGATCCTCTTACTACGGTTGAATTGGGCATTGTTTTCTTAGTGGGTTATTCCGTAATAAGCCAAACCAATTGAAAAAAACTCCCACGTTTGTCCCACCCCTAAGTGAAATTATAAAAGCTTTCTGCTCCTACCAGCTGGCCTGAGCCTGAGAAATTTTGTCTCAAAGCAGCTTGTCTTGCAATTGATTACCCAACTACATTTTGGTTCCATTTATCTATCTGTCCATCCGTCTGTCCGCGTATTTGTCTGTCCCCCGCTGTCTCCACTATCATGTATGTTTGTTTTAGCTCCATTCAAAACGCACCAAAATGATTTTCTGAATGGGACGTGTGCTCGTGGAATGGTAATTCCGCTCTGGCTCCATGCTGCGTTCAAACCAGCCTGGAAAATAGCGTTTCTCAGAACACAAATTGTGACTTGAGCTCAAATCACCGTGCAACCTGTGATCACAAGCAGTGAACTGGTAGTTAATTGAGCGGATCAATCTTCACCCTGAGCAAATAAACGAGGCCAGACGAACACATTGTGAGCTAAACAGAAAAGTATGTTTATTTTCATGTTTCCTTTGTCAAATATTAAAAGGAGCAATGTATTATGTCCCAGAGTTTGTTGTATTTCCATATCACAATGTTTCTGTCGTTTTTGTCATTGGGAAGTTAACTTAATATTTTGATACCTTAATTATCATCCATGATTTTGACTGTGACAGACTGGCAGCAAATGAACGCTCTCCACGTGTGTCTTTTTCGCAACCGGTTGAGTGGCAAGCTAATTACGATGCAATAATATTGTACAGTACTTGCTAACATTACAGTACCATCAGGGCGCCGTTGGGTGCATCCCTGCGAACACTGAATTTTAGCGGACATGCGCTACCTTGGTAATAATTAAAACAGCAAAGGATTTTACAAAATACCATTCTTAACTGGCTGGACGGTGTTTACAGATGGCAGAGGTTCTGCTTCGTCTGATTCTTGCACACTGGACGCGAAACTAATTTTTTGCATGACAGATAACATTCAAATTCATCCTTTCCATTCGTTTCGCGTCTAGTGTCCAAGCGGCTTGAGTCAGACGGTTCAAACATATAGGGCTGGACTGTGACCCTTGTGCCATTGCAATGACTAATGCTCACGGAGCCAGTGAGATCTCATTGAAATTGAGGGAGTGGCCAGTCACACCACGATGCGCCACACCCACACTGTCTTGAGAAATGGACTGAATAGCAAAATGAGCCGTTTTTGAACTAGGTTTTCGAATAGTTACGAGTGTTAATTTTCAGTCAGTTTTTACCCCTTGACCGACTCTGGCCAGAGGGGTATTGTCGTCACCTGTGTGTCCGTCTGTCGTCCGTCGTCTGTCGTCCGTCCATGATTTTGTCTGGGCCAGTACTCGGCAACTAATGATCGCAACTTCACCAAATTTGGTAACTCACTCTGACCCATAGATGTGCAACGTCAGGTTTTTTGCTGGATTTGACCTTAGCGCTGTGACCTTGACTCTGGAAATTTTGTCCCGGTCAGTACTCGGCAACTAATTATCGCAACTTTACCAAATCTGGTATGGTAACTCACTATGATCCATAGATGTGCAACGTCAGGTTTTTTGCTGAATTTCACCTTTGACCTTAGTGCTTTGACCTTCACCTCTGAAATCTTGCCTGTGTTAGTACTCAGCAACTAATTATCCCACCTTCACCAAATTTGGTATGGTAACTCACTATGACCCATGCATATGCAACGTCAGGTTTTTTGCTGGATTTGACCTTTGACCTTAGCTCTTTGACCTTGACCCTGGAAATTTTCTCCAGATCAGTACTTGGCAACTAATTCTCACAGCTTCGCCAAATTTGGTATTGTAACTCACTGTGACACAGATTTGCAACGTCATGTTTTTGCTGGATTTGACCTTTGAACTTAACGCTGTGACCTTGAGGCAGGAAATCTTGCCCGGGTCAGTACTCAGCAACTACTGATTGCTGCTTCACCAAATTTGGTATGGTAAATCACGGTGACACATGGATGTGCAAGGTCATGTTTTTGCTGGATTTCACCTTTGACCTTAGTGCTGTGACTTTGAGGCAGGAAATCTTGTCCAGGCCGAGGGGTATTCAGCAATGCGTTATGTTTTGTAGATGCTTTATGAGACGCTCAACTTTGATATTATATGTGAATTTTCGCTATGTCAAAACAAGTTTTCCGAGGGTTTTAAGGTTTTCTTCAGTCAAATAGTGGGAATCAATGTGTCAGTTACTACTGAGTTCATTAGTGATGGAGAACTCTCTGTGCATCCAAGCCTTGATTCCAGCCTTGAAGAGGCTGACATTCGAATCATTCCCCACTGTCTTGATTCTGTCAAATGAACTGATGCGCTTTGTAATCCTGTCAAATTACACAGATGAATTTATAATTGCTATGTATTTTGTGGAGTGTTTTAAGTCAATGGACTGATTGAGCTTTGGTTCAGAGCAGGAAAAGGTGAAAAAACCAGATACATTCGATTGCATGTGCTGGCAAATAACTTAGGTGATGAGGTCATACCAGCTGTTCATGCTCTGACTGGGTGCGATGTCACCAGTAAGTTTGGTACCATAGATTGCTGATGATGTCATATTTACATTATCCAAAGTGAAGCACCCGGCCGCCATATTGATACACCCAACTTCTTCATAAAAATAAATGGTTTCCTATTAGGCCAATTTCAAATAACTCAATATAAATGTTAAAATGCCAAAATGTGCGGCTGTCTTTTGTAGAAATATTCATTTGAAGGGCTTTAATGAAACTTTTAATGCGTAGGTTAATACAGAAACACAAATTTGTCACTTTAATAGAAAAATCACGTTTGCTGCCAGCTAGCTAATTAGCCGTCCCATTGACTTAAATAGACCGCTGACTAAAACCAAGTGCTAGCGATTGATAATGGTCACCTGCGAGCTACCTTTATACCGTTAATGTCGCGGGGCCTGCACTGACTTAAGAGTTAATAAAATTAACAAGGTGGCTAACAAGCTAGTTTCTTGGAATTGACACTCAACGACAATACTTCTTACCTGCATAATATTTAAAACAGTGGACAAGTCGCTTTGTCTGTTTGTGGGCTACAGAGTTCCAAAAGACAAGGAGGGGAGAGCTTGGCAGATAGAAATCAGGAGATAAAAAAAACCTTTCTCTATCCCCTCCATCCGTGCTGTGCAGTGATTTTTTTTTGAGAGCAGTGTTTTTACAGGACTTGAGCAAAGATGAAGCTTAGTAAACGAGTAGCCAGTTAACCAGCGCTAGCATTAGCCATATGATTCAATATAAACAATTCGGTTCACGGAAAATGTGCTCAATCAGTGTACAATGAAGTGAGGAAACCAGAGAGTAATTTAATAACGTATATGGACATTCATCAACGTTTTTTAACGGCGAATACTGCCAAGCAATTATGTTATCAGACGGTCATTAAAAAGCCTTGGTCATGTTAACTTAACTTTTCTGCTCGCACTTTAACGTTGACACCGAGTCACATTTCTGTCATCCCTTTAGAAAGTGTGCTGCTTTCCATCCTCCAAAAAGCACATATTTTTGCAGACAAAATGTTGCTCTGCACAGCAATACCAAATGGAATTTTAAAGTAGATGAAAATGAGTGGGAGTCTATGAGCGAATTTTACTTCCGGGTGTACATGCTCTAAGAACAGATGCTTCACTTGAGCATACCCTATCAGCAATCTAGTGTTCTATATATAGATCTATGTTTGGTACCAAATCTGCTGAACTGAAGGCGGATCTAACCAAATTTCTGAAGGACTTTGGAAAGCTTGGGGATGATGCTACAGTGTGCAATACAGAGAAATATTTCGTTCAATTGTTAAACTGTGGCAATCATAGTATCTAAACACTGGACTACCATTCTTGATCTGCCTCCTACTAGTCATGCTGCAAAAGGACACATCCTCAGAGCATTTTATGCGGCTCATATCCAGAAAAACTGTCTGAACAATGTCTCACTGATCCTCTGCAGTATGGTTTTCAAATGGAGAAGGGTAATCTTGAGGCCAAATCATTCCACCGCCCCCTGCCTGATCACATGGCAACAAATTGCAATTATATGAAGTGTGCTACTTCACGATACCCTTGCAGAGACGAGGGCATACCCTGTTGTGCATTTTGTAAGTGTCAGTCAAATGAGCATCTTCCTTGCAAGAACCCGAATTGAGTCATTTATGAAAGGTAGACGAAATGAAATTCATCATGAAATTTACTGCACTTTAAAAAGTGGACTACATACAACATACCGGTAGTTGATAATGCTTCCTCGCAACCATCCTGTCATCTGTTGCCAAAATACAATAATTTTGTATTGTTACTGACTAACAGTGGACGTCAGACATGCAGCCATATTGGATTTCACCATTAAGTAATAAACTGTCATTTCTGAAAATTGTCTCAGTTGATTCCTTGACCCTGAAAACCAAGGAGAGGGCACCAAATTTGTAACTCTAGACCAAGTACTCAGCAAGTTACAGCTTGCAGCCCCCTTTACGCCGCCATATTGGATTTCACCATTACAAAATATGGTGATGACCAAAAACATGGTTTCATTGGATTCATTGACCCCTAAAACCTAGGTGAAGACATCAAAATTATTTCTCTAGCCCCTTTCCTTGAGGAGTTATGGATGATTTTATGATATGGTGGCCATCTTGGACGCCATCTTGAATTTGACCCCTCCTGCCCATGATCCAAACCTTCCACCCAAGTTTTTTTTACTTACCTAGGGGTGTACTATCAGGTTCAAGAGTCAAAATCAGGGGACATCTGATTGCACACAGGACCCCCCTCAGCCCCAGGTCTAAGAGGCAACACGAACGTACAGCATCTCGGCTAATCTGAATTGTCTGGACTGCTCCTTTTACGGTCGTTTAGCGCCTATGTGAATTGTTTAAGCCTCGAATAATGTAAATTAGATCGCTTTTGAAAGCACATTCCACATCCTAATACTCTCCCTCTACCACGAAAGTGCCTTCCAAATGAGCAAGACCCATTCAGAAGGATTTGCTGTGTATTTTAATATTATCATTGAATCAAATTATTAATTCGTAACGCTCGAGCATGCTTCCCTTACTGTCAATACAAAATATAAATCATGTTTATAATGAAATTAAACAAAATAATTTTTTATTTTATGGTGGTTTTTATGGGGAAAGTCGTGCAGAGACAGTGGCCTGGAAGGAAGAACCTGCGGCAGGGCTGCTGCTGACTCGCAAGATGTTTGTGGCTGTCGCGGTAAAGCAGCAGCAGTGTGTGACATGAAGCAACAGCGCCGCTCACGTGGGCTTGAATTTATAAAAGACGCGCGGCAGCAACCCTGGATTTCCACGCTCGAGGCGCTCGTCTCATCCATCCTGTGTGGCCGTTCTGATCTGTTAACATGGACGCCGAAATGAAAAGCGAGAGGTAACACGACACAACAGCGCCACTAATACATGCAGTGTGGCCCAGGCCTATTCACATAAGCCTGAGCAATCACCAAAGTGACTGCTTTTCAGTGAGAGATCATTTGAGGCGATTGAATTCTACAGGGGACAAATTTACGCATAAACCAATGGTAGGGCAAAATGCGTCTTTAAAGGGGGCCTAATAAGCTATTTTTCCAAGTTATATTTTGGTCTTTGACTCCCCTAGAGCACTCCTGATCGCGCAAAGTTAAAAAAAGGGTACTTATTTCGCTCATACTGCCATCCTCAAAAAACCTAATTTGTAGTCCATAGTCTCTGCCTGAAACGCCTCATTGGGGCGGCTCTATGGCCCCCACTCCCCGTGTACTCACTTTCTTCTGACTGGCCAGCTCTGTGGAGGGCGGATCTAGGCGGGACGAGGCAGCAGAACGCAGTTTTCCTGGTCCGGTTCCAGCGTGAAACTGACGGGAATCGATGGGCATATTCTGCAATCTAACAGAGTATATGTGTATAGATCTAATGAAATGAACTTGTTCTAATAAACCCAACGGCGAAAAGGGAGGACGTGGTGCCAAAGTCTGGCAGCTCAAGCACGAATTTGCTATCGGCTACAGTTTGCTACGGCAACAGTTGGTGAGTACAGCAGTTTTTCTGCTCCATAGATAGGATGCTGGCAAAGCTAGAATCCACCCCATATAAACACATTTGTAGAACGGGTCGACATGGGAGGCCATGAAAGCAGCACAGCAGGAGGTAAAGCAGTGTGTGAAGGAAGCTAAGGACAGCTACAGGAGGAAGGTGGAGCAAAAGCTGAGGGACAATAACATGAGGGAGGTCTGGAAAGGTGTGAGGACCATCACAGGTCTCAACACAAAGACCAGAGCCGCAGGGGGGACAGTGGAGAGGGCAAATGAACTGAATGACTTTTTCAATAGGTTCAACCAGCCCCTACCCCCCCTTCCCCCAACCTCACCACAGCTATCTCCCCCTCTCCCCTCCACACGCCTCCTGACAGACACTACAACACCTCCCTCCTCCTCCTCCTCCTCCTCCCCCACATCAACACAATCTTCACCATTCTTTACTACGGACTAGGTCGGAGGACAGCTGAGGAAGCTCCTACCCTGGAAAGCCGCAGGTCCGTACAAAGTGTGTCCAAAACTACTGAAGAATTGCGCCACAGAACTGGGGGAACCACTACAACGGATCTTCAATCTCAGTCTTCAGATTGGGAGAGTGCCAACCCTCTGGAAGACGTCCCGCATCGTTCCTGTTCCGAAGAAGAACCGGCCCAGCGAGCTGAATGAGTTCCGACCAGTGGCACTCACCTCACATCTGATGAAGACGTTGGAGCGGCTCTTCCTCAGCCTCCTCAGACCACAGGTGCAGCACGCCCAGGATCGCCTGCAGTTTGCCTACCAGCCAGGTGTTGCCGTGGAGGATGCTATCCTCTACCTGCTTCACCGAGCCCACTCCCATCTGGATAAGGGAAGCGGCACAGTGAGGATTCTCTTTTTGGACTTCTCCAGTGCCTTTAATACCATCCAGCCCCCTTTGCTTCGAGACAAACTGGGCAGGATGGGAGTGGACCCCCACCTGGTGGACTGGATTCTCGACTACCTCACTGGCAGACCACAGTAAGTCCGGCTGAAGGACATCACCTCGGACACAGAGGTCAGCAGCACTGGGGCCCCTCAGGGAACAGTGCTGGCTCCTCTTCTCTTCACCCTGTATACCTCGGACTTTTGTTACAACTCGGAGCTGTGTCACATTCAGAAGTACGCTGATGACACAGCTATCGTTGGGTGTATCAGGGACGACTGAGAGGAGGAGTATCGGAGTATCAGCTCAACACCTCTAAAACGAAGGAGCTGGTCATTGATTTTGGGAGGTCCAGACCAAGACCGCAACGAGTTCTGTTAGAGGGAGCTGAGGTGGAGGTTGTGGACTCCTACAAATACCTCGGGCTGTGGCTAGACAATAAATTGGACTGGACAACACACACCAGCCACCTGTATAGGAAGACACAGAGCAGGATGTACTTCCTGAGGAGACTGTGGTCCTTCAACATCTGCAGCAAACTTCTGTGGATGTTATACCAGTCTGTGGTTACCAGCGTCCTTTTTTACACCATTGTGTGCTGGGGGGGCATCATATCCAAGAAAGACACTGCCAGACTGGATAAACTGATTAGGTGGGCCGGCTCTGTGGTTGGCATGAAGCTGGACTCTCTGGTGACGGTGGCAGACTTGAGGACTCTGGACAAACTACTGGACATGCTGGACAATGCCAGCCACCCTCTACACACTGTCATCAGCAACCAGAGGAGCCTGTTCAGTGAAAGGCCGCTTCTTCCCAAGTGTTGGACCAACAGGCTCAAGAACTCTTTTGTCCACCACGCCATTGTACTCTACAACTCCTCATTTGGGGGGAGGAGGAAGTAGTTGAGTACACTGCACTGCACGACAATGGACCTTGATGCAATAACCTACCCCCTTGGTGCAATTTCTAGTACAATAATTTTAACTTACATTTAAATATATCTCACATATCCCATACAATGTTATATTTTGCTTTGTATATTTATATTATTTAATTCTTATTTTTGTATCTTATTTTTGTATCTGTGTTTATTCTGTCAAATTTTTATGCTGCTGGAAATGTAAATTTCCCTGAGGGAGTTATCCGAAAGGGATCAATAAAGTAATGTCTTAAGTCTAAAGTCTATGCCTAAGTGTAGACCGGAGATCGTAGAAATCCGGTGGGTCTGAGTTTAGGGGGAAACATGGACAGTGAGGAGCAGCTAAAAGTGGACCAACAGCTTATGGACTGCTTTGGTGTGTATTAAGACCTGCTGGTTCATGTGCATAGCTGTGGTGTGTTGTTAGCGTGGAAAAACGAACAGATTCTGCGCTGGTATATGACGGAGGGGCGAAAGCTCCAAGCTAAACAGCCTTTTCGGAAATTGCCTGTGGTAATGGTTTACTTATTGCTTCGGAATGACCAGCTTCCTCGCGGAAAATGGGCGCATTATGGATAGCATGCGAGAGCAAGACAGAGCTCTGGTTATGTCATGAACATAATACAGGTTTTCCAGACCGTAAGTTCCGTCTGCGTGAACCGTTGCTTATGTGGAGCTAGCAAATCGATCACTTTTACAGGAAAGAATTTCCTATTTAATCTCAATCAATTCAATCAATTGACATTCAATCAATAGCAATGCAGAGAAATCTTTTGTTATACCCGACACGTTATAGCCTGTGTGCTTCCCTATTGCTTTCACCGGTAGTATCAGAGAGCTTGCCCAGACATTGGAGATGTATCAGGCTGACCCCGGTCATGAATAAGTAAAGAGATCGTTTCATAAGCACCCAAAAACACACCCCAAGCTCTGCAATATCTACGTCTGGTCTAACTTCAGCCCAACTCGGCTGACACATACAGCACCTCTCCGTTTAGCTTCAACTGTATTGGCTACAATCAGGCAACGTTATGATGAAACTGTCACATTGATGCTTACCAAAGTAACACAAGCATACTGATTATAACTGCTGCATATTAACAAGTTAACAAGAAGCATTTTTAATTAGCAGAGCACGTGAACCAACATGCAGTAGCTGATAAGCGGTCATGACTTTGAATGTAATCTGTCGCGCAAAAAATTCATTTTGCCTATGGTGTGAAAGTTGCTTAACGTGTCCATAACGCCTGTATTCTTGTCTTTGCATTCACTTTGAATGTAGCTAATCTGTGACGCGAAAAATTTGTTTCACGTCCGGTGTGAAAGCGGCTTGACGTGCCCATAATATGTGTTTGCGTCTTTGCATTGACTTTGTATATAAGCTATTCTGTCCAGCCAAAAATTTGTTTCGCGTCTGATATGAAAGCAGCCTTATGGATAGTACGCGACAGCTAGGGAGAGCTCGGCTTTGTTATGATCATAATACAGGTTTTGCAGTCCGTAAGTTACGTTAGCGCAGACAAGTTGCTTATGTGGAGCTAGCAAATTGATCACTTCTACAGGAAAGAATTTCCTATTTAATCTCCGCCTTTTTCGGCTTTTTATTAGCCACAACAATTTCTAAAGGGGGATAAAATTATGTCAAGGTAGTGCAGAGAAATCATTTGTAAACCGGTAGAGCTTCTGCATTTCGCAATGCTGTCACAGTAGCACCAGAGAGCTTGCTCAGACATTTGTGAAGTATCCGGCTGATCCTGGTCATGGATAAGTGAAGCGATCACGAACTGTAGAAGCTATAATCGGGCAAAGTTATGATGAAACTGCCACATTGATGCTTACCAAAGTAACACAACCATACCGATCAGAATTACTGGACATACGTCAACCGGGAGCATCTTTAATTAGCACAACATGCAAACTAACATGCAGTAGCTGGTAACTGAGTGGTCATAACCACAGAGACAAACCCTTGCAATACAGGTTATACAGATAGCAAGTTGTTACTGTTCACAGTTGTACCAAGCACTCAAATTACAAACACGTATTAAAAGTTAGCTTCAAATTAGGTTTATGTTCACACACCTTCTGTAGAATTTCCCCCTATATCACTCTTGCATATTTAGGACACAAACATTAGCAACAGTAACTTGGCTACGTTAACCGCTGTGCTATAGCCACAATCAACTGGCAATCACGTCAGGTTGGCTAATGCAGTAAAAGCAACTTACATCTTCTGTGTCTGTGAGTCACAGACAGTCGCGACCGATACAGGCTTTATCTTCAGATATTTTACAAAGCCTGCGTTTGAGGCCAGTTGTTAGTACTAACTATCGCTGGCGGTCCTGCTAGCCACCCGTAACACGTCTGCTTCACTTACTTTATTTGCTGTTATATGGTTACTTACAGTTTGTGACTCTGAGCGCTTGATTGATGCAACTGCTTTAGGTTCGAGAAGCAGCTGAAACGCTTATCCTGTGTCGAATTATCCTTTATTGACAAAGCTGCCTTTGGTGAAATGCTCAGCACAAACAACTAACGTTCCCTTTGGGTGTGGCTGTTTGCTGCCAGCATATACAAAACACGAGTCACTGATTTCTGGTGGCAACATCTTTTTGAAGAGAAATATTTGCTTTTCTTTGCGTCCAAAAGTAAACGGACAAATAGCTTTGGGAGAGATACTTACAAAATTGCACCTCAAATGATCTGCGGTTCTTCTTTTGTATTTCCAAAAGTGTAGACACTACTAAGGCATAGTAGGATCTGCTGTTGTTAGTGACTGCTAGAATAGTTTCCGGTGTTGGCAGGTCCAGCGCAGTGGTTGGCTCTGGCTAGGTCTGTACTAATTGGACGGCACAACCTGACGTCAGGTTTTGCCCAGATCTCGTGAAGATCTCGGGAGGAGCTGTTTAGAGAGGAAATCACGCTCACGAAATCACGATCTTGGATTACAGTAAAATCCCTGTTTCTTATATTTATAAACTTTTCAAAGGTTGAGCATGGACAACCAACAATATAACATTACCAGTATGTATAAAAAAAGGATCAGCATGTGAGGTCCCCTCTAACATCAGATGACCATGACTGAATAGAATAGACAGTAGAATAATAGTATCAATCCCAAGTTGAATTTTGGTTTCAGAAAGCTAATTTTTCTCAACTTAATTTGGAGTACTTTTGGGCTATTATAGCTGATCTGGTTGCAACAAAGACAACAATGTTTTCTGTCGCAAGATATCATTTTTATTAACTGCAGGATAGATGCTATGGGCAAACATATTAGGTAATTTATACAGCAGGCTCAGCTGAGGAGTTTATTTCATACAACTCGTATGAAACAGTGATGGGACTCAACTTGTCCATATTACAAATCATTAACAGGCAACTCCAAGCATGTCTTTGAGATGTGAGAGGCACCAGGATGACCCAACAGACCATCCGCAACCAATTTAATCAATACGGAGTGAGTGCCAGACGACCATTGCAGATGACCCCTTTGACAGCATAACAAAGACTTGATCGTCGCCAGGGGGCACATGTTTATTTTACCTAGAACATGCAGCAGTGGTCCATAGTGCTGCTCACCGATGAATTTAGGGTCACCTTGCACAGAAATGATGGCTGTCAACGCTGGTGGAGACGTCGAGGTGAGCGTAATGCAAAGGTCAACATGGTCCTGAGACTATGGTTTAAGGGCGGCAGTGTTAAAGTCTGGGCAGGCGTCAGCTGTGCATGCAAAAGCCAAGTGGTCATCACCGATACTGGACAATCTCACCTGGGAGACATCATAGACCACATCATCATCCCTCAATACCAGGAACACTCCTACACCTAGTCTTCATGGACGACAATGCACCTCCACATCATGCAAGAATCATCTGAGACCGTCTGAACGAAGTTTGGGTGCCTCATATGCAGTGGTCAGCCATGTCCCAAGGTCTCAACCCAAATTAGCCTGTCTGGGATCAATGAAAGCACTGCCTCAATGAATGTACCCCTCCACCACGTGACCTTTCTGAATTTGGTGTAGCACTTTTGGAGTGGAATGCTCTTCCATAGAGCAGTATCATACAAGTAATTAGAAGTACTGAGGCTTCGCTGCCAAGCAGTAATCAACCCAAAAGGTGGAAACACCCATTACTGAAAAAGTCATTTCTGATCATGTGGGAACATGTGAAATATGCTGATTGTTGTTGGAAATAAATGTTTAAATGAATAGCTGGCATGTCTTGGCATTCATAATTAGTCATGAAGGTAGGTGAAAACATTCATTTGAAAATATTTAATTCCCAAATTAAACTACACCAAACAAATACCAATATCCAGAACTTATTGTGAGCAGTGTAGGTCGCTTGTAAAGGACAAATTTGCAAATAATCTTATCACTACATGAGTTTTCCTTTGCAAGGGCACGAAAATAGAGCCTTAGATTGACAGGTAAATTGAGCTTCGCTTTTATTCTCAGCTCCCTCTTCACCATGACGGACCGGTAAATGCCTGCATCACTGCAGATGCAGCACTGATCCACCAATTCACCACCTTTCTATCCTCACTCTTGAAAAAGACTGCGAGACACTTAAAATGCTCCACTTGGGATGACAGCTCACTCCTCACTGGGAGGGGACAATCAAAGACCCATGAGTCCTCAGAAAATCGATACCTTATTGTGGCGGAGGGGTTTGTGTTCATCTGAGATCCTGGGAGTTATGTTGTGTGGATTAGCTGCTGGTTGGGTCTCCCAAGGCCAATTGGTCCCCGGGGAAGGGCCAGACAAAATTTGATTCCCAAGGCCCAAAAGAAATGGCCTGTGGAAAAAAACAGAACTTCGTCTGGAATAGGGACACCCCGGCCTCCTGTAGCCAGGCCTGTAAGGGCTTATCCAGAGGAGACAACGCCAAGCCGCCTACTTGAGGACCAAACAACCGTGAAGAGAAGAGAAAGAGTCAGCAGCATTGAGAGAGAGTCAGCAGCACCATAAGCCGGGTGGCAGATGAAGGTGGAGGCCCTAGCATTCTGGGCCTTTGTTATGGAAACTAGTTTTCTGGACAAGATCATTTTGTCCAATTACAGAATAAGAAAAAAAAGTCATTAAGAATTTTGATTATTCGTCATGTGCAAAGTATTACTGAATTTGCTTGGTCTGAGTGGACTTCTGACACTTTTTTTATTAAGGGATTGGAAGCAATGCATGTGTTTCGTGATTGTTTCAATGAAATAAGATCATTTGAAACGTTTATGCAATTCCATTGCTTCCAACCCCTCCAGAGCACAGGACTTCAATTCTGTATAAGAATCTCTTATTTACACGTTGATTGAATATTTGCTGACTACAGCAGAGGAACGTTAATATGCCATTAAACTCACACCGAATGCATGAGGTTTGTGTTATAAATGAAAACTGGCCACACCTGATAATGTTGAGAGTTTTCACAGTTTCTGTGATGGTAATTCAAATGAATGATTTAAAGCAGGTCATGACCAATCATTAATTTTAAAGGATTGTTTTGAGCCTCCCCAAACACCAGTTCACCAGCCGCCCCTGATACACACACACACACACACACACACACACACACACGCGCGCGCGCACGCACACACACCAGCTCACACAAACAAGTAATGTTAAGTATCAAAAATGAAACAAGCATTATGCAATCTCAAATTTGAGAAAAGTTGGGATGGTATGATAAATTAGAATTAAAACCAAAATCAATTTTTAAATAATGTTTGACCTGAATTACATTGAAAACAATTTTGCAATGGAGCTCGTCCATCTGACTGTCTGTCCATCCATCCATCCGTCCTGATAAGTGGGGCAAAGTTTTCTCAGCAAGTACTTGACTCCGATGAATGAATTTTTGATTGCGTAGGCCAGAAGCCTTCAGTATGGAGTCTTTATTGAGGTATTTTATTTTTCAAAATGTGCCACACATTCTCTACTGAGGACTGCAGGTGTGCCAGTTGTGCACCAGCACCATCTAATGCAGCCATGCCTTTGCTCTGGATGTCCCTGGACAAGATGCTGTCTTCAAGGCAATATGTTGCTCCAAAATCTCAGTACAGTTTACAGCATTAATAATTCCAATGTAGAAGAGCAGTACAATCTTAGAATTCGGTCCATTCTTGTTCCTGAAGGACTAGGCCTTTCCTGGTTTCAGCTTTTGTACCAAATAATGATGACAATCACCAGCTGACATCAGCTGTTTCAATTCATATCATTATTTAAATGCTTTACTTCATTACTGATTCAAATTTACCCCTGACCCAACTTTTTTTGGAATGCGTTGCAGGCCTTAATGGCTGTAATGGATGTATAAGTTGACCACACAACACATGAATTAAATTGTCTTCATTCTGTCAAAAATGAGCACAAGCCAAAAATTTTTTTAGAAATCGCAACTTTTTCTCAGTTAGGTTTGCATATAACAATTCTATAAAAAATGTAATCCTACTGCTAAAACAATTCTGTTTCTTTCTGCTGTAAGTCGAGGGAATTAATGAACCTGATGCAAAGATTCACGATATCCCAGCCGTGTGTTTTGCGTTTTTCTTTTACTTGATGACAGATGCGCAGGTGGAGGGGAGTTCACTTAAACAGGTGTGTGTTCCCCATGTAAACAGACATTAACAAGTTTCCATCTTTTTCCATTCATGGCTCCCAGCATGGCTCTCATCTTTGGCCTCATCCATCCTCCGTGTCTTGGGATGATTATTTCTAGACAATCTTCGTCGTCCCTTTTGTCATTCATTAGGCCCTTGGGAAAGGCAAGACAAAGACTTTGTGTGGACTGCTCTTATGTAAGTGGGAACAAGTCATTTGTCTGATCTGGTTCACTGAGCACAGATTTGAGAAGCGGGAGGTAAAGTCTTTTAAACTTTTTCAGTGTTATGAACCAACAGACAAATTGCTTTTCGTGAAGCTCCAGTAGGAGTAGAGAGCTCACCTAAAAATAAATGGCAACCATAAATTTTTTTGCCTTCTCTAAAAATGAGAGCTGCATTTAGTTACGGCTGAGAGAATTCATCTTACAATTCTGGGTTTGCAGGAAAAAAATACAAAGAACTTTATTTGATTGCACTTTTAAAACAGTTCTGCTAGATCTGCTGGATAAAACTAAGTGTGAGGCCAACACACTCAGTTTGTCTTCATGGGATCATCAAATCTTCGAAGCAGAGATCCAGAGCCTTTGACCTTGTATTGACCCTTAATGACCTCTGTGAGCCTCAAACAAACTTTGTTGCTACAAATCTTACAAGCACACACACAGACACACACACACACACACACACACACACGTCGGTAGGTGCAATATTTGAATTTGCCTGAGTATGGAGCTCTATGTTTTGTTCCGCTCTGACACTTTACTCAAAAGAGCCTGAAAAAAATAATTCACAACATAATGGCTGCATTTTGAGATCTACTGTCACTCTGTTTGAGAAAGACAGCTGCTGTATGTTCTGAATCAATTATTTTTGCTGACATTTGTAGTTCCACAATGTGATAGTTTATTTCAGTTGCAGGAAAATTTATTTTTATTTTCAAAGGAAACTTTTTTGTAGAGACCTACTTGTATGAAGGAAATGAGGTCCTCACTCTTGCTAATATACTGAAAATACCAAAGTCGAAACTTGTATTCAAAGGTTGTTGCAGTGCTCTAAATTTGAAATGAACTTTGAAATGCATGTAAATCGGGTATCTACACTGTTTTTATCTCGCATGAAGAACACAGATGTGCTCTGGGTCATGCCAAGTGGAGCAGGACACTGATCAAAAGTGAGTCTGTCCATTCAGAACTTGGAACTGGGGAAAAAAAACATTCCACTGCATTTTTTCATGTCGTTTCATCTCAAGATTGTCTCTCTGAGTAGATATTTTGGTCATGGTGCTCTCTCATGACTGGGATATCAAACACAATTAAATCTATCTGCACACTTGCTAAGGTGACTTTTTAAGATAATTGTAAATAATTCGGAGTATAATATTCCAGAATTCCTAGCCCATAGTTTCTGCTTATTCATTTATTTCTTTTTTTTTTCTTTTTGCTGTTGTGCTGCAGCAATTTTGGAATTTCAGTTCCATAATGATGTGATTTTAAAACATTTTTTTAATACAGAATACAAACAAATCAAAATAAGGTTTTAAAAAAAACACATTTGGGTCTTTGCCTCAGACATTACTGCAGTGATTGGAGAATAGGGCCAGTCTTCAGAGAGGACACACTTTTGAATTTTGGGCATTGATGTGAGTAATACGCATAGAGGCTTAGGGAAACCAAAACGTGGCCAAGGCTTGTTTTCCTGGAACAGGCTCAGAAGGTAAGAACTGTCTTTTTGAATTTCCTATTTTCTGTTCTTTCAAAATAGGAATTGCTCCACTGCTGAACCCTGTACCTCAAGTTTAACAGGAGCAATCAAAATAAATGCAAACAGTTGAAAAGCAGAAGTAGATGTGAAACCATGTGTTGAGGAAAGGGGAAAAACACAGAGCACTGGTGCTGACTCCGAGGGACCTTGAGTGGTAAATGTTTCCAGATGAGATTACCACAGAGCACTGCTTGACTGCTCTCTGCCTCTTTATGGCCTGGGAAGAGGGTTTAAAAGCTGGTTTCCTCAGTTATGTGAGGATGGCTGTGTTTCTGGAAGAGGGAACGATAATAGGCGAGTTGATGCACGGTGCTGTTAGAGCAGATGAAGTTTGCTTTCAAGATTAGGTTCAAAATTTGGACTTGTGTGAAAAATGAACTGAAGAACATTTCAACGACAAGAACTTAGAAAGATTCAAACTACAACTGACTGGGCCACTTTACTAAAGGGCCTGTGCGTGTGCACTGCATCAAGCAAATATGATGACTGATGTTGTTTAAGGGGATGGATTCTGTATGGACATTCCCCACTGGGAGACAGCGGGTTTAGATTACACTGAGTTGGCGTCACAGAGATTCACTGGAATCATAAAAGCAGTTAATGACTCTGGACAGAATCCCCTTCTTCCTGGGGAACAGCATGCAATCGACTTATTTATTCTGCTCTTTGTGATTCGAGATACATAAACTCTTCTCTGCAATTGGGTCAGTGCCCCATGAGGTGATTTGTCATAGCATTTGTTTTTTTTTTTACCACACATGAACTGCAGTTTGCTTTTTGAATTGCAGGGTGCTGTTGATGTGACTTAACTTTTACTTGCAATGTCAAATCAGAATGCAGATAAAATGTGCGGACGAGGTTTTAATTAGTTTTAGATTATGGGGAAATTACATGTATTTGGCTTTCACTATCCTTATAAACCACTGAATGCTGCCTATCGTTAGAGATGGCGATTTCAATGCACAGATTCATACTGTTCCGAACACGTTCTAAACTTCCGGGTTTGACACGGGTTTACAACTCTGATTCAAAACTTTGGTCACTTGACTGGTGACGTTCCTCCTGCTTTCCTCCAGTAGAAGTGTTTGCCACTAGGCTGCACACTACTGAAATAAATCTGGTTTTGAACCAATTTGGAATATTTCAAAATGGTGGTTGTTTCAGAGGTTTCAAAACTGTTTCAAAGGTTTGAAACTGCCATCTCGACCTATCGTAGCACCCTCAGATTTATTGTGGGGATACATTTACAAAGCATCGCTATACACTTATCAAATGGTTGGGTCGTCATCATTTGCAATGTGAAGACAGCAACACTGCCCACTGTTCATTCACAGAAATCTTTTAAAGTCATCTTTTTATTTGGCTTCTCTTTTGAATCTCAAAATAACAAATGATCACACAAGCTCAGCAGAGGTTTGTGTTGGATATTTCCCATGTCTGCACAAGAATACAGAAAACCCTATTTGAGTTTTATGCATCCCACAACTGCAATGATTTACAGAGTGTCATGGTCATGGTTTTTGGACATGTTTATGTTCATATTCTGTGGTCATGATTTTGTCTTTTATTTATTCTTTTTGGTTATTTTAATACTCAGGTTTTTAGTTCATTCAATTTCTTAGTTCCATTGCACTTGTCTCCCCTGTCTTGTGATCTAGTTGGTTCAGTCCCTCTTCCCTGTCTGCGTGCTCACTGACTTCGGGTGATTTAAATAAATTCCGGTGTTTAAAATATTCCTTCCAATCTCATTTTCTTCCTTTGCCTTTCTGCTCTGATTACTAACAAGATTAACATTTGTATTTTGTATCATAGTCTACTTACACAACTAATCCATGTATATAAGATTACTAACTTACTGATGAGCACTGTGGTTTAATATGTTAAGTTGCACCGCTACTAATTTAGACTAATTCCCTCTCCGCAATCGCCCTCTTCTAAACTCTGCCTTTTTAGCTGTTTCTGTCCTCTCCGGAGTTTCAGCGACATCTCTCGCACGTGCTTAATCACTCTCCTGCGCTCGTTATCTGTTAACATAGAACTCCTCGACCGGAGCTGTTTAAATGTCATAGGCTATTTGTGTGATTTCTGTTCGTATTTTGCCTTTCGCCAATTTTCATGGTTAGGGCTTCCCTCATGTGATTCTCCCGATGTAATTAGTCTGATTCTCTACACCTGATTCCTATATAGCATGTGACCTTCCTTGTGTGTATTTAAACAGTCTTTTAACTCACAGCTCGTCAGAACGTTGAACAATATTTCTATGTGCAGAGCACCTCGCATGCCATTGAGTATTGTTTCTCTTCTACTGGACTGCCCGACTTTGATTCTTGCCATTGCCCTTTTTGTATTGTTTTTGTCTTTCTGAATTTCGACCCATTTTTGTATGACTACGATCTCTGTGTTTGGATGCCCTGTGTATGACCCATTGCTTTGTTCTTCGACTATGACTTTTTGCCTATCCTTTTTGTACCTCTGCCCATCTGTCTTACTGGTTCTGACCCCTGCCTGTCTAGTTGACATTGTTTTTGGATTTCGTATTGTTGCTTGGCAATTCCTGTATTTTTGGCTCTGACTCGGACCCCATTAAAGGCATACGTTTTTTGGATTTCTGTCTCTCGCGTGTGGTTCCTGAACTGTACCTTACACAGATCTTTGTGTGATTTAGTTCAACTCATTTCTCAAGATCAGTTCAAATTTATCATCAATAATATGGTATTGAAAGAGTGTACTTGAATAAATGTTATTACTAATAATAATAATAATAATAATAATAATAGTTTGTTTTGTCTTTCTTTGCTTTCTATCTTGTATTTATTACACTCGATTTTATTTATTATTAGTGTCTAATTCCATAAATGACTACAAATTGGTGGTTAATAACCCAGGAGAACAGGTATTGTATCACACGTGCAATACAACTTTCTCGCGTCACGATTGGTCAGATTCCATTCATTGATAGATGTCAACTAATGTGAAAGGTTGATTTCCAGAAGTGCAGAACTGTTTTGTCTTTTTAGAGAAATGGGATTTTAATATTTTGAAAACTTGTGTGGATCATGTTACATGTGTTAAGCTGATGTAAACCTAATGAAATATCAGATGTCTTATACATATTAGGCGATCCTAGCCTCTATCTTGATTCTTGGCCCAGATATTTCAAACACCAGTCTGCAGCCTTTAGTACTTCTAGATGTAAATGCCTCAAAATACTCGCTTTAAAAAAATTAAAAGCATTAAATTTCATTATTTCAGAGAACTAAAACAAAGCATCTTTTTGGAAACAAAACACACCACTTTTTAATGAAAATGAACCGCAGAAATCGTCATCCCACTATACTATATTCATGGATGTGAAAAAGCTTCTTGAACAAAATTAATGTAAGATACATACAGTGAAATGGAGGGTAAATGGAGCTGAACAAAGGTCACAATAAAAACCTATCTCCTTAAATTATGAATGGGCAGTACCACCATCCAAACATGTTTAAAGACTTCATTCATCATCAATAGGGTTGTGGCATGGTAATTAGAAAGTTCAGCCAAAGAATAGGCAGCTAAAAGAAAACTACCTTTTGCCAGAATTCTTTTTCGCTGGTTTTTTAGCCCATATTTCTGACGGCATAGGTCTTTTTTTTTTTTTTTAGTTGTTTCGGTTTGAGTCCGCACACTCACACACACACATTTCCTGAACTGTAGAATCAGCCATTTTGATTTGGTAAAAAAAAACTACCGTGACGGCTATTGGAAAACCAATTTTCTAAGAGGCTTTGATTGGCTACCTCGACTTTTGTACTTGTGGAAGTTTTAGACGGGACTTGGTCACTGCTAGAGCAAGCTTCTAGGGGAATTTTCAATTCACTGTTAATTTCATATTGTATTTGAGTGCTTCTTGGCCAAAATTAGCTTATATGGCTTATTCTTCATCAATGAAAGAATGGATTTGTAGTGTTATCTGACTTCTTATGAATATGGACTTCAGGACTTATGGAAATAATGCCTTATTATGTTCGCAAAGAACATTACCAGTTCTGTTGGTAACTGTTCGTCTTCACTGGCATTAGTTTCTTGATGACAGTTTATTCAAGTCAATCTCAGATGAATAATTTGTTTGCTAGCATGCAAACAATTTTGGCTTGTAAAGTTATAAGTTACACATGAAACTGTTGTCGTAGACACAAAAGTTTAGTAATGTAATGGCAAAAAGCATTGGCATGCTAGCTAATGAACAACTCATCCCATTGACTAGAATAGACTGGCAACGTCAATTGCCAGAGGTCGCCAACATGAGGCTAATGTCATTGCTGTTTTTTCTTTTTCCGAATAATACAATGCTGACATTTATGGGATAAATAGGATTGCAAATTCATGAGTCCGACATTTCAAATTTATGCAAGCCAAGTAATAATTTTTATTTATTCCAAGCCGTAATTATTTCTCTTGTTGCAAAATTTGGATCTTGGGCTCACTTATTGGAGATCCTGGATATATTCTTATGGTCTCTCTTATTGTTTCTTCTCTCTGAAATTGGGGCACCATTGTCAAAGAGATCTGTGCTCTCAATTAGCTTTCCCAGAATAGATAATGGTTAAATAAAATGTGAAGTGAAAAAGTAAATTGAAATGCGAAAATGAAAGGAGCACGGACAGAATGAAGGATGGGCCATGATATTAATACAATAGAACATTTGCCAGGAAAGACCAGAGAATAACTAGCCTGGTGAAGAATCATAAATCGAATTGTCATGGTATCACTGATCTGGTCGGTATACTCTCTAATTGTCTTTGCAGGGTAGGTTTTCGAGCCAATCTTGCTTTGTCATCATCTTTGTCCCCTGTGGGTCAGTAGTTGGCAGATCAGCTCTAACAATAGGACTGCCTGTCTGCAGCTTGTAGACATGCTTCCTGTGCCTGTCATTTCCCATGTGACTGCCATCCTGACAAATGTCCAGGTTCTGGAGGAAATCGGTTTCTCAACTGGGTTGGTCACTGTTGGGTTAAAGTGGAAGGGCAAACTAACTACTTAAAGTGTTTTAATATGTTTAGGCTATTTTGCTTTTAAGTGGATGTTCAAAGCCCCTGTTGTTATGGGCCAAAGCTGAGCCAATGGAAATATGAAAAGCACCTAATCTCATTAGGCTTGTATAAAACCAGACATCTGCAGGATCAGATTTCTATCAGGTGGCAGGTGGGCTATGGGAATCCAAGAGGTTCAGTGCTCTGGTGTTTGATGATACTGACTAATTTCATGCAAGAAAAAAATTTCCTGGCAGTTTAAGGAACTAGAAAACTTGCACTTCATTTTCTTCAGACGGAACTATTAAAAACAAAACTAAGATATTTTGCTAGAATTGTTATTTTATGAGGCATGGCTTGTTCAAAAATCAAAAGAGAAACACTACTATTTTCCATTTTCCTGTGTTTTTATCACAGAGCATTTTTAATTCATTCTCTTAACATGAAGCAGTCCCTGTTAAGGTAAGCGATCTAAGGGCACAGTTTAGCACACTGCAAAAAAAAAAAAAAAATCTAACCAAACACATTAATCTTGTATTTACACTTAAAATTTTTATTTTTATGACATTTTTTTCTCAATAAAGCCAAACTGAGAGATGATTTTGACTAATTTCTACACATTAGTCCAAGAAAATTTTACTTGTCAAGCATATGGTGACTTAAATTAAATTACTGGTTTTTTTTCTTGTACAACGAAAGAACTTTTAAGTTAAGTCTCTTTATAAAATTAGTTTGTGAAGACAGACCGTTTTTGCAGTGAATTGTTTGGTGCTTCAGCTCCCTGTAAGAGAATTACATTGATCATTTCTTCATTAGCTCAAAACATGTATATGCATGATAACTATTATTATGCCGGATGCTTGTGTTATATAACTTTAAGTCATTTGGATGAAAAGTGGGCAGCACTTGGGACCAGAAGCATCTAAGGTAGTGCACTATAGTTCAACCCCACTATAATGAGTTCAATGTGTGAAAATATTGTTACCTGTCAGACCAGTCTAGACTCAATAAATAAAAAAAGGTGTTGGATTTTGATTACTTCATAAATCTTAAATGTTTTGTATTGCTCAGCATTCTGTGGCTATTCTGCACTACAGGGTTATATGCCTTCACAATTTTGAGCTTAGATGCACAACATGAACAAGCGTTTATGCGTTAATGCTCACTAGTACAAGTAATGACCCTGTTGAGCATTAAATCTAATGAGGTGTCCTCTTAAAGTTCTGACATTCAATTATAGACAGCAGAACTAAACAAAGAGACCCCGTTAACCAAGCGCACACGCACATGTGTGTGTGAGTGTGTGTGTGGGTACGCTGTATTTTCTTAATACGCTTTGTACTTTCCTGAATATTACGCAATTGCCTGGTTGTGGTTTATGTGAATGATGCTGCTGAGTCAGACCAGCTTCAATGAAGTCTATGTTCTGAGGCTTTTCCGGCATTCTCCGATGAATAATCATAATGCTGGGCAGTCTGGAAATGAGGTCTGAGATGGTTAAGTGTCTCTGCATGAATTGCGCTGGTGTCAAATCCAATCTTGCAAAGCGCTTCTCAGGGATCTTTTTCAACTTAATGTCCTACTGCAAACATAAAATTGAATGCTGTGTTTAAATAGTCTTTTTTTCATTGAGTCTCCTCTATAAACAGTAGGCTTCTGTTATTTGTTTATGTTGAGAATTGAGAGTGGCAGACTCATAACTGCCATTGAGTTGTCGCACGTTGTGCTGCATGGTTCCAGATAAAAGTATCTGACTCGTGCTTCCTTTGGATATTTGCATTTTATGAGGTCAGGCCAGCACTATTCTGGCGATGCATGGAATGACGAGGAACATGTGCGTGAAACATAAAACCTATGCTCTGCAGGAGCAAGAGTGCGGCATCGACCGACGGCGGAAAGAAAAAAGTAAATCAAGAAAGGTTTCCACTATTAAATTTTCTCCTTCATACACGGTTTGCCGCCACCCCCTTCTGCTCGGCTACCGTCCTCCCACCCGTGCCAAAACAAACACAGGAGAAATAATGAAGCCTCAGCCCACCAGACTGCGCCCCCTCAGTCAGTTAAAATTATCTCTTAACCCTGTGTGCATCATCCTCACTCCGAGCCTTATTCCCCAGTCTGACTACAGATGGGACTTAAAAATCATTTCTCTCGCTCGCTCTCTCTCTCTCTCTCTCTCTGTTCATATATCTTCTACCTGCATTTAGTCAAAAACAGCTCAAATTACACTGATTTAATGTTTTTTCCCAGCAGCTGTATTTTTTTTTGCAAATAATAGCAAAATTCCAAATATTATGTCTGCGGAATGTCCCAAAACATTTGCAAAACAGAAAGACTGGAAAGGCTGTGGAATCTCGTAGAAAAAAACTCCCGTATAGAACACTCCACAGATAAACAGGTGAATTGGTAACAGGTGATTCAGTTATGATTGGGTGTAAACTGAACAGTCTCAAAAGGTAGGGTCACTTACCAGCAAGATAGTTGAAGTTTCGCCACTCTTCCAAAATCTGCCTAAGCAAATAATCAAACAGATTTAGACCAACGTTTTGCATTGCATGACTGCGCAGAAGTTAGGAATTTCACCATCGACAGTTCATGGTGTTGTGAAAGATTCAGAAAATCATGATGAACAACCTCTATGTATACAAGAAAAAGCCGAATGCCAGTATTAAATGTGTGTGACCTTCGAGCCCTAAAATGGCATTGCAATAAGAACCAACATTGTCTGTAACGGTCATAAACAAGAGCTCGACCTCAGATGACCAGTGTAAATGAACACAAGTTGTCCAAACAACTGTTGTGATCCTGCATTTTCTGTCTTTGCCATGCCCATGCCCCATGCTTCTAGTTTAAGTTCTGTGCCTGGCCTTGAGCCGTGTTTAGATTGCCTCATGTGTTTTAGTGACCTCTGCTTCGTCTGACCATCCCTAGATCATGTATTGTATTATTGGTATTAGATTTCATGTTTTATTGTTTTTCATGTTTTAGTTTTCATAGCCATGTTTCATAGTTTCTATGTCATGTTTATTTTTCCATGCCTTGCACTTCGTCTTTCCCCCGTCTTGACATGAGTGTATCTTTGCTCACAGTCCCTTGTCTAGTGTGCCACTCATTCGGGCGATTTATTGGCTTCTGGGTTTCAATCTTCTTTCTTTATCTCGTGTTCTTCCTTCCCCTTACTTTTACTATCTTAATAACACAGACTAAACGTTTATTATTTTCGCTAATTACTAACCAACACTAACCCTGTATATGTAGATTAACTAACTAACAAGCACTCGGGATTGTATAGCCGCACTTACTAATAGACCAACTATCTCTCAGCAGTCGCCCTATTCTATTCTCCGCCTCCTTGCCTTTCCCTAATTATCTCTGCTGCGATTTTCTGTGGGTCTCCACATATGCTTTGTGCTTTCCTTTCTCTAATCTATACATTTTTAGTACTGCGTGACTGGAGCTGTTTGCCTGTCCATAGGTTTGTCTCGTTATCCCTGTCTGCATTTTGGCTTCGGCCAAATTCATGCGATTAGTTTATTCCTAATGTGTCACTCCATGATTATTGTTCCATTGATTGCACCTGTGTTCCCTGATCATGTGTTCACCCGGATATGTATATTAGATTCCTGTTTGATTCATTTCCTTGTCAGATCGTTCTTCCGTGTTACCTGTGCTACGCTTCTTTCGCCTTGTTTCATTGTGATTTATCTTTCTGACTGGACCGGCCTTGACACCGAGCTTTGCCTATTCCCTGGACTTTTGCCGCATTCTTGTTTTTTGTCCTCTTTTGTCTGACTATGATTTTTGTGATTGGTGCCCTGTGTATGACTCTTAATTTCGCCCATTGGACTCTTTTTTAGGATTGCGGACTTTGTACTGTTGTCAGCTCTGTTGGGGGGTTTCCCCGTTCAGAAATAAAGCCTCCTTTTCTTATTCTACTGGTTTTCGCTTTTGGTTCATTTCGTAAAACCCAACAACAACATCTACTGTCATTCACGGGAGGTCTTTTTTTCTTAGGCAGGCACATTAGTAATATTACTTATATAGGTAGGGCTGTAGTTGTGATGATTTCCTACTTTGATATTATTTCAGATCTTGCTTTACTTTGCTGCGTAACTTTTTCACTCTTCCTTCAATCTACATACTTCTTTCGTACTTAGCATTTTCTTAATGGGCTTGTTATGTCATTAAGCCTTTGTCCAATGTCCCATGTTCATGCTTTGTGTCCTCCCTGTTCTGCCTAGGTGTTCCTCATTCCCTAATCAAGCCCATAGAGATATATAATAAAACCAGAGAGAACGAGGCTGTACCATTGCTTCACCCAGTTAGCATGTTAGCTTCCTGCTTCCGTGTTTCCCAATGGAGGCAATTTTGTGGCCAAAGATGCGGCAGCTCCATAGACACCAATTGAAAAGTGTGCATTTTTTTCTTGGCAGATAAAGCTAAAACTAAAGCAAATATATTTGGTGATCCTTCATTGTTTTACTCTTTGTCTCACGCAACTGTTTGATGTTTTCAAGAGGGCCTGTAAAATAAGAACTGAAACTTAGAGCTTGATGACAGCTCGTGCACAAGTTTGGTTGTGAAGCTGTTGCTCTGACTGCAGCAGATCAACAAAAAGAGTGAAAAGTGCATCCGAGTTCCGTATTAACAGCGTTGCTCCTCATTTCCCCTCAAAAACGTTCGCCAATCCGCACAGACGACGCCCTTTCTTAGGCAAATAGTGCTGCATAATCAGATTGGCAATCCTTTTGAAATGGTGCCAGAAATAAGCACCCATGGAACGGCATGTTTATGGATGGCGTCGGTCAATTCTGTACTTCCTGGGCTGAAGTAGCTAGCCTAGCATCTCCCATTGAAAGTAATAGGGGTGGTACTTCCTCGCTCTCTCCAGTTCTATTATTATATTACTTTGTATATTATATTACTATTATATTACCTCCATGATCAAGCCTTGTCCCTTTATATTCTGTGGAGGCAGCCCAGTTGGCAGTTGGTCTGTTGTGTTTTCATGCTGGTTGTTTCTTGTGCATTTCCTTCTAATTCCTTACCTGTATTCATGCCAAAAACAAATTTCATGCTTTGTCACTGTATCATGTCCATACTACCCTATACAGTTCACCTCTTTGAGCGTAGTTTTTTGTTTTCCTCGTGCCCCCTTAAACCTGCAGTTTTTTCAGTTATTTTTCAGATTTTTACGTGTTGTTTTTTGTGGCCTTGTGTCCTTTTTCCCAGTATTGTTCTGTTTAGTTATGGTGTTTTTGTTGGCCCACGTGCCGTGTTTGTTTGTTCTTCGGTTTAATAAATATCCTTCATTGGATTCAAGACTCCCTACTGGTGTCCGTCTGCGAATGTAACATTTGGGCCAGGTCACGCGGTAACCAGTGACGTGCGGTGGAGGTTAGTTTGGTGAGGCACAAACCTCCCCTTTGCTTGATTAGCTGTCAGACAATTAACTAGTTTAGTAAGACTATTCAGCAGAATGACGGGCCAGTTTAAGTTTCCACGGTGTAATTACTCAGTATATTGAACCAGATATTCTCAATAGACAGCAGATTTGCGCGTACTTGCTTCTAGGAAGCCGAAGCAATGTCATCAACAAATATTTAAACAGTTCGACTTATGCAGAGTTCAATGCTTAATCAATATACAATGTATTCTCCTTTAAATACACGCTTTTACACCCAAAAAAAGGGGGCGTTTATTGGCAGTCTTCTTTCATAATCCGATTAACAAAATTTTTAAACGATATACAGAATTACCAAGAACCGAGAATTTTTCCTAATTGATTATTCAGATTTCCATCCTTGCAGTCTCGTATTGAAGCGTAGGCATGAATGGGTCTTTTTGTCATTATCTCCTTTATCAGTATACGGGCTTCCTATAGGCTTGGTCTTAATTGTTTTGATTATCAATCAGGAACAAGTTCACAAAATCCTGTGATTAAAGTTTAGGTCACTGCCTCACCTCACTGCATGTCTCTGGCTTGCTCTAAGCTAGTACCCACAAATCTGGCAATTTCGTAAGCATTTCAGATTCGATGTAGCCTACTGAGTAATAACGCTGCGGAAACTTAAACTGGCCCGTTATTCTGCCGAATAGACTTACTAAACTAGTTAACCATCTGATTGCTAATCAAGGATCGGGTAGGGTTCTGCCTCACCAAACTAACCTCTGACCGCTCGTCACTGACGGTAACGGAGTTACGAAATTGGTATATTTTGTTTTGTGAATCCAAAACTAAATAAGAGAGTTACAATTTAAATGGCTTTGTGTAGGTCTTCCCTTGTACTTCAAACTAGTGCTGGTGAGATGAAGCTTCATGAAGCGTTGAAGCTTTCCAGCTCGATGTGTTGGAGTTTGGTTCATTTCTTGAGGCTTCGAATGCACTCTACAGACCCCTTCTGGTTAATAAAAACACTGATATTGAATTGTGCGTCGAAGGAAATGATAGGCAAGCAGAAGCCTACAGCCTGAAACTGGCAGAATCAATAAGTGCAGACATGGTTCATGTCAGACTCTAGAAAATTAGAAGTTCTTATATTGAAAAGTGAGGTTTCTATGGACATTTAAAGACCCATCCAGATTTCGTACAGTAAATTTATTCAGCATTCAGGTATGAATTGTGTAAAACTGCTATAACCTCTAAGACATACTGGACCAGCATTTTCAGTCCGCAAAATTTCATGGCTCTGTAACAAATAGTTCCAGGGATATTCTATTTTGAAAATGGTCACTCAGACAACATCGAAAAATGAGTCCATTTCGCTCCACTTAGGAATGTTTTTGTGAGTAAACTAAAAAGTGTAGAGATCTGGAATTTTTTATTTGGCCTATTGGGAATATTACCCACCTCATAGAATTTCTGTCAGGCAAATCTGTAGGTCAGGCGGGGACCATTTGATGATTCGAGATGGAGAGACTCTATTTAGAACCTACTTTTTTATGTAGGACAATGTCACACACATATTAAGTATCTGCTGGTAGCAATGCCTCACTGAAGCTGTCAGGGTTTTTGGAGGCTGGCGAGCTTTCTTTGTTTCTCTTGTTCGGGATGATATCGTTTTGCCCACAATCGGATTCTTTGGCCAGCTGGCATTAATTGCGGGCGGTGACCGGACTCTATTTAAACCCTAGTTCCGCCTCACCGCCTTTGCTAGAGTGTCAGTGTAACTATGCACTATAGCCAGTAAGGTCTCTAGCTAGAGAATTGTTTGAGGAATCAGTTTCAAAGGGGAAAGTGCTGGTAAGAAAGGGAACCTTTCTCTCTTTGTTTCTCTCTTTGTGCACCGTCTGGTGCCATATATCGTTTTCTCGGTAGCCGAGATTTTCTCTTTATTTCGTTCCAGTCCTGCTCACGTTACTTCCTTTTGTATCCGGACTAGATCTTTGTCCGTTGGAAGCGCGAGTCTCTCTCTCCCTTTTTGTTGGTTTGTCTCTCTTATTTTGCTGGACTTACTTTCGTTTCGGCCACTGCTTTTGGCATCTCGAAACACCAGCCATCACAGGAGCTACATCGCACTTATATTGAGGGAAAAATTACAACCTAGATTCCATGTTTTTATGGCTGCAGCATTACATCAAATAGAAAATATCTAGGTCTTGTTCATCATATTATACTCATTTCCCTGAGGTTCAGCAGGGCATATTTGATATTTCAGGAAACCTTTGGATCTCCACTAGAATTTAAAATGGGCCTAAAGTATGTTTATACGAGCATTGTCATTTCCGGTATGGAAATAGTAATGTAGGTTAAAAAAATTAAAAAGAAATTGGTGATTTGTAACCAACTGTGATGCGAGACCAGTTAGACACCAGGAGCAAGATGGAGGAAAAAGGTGTTTATTAAAAATAAAGAAAAATCAGGCGCGAGGGCCAACAAAAAACTTGGCCCAAAGGGTTGCAAAAATTTTAAACTAAGGAGAGCTTCGCAGAGCTAAAAACTAAAAGATCAAAAATGACAAAAACAAAAGCCACTGGAAACTCCTGGCAGATAACCGTGAACAGAAAAGAATAAATTGATCAGAAATATATACACAACAAGACTTGGCTTGGATAAAGGTAAAACCGTAAATACTACTATGTACAAGAAAGACCAAAACTGTAACCATGAACAGTATTGGCATGGACCAAGGGCATGAGAAGCTTGCAATGGAACTTAAGACTCTGTCTGCTAGCCAACTTCCACCACCTCCAGATAAAGAAACAGAAATCAGGACACATGAGGGGCAACACCTGGAGATGAAACAATGGGCAAGGCAAGATCATTAGACATGGACAAAGATTGAATGTCATGACTTGCTCATTAAGAGAATGAGCGTGCTCAGCTTAAGTACCAATGAAGTATGCAGATTGAAGGAAGCATGAATGTTTCTAGAACAGAAAAGCACAGCAGGATCTTGAAATAGCAAAGCAGGAATCGTGACAATAAACTCCTTATCTAAATTAGTAGAATTAGTAATGTGCCTGTCTAAGAATTACACCCCCCTGTGAATGTTAGTAAATGTTAGTAACTTAAAAACAGTTAATTGTCAATTAAGCTTAGACAGCCCTGAATCCAGCACAGCACAGAAGGAAGGGAGAAATACCAAAGCCAACCAGAGCTCTGAAATGTGCAACAACGAAGGCACGGGGTGGAACGCAGACAAGCGGTGGAGTGACTGGGCACACCTGGCAAAAAACAAAACACGGAAAAGTAAAAAACATGAACAATAAACATGAATAATGAAATACTTGATCCTGATACAGGAAACTGTTAAAACTGAGACATGAACTATGAACATGAACCATGAAATCCTGACACACGAAACTGTTAAAACCATAAGCAATACTGTCCTGGCCAAAGGCCAGGACTCCGGAACACAACATCTTCTTTGATCTGTATTAAGTTGAAAACAGAACAAGACAAAATGTGTTTCATTCTGAATCTGATACCTCTGCCCTGTTCCTCACACCTATGCGTATTCACACCCTGGAGCTGTAGATGCTCTGCCACATCTCCCCCAATTGCTACTGCCATCTGCATTGCTTATATTCTCAAAAGTACTAATTGATTTGTAGTCATTTGTATAATATTACCAATCAGTATAATTATAGCAGGCTTCTAGTGGAAGATAATGGGCTTTCAAAAACTTACACTGTGAACATTTCCTGACTCTGCCGGCATAGGATATGGTTCCCCACTTTAGCTGGGTTCCTCCTTAGATTTCTTCCTATTGGGAAGTTTTTTCTCCCCAATCTTATGGGATTTTTTTCCCTGTTGGGAATTTTTACCTCAGAAGTTAATCAAAGGACTGAGCTCAATGCCTACCCTCCTTCTAGTCTGTAAAGGGTCTATGTGAAAGTTGAGCAAAAAGTGCTATACATATAAAATTGAGTTGATTTGAATTGAAACATAGGAAATGAATGAGAAGAGCGATTATTGGAGTAGTTACAAAGAGATTCTCAGCCACAAAGATCATTATGTAATCAGACCACTCCGTAATGGTTAACAGCCTAGTTCAGGGAGCTTTGACGAGCCCCAAGCGTCCAGTATTAGTGAAAGACCATAACCCTGAGCAGACCTGCTGGTCCTCTGCTCCAGTCAGACAGGCTCCTGGCGGCTCTGCACGTGGACAGACCTGATCAGCTAACTAACCAGCGGACAGTCTGTGAATTGATCTAAAGAAATGGCATGTTTCAGAAGCAACTTTTTGTATCATGACATAGAAGGGTTGGTAAAGGCCGGGGATTTTAGTTCAGAAATTACATGGACACGGGGTGTTGTTTACACATCTGTGGTTTTACTGCAGTGACCCAGGTAAAACACCTCTTGGCATGGATCAGCAAATTCTGATGCTTTGGGGATCTGAGCTTGCAAATCCACAGGTAACATTCACAGACCAGAAAGCTGCCCCTCATTCAAACACCCCGTCCCCCACAACCCTCCACCATCCTTCCTCACCACTCACACCCTTCCTCTCCAGAGAAAACCCAGTATGGATTGATTTTTTATGGTAGGATGAGCATTTATGCTATATTGCTCTGTTGTGTGAACCTTGTTTGAGCTTTAGGTGATGATTGTTTTCTTATGTGGATGGCAGACACATTTCCACAACTGCTGCCCTTAATGCCTGTTCATGTAATCAGGAGGAGATGACTGATCACTGATGTCTGATCAATAAATCTCTCTTAAACCTGGGGGCGGAATCCGCTGGAAGGGGAAGCTTAAACTGGCGCAGAGTGACGGCAGGAATATTGAAATTGTGCAGGAAGTGGCTGCGTCATGGGAATGCTGCCATTCTCCCCACAACCCTGACCTCTGACCTAACATTTCCATAGCCTCTGAAGGGGCTGGCTGGTACCGTTCCTCGAAAAGTCTGCTGAAACTCTCCCGCTGGTATTCCCACGCATTTCTTTATGTATTGTCCACCATCTCATCATACATACACTCACAAACCGAAGTACAGATGTTACACATGTGCAGGCAAACATACATACACCTGCAAACCGAAGTACAGATGTGACGCATGTCCACATGCGCAGGCAAACATACATACACTCGCAGACCAAAGTACAGATGTAATACATGTCTACATACTCAGGCAAAAATACATAGACTAAAAAACCAAAGTACAGATGTAACGCATGTCCACATGCGCAGGCAAACATACATACACTCGCAAACTGAAGTACAGATGTAATGCATGTCCACATGCGCAAGCAAACATACATACACTCGCAAACTGAAGTACAGATGTAATGCATGTCCACATGCGCAAGCAAACATACATACACTCGCAAACTGAAGTACAGATGTAATGCATGTCCACATGCGCAAGCAAACATACATACACTCGCAAACTGAAGTGCAGATGTAACGCATGTCCACATGCGCAAGCAAACATACATACACTCGCAAACTGAAGTACAGATGTAACGCATGTCCACATGCGCAAGCAAACATACATACACTCGCAAACTGAAGTACAGATGTAACGCATGTCCACATGCGCAAGCAAACATACATACACTCGCAAACTGAAGTACAGATGTAATGCATGTCCACATGCGCAGGCAAACATACATACACTCGCAAACTGAAGTACAGATGTAATGCATGTCCACATGCACAGGCAAACATACATACACTCGCAAACTGAAGTACAGATGTAACGCATGTCCACATGCGCAAGCAAACATACATACACTCGCAAACTGAAGTACAGATGTAACGCATGTCCACATGCGCAAGCAAACATACATGCACTTGCAAACTGTAGTACAGATGTAATGCATGTCCACATGCGCAAGCAAACATACATACACTAGCAAACCGAAGTACAGATGTAACGCATGTCCACATGCGCAGGCAAACATACATACACTCGCAAACTGAAGTACAGATGTAACGCATGTCCACATGCGCAAGCAAACATACATACACTCGCAAACTGAAGCACAGATGTAACGCATGTCCACATGCGCAAGCAAACATACATGCACTTGCAAACTGAAGTACAGATGTAATGCATGTCCACATGCGCATGCAAACATACATACTCTACACTCACAAACCGAGGTACAGATGTAACATGTCCACATACGCAGGCAAACATACATACACTGCAAACTGAAATACAGATGAAATGCATCTCCACATGCCCAGGCAAACATAAATACGCTCGCAAACCGAAGTACAGATGTAACGCATATGCACATGCGCAGGCAAAAATACATACAATCACAAACCGAAGTACAGATGTAACACATTTCCACATGCGCAGGCAAACATACATACGCTCGCAAACCGAAGTACAGATGTAACGCATGTCCACATACACAGGCAAAGATACATACACTAGCAAACCGAAGTACAGATGTAACGCATGTCCACATACACAGGCAAAGATACATACACCAGCAAATCGAAGTAGTGATGTAACGCATGTCCACATGCGCAGGCAAACATAAATACACTCACAAACCGAAGTACTTGCGGCTTCTTCATAACAGAGCAAGAGACATTGGCAGCCCAGTGTGATAATCCTTGTGGTCAGGGGCTGGCAGTACTGCTGCATTCTTTTGTGACAGTCAGGTCTTCATTAGACTCTTTCTGTCTGATGATCTGTCCTGCTCTCATCTCTTCCTCTCTTTGTCATGAGAGTATGCTTGTGCGCCTGCATGTTTGAGTGTGCGTAAGTGTGTGTTTGTGCACGTAACTGCCTGTTTTTAAAAGAAATTGTGCACTCAGAAGGGAATGAAATTGGTGCCCTTTGACACATAGCAGCATGGTGATAGTTTAAGGCAGTTGCTCCCGCACCTCTCTTGCAGCATTCTAAACCGGATACAGATGTTTTGTGCGTTGCTCCCTATAAGCAAGCCGGATGCTAAACGTGGAACTAATCAAGGGATTGAATATTTGCATGAGGTGTGCTTGAGGTGGAACACATCAACCTGGATCCAGCCTGGGGAACTCCTGGGGAAGCTTGGGAAACACTGGCCTCAGGCATTTTGACTATTTAACACAAGCCCTCTGTGTATACAGACAGGGTCTGTGCACTCTGTATATATCGGTGTGCGCTCAAGCAAAGCCCTCTGGAACTGCTAAGGATATGGGATGCAATAGAAAAAGTCTGACTGGCAAAGATGGGAAACTGAGGCTTTTTGAATGAACTAACATCTTTATTCACCCCGCGACTGTCTCTCAGCTCTTTCCACCATGTTGACTTTGAGCAATGAGAATATTGATGAAAATGGCAATTGTTTAATTCCTCTGCTGTTTTTGAGACTGCATGCTTTTTTTGGCCACATGTTATAAGCAGTGAAAGGGGACCTCTTATGCTATTTTTTCCCCCCCAAGTTGTAATATTCTTGGATTTCCATGATGGAGGTTTATAAAATTTTTAGCAAACAAACCCCCACAAAAATTCATGATTTCAAGGAAATTCGATTCCTGTCATTTCTAACCCCTTGAAAAACAGGCTGCTCTGAGTGGGCATCCCCTATATGAAATGAGCTCTGTTCTGATTGGCCATCAAACAGAACCAACAGCCTTTCAATGGCAAGTCTTTAAATACAGATGACTGAATAAGTAGCTAGTTAGCTAACTTATTCACCACAGGTAACATCTGCAGGCTAAGCAGGGATGGGTCATTCTACACACAACCAACAATTTGGCTAGGATGCTTAACAAAAATTAGCATAGAGGGCTCTAATTTCGTAGACCAGGCGCAGGCGCGGCGAACGGGGGGTGCGCCGCGCCAACGGGGTGTGTCCAGGCATATGTTGCTATTTCGTGCCCGGCGTAGCCTGGCGCAAGTACTCCTCTGTCCCGCCTCTGTCCCTCCTTCCAGCGCAAGTTGGCAAAGAGGACGTGTTTGGGTATAACACAGTCGAGTCAAATATTGCTCATTGGCAAGAGAAACGATGGATAGCGTGTTCCTATTATTACAGTCTGTTGCTGCTTAAAATTTTGGGATTAACATGCATGGACAACAACGCAAGATACGTTACACATTTATTTTCAATATGTGATCTTAACTCAGTATGAGATCGTAGCAATCAGGCTGTATTCCTTTCCCCCACTAAAGACGATAAAACCTAAGTGACAATAATAGTAGACTAGTATTAAACCGCTTGCTCACTGGACGCAAAACGAATTTTTCGCTCGATATATTGCGTTGAAAGCAGTGTCTTGGGTCCGAAAGTCTGACAGAGTTTTAATATCTCCGTGTCCGACAGTCGATTATTGTTTTTAATTTCTTCAAATCTACTGACTCTTTTAGATATTAAACGTGAATGTTTTGATAAGAGGGCTCAGTTCTTCAAGATGAGCACCGAGAATTTCAATCAATGTTTCTTTTTAAGCTGCTCAATAAAGTGAGTCGACATTGGCGCGGGACAATGTACAATGCCTCCGTGTCTGACAGCCAAAAAAGAAAAAAAAGAGAGAACCATTAGAACAGATTGATAAAGAAATAAAGAATAAAAAGAAACATTTTAACAACAGAACATCCAACGAACACTGCGATTAATTTATTTGCGGGTCATCTTTTTTGGATGTTCTGTTGGTTGGTGATGTATATGTATTTTTATTCTTTATTCCGTTATAAATCAGTTCTCATGTCAATACTTTTATTTTTTGTTGGGTGCCGGACATGGAGTATTTTACATTTCGCGTTGGACAGTCTTGATCGTGCATGCGATAATTTATTCACACTGTCAATGGTCATAGAATTGATTTGCTCTCTGATTGCAAGCACTATTTTATCTCTGCTGTGGAAATAAAGCGCGAATCTGTTCGGTCCATCTGACTTATTTTCAAAAGAAAGACCGAATAAAGACAGTTGTCTATCTTTAAAGGAAGAAAGCAGACGAACAAAAAGACCAAGAAAATTCGATAGCTCTTTGCATTGTCTTTGACTGTAATCAGTCGTGCGAAAAATTTGTTCCGTGCCCAGTGTGCAAGCGGCTTTACCGAGCATAGAACGCAAGCATTATATACGCACTTCCTGATTCCGAGGCAGTTTGTGGTTGGCTGAGAAAGATGTGAACTCGTTCATTTGCATCATTGATTCAGTTGCGTTGATTAAGTCAGGTCGAGTGTCCATCACGCGTGCCAACCGCCTGTGATCTGACATGAGGACAAATGATATAGATACTACAATGTATGTGCTGATTCAGATAGTTACATTAAACAGTGGTTGCTGTAATTATTTACTGTATTGAAATGTGCCTGACATTCTAGAAACCTGTCTGTGAGGTTTCAGTAACGTGTGCGCACTTTGTGCCGGTCAGCCAAATTACCACTGCACAGAAAGTGAACCTGTTTGGAGCTGGCGAGCTTTCTGCGCAACTGCAGCGAAGACTTTTCTCCGAAATTGTCACTGCGTCTTGATGAATAAGTGACACCTCCCCCTACTACGCCGCCACAACCATCTCGGCGCACGATCCTCTGCGCACGGTGTTGCACCTCACAAAATTACCACTACGCGGGCTGCGCCGGACGAAATTACCACTGCTGGGCTGCGCCACATACCGCTTGCTACAGCGACAACAAAGCAATGCCGATTTAACTGATATTACACTCAGAATTCAGTTCGATAAAATATTACAACCTCAATTCCGAAATAGTTGAGACAAAGTCTAAATTGTGAAAAAAAATCAAAATGCAATGATTTTCAAATCACACCAGCCAGTATTTTATTCACAATAGAACAGAGATAACATAGAAAATGTTGAAAGTGACAAATTTTACAATTTTATCCACAAATTGAGCCCATTTCAAATTTGATGGCTGCTACAGGTCTTAAAAAAAGTCGAGACAGGAGTCTGTTTACCATGGTGTAGCATCCCCTCTTCTTTATAACACGGAGTGGAGGCATCTGGGCATTCAGGTTTCTTGAGTTTAGCCATTAGAAATGGATCCCTCTCTTGTTTAATACAGGCTTCCAGCTGCTGGAGAGTTTTGGGTCTCCTTTGACAGACTTTTCGTTTAATTATGCGCCAAATGTTCTCAATTGGTGAAAGATCAAGGACTGCAGGCAGGCCAGTTCAGCACACGGACTCTTCTATTACGAAGACATGCTGTTGTAATAGCTGCAGTATTTGGTTTTGCATTGTCCTGCTGAAATACACAAGCCCTTCCTTGGAATAGATGTTGTATGGAGGGGAGCATGTGTTGCTCTAAAACCTTTATATACCTTTCAGCATCCATGGTGCTTTTTAAAACATGCAAGTGTCCCACACTATATCCACTAATGCATCCCCATACCATCAGAGATGCTTGCTTTTGAACTGAATGCTGATAATAGGTGGGGTGGTCTTTCTCCTCTTTAGCCCGGAGCACACAACGCCCATGCTTTCCAACAAGAATGTCAAATTTGGACTCGTCTGGCCACAGGACACTTTGCCACTTTGCTACAGTCCATTTTAAATGAGCCTTGGCCCATAGAACACAGTGGCACTTCTGGATCATCCTCAACAATGGCTTCCTTTTTGCATGATGGAGTTCTAGGTGCCATCTGTGGATGGCACGGCGGACTGTGTTTACAGACAGTGGTTTCTATATTCAAATGATGATGAAAAGCTATCACTTTCATTTTCACATATTGCTTTTTCAGCCCTTTTTTGCCTGAGTCCCAACTTTTTTGAGACCTGTTACAGCCAGAAAATTTGAAATAAATAAATTTGAATTTATCTTGTGGATAAAATTGTAAAATGTCTCAGATTCAAGATTTGAACTGTTATTTATGTTCTATTGTAAATAAAATAATGGCTTGTGATCTGAAAGTCAATGCATTTTGATTTTATTCACAATTTAGACTTCGTCCCAACTATTTCAGAATTGGGGTTGTAAAAGGCATTGAAAGCACTCACCTGTATAGCTAGCTCCAGATTCTTCTTTTCAACGAATCAAAGCCACCGGTCCTTTGTATCTTCCAAAAAGCACAATAAGTCCTCATTAATAGAAATGTTGTTGCCTGTCCTGTGTCATACTGACCCAGGTTAGTTGTAGAAAGCAGTCAGACAAAGGCTGAATCCCGTTTCACCCCGTGGCCCAACCACTAAGCCCTACCCCTTCATTTTGTCTGTTTACGTGTAGGGGTAGTGATGTCCTGACTCTTGTTGAGACAGAGGGGGTGGGTGAAGTGGTAGAGCTATCTTGCCCTTCAAATGAAGATTTTTCGGGGGCGTACTACAAATGGAGAGATAAGAGAAATCCCCCACAATACCTTGCAAATCACCTTAGTTCACTGCCATTTGAATATATTATAGACATATTGTTCGTAACCAAGCTAACAAAAATCGCTAGTAGTATATGAGTGTCTGCTCATGTCTCTGGCTAAATAGCTAAAGTTAGCATTATTATGAGGCAGACTTTTGAATTACAGTGCCACATTTTAACATATTAATATGCTGCATTTCTCCCTTGATGATTTAAGACACCCAAAATGTAACTTACGTTCAGCAGCGAAGTTACCGCTCCCCCAGTATCAGTGCATACCGACAGGGTAAGAGCACGGATCTCTAGTACAAAGCAGTGTTTATCAGTCACCAGGCTGTGATCATTTTTATTTGATGATTTTTATGATCGATTAATAGCATGAAATGTGTGAGTTATGAATAAACCATCCGTGCTATTTCCATGTCTATCAGATAAATAACATCATTATTGCCATAGTTGGCAGGTAGAGCAGAAAACCCGCGATTGAATAAAATCTTGCCTATTTTCAGTATGATTCACATATCCTTTCATGGCCTACAAAATTAACATAATTACTGTTCGAATCATCTGGGTTTGCAACCTTTAGAAAGCAAGCTGTGTCATTTGCTTGTCTGAACTAGTTTCTCTGACATTCCTGTGTTCTATAATTGCTCAGTGGGTTCCGAGCATACGTACAATGCATGTGTGCTGTATTCTGTTTCATTGACCCTGCTCACAGATTATCACTCAATCAACAAATGAGCAAAATAAACCATTTTTTATTTGTGATTACGTGTGTATGAAAACAAGTTGATCCGACATTATTTATGACCGTGGTAGCTTGCTAGCATGTTAGCTAAGATTTGGTTAACTACAAATCTTGTTTACGGTCTATTTTACATTCAAGTTCATTCATTAGCATTCCAAGCATCAGGCATCAGGCATCAGGTGCGACTTCTTCTTTTTACCTTTTGCGTCTCGCTGCCGATAACTGAAAAAATATGCCGATATCCCAGGCAAGCGAGATGACCACAGCTCATGACGGCATTGTAAATTCTTCCAGAAACAAACTCTACACATCTATTAATTGCACCATGGACGACTACTGATGATGTATCAGGGTCTCAAAGGGTTGTCCCATTTAATAGGGGAATATTTCAACTACTGTCCTTTGCAACTCTGTTTCAAGGGATTAAGCTAGGGCAAGGGACAAGGGGTAGTGGCAGGGGTTGGGCTGAAAATAACAATTGGGATTGGGCCAAAAATTGGATAGCACACATCTAGGTTTTTAGCGATTGAAGCTGGGATGTTTCCATTAAAAAATAAAAAAAAATCGATTCTGCTTTTTTTCCTGTGATTTGTGCTGGTCTTAGCAGCAAGCCACCGAGCCATTCCCGTGGTTCGCTCTGTGTGGGTGCAGATATTCAGATGGGGGGTGGGATAATTCTCACAAGCCTGCATGTGACATCGGAAATCTGAATGGCATAGCAAATGCCACTTTTATGAAGAAGGCATCCCCCCAAAAAATTACTTGGCCGTTTTACCTCACTGTCAGTGGGTTGGTAAGCACTCCACATACTGAAGTGTATGTGCTCATGAACTGAAAAACTGAAATTTTCATAATTTGTGTCCTTGAGGGGGGTTCCACTGCCCATGTGAAATTTTTGCTCGCTATGTGATAAATTGGTGCCGCACAGCATTCTGCATGTGAATATTCACATGCTAATGCAGAATTACAATTTGCAAAATCATAAAGTACAATGAAAGAGCAGGGAATAAGTAGAACCATGTTTCAGCTGGTATTCTTTCTGAAATTATTTCTTGTCTATCTTTGCATGAGAGCAGTTGATTTTACGCTTGGTTGTTGAATACTACTGATCATTCATCCAGTTGAGTCAAAAATATATTTCTTTTTGTCAGAGAATTACCCTGTCTTTCTTCAGGGAGACAACTAGGAGGGATTAGGGGGTACTGTTTTATTATGAAAATAAATTTTTGTGAAGTTATTTATTTTGCAGAAATGGAGCTAAGGGGTGAACTACAGAAAAGAATACACTCTGATGAACAGTTTTCACTTATGGTCCAGTGCATTTATGAGGTAATGCTGGCGCGAAAGCGTGCTGTTGATGTTGTGAGCAGGGGGCCTGCAGTTTTATGTAGTCTGTCAATCCTTTAATATGGGCACCATGAAAAAACACTGCTGGATGCTTCCACTCAATGCCAGAACAAATAAAGCCCATATACTTACCATCTATCATCTACCATCTCTCTCTCTCTCTCTTTCTCTTTCTCACTCACACACAAACACCAACACATGTACGCATGCACACTTATGCAAACACAAACACACAGACTCACACGCATATGTGCACACATAAACACAGGTTCGCACACATATGCAGTGCAGCGGTGGCTCATGAACCGGCAACTAGGGGAGTCCCAAAACAATCCCTTAAAATTGGTCGTGACCTGTTTTCAATCATTCATTTAAATTACCATTACAGAATCTCCAAAAACTCTCAACATTATCAATTCAGTGCATTCAGTGTGAGTTTAAGATACACATTTACGTTCTTTTGCTGTCTTGAGCAATTATTCAATTTATGCATAGGAGGTGCATGGAGGGGTTGGAAGCAATGTAATTGCATTAGGATGTTTCAAATCTCATTTCATTTAAACGATCGTGAAACACATGCATTGCTTCCAACCACTGAGTAAAGAAAAACGTGAGAAGTCCAGAGTCGTAATCGGTATGCCTTGTAAATGAAAACTGGCCACACCTGATAATGTCGAGGGTTTTTGGAGTTTCTCTAATGGTAACTTAAATGAATAATTGAAAACTGTCATGGTTTAACTCTTCGGCCAGACAAACTGCAGTCTGGCGGGAGGTAGGACCAAGATAACGTGTAGAACCCAGGTGCCAGGCTGATTAAAACAGGAGATTTAATAAAATAATAATCAAAACAGGGAGCAGCCACAAAATATCATCAGGGTTAAAATAACATAGAATGCTAGTAAGACCAAAATGTAGTGCCACTGAGGACTGGCAACTGCCAGCCCTAAATACCTTCACAAATCACCTCCACCCCATGAGCAGCAGGTGCCGCTCGTTGAGGAGGAGTCTGAAAGTCACAGGGGAGGGGCTGTAAGACCAAAACCCTTACAGAAAACAGGTTGTGACCAATCATTAATTTTAAGGGATTGTTTTGAGCCTCCCCTAGTTGCCAGTTCACGAGCCGCCACACTTCAGGACAACAGTGACATACAGCATTGTGGTGAATTGACGAAGAAATCCGCTGTGCTACTTTAGAATATTGAAATTGAAGGTGACCTAGACTCCGTAAGAACTGTGAACTGTTGGTGGTGACAAGATAAAGACTGCTACCCACAAAACAAGTAATGAAAGAAAGTGATTAGAATCCACTGCTGTCGTTTGTAAAATGCCAGTCATTCATTAGCTCTATCACTCCGTTTGGCCCAAATTTGCAGAAGTGACATCACTCCATTTTTGGGTCCGATTGTCAGTCTTGATCACAGGCATGAAGTTCCATAAGACCTTCCTACAGAACACCCTAGTTGGAAAAACCTGTTCTATAGGACTTTGGTGGTCTTAAGGACCTTCTAATAGAACAAAAGCTTAATGGGAAAGACATCTTTAGTAAGGGTTAAATAAAAATAAATCTTATGACTCCTTACAATGCTCTGTCGAAGGGTCAGTTTACCTTATGTTTACCCGGGTTCTAGAAGTGAGAGACCGGTCTTACCATCTTCCTTACTGTGCGTGGTGGCAAAATAGCCTTGCGTCCTCATCCAGGCTTGTTTACCACTGTTCTAGTTAAAATTAGGGCATTGTAATCCAAATGTGCGCGTAGAAAAGCAATATATGTCCACTGAGATCCTACATTTGCGAATAAAATTGATGTTCTAAGGCTTGCATTTGATTCCCATGGCATTTCCTTGCAAACAATTATTTTCAGGAGTAAAATTGCATTTTAACAAGCAAACTATGTTGATAATTTTAATATACTGTTTTTCCTCCACCAAAACTTGTCATTTTTCAGAGTCTTTCCAGCTTTTGGCCCATAGTCTAAGAGTTTGGTTGCAAGAATAAGACATCTCTCAGAATTAAAGCAATGTACCATTTACTGTGGCACCAAGCATGAGTCCAGGGTTTGACCACAATGTGTGACAGTTTAACTGTCTCCTCAATCACAAGGTCTGTTTGTCATTCTTTTAAGAGTGACAACCAAACAGTGACCTTCCCAAATGCACCGTCAAGTTCAACCTGAAAAACAAGGATCCTATCAGAAAGTTGCTATTGTAAAGTCATCAACTTAATCTGTTTCATGCACTTTCACTTCTGAGCCCGTCAGGGTCATGGAAACAGAGACAAACTATTTAACAGAAACCTGGAAAGACTTTTGAGTTGACCTTTACTTCCTTCTAGAAAAGACAGTAAGCAGTAATGTATTTGCTTTTGGCCTGGTTTCCAGGAATGAAGAATACAGCCATATTGTTCTCCACTTATCTGTAATCTGATGGGGGGCATTTCAGCCATAGGCTGTGGCAGCAGTGATTGAGATGATTGTCATTACTTGTTAATTGAACAACATTGAACGATTGATATAAATATTGACTTGCGTGTACGTGCCGCTGTGCTGACCTGATAGGTGTGACTGAGTAAATTCATACTAATTTCTCCTCAGATCGGCAACAAATCAAACGGCAGAAAACCCTGTAATAATGTCTTACGAGACAAAATATTGAGGAACAAAATCAGGGTTTGATTTATCTGGAGCCGCACTCCCGTAGAATGTGATTTGAATTGGTTTTCAAGTTGTGTAGTCAGATGAAGGGCCAGGAGGCATTATAATGATGTATAACATATTATATGAAATATTGATACCTCCCACTCACCCAACCTTTCTCGTAAACATGGAGCCTGACCTGGAACAGAGCCAGCTTGACAGGCTTATGAATGAGACTGAGGTTTTGCCTCCAGCCCTCAGCCCACTCACCACATTCCACCTCACGTTAATTACCACTCACACCTGCGGCTCATTATCAACGAGCCACAGGCTGCATGCATATTATTGCGTGATGTTCCCACTGCTATGCTGTAATCACCCTCATTTGTATCCCATTAGTTTTACTTAGGTTTTGTATTGTTTATCTTTGTCCTTGTTTTATGTTAAGTTGTTACCCTTTTGTTATCTCCGCCAAGGAGATTATGCGATCGAGTCGTTTTATTTATTTATTTATTTGTCTGTCTGTGGACAGGATTTCTCAGAAACCACTGGACAGATCTTCATGAAATTTTCACCAGAGATAGATCTTGGTCCAGGGACGACTCCATGAAATTTTGGTGATGATCCGGATCCGGATCAGTCTGTTCTGGGATGGTGTTTAAATGCTGCAAGTTCCCTTCAGACACCACCACCTGAAAATGAAACTTATAAGTTTGTAGAACACCAAATAATGACTTTTTTAGTCAGCTGGCTTCTTTCATCAAAGGTATTAGGCAAAAGTTGTCAAATTCAGGGATTTGTGATTTTAATGTTGGTAAAGAGTGATTCCAGAAACTGGTATTCTATTGGAAGGCTTTTATTTCCTTGGGGCAAAGTTCTTTAGATGAAGAGGGTGATTTTCCAGTGGGCAGGACTTCTGAGGGACAAGAATCAAGCAACATTGTGGTGAATCTGTGCTTTGTGTTCAGAGAGTGAAAGTGTGGATTCTTGCATTCAGATGTGAAATTTGAGCAGCGTAAGGAATACAGAGAGACACACTGATCCATATATGTGGAGGAGTGTCGTTAACCCCATCAGGGAAAACCCACATTCTCCAACAGATGCTCTGCTTCAATCCCAAGCTTTGCTTTTAACTTCTTCAAGCAGAATTTTGTTCTAGCGGTGATGAATTTTACTGCCATTTCATCACTGAATGATGGGATATTTCAATCAGCATAAGCAATTCTTCAGCCATAGTTAGCTTCCAGGTTTCCATGTTTGGCCGAAATGTGAGTGTTGTGCAACATTTTTAGAATCTTAAAATTATGTAGAGCGGAATTCCGTTCACTGACCAAAACTATTTCTCACTCGTTGCTGGAATGTGGCTTTTTCCTTTTCTTTCTGCATCTTCTCCTTTTGCTTCTGAGCAGAGCTGAGTTCCTCTCTTGTTCCTAATAATTTTTATGTATGAATCTCGGATTCACTGACTATAGGGTACCACAGACAAGTATACAGAAAAAAAAATGGAATTAGGCATAGGAATTTGATGCCTTAATCCCATTCACACAGGCAAGTGTTCGAAACAGAACTGGTTTAATTCATAGACTGCAGAACTGAAACCTGCAAACAGGCAACTTTTGGGAACTACTTCAGCGTTTAAGGACAAGTTGGTGAAGACTCTTAAACATAAGCGGTGCAGTGTGGGAATAGGGTTAGGGTATGTTGCCTTTCCCTGCAAAAAATGTTCTTTAGGACTTCTATGGAATTCCATATAATTCTATCGAACATCACTAGAACTCTATAGAACAGTTTAGTAGAACAGCATGTTCTATAGGATTTTCTGAGTGTTCTATAGGAATTTGCGAGAAACCTATAGAGCACCTCTATGGAAAAGAAAGTCCTATAACATTATTGCTGTTCTATAAGACCTTCCTATAGAACACCTCAGTTGAAAAACCTGTTCTATACGACTTTGATGGTCTTTAGGACCTTCTAATAGAACAAAAGCTTAATGGGAAAGACATCTTAAATAAGGGTTAAATAAGAATTAAAATAAATATTATGACTCCTTACAATGCTCTGTCGAAGGGTCAGTTTACCTTATGTATACCCGGTTTCTAGAAGTGAGAGACCGGACTAATGGTATGAAAATGTGCAATATGCAGTGATATCCACCATACTGAAGTAGCAAGTAAATCTTGTCCTTTAAGATGTGCTTATAAGCACATGGGGTACAAAGCACATACCAACTCATTGATTCTCTGATTAGACCATTGATTGACCGATTGATCACACAACTTAGCAGTATTTCAGTTATGGTCTATGAAGACCTCTTTCCATTTCCTCTGCAGCTATTCAAAAATATAAATTCATTCCAATTTGAGGTCTGCTAAGACGTATTCCCACCATCTTTATACATGTACCATGGGCACCTAACAGGATTACTAACATGGCTCACTTGGTTAAAGCACCGTGTTGCGGAGCAAAAGTGTCCAGGTTTGAGCCCTGTCAGAGTAGCACACAATTGGCCATTACAGGGGTGCTGCAGGGGTGCAAATTGGGAATGGTAATACAACATGGTTGCTTTGTTTGTCGCCTTCTAGATTTAGTTGGGATTGAAGATGCCAAATTATGGGAAAAAAAGTTCTACAAGAGCTGTTCTATAGAGATTTTCTATGGAACTGTTTCCTATAGAAATTTTCTTTTGAACTTTTCTCTATAGTCGAGGTACTAAAGTTCTATTAGAATTCTATTGAACTGTCCAATAGGATTCCTATCGCACATTTTTTGCAGGGTAGTAACATAACTGGTCTCTCAAATTAAATGTATGATGCAACTGTAATATATGCTCAATGAATGTTTATCCTCCTCCATTTCTCGATTATAAATGAACTACAGTGCTCCAAAGGTTTTAAATGAGTTAGTAATTCAAGTTCCCTGTACTGATATTTGCTGAAAAAAATAATGAGGCTAATGAAGTGGTGTTTTAAGGAGCAAGGCTCTAAGATTTCTGCTCTCTATTTTGACCAAAGACTTGGAGGTTCAGTTTTGGGGTGGAGGCGTAGGTGATGGAAGTCCAATCATTAATCATGATAGCAGACATCTCGGGCTTCTGTTTGAAGCTTTCCTCAGCCGAGATCATGAAAGAAAAAAAATAAACATCGCTGGGCCCATGCAGGAACCAGTGGGCTCTGGTAAGGACAGGAACCCAGAGACAGGGTTACTTTGTCCTCTCCATTAGGCTCGGACCCAGAGCCTTAGCCTCCTATGGTAGGGTGGGCGTGTGGGGTAGAGAGGGGTTAGGGTAAGGGGTGGGGGGGGGGGGGGCTACTGATGCCTGCACAAGCCTCTCAGATACCCCAGCGAAATTCACTATACACTGTACTATACTATATATACGTAATGGGGTAATTTCATCCTTCAAATCAGGACATGTCCAGCTGCTGGAGAATTCTCCTCATGAACACAATTTATCCAAAGCAATTTTGTGTGTCAATAAAAAAACACACAAAAAAACAGACTGTGGCTCTGGAGCTGTGTGTGGGTGGGCAGCCATTCCCAATCAGGAAACAAGGTGGTTAAAACCAGACTGGCCTCTTTTTCACTTTTTCCTGCAAACTGTCAGCTTAAGTGCTATTCTTTCCTTTTTCCACTGCAAACACAGATTCTGTTAGATCTTAGCAATCCTCATTGTAAGTCTTCTGAGAGGCCAACACAGGTAGCCAACACAGTATGGTCATTTATGAAGTGAAAGGGTCTGTTATTTTAATGGGTCAACATAAAGTCATTTTAACACAGAAGTTATGCGTGACATCAGCACTTCCCCTACGGCACCCTAGAGAACAGGAGTGAATGAGAAAATCATATGCCGACTGCTGTATTTTATATCCATTCTGAGGTGGAACCCTTCAACATACATGAGCACACTTTGGGAATGTTAAACTGAAATGAGACTAAGCCAGTGTAGTTCAAAAGGTTCATTTAATGATTAATCACCCATCACAAAGTGATTTCTTGTGTTTGTTAAATGAACACCATGGTCACACTTGTTGTTTGCAATTGTACTCTGACCAGTATTTTCCACAGTTCGAGCTTTGGCAAGAAGAATTCCATGTGAGCCTTCCAATCAACTGTTCCTTCCCAATCCCTGACACATCTGGTGACAGGGCTTTGAATATTGTATCCAAGCTGTTGGAATAGAATATTTAGCTTGTGAGACTATACCAAATCTATGAAAACATCTGCCAATTAGCTGCCTGAAAACAATGCAAGGATTTGATTATTGGTCTTTGCCATTAAGAAAACTGCAATTAGAGTGATTTCCACTAAAATTGTTTCGACATTTACTTAAACTCTCTTTCCTCAGAGGGCTTAGACATATAGCGTGGAGGAATTAAATGGGTCAAAAAACATACATAGGAAAGTTACAGTTACTATGAATTGTGAACAAGGTTTCAGGTTCACCTGGACGAGACAGCCCTGGGGTTGTGCAGTATTCATAAACATGCACAAAGATAACTTGTGCATAGATACTCACAAACAAGCACATGGAGGCACACAACCCTCTGCAGCATAAGCACTGTAATGGTTTTTCATTCCTCTGGATTTTTCAGCCAGAGCTTGCGGGATCAGCTCGCAGCTGGTAGTCCTGAATTTGATAAATGATCCAGCCTGTGCATAATTATGGGTGATGAGTAGCATGTGAGTCTTGTAAAGAAAGACAGTGCCCACCTTTTAAATGGCCGGCAAACATTCACCACAGAATGCTGAACTCATTCAACAGAATTTTTTTCCCAAATGGTGGTTAAACATGTGTGCCAAACCACTTTGAGGGATATGGAAATCTGTTTCACATAGAGCCGCTATTGAGTTAGTGCATCTCATTTGCCTAATCATGAAACACACAGTCATGAAAGAAAAAACCAGCAGTACACAGCTATACAGTAGCAGCTTATTTATCTCTTAATTGTCCCAGGACTTACTGCTGACACTAACATACTGAATATGTTAGCATGAAGATAATTTAGATATTATGGATCACTGGCAATACTTCAACACACGATTGCTTTTATTGGTAATTATTAGACTATATAAACTGTCATTGTGTCACTAAAATGTATTTGTATTGGTGGACTTACATTACACTTGACATACAAAGAACATTTTCCCTGATCTGAATTTTAGCCACAACCTTCAAAGCACAGCACCGCAAAATAAAAACTTGACTTTTCACATTTGTTTTAATTGTTTGTTAGGGTACCAAAAATGTATAAATATATACAAAAACATAGAAGACATTCATAAAAAGCATAAATATATTATCTACTGAAAAGTATGATGCAGATTTGAATTTACTTTGTGACATGGTATAAACAGCATTTGGAAAAATAAAGGCATATGATTAATTTACATCCATATGAAGCTATTTATGTCGACTCGCAGAAGAACCTGCAAGTGTAATACTGAAAGGCATCCAATCCAAGTTTAAAAAAAAAAAAATCTGGGCAAAGAATGCAAGAATTCTGATACCAAAATATATCCAGTGTGTAAAGTATATAAATATCTTTCAGCATACACCATGGGTATATAGCGAGATATTGCTTTAGATCAGAAAAATCCTGGTCATAAATCAAAAATGTTGAAAAAGCATAAAATTCATACTGGCCTACATAAGTCTTATATAGTCTGATCGTGGGAAGCACCACATAGGGGTATCATTTCAAGAAACCCTCGTCAGGGCCATGACTGAATCATTTCTTGCTCAAACATTCATAGTTCATACAGGGATTTTATTTACAAATCTTGGGCCACTAGCCCTATGATATGCGAGACAGTTGAGAACTTTCCAGAGCCCATTTAATTACAATCAATATAATTTGAGTCGATATCTCTTCCATGCTTCAGCAGTGTAGAGTCTATATCTCCCTGTCCATCTTTGTCTGTTTGGTCATAATTCCTCACTTTCCTTCTGTTGCGAGATGTAAAGTAAACTCAATTCGCGAGTCAAGCCCTCAATGGGCAGCACAGGACAGTCAGATTTCTTTTTTGCAATAATGTGCTCAACACAAGATAGAAAGTGGGATGTGCAGGTCCAGGCACCAAACAATCTGTATGTGGTTCTGCTTTATTTGCTCCGCCTCCATCAAAGTACACGGACATATGTGGCTTTGGAGTCCAGGCCCATATGATTCTTAGCCATACACTTATAAGTTCCGGAATTCAAACTGGTGGGATTCTGAATTACAAGTGTTCCCTGGGGGTGGAGTAACTCAGTGCCAGCGGGCCAACCCTTATTGGCTGAGGACAGTACAGAGCGGTCTGGAAGCTCCCATGAAATAACAGGTTTGGGGATGCCAATAGCCATGCAAGGAAGCTGCATAGGCACTCCTGCCACTGTCCGCAGGTTTGAAGGCGGGCCATTGGTGATGCGAGGAGGGAAGGCAATGACAATGACAGGGACAGTGAGAGTAGCCTCTCCCATATCATTCTTTGCCTTGCATAAATAGTTTCCACGGTCATGAAGGGTCGCCTCCCGAATTACAAGGGTCCCATTGTCAAAGAGCTGAAAGCGACCGGTTGACTGCAGTCGAGACAAGACTAGACCCCCTGGGATGGTCCAGTAAATATTTGGTCGTGGGCTGCCATCGGTGAGGCAGTGGAGAAACAAGGATTCCCCCGAGACACCACGGATGATTCCTCGAGGACGAGTCACTATGTATGGTTTCTGTCCCACCTCCAAGATCACCAGCTTCTCTATGTAGCCCATCTTGTTCTTGGCAGAGCAGCGATATTTACCTGTGTCCTCCTTGCTGGGGTTGTAAATCACTAAGCTGCCATCATTGGCCAAGTGATAGCGGTGCGTGCGTGCATCATTTGTGAAGCGTGTTCCATTAGGCAACAGCCAGCTGATCTCTGGTATTGGATGCCCATCGGCTGAGCAGTTGAGCATAGTGGTCTTCCCCAAGCGTGTAATCACTCTCTCATTGAACGGGTTCTTGAAGATTGGCCTCCTTAATGTGGTCATGACCTCCAGCTGGACCACCATAACTGCTTCCCCGCCATCGTTCCTCGCCATGCAGATAAATTCGGCCGTATCTGTAGGGCGAACATTCCGGATCTCCAGAGTTCCATTAGGATGGATGTTGATCCGGCTCCCGTAATATGGGGCAGGAAGGAAGATGTTGTCGGGCATGATCCATGTAATTTGAGGGGGTGGACTGCCCTGTGCTTTGCAGTCAATCAGCTTCCTGGAGTACTTAGTAGCTGTGTCTTTGACTACAGTTCTATTTTGGTGGTAGCCATTTATGATAGGGGGGTTTCCATCAATATCCAGCTTGTAAACTTTCCTGTCATCCCCAGCAGCATTGCGAGCAACGCACACGTACTCCCCTGCATCGACTTGCTTCACATCCCGGATATCTAATGATCCATTCACGTGCATCAGGTAGCGTTCGTTGGAAGCCGCAATCATGTCATTCGAGGGCAACATCCAGAGGATCTTTGGTTTTGGCTCACCCACAGCCTCACAGTCAAAACGCACATTCCCACCCGGTTTCACTCTGGTGTAGGTGCGGCTGGGTGGCCTGATGCGTGGAGCTGCAGTCAACACGCTGATGTGCACATGCATTTCATCTTTTCCCAATGTGTTCTCAGCATAGCATGTATAGTCGCCCTCCTCTGTCATCCCTATCTTGTTGAAGTAGAGCGTTCCATTGTTGAACAAGATGTAGCGTCGTGTTCGCCCCCTGCTGTCATCTGACTGCATTGCACTGTTCAACACTGTGCCATCTGGTAAGCCCCAGGAGATCTCTGGCTCTGGTGTCCCCGAGGCCTTGCAGTCCACCTTCAGGTCATTGCCAAAGGGCACCTGTTTCTTACCCAAAGGTTTAGACATGATCTTGGCTGGCTTCATGGAAACGGAGACTTCCATAAGTTGTAGGTCATCTCCCATAATGTTACGTGCAATGCAGAGGTAATCGCCATCATCCTTCTCACTCACAGAGTCAATGATCAGGGTTCCATTTTCCAGGACATGGATGCGACTGCCCATCCTGATTAGAGACAGAGAGAAACAGAGTCAGCATTAGTTTGTTGAAAATGAGGTCAATTTTTTAGAACAAACTTAGATCAGGATAGGTTGAGAACCAGATGAAGTGATTTGGACTAAATTGGATAAGAAATTCTTTGAACGGTGATTTTTTGGTAAGGACACACCCATGAGCAATTTTGGGCATTATTTTCCATTAGGATATGGTAGATTAAGGAATACTGACTTTGCCTATGATAGCTTGTCTGAAGTTTGAAAGAGGCAAATGAAGGAAAAAACGAGTATATTTCATTGTACCTTGATTGTGCAGCTGACAAGCAATTAGAATAGAGTCTATATGTCGTATTGATAGCCAGCCAGCCACCTTGAGCTGTGGTTGTGCCAAACCCTGACCCTTTTCTACACTTACTGATTCGCATTGCAGAGGTCTAAGTTATGGACTGAGCTACAATGTTGTTTTGACTATATGTTTTGGCAATTGATGGCAACACGGTAGTGCAATGGGAAGCCCTGCTGCCTCACAGCAAGAAGGTCTTGTCTTTGAATCTGGCCTTGGACCTTTTTCTGTCGAGTTTGCATGGTCTTGTTGTATTTGTGTAGGTTTCCTGCAACAGTTTAAAGTGCATGCCAGGCTAACTGTGAATTGCCCATAGGTTGGTGCATATGAGTGCATGGTGTGTGAGTCCTGCAATGGATTGGCGGACTGTCCAGGGTGTGTCCCTGCTTTTTGCCCATTGTATGTTAGGACAGACTCCAGACCCTTACCGTGCCCTGGAATAAGGATGGTTTATGTAGTTTACATCTATTTGCCACGAGCATTACGCACCAACTTTTCCAACGTTTCCAAATGCCCCCAGTTTTAATTAATACCAGAGCCAACCCTATTATAATAACACACTCAGGTTTTTGTGTAATCTGCTACTTTCCAAAAGCCAGTTTCTGCTATTTTAATAAAATGTACATGTAATAATCAGGATGGTTGATAATCTTCCCAAAAAATAAAAGTCTATTTTTCTGCATTGAGATTTAGAGTATTCCACGGATATAGCCAATGTGGGAAGAGAAAGTTGACTTAAGACCACAATGAATTCAAATGCAATGAAATAAAGTAAATTTTATGGTTTTAAGAGCTAATTATAAAAATGTTAGAATGATTGCATTTGGTTCATGATACCACAATGTTAAGAAAAAGTCTTTTTTGAGAATTCTTGTTTTTTGATTACTGTACAGGCTTCATTGAAAGACCATTAAGATAACTGCTTAGTGGAATATTATGTCCATATTCTACATGCAAGTAATATAGTGGTCTTCTTTTGTTTGTCTAACATGAGCTCAGACTGCACTCACAATTTTAGAAATCATGACAAAATAATTCTGCTTTAAAAGCTATTTTCACATATTCTAAGCCAATGTATCATTCAGTTACATAAACAATGGAACTGTAAGCACAACAAAATTAGTGGAAAATCAAGACTAACATTTCTGTATTTGATTAAATTTCATCCATCATAGGCTCAGGCCTCACTTTTGTTTACAGTATATCCTAACATCTTCATATGCATTGCAGTCTGTAAGTATTTGGACAGTAATACTAGATGAAAGTCAATTAGGAACTATGGCCCCCTTTATTCTGCATTATGTCACTACCCACATATGCACGCATGTCAAAATTCATACAAACCTGGAAAAATACATGTGGTTTGTGAAAACCTAAAACACATTGTAAACACAATGACCATGCAATAGCTCGCCACAAAACCCAAGTGAATTCATGGCCACTGGAAAGATTTCCAAGGATCTGATTTCATCCTAGCATACACTGGAGAATGAGATCAATTTTAGACTAAATACATTTCAAACCAATGCACAGTGATGTTTTCCAATGACAAATCAATAAATCCCAGTATTTTAAAGGGGAGTTAACCAGACAATCATGTTATTAAAAATACTGTTATTCTGTGGACAACAATAACTTATTGCCAGTTTGTGTGTGCAGAGCTCTCTGCAGCAGCATTTACAGATAGTCATGCTGTCTCTGCTAATACACATCCAGTTGCTTCTTCTTTTAACTCCACTGGTTACTGATATGGTAACTCGGAGGAGGATTTTGAGGCCCTTGTACAAACACACAAAAGTGTGCTGTAAGACATGTTGGCTCCACTGAGTGAGCTATCTCCCTCCTTGAACGAAGTTATGACCAATTCTGCATGTAATAGCTTGTAAAGTGGCAGACCACAGCTTATAATACCAGGAAGGTCCACATTTGGTCCAACTTTCTGTTGTAATTCACCTCAGCTGAAACCACTGGAAAATCTGGCAGTGGCTAACTTGGCATCATCGTAGCTAAAATCACTTTAACTCAGAATGTACAAAGTAACAACTCTCATGGCCAATCACATTATGCAACAAGATATAGTAAAATTTTCAGTTTTGCCCAGAGGAGGCTTTAGACTCCACCACACATAACGCCTATGTAGTCATTTAAATTCAGGATGATTTTGGTATAAATTGTGATAATATACTCTACTTTGATTCACTGTAATGCCATGAAACATCTCTTACGTGGAGCTAATTCAGACAAATACGGCTAAAGCTCCATCAAGTGTCCAGCTCCACTGAGAAGCAGCATATTGGAGTTCTTCTACATGACCATAATATGGGGTAATCTTATTGTTGGTTGTGGTTGATGCTACGTTCTAATGCCTGTATTTTTACTTAGACAATGAACTAACTAAAAAAAAATCTAATCTGGTAGTTTCAATTAATTTCAGTTTGTAAAGTGGTTGGAGTATTATTTTTTGATATAGCACAAATAGTCATAAAATCCACAAATTATTATGATGGTTTTTTTGCAAACATAAGCCTGCTAGCCGTATATTAACCGCACATAACACAGGGAACTAAAATGTGTGAACTGAGTCAAATGGATACTTTCTATAAAGATCTTTCAATATGGATAAACATGCCTTCGAAGTAACAGTCTGTATTCACACCTCAACGATAAGACTAATGTACAACAGTACAGTGCACAGGAAAAACAATAAAAAGTGTGCCTCTGTCCATTACATTTGTATTTTGTATATGGAATTAATCAGAATAACATATTTAGCCAAAATATGTACAAATATGCACAATATTTTAGAGGAGAATAAATTTAGCTACGTGCAAAAAAAGTAAATATTGGATAATGTTGTCAACTGGTTCCACAAAACTGAGGAAAGGACATTCTTAATAATGCAATTAATTAAATTGGCCCAAAATTCTACTATTCAATTCAAAGTTACTTGAAACAGTTGTGTGGAAATGCCATAACATTTTTTTTAAATAAATCTAGCACTCAATTATTTTGGCTGTATTCATGTGGCTATCAGGCTGTTCCAAACGTGGACTTTAGTGAAAATATGCTGAGGGAATGCTGTTCTGCTGATCCATACTACTGCTGTAAGCAGCAGGTGTGACTGCATTTTACCTGTGCCATCGGTCGACAAGTGCCTTGGAAGGGAGCCTCCAGAAGATCCTGGGTGCTGGCTCCCCCACAGCTGCACAGTTCAGCAAGAGTCGGTCCCCATAATTCAGCTCTGTGCTGCGCCGCGACACCTCCAAAATCTGGGGCATGGTGTCTGTCTGCTCCACAGTTATACTAACCACCCGTCTTTCTGACCCCGTGGAGCTGGTGGCGATGCATTCATACTTTCCACTGTCAGAGACTGTCAATCCTCTGATGAGCAGTGTGCCATTGGCGAAAACAGATACTTTGTGACCCTGGCTATTTTTGGGTCTGACTGTAGTTCCATCAGCGATCACCCAGTGTACAGTTGGCTCTGGGTTACCTTCAGCTGTACAAGGGAGCATCAGGTTCTCTCCACTTTCACTCTTGACCTGTTGACGTTTTTCCTCCTTGATCCCAGGGGGTGCAGCCACAACCTGCAGCCGTACAGTGGCAGTGTCTGCTCCTGCGGGGTTACTAGCAATGCACTTGTAGTGTCCTCTATCAAACACTGTCACCCGCTGGATGACCAGAGTTCCGTCAGGGGTCACGCTCACCCGCCCATGATCTGTGTTGTAGCCTCTCACTTGAGTACGGTTGGCCAGGATCCAGGAGACGAGTGGCATTGGCCTACCATCACTCTTGCACCTAATCTCCACCGTGTCCCCAGTATGGGATTTTATGTCCCTCATCTTGGGCTCCAAGATTCGGGATGGGTAGGACACCACTGACAATGTGACCAGTAGCTTTTCTGAGCCATGTTCATTCTCTGCTTGGCAAAGATATTGCCCACGGTCTTTGATGTTAGCATTCTGGATCAAAAGCGTGCCATTCTTGAATATCTCAAATTTTCCCATCTTACCGCTTATGGTTAAAGTGACCCCTTTGATACAAAAGAAAAGAAAGAGATATGTAAATATAGATTACAGTCATGATGTAAATATACTGACACTCTCTTTTTAAATAATAGGATAATGAACAAGAACAGCACAATGGGGTCTATTCTCCCATTAGCGCGTAAGTCTTTTTTTACGCGCTTCGAGTTAAGCGCTTTTGAGTTACGTGTATTCTCCCCTACTCGCTTCGATCACGCCCACAGCGCTTAACTTCAGAATGTAGGCGGCCTTATGAAAGAGGTGTGACTGATCAAAAAGAGAGGCAGACTCTGTACAAAGCTCATTGATTATGGCTATCAGAAAAACATGGAAAAAGGATTTTCTGATTAACCATGAAAACGCATTTGTGGTCCATGGAAAACGCAATCCAGACTTTAAATTTGAAAATCCTCGGCCTGCTGATAAAACCTCGTATCTCCAAACTGATAAGAAACGAAAACTCGTATGTCCACTAGGCTATTCTTACATGCAAAATTAAACATTTTTATTTCAAACTATATTTATCCCTTTATTTTACTATAATAATAATTATTGTTTTATTTTAGATTTATTTTTTATTTTCCTGTGAAGTTTGTCATTGTGAAGATACGAGGTGTTATATGCCGCTGTAATAGTAGGCCGTACCAATTACAAGACGTAATTCATACATCTCTTTATTTATCCCCCGCAGCGCGATTAGCGCGAAGCGGGGGATATACAGTGCCCGGCCAAAAAAAAGTCGCTCACTCAAATATTTAGTTGGAACCCCTGTGGCAGTGCATATTCGTCTCGTCATTGTTTTGACAACTATATGCAATGCCAGAACATTTATCTTCCATCAGAAATGCCATAATTTTTGGCCGAGATCTTATCCTCTCGACATAATGGTTGAACCACTCGGTGGTCTTTCTTGAGCACATCCCAGTAACTTTTAATATGTTTAATGTCAGGACTTTGTGGTGGCAAATTTGTTTGTGAAAATGATTCCTCATTCTTGTTTTTGTCATTCATGGTTTTCTTTGCAAAATACAAGCCAGTAACTTGCCCGTTCTGAAATAATGTAACATCTTTTCCACCATCAAGGGATGTGTCTTCCGACATGATTTTTTAAGAAATGAGGAGCAACACGCTTCATCAGTCAGGGTTAAAATGATTAAGTCCAGCTGAAACATATTAATAACCGCAATAATGATCCAATTATAGAATTTGTTCATTAGTTTCCAAACGGTGACTTTTTTTTTGGCCGGGCAGTGTAGCATTGGGCTCCGTCCGTACGGACACATAAAATTGCGGCGGCGGGGAATATGTTAGTGACAAACACTTGTTATTTCTTACTCTTGCCACCATGGCATTAAAGCTATGCATACAAACAAATTGCCGCGATAATGAAATAATTAATAAAGAATTTAGCGCTTCTCAATCAGCGCAATCAGATCATTGAAAATGTGCCCCTCCTACACCAGCCTGTTTGTTCCGTGGAAGACAGGGAAGAAGACAAAGGGAACATTCTAGTCACACAAAGACAATCAAAGACAGTTTAGGCCTATATGATCTCATTTAGAAATTGCGCACTTGAAAACTACTCTGATGTCAGGTTTGCAACTAAAGGACATGGAAACGCTTTAACAAGGATTCTTACCCCGCACGCGGTCATCTCCCCGCCCCGAAACCGCCTCAGTAATGACGGAATTCTATATCCATTGCCTATCATCCTATTTGATTTGAGCGACACATTCACTTGAACTTGTGCCTAATACTTTATTATAATCAATTATCCCATAATGATTCTTCCCATGTCGGCTATTCTTTAAAGGCTAAAATTGATTAACAAATGGATAGTGCTTTGGTATTTGCCAGGGTAGGGCTCAATCTAGAGTAGCCTATATTTAGTATCTTAAGTCACACATTAAATTACACAGTATTACCAATGGCAAAAAATTACTAGGACTCGAGTTAGTTAATACAGATATCCTCAATTAGAAAATCAATCCCCTCACTCGTGAGAATATCACAACTTTTTAGATTATCACGAACATACAGGGCAGTCGCATTTGTTCATAGAATATGGAAGACAATGATGGCGACGTCGAGCCAAAGCCGAAAACCAAATTTCACAGATGTTGGTGTTGTATGGCAAGCGAGCACTGAAGGCTGATCCGAGGAATTAAGCTGCGAATCGTTCTGGATGTGGCGTCGGTGGGGAGATGTAAGCGCAGTATCCCCGATTTAAATCATAAATGGAGACATCTGCGGGGCGCTGTAAAAGCCAGGTTCTCTGCACACCGGAGAAGTGTACACGCAACAGGTGGTGGGCAACCATCATCCCCTGTGCATTTCACTGCACGTGAGGAAAGGAGGAATGCACTCTTTCTGCAGTGGAAGAGCATGGAGAAGAACTTGAAGCGCCAACGAACTGCCTCAGACACCTTGACACAGACGCCTGTGATGTGAAGGACATCACCAGCCACTCTCTGAAACGACCCAGATGTGAGGAGCGACAGCGCAGTTCTGACGTTGATGACCACGGATATTTTTTGTGGATAATTGCTGCGGCTGGATAGCTGTTCATCCAGAAGTCGGCAAAGATAAATGATTGCTTCATGCACGGTCCAGATGAAAGCGCTGGATGCACTCGATGTTTGTTAATCCCAGGATGTCCAAACGAAGCCGATATATGCGTGTTCGTCTTCGAGCTCGGCGCGCTCCTCTACTCTTTCCCAATCACGCAAGAGTGCAAGCAAATGTAGGACTGGCATTTTAGCTTTAGATTTTGAGGGCATGGTAGAATGATGGTCTTATGTTTACTCGAATTAATTAATTGTTTTGCGTCTGTAATTTAACTGTTTGGAGAAGAGGCTGATGCGTAATATCATGTGATGATTTCGTTTGATAAATTATCATGGCTTTGAGAAATGTAGTTTAGAAATAAGGAAGAACAATCGAATATTAAATGTCTCAACCTTTACCATGTTAGATAAAATGAAAGTAACGTTAAAATTCGGCCTATAACCGACATCAAACGCAATATTCAATTTCGCCTAATGTTGGCGCTTGACCTTAATACAGCCCTCAAAAGCGCTTAACAGAAAAAGCGCGTAAGCCAGGGGGAGAATACGCGTAAGTGTTATTTGCATGAGAAACGCCCAGAAACGCCCCGATTTTGGCCTTGCTCCGCCCCAAGCGCGTAAGTGCCTTCAAGGCGCGTAATGAAGTCGAGGGGAGAATACGCATAGGCTGAAAAGCGCGTAGCTACGCGCTTTTTTCGACTTAAGCGCATGGGAGAATAGACCCCAATGTGAATACCCTGTATGAAGTTCATCAAGTGATATTGTAATTTAAATCATGCAAAACATAAGTATCAACACTGTAGAAAAGAATGGTATATTTTCCAAAGGTAATAATATTTCATTCATAGTTCTAGATAAGTCAAATTCTTTTCCAATTCTTGACAACATTTTTCCTGCAATAAACATGAATTACATTTTTAAGAGAACATAATTGGAAAATGATGCATTACAATGATGGATTTTGAACCAAGAATATTTAACGACAATGTCACAGAGTATCATTCAATAGATTGCATTATTACCTGTCCCAGAGGAGAAGCGCTTCCAGTTGATTGTGGGTTTAGGATTACCCACAGCCTCACATGGCAGGAAGGCATCTGAGTTTGACAAGACAGTAAAGCTTGCTGCTTTACCCCCAATGATCCTAGGCTTGGATGTTATGACCTTCGAGGATGGCTCAAGTTCTTTCACCCTCAAAGTGGCTGTCTGATGGCCATACTTGTTCGTTACTGCATTGTCCACAGTACTCCTGTAAGGAGCAGAAGAAGTGGTGTACCTCTGTTCTGCAGGTGGAGTAGTGAGGGAATCTAATTTAATGGTCTGTGTCCTAACAGTAACATTAGGCTTATCCAAACGCTGACCAGATTCAGAGGGTTTTGTTCTAATTCTGGATTGAGATGTGGGTCTAGGATGTGGCGTGTTGCTTCCAATTCTGGACTCAGACTTGTCGTGAAAATGAGAAAATGCGGTGGGGCGCACCTTTCTTTCAGAGGGTGTTGTAGGTTTAGTTGCCCTCCCTGGTGGGAGCCTGTTGCTCATCTCTATCATTATGGCATTTGTTGCACTATCAGTACTCCTGGCTGTGGTAGTAGCTGTGGTAGTGTGTGGTAGTGACGTAGTATAAGATCTTGATGTGGTCACAGGTGTTGGTTTTTGGTAAATAGCTGTTGGTTTTGTGGTGGTTGTTCTGAGCCTGGCAGTTGTTATGCGCGCTCTTGGATTGCTAGTAGTGATAAACTTTTCTGGGCCACTCCAGCTATGCTTTTCAGAGTCTTTACTGGCATCATTTGAAGTCCTATAGACAGAAATTGTCGATTTTGTGGTGAATGTCACCAATAATTCTGGGACCAGTGTTGTGGAGGAAGTGTTTGTAAAAATAGGTGAAATAGTCTGAGAGGGTGATGTTGTCAAAGATCCAGTCATCACAGTTCTTTTAGCGTTGGGGGTGGTAGTAATTTTTTTGCCAGGTCTTCTGCGCCTAATACCTATCCTCCGTTGTCCACCACTTGGCCTCCGATGGACCCCAGGCCTCTTCAGAAGTTCGGTAGCAGAACTTTCTGATCCAGATGAACCGTCAAAGCTCTTTTCTATGGTTGGACTGGCTGTTGGTGGAGATTCAAGGGTTTGAACAGAAGGTGAACTTTTCGTAGCAGTGGAATACTTTAATGTAATGCCAGGAGCCATTGTAGGAGCAGTTTGCGAGGATTTTCCATGTTTATCAGTCGGGAGAGGTATGGCAGAGGATGTAAAGGACGACCCTGAAAAGTCCTCAGATGATGTTTCTGAAGACTGAACAGTAGACGTTTTTCCAAATGATGGCTTTTGGGAAGTTACCGGTGGATCCAAATAACTTGTAATGGGCAGGAAGGTTGTAGTTTTTACTGACGCAGTGGTGGGTGTGGTCTCAATGGTTGTCATGGTTTCTGTTGTAGTTGTTAGCTTCACAGGCTTACGCAATCTGCTGAGGAGGTCTTTTTGATCTGGTTTTTTCCCAAACAGTTTTTCCCAGGGAATTTTACCTTGAATAACTTTAGAGGGCTTTGTGGTGGGCTTGACAGTGGAGCTTAGTTTGTATTGTGCTGTGTTCCTCTCCAGCCCCTGAGGATCCTGGGTTGTCTCAAACATTGGAGCATCTGCAGAGGTCATAAAACTATTAAATTCCTCCAATCTAAAATGTGAGAGAGTGGAGGGTGGGCGTGTGGTGGATATTACCTTCTGAAAATAAGTTTTTGTCACAGGTGGTAAAGTGGTTGAACTCGCAAGTGGATTTTCCAGACCTACCAAGGTTGGCTTCTCTGTTTCATCCAGGGAGGAGCTGTGAACATTAGGTTTAATCTTTGATCCAGAGTGGTCGACTAGTGATGCTTTTGCCTCAGAACTGGCACTGTAATCCTTTTTCTCAACATCTGAGTTGTCTGTGGTGAGTTCGTTTGTATATGGGATGGTGACATTTTCTGTATTATCTTTATTTTTGGGCTTCACTGTTGTCTTCTTTAGTCTGTTCAGGTAGGCATGGATGTCATTGATTCTGCTAGGCTTAAAGACCCTCCTCCTGTCCGGAAAATTACGCCTCCTACCTGAGCGGGGTTTATTTGAGGGGATGATGTGGATCTGCTGATGGGAGATTATAGTGGAACCAGCAGGAAGTCGGGGTGATTTGATCTTTTGCGTAGTGTGGAATGTGATCTCATCCTGCTCACTCTCAGTAGTTGTGACTGCAGTGAATGTGGTCTGGCCATCTGGGTCAGTGGATGTGTGGAGCACTGGTTTAACCCTTGTGCCTGGGCTGTCCATCACAGTCACATTTGGGTACTCTATCATGAGTGGGGGAGTCACATCTGTGACAGTCTCCAGATTATCACCCGAAATCCTCACCAGCATCTCTCTGGCTGTGTCAGTCACTTTGAGTCTCACAGTTACTGGAAGATTCAGAGGTCTGTTTGTGCTTCTTTCGAGAGCATAAAGATCATTAGAGCTTGGTGTTACAGTGTGATAATCTGACTTTTTGAATGGCGTAACTGCATTACTTTCAGCTGCCCAGCGGTTAGTAGTGAAATGGGGAGCAGTAGACACCATTGGTTGTTCAGTTGTTTCAGACTCAAAACTAGTATTTTCCTCAGCTTTGATTGTGCTTGTGATAACAGTACTTGGAATGATGATGAGCTGTTCTTTGATCAGGCTTTCTCCTGAACCCACATCTTCATCCCCAGAGGTTCCTGTAACTCCTTTTTCAGAAGAGTCTGTGTTTTCAGTCTCACTCTCTTCATTGTTTTTTTCCTCATCCTGTGATGTCTTACCCTTTTGTGCCCTTCTCATGTACTCTGCCCATCTTTGAGGGTCAACTTTCTTGGATGCGTTGCTTAAGACCCTCCTTGCCCCCCACTTGCGCCTTCTGGTGGAAGGGCCTCGCCTGCCATGAGTGATGTCACCAGAGGTCCTCCTATGAGAGGAGGGCCTGTGTCTGGGGTATGGCTTGTCTGAGGTTATAGTCCTAGACTCTTGACGCGATTTCTGGGAGGGGTCAGAAGAAGGTAACTTATTTTGAGAACTTTCATTTTCCTCAGCATTGGATTCAAGCTCACTGCCTGAACCCTCACCTTCCAAATCTGCATCACTATTTTTCTTAGTTCCCAAAATGGTAACCTGAGAGGCTACCACATCCACTCCCAAATAATTACCCGCCAGACACCTATAAAAGCCACGGTCCCTTTCACTAAGCTCTTGTATTCCCAGAGTTCCATTTTTATATATTTTCTTGTTTCCGTTAGACTTATCTAACACTGTGTGGTCAGGTAAGATCCAGTGAATTGCTGCTTTAGGGTTGCCAGATGACTCACAGTCCAGGAACAATTTGTCAGAAAAAGAGAGTGACAGCTGCACGCCATTCACGTCCTCTTCCTCTACATCAGGTGAAAAAACAGTGATCCGGAAAATCAACACATCTGCGTCAAGGTAGTTTGTAGCAATGCAGCGGTAGAGCCCTGAGTCAGTGGTGTCTGCTGCCCTCAGAGTCAGCCTTCCCGAGTCTGTTATAACAATCCTTCGATCTTCACTACTATACGGGGCGCGAACTTTGCTGCCGTCAGGTAAGATCCATTCTATGGAAGGCTTTGGGTCCCCTCGAGTCTGACAGTTCAACTCAGCTACCCCACCTGTCAGAACAGAGTGCTCAGTTTTGGTAAGATTATCCCTTTTGATCATTGTCCAGCTGTATCGGTCTCTCTTCTGCGCTTTGTTCTCCATGCGCAGCTGAACAGTGGATGTATACTTTATGTGTAAAGTAGAAAAGGTGGTAGTGGTTCGGTCAAGCTGCAAAGTGACCTCTCCTTGCATTAGCCAAGCTGGGCTAGCTTTGATCTCTGCATCTATGGCAGTGAACAACTCATCCTCATTCTGCCCTGGCCTTCTTTGCTGGTATCTGTATATCATGTCTGGTGTTTTAGCAAGCAGCAGTCCTCTTTCTAGATGCATGGGTGAGTCACTATAGGTAGCTAATATTCTCCACAGCTTCTGAATGTGCTCATAGTCAATATTACAAATAACAGATGTGGCAACAGTTACGCTCAGCGTCATGGTGTCTTCTTCATGTAAAACAGTTAGATTATCCATCCTCGAAGGCCTTTGTACAGTGCAGACCACACTAGCGTCATTATGAAACTGGTCAGTCACGTTCATCTCCAGGGATCCAATGGGTGCAAGAAAATCACGGGAGGACACAGGAGAGTATTCACCCTCATCAACAGTGATGTTCTTACGCTTTAGGTGAGGGGAAATCCAAGGCTTAGCACAGGCCAGGGCGGCATGTGATACCTGAGTCAGAATCTTGCCGCTGGAAGCTCCAGGAAATTCACACATTGGACATAGCTGACCCCTGGCATATTTTCTGTCCCGCTTGCATTTCAGTATTCCTGGATGAGAAGAGAAAAACAATTATGATGAATATTCAGCCAGCAATCATTGGAAAATATACAATGATATCAATCTGTTTTTGTGTATTTTTCTTGCTTAATAAGACCAAAACAGCAGGAGGGAAATCACAAAAACTGCTCTTTCCAGCTCCTTGTAAGAACCTTGGTGATTTATCTCTTATTCAAGGAAAACTCACTCGTATATCAGCTGCCTGCTAAATACCTGACAGTACCATGCGAGGTCAGAAAAAGAAACCTTTTCTCTGAGAAAGAAGCAATTTTTCTCTTTCCCAAAAAACATTATCTCCATCAGGAATATCCCAATAGAAGCCCTATGTTTTACAACACGCTGCCTTTTGATATAAAAACAAGCTTATACTTTACCTGCATTCCTTTGTGCCCATTCCACAAACCACTCCATACGGCAGTCACATGACCAGGGGTTGCCATGAAGATATAGATTCTCCAGTTGGGTGCAGTGGGAGAAGATGTTGACAGGCAGGCTACTCAGGGCATTCTCAGACAGGTATATGTTCTTAATTGAGGACACCTTGAAAATCTGACTGTAGCGCAAGGTGACAAAGGTATCAGGATGCAGCTGCTGAAGTAGATTCCCCTCCAGGTGTACCAACTGAAGTGCAGTCAGACCATAGAAAGCCTCAGGATTGATGAACTCGATGCGGTTGTGGTCCATGTGTAACCGAATCAGACCCCTCAAACCCCGAAGAGTATCCTTGTTGATCTCTTTGACTTTGTTGTAGCTCATTTTCAAAACCTGAATCAAAATAGAAAAAGGTTTCATGTGCGCAGATGTGCAGCAAGTGTGCAAAAAGTCAGTGCAACATGCTGCTATCCAGATGACATTGTTGGAAGCAGCTGTTTTACTATGGAGCATGTGCAATAACTGAGCAAAAACAACTAGCAGTTCAAAGAGTTTTTATTACCCCTCAGCCGACGAAAGTCTGTCCGTCCGTCCGTCCGTCTGTCCATTAACTTCTCGTTTTCGGACGATAGCTGAAATACTCCTTGGCTAAATGTTCTCATCTTTTTGTGGTACGTTGGGGGTGGTTAAAGGAAGCTCCCTATCAATTTGTGTCCCACTCCGATCATCAATATGGCCGCCATGGCAGCCATCTTCATTTTTGTTTCCGGAGAATAACTGTAAAACGCCCTGGCCAAATGCTCTCATTTTTTGATGGCATGCTGGGGTTTGTTACAGGAACCTCCCTATCGATTTATGTCCCGCTCCGATAATCAATATGGCTGCCATGGCAGCCATCTTCATTTTAGTTTTCAAACAATAACTCAAAAACGCCTGGGCCAAATGTTATCACTTTTTGGTGCTATGTTGGGGGTGGTTACAGGAGGCTCTCAATTGATTTGTGTCCCGCTCCGATAATCAATATGGCTGCCACGGCAGCCATCTTCATTTTCCTTTCCGGACGATAACTGAAAAACCCCTTGACTAAATGTTCTTTTTTTGGTGGTATGTTGGGGGTGGTTACAGGAAGTTCTCTATCGATTTGTGTCCTGCTCCGATAATCAATATGGCCACCAATAAAGCACAAGTCTGAGGGGTCCCGCTCGTGACAGCGCGCTATTTTTATATGAGCAATAATATAATATGTTTATCCTTCCAGATTATTCTACTGTAATTACAGAATGTTATTGCAACTTAATAAAAACAAAATATAAGGAAAATGTATCAACTTAGCCATTTGCTATGTTCTGCTGTATGCCCTTTTATTAAGCACACTCAATATACTGTGTGATATAGAAATTGTTATTACTAAAACTTTACAATTGAAGAGTTTGTTTCCAAAATGCAATATATCCATTTTACTCATTTTGAGTACATCAGCTTTTTCTATGTCGGCAGCTATTGCATTTTAGAGAAAAACACTAACTTTGACCTTGAAAAAATACACCTTATAGAATGAATGTCCAAAAACAGACTCTTTCACCATGTGTAAGAAGCACAGGGCTACCGCTCTTTGGTATTATCTCAATTTTTGTAATTTTGGCTCATATTGTGTTTTGCAAAAGGACACTTCAATTATAAAGTGGTAGTAAATTGAGCCTACTACTCACAATACTCTTATAGTGTTAGTAGTAGCTATCACCATTTTTGGATGTCATCATCACTGCCATGCCCATTTTGAAAATATCCCTCTTTGATACAACAGATTGAACACAGTTTACAGTCTAACACATCCTCCTCTGAAAGAGATAATTTTGTGGAATTCTATGCAAAAATGATGTAAAATGTATTAATTGGTTATTCTGTACCTGCAAGGACTGAAGATCATCAAAAGCCTTGTCTTCTATTGTATGTATGGTATTGCTATGTAACATTAACAATTCCAGATGCTTCAATCCAGAAAAGTCATGTGGTTTTAGTACAGTTAAGCTGTTGTATCTGAAAAAGACAGAGAGAGAGAGATCATTGACTTTATTCATGGACTATTACTTTATTATTCTCCATTTTGTGGTGGAGCAAGATAGGGTCAACATTATTTAAAGACAGGGGGCTACTGTCAGTAATTGATTGCATGAGACATTAAAAAAATTGTATGCAATAAAACAGCATGAATCAAAACATGAATACCTCTGCATCTGCAGTAAAGGATAAGGTAGGCCTACATGGCTGGAAAATTGTTATCCTATTGAGTTGCCAGTTCTTCAATTGCAGTATTTATATTTTCTGATGCAATAAAAGAAACTGACATGATAATGTGGTGTCTTTACAATCATCTCTTGAATGTGTGGGTAAAGGTGCATTTTTATGTGTGGTAAACACACCCCAGATTAATTCGCTCCACAGTTGGCTGGATCTCCTCTGGTATTGCAGTCAGGTATCTGAAGGTGCAATGGACTTCCGTAGGAACATAGCATGTGCATGATTTTGGACATGCATTACCTGTGGGAATTGCTAGCACAAGTAAACAGAGCAATACTAATAACTCCCTTAGCAGCCATGGCGCTCCTCTGTAAAGGACCTCCATTATGTTGACAGGTGGATTTGACATTCACCATGGAAGGCAGGGTCACTTAGCCATTAAACTGGAAACCTGTCAGGAAGACACGTGTATAGCTAATTGATTTGTACACTAAAAAATGAAGCAAAACAGCGCCAATCTGAAGGGAAATTCAACCAAGAATTTGTACGTAAAGCAGACAGCTCGAGAATACTTATATTTTTGCTAATTGTATTAAATTTTGCAACTGAGAACTTCTTGCAAGGATAATAAACGCCTCACATGCAATATGGAAACACATACTGAGCACTCAAGAAAATTATGAAAATGCACTCATGTTCCAATCCCATAAAAAACTACTGTCGCCAATCTTACAACGATAACTTAATCACTAATAAGTTCAACAGGAGCACAAAATGTGTACGTAGGCTACGGGGTATATCGGTAATTTCAGCCAATTAATTTTAAACGTACGCGAGAGGCTGCATGAATTTGCAGAGGGCTCGAACGAAACCTCCAGTTCTGTCACTGCACACCCCAAATCCATTCCCTAACCTACCCCCTCATAAGCTCACAATAAAAACATTGAAGTATCATTGATGTGTATGAGCAGAGGCAGCGAGGGTTTGTGTTGTTGTGGTAATATCCAACTCAACGTAGCCCTACATCGGCGTCCTGACACAAATAGGCGAATGCGACGTTACGGAGTAAATCCTTTTCCCCCCCAAATGTTAACATCATCATTAAAATATTTTAACATCAATCAAAAACCAGTTCCCAGCGCTTACCTGTTCAGATACACTAGTCGCGCCACTTTTGAATCTTTTCATAAAATAATATAACGCAAAGGCATCAAAAAAGCATTAATGCACCTTCTTCGTTCCTCAAAAAGTTAGTCGTAAAATTTGGAAGGATGAAAATTAAGTAATCGCATGCGCAAGACGTCCCATCCAACAGCCCCGCTGTCTCTGTATTTCACGCACAGAAAACCGTGAGTGCTATCGGACGTGTAGCTTGGCTGCTCAGAGCCCGAACTGCTTGTTCCCACCCACCCGATATGACTTGCGACCTGTGTCTTTGAAACCGACTGGACAAGACTGCTCATACAGATAAAAGCGCCCACTCGTCCGGACGATAAACCTGTCACATGTGTGACTTCCAGGTGAATTGCCAATAGAAAGCGTGAAAACGTCTTCATAACAACATATGGGCGGTGTATGCGCGGGCTATTCAAGTGAGGCAAACTAAAGCTAACCAAAAGCAATTGTGGCCCGACCTATTTTGAAAGGACGTAAGGACATTAGTCACAACGAGACCTTTAAATTAAAATGCTATTATATCAGGTTCATTTTCGGTACGTGGTTAAATGCGCGAGATTTTTTTCGCATTGTGAAAAGACACATGCCAGCCCATTACAGAGCAGTGAGACTTCGGCCCCTATACAAGAGCGACGCATTATTTTATGTTAGCACACACTGAAAATGGGAAATCAAAATCTGCTCCCATTGAACATATCGGTGCAACCAAAACCTCTTTTAATAGGAGATTTAAAACCATTGAAGTGGATTCTCACTGGTGATGTAAAGCTACCGATTTGGCATTCCAGAAAGGTCACAAGACTCAAAATATAATTTGGCTTGGTCAATTCCACTAGATGGACTAAAGTTGCAATTTAGTTTGGCCACAATATTTTATTACATAAATAATTTTCTCCCAATTACATGGCTTTTTCTTGTGGTGAAAGACATTCAGTGTTGTCGAGAGTGGTTTGAAGAAAAGATTTAATGGCCAAAGGTGGCTAAACATAATGTATCCCTCATGAACTGTGGAATGTTTCCTGGCGCAGAGGTGGATACTGTAATTATGAGTCCTGAGCTACAACATGTAGATGAAAGAGGGCGAGAGCAACAAACCACTGTGCACGACAATGAGAATAACCAATCTGCCTGCCGCTTAAACCATGGAATACGGAAGAATGATGGATGCAGTCCGTCATTCAAGATCAAAATATATTTCTTTTTGTCCTTTTTACCTGACCGATAGTGAATAAGGAGCATTAAATAACCGCCCGCCCCCTTCAATCCAATGCTGTTTCTGGACAATCTCCATTTATCCATGAGTTCTTTTGATAGAAATGGGATGTAACAACATTGTAATGAGGTTGGATATGATGCACTTCCTGGATTTTAGTGCTTTACCTTTATTTATGATGGCTAATTCTTTATATTTTAAGTTTTACAAAAGAAAATAAGACAATGAGAATGAATGAGTCACAGAGAAAATAAGCGAATCTGTTTTTGTCCTGATCACGAAAAAAACTCTGACCTGGCCTTTATCCATTTGGAGAAGAATTTCCTTTAGGGTCAAATTTAATCCAGATGATGGACTACCATAAATGTTGAATCAGAAAATTGTGCTCAGTGTTCCAAGAATCGAAGCTGCTGTGAACAATAAGAGAATGGTTAACGTCATTGATGAATGTGTATAAGAATAAACCATGAAGAATGTCCTTTTTTCAATTCACATGCCTGTGCTTGAATAACTCAGGGTCACTCAGTGATAGCAGCAGTTTTACGCTTAATGATAAGATAAAGGATATCAAAAGCATAGCCTGCATTTTTTAGACTAAGTATTTATTATGATTATTACAATGCAGTTAATTGTATTATGTTTACTTATCAGCAGGGTTATAATCTCACATATTAAATCATGGGGAATATTGAGGGATTAGAGAACACCTGGTATTTGCATCCCACTATGCTGGGGTTATACCAACTGATATGATGTGAAGGCTTCAAACACGGCATAAGAAATGCTGAGAGACAAGTTATCCTGAATGAAAAGTCAGTTTGAAATCTCATCCAATTGCGCAGAAGCCATGTTTACAAATGATTCAAGTACAATAGAATATCACAACATATAGTATTCCTGACTGGATACAAATAATGGTATCTAATGAAGGTACCCACCAACGTTCAGCTAAAAAATGTATCAAAATATGTCCCTAAATTCATGTCACGCCACAATGCCCCAGGAAAGGGCAGTATTGTAGCTGGGCACAGCGGAAGGCTTCCAGCAATTTCCTCCTCAAGAAGTGCAGGAAGAGTATGGAGGTCTGAGTCAATGCTAAAACTCACAGCTCCCTGGCAGGGTTTGAGGAATCCCTGAGCACACACTGCATTGGCTGCAAAAGAAAGTGAGGGAGTAAAGAAAGGGAAGGAGAAGTGAGGTAGAATGAGGGGAGAGTTGCGGAATCTGCCTTCCCAGAATTTTATGTTTGAACAGTATTTACTCACCAATCGGTGTGGCTTCAAAGCAGGCACAAGCACATACAGAGTCCTACCATGCCGATGCACCTGCCTCATCGCCGTCATGTACAAAAGCACCCTCATACCATAGGCACTCGGTCTGGTCTTTCAAGGCATAATCCCTGAGGCGATGGGCCCAAAGCTTTTGTTCACAAAATTGTATTTGCTTGTCCAACAACTTGAAGTCCAATATGACAAAACATTCCTTGTGTATATTGGCAGAAATATTTAAGCAGTCAATGCATGTCAGTTTTTTGTTTTGCTTTACTGTGTTATTGTGTATACCCTTTACTTCTTTTTTGACTGCAAATGGTAAGTCAGCCAAAGATAAAGGCCGGAGCAAAGCTGTTTGACTCCTGCCCATCAGAAGCTATCAATGGTCTGAATCCCTTGGGTGACCTTTGACATTCTGGGTTCACTTCAGCTCACAGATCTCAAATATGTCAACAGGAGCAGCTCATGGGAGTTTGCTTCCCCATATTGTCACTGGATTCCAGGAAGCTCTCTGCATGAGTTAGGAGAGCCCAAAAATGCCCATACAAAAATTTGATCTTCAGAATATGTGGAAAGATATACTATCCATACGTAATTAAGAGCACTCTTGGGTAAACAATACTTCCCAGCAGGGCAGGATGCTGGTGAAATAACAGGACTTTATGAAAATAAGTTACTCTTCATGGAGGAAGTCGCAGGAGGCAAGAGTAAACGAGAAGATCTGAAAAGATTAGCATTGATCTTCCTGCAAGACTGACTGAAACTACCAGACTCTGAGTAAGGTAAAAGAAGGCATGAAATGAGTTCTGATTTCATTGAATCCAGATGACCACATCCTGGAGTTCTTTGTTTAAGTCAGGATAGGGCCCTAAAAGCCATTTGCGATGGGAGTCATGTTTGAGCAGATATGACACAAGAAGACTAGGGACAGTTGACAGATGAAATACACATGACACTTGACAAACATACATCAAGAATAATATCAGGAAAAACAGTTGGCAAAATGCAATGAAAATGCAATCAGAGAGATGAAGTGAGTTCAGGAGAAACCAATTGTTAGGGGTTCTTAGGAATGTCCCTCAGGTCCAGAGAATTATGGAAAAGTTGGAGAGAAGGATGGAGAACCACCAGAAGCAACAATTTGTTCTATTTAGATTTTTTACACAATTTTATTTTAAATAATTTGGAGTGGCCCCATTTCGCTCTGAACCTACATGCTCCCCAGGGATTAGAGGAGAATTTTTGGTTTCTTGTTCGTCATCCATATTGCTGGTACTTATCGTCACTCCAGGGGACCCACTGCAGCTGCATTCACAATTTTAAATAGCAGGTCATTTTTCTGAATTAACCAGGTCCTTTTACATTATAAAGGGATTAGTTTCCTTCAAGCCACATTGTCAAAAATAGCTACAGCTATATGCCATGAAGTATAAAAAACTGTCCTTCACAGAAAGTATTTGCAAAGGGGGCTCACATTTTTAACAGACCGAATGAAAGACTATGGGGTCTATTCTCCCATTAGCGCGTAAGTCCTTTTTTACGCGATTTGAGTTAAGCGCTTTTGAGTTACGCGTATTCTCCCGCACGCGCTTCGATTACGCCCACAGCGCTTAACTTCAGAATGTAGGCGGCCTTATGAAAGAGGTGTGACTGATCCAAAAGAGAGGCAGACTCTGTACAAAACTCATTGATTATGGCTATCAGGAAAACATGGAAAAAGGATTTTCTGATTAACCCTGAAAATGCAGTTGTGGTCCATGGAAAACGCAAACCAGACTTTAAATTTGAATATCGTGGGCCTGCTGATAAAACCTCGTATTTCCAAACTGATAAGAAACAAAAACTCATATGTATACTATTCTTACATGCAGAATTAAACTTTTTTTATTTTCAATTATATTTATCAATTTATAGTATTTTATTGATACTTTTTAATTGTATATATGTATATATATATTCCTGTGAAGTTTATCATTTTGAAGATACAAGATTTTTCTCAGCAGGCCGACGATATACCACTTTAATAGTAGGCCTATGTAGGCTACGTCTGTGCCAATTACAAGAAGTAATGCAGGCATCTCTTTTTTATTTCTTACTCTAGCCACCATGGCATTAAAGCCATGCAAACAAACAAATTGCCGCGATAATGAAATAATAAATAAAGAATTTAGCGCTTCTCCACCAGCATAATCAGAGCAGTGAAAATGTGCCCCTCCTACACCAGCCTGTGTGTTCTGTGGAAGACAGGAAAGAAGCTGCAGTAATGCAATTGATTCACTGACAGTGATAAATACATGTGTGTCGCTGCAGAAACCTCAGCTCTGCTCTGAACAGGGCAATAAATACTACACATTGCTTCAAAGGTACTCGTTTGTTAACAAAATAAAGTGGGGAAACTTCTTTGAACTGTAGGAAATTCCTCGTGCGATTCGTGTGCGCTGGAGCTGGAATAGATCAGATCAGAAAAATACGCATGCGGCTCCGCTCCAGGAGCCGGGTGAAAATCGCATAGATGGAAACACTTCATATAAAGACAATGATTTGCGATTTTTGACGTACCCGTGTCTGCACCGGGGCCTGACTTCAGCCGTATAAATGGAAACATAGCTTAATGCTGTGCTGACGTCTACAGTCTCTGTACATATTTTTATTGGTGGAAGGGGTTCTGATTGCAACGTGAGTACAATCAATGGCTCCCACAACACTGGGGAACCTGGCGACCCTGTAGAACCCCCCCTGCCCCTCCGTCTTTCAGCTGGTGTTACGGGAATTTTAAAGTGGCTGACGTGGTGCAGTATAGCGTCAACCGTGTCAGACACCTTTACACAGACGCCTGTGACATGTGCATAACATCACCAGCCACTCTCTGGAATGACTCAGATGCCAGGACCGACAGCGCAGTTGTGACCTTGATGACCACCGGTATGTTTGTAATTGTCTGTAATGCGTTTGTAATTGAACTAATTGGAGAAGAGGCTGTTGCGTAATATCATGTGATGATTTTCTTTGATAATTTATTATGGCTATGAGTTTAGAGTTTACTATGGCTATGTAGTTTAGAAATAAGGAAGAATAATCAAATATTGAATGTCTCAACCTTTACCATGTTAAATAAAATGAAATTAATGTCAAAATTCGCGGAGAACCGACATCAAACGCAATATTCCATTTCTCCTTATGTTGGCGCTTGACCTTAATACAGCCCTCGAAAGCGCTTAACAGAAAAAGCACTTAAGCCAGGGGGAGAATACGCGTAAGTGTTATTTACATAAGAAATGCCCAGAAACGCCCTGATTTTGGCCTTGCTCCGCCCCAAGCGCGTTACTGCCTTCGGGGCGCGTAATGCACGGACTTAAGTCGAGGGGAGAATACGCGTTGGATGAAAAGCGCGTAGCTACACGCTTTTTTCGACTTACGCGCATGGGAAAATAGACCCCTATGTGAATAAACAGCACTCTTACTAGATTGCTAATGTGACTAATCTTTTATAAAATATTATCATTTGCCTTGCTTTTAAAATTGTCATTAGGCCCGTTTCCACCGCAGGAGCTTTGGGGTAATTTTACGGGGCTAGGGCCGTTGTTGCGTGTCTCCACTGCCGGAACCACCCCTGAAGGGACTTTTACAGGGGCTAAAAAAGTCCCTGCCTTGGAGTAGGTACTCTGAAGGGCCCCGTAAAACTCCTGGGTGGGGCTTGGGGTTTACTTGGTGCAGATTGGATTTACTCAGGGTGGGATGTGACGTCAACAGAAAGCGACAAAATAGCCGGCATTTTTAAAACTCAGCAGACGACGAGGGGTCGCATTTTTAAAAAGACGTCACACAACTTTACAGGAACCTTCCTCCTACTTTGCCCTTTCAGTGGAGACACTGCAGTTGAGAGGGCCGAGTGAGAGGACGGTCCTATAGTAGTTCCTGCCCCCCAAATACAACCAAGAACTTCTTCGGTGGAAACAGGCCTATTAAGTCTTTGCAATGTAGCACAATGTGAACATGAGAGGTCTTTTCCATTTCAGAAATAATGAGGCTTATGAGGGTAAACAATCCCTCTGAGTATTAAACACATCTAATTAAAAAATAAATAAAAATTAACAGCCCGTCAAAGTTCTGGTACTGAAATTGCACGAGAGGCAAAAACTAGTGTACACAGGGGTCCTCAGGACAGACATTGAGAAAACCATGAGTCTCCTGGTCCCGACATGGAGAGCATCAGTATCTGTTGGGTTTCATGCATTCAGCCACCAGTGACTAATTAAGCTTTTCATCTCTAAACAATTTAGCTTGTTCTCAATTCTGAAGTTGGACACTGATGAAAGAGATGTGGACACCATGGCCCTTCAGGATTTTTTGAAAATTTAAAAAAAGAGGTTTTTTTTTCTTTTTGTAGTTTCCGATCATGCTATCACAGTTTTTGGTGGTTTGATGGAGAACTAATTGAGTGAATATCATTAGGATTCATCATGCATTCATTTCTAGTCCTTTGTGTTTCAGACTTCATATGGTTACCTCGGTAGTACTGTCACCGGATAAATGATTGTGCCATTTTTCTTCACTACCACTAACTCTGACAAGGTTGCAGGGGAGGACTTGTGGTTTTGACAGGGAGGAAACTGTGGTCGTCCCCCACTACCATCCCTAGTGACTAAAATGTAAACCTCAGCACATGTGGCTGCTTATGAGCAGGGGAGTAACAGTTACTTTACGATTGGGGAGGACAGAAGAACTGAAATGCCTCAGTTCACAAGACCTCTGTTTAATTTTTAATTGATGTTTCTTGGAGGGACAAAATTGCATGATTTCAATATTGGGGGTATGGGTCCCCCCCGTCCTCCCTTAGATTATTGAGGAGGAATCCACAGAGATCTCTGGGGTCCCTGAAATATCACTTAAATTATTCATTTAAATAAAATACTTTGCCACCATAAAAAACAGCTAGACCTGGAGAATGTAAATGGCATCCTGTTGAGAGGAGGGATTTGAAAGGGTTTTTTGAGACAGACGTCTGTATTTTTTTGTGCTTTTTACTAGATTTTTCCTGGAATTGTAATGATGATTCATGGAAGCTATTCCTTTGATGCCTTAAACTTTGACTTTGCTTCCAAATGCAATCATTATCTATCCCCACTGTGCGATTTAAACAGTCAACTTGCTTGAAATATCATTACAAGATAAGAACCATAACTATATCGGAGCCACTGTAAGGAAGGGTTAAAATATAAGCAGGAAGGCACAAACTTTTAATGAAGCAGGACCAACCATTAAAAAAAAAACAACAGAAAATGTCCATATTTACAAAGAAAAGATGTGATGTGGCAGAGACCACGCAGACACAGACAAATAACTCACCACATTATTTTAATGCTTGACTGTGGTGAATAAACTACTATTGACATCTGCTAGCTAATTATACATAAAGAGGTAAATTCTCTCTCTTATCCCCATCTAGTTGCTGATACGTAGATGCAATATAGACCAGTTTGGCTTAAGTGAGATTTGGGTCGTACACAACCTCTTTGCTGGCTACGTCTGGCAGAAGATGCACAAATCACATTGAGTTATGGGAGATTATACTACAGTTCGTTCCGACCGAGTAATTTGATTGGATGAGAGGACTTCCACGAGTGCTGATGATTGAACACAGCATCAACTGGGACATACAACTGCAAAATCACTCCACTCACAGGTGTTTTAATGGCAGTTAATTACACTAACTGCTGACCACAAACCTAGTACTACATTGTTACCAACTACGCAGAAAATCTTTCCAAAAATAACATTCGAGTTAAACAATGAAAAGCGGTCAAGAGAGGACGAGGAAAAGGAAGGAAGCCAGAATTCCTGCTGACCTCTAGGTGTGCTTATGTGACATCAGCTGACCTCGACAAATCAGAGAGGAGCAAAAATGAACACAGTCAGGCAGACAGCATGAGCTTTAAACTGCTCTGCATCATCAGCAACTATCTAGGACTCCAGGGTGGTTTAAACCAGTATATCAGCAACCCTCCGGTTAGCAGTTTGTGGAATTTAATGCAGGACGTAGAATTCACAACAGCTAATAATGTCTTTAAAGGTGTGTTGAAAGAGAAAGGCAGGGAAAGACAGAACGACACACTACCCCCTGATTTCACCTGATGACCAGCACATATTAAAATACTCCACAGCACTGAATCCAGACATCCCCAAGGGTTTTCTGAATAAGGTCTGGTATGATGTTCAGAGGGGAAAGAGCTAAGAGATCTCAAACCTGACTCATTCGTTCATTCGTACATGACAAGTACGGAGCAAAGTATGTCACTATGACATTCAACGAAGAAGCAAAAAATCAAAAAGATCCACTGCAGAGTTATAGGGAAAATTGGAGGGGTGCAATGTTTGAAGAACCGGGAAATGCCCTCTGCCCAGTTGCATCTCTCAAAAAGTACATGAGGAAAATTCCATCAGGTGCAAAAGCCCTCTATCTGTAGCCCAGAAGGGAAGGAGCTGTGACTGACACCTGCTGGTGTACCATCGATCCCCTGGGAGTCAATCAGCTGGCTCAAATGTTGCCCAAGGTGTGCAAAGAGGCAGGACCAGACACATCTTACACCAACCACAGCCTGACGGCCACGGCCATACAGATGCTTTCTGATGCGAGACTCAAGGTCATGGCAGTTAGTGGGCACAGGTGAGGAACTCTGTACAAACGCACACGCATATTATAATGATTTATAATAGATTGTGAACAAATATTACAGCAGAGGCGTTACCAGGATGTCAAGCTTAGGTGGGCATTTGTTCTCTTTGGTGGAGGGGAAAAAAAAACCCTCTAAATCGCCGTTATGGGGTGGCTGGTGAACTGGCGATAGGGGAGGGACATTAACAGGTTACAGTTTTCATTAATTATGCATACTAAGGTTGTGCCAATCGTGAACCACGATTTTTTTAAGGCGTAGCACCACCACCTGCTGCCATGGGGCGAACATCCGAGCTTTCCCTTTTCCTTCATTAAACCCAACGCAGGTTGAACAAAAGTGCGAAACATCAAAGGGCATGAGAAATGCTTCTGGAAAAAAACTTGACTGACGTCAGTATTTTTCGGCTACATGCTGCACGGAGCCAAGTAAAGGACAACAGAATCGCCTCCTATTAACTAATTTGGCAACTCTCAGAACAGCAAACCTGTTCCCATTTACTTTGCTTGGCAATCAAATGGTGGATTCGTTTACTCTCTAAGTTCAATGAGTAGAGCTGTTCAGAGAGCATGTTTGATTGAAGCATTTCAAAATTTAAATGGCCATATAACAACAGATTTGCATGAACACGATTGTCATTGCCACGCGATTTCCTGCGATTGATCACTTATATCACATTCATGTTTCAGCAGCTTTTGGGGAGGAGGAAGATTTTTGTCTAATTATTCAAACTGGCATTCTTTCAATCTAACACAGTAGCCCAGTTAGGTTTGTCTGCTTTTCACCGTCACATCTTAATCGTTATAGGCCACTGAAATTGCTTGATTTTTATTTAGACTAAGTACACGGAAGCAGATTTAGGGAAGGGCAGAGCTCCTGCAATTAGCGAAATCTAAACTCAGGCTTCTTCCCGGCGGCATTTTAAATAGTTTAAGCCGCTTCAGGTGTTTCAAGAAATTACACGTGACTGCCTGCACACCTCATGACTGCAAGCAGACTCATCACACTCAAAAAAAAATCCTTGTTCAACATCGCCACATCCCAACTCTGCATTTCATACCTCGTTGTAGTATTTTTAGGAAATCTATAATGATAAAATAAAAATAAAGATATTTGTCATAAGACCGCACTGGATTTCAAGCGTCTCGAAAATACACAAGGTGGAAAACATTCAGAAAAGTGAATGAAACATGAATGTGAGATATAAATGATTACTCGCACAAAATGGCGTTGCAATGACATCTTGTTCATGAAAATCTGCTGTTCTATGGCCATTTAAATTTCGAAATGCATCAATCAATAAACAGTTAATAAACAGCTCTAAGTCACTAATTCAACTAATAGAGTAATCGAATCCACCATTTGATTGCCAATTAAGCAAAGTAAATGGGAACACGTTTACTTTTCTTTGAGCTGCCTTCTGTAGTACTTTACTTGGCTCCGTGCAGCATGTCGCAGAAAAAACAAGTTTTTTTCCAGAAGTGCTTACGATACAGAATTATTGTTGCAACAACCCCAGTGAGTGACTAGCAACGCCAGAGTAGCTGCTAGCTAGCTGCCTGGGCTCACTCAGTAGCCAACTCAGGTTATAACCACACGAGTCAACACAGATGACAAACTAATACACAAATTACCTTAATGCCAAACAACAAGACTGACAAAATAAGCAGAGTCAGAAGCAGCAAAAAAACGAGATATGGGCGAAGTTTTAATTCCCTAAGAGAAGCACTGGGCCATAGACTTGACCTCAGACTGAGTGAAAATGGCAGTCTAAGAGAACTAGGAGGTTCCCTAGTAATTCGAGAATGCCCATTGGTTTCACAGCAGAAAAGACTGACAAAGGAATCCACCAATCACACATAATGATAAATGAAGCATACGTAAAGCTCACTCTAAATGGCTGTCTACCTCTGGCTGTGCATCAGTTGGATATCGCAGAGTTGGGGGGCAGAGCTTTTCTTCCCCCCCCCTTGGTAAAGCCCCTGAATTACAGCCTAAAAATCATGTCCGTCTGAAAGCTCACTAAAAAATGTCTGGAGCCCATCCATTGAAAGCAGGACATGATGGAACTGTGTACTTTCAGATCAACCTGTTAACTTGCTGAATTCACACATCCCACCCAAGCAACTCTCAACAGACACCTTTTTCTCTGGATGCACAATAAATGGAAACATACAGATAAATGTTCATGAGTTGAAGTAGAGGGTCATGGACTGTTGTAAAATGTAAAGTAAGCTAGTGTTCAAGTACATACATAGATACGCTCTGTTTGTTGTTGTTTGTGTTGCGTAGCAGCAGTCAAGTCCCAATCCATTAGTGAGCCCCATAACTGATTAAATAAACGAAGAAATCACAATCTGTTGTTGCTTATTGCCATCAACTAATAAGTTATGTTCGTAGAAATGTTGTATAAAACCAATATCACACTTGGGGTCACAATGTTGTCGCTGAATATCATCACGACTGTGATATCTTTTTTACTCGGCTTGCAGCCTCGTGCCCACGACCTCATCACAGCTGTAACGATATTCAGCAGCAACATCGCTCCCTCTCGTGATATTGCTGAAATATCATGTCCTCCCACTTTCTCCGGGGTAAAAGGCAGCTAATAGCATGGATTTGGAATTTAAACAGGATGAATTTTTGTTCCTAAGCAACATCCTAGGGTGTGCAGCATACATTTTGTGTTCGCATGGCCCAATTTGTAAACACTGATAACGAATGAATTCTGTATTCAACCTCCACCAATATCGAATGAAATCAGTACTTTTTTGGCTTACCTTGATGTTTTGGTACCCAGTCATCGCGGTGGTAATGACACTAATTCACATCCGCAAAACAAACGGCAAGCAAATTAAGCTTTGTTGGCTATATATAGCAAGTAATTATTTCAAGAAATAAGTGCTGAAAAAGCTGAAATGAATACCATGTAAACATAGTTTTTGTGACCCAATTTTCATGGTAGTTGAGAAAGAATGGGCTGTAAATGGGGATGGATAGCCTGCTGTGTGCAAATGTCTGTTTTTGACAGCAGACATTTTTCAATTACTGCATCAACTAATTCTCCCTTTTTGAGCTTTGAGTGTGGTATATCCAAATCCTAGCATATCTATCTCAATTCACGAACTATGAGTCAAGAGATTGCTCTCCTCTCGCTGACTGCAGGTTTGGTCCCCAGTTTTTCTTCTGCCATACACAATGTCCAGTGCTCATGCTTTCTCCAAATCTCACTTTTTAATGCCCTAAAACCAGAAGGAGCTATTACATCAGAACTCAATGGCTGGAACTCACATGCCACCTAGCTGCCTGCAGAACTGCCAGGTGTGGTCAGGCTAATGTGTTTGATAAATGTCTATGAGTGACAAATCCTATGTTGGAGAAATAATGGATTCATACATTGTGAAATGTAGCAGGACATTGCCTTAATTGATTTAGGTTATTACATGCAGTGGTGATTCAAGATTCATGTAATATTTTGGAACATTGATGGAAAACTTAAGCTTGCTAGCTAATGAGTTCGTAAGCATCTTGCCACTAGGTCCCATGAACTTTCCCTATTTTGACTAGTTTTTACCCCTCGGCCGACTCTGGCCGGAGGGGTATTGTCGTCAACTCCGTCTGTCTGTCGTCCATCGTCTGTCGTCCGTCGTCCTTCCGTAATTTTGTCCGTGCCAGTACTCAGCAACAAATGATCGCAACTTCACCAAATTTGGTATGGTAACTCACTATGACCCATAGATGAGCATCGTCAGGTTTTTTTTCTGAATTTGACCTTTGACCTTAGTGCTGTGACCTTGACTCTGGAGATCTTGCCCGGATGACATTGTCCAAGCCAGTACTCAGCAACTAATGATCGCAGCTTCACCAAATTTGGTATGATAACTCACTATGACCCATAGACGTGCACGTCAGGTTTTTTGATGGATTTGACCTTTGACCTTAGCTCTGTGACCATGACCCTTGAAATATTGTCCAGGTCAGTACTCTGCAATTAATCCTCACAGCTTCACCAAATTTGGTATGGTAACTCACTATGACCCATAGATTTGCATCGTCAGGTTTCTTGCTGGATTTCACCTTTGGCCTTAGCGCTTTGACCTTCACCTCGGATATCTTGCCCAGGTCAGTACTCGGCAACTAATTATTGCAGCTGCACCAAATTTGGTATGGTAACTCACTATGAACTATGCATGTGCAACATCAGGATTTTTGCTGGATTTGACTTTTGACCTTAGCTCTCTGATCTTGACCCTGGAAATCTTCTTCGGGTCAGTACTTGGCAACTAATTCTCACAGCTTCACCAAATTTGGTATGGTAACTCACTATGACCCATAGATGTGCAATGTCAGGATTTTTGCTGGATTTCACCTTTGACCTTAGCCTTGTGACCCTGACCCTGGAAATATTGTACAGGTTAGTAGTCGTCAACTAAATATCGCAGCTTCACCAAATTTGGTTTGGTAACTCACTGTGACGCATAGATGTGCAACGTCATGTTTTTTGCTGGATTTCACCGTTTGACCTTAGCGCTGTGACCTTGAGGCAGGAAATCTTGTCTGGGTCGAGAGGTAATCAGCAACATGTTATGTTTTTTTTTTTCTATTCCACATCATTTTCTCTCCTAAATGTGACTCTAGTCTGATGCTGATGCAAATGCTCATCTGGATGGCAATGCACCAATTCCCTAATCTGTCAATAAACTTTCACTTTTCAAGCAAATGTAGCCAGATGAATGTACTGAAGAATGGTATTTCACTGACTTTTCATTTTTCACAATGACAACTTTCACTGGGGCAAGTTTGACCTCTGTGCTTCTTTTTATGCTTTACAGTACATGGGTTACAGTACACAGAGGAGCTGGAAAACATTTCTGGTGTTGTTTTAAGCAGATCCAAGCAGGCATAATAAATGGGTTGGGCCTGGTCACTTCATACCTGACAAGCATTTCCTTCTGAAGTTGAGAATCTGAAATACAAAAATACATACAGGGCTTGTAAAAGTATTACTGAATTTACTCATTTTTGCGGGAATAAATATTTTGCAAATCCTTTTTCCCCCTAACCAGTTTGGGCTTTAGGAGGGAATTTGGAGTAGACCCATGCAAACATGGGGAGGGCATGCAAACTCTTCACATAAAGGCCTCATGCAGGATTTAAAGTCTTTCAACAGCACTATTCGCTGTGCCATTAAGCTGCCCTGCTATTTAATAACACAATAGTTTATTATTAGTATTTACAATTCATGATATTTATTATTTAGCTATGTAACTGGCTAGCTAGCGAGTGATCAAGCTATGGTCCAAGAGGTAACCCGGGATGATTAACAGTTGCAGAATTCACAGACCTAAAAATGCTTGTAGTTATGTTTCTGCAGAGGCCCTTGATAAATAGAATCGCAATGCAAATTTGATGCTTATTTGTCCCCATTGTAGAAAATCAAAAAAAATTTATTATTTTCTTCTCTTTTCTCAGAAAGGAAGCATTAATTTTGGGGGGAAAACAATCCAGTTTGTAGCAAAAAAGACCTGCACAAACATGGAAAATTATAATTTATTTCGCAACTGTAACATTTATGATCTTAGTCGATTAAAGGGATTCAGCATAAGGGAATTAATGTATACAGTGCTGTGAAAAAGTAGTTGCCCCCTTCCTGATTTATTATTTTTTTGCATATTTTCCACATTTAAATGTGAATTTAACATTCACACATTTAAAATCATCAAACAAATTTTAATGAGACAAAGATAACCCAAGTTAACACAAAATGCAGTTTTTAAATGATGATTTCATTTATTAAGGGAAAAAAGCTATCCAAACCTACCTGACCAGATGTGAAAAAGTTATCCCCCCGGTTAAATCATGAATTAACTGTGATTAATCAGAGTTCAGTTTTACTAGACACACCCAGGCCTGATTATTGCCAGACCCGTTTAATCAAGAAATAACTTAAATTGAACATGTCTGACAAAGTGTAGGAAGCAAAAAGATCTCAAAAGCAAAACATCATGCAACAAACTAAAAAATTCAAGAACAGATGAGAAAGTAATTCACATCTATCAGTCTGGAAAGGGGTTACAAAGCCATTTCTAAGGCTTTGGGACTCCAGTGAATCATGGTGAGAGCCATTATCCATAAATGGAGAAAAGTTGGAAAAGTGGTGAACCCTCCAAGGAGTGGCCGACCTACCAAAAGTACTCCAAGAGCGCATCAACGACTCATCCAGGAGGTCACAAAAGAACCCAGAACAACATCGAGAGAACTGCAGCCCTCACTTTCCTCAGTTAAAGTCAGTGTTCATGATTCCTCTATAAAAAAGAGACTGGGCAAAAATGGCATCCATGGGAGAGTTCCAAGGTGAAAACCAATGTTGACCAAAAAGAACACAAAGACTCGTCTCACATTGCCAAAATACATCTTGATGATCCCCAAGACTTTTGCGAAAATAATCTGTGGACTGACGAGACAAAAGTTGAACTCTTTGGAAGGTGTGCATTCCATTACATCTGGCATAAAACTAAAACAGAATTTGATAAAAATAACATCATACCAAAAGTCAAACATGGTGATGGTAGTGTGATGGTTTGGGGCTGTTTTGCTGCTTCAGAACCTGGACGACTTGCCATAGATGGAACCATAAATTCTGCCCTCTACTGGAAAATTCTGAAGGAGAATGTCCAATCATCAGTTTGTGACCTCAAGCTCAAGCGCACTTGGGTTATGAAGCAGGACAATAATCCAAAACACACTAGCAAGGTCACCTCTGAATGGCTTTAAAAAACGAAATGAAAGATTTTGGAATGGCCTCGTCAAAGTCTGTACTTAAATCCGATTGACATGCTGTGGTGTGACCTTAAACAGGCCAGTCATGCTCGAAAACCAATGTGGCTGAATTAAAACAATTCTGCAAAGAAGAGTGGGCCAAAATTCTTCAGCGATGCAAAAGACTCATTGCTAGTTCTCGCAAATGTTTGATTGCAGTTGTTGTTGCTGAGGGTGGCATAACCAGTAATTAGGTTTTGGGGGGGCAATTATTTTTTTCACATAGGGCCAGCTAGGTTTGGATAGCTTTTTCCCTTAATAAATTAAATCGTCATTTAATAACTCTATTTTGTATTTCTCGGGTTATCTTTGTCTAATATTAAAATTTGTTTGATGATTTGAAACATTTAAGTGTGACAAATATGCAACAAAAAAAAGAAATCAGGAAGGGATGAAACTTTTCACGGCACTGTACATGTCCACAGTATACTGTATTTGTTTCCCCGACTAAGAGAGAATTACAAACTACCTACAAATGTGGATCTACCCAAAGTTATAATCCCGATTGACTTTGCTTCACAAAGCTGTTTGGTATTTTTTGAAGAATCTATCAGTAGGTTATGTGTGTGTATGTATGTGGTAATTGCTACCTCTATAGGCTGTGCTCTGGGTCAGTAGTTGTTATTTTTACCTGCAGCAGGGAAACATCCTGAAAGTCCAGTTCCTGGGTCCCACATCTGGGGAGTACATTTAGGGAATTATGGGAGTCATGGGATCTGGAAACTTTTTAGGAAATGGAAGCACAACCTCCCAAAAAAGGGGGAAAAAAATCAACAACGAGAAAAGAAAATGTAAAAAAGCCAGAAAAGAAACCAAAGCAGAGAATTCTGCCCCCTGATCATGAGAAAACATCAGTCTGTATTCCTGGTGTAATTGCAGAGCATTAGAGAAATTAATATTGATGATGAGTCTGTATTTGTGTTGACTGAGTATGCAATAATATTCAAACTTTTTTACCACTTGAAATAAAAGCAGCAAAGGCAAAATTAATAACCTTATTATCAACCATTGGTTGATTGCATCAAACTTCAATGATGTAATTTTCAAAATTATGAATCATTCTGGAAGGCATATTAGTGTTTGGGTATTTGGTCATTCATTTCTGATCATATGGTGTACCACAAGTCCTCTTGGCCCACTGGAAGGTAATTATGGACTTAAGTCTATTTGATGATATTGAAAACATTTACTTACTTCATTAAATTTTACAATGGCACTAACAGCAGACAGGGAACGTGTGATAAATCAGGACAGAAACCTCAGAAGAGACATTAAAATGTGGCTAATGAGACATATTCACTGCTAGGGCAGGAGGTCAGCACCAGTCCACTGATGGCAAACATTTGGTCAGGTATCATATTAAAGTCTGTAATTATCAAAATAATCAACTAACTTCCTTCCACTTAGCATATTTTACTGCATGCAACTTCGAAAATAAACAGTGGATTCTTGAATTTGACTCATATCTTTCTCCATGCTTTGGCTCTATGGAGATTAATAACCAACAGAGGTCCAACACGATTGCTCTCTCATATATAATATATAGGAAATAAAACATAAAAAGAAAGACAGTGATCTGAATAGGTCGGTCTTGTCACTGGAACATTGTGATGTCATTAAGCAATTGACAAATCCCAAGTTGAAGAATTTGAAACAATCTACACATCTTCCGGTTTTAAAACGAGGCTTTGAGTGTTTAACAGTGATGATACAAGGGGCATTCTATTGATATGGCTTTCAAATTGCCGTAAATTCCCAATGTTTGGTGGAATATTGCATCAAACATGTAAGCAAAAGTAAGCTGAGTCCCCATAGACTGCGAACGTGTCATTCGAAGTGAAATCATGAGTTTCAAAACGATTATTTTGAGGGTGAATTTATGCATGATTCTGGCCTGTGTGTCATCCCAGATAGACGCGTGGTTATTTTTGACCCACCTCCAGCTTTAGACACCTACCAGTTAGACGAGTACTGTTACAAGTGCCGTTAGTTTTTTTAATAATTGATTGCGTATCATGACAATTGTTTTGAATGATTAAGAATGAATTAGATACATTTAATTGCTGCTATACAGAGCTGTGTGACATAACATCATATCTTCATGATAGAGAATACCTACAGTTTGGTGTGAGGCACCAGAGACAGAATGCCAGCAGATAAGTTGCTTTGCAGCATAGAGTATGAATAAATAATTTTTAATTTAAAGTCAATTCAAAGACAAAAATACACGTGTTGCGCCTGTATTCGCGTCTTTGCATTGACTTTGAATGTAATCTGTCATGTTAAACATTTGTTTCGCGTCCAGTGTGAAAGCAGCTTAACTCAGACACGATCAACCAAAGAAAGGGGAGTTTAGTCCCATCCCTGTTTTTCAGGAGTTAACCCATTTAGGCCAGAGGCCCATTCAAAAAAACGCCTATGAAAACCTATGGGCGATTTTGAAAAAAAAACCCTAAAACATGGTCAATGGGAATTATTCCAAATGAAACAGGACTGGAGGGTTCCTTCCACTGGATACATCTCTTTCTGGAGGAGGGGTTCAATGAAGAAATACTGCTACTGCTAACGTTGTTGCCTTTTGCTCAATGTGACTTTTTATTTTTGAATTTATACTGTATTCAACAAAATCTAGGGTAGAAAATTGCCTGATTTTTTCCCCTGAGAGTGGAATGTCTATTTCAGGTATTACAGAGTTAATAAGTTAAACTTCTTCCTTACAAGGTGTGTAAAGGTTTATGTTCTATATGTTATATATGTTTATATAAGGTTGCGAGCCTGGAAGTGGGAACTGCTGGCTTTTCATTGCAGGGTGAATGTTCTGACTGTTAAATGCGCAGTTCTTTTAATGAGTATGTGTGCTGGCTTATGGGACTCTGAAGAAAAATGGACACAATTTTATACTTATCATGGAGAAGAAGGATGTTTTGTGTTTGGAGAGGTTCCTGGTGACCACTGATGTCCAACTGCACCTATATTGATAAACTCATGCTAAATTCAACCAGAAAATCATTAATCCATATTGAATTTCATGCCTCAAATGTTGACTTGTGTTAAATATATAATTATTTTATGATTTGACAGTGCACCATTTTGAGGGATCTTACAGTTTGGGATAGCTGTCTTATTTGGCTCCTTGAGAGCATGTAATTTAGAATGTAATGCTCAGATGAATTACATGTGTGGTCAAGGAGTTTATGATCCCAGAAATATGTAGTTTTAACCCCCAGCCATTTTTCAATTCTCAGCATTACTTTTTTTTAATTACCTGAATGCTGAATTTTCATGAAGATTTTTTTGTGTTTGCAGCCCTTCCCTCTTCCAAAACCATAAAAATAAACTGAAATGCAATGGAATTCTAAATGTTTCAAGTGTCTTGACTCAGTTGAGCCATTCCCCTCCTCTATGTGAAGCTGCAATCTTGAATGATAAAGCCTTAAATAAGGTAACACATACAGTAAATAGCCAGATTTGGCTTCGGCTCAAAGGGGTAAGGGATAAACGTACTTTGGGGCATAAATTGCAAAACTGCAAATCGAGGAATCTTGGTATTGTCATCCTGGAATATGCCAGTGCTGTCAGGAATTTAAATGTATTCATAGATTAGTCTGCTCATTCATTACATTCAGGTCACCCGTCTACTTTAATTCATTGCTGCATGACCTTTCTTAGCCTTGACCTGACCAACTGAAGCAAACCCAGATCATTACTCTGCTTCCAGAGGCTTGTACAGTAGGCACTATGCATTACAGGTGCATCAGGTGGTAAATCTGGACTCATCAGACACCATTACCTTTTTTCCATTGCTCAACAGTCAAGTTTTTATGTTTCAAACCAAATTGAAGTTGTTTTTTTTTCCAATTAGCCTCACTGATGACAGGTTTTCTTGTGGTCAAGCAACTGTTCAGTCCCCATCCTGCAAGTGCTTGTCAAATTGTGCATGTGGCAATGCTCTCACTTTCACATTTACGCAAGTTCTACTGTCAATTTGTAAAATGAGACTTCACTAACTGATCATTCACAATATTTTTCACTCTTTTCTTCTATAAAGTTGATGCTTCACCAAGATCAGGTTTTAATAATGCGTTGCACAGTTCTTAACCCATTTAACCCGATTCCAGGGATTTCTGCATTCTTAACCCAATTCTAGAGATTTCAGCGAGTAATTTATTTTTTATTTTTTTGCTTGATGAAGGTGAATAATTTGCCCCTCTCTGAACAGAATAACATCTTTTTCATGGCCATAGGCTATGTCTACATAGTAGTTAAAGAAATGAGAGGCAACATAATGAATCAGTCAGGGTTGAAATAATTTTAATACATAGTATTAGTTTTGCACAAAAATGTTAAAACAAGCTGAATACATAGTAATCACTCAACTCAGTAATGATTTGATCATAGGCTTTTATCCAAACAGCGACCTTTTTTTGGTCAAATAGTGTACCAGTCACAAATCACAGCTTTCTGTTTTTACTTGTATTTTCCATGTTGTCCCAACCTTTTCTGAGTTGGTCTGCTGCTGCATCTGCACTGTTGTAAAGTGGCACCTTTTTTTCAGTAATTTGAACTGGCACACTTTTTCCCCTAGTTATTTTAACTGTAATTTCACTATCAGTTTATAACTGAGGTTTTGTGTATGTTAGCTGTAAACCACAGCTAAATGCCCACAGGACTGCATTAAATTCATTCATTGCTGCCAGCAGCCATACCACCATTCCATCTGCTCCAGGTGCATGGCTGAAGCTAAGTAGGTGTGGGCTTGGTTAGTACCTGGATGGGAGACCACCTGGGAAAACCAAGCTGGTGCTGGTGAGCCAGTAGATTGCAATCTTCCCTCTGGGGAAAAAATCTCCAAAGCCGCAATGCAGTGATGGAGTTGGATGGTCCAAGTGACAGACCCATTTGTGACTAAGCTTTAGCATACTGCTAGATGTCTTGAAACGTTGCTTCAATATATCCACTTCATTTTTCTTCCTTCCTTTCCTATCTATTTTGTGAAGTGCACCAGCAGCAAAACACCCCCACAACATGATGCTGCTTACCTTGTGGTTCTCAGCTGGACAGCATTCCAGGCTTGCAAGCCTCCCATTCTTTCCTCCAAATATAAGGATGCTTGGACCATGACCCCAAGCATGCTTCCAGAGTGGTTGCAAAATGTCTGAAGGACAACAAAGTCAAGGTATTGAGGCCATCACAAAGCCCTCACCTAAATCAAATAGAAGCTTTGTTATGCAGAAATGAAAAAGCCTGTGTGAGCAAGGCTTTCTGTTACTCTGCATCACATGTGTTAAAAACCAATAAAAAGATTAATAAAAAATGACTCCATTACACCATTCCTGTCAGGGGTATTTCGCCAAAATTCCAGCAACTTATTGAGAAAAGCTTGTGGAAGCTACCCAAAATGTTTGACAAAAAATAAATTATTCATGGGCAATGCTACAAAATACTAGCAACGCTTATGTAAACTTAAGACCCACTGGGATTGCGATGAAAGAAATAGAAGCTGAAATTTGTCATTCTTCCTACTATTGATCTGACATTTCATATTCTGAAAAATAGTGATCCTAACTGACTAAATACAGGGAATCCTAACTAGGATTAAATGTCAGAAACCGTAATAAATTTAGTTTAAATGAATTTGGCTGAGAGGTATGCAAATTCTGGATTTCAAGTGTAGCAGTTCCAGCTATTATATGACTGCTATTATTTGAGAGAGCCAATATTATATTATCTCAGAGGCCAACCACATGCCTCCTTTTTTTTCTTCTTTTTCTTCTTCTTAAACAACGTTGGCTCCCTGCTTCTCCCAAAACACCTGCTTTTAATTCATGTGCATCATCAGCAGCTGAGCTGGTCTGAATTGATCACAGTTTGTGAGACAATTAGTGGCTTAAAGTTAAGTGGACTATCTGTTTAAACCAGGGGCACATTTCATTTTGACAGGCTGTGTGTACGAAGAACCCACGCACCCACCAGGGACCTCCAAAAAAAATCAACCAGGGGTCATTGATTACATTCTTTTAATCAGGTGATAGAGTGAACAAAAAAGAAATGTGCTAAACTTGAGCAGAGGAGATAATTCAGTCTGAAGATGATGGGAATCATCAGATCTGGCCCTCTTATTTCTAAAAGTTTTTGTCTTTCCAGATAATTAAAAAGCAGTGGGTGATTTCAATTTCCCACCTTGACGTAATTCCTGACTTCGACGTTTGGGGGGGTGCAAGACCGTGGCTCTGTTCGAATAGTCAAAAAATTAAGTCCTATAGTCAAATTCCCGTCCGCTATTCTTTAACCAGATGGAAAATGTCATGAAGTAAAGGAAAGGTATAAAGTGGAATTTATAAATGCTTAAGAAGACAACCCTGCGGCTAAGAGAATCCAAATGCGCTTACATCAGGTGGTGTGATCGTGCGTCTCTCTCATACAGGCCCGGCGCTAGAACAGGGAATTGGCGGGGCACAGACATGTCTCTTTATTAGTCCAGGTTAGTTCTCAATCATTTTCCTTTATTGATGCGTTTTCCAATTATCGTAATTGGCATCTGAAGACACGGTTTCTCTCCATATGCAATCTAACAGCGATGAAATCATGGGCTAAATTCAGTGCACTGGCGGAACTGGGGTGCACAAAATATCCGTTTAAAACTATTATTAGTCCTGACCTGTTCTCAGTCATTTTCATGATTAACAAAAAGGTTCACTCCGAGAGCACTCCACACTTAACAGGTGCTGCTTGTTCTCCCGGATTAGGTAAGACCACAATCATTCATTTGGACGTGTTTTTGCTGTATTTACATCAATATTATTCAAAACTGCATGCCTGCGCTAAAAGCTTGAGCCGCATGCTTTTTATAGCCTATTTAACTGCGGAGTGCCATTTTTTTAAATCAATCCACACAATACCGAGAGTGAAAGGCGCTATTTCATTGGAATGCAGACCAGTTCAATCAACGCAAAGAATTGGCCCATTAATAAGTAAAATTTTTTTGTACTGAATTTAGCCCATGATTTAATCGCAGTTAGATCGCATATGGAGAGAAACCATGTCTTCAGTTACCAATTACGATAATTGGAAAACAGATCAATAAAGGAAAATTACTGAGAACTAGCCAGGACAAATAAAGGGATGTATCTGCGCCCCCCCAATTCCCCGTTCTAGCGCTGGGCCTGCTCTCGCATTCTGTTGGTTTGTGATTTGTGATTAGCCAGATCATTGGTTGTCGCTTTAAATATTGGTGGTGCACGGAATTATTGGATGGCATTTTCTTTCAAAAAAACATGGTTCAGTATACTATGTTTAAGTTAGGAAGCACTGAAGCACCTTTCCTGAAAATGAAGAGAATTCAAACACACTTATCATGGCAATCGCATAAATAGCTCTGGGTTATTTTCTAGGAGTTAGGACATTTCTCAGCACAGAAGACTATTCGATCACAGCCCATAATTTCAGTATCCTTGCCTCATGACTTTTATATCATCAAAATCCTGTTTTTCCTTGCACTTAGCATATACTTTGATCTTCTCGACCTAAAATGTACAAAACATGAGAGCAGATTGCCTCAGGGTTGTTGCTATAACACTGTTCTTTACAAATCTTGTGCATAAAATCCCTGTTTATCTGCCCTTTTGACATTATAAGGGAATCTATTTGAGTATTTCATGGAGGCAGAATACTGAAAACTGGCTTCAAACAATTCACAAAGCTTCAATACTTTAGCCCATGCAAAACCAATTACGTGGCAAGCGATTGGTGCAAAACAAATATTCCTGCCAATCACTGGCAATGTTATTGGTTTTGCATGGGCTGAAATGTTTTGCACATGCAAAAGGTCTTTGCGAATATGGCAATAATTTATTGATTTATTTTGATTTTGATATAAAAATGCCATTGAATTGTCTTAAATGATTTGAAAATACTACAATATGGAACCTTTTAAATTGTATCAAACATACATTATTTTAATTTTTAAAATGATTGAGGGAGGCTTCATCATCCCACATTAAACTGTTTAAAAACATCCCCAGATAACTTTTGTCATATTGATAGAGTCAATTACATTTTCTGTTGTTTATGATATCACTATAGAACCTTGATATGACAGAGGAGTGATCCCCATTCCTGGTTTTAGTTTCTGCTTTATCTGTGACCAATTCAGACAAAACAAAGTAGCGGAGGAGGTTTAAATTTAACTTTATAAAGGTATAACTTCATAATTAACTTTTCAAAGGTTTAACTTTATAATTATCCGCTTTAATTGATATCTTATTTGCTGAATTACACCAAAAACCAATAGACAATGTGAACCTCCAGGGCCACACATGACAATCACAGTTGTATGCTCAATGGTCTTTCCTACCTGAAGCATTTCCGTAAGAAATAAAATATTACATTTGAGAGAGTGAGAGCATACACAGTTTCATTACTACCCCACTGAAACCTCATTGAACAATTTTAAAAATATTTTTTCATTCAAGAATATTTTTTTCATTTAAATTTTCTCCCACTTGATTTTTTTTTTTATAGAGACCCGTTGTTTTGTTTAAAAAGACATCAAAAATCAAAATTTTGGCCACATATTCAGGACTGAGTCCAGTCCACTACAGCTAAATCAACTAGAAATTTTTCACAGGAAAATTGGGAGTGGGCTGAAACATTTGTGGAGGGAAAAATTTCAACCGTGGACTGTGAAATTTTATTTTTTGATCAGATAAAACAGTGATATTCTATTACGGGATAAAAACAGAGGTACAGACACACACTGCAGACTTTATACTTTCTCTAGAATCAGGTCCCTATGTAGCACACCTGGGGCCCTGATTTGACAACCTAAACGCACTTGGCAAATGCAGGTGCTTAATGGTTTTGCAGATCAAAACTAAGCATGCCTCACTCCATTATCACGATGGGTTAGTCCAAGATGAATTAATTACCTGTGAGTGTGAGGGGGTTTGGTTCCAATAAGAATGGCTGCCATCGCTCCCTTAAAAACCGGTGCATTAACGCCATAGGAAATTGGCAGTTTTTTCAAGTGAATAACAAGCACCTAGCTTGCATTACTGCAGCCTGCTTTTCTGAGATGGATGACTCAATGTAGTAAATGGTTTAGTGATGCGAGGAAAACAGGAATACGAAAGCTACCATCAAGCAGGTGAAAGACCAGATCCACAGGAGGGGGGCATCCAATGGTAAACCCTTCATACCGGTGGAGGACATAGCTGGAGGGTTTTGAGAGGATAGAGGTCTATTCAACAGAGAATGCCTTCCTTCTGAAAAGATAGGAGCCAGTTAACTCGTAGCCTATACAAAACTGCACACATGGTACTTAAACAAGGACGAGACTGAAGTTAATTATTTGTATTTCTCCCCACACAAAGTATTCAAAGGTGAAAATACCGCACCCTCCCCTTCCCATCAGACCCTAATACTATTTTGTAGGCCTTGTACATTGGCCAGGAATGCATTACTAAAGCGAAAATTAAAAAGGGAGGGAAAAAAATATGAACAATGTGCAACTATCAAACTGGGTGAAGGTAATAGATATGCCATTTGCGATGAATGAAATTGTGAATAACATGACTGCCACATGCCTTTCTGTTAGCAAAGACGTGATGTTTGAGCTCCTGATGTAACTGCAACACTGCAATGGCCATGAGGCCCACAAAACTGGGGCATGGCCGCAGTGCTAGAAGTATTTCTTTTTCTCTGGCTGACGTATACTAATATAAAACATACTATTCTGCTCATGCCTGTTCTCTTGTTTGTAGCATTTGTGACTCATCCCCTTTATCTCCTGCCACACAATACAATCAGTCTAATGATTTGTAAAAGGATCCAGCTGAGTTTATCACTGATCTGCATGGCTTGTCTCTGATGAACATCTGTCTTTGTCAGTCACATTTCAATGAGCCAGTTCCAAAATATTTTATTTCAGTTTCCAAGGGTACAAATCTTATTTGTCCCATTTGATCTCTGTAGAGCTCTTTATCATGTGGCAGGGGTGTGAAGCAGAAGTGAATCACCTTTTAACCAACTAGTGCAGATCTAGTACAGAGTTGCTGAAGTTATGACCCAACAGGCTCTATTTTCATGCCATCGCAAATGGAAATGCACGAGCCAACAATGTTATGCACATTTTCATATGTCAGAAACGGCTTATTCATCTCCTTTGTCCACTTTGGTGCTCTGACAAAGGGTTGGGTTGGCCTGCATATTAGAGGGTGTGTCAATGCGCAAAGCTGACGCTATGCACTTATTGTGTCTAAGAACTCGCTTTTGTTTCAGCTCACCCAGACCTTTTAATGCAAATGCTGTTCTCCATGGTAATTGTAGTGTACCGTTAACGGAAATCCATCCAGTGAACTAGCCAAACAAATCAGACTACCGACTGCTGCAGTTAACTATTTATTCCGCCATCGTGCCTCTACCAGCAAAACATAAACTGGTTTTCCTCACACTCTATCAGTGCCCACCAGGTGGCACACCTTGCCATATAAACACTACAACTCTCCCCCTCTTAATGGGCAATTATCCATTCTATTTAACATGAAAGTACACAACTCCAAACAAGATCCATCTACCTTGTTAGCATACCAAAAGTAACTGCCAGATAATATATACTGAATCTGAGATTATATGAGAAAAATCTTTACATGTTCATGTTCCAAACTGTTTCAGTCATAACAACAAAATTTAAGGAACTATTCCAAAAAGTTATCAATTTTACAGTTCAACCTACTGAACAAATCAGCTTTAAGTAGTCTTAACCAAACCTAAGAATGGCTTACATATTGTCTATGTTGGGCTAATAATATGCTCATACTTATTAGCAACACAAACACAATTAGATGGGCTGGACATCCCAATAATAATCACAACGTCATGTGGCATCATCCAAAATCACTATGGTCATAAATGGAACATAGTTCACATAGCATGATTAGTCTATATAGTTTCTATCAGTCTACCTGGAGCCTTCCGTTGTTTTATGACAGATTCCGCCTGCTGTCTCCAAGGCGAATTACAAGCTAGCGATATAAAAAGAAAAAAATTGGCGGTAAACAACCTAGCGAGCTAGTCTGAGTTGAAGGTTCATGATAGCTGCGAATATCGTTTCGAGTTTATTAATAATGGATATAGCCAGCGAATCAATTCCGCAGGTGCTAGGTCACTTTGAAATGACAAGCAAGCATCAGAGGACTTAACCAATACTTCAACCTCTGCATCCATTCCTGGGAACCATAGGTAACCATGTGCAAGGGCCTTCATTTTCACAATGCCCCAGGGCTCATGGTGAAGCTCAGCAAACAGTCTCTCCCTAAATTATGGAGGTATCACTATTCTCAGACCCCACAAAATGCACCCCTGGTGCACAGAGAGCTCCAGGTGCCTCGTCCAATAAGGCTGCAATTCTGGGTCATCTACCTAATTTGGCCATTCATTCATAACTTTTGCTTAATTGAAATCAACGTTATTCAAAATTACTCTCGGTATTGAGTGGGGGAAAAAAAGTGGCACTTGGCAGTGAAATAGGCTATAAAAAGCATGCGACTCTATTTGACGTTGATTTAAATTATGCAAACGCGTCCAGATGAATGATTGTCGTCTTACCTAATCGAGGAGAACAAGCAGCACCTGTTAAGTGCGGAGCGCTCTCGGAGTGAACATTTTGTTGATCATGAAAATGACTGCAAACAGGTCAGGACTAATAATTCAGAAAAACAGATGTTACGTCCACCCCAGTTCTCAGTTTTACGTAATTTACCCCATGACTTAATCGCTGTTAGATCGCATGAGAAACCGTGTCTCCAGTTGCCTATTACGATAATTGGAAAACGCGTCAATAAAGAAAAATAATTGAGAACTAGCCAGGACTATCCTAATTGTCATAAAGGGACGTGTCTGTGCCTCCCCAATTCCCGGTTCTAGCTACGCCCCTACTACTGCTTCCATAGCCCTAGCAAATTCCATTGCCTGGTCCAGAGTCAACTCCTCTTTCTCTAAATGTTTTCTCCTTAATTTGGAGGATCTGCACTTCTCTATCACTTGATCTCTGATACAGCTCTCCACATCTGGGAAATTGCAATATTAGGCCTGCTTACGAAGTCTTGCCACAAATTTATCCACGGACTCCGCCTCCTCCTGACACTTAGCACGAAAAACATATCTCTCCTAAGGCTCACTAACCTTACTAACGAAATTACTTGATTACTGGTAGCAGGCTGCATTGTAAATTGATGCCATACCAAATTCATTGCCTTACTTACTTGCCTTACTAGCTACAAGCACGTCGCACGCAGATGAAAAAATAATATATTGTTTCTAGCTCGTCATTTTAGCCATGGGTATCTTTCCAATATTAATAAACATTTTCCAGTTAAACTTGCTGCCGAATCAGTAAGTGCAGACCTTTGTAATGCGTGTTTAGCGACCTTGCCATAGCATACCTAGCAAGCTATATACCATTCGCTAATAGTTCTTGCTCGTCTTAATGGATGGTTGAAGTAAGTCGTGTGTCTTACGCCTCATTACTTTGAATCGTCTCCCTCCCGCAGTTGCTGGGAAGGAGATGCTGTGGGTCCATTGTGCATTTACAGAGTGCTCAGCTCTGAGCGATAGTAATTTCAATTGACAGTAAAATTATCCAATTGTATTTCCCCTGTGAATTGTAGGGCTTTGTTATCGCTAATATTATGGCAGATTCCGCCTGCTGTCTCCAAGGCGAATTACAAGCTAGCGATATAAAAAGAAAAAAATTGGCGGTAAACAACCTAGCGAGCTAGTCTGAGTTGATGGTTCATGATAGCTGCGAATATCGTTTCGAGTTTATGAATAACGTTTTCTAGATTAATATTCAATGTGAAGTTTGACTTGATCAGCATGGGAAAACCTACACCAGACCTTAATTTGATGCAAACAAACCAAGGCTTCTGAGAGGCATTTCAACACCAGCAATTAAGCGCGATACCCATGGATGAAGGAGGAAAATCCATATTGCTGGGATTGGGTCCTGGGCAATGGTCCTGGGCCAAAACTGGACTCTCTGAGCAGGTGAAAAAGGCAATTAAATGATCATGAACGGTAAGCTATTTATAGGGCTCTGTGCTAAGTGATTTTTGTATTTTTTCCATCGCTGCCATTGTTTTGGGTATGTTACAAAATTTATTTGGGAAAAAAATTATACGGCATTGCTGAGATTGTGAAATAGATTAACAGGTAATACAGCACGATGCTTTTAGCCAAATTAACTTTACAGGGGAAATGAAACTTTTAGCCTCTGAAATAATTTTTGTGATCTAACGCATGCGTAAGAACACAGCCTTAACTAGAAAAGCACTCAGAGAGTGCAGACCTCCGCCAGGGAGCAGCAAAACCCAAAAGCACAGCCATTGGAACTCCGGCCCATTGGAAAGACTTGAAATCTTGAACTTTGGCGTATATCTCAGCAGTAGATATACCATAGATATGCCATAATTTAATCACCTTTTGATTTCATCAAAATCTGTCCATAACTTTTTGAGTTATTTTGGAAGCCAACAGACAAACAAACAAACAAATAAACTCAGGCAAAAACATAACTTCCTTGGCGGAGGTAATTTTTCATAAATTAGATCCTCTTGACTTCTTCGGCGTGCGATACTTCTTGTTTACAAACATTGACGTCATATTGAGCCATACGCATTAGCGTGGTTGGCAAGAACAAGTGTAAATCAATACAACAAAACAGGGGAAGTATGGCATCCTGCAGTCGTGGAACCGATTAGGCGGTCTCTGAATATGTACAAAACCTTGACAGTACCGCGAAGGCAAGATATCTCTCTTAGCTTAAGCACAATGAAGGTCTGTGAAGGCTTCTGGATCCTTCCTAGCTGAAATGTTGGAGGAATGACCCCTCTTTGGGTCTGGGTTGGCTGGATCATCACTTGATTTTCCTACATCTAACAAAAATTCCCCATTTGTTGATCATCATTGATCAGTGAAAGTAATTCACTGTCGTACGTTTATACAGTAATTTACAAAGTTGATCAGAGTATCTAGGAACATTTAATCGATAAATCATCACTTCCTGTTTCCCTGGGGCATAAATATGACGTGACACAGAGGCCATGTCTCTTATGCATTCCTCAACATGGGAAAGACAAAGGAACGCACCATTCAAGCAAGGCAGATGTGTGTCAACCTTCACAAGTCAGGCAATGGCTACAAGAAAATAGCCACTTACCTGCACCTGCCCATATCTACTGTCAGAGGAATCATTAAGAATTTTAAATCAACTGGAACAGTGGTAAACAATCCTGGACGAGGACACAAGGTTATTTTGCCACCAAGCACAGTGAGGAGGTTGGTAAGAGAAATAAAAAGTTCTCCAAAGCTCACTGTTAAAGAATTGCAACAAATCGTAGCATCTTGGGGTCACAAAGTCTCCCAAACAACCATCAGGCGCGATCTACAAAATGCCAACAAGATGTTTGGGAAAAAACCTTTTCTCACTCACAATCATAAACGCAAACGTCTGGAGTTCGCAAAGCGGTACTGGGACTTCAACTGAGACCAAGAGAGTGTTTGTTGCGAAAAAGCTCTTAGTGGGTCTGGCGGAACACAAAGGATGAGTATGCAGAAAAGCACCTCATGCCCACAGTATGGGGGAGGATTAGTGATGCTGTGGGCCTGTTTCTCTTCCCGAGGCCCTGGGAACCTTGTTAGGGTGCATGGCATCATGAACGCTTTGAAATACTGGGACATTTCGAATCAAAATCTGTTGGCCTCTGCCCAAAAGTTGAAGATGGGTCCTCACTGGGTCTTTCAGCAAGATAATGACCCTATACATGTGGCCAAATCAACACAAAAGTGGTTCAGCAGACACAGAATCAAGCTCCTCCCATGGCCATCTCAGTCCCCAGACCTCAACCCCATTGAAAACCTGTGGAGTGAGCTGAAGAGGAGAGTTCAGAGGAGAGGACCCAGGTCGCTGGATGATTCAGAGAGATTGTGCAAAGAGGAATGGTCAAAGATCCCTCTTTCTGTATTCTCCCATTTTGTGAAACATTATAGGACAAGATTAGGTGCTGTTTTGTTGGCAAACAGGGGTTGTACAAAGTATTAACATCAGGGGTGTTAATAATTGTGGCACACATGATTTGATGTAAAAGAATTATTTCTTAATGTGGGATTTTTTTCCCACTGAATAAATACACTTGAATTAAAGGTTGGATTTTCCTTTTTTCCATTGTGGTCCTTTATTATTTATAGAAAAACTAAAACTGAATTTATTAGAAGCTAAAGAACACATCTTAACCAGGTGTGCCAATAATTATTGAGGGCGCTGTATTTTGGGGGGTTTTATTCGTGATAAGGGAGTTTAGAATTCATGATTAATATTTTATATAGCGAATACATATACTGCGCGTTAGATAGCCACTTGGCGTGTCATCAGTAACAAGGCTGCTGCCGGTACAGCTGCAATAGACATTTAACCTGACTGGATGTACGATGGACATTTTTTACTCACTCGAATATTTCTCTGGGTACCCAAAAGTCAAGTCGAGAAAGTACTGATCTCAGTCGATACTGATGAAGGTTGAAAACGGAATTCTTTCCAATACTAATATCCGAACTGTCACTTAAATAGTCACTATTGGAAAGTACACAAAGAAGATCGTTCCCTTGCCATGAACAAATAATAAAATGCAAAAACTTTGCAAAATGTCATGGTAGAAATGATGGATAATAACTTGCGACTGACCCGACAGAAAGTGAATGGTACAAACACGCGAGTGGGTCGAAGGCATCCAATTCTTGCATCGAATTGCATCAATCCAAGTAGATTTTTTTGGTTCTTGATCAGGAATGAAACGGTTCGTGCAGTTAATTACGCTGCAACTGACCGGCATTATGACAAAAAGTGGAAAACAACTTTACTTCATCAATAAAATTAATTGTCATGTTATGGCTTTTTGCCAACCACGGTTGTCAACAAAACCACTTGGCCAGGTTTGTGATATCACGAGAAGTATCTCTCCGGTACGTTCAATAAAATTTCAAGCTAGAACCCTGCAACTCTATAAATAATGCCAACAAAATTACTGTGGGGTCTCATGCGAAGGGAAGGTGAAAGGGTATTTTTTACATGTGAATATTTTTGCTGTGTGGGGGGAAATAAAAATAATCATCTACAGATTTGCCCCTGTTTTAAAACCATGAGTGCCATTTCAATGACTGTTTAACTCTTAATCCCTGAGCCTCTGACTTGAAAATGACATACCCAAAATGGGTTTATCTCTACAACTGCTTGGTCACTTTGAATAATCTTGGTATCATAATAAAGGTAACATCTTATGGATTTTTTCTCATGGTCTAAAAATCAGTGTGTGTGTGTATATATATATATATATATATATATATATATATATATATATATACATACACTGATTTTTCCACCATGAAAAAAATCCATTGTCCAGCGCCTGACAACCCAAGCTTCATCTATAACATCTGCACTGAATTGTGCTATCATTATTTGGGGTTCTGTCTCCACCTTTTCTTCAGGGGTTTACTCCCATTCATTACCGTATCAGCTGTTGGATTGTTAACTACCTGTTGGATTGTACACTGCCTGCACACACGATACCTGATCTGGACTGTGTAAACCAGTTCACTGATGAAAATTTTCTTAATTTTTTTATTTTCGCTGTTCCGGGTCATAATATAGAAGTTCAAACAGAGGACTAATGGTGTCTCCCTTTGTGTATACATGCTTGTTTAAATTTTCTTCACAGTGAGCTGCAATAGCAGATGGGATATTTCTATTATTTATTCGTGTTTGCCAATAGTAACAAGCTGAGTTGACTCACAGGGCAAGGCTGGATAAGTGTAGGTCAGCTACTGCTCAATCTGGCAAAGATATCTGTTAGATATCATGCCTAAAGGAACCTGATATTTTTCCAGGTTCTTATTTAAATTGTAAGACTCTACAACACAACATCTCCCAACAGAGGGAACGCAAATGCAAATTAAACATGGATTAATGAGAGTCATAACTTCAGAGAACCCCAGGGATTCTGTCAACATATGTATGCAATTCTCTGATTTATGGAAAAGAACTCGTCCTTGAAGAAAATCTATCCAAGGTATGTCTTTTATTAAAGCGCATGAACTATCAACATTGTGAAAATCGTTGTATCCCAGGATTCTCATAATCTCTACCCAGCTGCATCTCTTTGAGCTAAGGACACAGGCAGCTGGCAACATGCCACATTTTGATGATACATCTTCTGATCCTCTGCTGAAAACTCATGACTTATGTAGAACGCATGGCAATAGCAGCATACTGGTTTTGAGGAGGTGATGCATATGTAGCTCAAAATAATGGAGTAATCTGGATGGGAAAATATTTTCTTTATCTTCCTTTATTGCTATTTGGAACTGCTGAATCTCAATCTCAGTGGCTACAAGTCATTTTAACAACTAAACGAGGGAATCTACCCTTACGTCTGATGGTCGAACTGATGAGAAATTCAGAACTTAGGACAACTCAGACTTTTTTAAATTGAAATTGGGTGCCCCTATTACTGACACTGATTAAGCCTAGTCTTTGACTAATTTCTATTTCAAATTAAATCCATCCAAAATTAATGCACTCAAAGACTACGCTTAATTTGTGCCTGTTGAATCAGGCTGTAGAACATTAAAGGGGACCTATTATGCTTATCCTTCCTTGAATTCATATCAGTAATGTTGTAATGTTGGATGTCCATACTCAACCTCTGTAAAGTTTCTAAACATAAGATGCAGGGGTTTTGCCGTAATCCAAGAACGTGATTTGGTGAACGTGATTTCCTCTCTGAACAGCTTGTCCCGAGATCTTCACGAGATGTGGGCAAAACCTGATGTCGGGTTGTGCCCTCCAAAGTGTAGCGTCTACACTTCCAGAAATACAATAGAAGAACCGCAGATCATTTGAGGCGCAGTTTTGCCAGTATCTCTCCCAAAGGTGCTCGTCCGTTCATTTTAAGACGCAAAGAAAATCACCAATTTCTCTTCCAAAAGACGATGCCACCAGAAATCAGTGGGTAGCTTTTTTGTTCGCTGGCGGCAAACAACCACGGTCAAAGGGAGCATTAGCTGTTTGTGCTTAGCATTTCACCAAAGACAGCTTTGCCAATAAAGGATAATTCGATGCTGAATAAACATTTCAGCTGCTTCTCAAACCTGAAGCAGGTGCATCGATCAAGCGCTTGGAGCCACAAGCTGTAAGTAACGATACAGCAAATAATGTAAGTGAAGCAAACGTGTTACGGGTGGATAGCAGGACTGCTAATGATAGTTAGCACTGACAACTGGCTTCAAACACAAGCTTTGTAACATATCTGAAGATAAAGCCTGGATCGGCTTTGGCTGTTTGTGACTCACAGACGCAGAAGCTGTAAGTTGCTTTTACTGAATAAGCCTACCTAACATGATAGCCTGTTTAATGTGGCTGTTGTGCTGCGGGTAACGTAGCCAAGTTACTGTTGCTAATGTTTGTGCTTGAAATATGCAAGAGTAATATCAGGGGACATTCAACAAAAGATGTGTGAACATGAACCTCATTTGAAGCTAACTTTTTATACTTGTTTGTAATTTGGATGCTTGGTACTGTTCAACGGAACTTGCTGTCTGTAAAACCTGTATTGCTGGGTAACATTTGTCTCTGGGTCATTCCTCCCAATTCACCAAATTTCAGAAAATCTTGCATTATTAAGAAGTGAATCCACCAAACATTATTTTTTCCTAGAAAATCTGACGGGGTCATGTGGGAGCCATTTGGTGAATTGACAAGGAATGACTCCTCTGTGCTTGCTACAACCGCTCAGTTACCAGCTACTGCATGTTAGTTTGCATGCTTTGCTGCTTAAAAATCCTGGTTAACTTATTTGCAGTAATTCTGGTCAGTTACTTTGGTAAGCATCAATGTGGCAAATTTCATCATTACATTGCTTGATTGTTAGCCTGACTCCGTCAGCCTCCGTACTTCCGCTTAATTTCATTTCGCTTCAGGACTCCGTCTGGTCACTCGGAGCTCTGCCTCATTTACCTCGGCAGAAAGTACGCGGGATCAACCAACAAACAGAAGGCGTGGCCGAGAACCATGATGTAGCAGCTGCGCCGAGTTTGAAATTGTAGTCTCCGAAATCAACAATGGCTATGGACATAGATACACAGGAGGCCATTTGCTCCGCCGTGAAGAAAATCCAGGGTATCAGCGACTTATAGCCAGTGACGGAGCTAGTGGGGGGGGGGGCAAAGATACGTCCCTTTTAGTCCTGGCTAGTTCCCAATCATTTTCCTTTATCAACGCTTTTTCCAATTATCATAATTGGCAACTGAAGACACGGTTTCTCTCCATATGCAATCATCCGCAATGAAATCATGGGCTGAATTCAGTACAGAAAAATAATTTACTTATTATTTGGCCAATGCTTCGCATTGATTGGACTGGTCTGTGTTCCAATGAAACGTGGACTTTCACTCTCGGTATTTTTGGGGTTAATTTAAAGAAAAAAAAGGTAAAAGGTGCTACTCGGCAGTTAATTAGGTTATAAAAAGCGTGCAGCTCAAGCCATTTGCATGAGAGTCAACAATTTTGAATAACGTTGATTTAAATACAACAAATACACGTCCTGATGAATGATTGTCAACCTACCTAATCAGGGAGAACAAGCTGAACCTGTTCAGTGTAGAGTGCTCTGGGAGTGTTAATCATGTTGTTATTCATGAAGATGACTGAGAGCAGGTCAGGATTTGTAATTGTGTTAAACGGATGTTTTGTGCAACCCAATTCTCTGTTCTGGTTCCGCCACTGTACTGAATTTAACCCACGATTTAATCGCTGTTCGATCGCATATGGAGAGAAACCGTGTATTCAGTTGCCAATTACAATAGTTGGAAAGCACGTCAATAAAGGAAAATGATTGAGAACTAGCCAGGACTCATTGTTGTCAAAATGGGACGTGTCATTGCCCCCCCACTAGCTCTGCCACTGCTTATAGCCACAGCAAGATGAATGTTTGGTTAGTTTTTTGAATGGAAATGATGTTGTAGTGCTACTCCCTACAGATTGTCATATCTAGCTAATATCCATCATGAAATAGGCACCCTGTTCATCTCTGTGAGAGAGAGCTGAACCACCTCAGCTACCACCTTGTAGCTTCTAGTGTTTCATTGCCCGCGAATTTCATACTATTTTAGTTAGTTAAAAGCTTTGTTTTTGTTTGTCATAAGACCTAATCGCTGTCTCAGTGTTATGTTGTCATTATTCATGAATAAAATGGCTGTCTGAGACAGCCAGACGCTTAGAGTCAAACTGTGTTGCTATAAAGTGCGATAGCTAGCTCGGTATGATGTTAGCGCAAGTATGGTTAACGGTTCAGCTTTCATGTCAACGCGGATTTCTTCCTAATGTAAATAATGCGTTATTACTCGACAATTCTGACGTTAGTTTCAAGTCTCTTACATTTTTTTTTTTACAGTAGTAGTATCTGCAAGAAAAACGATAGCTCAACAGTTTGTTTCTTGTAAGGAGAACAGAAAGAGCACCTTTGGTTCTTTCAAGTGAATGAGTGGAGGCTAAAACTTGGTAGATGGGCATATGTATGGGTACAGTATTAACTTTAATGTATTGATCAGGTTGTTTTTGCTGCATTCCTGGTATGAAGGACTGTGCTTACAGCAGAAGTACTAGGCGACTGAGCCGGCGCATAACATATGTCATCGCCAAACTTTAGTGATTAGTTTATGGCTCTAGTTTACGGGTATGTCAATGATTTTAAACTTCTGACAAGCGCCCACCCACCAGGAATTAAACACTTGTCAATGACGACTGGCCAGACTCTGTGTACGAAGCAAAGAAGCAGAGTCTGGTTTTACCTGGCTACCTGATTGTAGCCACTACAGTTGAAGCTAACCGGAGAGGTGCTGTATGTATTTGCGAAGCTGGGTTGAAAAGGTTGCAGTTAGATCAGACGTAGGTTTTGCAGAACTTGAGATACGTGTTTGGGTTTGTTTACTGCTGATTGCTTTACTTATCCTTGACTGGGATCAGCCAGATACTTCACCAATATGTGGGCTAGCTCTCTGATGCTACCGCAGTGAAAGCAATCGCAAAACGCATAAGCTATAACGTGCCTGGTATAACAAATCTCTGCATTACCGAGGCGTAATTTCATCCGAAATTGCTCTGGCTAATAAAAAGCCAAAAAGGCGGAGATTGAATATGAAATTCTTTCCTGTAGAAGTTATCAATTCGTTAGCTCCACATAAGCAACTGTTCACGCTAATGGAACTTACGGTCTGTAAATCCTGTATTATGTTCATAAAATAACCGGAGCTCTCTCTAGCTGTTGCGTGCTATCCATAACATGCCAATTTTTTGCGAGCAAACGCTGGTCATTCCGGCGCAATAAGTAAACCATTACCTCGGGCAATTTCTGAAAAGGCCGTTTAGCCTGGAGCTTTCAGCCTTCCGTCGTATACCAGCGCGGAAGCTGTTTGTTTCATCATGATAACGACACACCACAGTTATGCACACGGACCAGTAGGTCCTTATAATACTCACCTAAGCAGTCCATAAGTTGTTGGTATACTTTTTGCTCCTCCTCAATGCCCATGTTTCCATCTAAACTCAGCCCCACCGGATTTCTACAGTCTCCGGTCTACACTTAAGTATGTCGAGACCCATTCTACAAATGTGTCTATATGGGGTGAATTCTAGCTTTCCCTGAATCCAGTTTCGCCGCTGCATTTATTAGAACAAGTTCATCGCATGAGATCTTCACACATGTACAGAGTTTGATTGCGGGGAAATTCCTCAGATCAGATGGCAGATGCGTCTCACTTTTCACACTAGGGAGGCGGACCCGGAAAACTGCGTTCTGACGCCTTGTCCCGCCCAGCTCCACCCTCCACAGTGCTGGCTAATCAGAAGAAAGTGGGTGCATGGGGAGGGGGGGCCATAGTGGAAGAGCCGCCCAAACAGGGCACTTCAGGCAGAGATGGGTTTTTTTGAGGATGGCCATAGGCGCTGAATAAGGACACTTTTTTGGACTTTGAATGATCAGGAGTACTCTTAGGGATTTCAAGATGAAATATACACTTGCAAATGTTGCATAATAGGTCCCCTTTGATTGTGTGTTCCCAAAATGCTCATAATAAAGTTGGCTTCCGTTAGCTCAAGGGGAAGAGTCGTCTGGTTAATACAGCTTAGAGTGCTTTCATATTCAAGCATATATCTGAAGTTATCAGCCTCCTTCACTTTATGGCTGGATTTACACTGCAAGTCTTGTTGCCCAGATCGAATATGGATCGGATTTGGAGGCCCATATCCAATTTGTTCAAATGTGTGTTTACATCTTGTTTTGAGCGTGAATGATGCCTTTTTCATTTTGATTCCGTTTGTTTACACCACTCACTACCTGGCCATTGTCTTGGGCAATCAACATGCGCACAGTGGAGAAGGCTAACGAAAATAAAAGCAAATGTGCGTGCAGTGCTTCAAAAGCATGCAGGCCTGCATTCATAGAAATGATCAAAACATCAAGCAAGCTGGCAACATTTCACTGCGTAACCTACATCTGATTCTCCTGTTAACACCTTTTACACCTATCACCTGCATCACCGCAAATGCGAAGGCAGACTCTGCCTTAGTCCAGGCCTATATTTGACGTTTAGGCGTAGGGAACACACTTCACTTTGCAAACAATGGATGACATTGAGCTTGGCTTGATGTTTATCATGTGATGCATGAAAAATCCCTGTCCAACCCAGAGGATTCTGAGGAAGAGAAGGGGAAGAAGGGCTATTATCACCTCGTTTGCCTGTGCCGCGATCATCGCTTCCTTCACTGTTCAGAGGAGTGTGTGGATGTGAGAGAGATCAAGGGATTGATGGGAGCAGGTTGTACAAAAGTTTGATGATGAACAGTGGGTGCGAAATTTTAGAATGAGTAATCAAATATTCCACATGCATGTTATGTCAGAAACTGTCGCCATTTCTGATGCACCAAGAACACAATTTTTTACTAAATATCCTATCTGCATGTTGACATGCATTTACACGACGGGCACATTGGCACATATCCAATACACACCAGATACATATTCAAACAAAAACCACATTTGAATGAGGCCTGGATCCAATCTGACTTATCTGATTGAGGGCGGAATCAATGTGTTTTTTTTTCTGTTTACACAGCCATGTGACAGATTGAATATTGGCCGCATTTGAGCAAAAGATCCGATTAGTATCACATTCCTGTCACATTTAACCTTTGCGGTGTTTGCAGCTTTGCAGTGTAAATCCAGCCTATGTGGCTCGAAAGCTAGCATTCCAATGAATTCACTTAGAATAGATGCGAGTCATGTCATGCATGTTTGAAGGCTGTTTTCTTTGGAATCAGTGACACCATAATATTACCACGCCTCTGTTCCTCAGATCATATGGAGTGTTTATCTCACACCCTCCCTTTACCTAGGAAGCCACTCAATTGCAACGTCAACCTGGCCGATCAGTGGCACTTATTGTTTGTTTAATTACCTGGAAGCAAAGAAGATCCAAATCAGGCCCTGATTTAACAGCCACATTTGAAAATTTGTCGTGGGCAACTGAAGCACATCCACAGCAGCTATGTCAGGGAACATGGGCCATTACTTCCCGATACATCTCATTATTCATGATCATGAGCTTGGAAGGCTTGCAATGCATCAAAGGAATGCTCCTGAAAGCTCAGGGCAGAATTATTTGTTTGGCTTCAGGGACCAATGGATTCTGCCTCATTTGCAGCCCCAGGGAAGTGTGATTTCTGCACATCTGTGGATATGCTCGGAGCGTGCGCCAGGTGCTTTCGCCAAAGAGCAGCTTGGCTGTCTTTTCCACTATACACAGACAGCTAAGGTTCATCTTTAGCTACTGCCACTGAGTGATTGGATGGCTGGTTTCAGTGTAGTTAAAATGATTCATTGTGGATCTGAACGGATACAATAATAATGGTATTTGTTGGCCTTTCTTAACCTCTCTTAATCTTTAGATTTCTTTATTGTGATTTGCAATCCACTGAAGAACCAGGAGCATCTTTAAATAAAATCAGTGTTAAGTACAAAGAAAACAGTGGTGAGCTTTCATGCCCAGAGCAAGAGTACGAAAATAGACTCAGGAGACGGAAGCTCAGTTCTTAAGCTTGTAAAATGACCTCCAGCAGGATAAATGAAGGGACTGGGGCATTGTGGCTTCAGATCTGGTATGTGGTGTACCTGTGCTGGTGTGCTTGTGCCGGGTGGTGATAACCAAACAGAACACCTGCGTCCGATTTCCCTCTAATGAACATGGGAGCAAAAACCCATAACTGTTGAAAAGGTCTGAACACCAGGGCTGGGCAGAGGTCCAGCGCTGAATAAAAGCATCACAGGAGATTAAAGTCTGTCAAGAACATTAAAGAGCATTACAGGTGGTGTTGTTCCAGCTCTTTAACAGCAGTCCATTGATTTTCAATGCAGGGATAATGCACACCACACACTGCCACACTCCATACTACTTACCTGGATATATTGCAGGTAGTTCAGTGGAAAGGGCCAAAACGTTTTTGAGAAGTGTTTTTAAAATAGTCTTAGCTCATCTAAGTAGTGGGCATAACAGAATCAGGCCTAGACAGACTCCTTTGAAGATATAATCTCAGTGTGATAAATCTCCATTGAGGTTCACATCCAGAGAATACATTAGTGCAACCTGAGTCCATAATAATACATCATAGCATGATAGTATATTTTAACATCCAGACGCTTGCAGTAATTGCTGAGATCCTTGAATTGTCGGTGGATTTGGAAATTAAGTGGCATTTCGGTGTACTTTTTCGCTCACTTGCTATAACATAACATGAATGGCAAGAACAGGCCTTTCAGCCCAACTAAGCTCGCCAGTTTCTTTATACTATTGTGAATATATCCCTTCAGATACTGAATGACTCAATGGTATCTAGCTTTAAGTCAAGCCTGCTATTGAAAACCCCCAAGGTCTCTGCCTCAACAATATGGTCAGGCAAGCTAATTCCACATTGAAATTACTCTTTGGGTGAAGAAATATTTCCAAATATCAGTGCTAAATTTACCTTTGGTCAACTTCCATTTGTGACCCCGAGTTCTACTCACTTGGTCGAAGGAATCCTACATGATTCACTTTGTTAATTCCTTTAACATATTTAAAGACCTCAATCAAATCACCCCTGAGTCTCCTTTTCCTAAGACTAAAGAGATTAAGGATCTTCAGCCTCTTCTCGTAGCTTTCATCTTTTATACCTGGAATAAGCTTAGTGGCTCTTCTCTAAACTTTTTCTAGAGCCTCTACATCTTTCTTAAAGTATGGTCCCCAGAACTGTACACAATACTCCAGATGTGGTCTAACGAAGATGTTGTACAAAAGAAGCATGACCTCCTTAGATTTGTACTCAATACATTTGGCAATGTATCCCAGCATCCGATTAGCTTTTTTAACTGCTACGGCACAATGGCTAGAACCTGTGAGGGTTTGGTCAACAATCACTCCCAGATCTTTCTCGTTTGCAGCACATTCCAGTTTTAAACCTCCCATGAAGTAATCCTGTCTGATGTTTTTATTACCTACATGTACAACTTTACATTTTGCTAGATTAAATTTCGTTCGCCACATTTCTGCCCAATTCTGGATTCTATCCAAATCATCCTGAATCACTTTAGTGACCCTAAACTATTTGCCAAACCCCCAAAATTAGTATCATCTGCAAATTTAACCAATCTGCTCTCAATATTCCTATCAAGGTCATTAATGCAGATGAGGAACAGCAGGGGTCCCAACACCAATCCCTGGGGGACGCCACTCCCCACCATACCTAGCTCAGATGAGATACCACTGACCACCACTCTTTGTGTTCTGTTCTGTAACCAGTTTTGAATCCACTCAGAATACCTCCTGTAACTCCAATGGAGCTCATTTTAAAAATTAGTCTCATATGCGGTACTGTGTCGAATGCTTTCTGAAAATCCAAGTATATGATGGCATAAGCCCTGCTCTGGTCATAAGTCCTGGTGGCCTCTTCAAAAAATTCCTGAAGGTTTGTCAGGCATGACCTTCCCTTCCGAAAACCATGTCGGCTATCCCTCAAGATACTCTTACGTTCAAAAAATAAGTCCAGCTCATCTTTTATGATAGATTCCAATATTTTGCACACAATGCAAGTTAAACTGACTGGCCTGTAGTTTCCTGGCTTGGTACGGTCCCCTTTCTTATATATTGGTATTATACTCAAACAATATACAATATAACAATATACTATTGTTGTTAGCATCAATTTATTATGCATGAAATGTTTTGACGTGTGTGGAAAACATTGAAAAGAAAGTGTAATCTACAATTCTATATTCGTATAGTTTCTTTTTTGGAAGAGTATATATTGCCCCGTTTCCAATCATTTGGTATTTCTCCAGTTTCTAAAGACTGTCTGAAGATGGCGGATAGCGGCTTAAAGATGATCTCACCAACTTTCCTGAGCACTCTAGGATATAAGCCATCAGGACCTGCCGTCTTATCTGCCTTTAGTTTATTCAACTTGTCTAATACTTCGTTATGCCAAACGTCAATTTCCGCTAAATAATTTTGAGCATTTACTATGCCCTCTGGCCAAATAAAGACCCACTCTGAGGTAAAATGCTCAACAAAGTAACTGTTTAAGGCATCTGCAATATCCTTGTTATCATATCGCAGCGATTCGTTTTTATTCTTTATGCACTTAACCTGCTCTTTAACTTTCCTTTTTCTGATACAGTACTGAAAGAAGCGCTTAGGGTTAGTTTTTGCCCCCTCTGCAATTTGTCTTTCTTACAGTCTTCTAGTATTCCTCAGCTCATTTTTGACCACAGCCCGCATTTTGCAGCATTCAGCCTTACTGCTCTCATTGTTATCCTTAATGTACATCTTATAAAGATTCCTCTTTCCCTCAAAATCCTAAAAATACTTCCACTGAGGATTCTGCTTTTTCAGCTTACTTTCGGACACCTTTGGAATGAGTCTGCATTGTGATTCAAGTAAAACCCCCTTAAATCTTTCCCACATCTCATTTATGGACTCACAGTCCAGGAGTGTCTCCCATTTTATTTCACTTAGATATGAGCGCATCCTGTCAAAGTTTGCTCGCCTAAAATTGAAAATTTCTCTTTTTGAATACACCTTTTTAACATCCAATGAAACATCAAAATTAACAGCAGATCCATTCAGCTGGATTTTACAGTACTTCAGTTTCTGCGTCAAAGAGGAGTTTTCAGTAAAATCCAAAAAGAGGACATGTTTGTGGTGTGTGTGTGTGTGTGTGTGTGCATGCATGCATGCATGCATGAGTGTGTTTTACCTGTAATGCACAAATGTGTATGTGGGGGATGGGGAGGTGTTAGTGGTTAGTATGTATGTATACCTGTGTGTCAGCTTCTTTTTTTTTTGAGGTCAGCATCGCATGTCATGACTTCCAAGTTCACATGTATTTTCCCACTTCTGCCCAATGAAATTAATTTGACTGGTTCATACTCTAAGTACGCTCACACTGCATTAGGGAAAGTATTTCTGACAGGACGCATATCTGCATTTCTCTGACAATAGTTCTTTGAGGAATATTCTGTTATTGAATGAAAAGGGAAAACATGGTGTAAAGTTATGTAATATATTTTAAATACCCTTTAATCCATTGATTAATTTTTCGCCAGTGGGGAACATAGCTGACCTTATTTGAAGACAGAAAATAGATTTTTATGTGGGTAAAATTATTTTCCTTGGGCTTGCTGCAAGGGTTGTGCAGTAATAGTGAAAACAGTCAGCCAATGAAAGATGAGATTGAAATCCTCAGAGCTTTATGTGACTGTTTATTTTGTCTCTGAATGATACTGAATAGAAATCCACGAGTGGGCAGATTTTGATCTTGCTCCCAATTCAACTCTATGACTTTTTGAAGTAGTTTCTGATTCTTAAACCATTCATGGGCTATTGCCACAAAATTCTAATGACTAAAGAGATATGCTACCCAATACAAATCAAACGCTGTTTCCATTGTCATCACTTTTTTCCAAGTCAAAGCAATTATTTCAACATATTTTCGTCTGCGGACATTTCAGGGCTGTGTTTCATTCTTGCTATGATGATGACTATGGGGACTTTCAGCAGGTGCCATGTTATTTCTGTAAAAAATTGAATTGATGCCCTGTGTGAACTTTCACTCAGGTATACAGTGCATCCCAAAGGACAAAATTTGCAGACATTACTGTGTTATGTTAACAGTGAAATAAAATGAGAGGAGGATTTGGGGTTATAAAATTTTGATTCTGTCAATGGCTTTTTCGGAAGCTAAAAGCTCCTGCAGCAAATCCACAAATCCCAGGGCTGAGCTCAGTTTACCTATTTGCTGGCTGAATCGGATACATTGGCAGAAAAAGCAGACTGATCTCCTGCAGTCCTGCAATGCTACCAATGAAGAGGGACAAGAACCACATGTGAAACTAATGAAAGGGCACACTGGAGTGGCATGGGGCAGGCTGGGTCAACCAAGGTGACCCTCCGGATGCAAGATTTGGGTATGTGGAATGCTACTAAACTTTTACAAATGAGAACTTAAATCTTTATCTTTTGTAGATGACGTTCCAATGGCAGGCATTGTTTCAGTAGAGCTAAACTGCTGATTACAATCTTTGTGTATCAGATTGGAGGATGGAGAAAAACAGCATAGAAATTTCCTTTTCCAGTGACTAGTGAGGTTTCAATGCAAATCTGTTCTTGTTTAAGGCATTTCTCTGTGTCAGAATGTATATATGAGGGAGGGAAAAAACTCTATGCTGTGTGTGTGTGTGTGTGTGTGTGTGTGTGTGTGTGTGTGTGTGTGTGTGTGTGCGTGTTCCAGTGCATGTGCTTTCATTTTACGAGGGAATGCACAGTGAACCATCACAGGAGAGTGAAAATGCTTTGTTTGTGTTCACAACTGAGTCAAACACCAGAAGCCATTAAGTATGTCCCAGAAATAACCTCAGGGACAGTCAGAAGAAATGTGCTCCTTAACTTCATTGCCTGCAGGGAGGATTGCATTATTGGCAGCAATCCCTGGACAGCTCTTCATCTGAATTTTTCAGTCAGTGGCTACAGTTTTCCAAGTTCAGAGTCTGAAGGTAAATCACCCACCCAGCTTCCAATTCTCCAAGCTTTTATTTATTTTATTTTATTCTATTTTATTTTTTACATTTGAGAAATGAATACATTTGTCAAATATCTAATATGAGTCCTTGGTTCCAAGAAAGAGGGTAACATATTAAGCCTTTATGAATTCAATTCTTTAAAGATTAGGTTTTTGAAAAAACTGTGTAATTCCAATACTGCAATAATACTAATATAATAAGACTAGAAATACCATAAAGTCAATGTTATAAAACTCTGGTTGCTTTCACCCGTAGTGATAGTGTTAGATTATTACATTAGGAATACTGCTGTCACGTTTGTGATTGCACAAAACTAGCAAGCAACTAAATAATCCTCAACTACAGTGCATCAACACTACATCTCAGTAGTAGGGAGGTCTTTACAGTAACCCCATCTGATTGAGAGTGGCAGTTGGTCTGCTCTCATGGCTTGAGCTGTCACATGTGTGCAAACACTCATGCGCCAAGGAGGCAGACAATTACTCCTCCTCTCCTGTGTGCCCAACATCTCAGCTGCAGCTCGCAGTCCAACACTTCATCATCTCACCCACTGCAGAACAAAGTTCTCCCCTCCATCCTGGAAAATATTACTGGGCATCCATGGAATGTGGCGATTAAGTTTTAGACGGGAAAAGATGAGGGTAAAGCTCGTTAAGGGGATGATTTCAGCCATGTTTACTGTTCAAAAAAAAAAAAGAATAAATGAATAAGTAAATAGAAATGGCCCCCAGGAGGGTAGTTATACTTCTTAAATAACCTCTGGGATTAAATCTGCCAGGGAAATCAAATCTCCTGGAGTGGTGAGTATGAGCCAGCCCCCCTCAAATAAGTCACAGCATGTCCACATTGCCCCCTGCTGTCCCAGAACTGCAGGAGAGGCCCAGGGCAGGCTTATCTCCCACTGTACCTTCACTCTTCTCATACTGTGTGCCACTGCTGTCTAACATGTTTTTCATAATCAAACTGGACATTACTGCGAGGGCATATAAACCATTTCAAATCGCAGTGTCAGTTGTGAAGTTGGGTGGGGGGGGTAGGTCTCAGGCTCCATTAGGCACAATGAACTTCACATGTAGATAACCTGGGTGGAACGACACGCAAAATTTATTGTGCTCAGTTTTCACGCATCTTTGGTCAGCACTCGGTTTTTACACACATTTTTACCCGAGTAATAACAGAATTGACCAGCCCTTTTGCTTGAAACTGATTTTGAAAAATCAAAAATTTGTCTTAAATTGCAGTCTCTCACCAATGTAACAAAGAAATTGTAAACAAACTCATTTCTGTTATTGGCATATACACCATTTGACCTCAAAATATGAACCTTGCCCACTAAAACCCAGGGCAATTCTATGGCCAATATCACTTTTTTGCAAAGCTTGTGTGAATACCCCCTGTACCTCTTCCCATTCAGCATCTTGTCTATTAGAAGTATGAAGTATGTCTGTGATTGGTTTACATCTTGTGTGTTCCTCTATTCCTGGCTGTGTCACGTGTGATTGTTTCTTCCTGATGTACCTGTGACATGTATTCAAACCTTTGCTATTCCTGCTCAGAACCAGCCAGTTTATCCAAGTAGATACTCTTTGTCCTTAGAAAGCTGTACGTAACCTTTATTGATAGTAATTTATGGAAACGCTCTTCCTAACTCAGTTAATTGGAGCTCCCACACCTAATTCAGGGTTCAAGACCGAGACCGCCTTCTTGTTAACCCTGTGCAAGTCTGCTCCTCTGTCCAGTTAATTCTGAACAAGCTCCCAATCCTTTGACAGTCTTCAGGATCTCAACTGCGTTCCTCCTAAGCTACTCCATCCTGCCTTTGGACAGTTCAGCTCTGGTGAAGTGTGCACTCCATCTGGCAGTCATCCCTGTAAGCCACGGGCCGGAGATTGGCTATGCCCTGCTTTGCCCACATCTGAATTGAGCTGTGCCTTCTTCTGGGCTGCGTCTCACTGTTACAGTATTACTATCAATAAGCCCTACTGCTGGATTGTACTCTGCCTCTGCACTTGATTGCTGGCCTGAATGATGACAGTATTTGACCTTTTTGGGCAGTCAACCATAATTTATATTTCAGAACACAAAAATTCTCCCAGGGTAAGTACATCAACTGAATGTTACATACATCCCCCCCCCCTCCATCCACCCACTGTTTGGTCCTAAAAATGATGGTTGGCTAAGCACATTGAAAGGATTCGTTTGGCATAAATGAATCTTCACTGGCAATTACTACAGTGACGGCTGTGCAACAATACAATTACACATGCAATTAAGCATCAGATATTTGAGGTACCTTGTGAGTAGTGTGCATACTGAAGGCAGGCCATATTGGAGTCACCTGGCTGTTTCAGGTAGCGTGTGGAACTTCAGCCATATTCGCTAAGTGACAGAAAATCTTTCCAGAACAATGATCCTTATTTGTTCAAGTATTTTGCATTTCTATTAATTGATGAATTTTAGATATTGCACCTCTTAAACATTTTCGCAGCTGGTGGGTCCAAATTAATATGCACACATCTAGAACATCTGAGCTGTTCTCTCTAATAGCTCCACAAGTCATGTTTTAATTGATTTTCAAAGCAAATAGAGCCCCTCAGAACAATAGTGGTCTAACTACAATTTTCTAATTTTCCGAGTTAGACCCAAATTTTTCACAGTAAAGGTAAAATCGATTCATGCAATAATGGGCCAGAGGATTGTTAGTTCCGCCTCTGAAATATACATGGTAGTGCAAGAGTGGTCTAACTCCAAAATTCCTAGTTTTTGAGCGAAACATGCAAAAATAATAAAAATCGTCAACATTGTCAACAAAATATAATCTGACCATGAAAGCGAAGATTCAAAGGATGTCACTTCAAGACAGATCAAAATACTTACTGGCATGCTGAATTTGACAATGTCGAAACTTTGAAAACTGTTTTCTCAGAATGATAAAAAATTGAGTTGGACCACAATTGTTCTCAGGGGCTCAATTATGGTTTTATTTTCACATTAACTCATTGAGCATATGCTTCTCTTTAATCCCAAATGTTTATATTTGTTTGTTTTTTTCCAATTTGTGAAAAGAAATAGTTCTGTGTGGATACATGACATTTTTTGAGGTTAGATTGAGAGCCTCATAATACTTTATTACCATTACATTTCTTTGAATGCATTCTGTTAATAACAGAAAGGTTTGCCGATTCTTGGGACAAGGGAGGTGACATCACGGTCTGGTTGCTGTGGGGTTTGGCAGGCACTAAGAGTGTGGGCGTAAGACAAGGGAAATAAACTGCAGTTGGCAACCCAGCTATTTCCCCAATGAGCTCTCCTGTTACAAGTCGAAGCAGATCATCTCTACTGTTACTAACATTAATGGCGCAGTTGTGATCCACCACTTTGAGCTGCAGTTTAGCAACTACTTCCACTCTCAAGCATTCAAACAATAAGCATGTTCAGATGTGGAGGTTACAGTTCCTCTGGTTCCCCTGACCTATATAAGGGCAAAGGGCAGGGCTCCCTCAGGTTTGGTGGCGACAGATGGTGACAGTATGGATGATAGGCAAAGGCAGTCTATCACCACTTTCCCATGTTGGGACTCAACACTGCCCTTCAGCACTATCGACCACTGCCATCTGTGTGTGGGTGGCTGACCTCCTCTGACCCCTGGAAGAGAAGGCAAGCTAGCAGAGGGTATGTGTCATATCTCCCAAAACTGCTGTTGATAAGGGACCACCATTGTTCCATGTTAAGGGCATTAGTCTCATCCCTCTATATCCACAGAGAAGTTGTCTGTGAAGCAATTAAGCATGTAATGTATGCAATGAAGTCTGTGGTTTCTGATGTGTCTGCACAATGTTGAAGGCCTACTTTTAACACTTTCCCTTCCGTTGGTCTGATTTTCTGTCAGTGAATGTTTTTTCTCACAGTAAAAAAATTACCCCATTAAGTTATGTGAACTTATTTCTTCTCTTTCACTCCACTTGTTTTGAGAAGTTTTTGAGGTTGAACGTGAGTTTCTATCTTTTCAAAAGTAAAACATAAAGTTTCTGTTTTGACTAATTGTGAGTTGAAAACACATCTTCAAGGCCAGCTAACTAAACTAAATTTGAGTTAACGAAAGCCAGTAAAGTTTACTAAGGAAGTTTCACTTGCTTGAAATTTATTAAACTGCGGGCACTGATAGGGATCTTCTGAAAAAAGAAAAAAAAATAAATAAATTTTATATATATATCAAACAAACAAACACAAAGTCTGGAAAATGGAGTGTTCCTCGCAAATATGAAAAGACAGAAATTAAGTTTTTATCTTGGGCAAGTTCTATGATCACCAGCTTTTTCACAAGCTATGATGAATATCCTTGATACCTAGGGACTACTATAAAACAAAGCAGCGAGTCAATGTTGAATACTATCCATACACTTCACTCAGCCCCACAGAGGATACTGTTGTTATTATTATAAACATTTGTAAATTAAATATATGGAACATTAATTTTACATTTTAATTTATTAATAACTGCATCGACTTAAAATGAATTTGTTGTTTTATTCTTAAAAAGATGAAAATTGAGAAACAATCTCAGCACATATCCCCCTTACTATTTACGGCCCAAGTTAAGCGAGTGCCCTACGGAGCCCCCCTGGTGTCAGTCGAGAATAAAAAAAAAGCCATGTACTAAACTGAGGGAACAGATTGCTAAACTGTGCGCACAGTTTACTAAACTGAGGGAACAGATTGCTAAACTGAGGGAACAGATTACTAAACTGTGCGCACAGTTTACTAAACTGAGGGAACGGATTGCTAAACTGAGGGAACAGATTACTAAACTGCGCACAGTTTAGTCAACTGAGAGAACAGATTGCTAAACTGAGGGAACAGATTACTAAACTGTGCGCACAGTTTACTAAACTGAGAGAACAGATTGCTAAACTGAGGGAACAGATTACTAAACTGCGCACAGTTTACTAAAAGGGAACAGATTGCTAAACTGTCACAATGACGGACAATCAGAAAGTGTAACGCGACCTATGCCATAAACTAATGCATTATTATTATTGTTATTTTTATTATTTATTGGTCGATGTAAAGACTACTGCTTTTACGTTCAGAATGGATCATGGTTCTTTACTTCCCCAAATCAATGATGAGCCTATATTACGATATTTGTTAACAAACACAGAATCTATGTGCTTTTTATTTGTTGACTATTCTGCTCTGTTTTAGGAAATAGGCAAATAAATATTCGTATTGTTTTTTTTTTATTGTTTCTCCGATTGCAATGTCTCATTTCACTGGGATGTCTATAGCTATAGACTGTTTTGTGATCCACGATCTTAAATAAATATTTGGCAAAATATGGTTCTCATTATTTAACAATGCAGTGTAAATTGATGGGAACAGAAAAGGCAGGGGAGAAAAGACAGAGGTTAGCCTGAACTGGAAGACGTGTCAGATAAACTGTCCCCGAATGTTCAGTGCTCAATCAGTCCAAGGGCTCTATTTTAATGATCTGAAAGTTTAAACATGAAGCGCAAGTTGCTTAGGGGAGATACGAGGACACTGTTAGGCTATTCATGTTAAGAATATGCTTACCCTTGCACCCAACATAAAGCTAAAAAGGGTTGGTCTTAAGGCTAATTAATATTTGTGTTTAGGGCACAACATGATAAACCAATGAGAATGCCATCTGCCGTCTCCAATCTCATTTTAGAGCCAGAAGCGTAAAGTTGATATAATGCAGGTTCCAATAGCCCGAATCTCTGCTGAGAAAGATGCATGACGAAATTACTGTAACTTCAAACGTCAAATGACGCTGTGCGGTCAAATATTATAACACACATGAAATTACGCACTCTTCTGCCACTTTAGATACCCTTAGTCGATAAAATTTTAGCAAGTAAAAGAAAGTAAACTAGCCCTAAATGCTGTCTTTCCCAGGAAAAAAAGAGAAAGAAGAGAATCAAATTAAAATAAAATAAAGAAATGGTTCAGATCAGTTTTGAACATAACATGGTTCAGAAGTTTAGCAATCTGTTCCCTCAGTTTAGTAATCTGTTCCCTCAGTTTCGTAAACTATGCGCACAGTTTAGCAATCTGTTCCCTCAGTTTAGTAATCTGTTCCCTCAGTTTAGCAATCTGTTCCCTCAGTTTAGTAAACTGTGCGCAGTTTAGTAATCTGTTATCTCAGTTTAGCAATCTGTTCCCTCAGTTTAGCAATCTGTTCCCTCAGTTTAGCAATCTGTTCCCTCAGTTTAGTAATCTGTTATCTCAGTTTAGCAATCTGTTCCCTCAGTTTAGCAATCTGTTCCCTCAGTTTAGCAATATGTTCCCTCAGTTTAGTAATCTGTTATCTCAGTTTAGCAATCTGTTCCCTCAGTTTAGTAATCTGTTCCCTCAGTTTAGTAAACTGCGCGCGCAGTTTAGCAATCTGTTCCCTCAGTTTAGTAATCTTTTCCCTCAGTTACCAATCTGTTCCCTCAGTTTAGTAAACTGTGCGCACAGTTTAGCAATCTGTTCCCTCAATTTAGTAAACTGTGCGCACAGTTTAGTAATCTGTTCCCTCAGTTTAGTAAACTGTGCGCACAGTTTAGCAATTTGTTCCCTCAGTTTAGTAATCTGTTCCCTCAGTTTAGCAATCTGTTCCCTCAGTTTAGTAAACTGTGCGCAGTTTAGCAATCTGTTCCCTCAGTTTAGCAATCTGTTCCCTCAGTTTAGTAATCTGTTCCCTCAGTTTAGCAATCTGTTCCCTCAGTTTAGTAATCTGTTCCCTCAGTTTAGTAAACTGCGCGCGCAGTTTAGCAATCTGTTCCCTCAGTTTATTAATCTTTTCCCTCAGTTACCAATCTGTTCCCTCAGTTTAGTAAACTGTGCGCACAGTTTAGCAATCTGTTCCCTCAATTTAGTAAACTGTGCGCACAGTTTAGTAATCTGTTCCCTCAGTTTAGTAAACTGTGCGCACAGTTTAGCAATCTGTTCCCTCAGTTTAGTAATCTGTTCCCTCAGTTTAGCAACCTGTTCCCTCAGTTTAGTAAACTGTGCGCGCAGTTTAGTAATCTGTTATCTCAGTTTAGCAATCTGTTCCCTCAGTTTAGCAATCTGTTCCCTCAGTTTAGTAATCTGTTCCCTCAGTTTAGCAATCTGTTCCCTCAGTTTAGTAATCTGTTCCCTCAGTTTAGTAAACTGCGCGCGCAGTTTAGCAATCTGTTCCCTCAGTTTAGTAATCTTTTCCCTCAGTTACCAATCTGTTCCCTCAGTTTAGTAAACTGTGCGCACAGTTTAGCAATCTGTTCCCTCAATTTAGTAAACTGTGCGCACAGTTTAGCAATCTGTTCCCTCAATTTAGTAAACTGTGCGCACAGTTTAGTAATCTGTTCCCTCAGTTTAGTAAACTGTGCGCACAGTTTAGTAATCTGTTCCCTCAGTTTAGTAAACTGTGCGCACAGTTTAGCAATCTGTTCCCTCAGTTTAGTGCATGGCTTTTTTTTTCTCAACTGACACCAGGGGGGCTCCGTAAGTGCCTGAGCTGGCTGCAAAAAAATTTTCTGCAGGTCAGTTGGGACCATTACATATATCAGCCAATCACAGATCAGCTCTGGTGCCATTGTACGTGTGTATGCATCAACGAGAATGGTAAACCATTCGACCGTGTCTCTGTCAGTGGAGTTGTGCACGCGGTAAATTTGTAAATACTCATCTTACAATAACGATGTAAGTGCTCCACAATACGCAAAATTGCAAGTAGTGGTCTGCTGCAGAAGTCCAATAGTTTATTTATTAGCCTTTGCTTCGGTGACTAATACTTCAGATCACAGAGCAAATTTCGTGATATCAAACTGTTTCCATTACCAGTTTTTTATTTCGCTATTTAGATTTTGTGCATTTCTAAGGGTATTAAATGGAAATGCATCCAGATTGTGAGCATGATGTCCGATGTTATTTGCCCCAAAAACACAGTCTGCTTCGTGACCGTAGACTGTTCGTGACACATACTCCTATTTCACGCATTGCGCTGATAAGCATATGATCGTCGCTGGTGTACATTGGGGAGGCATTACCAGTTAGTTTCTGAATCAGTATTTTGAACATTTGCTGCAATCGACAAAATTCAATTCTACTGACTGCTGGCCAATTATAGGAACCTCAAAGAAAACAGACTATCTATAAGAACCACAGCTTTTCTCCTCTTTATCGTACTCCAATGAAAATAAAACATCTTGCACTCGGACCAACCAGTCACCGATTTCATACGTACTACGTGAATAATCATGTACATGCGGGACTTCAGATCAGAGTGGAAGAGCACATCCAATCTAATCCATCAGGATAGAAGGTACGCGATTGATGTTGAAACGAGCTAGCCAAATGAAACCATTTGCCACTGGATGCATACATCCATAGCTCGTATCAACATCAATCTCTTACTTTCTGACTGGATGGATAAAGTTCTTAGGTAGAATCAATTACTTTGATCCCTAGAAAACGTTCATTTTGAAAAAAGACCGGAATTCGACAAAATATAATTTTGAGGGTAAGATTTTAGTAAACTGAATATTTTTGCAAACTTGATAGGCGACCTTAGTGTACAATTATTGAAATGAACGGAAAAACTGGAACACTAAGACAGGTTTGTGAGTTTGTTTTATTTAAAATGCAACGTTGATGTTTCCTTGCAGGTTATCCATGCCCAGGTCATTCCGATCACAAAGTCAGCCTACTACTCCCTGCTAGCCTACCAGGGAGTCAACGGAACAGGTCCAGCATACATCCAGAGACTGAACTTCAGACCATACACGCCTGGCAGAGCACTCTGTTCTGCTACTTGTGGTCGCCTGGCTCCACCCCCTCGCTGCTCCTGCCCTTCCCCCTCAAGGCTGCTGTCTGTACGGGTTCCTTGTTGGTGGAATGATCTACCTATTGAGGTCTGAACAGCAGAATCCTTGAGTTGCTTCAAGCGCAACCTGAAAACCCACCTCTTCAGGCTCGACCTTCCCCCCATTCCACTGCCCTGAATCCTCTGACATGAAATCCCACATTGCTTTGTTGCCCTTTTACCTGATTTTGTTGCCCTTTTACTCGATTTTTCCCCATTTTCCTCGATTCTGTCTCACTTGATTTTGTTACGCTTGACTTTGTTGCACTTAATTTTGTAGCCCTTTTACTGGATTTTGTTGCGCTTGACTTTGTTGCACTTGATCTTGTTGCCCTTTTACTTGACTTTGTTGCACTAGATTTAGTTGGCCTTTACTTGATTTTGTTGCGCTTGACTTTGATCCACTTGTTTTTTGTTGCCCTTTACTTGGTCTTTTTTATCAGTATATTTGGTGTTTACCCATTGGTCTAGACCTGTAACAAGTGAATGTGTTCTCTGTCACTTTTACTGTTAGCATTGTACTTGTCTCCTAGGAGCTCTGCACTTTTGTGCCAATCTCTTTGCACTTTTGTACGTCGCTCTGGATAAGGGCGTCTGCTTAGAACCTGTAATGAGATATAAATGTAATGTAGTTAGTCTGTATCAGAACTATTCTAAATATACGATTCTTATGGGTGCTTTAGAGTCAGGGCCATCTTCAAGCCATGAGGCAACCACAGAGGAGACCAGTGAACAAATAAACAAATATTATACATATATATATATATATATTTCCAGTCCAAGGGCCCAAAATTGCCAGCGGCGCCTCTGGGTATGCTGGAACACTGAATGTAAACACTTTCAAAATGGCCCTGCAAAATTGCTCAAGTATTGGTTCCTACACATTTTGGGAAGCTATTTCAGTGATCCCCAGTTGTAAGCTATGGTAAAGCCATTATTGTTTTATGATTTTGTCTAACATCTGAAAACTGTTACCGGCACCAGGTCCAGAACAGTCTGCGAATCAATGGAAGTCATAGCAAAATAACTGCCAGGGGAATACACTGGGGGGTTAAGTATGAGAGCAAACTATGTAAAATGATTGGAGTGTACAGTGGATACCACTGTACTAATAAAATAAACATGTTTTCCATAATCAAGGACCACCTCTGAGCCTGAAAAAGCATGGCTCCACTCAGGGGCTATAAGCAAGAGAAGCAGGACCTTGTAAATTGAAGTGGATTAAGATGGTCCTGTGTATAAGGGCACACTATGGCACAGAGCTGTCACAACCCTTGTGTAAATGCCTTCTGTGCTTCCTCCCCTTCAGTAACTTCTTTGATTGGTTTGCATTGTTGCATGTTCTCTGATCCTGACTGTTTCTCATCTCATAGTTAATTCAACTCGTGTGTATGTGATGTATTCTTTCCCCCTCCTTTGAGTTAGCAACTTTCAGGATTGGCACTTGCTATATGCACTTTAACACCATTTAGAATTTTCTGATATAGCTCTTCGTCTTATAGAAGTTAAACATGATCTTTCACAATAGTAGGCATTGGCTTTACCTACACAACCTTGCCTGTAGTGACTGAACTGAGTTGTGGTATCGTGCAATCGGCTCCATCGTGTACCACATAACTATCAATAAACCCTACTATAAGTTTGTACTCTGCCCCCACACTTTATTCCTGGTCTGGATCATTACATAAAACATCCACACTGGCGCACTGTAATGCAAAAAACACAAACTCCACACTGGACCACAGTAATGTGCAAAGCATAAACTCCACACTGATGAACAGTAATGAACAAAGCATCAGCTCCACATCAGAGAGCACTAATGCAGAAGGCATGTGCTCCATACTAGAGTGCAGAATTGCACAAAGCATGAGCTCAGGATTAGAGAGCACTGAGGCACAAAGCACAAGCTCCACATTGGACTGCGGGAATTCACAAAGCATGAGCTCTGCATTAGACAGCACTTATGCACAAAGCATGAGCTCTACATTAGAGAGCAAGAATGCACAAAGTATGAGCTCAGGATTAGAGAGCACTGTGGCACAAAGCATGAGCTCCACACTGGATGGCGGGAATGCACAAAGCATGAGCTCTGCATTGGAGAGAACTAATGCACAAAGCATGAGCTCCACACTGGAGTGCAGGAATGCACAAAGCATGTGTTCCAACACAAAAGAGCAGGAATGCACAAAGCATGAGCTCCACATTAGACAGCACTAATGCACAAAGTATTGTTATGTATGAGTATTTTGTGTACAGTACTGTATATCATTTGTAAATGGATATTTGTTAGATACTATGTATGTTGCCATACTGGTCAGCTATTTGTTTATTTTGTTCATCATTTAGCACCCTCTGTTGGTATGTCTGTGTAACAGTCCATTTTGTAGCAACACATGATCTGATGCAATACCACTTGTTTGTGATGAAATAGACTAGTACTTCCTAGAGGTTTCTGGCATCTTCTAACCTGGAGAAGACCAGATCACCCAGGAATCCTGTAGATCTTTCCAGAATGTTCCAAGTCTTCATAAATGCTGTGATTTTGGTCAATTGGTAGAGAGTTTTTGTTTTTGCATTAGATTTACATAGTGGCATTAGAGTGTTATTATAAGATTACACAGTGGATTATTTCCAGGTATTTCTGGACCTAATCAGTGAAGAATAAATTTGTTGAATTTGTCATTGCTGGTTCTCTTTGTTGTGATTTTCAAGTCATAACATTATGAGGTCCACAATGGAGTGCAGGAATGCACAAAGCAGGAGTGCTGCATTAGAGAACACTCTGCACAAAGAATGGCTTCCATACTGCGATGCAAAAATGCATATAGCATGAGCTCTACATTAGAGAGCACTATTGCATAAAGCATGAGCTCCATACTAAAGTGGAGGAATGCACAAAGCATGTGTTCCAACACTGGAATGCAGGAATTCACAAAGAATAGCTCCACATTAGAGAGCACCAATGGCTAAGCAGGAGCTCCGCATTAGAGAGATTTAATGCACAAAGCATGAGCTCCACACTGGAGTGCAGGAATGCACACAGCATGTGCTCTGCATTAGAGAGCACAAATGCGCAAACTATGAGCTCCATACTGGCGTTTCAGGAATGCAGAAAGCATGAGCTCCACATTAGAGAGCATTTATGCACAAAGCATGAGGTCCAGATTGGAGTGCAGGAATGTGCAAAGCATGAGTTCCAACACTAGACAAGAGGAATGCACAAAGCATGAGATCTGCATTAGAGAGCACTAATGCACAAATCATGAGCTCCACACTGTGGTGCAGGAATGTATAAAGCATGAGCTCTGCATTAGAGAGCACTAATGCACAAAGCATGAGCTCTGCATTAGAGAGCACTAATGCACAAAGCATGAGCTCCATAGTGGAGTGCAGGAATGTATAAAGAATGACCTCATCACTAGAAAGCAGCAAATTAAAATGTATGCGCTCCTGACTGGAGTGCAGTAAAGCCCACAACATGAGCTCCATACTGGAGAGTAGTAGTCCACAAAACATTACAATGCTGGAGAGCATTATGCATAAAGCATGACCCTACACTGGAGCATAATAATGCTGTAGCACAAAACATGAGCTCCACACTGGAGAGCATTATGTATAAAGCATGACCCTACACTGGAGCATCATAATGCTGTAGCACAAAGCATGAGCTGTGCAGTGGAGAGCAAAAATGTACAAAGCATGAGCTGCACATGGGACCACAGTCATGTCTAAAGCATTAGCTCAACACTAGAGAGCAGTCATGGACAAAACCCGAGCTCCACAAAGCATGAGAGCCACACTGGGGAGAAGAACTGAGGACAGCCTGAACTCACTTTAAAAAAAAACTAAAAACTATGCGTAGTCCCTAAAACGACTTGCAATGAAGACAGAATGTGCAGCATGCTATGCAAGGTTATCACTGAACAGCCAACCATTCAACTTGGTGTTTCAAATATTCATTCAGGGTATGTCCCTTTCATAGTGCGGCAGTCATAGTTTACTGTTCAGTGCAAAAATATGTAAAACCAAGATGCTTTCAGATGTAATGAAATGAACTGCTGCCAACTATCACAAATTTTAACATTAAGATCAGAAAAGAGTGAAAAAAGAAATAAAATTAGAATTTTTGTCCATGCAACAAAAAACAAACAGAATGACATATTAATGTAGATTTTTTGCATAGTAAAAATGCTTTCCCTCTCCATTCAAACAGGCTACCATTACCCCGCCCCTGAAAAAACCCTCCCTTGCCCCCTCAGTCATTCAGAACTTCCGCCCAGTCCCCCTCCTCCCCTTCCTGTCAAAAACCCTTGAACGTGCTGTTGCTAACCAACTCTCCTCTTTTCTTGCAGAAAACAACCTCCTGGACCCCCACCAGTCCGGATTCAGAGCTGCCCAGTCCACGGAGACCGCACTCATCTCCGTCAGTGAGGCGCTTCACACTGCACGCGCCGCCTCCCTCTCATCCATCCTGAATGTCCTCGACCTCTCTGCCGCATTCGACACTGTCGACCACTCCATCCTCCTGTCCTCCCTGTCTGCAATGGGGATCTGTGGTTCAGCCCTCATCTGGTTGAAGTCATATCTCTCCAGTCGCTCCTTCCAGGTTCCCTGGTGAAGAGTCAACACCCCGCCCCCTTACCACAGGCGTCCCCCAAGGCTCAGTTCTTGGTCCACTCCTCTTTGTTCTTTAGCTTGTAATGTGAATATAGGCCACTAGATGGCAGTATTTACCTTTTTTTTGTGAAGCTCAGACTGGAGTCATGTTTAGACATGTCCTGGACATGTCTGGGGCAAGTCTCAGAAAGTAAAAAAAAAGGTCTAAATGTGGGTGGGGTCTGAAAAAGAGTATATAAGGAAAAGAATTGAGACAGTAGGGTAGTAGGAGAAATTGCAAGAAGAAGGATACGTGTGACCAGACCTGTCATTTCTGTTCAAGACCTGTTAAGTTTCTTTTGTGGATTTTTCTCACCCAGCACATCACCAGAAAACCCAAAGGGACTGTAAATATTTTTGTTTTTGTTATAATTCAATCTTGGTCATTAGTTGTTAGTTAGTTGTTATTGTCTTTGTCTGTTAATTAAATGTGTTGAGGTTTTTAAAACTGTGTCTGTCAACCCTTGCTGTTGCTGTTGCTGTTATGTTGTAAATGTAAAAACAAATTGGGGCCATAACAAATTGGGGGCTCAAGGTCCGGGATAGACCATTTTGTGAGTAATTTATTGAAAATCTAACATTTCAAATTGTAAAATTGATTTTTTTTAATTGAATACATATATATTGACAACAGCAATGGATGATTTCTTGGCATCACCAACCGTAGGGGTTTTGAAGTCTTTTAAAAAGACAGAACTGCTAGAAATTTGCAGACATTTAGAGCTGACAGAGGTGAAACCAGCCATGCGAAAAGTAAGACTGGCTCGAGAGATAGTTGAATATTACATTGATGAAAATGTGTTTGCACCAGGAGATCTGGAACAGTTTCCAGTGGAAAATCCAAATATAGAAATGGAACTTAAATTAAAAATGCTAGAGATTGAAAGGGAGGAAAAAGAAAAACAAAGAGAATTTGAGAGGGAAGAAAAAGAAAAACAAAGAGAATTTGAGAGAGAGAAAGAGGAAAGAGCAGAAAGAGAGAGACAGAGACAGAGAGATTTTGAATTAGAGAAATTCGATAGAGAAGAAAGACTCCAAATGGAGCAACTAAAAATTAAAATTGAAACTAAAAATAAATTTTGTGCCAGTCAGGAGGTAAAACTGGTGCCTCCATTTTCGGAAAAGGATGTTGACAACTATTTCCAGTGTTTTGAAAAGGTAGCAATGAGTTGCCAGTGGCTAAAGGAACACTGGCCTCTGATGTTGCAAACTGTCCTCAAGGGTAAAGCTCAACAAGCCTATTCGGCTTTGTCTGCAGATGATTCCTCTGATTATGAGGTTGTCAAAAAGGTTATTTTGAGAGCTTATGAGTTGGTTCCAGAGGCTTACCGACAGAAATTCAGAGGTCTGAAGAAATCTGAAAATCAGACTTATGTTGAATTTGCTAATGAAAAGCAGGTTTGCTTTGAGCGCTGGTGTACTTCTATGGAGGTCAAGGATGATTTCAACTCACTAAAAGAGATGGTGTTAGTTGAAGAATTCAAGAACTGTGTTAAAGATGATGTTAAGACCTACCTTAATGAGAAGCAAGCACTGAATTTGCAATCAGCTGCCAAATTTGCAGATGAATATGTTCTCACACATAAGTCCAAATTTCAGTCTAGCAGTCATAATAGATGGTCCCAATTTCAGATAAAGGGTTATAGTGATACCCAAGATTCCTCACCCAAAGACAAAGACAAATCTGGTGATGGTGCTCAGAAATCCAGTAACAGGTCTGATCAAAGTGTGAAAGCTGACAGTGACAAAAGTGGTCTAGTTTGCAGTTATTGCAAGAAATCTGGTCATGTTACAACTAACTGTTGGTTCCTTAAAGCTAAGAAAGAAAAAGAAAAGGATACCAAACCAAATGCCTTTGTGAAAACAAGGTTAGAAACCCCTGTAGTAGATAACCGATCTGCTAAATTGCCTGCTTCTTGTGGGGCTAAAAAGCCTAATACAGCTGACTTTGTGAGGGAGGAATTTCTTCCATTTGTGTCAGAGGGATTTGTGGCTCTAAATGAGCATACTACTCCTGTCCCCATATATATCCTAAGGGATACCGGAGCTTCTCAGTCACTTTTGTTGATGGACTCCTTGGAGTTACGTGATGAGACCGCTTCAGGGGATTTCATACTTGTACAAGGTATTGAAGGGAGGACTGTATCTGTACCCCTGCGATCTATATTCTTGAAGTCAGATTTAGTTACAGGACAGGTAAAGGTGGGACTTATGTCAAGTCTACCTATAAAGGGTGTTTCTCTGTTGCTAGGCAATGACCTGGCTGGGGGCAAAGTAGTTCCCCCTGTACATCTTACTTCACAGCCGAGCACTGAAGATGGGGATGAGGACCCATCTCTGTATCCTTCTTGCGCAGTGACTCGTGCTATGGCCAAGAAGGCTAAAGAAGAAGATGATGTGGTGCCGTCCAGTACATTGAATAGTCAGGACTCAGGTGGTTCGCCTCATGACTCTGATTGGCCTACTATGGTTTCTCCGTTTGAGGACTTATCAGATACTTTTATCAGTTCTCTATTCAGCCAGCCGGATGGGTCTGGTGATTCTGATGTGTCTGGAGACTTGTCTCTGTCCAGAAAGCGGTTGATTGAGGAGCAAACTAATGATCCTGAAATTTGTGTACTAAAGAAGAGAGCCCTTCCTGATAAAGAAATAGACGCGCAGTTCCAGTTGGGTATTATCTCAAGGATGGTGTGTTGATGCGGAAGTGGCGCCCTCCTGATATCCCTGCCAATGCAGATTGGGCAGTGGTCAGGCAAGTTGTTGTTCCGAAGGTCTATAGGAATGAGATCTTAACAATGGCTCATAGTTTACCTTTAGGAGGTCATCTTGGTGTTAACAAGACTGTTGATAAGATCATGAAACACTTCTTTTGGCCTGGGCTTCGGAAAGACGTTTCCAACTTTTGCAAAACCTGTCACGCTTGTCAGGTAGTTGGAAAACACCAGTTAGACCCACCTGTAGCTCCATTGCAGCCTATCCCAGCATTTGGGGAGCCATTCTCTAGGGTCAGTGTTGATTGCGTTGGTCCATTACCCAAGACTAGATCTGGAAATCAGTACTTGTTGACAATCATGTGTGCATCTACCAGATTCCCCGAAGCCATACCTCTACGTAACATCAAGGCAACTGCAATCTCGAAGGCTTTGATAAAGTTCTTCACTTTGTTTGGTCTTCCCAGGGAAATTCAGTCAGACCAAGGTAGCAATTTCACTTCTGGTTTGTTTCAGCAGGTTGTGTATGAACTAGGTGCAAAGCAGATTCTTTCTAGTGCCTATCATCCAGAAAGTCAGGGTGCCTTAGAGCGGTTTCATTCCACTCTCAAGACAATGATGAGGACTTATTGTTATGACCATGAGAAAGACTGGGATGAAGGGGTTCATTTGCTGTTGTTTGCAGCTAGAGAAGCAGTGCAGGAGTCTACTGGATTCAGTCCATTTGAGCTAGTGTTTGGTCATGAAGTGAGAGGACCTTTGCTATTATTGAGTGAACAATGGCGAGAGGAAGAGCCGCAAATCAGTCTGTTAGACTATGTTAGCAAGTTCAAGGAAAGATTGCGTGCAGCTTGTGACCTAGCCAAAGAGAACTTGAAATCAAGTCAGGGAAAAATGAAAACTTGGTATGATCATAAGGCTAGAAGCCGTGTGTTTAAACCAGGAGACAAGGTCCTTGTGTTGTTTCCCTTGCAGTCCAATCCATTGCAGGCTAGATTTCATGGTCCTTATGAAATTCTGACAAAACTCAATGATCTCAATTACATTGTGAAGACTCCAGATAGGAGAAAACCTAAACAATTGTGTCATATTAACATGCTCAAGCCTTATCATGACAGAAATGCTAGGGTTGCAGCTGTCATTTCAGATTCTCCAATGGTCGAAACGTGTGAAGATGAGGGGGAGTTTCAAGATGATGAACCTAGAATTAAAGCTGAAGTTCTTTCATGTAAATTGTCAAATTCTGAAGTGTTGCAAAATCTTGATGTAAAACTCCAGCACTTAGAACCCTCACAGAGAGATCAGTTTAAAAGGTTGATCAAGAAATATGAGGATTTGTTTCCTGATGTTCCAAAGAGAGTCACTATAGCCTCTCATGATGTAGATGTTGGTGATGCCAAACCAATAAAACAGCATCCATACCGGATGAATCCTGAAAAGAGAAAGATTGCTGAGAAAGAGGTTGAGTACATGTTAAAACATGATATTATCAGACCCTCCAACTCCGATTGGAGTTCACCCTGTGTGCTAGTTCCAAAACCTGATGGAAGTCCTAGATTCTGTACAGATTATCGCAAAGTCAATGCTGTAACTAGAACTGATGTGTTTCCAATACCTAGGATTGATGATTGTATTGATAGTGTAGGGCAAGCAAAGTTTCTGACCAAGATTGATTTATTGAAGGGTTATTGGTGTGTGCCTTTAACTGAGAGGGCCAAGAGCATCTCTGCTTTTGCCACACCATCTGGATTGTACCAGTATGAAGTCCTACCCTTTGGCATGAAAAATGCCCCAGCCACGTTCCAAAGGATGATACAGTCTACAGTCGCCGGATTGCCACACACGGGTGCGTACATCGATGACCTGATCACATGGAGTGACTCCTGGGAAGAACATCTAAAAGATGTAGAGACGTTGTTCCAGCGCCTGACCCAGGCTAACCTGACTGTTAACCTGAGCAAGAGTGACTTTGGTTGTGCTACTGTCACCTATCTTGGCTACGTCATAGGCCAGGGTAAGGTGGCACCCATAAATGCTAAAGTCCAAGCCATCATGGACTTTCCAGTTCCTGACAACAAAAAAGCTTTGCGCCGCTTCCGTGGAATGATCGGGTACTACCGCAAATTCTGCAAGAACTTTGCTGAGATTGCTCTCAGTCTAACTAACCAACTGAAGAAAGGCGTAAAGTTCACCTGGGATGATGCATGCCAGAGAGCCTTCGATCGCCTGAAGTCTCTGCTGTGTCACTTCCCCGTGCTCAAATCTCCTGACTTCAACAAACTGTTCTCCATCGCGGTCGATGCTAGTGACCAAGCTTGTGGATCTGTGCTCCTACAGAGAAGTGACTCTGATGACATTGAGCATCCCGTGGCATACTTCTCCAGGAAGTTCAATCGCCACCAAAGGAACTATTCCACAATAGAGAAGGAACTGTTGGCTCTGGTCCTTTCTTTACAACACTTTGAGGTTTATGTTTGTACAGGACAAAAGCCAATGATTGTGTACACTGACCACAATCCGTTAATGTTTTTGAGTAAGATGAAAAACAAGAATCGGAGATTGTTGAATTGGAGTTTGATTTTACAGGAGTTTGACTTGGAAATTAAGCATGTGAAGGGTACAGACAATGTAATTGCTGATGGCTTATCCCGTGTTTGAATGTGTATATATATATCATGTGTTTGAATATTGTATGATATGTATATATAGACAAGTGTTCACTTAACCATTTTGTATTGAAAAGAAAAATTTTGCCTTTATGAGTCAAAATTTTTCCCTTTTGGAATGGAGGTGTAATGTGAATATAGGCCACTAGATTATTCGGCAGTATTTACCTTTTTTTTGTGAAGCTCAGACTGGAGTCATGTTTAGACATGTCCTGGACATGTCTGGGGCAAGTCTCAGAAAGTAAAAAAAAAGGTCTAAATGTGGGTGGGGTCTGAAAAAGAGTATATAAGGAAAAGAATTGAGACAGTAGGGTGGTAGGAGAAATTGCAAGAAGAAGGATACGTGTGACCAGACCTGTCATTTCTGTTCAAGACCTGTTAAGTTTCTTTTGTGGATTTTTCTCACCCAGCACATCACCAGAAAACCCAAAGGGACTGTAAATATTTTTGTTTTTGTTATAATTCAATCTTGGTCATTAGTTGTTAGTTAGTTGTTATTGTCTTTGTCTGTTAATTAAATGTGTTGAGGTTTTTAAAACTGTGTCTGTCAACCCTTGCTGTTGCTGTTGCTGTTATGTTGTAAATGTAAAAACAAATTGGGGCCATAACAATCTCCAGTCTCTTGGTCCTGTCATTTCTGCTGATGGTTTATCATATCACTTTTATGCTGATGACACTCAACTTTTTCTCTCTTTTCCCCCTGATGCCCAGGTCTCCACCCACATCTCCGCTTGCCTACAACACATCCAGAGCTGGATGGACAACCATCTTCTGAAGCTCAACCAAACCAAGACGGAGATGATCTACATCCCTGCTCCATCCTCCCCTCTCCTGGACTTGACCATCACCCTGGGGGATACCACCATCTCCCCCTTGCGGAGTGTGAAGAACCTTGGGGTCCTGTTTGACAACAGGCTCTCCTCTGCTGTGAACATCGCAGCAGTGACTCGGACCTGCAGGTTCTTCCTCTATAACATCCGTAGAATCCGGCCCTTCCTCACCAGCTACGCAGCTCCTAGTCCAAGCGCTGATCCTCTCCCGCCTGGACTACCGCAACTCCCTCCTTGCCGGCCTCCCAGCATCTGCCACCAGACCCCTGCAGCTCATCCAGAACGCTGCAGCTCGCCTGGTCCACAACCTCCCAAGGCATTCCCATGTCACCCCCCTGCTCACAAGGCTCCACTGGTTCCCTGTTGCCGCTCACATCAAATTCAAGACATTAGTGCTAGCCTACCAGGGAGTCAACAAAACAGCTCCAGCATACATTCAGAGACTGTTCAGACCTTACACCCCTGCCAGAGCACTCCGCTCTGCTACTTCTGGTCGCCTGGCTCCTCCCCCTCTCCGCTCCTCCCCTTCCCGCTCAAGGCTGTTGTCTGTCCTAGTACCTCGTTGGTGGAATGATCTACCTATCAAGGTCAGGACAGCAGAATCCTTGAGCACCTTCAAGCGCCGCCTGAAAACCCACCTCATCAGGCTCCACCTTTTCCCTACTCCACTGCCCTGAATCCTGTCCCTACTTCCCTTGATTTGATGCCCTTACACGATCTTGTTGCACTTAATTTTGTTTACCTTATTTCCTGATTTTGTTACAGCTTGATTTGGTTGCCCTTCATTTCGTTGCACTCTATTTTGTTGTCGGTTTACTTGATTTTCCTTCCCCTTTGTTACATTTGACCTGTTACCCTTTTATTGCACTTATTTTATTTTATTGCCCTTTTTTGCTCTTGAATTTGCCCCTGTTGCACTTGACCATGTTGCCATTTTGTTCACTTGCCCTTGCCCTTTTGTTATTGGTTTAGATCTGTAACAATCTGTAACTATGGAAAGTGTTCTGTCACTTATTGTTAGCACTTGTACTTGTCTCCTAGGAGCACTGCACTTTTGTACTGATCTTGTGCACTTTTGTATGTCGCTCTGGATAAGAGCGTCTGCTAAGAACCTGTAATGTAATGTCAAAATCAAAAATATGACACAATAATGCCTGAATTTAAGCTTAAATCATGATATATGTCAGCTGCTAAATGCTAGATGTGACAAAACAAATAAAAATACAGAATACAGAAGGGTGAAGTTATGCATATTTATGGTGCTTCGTTGGAGTAGCTCAGTTGGTTTAGATATCCTTTCTCACTGAAACTGCATCAGTTGTCACAGGTATGCTGTCCCATGGTAAAAATGTGCTTTTTGGAAGCATTGTTGAGAACTTGCCACAGTTCCTCTGCAGACTGGCTATCTCACTTGATTCTGTCTCTCCAGATAATCCCAGACAGCCTTGATAGTGCTCACATCAGGGGTCTATGGACGCCAAACCATTTGCTATATTCATTTACAAAATACAAAGTAATATCTGATAAATAGGTATCTTTTTGCAAAATTAATATTTGTAAATCTCATAATTTTACAGAAATTATACATTAATGCATTAAAAAATTAAACTGAATAAATAAAGTTACATGCATGCAATTATATGAATAATGCATTTTTATTTCGTATGAAAATTGCTCTGTGTGATCACTCAATGTTAAAAAATCATAATTATTAAAATACATATTCCCTTTTATCGATATTTGGTTCCAAAGCAGACATATTTTGTATTGATGCAGATAGTTATAATGCGAAAAGTGAATGCAAACCTAATCAGTGCTAAACATTCATTTTTGGTGATCCATTTCAAATATACATGAATGAATAAGACTGGTCCCATTACATTTTGCAATCATATCAGTTTATTATTATCAGTAAAAAACGAGTCAAAATGTTTTACCTTCCAAAACAAACAGTTTGGATGATTTCCACCCGGTCTGGAAGTAACAGAAAAATGAAGTATGAGAATTTAGTGTCATCTGCTGGCCAAAATTAGAACAGCATCTATATTTTAGATTTTAAAGTGAAGGTGCAGGGCCCATTCAGAATGTTATTGCTGCTGGCAGCTTTCTTGAGAACTACTCAGCCAAACAACAAAACAGTCAACACTCAACAAAATTCGATTAATTGATAAGAGATGAGAGGATTAATGTTCTGAGGTTTTGGCTTGATGATGTTTGAATATATGATATGACCTTTGTAATATTTCAGAGACCGTAAAGAATAAACATGATGGTGTACTTTGATATACTCTGTGCTACTCTGATGTATTGAGTGGAAGCGATCATGTAAAATTTCAATTTATTGCTTTAATGCCTCCACATTGCTACCACCGGCATTTTACCATTTATCATATTCATGCATATCTCATCATTTATAATGTACATGCTTATTATACCAGTCATCATGTTCATGCTAATTTTATCATTCATCCTGTTCGTGCTCATTTTTTCATTCATCATGTTCGCGCTCATTTTATCATTCATCATGTTCGCGCTCATTTTTTCATTCATCATGTTCGCGCTCATTTTATCATTCATCATGTTTGCGCTCATTTTATCATTCATCATGTTCGCGCTCATTTTATCATTCATCATGTTCGCGCTCATTTTATCATTCATCATGTTCACGCTCATTTTATCATTCATCATGTTCGTGCTCATTTTTTCATTCATCATGTTCGCGCTCATTTTTTCATTCATCATGTTCGCGCTCATTTTTTCATTCATCATGTTCGTGCTCATTTTACCATTCATCATGTTCGCGCTCATTTTACCATTCATCATGTTCGCGCTCATTTTACTATTCATCATGTTCGTGCTAATTTTTTCATTCATCATGTTCGCGCTCATTTCATCATTCATCTTGTTTGCACTCATTTTATCATTCATCATGTTCATGCTCATTTTATCATTCATCATGTTCGCGCTCATTTTACCATTCATCATGTTCAGGCTCATTTTATCATTCATTATGTTCATGCTCATTTTATCATTCATTATGTTCATGCTTATTTTATCATTTATCATCGTACCGCTTATTTTACCATTCATCATGGTCATGCTCATTTTATCATTCATCATGTTCGCGCTCATTTTATCATTCATCATGTTCATGCTCATTTTATCATTCATCATGTTTGCACTCATTTTATCATTCATCATGTTCGTGCTCATTTTTTCATTCATCATGTTCGCGCTCATTTTTTCATTCATCATGTTCGTGCTCATTTTTTCATTCATCATGTTCGCGCTCATTTTATCATTCATCATGTTCATGCTCATTTTATCATTCATCATGTTCGTGCTCATTTTATCATTCATCATGTTCGTGCTCATTTTATCATTCATCATGTTCGCGCTCATTTTATCATTCATCATGTTCATGCTCATTTTATCATTCATCATGTTCGCGCTCATTTTATCATTCATCATGTTCATGCTCATTTTATCATTCATCATGTTCGCGCTCATTTTATCATTCATCATGTTCATGCTCATTTTATCATTCATCATGTTCGCGCTCATTTTATCATTCATCATGTTCGCGCTCATTTTTTCATTCATCATGTTCGTGCTCATTTTATCATTCATCATGTTCGCGCTCATTTTATCATTCATCATGTTCATGCTCATTTTATCATTCATCATGTTCGTGCTCATTTTATCATTCATCATGTTCATGCTCATTTTATCATTCATCATGTTCGCGCTCATTTTATCATTCATCATGTTCGTGCTCATTTTTTCATTCATCATGTTCGCGCTCATTTTTTCATTCATCATGTTCGCGCTCATTTTATCATTCATCATGTTCATGCTCATTTTACCATTCATCATGTTCGCGCTCATTTTATCATTCATCATGTTCATGCTCATTTTTTCATTCATCATGTTTGCGCTCATTTTATCATTCATCATGTTCGCGCTCATTTTATCATTCATCATGTTCATGCTCATTTTATCATTCATCATGTTCATGCTCATTTTATCATTCATCATGTTCGTGCTCATTTTTTCATTCATCATGTTCGCGCTCATTTTATCATTCATCATGTTCGCGCTCATTTTATCATTCATCATGTTCATGCTCATTTTATCATTCATCATGTTCGTGCTCATTTTTTCATTCATCATGTTCGCGCTCATTTTTTCATTCATCATGTTCGTGCTCATTTTATCATTCATCATGTTCATGCTCATTTTATCATTCATCATGTTCGTGCTCATTTTATCATTCATCATATTCGCGCTCATTTTATCATTCATCATGTTCGTGCTCATTTTTTCATTCATCATGTTCGCGCTCATTTTATCATTCATCATGTTCGTGCTCATTTTTTCATTCATCATGTTCGCGCTCATTTTATCATTCATCATGTTCATGCTCATTTTATCATTCATCATGTTCGTGCTCATTTTATCATTCATCATGTTCGCGCTCATTTTTTCATTCATCATGTTCGTGCTCATTTTTTCATTCATCATGTTCGCGCTCATTTTATCATTCATCATGTTCATGCTCATTTTATCATTCATCATGTTCGTGCTCATTTTATCATTCATCATGTTCGTGCTCATTTTATCATTCATCATGTTCGCGCTCATTTTATCATTCATCATGTTCATGCTCATTTTATCATTCATCATGTTCGCGCTCATTTTATCATTCATCATGTTCATGCTCATTTTATCATTCATCATGTTCATGCTCATTTTATCATTCATCATGTTCATGCTCATTTTATCATTCATCATGTTCGCGCTCATTTTATCATTCATCATGTTCATGCTCATTTTATCATTCATCATGTTCGCGCTCATTTTATCATTCATCATGTTCATGCTCATTTTATCATTCATCATGTTTGCACTCATTTTATCATTCATCATGTTCGTGCTCATTTTTTCATTCATCATGTTTGCGCTCATTTTTTCATTCATCATGTTCGTGCTCATTTTTTCATTCATCATGTTCGCGCTCATTTTATCATTCATCATGTTCATGCTCATTTTATCATTCATCATGTTCGTGCTCATTTTATCATTCATCATGTTCGTGCTCATTTTATCATTCATCATGTTCGCGCTCATTTTATCATTCATCATGTTCATGCTCATTTTATCATTCATCATGTTCGCGCTCATTTTATCATTCATCATGTTCATGCTCATTTTATCATTCATCATGTTCGCGCTCATTTTATCATTCATCATGTTCATGCTCATTTTATCATTCATCATGTTCGCGCTCATTTTATCATGCATCATGTTCGTGCTCATTTTATCATTCATCATGTTCGTGCTCATTTTATCATTCATCATGTTCATGCTCATTTTATCATTCATCATGTTCATGCTCATTTTATCATTCATCATGTTCGTGCTCATTTTATCATTCATCATGTTCGTGCTCATTTTTTCATTCATCATGTTCGCGCTCATTTTTTCATTCATCATGTTCGTGCTCATTTTTTCATTCATCATGTTCGCGCTCATTTTATCATTCATCATGTTCATGCTCATTTTATCATTCATCATGTTCGTGCTCATTTTATCATTCATCATGTTCGTGCTCATTTTATCATTCATCATGTTCGCGCTCATTTTATCATTCATCATGTTCATGCTCATTTTATCATTCATCATGTTCGCGCTCATTTTATCATTCATCATGTTCATGCTCATTTTATCATTCATCATGTTCATGCTCATTTTATCATTCATCATGTTCGCGCTCATTTTATCATTCATCATGTTCATGCTCATTTTATCATTCATCATGTTCGCGCTCATTTTATCATTCATCATGTTCATGCTCATTTTATCATTCATCATGTTTGCACTCATTTTATCATTCATCATGTTCGCGCTCATTTTATCATTCATCATGTTCATGCTCATTTTATCATTCATCATGTTCATGCTCATTTTATCATTCATCATGTTCGTGCTCATTTTTTCATTCATCATGTTCGCGCTCATTTTTTCATTCATCATGTTCGTGCTCATTTTATCATTCATCATGTTCATGCTCATTTTATCATTCATCATGTTCGTGCTCATTTTATCATTCATCATATTCGCGCTCATTTTATCATTCATCATGTTCGTGCTCATTTTTTCATTCATCATGTTCGCGCTCATTTTATCATTCATCATGTTCGTGCTCATTTTTTCATTCATCATGTTCGCGCTCATTTTATCATTCATCATGTTCATGCTCATTTTATCATTCATCATGTTCGTGCTCATTTTATCATTCATCATGTTCGCGCTCATTTTTTCATTCATCATGTTCGTGCTCATTTTTTCATTCATCATGTTCGCGCTCATTTTATCATTCATCATGTTCATGCTCATTTTATCATTCATCATGTTCGTGCTCATTTTATCATTCATCATGTTCGTGCTCATTTTATCATTCATCATGTTCGCGCTCATTTTATCATTCATCATGTTCATGCTCATTTTATCATTCATCATGTTCGCGCTCATTTTATCATTCATCATGTTCATGCTCATTTTATCATTCATCATGTTCATGCTCATTTTATCATTCATCATGTTCATGCTCATTTTATCATTCATCATGTTCGCGCTCATTTTATCATTCATCATGTTCATGCTCATTTTATCATTCATCATGTTCGCGCTCATTTTATCATTCATCATGTTCATGCTCATTTTATCATTCATCATGTTTGCACTCATTTTATCATTCATCATGTTCGTGCTCATTTTTTCATTCATCATGTTCGCGCTCATTTTTTCATTCATCATGTTCGTGCTCATTTTTTCATTCATCATGTTCGCGCTCATTTTATCATTCATCATGTTCATGCTCATTTTATCATTCATCATGTTCGTGCTCATTTTATCATTCATCATGTTCGTGCTCATTTTATCATTCATCATGTTCGCGCTCATTTTATCATTCATCATGTTCATGCTCATTTTATCATTCATCATGTTCGCGCTCATTTTATCATTCATCATGTTCATGCTCATTTTATCATTCATCATGTTCGCGCTCATTTTATCATTCATCATGTTCATGCTCATTTTATCATTCATCATGTTCGCGCTCATTTTATCATGCATCATGTTCGTGCTCATTTTATCATTCATCATGTTCGTGCTCATTTTATCATTCATCATGTTCATGCTCATTTTATCATTCATCATGTTCATGCTCATTTTATCATTCATCATGTTCGTGCTCATTTTATCATTCATCATGTTCGTGCTCATTTTTTCATTCATCATGTTCGCGCTCATTTTTTCATTCATCATGTTCGTGCTCATTTTTTCATTCATCATGTTCGCGCTCATTTTATCATTCATCATGTTCATGCTCATTTTATCATTCATCATGTTCGTGCTCATTTTATCATTCATCATGTTCGTGCTCATTTTATCATTCATCATGTTCGCGCTCATTTTATCATTCATCATGTTCATGCTCATTTTATCATTCATCATGTTCGCGCTCATTTTATCATTCATCATGTTCATGCTCATTTTATCATTCATCATGTTCATGCTCATTTTATCATTCATCATGTTCGCGCTCATTTTATCATTCATCATGTTCATGCTCATTTTATCATTCATCATGTTCGCGCTCATTTTATCATTCATCATGTTCATGCTCATTTTATCATTCATCATGTTTGCACTCATTTTATCATTCATCATGTTCGCGCTCATTTTATCATTCATCATGTTCATGCTCATTTTATCATTCATCATGTTCGCGCTCATTTTATCATTCATCATGTTCATGCTCAATTTATCATTCATCATGTTCGCGCTCATTTTATCATTCATCATGTTCGTGCTCATTTTATCATTCATCATGTTCGTGCTCATTTTATCATTCATCATGTTCATGCTCATTTTATCATTCATCATGTTCGTGCTCATTTTATCATTCATCATGTTCGCGCTCATTTTATCATTCATCATGTTCATGCTCATTTTATCATTCATCATGTTCGTGCTCATTTTTTCATTCATCATGTTCGTGCTCATTTTATCATTCATCATGTTCGCGCTCATTTTATCATTCATCATGTTCATGCTCATTTTATCATTCATCATGTTCGTGCTCATTTTATCATTCATCATGTTCATGCTCATTTTATCATTCATCATGTTCGTGCTCATTTTATCATTCATCATGTTCATGCTCATTTTATCATTCATCATGTTCGCGCTCATTTTACCATTCATCATGTTTATGCATATCTCACCATTTATAATGTACATGCTTATTTTACCAGCCATTGTGTTCGCGCTCATTTGATCATTTATCATGTTCAGGCTCATTTTATCATTCATTATGTTCATGCTCATTTTATCATTTATCATGCTAAAGATTATTTTCCCATTCATCATGTTCGCGCTCATTTTATCATTCATCATGTTCATGCTCATTTTATCATTCATCATGTTCGTGCTCATTTTATCATTCATCATGTTCGTGCTCATTTTTTCATTCATCATATTTGCGCTCATTTTATCATTCATTATGTTCATGCTCATTTTATCATTCATCATGTTCGCGCTCATTTTATCATTCATCATGTTCGTGCTCATTTTTTCATTCATCATGTTCATGCTCATTTTATCATTCATCATGTTTGCGCTCATTTTATCATTCATCATGTTTGCGCTCATTTTATCATTCATCATGTTCATGCTCATTTTATCATTCATCATGTTCGTGCTCATTTTATCATTCATCATGTTCGTGCTCATTTTATCATTCATCATGTTCGCGCTCATTTTACCATTCATCATGTTTGCGCTCATTTTATCATTCATCATGTTCGCACTCATTTTACCATTCATCATGTTCATGCATATCTCACCATTTATAATGTACATGCTTATTTTACCAGCCATCGTGTTCGCGCTCATTTTATCATTTATTATGTTCAGGCTCATTTTATCATTCATTATGTTCATGCTCATTTTATCATTTATCATGCTAAAGATTATTTTCCCATTCATCATGTTCATGCTCATTTTATCATTTATCATGCTAAAGATTATTTTCCCATTTATCGTGTTCATGCTCATTTTATCATTCATCATGTTCGCGCTCATTTTATCATTCATCATGTTCGCGCTCATTTTATCATTCATCATGTTCGCGCTCATTTTACCATTCATCATGTTCGCGCTCATTTTACCATTCATCATGTTCGCGCTCATTTTACTATTCATCATGTTCATGCTCATTTTATCATTACCTCCGCCAAGGAGGTTATGTTTTAGGCAGCGTTTGTCTGTTTGTTTGTTTGTTTATTAGTTAGCAAAATAACTCAAAAAGTTATGCACTGATTTTGATGAAATTTTCAGAGAAGGTGGGTATTAAGTCAAGGAACAGGTGATTCAATTTTGGCATATCTAGGCCAAAGTACAGCTGAGATATACGCCAAAGTTCAAGATGTCAAGTCTTTCCAATGAGCCGGAATTCCAATTGCCGTGCTTTTGGGTTTTGCTGCCCCCTGGGGGAGGTCTGTGCTCTCTGAGTGCTTTTCTAGTTCATCTTGTTCACGTTCATTTTACCATTCATCATGTTCATGCTTATTTTACCATTCATCATCTTCATGCTCATTTTGTCATTCATCATGTTCCTATTCATTTTACCATTCATCAAGTTCGTGCTCATTTTATGATTCATCAAGTTCGTGCTCATTTTATGATTCATTATGTTCATGCTCATTTTAGCATTTATCATGCTGACGCTTATTTTATCATTCATCATGTTCGTGCTCATTTATCATTCATTATGTTCATGCTCATTTTACCATTCATCACATCTCTTCTTATTTAACGATTTGTCACTTCCACTTTCCTCTTTCTTTTCTTTGCTGCTTCCATCTTCTCCATCACTATATTCCTTTCTCTCTCAGATTTTACTTTCATCTTCACAGTTGCCTCCTTTTCCTTGCTAATGCTGATCTTTGCTCCATATCCTCTCATTCCTAATCCTCTTCTCATCTCTTTCCATGCCTTGCTTCTTTTGGCTGTCCTCTAATTGAGTGGGATTGCTGCAAGCAAATCCCACTATAAGTTATTCTACCCGTTTATTCATTATTCCTCCTCCTCCTCATCTTCCTCCTCCTCTTCTGCCGTTTTACGGACCTCAACTACTCAACTATTATTCAGCCCAATTCAGAGATTATCAGGTGTATTCAGAATTTTCCAAAAATTCATAATTTCCAAGATATTCCACGTTTCCGAAAAATTTTTCCCATTGGTAATGAATGTAAAATTGACAATGGTATGGATGCAGGAGACAACAGTTGAACGACACGCAATGGTATCAATTTAACCGTCCTATAATCCACCATAGTCGAAATATAAAACTCCCGATTTGGATCCTGGTGAAATATTCAGGAACAATTAAGACCATTTTAAAATGTCAGTGTTTGTTTATACAAACCCAATTCAAAATATTTGGGACAAAGTGTAAATTGTGAATAAAATCAAAATGCAATGACTTTCAAATCACACCAGCCAGTATTTTATTCACAATAGAACACAGATAACATAGCAAATGTTGAAACTGAGAAATATTACAATTTATTCACAAAATGAGGTCATTTCAAATTTGATGGCTGCTACAGGTATCAAAATAGTTGGGACAGGGACCTGTTTACCATAATGTAGCATCCCATCTTCTTTCTAACACAGAGTGGAGGCGTCTGGGCATTGAGGAGACAAGTTTCGCCATTGGAATTTGATCCCTCTCTTGTTTAATTCAGAGTTTTGGGTCTCCTTTGACGGACTTTTCCTTTAATTGTGTGCCAAATGTTCAAAATCGGTGAAAGAGCAAGACTGCAGGCAGGCTAGTTCAGCACACGGACTCTTCTACTATGAAGCCATGCTGTTCTAATAGCTGCATATGTGGTTTTGCATTGTTCTACTGAAATACACGAGGGCTTCCCTGGAATAGATGTCATCTGAAGGGGAGCATATGTTGCTCTAAAACCTTTATATACCTTTCAGCATTCATGGTGCTTTTTAAAACATGCAAGTGTCTCACACCATATGCACTAATGCATCCCCATACCATCAGAGATGCTGGCTTTTGAACTGAACGCTGATAACAGGAGGGGTGGTCTTTCTCCTCATTAGCCCGAAGGACACGGCGCCCATGATTTCCAGCAAGAATGTAAAATTTGGACTCGTCTGACCACAGGACACTTTGCTACAGTCCATTTTAAATGAGCATTGGCCCACAGAACATGCCAGTACTTCTGGATCATACTCAACAATGGCTTCCTTTTTGCATGATAGAGTTTTAGGTGGCATCTGTGGATGGCACGGCGCATTGAGCTTTTAAACACAAAATGCGGCCGCATTAGCAGAGAGGGACGAACGTAACTGTTGCTACCTCAGTCCTGACGGTGACTCCTGACATTCGAACGACGATTACTTCCAAAGTGGAAAAATTCTGACATTTCAAACTTCACCATATGTTACGGAGCTAAATCACCTATCATTTCATCATAAACATGACACATGGAGCGATAAAGACAATCTTTAAATAGAAGAAGTTTAGCATTCGTTTGAATTTACTCACCGCTGTGGAAAACGGTTGTCTCAGTCTTGTGCCACGAGGAAGACTGGATGCCTCAAGAATGTTCGTAGGTCTGGAGAGGGGCGCGAGCTGCACGTGCTGACCTAGTATGACGCATCGAAGTGCGGATGGCTGTGAGTAAATCGCCATATTACTTTCGTCCAGATTTACTTTCGTATCAGAGCTCCCCTATATTTTTATTCTTTATTTCGTTATAAATCTGTTCTCATATCAATACTTTCACTTTTTGCTGGCAAAAATTAACAAAAAGTCCGCACACTGTTTTGATAGCTCCCCAAGTGAGTTTAATATTCACAACGTTTCGGCCGACGTGGCCTTCGTCAGGTGCACTTCCAAACATCCAAACTTTTTGCTGGCAGCCAGACATGGAGTATTTTGCATTTCCCGTCGGACAGTCTTGATTGTGCATACGATAACTTATTCACACTGTCAATGGTCATGGAATTGATTTGCTCACTGACCACAAGCACCATTTTATCTCTGGTGTGGAAATAAAGTGTGAATCTGTTTGATCCATCTGACTAATTTTCAAAAGAGAGACGGAATGAAGACTGTTGTCTATCTTCAATGGAAGAAAACAGAATAATAAACAGATGTGTATTCGCGTCTTTGCATTGGCTTAATTTTAGAGCTTTAGAAAATTAGTTTTGCGTCCAGTATGCAAGCATTATATATGTGGTTGGCTGAGAAAGATGTGAAGTCGTTAGTTTGCATCACAGATTCAGCTGCATGATTAAGCCAGGTCAAGTTTTCATTACGCGTGCCAACCAGGGGCGTTACCAAGGGGGGGGGGGGCAGGGAGTGGGCAGTGCACACCCTGAGAAAAGCTCTGCCCCCCCCCCCAATGAAAACTCAAGATAAAAAAATTATTTACTCCAATTTGACAGCAAACATGCGATTTCCAATGTCTCACAGCCGGAGACAGCCATTTAGAGTGAGCTTTATATATGCTTCATTTATCTATCACTATGTGTCAGTACAACTCAGGGATTGAACTCAGGTCTCCGGTGTAGCAGGCACACGATTTACCACAAGACCACGGGGTGGACTCAATTGCAGAGAGAGGCAGACAAGGCAATTCAGTTCAGGGGTTTTACTGAGTCAAAAAGAGTTTCAAAAAGGTACTAAACTCAGAAGTTTCTAAGTTAGAGTTCTTCACAAAACGAAGTTCTCAAAACAAGTCCAAGGTCCATGAACACAAAATCAAGGAGTCCAAAAAGTACTAGAGAAAATGCTGGAGAGACTTTACAAGACGTGCAAACTTCAGGTTGACTTTTCCAAGACTGAGCACAGGACAATAAACTGAGCAGGCATTTAATTGGGAGTCAAACGATATACGGGTGGCTGCAATCAACATCAAACCAAACAAAGCATGACTGAGGTTAACATGACTCAGCACACAGAAATGGGCACAATAGGGACATCTGGTGGTGAGAATTCAGAAAATGTCCCAAAACCTCGCACTATGTGTGATTGGTGGATTCCTTTGCCAGTCTTTTCTGCTGTGAAAGCAGATCTCCTTATAGGTCCATGTGTGAAAGCAACGGACACTATCGAATTACTAGGACCCTCCCATTCTTTATGGCTGCCGTCTTCACTCCTCAGTTTGAGGTCACGTCTACGGCCCTGCACCTCTCTCAGGGAATTAAAACTTCGCCTATATCTCTTTTGTTGCTACTTCTGCCACCGCTTATTTTGTTAGTCTTGTTCTTTGAAATTAAGGTAATTTGTGTACTAGTTTGTCTTCTGTATTGACTCGTGTGATTATAACCTGAGTTGGCTACCGAGTGAGCCCAGGCAGCTCATCAGCAGCTAGTCTGGAGTTGCTAGTCACTCACTGGGGTTGTTGCAACAATAATTCTGTATCACAAGCACTTCGGGAAGAAAACTTGACTGGCTTAAGTATTTTTCGGTGACGTGCTACACGGAGCCAAGTAAAGGACTTAATAAGGCAACTCTAAGAAAAGTCAACCTGTTCCCGTTTACTTAGCTTGATTGGCAATCAAATGAAGGATTCGTTTACTCTCTAAGTTGAATGAGTAGTGCTGTTTATTAAGACAACATGTTCGATGGATTTCGAAATTTAAACGGCCGTAGAACAGCAGATTTGCATGAACACGATGTCATTGCCACGCAATTTCGTGCCACTGATCATTTATATCTCACATCCATGTTTCATCCGCTTTTCAGAAGGTTTTCCACCTTGGGTATTTTCCTAGACGCTTAAAATCCAGGGAGCTTTTATAACAAATCTCTTTTATTTTTATTTTATCATTAGATCTAAATATACTACAACGAGAAATGAAATGCTGAGTTGGGATGTGGCGATGTTGAACGAGGATTTTTTTTTTTTACGTGTCATGAGGCGTGTAGGCAGTCGCGTGTAATTTCTTTAAACACACACACCTGAAGCGACTTTAAACTAATTTTAAAATGCTGTCGGGAAGAAGCCTGAGTTTAGATTTCGCAAATTGCAGGTGCTCCGCCCTTCCCTAAATCTGCTCCCGTGTACTTGGCCTCAATAATAATCAAGCGATTTCTGTGGCCTATAACGATTAAGATGTGACGGTGAAAAGCAGAAAAAAACTAACTGGGCTACGGTGTTAGATTGAAAGAATGCCAGTTTGAATAATTAGAAAAAAAAACTTCGTCTTCCCCAAAAGCAAATGAAACGTGAATGTGAGATATAAATGACCAGTTGCACGAAATCGCGTGGCAATGACAATCGCGTTCATGCAAATCTGCTGTTCTATGGCCATTTAAATTTCGAAATGCATCAATCGAACATGCTGTCTAAACAGCTCTACTCATTCAACTTAGAGAGTAAACGAATCCACCATTTGATTGCCAATCAAGTAAAGTAAATGGGAACAGCTTTGTTTTTCTGACAGTTGCCCAATTGGTTAATATGAGGCGATTCTGTAGTCCTTTACTTGGCTCTGTGCCGCATGTAGCCGAAAAATACTGATGTCAATCAATTTTTTTCCCGGAAGCATTTAACATGCCCTTTGATGTTTCGCACTTTCGTTCAACCTGCGATGGGTTTAATGAAGGAAAAGGGAAAGCTTGGATGTTCGCCCCATAGCAGCAGGTGGTGGTGCTACGCCTAAAAAAAATCGCGGTTCACGATTGGCACAACCCTAGTCTGCATAATTAATGAAAACTGACCACACCTGTTGATGTCCCTCCCCTATCGCCAATTCACCAGCCGCCAATATAGGCCCTATTTATTTATTTTATGGCGATTTAGAGGTTCTTTCTTTTGCCCCCCCCAGAACGCCGTTAAAAGCGCCGTTTTCATATGAACATTACCGCGTTATTGACAGCGTTGTGGAAAAAGCGCCGTTTCCATGGTAATGAGCTCCTCCCGTTGATTTATTGCAGGCAACACATTTTAACTGCTCTCATCCAATCACCTGCCAAGGGAAACAGACCACATCAATGCAACTCAAATTTCTTTCAGCAGATCTTCCAGGCTACCAGCAAATTGGTTCATAGATGTTAACCCTGGCGTAATGTACTTTTCATCCAAAATTGCTAAAATCTATGAAAAACTTGAGCAGGCATCCATAGAAATGCATAAAGCGTATGTCTCCGATGGGATTTGAACCTGTGGCTCCTCAGGCAAAAGCAATGGTATTTCAAGGGTGTCACCCTCTCAGCCATCTGGTGATTGAAGGAGAATGAATATAGATTTTCTAGCAATGGTGATACAATTCTAAGAATGGCACCATTATCTGTAATATATGTTTTTAATTATTAGACAAATGTGAACAAACTGCTCAAGATGAGGTTGCAAGGTACAGTAAAGTAAAATGCAGAGATCAATGCTGAATAAAGAGAAAGATATCGTAGTTCTGATATGCTTTTATGATTAGGGATGTGATGCTATATATGATATGATCCTCATACATAAACAGTATGCTGTGTAACTGGCAAGATTATTCACTAAATAGGGACATTATTTGTCAAAGAAAAGTTTAATTATTGAAAAAGCGTGCATGGGGCTAAATGCATACTCTGATGAGTAAAATCAAGTGCAACACTATTAAGCTGCTTTTCCTCCAGACGCAGAACGATTTTTTTGCACGACAGATTACATTCAAAGTCAAAGCAAAGACGCAAATACACGCAAAACACATTGACTTTGCATTAATGCGCTTCTTTGCATTGACTTTGATAAGAAAGACGAACTATGTTTGTGGCGATATGTCGCATGGAACTTGGTTCAGACAAGCTGGTTAACACGATTGGGGCTCAGAGATAATGTATTGAAATTGCTGGGCCGAATCCCTACGTATGTTTGCCTATTTTCTGGTCAAAAGTTAACCGTGATTGATGCAGGATCTTATTGGAATGATTGGGCGATGATAAGCCTTCACACGTGCCATAATGTAACTAGTTGAACCACAGATACTGCTCATACATATAAACAGTACGCTATGCAACTGGCAATATTATTCACAAAATGGCAACCTTATTTGTCAAAGAAATGTTTAATTATTGAAAAAGTGTGCATGGTTTATTTCCTTCAGGCTCGCATCAGACTGCAGCTATGCACTGCAGGTTCGTGCAACTTTCTGACAGGAAGATCTGCTGAAAGAAATCTGGGTTGCATTGATTTGGTCTGTTTCCCTTGGCAGGTGATTGGAGGAGAGCAGTTAAAATGAGTTGGCTGACAGAAATCAATGGGAGGAGCTCATTACCATGGAAACGGCACTTTTAAAGCCATTATCCACAACGCTGTCAATAACGCCGTTAATTTGCATATGAAAACGGTGCTTTTAACGGCGTTCTTGCGAGAAACGCGCTAAAGGCGCCGAAAAGAAAGCAATAACGGCGTAAAACACGCGCGTTCTTGTCCCAAAACGCGTTTTATACAGACGAATTGTGGCACTATCGGCTTGCCATTGTCTGCGCCGTGCCCAGCGCAGAGTGCCGTCCAAACCACCTGCTATGTGAAAGCTGCTTAAGGTGGTGGAACGCAGTTCCAGACCCTTACGGCACACTAAAACCCCTGGATATCACTCATTTTGAGCAAATCAGCTTTTTCTATGTTGGCGCCTATAGCATTTCATAGCAAAACACGAACTTTGACCATGAAAAAATACACCTTATTGTATGGGTTTTTAAAAATGGATTTTTGCACCATGTGTAAAAAGCACAGGGTAACCACACTATGATAATATTTGTAATTTTGCCACTTATTGCATTTTGGAAACAAACTCTTCACATGATCTCATTAAATCAATGCATAGAATGAACACATTTTTTCCCTCTCGGGATTGTGGGGGTGAGAGAGGGTTGCAGCTTAAGACCTGCCCTTTCTAACATTTATATAAATAAACTGGGAGCACAATAGAAAAATCAGTACCGTCTGGCCTGAATCTCGCCAGCTCAAGTCCTGGGCCCCAGTAGTAAACCTGAGTAGAACCGAAATGGTGACATTCTAAAAAAGATCCAGATATCATTGAGCAATACTCAAATTCAGAACAGGAAAAAAAGCATATTGAACTTTCAAACGAAGACCACAATGGAAAAATGATCAGTCACATTTTCACATTGTGGAGAAATGATTAATTAAAAATTCAAAACAACCTTAGAGACAAAGCACAGAAAATTATATATTATTATAAATAGTACAATAATATATAAAATATACAAAAATGCTAAATTTTTTTTTCTATTTTCCTTTGTGGTCAAATGATGCTTCAAATGATTATGATTATTTAGGTTTAACCCCTTACCACTCCATTAACATTTTCTTAAAATGCCTATAAAGGACGTACTCATGGTAAATTGAACCCTTTTCTTCTTTTTAACTGCCCTGTTGGGCCCGTATTCGGGCCGTCGGAGTGTTAAGGGGTAAAAATAAGTTCGACGGGAAACTTAAAACATTACAGTGAAAAAATCAAGGAAGAAATCATGCAAGATCATCTTTGCCATAAAAAGACAAATTTCCTTTGAGATTTTAACAAGAATTTGGCTTAAAATCTTTGAGTTTGATGAAATATTCTGCTGATTGCTCTTTATGGCTGAGATACTTCAACACAACATACCACCCCAAATTGTTAGTTCCTCACAAATACACACACACACACACACTTGCTTAAATCAAGCCGCACGCATGCACGCACGCACACAAGTGCGCGCACACACACACACACACACACACACACACATTTGAAATATTTATTTATGCCCACATAAAAGAAAAGTACAAGAGTACCTGTACAAGGGACATAAATACTGTCAATGCAGTTGACAATAGGAATCAGTCGGTTACAAAGCGCCTGTGCGGCTAAAAAACTGTTATATATATAATATCATACAGGTCAGATAGAAAACAGACCTTATTCAAGGATACAGAAAACATCGTCTCCTCCAGACCAAGCGGCTTCCAATAATAGCCGACACTGAGCAGTACCTCGCTAACTGTTTAGCTCTTCTCTTAGGGAGGCCGGCCATCTGAAGGCCCCTCACCACCAACTTGTGCACGTGCCCCAGGCTACCAAATATAAAAACTAAAAGTTTACATTCGTAGCCTAGCTGAGAGATGGTCTGCTTCAGCTGCTGATATTTTAGCTCTTTGGTTAGAAAGGCCTCCTCTAGGCTGTAATCAAAAGTACAGCCGACCTCCAGAATGAACACCTCTCTGTGGTTTTCATTAACAACTATAACATCAGGGGTGTTAGCAATAACAGTAGAGAACATTGAGACATCGTTACACAGACTGAACATGCTCGGCCTCACAGTAGAATGCTTAAGCAGTACGATGGAGGACCTGAAAATGGATGAAATATCTGCTGATATCAGATCCACAATTCTGTCATGCCTACATATGTAAAGACCCCTATAAACATGGCAACCATTTAGGATGTGAGACACAGTTTCAGCTATTTGTTCTCTACCATGGTGTATACAGTAAGGAGCATGACTGCCTGGAAACCAGATGGAAAGATTCAGTTTAGTTGGTAGAACCTGCAATCTCGCTTTTATAGCAAATGTAACAATGTTCTCATCCAGGGCAACATTTCTAAACACGGCATGTGAGACAGAGTCGTCTGGAGCTGAGAGACACGCAGTCTTTCCTTGAAGTCTCAACTCAGCCCATTGCTGCCGCTGCCTTTGTTGTTGCGCCTCCAAGAGGTGACCCCGAGCGTTTCTTAGTGGAAGTAGAAGAAGTGTTCCACAAACATTCACAGTTGCTTTTACAGAAGTGTTGGGGTCAGATATAACCTCCTCTGAGACCTCCACAGCCTCAGAGCCAGACCCTATCCACTCCAGGGTAACATCAGCCCAGCAACATAGATCGTTCAAATCAGGCCAGTCCGACGACACACCAAAGCCAGGAGAGCGGCTGTCCAGCTTTCCACTGGGTTGCCTCTTAAAGCCCAGGAAATCAGAACCCGACCCACGCGCTTGGGGGACCTTGCGTCTTTTTAGGTCCAGGAACAGAGAAGCTCGGGCAAGCTCTCAGACATACTGGTCATCATTGTTCAGCATATTTAACAGGTGGGAAAGCCTCGTAGCAATATATGTCCATTCAAAATTAGGAACACCCAAACCACCCTCACGTTTACTGTGAAATATGATACTACGAGTTGTATGCGTATTTAGGCCAATCCATTGTCTCACAAAATATACAGTTTTATCAGTCAAATCACGTAGTGATTTTCGTGGTAAATGTACATTGGAGAAGAGATGTTGTACTTTAGCCAAAGCTATTACTCTTAATGCCTCCAGTTTCATGATAAGTGGCAGGGGTGATACATTTATAAATTCAAGTCTGCTGGAATACTCAGATATAATTTCATTGACCTGATCTTTCCACTCACCCGCCACATTGAATTTATGACCTAAATATGTATATGTTTCATGACGTGAGTAAACTCTAAGTGGCTTATTGCAAATAGTGAACACAGATATTATATCAGGTTTAGAATGATACCAGCGGTTCCCCCCACTCTGCCTTTCATAGTAAACTGCACATTTTGAAACCTCTAAACCCGACCACTCCAAAAAGGAGCTGGTTCTGGAGAGCATGTTGTTAATCACAGCCTCTTGACAAGAGGCAATCTGAACATACACACACACACACGTGCGCGTGCACACAAATACAGTTGCGAACACAAGCGCATTCAAGCACACACACAACGCATTCAAACATCAATGTCCAAACTCTACTCCACACATTGGAGCACATCTGTTTCATGTTGCATTCCAGTGTTATTTCACATATTGTGTTACATCAAGATGTGGCAGCACAAATGTACAAATTTGTCATGCCAATAGAGCAGTTTAAATTAAATTGAGAGAGAGAGAGTCCATGAGTCTGATCATTTCCCCACACAGCTGAAGTGTCTATGGTCCCACTGAATTCACTATCACTGCCTTGTTCATTTCCCTGTGCATTTTCCTCCTTCATCACACATTGACATACAGTTGCAATCAAAATTATTCAATCCCCGTTGCAAAATAGGCTTACTGGCAAAATTTACAAACTTTCAGCGGTTTTCTATGAACAAATCAAACAAGAAAAATTTAAATAGCTGAACACAACAAATATTACTAGTGGCTTGTCCAAATTCAACACTTCATGCCACTTCAATGCCACTTTTAATGACTACTGCAGGCTCAAAATTATTCAACCCCTTCATAACAAGCATCTTTTATTCTGAGTAGAGCACCCTTTTACCGCTGGAGATGTGATGCATTGGCAGACAACAGCTTCTGGTAGCATTCCCAAGGAATCTTAGCCCAGTCCTCTTGGACAAAAGCCTTCGGTTCACCAATATTCTAGGGTTTGCATGCTGGAACTGTCTTCGTCAAATCTTACCAGGGATTTTTGGTGGGGTTCACGTGAGGCGACAGACACTGTAGAATCTTCCCAGACTTCTCCTGAAACCAAGCCTTGGTGGATGTTGAGGTATGCTTAAAATTATTGTCCTTTTGGAAGATCCAATGATGCCCAAGCGTCAGCTTCTCTACAGACGGCATAACATTTTCTCCTTGGATATCCTTGTCCTTGATTTAATCTATCTCACCCTCCACACTTTGCAGATTTCCAGTGCCAGAAGAAGAAAGACAGCCACAGAGCATCAAAAAGCCCCCACAATTCTTCACTGTAGGCAGGGTGTACTTTTCAGCATATGCTTCTTTATTCCTTCTGCAGACAGACCATTGATTCATAAGGCCGAAATATTCCAGTTTTGTTTCATCACTCCACAGAGCAATATCCCCAAAATTCTGTGGCTTATTTATATAGTTTTGAGCATATTGGAGCTTGTGCTTTTGGAGCAGTCATGGAGTATGTCTCGGAGACCTTAAACATTTGGTATGCGCCCCACTGTGCAAACTGAAACCTCACTGGCTCCTGCCTCCAAGTCTTGCAGTGGGTCTCCTGCAGTCACTCAAGGGTTTTTGACCACCAGTCTCCTCAGGAATCTGGTGACAGTCATTGATAGCATCCACTTTCTGCCACATCCTGGCACTGTAGCCACTCTTCCTTTTAACTCTGAACTTGCAAACTATGCTTCTTACTGTGTCTCTACGAAAGCGCAGGCACTGAATTATCTTTTTATATCCTTCTCCTTGTTTGTGCCAGGCAATGATCTCCTCTATTAGCTTGTTGGACAATTCTTTTGACAGCCTTATTTCAAATATGCTATAAAATATCACTGTCAACAAACCCCTAGCATGTGCAAGTATTTGATGTGTTCTATCTCAAGCAAACCTGATGCAAATAATTAAGCTCTTGATTAGCTGCATTAGGTGTGCTTGAGACAACACCTGATTTGCAAATATGCTCTTATGACAGATTCTATTCAGGGGCTTGAATAATTTTGAGACTGCAGTAGTCATTAAAAATGGCATTTTGTGTTAAATTTGGAGAAACCACTTGCAATATTAGTTGTTTTGAGCTATCTAAAATGTTCTTGTTTAATGTGTTTATCACAAACAGCTGAAAGTTTGTAAATTCTGCTATTAAAGCCAATTTGCAATGGGGGTTAAAAAATTTTGATTGCAACTGTAGCTTGCTTAATTACTACCCCTCTGTGTTGCCCAGTGAACCCAATATTGGCCTGCTTGCATCTTTACGAACATTCCATTGAAAGAAGATCATGAACATGTAGAGTTCCGGGAAGGATTCCATTCAAATTAAAATCATTCTGTGTGAGTGCGCATCAGTCACAGCTGGAGGTGTACTGTCAGCTGGAGTCTGGAACTTGCGCCTGGTTTGATTCTAAGAAAAGAGTGAACATACTCCGCTTCATGATAATGGTAGAGAATAGTCTATAAAAACACAGTGAGCATCCAGGAAAGAAAAAGTAAACAAAACAAAGAATCTACACAGCCACATATACAGTGCTATGAAAAAGTCCTGATTTCTTTTTTTTTTTTTGCATATTTGTCACACATAAATATTTCAGATCATCAAACAAATTTTAATATTAGACAAACATAACCGGAGTAAATGCAAAATGCAGTTTATAAATGATGATTTAATTTATTAAGGGAAAAAAGCTATCCAAACCTACCTGGCCATATGTGAAAAAGTAATTGCCCCCCCTTCTTAAATCATGAATTAACTGTGATTAACCACATTTTTTTAGTTCAATTTCACTGGCCTCACCCAGGCCTGATTGCTGCCAGACTTGTTGAATCAGGAAATCACTTGAATAGAACTTTCTGACAAAGTGAAGTAGGCAAAAAGATCTCAAAAAGTAACACATCATGCCACGATTTAAAGAAATTGTGCGGCTTAGAGCAATAATGGCTTATGCCACTGTAGGAACTTTGAGACATTTCACTTTTTCAAATTTTGTGAACCATTCATATAATGTGCAAACTATCAGTTTTTATGCATATGTATTCTAATACATTCAGTCATATTTCTGCAAATACTAATGACTATTTTTTTGAGGTAGTAATCAATGTTCAGAAAAAGTGCTCAACTCTAAGAATGATTTAACAGCAACAGAAAAATCACATACTTGAACAAATGTTTATGTACTATTTCTACTATTTCCTTGACTACCATTTACTATCTTGCACTGTGGACTAAGGAGTGATCTGATCAGTGGCGGGTCTAGAACTGGGAATTGGGGTGGCACAGACACGTCCCTTTTAGTTCTGGCAAGTTCTCAATCATTTTCCTTTATTGACATGTTTTCCAATGATTGTTATTGGCAACTGAAGACACAGTTTCTCTCCATATGTGATCTAACAGCGATCTAACTGCGAATCGGCCATTACAGCTGACGATCATCATGCCAACAGTTAAACGTGGTGGTGGTAGTGTAAAGATCTGGGGCTGCTTTGCTGCTTCAGGACCTGGAAGACTTGCCGTAATTGATGGAACCATGAATTCTGATCTCTCCCAGAAAATCCTGGAGGACAATGTCCGAGTATTCGTTTTTTGACCTCAAGCTCAAGCGCATTTCAATTACGCAGCAGGGCAATGATCCAAAATGCACCAGCATGTCCACCTCTGAATGGCTTGAAAAAACAAAATGAAGGCCTTGGAGTAGCCTAGAGTCCTAAGCCTAAGCCTAATATTTGGCAAAATCCAAAAAGGTTTTCTTCAGGCAACCTTTCCAGAGAGACTGCTGCTATGGAGGTGGTGCCTGATGGTGCTTTTTGAAACCCGGTGACCCCAAGATGCCACCAAGGCCTGTAATTCCTTCACAGTGATTCTTGGGGATGTTTTTGCTTCTCTCACCATCCTCTTCAGTATCCTAGGGGGCAAAATGCAGTTGCATCCTCTACCCTTGAGGTTTTCAACATTTTAATATCTTTGGAATAATTTAATGATTGCCATGACAGAGCTTAGTGCCATGTGCAATCATTTGTAAATCTTCCTGTAGCCATTACCACATTTATGAAGGTCTATGACCATCTTCCTCTTTTGAACTGACAGTTGTTTTGTTTCCTACATGGTGTTGGATGGCAAATGGAAATCGAATGTGTGTTACCTCATTTTTATACCTAAGTGAAGCAAGAAGTGATGTGATGGCTCAATATAGTTACTTAATGCTTAGATAAAACTTATGTGGAATTTAATACCTGGTTTAATTTTGGTAGATGTCATTTAAAATAATCTTTAAAGGTGCCATGGATTGTGAAAACTTGATTTGGAGGTAACTGATTTTTAATTAAATCAGCAAATGATATTGGTTGGTTCCACTGGAACTTTAATACCAAAAAGTATTTTTCACATATTGTTATTTAGAGTTTCTCGATAAATATATTTTCTAGAATATTTTTAAAGAATTGTTTGCATGCATACACTACCAGTCAAAAGTTTTTGCACACCTCTTTTTTTTCTCTATTTGTAACAATTTTTATATTTTGCTCTTGTGTAATAGTCTATAATGGTTCAATAGATAGGTTGGAAAACATAAGCCCAACGAATAAACCATGTATGTAACAAAACAAATTAAGAAAAACCAAGATCAGTCATTTTGTCAATAGTTAAGCAGATCAGTAACGATGGTCTACTCACTGTCAAGCAACTTCAGGCGGTTGATAGCATGCTGATCATTTCAATCACCCGTGCTGAATTCCTTGTGGATTTTTCTCGAAAATGTATTATTTGTAATAAACAAGTATTGGGTTCTAGAAATTTCTATGTTGTAAATTTACATGCAAGATAAAGACTTGACAAGATCTTAGGGTGTGAAAAAACTTTTTACTGGTCGTGGGTATATATATATATATATATATATATATATATATATATATATATATATATATATATATGTGTGTGTGTAATTTAGGTGGTCTGAACAGAGAACGGTGTTTTTAGGAAGATTTCAAAAGTGTCTGGGTCTCAGTTTTCTTCTCATTGACTGTCAATGTAAAAAAAAATGTAAAGTAAAAAAATAAGTTTTGGAAAGTTAAATGTTTATTAAGTGTTGGTTAAGCACAAAAAAGCTGATAAAATGCAGAAAATATGCTGAACATTTTAAAAGGTTAATAAAGTTTCTACAAGACAGTACGAAAAAGGAGAAAATGTTGAGAAATCTGTTGAATCAGTTGAAAATGTCTGGATATAATGGGAGTGCGGCACATTTTAAAGTTTGAACGGTTTCAAAAGCTTAGACGGTTTCAATAACTTGGAAGTTAGAGGGCAAAATTTGGGCGGAATATAAAGAAATAATTATATTAGAATGAATAGAGTGAAGAGAGTGTGCTTCGCGGAGGCAAGCTCGCAATGCTTCCCCGCTGTCGTACTGTACCCAGTGCACACTCCTTAGCGTGTTGTCCCGGTCGCTATATTTAGAAAAGGAGATACTCAATAACTCACTTGAGGAAGACGCGCTTCGCTTGCTAGTTGAGTGGCGAACACCGTCGGGTTGTGTACATAGACTGAAGAGATTGCTAGGATATTTTTTTACTGTATAATTTTTGCTTTCACATCAGGCTGGAGCTGAAGGAAAAGTGAACTTTAAGTGCGATTTTAATAGCTTCTTCGCGTAATGTCATAATTTGCCTGACCAATGTTGCAATCTACTGAACATTCCCTCTGTTAATACTGCAGGGCGGACCCTCGCACTCACTTCGTCTGTGACAGAGGAAAGTTACGCGGAAAGAGACGCGTGAACCTGAGGATTATACATGCCTTAGCACTGCAACATTGACTTCACCGACTATCTTTCGGGGACTTATCTTTCGGTGGTTTTAATCATTGTAACTTAGTATAGTCTAATTGATTTAAAATTTTATTGAAAAGGACTATCTGCAGTTGAATGGTGTTATTTGTTGGCAGGCTGATATCCGATATCGCCTTGGCAAGAAAGCGCGAACGTACTCGGATAATGCTCGGTCATAATAATCAAACGACAGCGCACGTGCCGTCCTGTCTTACTGGCTCCGTTCCAGAATTAGTACCACATTTTATTTTGCGCTTTGAGTGAAGTGAAAAGTCAGCGCCAGAAAACAAACATTTTCTGCACTTTCAAATCGACGACGTTCGTCTAAAATGAGATCAAAGGGCATCTTTTTACTTTTAGTATTGGGCACGTTGTCTGCATATTATGTTTACTCACCTATACCGAATGAAATAGAGGAGAGATGGAAGTTGATGGTCACGGACTGCTTTTTCAGAAGCCTCAGCCACCTGGTAGGTAACAGAATACTGTAGTGTAATTTATAAGATTTTGTTTAACTCTGTATTCGTCAATGCCTTTTTTAAAAGTTTTCATGTGGTTGCACATCAAATAGCCTAGAGTTCATTTTCGTTGTCCTCATTATTGCCAATCCCAAACGCACAAGTAACACCTCACAGAATTTGATGAGCAAATGTATCGCCACAAAATATTCTTTATTTGAGTTACAGCCAAATCACTTTCACGGTGAATGTAGATATTATTTTATTTTATTTTAATATTATAATTAGCTGGTGTCATATGAACGTCGACACACAGATTAAAACCCAACGCTAGAATAGCTTTTTCCCAAAATAATCCACCCATTGAAGGTTGTAGATCTATTTCTGCTCACCATTTCGAATGGTAAACGCTGGTTAAGAAACCATCGCATTACGCACGAAAACTCAAATGTTTTGAGGAAACCGATTATCTATTAAAAAAAAAAGTATTCAAACTTAATGATTTGTGTTCACAGCACTTAAAAACCTGTAAAAAATAGGGGGAAAATATATAATAATAACTTTTATCTTCCTTAAGTTCATTCCACACAATGCAATTAAGTTGACCAACACATTTTTATTTTTTTATTTTTTTTTTTTGAGGTAATGGGTTTCTACAAAACATTTGAGTTTACCACGCTATGAGGGTTTACGGTGCGTGAGGACTGTGGTAGTGCTTTATACTTCTTTGGCTGCTCTTCAGACAGAAAATTGGAGGTAGGAATTATTAAAAAAAAACCCAAGATAGCACACAGAAAGCTATTCCGCATTCAATTCGATATATCAGCTACACAGGCATATAGTCCAAACCAATCGTTATTTATTGTTTTATTTTAATTCAGCACGACTTCTAGTGTATAGGCTACATGGGCCTTCAGGTGAGGGAGAGCGGGGTCGGTTGGGACACTTTTCACTCAGTACAAAATAAACTTCCATTACTCACAGACTACATGAGCAGTAAGGAGCTTACTGACCTCTGAATAGATAGAGGTGTGCACTACAGCATTCCTTTACTGTCATTGTGTTTTGATTTTATTCACAATTTACATTTTGTCCCAACTATTTTGAAATTGGGGTTGTATTTGATGGATGGCTTTTTTATGTAGCAACTTGATTCCTATGCCTAGCCTTTATGCATGGTTACAGAATATAGAGTAAGCTAGCTGAGGCTGTTGTTGGTTAACCAACGTTGTTACCTAGCGTGTATTCAGTTACGATCGAACTTGACGTCCTATAACCGTGCATGTAGCTTACACTTACTTCACTTTTTTATATTAAAATGTTCAAGATGAACCTAAACTAAGTTGTATATTTCCATTACTTAGAATATCTAACACTGATTCACAGTACAGTTATGCTGCTTCATGTATCATATGCCAGCTATGTAGCTAGCTGAGTAGCATTGACTAGGTCCATATGCATGCACTTCTGGCACGGTATAAATGCAACCCAAAAAATTTAATAGACAATCATTTATTTACCATTGCATGCACATTTTTAATCCTTAAACCAATAGCAGATGTGCAAACTTGATTTCGTAAATTTTCAGCAACTTCTCAGGTAAGATCCAAAATAAATATTATTTTATGTAACTGTTATTTCATGCATGAGCTGAACTTGCATGACAGCACTGACCAAACTTACACAGTATTTGTAGTTCACCCTGGGTAGGAAACATTAGACTAGACGAAATGTGATTGACACAGTGTATGTGAGCTGCATCGGTCCACAGGAGTAATGCTATGGAGATTCAAAGCTGAATCCATCAGCACAAAGAAACTATGAGAGTCCTAAAAGAAAGAAACAGATGAGCGTGAAACATAGATCGATTTAATGTACATTTTATAACTGGGCTGCTGGTTATGAGATAACATGAATTTTTTAACCCTGTTTAAGTGGAAGGATTCCGGCGTTTGTGAACTTAAACAATAGGAGGATAAACAGATATGTGTCCTAAGGCTAATATTTTAGGGACAGGAAAAATTGCTGTTAGGCAGAAAACATTGTGAAATTCTCTCCATTCTGTGGTCATACATTTGATGAAAAACGTTTTCATGAATGGATTTAATGAGCTTTGAGCATACATAAGCTAAAAGCAATTTTTCTGGTCAGAAGTGGCCAAATACTTTAAGTTTCTTTTTTAAAACTTATCAGTTCATTAATCACGGGCTGTGCTCGGTGCAATTGGGTTATCGGCTTGAATCCGATAAGGATAGAGGAGGCAGCAAGGTGGTCGGGCAGCACAGTGGCGCAGTCATTAGAAGCAGGAAACATCTCCCTCTCTATGAATACACTTAGCTTTTAACTGCATAGAAAACAAGATTGAACCAGGTCATGTTAAAGATCAGCAAGTCAGCTGTTTTGCTGACATTTCTGTGGCGTAGTAAATTGTGTTACTTTCCTATTAAATAAAAATAGTTTAAAAACATGTTATATTCCAATTCGGTTTATAAACTATATTTCCAAACCATACTTATGCCTTCACCAAGCGCTGTTTGCCCGTTCGGTACACAGCCGTAGCATGGGTTTCACTAAGGTTTCGCTCTGGTCATAATTCAATTTCCAGAGAACACTGGTCGTAAACACATGCCCTGTGTAAGAGTGCCACGGGTGCAGGGCGTTGTCATAAATGCCTCTGACGCCAGCGTGTTCATGAGCCCCACACTACGCATGCGTGAGCGAAAAGTCACGAAGCGCATCTCCGTGTGACTTCAGAAATAAGGTCCTAAGTCAGCGTTCTGCGCCACTGTGCAATTTCCACTGAAATGAACAGGTGGCCATTTTGCCATTCAGTATCTAGTTCTTACTATACATCCATGATTTAAACAAGCATCTTTAACACTGCGTGCCTTAACTCAAATCAGAACGAATGGAGAGCCTAAATGGTCCGAATTGCAGACCCAGATTTAATATCTTGTAAACTAACGGGTGACTTGTGACTTTCAGAGGTCATTGTGTTTGTGACAGGTTTATTTGTGCTGCTCTAACTCTGGAGATCTTTATTTTAAATATAATATAGCAAGCAAAGCTTACAGTGCCTTTTGAGACAAAGACAGAGTTCACAAAATCTTCCAATTAATTAATTAAACAGAAGTGCCAATCACAGACTAAACTGTATTCAGACTTATGATAATTATAAGCTATTTGTGGGCTGTTTTTCCTCTTATACCCTTTCTGACTACCTCTGTGGCAAATGCCTCTTTTAATTTGTATTTAACTGTGTTGCTCCTTCATCCTTTTTTTTGCGGCTTCTCTCTTCAGGCAAACTTGTGTGAGTTGCTGGGTCTGAAGGATTACATGGAGGTGATGATGCTCCTCACATTCTTGGAGGAAGTGGTGCCAGTATCAGATGTGAATGTACGCGTGACAGAGGAGCTGTTTGACGGAGTGGAGGTTATAATCTATGAGCCAAGCCAGCAGACTGGTGATGGAGAGCTGAGGAGGGCAGTCATCTATCTGCATGGAGGAGGATGGTGTCTAGGAAGCGCGCGTGAGTATTCGTCCATTTGACACATTCCTGTGCATGTATTTTACGTACATGTTTGTGAGGCAGAATGAGGGGTAGAAGTGTTGTTGATAAGTCTGTGCCAGTGTCGGCAATGTTTTCTGTCGGCTGGAAGCCAACTTTGAGGCTTACCCTCCCAGTTTCATCCCCACCCTTCAAAGTACGTGATAAAAGGAGTTATTTAAAAAAATTTAGCCGCAAGCAGCCTTGGATGGGTCTACCAGTCTGAAGTCTACCAGTCTATTAAGCAGCCAGAGGGTGACAAAATACTTCTCACCTCTGGCTGCCAAAATTGAAGTGCCGAACAATCCCACAGCTTTCAGCTTATGTGCAATATCCACTGAGCAGTGTACGCCTCACTGTGTCTATTGCTGCCCATGTTTAGACATATGTCGAATGAATTACCTCTGTGATTCAGTTCTCCGCTCCAATACATTTATCTGAGGGGATCTCATCTTATTTTACATGCTACCTGTTTGATATTTTTGAGAGCCATTCCCTAATATTTATGAAAACCATTGGAATAATGAGCAGCATAAATGGTGACATTGATGTTCAAGCCTTAATTGTGACTGTGGTTACGTATATTCTTAACAACAATCGAGTGTGGGAAACTCAGGGCTCTATCTTTCACACTGCCCTACCCGTTGCCACTGCTCGCTACCCGTGAATTACACATTAAGCAGCTTCCACTACCCCTAAACGGTATCTTGCGGGCACAATACCCGCTATGTCTTATGCAGACTCCCTTATTTGTGCCTGGAGTGTGCCTGTGGGCGTGTTTATGCGCTTTCCCAACAATTGCCATCTTGACCACACACGTTAGGGAAAGCGTATAGCGGGTCCTGAAACCACCTGCTACCCATTTGGGCTTTTACAAGAGCGCGCCCAGGCCGCTTCAATGCGCGTCCACTTGGACGTGCACACGCGGCTCCACTTCCCAAATAAACTCAATTATACAAAGCCACCTTGCTTTAGCCTCAGTTGAACCCCTGAAATAGCAGAGATAGTACTAAATCACCTTCATTGCCAGTTAAATAATAGAAGACTCCCAGAACGCGTGTACCGCCAGCGCACCGGCTACCTGGGCCTTTCAGGTAAGTCTATATTGTTTGTATTTAGTATCAATCATTTTTTCTGCTTTTATTTATTTTATTATTTTGGGGGAAAATATCAATCCCTTTATTGACTACAATTAGTCCTGGCTAATTTTAGATGGTTTTCATTTGTTAACACATTTTCCTATTGAAGAATAATCAAGTGGCTATTGAAGACACGGCTTCTCTTCCCCATGCAATCTAACAGCGACAAAATAATGGGCAACATTCACTACGGAAAAATAATTAAATTATAAATAGGTCTATGCCCTGGCACTCACCAACAGTAATTTTTTTTCCAGCGAGAGCGACATTTCAGAACTCTTTTACGAATTAAGGTAATTTTGGCGACGAGTACGTACACCTGTTTTTGCTGCATGTTCACGCAACTTGCTGTAAAAAATAGACAGCTCTCCAAGTGGAAAATGTAAATGGATGAAACCACGTACTTGTCACCAGAATTACCTTCGTTCGCTGAAAAGTTCTGAAATGCTGCTCTCGCTGGAAAAAAACTTACGTCGCTGAGTGCCAGTGCATAGACCTAATTTTATTTTTCTAAAATGGGATTTTGTTCTATGCTTCATTTCAGACGGGAGAGGGAGTTGGAAGTGCATAGCGAAACACATTTTTTTCTTTTTCTTTTCCATCACAAAAGGCGTAGGCATGATGTTTTTTTTATTACATACCAAACATTAAACAATATTTCAATGTCAAATAATAATGATAATAATAATACAATTAATGATTTACTTAACAAAAACAGATCTTCCCCTGTCTGGATTTGACCTCATGCACAAAGTCATAATTTAAGTCATAATAGTTGTCTTAAGTCCACTTAGAAAGGCCCCAGGCTGACTTTGAAACTAATACCCTCTTCACCCTTGTCGTGAAGCAGCTGTGCTACCTACTGAGCCACAATGGCAAACAATCAGGGTGCTAGAATAGGTATCAAATCAATCATCTTTATGTCACTGGTCATTGACTATTAAAGGAATAAGTCCCGAGAAGCAGTGGGTTACAGTGATTTTATAACGGCGGAGGGGCGTTCTAAGGCACGACGTGCAGCGGACTGCCTTAGTGCCCCTCCGCCGTTATAAAATCACTGTAACCCACTGCTTCAAGGGGCTTATTCTTTTTATAAAACGGTTACCCTACATATAACTAGCCCATTAAATAAACACACAAGAAAAAAAATCAACAATTTGTTGGTAATAATGCAACAATAAAATTGAGAACTTCTTCCACTTAGTAAGATTGAATGGACAGAATGGTCGGCCAGCAACACAGACGCTAAGATGGCTTTTTCATCTAGCGCCATTGTCATGTCACATCAGGCTATTTTGGCTCGCTAATGTAGATATACTATGAAAGCAGGCTACTTTGAATGTCTCCTTCAGCCTCCCGAAGACCCCGTTAAATAATTTATGTTCGTTTGGGTTTTCGAGTTTCCTTGTTCTCAACTTGCGCCAATCGGCCAAATCATTACAACCAGCCGCGAGGGTAGGGAACGATTGACTTTTGTTCACCACACTTGCCGGTGTCCAGGAAAATATGTTGAATTGTGCATTAGTTTGCTAGCCAGCTTTTCAACTAGTTAGCGTTCACTACCATGGATGTGGTTATCCTACGCATAGTGCATAAAATAAACACACAAGAAAAAGTCAACAGTTTACCGCTAATAGGCTACTGAAATAGCGAGCAAGTTAGCAACATAGCTTGCAACGCAATAGCGATATCGAACTCTGTAATGCAATAACTAGCTAGGTAGATAGCCAACTGGTTATCGGGTTAAAAGGCTAAACATCGCTGACACTGAAAAAGCGAGCTAAAAGCCTTGAAACAAACGTAACCTAACGAGTCAGTTGAGTGCAGAGAAGTTTGTTGCACGCAGGGATATATTGTGCTGCAGCCTGCCACAGTGGGTTACAGTAATTTTATAAGGGCATGGAATGCGGCTCAGCCAATCACATTTAAGAATGGGAAGCACCCGTTTCATAAGATTGCATATCACGCCCATATGGTTTGACCTTTCAATGTCGGATTTTACACACTTGGTCAGGATGCTCTCCAGATGAGCAACACCCAAAATTGTCAAATGGTATAGGAGCAGTAAAAATGGCTGAAGAGATATTGCACATTTTGAGTTTTTCTACTAATAGCGCTACTACTGCTCAAATCATGTTTTCTGAGAGGTATGGCCCGCTGACCCACACACCAGGTCTTTCCAGTGAGTTCAATTTTCTATTGTCGATTAAAAAAGGGGGGGGGGGGGAAACCTATTTGTCAGATAGCGCTCAAGCCATGGTTGCTACCCCTATCATGTGTGACAAACTGTAAAATGCCAGAGAATGAAAAAAAAAAAAAGTTAGTGAATGCAGCTGATCATGTGATATATCACATGAAATTCCATCCTAAGTTATGAGATTGTTATACACCATACCAAGTGGGTACACTGTAACTTTTTTGAGTCTCATTTTCTGGGTACCCTTGAGAGACATTGCTCCCCTGCAGCACTGTAACTGGCTCCAATGTAGGTCAAAGAGAGCTACTCCTCTCTCATTAAATGGCAATATTAACAAAAACATGTGAAGTCAATGATTTTTTTTTCCCCACAAGAAAATGGATTCAATATGTGTTTTTCTTTGTTTTGTTGTCTTCACACATGTGGATTAGTAAAGTGATTTTGCTGTTGGGACATTAGAGAAATTTTTTTTTTTGACGAATCAGCAGCAAGTTATGTAGTACATCACTGTGTCATAAATGATTAGTGTACAACTTGCACTTTGCAGCTATACTGCAGAGAATGTGGCTTCCAAACGTGCAACGTGGCAGCGCCAAAAATCTGCACTTCCATTTACTGACATGCTTTTCGCTAAGTCAAAAGAAAGTCAATGACTGACATCACATTGACTTTACCTATGATTCTTACGTAGTCCATGATCCACGCTAATCATTACAGTGATTTGGAAGGATACTGATCTGTAATCATGAATCCTACCTGGACCATGCTGAATTCATTCCAGGGCAGTTATTTTTTATGAAAAGGAATGTACATTTTTTGTATTGGCTGGGCAACTGACACTTTTTTCCCTTGTAGGAATGGGGCCATACGACCTCCTTGCCAGGCAAACCGCCAGTGAACTCAGTGCTGTTGTCGTATCTGTGGAGTAAGCTTTTGATATTTGTTTCACATTGTCTGATCTTCAATTTCACAAATCAAGCCGATCAAGTCCAGCTTCAATTATCTCCACACAGCATTATTGTGAGTGTATTCAGTTTCATTTTAGTTAGTTAGTAGCCAATAAAAGTAGTTGATTGCATGTTTTCATCAATTGGTCTGGTGCAATAGATCATAATTATGTTTCACTACCAAATTTTTACCCATGCTGATTTCCTATTTTGCCATTTACAATGCACTTTGTTAGTATTTGGATGATGAAACAATGTTGGACTTATATTACCTTTGCTCTGCATTTGAAATCAATGAGTGTGAGCATGAATTTCAGGCTCAAAACAAGAGCCATCTGGCAATGGCGGATCCCCCCGGCTGTAGGTTGTGTAACAACCTTTAAAAGGCACATCTACACATCATGATTGACGTGTGTCAAGTTTGGTGAAGGTAGCACATATAGTTTCCGAGATATGGCCTGGACAAACTCTTGTTTACAGACAGACAGACTTACGGACAGACAGAGCGATAGCAAAAGGCACATCTACACATCATGATTGACATGTGTGTCAAGTTTGGTGAAGGTAGCACATATAGTTTCCGAGATATGGCCTGGACAAAGGCATGTTTACAGACGGACGGACAGACGGACGGACAGAGCGATAGCAAAAGGCACATCCGCACATCATGATTGACATGTGTGTCAAGTTTGGTGAAGCTGGCACATATAGTTTCCGAGATATGGCCTGGACAAACTCATGTTTACAGACGGACAGACGAACGGACAGAGCGATAGCTATAACCCCCGGCATATAATGCCTAGGTGCCTATAAATGCCTATAATAAAAAGGTGCATGCCAAGAAAACTTCCTGACTGTACATGCATCAAAGATTCATAACACCCTCAGAAAACAAGCAGAAGTTTCAATTTCACACACCAGTGTGATGGGACTTGTTGCCATGGAGACACAAGAAAAAAAATTTCAGAAATTCCTAAATGCCAAAAGGCACATCTACATGGCATATCAGATGAACACACCAAATTTCGTGAAGAAATATTGAACGGTTTTTGAGTTATGCTCCGGAAACAAAATGATTACGGACGTACGGACAGACAGACATGGCTATCGCTATATCCCCCCGGCATATAACTGCCAGCTTTCATTTTCAGGTATTTACATCCATACTGTGAACACCATGAAAGAATTGCAACCACTATTCCAAAGTTCTTATGGAGTGCCCAGTATTTAAATATGTATTCACAAATATTTGCAATTCTCAATCTCACAGAGTGGTCTTGTAACCCTTGAGTCAAAAGGGTGCATGATTAGTTTTCAAGCTGCTTGGCTGTGCCTGTACAAGTGTATACTCCTGGAAATATAAAGGCCTATAATGCGACTTCTTTTCCATCTGTACGTTTCTTGAAAAATTCCTGCTCAAAAGTTAATTGTTGAAGTGAAGTGTGGCTCACACAGTCTCGAAAAAAACCTTTCAAAGTGCAGTTTTGTAATTCTGCTTATTAACCCATTAGTACAAAGATCCTATGGTACAAATCAGTGTTGTAGTCGAGTCCACAACTTCCGAGGCCAAGACCTAATCCGAGTCACCACCCTCCGAGGCCGAGACCGAGTCCGAGTCACCACCTTATGATTTAACCCCTTAGTGCTCAGAGCCGTGTTTACTCGTGAGCAACCCCAGTGCCCGAGTCCCGGATCCGTCTATGTACAGTAGCTCAAGCAGGTCGGACAAACAGGTGAGCAGTGAATGCTGCCGTACACGCTGGTCTGGATTATTTTCACTGATGGTTGTTGGCGTAATGGGTGATAAGAACTGTGCTGTTTAGTATCTAAACGATTCAAACACTGACTTTGTGTGCGTGTGAGTTTGTGTGATGTACGATAAGGATGCAATCAATTATGCCATTTACATTTTTTATTTACACAGAAACAGATTTTGAGATGACATGACATGAAAAAACTTATACCAGAAATTCTTGACAGTGTGGTAAGTTTGGGAGCACGGTTCAACGCATAATTGGAATCTCATAACTCACGCAGATGTAGCATGACTCTTTCTTTACACTGTTCTTGGCACAAACTACAAAAGACTCACATGGTCTCAACTTTTTCGCAATCGGCGGGTGCGAAGTAATGGAATGTATGCATGAGACTTCTTACTGTATGCACATGACTTCTTATGTCACCCTTGACAGATCATAATGTCTCATGAACTCAAACCATTGTCTGTGTTTAGATGCAAAGCAAAAAAAACATTCATCACGGTTCCGAATGTTTAGATCCAAAGCGAGCCCTGTGATAAGATGGATCCGGGACTCAAGCCAGTCAGCGATAATATGAGTACACACGTTTCCGGGCCAGTACGATAAGCTTACTGATAAAGAGACCGCGAATGCGTGGTCGGTATGATGTAAATATACGGGAAACAAGGGGTTAAAGTCCAATTTTAATGTCTGAAAATTATTTTATGTGAACGCTGGGAGGGTCGTGTTATGTCTAAGGTTCCCTCCCATACCCCCCTTTCCGCCAAGTTGGTTCCAGTGCTGGTTCGGAGCTAGAGCCTGACTAAGCACCAGTTCTTTGCTTTTCCAAAGCCTTAGCACCAGCTCCTGGCACTCAAAACTGGTGTCAAAGCAAGCACTAACTCCTTGCTGGTCCCATAGACTGTATAAAAAAGATGGACGAAGCAACCGTGATGTCACCCATTGGTTTCAGCATACCATTTAGGTAGCCTCGATTTTGGCAAATTGAAATTTGCCATTTAGTCATTTTGAAACCGGATGTGATTCCTATTGGATGAGAGCATGAATTGAATATCCAGGCAGGAGCGAGGGGTGGATCTGCGGGTGGATCTGACCGTATCAGACGAGGACCAGAGGATAGTCACGCCCCTAAAGCATAAGCTGGCTTTATCCTTTATTCCAGTCTATTTGGGACCATAATTTACAAATATGAACATCATGATATAGCCTATTGAAGGAGACTTGAAATGTGCGATAGATATCATAAAATTATGTGGAAAATCGTTATTTAAATAATAAATCAGGTGGGAAAGTAGGGTCATTTTCTCAGACTTCTATAGGATTGAACTTCTTTCTGCAACCACCGACGTCGCCATCTGCTGGCCATTAAATAGAATGCAAATTTTGGAAATTTCTGCATTGGCCTCAGTTTCCACACCCAGGTGCTGCGTCCATCTTTTTATACAGTCTATGGCTGGTCCAGCGTAAGCAACGATTACGTGGGGCGGAGTTATTGTGGCCAACAGGACCAGCGCAGTCGCGGAAGTATTTTGTGCGTTCTGCTCGCATTAAATGTTGGAATAAAAAAGCATCTGTCGTATATCTGTATGATGTCTTTATATTTTATTTCACTTTTTTTTCTCACCGCTAAAGTCAATAATAACCATTACAAATTTGATTTAGCTGGCTAGCTAGGGCTTTCGCGAATTACTGTATTAGCCATCTGCCAGCTTGAAGTGCATTGCAAAATGAAACATTAGATAATTCAAACATATGAAGCTGGAATTAAATGCGACAGTTGGTCATGTATTTCTTACCTGCATACACCCTTGGGAAAAGTGACGATAGATAGCGTGTTCCTATTATTACACCCTATTGCTACACATGACTTCGGTATTAACATGCATGGACAACGTCGCAAGATACGGTACACATGTATTTTCAATATCTGATCTTAACCCAGCACGAGATCATGGCAATCTAATGATCATTTAATACTCTCCAAAACAAAACTGGCTAGACCCGTTACCCACGGTCAATTTTGAGTGGTGGCCGATTTTGATTCACCTATACACCAGCCAGGCACACTTACTTAGTCTTGTCTAGCTACTCGTTGAAGGTGCCGGGTGAAATTCGAAGTTGGACCCTCGAACTCGCTGAATTTTGGGGATGATGCATTACAGAATTTGCAACTTGCCCGATGCTTCTTTCTCCCTCGTTCCTCATAATCTTTGTGGTCGTAGTATGCAAATTTAATTATCTGCGAAGTTGAAGACATGGTTTACAAAGAAAAAACAGTCCGCGTTTGGAGCTGAGAGATCGTGGTGATTCCATCAAATGACTTAGGCCTAATGAGAGGTGGACTAGTAAATCCGTAAGGAGGCAAGTGGGCAACATGCAAGTCGTAAGCTGCCATTAAACTCCAAAGAAAGAACAGCCTGTATAATATCGCTGCAGTGTAGCTATTGCAAAACGACCATAAAATCGTTAGGCCCATAGGTAAGTATTTAGGGACAAAACTCCAAAATAATGGTTTTACAAAACTTACCAAATATGTCAATATTTAATGGCCTCGGCCCGAATCACCGAGGCCAGATGGCATGAGGCCGAGGACGAGTCCGAGACCGGGCAATCCGAGGGCAAGACCGGTAAAAACTGGCCTCGAGTCCTTCAACATGGTTACAAATAGCTCAGCCTGAGAGCTTTCACACTGTTCACACTTGTGGTGGCTGGTGAACTCAACATTGAGGAGACATGTCCCTTGAAACTAATAATCAGTTTTCAATTATTAATTCAAATTAACATTATGTAAACTCTAAAAACACTCAACATTATCAGGTGCGGCCAGTTTACCTTCTTAGGAAATATAAGTAATAAAGCGCATAATTGCAATTCAGTCAACGGTTTTAAGTTGTGGATACTTGTCAGTAATCTTTTTTTGTTGTTGTTGTTGTAATTAAACAATTATGAGGCAAAGGCGAGATAGTTCTATAAGCAAACACCGAAGTTAACAAAGTAGTTTTTCTTCTTTCTTTTTTTTTTTTTGTTTTGTAAAGTGAATAATACATTTTTCTGAATTGAACTTTTAATTTAACCATTGCAACATTGCATTTAGAAGAAAGCTGTGCGTTTAATTGCCGTAGGCTTATTCTAATCATTGGAAGCCTTGTTATTCAAGGAAAACGATTTAAAACAGGTCAGGAATTGCCACCTATTAGTTCTCTGACCTTAAGGAGGAGAAGTGGCTACACTGGGGTGCGTTTCCCAAAAGCCTAGCTGCTAACTAAGTTAGTAACTTACATAATTCGTCCATTCACAGTCAGTGGGTCCAACTATGTAAGTTAGCATCCGTGATTTCAGGAAACGCACCCCTGGATAGTGTTTAGTCTTTCAGAACGTCACGTAATGTTCATTTAAGTAAACAAATGAAAACAGGTTAAGACCAGTGAATAGTTCTGGGCAATGTCTTGTGCGTCTTCTATTTTCAGTTCACCAACCACCACAGGTATACACCAATGACAGAAGGTCCAATTAAGAACTAAGAAGGATTCCTTTTTGGAGTCAAGCCAGGGAGTAATTTTTATGAGTAGGATCTGTAATTACAGATAACTTCCAGGGTACTCTAAATAAATAAAGCCCTATATGACAACACAATGTTTCCCCAATCTCAATTACTGCAAAATCTGATTGAATTGTCTTTTCTGATTGTTGCCTGACTGCATTAATATCGGTTAGAATGCTAACAATATATTTGATGACCACATTTTAACACATTTAGGACAAAACATCTGGTTATTTCATTTTTGAGGTATGAAGCTTCAACTATGCCTCACATATGCATCATAGGTAAAGAAATGCATATCGTAGATCTATTCTACAGTTTACACTTGTTCAGTAATAACATTTTATCATGTCTTGGATATCAAACATGTTCTGTCCTGACAGGTATCGCTTGGCCCAAGAACACCACTTCCCTGTTCCATTCGAAGATGTGTATCGTGTTGTAAAGCACTTTCTTCAGCTGCAGGTACTAGCCCAGTATTCTGTGGATCCGGGGCGTGTTGCTGTGTCTGGTGATAGTGCTGGAGGAAATCTAGCAGCAGCTGTCGCTCAACAGGTATATCGCTTTTTGAGTCTTCATTCCCCTTTGTCAGTTCACTTTGTTCCATGCAGCTAGTGGTCATGTGGTGTTACGACCACTAGGCTCACAGTGACCATAACATAAAAGGGAGTCCACCCAGTTGTAAAGGTTTAACAATATTTTAATTAAATAATAAGCATAGAAATAAGGGGAATAAGACAGAACGAAGGAAAACACATGCGCTGGACAGGCCTTCCCCCTAGCGAAGGCCTGAACCAGCACAGCCGACAACCAAACCAAAAATGCGAGCCAAGCCAGAGCTGCCCCAGAGAACAGGCAACCATGGGCTGTATTTGAACCCTTCCTGTCTAGCCAAAGTGACGATTCCAGACAAGTCTCCCTAAAGATTGGGAGGGAGAGAACACATTAACAGACCAACAGGTCAAAGGTGTAGCAAGCACACGCAGCATGGTGAAGCCGGGCGTGATATCTGGTCATATGACTAATAACACCATCATGACAAATGAACTAAAATGCCTCTAACATAATTTTGTATCAGTAATATTTTAGGTTCAAAATGTAATTATTTTTTTTTGGGTCCCTCAGAAAGGCATATGGAGTTATTCAGATGCAACCTAATTTGAGAACATACAGTGCTGGGCAGTGCAGTTATAATGTGAAAAGCACCCTCATCTCTTGTAGAAAGACAAAATCTTGCATTAGCTCCAGGCAGTAATGTAATGGCTAAAGTCTCTGAAAGGTATAAATTTGTTATGGTAGGATAAGTAAAACATTATTTTTAAATTTGGCAATTGCCCAGCTCTACACTTCGTGTTTAGATTTTTTGACTGAGTTTTCTCAGTTTGTTGACAGGACATGTATTGGAATTCTGCTTTCATTGAATTGTATCTTGATGTAGTTGGTGCAGGACCCAGATCAGCAGGTGGCACTGAAGGTGCAGGCTCTGCTGTACCCTGTGCTGCAGGCCCTGGACCTCAACACGCCATCATACCAGCAGAACCAAGTCATGCCCATCCTGTCCAAGACTCTGATGGTGCGTTTTTGGAGTCAGTACTTTAGCAGTGACAAGGCCCTGTTTCATTCCATGATGGCCAACTCGCATAACAGCCTGGAGTCCGCTGACCTGCTGAAATTTGTCAACTGGAGCGACCTACTGCCCAAGAGTTTGCATGAGCCATATAAATACAACGCTCCGGTGGTTGAGAGGTCGAATCCGTCTCGCTCCATGGCTTCCATTACTGACCTCAGGGCCTCCCCGCTACTGGCCCCAGACTCTATGCTACAGCCTCTGCCCAACACCTACGTGCTCACGTGTGAGTATGACGTCCTGCGAGACGACGGGTTCATGTACGTCACGCGCCTCCATAGGGCTGGTGTCAATGTCACGCATGAACACTATAGTGGCGGTTTCCATGGTGCCTTGTTGTTCACACTGTGGCCCAGCGACTTTGAGATAGCTCACAAGATGATTCACAACTACATTGACTGGCTAAGGCAAAACTTGTAGGCCACTGCCTCTTTCCTGTAACCTGTGGCAAACTGGCCAGCACTGTTGGAAGGCATTTTATTTTTGCTCACAAGTTAGGGTTGGTCCATTTTCAGGCTGTCGTTCTCCAAAAGGGGTACACCTTTGAGGGTTCTGTTTCTTCATTATTATTATGCATTGTGTGTTTCTCAGATTTCTGTGGAGATGCGGTATTCTGTCATTATAAACAAATGCTAAACAGTAATAACTCAGGTTAAAAGAGACATTTTTAATGAACAAAACTGAAACAGGATATAGCACATGGTCATTCATCTAGCCAACTATCAAATTTATTGTTTCAGGACCATTTTTACCTTGTGAAGTGTCCTGTACTAGCCAGTATTTGCTCATGGTACGAGGTGTCCTCTGAAACCTATTTCCATTTTCAGCCTAAGGTCATTCAGAACATAGTATAGTGGCTACACATGTAAAACTTGCATGTAACCGTGATGAAGTGTCTTTCATTGTCTCCGGCGGTTTCGTGTGTTACACAAAAATTAGTGGAAAATCATTGGAAAACGAGGGACCATTAATGCACTTAAAAGTTTTTTCCTTTGGATTGCTGGAACTGGAGGAGTATTATCATTCAGTCATGAAGGATCCATTAGATCAGTCGACTAAATGTCAAACCAAATAATAACAATGGATATGGCTTATATGGTGTCATGGCTTAAGTCCCAATCTGGCTCTTTCAATCTGCCGCCTAATCATCCCCTGATCTAATTGGCCGTGCGATTCCTCTGTCCCTCCCCACCTCTTCCCCCAGGGCTCCCTTGAAAAAGAGATTTCAATCTCTCGGGACTTCCCTGGTTAAATAAGGGTTAAATAAATAAAAGCATCTCCTTATCTCTCTCTTTTCAATGGCCTGCCTATTTTCTCAGGACTTCCTCACTGCACTGAAAATTGCTTTCTCTTGCATCTATACTTCATGTTAAACATATTTTTACAGAATCATCTTTCTTGAGAATAAAATGATCCAACTTGAAATAGCTTATTTTATTCAGGGTATTAGGCTGTGAAATCACATTTTCAATGACTCTCTAGAAAAAAATGTTACTCTCTATAACATTTTTGGAAGTGTCCAAGTTAATGTTAGAGTTTGTGGCATGAACAAATTTCATTATTCATTAAAATTGCAACCTCAATTCGAGAAAAAGTGGGAAAATGTGTTAAATGTAATTTAAAATAGTGAGCAGGAAGTTGAAAAACACTTTGAACTTGTATTCTTTTGAAAAAGTCCAAAGACAAACTCAGTAATGTTTTAACTCTTCAACTTCTTTGAAAGCTTTTTGAAAATATTAGTTATTATGTGAGAATTATGTGAGATTCAAAAACAGAATTTGTTTCCACTCTTGCCAGATATAGGACCATTGGTCAACAGTTAAGCTTCCTATGAGTACCCACACTTTTCAACTATGCTGATACATTGTTGAAATACCAGCTGAGCGTAACTTGGGGTTTTTCTGCTGAAACAAGCAGGAGCAACCCTGGAAAAGATGATGAGTGCAAGGTTCATGTACTTGAATGTGCATGGACTCTTCTACATCAGTTGTGCCTTCATAGATGAGCAGGTTGCTCATGCCAAGCAGACCAATGCAGCCACAACCCTTGACAGAAGCCAGCCTTTGAAGATGGTGCTGATAACAGTTGGAATGATCCTTGTCCTCTTCGGCCTTGAGAACATGGCATCCATTATTTCCTAAACATTTTGAAAGATGGACTTGTCAGACCACACCGCCTCTTTCCACATTCCACCTGTTCATTTCAGATGAGCTTGAGGCCAGAGAAGTTGGCAGTGTTTTTAAGATTGTGTTGATACATGGGTTCCTCATTGTGTATTGGAGTCTTAACTTGCATTTGATGTGGCGACAAAGTACTGTGCTCTCTGACACAGGATTTCTGAAGTTCATAGTTTTAGCCCACACAGTTATGTGCATTACAGAAGAATTGAAGCACTGATTACTAAAACCCCACAAGTCAAGTCAAGTGTGACTTTTGGGTTTTAGTAATAGGTGCTTCAATTTCAGTTCTTAAATCAGTGCCGCATGAGCGCTCACTGGTCACTTGCATCCTGTACTGGTATGCTGCACCGTCTTTTTACACATGTAAATTGGTCAGGTTTCTCTCGATTCTCTGACTCTTTTCTCTATATTACGGTGAAAATAAAGTATATAACTTTCTTGTGTAAGGATCAAAATAATCCAGGCTTCGGAGCAAAAATAAATCCCCTTTTCCACTAATTGTTTGGATTTTTGATGTGTTAGTGTACAGTATACCTACAGCTCACAGTTTTCAGCTACTGTATGCAACTTATTCTGACCTTACTGGGCAAGTTCAAAATATTATTGCAGCCATCCTTCAGTAAGAGTAAAGTTGCATTGTACCATCGTGTTATGTTGCTTTTTCTTTGGAAAAATGCATTGTTCATTTTTTTCAATATTTTTGCATTGAAAAATGAGAAGTAAAACTGATCTGCCAATTATGTATGTATTGGACTATGTATAATATACTGTATGTATTATGTATAATAGTCATGACCACCTAGAGCGTCCCAGGAGCCCGAGATTCTCACAGGATGAGCACCATTTGGTGGATGGTTGTGACATGAGCATGGGTGACTGCCTCACTCAATCCCGGGGACTGGTTCATGGAAACATGAATTTCAAAGGAAACTTGACCATATTCAGGCCAAACCTCATATTTTCTTTGAGCAATGGGGTCTAGGCACTTTCTCATTAGTGCCGGTATTCTTGTGTCGAGAGAGAGAGAAAGAGAGATAGAGAGAGATTTCCTTGAGCAGGTACACCCATATATATTCTCCCATGCTGTTTGTTTACTCATTTCCTGTCAGAAGTGCATGACAAGGCTTGGGATATTTGGGTCTTCATGTTGGCATTTACTTAACATAAATTTAGGGCTGATGATGGACAAAATTAGCCAAAAATGCAAAATTATGGTTGATAGACTCATAGACATACATTACAGGCCAGAAGTTTTGAAGCAAGGCCAATACAGGTCAAAAATTTGGAATCAACTTCAAGTTTCTGTTCACAATGCCTTTCTTAAAAACCAGTATGAAATCTATTGGTTTTGGGATGTATTTACTACATGATTAGACTTTTCTTTCATTAATATGCACCATTTTGTCTATTTACCTTTAGGTACTGTATACATTGATGTTACCAGACCATTGCTGAATAAGAGTTAACAAAAGAAAGGAGGGGCTTAGTTTTAGGGTTGATAAGATTTGCAAGAGTCACAACTTCAGTGAAAAGGTAAAAAACAAATCACAGTTTGCATTATTCACTTCATGTCATGGTTTACAGCCCATCGGATGCCAGCAGCAATCCAGTGGGCACTAGGATCATTGGCCTAGACCTAGTAGTATGGGCCTGATAATTTGAGTAAAAATGTATTGCGATAAGTGACTCTTTATATAATAATCATGTTTATTTTGTTGCAAAGTATTTCAATGAAACTATGACCTTTTCTTGTACAAATTTGATCTCGCTTCCACACTTTTGGCCTATAGTGTAAATGTGACCAGAAAGGGTCTGTTTTGGAGAGAACTTCCAAGCCTATGCTAGAGCGCGCTAAAAAGCTATTGGAGGGTAAAGTCTTGAAGTTACCATTTTAATGCAAAAATTGTACATTTCCTGCGTCTGGCTAGCAGCCTGCTAATGTGACTAATCACATTACACGCCAATACTTAATATCAAACTGAAGGAGAAAAAAATCAGTAAGAATGTGTTATTACTTTCCTACATTTTCGAGTAATAGGTCTTACAAGGACCAGCTTGGATTCTATGACAGTTTAAGATGGTTAAAATGTGGAGCTAAGTAGTGGAATGTTATAATATTATTTTCTATCTTCATAATGAACTGAGGAAATAATTATGCGCCTATTTTTAAATTAATCATGTCCCTTTGTGCAACAAAGGATATTTTCTCAAATTGCCTCATAAATTCTTCAAATTCTATAAAGGGATTATCTGTACTGTATGCCAGGGATTAAACTGCGGCGTTGAACAAAAAGAGCTATAGTATATTGAGCTTATTCCGATCCTCTGTGGCCACAAGAAGATGAGCCCTTTGACTCCAGAGTGGTTGCTTATCTATCACACATTCTTGCTTTCTTTGGGATTGGCTATGTTTCTGATAGGACCACTTTGTCGAAAAGAGAAAATTTATTGACAGTACACAGGCATACAAGCAACAACTGGGTTTGGCGACATGGCTCTGTTCTGAGAGATCCCTGCCCGACCAAGCGTAGAACCAAAGGCATTGAGCTGCAACTAACACCCCCCCCCCCTACAGCCTACAGCCCTACAGCAACAATGACCTCAAAGGGAAGAGACATTGTTATTGAACAGTAATTTAGTCATAAGAGAACATGATCAATGAATGCTATAAAAGACAGGTGCAGCTGGGGTGGAGGAGGGTTGTTCAACTAGCAGGCCCAGGAGCTGCTGCTCAGGAAGGCAAGCTTTAGTAAGCCAACATTACCGGCCAAGCAATCATGTGACAGCAAAGTCAGATGACAGTCAAATGCACTCAGGTGACCCCAGCAGGTAGCATCTCATCTACATTAAGCAAGCTTGTCTCCGTGGCCAATCAGACTTTAGGTCAAAGCTCCATTAGTGCTCTGTTCTGATAGCATTGTACGGCCACCTTTCAAAAAATAATAATAATAAATTCTGTATAGAAAAACAATTCCCCCCATTATCTTCTGATACCCATTTTAATACTATTTTGAGTGAAAGCCTAACCTCGGATATGAATATCAGAATTCTCGGGAGTTAGACTGAAATTCATAAACAAAGAACATAGGGACACTATATTTGAGGAATTTAATACAATACTATGAAAACCTGACATGTTTATACAAAGATCAAGACAGCACAAGATTACACTTGCAGATGCAATATGCTCAGGTGCCTCTTGGTCTAGCTGTAAGCCTTCCCATTTATTTCAGCTCAGTGCATGGTACCTCAATTTGAAGGTAAGGACTGTACCAAGTTATTTATGGAAAAAAAAAAAGAAAAAAGAATTCACTTCATATCTGTAATTGTCAATGTGATTCATTTGATTCCACCCCAATCTACATTTAAAGAAACTAGGCCAAAATCATGCCTTTCAGATATTTATGTATTTAAAGGTCACATAAGAGAGCATCATCCAAGTGTGGACAGTTGACTTCTGTTTTCAAACATGCATTCCATCAAAGGCCAGGATTCAGGAGGTTCTCTGCTCATGAGACAGCCGGTATTGTGGGTTGCTTAAAGGAGCGAGGCCGCAGGCTCGTATGTCTCATCTTCAATCTTGTGACCCTTAAACCTCTTGGCTTAATTGTACAATTTTATTGTCCAAGGTATTCAGGTGTTGCTTTTTATGGGGTTGTTTTTCATGTTCCTGTCTTGGCCTACAGTTCAACTGAAGGACAATCTTGTCAGTGTCACACGCAAGCACATATCAATTAATCCTGTACTTCTAGCAGCCAACATGAGAATGCCTTGCAGGGTTTTTTTTTTAGATTCGAGGTGAACAGCGTGCCAGACCTCCATGGAGCCCTGACCTCAGCCCAATCAAACATTGGATCTGGTGGAAAGACACCCTCAAGCCTTCAACTCCCTGACCTCACAAATGTTTTCCAGGCTGTAATGGAAACAAATCCCTGCATTAAATACAATAACCCTCTGCATGCAAAGCCATCCAACAAGCAAGGGGGCTGTAATTGCAGATGAGGGGAACCATAGTAAATCCAAAGAATTTGGAATTCAATGTTGGATGAGCTGGTTCTGCATACTTCTTACCCTGGAGTGTATGACCCCATCGCCCAAAAAGTTTGGGACATAGTGAAAAATGTAAATACAAACAGCAATGATAAGAAAAATCAATTAAAGCCTAAATTTAAAATAGTATAAAGAAAACATGATAAATGTTGAAACTGAAAGATTTTATATTGAACAACATGAACATCGATGCAAGATGAATTACACATTTATTTTCAATATGTCATCTTAGCTCAGTACGAGGTCATAGCAATCAGGCTGTATTCCTTTCCCCCATTAAAAATGATAAAACGAAAGTGACAATAATAGTAGTATTAAGCTGCTTCCAAACTGGACGCGAAACAAATTTTTCGCATGACAGATTGCGTTGAACGCACTGTCTACATGTCCGAAAGTTGGAGAGGGTTTTAATATATCTAAATGTTCAACAGTCGGATGGTTTCAATATAACTCCGTGTCCAACAGTCTGAATCTTTTAGATATTCAATTTGAATGTTTTGTTAAGAGGACTCAGTTCTTCAAGATGAGTACCGAGAATTTCAATCAATGTATCTGTTTAAGCTCTGCTCAGGAAAGTGAGTCGACATTGGCACGGGACAATGTACAGTGCTCGTCGGACATTAAATGCAAAACACTCCGTGTCTGACAGCCAAAAAAAAAGAAAGGATGATTAGAACAGATTGATAATGACAGAAAGAATAAAAAGAAACATTTTAACAACAAATAGAACATCCAATGAACACTGCAATTTATTTATTTGCGGGCCATCTTTTTTGGATGTTCTGTTTGTTGATGATATATTTTCATTCTTTATTTCATTATAAATCTGTTCTCATATCAATACTTTTACTTTTTGCAGGCAGCTGGACATGGAGTATTTTGCATTTCCCGTTGGACAGTCTTGATCGTGCATGTGATATTTAATTCCCAATGTCAATGGTCATGGAATTGATTTACTCACTGACAACAAGCACTATTTTATCTCTGGTGTGGTGTAAAGCGTTTATCTATTCGATCCATCGGACTTATTTTCAAAAGAGAGACCGAATAAAGGCTTTTGTCTATCTTCAACGGAAGAAAACAGACAAATAAAAAGACCAAGAAAAGTCGATAGCTATCAATCTTCATTTTGTGAAGGTCGAACACAATCATGGCCAAGTTTGTACGTCAAATAATTCCTGGAATACTCCAAAAATTAGACCTTTTATGACTTTCGGGCACTTTTAGGATCTCTGTCCGACAGTCGCTAAATTCGTCATAAATGCACTAAGTCCCGCGCCAATATCGACTCACTTTATTGAGCAGAGCTTAAACAGAGACATTGAAATTCTCTGTACTCATCTTGAAGAACTGAGCCCTCTTATCAAAAAAAAGATTCAGTGGATTGTAAGAAATTAAAAACAATGATCGACTGTCGCATACAAAGTTATATTGAAACCATCCGACACGGAGATATATTAAAACCCTCTCCGACTTTCGGACACGTAGACACTGCGTACATCACAAGTCAATGCAAAGATGACTTTGACTGTAATTTGTACTACTCTGATTTTTGTGATTGGTGCTCTGGTTACGATTTTGGATTTCGCCCTTTGGTTTCTGATTTTGGATTGTGGACTTTGTACCGTTGTCTGCTCTGTTGGGGGTCCCCCCCCCCCCCCCCCCATCAGAAATAAAGCCTCCTTTTTGTATTTTACTGGTTCTCGCTTGAGGTCCCTTTCATAATCCTCACAATAATCTCTTATTTATTCACGATGATCCCTATCCAACCAACAGCAAAATGGTTCAAAAAATTGAGCAGACAGACTGAAAGAACATTCACTGACAAACTTACCCTTCATTAGCAGTACCATTAAAAAAAAACAGTTGTTCCAAGAATCCTGCAATCTCCACAACTCTGACAGCTTGGTGGAAAATCAATACAATGATAAACTTCACAGTAAGTCCTAGCGCGCGCATACCAATTTGGTACAATCCTGACTCCACGATAAACAAATCACCTTGGATTGGCAATAGCGCAATCTGCTAAGTGCCACCTTTCAAACGAGACCATTTTTATGCCTGTAGTCAAAGTGGTTCAAGAACAGAAAGCACTTTAGTTTGGGGGGAAATTTGTTCAAAAAAAGAATTGCACTTTAATGGGGATAAAAACAGACTGGATTCTGTTATAATAATCACTGTTTCAGATCAGTCACACTTCTGAAATTCATTGTCAGTGAACACAGTCCATCACTGCATCCACAAATGCAAGTTAAACATCTACCATCTAAAGATAAAACCATGCATAAACACAATCCAGAAATGCTGCTGCCCTCCATGGGCTCCAGCTCATTTAAGATGGACTGAGATCAGGTGGAAGACTGTCCTGTAGTATGACCAATAAAGATGTGAAATTAGTTTTTGAAATCATGCAGGCCACATTTTCCAAGCTGGCGAGGGGAGGGACCATTGGACGTGTTATTAATGCACAGTTCAATAGCCTGTACGCATGATTGTATGGGGCTGCATAATGCAGATGGCATGGGTTACTTGCACATCTGTTAAGGCACCATTAATGCTGATCAATATATAGAGGTTATGGAAAAATATATGTTGCCACCCAGACTTTTCCTCGGAAGGCCCATCTTTTCTCAGCAAGACATTGTCAAATCATATTCTGCACATATTAAAACAATATGGTTCCGTAGTAAAAGAATTTGGGTGCTAAAATGTTCTGACTGCTGTCGATACCTGTCACTCACTGAAAACATTTGGCACACAATTCAGACAAAATAAGGCAAATGAGGCTACAAGGTGTTGAGCAACAGAAACTCTACATTAAGTTAGAATGAGAAAACATTTTGCCACCGAAACTACAGCAAATGGTCTTCTCAGTTCCCTAATGCTTACAGAGTGTAGTCAAAAGGATAGATGATGCAACACAGAGGTAAACATGCCCCAGTCCATTTCAGCCAACATCTGATGTGGTGTCATTTTTGTGAATTAAATATGAAGTTTAAATTATTTGCTAGTGATTGAATTCTGCTTTTCTTTTTTTTTGCATTTTACAGTGTCCCAACTTTTTTATAAATTGCATATAATAGCTACATATACAGTCACTACTGCATTTGTCTCTACTGCGTTTCCCTTTTTATCAAATTAATACTGCTGTGAGTTTTCATTATTAACTATTCAGAAGATTATTAATTATTAAATTTGATTTGTTTTTGGCTTGTCCTGAGACTACAGATAAACAATTTCAGTTATTCACTGAAGACAAAATTTTTGAAAATGACTAAAACAAACTGTGTTTCACATAAAATAATGGAAGGATGTTTGTGTCCCATTTATCTGGTTTAAGAAATCTGTGATCCCTGCCAAGGAAAGAGCCTCTGCATTCCTTAATGTTTTTTTTTCTTTGTGTGGCAGTCTTTCACCAGATAATGGAATTATCTTGAAAAGCGTGAAAAGAGAGGGGACTTGTTTATCTCTGTTCCACTCTAGTGGGATTATAGCACTTATTATCAGTTACTTTCCTAACTGCACACATTCTTCAGTAAAAGGCTATTTTCACCTGCGAAAAAGTTTGAGCATCGATGAAGGTATGGTATAGAACTAATTTAAATACTGTATATTCCTTAACATAAACCATTTAAATTTGTAAAACAACTTCAGTGACATGAATTAATGTTTTTTTTTTTTTTTTTTTTAGAAAATTTGCAGGTAGTTTCTGGAGTATGATTAGCATGTAATGTTGGAGCGCTGGCACAGTTAGCATGTAATTCAACAGACAAACTGATAGGTGAAATTAGCTGATGAGCCCCTGATTTGGACGTCTGTTTAGCTTTACATTACATTACATTACAGGTTCTTAGCAGACGCTCTTATCCAGAGCGACGTACAAAAGTGCGACGTACAAAAGTGCACAAGATCAGTACAAAAGTGCAGAGCTCCTAGGAGACAAGTACAAGTGCTAACACTTAGTGACAGACCACTTTCCATTGTTACAGATCAGAGCTTTAGTTTTGAAAACCATGAAGATAGTCTATAGATCAAACAGCAAATCTGACCCCATGAAAACTCAATGCGTTTCTCAGGAGAAAAAGGCCCCAGTATAATCCCTTTCAGTCAGTGCTTGTGTGAACATAAGTCCATCTGATTGTACGGCTCTCACACAAGGCCTTAGATGGGAAGCATTCCTTCCTCTGTACCCCAGGAGTGGTGTGTTCTCAGAATACCCCGAAACGGAAACCTCTGAGGGCCAAAACAACACTTTGCAAGTGAGATGAAACATAATACTCTGTTGTCACTGTTTTTCATTCACATCTCTTGGTGCCAGGATACAGACTATTTTCTTTTTCTTTGTCACGATGCCGTGTTTTTTTTTTAGCTTCCTTTAGACCACTGGATGACAAATAAAATTAACTCCATGAAAAAAAGCTGTATTGTGATCTCTTTCATTTCACTAAAATGTCATGACAGTCACCTTGGTCAAGTAGCCATTGACCCTTATGCAGGTGCAAGAGCTCACTGAATTTGCATAACGAGGAAGAATTTAAAACTATTCCATCAGAACACTATGCTTCAGGCTGGATTATAGACTAGGCGAGTGGGGCCAGTGCCCCAGGACTTTAGACTCCCAAGTGGCCTCTGAGCCCCAGGCCACGCATGACGTGAGGCTGAAGACTACTACGGGAAGTTCAGTGCCATGGTCCTCGGTACACAATGCATTAACTGACATTAACTGACAGTACACATTAATAGGCAGGGCTGGACTGGTCATCTGGCACGCCGCCCAGGGGGCTGATAGATTGTAATGCAATTAGGGGTTCAAGCAGCGATAACTGGTGGTGGGTTGCTTGGCCCACAATGCTTGGGCCAATTTTTTTGTCTCAGTCCATTCCTCACTATAAGAAAGTATGCTTGTGCGTTGGGGGTAGGGTGGGCTGCTGGTGGCCGCGGGGCCTTGAGGCAAGGGTGGGAGGGTGGGGCTGTCGCCAATGGACATGTGCCCCATGACCTTGATCTGGCCCTGACTTTGCCTTAAAGCTGCAGTTGGTAACTTTGAGGAGAGAGAGGACTTTGCACAAAAATTTGGAAAGAGCAACTTTCAGATCTCTCCCCCTCCTTCTCCACTGCACTCCTAAGACCCTCCCCCAGAAAGCTGCCGTGCACACAAAGGCATGCGAGCTGTCATTCATGCAACTGCGGAGAGATTTTGCACGTTCACATTATGAAAGCGGCCAAGTTGCCATGGCTAGACGTTTACTGTTGCAAACAGTCAACACTGCTGGCCAACAAACCGGCGTGTCGTTAGACCTGAAAATTCTAATATCCCATGTTTTATTGAAAACAAGTGTTTGCCACTAACATGGCAATATCCCCCGCCACCTCAATTTTGTGTGTCCGTATGGACGGATGGAGCCCAATGCTATATCCCCCGCTTTGCGCTAATCGCACGGCGAGGGATGATAATTAGTCCTGGTAAATTCTAGATGGTCTTCCTTCATTCACACGTTTTCCAATTCAAGAATAATCAAGTGGCAGTTGACGACACGGCTTCTCTCCCCCATGCGATCTAAAAGCGACAAAATAATAGGCTACATTCAATACCGAGAAATAATTCGATTATAATTAGGTTTATGCACCATCACTCGGCCATGGCATTTCATAACATTCATAATTTTGGCAACAAGAATATACACCTGTTTTTGCAGCAAGGTTGCTCAATTCGTTATAAAAAAAAATAGACAGCTGTCCGATTGGAAAATGTAAACGGATGAAACCACTTACTAGTCTGAAATGCCGTCGCTGAGTGCAGGTGCATAGACCTAATTATTATTCAATTATTTTTCTGTCCTGAATGCAGCCCATTATTTTGTCACTTTTAGATCGCATGAGGGAGAGAAGCCGTCTCTTCGATTGCCACTTGATTATTCTTGAATTGGAAGACGTGTTAATTAAGGGAAACCATTCAGAATTAACCAGGACTAAATATTATCAATAAAGGAAGGGATATAAGCCCCGGATTTTTCAGGTCCAATGACATGCCTGCCAATAAACCAGCAGAAATAAATTATGTCGACATGAAAAGTAATGTACAGCAGTATGTATTCATTAAAAACCCAGCACACGCTTATTTCAGGAAGTTACCCGTTTTTTGAGTACAGAAACTGTTGTGAATCCAGCTGAATGGCCAGTAACTCATGTATGTCAGCATTTAGCTGTGAGAGCACAGAAACGTCACATATTTATAAGCACAACAACACAACTGATAAGACTGCCAGGTCACTTCACAAAGAGATTTTCTGCTGCTTTCTAATAAAACAACGCCAGTAACGTTAGCCCTAGCATCTGAAACAAGCTAACGTTAGCTCGACTGCAACATCGCTGTAACATCACATGCACTGCAGAGTACTATAACAATTACAAGACTGGCCATTTCGATCAGCAACTGTGCTTGCAAGCGATGTTCACTTGCTTATTTGCAGAGTGAAAATGAATTGATGCTGGTTAGGGCTGGGGTTAATTTGGTGATCATGTCAGCGACGCCAACTCCATTATTTGCAGAGCAAAAATGAACCAACAAATAAAGCAGTGGTTTACCTGTCAACGAGAAAAGTCGCAAACTCTGCGTCAGTTTTTAATCCTTCCAGATCACGGAGTTCCTTCCACCACTAAAAATCCACTCCGATGTTCACTCTGGTTTAATCCTGGGTTTTGTTAAATTCTTTCTTTTGGGTTTTTTTCTTCTTCTTCTTCTTCTTTTCTTTTTTACTTGTCTTAGCCATGTGTGCTGTTCCTGGTAACTGAGGTATCGGTATTTTTTTCCTCGCTGATGGTTCAAAGTTCCTGAATCTGCTCTCGGAGATTTGAACTTGACTGAGCACTGCCAAGAACTGAGGAGGAAGGGGGAGGGGCGTGCATGTGCACTGTTTGACGGCTGTCAGACACCATCCTGGCTGTAATTGGTTCTTTTTGGTCGGTCCGAATGATTCTTTTAAATTGCAGTAGGAGCATTAGGTGGGTTTAAAGAAGCCTTTTTTAATTACCGAGTTCTAGTTTTACGTAATACTGTCTGTTGTTGTGGAATTCGTGACTGGCTTGGATTGACCTTAAATGAAGGACCCAAAACACCTTTTATATCTGCAATTATGTTTTCAGCATTTAATCAGAAAGTAAGTCAATACATAATCAAAAGAAGTCATTTGCATGTAATCAAATAAAGGTAATAAACATCAAAGACAATAATAATCAAACCATTAGATGAAACAGAGGGTACAAAAGAAACAGAACAATAAAGTAAATTCATGTGCACAGATACAGACAAATGAAAGATAGGCTTCAAACCATCAAATAATACAAAAACCATACACAACTGATGATCTTTAGCAAAGAATTGGAAAGAAGAAAAGTCAGATAAACCGAAGCACTGGCCGTAGAGATGACCAGTGGGCTGAGAGAGAGCAGCCCAGAGCTCTTCCAAGTCCCCATCTTTATAGCTCGTTGTCCCTTTGTTGTCAATCCTCTGATTCTTTATTATCTCCAGCTGCAAAATTCCCTCAGTGTAAAAATATGCATGAACTCTACCCAACCCAGGTTTGTCCACCACAGTCACATCATTTATTGCTTCAGGGGTCAAAAGATGTCTTATCAAGGAACACAACTCATTTCTGATCCTTGAGGAGTCTATCCTCCTGTATGAATTAATACACGGAAGGAGAATTTCCTGTAGTGTTTTTTACACAAGATTAGTGGCGCAGCTGGGGGCCTTCAGCAAAGGGACAGACAGTCTAAAGTTAAAGTGCGCCCCCCTCTCACTGATTACAGGTGCCTGCATTCTTTCAATATGAGATACAGAATGTCCCTGGAAACATCCCTGAAAAAGTACCATTCACTCAGATTCACATTGCTTTAGATTAATACAGTGTTTCAGTTAATCAGTTTAAGCTTGATTATTAATACATTCGGATATATAATGCTTTATTAGTAATATATTCAGATAAATACTGAATATAACAATTCAGCAATAGATCAATATAGTAATGCTTCTGTTAATAATACATTTGATAATACATTTCAATGCTCATTCATTTGAAGAAACTTGATTATTAAGGTTACATAGATTAATATTTTCCCACACTGTACACAGTGACAGTTTTAGCAAAAATGGCAAAAAGTTACTTTTCTAAAACTTACCAACTGCAGCTTCAATGTGCATTGACATTTGCATTTTGACAGGAGTCAAGAGACACAGCAGATTTTTACTTCCTTGAGAAAATACCTGGTACTAAGCAAGGCGAGAACGTGTCAACATACCACTATTGTTTCATGACAAAAATGGTATGACGCATGACGTGAGGCAGAAGACTTCTATGGGAAGTTGAGTGCCATGGTCCTCAGTACACAATGCATTAACTGACATTAACTGACAGTACACATTAGTAGGCAGGGCTGGGCTGGTAATTTGGCATACTGTCCTGTGGGCTGATAGATTATAATGCAATTAGGGGTTCAAGCAGCGATATCTGATGGTGGATTGCTTGGCCCACAATGCCTAGGCTAATTTTTTTTTTGTCTCAGTGCAGGTCTCACTATAAGAAAGTGTGCTTGTGTGTTGGGGGTAGGATGGGCCTCTGGTGGCCGCGGGGCCGTGATGCCAGATTGGGGTGCCTCCAAGAGACGCCCCATGACCTCACAGGACCTTGATCCGGCCCTGACTTTGCCTTAATGTACAGTGACATTTGCGTTTTTACAGCAATCAAGAGACGCAGCAGATTTTTATTTTCTTGAGAAAATACCGGGCTCTATGCCAGGCGAGAACGTGTCAACATACCACTATTGTTTCATGACAAAAATGGTATGACGCATGACGTGAGGCAGAAGACTTCTATGGGAAGTTGAGTGCCATGGTCCTCAGTACACAATGCATTAACTGACCTTAACTGACAGTACACATTAGTAGGCAGGGCTGGGCTGGTAATTTGGCATACTGTCCTGAGGGCTGATAGATTATAATGCAATTAGGGGTTCAAGCAGCGATATCTGATGGTGGATTGCTTGGCCCACAATGCCTAGGCTAATTTTTTTTTTGTCTCAGTGCAGGTCTCACTATAAGAAAGTGTGCTTGTGTGTTGGGGGTAGGATGGGCCGCTGGTGGCCGCGGGGCCGTGATGCCAGATTGGGGTGCCTCCAAGAGACGCCCCATGACCTCACAGGACCTTGATCCGGCCCTGACTTTGCCTTAATGTACAGTGACATTTGCGTTTTTACAGCAATCAAGAGACGCAGCAGATTTTTATTTTCTTGAGAAAATACCTGGTTCTATGCCAGGCGAGAACGTGTCAACATACCATTATTGTTTCATGAGAGATATGGTATGACTACAAAGGTCACACAAATAAAGATTGAAAATATGATTATTCCACTCTTGCATTCACATTGCAGAACATATATTCTTCCAGCCAGCTGTCATTTGGTAGTGAACAATGATGAGTGTGGATATGCAATACAATATAAGAAGCGTTAAAGTATAAGACACACTGGTTCCTCTGTGACACAATGTAAAAAGGGTGCATGAGGAAAATAGCTCTGTCTCTTGACTGAATGCATGAATATTCAGAAGCCCCCAGGCCTCAGTCAGGTGCACTAATGCATGCTATGTTTTATTTTAGGAAGGTTTCTTCTCTAAATCTTTGCCAATTGTGTGGATCCTGGGATAGACAAAGTCATGATAACACTAATGACTGAAACATTCTAGATAAAATAACACTTTGTTGCAACATAACATACAAATATTGGTTATCGTTTTACCGCTAGGTTTGCTGTTGTGCACTGCCTGCAGACCAAAACAAAGTGTGTCATGAGCCACACCTCTCTCGACATCTGCTCTCCACCCCCAACCCTACTCGCCTTGTCTGTGAACGACTATCTGCAAAGTGCAAACATACAGAGAAAAACGATCACCATTTTGTGGAACATGTCGAATAACTCACTTAACGTTATAATGCCGCAAGAAAGAGAACATCCTTTTGGCAAATTTTCAATGCTATTTTGTTTGTAAATTAATCATTATGCCAATAATTTAGTGTGTCACCATTGGCATCAAACATGTCTGTTCGCCGTTAATGGTGTTAGCAGCAGTGACCTGCAGTCGGAGGTTAGTTTGGTGAGGCAGAATCCTCCCCTTTGCTTGATTAGCAATCAGACCATACTGTGAGGTACCGTTCTGGAACCAAATGCGAGACCAGGAAGTTTCAACAAAAGTGGGTTCTATTGAAGTTGGGGGGGGCAAACCCCCTACAGGGCAGAAGGCAACAGTACAAAGTCCAATCCAAAATCAGAATCCCAGAGACGCAATCAAACTGTACACAGGTCAGCAAATACTAAACTTCGAGTCAGGCAAAACAGGTTTGGTACACAGGCACGGGTTTGTCAGAGTCCAGAGCCAAAATCCAGTGGGTATAATCCAAACTGTTAACAAGGCAGCAAACACAAAACTCAGAGTCGGGCAAAACAGGTACAGTACACGGGCAGATAAGTATTAAACAAAAAGCCAAAATCAGAATCGGGACGTTCCAGTCAGAAGTATAACACTAAGAGTACAAGGCATCAACAATCGCAGCACAGGGAAACGTTCTGACAAGGAGCTGGCTATGAAAAGACTGCTTAAATAGACAAACGGGAAGTCACATGCTACAAAGGGAAACAGGTGATCTGGATCAGACTAATTACAAAGGAATGAACATGAGGAAGTTCCCAATTACAAGAAATTGCCAAAAGCCTAAATGCGGACAGGGATCATGAAGACAGCCTGTTGACAAACATACGGCTCCAGTTAGGGAGTTCTACTGTCCACAGAAAGAGAGGCAGAACAGTGATTAGCAAGGTGCAGAAAATCTGCTGAAGCACAGCAAAGTAAATTGAGTGAATGCAAGGGGCGGAGACTAGAGCAGAGCGAGTGCTGAGAGCTTGTTAGTCAATTAGTGATGTGCAGCTATACAATCCCTAGTGCTTGTTAGTAAGTTAGTGCTATAAACAATAATAGTCTTGGATAGTAAGTTTAACTAAAACAAAACTGTTAGTATTGTTAGTAGGGCTGTCGCATTAATTGATCACGATTAATTTAAGCGCAATAAAAGTAACTGCCGCTGTGAGGCAGACAGACGTGCTTGCTTATTTACCATTTCTATGATGCAGACCCAAAGGTCATTTGAAATGCTTCCGGGAAAAAAACTGTGATTTGAAGTCCGCTAATTAGCAGCGAGGTTGGACAGCCTCCATCGCCATGGCATAAGTAGCTCACCTCAAATCAATTCCCGTGTACTTTGCTTAACTTGCAATCAAGCCATTTATTCAGCCAACTGAGTAATCAAAACCAAAATGCGGTCTATAATGATTAACAAGAGATAATGAGAAGCAGACAGACCTATCCAGGCTGCCGTGTTAGACTGAAAGTAGATTGAAAGAATTTCAAATGTGTTAACAATTTACATGTCATGTTCTATACGCTTAAAAAAATGTTTTCCACCTTCACTGTTGGTTATTTAGACGCTCAAAAGTAAATAAAATCAAGTGCTATGAGTTACATTATTTTAAATTACTCTTGTTCAATTATCTAATAAAAAATTCCACAAATTTGCAGCAACGATTCGCCTGAACGTGCATTGCCAAATCGTCAGTGCATTTGACTATTGTGTGCAATGCAAACGTATTCTCTCGCGCATTTACTTTCGATATGCTTCACAAAATGTTTTCCACTTCATGTAGCCTATATTTTCAAGCTCTTAAAACCAGGGCCATGTTTGAATAATTTTTTTTTTTTTTTAGAAATAGCCTATCTTTAATCATGCATACAAAATTCCTTGATGAAAGGTAATATTCAGAGGTCTGCTATTTATTCAGATTATTGAAATTCTTTCGATCTAACACGGCAGCCTGGTTAGGTCTGTCTGCTTCTTATTATCACTTCTTAATAATTAGACCTATTGGACACATTTTGGTTTTCATTAGTCAGTTGGCTGAATAAATGGCTTGATTCCAAGTTAGGCAAAGTACACAGGAATTGATTTAAGGTCAGCTAATTATGCCAAGGTGATGGAGGCTGTCCAACCTCGCAGGTAATTAGCGGACTTCAAATCACACTTTTCTTCCCGGAAGCATTTCAAATGACCGCATTAGGTATATGTCATAGAAAAGGTAATAAGCAAGCACGTCTGTCTGCCTCATAGCGGCAGTTACTTTTATTGCGCTTAAATTAATCGCGATTAATTAACGCGACAGCCCTAATTGTTAGTAATATAGGAAAGCAAGGTGAAGGAATTACACAAGATTGGAAGGAATGGTTGAAATCCCAGAAACCATGAAGTCACCCAAAAGTGTGGCACACAATACTGGGGCAGTGAGCGATCACATGAAAGAAGATCAGACAGGGGGAGACAAAGTGCAATGCATGGTATGACACAAAACATGGACTGGAATATAACTGCAGGGGTGGAATATGGAAGACATACACAGACAAAGCAAAAACAAAACATGGCAAGGCATCTACAACCCCAATTCTGAAATAATTGGGATGAATTGTAAATTGTGAATAAAGTCAAAATACAATGACTTTCAGATGACATGTTATTTACAATAGAACATGGATAACATTTCAAATGTTGAAACTGAGTCATTTTACATTTTTATCCACAAAATGAGCTTATGTCAAATTTTCTGGCAGCAGCAGGTCTCAAAAAAGTTGGGAAACAGGCAAAAAAAGGGGCTGAAAAAGCCATTGATATATAAGACAATCAGCTGAAAGAACATTTAGCAAGTAATTAAGTTAACTGACATCAAGTGTGTAACATGATTGGCTATAAAAGGGATGTCTTAGAGAGGCTGAGTCTCTCAGAAGTAAAGATGGCCAGTGGCTCTCCAACCTGTGAAGGCTCGCATAAAAAAATTGGGGAATAATTTACAAAAGTAATAACAATGTTTCTCAATGTCATATTGCAAAGGCTTTGAAGGTCTCATCATCGACAGTGCATAACATAATCAAAAGATTCAGAGAAACTGGAAAAATCAAAAGGGACAAGGCCGAAGACCTTTACTGGATGCCCGTGATCCTCAGGCCCTCAGACGCCATTGCATCACTCACCAACATGATTCTGTCATTGACATTACTAAATGGGCCCAGGAATACTTCAATAAACCACTGCAAGTAAACACAGTTCGCCGTGCCATCCACAGATGCCACCTAAAACTCTATCATGCAAAAAGGAAGCCATTGTTGAGCATGATCCAGAAGCGCCGCCGTGTTCTGTGGGTCAAGGCTCATTTAAAATGGACTGTGGCAAAGTGTACTGTGGTCAGATGAGTCCAAATTTGACATTCTTGTTGGAAATCATGAGCGTCGTGTCCTCTGGGCTAAAGAGGAGAAGGACCACCCCTCCTGTTATCAGCTTTCAGTTCAAGAGCCAGCATCTCTGATGGTATGAGGATGCATTAGTGCATATGGTGTGGGACACTTGCATGTTTTAAAAAGCACCATGAATGCTGAAAAGTATATAAAGGTTTTAGAGCAACATATTATGCTCCTCTCCAGATGACGTCTATTCCAGGGAAGGCCTTGTGTATTTCAGCAGAACAATGCAAAACCACATACTGCAGCTATTACAACAGCATGGTTTCATAGTAGAAGAGTCCATGTGCTGACAGGCCTGCCTGCAGTCCTGATCTTTCACCGATTGAGAACATTTGGCGCATAATTAAACGAAAAGTCCGTCAAAGGAGACCCCAAACTCTCCAGCAGCTGGAAGCCTGTATTAAACAAGAATGGGATCAAATTCCAAAGGCAAAACTCAAGAAACTTGTCTCCTCAATGCCCAGACGCCTCCACTCTGTGATAAAAAGAAGAGGGGATGCTACACCACAGTAAACAGGCCCCTGTCCCAACTTTTTTGAGACCTGTAGCAGCCATCAAATTCGAAATTATCTAATTTTGTGGATAAAATTGTAAAATTTCTCAATTTCAACATTTGCTACGTTATCTATATTCTATTGTGAATAAAATACTGGCTGGTGTGATTTGAAAGTCATTGTGTTTTGATTTTATTCACAATTTACACTTCGTCCCAACTATTATGGAATTGAGGTTGTAGATATATATATATATCACAGGATGCGCTACCCTGGATGTGTATGTATACAATAGCATAGAACACTGAATATCGGAATGACCATGTACAATAATCAAGTCAATGTAGTGTAGTTTACACTTTGCCCAAACTATTTCAGAACTGTACTAACTACAGATGTTAATGGCTGTATTTTCTGGGAAGCTTCATCTAACAATTTCCACTGATTTATAGTCTCCAGTAATTCCATTATATAGTTAGTTCTGCAGTCATTCAGGTTCTTCCACAAAGGGATCTTTTTCCCTTATTTCTTAGTTTTTAGCCAGAGCCTGGCTGATTCTGTAGGTTCAGGTTGTGAATTGATATGCCAAACATGAAAAATTTGCAAATCATTTTGGATTTCTGAAACCCACAACTAAATTAGCTGTTTTTCTGGTTACAAAGAGGGCTAGCTAATTGTGCTGAAGTCATTTATTGTAAATCTGCATTCTTAGCAGTTTAAATAGTGAGGAGTTTGTGATGGATATCAAAACAGTTTAATGTATGTGATAATGTTGTATATTTCCCAAGAGATGAGAAATGAATGTTGCTAAATTACACCACTCTTGCCTGCCCAGTGTAAGGAAGGCAAGCAAGCTGCAACTTGTGTCTGTCCTTGTACAAGTGAGGCATCGATTTGAGAACATTTTCTCAGTGTCCTTGTCTCATTCCAACACGTACCTTGGTTAGAGTACAAATAAGTAAAATGTATTGCTGCATGATCATTAAAACTGAGAATTACCTCAAAGCCTGCCAAGCTAGAATCCAGAACTGCCTGCCCTGGCATGATTTGTTCAATAGATATGAGCTATTACTGTGCAGAATATTATGACTGCATAATATTTAAGCCATTTTCACAAGTGTATGTCAGAGAAAGTAGTGCACTTGTGGGTGCATTAACAATAGAATTTTTTTTATTCATGCCAGGTGGTAATGAAATGGTCTATTATTGTAGATTAAGTTGTCATAATAACAATCTTTAAGGCTTTTTGCATGCATCTTTTGTTTTGCACTTTTTTTTTCCCAGAATAACATTTCACTTGTGGTTGTATGCTGAATGCATTTGCAGAGTTGCCAACTTTCACGCATTCGACCTGAGTTTTAAGTGGCATATTCACGTTCCTGTGCTGTATATCTGCGATATATTAATTATGATTCCGGATTTCCCACGCTTTTCTTTACTCAGGGGTTGAAGGCAATGGAATTGCATAAAACCGTTTCAAATGGTCTTATTTCATTTAAACAACTTGAACGGTTGTGAAACACATGCATTGCGTTGATTTAATAATTGCTGACTACAGCACGGGAACGTGAATATGCCGCTAAATCTCACACCGAATGCGGGAGAGTTGGCAGCCCTGAAATTGAAATATCGGAATGCGTAGCCGTGAGTCATATATTTGCTCAAACTATAACAGAAGTTTCTGGTTCACCGTCCAAAAAAATAATTTCTTCTCTTGTTGTGGAAAGGTTTAGCAGACTCTGTTCATCTACATCCACCTAGTGGTGAAAAAAGAAAGTCAACATTCTGCAACAGCAAAATCCACTATACAGGTAAACCCAAAAAATTAGTATGAGAAGTGAATACATTTTGGAAAAATTGCAATACATTTTTAGTCAAATTTTTATGCATTTATGAAGGGGAAAAGGGGATAAAGCTGCTGGCTTTATATAATGTAGGCCTATAGATATGACATCAGGCCCATTTCACACATACTGACACTAAGTTTTTTTGTGAATAACTCTTGACTTATATGTTTTTTATTTCCCCCCATGTCTTGCTTTGAGGGAAAGGGTTGGACAGGGAAGCAAAACTAGAAATAATTTCATGTCTTCAAAGCACATATAGCTGAGCACAGCAGAATAAATGCAGCACTTAAAAACTACTAATGAAAAGGCGTGTATTACTGAAACAGGACTGAAATATTGTTCCATCATTATTCTATACAAGCTGCATCTGCACTCCGTCTGTGGTGTCTTCAATGTTTGCAGCACATCAAATAGATACAATTTATTGGAAAAATTTACATAAACAGTCTTGTAGGGTGTGGGATCTTTACAAGCTGCCAGAATCAGCTTCAACATGCCTTGGCATAGAGTATGCTAGTATAAAACTTTACTGGAGTTAGCTGGAGTACCTGCCTTCCAAGAGATATTCCCTCGTTTGGTGTTTTGATGATGGTGACGAGAGCGCTGTCCAACATGCTGTTCCACAGTCTCTGACATGAGTTCAGTTGGTTTGAGATATGACTTTGAAGGTGGTGGCACATGCATATGGATCATTTTCATGATCACTGACCCCTTGAAACCTGTGAGGCTTGGGCCATTATCGTCTACTCCCATATGGTAGGAATGCAAATTTAAGGCGTTCACCCTGCATTGAAGTGCAGTGACCCTTCTGCCTTTAACAGGACGAGTGGGCCCATACCATGCCAATAAAATGAACAGGAGCATTTGTATTTATTAGGCTTTTCCACGCATTTATTCTAATTTCTTCCTTTAATTTGTCCCCCATCAGTGTAGCGTACGTGTACTAAATATGATCAATGGTGCCTGCTATCATTGAGAAATTGCAATTGAATCACATTCAACATCATGTGCAAAGCTGTAAAAAAAGTTTTATATTTATTCTCTTGCACATAAATAAATGACAATATTCTAATCACGGCAGAGTCCATCGGATGTTTGAAACCTAAACGCCAGTCCAAGTTGTTCATAACTCTTCGTTCCTAGCAGTGCCAGACCTGTTCTCAGTATTTCTTAGTGTTTATAAAAAGCATCTGTCACCATGTTTATGACATCTATATGAGTGTTGGGCAGCATTGGGTTACAGTGAAAGGGACCCTGCTGTGAGCGCTGCTTGGTGAAGCTCACCGGGGGGAGGGGTGGGGGTGTGAACTTGACACGGACACTAAGGCGATGCTCAGTTCACGAGATCTCAGTTACACTCAGTTACACTAAAGGCTTAGCTTTGCTGTTACATACAGGTAGTGATAATGACAATATGTATCCATAGACTCACACTATAAAAACACTTTCTGTGAGATCAACTAACCTTACATACTTTTCATCCTGACAAGAATTAAACATAGTACCATATATTGCAATTTACATATCGTGCAGGTCTTCGCAGCAAATACTGCGTGCGTGCAACCGCTGCATGACGCACTTGCGAGGTTGCTGCATTTACAACATTGACTTGATTATTGTACATGGTCATTCCAATATTCAATGTTCTGTACTGTTGTATACATACACATCCAGGGTAGCGCATTCTGTGATATATATCTATATTGAATAAGAAACCCGTCAAGTTTCTTATTCTGGAAGATGTTGAAGTTGAAATTTGTAATTACAGTTATTAACCAATAGAGGGCAGTGCAAGCTAGACATAGAGGTTCACTAAGGCTCTTGGTTTCCATGTATTGGTTTGATTCTGAGAGAGAGTCAGTGAACCCAGGGTCAAACTAAAATAGATCTAGGTCAGAAACTAGGGAGACCAGGGAGATTGAGGGAGAAGGAGGGGGAGAAATGATAGAGAGAGAAAGAGAGAGAGAGAGAGGTAAGACAGTGTGGACAGTACAGATTTCCATAAAGCTAGTCTTTGGAAATAATAGTGAGCAGCAGGTCGGAATCCATTACAGTTGGGCAATTTGAAGCTAGACAAGGGGTTCACTCAGACGTGGAAAGTCCCGGAGCCAGACAGTAAAAGTCCTGTCATGTGTTTCCTCCAACCGATGAATTCAGCCGACTAATTTCAGTAATTAGTTTTACTTATGTCTGATGAGTTTTGCACATTTGCAAATCCAGAGTAATACATGGGAAGGACTCTCATTTTCCTTACCTAGAACCTCTGGCCCTGGAATGCACTCTGTATTTTGAGTGTGCTTAAGGTTACCTTCCTCCAGCAGGGAAGTTCATTTTTCTTGCAGATAGGGGACAACAGTTCCTAGACTTAAGCTCAAAAACTATGTTGTCCTGTGTTAAATCGTGATGAGAGGCGTTCAATAAAATCAAGAGTATTTTTTGTAATAATTTCACTGCTACTTGTTTTCTGCCATCTGAGACGTGGGTAGACACATCATAAAAGCATATTCTATGTGTAAAGTCTATATAAGGAAATGGTCTCATGCATATTTTGGCATAATTTATACCTTGTGATGCTGTTTGAGGGTATTTCAGGCGCACACTATATTCTAAATTCCACAGTTCTCCTCAGTATCAAAATGTGGGTCACAGGTAGTATGGGCAGCAGTCCTCTGGGTGATTGACTCTGGGAACTGTTAATGTGTCTGGTCTTCAAAGGCTATGAATGGCATCTGGAGGTTATCCTGCTCCTCCTGGACTGTGAGACAGCCAGAATAAAGAAAGCCAATCAGAGGTCAACATGAGGCAGATCCAGCTTAACCACAACCTGGAAACCTATCCTTTATCCTATTTTGGTAAGCGTAACACACTTTTTCTCAACCCATATGAGGAAAACACCCTTTTATTTTCCAGTTGTAGTCACAGGACCACATCAAGGTACGAGCTTCAGCTAAGCAAGAACAAGTTAAAGCAAATCCGTTAAAAATACATGCACATATTTCAAGTTTATGCCAAGAACTTAACACCAAAAAAAAAAAAAACTAAGGTGAAGTATGCTTCAAGCAAAGACATCAGGTGCTGCAAAAATGTGAGTGGACAAGATATATCTCTGAGGGTGCTTCATGTTGCATCAAACTAGTGATCTAAAGCACGCTGCTAAAGTAACAGCAGAGATTTTTCAAAACCAGAATGACTGACTGAGTCATTTACCCATCTGAATATAAATTAAAAATTAGTATATTCTGCAGAGAAAACTTATTTAATGTAGCTACTCTTGCCATTTCTTTTTTAAAATCAAAAGATTATGTATAACTCTGGTAGATGCAACAGTCTGATCTGCAAAATGTCTAATAATAAACATTTAATGAAAAAAGCACGATCCATTACATTTTAAATCAATTCTAAAATTGTTGGCTATGTCACAAAGAAATTAAAATGTGACTTAAATTGCATTTAATATTTTAAGGCATTTAACCCCTTTGTACAGATATAGATGCCAGCGTCCGTAAATTTTGAAATTCAATTCCTAAACAATTCTGTAATTGAATTTCCAAATGTCTAGCTTCACTGGAATAAGTCTCTGTGACACAAATGCTGTGTTATAAAGCTTAAATAGGCTCATGCACAACAGGAAAATTTGGCATAATTTTGTATTCTGCGCAAAGGGGTGAATACATATACACAGGCTTATGCAGGTTGCCATCCATTAAAACAGCTGGATAGCATACGGTTGTTATTCAGGCGTGATAAAACGGGTGCTTCCCATCCTTGAATGTGATTGGCTGAGCCGCGTTCCATGCCGGTATAAAATCAGTGTAACCTACTGTATTTTGAGGCAGACTGCAGCACAAAGTATCCCTGCGCGCCTGGTCTAGTAACCAACTACTCTGCGCTCAACTGACTTGTTAAGTTACGTTTCTTTCAAGTCTTCAATAGCTCGCCATTTCAGTTTCACCGAAGTTTAGCCTCGTAACCTGCTAACCAGTTGGCTATCTAGCTAGCTAGCTATAGCATCATAGAGTTACATATCACTTTAGCTTGCTAGCTACATTGCTAACTAGTTCGCTATTTCAGTGCTAGCGATAAATTGATTTTTTTTGTTATATGTTTATCTTATGGGCTATGTGTAGGGCAACCACATCCATTGTAGTGAACACTAGCTAGTTGACAAGCTGGCTAGCAAACTAATGCACAACTCAACATACTTTCCTGGACACCGGCAAGTGTGGAGGACAGAAGTCAATCTTGTTCCCAACTCTCGCTGCTGGTTGTAATGATATAGCCGATCAGCGCGAGTTGAGAACAACGAAACTCTAAAACCGAAACCGAAATGAACGTAAAATTATTTAACGAGGCCTTCGGTCTTCCGAAGGCGACATTCCAAAAAGCCTGCTTTCATAGTATATCTACATTAACGAGCCCAAATAGCCTGATGTGACATGATATGGCGCTAGATGAAAAACCAATCTTAGCGTCTGTGTTGCTTGCAAACCATTCTGTCCACTCGATCTTGCTTAGTGGAAGAACAAATAGTTCTCAATTTTATTGTTGCATTATTACCAATGAATTGTTGATTTTTTTCTTGTGTGTTTATTTAATGGGCTATATGTAGGGTAACCGCTCTATAAAAGCATTAACCCCTTGAAACAGTGGGTTACATTGACTTTATAATGGCGGAGAGGCACTAAAGGCACTCCGCTGTGCGTCATGCCTTAGAACGCCCTCCGCCGTTATAAAATCATATTAATCCACTGCCTCTCAGGGCTTATTCCTTTAGTATACAATAGTTAATTGCATACTGAATCCGATCCGGAAAATATACATACAACTTGGTAGGAAGCAATGCAATAAGTTGATTGCTAAGCCTCTGTCTGCCATAGCTTCATACGCCCTAAAAATTCATCTTTAGTCCCACTTACAACTGCCCTTATGTGTCCTTGAACTTTGGCACAGTGACCTCCAAAACCTAGTCAGTTCTGCTACCCTCTAAATTATCTTTGATCTGTATTAAGTTAAAAACAGTGCACCAGCACATTATTTGATGTTTCACAACATGAATCTCCTTGATTTTTTTTTCAAATCAACAATGTTTCAATTTTAGTACTAGCCACATACTTAAAAAAAAAGTTGGGACAGTAAAGTATTTACCACTTTCTTGCCATTCCATTTCAGAACACTTGACGAATGTGACGAAAGTCACCAAGAGGTTAACCTCTTAAACTCTGAGTTCACCGGTTTTCCCTTCAGTAGGCTCAAACTTAGAAAAAGTTTTGTTTTTTTTTTTGGTATATTGTTGGACAATGTTGCATACATACTCTGCGTCTGCTGGTTGGATTGTGTCACTGAAGCTACATTACACTTGCGTTTAGAGAGAATATTCAAGCCCAGGACACCTTGTTTTTATGACCACAGCACTACATCAAATAGAAAATACCAAGATTTTTAAGTATCATTTTATACACATTTCCCTTTAAGGTTATACTCATAAGGTAAGGTACTCGAAGATAAGAAAGCCACCTAGTTTAACTGGACATCCAGTGAATGACCACTAGTAGGCCTCCGTGCTCAATGCTACTGCATTTTTGCCACTGGGTGGAGCACAGTTTTCTGCACTGTGTTCTCACATAATACAGAATGCTCTGGGGTGCGTTATGCTTGTTTCTGGGGTTCTTTGCCATAATCCTTTCCTGAGTGTCCCGCTCACCGTTTGCCCATCATGGCCGGGTGTGCTGGCTCCGTGTCATAACTATCGCTGTGAGCTCCAGTGGCAGTGTGGCCAGCATCACTAATCAACCACACATTCCCACTTTCTGTCTGACTATAATCTGTAAACAGAGACTGAATTGGTGAAAATGGGAGCGATGCCTTTGCACTTAAGGTGATGCTACTTAATGGTATCAATAAAATCAAAAAGGGTAAACTGAACTCATTTTTCTTATCTTTGTGTCAGCCATTTTATTCCATCTGGAGTTTTATTGGCCTAGTAGATGTAGCTTTGATCAAGATTTCACAGAAGAGCATTTTCCATGACTTTTTCCATGAAAAGAAATCTAGATTTTAGATTCAAATAAAGAGTATACGGCAAGGCCAGCCTGTCTTGCAGCACTGATATGCCAGCACCTAAACAATGAGTGCCAGAGGCGCATCCTCTTGTAGTCTTGCCCTGAGGTGTCATAGCTGTTTGCATCATCTAATTCACTTGAGACCATCATTCCATAATTGCACTATTCACAAAGGTAAATCAGCGCAAACCATCACCCGCTTCACCCTTTCTCCGCAAAGTGGTGAGGAGGTGCGATGAAGATCGGTCTCCTAAAGGTCGTATTATTTGTAAGATGTGCCTGTCAACAGTGTGGGACGACAAAAATGATGTCAGTGAGACAGATAAAAGTGCCTTGTAGTTGAAAATTATTTGCAATGTCACAGATGCTGTTTTTGGTTGTCTGATAATTTTCATTGGCTTGATGGACAGATTTTAGTAGTGGTCATGGGTCAAAACTTCAATACAGTAGCATTCACAAAAATATCATATTGCTATCAAACAATAAATACATATTACCACTGAGATGACAGCTTGTGCCGCAGATGTCGTTTCACACTTCGTTTAAGCATAAAAGCATCTGTCGCCTGACTCTTTTCTTAGGTCGCCTGTCAACAGATGTCTTACAAGTATTAAACGTCCTTAACTGAATGGCTGAAAGGTGAGGCGTGGCATTATGAATGAAGAGCTCACTCTCTGCTTCATGGTCCTCTTATGATGGTTTCAAGCTGTTTACTGTATGTAATCTAAAGGAGAGCTCTCAATTTAACAGCCCTTTTTATCTCATCATTGGCAGACTCACAGCAGCCTTGAAACGGTGAAAAATCCCCAAACAAATCAAGATAACAGGTGAGATGGAGAGACACCTCTCCAGCTGGAGTGTGAGGTTTCGCCTCATTACTCCAACAAGCTGACAACCGAGAGGAGGCCAATCATTGTGCTCATGGGGTCATATTTATCTGCACTGACATTGTCGATTTATTCTGTTTACACACCACCTCTGAGTCCATATTTCTCCTGTGTATGTGAGAGAAAGAGCTGATGTTTTTTTGTTTCATCAGCATTCATTTCTAATTTAACATTTCAGTTCCGTTCTGCATAGAGAAAGTATTTTTTAACCAACTATTATGAGTCAGCTGTTTAACTGCCTGGGCATTATGAAGCAATTGATAAAAATGGCTATAGCCCATGTTAGCCCCGGCTCCATACAAATAATGGCTGATATTAAAGGGTGCGGCTTAAAATCATTGTCGTTGCCCTTAGTGGCTGATGTGAATAAATATACCTAAAGGGCCTTATGAATATTGTTGCTGACTAATGCCACTGGGCAAGGCCTGCATATGATCGATTGCTTAAACTGAATTTCTGTTTATTGCTTGCTACTGCAAAAGTCAACCTCAAAACTGTAATTTAAGATTGCTTCAGATATATCTAATAATAGAGCCAAGCAGCATCCACTGAGCTGCATTCACCGTGGGACTCTCATATCGATGATTTTACAATTGATGCAAAACAACAACAAAAAAAATACATTTTAATAACTTACGAATGGTGTGAAATGTGTTTGCATGGTGGTTAAAAGTGTTAATTAGTGTTTTCTGTTGTTTGATCTACATCAGATTTTTGTCTCTGAGGTTTACTTGCATTGTGTCTCAGTCCTGCCCCTCTTAATCTCTCAAACCCTGCTAAGAGTGATGGAAAATTTTTGGATTTCGACGGGGAAAGATCATTGATGATCACATAGGCTTGCGGTTGAATGGGCGAGGACCTTGCGGGTACCCTTAACGTGAAGATAACCTTAATGGTATTTACTGAGTATCATAGAGTATCTCCAAGCACAGGCATTAAGTGAACTCTGGAGAGTACTCATCAATAAGTCACATTGGGAAAAAATGGTCGGTCACATACCATACATACAGGATCATATTTAAGAGGCATTTTTTTAAAGATTCAGGCAGTGGGTGATCTAGGATAGTATCAGATATTCCCTTTCTTTTTCTTTTTTTTTTTGAGGGTGATGCCCGTGACTGTGCAACAAAATCAAATTTCCAGAACTCCTTCAATGGAAGATTAACATCACTCAAACTGAAGCTGGGCAGTCAGCAGGGCATTATGATATTTCCATTTCAACAGCTAATTTTTTAGAAGGTAGATTTTGGTTGTCAAAAAATTAACACTTCCAGAGCCTCCAGAAATAAAATATTGGTTCAGGGATCAAGATATTTAAGATTTTTGTAATCAACCCATCGAGCGTCCAAAAAAAATTAATTAAAAAAAAATCAGGCTTATCTGAAGGGCCATATTACACAAAATAAATTTCCCTGAATCTCAACAAAATCAGCAGTTCATTAGCTATGGAAATATATATTGCATTAACTAATATTTCTGACAGGTTCACTTTGACAAAATAGTTTATTTAACAGCATACAAACATACATTGAGTTTGGCGGCATGAGTTCTAGCGCTAGGAGATTTTTTGCCTGTACAGACATTGAACCAAAGGCTGGGAGCAGCAGCTAACTCCTCCAAAGCCAACAAATGAAGCCAACAGCAACAATGACACCAAAGAAGACACATTGTTCTGTATCGGTGCAACTCAACTGACGCAGAATGAATGTATACTAGACAGGTGGAAATGGGTGGTGATGGGTTTGTGAAGCGAGTATGATACCCACAAAATTGGTATTTTGTTGAGATATTATTACTTTCTGTTTCCTTTTCTCTTAAGTGTCACTTCTTGCTTTATTGCAATTTTATTTTTATTATATTCTGTCTAATTTATAATAAGTTATTTCAGAGAAGCACACAATGACATGCTGTTTCGTAAAGTGGACACTGGGGGGCAGCACTGACCAGCATCGTCTACAATGCGTAGAGGAGGTTGGGCTCAATGGATGGAGAATAGGCCTGTCTCACAATATGGCGCTCATAACGGATGTGGGCGCCTTGCTTTTCCGCTTCCGGCTTCTCAGCATGTAAATTGCACATTTCATAAAACGCCTTCTTTTGCTCCTAATATTTTGCATCACTGATGTGGTTGGAATTATTGAAAACAAATCAGAGATCAAAAGTTCAGTTGAGGGGCACAAGTTTTTCGAAAATTTCATTTACATTTGCGACGGTTAATGATCGTGAAACACGTGGTGCTGAGGCAAGCAGGTAGCAGCTACATGGCAAAGTTACGACCTAGCTTCGATCACAATGATGTTATGGCCCCAATTTGTTATGACATATAAGACAGCAAGGGAGGTCAGACAAAATTTTAAAACTTAAACAGATTTAATTAAATAAAGACTGACAACTAAGCTACAATTTATACGACTGACCAAGATTGACATTTGCAAGAAAAAAAATTTTTTTACAGTCCCTTGAGATGGGGGTGCTTGGCGATGTCCTGGGACAGGAAAATGCTCCAACGCAGGCAAAAATCCACAAAAAACTTCACAGGTCTTGAAAAGAGTGACAGGTCTGGTCAAATGTATCCTTCTCCTTGCAATTTATCCTACTACTTCACTCTCTCAGTTTTTCTCCTGATGTACTCTTTTGCAGCCCTCTCCCACCGTCCAGACTTTTTTCAATTCTCAGGGACTTCCCCTCTCAGACATACCAAGGACATGCCCAAAACCTAGCTCCAGACTCAAAACAAAAAAAGGTCAATACTGCCATCTAGTGGCTCTTTTTAAGGAACATTAAAATCTAAGCAAAAGCAAAGTTCTACAAATTTTGTTTTGGTTGTATTTACAACAAGTCGTTTGTTTGCTGAGTCATGTCATACTGTGAAACTTTAATTGCTAGCTGTCCGTTAGCATGTAGGCCACCTTCCTACTTTCGTAAATGGCACTAATTTCCTTAGTCAGTAGGATTTCAGGTGCAGCGGGACCTACAACCTGAAATCTTACTGACAAGCAAAATTATGGCAATTTACGAAATTAGGAAGGTACACACTAAACTTGCATTAGCTATCACCTGGTAGCTACGCCTGTCTGACTCGATGCATGCAAGAGAGGATGCTGGCTTGGCTAACTAACCATAACTTCAGACAATGAGCGTAGCAAGCAGTGAGTTTGAAGTACACAAATTTTGTGCTGACTAAGTCACACAGCGAACATTTTCCCCGTTTCATCTCCAATCGTGAAACCTTGCTTTACTTATTGCCAATAAAACTTACATTTTCTGTAAAATGTGTCTGTCTCTCTGTTTGCCATCGTATACGTACTTAGTCTAAACACAGTTGCTGGAGAAACCGAATATACCGTGCTCTTTTTTTTTCCTTCTTTTTGCGGGATTGGGGGTCGAATCCAATAAAAATCAAAGACTTCTCGTGTATATTGTCGCTAGACACATTGGAGTGGAATTGTTCTCGTTTTAAGTTTGTTCGACATATGCCAGGAACTGCTAGCAAAATGATGACTCCGTTTGCGATATGACTGCTGTCCTGCATAAATTCTTACTTTACAACAAAGATTTTATTGCCCAAGCTTTATGACAACGCTCTGATGCCATAATTTGTTAATAAAGTACCGGTTCCTGCTTCTCACTCGAGTCATTTCCTGAACTGAAAAATTTTTATTCAAACTGTCGTTATAGCCTCGTACCATGATTGCCTATCTCTTATGGTTTCGAGAAAAAGGGGGAAAACGCATTTTTTAGGCTGCACGAAAGAACAGGCAGCCTATACCGGAATTTGGCAAAAATAAATAAATAAAAAATAACCAAGGCAATTATGCTGAGTGGTTTACGAAATAATGCTCTGAACAGATGCAATACTTGGTCATATGCTCAACTTTGCGTTGTTTCACAGTGAAGATAAATGTCGAGCTTTTAGTCCAAATTTTTGATTAATGCTCAGAAGAGGTTTTTCTATTGAGGCATAAAGCTTGGGCTTTATGTGAATACAACATTTTTTAGTTGTCAAGTTGTCTAATGATGGTTTATGGTCATTTTTGATTAAAGAAACGGAGCAAGGAAAATTTGCTTGACGCAGAGAGTCAGAAAGCGTAGTTATACGTAATTATGCACGAATGACACGCAACTGGAACTTCTGAGCTACTTTATAAGCACATCAGGCGATCAACCGTGCGTTCTAAGATCGTTTAAATTACTGAAATGAGGTAAACCAGCATTGAAACGCCTTTGTGCATTTTTCAATGACGCTGATTTAAATGCCACAAAGTGCTCATCTGCATCGTCTGACTTTAACGGGGAGAACTAGCAACGCCTCATACTGTTCACTGTTTTCAGAGTGAATGTATTTCTACATGAGAAAATGATTGCGCACAAGTCAGGATCAATAATTGTTTTAGAGGGATGCTGTGTCCCCCAAAATTCCAGTTCTGGCGTCCACATGCACTGCCTCGAGTTGACGTGGTTCCTCACTCTTCCCAAGGGATCTTTAGCACTTGGCTCTTACAAACATCTTGCCTGCTACAGTGTTGAGACTAGGCAGTAATGCGATGGCAAACAGAAACACACAAACACATTTGTCAGAAAATATACGTTTTATTGGCAGTAAATAAAGCAAGGTTTCACAACTGAAGATGAAAGACGGAATGTTGGCTATGTGACCCAGCCACGCTTACCAGAGTTTTCTACGTTCTACGTGTTGTTGTGAAGTTATAGCTAGTTATCGGTAAGCTTAGCCAAGCCAGCGCACTCTGCTTTCGCAGGGAACAAACCAGACAGGCATAGCTACCAAGGTCTCCCATAGCTGCACAATGGACATTCTGGCAGGAAACGTTAATGTAAACAAACGCAGGTTAAACCACAGCCAGCAATACGTTTCACAGGATCAAACAGCACAGTAGACAAACAACTTGCGGTAAGTTTAAAAATAGCATGAAACTAAGGGCTGTCGGATAGCTCACTCGGTTAAGGCACTGTGCTGCAATGTCAGAGGTGACTATCACGTCGCGGATTCGAGCCCCTGGCGTATCCACCGGCAGAGGTCGGCAGCATTTTCAGAGTAGCGCACAATTGGCCATCGCGCTACAGGGTTCCAAATTGGGAAGGGACTGCCGGATTATTATTAATAATAATAATAATAATAATAATAGCTTTGTTCGTTGCTCCAGCGCCTCCTGTTGGCCAGACGGGCGCTCATCAGGAAGACTCTGGGTTTGTTCATGTCCGGGTATCCTCTGCTCTCGTTCTGAACTTACGAGGATTCAACCAATGAGTGTATAAGAATCAGTGGTTGACAGGCACGAGCTTTGGAGGAGAGCCGTGAACTGTCCTCACTATCCTGAGTTGGCAGCAAGGGGTCGCATACGAGCAAGCTTTGTACATAGTTCACCAATTGGGCATTCCAGATTCGGGTGGGATTGGATATGCCAAATTTAAAAAAAAATTTTTTTGTTTTTTTTTTATTTTAAATAAAATTTTAAAAAAAAATAGCCTGAAACTAAAACTGAATCCAAAAAATTAACGTTGTCTGAAGTTAAAATGTTCTTAAATTAATGAGGATCAAAGTTACTCGCTAGTGCCTTCACTATGTAGCTGCTACCTGTTAGCCACCACCATTTTGCTATCATTAACCATCAGAATCATAAAAGAGCTGCGCAAAAATAACTTGCATCACTTGTCCACATACTAAACTTATAAGAAACTATTATCACCACATTAGTGAAGTGAAAGAATGCATTTAGACAAATGTCCCAGCTCCATGCAGAGCAGTCCTGTACTCTAATAATAGGGACAGATGCTAACCGGTAATGCAAGGCGCCCACATCCGTTTTACAGACCCGAATAACCAATGATTGATAACCAATGAGATTGCTAGTGTTACTTAATATCCAATTCGTAGCAAAATTGTGGAGGAAGTCCTGCCCTCTGACTGGCCTGGCCACACCCAACTAGGGAGGGTATTTTCTTTTTAATTTTCTTAGGAAAAGCGCGTGGGACTTCGAAATAGAAAATGCAAAGTCAGGCAGGGCAGTCTGTCATGAAAATGTAAAAGAAAAGTGGCAAACTGCATTAGTGATTTAATTACGAGACAGATATTTCATCCGCTTCTTGAAAAAGAAAAAACATTTCTGAGAATGTATTTGCTTTATGAGATTAGTGTTTTTGATTTCATTTTGTTAGCGATATTGCGGGGCACTTCTTGAAAATGAAAACAGTGCCTACATGGACTCAAATGCAAACGCAAAGTGGAGGATTACTTTTGCATTTTCGTGATGATACAAATAATGCGTGTGCTTCTCAAAAACGAAAAAGCATTTCCGAGAATGTATTTGCTTTATACGATTAGCGTTTTCGTTTAGCTTGTGATGTTGCAGGGCACTTCTCGAAAATGCAAATGTAAATGAGGAATGTATTTTAATATTCCAATTGTTATAAAAATTGCATACATGGACTTGAAAATGAAAATGCAAAGTGGAGGATTACATTTGCATACAAATGTAATGATACAAATAATGCGCTTGTATCTTGACAATGAAAATACATTTCTGACATTGAATTTTCATTTTAAATTTGTTAACTCTATGCTTCCATATACTACAACCTTTCACTGGTTTGCAGGTCTGTATCATAGACCTATAAGGAAAACTAGACAGACAACGAAGGCTGGAAAACACGCCGATATGGGCGTAGCGGTGAACTTGATATTGCAGGTCACGTGATGCCATTGGGGCCAAAAAGAAATTTCTCCATAGGGAATAATTGAAAAAGACACGCTGATAAATCTGTGAATGAATTTTTTTGACAGCCAAAAATTATCAATACCGAAATGGTTTATTTTTCTCTTTTAAATCATTGATGCCTCGTTTCTCGGCAAAGGTAAAATGTTTTGTTTATATTCAGGCTATGCGAGCACCAACGGGTCCTCATATGTAAGCGCATTCTTGTCTCCTCCAAATTTAGCACTGCAGCGGATATGAGTGGGTGGAGCAATGGGCATTCCTTGCCGTCTGTCTGTGTTCAACAGACGCAGCCAAGTCGGTAAAGTGAGCTGGCAACGTAACGGTGCAAATATATTGAGCAGCAAAAGAAACGCAAGTTAATTAAAGGCAGAGCGGAAAATACGTTTGCACATAATTATCATAGAAAATCAAATTTACTAATTGCGAGCAGATCTAGGCTGATCAGAACCGCAAGGTCCTCGAGGCTTTATCCGGGGTCTGTCATGCTTGTTATTATGCAGCCCAGATTGACAACGCAGATGTTGATGTGATTGCTTATAAGATGTTTCTAGGTCCGTAGCGGGTTAAATACCACTAATAAGGGTTGCTGGCTCTGTGCAGCGGGCAAGCAGGCTGCCCACTTCTGTACTTGCGTTCCTCAGTGGGAGCTTCTAGAGTGAAATCATATAGAAACACAAATCACCAGCACTAACACCAGAGAGGCTATCTTGAAAGGACCAGTGGGCTAACCCGACCAGGGGCTGATCTTGATTTTTTTCAGGATTTACTCCCATAAATCCGCTGCGTTTTGCAATACTAGGGGCGGCGCTAAGAGCCACAGCATGTGGTCTTTGGCATGTGAGAGGCTAGGTAGTGTGGCCACTTGCTAATGGTAAGCCGTATGCAGCGCATCACATGCTGCTGGATATGGGGAGACCAGAAATGGGCATTCCTTGTCATCCGTCTGTGATCAACATTATAGACGTTGCCAAGCCAGTGATGCGAGTTGGCGCTATGGTGCAAATCTACTGAGCAACAAAAGAAACGTAACTTAATTAAAGGCAGACCAGAGAATAAGTTTGCGCGTAGTTATTACAAATCAAACTTTATACTGGCGTGTGCACATTTACAGCTTCATCAAACTTTTGCGGTCACTTTGAGTAACCATAAAAGCACATTAACTTACTGGCTGACTTACGTTTCTTTTGTTGCTCAGTATATTTTTGCCATTTTATTTTAATTGATGAATGGCCGTAATATGTAGCAACTCGATTGCCACACTTCATGTAGCGCGGCAAAATGTTCTGTAAGCTAAGCCTGTTGTTGTGATATCCTAGAAACATGTACGCAGCCAACACTCACCTTACTTTTTCATATTAAAATGATATGGATATATCCACTAACTGAGTTGTATATTTCCATTACTTTGAATAGCATCAATTCACATTACTGTATTTAGATGCGTTATGCATAACGTGTCAGCTGAGTTGCATCTAACGTAATGTCCGTATGAGTGCACTTACAGCACTACATAAATTCAGTTCGAACACTGCTAAGCAAACCATTTACTAACCATTCTTTATTCTTACATTAGTTACAGACCTTCATACTTGATGACAAAACATTTCTGCAATTTGACAGATGAGATCCAAAATTATTACTTTTTTGTGCATGATCCGAACAAGCACTGAACATACATACTCATTATTTGTGGTACAGCCTTTATTAGATTGAAGTTTTTGGTAGGTGGAGATGTGAGTAGGGGAGACCGGGGTTACTTCGGTCACGGGGTTAGGTTTGTCACCCGTTTTTTTCATTGCAATCGCACAGACGGGAAAACGAAAATGTACAAATTATGTGACATCCCAGCAACGGCATCTCTTGGAAAGATGAAAGACTTGTTGTGTCATGTAAGTGTTTTCTGTCTAAATAACTGAATTTTGGCCCAAATCCAAACTTTAAGTTTCTGAAAGAAATGCGTCTAGCTTCTTTGAAGACAAAAATTTCCACAGTGTCTTTACTGTTTCATAAACGTATGTAACTAGAGTTATAAAGAACACAAAAGATAAAGACCTGCTGCGATCATAAGATAAGAGATGCGGCCTTATTATCATAATGGGAGCATGGGGCTACACTGGGCAAGCAGCATGGGGTTGGTTTGTCAAGGTGCTGAGGTTAGGTCCTTGTAGGTCCTGTGTTAGGCCTATATTAAAATATTCCAACGTCAAACGTAGGAGCTGATTTATTGTTTTTCAGTCACCTATAGTGTCTTAATAATTCTAATATTTGCATTTATTTTATGTTTATGATAGAAGACCTATTAGGGCCTTTGTTTGGAGGACACAAGTATGGATTTGCTCCTTGCAGCCCCTCCCCTTTCTCATTCTTCCACCTCCACCTGAATGGGCCACAGGTGGGGCTCATTAAAGTGGAGGTGTTGGCAGAGTATTTAGGGTTGGCAGGTGCCAGCCCTGGGGCCTCTGCATTTCATTCCATTCCTTTGTCAGTGGGAATGTTTGCTGCTCCTCTTTGGTGCCTCGGTCCTTACTCATCAGCCAAAGGTGGGAATAAGTGGGTCCAGTGCTTCTCATGCAAAGGGTGGGCACATGAGGACTGTGCAAATGTCAGTGGACTCGCCTACATATGTCATATCTGCTACTCTGATGGTGATTATGCATAAATCATAACTTGTGTTGGTTTGTTGTAAAAATAAAACAGTTCTTACCATCTCACCATTCGGCATGTTTGTGACATATCGAAAATTGAATATTGTGATGAAAATATACATTATATTGACATTGTATCAATACAGCTTTTGTAGGGGACATTCTGCGCCACACATAGACCATAAAGGTATTTTTCTAAGTTTTAGCAAGAAAGAGTTATGAAGCCAAATACAAAATCATGATGAGGTAACCCCGGTCTCCCCTATATGAAATCCGAACATCTAATGTTCATGAGCAGCATCTGTGATCAACGGGAGTGATGCAGGTAGCTCGACGGTGTGGCTGATTTTCATCTGAACAAAGATAATCGCTACGAGTCTTAAAAAATGCAACAGTTGAGCATGAGAGGAAGATCGAGTAGATGCACAACCCCAATTCCGAAATAGTTGGGACGAAGTGTAAATTGAACAGAAATTCATGAATGAACTGTTCAATGCACTCGAAGAGGCTCAGATATCTGGCAGAGCCGCAGAGCGGTAGAGACAGAACAGGTATTCAACAAAGTTAGCCTCCAAGTAAAACTGCTCCTAATTTAATGATTAACATTACTGAGACTATTATGGTGAGGTAAGACATTATGACAGCAGTTTTGCTAGAAAATATGTAGGAATTCTGCAGAAAAACGACGCATCTGACTGTAAACAAACAGGCGCTGAAATGCTATAATAACTATAATAACGTTAATGGTAGTTCGTCAGACGTTAAAAGGGCATTTTATTTTATACCACATATAGAATTGAATATAATGTAATTACTGTTGGTTAGTTTTCAGTAACCGGTGCCTCTGAATCAGACTCCATTGCCCCGTTTCAAGATGCTTTCACACTGGACGCGAAACAAATTTTTCGTACAACAGATACAGTCAAAGTCAATGCAAAGACGCGAATACGCGCGAGATTCGCGTGTTTGCATTGACTTTGAATGTAATCTCTCATGCGGAAGAATTCGCTTAGCATCCTGTGTGAAAGCAGCTTCATTCGCGCTGCTCACTTTCTCACCGCACGCCTCAGAGGTCAGGCAGGGGGAAGAGGGTGGGACTTTGGATGGAGGCGGAGTTGTTCGTGTTCAAATTTTTACGAAGTACTGTGCCACATGCCAGAAGGTAAGAATTGCTGTTAAGGGAAAAATGTGTATTTTTGTTTTTATACAAATTCTGATGTATAATCATCATTTTTTATTATCATTTTATTTATGATCATTTTCGAAAAAATATGTAAAAGGAGACATTTATTGAAAGAACATTTTATGTTATCCAAATGTGGGTTTAACTCGTGATTCAGTGCAAAGCAGACAAAATAATAGAAAATACAGTTAAAATTTACAATGAATATAAAAGTAAATCATGGTTGCAGTTGAAAGGTTACAATGAATATGAAATAATTCATGATGGCAGGTAAAATGTTACAATGAACCAGAAAATAAAAATAATCCAAATGAATGTAGAATGAGAGGTAGTTGTCCTCCTTCGCTGATTTCTGTGTAATATTTGCAATATTTCCATTGCATTCCTGCCAGCGTATTATCTATATATCTGTCAGCGGAGACCTGACCAGGACCCGCGACACGAGCATGGCGAGAAACTTCCTCAGACTTGACGATCAAGCGATTGATTGACAAGTTGAAGTCAGGTGACAGTAGTGTAATCAGGAGACTCTGACAATGAAACAGCTGACATTCAGCTGATCGAATAGCTTGATGGCATAACCAATCAGATACCGGGCAAGTGCTTCATTATTACAATCACTGAGATGGATTTTGTTGATTTCTGTCAAAGGTCCTTTGGTTGACACATTTCAATAATTGCTGTAAATTGCGAATGAGTCCACTCTAAAGCAGTGTCACCTCTATAAGCCTAATGCAAATACAACATCAAAAATCTCAAGTTAACCTGTTCGAGGCATCATTGAACTGATCAAGAACAATGCTTTAAAGGGGTCATTTTTTTTAAAAAATGAACCGCATATGTATTCAAGCCCATCACACAAGATACATCAGTGGAGTTACATTTCATCAAGGAACACGCTGCCCTCCATAATTATTGGCACCCCTGGTGCCCCTGATGTGTTCTTTAGCTTCTAATAAATTCAGATTTTTTCTAAATAATATAGGACCACAATGAAAAAAAGAGGAAAATCTGACCTTTAATTCAAGTGCATTTATTCAGTGGGGAAAAAATCCCACATTAAGAAATAATTCTTTTACATCAAATCATGCGTGCCACAATTATTAGCACCCCTGATTTTAATACTTTCTACAACCCCCTTTTGCCAACAAAACAGCACCTTATCTTCTCCTATAATGTTTCACAAGATGGGAGAATACAGAAAGAGGGATCTTCGACCATTTCTCTTCTCTGCACAATCTCTCTAAATCATCCAGCGACCTGGGTCCTCTCCTCTGCACTCTCCTCTTCAGCTCACTCCACAGGTTTTCAATGGGGTTGAGGTCAGGACACTGAGATGGCCATGGGAGGAGCTTGATTCTGTGTCTGGTGAACCATTTCTGTGTAGATTTGGCCACGTTTAGGGTCATTATCTGGCTGAAAGACCCAGTGACGAGCCATCTTCAGCTTTCGGGCAGAGGCCACCAGATTTTGATTTAAATTGCCCTGGTATTTCAAAGCGTTCATGATGCCATGCACCCTAACAAGGTTCCCAGAGCCTCTGGAAGAGAAACAGGCTCACAGCATCACCGATCCTCCCCCATACTTCACAGTGGGCATGAGGTGCTTTTCTACATACTCATCTTTTGTGTTTCGCCAGACCCACTTAGAGTGTTTGTTGCCAAAAAGCTCTATCTTGGTCTCATCTGACCAAAGCACACGGTCCCATTTGAAGTCCCAGTACTGCTTGGCGAACTCCTGACCTTTGTGTTTATGATTGTGAGTGAGAAAAGGTTTTTTCCGTGCATGCCTCCCAAACAGCTTGTTGACATGTAGATAGCGCCTGATGGTTGTTTTGGAGACTTTGTGACCCCAAGATGCTACCACTTGTTGCAATTCTTTAACAGTGAGCTTTGGAGAACTTTTATCTTTCTTACCATCCTCCTCACTGTGCGTGGTGGCAAAATAACCTTGCATCCTCGTCCAGGCTTGTGTACCACTGTTCCAGTTGTTCTAAACTTCTTAATGATTCCTGTGACAGTAGATATGGGCAGGTGCATCGAGTGGCTATTTTTTTGTAGCCATTGCCTGACTTTTGAAGGTCGACACACATCTGCCTTACTTGAATGGTGTGTTCCTTTGTCTTTCCCATGTTGATGAGTGGATAAGAGAAATGGCCTCTGCGTCACGTCATATTTATGCTCCAGGGAAACAGGAAGTGATAAATTACCAATTAAATGTTCCTAGATACTCTGATCAACTTTGTAAACTAACTGTAGAGTGTAGAAATGATAGAAATACTTCAATTACATTAATTTCGTAGGAATTGTTAGGGGTACCAATTATTGAGGAACAAGTGATTTTATGAAAAATAATAATTTCACAGTCAGGGATTTTTTCCCCTTAAAATTCACTTGAGTTGAAGGTTACTTTTTTTTACAATTTTCAGTGTGACAGAATGCTTCTGCAATAAAAATTGAATTTATTTTAAGGCATTTAACACATCTTAACCAGGGGTGCCAATAATTATGGAGGGCGCTGTAAGTCCCATAGTCATGGCCATTGTTTTTTTGTTTTCAGGGGTCATCAGGGTAAAAAATCTCAATATTTCTTTTCTATATTTTTCAATATTTTTGATTTACACAAAAAATAAATAAAATGAATAAAGGAATGCAGTGAGATGCCAGTAGCCAAGACACCATGACTCTATCTTTCACACTGCCCTACCCGCTGCCACTACCCGCTACCCATGAATTACGCATTTAGCAGCTTACACTATCCCTAAACGGTATCTTGCGGCCACACTACCCGCTATGCATTATGCCAACTCCCTTATTTGCGCCTTGGAGGTGTGCCCGTGGGTGTGTTTATGTGCTTTCCCTACAATTGCTATCTTGACCACACACGTTGGGGAAACCGTATGGCGGGTCCTCAAACCACCCACTACCCATTTGGGCTTTTACAAGATTTGCTATGCACTGGCACTCAGCAACAGTGATTTTCTTTTCAGCAAGAGCGGCATTGCAGAACTCTCTTACGAATGAAGGTAATTTCGGCGACAAGTAGTACGCACACCTTTTTTTGCTCCATGGTAAAGCAACTTGCTGTAAAAAAAATAGACAGCTGCCCGATTGGAAAATGTAAATGGACGAAACCACGTACTTCTCACCAGAATTACCTTCATTCGCTGAAGAGTTCTGACATGCCGCTCTCACTGGAAAAAAGTTACATCGCTGAGTGCCAGCGCATACACCTGTTGGTAAATTAATTATAAAAAACCAAGAACGTTGTCCCGATGAAGAAGCAGACTCCGATTGTTCGTGTCAAAAGCAGGTAAAAATTTATTACACAGCCGGCCGTGGGAACAACAGCGTGATGCAAAGTTCTAAAATTCCTTCATTTTGTAAGAAACTTTACATGTTAAAGTACAGACATTTGCATATGATTTCTTTAACATTATCAGAAGTTGTTGCTGATTGGTTCCAAGGTTTACACATTGATAAAAAGCAATACTCTACAATTGGGCCTCTCCTGAACCATCCAACTTAATTGGTTCAATAGATTCCCAACCCCTGGAAGTGAGCTCCATATATGGGCATACGGAACCTCCAACTAAGAGGTGCTAGTGCCTATTGTCCTGTCGGAACTGAAGACAAACGGAGATCCCAGCTGGAAGCCACAACTAGGCGGTATGTCCTGCCGGACCTGACGGCTTCTCTTTATCTCCTAATTCCATTCATTACCCATTGCTCAAACCGTCTGGCTCCCCATATTGCTAACACCTAAAAATCCTGTTTCCCAACACACCTAATTTTATTTTTCTAAAATTAGATTTTGTTCTTTGCTTCATTTAAGACAGGAGAGGGAGTTGGATGCATGGCGAAGCGCATTTTTTCTTTTTTTTTTTTTTTGAAGTTTCCATCATGAAAGGGGTAGGCTTGATTTTTTTTATGACATACCAAACATTAAACAATATGTCAAAGTCAAATAATAATAATAATAATAATAATTTAAAAAATAACAATTCATGATTAACTTAACAAAAACAGATCCTCCCCTGTCTCGATTTGACCTCATGCACGAGCAACTTAAGTTAGTCTTTGGAGAAACGTGGCGACCTTCCTCTTTCCATCACCGTTTTCGGTTTGCGGATTTGGGATAGTGCAGCCTCCTCCTAAAGGCAATGGCACCTGGCACACTGATTGGTTTAACTGGCGTAACGCCCAAACCACGCCTATGCATAACAGGTAGCACAGGTGTTTTAGGGATATAGGGAGGTGTGCAAGATGGCAACTTTCGCGGGGGAACGCCTTCGTACGCAGTGCTTAATCCCCAAATAATGGGTTTAGGGACTCTGCCGTAAGATAGGGCCCTACGTTTTTTTCTCCCTCAGTTGTTACTTGTGACTTTAAAGTGGTAATCCTAAAGATTTCTGTCTCGTTACTGTCTGTTAAGTTAGTGTCTATCAGAGAGAGGGGATAGAACAACGGTGATTGGGCTTCGGACCCACTGATGAAAGCACTTGTATTTCATTCTTTGCCAGGTAAAGCAATCAGTGTTTATCAGTTACACGTGTTACGGTGGATTTTGCCACTAGTAATACGAGAAGAATTATTATTCCGGAATTCTCACGCTTTTCTTCACGTAGGGGTTGGATGCAGTGGAGTTGCATAAAAATGTTTCAAATTGTCTTATTTCATTTAAATAATTTGAACAATCGTGAAACACATGCATTTCGTTGATTGAATCATTACTGACTACAGCACGGTAACGTCAATGAATCACAAATTCTCACGTCGAATGCGTGAGAGTCAGCAGCCCTTTAAGATAATCGATTTATTATAAGAGCCTAACATGTTCCTGGAATGAGATGACGCTAATGGATGACTAACCTCACACAATTTTTACTTCTAATGAGTTCAATTGCCGTGTCAAAGAGCATCTTTCCCGTCTGCGTGAGAGTTGAGGAGGCGTGAAACAGGTAAGAGCCGTCAATTTACCGACGTCTTACAGGCAACACTCTTGAGTCTCGACAAGAAATATGGGAAATGAGGTCCAGAAGTGCACCTGCAATTACAGCTTACTGCCAAAGATGTCAATATCAACAAATCAATTCAAATCTTATGGATTACCACTCTAAATGCAAATTACTGAAAATCACAATTTTGACTGATTTTCAACCTTGTGGCATTCATAAAATCGTTAATATTCATCTGATTGACTTAAAATTTGGACTGAAATTGTATCTTTTGGAGATCTATGAAATATCATAGGATTTTATATATAAGTGCAAAGTGCATCCCCAGGGGGTTAATTTTGAAAATTAAGCAAGTTGATGATAACGATTTTCATTATGGTTACATAACAGAGCTCATTAAATATTCATAAATGTTCCAAACAAAAAAGTCATGTGCCATTTCATAGAACTATCCTTTCATATGAGACTTATTTCAGTAAAATCTGACCATGGGTTATTGAAATATCAATGCCCCAAAATGTTTTCAGATTTTGTCATTAAAGTGCCGTTTCCATGGCAACCATGTAAATTTTTATCAAAATACTCCATTTTATGAGGTTATAATCATGTTGAGTATGTTTATTTCTTAGTTTTTACATTATTAGGGTTATTTCTACACTGTACCCTGAAGACCCCTTTATGGGAGCAGGAAGTATCAGGGTTGGTGAGAGTGGACTCAAAAGCAGACTCTTCAATGAGTTTTAATAAAAAGCAGGCCATGGCCTTAACCATATAAGCATAAATTGGTCAGCAAAAAAAAAAAAAACAGTCTAAGAATACAAAAAGGCAGGTGGCCAGACAGTGTTAATAAAATTTCAAGGCAATGATCAAATAAAAAGGAAAAAAACAAGCTATGTCAGGCAACATGGGCTATCATGTAGACAAAACAAAAATACTGTCAAGGCCAAAAACCATGAGCAGGAATACCTGACTGGCCTGAAAAAATAACAAAAAAGAAAGTAGTTTGACCTTGGCAAGCATTTTGCGTAAACTTTCAATGTTGTGGGTTTTAATGGTGGAAAACAAACCAAGATGAGCATGATTCCCACCAACAGTGAACATTGTATTCAATTCTGATCTCTTTTAGATTTCGATATTTACAAAAAACAACAAAAAAACATAACCATTACCTCATACTGACCCGCTCTCTCAGCTATATCCCTAATTCACAGGGCTTCTGTTTGTCACCAAAACCTTTCTCCAAAATACCCTGAATTCTGTCTCCCCTGTTATTTGCAAGAACTTGACTGATGACTTTACCACCATCCTTATTCTTCCTGATTCATTTTCCATTTTGCAAGAACATTGATGACAGTTAAAATACATGCTAGAAACCTATTAAAATATACATTATTCTTGTCCCATTGTTGTATACCCACTGTACCGGCACTGTCCTGCTCTTACTTTCCAATTCTTTTTCTCTGGTAACGCGCATTTTGTTGCTTCCGCTTAAGACACCTTGAGATGCACTCTGGTTCTTTCCACCGCAGTTCCATTTTCCCCCTCTAACTTTGTGGTTTCCCAGAACTTCACAACAAGCCCATTTTAAAACACAGCTTGCATTCTTCTTCAATGCATCCTTCTTCTCTGTGCCTTACACCCATTTAGGCCAGCAGCCATACCACCATTCGATCTGCTTCAGCGGCGTAGTTAAAGTTAAGCAGGTGAGGGTTTGGTTAGTACTTGGATAGGAAACCACCAGTTGTTGGTGGGCCAGTGGGTTGCGATCTTCCCTCTGGTGGAGTAATCCCCAATGCCCCAGTACAGTGATGGCGACACTGTACTGAAGGAGATACCATCTTTTGGATGAGAAGTTAAACCGAGGTCCTGACTCAGTAAAGATCCTATGACACCTATCGATAAGAGTAAGGGGTTCCTCAGTGTCATGGCTAAAGTACCCACCTGGCTGCTTCGACCTGCCACCTAATCATCCCCTGATCTAATTGGCTGTGCAAATTTCCCTCTCCCTCCCCACCTCAACCCCCAGGGCTCCCTTGAAAAAGAGATTTCAATCTCAACGGGACTTCCCTGGCTAAGTAAGGGTTAATAATAAGAAATAAAAATCTCCTTTCAATAAGTCAGCGCCGCATTGCCATATTCCTGATACCAGCAACACCTTAATGGTGCCCTTGTTATGCCCTCACCCTATAATTGTCAAAAAAAAATGCCTTTTCTGGTGGCTCAGCAACAAATTCTAACATCACAAATTCTGTCCCTTACTTGGCGTTGATGTTCTTATTTTCAGACAGAAAAGGTTTTATCCTACCTTGACATGTTTCGACGGGGTACTCCCGTCTTCTTCAGAAGAGTCACTGATGTTACGAGTGACGTGTCTGATCAGCTGATGTTAGCGAGGCGTGGCCGCCCTGTCAGTCCCTTACTTAGTTCTGTGCCTGTGGCCTTTCAGCCTCCTCACCCCTTAAACTCCACTTCCAGGAAACAATCGGCCTCCAAGGAGAGGTGAACGCCACTAATCACCTCCTTCGCTTGTGTTTTTACCTCCCAGTGCAAATGTGCTACCCTTGAATTTCTAAATATTAAAATTTTTAGTTGTTCAATCCTCTGTTTCTCCTTCATTTGCTTTCTACTACATCTCATTTATCATCCTTTTCCAAGATACTGTACCCTCACTGCTTTGACACATCCAAACTCCTTCTTTACATATCTCTGCGCTCCATGGGCATCACTAAAAATACAATTCACTTCCACTTTCCATCAACTTTCATTCCAGCAGCATTCATGCCTTCATCATTCTCTATTTCAATTAATTTTTTTTTTCATTTTCCAGTTTGCTCTACCACCATAAACTCCATTCATCTGTGATCCAAATTAGATTCCAAAAACTACACATAATTCCTTGCAGCAAAAAATAAATAAACAAACAAACAATCTGGGATAAAAATACATTTCCTTGCTTGGATTTTTGTGGCAGATTGCAACAACTTTAAAAGAGCATACACTGCCACGTACTGCATAATTACAGCCAACTTATAATACAGTAATTACCTCCACTAAGAAGGTTATGTTTTATCCTCGATTTTGGGTATGTTTGTTCGTTTGTATATTAGCAACATTACGGAAAAAGTTCTGGACAGATTTTTAGGATTTTTTTTTTTTTTTACCAGTGGTGTACTGGCCCAATTTAGGAGTAATTTCATTTTGGAAGTGATCATATCTGGATCATATCCTGGGTCCAGGAATTTTTAAATGACTCTTCAGCATTGAGAGACAGAGCCATTTTTCACATTACTATTAAGGTGGGTTGGTACATAATAATGCTACCCCTATGTATCCCAGACATGTGGGGGACAGGTGGACCTCGGCAGAGGTATGTGTTCTCTGGGAGCTCTTGCTTTAAATATCTGGCAGCACTTGGAAAACTTGGGCTTGAGTTCATAATTTATTACAAATAATAAGGAGCAGGTGAGTGGAGTGGAGTGCCATGGAAGTAGCTCATTGGCTGTCAGGTCTCTTCTTGAGGGCAGGGTGGTTGCCAAAGAGCAGAGAAGCATGCTGACAAACTCACACACTCACACACGCAGGCATGCACGCACGCGCACACACTCACACACAAGCACATATATACCTAGGAACTAGGAGGCAGAGCTACCCTTGCCGATACGTGGGGACACTAAATTTGCAGGTTGAGGATGATTGGATGACTCTATAACTACATTATGCAGTGCTGGATTGGGGTCGCCCATGGTGGATTGGTCCATAAAGGCAGCTTGAGGCTCTTATATAGTGCTTTTAAAAGCACAAATAGAACAAATTTAAAATAGGGTTGCCTAACCCTATCCACAAAGCGCCAAAGTGGTTAGTGTTATAACGTTAGATTCTGCTCATTAAATTATCAGGGTATTCAATTAAGGTCTGATATTATGTTTCATACTGAGGCTCCAAAGTGTCTGTCAAGCAGTTAGGCTAGTTTTTGCTGAGGATTGGATCATTTTTAAGAACGCGAACACTGCCGAAGGAGGTCTTGCTTTCTATAGAAGCAGGCAAGCGGTTTGTTTGAAGTGTCAAATTCTTCATAGAAATGAGTGAAACCCCATTAAACTAGTGGGTTGTCGCTAGTTCGTTGGTTGAGTGGGATTGATATAGAGAAATGTGAATTTTGAGCTGTGAAGTTGCTGAAATATCTCTTTCCAAAAAATCAAATGCAAAAATTTTCTCCTGTTTGAGAACACACATCAGAGAACATTTTCAATTGCAGCAGGTGCCACGAGTGTACAATGTGTTGAATTAGGCCTTGTATCAAAAAATAGATTCATAACTAGCAGGAAAGCCTCAGGGCTTCAGAGAGTATAATTTAGCTAAAATACTAAAATCAAGACCTTGGTATGCAGAATCAGGTATCTCAGAGTTGAGCTCTTAATACAAAAACATGTTCCAACATTAACCCATTTCAGATGAGATTGGGTGACCCCTATCTTAACAACAGCAAAAGACCAACCTTCTCCACTGAGGGAAGCCCCAAAAATCAAGAGCCATAACAAATCCCTCATGCAGCCCTTTCTCCGCGTTACTCTCTCTCTCATAGGCCTGGGAGGTAGTCTTTTTTATCGGGTTCTTCATGAGGCATGGGCCACAGCTGCCATGATTGCACGTTCCTATAGCTAAGAACCTGCTTGTTTGTGCGCTGGGTGCTGCCCTCTGATAAGCAGCAGTCTGAACTGCTCCCTTCGTGTGAAAATTGATATCAGATATTGATATCTAAGGTACACATCAAACTACTTACCAAACCAATTCATGAATCACACATTACACTACCGAAACAGTCTACAAGCCGCACAAAACATTGAAATAATGTTAATTATTATAAATAATAATTAGTTGGTAATTGAACTATTCAAGCTCTGAGAAGCTAGCCTGATTAATTGGTAATTAATTGGTTCACTTTACATTTTGTCATGTCAGCTCCTTAAAGCCCAGGGTCCCCAGCGTGGTACCACCGGCCTTACCTGACTTCCAATGGCATGTTGTGAGCCTCTAACCCTTAAAAGCATTATTGCTTTCAAGATCTCATGATTAGTATTCACACAATTTATTTATGATCAAGACCAACACATAACCTGTAATTATTAAGAAATTATGAAATAACAAAGATCACTGATGGGCTACATTGATAGCATACTTTATAGTGATATTGCCTAGATGGAAATAATAATAAAAGTAATGATAATAATAATAAAAAATTCATACTTTCTCTGAATTCCGTCTCCTGTTTTAGCTATTTTTTTCAGCAGTGCAACCAAATTTATTTTATAGCATTGAAAATAACAGGATACATTTGCAGCAATGTGATGATAATTAATTTATTACCAACGCTTCTCAGATTAAATAGTTGGTAATTGAATAATTAAGTAAATTAGTTATTAGTGCATTGCAAAAGTTCCATACATGAAATGCATTGAAAATTATTTAAAATGCATACCATGCATTAAATTAGCACAGTCACAAAATCTTTGTGGTCTTGATCTTCTAGATCAGGGATACTCATTCTTTTCCAGAATGAGCCACAGTGGGTGCAGGCTTTCGCTCTATCCAACCTGTCCCACACCTGATTCTACTAATGAACCCTTAAAGCTTTTGCCATAGACCCTTGATAAGTAGAATCAGGTGTGTAACTGCATGGTTAGAATGAAAGCCTGCACCCACAGCGGCTCATTCTGGAAAAGAGTGAGTATCCCTGATCTAGCTTCTGGAGGCGGCCACATTGCGATTGTAAGAAGGGCATAAAAACAATTAATAAGAATGTAAATCTAAACCTTATCTAACTACCATCTTTGGCAGCATTTACTACATAACATTCTACTTTAAGTTGGAATTTAAAGAAATTTATATCATGACCATCCATGCTATCTCGTTTTGAAGCCTTCATATTTGATGCAAAGCTATATCATTAATAGCGCTATAGCACATTGGTAGCCTATTTGCGTGGTAAATTAATTCAGTTAATTGTCAGATTCCTAATCGTAAATAGGTTGAGAGTTAACCTGCATTAGGGTAATATCACTGGTTGAAGACAGAGTTTTATTTTTACATAAGCAATTTGACATGCAGACTGAAGTCAGAAAAAGCGTGTTTTTAAAACAGTTTCTTGGGCGTAACAAGCGGATCACTGATCACCGACACTGACGCAGAAAAACATGAGCTACCAGAATTCAGTAGCTTTGAAAGATATTGATGCTTTATGTCTCCATTAATGCGGAAAGGAAAATCCTCAAGTACTATTGCAAAAAACATTAATGTAAGCTGAGGAGAAACAGACAGTAATTCCCCTCATTGATCCTAACAACTGACCAAATGAAAGCTTAGATGCTAATTAAGAAGAATAAACGGGTACGGGTTTAAAGAAGTGATGTGCTTTAAGATGAGGTGAGAGCCAGCCAATAATCGCTCCGATGGTAAGTCCCGAGTGGAAGAGGTTTAGCCTGTAGGAAATTAATTGTCTCACGTAAATTTTATGAGGCCACAGAAAGCAAACATCTTCTGATTGCCAACAGAACAACATAGCATTTGATGGACATTATTAAATTTGAGTTGCTTTAATATAAATATTACATTTATAAAGGGAGAAAGTTTCTGTTCTGAAATCTTAATTTTTCAAGCTGATCTTTTAAGGGTACCCCACAACACAGCAATGTTACATCGAATAGCACTATTTGGCGATGACCTGTTGAAATGGCATTGAGATTGGCTGAAAAACAGTGACGGTATTAAGGCTCAAAAATCACTCTTTTACTTGGGAGGTTGATCACAATAACCTACACTAAACAGAATTGTTCTGTTATGTCTGTCTCAGAGGGTTATTAAGGCACAGATCCAAGAGAACAATTTTTGCTCTGCCATTATGATACCCTGGTTTAAAAAAGACATAATTGGCCTCCTGAGCCTTTGGGATTTCTTAATTTTCTGGAGTAAAGCCTGTTTTCACTCTAAAGTATACCAGTATAGAATAATTAGAGCAGTGGGGGAGAGTTGCCTTTCCCTGATGTGGAGGTGGACACATTCTCACAATGCACCACTGCTAAACAAAAAGATTCAGGGGTCCATGTGTAATATACCAAGAGAAACTCTTCCCTGATGTTGAAATTCTTGAGAAGCATATTTGTGATTTATTTCTTTTTTTGACTAAATATTCCCACAGTCTGTAGGTTACGTGTCAGTCAAAAAGTTCTTGCAATAAGCCAGTTAGTTATTTAGCACCACATAAATCAATCAGTCATTTCATCATTCACGTACTTAAAGTGGTCACTCAGTCCTTGAAGGGAACACTAGTGCTTTAAAACTGGGATGGGTTTGGGGCTTTCAGGCATCATTGAAATGTCTCGCACTGTCACTGTGTGTCCTTGAGCATTTCAGAGAATAAATATCCACGCAAAAGCTCAGATAGGGCCGTTAGCCAAGAAAATTAACAAAATGCATTTCTAGAAGTAATTCCAGCAACTGTGTCCCTTATGATCCTGCCAATGGCAATTAGATGCATCTTTACTCAAAGAAACTGGGGCACATTCATGGTCACTTCCTGTCACTCATTCAGTCATAGACACACACAATTTAGCGTCCTTGGAAATTGAACACTGCCGTGTTCTGTCTGGTTTATGACTCACCAGGCTTGGAGTTATGCACTTCCTTTGCTATGGTGTTACTGAAACTAGCTGCCATTTGCACAGTTGCGGCCTCTGTTGTTCATCATTGCTTTCGGATGCAGAGTAATTATTCCACCCTGCAGCCAACTGAACTCCAGTTTGACAAGGTATGAGAGTCCAGTTGCTGACTCACTGCTGCTCTACTGCAGGCCTTTCAAGTCCTGCTTGCTATAACTGTCCTGCCGATGTCAAAAGCACAGCCACAGAGCGGTTTGGAAAGTATTCTTACAGAAAAGGGGACGCATTTAATTTGCCATTTATTAAAATTACCATTTTGCCAGAAATGCAGTGTGTCGGCCTACCTCGGGAATGCCTGCTGCACGGCAAACTGTAAGTGCCTAAGAGAAGCTCAATAAACCACTGTCTATATTGTAAATCGTATGACTGTAGTGCTACATTGTGACTAGACAAAGTAGTGGCAGACATCTTTATCTGAGACAGAGTTTCTACAGTGAGCAGTTAGTTTTTGCTCCAGCCAAATCCATGATGAATTACAACTACTAAAGCCTTGAATTTGGGTCAGGGTGTGAGATCTTGTCTAACCAAGTCTGGTGTTGGTGTAAGCTTTCTAGTTCAGTGCTTGAAGGTTGGTTCGGACTGATAAATGCATTCTGTTTTTCAAGTAAGACTTTTTTTGACTGCAACTGCCTGCACCAGTGCATTAATTTGGTTTTGTTATTCCAGCTTCAACCAGATTTTTAAATACAAATTTTATCATTAATTGGTTAGACTCTAACATCTCATTTTCGCTGTAGGTGTTCCATTTCATCATCCAAAGGTGCACATGTTTTGAAATGCATTTCCAGCTGTCTGCCAATCAGTCTTTAAATAATTAAATAAAATTTTACTTGTATGGGCAATTTTCAGCCAAGTGTGCAATTTAGGGGTAAAAAATATCTTATTGCATTTAACCCTTTTTAATTCAAAATGAACACCCAGGAAGCAATTTAGTACGTTGAAGTACACTTTTTTATAATTTTTTGGTCACGTTTGAGGGGAAAGAAAAAAAAAAATAGCAGGATTTTTATGGTCAAAATGTCCATTTTGTTACCCGTCTCAAGTGGGATCCCTTTTACTCAAGTTGATTTTTTTCTCTTTTCCCTTGAGAAATCACTCACAAAACTTCATATGTTTCTTTGTATTTTAGGTCTCTAAGACAGATTTATCTCCCCTTTTCCAAGTTTTCCCATTAGTCAACAAAGCTATATCACAAACTTGGTTTAGTCATCGTCTTTCTTGTTACCACCATCACATCTGAGGACAATAATAAACATATAATAGTCTATGACATAATAGTCTCCAATAGTTAGCAGTACCATGGTTGTTTTTTTTTTTTGACACCAGGATGTAAGGAATCTATTTTGGCTGCATTTTAGAATTTGAATAAGCCGTGGGAGGAAGAGACAGCTTTGTAAGTTTTTTCAAATTGCGTGTCTCACAAATTGCACGTCTTTCTTGTTACTACAAAATAATGCAGGATTCCAGGTAGGAACTGAAAGAGTGACCTGTAATAGTGTAACGGCTCCAGATTGCCATAATTAAGGCACATTTGTGTGTGGACAGGTGGCCACAGTACCCGGAAATACTTTTGGATGCGTCTTTCTTGTTACCGCAGTTTGTCTTTTTTGTTACCATCATCGAGTAACAAGAAAGACAAATTGGTAACATGGAACATAGATGTGAGACCACTTATTTTCCACTCTCAGCCATTCAGAGCAGAGATAGGAAGACTGACCTGCAGAAAACAGCTGTGTTCATATGTCTCTTTCACAGCACTGAAACACACCAACGCTCTGATTGATGTCACCTACAGTAGCTATTAGACAACCTTTCAGTACTGCTGAATTTAGTTTCTGATCTAAATTTTGAATACAAAAATCTGTCCACAAGTTTACAAATATAGAGATGACTAAATTTCTTATTACACTATATTTGAATCACTGGTATATTCAGTATTCATCATCAATCACCTGTTTTATGCAAGTTGCTTTTTATTTGCATTGTAGTGTAACTACAATCAGAATATAGAATGGATTCTTATAGCTTACTGCTTTTTGTGCCTCCCAAACTAATTCACGCATCTGTGCCGTTGCATGACCGACATGAGCGCAGAATAAGACATTGATATTTTACATCGTCGTTTATATGCGGAAGAAAAAGCCTAAATTTTTGGGGGCAACTTGTTTGAAATTAAGCTGAGGGAACTTCTTCCCCACCAGAACAGGGTGTACCATCAGAACCAACAGATGAAAAATCTAAGAAGTTCAATTTAAGCTGATGAATGTGTCCTTCGGTTGGACTTCTCTGAAAATTACGAATGTAGACTGGAGAGGGAGATGAAGAGAATGCACTTCAGCACTTCCAAAAGACAAATTGCATTTCCATACCTGCCACGCAACACTAGATAATTCTATCAAGTGTTACTACCTTGAGTTCTGACATGCGACTTGGGTCAGCTTCTGTTTGGGCTCATTTAAAACCTGTGCTCTGTGACCTAAGGGAAAGAGGTAAAAAGAAAATCCACTTCGTATCTGATGGACCAATAAGTCAGTATAGAAACAAAACCAATTTCTGTCTTCTGAGTGACATTCCATTCCATCTTGAATTTGAATTTGTTCCATGGAATTTTCTAGAGAGTGGTCACGGAAAGGGTCCATCAGTTGGTGTGGGGGCAGCCATGAAAAATGCTGCTGATCGTGCTGTAGCATTTAGTAAGGATGTGGCAGACCTTGAGAGCATGAATAAATAATTAGATGGCAACTTGAATGTCAAACTGTTTGTGGGTCACCATTGATGACATGTCCAATGTTGAGTCTAGTCTAAATGATATGTCAATCCAATCAGTGAAGGGAACCCTCAAAATGCACCAAATTGATGTTACATCCCCAGGTTGCTTCAGACATCACAAACTCTCATGTTACTGTAATGGGTCATGTGGTGTATGTACCTGCCATTCACCTGATCAGATACAGCTTCCAATAATTCCATAGAGCAAACAGCCCAACAGCACTAAAGATAAGATTGAAGCTCAGCTTAGCACAATACAGAGGAATCTGTTTGAGAAGCGTTTGTTAGAAGGGTTTGATGTTGTGGTGGAAGACATTTCCACTTTGTCTCCAGAAAATCACAAGGAGTTCATGCTGTGGAAGGCTAGGCAAAGTTAGCGAGATAACAGTCTCAACAGTGTAGTTGGTGAGCAAATTGAGACACAGGCACTGGGCAAAGACAGAGAGCCAAGTGATTTCAGACTAGAGGAACAGTGTTTCTATGCAGTCATTTTCACTTGAGGGAAAACACGCTCATTCTATATTGGGAGGCTTAATGATGAGAGAATTAGCAAAATAAAATTCCTAGAACGTGTTGGCAGCCTTTCCCTTTATACCTATGACTGGCCAAGAAGAGATGATATTTCAACAGTTGAAAGAAAGTTCATTATCGATAAGGTGATATTTGAGGGCCCTCCGCCTTGACCCCTTCGAGAGGGTCAAAACTTTAACTCAAATAATGCTTACAATGGGAGAGAATGCTTGAACCCTCCAGTAGTGTTATGGTGGATGGAGGGGGCTGTACTATTTAAAGAAATTGTGCATTGTGAGCCCCCCCCCCTCCCCGATCTTCTGAATCCTTTTAAACTTCTTTCAATGTTGGAAACACCTTTTTTAATATAAAATTGTTGTATGAAACCATATCTTCAGAACCATTTATCCGATTGACCTGAAATTAAGTTCAGATGAAAGGTCATGACCTGAGGGGCTTTATACTGTAATGGGACTATTCGAGGATTTGGGAATTGGAGGATTGGGGGCGTTCGGGGATATACCCCAAGCTGTCGCCTCCAACGGCATAAGCCTAGTTTGATACGTGTTCTCTTTTGTTACCATATAGGTACTTTTTGTTACTCTGAAGATATTAAGCCTTTTTTCTTAAATCTTTTTGTAAAACACTTTAGAAACAAAGTAAAGTGCATCTGAAACCATTTTACCGCAAAAACTCGGCTAAAACTTCAATATTAATAGTATTTTGACAAAAAAATCATGGTAACAAGAAAGACACGTCTTTCATGTTACTGTGGTAACATGAGAGACATCATGAAAAATTTAAAAATGCATTTTCTCATAATTAGAGATAGTTCTTGCATTGCAGCTTTGTAGAATCCTTAGAAATTCACTGAGAAAACAAAATCAGGCCAAATTATGGGGAAAAATGGGTTTGATTTTTCAAAAGTGTCTTTCATGTTACTTGCACACTTGGCTAAAAATCACCCGTATGGATCTCAACTCGAAGCTAAGGTAAGAAATTTTTTAAAGGTATTTTCTGGGGGGCATTGCTACTACTGTAATGGCCGATAGTATACAGAAGACAAGCGCAACGACCAGAGAGAAAGAGTAGCTCGGACACAGAACAAACTCAGAATAATATAGACAATTGAAAGTACTCGCACTTCCAAAGGATGTATAATTGTCCAAACTATGGAAGCAAAGCGGAGACAAAGCAAGGGGCTTGATGTTTTTAAACCGGGGGCGAGAGGTTAATGTAAAGTTAAAGTGATAGAAAAACAACGACCACCGCGCCCGCCGAGAATTACGTCGTTTATTCTGATGGATGTATTTTTATGATCCGTCCAAACCACGAACGGATGTTCAGCCCCCTCCAACTAATGTTGCCACTCTTCTAACGCCTACTTGACAGCTAACAACTCCCTGTCACCAATGCTCTAATTCTGTTTGGCCGCCAACAACGACTGGGAGAAGTAGGTGCTTGGGTGCAACTTATTGTCACGAAGGGAGCGCTGGAACAAAATGGCACCTACCTTGACTTCCGACGCATCCACCTCCACAAGAAATGGGAGGGAGGGGTCGGGCAAAACGTGAATGGTTTCTGAGCTAAATCGTTTCTTTAACTCCTGAAAAGCAGCCTCAGCTGCTGGAGACCAAACAAACGATGAGGAGGTATTCTTTTTAGTAAGCGCGATAATGGGGGCAGTTACCGCGTTAAAATAACGGATAAACCTGTTATAAAAATTATCTAACCCCAAAAAACCGCTGCATCTCCTTAACGTTTTGAGAAGCAGGTCAATCCCTGATCGCTGCCACTTTGGACTGACCCTTCCGAAACAATGAAGCCATGAAACGAAACTGTCTTGGCGTGAAAAATGAATTTCTCAGCCTTAACAAAAAGCTTGGCTTCGAGGAGGGCCTCAAGCACTTGTCTGACGTGATGTTTATGCTCCAACAGAGTTGGAAAAAAAAAATCAGAATATCGTCAAGGTAGATAAGGACGAATCGCTCCAACATCTCTCAGAGGACATCATTAACGAGTGCCTTGTTAACCAATCCAAACGGCATGACCAAATACTCATAGTACTTGTCATGTGTATTAAATGCCGTTTACCACTCGACCCCCTCACAGATCCGAACCAAGTTATAAGCATTCCGGAGGTCTAGCTTATTAAAATCGATGCCTCCTGCAGCTGTTCAAACGGGGAGTTCATCAACGGAAGTGGGTATCGGATTTTAATAGTAATATTATTCAAGCCCCTGTTATCAATACAGGATCTCTGGCCACCATTTTTTTCCCACAATAAAGAAAACCCTGCTCCGGCAGGAGACGTGGAAGGCCAACTAAATCCATTAGCCAGAGCCTCCTGAATATATTCTCGCATGGCCTTTCGCTCAGGCCTTGACAGCAAGTATAATGAACCTCTGGGGGAGTGGTACCTGGGTGGAGATTGATCTTGCAATCGAACGTGTGATTAGGGGGTAAAGTCGAGGCCCGTTGCTTGCTAAACACCTCTGAGAGATCAGCATATTCGTCAGCAACATTAGGATGGAGACAAAAGTTCAGAGCAGCCCCCAAATTTTCACCCTGTTCGGAACCTGCCCTCTCCATCTCAGATTCCAAGTCAGAGAAATCTTCCGGATCGCAATCCTCCTCTGGCTGCCGCCAGTCAAATTGAGGATCCCACTCCAACCCCTCCTCTGCCCCTTTCTGTAGATTAGGAGGGTTGTGTGAGACTAACTCCTCAGAATCATTCCAGGCATCTGCCTCCCCCACAGGTTGATTTTCGGGATAACATGCCAAACTTTCCCTACTGTGGGACTTAAAATCAGTGCCCCACTGGACAATCGGGCTATCAATCAGTGCCCCACTGGACAATCGGGCTATCGAGACTTCCCCAAATGAAATGAGGCCTATGTTCCCATAGCCAAGAGTGTCCTAAAATGGCAGGGAAAACAGGAGAACATAATAAATAACCAGACCTCTTCAGAATGGCCACCAGAAGAGATGAACATAGTCAATGATTCAGAAACTTTGGTTATAAATCCAGTTCCCAGCGGGCGACCGTCCAAAGATCTAACAGAGCATGAATGTACAGAGGGCGGGTAGGAATGGAATGTCTCGTAGCCCACTCTGCATCCATGAAACAATCCATGGTGCCAGAGTCCACAAAAGCTTAGATAAATATTCTGCCTCTCTGCAGTCAATTCTACAGGGATTAAAGTATGGTAGGGAAATTTAGTCTGTCCCTCTAGCTCCCCCCATACCGCTAGAGGGACTTCCTGTTTCCCTGAATCTCAAGGCAGCGTGGACGGATATGTCCCGGTTTGTTACAATTATAGCAGATTATATGTCTGCGAACAGGCTTAGGAGCCAGGCTCTCATATGAGCCATCAACCTGCATAGGCTCACCAGGAGTGGAATTTTCAGTGGGTGGAATGGGAGCTGCAAGCATGTTGCTAGGAGCATTAGCCCCGATGCCAGCAAGAGTCAATGCAGTACATTTCTCCCTGTTACGTCCACGGATGCGATTATCAATTTGCACCGCAATGCGCACCAATTAATCTAGAGACAAACAAGGCTCCAATGTAGCCAGAGCGACCTTAACCTCCTCAGCCAAAGCGTGAACGAACACTGACATAAGAGGTGCTTCTGGCCAGCCTGTCTCTTTCGCCAAGGAGTGAAATGTGATTGAAAATGAAGCGACACTCTCTGAGCCCTGCCTTAGATGCATTAAACGCGTAGCCGCGTCCTGACCACAAATATCCTGATCAAACACCGATTCCATTTTTCTAAAGAGACTCTCCACAGTATTCACTACCGGTGAATTGGATCATAAAAGTGGGCCGAACCAAGTGAGAGCTGTGTTGGTTAACGGGGATAAAATGAATGAAACCCGAGACTTTTCATTCACAAACCGTGAAGTCTGCGCTTTAAAAAATATCTCACACTGGGCAATGAAATCTTTACATCTTCCTGGCTCACCTCCATATCATGGGGGTAACGGAACCTTTGGCTCTCGGGGAAAATGTTGCTTGTGCAAAATTTTGTGTGATTTGCGTGGACAAGGCTCTAATACTCTCAGTGAGAGTTAACAGAACATTCTCCTGTGTCTCAATGACATTCGCCTGAACTCTGCCTGTTGATTGTTCTGGCTAGAAAGACCCTTGCCATAACCAGAGAAAACAGCTTGTTAGTTAGCCACAACTTTCTCGAACGCAGCCGTTGCTGACGACATTGTGTCTGCTAGAGTGTTCTGTAATGGCTGGTAGTATACTGAGGCCAAGCAAAACGACTAGAGAGGAATAGAGTACCTCGGACACGGTACAAACAATGAGAATAATATAGACCAAACGAAAGCACTCACGCTCCCAAAAGACATATAATAGTCCGAACCACGGTCGCAAAGCAAGATAGAAAAAGCCAGAAGAAACTCCAGCAATTAGACGGTGGAAAGTCAAACAAAACCTGATTACAGATATCTTCGGCTATAGTGCGAAGCTAGAAACAGACACTTTAGCAAGGGAGGCGTGCTGGACTTCCTGCTTGTATAGACTCTGGGAAAACGCCGCCCCAGCTCAATCAACCAGTTGGGTAAAGAATTTGATAGCCCAGGAATTCGATATCGTCCCGGGATGAGAGCTGCGAAGAAAAAAGTGCAAACAACATGCACAACTCACAAACCATGACAACTACCCTTCATTTTGCCTGTCACAGTAAAGCTGTGGAGGCCTAAGCAATACTATGAAGTATTGCAAACCTGATTGTTGCTTTTGGCTTCGCCGAATATCTAACGTCACCGCAGGAAAGCATCGCTGTCTCACCAGTATTACAAAAAACATTATTGTCAATCAAATTTTCAAATACAATCAATGCTTCAATTCTAGCTCTGTAGCTATTTCATTGTTTAGGCTCAATAGGCCTCATGCAAGACGGAATATACAAAGAAATTTCTATTATTTTGTTCGTATCCACAGTTTTTTCTTATTTTGTCATTGCCAATTGATTTCCAGGTCTCACCAAAATTTTCTTATATTTGCTCTTCTCTTTGGTAAGAGAAATTTTTCGAGTGGTCAAGATCACTCTTACAAACATAAGAGAAAAACATCCTATTTACACAGTCCTCACATTGTTTGTCCAGTGCATCAAAACATTTTTTTTTTTTTTACATTTTTGGAGCATAAAAAAACACATAACATAATCAAATTTTAATTGTGATTCATTTTAGAGGAATTGTAATGATTGGATTATTGTAGCCCTGGACGGAGTGTCCGGGGGTACTATGGATTTGCAGTCGTCGCGTGTCCATGTCCGCGTCTGAGGAGATTTTCTTCTGAACGCTCTACATACTGCAATTCTTCTCTGACCCTTTTGATACGCATGTCGATTGTGGTTAGAGGATGAAGCCTATCGATTTTGATTGAGTTTCGTCATGCGGTGTCCAAACATTCCCAAAAAAAACACATTTTCCCATGGGAAGAATGGTAGTTGGGTTCTCATTGCTAGAGTGCGTGATGACACACTTAGAGTGTGAGCTGGGAGCACAGAGCACACAAATACTTTTCATATCACTATAACTTCCTCAAATTTGAATCCCTCTTCATGAAATTTCCAAAAAATGTAGGAAAATTTGTTGTTGTCACAGCACTATAGTTTTTGTAGCACAGAGGTACATAGTTTTGCCTCAGTGAGTTGTCAAAGGACATGAGACATAATTTCTCTCTTTCCCATTCAAAAATCACCCAAAACATTTTGGGATAACAGCCAACACCGTTTTTAGATCGCTGTAATTCCAACATTATATCACTCAGAGAAATAAAAAATGCATCCACACACTCAGCAAAGTCTCATGCCTTGAATGATGTGGTTATATTTGTGACAGGATGAATGTGTTTTGGGTGAGAAGCAGGAGTTTGAGGTGTGTGCGAGCAAGGATTTCTTTCACTAAGTGACTCAGCGATTCTCTGCGTGGGGAACCTGTCCTGCCATGGCTCTCCGTGATTGGCTGATTTGATATCTAACAGCTCAGCTGAGTTTCCATGGAGATGATTTGGTTAGAATAGAGCGGGTTGGAAATGTACACTTACCCACTATGTACGGCATTATGTTGTGAATGTTTTCCATTGAAAACAATTTAAATAGTGAGCCAGTGGACAAGTGTTCATTCCATGTGTCATTGTCAGAACTAGCCAGCGATTTTGTGCTTATTGAAAATCGCCCGATGCTATGAATTCCCAATCTTAAAAAGGTAACCTACCTCATTTTCCAGGCTGTTTATTTTCACTGCCAGGTCTAAGCTAAAACGTTGCTCTCTTTGTCAAACAATCAAACACAAAGAAGCATTTGAAAGAAATGTAACGTGAAAAAGAGAAACATGTTCATTAATGCGATATGTCACTTCATGCAGTCTACCTTAAATGGAATTACTGCTTAGAAAAGCTGGTGTTTGCTTAATGCTAGGTTCATTAGCAAATGTTATATCTTCACTAATTACAATACAGGCTCGCTTGGTCATCAGCATCTCTCTGCCAGTGTTACCGTTAAGGTAAGCTAAACCTCCGAGGAATATTCACACACGTAACTTCATGCCTCAGCCTGTCGTGCCGTACATAATTTACGAAGAATAATGAGTGCTCAAAAAAATTACCTGAAGTAATTTAATTTGCATCAAGAAAATTTTCTTAGGACTAATGTGGAATCGCAATGAAATGCAATTGAAATAATACTTTTACTGTTTGAAATAACATTTGACCAGTTTTGTGGTCACTGGTTTCAACAGTGGTTTTTATGTCTTCAGTCCGTATGTGCGTGTGCGAGTACGTATACGTTCCGGTCCGACTATGGCAAGCTATTAACATTTAATATATGTGTTGCAGATATCCGCAATTCAATTCTTCCTAGTCAAAAGACCATTTTAGATATCTACAATGACATTCTTCCTATCCACAATTGTCATTTAAGATATCTGCAACATCATTCTTCCTAGGATAAATGACGTCACTTTTTCCATTAATGTGAATGGGGTTTCTCATTACAGATATCTTAAATTAAGCTTTGGCTTGTCAGAGGACATTGTAGATATCTTTAACTGGATATATGTCAGGTCAAAATTAATTAGCAGATATCTCAAACTGGAATTTGGGATACCCATAATTTAATTGTAGATATCTACTATCAAGTTACAGATATCTCGGAGAGAAATTTGATTAGAGATATCTCAGATTGGAGATATCTTTAATTTTCATTCTGCCTAGTCGAAATGTAATTAAAGATATCTTGAATTAGAGTTTCAACGAGGCGAAATGACGTTGCAGATATCTATTTGCCAAAAAGTTAGGACAAGTGGGAGCGGTGCTGTATGTTCATTCAAAGCAGTATTCAAAGACCAAAGCAAGCAGAGGCCCAAGTTGTTGTTGAGCGTGTTTTTAAATGCCACATCCCGTCCACGACAGTAGCTGTCAAATACGCAGGGTTTAATTATACATTCTGCAACAAGACGACTCTTTCAGCTTTGCGTGTTTCCCAAAAGCGTAGTTACTAATTAAGTTAGCAACTTGCATAGTTTGTCCATTCACAGTCAATGGGTCCAAGTTAGCATCTGTGATTTCGGGAAACGCGCCCCAGAATTCGTTGAAGGTCCTCAAATGTGTCTGGAGACAACAAATATTCAATACACTGCAAATTTCTACCACAAGTGTCTAGTGAACAAAGCTCTTGTTCGCCACAAATTCCTTGGTGATAAGCTCTTTCTATATTATGGCATTTTCTAATCTTTTTCACAGCAGCAACCACCATTTCTACTGCTAACGTTAGCTAAGGCTGCACAACAATTCTGACAAGTCATAATGATGCCTGAGATATCTTTAATCTTCATTCTGCCTAGTCAAAACTGACTAACAGATATCCACATTTGTCAGTTAAGATGTGTGACGAGTCGAGTGTCGCTTTCAGTGATGTCCCTGCTGATATCTGTAATTCAGTTGTGACTTGTCAAAACTGAATTACAGATATTTCTAACTTTAGTTTTCACTAGACAAAATGACGTTATAGATATCTTGAATGAAAATCCTGACTAGTCACAATACAATTATGATGAGTCAAAATGATGTTGATATCTGCAGTGATAATCCCGGATAGTCAAACTTCGCTAATAAATGTTAAAACGGTTTGCCATAGTCCAACACATAACCCATCAGTGCAGATGCCAGCAGACATGGAGCTGTTCTGTTTATGCACGCAGTTACACTATTCTCTCACTAGATGGCAGGCCCGGACCAGTTATTGAATATTCACCAGCAAGCCGACCTCGAACAGCGTAGGTGAGTTCAGTCCCAACTCCCAACCCTGTTTTTCAAGGTTTGCATAAATGAAACTCCTCAGCTAAGCCTCCTGTGCAAACTGCTTATTATACAGTACATGCCTATAATATCTATGCAGCAATTCCAAAAATGCTGTCTTGTGACTGAACAATTTGTTGTCCTCTGTAGCAACCACTTCATCTATACTGAACCAGTGGTATTCAATCAGTAGTTCAGAAAATTCAGTTTTCTCACGCAAATGTTTGACATGATATCCATACTGTTATTCTTCTATCACTATGATTTATCTTCTACCGTTTCCCTCATGCAGGGGTACTTCTGGGCCAGGACACAAACATGGGACCACCGCAAAGACATAGTACGGCAACAACAATGTCTTTTTGTGATAAATTAAACTAAACTGACTTTTTTTGTGATTCAAAAATACTACTGGTCAATTGATACCATGAGAATATCACGTTTACTGTGTTTAAGTGATGTAACATTACTTCAGTTTCACTGCTACTGAAGTTCTACTTATGACCTCTTTTGTTGGCACCTCTCCAGTTGTCATGCTTGAGTCTGCTGTTTGCACATGGCACAACACCTGCCCTTATTTGGCATTTAGAGGGCATTACTTACGCTAATTACTAACAATTGGCCACGCACCTCCAATTTGCGATCAAGCTGGATTCATCATTCAGCCCTCCTGGGTGAGAGCAGATTTGGATGGCAAAAACATTTAGTGGATCTGGAGTTGACATCTCTTATTTTTTCTCTTGACAAAAAAAAAAGAGGGAAAATATAAGAGAATTTTAATTTTGCGGCAAGTGGCCCAGTATTGTGTTATGTGGTGTCTTATCTTTGAATGCGATATCCAGTCGTTTGGTGCTGTTTGAGATGAGGAGTAATGATGTGTTGCTGTCCGCTCCGTGATGCTTTGTGTGCCCAAAGCTTCTTCCATCAGTGGGTTGCGCAAGTTCACATGTTTAGACTGAGTGGCTTTAAGGGGAGAGCTCAGATGAGGAGTTCCTGAAATAAGCAACAATCAAAATCTATTTTTATAAGTTCTGCGAAAGTTGCCAACCTCAGCTTTAACGCACTACAGAAACTGAGTCTTTTTGCTACTTGGTAACTGGCCTGATTTAGTATGGGCTTTTGATTTGGAACTTTGAAACACCTATTCTTTATTGACCATGCATATGTTTTTATGAAGCATTATCCTTGTAGGGAAGATCATTGTTAACGGGTAATTTCCTTTTCAGTCAATTAATAACTCATTACACTGGCGTAATTGACATTTTTGTTCGAATGACATCTGGAGCTCCCGGGAGATCCCCAGGACCCAGTTAGGGAGTCTCGGCAATTGGGCAACATTGTGTTGTGAAAAGCTAAAAATACCTTGTGTGTCTCTTGCTAAATCTGTAACCCATTTAAAGAGCTGGCTTTCAACTGAAGGTGGAGCTGCATGTTCAGATACATGAGGTTAAGCTATATAAGAATCAATATGCTAAGATGCACATTCCTTACAGGAAGGTTACGAATAATTTGTGCTTGATTTATCAAATGCCCATATGTGATAAAACAGAAGCATTTGCATGGAAGATGTAAGAGATTCTTGTGGCTGTATTGACTATCTGAGGGTTTCATGTCTAAATCGGATTTGTTTTTCAAATCTAAGCTTTCTGAGTGACTCCTCTCATGATAACTTTATTGGTCACGTCTAATCTCTGAGTTGAATCCGGTTACATTTCTTATTTTGTTTTTGGAAATGATGACACGAGTGAACACTGCACTCCTTTAGTACTGGAAAAGTGGTGGCAGTACTGAAAAGTGACTGGTTGATATGAGTTAGATTTAGACCAAATGTGTTCTGGAACAAAATTCAAAATGCAAAATCCGAGTAGAGATCATCTGTTATTAGACTTCAGTGAAAGTATCAAACACAAATCAGACTTCAATTTCTGACAAGGGTAATTAAAAATTGCCTGATTAATACTTGTATTTCTCAGTGTTCATTTTCCCATTTTTCAGCACAGTATGAAGCCTCACTGGTATCCTTTCCACTGTAAGTACACATGCAGATGAAATAACTGATGGAGCATGAAATGGCATAATTCAAATTCAAACAAATGGCAGCCAGAGGTATGAACAATTATGATAGGTGCTGCATTCAGCCAGCCAGTGGTTTATTTCTCCAGAATCCACCAGCAAGGCTGCACAGTCGTTGCTATGGTGGATTGCATGTTCAACTGACACAGGAACCTGACATGATACCCCAATTCTAATGAAGTTGGGACGTTGTGTGAAACGTGAATAAAAACAGAATACAATATTATCAAATCCTTTTCCACTTGTATTCAATTGGGTACACTATAAAGACAAGATATTTAATTTTCAAACTGATAAACATTATTGTTTTTTTGAAAACATTCACTCATTTTGAATTTGATGCCTGCAACGCGTTCCAAAAAAAGCTAAGACAGGGACATGTTTACCATTGTGCACATCACCTTTCCTTTTAACAACACTCAAGAAGTGTTTGGGAACTGAGAACAATAATTGTGGAAGCTTTGTGGACGGAATTCTTTCCCATTCTTGCTTGATGTATGACTTTAGTTGCTCCACAATCTGGGGTCTCCGTTGTTGTATTTTTTTTTTTTTTTTTGCTTTATAATGCGGCACACATTTTCAATGGGAGACAGGTCTGGACTGCAGGTAGGCCAGTCTATTACCTACACCCTTTTACTACGAAGCCACACTTTTGTAACACGTGCAGAATGTGGCTTGGCATTGTCTTGCTGAAATAACGAGGGATGTCCCAGAAAAAGAAATTGCTTGGATGGCAGCATATCTTGCTCCAAAACCTGTAAATACTTTTCAGCATTAATAGTGCCTTCACAGATGGGCAAGTTACCCATGCCATGGGCACTAACACATCCTCATACTATTACAGATCCTTATGTTTGAACTTAGTGCTGGTAACAATCTGGATGGTCTTTTTTTTCTTTGGCCCGGGGAATACGACGTCCATGACTTCCAAAAACAGTTTGAAATGTGGACTCGTCAGACCACAGCACACTTCTCCACTTTGCGTCAGTCCATCTCAGATGAGTTTGGCCCAGAGAAGCCTGCAGTGTTTCTGGGTGTTGTTAATATATAGCTTTTGCTTTGCATGGTAGAGTTTTAACTTGCATTAGTAGATGTAGTGACAAACTGGGTTGATTGACAATGGTTTTCCGAAGTGTTCCTGAGCCCACATGGTAATGTCTTTTACAGAATGATGTCAGTTTTTAATGCAGTGCCGCTTGAGGGATCGATGGTGAAGGGCATTTAAGGTTCGCCCTTGCTGCTTGCATGTACTGATTTCTCCTGATTCTCTGAATCTCATGATGATATTATGGACGTAGATGATGAAATCCCAAAATTCCTTGCAATTGCATGTGGAGAAGCATTGTTCTTACACTGTTGGTCTATTTGCTCATGCAGTTGTTCACAAAGTGGTGAATCTCGCCCCATCCTTGCTTGTGAACGACTGAGCCTTTGGGGGATGCTCCTTTTATACCTAATAATGACACTCACGTGTTTCTAATGAACTTGTTCACCTGTGAAATGTTCCAAACAGGTGTTTTTTTTTTGAGCGCTCCTCAACTTTCCTAGCCTTTTGTCGCCCCTGTCCCAGCTTTTTTGGGACATGTTGCAGGCACCAAATTCAAAATGAGTGAATATGTCCAAAAAAACTGTAAGGTTTATCAGTTTGAACATTAAATATCCTGTCTTTGTAGTGTACTCAATTGAATATAGGTCGAAAAGGATTTGCAAATCATTGCGTTGTTTTTATTCACGTTTTACATGATGTCCCAACTTCAATGGAATTGGGGTTTGTACTTGATGACTGGCTGCAGATAATCGTCTCACAGGACTGCCAGATGCTGTTGACTCTGGCACAGCTGGAGCTTCATTCTCGCTGCGGTATAGATTTACTTTGAGAAGAGAGATAATGGGAAACCATGGGATCATACATCTCAGTTTTTTCGATTTTACCTTTTGATATTACCGGTTAGCAGAGAATGGGCTCCATTTCTATAGCAGGACACTGCTGACATTTCTGCCCATTAGAGAATTTTTTCTCTCATAACACTTTAAGCATCTCTTTTTCCAATGTGATTTTTTTCCTCATATGTATTTGGGAGTTTGGGACAGATGTTTACCCTTTTTTCCCTCTGCTACCCCGAAAATTTGAGATGATATATTATCAGCAGGTCTATCAGGTATTTTCTCACTGAGAACATCACTAAAATATGACAGTAAACTGCAGTTCATACCAGCAGCAGTAACAGAAGCAAATACACATTAAACTTGAGAGTGAAGTGAGCATTGAGTCCAAATGTAGCAGACATCAGGTTCATGATAGGACCAGGCAGATGCAGCTCAGCCTGATAACTTTTGAACTCCGCTTACTGTTCATCTTCCTATCAAATGAAGTTGGTGATCAGAAGGAGGAACTAGAACCCAGAAACTGAGAGGGGATCTGAGCATCATTCTAGCATCTTCCACCCTGTTCAGCCATTCAACTTCCCTTAGGTTCGCACACATAACCACACACGGCCACCTACTCACACACACATGCACTCAATTGTATCTTTCCACACAATTGATTGTGCAGGTACACACACACACACACTCAACTTTGCACTTTGTCCATGAAAACTCAACTCACGCTATTGCTTCAATAGAACGAATCTTCTTTCACACAGACACTAAATCTGCATTCTCACACTGCACCGTAAATGAACAGTTGTGTAATTACCTCCGCCAAGGAGGTTATGCGATCGAGTTGGTGTATTATTTATTTGTCCGTCTGTTTGTTTGTTTGTTTGTCTGTGGACAGGATTTCTCAGAAACTACAGGACGGATCTTAATGAAATTTTCACCAGAGGTAGACCTTGGCCCATGGACGACTCCATTAAATTTTTGTGATGATCTGGATCTGGATTCTGGATCCGGATCTTTATTTATACACTCAGTGACATTTCTCCGATACTAATGAACGGATTTTGATGAAATCTACATAAAAGGTAGATCTTGGCCCAAGGATTATACATTACAAATATAGTGATCATGCGTGTCAAAATCTTCGATCCGGATCCAGATCCAGATCAGGGATCAACTTTCTCACTGAGACGATTTCTTCGTATACCACTGCAGCATTTTCACCGAATGTTGATCCACATTAGATCATCTCTGATAGAACAGTCTCAAAATATCGTTAAAGACCTGGATCTGTGTGTGTCCGGATCCAGATACGGATCAACAATTTAGACTCTGAGGTCAAATATTGAAATCATACAAACTATATTGAGTAATACCTCATATGAAAGCCCTTGATGAATGCTTATCGGATCTGACAGAATCTTATTACTTAGACGTCATTGGAAGACGAGAATGGGTGTTTTAGCAAATCTCACTCAAACTTGTAGCATGGGTGGGCCTGAAATCTTCCAAAGAGAAAGATCTTGCGTTTGTATCAACGTCATCCCTTGGCGAAGATCAGAAATCTCGGATTGCTCTTGTTTGAATTGTGAACACATTTGCCTTTTCAAATGCTGTCTACATAAACCATAAGCACATGATCAGAGAGAAGTGTGCCGAGTTGCTGCTTTGGTGTTTTACTTTAGCTAAGATCTCTACTTTCAAGCTCTTTGGCGTAAACCCATGCTTAGAGTGCTATTTCGTTGCCATAGGTAATATTGATAAAAACCTTACCCCTCTTGGGACAAATGAATAAATATCAAGTTCAGAACCGGCAGATACAATTCGGCTCAGCTCCTCGTCTCAGAAGCAGATGATTGGCTGGGCTTGACAAGTGGCATTCTGGCATAATGGACATAATTATTTATCTTTAGTATATACATGAACTGGAACATTAAACAAAAACGTTCTACTCATTACAAGATATGAATTCTTTATTTATATCTTTACTTCAAAAAAGAAATGAGGGAACAAAGGGACCATGCAATCTATGAATCAAATTCATGATTCCATGGCAAATTATATTTTTTAATTTTAGCACAGAAACATAATAGCATGAAGTACTGTAATAAAATACATTTCTCTTTTATTTCTACTGATGGAGACACTTTCATCCGATATAATTTATAAGATCATCACGGAAAAATACCGAGCACTAAGACAGTTGAAACAAGTGTATCCACCCACAGTGCATGATCGATTAGCAATCATATACAACCTCAATTTCTCAAGAATTGTGACAGTACAGAAAAAGCGAATGAAAACAGAATTAAGGGCTTTGTTCTTTCGCCTACATCTAAATTTAGTCGAAAACAGCTCATGGAAAAAATATTTAAAGTATCACCTTGTCAATTATGTTGATTTTTTTTTGAACATTCGCAAATTCCGACCCCAGATGCTTACAACACATTTCACAGTTTCAGATTCAGCAGTCAGAAATGGTTGTTTACAAGAAAGACAGTTTGTCACTTGTCAAAAGCTGTATTAACTAGACACTGTCTTGAGATGGAATCACCCCAGCTACTCTTCCAACCCCTCTGCTTCTAGTGGCCTAGGTCGTTCCACACCCTCTTTCGAACTAGGCCTTCAATTTTAATCTGAATTACATACCAGTAAAGTTTTTGGCTGCATCTTGCATTGTTATGGCACTATTGCAGTGAAAAGACTTATCCTGGCAAAGCACTCAAAACTGCTCCTGGGCTAATTCTTACAACAATAGGTGCCTCCAGGATCACATTTTGACATGATGACACGCATGCATACACACACACACACACACACACACACAAACACACACAAGATGAAAACAATACCAAGCAAAGCTGTCATGGCTGGTGACAAATAGCCAAACAGTATAAAAACAATATTTCTCACTGTGCGATTGAACGAACAAAAAGGATTTTACCATTGACCGTCCATAATATAGAGAAAATATTCTGAAAATCCTGAGAAAAGAGTGCAATTTCTCAGTGTAAAAGACAAGGCTGATTACTAGTGTTGGATGTGTGTGACCTTCAAGTCTTCAGACGGTCCTGCATTAGGAACTGAGATGCTTCTGTAATGGACATGAGCACATGGGCTCATAAATAATTTAGAAGACCTGTGTCAGTGAACACAGCTTGTTATAGCATCATCAAATGCAAGTTTAGGCTGGACTGCGCAAAGAGGAAACTATCGGCATTCAGAAGCACAGCAGACTTCTACACTGTTATGAATTTGCGCTTTTTTGCTTGTTAATTTAACTTTGATTTTACAAAAGTTTACAACATAGTTTCGTGTATGTTAAATGTAAACTACACTTAAATGCACTCAGGACTCTACAGTTAAAATAATGAGGGAAAAATGCTTTTTATTTTACTGTTAAATTAAGTCTGTTATAACAGTTTATAGATAGATAGATCATCACATTGATAACTGCTTCCAGACCAAAAACTTCTCTATCTAACTATCTATCTCATTATCCACAGTTTGTCCAGTAGAAGTAGATTTGGACATGCCCTAAATGCATTTTAGACCGTGCGCGTACATTGATAAAACATAGCCCTTCGTGTTGAACAACGTGAGTTATTCTGATCATCTCTGTGCTGTAGTTTGGACATTTCACCATCGTGGCTCAGTAGGGAAAAGAGGAATGCTAAGTATCGGCAGTCATAGCCTCAGCTGGTGGTGAAGGTAAGTATAAACAGAAAATTACTGGACTATAAACAGCGGAGATTTGCTGAATATTTTCAATGCTTGCAGTCATGCTTTTTTTTTTGTCGGGTCTTGTTATGTTTGCATGACAACAAATAATCACACATGCAGGAATCCAAAGAGAAAACCTCTTTGTACAGCATAAAACTCAGAATCTTGTTTGCGCACCATAGCATCACAGGCATCACTCGCTGCTTGAAGAAGAATAGCAGGCTTATAATGGCTTTGATCTTAAACCTTGTTCTGAGGCATGAGAAATATCCTGAGGGGGGTTTATGAAAGGAGAATATTGCAGATAGTCATTTACTTTGACCCACTAATTACCACAAACCATGATGGCGCAAATCTCACTGCACAAGCTTGGTCAGGATAATGAAAATGCTCAGACAGGAGAGTACTGGAAAAATAGAGTTGTTTGGCCTTTAGTGGGCCAGTAATGGCTGGTGGCCCATGACACTGTTATGCACTGAGGTAACATGCACAATACTTGGCGGCGGCAACTGTTTTTCTCGGAAAAACTATGTTCCAACTCTGCTCTTTATGTTCACATAATGAAACCTTTTTCATCATTAACATAGAAATATTCTGGTAGTATCGAAGCCCTATGCTAAAATTTGCCAATGAACTCATGTCCTCTTTAGTAGAATTTTTGGGGCACAATTATACCTCTCAATTAGTATCTACACTTCATAATTAGTTCTAGTTTACACATTCATTTTCGAGAGCAGTGTAGTGCTGGGAAATGTATATCAAGCTGTTACCTCTCAGAATATAATACCCAGCTCAAGAGTACTGGTGTATACCATAATGCAGTACCACTGCTATTGTTGGATTTTACTTCTCATCAAAGTCAGGAAGATCATGCTGTATGCTTCGCATGTAAGTACTTTTTTGTCCCTTCATCATATTTACAATAGCCATCTCTGTTTGTTCTGTGGGGAATCTGATCATTGCTATCCACAGATTCGCGAATTCATTCTGTTTCAGGAAGATGCATCCACTATTCATTTTCTCATGTCTTGATGCAGTAATTTTGTTTTTCATTCACAGAGACGTACATTGGCTGGAATCCCACTAAGGCTTCAATCCTCACTACTGTCAGAGGTACGTATGCTTCCCAACCATGAACCCTTACCTGCGCAAATCTTGGGAATGCAGCAAATCATGCACTGATTTGCATGATCATCCCATGAGTCCAACCAAATCAAGCAATGAGGCCAAGCAACCCCTGCTTTCGGTTCCCTCCATTTCTAAATCACTAAAATGCACAAGCTGACACACAGCATTTTAATAGACACTCCAGTGCTGTGTGTGATCCATATCAGCAGGAGGATAAAGGAGAAATATACTCTCATAGACTTCCTCTAGATAAAATAGTAGCCCCTGTGCCATTCAGCTTTGAGGTCTAAAGTGCCCATTTTCTTTCTTTCTTTTTTGATGAGCAGGCAGGGGCTATCATTCTGACTCCACTTGACGACCTGAAATTGTGTTTGACATCCTCCTCCGTTATTGCTTCGTAAAATGGTTGCTTTCTCGCTGTCTCTCTCTCCCTATGTCGGTTTCTTCTGGGACTTGTGGGTGTCTCATCTCTCTTTCTCACTCCTCTCTTTTATTGCTGTTGCAGCTGGATGTGACTTAACTGAGCCAGTATTGGCAGCCTGTCTGTTTCAGCTGTTGACATGGGGCTTAAAGTTAAATCATTTCTGAAGTTTGCTTCAGCAAATAAATGATGAAAGAATGAAAAAAAAAATCAAGAAAATTGGACTGACTGACGGCTGCCACTTTGGCAGTCTCGAGATCTCTGTTCCGACAGTTAAAAAACAGGGTATCAGCACATTTCAGATTTGAAGCACTAGCATCTGCAGTTTTTTTTAAATTCAACAGCTGGGATTCAACCAATGAAATAATATGACTAACCAATGGGATATAACTGATGCAACTGAGTCTCAATAATGTCAATAATGTTCAATTTTTTTGCGTGATATTTCACTATACTGCAACGTAATAATAACAACAACAACAATAATAATAATAATAATAATAATAATAATAACTAGTGTTACGTTAGTGTTACGTGTAGTGCGGTCTCCTCATAGTAGCTGGACCTATGAGGGTGATCGGTTTGACACTAGAGACAACATAGTGAAAATTTTCCAAATGTTAGAATTTAAAAACAATTTGTTTTTGCTTCAAAGTTGTACGGATTTAGTCAGGTCTCTATCCATTGGTCTTTCTGACATGGGTGTCCCTACCACGAGTGTAAACTCTGGTCAGCATAGCCCGCAGGGTCAAAGTGACACACAAGCCACCACGCCACGACGAGGCACTGTAAATGTGGTGGGTTTTTTTTTTTCTTTCATGACAAGAAATAGTTAATTCAATTACTCACACTCTTCAAGCAGTCACCTATTACAGTTTCCAACAACTGTATTAAAACACATGTTCAACACATCATTATATTTAGGTTAGCAATAATTTTTTGATATACTTTCTTGCGATATGAACACAAGGAACATTTTTTACATATGCATCAAATTAATGAAACTCTACTAGCAACAATTACTGATTAAATTGTCAAAACAAAGCTGCAGGTATGGTAAGCATTAGAGCCTTGCATCTTCCATTGCGGCAAATTGTAAATGATTCACAACTCAAATGTGATGCAGTAATACATGTTAAAAGTTATACTTACACCAATACAAGTATGTGCACATGCAACTAAAAAAAATATAGACATCAGTACCTACCTCTTTTTGCCTTAAAAAAATTTAAATTCTGAGTACAAAAAGTTAAACATTTACCTAATTGCCCACAGAGGCCAAGAGGCTGCAATAGGATCGACTTTGATGTTAAAAACGTGCGAGGATGGTGGCAATGCAGCAAGTACATCTAAAGGACAACCCCGCCAAGTGGCTCAAAGAAAATACAAAAATTCACAGCACACTTTAAAAAATGTAATAGTTTACGGTGCACATCCAATGGCAGTAATCTTATTCACGACAGAAAGAAAGGGTGTCGCATCAAACTTCCCACATATATTTCAATGGAAGTGGAAGGAAATATTTTTCGCCAGAGCGAAAGTGAAAGACCTTTGATCGAAGCTGAAAAATCTTTTATACATACTGAAATTCAAAAGCTTCTAGTTTAAAAAGAAAAAATGTATTTTAAAATTCTGCTCAAGATCATTTGCTCAGTAGATTCTTTAGGTTCATATGTGTAATTTGCAGAATTTTGTAATGAGCAGTTTTTACAGAGAAGATTTTTGAAAATGGAAGGGTCATCAGGAGCGGAAAATGCGAAAAATCCAAGATGCCTCTCTTTTGGTGACTGGGTCACCACGCCCCGATATAATTGAAATATTGTTGAAAGCGGCGTTAAGCCCAAACTCACTCACTATATCGCGGCGTAGTGACCCAGTCATACAATGAGAGGGACAGAATAGGAAATTGGATTGCAAGTATGGAGAAAGACAGCGGAATTTGGAAGTCTGAGGATTTTGCAGATTTTGTTGTGGTGAAAGAAATGCAAGGATGATGGCAAATCAGCAAATTTTATCTAAAGGCCAACCCTTCCAAGTGGCTCAAAGAAAATACAAAAATTCACAACACGCCCTAAAAATGTAATAGTTTACGGTCAAAATCCAATGGCAGTAATCTTATTGACAACAGAAAGAAGGGGTTTCATCTCCAACTTCCCACATTTATTTCAATGGAAGTGGAAGGAAATATTTTTTTAACGCCAGAGCGAAAGTGAAAGACCTTTTTATCGAAACTCAAAGATCTTTTATACGTACTGAAATTCAAAAGCTTCTAGTTTAAAAAGTAAAATTCATTTTCAAATTGTGCTCGAGATCATTTGCTTAGGAGAGTCTCTAGGTTCATATATGTCATTTTCAGAAATTTTCAACGTGCAGTTTTTACAGAGAAGATTTTTGAAAATGGAAGGGTCATCAGGAGGGGAAAATGCAAAAACTCCTAGATGGCAGCTAAACCACGTGATCTACGACTTCATCGCCATTTACTTTTTTGTTCAGAATTTCATTACCCATCTTTTAAAAAAAATTGAATTGCTCTTGGACCATTTTGAAAAATTTTCCCATGTAAAATTTCGGACCTTTTCGGGCCTCCTGCTCGAAAATCAAATCATTGGACTCAAATTTGTTGTACCTCTCTATAGCGCAACCATCTGGCCGACCAAAGTAATTTGAATTAAGACCACCTTTTTACACATCCTTGACAATAGTATTAAGTTTCATGATTGAAGTGAGTTTAGGGGCCAATGAAATTTCTTTGGCTGATATCAACCAACTTGTTTTAGCTATTACTTTATTCTTATTTGATTTTATGGTATCCTTCACCATTTTCTAGGATGCAGAATTTCAAGTTCATTGGCCAATTCGCTCAGCAGCTATGACCATTTGTTTACTATAGCACCCCCTATAGGTGGACTTACACAAAATTCGGCGAGTTCCAGAAACTTGGCCTGTAGATTTTAAATCTGTAGTTTGGTGAAGATTGGACATTGCTTCAAGGAGTTACAGCTCTTCATATCAATGTAGGCCATGCCTGTAAATTTAATTGGCTTACTGTGGCCAGGTCTTTCAACATAATTCTTTATGTTAAGATTTTTTATCTAGGTCTAAAGATGCTGTCCACTAAATTTTGTATGAATTGATTCCACTGTCTAGAAGGAGATAGAAATTAAAGGTTTCACAAAGAATTCATTAAATTTCCCATTATTTTAATTTTAATCACCGTTTCACGAGGAACAACTGTCCATGTGAGTCTAAGTATTTTAAACGGCTGCGGTCAAATAAAAGAAAAACATACCCTCACGTTTAAGTTAAGTCGCGAAAACTACTACCACAGATTGATTTGCACCTAATTAACTGATGCCAACCTGCCTTCACCTGGTTGCCTTGTAGATTTTGAGCTATACTTGAGCCTTTTCTGGAAAAGAATGCATTAATAAAATGAAAGCACTGAAGGTGCTGATGCCTCGGTGCTTGCAGCAGTGACAAGTACACTCAACAAAAATATAAACGCAACACATTTGTTTTTGCTCCCATTTGTCATGAGATGGACTCAAAGATCTAAAATTCATTCCAGATACACAATATTACCATTTCTCTCAAACATTGTTCACAAATCTGTCTAAATGTGTGATAGTGAGCACTTTTGCTTTGCTGAGACAATCCATCCCACCTCACAGGTGTGCCACATCAAGATGCTCATCAGACACCATGATTAGTGCACCTGAGTCCATCTCATGACAAATGGGAGCAAAAACAAAAGTGTTGCGTTTATATTTTTGTTGAGTGCATGTCCCTTGATGAAACTATAAAATTATGTGTGGACAAGTCATAGTGGCCTAGCTGTGCATCTATGCTTGACATAAGCTATGCCAAAAATATTCATGCGAATAAGGGCGGTGAAAATGCATTCCCACCTAACAGCTATGAAGCGAATTAAAACTCATGCGTAGCCTAATGACGTTACCTGCTGCTATGTGATCAAATCAGTGTATCAAATAGATTTGACATTTTCGGCTGTTTCTATTCATTTTCACACTGAATCGCAAAACCTTCGAGTGAACAGAAGTAGTGTGGTAGGCAACAAAATTTACTAGCTAGCAATAAAATGGGGTTGAAACTATTAGCGAATCTAATCGGTGAATATAAACTTTGTACTCAAAAGAACACCAATAACTGCAATTAATTTAAGGTAGCTAAATGAACAAATGATGTGGCTATGCTAGATCATTAAGAGCTGCTCATGTCATCTACTTTAACTTTAATTTGAATTTAACAGGGTGTTATCTGACGATCAACATAAACTAAAGCTGGGTACAGAAAATGATGCTAACAACAAATTTAATTAGGGGTCAGCTATTGCGACAAATTTCCCAAAAAATGCAGTCATTCGATAAACTTACCAGCAAGCATGTTCCAATGAAAATGAATTCGATGGGCGTTTTCGACTGGTACTTTTCATACACAACGCAGCTTCCGTTAACAAAGTTTTACATTCGACTGGTCATGGTGACGTCATATGGCAGGAAAATAAACTCAACGAAGTTAACAAAGGAAATCCTCCGTCAAATCACTTTCATTGAACACAATTTTCATTCGACTGGTATTTTGCAGCTATTTGGTGTCATGCAGTTCCAAAATGGCGGGGCAATTATCCATTATCCACCAAATCTACACTTGTTTTTCAGGAGACTATACGTGTAATGTTTGGCTTTGGTAAAGGCTAAATAGAAAATAACGGTCTGAAGTCAGACAAATTACACTCGTATTGACAGCTATAATGAGCGGTGATTGGAACACTATTTGTCTCGTGTGATAATGTATGGTATGCAGGAGAACAAGAACTAACCTTGTCAACTCTGTCATTAGTGTACAGGCAACAATAAGCTCGAGATCATCATCGTCATCTCTACTGCTGTCCTCAGTACCATCATCTAGTAGTTCAACTACCGGTAATTCAGCAGAAGACGCCATGCCTCTCCCCTTTGTTAACGTGTATCATTCAACTGGGCTTGAAACGAAGGAATATTTTTGCTCTTTGCGCAGGTGGGCAGAGCCTAATTGTACTCAACAAAAAAGTACCAGTCGAAAACGCCCATTGTTTGGAAGAATTGCTTTCCCCATGACGCGCATTACTTCCACATTCCTCGATTCCTATTGGAGTCTATGGAAGTGTCAAATAGCGCTTTTGCAAAGTCAAAAATGAAGCACTATCTCAAAAATCGTGCAAATTTACATCCAAGATATCATGGCATTTAACCCATAGAGCCATATTCTAGGACTTGATTTTGACCGGCGGAGCAGCTATCCCCGTAACAGACAAAAAGAATGGCAGAATGACAGGCACACAAACGAACTACCGTATGCCCCGCTTGCGCGCATGCGCACCGAGGCATAATAAATTAAATGAATGCATGAATTCGTCACTTTCTTCAGTTTCTTATTCATTTAATACAAGGGGTTTTACAAGGCCACGTTTTTCGTTTGCATCTATGTGTACATTTTCTAAAAAGGCTACAGTGAGTAAAGTTCGAACTGCATTTTTACCCTTCACCGATAATGAAAGCACAAATGCATGTTTGAAATCACCACGAATGCCGAGGTTGAAACAGTTTTGGTGAAGGATGCGTCTGACTTCAGCATCTTGCTCACGTCCGCAGGACAAGCCAAGAAAGTTTAACATTCTTTGAAGCAAAGTGAAATTCTTGCCATGTTTTCTTTGCCGACATCTCTCTGCGAAATGCGTGTCCACAGGACAACTACCCTTACATATGGGGTTATTAACCGGTAACGACAATTGGAAATGCCCATTATGCATTGGCAGGTTGTCATAATTTGACCGCGCCTGTTTAGTCTGAGGGCTAAACGCAAGGTTATCCACGTGTAGTTAAACATGCGATGATCGCATCTTGTGAAATGGTGTTTGAACGTTCATTTAGCTGTCAACGAACAACGGCATTTTTACATGCGTTCAAAATGTAAACACATTTTAGTTATATGCACGCTAAAATGCTTTTGTGAAATCGGCCCATGCTGAACAACAACTCGTGTTTAAAATCACAGTAACAAGCAAATGAAACCTTGCTGTCAGCAGACCAGACGAGCGCTGTTTCAACCCCCTCACCACAAACATCTGCATCATTTTTTTTTTTCTCAACAGATTTTCCACTGTGTTATTTAAGTTTCATTTTTGTGCTAAAAGTTTCACAGTGAATCATTTTATTTGATTTAGATGATGTTCAGACAAGAAGATTTTGGTGAAAATCTTTTTGTTGACTCTGTCAACTCTGTCAACATTCTCTGATGAGAATGTTTTGTTTATGTGTTAAAATAAGTACTTTTATTGATAATTTATTTTGGTACTTCAGACACCATTTTCTTTTCATTTTAATTTTAGTAATTTATTTTTTGGTGCTATTTATGTTGCTACAAAAATGCTATTTTATTTGAATTTTGCATGTCATGCCACTGTGACAGATGCTTTGCAATAAATTTTTGAGAATTGACATTTTATTTGTTTTATTTCAGATACATTTTGAACATACGGGAATATATCTTAATTATTACCATATCATGCCATACCACATCAAAGGAGTTTAGCACTACAATTTAAGAAATAGAAGAATATAAGAAATAGAAAGGAATCATTTTTTTTTTGGGGACCCATTGAATTTCCCAGGGACTCACTGAAATCACCACCTGTGGGTCCCGTGGACTCACTAAATTCAAAACCTATCAACATCACTGAATAATAATAATAATAATAATCAGGTATCAAAGGGGTCCAAGCCACAGATGCAATGTGCTACATGGCAGCCCACCAGGCGGATATGATTGGTACTTGGAGGCCCAGTAGAGCAATGCCATTGTTGGCTCGAGACCAGCACAGAGAATGGAAACATGAAATTAACTGTTTTATGCGCAGTTTTGAAATGTTAGGTGAAACTTTAAAAAACTTTACAAGTCCAAAACAAATATGATGAGCGAAAATTCTTTTGATAAATTTTGGTCAGGATCATGTGTGGATGCAGGGTGCCATGTTTGGTGCAGATCATATTAATGACCTTGGAGTACCTCGAAAAAGTTTGTTTCTCATTTATTGCGACTAAGAATAGCCAAAAAAATAAATAATTCATCATCATTGAAAAGTTTGCAATAAAATTCTGAAAAAAAAAAAAAAATTACACACAATCCTCCTTGTCTCCAGTGTACCTCTCAAATATTTTGGTGGAGTTTGGTTCAAAATTTGATGAAATAAAAAATATTGTACATATTGTAGAACGTACAGTAAAATATTAAATATTGCTGTAGACACACAGTTTGATGGATCAGAATACTATTTAAATTCTTTCCAAACAGTATCTACAGAATGTCTGTGTCAGATTTTGAGGAATTTGAATAAAGATTGGTGGAGATATGAATATAATGCAAATTTTCATATTTTGAAAAATACAGCGTGAAAGACCTTTGAATTGACCATATGTTGCAACAGGTAAATTTTTTGTGACCATTCAGTGGATGTGCTGAAACAATTTAAGCTCTGTAAGAAGTACTGGTGAGTTTTGATCATTTTTCAAAATTTTGCCATTTAGAAATTTAGACTGTTATGGCCCCAATTTGTTATTTCATTTACAACATAACAGCAACAGCAAGGGATGACAGACACAATTTAAAACTTAAACACATTTAATTAAAAAGACAAAGACTAATAACAACTAACTAACTACACTAAAGACCAAGATTAATTACCAACAAAAAACAGAAATAATTACAGTCCCGTTTTGTTGGGATGGCTTGGTGATGTCCTGGGTAAGGAAAAATGATCAAACACAGACTAAAATCCACAAAAGAAAACTTCACAGGTCTTGAACAGAATGACAGGTCTGGTCACATGTATCCTTCTTCTTGCAATTTCTCCGACTACTCCACTGTCTCAATTCTTCTCCTTATATACTCTTTTGCAGACCCCACCCACATTTAGACCTCTTTTTTTTTTTATTTTCGGGGACTTGCCCCAGACATGTCCAGGACATGTCTAAACATAATCCCAGTCTGAGCATAAAAAAAAAAGGTAAATACTGGCATCCAGTGGCCTATATTCACATTACAAGACATATAGATTTTTTGTCATAAACCATGCCCTCTTTAATCAATCATCACCAAATTTCATAAATCATCCGAGACATGAGCCTAGATGGTGCAAACTGAATTTATTTCAAAATCTACCCAGCCATTTCACGAGAAACAAACTTCTTGCCTTCGTGGTTCCCCCAAGCGGTGGAATCGCTTGAAATTGTGCAGGGAAGCTAAGAGCAGTGTTCCAAACATGCCTTTCAAGTTTGGTGAACATTGCTGATGGCAAATTTGTTTTATGAGTATGTTTGTAAAGGTTAGCCAAAATGTTAAGGTTTGAAAATACACAGGTCCAAAATTAATAGATTCATAAAAATTAATTTGATCATTTTTGATCAACATCATGTGTAGATGCAATATGCCAAGTTTGGTGTTGATCGTGGTTACAACTAAAGAGGAATTCAAAACAGTAAGTTTTGCATTCATGGCAATTTTGCAGAAAAAAGTCAAGCAGGCATGTCCTACATTGTGCGATTTAATCCATTCAAGGAACACAAGGATATAAGGATTGTGAATGTGCGACGTACAATGTTTGAGTTATGCATAAAAATGCATTGTCCTCAATTACAGCGCTCCCTGCTGGTAGACATGTATCATTTTTGGTGCCTGAGGTATGTGCAGGGGTTTGTACCAGCCCTCCAAATATCTCATTGTTGGCTTGTACGGTTTAGGCTGCAGTATGACTTCTAGTTACGGAAGAGCAAAAATTGTAACGTGAAACCGTAATAAAAACTTTAACAAAAATAATAGGGTTCCAAGAATTGCAAGTGCTGCAGTGGCTCCAAGTCCTCTCGGGCTTGGACCCCAATAATAATAATAATAATAATAATAATATTGATAATAATGGGGCTCAACTTGCTGAGTTAGTTCAGGCTGGCTACTGAAGACACGCCCTCATTCTCTTCGACACTCCGATGCATGTCTGCCTCTGCCCTACCCCTCAGTATGGCAGGCTATTTGAGCTGCTCTCATGCACAGTGTACATGGCAAATAAACAATGCTCTGTTTTGAGTCATGGTATGTAAATTCACTCATTTTTGTGAATGACTATTCATGTTTATTGTTTCGTGTGTCATAGTCATGATCATTTACCAGATCATTTAGCACTTAAACACGTCATGTCAGAGTTTTTCTGTACAGAAACATGTCAGGTTTCACTGTTAGGAGTCAGATCGTAACAGACGTTTCTTTTGTCCTTATACTGCAGTGATGAGCAGCTGTGACGATGAACAATTAAAAAAAGAATTTATTTTAATGATACAGCATATGAAACGAGTGATTTTTACATTGTCATTTCAATGGTAACATCCCACTGACACCCAGGTGATCGTAATGACTTGGTGATTATGTGACTGTGTCTTACAGGTCAGGACATAGTTATTGTCATACGCTGGCTAATACACAGCAACTAATATACATAGTAGCATGAGGCATCCAGTATATAGTGCATATATACACGATATGCAGTAAACAAGTATTCAATTTCGAACGCAGTTGTCGTAGTGGAGACCCTGCATATACTGATTATTTTTCACACAATAAAAATGCACCAAAGAAGTTTCTTTAATACAATAGCTTATTCAATAAATAAACTGTTTTATTAATGTCACAAAATAATGGTGAGCGACTTAACTAAAATAAGCAAGGCCAATTAGTCTACATTAGCACCTTTCTCTTGTCTGAATACCAGAGCCTGACACAAGGTTGCATTATTGATATTGATCAGAGCTGACCCCTTTAGATGGATGACCGCCTTAGTTGCGGCTACCGCATATTGCACACATATGTTTAAAGGACCTCAAAAGAACCACATCCATTTAGAAATTTCAGATTAGGTTGCAATACTCCATGTGTATATTACATATGATAGGAAAAAATTGGGCCCAAAGTGTTTGAACTTCCAATAATCTGGTCAGAATGTTGTGTTCTGGGGTCCTGGCCTTTGGCCAGGACAGCATTTATGATTTTAACAGTTTCATGTTCCATGTTTCATAGTTTCATAGTTCATGTTCATGTCACAGTTTTAACAGTTTCTTGTCTTAGGATTTCACATTCCATGTCCATGTTTTTACTTTTCCATGTTTTTGTTCATGCCAGGTCTGCCAAGCCACTCCACCGCTTGTCTGCGTTCCGCCCCGTGCCTTGGTTGTTGCACATTTCAGAGCTCTGGGTTGGCTTTGGTATTTCCTCTTCCTTCTGTGCTGTGCTGATTCGGGGCTCTCTAAGCTTAATTGACAATTAACTGTTTTTAAGTTACTAACATTTACTAACACTCACTGGGTTGGTGTAATTCTTAGATAGGCACATTACTAATTTAGACAGGGAGTTTATTGTCATGATTCCTGCTTTGCTATTTCAAGATCTTGCTGTGCTTTTCTGTTCTTAACATTCATGCTTGCTTCCAAACTGCATACTTAATTGGTACTTAAGCTGAGCACGCTCATTCTCTTAATGAGCAAGTCTTGTCAACCAATCTTGTCCATGTCATGATCTTGCTATGCCTCTTGTTTGTGCTTCTCCAGGTGTTGCCCCTCATGTGTCCTTGATTACTTACCCTTTATCTGGATGCGGTGGAAGTTGGTTGGCAGACAGTGTCTCAAGTCTCGTTTCATGTTCAAGTCTTTGCTCCATGTTCAAGTCTTTGCTCATGTTCATAGTCTTGTTTATTTTTCTTGGATTTCTGCCTGGAGTTTCCAGTGGTTTTTTGTTCTTTTCTTTTTAGATCCTTAGTTCCCTGCTCTGTGTAGTGTACTTTAGTTTGTCCTTTTGCAACCCTTTGGGCCAAGTTTTTCTTTGGCCCTTGTGCCTGTTTTGTTTAAAATAAAATCCTCATTCCCTTTTCCCGCATCTGGTGTCTAACTGATTCCATATCACAGAATTTATGATCAGATATGTAAGAGCAACTTTAGTCTGATGATAGTGCAAGAGCACACAAAGCACAGTTCCCAAAACTGGTCTATATGTTATTTGGTTGGAGAGGCATCAGTGTAGCAAACTTTTTACCATACAGTTTTGTGGGTTGCCATAGACCTTCATTGCAGAAGATTAAAGAAAACTAACTGAAACAATAGATACCTTCTCTACTTCAGCATTTTGCCACTAATAATAATACATTTCCTCAACCACTGAGCACAATGAAAGATGTCTCCCCCTTTTATACCGATGGTAAAAAACTGATTGTAAAATACAGCTAAAAAAGAAGCATTGGTAGAGATAGGAGCCATCTGTCCTTGGAAAGTATGCAGCTTGTGTGCGGGTAATAGTGTTTGCGTGTGCGTAATTTTGGAGAGGATGCAGGGTGTTGTAAATAGCTTTGATGAGACCCATCTGTCTTGGTGAGCTACGTGACACATTCCTCTTTAATTGTGCAGTTGGATCTTACCCAGTGACACTGCGGACATAGTGGAAACCGTGCAGTAAGAAGACCTGGCCCAAACACTATCCCAAACCCAAAGCAGCCAGGTCCTGGCAAGGTTGGACAGTGTTTCCAGTTTGTCAACATGATTGCACTTTTACAACAGGTAACTCTCTATTGTCATGTAAGGCAAAGACACCAGGCCTCTAAACAGCTTAAAAGGATCTAGAATCTTGAGTGCGAAAAAACACTGTGTTGGAATATGTGCCATTTTCTTCCGTGTGGTCAGAAAAGTGGCAGTCATGACAAAGTGAAAGGGATGGGGGTACGGAAGAGTACACAAAATGTACTTCCTGTCCAACCATAAACTCTTCAGCCTCAGCAGAAAAAAAAAATGGAGGAAGCTCATGTCGACTTTTGCCAAAGCCCCAGCTGCAACAGGTTGAATTTAAATGGCAAAAACTAAAACTGTCCATTTGCCTTTTTCCAAGTTCTCCCACACCTTGTATTACAGATTCAGCACATTTTTGGCAAGTAGAATAAAGGCTTGCTCTTAAGGTTGAAAGCACATTGTGTAAATTATTACCATTATACAGGAAACCTCTGATGGCTGTGAATGTGTTCTGCGTCAGAGGAGGTGAAAGAAGGTGAAAGAGGGGGGTTACACAGTATCGAAAAGCCTTGTGGCCACGTTTTTCCAATCCTCTTTTACAAGTAGATGCAAAAACCTTGAGTTCTCAGACTTTCCAGCTCCTGGGTTGCTGGTACATGCTATACACACGGTAACCAATTGTTATTTGTCCTCAAACTCCTCTGTGTCTGAGACCTCCATGTTAGTGGGTCATTAGACTCGGAGTGTAATTATATTTGCATTGTGAGTGTGTGCACGAGTCTCCCTGAGGCACGCAAACAACATTTAGCTCCTTCATTCCTTCCCATATACACTCACTCTCTCTCCCCCCAGCTGAACTTCCCCTCTAGTTCTCCATCTGCCTGTGAATTTCTGGCCTTCTTTGGTGTTTGGTTTTGGGACCAGCGGAGTAGACTGCTGCTGCGTCTCTGCGCCAGGCCACGTCCACGAAGACAGAATTTATGAATGAATAAAAATTTGACAAATGACAGTAGAAATTTCAAGGAAATTGCGACTGAGTGTGATGTTGCTTAACCCGAGCCCTACACCTATTCCCTGTCCTTCATCCGTCACTTTCATTTGTTCCTCAACACCAAACTCTTTCTTCATGACCTTCATAAATCCCCTTAACCTTCCACCACTGAACCACATTTTCTACAACGTATTATGTATTGTGCTTCGGGGAGGGATTATTCAGTTTGAGTGCCAGATGACACTCAAAACAGAAAGGATTATGAGACTAGACTGCAAATGGAATGTTCTGGTCTATTCAGGCAAAAAGAGTGATTTGAAGGAGTCGCCATGTGAACAGGAAAAGAACAGATGAACAGAAATGGTGCAGAATAGCAACTATGAAAAAAGTCTCTGTTTCACAGAACAAAACAATGCAAACAAAGTAACCCCAGGAGAGCAAATATAATTTAGGAAAAACTACAAATTAAAAGAAATTGGGAAAGATCTCATTCTCCGCGTTTCCAAGAACATATTAATCTGTTTTCATTCTGGTCTATCTCTCAAGTGGGTCTCACTCAGTGTGTCATTACCCATAATGCCCATTGTGTACTGTCCAGGGTTCCACTGACCACAGCATGGTTAATGCTTTACATTCCAACTCAAGTCACCATAACATCATTATTCATTATTCATTGATCATGTTCCATCTTTTTTCCAAGATTGTGGGAGAGTTGGACCCTTCGGCTAGCTTGTGCCGTAATTGAGCTTGATGACGCTGGTTCAGGTGTTCCAGCACGGGATTGCAGGATGTAGGAGTTGTTGGCCTCAGCATCTCCTCTACCCTGTGATTACTGATGCTGATCACTCCCACAGAGAATCGTGAGTCACTCTTGGCTGGTATGCTCACATGAAGGGCACAAATGCACCACACCACTGCGCTCTGCTCTCCATTCAGTCCTGTTCATTCGCTAAACTCTGTGATTCAGAAAACTTCCCCTTGACTCAGTGACTCTCCTCAGAGCCTTGTGAATCTCCCAAAAACCCTGAGACTCTTGTGAAGATACATTTTTTTTAAATTACTCTCATGAGAAATAGACTAAATGATGTTCACAAAGCAGCCAATAGATTAATAATCTTCTGTAATGTTAAAGTCCAGTCATAAGTTTGCAGTTAACCTGCACTTCAAATATCAAAGTCTGACTTGGGTAAAATACTCCCAGAAGAGTTGAACATTTGACTACTTTTTGGACAATTAAAATTCTCTTCCAGAATGACAATAGACCAAAACTCACAGGGCACAAGGAGTCACTGAATGGTTGAAGTATGAAAATGATCCTAGGTTTATTCCACCAACTTCACAGTCATCAGTTCTCGGACAAGATTAACTCATGAGAGAAATTTTGCACAAAGTGTTAGACCACACTCTCCATAACCATCATCTAAACACGAAATGAGGGAATCTCTGGGAAGGAAAGAATCTATCTTACCCATAGTTTTTATCTTTTAGACTGTATGCTGAGGCATGTTGAAGCTGAGCTCGCAGCCTACGAAGACAGAATGCCTTACTAACATTGTTTATGTTGATTTTTTTCCATTAATTTGTTACCCATTTGTTTATCCTACAGGCTACCCTATCAATGCCCTTAAAAGTCTCCCTGCTCCTCTGTCCTTGGAAATTGTGACCATAACATGCCTCCCACAACATCGCGAGCCACCATCACCATGATCAAAGGATACCAGTATAATCCAGATGTAACAGTGGCATCCACTGAACATTGTGTGTCACCACACTATAAACTGTCTTATAGGATACTATGACATACTGTCTCAGGTGCCGTTCACACCAAATGCGCTTTATTGGGGTGGTAGCATGAGGTGCGTCTGTCCTACTTTTTTGAAGCCGACATTGTAAAAAGCGCTGGATGCGTCTGCTCTGCATTTGCTAAGTAACGCTCCTGTCACTCAATCTGCAAACATTCTGAGCAACGCTAATGGTGGTGGCGAACAAGTTCCACTGCAAATTCTCGCGTGTTGTTTTATTTATTTTTTAAATATGTATGCGGTTGGCGCTCACTTTTGCTCTAAAAGAGAGTGAGAAATAAAATTAGAAGAACGTTTGCTAGAAGTGCCAAGACAGTGCTCATGGTGACAACATATCGCCGTGCCATCTTTGTTTAAAATGGAACCTAACATCAAATAAAACTCTAAAACTGAGTATTTTGACAGCAGGGAAAAAAACTGATAACTGACGTGAAACCTTTTTTAATTGAGGCGCTTCAAAGTAGGAATGTTGTGCACTGATCATGCACCTAAAAACATAAACACAAGGCACCCAGCATAAAAGAAGCATTGACAATGCCTCAAATCATTAAAGGGGACCTATTATGCTGATCCTTCTTTTCATACATATTAGTAATGTTATAATGTTGGTTGTCCATACTCAACCTCTGAAAAGTTTCTGAACATAAGATACAGGGCTTTTGCCGTAATCCAAGAACGTGATTTCGTGAGCGTGATTCCCTCTCTGAACAGCTCCTCCAGAGATCTTCACGAGATCTGGGCAAAACCTGACGTCAGGTTGTGCTGGCCAATTAGTACAGACCTAGCCAGAGCCAATCAATGCACTGGACCTGCCCACACCGGAAACTATTCTAGCAGGCACTAACGACGGCAGATCATACTATTCCTTAGTAGCGTCTACACGTATGGAAATACAAAAGTAGAACCACAGATCATTTGAGGTGCAATTTTGTCAGTATGTCTCCCAAAGCTTCTTATCCGTTTACTTTTGGACGTGAAGAAAAACAAATATTTCTCTTCCAAAAGACGACCAGAAATCAGTGGGTAGCTTTTTTTTCTTGCTGGCAGCAAACAGCCACGGCTAAAGGGAATGTTAGCTGATTGTGCTCAGCATTTCACCAAAGACAGCTTTGTTAATAAAGGATAATTCGACACAGGATAAGCGTTTCAGCTGCTTCTCAAACATGAAGCAGTTGCATCAATCAAGCGCTCGGAGCCACAAGCTGTAAGTGATGATATAACAGCAAATAATGTAAGTGAAGCTAACGTGTTACGGGTGGTTGGCAGGACCGCTAGCGATAGTTATATTGCTCTCACCGGTAGCATCAGAGAGCTTGCCCAGATATTGGAAAAGTATCAGGCAGACCCCGGTCATGGATAAGTAAAGCAATCATTTTTCAAGCACCCAAAAACGCACCCCAAGCTTTGCAAAACCTACGTCTGGTCTAACTGCGCCTCTCCGGACAGCTTCAACTATAGTGGCTACAATCAGGCAACATTATGATGAAACTGTTACATTGATCCTTACCGAAGTATCACAAGCATACCGATCAGAATTGCTGTATATAAGTTAACCAGGAGCATATTTAATTGGCAGAGCAGGCAAACTAACATGCAATAGCTGATAAGCGGTCATGACTTTGAATGTAATCTATCATGCGAAAAATTAGTTTCGCGTCCGGTGTGAAAGCTGCTTAACGCACCCATAATGCATGTATTGGCGTCTTTGCATTGACTTTGAATGTAGGCTAATCTGTCCCGTGAAAAATTTGTTTCAAGTCCGATGTGGAAGCAGCTTTATGGATAGCCTAGTATGACAGCTGGAGAGAGCTCTGGTTATGTTATGAACATAATGCAGGCTTTATAGACCGTAAGTTCCGTTAGCGCGGACAAGTTGCTTATGTGGAGCTAGTGAATCGATCACTTCTTCCTATTTAATCTCCACCTTTTTCGGCTTTTTATTAGCCAGAACAACTTCTAAATGGGGATGAAAATATGCTACGGTCGTGCACAGAAATCATTTGTTATACCAGACATGGTAATGCTTCTGCGTTTCGCATTGCTTTCACGGTAGCACCACAGAGCTTGCCCAGACATTTGTGAAGTATTTGGCTGATCTCGGTCATGGATAAGTTAAGCGATCACAAGCAACCTTAAACAAACCCAAACACGTATCCCAAGCTCTGCAAAACTTACGTCTGGTCTAACTGTGCTTTTCAGCCTAGCTTTGCGGACATATACAGCACCTTTCCGGTTAGCTTCAACTGCAGTGGCTACAGTCAGGCAAAATTATGATGAAACTGCCACATTTTTTATTTTTTTTTTAATTTAATTTTTTTTTTTTACTGAAACTGCCACATTGATGCTTACCGAAGTAACACGAGCATACCGATCAGGATTTTTGCATATAAGTTAACCAGGAGAATTTTTAATTAGCACGGCACACGAACCAACATGCAGTAGCTGGTAACTGAGCGGTCATAACCGCAGAGACAACCCCTTGCAATACAGGTTTTACAGACAGCAAGTTGCGTTACCGTGGACAGTTGTACCAAGCATCTAAATTACAAACAAATATAAAAAGTTAACTTCAAATGAGACACAAACATTAGCAACAGCGACTTGGCTAGGTTAGCCGCTGTGCTACAGCCACAATCAACTGGCTATCACGTCTTAGGCAGACACAGTTTCTGTGTCTGAGAGTCACGAACAGTTGCAACCAGGCTTTATCTATAGATATTTTACAAAGCCTGCGTTTGCAGCCAGGTGTTAGTGCTTAGTATCGCTCGCGGTCCTGCTAGCCACCCGTAACACGTTAGCTTTACTTACACTATATCGTTACTTACAGCTTGTGGCTTCGAGCGCTTGATCGATGCAGCTGCTTCAGGTTTGAGAATCAGTTGAAACGCTTATCCTGTGTTGAATTATCCTTTATTAACAAAGCTGTCTTTGGTGAAAAGTTGACCACAAGCAGCTAACATTCCCTTTGGCCGTGGCTGTTTGCTGCCAGCAAACAAAAAAAGCTACCCACTGATTTTTGGTGGCACTGTTTTGGAAGAGAAATGGGTGTTTTTCTTCGTGTCCAAAAGTAAACGGACAAGCAGCTTTGGGAGTGATACTGACAAAACTGCACCTCAAATTATCTGCATTTTTTCTTTCGTATTTCCAAAAGTGTAGACACTACTAAGGCATAGTATGATCTGCCGTTGTTAGTGCCTGCTAGGATCGTTTCCAGTTTGGGCAGGTTCAGCGCCGTGGTTGGCTCTGGCTAGGTCTGTATTAATCGGACGGCACAACCTGACATCAGGTTTTGCCCAGATCTCGTGAAGATCTCGGGAGGAACTGTTCAGAGAGGAAATCATGTTCATGGAATGGTCTTCTTGGATTACGGCAAAACCCCTGTATCTTATGTTTCGAAACTTTTCAGATGTTGAGTATGGACAACCAACATTATAACATTACTAATATGTGTTAAAAGAAGGATCAGCATAATAGGTCCCCTTTAAATTTCTTATCTTCATCTTGTTCTAGCCTTTCCTGATTGAAATTATGGCTGGATTAAAAACCCTCATGATGGTAACTCTCCTGGAACAGGGTTGGAGAACAATATACAATGTAGTATCAAAGAAATGTCCACCTTTTGCTCTTGTTCCAAAATAATAATAATAATAAGAGTAATGATAATTGTGATGCACTGAACTGAAAATAAAGAGGCCTACTTTTTGGTTGGGATGTGGACGCAGTGAACAGGAGTTTTTAATGTGATTTGTCCTTTAGTCCTTTTGAGGAAATGTTTTGCTTCCAGCTCAACATCAGGATTTGGAGGACAAGTAGCACTGTGAGGGCAATTGCACAAATGCCTCCTCATAGTCGGTGACAGTGCTTCTCCATGTGCACACCTTTGAGAGAAATTAGAAATAGGTTGCGCTCCAATTCAGAGTAGTTTCTGACAAATCATATTTAACTGAATGTAGATGCAAAAACCTTTTATTAAAAAGCATGACAATCTGCCGCACAATATCACCTTCTGAATCGCACTGCAGCAGAGTTCAAAGAAAAAATGCTGCCACTGTAATGAGGACTTTTTGTTTGGTTTGGTAAAAGCCAAATGTTTGTGGGCCATTAGCTTTGTTTGGCAGATGCAGTAGTTACAACCTGGAAAAAACTTTGCTGATCAAGGCTTTGAATTAGTTGAGTCACTGCTTTTGGCTTCTGGAACAAAGGCCAGACACTTTGCTTTACATTACATTGCCTGACAGAATTACTAAGGAACATCTGAGATACAAGAAATTCCAAAAAGCGATTCTTTTATAACAATCGATAACATGAGTACATGTTTTTCACAACCTCAACCCTGCACCTCACAAAAAGCCTGCCTTTCTGATCCTCACACCCTTGCTTTTAACTCCAGTCAATTGCAACCACCCGCTGCTGCACCTCTGGCCCTGAATTACAGATTCTAATGCTATTAGCGCTTCAAGGTGGACTGGAATTATAAGTGTGAAGGAGTGCCCAACTTATACAAATGAGGCTGGTGTGGGTGCAGGTTTTAGCCCATGACACTTGGTTCACCCAATAAACTAATGATATTCTTAAGTCCAGGTCTTGATGAAAAGAATTAGATGCCTTAGTGCTGAGCTTAAACAAAAATCTTTCTAACCCTGTGTCTGACAGACAAAAAATCCCGGTGTGAAATGAGACACACTTTAAGAATGAATGAAATTAATTATAAGAAGGCCTTCACATGGACAAGGCCTTAATCTTCACCCAAGGCAAAATTATTTTAGTCCCGCCTGGGGTTGAATGAGTCTCAGCTATGTTGTTATGGTGCCCCAGGTTACTGCTGTGCCGGGAGTCAGGTGTCATACTTAAGTAATATGGCTTTCGCTGATTGGTACCAACACTCCTGTAACCCTGCATGAGGAGAATGTAGAATGGAGGAGTGTTTATGTGTTGAGCCGCAGTGCTATTGTTGTGGACGGGGAAAATGAAGGAATCATTCATGAATGATGTAGCTGTAATGTGAGCATGCTTTGAATTCTTTGGTCTCAGATCTCCTGCTTTGGTGTGAAAAGGCTTGACTGTCCTTGCCGGCATAATTTGTTCAGCCCGTTTAATCAGCCTTCAAGCTCAATAAAAGCTCAATCAGTCAGCAGCATTTCACATCGCGCCATACAGTTATAGCCTTACCGGCAGTGTCGCCAAGATTTTAGCAGTGGGTCATAAAACCTCTTTTTCTCCTTTCTCGCCAGTCTCATCCCACACCTTAAATGTCTATTCCTGCATCCACATTATTACCTCAGTTTCTTTCATCTATCTACCTCTCCCCTCCACCTGTGAACAGCTCTACCATTCCACCCCATGCAGCCTATTCAACCGGTTGTCACCACCTCACAGCCAGCCATCCCTCTGGTCCTGTACCAGCAATCCCATTTACTGTTCTTGTTCCACTATTCTGGGTACTTCTACTTCCTCACATTACTTCATCCGCACCCTCATGTCTCTGGCTCTCGACTCCAGTTCATCTCTGAGTAGGGGTGCGTATGGCAATCTCACTCCCTGAAGCTATTTGCTATAATTTTATAACATAGCACAGAGAGCATTGTTTTATTGTTCTCTAGGCAACTAGGTTTTCAACAAGACAATAAATAGTTTACAGAAAGCTATATTGCTGATGGGGTTAAAGCATAAGTGTGGGATTTTCCCTGGGATACCCTAGTTGGGGGGAAGTAGGGGAGTCGATTTATGGTGGAGTGTGATTTATGAGCCTGGTTCTCTCATTTGGTCAAAACACCATGCTACAATGTGAACAGGGTTCATAAATATCCAGCAGCAGCTCTCTGGGAGCATTGGCATCTATGCTCGCCGGAATAAGTTCCTCATATGAGACGTGACTTTAGACCTGGAGCATTACACTCTAGTCCTGGAGGGCCCGAGCGTCTGCTGGTTTTCAGGTTGTTTCAGCACAGTTGATTTATTTTAGCAATTCATTGGCTGGAAGGTCCACTCACCTTGAGCACAAGGCCTTCATTGGCTGTTGATTGAAAGGAAACCGCAAATATCCGCAGACTCCATAATCCTCCAGGACTGTAGTTTGGCATCCCTGTTTTAGATTAATGCTAGAATACTGCTCTCATTTACAGGGCCCTATTTCTCATTTCATATGCAATACTAGTGAGGACTATTCCAACCTTTTCTGCAATTTGTGCATGGGAGCGGTACTTCTGTATTTATTTAAATGCACGCACGGGCTAGGCAGTAGCTGCAAGTAGGCGCGATTGAAAGTGGGGCGATTCATCTTATGAGGCTGGGTAAAATTTATTACCAATACTGCCACCCTACGTTGAGCCTGTGGAGTCATGAACAGGCAAGTGAATGGTGCATACATAATTTATGTCTACTTTTTTGTTTGTTTCCATAAAGGCATTTGCCTTTATTTTGTGGACAGTACTCTAATAAAGCATGCTATTTAATTTGTTACTCATGGTATTAAAGAAGTTATTGGGTAAATTTATGCTATTAAGAAAAAGAACAAAATCGCATTGTACACAGTTCTGCAAGTGAACTCACCTGGGTCTCTGTGGGAGGCACAACATCACCCTGCTTTATGGAATACAACACTCTACAAAGAAAGCTCTGGCAGTTTAAGGTACTGCGCAATTTGGCCATTGTGGTGTATTATCCGAGTATCTGACATACTGGTAAATTTCATGTTTGTCACACTGCAGAGCTTACTAGTTGCTACTGTGGCCACAATCACTAGTTAACAACATGAAATTCCATCAGGAAATTATGATGCCGATTCTATACTCTGATAATTGATGCAAATGTAGACTCCAGTCATATTCCATACTCCCAAAATTAGTCGGATGTATCCAAAAAAATCCATGTTTATTCTCACTTTATGTCATGACTGACATGTTCTGCATATGTTTTAACCATGACTATATATGGTTGGTAGAAACTGGCTGTGGGAAATAGCACACAAACTCCACAGTTAGGTTATCATCATCAAATCTTGAAGAATGGCAAAAGTGGTAAATACTGATATTACAATCAAACACAATAGAATCATGATACATTATTTACATTTGGCTACTATTAACTTTAATTATGAACACATGATTCTATTTGCTGGGACCCACTGGTAAAATTATAAATGAGTTGCAATTAAATTTAATCATGGCTCAGCCAAGTCATACGTAAACTGGCTTATGTTTCAAAAAAATCCCAAATATAGCCTTGCTTAACATAATTTAAATGGCACTCCCACTGGTGCTAACTAATTTACAAGGAAAAGAACCCCTAGATTGCAACTGTTCCCTCAATATGCATCTTTTTGCCCATTTGCGTGCAGCCCTGTCAGAAAAGTACCAGTTATGCTTTGCAGCTGGAGGAAAACAGGAATAGGCGTCATGATCGGTCTGTATCAGGCTTCAGTGGGACAACTTGAGGACTGCTGATCCATCAGCACAAAATCAGCATTTCAAATGAAAAAGTAAAAGTCAAGGAAGCAGAACTGTTTGTCACCACTTTTCTTTTAAATCATGAGGATTTATCATTGCTTCCAAAGTGTTTCTTTTCCACCACCCATAGACAGCACAGACTTGCAGGTTTTTGGCATAAAATTATGGAAGATAGTCAATCGAAAAATGAATTTGAGTCCATTATCCTCTGTGGTTGATTTTTTGAAACATTTGTGTACAACACACTTTTCAATGATTAATATTTCATGAATGTTGCACCAGCAGCATTTTTTTCTTGACCACAGTAGCTAAAAAAAGTTCAGCTGTAGAATTTCTGTTTATTGTTTTGGGACATACTTCTGGGATTGCATAAATTAACGATAAGCATTCCTGAGATTCTTTTGATGCCTTAGAAAGCTCTCTTCCTGCTACGTTTTTTCCAGAACACACCACTATTGAGATTTAAGTGTTTTATCAACTGTCCAGGTGCTGTAACTCATTACAACTGCACCGACTTCATAACAGATGCTTCAATTTTATAATTTAGACATTTCTATTTGTGTGAACCAATTGTTTGCTTTGTATCAGAGCCTGATCAAATTTCACTTAACTCCTTAAATTGTTCCACAGCAGTCATAAGTTTAATCTAACAAGGTGCAAACTGGTATGAAAACAGGCAGAAAGAGCTGTTGAAAACGTACATGTAAAAAGATGTGCACACATTTCTACAGAATATAATGATTGGATATTTAAGAAGTGAATAGTTTTTTTTTTTACTCAGTCCGTACAGTTCAGAGCTCCGTGGGAAGGTAATTCCACCACACGTGAGCCAGGCCAGGCACTAGATGTGATCAGGAAGTGCATATATGGGGAGGGCGAGGCTCACGGCTTCTCGAGGTGGAGGAGTGGAGGAGTCTCGCAGGTGTATAAGGTTTGATGATGTCTAGGAGCCCCTGGTGTTTTTCCTTCATACAATAATGGTGCCAGCTGCCGGTTGAGCCTTTTTTTTTGCGAAGAATGCATTGTGTAATCAATGTAATGATGGAAAATTCACAAACACGAGGGCGCACACATTTAAAGCAATAGAGTAAGCGAGAGAGAAAGAAAGAGAGAGAGAGAGACAGCGAGAGAGAGAGAGAGAGAGAGCTCCTAAGCTATCATTAGCCATTAGCTTCATCCAAACGCATCATAGTCATCTCCGCCTGGCTCTGCACCCCCTCATCATTACTCTCCAGTTCCCTTTTATAGGCCGTTAAACCTATAAATGCAATGCCACATTGTGGCTGGACAGTGTCCCAGCACAACAGACATGTCATCACACTAGTCAGCCTGGCTTCAGTTAAAAATTAGAAAGTGAGTGAGGATATTTCATAATGAAAAATATGCTTCGCTCAAAGACAAGAATAAGGATAAATTAAAAGATGGAACCTGTACACGTTTGTCTCTTTCAAATGCAGAAATGAGAAAAGATGAATGCCTTTGGGCTGTTGCCAATCACTCATTCTTTTCTTTATCGCCGCTCTTCTTCTCTTTGCTCCGGTAAAGATAAAACGGAAAGGATGTGAAAACAGTGGAATGTAGAAAAGTGAATTTGGCTAAAAAATGCCAGGTTGGCTAAATGTCAGTTTGAAGCCACAATTGCGGCAAATATGGAGAGGTGGATTTACAGGTTGATTATTTATATGTAATGCATTGCAAAAAAAGTACTTCAGCTCAGGAGGTGCTTTTCCTTACGCCAGAATTATTCAGAGGCTTTCTGGATCCTGGCTTCTAGCTCTTTGTTGGAGCATTTATCTGGCTGCGACATGCTCAGTTATGGCAGAACTGAACTGATATTTGCCCAGCTAATATGAGGACAAGGAAGGATAAACTAGAAGAAAAGAATAAGCCCTTTAAAAAAATTAAACGAAAGCCATTTTTAATAATAGAGAATTTATGGAAACATTGTTTTGCATGCCTTGATGTGTAAATAGCATAGGCTGTTTGTGAATCAAGATTATTTTATAAAGGATGTGTCTTTCAATGCAATTCAGTGAGTCTGTTGTATTTTTTTGTCAGTCACCGCTATTTGTTGTGTAGACGAGGTCATGCGAGTGGGTGGGAATGTGAACGAGCTATTGTTGCAATTTTCTCTTACCTCCTTGACTGAGGAGCCTGTCAGTATTTGTGTGACTGGTCGAGTGGATGTTCTGGAAAGGGGTGCTGATTTCCGGACAATGGCCAGATGATATGGTGTTTTGAATGTAGCCTTTTTTATATGCATGTGCGATGATTTCAAAACATCTCCTGAACCCTTCTGTTTTCCAGCCTTCATATTCACAGAGCAACTGCCAGATGTACTCAACACCCCCACTTCTAATCTTTTATCGTTTCTGACTCTCTCACCCCTATCTAGACTACCCACAACCTACTCCCTGTGAATGATAAAAAATTGCTTGGATCCACTTATTTTGTCATCTTGATTGGTTGTTTTGTGATATGGATAAAGATATGGTGATGTAGTGGCCTCAGTCGTGGGCCTTATGAAAAATAGTGTGGACAGAGACAGTCAACATTTCTCCACTCCATTACAAGTCATGACACTATGTCCCTGGCAATCCCTAGACAAGTATGCAACATTTCCACATAGTCGCAAACACTTCTGCCGAAAGACTGCATTCACTATAAAAGACCGTAAAGCCTTTGACGCCGTGAGATTATTGTTATATATCACAGTACCCTGGTTCTGGACCACATTGAGAGAGGGAGGTGACATACCGGTGAATGAATCATGTATGAGATGATGCCTCGGGTGGTCAAAATAATAACCACTGGTACATACACAGTATATGTATGCACATTATAGCATTTGTTTTCATGCATTCATTGCAAAGCTCAAAATGAAGCCTGTCTTTCAATGAATATATTCTGTCCATAGGGATGAGTTGGGTGTCCCCAAGACTGACAACAGGTGGCTGTGGAAACGGATCTTAGGATGTGAAGCGCCTTCAGTGCCCTCCGCCCATCTCCCGGATCTGTAAGAGCTCTTTGAAGGAACAGAGGGCTGTCCATCAAATGATCACCCTGGAACGGCGCAAAATAAGAAAGGAATATTTTTTTCTGTATTCAGAAGCACTTGGGTGGGGTATGTGGAGTCCATGCAGGTAGTGGTGGTCAGTGGTCAGCGGTGTCTATTAGTGTCTTTTAGTTAAATCATGAAAAACGAAATATCTTTTAATCTGACTAGATAGCTATCAAAGAATAACTCTGAGGGAGAAAAGGAGAAAGTGTGTGATTGTGGGTGCTATTGAGTGTGTGTGTGTGCGTGTGGGCGCGCGTGTATATGTGTGCGAGTGTGAGAGAGGGAGAGAGAGAGAGAGAGAGTGGAGGAGGAGGGAGAAAGACCGAGAGAGCAATGTGAGGGGACTTGTGACTGTTTTTTTTTTTGCTGCTAGGACAGTATATTTTACATCGGACGCTCAGTGAGATGAAGACATAGCATTACATTAGAAAGTATTGTACCACACTGTTTTTCCACTGACCTCAGAGACGTTGGAAGACTGTGTTTAAGTAATTTACAATTAGCAGCAGGCCGGAATGGCCTGATTCATTAAGGATGGGGCGAGTGGGAGTAACAGCTGAAGAGCCTGTAACCAAAGCTGAACTCAAAGCTGTGGATACAAGGGGGAATGTAACTGTGTGTGTGTGTGTGTGTGTGTGTGTGTGCGTGTGCGTGTGTGTGTGTGTGTGTGTGTGTGTGTGTGTGTGTTGGATCAATAGATCCTGAGCAGAAGAAAATTGTGCGTGCGCTTGTGTGTGTGTGTGCATAATAAAACTGTATAATTCGTACACGAACGCGTATTTATTACTTTAACTTATTTGTCGTGTGATACTTTCTCAGATGATATAACATATTAATTACAGAATGAATTGGATATGTTTCCTGGCATCCCGTATAATCGAAAACATGAATAATGAGAATACATCATGCAATGGCTTACTCAGCAAAATGGCTGAAACAGGGAAAATTATATTGACCCTCACTGCCACACACCACCGCCGGATCTATCCTGTCTATTGATGACCCTGATTGAGTGCTCCCATACAGGAGATACGGTGTATTACTCCAATTGCATTCTGAACATGATAGTTAATGAGTGCGTCTCTCTCTCGGTCTGTAACCACATGCTGTGTTTATTTGCCCCTGCTCACCTGGGCAGACTGAGCCGCTGCTGCACACTGCGCTTTAATGAAGCCGTAATCATGATAAACAGCACGTCCATATTGCTGGATGCTGTTAGCCAACACCCAGAATGCAGTGTGCTGGGGACACTCGGATGAAAGTCAGTTGTGCCTGTAAGTAAATGATCTGTAGGACCAAAAACTGCTCGAAACTAGGATTATTAGGCTGGTGGCGGCAGGCAAGCATGTGTTCTCAGGCAGGGTGACACCTTACAATATGGGTACATTCATGAATGCAGTAATAAGCATTAACTACCAATTAGTGAACAGTTAACAAATGCATCAGAGAGATGAATAAGCATTTGGTAACCTTAACTTACTATTTATTAATTCTCTTGGACATCCTTAAGGGGTGTTTTCAACTTCATAATAAGTATCCCTTAAATTACACCTCAAAATATCAAACTATTCAATAATGTATAAATTAATACCTTAGTTAACATGAACACCATTAATCGGTGATTATTAGACCCATTAGTTCACTGTTAATTAACTGATAGTTAATGCTTCTTTCTGCATTAGCTAATGTTAATTAATGTACCCTTATTTTCAAGTGCTACCTTGGACAGCTTACCTTAATTATACCTGTGCTTGAACGGATGCATGCTGGCACGAGCACAGGCGCACGCGCACAAACATACATGAGAGTGCTTTTTTCTGGAGTCCGTCGCTCATTCGAATGTTTATGCTCCTAGTTCCCATCAGTCCATTTTTCAGTCAAAGGGCTCTTGAGGAAGGACTGTCAGAAATGCCTTCAGCACTGTGACTGGTTCTGGTCATGCTTCCAGGTGATAAGATGAAACAGCAACTAAAGGTGGAAACTCAGTATTACGCAAATGGGCTGGGACTGCTCGGCAGCGGAAGCCATCTGAGAAGCTGGTGGTCTGCGGAGGTGGGTTAATGAGGTGAGTGTTTGGCGGAGGGGCGTCGCGTGAGAACTAATACAGACGATGAAGGAGGCAGTGCAGTGAAAGTGGGGCAACAAGGAGAGATCCCAGAGACTGTGTGGGGATTAGAGAGGCAGGCAAAAAAAGGAACGAGTCCAATGTGTGTGTCTGCAGAGCACAATGATTGACAAGGCCCAGGCCTGCAGGAGAGCTGTCAACTTCCTGTCTGCAGGAGAAATGCCGCAGGTTTCCTCTCTGTGCAGCTCAGGAGGAGTCTGGTTGTTTTTCACTCTACCTAATTATTTAATTATTTTAATACTTGTTTTTCTCAGATCGAAAACCCTGCTCTCCAAAACCCACCAGCTGCCTGATTAACCATGATTAAGGGAAATGGAATCTGTTGCCATGGTGACAGGCTGGTAAATAGTCGGCCGTGTCTCTCCGTGTCTATTTTCATCACATTTTTGGGGAAGATGCTACTGTCTCTCAGCCCTGAGAAGCCCATGTCTATTATTGCCGATCTTCGTATTATTTTACATTCTGTCACCGAATTGGCACTGCATTGCATGAGGTCTCAAAGTTAAAATAAGAGCGCCCTCAACGGTGCAGCAATGTAGGCTCCTCCAAGTTAGCAGTGCTTTTAGAATGCTCTCTCTCTCTCTCTCTTTGTTTATCATACCTTCTCTCGCTGTCTCCCTGCATATTCTGTACTTTGGGTGGTTTTAAAGGACCCATCTGTTTTATCTATTAGTTGCAGACCCCTGCCGCAGAGAAGGCAAGGAAGCGACAGACGGCGGCTCATGAGAAAGCACAGTCTGATTCCTGGAACCCTGGTCAAGCCTCCCGTCACTCTGAGCAAGGCAAATGGGCGGGGCCAGATGCTTCAGCAGCGATTAGAAAGGGGTCACATAGAGTCAACAAGTGCGAAAGACGCTCAGCACTAAACACAAACAGAAACTTGGGATCCCTAGGTTCACTCAGTCATATAGAAACCTCATGTTGTCCTTAATCTGATTGGAGGAGTAAAATGCGATGTCATGTTATTCCGTGTGACGGGTACTTCCTCTTTCAGTTTTAAAGAGCCAGTCAGTGAAAATAGAGGAAAGCAAAGAAAAAAGAAGCATTAGAAGGTGTTGCCCTTTTCAACAGTGAAAATACATGCAAAGAGAGAGGGGGAACCAGCCTGTTGCTATAGAAACCTCGGCAGCAGTCGTGCGGAGGGCTAATTTGGTGCTCTCTGAGACCTGCTGGGCTGTTTGGTCAGAAGGAGACCTCGAGACAAGCCCTCAGCAAGGATTCAGAGTAGAGAAAGAATTGAACACATCTTACCTCCCAAAATGCATTGCAGGCCTGCTTACTACAGTGAGGGCAATCACCCACTATCTGCTGAAAGTCTCGCTGTTGCAGAGGAGGCACAAACAAGTATGACCTCAAGGCTTCAACAGTTACTGGTATTGCAATAGACTTATAGTGTGGGACTATGCATGCATGAGAATGTGTGCATGTTCGTGTGTCTCTATCTTGCATTGTATCTTCTTTTGCTTTTGAGAGAGAACGACGAATCAGGAGGGAGTGCATATTTTCTTTAGTTGAGCTCAGATATACGTTAAGATTGAAGATCTTGCATGTACATTTAAAGGCCACTCAGGTCTGGTCTGATGTTACTATGTTATTTTCTTGGATAGTTTTGTCTCTGGTGCGAACAGCTATTGATTTTTCAAAATATACTATTTACAAAAGCACAATCTGAAGTTCACAATAAGTCATCAAAACAATTCATTCCCAGGAGGAGAAATGTTAACATTGAATCGATTGTACAAAAACAAGTCACAGCACTATGACTGTACTAAAGTGCATCCTTAACTTTCTGAAATGAGTGTCAAAAATACAATACAAAAAATAAACCACTGGTTTGATGGCAGAGGACAGCTGCGATAATAAATCGTACAGTGGTTATCCACCCATATCCCAATTCACTGCTCTCTCAAACATTTGGGTGCCATGTCTTTTATGGCGAACATTTCAATCCTAAACAGCTGTACTTTGAGATTTGCATTAAGTAAAATGACACCTCTGACGCAGAGTAAGTCCTAAAGTAGTTCATTTAGAGAGCAGTTCTGACAGTTACGTGGAGGCAAGAGACTAAGAATTTGAAACATAACTGGCAATAGTCATGAGCCTGAATGGACTGCCGAGCTCTTCTTTTTAGAAAGATCGGGGGACTATTTTTGTTACTAGTTGCGGTGGTACTTTGCTGTTCAAGGGTGGGTTAGAAGAAAACAGACTTAGTCTGTCACCCATTCACACACACAAATATTGAGGCATCTCATCTCAACAATAGTCTCAAAGACAGGGGAAAGTTAAGTATTTATGTTATGTTCCAGACCAGCAACCAAGTGCAGAGGCAGAGCACAATCTGATTGGGACTGTAGTTATATTGACAGCTTATATGGTCATTTGGGGACCAAACCCCAGAGGGAGAGAAGGAGACTAAACCCTGGATAAGGACAGCACAGATCAGTCCAGATGTTGTGGGTGAAGCTGAGCTGTCAATCGCCACTCTAATGGCCGGTAGAAATGAGAGGCCAAGTGCTGCGGCAAAGAGGGAAATAGAGCAGCACGGACACAATACAAATACAGAGAATAACACAGATCATACGACTGGGACAATCCTCGCGCTTCTAATAGGACTTTCAAACGTCCGACAAAACGGAAGCAAAGTGAGAGAGAGAGAGGAAAGGAGACGTATCTCGGGAGCCAAGAAAAACAAGGCACCTAAAACAGTGCGAAACAAAGGATAGGAAAGAAAAGGGAAATATCCCTAGAGGGATAGAAACTCCTTTAATAAGGAGATGATACAAAGTCATATAAATACTGACTGCAGATAAAGTGCTTAGCTACAAAAAGTCACTTTAACGAAGGAGGCGTGGCGGACTTCCGGCTTATATAGAGTCCGGGGAGGCGCCGCCCAAGTTCAATCAGCCAGGTGGGTAAAGAATCCGATTGAAAAGGAATTCGATATCGTCCAGGGACGAGAGCCTCAAAGAAAAGTCCTAAACACACGCACACCTCCTAAACCATGACAGGCACACAGTGACTTCAAGGATCGCAGCCGGTTGGTGTGCACACTTAGCCAGCATTTATGTGCCCCATGGGAGGATTGATTACTTTGAGGGGAGCTTGGTTTCAACACTGATGACAATAGAAGGTTTGGGAGCGTGTTCCTAACAAACTGGAGAGAGGAACATTCTTTGAAGGGGAGACTAGAATGTACCCCGATTCGGCTTGGGAGCTTGTCCCTCTTAAACTGGATGGACAAACTGACTTGAGCTGAGTTAACTTGAACGGGGACCTAATCTTGGACCTTGGAAGCTTGCGTGAGTAAACTCAATAAAGAGGAAAGCTTCCAGAAATAGCTGTCATAAAACTACATGTTACACCTAACAAAGACAAAGAGATTCTACTAGGAATACTGACTGGTTCTCAGCATGAAAGGCAAATTACTATTCAGTCACTTGCAACACAAACCAGGGGGCTTAAATACACGTCAGATGGTCATTTGGAAATAACTGTGAAATGAGACACAGTCGAGGAGTGGCAAACACACACAATGTAAACTAAGCAAAAGGAAACATACTCCTCATCGACAAAAGTTGAGTTGCTGAATAGGAAGAGACACAAAAGGCATTCACATGAGGGTTGTGACAATTGATTTGTTTTACTCCTCCGTATGAGCTCAGTATATGCAAAATAAACTTAGCACAAAACTGAAAAATGATGTGAACTATCCCATGTGTACAGCATGAGCACTGCCGGTGAGGTTCAGGACCTTACAGAGCTATTACAAGAAGCAGCAGTGGAAAGCATTGGTTTCATGAATATGGATAAAGTATAGCTGGGATTCACCCAGCCTGGTGATGATTCACATCCTCGCTGCAATAATTTACAGGGGACTGGTAAGTGTCAATCTCATTGGCAGAGCTGGTTGAAAATATACAGGGAAAATGGAGAAATCTGTGATCTGGATGTGAGGGGGTTTCAGCTTGGATGGGAGTCGTACGCTTCTATATTGTTCACATCAAAAGTGCCCATCTCTGTATTCAAGGCTATCTTACCTCCCTGTTTTCCAGTAAGCCATCTTTATACACGTGTCTGTGCCAAAGTCACAAGACAAATTCCAAAGAACTCTCCAGACTCACCAACCAAAGGCAAATGCTCGCACAAGCACATACACAAAAAACAACCATGCGCATGCATTTACATTCACACGTCTATCCATTCAATAAACAGTTTTTCATTAGGGTTGCAAGGGAATGAGGTTGCAAAAGGCTCACCAATCCATCACAGGGCTCACATACCATTCACCCACACCAATTTAGAGTCTCCAGGGTACACATGCACCAAGGTTGCATGTTTTTGGACTGTGGGAGGAAACTGGAGTTCCCCGAGGAAACGCACTTAAGCACAAGGGAGACATGCAAACTCCACATAGGCCCTGGGCCAGATTTGAACCCAGGAAGTTCTTCCTGCGACCTATCAGCGCTACCCATTGCACCATTTTCCTATACACACAAATTGTTGTGATTCTGCTTTTTGCTCATGTTATGATTCTGCATTCTGCTGTCATGTTTAAGTTCTGTGCCTGGCTCAGCCATGTATGCTTTTTGTGTATAGTGACCACTGCCTGCCTTATGACTATTCTTAGGATTGTGTTTTGGCAATTTAGATTTCTTGTTTGTTTTTCATGTTTAGATCATTTGGTTTCCATGTCATGTTTTCATTTCCATGCTTTGCACTTTGTCTCCCCTGTCTTGTCATGTGTGTATCTTTGCTCACGGTCCCTTGTCTTGTGTGCCACTCATTCGGGTGATTTATTGGTTTCTGGGTTTCAATCTTCTTTCATTATCTCGTGTTCTTCCTTCCTCTCTCTTTAACTGTCTTACTAACACATACTAACAGTTTATTGTTTTTGCTAGATACTAACCCACACTAACCTTGTATATTTGGACTAACTTACTAACAAGCACTTGGGATTGTATAGCTGCACTTACTAATTGACTAATGATCTCTCAGCTGTCGCCCAATTCTAATCTCCGCCTCCTTGCCTGTCCCTAATTATCTCTGCTGCAAGTTTCTGTGGATTTCCACTTATACTCTGTGCTTTCCTTTTCTTTTATCTTGGCACTTTAGTACTCCTTAACCGGAGCTGTTGTTTGTACTTAGGTTTGTCTTGTGATCCCTGTCTGCATTTTGGCTACAGCCAAATTCATGTAATTAGTTTATCCCTCATGTGTCTCTCCCTAATCATTGTCACCATTGATTGCACCTGTTCTCCCTGGTCATGTGTTCTCCTGGATGTGTATATAAGATGTCTGTTTGCTTCACACTCTTGTCAGATCGTTCTCCCTAGTTTTCTCGTGCTACGTTTCTCGCCTTGATCTCTCAGTGTTTATCTTTCTGACTGGACCGTCTTTGATATCGAGCTTTGCCTACTCCCTGTACTTTAGCCGCATTCTTGTTTTTTGACCTCTTTTGTCTGACTACGATTTTTTGTGATTGGTGCCCTGTGTATGACTCTGGATTTCGCCCTTTGGATTCTGATTTTGGATTGCGGACATTGTATTGTTGCCAGCTCTGTTGGGGGGTTTCCCCCTTCAGAAATAAAGCCTCCTTTTTGCATTTTACTGGTGTTTGCTCTTGGTTCATTTCGTAAAACCTCACACAAATGCCATTGGTAATTGCCCAGAGAGCAGAGGCACATATTCACATCAGATACAGGCTGAAAAATTTTCCAGAAGTAAAATACTAAACCTGAGACACTATCTTGTGAAATGTACATTGTAGAGCAACAGGCTTGCAGGCCAGGTGAGCAGATGTCAGAGAGGAGGTCAATATCAGTGGCAGTTGGTGAACTGAAAGTAGGGGAGGCATACAACATCTGTAGAAAGAAATGTTTGGTCTCCACTGGTTTTTAATAATATATTTAAATTATCTTAAGGTGAAAACATTCAGCACTATCATTTGTTGCCAATAACTTTGCATAGATTGGCGATAACGTTGATATGTGGTTAATAATAGGTGTTTGAATGGTAGCTTTGCTAGTCTTCCCTATTATGAAACAGTGAGTGCGTTTACTTGATTATAGAAAAAAAATCTAATTATTGTGCTAGTCTGACTAATACCGGACTTTTAAAATACATGTAAGCATGTTAGTCCGACTGGACTCATACTGAATCGAATTTCTCATAGTTGGACTAACACACCCTGATAAGAGAAACATGATTATGAATAATATCTCTCATTTCAAGTATGTTGCTACATCCTTGCTCTGACCTGAGAGATGTGGACATTGCTCTTACAATGTGTTCTGACTTGTAAACTTCAAGAACGGTATTCCTAAACCTCAATGGCCAAGTTCTGACTTTGATGTAGTCAAAGTTGATCTTTCAAAGTTTGACTGTGCCTGAAGCTTATCATCAGAAATTCTGATGCCGTCAAAAAACTGACACCCAGACATTTGTTGAATTTTCTTGGGGGAAAGGGAGGTTATTTGATGCAGTGCTGAAAAGAGTATTTGTCCCTTTCCCGATTTCTGCTATTTTTGCATATTTGTCACTCTTAAATGTTTCAGGTCATCACACTTATTGTCATGGTTTGGGAGCTCTGTTAGCTCCTTTTGTTACCCTCGTCCGGGACAATATCGGTTTGCTCACCATCGGATTCCTAAGCCAGCTGGCATTGATTGGGGGCGTTGCCTAGACGCTATTTAACCTCTTAAGCCCCAGCCTCTCGGATTCTGATATTTGAACATTTATATGCTTGGCGTTTGAGTTGTGCCTGGTGTATGTAAAAATGACTTATATGTGCTTGTAGCAGAGGCTCTCCTGTTTCATTTGATGTATAATATGACTATATTGCTACTTAATTAGCGCGGCGTTGTAGGTATTTTGCTGAGGTGAGTCTCAGGGGGGGACTCTAGAGTTCGTGTTGCTGGAGTGTCATTCTGCTTTTGACGCTTGAGCCAGTAAGGTATTTGAGAAGTAAGAGTATTGGCAGGATCTTAGCTGCATTAAGTATTAGTGTGAGTAAGTAAGGGATTTATCAGGGTTATTTCCCTTTTCTTTTTGATTTATTGTTTGAGCTCGCCTTTGGGCTACCACGGACGACGTTAGGTCCGTAGGTAGCGCGAGCTTTGTTATTTCCATTTGTTTTAGTTCAGCACGTTGCTGGATTTGTCTTTTATTTCGAGCCACTGCTCCTGGCGTCCTCACACCTACGCCATCACAGTACACTCCAGCCACAATGGAGACGTCAGCGGTGGCTGAAATTAAGAGAGCTATTGCCAGTCAACAAGAGATGTTGACTGGATTTGCTAATTCACTTTTTGTTCTGGTTAATCAGCGCTCTGAACTGGCTGATGGGCTACACGTACAGGAGGCCGCTCTGCAGAACCAGCAGAGTGTCCTGTTAGAATTGTCGGAGAGTATTAAACCTCTAACGTTACAGACTCCACAAAGAGTTGCACAAGCACCATCCATACATTTTCCCCGAGAACCTAAGTTACAACTCCCCCCAAAGATACAGCGGCGAGGCTGGAAAGTGTAAGGATTTTATTGCCCAGTGTGAGATATTTTTTAAGGCTCAGCCGTCACGTTTTGTGAATGAGGATTCTCGGGTTGCCTTTATATTATCCCTGTTGGCTGGCAGCGCTCAATTGAGTTGGCCCACTAATTAGATCGAACTCACCGGTTGTTAATTCGGTAGAAGCTCTTGTTAGGGAGATGGTTTCGGTTTTTGATCAGGACATTTGTGGACAAGACGCAGCTATGCGTTTAATGCACTTAACACAGGGCAAAGAAAGCGTAGCTGAGTTTTCTATTGCGTTTCATTCTCTGGCCACAGAAACAGGCTGGCCAGAGGCTCCTCTGATGGCCGTTTTTAGCCATGCACTTACGGAAGAGATTAAGGATGTGCTGGCTATGTTAGAACCCTGCTCAACCTTAGATTCCTTAGTTCGTACTGCTCCTAGTTCACCCATTAAAGATTCTACTTCAGTTGAGCCCATGCAAGTTGATGGTTCGTTTAACCGTCAGTCTAAAATACCCATTAGCAGAAGAATAATCTGCGTTAATTGTAATAAGCCGGGTCATATCCGTCCACAGTGTCCTAAACTACAGGGAAAGAAAAGCCCCACTAGCGATTCTGGGGACGCTAGAGGGGCAGACCCAACTTCCCTTCCGAACACTAATCCCCGTAGAACTTACTGTGGGGGGGTCATTCATGGTTACGGGAACATGAGCCTTGTATCAGCTGGGGGAAACCGATTAATCCTATCGTCTGCTGGGGTCCCAAGTGTAGCACACATTGTAAAACTAATGATAATGTTTCTTTCGGACGTGAAACTATGGGTCAGGCTGACGCCGAGTTTGAGGAAGTTATTACTCCGTACCCTCCTAGACTGGAAGAAGGGGCAGAGGAGGGGTTAGAATGGGATCCTCAATTTGACTGGCGAGAGCCAGAGGATGATAACTTTTTGGAGTACTTCAGCAATTCGGAATCAGTCACTGATTCATTAGACTCTGATCAGGGTAAAGAATTTAGGGCTACTCTGAATTTTGACTTGCCTCCGAATGTTCCCAGGGATTACGCCGATTTGGCTGAGGTATTCAGCAAACAACGAGCCTCTACATTACCCCCGCATCGTCCGTACGACTGCAAGATTAATCTCTATCCTGGGACAACTCCGCCTAGGGGTTCGCTGTATTCGCTGTCAGGACCTGAGCGTAAGGCTATGCGGGAGTATATTCAGGAGGCTCTCGCCAATGGTTTTATTCGGCCGTCCACGTCCCCTGCCGGAGCGGGATTCTTTTTCGTTGGGAAAAAGGATGGCAGGCTAAGACCCTGTATTGATTACAGGGGTTTGAATAAGATCACTATTAAAAACCGATACCGCCTTCCATTAATGAATTCCGCGTCTACAGGAGGCGTCGTTTTTTACGAAGCTAGATCTTCGTAATGCTTATGATTTGATTCGCATTCGGGAGGGGGACGAATGGAAAACGGCTTTTAACACGCATGACGGGTACTACGAATATCGGGTCTTACCTTTCGGGCTGGTTAACGCCCCCTCGGTGTTCCAGGCATTTGTTAATGACGTGCTCAGAGAGATGTTGGAGAAATTTGTCTTTGTTTATCTCAACGATATTTTAATCTTTTCTTCAACACTGTCTGAACACAAACAACACGTCAGACGTGTACTGGCAGCCCTGCTCCGTGCCAAACTTTTCGTTTAAGCCGAGAAATGTGTTTTCCAAGCCCAGACTGTCTCATTTTTGGGCTTCGTTGTGTCTAAGGGTTCGGTGCGAATGGCTTCAGATAAGGTGGCTGTGGTCAGGAATTGGCCTGTGCCGCAGAGTGTTAAAGAGGTCCAACGCTTTCTGGGTTTTGCAAACTTTTATAGGAGGTTTATTCGTAATTTCAAGCGGTTGCTGCCCCCATTATTGCGCTCACTAAAAAGAATACCTCCTCAGCATTATTTTGGTCCCCTGCAGCTGATGCTGCTTTTCAGGAATTAAAGAAACGTTTTAGCTCAGAGCTTATTTTGGTTTTGCCCGATCCCTCCCTCCCATTTGTCGTGGAGGTAGATGCTTCCGAGGTGGGCGTGGGTGCCATTCTGTCCCAGCGCCCACGTTGGGATAATAAGTTTCACCCATGTGCGTATTTCTTCCGGTCTTTGTCCGCCGCCGTACGCAATCATAGTATTGGTGACCGGGAGTTATTAGCGGTCAAGCTGGCGCTCGAGGAGTGGCGCCACTGGTTGGAGGGAGCTGAGCACCCTTTTGTGGTTTGGACCGACCACAAAAACCTCCAATATATTCAGCGGACCAAACGGCGTAATTCCCAGCAGGCGCGATGGTCATTGTTTTTTAACCGTTTTGATTTTACGCTCACGTACCGCCCAGGCTCTAAAAATACGAAGCCTGACACGCTGTCACGTATGTTCGATCGCACAGATAGCGATCCTTCCCCAGAGCCTGTTATTCCTTCGGCCCAGATCGTAGCACCTATTCAGTGGAAAGTTGAGGCGATTGAAGTCTGATCCCGGTCCTGGGGGGAGCCTCCTGGTTGTTTATTTGTCCCACATGGCGTTAGGTCACAGATTCTTCAGTGGGGACACTCTTCCCGCCTGGTGGGGCACCCGGGGGCCCATCGGACCAAGCAGTTCCTGGCCCAACGGTTTTGGTGGCCGGAGATGATGAGAGACATTCGGGAGTTTGTTGCTGCCTGTGGCGTCTGTTCTAGGAATAAGACTTCCCATCTCCCTCCCGCTGGGTTGCTGCGACCTTTGCCCGTTCCCAGGCGCCCTTGGTCGCATATTGCTTTAGATTTTGTTACGGGGCTGCCTGTTTCTGACGGCAACACAGTCATTCTGGTGGTGGTTGACCGTTTTTCTAAAGCGGCTCATTTTGTCGCGCTACCCAAGCTGCCTTCAGCACAGGAGACAGTGCATTTTGTGGTCAACAATTTGTTCCGGTTGCATGGGCTTCCGCAAGATGTTGTTTCTGACCGAGGCTCGCAGTTTACGGCCAGATTTTGGCAGGCGTTTTGTAAACAGTTGGGGGCCACTGTTAGCCTCTCGTCAGGGTTTCACCCTGAGACCAAAAGGCAGACGGAACGTACTAATCAGTCTCTCGAGAACACTCTCCGATGTTTGGCGGCAGATAATCCCTCATCTTGAGGTCGATTTTTAGCTTGGGCCGAGTATTCTCACAACTCGTTGTGTAATTCCTCCACGGGGCTTTCCCTGTTTGAAGCCCAAGTGGGTTACTAACCTCCACTTTTCACAGAGACTGAGAACGATTCCGAGATTCCCTCAGTTAACCTCTTCATTTGGCGCTGTCGGTAAGTTTGGACTAAGGTCCGTTCTGCTCTGTTGCGCTCGGGGCGCAAACAAAAATCCTTCACTGATAGAAGGCGTCGTTTGGCCCCGTCTTATTGGGTTGGGCAGAGAGTTTGGCTGTCCACCCGGGATCTCCCGTTGAAGGTGGAATCCCGTAAACTGGCGCCTCGCTATATCGTTCCGTTCAAGATTGTACGGAAGATCAATCCGGTTACGGTCCAGTTGAAGCTCCCGAGATCTCCGCGCAAACATCCGGCATTCCACGTCTCGCGGATTAAGCCGGTTAGCACTAGCGTCCTGGCGCCCGCCGACACGCCTCCGCCGCCACCGCGCATGGTTGAGGGCGGGCCGGTTTATACTCTGCGCCGCATTTTGGCCGAGAGGCGCGTAGGTCGTGGGGTCCAATTCTTGGTTGATTGGGAGGGATATGGTCCCGAGGAGCAGTGCTGGGTCCCTTCTCGAGATATTCTGGATCCCTCGCTTATTTCTGATTTTCGTGCGCGGGGTTCCTTGGGGACTTCTGGAGCTGTCCCTAAGAGGGGGGAGGGTCCTGTCATGGTTTGGGAGCTCTGTTAGCTCCTTTTGTTACCCTCGTCTGGGACAATATCGGTTTGCTCACCATCGGATTCCTTAGCCAGCTGGCATTGATTGGGGGCGTTGCCCGGACGCTATTTAAGCTCCTACCCTTCCTCGTTCGTGTTGCTGGAGTGTCATTCTGCTTTTGACACTTGAGCCGGTAAGGTATTTGAGAAGTAAGAGTATTGGCAGGATCTTAGCTGCATTTAGTATTAGTGTGAGTAAGTAAGGGATTTATCAGGGTTATTTCCCTTTTCTTTTTGATTTATTGTTTGAGCTCGCCTTTGGGCTACCACGGACGACGTTAGGTCCGTAGGTAGCGCGAGCTTTGTCATTTCCATTTGTTTTAGTTCAGCACGTTGCTGGATTTGTCTTTTATTTTGAGCCACTGCTCCTGGCGTCCTAACACCTACACCATCACACTTATTTTAATATTCAACAAAGATAACTCGTGTAAATACAAAATACATATCACTTTTGTGGACTGATGAGTCAAATATGGAGCTTTTTAGAAGGCATTTATGCACATCTGATGTGAAGTTAACACAGCATTCAATGAGAAGAACATCATACCAACCAGTCAAACACTGTGGTGGTAATGCGATAGTCTGTGGCTGCTTTGATACCTCAGGACCTGGGTGACTTGGCATAATTGCTGCTCTCCGCCAAAAAAAAAATCCTATTGGAGAATGTCAGGCCATCTATTTATCACCTAAAGCTCAAGTGCAGTTGAATTATGCACCAGTATAATGGTCTAAAGCACATAAGAAAATCCACCTCTGAATGACTCAAAAGAAACAAAATGAAGTGCTTGGAGTGGCTTGTCAAAGTTCTGGCTTGAATTCGATTGAGATGTTGTTGCATGACCTTAAACGGACAGTTCATGCTTGAAAACCCTCCAATGTTGCTGAATTAAAACAATTCTGCAAAGAAGGGCAGGCCAAAATTCCTTGACAGTGATGTAAAAAACACTCATTGCCAGCTATTGCGAACATCTGATTCAAGTTGTTGCCACCTAGGGTGGCACAACTTGTCACGAAGCTAAGGGGGGCATTTATTTTGTTCACATGAGTAGAATGGCTTTTTAACATTTCTTTACCTTCAATAAATTAAATAATTATATAAAGACTGCATTTTGTGTTTACCCACATTGATTCATATTAAAAGTAGTTGCGTGATCTGAAAGATTTAAATACGACAAACAAGCAATAATAGAAGAAATCTGAAAGAGGCAAATACTTTTTTACAGCACTGTAGACAGATATTGCTATCTTTGATGAGCACTGTGATCTGATCTTCCTTGAAGAGTTTTAAACTGCTAGTCATTTATATTAATGAGAAGAAAGCTTCTCAAGCTTCTGACGCTGTTGTATTGGCAGATTAATTTCAGTTTACTCACAAAAAGGTTTTTGGTGGACTTCCCTCGTGTGCAGAAAAATCTTTCAAGGATGTCACAATTGATGCACCACCTTCATCCTCAGAGAAATGCATTAAGACCCCTTCTGCTTTTGATCTGAAAAATGATGAAGAAAACCTTTCTGTCACTACGCCCTAGGCCCATCTGATATAGGAACAGAAAACACACACTGATCTTTTGTCTTTGTTTAACAAAATAGATTCTGAGGAGAACACTGGAAATAGGGAACAAGATTACTTCTTTAAAAATGGCATACTTATGCCTGAATGCGGACCAGCTAACACATTGGCATAGACAGAGTGGCCTAAATTTTTTCAAATTTTACAACCTTGTATGGACTGCAATGTACTTTTGTACTATAGCACCTAACACATGACAGAAGCCTATGGAGTTAAATTACTGCCAAAACCTTGTATACAAACCGAACATGTTTTACAAATGCACCACGATTCACAAACAAATACAATGTGATTTGCAAATATAAAAATGATTCACGTGCAAACAAAGTGTGGTTTGCAAATATGAAAACGATTTGCAAACAAATACAGTGTGATTTGCAAATATAAAAACGATTCACGTACAAACAAGGTGTGATTTGCAAATATAAAAACGATTTGCAAACAAATACAGAGTGGTTTGCAAATACAAAACACCATTAACAAACGAATGTTTTCAGTTTTACAAATACAAAACGTACCGATTACAAGTATACGACGAGAACCATTTCCTACAAGTACAAATCACTTTTGGCAGTTTTCTACCGCTGACATGGCGTAAAGGATTTTCTCACAAATGTCCTCACTGTTATTGTCCCTGTTAAACAGCAGGTGGGGCTATGACTCAATATCCTAGATCTCTACACCGTGAAGTTGAACAGAATAGAGAACGGCCGCCAGCGACAACCGTGGACACGAGGGTGATGGCTGAGGCTAAATAAAAACGCAGTGTCTACGTGTTCGAAATAACTCCGTGTCCGACAGTGGGATGGTGTCAATATAACTCCGTGTCCGACAGTCGATTATTGTTTTTAATCTCTTGAAGTCTACTGAATCTTTTAGATAGCTTATTAAACGTGAATGTTTGATCAGATGGCTCAGTTCTTCAAGATGGGTACCCAATCAATGTTTCTGTTTAAGCTCTGCTCAATAAAGTGTTCTGATTGATAGTGATATATTTTTATTTTCCATTTTGTTATAAATCTGGGCCCGTATTCACAAAGCATCTTTTCTTAGCGCTAGGAGTACTCCTAATTCGCGCTAAAACATTTTATGTAGGAGTAAAATCTGAAAAGTAATTCACAAAACCGCTGAGAGCAACTTTTAGCCATCCGAGACACCGAGGGTAACGCTGCAACGATCTGTTGGCTGATATTATCCCACGCATACCGCTTGGATTTGCTGTTCACCCCCGAGCCAATTTTCCCTCTGATTAGGTTACATGCTTTCGCTCCAGCACCAACTGGCCCAGCAGCAGTAACTGGTCTTGGCTCCAGCTGGGCTTTCGCGTCATTTTTGAACTTACATCCATGACAGTTTAGGGCAAACAAACTTGAACGGCTCGACATTTAAATGATCGCAACATATTCTCATTCTCATCGGGTAACAAGAAGCAATTGGGGCAAGTGACGCGTTTCATTAATAACTTGTTTAATGCTATTAATGTTTTTACAATTATCTCTTTCGTATGTAGGCCTACGTTTATTTGCCTAGAGCGTGATATGCGGGGACCGTGCATTGCAATTTTCAAAAGTGCTCAATATGCTATTATCTTAAACAGAATCGAAAAAAACCAATGCTTTATATATTAACAATAACTTGCTTAAAAGTAACCGTGTTTTAAATTATTTAGGTTGAAGGGAAGAAAATTATTTCAATGTCAATGTTAAAGTTAAGGTTAGGCTTAGGGTTAGGGCAGTGTTTAAAAAGGGGATTGTCGTACCTCTCTACTTTGAAATGCATTTGAAAACTGCCGAACCCGTAACAACTGCCATTATTTTATTGGACAAACCAGTCCCTTGGACTATTTTCTCATTTTTTCCTCCATGGGTTGTATGTGGGATATTTTTTTCAATGGGTTGCCCTGCCACCAAACAACCAATCACCGTGCTCATTGTTCCAAGACTCGTGCATGAGAATTGACATCAGCCATAGCAACGGAGATTACTCCCGCCTATCTCAGAGCTACCCCTATTCTAGGAGTTACCAATTTTCTTCACTAAAAGTTGCTCTCAGCGGTTTTGTGAATTTTAAGATTGTTTTATCATAAATGTTTTAGCGCGACTTAGGAGTACTCCGAGCGCTAAGATAAGATGCTTTGTGAATACGGGCCCAGATTTATAACGAAATGGAAAATAAAAATATATCACTATCAATCAGAACACTTTATTGAGCAGAGCTTAAACAGAAACATTGATTGGGTACCCATCTTGAAGAACTGAGCCATCTGATCAAACATTCACGTTTAATAGGCTATCTAAAAGATTCAGTAGACTTCAAGAGATTAAAAACAATAATCGACTGTCGGACACGGAGTTATATTGGCACCATCCCACTGTCGGACACGGAGTTATTTCGAACACGTTGACGCTGCGTTTTTATTTAGCCTCAGCCATCATCCTCATGTCCACGGTTGTCGCTGGCGGCCGTTCTCTATTCTGTTCAACTTCACGGTGTAGAGATCTAGGATATTGAGTCATAGCCCCACCTGCTGTTTAACAGGGACAATAACAGTGAGGACATTTGTGAGAAAATCCTTTACGCCATGTCAGCGGTGGAAAACTGCCAAAAGTGATTTGTACTCGTCGGAAATGGTTCTCGTCGTATACTTGTAATCGGTACGTTTTGTATTTGTAAAACTGAAAACATTCGTTTGTTAATGGTGTTTTGTATTTGCAAACCACTCTGTATTTGTTTGCAAATCATTTTTATATTTGCAAATCACACCTTGTTTGTACGTGAATCGTTTTTATATTTGCAAATCACACTGTATTTGTTTGCAAATCGTTTTTATATTTACAAACCACACTTTGTTTGCACGTGAATCATTTTTATATTTGCAAATCACATTGTATTTGTTTGTGAATCGTGGTGCATTTGTAAAACATGTTCGGTTTGTATACAAGGTTTTGGCAGTAATTTAACTCCATAGAAGCCTCCCAAGATATTTCGGTGTAAATAAAACTTATTACGTGTATGTCACGTGTTGTGACATTTCATTGGTTAGTTTTAAAAAACAATGTTCCACCTGATTTTAAAACCTGTCACGCATGCCATATAATGGTTAAACTAAATCAGGCAACTCCTCTCATATGAATAATCCCAAACCCAGATTTTGGTTGAGTGTTGAGAGGGAACTCGCGAACTGCGTGGGTCCAATCCCATGTATATAACAGCTGGTAATCAGTAGCTCCTCACGATAATGTGCGGGGCCACTCATTTTTTCCCTTTATGCCCTTCATAAGGTCATTCGATCCAATCTAGGCTTGAATTTCTTGTCACGCATCTTTGCACAAGTTGTGCAGGTTTCCATTCAACACTGCCCCTCCAGTTCATACCGCCCTGAATCTAACCGCCCTGAATCTAATGTGCACTTAAATGTTTTAACCAGACTTAAAAATATATTTTGCACTCCTACGGCCTTACTGATGAAAGGAAATTGGATGAAGGCATACCTCTGGTGCTTTTTGTTATTAGCGGAGTTATTCAAGAGTCATTTAGTTTTCGCCTGTCTGAACTGGTTTTCAGACACACAATGCAGGATATGAGTTGTTGAAACTGCTCAAACGCAAGTGGCTCAAGAGTGACACTACCACTTATCTCCTCGATTTTGTTTCCAAATTTTGTTTTGCCTCCACTTAAGCTCACCAGTTGGCTGAACATAACCTTGCAGCCTCCCAGGCAAAGATGAAGCATTGTTTCCAAAACATACTTGACCTAGAAATTTCTCACTAAGTGATCTATTGTTGGTTTTATTGCCCAATCTTGGATCAGCACTTCAAGTCCAGTGCGGCAGTCCTCATAGAGTGGTCAAAAAACAGTGATCTTGATGACCGTATTTCCGCTCCTGTGAGGTCACAGTTTACAAGATTTTGCCATGTGAATATGCTTAAGACTTACCATACTTGTGAATCCCCCTTCAGATCTCCAGTGAAAACTACTTTTTTTCTTCACTTCAGAGGTCCCTGCTGCTGCCTTTTTGTCACCCTTGCAGGAAGATGATGGTATGTTTGGCTTTGTAGAGTATAATGAAAGGCAAGTGGATGAATTTGTTGATGTTGACAAGACTTCATGAAAAACTCTCATCTATCTGTAGCACAGTAAAGTAGTATAATTTCGTTAACACTTATCAGAATGTTTTCTTGAATGTATTGGGGCACACGTATCACATAGGACACAATATTGATGCTGACCCTTCTCTTCTGATCAATACAGAACGCTCTTAACGTAAAAAAAGTAAAATTTGAGAGGTTACAAAAGGAAGTGGTCCTTTTGCCTTACCCAGCTCTCGAGCTTGGAGCTTTCTCCGGTTGCAGATGACAAAAGTTGATGGAAGATGTCCCTTTTTTTCCACTATTAAGATAAATGCTGTAACGGAATCAGGCTCTCACCAGTAGCTGCAAGTGGACGATTGAGTTGATTCTGACGGTGCTGAAAATCTATCCGCAAATTTAGTTTGAAGGGTAATTTTTAAGTATTTTTCTCTGTCCAAGATCTTGAAATAAATCTTTGTGACAACTGATATTTTCCTATCATGCATATTTATCGCTTTTATTAATGTGAAACACTCCAGCCATGTTCCAGGGACTAATGGTGTACTTTCCAGCTTACCAGAATTCAAGGCGTACCTTGACAATGTGATTACAGACAGCAGGTCACATCATGTTTATGAAGGGTTGAAAAACATTAAGCATTTGGTGAACCTGGATAGAAATGTTAAATTGGAGAAGCCACGCTATTTAGGCAAAGTTGTTGGGCGGGGCCATTTGCAATATCCTTGCACCATCTTATTATCATGAGTTGCAACAAGTTACCTCAAGATGTTCTCTCATTATCACAATTTCTTCTGAAATCTCTTCACTGTGGTCTCCTCACTTAGAAACAATTTCAGACATCCTTTCTTTAGAAGATCTGTCATTGGTTTATAATTTAACCAGAACACGTCTGTTTTTTTATGCTCCTGATTTTTCTGTCAGATTCAGGTTGAAGGTGGATGCAAGTGACCGGGGGTTGTTCTGGAGTTGTCTGAAGATGATCTACAGGGATGACGTCCCTCTACTCTAAAAAAAAGTACCAGCCACCAGAGGAGGCACTTGCCTTAGTCCTAATTAATATTTAGTTAACTGCTTTCAGTGTGGAGAAACAAGTAAATGAAACTGCAATCATTGATCATTGTCGAAAAGTAATTAAATAGTGTTTGCAATGCAGTTTTCATGACTTTTACCTGAGCACCTGTTTGGAGGGTAGTAAGCGATAAATCCTGTTTCCTCTGCCAATGTATGGGGCAACTTCATGCTCACTACAATTGCACATTCTGAGATTGTTGCAGCTACCATGGGAGCTCCTAACCTTTTACTGACACTACTTTATCAGGTTTTGAATGTTTCACAAGACACTATACCATGGACCCTCATTGAGCTCATATAAAAGCATCTGTATATTTTCCAGTAAGCAATTATATTTGAGTTATCAGGACTGAATATCATTTTGTCTCTCAATCTCTTTCCCAGTTATTCTCTCTCTGCATGATCGGTCACCCCTCTGTAACAGTTGTGTTGATCACAGGGCACCTCATTGGCAATCTGTGGGCCGGTGCCAAAAACAATCTGTATCAAATTTCAGTCTGCACTGCAAGGCCTGCAATTGCTAAAATGCTACTTCATTTTAACCATATTCCATTACTCAAAAGCTATTTTCATCGAGAACTTGTATATTCTATAGAGAACTTACTGTGTATTTTTTTAATGACCACAAGGTTTAATGAATTATAGTCTGCATTAAACTGCTCAGAATGAAGTTGGTCTATAGTGGGAAATGTCTCATTTACACAGGACAGCCATCTAGGCTGGGAACACTGTTGTGGGTGAGTGCATCTATTGAAATTTGCGTGGGGTGGTAAAAATTGAGCTGGCTTATGACCAGTATAAACAGAAATATTGTTTGCTCTTATTTTTTGGCAAAAAAGTGCCCCAAATTTCGCAAACAAATATAGAATATCTAAACTTCTGCAGTCTTAGCGTCATTTAAGCTTTTCTTGAGAAGTTGAATTTACTGGCAGTTGCGTTAAAGCTGCAGTTGGTGCAGTATGAGGAGAGAGAAGTCACACTTAATGTTTCAGATCATCAGACAAATTTTAATATTCGACAAAGATAACCCGACTAAATACAAAATGCAGTAGCCACACCCAGGCCTGATTACTGTCAGACCTGTTGAGTCAAGAAATCACTTAAATAGACCCTCTCTGACAATGTGAAGTAGGTAAAAGATCTCAAAAAGCAACATATCATGCTGCAATCTAAAGAAATTTAAGAACAGATGAGAAACAAAGTCAATGATATCTATCAGTCTGGAAAGGGTTTCAAAGCCATTTCTGAGGCTTTGGGACTCCAGCAAACCACAATGAGAGCCATTATCCACTGTTATGGCCCCAATTTGTTATTACATTTATAACACAACAGCAACAGCAACAGCAAGGGATGACAGACACAGTTTTAACAACTAAAACACATTTAATTTCTAACAAAGACAATAACTAAACTACTGACCAAGATTGAATTATGTACAAAACATAAATATTTACAGTCCCTTTTTGTGGGGTTGGCTTGGTGATGTTCTGGGTAAGGGAAAATGCTCTAACACGTAAAAATCCACAAAAGAAATTTCACAGGTCTTGAACAGAAATGACAGGTCTGGTCACATGTATCCTTCTTCTTGCAATTTCTCCTAATACTTTACTGTCTCAATTCTTTTCCTTATATACTCTTTTGCAGACCCCACCCACATTTAGACCTCTTTTTTTTACTTTTCGGGGACTTGCCCCAGACATGTCCAGGACATGTCTAAACATAGCTCCAGTCTGAGCTGAAGAAAAAAAAGGTAAATACTGCCATCCAGTGGCCTATATTCACATTACACCACAAACATAGAAAACTTGGAACAGTGGTGAACCTTCCCATGAGTGGCCGGCCCACCAAAATTATTCCAAGAGCACATTGATGACTTATCCAGGAGGTCACAAAAGAACTCAGAACAACATCTAAAGAACTGCAGGCCTCACTTGCCTCATTTAAAGTTAGTGTTCATTATTCAACAATCAGAAAGAGACTGCGTGAAAATGGCATCCATGGGAGAGTTCCAAGGCGGAAACCATTGCTGACCATAAAGGACACAAAGGCTCATCTCACATTTGCCAAAAAACATGATGATCCCCTAGACTAGGGGTCCCCAATCTTTCCCAGAAAGGGCCGGTGTGGGTGCAGGCTTTCATTGCAGCTAAGCAGCTACACACCTGATGCTACTAATCAAGCTTATTAGCAAAGAGTCCAGGGGTTGATTAGTAGTATCAGGTGTGTAATTGCTTGGTAGCAATGAAAGCCTGCACCCACACAGGCCTTTTCTGGGAAAGATTGGGGACCCCTGCCCTAGACTTTTGGTAAAATATTCTGTGGACTGACAAGACAAAAGTTGAAGTTTTTGGAAGGCGTGCATCCCATTACATCTGGAGTAAAACTAACACAGCATATGATAAAAAGAACATCATACCGACAGTCAAACATAGTGGTGGTCGTGAGATGGTCTGGGGGTGCTATGCTGCTTCAGGACCTGTACAACTTGCCGTAATTGATGGAACCATGAATTCTCCTCTCCACCAGAAAATCTTGAAAAAGAATGTCCAACCATCAGTTTGTGACCTCAATATTCAGCAGGAAAATGATCCAAAACAATGTGGCAGAATTAAAACAATTCTGCAAAGAAGAGTGGGCCATAATTCCTCCACAGTGATGTGAAAGACTCGTTGCCAGTTATCGCAAACGCTTGATTGCAGTCGTTGTCGCCAAGGGTGGCACAACCAGTTATTAGGTTTTGGGGCAATTACTTTTTCATGTAGGGACAGGTAGGTTTGGATAGCTTTTATTTCCCCTCAATAAATGAGATCATCATTTAAAAACTGCATTTCGTCTTTACTCTGGTTATCTTTGTCAAATATCAAAATTTGTTTGATGATCTGAAACAAGTGTGGCAAATATGCAAAAAAAAAAAGAAAAAGAAAGAAATCAGGAAGGGGGCAAATATTTTTTCACAGCACTGTAGGTTAAAACAAGTTAAAGTACATAGTGTAGCCCTTAGTTGCCTGTTGATTCACGCCAAATTTGTTGATTACGAGATACGTTACGTTTGGCTACGGTTGTTACTATGGTAAACTACATGTAAGTACATTGAACTAAGTCACCGCAACGCTAATAAAAATGCCTGCTGCCGTGGCTGCCTTCTGATCATGCCCAACAAATAAACCCCCCAACATGGTTTCCTCACGCTAAAGGCCCAGTTAGATAGCCACGGATGGCTACGGTGCACCACATTAGGCTACGTTGAGCTACGGAGGCTTCCACTACGGTTAACTACATTATTTAACCTATGTGTGACCACCCCTTTATACAGTAGATTTATCTATCTTATACAGTGGTCATGGGTTCACTGCCTTGCGACTCTGTACAGTCAGAGGCCTGTCTTATTCACTGAGTATAATTACATTCTACTGGTCAGGGACCTATCTTCTACAGTCAGTCACACTACACTGTATTGTTCAGATACCTACGCTATGCCATGACCCTCTTATTGGGAAGTGGAAAAGAATGTGGCATCCATGGGGAATTGTGGATGTAGTCACTATAGAAGCAATCTAAGCTGTGCATCATAGTGTCTCCCTGTCATTACTACACTAGTTTCCTATTAGTGGGGACAGAATTTGGTCCCCCTGTATTCTGGTAGCCTTTTTCAGTCAGGAGATAAACACCCGGCCAGGCCCAAATCTCAGCGCTAAATCAGATATTATGCCAAGGCCTTTGGCAGATTATAAATATTTATGAAAGCCTAATCTAAACATTCACACTTGAGCCAGCGTGCAGATAATTCAAAGACTGTCAGAACGCAAAGCCCGTCTAACAGAGAGAGCAGCTCACCAAATCACCTGATGTACTAACTGATGGACAAGAGCATGGCAACAGCAGCACAGTTCAGAGGTTACGACGCACTTCAAATCAGATCAGATAGGAATGAACCAAGCGGAGGAGGTAGCCGAGGGGAGTTAGAAAGGAGATGAGAGAGAGACCAGAGAGTGCCTGAGTTGTGTGTGCTCACGCATTTATACTGGATATGTGTCTGCGTCTGTGCGGGCATATGGGCCTATTTGTATTTGTGAGTGCTCGCATATGTTTGTTTGTATTTGTGTGCTTGTCAGAAGATTCGCAACTTTTATGGGATTACCCCCTGCTAAATGCCCACAAATGTAGCAGCCCACTCTGAAGTGATGTCCAAAAAAAACAGCTGCTAACTAGATATGTATTGATCAAAATGTATTTGTTACATGCAGAGAGAAAGCTGGCAATCCAATGAATTGAAAGGGAGTGCAAAAAGCTATGTCATTCTGCTTCTTTTCCGAGCTTTTCTGCCTCTGTCGCTCTCATTCCTTCGTTTTTGCAGTTTCTGTCTCAGTGTTGCGCCCCCCTTTCTTAGTAGCACACAGTTGAAAAGGCCAGTGTGTTGAAATAGAGCCAGCTCTTCCTGGTGGGGCTGGATTAGGGGTGGGGCTACAGTGAGTGAGTGGCACAAGGCGGCTGCTGAGGGAGAGAGAGAGCGAGAGAGAGACAGCTAACAGAGAGAGAGAGAGAGAGAGAGAGAGCGAGCGCAGCACTGTGCAGCCGAATGAGTCCAGACAGGAGAATGCTCTGCATGAGACAGCAGTCCAAGACGCTGTGCTCCTGAAGAATGATCCACTCAGTGCCTGGGGCCCCGCCGCTGTCCTCCTGCATCTGAACACACACACCGCAGACGCGCGCGCACACACACACGCCAAACGATGTGAGAGGTAAGGCTGCCTTTTTCTCTCTGCCTCTATGCGGCTACCCAGGGCTGCAGCTGGAGTTGTGAGCACGCTCAGTGCTGCTGGAGGAAGTTGGAGACTGTGCTGTCTGCATTTGTGTACGTGTGTGTGTGTGTGTGTGCGCGCGCTCTCGTGGGCTGTCCGGGGCTAGGCTACTCTTCAGGCTGCGTCTCACGTACGCACACGCGTGCTCACACTCCTGCTCATATGCACACTCAATACGGTGCCACAGGGAGAGGAAAGGTCACTGGGCTACAGATGCTCTGTAACGCAGAGCCTTCCAGTGTGAGGGACAGTCGCTGGTCGTGTTGGCTCGTCCCAAAAAACGCGCTGGAGAGGAAGAGAGAGACAAACAGGTGAAGCGCTTGGCAACGAGGACACCTTTCCGCCGCGTGACTGGACAGGCACACACCCGACCATGCTCCCTAGCTCTTCCCCGCAGACGTCGCGTCGGCGACAGGATGTGGCGCGGCTCTTTTGTTAAGCGCGCAACTTGTGAGTTTTCATTCCCCCCTTCGCCCTATCCGTCGATCGGGATCTCAGCTGAAGTGACTTGTTTTGCATGTGGTCCAAATATGCGCTGTGAAAGGCGAACTCGGCGCCTGCCGCGTATAAATTATGCGTGACATGTTTCGCTGCGCTGCTGCCTTGTATGGCGAGCGCCGTATTTGAGCGCGGCGGGTCCTGCCAGGGAGAGACGCGCGACGCAAAGCGTGAGGGGTTTACTTTCCACAGTGCGTCACGCACTCCCCCTAACTGGAGCAAAGTAAGTAAACGCGGGCTCCCTTCCAGTGTGGGGGGGGAGGTCTGCATCCCCACCCACCGCGGGACAGACTGGGGTATTTACCACAGCTGCGCATCAAGTCATGTTTACCTGAGTACGACAGCCTGTTTATTTTCTGAAGTCCATCGTTTTTCTTTTTTTACCACACATTAAACTTTGATGCTAAAATTCTGACCAGTAGGTTGAGCTGCTTTTCCACAAGGTAGGTCAGACTGGCTAACAAAGTTTTCACGGGGTAAGACAGGCTTGAAATGCATGTTCTACTGCATACAGAGGAGAAGAAACATTGCCACTGCAGAGGATTTCTGTGTTTGCCACTTGACAGAAACACTGAGTAACACTTTCTGGTATTTTCTTGCACAATGGCAGGAGTGAGTGTTTACACTGGAGCTGCCCTCAGGAAGTGATTAAACTCTTGTGGTACTGCTCCATCGCAATGATCCTGAGTGACAGCGCTTGTTACTACTGCCTTAACCTTTGCGTCTCTTATGTGGGAAGCCAACCAGCCAGTCCTAAAACTACACACCCCTCCACCCACACCCATTGACCCTAGCGTAGTGCCTCCACTAGTAGCAGGGGAAGAGATGGGCTAGTAGAACGTAGGGTGTAAATCATGATTCAGATTTATCAACTGAGCCTGGATGCAGGTTGTCATGGAACTAAAAGAATAACTCATTTTATCACCTAACTACCACACTTTTCCCTCAGCCCAGCTCATGAATGTTTGATATAACCGCAGGGTAATTTAACTTTTGGGAAAATTTCTTTGGCTTTCAGCCTTGGAAAAAATATCGCTCCGCTTTGTCATGCCAAATTTAATGCCAAGTGTAATGTTGGTTAATTCGGTATGGCTCAGCACTGTTGCAAGCTAGCTAAGTGCAACTCACATAACCAAGTTCACGTTACTTAGCTAGCTAGCATATATGCAGTACGTTTTTATAACCATTATGTATCATTAGTTTGTTACCTAGCTACTAAGTTCACTGAATTTACAAACAGTTCTCAGTTCAGTTGCGAATGTCTGTGACTCCGTGACTGACTATGTTAGCAGAGCAATGGAGTTAGCTCAATGTTAAAATACAGTCGGCGCTAACAGAAATTACATTTGTTTTAAAAGAAATTACGCAATCCAGTTATGTGATAAACAGAATCTTGTACTCTGAGTCATGTCAATGGAAAGTTCTGAAACTCATTGAGTAAATTTTGGATTTTTTGCTCACTAAAGCTTACAACAAACGCAAAATTCACTCAACTCATTTCATAACTTTCATATTACACACCTACTTGTGTAAGGTCCCCTATGGTAATTCTACAGCTTCAACAAAACTGACTTAAATGAGCTGTTTCAAGATTACTGTGCATACTCACAACTTTGAATAAAGTAAATGCTCTCAACTGTAAATCAAAATCTGAAGGGCATTTTTCTTCTTCTATGATCATAGGCAATGTTAACTGTTGTACACTCTCCACATCCCTTGGCTAAAGTTTAAAAGAGCAATTTGAATCCAGAAATTTCCATAGAAAGCTCCTTAATATAAAAAGCATAATGCTGTCGAAACCAAAATATATGAATACAATGCAAAATGACGATGGATTGGCAAGAATGGAATCAGATTATGACTTGCTATCAAGCAGATTTACTTTGTTGGGATGTAAACTCTGAGCATGCAAAGTAATCATGACGCAGCTCCTTTAACACACTTGAGGAAACCTGGAAAACCACAAAAGTGAAACACCCACTTGGGTCATGCACAGCAGTCATTTTGCACCAGAATGGCGACCACATACCAGCTAAGGACAATTAGAAGGCTTGGGGAGTGGTAGAAGGGAAGGATGCGTAGATATATTTTGGGGAGGTGAATTTGGCTCTGGGTTTACGACCAACTGTCTCATACTGCAGTGGCTGGTGAGCTCTACAGGCAGACGCTGCCTTGTCTGGTTCACGTCTGCCTAGGAACTATTAGGTTTTATATTGTAAATTCTCATTACAAAGGTCTGCTTAACAAGGTTTCAGCCTAATGGCTGTGCATTGCACACAGTAACCTCTCCTTTGCGAATGTTATTTGACTAAACTTGGTCATCCCAAATTTTGCCTCCAAATTGGAGCCAAATTGCCGTGGAATGCACCTAATTTTTTTTTCCAGTAAAGAAGAATAAACAGAGCGATAACCGATTATTACGTGGAGCCCAAGCACCTTTCATTAGCACATTATTGCTAAATCACTGCCTTCTGCTCCCGAGGGAGTGCCAACCGAGTATAGACTACTGCTCAGATGGGGCGCATGCTGTAATTTGGTAGATTATGGTGTCAATAAGATGGCCGACTCCTCGCTTTCCCCCCTCTGTAATGAAACTACACTGCTGGCGATGCTCGGACTGTACACTCTGACACAGAGACGATGCTTCAGTCATTGCTTTTAATGACACATTTCTCTCATCTCACACCCCACTCTCCCACTCTTCTTCTATCCTCCCTGGATGGGCGGTGGTAACAGTGATAGTGAATTTGCATTCCTGGGCTGGGCTCTGTCGGTTAACCCCAGCTCCAGATGGCTCAGGCCTGCTCTCGCTGGCCGGTGACACTGCGGTGCTTCATTGCGCCACAGCATATTGCACAGCACTCTAAAATAAATGTGTGGCCACAGCTGTCTTATTTGTGTCATGAGTGAGAGCCTTGTTTCCTGAACACCCTTTGCCCCGGGAACACACACGAGCACAAGTGCACATGCTTATGTCTTGGCTGGCCGGATCAGAACTGTCTTTGTTAAGTGAAATCATGCTGGCATATGCTCATTCGTGCTTGCGTGCAAACACACACACGCTCTCGCGTACACACACACACACACACACACACAAATGCGGGTGTACGCCCAGAGAGAGGCAGCGCTCGTTGCAGCGGTCAATGGTTCCTTGTGCCCATGTTTGAGAGAAGAAAGGAGAGAGAGGGAGACAGAGAGTGAGAGAAAGTGAGTGAGAGTATTGTTTGCAGAGTTTCTGGTCTGACCGCTGAGATGATTGCTATTGTGTTTTACGTTCATGTTTTCCCAAAGACACGTGTGACATCTGCTGCATTAAGGCTGTAGGGAGGTGAGACTTCTCTGTATTCCCCGTTCACTCCACACATTGAGCTTACAGTGCTGAATCTCCACTTGTTGCTGACCAGAAAACAGCAGTGTACTCTATTGTACTGCTGAGTAATGCGGAGCCCATAATTTAATTTTTTTCTGTGTGTGTGTTCGTGCGCGCGCGCGTGTGTGTGGCTCTGTGTGTGTTTGAGAGAGAGAGAGAGAGAGATGAGGGTTTTTTTTTTGAGTTACTGTTTCATGGGTCAGGCGGTAGAAATTGCTTCATTGAGTCCTATGATAATATTATTTGCTCTCCCTGCAAAACAGTTTCATCAGCCGGTTTTCTGAGGAACCTGGAAGCTGCATTGGGGGTTCGCTCCTTGCTGCACTGCTGTAGTGCGTAGACTGTACATCACAGGCAGCTCTCTGAACTGCTGTGCTTGGATCCTTGCTCAGTCCTTTTGACCTACTGAGCTGCAGCAGTGGGTGAAGTGAGATTCCTCTGTCTGGGCCGCATTGCTCGGTCATATGACAGCAAAGCACAAAACAGACCTTTCTGAAAGCAGTCTTCCTGCTTTCTAAGGTACAGTTGTGGGTTTACGAGTATGTGAGTGTGTGTGTGTGTGTGTTTTATGTGAGTATGTGCGTGTGTTTTTGTGTGACTGAGAGGTAGAAAATTCGAGGACGAGCAGGAAGGCGTGCCAGTGTGCGGTCTCTGCAGCTGCGGAGTTCACCTTGAGGGACAGTAGTCCTCATATGGCAGATGAGTTAAGTACCTGAGGTGGTATATTGCTCTTATTTTGTTCAATACAATGGAGACTTTCTTCACTGGTGCAATAGGCTGCAACTTTTCTTATAGCATCAGCAACACCAAAAAAGTTTTACAGTTTCCCTGCCCTTTTTTACAACAGTTTACAAAAATCTGGAGTTTACGGGGGCTGCAGAGGTTATGAGCATTCCTCAGTGAGGGTCGCGGCTCTACAAAGCACATGACCCTCAGGATCAGGGATGGTGTAGACCTTTTTGACATTAGCATAAAGTCCAGGATCAGGTTTAAAATTTAACACAAGGTTAGAAATTCTGGGTGGAAAATGTGAGAAGTGATAAAGCGATAGTCGTCTGATATCCGCCTACGCTAGAAAATTCCCCTGGCTCTCCCACTCTTTGCCCATCAGTTTGGGTTTTCTTGCTCGGTTGTTACTTGAGTTCCACGCAGACCCTGTTGTGATGGTGACCTTGCAGCTCGTTGCAGTGCACACTGCAGCATGCGATGTTGCGTCGCGCAGCATGCTGGAGGAGAGACAGCCAGCTGGGCCAGTCACGATGGGGAGGGGGAGGGGTAAAAAAAGACACAGTCTATAGTCCTGCCGTGGCCCACTGGCCCTTGCGCTCCTGTTCCCAAGTCTCGCCGCACCCACCCCTGCCTGTGAGTACAGACTCGAGCGCAGGCGTCTGCAGTGGTACGAAGGGTGTTGATGAAAAACGGGCATCAGAGTCGTTGCTGGAATGCAAACAGCAATGGCTGCCAAGCGAACGCCACCGTGTAACTGCAGACTTTTCAAGTACATATCTGTCCTCCTCCTGTCTTCTCCCTGCACTTCTCTCTCCTTCCTCTCCTCCTGTCTTCCTCTCATTCTTCATTCTTCTTCTCTCTTCTTGGGCCTCTTCATTTAATCTGCTAATCCTGTCTTCTCTATTTCCCTCTTCTCTCTTCCTTCGCTCTTTTTCTTCCTCTCTTTCTCTCCTCCCCCTTTTCCCCTCACCCTCCCTCATGTTCCCCCTCGTCCCCTCCTCTTGGAGGGTCAGTTCGGGACGTATAGAATATCGCACATATCGGGCAATGCAGTGTAATTTGAGTCCGCGAGTCTGCGCTTCCTCTGCTGCGGCGGTGCTGCTTTGAACCGTCCCGTTACTCGGCACATGACAGCCGCGAGCCTCCCGTCCCGGCGCGTCGTGTAACTGCGGGGTGAGCAGTCAGAATTCCTCCTGCAAAAAAAGTGGAGAGAGTGACAGGCACCCGTTTGGAGAGTATTTTTTTGGAATTTTTTTTTCAAGGACTTCTTTTTAGATCTAAAGCTAGTACTGAGAGCGCACTGCTTCCAGTTTCACATACTGACTGTAAATCAGCATTCTAATGTTCTGTTGAAGTACATTCTAATCACACTTGTGTTCTCAAATCTTAAAGAGTTAAGTTCCAGGGCTGAGCCCCTGCTGCTGCTGCTGTGTTTAGTTTTTCAGGGTTTTGAAACTCTATTTCACCAAAGTCACAAACCATGCCATGCGAGCGCTGAGCTTGTGACTGGATATCTGATGGTCCAGTGCTTCAGTCCTCACCAGTGGTTCTGCGGTTTAGAGAAGCTTGGAATATGTTACTCCCGAGATGTATTGAAGTGTGCAGCCATTTCCTTTTTTTAGCTGACGGATGGGGGCGGGGAAGGGGCTGGTCATGTTGTTTTTGCAGTCACTCCTTTTCCCTCCCTTTGTAAAACGCCTGGTTCATTATTGTTCACTCTGGTCTGTTTGTGCTCCAAAGGTCAGTTTTATGGCGTCTGGTACGAGCATGCCCCCTCTGTCAGACTGGGAGTCATTCAAGGTGAAAAGATGGCGTCTGGCCTGTTTTTTTTATTTGTTCACCACCATGTCAGTATTGCTTTCAGATGTGGAGCTTAGCCTTCTCCTGCTAAGAGGGAGAGTGTGTTATAAATACATCTCCATGCGGTTCCGCACATGTAGCCAGCTGTGTGCTGCGACAGAGGAGACCACCACATGTAAACAGCTTACAGAGAGTAATGTTCACCGTGGAATTATGGGAAACCTAACTGGGAGAGACGTTCCATTGGTATCTGCGCGTAAACAATGATGCCGAAAAGTTGAAAGTTGTAGCATTCTGAAGTGAAATAAAATATTTTTGAGGTTGAGCCGCTTTCAAGCTCATTACTTCATACATTACCTGCAGTCTTGATGCAGTAATCTGTGAATTTCAGTTTCCCTTCTCTGTTGTAATGGAAAGTCCCGCAAATTCTGCCATGATGTTGGAGAAAGAGGGCTAGATAATTATCATGGATAATTAATGAGTTTAAATATCAAATCCAATGCAGGCTCACAATGTAATTAGAAAACAGAAATACAAACTAAAGCTTTCATGACAATATTAATTTCGATAGCTGAACTCTAATTGATGTAATTTAGTTTCCAGATAAAACTTGGTCCAGGGCACGGCCGCAGTTTAATGAGCTCAATATAGTGCTTTAACCTCAGGTTTACAGTCTCCAAAAGCTCTATAATAAAGACATTTACTGTAACTGTGGTGTTTGTGTACCATCACAGTTGCATGGTGCCATGTCCATAATATCACATTAATGTATCATAGTTTTCATATCATGAATAATGCGATAATGATTGATTGTATTTGGGTTTAAAATAAAAATTTAAGCAGTAAACTGAAACTAATGGTGCATACACTGCACAAAAAAAGAATCAAATAAAATGCAGTCAATGTAAAATTATTATTAGAATTGCAAATACCTGATAACCCTGACAGCAGTATAAATTTGGGAAGCAAATATTAACTTGAATTTGCAACCTGCACACTAGGCTACTACACTGTACTGCATATGAAAGCATTTATTTTTTATTCCAAGCTTCACAGTTTGCAATTAAGTTGAGAGGGAGAAAACGAGTTCAGCTCTGTAATCAGCAGTTCATATCCAGGGTGCGAGGAATGGAGGAAATTGTTGTTGGGGAGAGGAAACCCGCTTTCACAAAACAATTCAATAGTTGTGAGAAAAGAAAATTTAATGCAGCGACAGACTCATTTTGGCTAGAGCAGTCTTCAGGGCACCGACAATTAAAGTAAAAATATGGTTCTAAGTTGGAGTGGATGATAAACTATCTGAAACTATGGAATGCTTTTCTTAACCGTACCCTAATCACGGTGTAGATTAAAAGAAACAATAAAATACCATCGACATCTGTGGCTCAGAACGCTGTACAGTTGTGTGAATTCATACTGGCATATGTAAAAAGAAGGTAAATTGCCCAGCCATAGTCAGTCTTTACTGAATACTGATGAAGTCTTGCTCATTTGTGCTAGCGGTGGGTGTAAATACCTCCCACACAACAGCCCCGGCAGCATGAGGGAGAGAGTGGTTGGCCTGTGTCTCAGTGTCCCTGAACAGTTTTTCATGCGTAAAAACCAGAGCACGCTGCCAGCGAAAACAGGTTTAAGTGGGCAGATTTGCAGATTATCAAATGGACGAAGCTGGAGGCCTGTTGCCTCAGTGAATCTCAGCCTTTGTTTACAGATGGGCTTCGCGAAAGATTTGAGGGCATGGATGGAGCCTGGGACCCTGACAGTGCACAGCATTCCCTCCTGCCCCCTGTCAAGTCAGCCTTGACTGAAAGAAATCTATATCTCATCAGATTTACTTCTGCTACTGGCCTTGACCAAGGCAGTGGCCAATGGTTCCCTGGTGTTGTGCTGTGGCTACCCTGAGGTTCTAGGATAGGTTAAATGCACAAGAAAAATTACCCACAAAGTTCAATATAGTCTGTCTGTCTGTCTGTCTGGTGAAAGCACAAGGTCACTGCAGTGAGGTATAAGCCTGAGGTTTACCTTTGACAGTACGTTGCTGTCTCTCTGGGTTTGTTCATAACTAGTTTCTCGGGTCCCCATGTACCTAGTCTCACTGGGCCAGTTTACAGCAAGTTTTGATGGGTCCCTGCAGAGCTGCTGTGTCAGAGCTCATTCGCTAATTACTCTGGGTTCCTGCGAAGCTGGTCTGTTGTCGAGTTGTGGATTCGGGGTGTCTCTCCAATGCGCATTTAATACTCAGAATGGCTGTTCCATTCCGCTAGCGTCGTTAGCATTCTGGAAAGGGGTTTCATGGTTTAATAATACCTCACTGCTAATGGCTATGTGAAATGGCACTATTTATTATTCATTTGCTGTAGGATGTTTATTGATGACTCTTTTATTAATATATTTAGCGAGTGGTGGAATTTTCACATTTGGCCCTTTGGGGTTCAGTCACTCCCAGGGTTTTCTGTGATTCTGAGCTGTAGATTTAAGATTCTAGCTCTCAGGCTATGTGCTCTGTTTATTCACACATCCAGTTTATTGCTCCCAAAGATCAGCCCTGCTGATTTTAATGTAATCTGCCTGCTGAGGATTTTATTTAGAAGCTCCCTATCCTGAAAATCACTCTTTGCCTTGCACTTACAAATAATTTGGTCCTTTCTCTACCTAATGTTTGACGAAACGTCTCAGTGTTATTAATGTAGTGCCTTTCCACTGAAAGCATGTTCTCGAAGACCTGTTTTGATTCTTTGCCCCTCTCAAAATCAAAAGGGGAATTATTTGCATAGTACTGCCCAGTATTGTCATGTTTTGGTTACAGTAGCCAGTTTTCATGTTGCGTGACGATGAGACCGCTAATCAGTGCCGAGGCTCATTTTCTTTGACTCACCGCCCACTGGAAACAGGGCTTTGTTACTGAAGGGAGAAAATGAGAGACTGGAGACAGACTGTAGAAGTTGAATGTTTATATATATATATATATTTTTTTTTTTTTTACAAGTTCAAAACCTCATTGTACAGTCACCACGGAATTGATTGTTGCAAAATAGTATAATAAGGGACCTTTAATCCTTTATCAGGGAGTGCATGTACAGTGTACATATTACACTTTTGTGGATCATTTTTGACCCCACTGTTTGGATACCCTTTTCAAAGCTTACCAGCAAACACAAAGCACGAATCTTATAAAATGTATATTCATTTTATATATATTTTTTTTGAAACGCCTCATAAAATGTGAATTTTCCTTCAACAATGAAAAGATATGCTTTGCGGCCGTTACTGCTGGAAAGGTCCAAAACAAGTAGCGGCAAGTCAATAAAGTGAATATTTTAATTGGTGTTTTCAGGTTCTTCGGCAAGCTTAATGCATTTTGTAAAAAAAAAAAAAACAACAGTAACTTTTGGTGAAGTGACAGTGCCTGGAGAGAGGGCCCAGCTCTGTGTAAGCAGCAGGCTGGGACACGTGAGGAGGCCAAGAGCGATCCTGACTATGGTTTAGTCCCACCAGAGCAGCCCTGCCTAATGCAGGCAGGAGGAGCTCATGAGTTCATCACTCAAATTTAGCGGCTTCCCCGGTCCAGTCTGAGCCGCCCCGATCCAGTTCTGCAGTGTTTAACCCTTTGAGGTGTAAGGTTTTTGGAAAGTATGGAGCTTCACATCAGCATCGTTGAACTCCATAGCTTTTTACCACTCTTGATTGTCGGCATTAGAATGTTAAGAATATTCAAATTAAACGTTTGTGGGTACAGAGGCTGGGTGTTGTTTGTCATGTCTCAGTTGTAATGCTTGAGAGTGGGCTGTCCTGAGGCTATGGCTCCAATCACAGTGATGTAAAGAGTGTTTTCTCCTCTGTGAACGGGGTGCAGCGAGGATTTTAGGAAACGCGTGGAGCAGACTGTTCCATCTTTAATTCAGTGACTGTAATGAGTCCTCTGATGCTTAGTTTTATCATGCTGTTTGAAATCGTCATTACTCCTCCTCAGCCCACACAAATTTACGCTCTTAAACTGCTAAAGCTCTGTGGAACCACCCGGAGTCTTTAACATGTGCTCCTCTTATGTCATGACTGAATAACTTCTTACGTTTTCTCATTTGTTACAATAAATTCAGCACTATTGATGATTCTCGCTCTCATTTGCGTCTTCACAGCCTTAGAATGATGTTTTATTTACTATTTTGTTCAAATAGTGCTTTGGGAAAACATACGATTAGTATCGGCTCTCCCACTGTGAAAAATTCTGTAAAATATGTCGCTGTTACATGATGATAATTCATTTACATCACTGGAAAGCATAGGCCTTCCCCTTTTGACAGGGACCCAAGCTGAGGCCATTCACCAATCAGACGCTTACAAATTAGCGAGCACAGAGAGGGAGGCCCGTTTGTGATGTACAGAGTGCATTTGGAACTACAGCAGTAACAGTGGATAAGAGGTAAATACTGCCAAAAACCACCAAAGAGCACTCAGTGGCATAAATGGTATCAAAAATGGAGTGACCGCGAGAGAGGAAATATTTTAGTGGTGTCACTATGGTGGAGGAAATATTTTGAGAAAGTGAGTTAGAAGCCTCTTAGGCAAGCGGCAGCGAGCCGATGTATGACTCAGGCCGTACCCACCACAAAATCTATCTAGCGTTTCAATTATGCTTGCAGGATCCATTTTGGAGAGAAGGACCAATTGGAGATGCCAGAGGGACCCTTTGAGAGGCCACTTGTGATGTCTCATACAAACTTTCATGACTTCAAAACCAGAGTAGCCTGAATCTTTTTGTGCTAAACGTTGACCCCTTGATGGCAAAAGTATAAATTGCAAAATGTCCATTATGTGATATTTCCACGGTGCAGCGCAGTGAGAAAAAAAACAGGAAAGGGCATTCGTTTTTTGCAATCTGCAGTACATTTCAAGCAAGAGAATTTACTTTTTTGATCATTAATTCAATTTAGGTGCTAAAAATAAAAAAATCAGTCAGGCACTGCGGAAATCAGTCAGGCACTGCAGAAATCAGTCAGGCACTGCGGAAATTAGTCAGGCACTGTGGAAATCAGTCAGGCACTGCGGAACGCAGTCAGGCACTGCAGAAATCAGTCAGGCACTGCGGAAATCATACATCGCACTTTATAGTAATGTGAGTAAAAACAATATTTTACATTTATTGCACGTAAAAACTGCACAATAAGCTGTAAGATTTGAGCGTATATCTAAATTATATCAGAAAATTTGAATGAATACCCTGAATGTCATTGAAATAATGAGTTTAAAAAATGCCCTGGAGGTTAAACTCTTCATAATGCAGGTTGTCAGAGCTATTCTTTCATTGCCCTTCAGGGATCCTTTCCCATTTTGGCTGATGTTGTCGTGTAGTTAATCTGCTTTGTCTTCACATATTTCATGTACAACAAAATCAAAACAACAGAATATGTAAGTTGAATGTGGATATGTTGTTTATAATTAATAAGCATTTGAAAATATTTCACTGACTTCATACTAAGAGAAAGAGTAATGGTTTCATTCATGAGGAAATTTGCCCTGTAGCCTCTGCCACACTGTTCTAGGAGAAAAAGAGGTCAGAACTAGTAAGACCAGAGCCTGCAGTGGCCTGCACTGCAACATATTGACAGTGTCTGTTAGCCCAAGGGAATAGGTTAATTGTTCTCTCTCTCTCTCTCTCTCACTGTTTCTCTCTATCCACTTTGAAAACTAGGAAAAGCCACATTTGTGGTTTGTAGAGTTCATGTTTTTGGGTCCTGATTAGGCTGGAGATCAGCTGTAATAAACTGACTGACAGCCTGGAGGTGTTCGTCTCTGTTTCGTCTCTTTTTTGTGGTTCTACTTTTACTTCAATTATTCATGATAACTGTGTCATTAATTTGTGTTTATCTCTTAAGTTGGTTAAAGTTTGGTGCTGTAGATCTTTTTTTCTTGATCAGCGTGGTTCAGCCCTACATCTGCAGACATATGTGGGTGAGTGAGTGAGTGAATGAGTGAGTGAGTGCTTGAGTGAGTGACTGACTGACTGACTGACTGACTGACTGAGTGGGACACTGACGATGTCATGGTAGTGTGAACTTTCCCCATTGGCCACTGTTGACAATTTTTTGCATTCAGACCATAAACGTTGCAGGCATATACTAGGTTTTGACCTAGTCTTGTTATAAATACATAGAACTTAGTGCGTTAGTCATTTTCTGTCTTTATAATGTACGGCTTTTTTGTCGGAATGAGTAAGTGGATGATTTTTTTTGTCACTTTGCATTGTCCAATAAAGGAGTCTACTCCCCTACTCTCTCTCTCTCCCTCACTCCCGCCCTGAGCTGGTGTTTCAGAGGTGAGGAGTGGAGAGTTTGTAAAGCGGTAAAGGTATGAGTGGGATGTGTGGGAGTCAGGAGAGCACAGCCTTCTCTCCCTCTCAGCTACAGGAGAAATTAAGTGAGAGAGAGAGAGGGCGATAGCAGGAAGCAAGAAGGGAGATAAAAAGAGAGAGAGAAGAGAGAGAAAGGGATGTAAAGTCTGGGAAATAAACTAAACGATCCTCACACCCAGCCCATTCCCCTTTTCCATCACATATGTGTATCTTCGACACTCTCCTCCCCTCCCTGGAGAACCCCTCCTGCCGCAGTGTGTGTTCGCGTTGTCCGCATGTTGGCCTGTGTGTGAGTGAGCCCATGATATGAAAGGGAAAATAGTCCAGTATGTATGTATGTATGTATGTATGGTCATCCTCTGGCAGAAGTCACACTCTCTCTCAGCTGTGCTGTGACACTCACCCTCTCTGTCTATTCATTGGATAAGAATGGGTGTCAGACTGGGCAACCTTGCCTTAGCCCCGCCTCCTCTCACCTGGCCCTCAGCCCAGAAAGCTGCTGCAGTTCTGTGTGCCCTGATTGGTCTATTCCCAGCTACATACTGCCTTAGAGATGGAAAATGTCCAAACCCCACCCCCTCTTACTGTTTCTTCCTTTTTAAATTCATTAACCATGGCTGGCTGGGGTATGCTCAACCCTAAGTGATAATGGTGCTTTGATTTGATTTCATGCATGAGAGCAGAAACTGTCGGGCTGAGGGTTGCTTACGTGTACCTGCGTTGGTGTGTGTGTGGTATGTGTTTGTGTTGTGGGACATTCAGGCCAATTCCTCGATGATTGCTGACTCTTTCTCTCCTCTACAGGTTGGTACTAAAAGAAGTGCCTTTCCTGACGTCTGCTGCTGCTTGGACCCGCTTCTAGAACAGTCTCTGCTTCTTTGCCTTGCTTGCTGCCGACGCGAGCGCAAGGACGGCCTTCTCTGCTCGCCTGAACCCCACATCGCCTCCACATCTGCCTTCACCCCTCCACCTTCCCCACGTGCCGGACCTCCCCTCCCCCCTCAGCTGCTTCAGCAGTCACAGCTCTCAGAGTTTCTGTCTCTTGCTACCCCCTCCCCCCCAAATTTATAAGCTAACATAGTCACAGAAGCTTTTCCCCCTACTTTTTTTAGCTGGTTGATTGTCATTGAGTACAGCTGCGTATCTCACTGAGCTAGCGCCATCAATAATGAGCTGTGCCATCGGTCCTGTGCAGTGCTGCAGCTCAGGGTAGGTAGGCCCGCTCACTGTTTGGGGGTGTGGGTGCGGACACAGGTATCAGCCCACCGAGAGCCCTCTGGAGATGGGCTACTGACCGCAGGCAAATCCCTGGTCCCTTCCCTAGTCGCCATACACTTGAGTTGCTCTGAGCTCAATCACTGAGACTGAGTTCCCTTTACAGCGACCTCTCTTTTTGAATCTGTACATTTGCAGTATTTTTTCAGTGAGATTTTTAAAGTTCATTACTGGAAAAGAACAGCGAGTGAAGACGCCATATATTCGCCTGGATTTTCTTTTTTTTTTGTGCTCTTACTCTGTGCCATGGCAGTGAATGTCACACCCATTCGGGACACAAAATGGCTGACGCTGGAAGTTTGCCGGGAGTTCCAGCGGGGCACTTGCTCCAGGCCGGACAGTGAATGTAAATTTGCACACCCTGCTAAGAGCTGTCAGGTGGAGAACGGGAGGGTCATCGCCTGCTTCGACTCCCTAAAAGTGAGTAACGCCTGCGATCCGGTCGTCTGCGGCATCTCTGGGGCCAGCTGTCACCCTCAGCTGTTCCAACTGGCAGTAGATGGCAGGCAGAGGTGTGAAAATCAGATTCAGGCATTAAAAAAGCCCTCCCTGGTATTTTGTTCCGAACTCCCAGTTTTGCTCATTAGCACAATTATCCGTCCAGAAGGTAGATCTAATTAGTGAAACCTACTGGCTGAGTTCGCGGGAGGAGGAAACATATGGCAGCATTTTACTTCCTGACCTCTGGACTTTACACCTCTGATGGCAAGCAGAGGGTTGGCCTGATCTTCACAGTGTGTGCACACATGCCACTGGCACTTGTACTGTATTTACACTCATCTGGATGACATAAAGGTGGAGTGATTGTGAGTAGTAGCAGGAAATTTATATTCTGTTTAAGCTTTCATAGGAGTATTGAAAATATTACTCAATGAAGATAAGGGAATTACAAATCGGAATAAGCTTTCCATGAGTGAGATGCTGTGGGGTACGGTGGATAAACTTTGGTCATGAAGGTATTGTGGGTGGAAAGAGTTAAGCTTTGAGCGATTATATAAAAGTGTGTGTCACAGTTTCCAAAAGCGTTCTGCGGTACGGTGTTAGAGGCCAGGAGCACTGCCTCACCAGGCAAAAGAAATGGAAGTGGTCAATGAGGAAATTAAATATGGGTGTGTGTGAGAGAGTGTGCGCGTGTGCGTGTGTGTGTGTGTGTGTGTGTGTGAGAGAGAGTGTGTGTGTGTGTGTGTGTGTGTCTGTGTTTGTGTTTTATGGTTCAGAGCTATAGAGAGAAGACACGGCAACAGATTATGTTTTGCATGAGTAATGCACACATCCGCACGCTGACGCACACTTGCTAGCACAAGCACACCTACTTATATAATTCACACCCACACAAACACACACACACGCGCACGCACCCAAACACATGCATATACACACACGCAGACACACTCACACATATGTGCTGAATTTGGAGTGCTCGTGTGTAATGCTATCCCTCCTTCCCTCATTATGAGAGGATGGTGACCTGGGCTGCCCCGCCCCTCCTCGGCCCAGGACGGCCCGTTCAGAGACACAGTTCTGTAATTTTCCATCTATTTTTAGTGGCATCATAAAGGCGAACTACCGCTGCCTCTCGAGTGGTGCTCAGAAACCGGCCCATCCCAAGTCCAATGCACCATTTCAGCTCTGACTTATGGTTCTGAGCGATGTATGCCAAGCGCAGAGGATTTGGGGTTTCCCAAGGGATTCTGAACTGATGCTTTACTGATTGGCCTCCAAATTCACATTGTAGGCGAATGGCTGTGGATAAATACAGGCCGCGTGTAAATATGGCCGGAGGGACGTTTTCTCCCTGGCCGGAGCAAACCCCTGCTTGGCGGTTTGGGTCGGTTTTGGGGATTGGCTGGACAGCCGAGCCATGCGTAATTGTTTCCTGAAAGACCAGGGCTTTGCAGCAGGGATGAAGATCGCACTGTTACACACGCGGTCAGGGAGCCGGGCCTGGAGACCCACTCCCTGCAGTGCCAGAGAATTCTTCACTGCTGTGCCTGAACGATAGATCTGCTTTTATCTGCGGATGAATTAATAATGCGGGAGGGAGAGGTGGAGTAGGGGGAGGCAGGAAGCGAGAGAGAGAGGGAGGCGAACATGACGAGGCACTCCGGAAAGATTTGTTACAAATGGCAAGAAATGACACTGGCCGTCCTTCTAAATGAACCCCAGGTGCTCGGACAATCCTCCCAATCATGAGGTGTCTGTGGGAAAATGTAAAAGGATTTGATTTTCTGCCACCGGTTCTTTCTGTTGCTCATAAGACTGATGTACTGAGGTCAGCCAAGCTGGGGACAGGAAACAGGAAGTGAAATGGGAAGTGATGTGTCCACTGCAGGGCATAAAGCCACAATTGGCCTTGTTATCTGCACTCACCTCATGCATAATAAAGGTCATAATGTGAGGGGATTGAGATCGCATTGTCCTTCCGAGCTGTACTTTCTCTTTCCAGCTAAATTGATGAAATCTGAGATTTCAAGGTCAGTAAATCGGCCTGCGCAAGACCAACCATTCAGGGCGGGGTTTGGGGGATGGGCAGGGGCGAGCATGCGTACAGATACGCCACCTTCAGCAGGGGAGGTAGGGGGGAGGGGTGTGGAGCAGCACATGCCCGGGCATATCATCTTGACCATTAACTCTAATTCAATGGAAATTCTCTGGAGCCTTTGCATGTGTTTGACTACTAGGTTTGTACATAACAAAGTACAAGTGACTGCTAATTGTAGGCATTTGTGAACGATTTGTTCATTTCAAAATCGTTTTGGTGGATGAGAAGAGCTGACTCACCTCTATGCAAGAATTTGTTCATGTGATTTGGCTATCTGTTAGAGAAGTCGACAACTTTCTTTTTTTTCAAACTGCTAGCACTCCTCGCATTTCACCATTTAGGTAACCTCAGTAACAATAAAACAAAAAACAAGTAACCTCTTATGTGGGCAGTGCAGCTGTGCGTGCCTTCTTGCAGCTGTCGATGTGACAAAAAGCAGCACTGGTCATCCTTAGTTACCTGTTTGTCCTTCAGGAAGTAGGAGCGAATAATTAATTTATGAGTCCAGAGCTGCCAGAGCTTCTAAGCACAGGCTTTTCCAGACGCAGGAACAAACAATGATAAGATGACCTGAGAGTTAACCGGATCAAAATGAACCACTTCTCAGTCTTTTTGAAAGTGCGAAATGAACTAAAGAAAAAAAATGAACAAATCCTTTGAACGAATGGAGCCAAAAGATTTAGATCACCGAAAGGAACCACTAATTCCATTGCTAGAGACTGCAGGGTCTGTTAATGAGTCAGTGTGCGAGACTCACACTGAATGTTTGAGATATCTGAGAAAATTACATGGCTCATCTCCGATTAGCACCTTCCCTTATTCAGGGAGTTTGCACTGGGGAAACATGTCCTGCTTTCAGAGGGTATAATTAGCACCCCTGTAACACACAACGGACCCTGGGAAACCCAGTGGTGTGAAAAGCACTGAAGAGTGTCGTCAGTTTTTTTCAGCATTTGTGTCAAATTCTTTATGTCATCGATGCTGTCATCTATTGACTGTATTTGAAATATCAGCAGAGGTATGTCAGAGGAAATAAATGTATAGATTCCTTCTGGAGAATGAAAAATGTAAGCTTTTTTCTATTCCTTTCTCCAAATGATATAATAGCTGTACTGTGTTGTATATGTGTGTCTTTATATTTATATATATATATATATATGTGTGTGTGTGTGTTTCTCTTTTATTACTCAAATGTGTGTTCTAACAGGAGCATAATTGCAACTCTCCATATCTAAGCTCTGTATATACAGAAAAACACCATAAACTTCAAACTTTCAGCAGCATTCCAGTCGAAGCCATATGCTTCTGACGTGTGACTTCTGCCTGGAGTACGCCATTTGGCTTTCTCACAGCTTTCTCATGATCGTGCTTTTGTCTTTCTCCGAATGAAACACAAACGCTCGCTGACAGATCCAAGAAACTCTATAGTATGGATTCAGTAACAGTTGTGCACGTTTTTCATAAACCTCAGCCCTTGTCAGCACATATGCCTGTCACTGTGACTTAGATAAAATATTCCTTCTATAAACTTTATGGATTCCAGAAATTAATGCATTTCCGGTGCCGCTCTGGCCTTTGATACAGTTAGCTCCCAGGCAGCACGCATATGTCTCGCCGATGTCGGCACGATGAATAAAGTTGCATCGGTGAGACGTATTATGGAGAGCGTTTGCTAATTGGGAATACGTCACCGAGACATCGGCATTTAGTAAAATGCATTTTACCAAATTTTACCAAATGCCAATGTCTCGGCGACGCATTCCCAATTAGCAAATGCTCTCCATAATACATCTCGCCGATGCAACTTTATTCATCGTGCCAACATCGGCGAGACGTATGCGTACTGTCTGGGCTGTGTGTGTGTGTGTGTGTGTGTGTGTGTGAGTGAATTTAGGTGTATTTGCACTGAGAGAGGAAGTATGAGCAAGACAATTCCATGATGTACTGGGATAGACTTGCTTGAACTTCCTCTCACAGAAATACATTTCCTGTATCTCATCCCTGCAATCTCATTTAAATTTGATGACCAGCAGAAAATAAAAGTTAAAAGTTATATTTGTTATGGACGTGAGACAGTATGAACTCTATCTATAGTAACATCTTCATCAAAAACCCTGACGGTGAGATATTTGAAATGAAAATGGATTTGTAAAAGTACTTATTAGTAAATTAGCTAAGATTCATACTTCAGAAGCAGATCAGGGTGAACCTTAGGTATACACACATCCTAGAACTTAGGTAAAAGTGAGGGGACACTTAAAAGTGCTCTAAGCACAGTTGGGTGACGTCACTTCTGTTGATGTTTGAAGTATTATCAAACAAAACAGAGGGCAAACTCGCTCCTCCCTCCTCCTCTCTCCCTCCCATGCTTCCTTTAACCCTTACAAAAAAAAAGAAAACCCAAACCCCACCCCCCCATCCATCTTGTCGGTGATTGGCTCAATGGCCCAGGCTGGACCAGGTTGTTTTTGTTGCAGTTTTTGGAGCTTGGGCTGTCCACAGGGACCCCGTTTTTTTTTTTTTTTTTTTTAATCGCATATTCAGGGGACAGGCAGGTAGCGAATCGTGAGGAGATGTTTGCCTTATGTGACAAAAAATGTTATAGTTTAGAAACCACATAACCAGACTTAGAGCACCTTTAACTGAAATCTCAATGATAAACCCAGACTATGGACATTTGCAGATTTTGAATATCTGACATTTCATTTGAATCTGGAACTAATTAGTCAGTGTAGCCTGATAGGACAAAGATTCGATTTCCATCTGAGGGTGCTTCGATTCGAATTCGAATGAATACTGCAAGCCAAGTGGGCATACACTTGTGCTACCCTTGATCTAGATGGAAACGGGTAGTGACTCATGCATAGTCTCATTTTTATGAAGTGACACCTGAACGCTTCTAGATCATTTCCAATTCTCCAAGGAGATAGATAGATAGTCAAAATGTCTGTTTTCTATGTATGTCAACAAGGTTTCAGTATTTTCCACATACTTTTGGCTACACAGCGTGACTGCATTTGGATGTGGGATGAAAATAAGACCACCATTAAAGGCCGGGTGCAATGTTGAAGCGTTTTAAAGACGTCTGAAATGTGGTACTTTCTGAAGGTCACAAATTAAAAATCAAAGCACTTCAAATTCAGAATAAAATAACTATTCAGTAATACAGGTATTTTAGGAGATTTTCAAAGATTATGCCAGCATTTATGGGCTTTAAGTTCTTTGAATATTAAGGTAAAAATGACATCCATCTTTTATGATCAAGAGAGTGACAAAATTGCAAAAGCAATCCGTAGCTGCATGAATAGCTGTCAGCTGATGCGGAATTTTTGCAGTATATTAGAGCTCCATTGAAAGGCATGGTATTGCCCTTGAAACATTTTGAAAATTGCATAAATGCATCACAATTCTGTATGATTGAAGCTTTTGAATTAAAGTCTAATTTTCAACAAGAAGGTGTGATGATAACCCCAGCGCCTGCAATGCTTGTACCTGGGAAAAGTTGTCTGATGCCCGCTGCTACTTTCTCCTGCAGCCCATCTTTATCTCTGAGACTGTCACAAGATGACAAAGTGGAAAAAATATTTCAGTAAATTGAGCATTCACCCACCAAAGAAATACCTGCGCAAAGCATAATGTATTTTCTTAAATCTGTCAAAAATGTTTTTGGAAATTTGGATTATGGACTTCATAAAATTTTGTTTTTCTTCTCACAAATGAAAGGATACACTGGAGACAGAAATGGCACAAACAGTGCATTATTCAGAATGAGGCCCCCGCCTACCCCCCCCCCCCCCCCACCCCACCCCCCCGCTCTCGCTTTCTCTCACACGCTCTCTCTCTCTCTCTCTCTCTCTTCTCATTTCTAACTGTCTCTGGGACAGAATATCTGCTCCAAAATGAAGCACAGAAAATCAGGGAGAGGGAAGAGTTTGATGCTAATGAGAAACCACCTTCCCCCAGGGAACGACTGGTACAGCTGTTTGACTGGAAGGGCCTCTTAAAAAGAAAATTTGGCCATTAACTGAAGTCCAAACCTAAGGGTGTGCCAGCAGGGCTGACCTTGAGTCAGCACACTGTGTTTTCCTAAAGATAATACAGGAAGGTATGCATTTTCCTCTCTCCTCAGGCGCGGCTACTGTAAAACAGGCTAAACGAAATAGCGCTGCCTTTGAGTGCAGTGATCGAGAGGCAAAGGGTGTGTAAGAGGATGAGGTGGGAGTGTGTGGCAGTCGGTTTGAATGGAAGGATGCTCTTCACTGCAAAATTAAATAAAATCTCACCAAGTGTTATTAACCTGTCTTCAGATTTAAAACGTTTATTCTTATTACATTTTTTTCTCAAAAAGAATTTGCTAGTGATATTAGATAATTTGGCTCATTTCTAAATTTGACCATGAGGTATGAAAGTTTTACTTGTCCATTGCATAAGAACAGAAGGACATGAAAAGTAGGGGTTTCCCAGTGCATGCTGGGAGCTGAGTCCAGTGACAGTGAACTGAAAGGGAGAAAGTGGGAGAAAGCCTCGATGCCATCACCGTAAAATAGGTAATGACTTAATAATCATCTGCAATATTATCATCTAAATGATATTTCCTCAGTTGGGCTCTGTAGCCTGTATTTTAGTATTGTTGTGTAAATGTGGGTTATAATGTCCCTCGGAGGATAGACGGGAGGATTTGCCCTAGTTCCTGCGACTGAGTGTATCGCAGGACAGTGCATTTAGCACCGATCTATCACTGTAAATGAATTGATGGGAACAGAAGCCATGACAGAATGGAATTGTGTAATTTTGCACAGGGACGTGGGCGCGTGTGCACGAATGTCACTGAATGAAATGCGGATCGAATTATAAATTTAACAACAGCATGGAGCAAGCTGGATGTCAATGTTCTCTAATGACAAAATCCATGGTCTATGAATAGATCAGTTTGCTGTGAGAGAGCCAGTTACACCAGCTGATCTGACCAGAGGCAGACACTGTGCCCATAACACTCAAAGCAGAACCAGCAAAGTTATCATTTTAAACAGTTTTTGGTTGAGAAACCATTAGGAAACTGAGGAGGCGAGATATGGGCTGCCGCAAATGTCCAAAAACCTGCTTTTAGGCAGCACCTCTGCCTTCTGCTGATGAGTATCATGTGTTTAAAGAGAAGAGTCACTGAAAAATAACTCAACAAAAGACCCCATTCAACTATTCAGCATGGAAAACACAGGGCTTTACACCTCAAGCTGTAATTAAATCAACGGGCTCCATGCTCCTTTTCTCCTTGAGTGTGCGTGCGTGCGTGCGTGTGTGTGTGAGTGTATGCTTGCATATGTGTGTGTGTGTGTCTATGTGTGTGTGTGAATGTGTGTGCGCATACGCACATGTGTGTACATGTGTGTGAGTTCATGCTTGCCTGATGTGTCTGTGTGTATCAGTGCATGCTTGCCTGCATGTGCTTGCGTTTGTGCGCGCATGTGTGTGTGTGTGTGTGTGTGTGCGTGAGTGCACGATTGCGCGTGTGAGTGCGTGTGTGTATTTTTGTGCACCGGAATGGTTCTCTCAGTCCCACAGTCATTTGACAAACATTAATAAGCACGAGCCGAGCTCCTTCTCAGCACAACACCTTCATGAAATATTGATCCATTATACCGCTGATTCTGAAGCTGTAATTTGTGTGTTTTTTTCATTTATAAAAACTAAATAAGGCTCATTATTATTCAGCTTTCCAATTGTGCGTAATGCTGAGTCACAATAATTTATCACTGGCTTTTTTTCCACACCCTTAATAAGAGAGGGGATTTCAAGCAACCATGCAGCCCAGTTCAATTCATCAAACTGGCAACACGATTAGGATTCTATCAGCTATTCAGGAAAATTTTTCTCTTTATCAAGTCTGAAGTTCCAGAGTGGTCCTGGATTCACTTTAAGGGGCCTAAACTGTTCCCTGGACTCTAAAAATTGTTCCCCATTCAAGAATGTTTATGAACGTCAAATATCCCCGAAGTCACTGAACCAACAGGGAGTCTTGTCCTCCGCTTTGGCCCCTAATCAGATTTTCAGACACGGACGTCTGACGTCTTGTCTGGTCCTCTACTAGCCAGCGAGAGCGTCTGTGTGGCTGCGAGACATCGTAATTCTTCATTTCCCACAGCGACGCCCCTCCCCGAACACACACACACACACACACACACACACACATTCTGTGGCTCTGCCCAGGTCCCTTTCTCCAAGTACAATTTCAAAAGACGATGACTGAATAAAAACTGATCATCTGTTCTTTTAACTTGGAAATATTCTTAAGCTTTTTTGTTGCCCAGATAGATACATAATCACGCTGTGACCATATTTTGTGTTGAGCACTATTTATTACTTAAATGAAGTCATCCTGTCCACTTCACAACTTCATTAATGTTTACTTCACACTTCTGCCTTGCGCGGTGCACTTTGTTATTAACCAGGTAGTTGCACAGAGATGTTTTGTGAAAACTGAGTTTGGAAGTGCATGCTGGATCTGTTTGTTTGGATATTTCTGCAATATTGGACACAGCATGGCTCCATGGTGAAAGTGTAAAGGAAGCAATGAGGGTGGTAGAGATAAATAGAGATGGGATGAACAAAGGAAAGGATGTTAGAGAGTAGAGAGTGTGAGAAGATAGAGGAAGGATGAATGAAAGGGAAAATGGAAGTGGATGGGGGTGTGAGAATCCCCGAGTGGCTTACCCAGCGCAGCATGTGAGGACACAGCTCATCTCACTAAAGGTCTGCTAATACCTGCATTCATTTGTCTTCATGGCCTTAGTGTAGCCACAGCGAGGGCTGGAGGTTCATTTTGACGCTGCTGAACACAGGGAAGATAATCCAATTATCACACCGACTGTATTCAACCACATGAGCTACCCCTTGCTAGACCAGTAATGGTGTGATTGATGGTTATTTCATTATCGTCTAATCCGGATCAAAGCCATGTATCTGTATAAAGAAGGTTTGCACTGAGGGCTCAGGGTTCATTTTGACTCCACTGTACCTAGAGTGCTTTTCATGTGTTTCTGACAACTGCTGTTCCTGTAAATAAAATAAAGAAGCCTTTCCCATGAAGATCAGAACAGTACTTTTTTTTCCTTACAGGAGGTAGTTAAAGAAAGGCATTTAGAGATTCAGGCCCGTATACATGAATGAGGTATAACTTGTACTGCGTGTAAGCTTATACCAAGAATGGTTATTGCAGCCTCTGTGGTAGAAGAAAATTGGTATGCACTAAATGTAGTTTAACTATTCGCGGAAAAACGTATTATTCAATGATTTATTGCTGTCATTTACCACAAATCTATTAACAGGCCTGCCCTCGCGCTTCATTACTCTGAATAGGGAGTAAGTCGCGAGCTAGTACGTGAATGCCTATCTATTGTTCGCCCGCTGTTTTTTGGTCAACGCACTAAAGATGAATGTTCACGTACACGTTTTGGGGGAGTTTGCGGAAACTCCCTAATCACAATAGGGTTCCGCGTGGAACTGGCAACATGTCACTGAGGACAATGAGGTGGAGCCAAATGAACATGTCGAGGGGTTCGAGTCAGGGCCAGGCTGATTGCCGAGCATTTCGCCGGTTAAATGAATATGGATTGCAACCTTGAATGTTTGTTCAGGCATTCAGTTATACCTTTATAGCTATACCTTTGGTAAAAAAAAGTATGAAATGAATGTATGAATGAAATTTACATCTCCAAATGAGTGTCAATCTATACAGGGTAATTTGAACATCATTTCACGCCAGTATCCTAAAAACAAAAGGCACAGTTTTGAGACATCCACTGAAAGCGGACTGCAAATTGTCTTATTCCACTCCTTAAGCCTACCCCTTGGTTGGTGTAAGTTACTCCAGGAAATCTGTGGTACTTACACCACAGATTAAGCTATTCTATATTTGTGCGTACAACTCCCTATTCAAGGTTTTAAGTTATACTGCAGTTTAACTTATACCACGTTCATGCATAGCAACAATGGTAAAACCATTGATTTATACCTGGTATAGGCTATTCTGTCCCTATTCTGCTTTCATGCATACGGGCCTCAGGGTGTAGACGCATTATGGATGGGAGTGGAGATTAAAAGAGAAGGAGTGGTTTCTGATTTCACTTGATTTACCTAATCTTTGTTGCTTACTTTGGCCCCTCTTTAAGATATAGAACTAAAACTGGGTATCCATTTGGGGATGGTTGGAAGTGACCTGTACCCTAATTAGCTTGCTGGTGGAGGATGGGCTCCCCCACTATAGCCGGGTTCCTCCTGAGATATGTTCCCTCTGGGGAGTTTTTTCTCTCCACTGTTTCAGGATTTTTCTCCCCATAGGGCTTCATTAGATATTTTGGAGATAAAGCTGGGTACTGCCCTTTTTTTGCTCTGTAAAATGTCTTTTTGACAGTCCGAATGTGAAAAGCAGTAAACAAATGAATTGAAAATTGAAAATGTAACTGACAACACTGTTAAAAAATTGCCATACTTTTACAGTACATTGCAGGTGCAGATTCGCAGTAAATACAACCATCCACATGTCCACATGCATTTTACTGAAATTTACTGATAATTTACCCGTACAAGCATTCTTTGCACCCGGCATGCATTGGAAGTAAGGAGCAAGGGCTAAATATCTTAGCCACAACCTGCCTAGCACCCTCCTGCGATTTTTTTATTTATTTTTTTTCCCCAAAATGATAAAGCAATGGGACGATTTTGCAGTTAGATTTAATTTATGGTCTCCATTTATTTTACTGCAAAAAGTACTGGCACTGCTGCTGCCACTTAAAATAACTGAAATTTTACAGTGAATCGATAATAGCGAACAAATTGCCAAATATAGGTCATTGTGAATCCTCTGCCAGTGCTACTTGTGGAAGATCACTTCCCCAAGAGATCACACTTTACATAAAATAAACATGGGATAAAGTGTAAGAATAATTTCAGCGAAGAGTGGAGCTTAGCTGGAGACAGTGGTTCGGACGTGGATTTTTTTCCTCCATACTTTGATCATAATTCCACACAAATAGAAAAAGATAATAAATAAATAAATAATGACCTTATGCATAAATATCCCACCAGATTGGTTAGGGGTCTGAAACAGGTACAAAATTTAATATGAAAAAAAATGAATTCATGCTAGCTACTCAGGGGTGTGTTTGCCGAAATCACAGATGCTAACTTGCATAATTGGAACCATTGATTGTGAATGGACAAACTGTGTAAGTTAGCAACTACGCTTTTGGGAAACAGACCCCGGGGCAGGCACCAGTGTGCTTTTGAAAACAGATTGTTAGACCATGAATATGCCAAAGTAGTTTGAGAGGGAAAACTATGTTTACATAACTTAACATTAAACTTTAAAAAAGCTGCCGTACAGACTGTATTACACAGGCTTTGGTGTTGTAAGTGTGAATCAGCCAGCAGTACTGAATTCAAACCAACACTTGGCCACAGCTTGATATTTCATTTCTCTGGCTTGGTCGCAATATTTCATGTCTTAGTTCAGCTTATCAGCTTGTCTGTGGAATAAGTGTGGACAACTGGCCATTAGATCGGGACACAAACCAAAATTAAGGAGACTTTTGACCAATTAAGGAGTGATCTGAAAATGCAGTTTTCGAGAGAATTCTCTGGATACATTTGAGCTGGTATGATTGGCACTTAGAAAAACGGAATCCACTCAGAGTCCATATTTTGCATAGTTTCTATGAAAGTGAAATGTTTTGTGTGTGTGGCAGTGTAAATGGTTCCTTTGCTTTCTGGTTTACTCGCCCATTTGGAGGTGGTCCATGTCAGTGTGGTTAAGGGTAGCCCTTTCTGCAGTTACCTTTGGTGTGGCAGCGTAAGTGTGTACGCGGGACTGAACGTCTGCGCGCATGTGTGTTTGTTTTACTATCTGAAAATTGTTACCTGAAGCTGGCAGCAATAACCACTGTCACACAAGTGGGTCCGAATAAGGCCCCAGTTCTGGGAGCCCCACCCCATGCTCAGGAATAGCAGCTCAGTCCAACAGACGGGTGGTATGGTTAGAGCCTAGCACTGGTTCCTCACAATAAGGAGCTTGGGGTTAGTATCCAGCTTGTGGCCTTTCAGCGCAGCATTAGGATGTTCTCACTGGGATAGCATTGGTTTTTTCCATTCACTCTAATTTTCTCACACAATACAATGTGTGCCAGGCAAACGGGATGCTGTAAATTGCCCAAAGACATGAGTGTATGAGTGAATATTGTGATTTCTGCATTCACATGACTTATACAACTATAAGACTCAATATATGTATCCTTAAGGCAGTGGTGATATGTTGTTAAACGTATAATAAATAAATCAGTTGTGTAGAATAAGACAGGCCTCTATCTAGACTGCACCATGCCACCAACTTAACAGTCACACGCACACACACAAACACACACACACACACACACACACGCACATGCACACGCGCACGCACACATACACACAAACACACACACACACACACACACCCTCACCCTCTCCGGGAAAATGGGAATGGGAGTGGTCCAAGCCAGATTTTTTGCCTAAATTATAACATGCATCATTGAGACAGACTAATATTGTTGAGATGTGTCTATCTGGATACATTTGAGCATTAAATAAAACAAAATAACTGCCTAAACTTGTCATTGTTATTTTGAGAGAGCTACATCAGGCATCGAGGCATATGCATTTCATCAGTCGAAAGCGGACAGAGAAATGATTTTGGTTGAAATGGAACTAGAACAAAGGCCTATGACCATAAATCATCTCTGTAAGATGATGACTTTTATGGAATCGGTGCTTTATTTGGCAAACCATTAAAACCAAGCAGGCACATCCATTAGTATGGCTGAGTCATACAGCTGACATGGACAGATAATATGCAGGCATCAGCCCAGACGCTTGGATGCTCAAGAGAAATTTGGAATGAAAAAGAGCTCCTGCTCAGATGATCACGTGTTATATTACCAAAGAAGGACATTATAGATGTATTATCTTATATTACTGCTCTCTAACTGTAGCATACGCAAGCATGTATGAGCATGTTCTGTTCATCCATTTACTCATTTAAACATCATTTGTTTTGATGTGCACATAGTGAGTTCCATGTTTTTTTTTCATTCATTTCATTTAACCAGAATTCAATTTTGGTAATCACTATCTTTTTAAAAAGAGGTTGGTGTCATATGAACGTTTGCATAGATTTGTCACATTTTAGAAGGCATTAGAGCCAGGAAAGAAAAAAGGGCACCTGTAAAGTGATTATAAATTCTTTTGATAAATTTCAAGTAGCTATCGCAAAAAGGCTCATGGCATATGAATAAAGATCTAGAGTTAAAAAATCTGCTCATTATATAAAAGGGCCCTAATATTGCCCATGTGCATGAATCCTCTCGAATCTGTGATACTGAATCCTAACTATGCCACTTTTAGCACGAAAAAGACAGAAAAGTTGTGGTAGCTCTGACTGAGGTTCAGATGGGTTCAGTCGGTCAAAATTCATGACACTCTCTCTGGCACCTGAGCATAATTGGTCTCAGTACTCATCACAGTGCAAACCCAAATTATAAGATAAGAAAACAAATGGCTCCTGCATTATTTGTTTCATTGGGAAGCACATGTGTGTCAAGATTCAATTCTGCTGCTTCCAGAACTGAATGCTGACTGACGCTCCCTAACCAAACTGTAAAGAGTTCAGCTCCTGACAATCACTGAAAGATGCTCACCAATGATAAAACAGTCCTTAACAATCCTGAACAGACGTGCCAACCATAGAAAGACTTGTGTCAGTAGCAAACTAGCACGCGTCTATCACAACATGGCGCCAAAGCATTCCGGTGCCAAATCATCTAGCGCAATTATCCCGACCTGGCATGATCTGAAAGTTCTGGAAATCATTGTTTACCTGAGAGTGACGGGGGGAGAGGTTGTGGAACCTGTGCCCATACATGGCGACAAAGACCGTCAGGCTCCACAGTCCATCGATTAACAAACTGGATTAGTGCTGAGTGGCCAAACCGGGCAGAGGGCCAGAGGTGGTGAATCTGCGTTTCTACCTGAGGGCGAAGTGGGCAGGAGGGGGGGGTACAAGGGCGTGGAAGAGGAACCAAGAGACGGCCAGAGATACAGCTGCAGGAGCCAAGCAGTAGGTGCTATGGAGCGAAGCAAATCTCAGCTTTCCGTAACAGTAACAAGCTGGTCGTACAGTAATACAGCCTAAAGCTTTGCTGCTGAATTTTTATGCAGATTCATAGCTACTCTGAAACAATAAAACCTGCTCAACGATATTTTGCTGAGGTCTTCACTTCAGCGCATTGGTCCCATCTGCTAAGAGCGTCTGCTGCTGCACAGTGCATTCGGCTGTAGTCTGGGGTTCACAGACAGTGTCTGGACAGTTCCTTCAAGTGTCACATAGTACAATTTATTTAATAGGTGGGTGTCAATTTATACCAATCAATTGGTTAACAAGATGCAGATATAACCTGGGGTATTCTGGGAAAGGCAACCAACCGTTAGGTAGACCCACTGTCATTGCATGGGTGGGGATAAAGGATAAAAATGCACCTCTTTTCGCCATTAGTCGACCTGACCTCCGGATGTCATCAAATGGCTGTTCATTTGTTCATCTGGAGATTGGTTTCCCTCAGGCACAGTTTTTGCTTGTCACCATGTCATTACTGGGACTGTATTAGCACAGGAATAGCAATAGCCTTTTACTTGATCATTATTTGGACTGTATTAGCATGGGGATAGCTAAAGGCTTTCACGTGATCATTACTGAGACTGTATTACCACCGGGATAACTGTACCCTTTCACTTGACTAAATCTAAGAATGTATAAACTATAGCCTTTCACATGATCATTACTAACTGTATTAGCATGGGGATAACTATAGCCATTTATTTGATCATTGCTCGGACTATATTACCACGGGGATAGCTAGCCTTTCACTTGAAAATAACAGAGACTGCATTAGCATTGGGGATAGCCAGTCTTTCACGTGAAAACAGCTGAGACCGTATTAGCATGGGTTTAGCTATAGCCTTTCACTAGCTCATCCCAGGGCTTGCTTTCGTACAATTATAGCTTTCTCTTTGCCGTCTTCATGAGTCCATCTGTCAGCCTTTAGTCAGAGATCAGAGGAAATGCGCCACGTGCTGAAGAGTGGAAGGGAAGCTGCTCTGGTGGTGATGATGTGAACCAATAATTCATTTCAGCATTGCTGTCCTCCTCTTTGCTTTCTTCTCTTTGTTTCAATTATTTTCCTCTCTCCCTTTGTCATCTGAATCACGCTGGTTAACTGTACTCAAGCGAATGTAACTTTTTTATGCTTGGTTAAAGGGGAAATTAAAGCCAAGAAGCTTAGTAGTGGGTTGTGTAATGTGATTGGCATAAATGAGTCATCAAATTACTCCCCTCTTCATTTTTGCTTTTCTCTCGCTGTCATTTCCCTCTCCCTACTTTCTCTCAATGGTCATAGAAAACTGGCAAGAAATCATTATGTTTTAAAATGAAGATGCTTCTCATTGTTTCTCACCCCCTTCAATCTTATCTTTCTGCTCTGACTCTATGTCTTCCCGTCTCCTAATCTCAATCTTTCTCACCATCTATTATATTGATTGAATAAATCAGCAAACAGTAGCAACTGATTATTTTGGCATATTTTGCTATCTTAATATCGTATAAACCGAATTATATAAAATGTGAATCACCTGAAAAAAGAGAATAGGCTCCAGTGTTTTCCAGAAGTATCATGTATAATGTTTCCGGGCTGATGTATATGACGTTTGCATACCTCTGGACCGGTGAAAGCATCGGCATGAAATTTTTGCAAAATTTTGCTTCTTACATGTTTTCAGTGGCTGTCGACCAATTGGTCAGCCAGGGTTTGAGGATACTCAGTTTAATGCTTCTCCCAAGGAGAAAGCCAGAGGTTACCTCTGCATGCTGTTTCCTGGACTGAAACTGATGTTTTTTTAGCTTTCTATCCTTTTTTTACTTCTCTCTTTTTTCTTTTGATTATTTGCTTTATAAAAGCGTGATTGTTCCATCATATATAACCAGCGAGTAATAGTTTCCTCGTAATTGGCATGTTGCAGGAAGCAGGGGCGGGCGTGGTGTCGGCAGTTTGGTTTGTAATGAATCTTAATCCCTTCTTATCTGCTCGTGCCCAGCGGCAGCCTCTTAATGCCGTTAAAGGCGCAACGAGGACCGGGCTGATCTGTCTGCACCCGGCTGTGTTCTGCAGCTTTGTAAAGGAGTCTGCGGCGCCGAGCAAACAGGCTCTCCTTCATCCTAAAGGCAGCGTCTCGCGCGGATTACACGCGTAGATGTCTTCACTGCCACCGTATGTTCTGCCGGCTTTATCGCGTCGACACATCACGTCAGCGCCGCGACAACACTGCGGAGTGAGCGCTCCCATGGGATTTTAGATATCAGGCTGTCTCTCTCCATTCTCGCTGTTCTTTTCGGGGTTACTTCTGAAGCTTTTACAGTCTTATAAAATGCAACACATTTGATAATCCATATGTTGAGTTCAAACACTTGGGAATACTTTATACTTTTCTGTCAAAAGATTTATTGTCATGTTCCTTCTTGTAGGTATCATTTCTTATCCCTTGTTCCTAAAAGTCAGATAAAATAGCTTGTGAAGATCCTGAGACAGACCTGGACTAGTCAAGCAATAGATATTTTTTACGCGATCACTCACAATATGACCTGATCGAAGACATGCATCTGCGTGTGTTTTTGAAGGAACACAAATCTTGAGTGCACAGTTGCCACACTTGAGGCTTTCCCTCTGCTTTCAGTCATTGGAGGCTAAGAGGCTTGTTGCTATGATACTCTTGCTGCAATGCCAATACTGAAATCAAGGCATGTATGTACATAACATTGGAGTGCAATTTTGCAAGCCCACTCAAGAGTACTATGAGCCCATGCATGTGTTTTTGTGTCGGAGATGAAGACATTATAATGATTGAGCAGTGTACAGACCAAAAAAAATAAATAAAAAAATGTGGACAGTGGCCTGTTGCTTCTCTTCTCTTTCAGCTCCCATTTTAAAGTGCAGGAAATTGAATTCTGGCACCAAACCTGCCTTTTTTGCTCCAAATTATTTCTTCTAGTGTGGGGTTTTGGCAGGCTTGCAGCCTTTGTGCTTGGAGATCTCTCACTCCCCGTGCTCTTTGCTCTTCCGATGTGTACCTACGGACTCGATCGCTGCTCTTAATTGAAAAGCAGCATTGCATGTTTTTCTCCATTTTGGTGGCTTTTTTCTTCAAAATGCAGCTTGTTATTATAGCAGGGCGGGGGTCCTGGAGGGTTGGCCCTGAACAGGAATTAGTCACTCTGAATGTGATTGCCATTTTGAAAACTAACCAAGCCTCTTCTGGAAGAACTGTGATGAAGTATTATGTTATGATATCTGAGAAACTCTCAGTTATTATTTTGATCGTCTTGCTGACGAAAGCCCGAATTGTTCCTCGTACAGCTGAAAGCAATAACTCAAAAATAAAGGTATCAATATCTGTTATATTGCCTTACATTGTGGGACACAGCGCATGGGGAGATATATTAAAATCACTGGCGATCAATCAGTAAATTGTTTGTCTCTGGAAATAAAAAAGGCAAAGAAAGAACTGACGGAAGGGTGGGCAGAGAGACAGAACTGAAGGAAGTGTGGCCAGGAAAAATAAGTTTCCAGGCGAAGGAGCAAGTGGGAGAAAGTGCAAGTCACTGCGACCAGATAACTGCCTGTGGGGAGGTGGAGCTATGCGTAGAGACCATGCACAGAGTGGGTGGGGCCTGGCACAGTGGGCGTGGCATATTGTGAGTACTGTTCATAGCAAGTAATACAGGAAAGCACAGTGAGGAGGTGTCAGAGGGCGGGGCTTCGTGGGGAGGAGGACGTTTGGGTGTGTTTTTTGTCTATGGTGCCCTGCCCGAGCATTTTGACAGGAGTGGACACTGAGAAATGAGGGGCAGCCGGCCATGGGAATGTGGCTTCATATGATGTGACCTTTAGGACTGGAGGTATGTATGATTCTAAAGTTTCACCCAAACATCATGACTTTGTGATCTGCCAGCATGGCAGTTCCTTCATTGTGACTAATGAAAGTATAACACTTTGATACATGCGTATAGCTGTATATGTTGGGAGAAAATTTGGGCTATCGACCATACCTTCCAGAATGGTTCAGAAGCTCTGACACTCTTGATAATGGAACTCGCAACCGCAGAAATTTGAGGTTCGGCTCCTCTCCATAGCAACTTACTGCTACTGTGATTGTCATCTGTTGTAAAACTGAGAGATTTGGGCTAGAGCATAAATACATGCGTCCCTCAGAGGTGTGGGCGTTTATTATGAAATCATTTGCATTGTTTGGAGGTTCTTTAGCAGCAGAACAATGCTTCAGAGCTGAGCACAGCCCTCGGTTTCTCAAGCTTGGCACATTTGTGGAGGATTCCCACTTTCAATAAAAGACAGACGCAGCCATCCGACCTGTCACAAGCATAAACAAATCCTGAATAAAGGCATGCAAATGCCAGGACTTTACAATAGCTTTTCTTTTAGAATTCTTGAATCGAAATAGAATAAAATGCAACAATTACTAACAGCGGCTATTAAGCACTCAACGCTGGGGTAGGAAAACTCATCTTGAATACCTTTGATATTTCGAGTCATTTACAGCTCAATCTTGGATGAAAATTATTGAATTAGAAAGGAGGGAGTGTAGTGAGTGGAAACTACTGTGGAAAAGAAACCATGGGGATCTTCATAATTCATTTCATTTTCTGTCTACCAAGGCTTCATTTTCCAGGAAATCGGGGTGGAAAGGCCAGAATGAATCACCGTTCTAATGAGATGATGAGATGATTCTGAGGTGCATTTCTGACGGTCATCTTTTCTTACCCAGATATCTGAGCCATGTCCTCAGTGTGATTTACTTTGTGTGTATGTGCGTACGACTGCATGTACATCTTCATTTGTGTGTGGATATAAGTCAGTGTGTGGCCTTCTGCTTTTCAATTAACTCCTTAGATCCAGTTTCCTATAGAGTTGGCTGTAGCATCTTTAAAGTGCACCTATTATGTGACTTTTCACTGATCATTCTTGTATTCTTGAACTCTACGAAAAAAAGGTTTAAATGCGCCATTGGTTAAAAAAAAAACTCTTGAGTTTTCTCATGCTTGCCAATTTTGCAGTACCTGTCTGTGAAACGCTCAATTGAAAGTCCTGCCCCCGCCCTCCCAAAAACCCCAATGTGCTGTGATTGGTCAACTTGATCACTCACTCGTGATTTGTCCACCATTCGCGCCCCTTGTCACGCCCCTAACCGTAAATGGATTTCTGCTTTGGAAACAAATACCGGTTAAGCCTTGTGGGCGAAACCCACTTGATTCAAGGGTGTGCCAAACTATCTGCTTGGTGTGAACATTCAAGTGGTGACATCACCAATTGATGAAAAAAATGTCCAGAACTGATTGGGGCATTTCAGTCAGCTCTGGAGCAGTGAGTTTTGCGGCAGAGAGTGCTTCTTCTGGAGATGACATTGAGTTATTTTCAGACACAGACTTTTTAAATGTGCATAAGAACCATATGATGCACACTACGACATTAAAATAATTAAAAACCACAATAGGTTCACTTCAAAAAATGTGGGTGGGCACGGATGTTATTCAACACACTGGCTTTAGTTTAGCTGATTAATTTATTGTTTCCATCCTTATAGCAAGTTGAGGTCGGTATATAAAAAGCATATTAGACAATGTTGGAGGCAGCGCTGTTGAACAATATGACTGAGCAGCCATATCCGTTTATTATATGAGTCAGCATTCCTCAGCCCTGGTTCTCCCTGGGTATGCGTGGAGATTTACGTGCCCCTTGTCCCCTGCGCTCACTCCAAAGTTAAATTTGTCAGGCTGTAAATTAATTAGAAGCTTGTCTGTTGGAATGCACGGGCTGTCCTAACAGTGTACTGCTTTCCACCCTGTTACTGTTTCAAGTGAAGAGCTTGTACTGAGGAGGAGAGTCAAAGTGGAGATCGACTCTGTCATAAACTTTGGCATTAATCTTTAAAGAATTTTCAGGTTTTTTTCCCTTTTAAAAATCATGTTTCACAGTCTGTTTGCCCTTAGAAAACTTGTTTTCCTTGTGCGTTGGGTCTTTAGTAAAATATAAGTTACAAATAATAGCAATAGTGTTATGTGAATGTCTAGTGCACAAAATGCCATGGATTTCCCAACCCGAAGTAAATATTTCAAAGTATTGCCCCGAATAGATTCCAAAGAGGGTATTTCTAACATAATCCCTTAGGTCATTTAGCAACACAGTGGGTATTTACAGGATCACTCTAGTTCACGACTGCGAAATACTTTGCATTTTTGATCCAGTCATATAGTCTGAAATAAGTCTTCACTAACAAAATCTTCTTCAACAGGCTGCACCCCGATAAGCAACCAAAATGGAAGCCCCAGCCATTAGTATTCTCATAGATTTTGTCTGTTCTTTAATTTCAAGCAGTCAGCCAAAAAGAAAATTAAATTGCGGCCATTTTCATTATTCTCCCATGTTTGTGTTGTCTTTCAGCAAAAGTTCCGCAGTTACACATAGTTGTGAAAACTAATTGTTTCACTACATGAACAGTCAAGCAAAATCGATTTGTCTCTCCCATCACACCATACAAAATTTGTGGTCCCATATGTAGCAGCTAAAATTTAGCCACTTTGAACCATTTATTTAAATGCTACTTTAAAATAGCATTTTTTGAAAATTCACTACATTCCGCAAAGTATTCGGACACTTGCTCATCTGACATCTCATTCCAAAATCATTGCATTAATTTAGAGCTGGTCTCCCATTTGCTGCCAGAAAACCTCCACTCTGCTGGGAATGTTTTCCTCTTGATGTGAGAAAATTGCAGAGGGGATTTGTTTCCATTCCAGGTTGAAGAGCAATAGAGTGGTCAGGCAGTGATGTATTAGGCCTTGAGCCCCCCCGCCACACACACACACACATATACTGGTGAGTATGTGCACACATACATACGTAAGCATGCACAAACACACTATCATCTTAGCGGCGGCATGAGATATAAACTTTCTAACAGAACACTTTGTTTGCATGAACCTTTCATCAAAAAGAACAGGCTCCAAACATTTTATTTCTGGGATTTCTCTTCACAGCACCTCTCATTGAGATGGCTAGAACATTTTTTGCTGATGGGTCTGTTGGTCGATCGTGGTTCATAGTCATTTTTACATTAATAATGAAAGGCTTGCTAGTGCTAGTGTCACAAGAACATGGCTAAGCAAACATCAGACGCATCAGAGAGGGATCTGAGTTCTAGCAAAATACTTTCAGCACCAGGTTTTTTATGTGCACTGACAACACTTGCATAAGATAGCATTTAGAAAGTTACTGAAGACTCATCAATAATAAATGTGGACTTATTAACATCGATAGCAAAAAAAATCTCCTGGATCGCATTCATGTTTTCCTGGAGAAAAGGGCAGATTCTGGGAGTCTTTCCAGACCAATTTACATGTAGTGTATGTGCCAATGGTGAAGGGATATGGACCGAGGCACAGATGATGGACACAATAAACTAAAGTTGTCTTTCGCAAAAATAGAAGGACAAAACAGGTAGAGGCCATACCAAGAAGCACCGGAACAAACTGGTTAGCAGACTGGCTCAAGAACAGAGAGTAAATGCAGAAAGCAAAAAGCAGGCTGACACAACACAGAGAATGACAATGGGGGAAAATGTGGACCAAATTAACTGTCATGAAATAGTTGGAAAGAGACGCAGAGAACAAACAAGTCAGCGCGAGAAAACACTAATGTAATTACAAGGAACAATTAAGGAACACAGGGAAAGAGACGCTAAGAGGAAAAGGTGAACAAATACATGGCGGGCTGAAATACGGAAACCGAAACAACATGGAATCAGGCAAAACAAGACACGGACAATAAAACAAAAGCACAGGATCCTAAAAGTATGGTTTATCAGCCCTGCATGTGATTGGCTGATTTGCTGGGGATTAAAGGAGGTCAATTGAAGGGCTGAGAACCAGAGTTCGAACCCCCAAGAAATGCAAATTAGAGTTTAGATCAAATTGTGACAGATGTTAATAAGATTCATCAGTGTCCGAGTGGTCTAAACCAAGTCAGTCACTCTAAACTGACATTGTAAGTTATAAATATATACAACCCCAATTCCGAAATAGTTGGGACAAAGTATAAATTGTGAATAAAATCAAAACGCAATGACTTTCAAATCACATCAGCCAGTATTTTATTCACAATAGAACAGAGGTAAAATAGCAAATGTTGAAACTGAGAAATTTGACAATTTTATCCACAAAATGAGCTCATGTCAAATGTGATGGCAGCTACGGGTCTCAAAAAAGTTGGGACAAGGGCCTGTTTACCATGGTGTAGCATCCTCTCTTCTTTTTATCACAGAGTGGAGGTGTCTGGGCACCGAGGAGACAAGTTTTTTGCGTTTAGCCCTGGAATTAGATCCCACTCTTCTTTAACACAGACTTCCAGCTTGAACTGAATGCTGATAACAAGAGGGGTGGTCTTTCTCCTCTTCAGCCCGGAGGACATGACGCCCATGATTTCCAACGAGAATGTCAAATTTGGACTTGTCTGACCACAGGACACTTTTCAACTCTGCTACAGTCCATTTAAAATGAGCCTTGGCCCATAAAACATGGCGGCGCTTCTGGATTATGCTCAACAATGGCTTCCTTTTTGCATGATAGAGTTTTAGGTGACATCTGTGGATGGCACGGCGGCCTGTGTTTACAGACAGTGGTTTCTTGAAGTATTCCTGGGCCCATTTAGTAATGTCAATGACAGAATCATGCCGGTGAGTGATGCAGTGGTGTCCGAGGGCCCGAAGATCAGGGGCATCCAGTAAAGGTCTTCGGCCTTGTCTCTTACGCACAGAGATTTTTCCAGTTTCTCCAAATCTTTTGATGATGTTATGCACTGTTGATAAAGAGACCTTCAAAGCCTTTGCAATTTGACATTGAGGAACATTGTTTTTAAAGTATTCCACGATTTTTTTACCCAAGCCTTCAGAGATTGGAGAGCCTCTAGCCATCTTTACTTCTGAGAGACTCAGCCTCTCTAAGGCATCCTTTTAAAACCAATCCTGTTACACACCTGATGCCAGTTAACTTAATTACTTGCTTAATGTTCTTTCAGCTGGTTCACTCATATATGAATTGTTTTTTAGCACTTTTTTTGCCTGTGTCCCAACTTTTTTGAGACCTGTTGCAGCCAGAAAATTTGAAATAAGCTCATTTTGTGGATAAAAATGTAAAATGTTTCAACATTTCAAATGTTATCTAGGTTCTGTTGTAAATAAAATATAGGCTCGTGTGCATGAATGTCATTGCACACCAGAGATAAAATAGTGCTTGTAGTCAGTGAGCAAATCAATTCCATGACCATTGACAGTGTGAATTAAATATTGCATGCACGATCAAGACTGTCCGACACGAAATGCAAAATACTCCATGTCCGGTAGACAACAGAAAGTAAAAGTTTTGATATGAGAGCAGATTTATAACGAAATAAAGAATAAAAATATATCACCAACAAACAGAACGTCCAAACAAGATGGCCCGCAAATAAATAAATTGCAGTGTTCATTGGTTGTTTTGTTTGTTGTAAATTTTTTTTTTATTCTTTACTTCGTTATCAATCTGTTCTAATCGTCCTCTTTTTTTAGGCTGTCGGATCCGACAGGCATTGTACGGACTTCATTGTATTTATAAAAATTGCCCAAATAAATTGATTGCAGAGCACATTGGTTGTTCTGATTGTCTTTGATTGAAATTTTCGGTACACATCTTGAAGAAATGAGCCCTCTGATCAAAACATTCACGTTTAATATCTAAAAGATTCAGCAGATTTTATGAGATTAAAAACAATAATCGACTGTCGGACACGAAGTTATATTGAAACTATCCGACTGTCGGACTCGGAGTTAGGCCTATATGAAAACCCTGTCCGACTTTCGGACACATGGACATTGCGTAAATAAAAAGGTAATCAGAAAAAAAAAAGTTCAGCACCTACCTATTGTTTTCTAATCCGTGTGATTGTTCCGATTAATTATTTCATAATAAATAAGATATTCCATATAAATGTTGAATCCGAATGTGTATTAATCAATATAGATGTTTTTAATTGTTGTTTTTGTCGTTCTGAATTGTTTAATTATTTCTTTACCCAAAAATATCGTTGTGAATGTTTACAATAAACCCCCATTCACATTGGACTCGAACGAATTTTTCGTAGACAGATCACTTTCAAAAGTCAATGCAAAGACGCGAATCCGCGCGAAACACGCGTATTTGTGTCTCTGCATTGAATCTGAATGTAACCTGTCTTGCGAAAAATTCGTTTTGCGTCCGGTGTGAAAGCAGCTTAATTCATGTTAATTATACATAATTCTATTACCTAAATATTCATACATGTATTATTAAACTTGTTAAAACGTAATGCTGGTGTTGTTTCATTCTTTTAAGATACATGGTAACATACAAGATGCATTAATTGCTTAATTAGGTGCTCAGAGAGACGGATTAGAATGCTTTGAACCTAACGGTCCAAATGACCGTTCATGGTAGTTCTAGTAGTGATAAAATTTCGGCGCTTCTAGTGTTAATTAATTAAGAGCTCAGCTGGAAATAAAGCTGGCAGACACAGAGCATCCGTGAGGAGGGAGATAAACAGTGAACCAGAGGGAGGAGAGAAAAAAATATCTCTTTAGATGAGAAAAAATAAGATTGTGGAGTGTCTACACTGTTACCTTCACTAGTTACTGTGACCTCGTTATTCTTCACTGTAGAGTGTTCCGGATCAAGGCAGACATAGTTATCCTGCCGCTTATGTCATTGGCTGTCAGCAGGGAGGTCTCATGACCTGGACTGATACACACTCTAGTGTAGTGGATAAAGCGGGCTGCCATTATACAGCTGTACATGTCAACACTAGCTTGCCCACTGGAGTGCTAGGCAAAGGAATGCTAATTGGACCATTGTCCTGAGTCAGGTGAGCAATTAGGAGGCTTAGTGCAGAGTGTGTGGAGTAACCAGATGGGGAGTGGAGATTTGAGTGGCTCGGGGGTCAGAAAGGGTGATCATTGGCTGGTCCAAAAATGTCTCCTCTGTCGACCTTAAGCCGTCTTCTCTGTGCAGTACCACTTCAGAGGGAGGGTGTTGGGCTGCGGTCGAATCGTCTGTTTCGATTTGGGAAGTTTCATTGTAAATGATCCAGCATTGTTTACATAGCAGCAATAGCATCCAGTTTGTGGGAAAATTGCTTCAATACTTCCTTACTTATCTCCTCTTGCATAGGATACACTGGACCATCCTTCACAAAAAGAATAACATGGACGGCAATTCCTTGCAGCAGCAAGGATGAGTGGTTAGGAATTAGACAGTAGGATGTAGTTTTTTGACCATTTGACTGCAGCCTTGAGGTTTACTGTAGAATGCTTGTGATGCACATTGCCTGCGTGTCTTCCTGAAGATCTCCTGGTTTTCCTGTGTTGGAGGGAGTTTACAGAACATTGCTGCAGTATACTGAGAGAGGGACTGGCTCACCATCTGCGCTTTGTGTGAGAAAATTGTGTTTCTGCCTGATGCAGCATCCCAGGAACCAACAAAAACTCCCTCTCCACTCAAACATCATCATTAACACACACACAAACACACACACACACACATTCTCCAGTCTTTTTCCAGTGATTGAGGCTAATTGAATGTTGACTGTAATCTTTTGGTCCTTCTCATCCCACATGACAGTTGGATGCTCTTCATTGTAAGAGCACGATTTTCCGCTGACTGCCTGATGCACATACTGCACAATTAGCCTGAATCACCATCAATTAACTTATATTAATCAAAATTAGACTGTATTAATGCACTTCTAACATTTCATTTATGCAGTAGAATTCAGAATCTGTCTGAATCAGCCTGGATTAACTGGGATAAGATGACCGTGTTAGGACAGAGGGAATGTACGTCTACCACGCTCATCGGATTCATCACTTTCTGGTTTTCAGTCTATGTCAGTCTATTTTTCTGTCTCTATATTGGTGTTAGATGGGCAGGGTCTCTGTATCAGAAGCTGTTCTGTGTCCTTATTCCTATCACTTTCTCTCAGAGTGATTAATTACAGGCCCGGATCACCCACAGAGTGAGCAATCACAGTTAGTCTCTGTGCCACCATTCATCCCTGTCCTAACATCCATCTCCCACACACCCCTGCTTCACGATGAGTTTTGCTTGTAACACTAAATCATATGTCCTTATAATAGGGGTACCACTGTAAACCTGAACCGTGTGGCACAGTATGGACCGGAGCTCCTTGGAGCAGAGCGCATCATACTAAAATCAATGAAAACCCTCTATGAAACAACTGAGTACTAAAAACTGGAATGCTCGTATTAATTGATCAATTTTTCTTTTTTTTTTCCTGAGCCAGTAACGGCATATTACTTAATCGTCTTAATAAATTTAGTTTGTCCGACATCGTGTATTTTCAACTAGCAGAACCATTTTAAGTACCATTAAGATAAGAAAGTAAGAAGACTCAGCTCACTTTAGCTTCCAATTAAAGTAAAAGAAATTGTTTTTTAGCGCTGTCAACACAAGGCAAAGAAGTTACCCTTTACAATTTTTTTCTGTCTGATTTGTGTCCACAAAAAAAAAAAAAAAAAATGTTTTGACAGCAGACTCCATGACCTAATCGGAGCACTGGACGAAGGACGAGTTCCCTTTAGAGGGAGATGATATGGAGTGAATATCCGTATGAGCAATTTAAAGACATTTTACAACCTTTTCCGGCTTTCTGGAAAGGCCAGTGGCCCAGCCTGTGTGTCTTTTCCATGATGCATTTAGCACGCGTCAAGCACGCGGAATGACACGACCGTGTATTTGTGTAGCCTGCACTCTTAAGATCTAAAACACTGGCTCCTATGTGGCATGTTCTGTCAGCAGTGGCCTGCTGTTAGCTGGCAAAGTGGGCCAGCTTTGATGCGCAACTGGGTTGACCCCAGCTGATTTACGTCCCTGTATTGAGCTTATGTACTATGGGACAGAGTGAGTACAGAGTATGGCCAGTTTGACTGGCACTATGTGACCTGAGAATCTGCATTCTAGAAAACGGAGTGAGACACTACCTGCTCAGAGGGACTCATCAATATGAAAATAGAGGCTAGCTGAGTCATGGCTATTTTATGTTTCGGAGGCAAAATTTCCTCGGAGAGAACTTCATATTTCAGCGACAGAACGCATAAATATAGTCACCATCTTCTCCACAAACCTGTCTATTTTGCTGCTTGGTAATGTAAACAAAACATCTGTGTTCATAAATACTTAAAGTATTGCTGCTTTGTTCACTTTGTATCTTAATTTCAGCCCAAGAGTTTATCTTACATTAAATTTTTCAAATTTGTTTTGCTTGTATCATTGAAGCTTACATTAGTTAAGAAAGACTTAGGGTTTCACTATGAACTGAATGATACTCAAAGCACTGAGTGAAATACTGTGGACCCACAAAGCCTGTGGAAGCGACAGAGGACATGGCGCTAAGAGGGTAAAGCCCAAATATGAAGCCCTCCCTCTGGGCACAGAAATAAACAGCAGAATGTTTTGCACTTTTGCAGTGGAAAAACACTGAGGTGGCGTGCGGCCGGCCTGTCAAGGGGATTTATCGCTCTTGGCGGCCATCGATTGCCCACTCGTTCCTGCGACGCCACTGCCTCTCTGCATGTCCGTACGTATCAGTTACCGTGCACCCTGGTACCAGCTGCCCTTTAGACTCCGGACGTCCACGAGGCCGCGGAACCTTAGCCCTCACTGCTCTCTCTGCGTGCTACAAAAGAAAGCCGTTGTCGTTCTAACCCCGGCTTCCTAAAGCAGTCTCTTCGGGCTCCAGTCGGCGAGGGTGGTGGTGACATTAAGAGCAGATTAATAATGCATGACTGCGTGGGCGGACATGCTCTTCTCCCTCTGTGGTACCGGTGCTCTGTGGTCCAGTCACACACCCTGGTCACAAAGGCATAACTTTTGTGATATAAGGAAACGTCTGGTTTGTTTGTTCACCGCTTAGTAAATTTTTTGGCAAATTAAGTGCCGAATGCGTTTACAAATTTTTTATGGGTGGCGAAAGCTTAAATCTGTAAATTACATTAAGAAGGAGTATTTCCTTAAACTTCATGTGGCATTTAAATCAAAATGGCCCATTTTCATGATGCAAAAACCAATCATACAAAAAATTGTTTTTTTTAAAGCTCAACTTCAATCAGAAACTAATTGAATTCGTCTCATTTGTCTCATTTTTTGTCTCATGAGTATGCATACTACACTCCCCATACATTTAAAGTGACCAGTACGGAAGGCCTAAATCCATTGCCTGAAACAGTGAGATCAAATGCCTGCCTGAATACTGCAAAGTGGAGGCTCCTAAGAATGGATGTTCTGATCCTGGATTAAGCCATTGCTTGTCCGACTCGGTTACAAAATCTGAGTCATGAAATGGTAGATATTCATATGTTTTTTCTTTTGCTCTCAGGGATTATATTTACAAAACTGCACAAGTGTGCAGCGCCTCATTGTGTGTGTGGGTGTCTCTCTCTTGCGTTACTACCAGGAACTGAGAGGTATGTCAGCCAAGCGCAGGTCAATGACAAAGAGGCTGCATTCATTTAATTATGGTGGCTGCTCCCTGCTGCATCTCCGTTTGTGAACTTAACTCACGGATCAGCACTCCCTGCCTGCTCTGAGAGACCAGATTAGATAGTTTTCATTCCGATGAAGACAGAAAAGCAGAACCACTGCTGCATTTGTTTTTGATTACCGCTGATGCCAAAAAAAACACATTCGCTCTCTGTCTTTCCTTCTATCTCTGTCTCTTTATTTCCCCCGTCTCCAAAAACTATTATCTTCACGCATATTCTGCTCAGCTTTCCAAGAGCGGAGATGCAGGCGTGGCCACTGAACAGTCTCATGATATATTCTTTCTCCGAACACTGAAAGATTAATCTTTCCATGAATCATCTAAGAGGAACAAAAGAGAAGGTTACTTTGCACTTTAAGCTTTAGTGACTCAGCTGTGGGACCCCTTGAAGCTTGAGATGGCCGTTGTCAGTAATGGGTCCAAAATACGCAGGAAAAATCGCAACCTGGTGACAGTGGAAGAGGATAGCTTAGTGTAGGATAGTGTAGGGACAGGGATGCGATGGGCCATCTCAGTAGCGCAGTCTGTTGCTCGCTGTCCGCTTCAGCATTACGAGCTACGAAGTCAGGGCCTCAACCTTTGATGCACATCTCTCTGTCATTCCCTGAACTTCCTGTCTCTCTATACCATCCTGACATAAATTTTAAAAAAGCTAGTATGAGCTATACACACACTGTAAGTCACCCATCATATAAGGTTTCTATCACCTCCAACGCCTTGTCCCTTATGCCTGAAGACACGCTCTTCCTGGTAGCTATTTCCCCCTGGTCACAGTACACCTCTCGGACGTCATTTCCTCCAGTCATTTGACGTCAATATCTTTTCTTTTTTTATTATATCTTAACTCTTTGCAGGGGCGGACAGGCCATCTGTGTGTTCTGGAGAATCACAGAACGGCCGGTACTCTAGGACAGCTGACGGCCATCACGCAGTCATCACCAGTTTTTTTTTTTTTCCCCCTGCTAATCTATTTCTTCACACTCCAGTCCAGGGCGGAATAGCTATCGGGAATACCAGGAGTTTTCCCGGTGAACCACTCCGGTCAGCGAAAAAACCTGCTATAGGCTCATAAGTACACAGGCGGCCCACAGCATAGTGACTAATGGCGCGTAATGGTTGCGTACAAGCGCCAGAGATCAACTCTTCAACACTTTGCTTCAATCATAGTGGACACCTGATGAAAATGTTACTTGGGTTATTACCGCGTAAGATATAACCAGTCCACGAATGGCAGTCTGCCAATTTTCATTTCTAGTGAGTGTCATAGTTATATATGACACTTTTAGTGAATTATGGCCTTTTTAAAATTTATATAGGCTGATATATTTGCTTTATGCTACAGGAATGACCGAAAAACTGTTTTTTATTTACAAATAAAAAGTATTTACGGGCTTAATTTAATTTTGTTGTTTTCGTCCTAAAGTTTAGGAAGGCAGGCTCGTTGGGAAATTTGTTTGACCAATGGCCTTGTTTGTCCCCTGCTGCGGTAACAGTCTGAAACGCGTTTCAACGACTACATGATCACGAAAATGGTCAGAAAGCAAAGAAGAGGAATAAAAAGCGAAGAGAATAAAGGAAGCAGACAATGGAGCCTCTGGCTTTCAAATGCAAACTAAAAACCGACCAGATGTTTTGCCACGATGATCCTCAGCAAGCAGTTTTCTTTTGGAGGGGGACACGGACGGGGTAAAACTGACGTTAAATTAATAGGCTATCGCAAGTATGAGTTTGTTTAAAATTTGCTTGAGCTCACGTAACGACCCCAATGGACAAGTTATTAGCCTGCTATTTCATGCATATTGGTTCGTTTTTTTATGGTGGCAAATAAAGTTTGTCCTAGACTGAAGGAAGACTTTCCAAATTTTCAATTCCAAAACGCTGTTGTTCAGAATCACCTGCCAATAAACCTGTAACCAAGATTTTGCAGTTCTGAAGCTAGTGAGCTTTTCTATGCCCATTAGAGTGTTAGTAAAATATGTAACTTTATTTTTTTAAAAGGCTACATATGAATCAATCCAAATAATGCAGTGGTCCTATTGAAAAATTCAATGTCACATTTCTGTTTCACATCCATTCATGTAAATATAATAATAAAATTATTATTATTTATAATAATAATAATAATAATAATAATAATAATATTTCTGTAAAATAAATTAGTTATATGTTGACAACGGTATGTTTTTAATATAGGACAGCATCATTATATTCAGTTTATTTCAGGACTTCTTTCAGGTAAATAGGATCTTTAATATAAATAGGATTGTTTTTTTTTGGGTATTACCCACCAAACCCCTGCCTACAGAATAATAAGTTAACTCACGTGTACGACGTACATAAGTAGGTGATCTGTTAACATCTGCTAAGATCACACATGCATATAGCCAGTGGGTTTGTATGTTAGATCCCTACTGTCCAGAGAGTGGGCCGGTCAGGTACGAATTCCCAGGCCACTTTTTTTGCCCCAGTCCACCCCTGACTCTTCGTCTTGGCTAATATCATTTTCAATATCTGTGGTCGTTTGATCATTTTGTGAACACAATTGCCCAATTTATCCACATAATAAGATTGTTTTTACAAGACCAAACTTTCCTGCTCAGGATTTGACCTTGAGATCACTGCTGTGTACGCATCTGCCTGTAAGGTAGAGGAGAAGTGTTCACATTCGCAAGGCTCGCCCCTTTAGCATCCTTCACTGAACTGGTTGTGTTTGTCAGCAGAGGAGAGCAACATTGTCTCATCTGAACGTTCCCGGCAATAGAGCTGTTAGCGCCACAGCTACTTAGCTGCTAGCCCCACAGTGCCCATTCTCACCTGCTCTGCATTGAATGAGTTGGCCATACTGCTATTCCAGCTGGGGCTGTCGAGAGCCAGGTGTGTTAAGTGTGTGAACGGCAAAACACCTAAAAAAAAAAATTAAATTTTGCATTCACAACAAGCAAATGTAATCTATCATTTTGTTTATGTTTCTGAGTGAGTGTTTTTGTTTTTAATCCAGGTTTTTGGATCCATTGGCTCAGTCCATTAAAACGAATGAGAATCTGTGGCAGGTGTTTGTATGAATATCATGAATCACAGCACAGGGGCAAGGGTGGAACATGCTATTGTTATTGCGTTGCTCTCCTCAAAACATCTGTTATATTCTGCTAGTCTCTCTCTGTGTATGGAGAAACAGAATATGATCAACTCAATTTGCAAAACAGCACCAGTTTTGTATTAGTCACAAGTTCAAGGCTATTATTTCTGCAGTGCCATCACTGTTTTGATGTTCGAAGGCCACATTTTCCATTGTCCTCCCGGGGGACAAAAATAAGGAGAGCGAAAGTGAATTGAGCATGTATTTGGGAGAAATACAGCACTTGTTCTTTTTTTTATTTAGCTAAGGCTAAGTCCAGCCTGAAGGACCCTGATATGATATTATTAGGAAAACATCATGTGACTGTCTGCGAGTTCAGTCCAGGTTTTGCAATCATGCTCGTTCGGAGGCTGTGTGTGTGCGTTCATGAATTTGCGTGTTCCTGTACCACTTTCACCAGGATCATCTCACAATGGCTGTTCTAGTCAGAGATTTCAGTATTTTATTTATAGAATTTATCGCTGTCTTTAAAGGCAACTAAATTTTTCTGTCGTTGTGAGCATGATTTTAGACAATTTCCAGAGCAATTCACGAAGGGCACTGGCTTGAGTCCGTCACATGACACCAAATTGTCACATGGTTGGCCTGTGCGAATGCCACAGAAGTAATTGCATTGAGGGTTGGCCCAAGTCAGACGGGGTGAGCGCAATGCGATCTACCTCCCCATGCCTCCTGCCCTCATTTGTTGATAGCCAAAGGTCAGCATTACCTCTGTTGCCTCTAATCTGTTATCGGGACTGCAGCCGTCTGTCCTCTCAACTGAACTTGACCTGAAATGGAGGGAGAAACAAGGCTTGAATATTGTTTGATACATATTTATGAGTTAACAACTCTTGGAGAGTAGTGTGTCCTCCTTTGCGCAGTAGTTCAAGCAAGATCACAGTCACACATTAACAGGTCTAAGAACTATGTTTGGAGATTCACACTCTTTCGACACCAGGGGATGATCTGCGCAGGCCTGCGACACAAAGGATATGAGACACACAGATTTCAAAGTCATAGAGTGTAGCTGTGTGAGTGTTTGTTTGTATGTATGTGCTCAATTGTGGGACCATCTGTTTGGTCTGTTGATTGGTAAATATTGTGAGCAGAGGGCCAGGATGTAAACTACACTAGGTTGCCATTGGTGACAGGGCATCTCAAACACAACGCTGTGTATTTTTCGTAGGGTTGATGAGGTTACTAAGACACCATTTTAACCCCGCTCTCCTGGAGTTTTGTAGGCAGCCGAGTGAGTTCCAGTCAGTGCGCCTGCTGGTTTCAGCTTTCCTGCTTGCAGTGGCGCTGTATTAATAGGTGGCGATCAGGAGAGCTGGTCGACAGGGTTCTCGTAATTCATTCCCGTCTCTGTGGATCTTTTTATAGCAGACTGCTGCTGCTCTGCCAGGTACCAACAGATTTGTTAGAAGGCCTACTTCCATTTCAAATGGGAAAATTTCCCCAAAAATCAGTCACTGTATTTTTTTACACAATAACTTCATTTTGCATCGCATTATGCTGTTGTTTTTGCTAATATTTGAGAATCTTCCAATTTTGACAGATTTTTAATGCTGACTTTTCATTTGCTATGGATCTAGTATTAAGACCTTGTCATTTAAATTTGTTTTTCCATAGAATTTGTGAGTATAAAAATATGCGAAGGCAGTCAATGCAGTTGAACTGCCATCACCCTCCAAATCACATCAAAACAAATGGAATGGAATTTACGACGTATAAATACTCGGTTGCTTGTTATTACAGATACACATTCTTTTCTGTGAAGGGTTAGATAAGGCTGCTATACTTTATGGCTTGTCCTCCAGCATATTTCAATTTAAAGTGGGAATAATAAATAAGGAGTAGCAGTAGACTCTCAAATTAAGTAACATAATCTATTTCTCGGATGCAGTTTTCTCAGTCGTAAGTATTATTTTGGAGTTCATGGTGCCCATCACAGAGTCAGTGTTCGTGGAATAAGAGTGCACTCCAGTGGTCTGTCGGCAGTTAAAGGACAGTTAGGGGGTGCGGGAGAAGGCAAGGCCTGCATGGGAGATATTTGCTGAATGTCCTTCCGCCTCGACAAAACTGGCGGATTATGAGTCAGCACACACTTCACAGTTTTATTTTGAGCGTGAAATATTGCTGAAAACTTTACTTTCAAGGCTAAACTGGTCCAAGACTGAGGATAAGCAGTAAACACGCAGACACACCTTACAATACACATGCTGGCACGCAGACACGCACACATGAAACACACTCCCTCAAGAACACACACAAAAATGCTATAGACAGTACACTGGCAAATCCCAAATAGTATCAAAATGTACGCATTTTCATTTCTTTAATTAGTGATTATTATTATTATTATTATTATTATTACATTGTAATTTTTTTTTCTGTCAACATTAGCAATCTAACTCAAACTCATGGGCTCATTTTCTGACACTAATCGATTGAATATTTTTCTACAGGGCAATCGCTCATTAGATCTGAACTGAAAATGCTCTCAAAATGGCAGAGTCTTGTGTTAATTTGTTAGCCGTAAGCCAACAGTAGGCTGACACAACGCCGCTTTAAACTTGTGAAAATCCTTTTTTTTTTTTTTTTTGCATTCAACGCGTGATCAATACATTTAAGATGAAGTTTTCCATTCTGAATGTATACTTTTTAATGTTTGAAACTAAATCAAGTGTTATTTGAAAAATTGTGTGGGGTTTATTTCCACTCAGATTTTTTAATCTCTGATGGAAAAAAAGCTACAAGGATACAAGGAATACAGAGAAAGCTGAGATTTTTATTTTTTTTTTCAAATCAATTATTCAGATTATTTCCATCCTTGCAATATTGCTCTAAAGCTTACTGTTATTGAATCTCTCTGTCATTATCACACCTTAATAATTATTGTTCTTTATTATGTGGTTATTAAATTGCTTGAATGTTAATCATGCAATTCTCATGTGACCAGGCTGAGAGTAATCCTGCGATAAAAGTTAAGTCACTGCCAACCCTGACAGCAGGTCTCTCATACGGATTTACATTATTTCCAGCATGGGGACGTGTCACCCACAAGTCAATGTGAGCTTTTTGGGCAAAAATACTTTACCCCTTCAAATCTACCAATGAAGGTTTGTGTTCACAACATTTTTGCTGTGTACATCTCCTGCATGGCATCATGTAACCTTAACTTAAATTTTATCCCCACCATCCCTCCATGAATTCTCCTGTTCTTTATCTTCTGAGGAATTCAAAACTGTTTCATTCTGATCAGACATGCTCTCGGAGTCACTGGGTATTCAGACTCATGCATGTTACCGTTTTAGGTGCAGACGGAGCTTTGCTCATATTTATAGGGCGCCTTGCCGGGAGAGGTGTGTTTTCCTCAGATAATGCAGGCAGGGAACCAACAATTTGACACAAGTTGTATCCTCTTTCGTGTGAAAATTGGCTAAATCAGACAAGTTTATTATGTTTTTCCTGCTTGAATGAAATGTCATTCTTTTATTTTTAAGCGTACTCTGTCACCTGTTATGTCGTCTGACCTATGTTTAAAAATTTGTGGACCACCACTTATACCCCTCAATGAAACATAAAAACGTTTGCACTGAAATGTAAGGTGAGATTGACAATTAACTTTGCCTGGGTATCAATAGAATCCACAGAGGCTTTGGGAAATGTGTTTATCTAACTGCCTACTGAAAGCAGTCAGGGTGCACATTGTTTCGTTGTTCATAATCAAGAGAAGATATATTTCTGCAGATGCATATTAGGCAAACATCAAGATGTAATGGTGCTCATTTTACTATGAGTCATTCGATACAGCACTGGTCTATGGAGCAGTGGTTATTAGAAATGTTTTCCTGAATCCCGCAAGCAGTAATCGGAACTCTCTCCCATAATAGCTACAGTATCCCTAAAACCAGAAACATAGAACAATTAGTGATGAAAAACAAAAGAAAATGTTTTTTTTTAAATTCTCTACTTAATCTGTTTGACACTGACTGAATCTTTGTCTAATATTAACGATTGTCTCTAACAGTCGTGTTCACTGAGCGACACACGGGCGTGACGAGCACAATTTAAAAATAAAAGTTATTGATTGGCTGTCTGATTGAGCTCTGAACGAGAAGCCTGCCAGAAGTGGATGAAAGAAGTGAAAGGAGATGAATGAGTGTGCACTCCTCCGTGGCAACCCTGCCGATACAGCCTCCCCCCTCCTTCACTGACACTCACTCCATCGCTTTAATAAGCCTAACCAAACACATCCTCAGCCGCTCATCAGCGCTAATAACAAAGAGCAGGCTGTGGTGCTGCACAGCAAGCCCGTTTGATGGGAAATTAATACGCAAGATGCACTGTTCCAGTCTGCCTGCAGCTGGCATGTGGGCTTCTCTGATGCTTAGTGCTCGTGTGCATTAGCCTCGAGCATAAAGCAGCCAGGAGTTTAAAACTGGACTGGCTAATGGAGGCACACATGCTCAGGCATACTGTTTCTGACACTGCAGGGATAAAGACCCTACAGCTTGACTGCCCCGTGTTCACTGCCAGTCTCTGGCCCGTGTGTGGGCACTTTCTCTTTAGAGTTTAGTTCAATACGTGAGTAGGTTTTGCCTTCAAAGTTTATTACGCTTCATAGAAGAGGAGCACAGTGGTATTTTCTCCTCCAGTAAGACAATAACCAATGTGTGCAGGACTTGGAAAAGGGGTCACTTGGGATTTTTTTCCATTCTGAGATAAACGGTGTATTTTAGAGATATCCCAGTGATAGTAATATCCCAGTACTACTGTACTAGCAATTTTATAACACTTTGCTGTGTACAAATTCACCCAAATTTTTTTTCAAAATGAAAAACTTGGATCACTCTTTGATTTTGATGGAAAATCTCCATTTTCATAAAATGACCCAAGTGACCCCTTTTCCCAGCCCTGCACACCAATATAGACACTCAAGGTCGGAATGAGAAGGGTAACATCAAGACTTGGCAGCCGAGATTTCCATGTCTGTGTCAGCTTATTGTGAGCTATGCTGTGATACTCATTTCCTCTTGCTGTCAAAGGAGTGTGGTTGTCAAGGTTACACCTTCATGACACGTGTGTGATGACACTGAGAAAGGAGATCATAGCTTTCAGATCTGGAGCTGGATCTTGGATACAGTGATTGGAAATTCAGCAGGCGCAAACATCAGAGTTATGACCTCAGCTGGCAAGTGCAACAGATGTCTTGAAATAGCGTCGTGCAACTGAAAGGCATCAGGCAGTGAATTTGCTCCTGTGAACAAATCTCCAATCAAAATACACTGCCTGCTCAAAAAAAATGTCACCTCTTAGATTTAGCATTGGATAATTACTGCAGTGATAACTATGTTCCAGCTGGCAGCAAGTTTTTTTTAATCCTTAACTGATGCAGTGCGTAACTTCTCATTCCTTAAACAACCATATCAACAGCCATACCCTGTGGTCATGGAAGAGATGCCACTCTGTCTCAAATGGGTCAAATCACTGGCCTCACCGGCCTGCATCGAGCAGAGAAAACAACTAAGGAAATTTGCTGAACCTGCTAAAACTAGGTTAACAGCTGTCCAACACATTATCTTTGAGGAAAAAAATCAGAGATCAAGATCATTTAAACGTTTGGTGAAATAAAATCATGAAAAATCAATAGAACTCATGGCCATGTTTAATAGTGAAAGTAAAAGCATTTCCGCACACACATTGTGAAGAGTATTTCAGGGGATTGGGACCAAACAGCAGTGTAGCCTTCAGAAAATCACTTATGGCTAATTGGAAAAAAGGCTTCACTTTGCTTGGGAACATGAAGATTGGACTAAGGAACAATGGAAAAAGGTCATTTGGTCTAGTGAGTCCAGATTTACCCTGTTTCAGAGTGATGGGCGCTTCAGGGGAAGAAGAGGGGCATATGAAGTGATGCACCCATGCCTACCATACAAGCCTTTGAGGCAGTCTTATGATCTGGGGTTGCGTCAGTTGGTCACGTCCAGGTTCAGCAAGGACATGTACCCACAAAATGCGGTCAGCTGACTACCTGAATATACTGAATGACCTGGTTTTTCCATCAATGGATTTTTTCTTGCCTGATGGCATGGGCGTATTCCTGATGACAATACCAGGATTCATCGGGCTAAAATTGTGAAAGGGAGTGGTTCAGAGAGCATTAGACATCTTTTTCACACATGGATTGGCCACCACACATGGTCCAGACCTTAACCTCATTGAGAATCTTTGGGATGCACTGGAGAAGACTTTACGCTGCACTCCGACTCTCCCGGCATCAAAACAAGAACTTGGCCAAAAAAATTAATGCAACTCTGGACAGAAACAAATGTTGCGATATTGCATAAGCTTATTGAAATGATGCCATATTGAATGTGTGCCGTAATCAAAGCTAAAGGCGGTTCAGCAAAATATTAGAGTGTGTGACCTTTTTTGGCCGGGCCGTGCATCTCTGCCTGGGTTTGCCTATTATTACAGATGCTCTCATAGTCTACTTTGATCCCTCATATGCATTCATATTTGAGTGAGATGTTCCTCTGTCTAGAGGAGATTGCTGATGTGGGTACCGCAATGCTGTCTGATTCCCAAACTTATTGGATCTGCCAGCCTGTATGAATGGATGTGCTGACTGCCTCAGGGCAGCACTTACAGCGGGCGTCCAACTGCAGCCAGGCCGATTGGATTAGGGGGGTGTTGCTCTCTGTGGGTAAGGAGGCAGTGAGAGAGACCATGCTGTGTGTCACAGGCAGTTCATCTTGACTCGGGAGGCTTCAAGCTTTTGGCTGCCCAGTATATGTAGAACATTTTGCTTGGTTGTAGAAGGGAAAAGGGCCCACAGTTCTATTCAACCCATTAACCTCTTCCACTCTGAAGTTGCCATCGATGGGTTCCTGGCACTACTATCACCTCACCATAAAGTGAATTACATCTCCGAACCCGTTCCCATTTAGGTTTCCTAATTACCAACTTAGCTTTAATTTGTTTAGCTGCGAGGATCAATCCGCGTCCATTTCCCCTCAACTTACATTATTGTTCACGGCAACAATTATCATGCATTTTCCTGTCCACATTAATGGTAGACCTAACATAATGTCAATGTCTCACAAAGCTTTTGAATTCCTGCAACACACAAAACATTTTTTTTTCTGCGTTTGCGTCTGATCGGCTTGATTCGCCTACGAAAGCCTTTCTAAAAATGTGGTTTTGCCGACTCAGGGCCGTGTTTTAAGGCTGCTCATTGAAAAGTAAAACTTTGTCTACAACCAGTGACATTATCATAAAACACTCAACCTATTTCCAAGTAGGAATCTGGTATTAGATTGAACTAATTCACGAAGCAAATGAGCTTCCAATAAGCTACGTTGCTAAGAATTAGTAAGACATACACCTTTGCATCCACGAGGAAGGCTACAATATGAGATTGCATGGATGGAAGTGAACCGAAATGTCTCGAAATTCCATCTTGAATTAGAATGTAATGTTGTTAATGCTGCTGAAGGTGGTTTCAGAGGCTAGACTGAGAAGGCCTTATGAATGACCTTGCGACCTTGAGAGTTCGACACATGCCTTGCATATTAAATGATTTTAAATGTATGCCAAGTGTTGAACTTTCATAATGTAGTAATAACCAATTTACTCAGTTATTCTATTACCAACACTTCTACATGAGAAGCATTAGTATTTTAATGAATTAATTATTATCACTGGCGCGGAAACTAGAGTGCAACTATGCTTCCCTGCAAATGAAACCTATTCTTTGGAACACTAAACACATTAGAATTAAGTGCAATCTTAAAATAAATTAGGTTGCATTACTGAAAAATCTGTAGAATGGGTGATGGAATTCAGAGAAAGCACAGGATTTAATGATTTTTGTTACTATAATAATTATTTTTATGTTTATTTTTCATTTCTACAATATCACTATTAAGCACAGTTTCAACGTAGCCCTTCTGTGATCTGTCATTTCTTAATACTTTCATAATAATCACAGGCTAATATATTGGTCTATATTGGTCAGTAAATAAATTGAGTGATTGTTAATCAAGCGATCTTGAACAGGAACAGCTTGAAAGCCATTATGCGTTTAAGGGTCAGAGGCTTACGCCAAGTCATTTGAATATTCCGTAATGCCGGCGTTACCGCTAGAAGGATGTTGGGCTTTAGAGAGTTCATGTTTGATTGGTTTTCATTATTTATTATCCACCAGACAACCAGAACCATTGCCATGCCAAAGAACCATTCAGTTCTTTTATCTTTGAGTCGCCCTTGCCGCTGCAGTGTAACAGTACTTATTAGTTTGTTGGTTTTGACCTCTATGGACTCTTGACTGTCATTTTCAAAGCCATAACAAGCCACAAGGCAATAGAGGCCACAAGCATCCAGCTCAGTTGTGTCAAATTTAGTTAGCTTCTCTTCCAGCCACACACTTGTTCAACTTTAAATGGCCACACAGGAAGGACCTGAGAATTGTACAACTGTTACAGAGCAAGACTTTAGGCAAGCACGTGCTACTGCTCCAGTGCACAGCTTCCAGCAGTATCTGCCGTAAGTCATGAGCACGAGAAAATCAGATCACTAGCCGACTCCTCTCCATCAGCACCAGGCTTTCACAGTCCCCATGGGGCCGGACCAGGAATGGAAAGCCTTTAGCAATTAGCTGCGATCGATCGTGTGAGTGGCATGGAGTGTTGCAGGCATTGGGCTAAAAACAGCTGGCCGTCGACCTTCCTTGGGCGTCCCCAACTGACCCGCCCCTGTCATTGAGCCAAGCGCTGAGGGCAGAGGGGGGAGGGGTGGGGGAGGGGCAGGCAATTGGGCGCCCAGGGTGGGATAATTTATGGGATAGTGACAGTAGTGGTTTGTGTCACTGTGCCATCCCAGCTGCATTATGGGAAAGATGCAGCTATAGTGGGCGCATTGTCCTCTGAAGACGTTCGAGCGGCGGCATGTCTTTGTGCTCCCTGCCCAGTGTGATTACGCCAGAGTCAGCCCGTCACAATAATCTGCTCAATATTCCTCGGGGGAGAAGGAGAAGGCTGCAAGTGACTGGCATAGAAATCTGTCGGGAGGTGTGGAGGGAGGGAGGGAGAAAACGATCATTTTCTGTCCGAGCCGCGGCGTCACCAGCCAGACATTATTACATCCCTACAGCACTGGGACTCTGTATATGAATAAAATCCTCTCGAATCCCCAGATGGCGAAGACATTACACACCTGAGGGAAATGTGGAGGCAGGCATCTGCCTTTTTATCTCTCATTTGTCCTCTCTCTCTCTCTCTCTCTCCCTTTCTCAGTCCTCTCTGTCTCCTCCCTGTAGAAAAGAGCTTTAGCTGTGTTGAGAATCTCTTCATGAGCTGTGTTGTAAACTCTGTTTGGATTCTATTTAGTATGACAGAGGTCAGTGACCTCCATGTATGCAGTAATTCATCAGTTTATTTGACTCTCAGAGTGTTGCCTGTGGATGCCCTGACTGTCAGTATTTGTTCTTCCTGTATGCTGGTTATTTTTAATCTGTTTTCCTCTCCCTCTCTCCCCAGGGTCGGTGTTCCAGAGAGAACTGTAAGTACCTACATCCTCCTCCACACTTGAAGACTCAGTTGGAGATAAACGGAAGGAATAACCTCATCCAGCAGAAGAACATGGCCATGCTGGCACAGCAGATGCAGCTGGCCAATGCCATGTTGCCTGGAACGCAACTACAACCAGTGGTTAGTGGCTGCCTGGCACTCTTAACAAGTCCCAAATCCTCAAACGACAAACCACCCCAACATGCACCCCACTGCCCACCCAACAAGAGCACAGTGCACATCTTTTGTGTGTTCAGCTGAAACAGGCCTTTATCCTGACCTGCAAGGTCTCTGTGTAGCAACCCGTCGAGGCACATCACAAACCTACCTCTTACCTTCTTTAAGCCTCGAAACAAAACCAGTATAAGTACCATTATAACAATGGCCATGGTGGACCAAAGCTCCGCAAACGCTAGCCCAGCATACATTGCAATGTTCCCGTAGGGGTAATATGCTGCAGTCCTCAAAGGGAAAATCCAGCATCATTGTGAAACAGTGGGGGAAGTACATATCTGACATGACTAATTCCATTTTTGACAGATACAGCGCACCTCACTATTATCACTACATCGTATACTGTATATCTCATTGTTGAGTGACATGTTTTAGAACACAATATACGTAGTTGACTTTTTCAGTGCTCAAAGAGGCAGTATTTGCGGGGCTAAGTATGCCATGTTTCCAGCCTAATGACATAATCACACGGCCACCCTCCACTGCAATCCCACCCAGCAGGAATGAAGGTCCTCTTCAGATCCCCTGGGCTGACATCAGACTCTAGAGTGGACACTGAAAATCCAACCCCACCTTCCTTTAATTAGCTTTTATTCACTTTTGTTCAACACAGATTATATGTTCCTCCAGGCTTTCACTGAACGGATATTGCATGGGCTAAGTACTCAGTGCTCTTCTTTCATGTGATTTTTCCCTAAAGAGTCTGGCGTCACTATTGAACATTCTCTGCAATGAATGGCCAAATGAAGCGACTTCCCTCTCAGAAGTCTCCCAGAAAATTTCTAGCAGTCAAATCAGCTTTTAGGTAACAGCCCCCAGTGTTCTTATTAAAAGAAAGAGATTTAATATGAATATTATAGAGAAGCATTGTTTAATAAATGCCTGTCATAAAACCACTGTACTATAAAGATAGGGGGTGCAGTTTCATTTGAATGTAATAAAAGGCGAACACATTTAAATGAAGACTATAATGCATTTGCAGATTTGACTCCTGACAGGGGCTTGGTAGCACTTAACAGCTTTGTTTCAGCAATGGCAATTTCTCCTCCCTCTTGGTTGTAGCTTGAATAGCCGTGCAGTGCTGCTGATAACTGGGCTGTGCCGATAACTCTGCTGAGTGAATCAATCCTTTAATCAAAATCTTATCCTGTAGAGCAGTTTTATATTAGAGGCAAAAGAGGACCGTAACATCTTTATATCGTCAACGGCGGCAAATGGCATTGCTGGAGCTCAGCTTAAACACCATGAGCAGGAGAGACAGAGCCTATCATCAAACAAAACTGCACTGACAAGCTGCGCTCTGCTTAACTGATTAAATACTCACTAAAGATTTGTCCTCAGTACACGCAAGCCTTTGTCACTAAGCCCGAAAATGATTGTATTGATTGAGTCCTTTTTCTCTATTTCTTCGTCAGTTCCTTCAGCAGTGGGGAAGAGAGGAGCTATAGATCGCTGTGAGGGCGATCCCAGCTCTTATCTTTAGACAGACAGGGAGGGAGAACCTTTAAACTTGTTGAGATGAGACAAGGCCATTATTGTCGATAGCAGGGGGAAACCCTAAGAAATGTAAAATTAATGGAAGTACTTCCAAGGAAAGTGTGTGTGTGACAGAAAGTGAGCGAGAGAGAGGCAAGGGATGATACAGTGATGTCTACGTATATGTGCAGTGGATGCAAATACCTGCAAATGAACACTTTCCCTGCCATTGACAGAACTGTCATTCAGCAGTTTCACTGTTATATGGTGGCAGGCGCTGTTACGGATCCTCCCACAAACACAGGTCATACAGAAAAGAAAACTGTGTGTTCTGAGGCACCTGGAAAACAGGTAGATGGAAATTACATTTTTTCTTGGCCAAGTTCCATGATCACAAGCTGTAATTAATCTCCCTAACCCTGACAACAAAGCAAGCAGCAGGCCAGTGTTGAATGTCCATGGTTATTCTCAGCTTTTTTTAAGGAAAATAAACAATATACAAGTCTTTGTAGAAAAGGAATAAATTAAGCTGGAATTAAATGGTTTCTTGTCCCTAAACTAGAACCTTCGTTCTTTCAGTTTCCATTTTAATAGAACCGAATATTCTGGGAGTGTTGAAGATCAGTGAATATCATCAAAAATGCTATCAGTGGCGCGAAATTTAAAATGAAAAAAAAAAAAAAAAACTCTGGCAAAAAAAATGATAAGATAACGGTACCTGTAACCTGAAAAAAAGAATCCTAAAATCTTATGTTCTTGGATGCAAAGACTAAAAGCAAAAAAGTTACTGTCCAGTTACTAATGTACATGAAAGTGGGTTGGAAGAGACTGCCAGGATGATGAAGTCTTTACCACCAAAAATGTGGAGGCCCATTCTCATCTCATGCATGATGTGCTGTTGAAGGTGAGCCAATTATAGCATATTAATTTATTGGCCTCTAGCATGATCTCAGCAATTAAAAACTCTGTTAATTGAGTGCCACTTAAACAGGACCTTGCCACACTGCCCTTATACATGGCACATACACACACTGTGTGCACATACACAAAGGGTTCAGACCCTTTCAAGTTTCCATTTTCAAAGTCATTACAATATGATTCCATTCATATTTCCTCCCTCAGTCTAAATACATGTAATATGCCGTAATCACCAGAGCAAATATAGGTTTTCGGAATATTTTGTTTATTATTAATAAAAACACTGAAATATCATTTATATTGATAGACCTAGAAGCTTTACTTAGTACTCAGTTAAAGCAGCTTTGGCAGCAGCCTAAAGTCTTCTACTGAATGATCCTACAAGCTTAGCACATTTTTCTTCTGGATGTTTTTCTTGTTCAAGCTCAGCCAGGGTGTATGGACTGATGCAGAGCCATTTTCAGGTCTCTTCAGAGCTGCTCCGTGGGGCTCGGAGCTCGCCCATGGTTTCTTGGTGGTATGCTTCTGATTGTTCGCTTGCTGAAATCCAGTGGCGTTCAATGGACCTACAGCAGGGAGGGCGTAAAACAAGGCTTTAAACTGATAATTAGTCTTGATCTGTCTTCAATCATTTTCCTTCATTAAAGATAACACCTCCCTCAGGTGTAGCCAATTCTCTTTGTTAAGATGAGAAATACAACGCGTCATTTGGGACCAAAAATGTGCGTATTTCAATCTTTGTTTTCATTTAAACAATCATGAAGTGCAGGTTTGATAGCCTGCTTTGCAGGATATGACAATCCAGAGTAGATTTTTTTCCCTGAAGGGTAGCCTATTAAGGCAATTGAATAAAACACTGTTATTCAATTGATTATTTAATCACCTTAACATTTAATTCAAAAGGAAGCTGTGTGTTTAACTTCCAGTGGATTATTCATATAGTTGGAATATGCGTAAATCAAGAACAATAATTGAAAACAGGTCAATAAACAACTGTTTCGAGGGATGTTTTCCACCCCCCGTTTTCCGTTCAGCAGCCGCCACTAGTGAAACCTTTACTCCAGCCTGAGGTCCTGATTACTTTTGAAAAGATTTTTGCCAGGATTGCTTTCTGTTTTTTCTGCATCAATTGATCGCCCTATCCTGACTTATCTCCTATTCCTTGCTGCAGAAAAATATCTTTACTGCATCATGCTGCCAATAACGTGTTTGACTGTAGGGTTGGTAATAATGTGGTGATTTTCAATGCCTTATTTCCTCCATACACACCATAGGTAATTGTGACCAAGTAGTTCAATCCTTGTTTCATTGGACTGGAAAATCTCACCTCTCGTTGTCCCAGACATTCAGGTGACTATCAGAAAGCTACCTACAGACTGTCATGTGTCTGTTCTGGGAAATGGCTTCCATCAGGCCACTGTACCTTGAAGGCCTGATTGGTGGAGTGATGGTTGTCTTTTTGTGAGTTCATCCACCAGGGAACTCTGGAACTCATTTGGAGTAACCAATGAATATTTGGTTTCCGCTCTGAGAAAGGCCTTTTGTCCCTCATAGTAACTCAGTTTGGCTGGCTGGCCCAAACAAGGAAGAATATTGGTGGTTCCAATTGTGCTCCATTGGCAAATTAATGAAAGCTAATGTTCTCTAAGACACTTTCAGTGCTGCAAATGTCTTCTTTTATCCTTTCCCAGATCTGAACCTTGACACAATTCTCTCAACCCCATGGCTTGGTTTTTACTCTGATATGCACCATTAACTGTCTGACATCATACAGACAGGTGTGTGCATTTCCAAATTATGTCTGATCCATTCAGTCAGGCACCGGTGGACTCCTGTCAAGTTGTAGAGGGGCCACTGATAAAAGTGTGATGCACCAGAGCTTCATCGCAAGTGTCCGAACAAAGAGTCTGAATATTTATGTAGATGTGATATTTCAGTTCTTTATTTTTAATAAATTTACAAAATATCGCCTAAACCTGCTTGCTTTGTTGTGGTGGCATACTGCTTGCAAATAGTAAAATTGATTGAAATAATTTAAATATGAGTTTGACGCATAAAATATGCGGAAAACTTGAAAGGGTCTGAAAACTTTAGCATTGTGCTTGACTTTATTTACAAGAACTGTTAATTAACCCTTAGTCCTCAGAAAGAATCTCCAAAGTGCTCAGAAATGCATAATAAGGTGGGATGTGTTGTGTTTCTGAGAGGTCTCAGCAGTCTGTCCCTGTCTTTCTCATTCTTAGTGCTTTGCTTGCTCTGCGGTACTTTGTCCCAAATTTCCATTTTAAAGGTTTCACGTGAACACGCTGCTAATTAATTGTTGAATTTGCTGCAAGCATCAGGCAATGAGACAACCGGCCCAGGCGAATCTAAGAAGCCGAAGCAATGAACATAAATCACATTTCACTCCTCTCTCCGTCTCCACTGAGTCGCTGTTTCCCTCGATCAGATAGTAACAACAGGCTTTTATTGATAAAGGCGGGTTCCGCTACCGCAGAAAGCAAAACCCTCCTTTACGCTCGGATTCATCCATATAATCCACTGAAGAGACAAGCCTAGCTGGCACTCAAGGAAGGTTGAAGCACTGAATAATTTAAAATCTTCCAACTATTCAGAACTGAGAGGTGGATGAAGTACCATGTTATAAAATACATATTTTATACATATGGAATATGCATTATATATGTCCTATGAATCCTATTGCATAATGTTTCTCCATAGGTTTTCTTTTCGCTGATGGTTATGGTTACTTCATATTTCCAGGAAGTACCTTTGAGTGCTTTTGATGCACTGAGACAATTTATGTGAGAGATCAAACACTATGAAATACCGACTCAAAACTAATCTCCAGACTAAGAATTAGGCATTGTCTCTGAACCCCTCCCCGACAGCATTCTTAGGTTGAGGCCTAAGTTTGGGCTTGGTTTTGTAAGGCGGAAAAGACGGTCACACTCAAGACTGTGGAACACAGTTATAAACAAACATACGCACTTACACTCACCAGTGGAGTCTGTCACCCATGCACACACTCACATTTATGGTATATTACACAATCTTAATTGCACTGTTATTACATACATACTCCTGCACACACACTCTGTAAATGCTAATTTGTGTTTGCATGCCAACAAACAAACACACTTATAATTTCCTACAAAATAAATGTCACGCTAAATTATGATGTTGCGCTGTACTTTTAGAGGGTGCATAATGTTGATTGTGAATCAGGAAGCTTTTGCACATAAACAACACAAATCCATCTCCTGATTTTTCGATTCCTAGTGTGTGAAAATCAAGGGTGGAAAAAAAAAAAAATGCAGGTTGAAACACATTTTGACATAAAGCTATGTGTACATCACCAGTACACAACTTTTATCTGGATGTAGCCCCACTCCACACCTGCTAGCTGGAAAATTTTCACTGTTAGACCCATTGTTGTCATGTTTCCACCGGCTCGCCTTGATGGATTTTCACCGGCTTTTTACCCATTTTTTTGCTGAAAAAATGTTCACTGAGTCAATGCTAAAGCAGGCATACACACAGTATAATGAAGTCTACTTTATTTCCCAAACTTATGACTCCATCTTTTATCCGTCTCTCCCATCAGCCCATGTTCTCCGTCACCCCAAGCCTCGCCACTAACGCCACTGCTGCCACAGCATTTAACCCTTACCTGGGCCCGGTGTCGCCAGGTCTGATGCAGGCCGAGATCCTGCCAAGCGCCCCTGTACTCGTGACTGGCAACCCCAACGTCCCCGTCCCTGCCGCCGCTGCAGCCGCCGCTCAGAAGCTAATGAGGACAGACCGACTGGAGGTGAGGGGCGCCTCATCCATCCCATGAGGCACTGCTTCTTATTATGATTAAAGCCCGCATGTTTCCACCCTCAACCTGATGATATAATTGGAAAGCTAAAGAATTCACACATACTCATGAATGTAGGCAAAAACACAGACAAATGCTTGCAAATACAAAAAGACTGTACGGACATAAAGCACAATTCAAATTAAATGTGGAATGGGCTCCCTGGACAGGAAACCTCGGATTTTATAATTGCCCACTCAAAAAGGACAATAAATGCATCTGCATGTCTCTTATTATACATTATACTGCTCATGGTATTGCATAGTAAATGCTTGTTGACAACAATTTTGATGATAATACTCTTATTTTACGGGCATTTTTTTCTTGTTTGCTCTTTGAAAAGCGAGTGAGATGAATCGCTGCTAAATTTCTATGCATTTATACGGGTGTAATTTTTTTCATCTGATTTCCCTTTATCATGCGAGGGAAGCCGAGCAGCACTAAGCTTGTCAGACAGTCATCCTTTATTCATACTGGTAGGAGGCAGACAGCACAGCAGCAGTATCAGAGCAATCGCACTTTCTCTCAGTCTGAATATGTCATCAAACCTGAAACTAATTCTGTCTTCGAAGAGGGTATCGGTTTGTGTCTTTTGTTTGTCTGGGGATTCATCGAGCAGGTTTTTAAGCTAAGTAGCCAACAGGTCACACGTGCACAGCTAAACAACAATAACAGATTTTCAGGACTCCTCCAGGTGCTGTCATTAACTTCGTGAAGCCCAACGTCCCCCTGCTGGTAACGCTGGCGTTACGGGATTTTCAAACGATGTGCCGTGAGCCTCCTACCCCTAAACGCATAATTACTTTCAAGCTGTTCTTGCTCAAGATCACTTGATTAATAATCACACAATTTAGTGACTGAATAATCAACACCGATATATAAGCCTGAGATTATTCAGAAAATGTTAAGAAATGCAGATCACTGAAGGGCCACATTGGGGCTACATGTAATTAATAGGGATATTGTATGGATGCAAAAAGCCAAATAATAATAATTTAAATAATAATATTTATAGTAATAAATTAACCCAGTGCTTTCCCTGAATGCCATCTCCCGTTTAAGCATTTTTTTTCATCAGTGCAACCAAATTTATTTTAAGACTGCACTTAATCATAATGTTTTCAGCGTTCCAAGAATAGGTTGCAATTGCAGGGAAGCGTAGTTTCACACTGGTTTGTGCGCCAAGCAATAATAATTAATTTATCAAATTACCAGCGCTTCTTACGTCGAAGTGTTGATAATCGATTCATTTATTAAAATGATTATTGGTGGATTGTGAAAGTTTGGCGCATACTATGCATCTAAAATCATTTACTTTGAAGGTAGCAAAAGTCATTAATTATATCTTTCCAGTACAGCTCCTGGAAGGGCAATTATCTAATTAAACAAAATCTAAACCTTATCTAAATACACCTTCAGCAGCATTTACTACATTACATTCTACTTCAAGGTGGATTTTCGAGAAATTTCAGTTAATTGCCATCCAAGCAATCTCATAAAGTTGCCTTCCTCGTGGACACTAAGCTGTACATCTGAATCGTAAATGGCAACACAGCTTATTGGAAGCCCATTTGCTCAGTAAATTAATACAGTCTATTACTCCATTCTTACTCAGAGATAGGTTGACTGTTAACCTGGATGATGGTAAAATCACTGGTTGTAGACAGAGTTCTATTTTTACATGAGCAGCCTTGACATGCGGACCTGAGTCAAGCAAAACCACATTTTTATGAATGTTTGCTTAGGCTTATCAAGCTGATCGGATGCTAACACAGAGAGAAAAAAAGTTTTGAGCTGCAGGAATTCAGAAGCTTCCGAATAGTCCATTGGCTGATGGGGGTCCCGATGCATCCCCCCCCCCCACACACACACACACCCCCCAACTCTACCTCTTTGGCACAGCGTGATAGGCCTATATCTGTAGTTAAGAAAAAAACATGTTAACAGGATAGAAACTTGTTCCCAAGGCACCTTCTACAAGCATTTCCAAAGGTAGTTGCTGCTCTACTTTCACCAAATTTTTGGGGGTAGGGGAAACAAAGTTAACCATGTTAACCATAACCATCTTTTTTTACCCAAGGCCCCCCTACTGTGTATCACCACTCAAAATGTTCACAATAGAAAGCTCTTTCAGGTGATAAAGAGTAAATTCAAATCTAGACAATATGTAGGTCACCAGAGGGCAAAAAGTCACTGATTTATGTTGAAACTGAAAATTTCGCTCACAAGCATGCTGTACGGATAATTTTGAGAATTTTGTGTGGTAACAGGTCAAATAGCGTTAAAGAGAATTCCTCTAACAAGTCTAAAAGGGTCTGAAAGGGTATTGTTCAATTATTTACTCATATAGCGTTTCCCTGGTAAATGACAGGAAGGTCTTACTTTCAGCAGTTAGAAAAAACTGCCTTTTTAGAGTGGCTCAAAAAAAAGCGGCCTCAAACTTATTTCTCCTGGATTAGAAACTGGGAATTCATAAACCGTACCCAGTAATGTACCCTTTCAGCTTTTCAAACTCTGTGATCAGGTAAGAAACGTAAAAAACAATGGAAACTGATGACAGGACGGAAGCAATGTTCGAAGCATGAGTGCGGGGTCGACAGCCTGTGCTGCAAATTGGGCAAACAGAATACTGGTTGCAAAAACTCAGTCATTCAGTCCTCATCACTATCCTTACTAGAGTCAGAGTAGCCTTCATTGTCGGAGTAGTCCTCATCGTTTTCTGTATCGCTGTCACTATCAAAAGTCTCAATAAGACATTGACGTTTTATATTAGGTCTACTATTAATCAGGATAGGAAAATGCTTGAAAATTATGAACAATTATGCAAGCTGTAGAGGAATAGAGGTGGATTGATCCTTGAAATTGAACAAATTAACACATAGCTGGTCATTTGGAAATGTAAATGGGAACGTGTTTGGAGATGTAATGGCTTTAAGGTGAGTTGAGAGCTGTGTCATAATCCCTCCCATCGCAACTGTGGAGTAGAAGTGGTTTAAAAAAACTTCCAGGCTTTAGATTTATTTGACCAAGAGCACATATACTGTATGTCTTGATGCTGGTGTACAATGCAAATACAGTTCAGACCAAAGTAAATTCAAAGTATTAACAGTGACAGAAGGGTATTTAAAAATGATTATAATGATTTAAACTTGGAGTTTACTTGCTTGGAGGTACAAGAGTATGGCCCACCGGAGAAATGAATTTCGGAAACTTAACTATTTCAAAAGACTGAGAGATAATTAGCCTTTACTCTGACCTCATGCAGTCTCTGCTATCATGTTTGACAGTTACAATGAGCAGGAAAATGTAATGCGGTAGCAGTTTCCAGTCATGTGCGCGTGCCAACAGTTAATTCACAAGTGGCAGGCCGACCTCATATTTAGTGCACCTTGGGCTACATTCCGGGATAATTACTGCAAACGATACTGAATGATGGTTTGAAGCTCTAGCCAAAAAGGTGCGGTGGAGTCCAATTATTATTTTTTTTACGTGTGTGAATGGCAGTGGCAACAAAGATAGCGGTTTAACAATCGCCGGAGCCCTGCCTACGGCTTTTTTTTTTGTCAGAGGGAATGTGTTTGTTAGGATGAGCGTTGCAAATTGATCCCGTTGAGAAGGAAACACTAATCTTTTTCTCCAAACCTGTTTTGAATGATATTCGAAAATTTACCTTACATTTTTAGAAGCTATTTGAACAAAATTTTCAAGTCAATAATATAAAGTTCACCAAGGTAGGCAAATATGCCCACATAGTTGCAGATAAGGCTTGGACGGAGAGGCTTGGTTCATGCTAGTCCCACACCACAGCGATAGACGTAAGAATTCCATCTTTTGAATAGTTTTGGAACACCGTCTTCTCATGAATATGCAGTACACAGTAATGTGAACTGGGCATGATTACAATTACTGCGTCATTTGACCAGTAATCGAGGTGCAGGAGTCTGTAGATCTGTTCAACTGTTCATTAAAAATCAAACATGGCAAATGAAATTTAAATGCTGCTGTATATCAACAATGGCTGTGTGTGAAGTGCTCACTGGTTCATTCACTCACTAATCACTATACAGTATCTGTCATATGGTGAACTACGCGGGCAAAGTGTAAAGGAAGTTTCGGACTCTACCTGAGAAATTATTGCATAAAAGAAGTGTGCAAGAAGTGCTGGGACTACTCAATTCTGTCACATAAACAAACCATTCTCCAGCCATTGGTCTCCTTTCTTCTTTGTGGCACATGGCATTGTGGTATGCATCAGACTGTTGTTGTGGCCATTGCTTGTCCGCTACATTTTGTGGTGCATAATGGGTATTTTGTAATGGACTGTATGCTGAATGAAAAAAAAGGCGTATACATTGCAAATATGGCGGTCTTCGTAGTGAATGGCAAGCCATTTCAAACACAGTCATTGTTTCAGAAAAAAACATCTTAATTTTGCTAGCTAATGACAATTTAGTGATTAGTGGATATGTATCTGTTCAGCCCAAGTGCTTTTAACCTCAAGGTAATTATTACAATCGCTACCCCAGTAATCTGCCATTACGACTATTACTGTCAGATACCAAAAGAATGGAGAGGACATTCATGAATATTGCTTCGATATTGTAAGAATTTATAACTGAACCTAAACCACTCTATGCAAACGGATTTGATAAAAGTGATAATAATCCTCTTTCATCTCATAAAATCTTTATATGAGAAATGTTCCTTTTTAATTGTATTTAATAAGAAAGATTATGGTTACTGTCTATTGCTGCGTAATTGCAAGCATTGTCATGTGAGAAAAAAATTGCTTGCTTGACCCTGAAGTTAAATACAGATGATGTTTATGTGGCACATTAATACCAATAATGCACTGTGCTTACTATTTTGATGACATAAGGGCATCATGAATGTGCTTCTGTTGTTATTATCCCCAAACCTTATGCAGTGTAACTATAATCCCTGGTGTAAGACTGAAGCACATTAAGCTGGCCAGCGTTTTAACTGCTTTGATTATTTTCCCCAAGCAAGGCATGAGTGAGCACAAAATGAAAATGACTAGTTTTGCAAGTATAAATTTCACAATGTTTTTACACTTACATAAAAGAAATTCTCTTTTCGTGCCAGATTACAAACACTGAGAGAGAAAGCTAGAACAAACAAGCTTTGAATCTTGTTCAATATATGCCTGTTAGTCTTGCAAAAGATGTATTGCATTGCAGGCATTGGAATTGATATGGTTAAGAAGAATGTAATAACTAATCCTTGCATTCCATATACACTACACTCTCATTACCTGCCACCACTTTACCCCACCCTATCATACCGTCTAAAATATGTCCACTAAACCCACAAGCATTATGAAGCAGAGTGTACTGTGGAGAGCACCTTCATATAGAGGTGTAAGAGGTTCTGTAATCTTCAGATGAATGTATCAACCATTTTAAAATAGAAGTGATTAGATTGTAGCACTAGTTCAACACGTTCCACACTTTGACAAAACGTTAGCAAATAGAGACAGATGCTGCTATACCACTGGCCCCGCCCAAAGACTCACCCACGCAAACATGCAGATGCTCTGTGCAGACACGTGAGAGCATGTGTACGCACAGCAGGTGACATCACCGCTTTTAAATATCCACAGCTTGGAGAAAAACATCATGATATCTGATCCCTCCCTTTGGATGTGCAAACTACCATTTGTTATATTTCCATAGCCTGCTTCTCTGAGCTCAGGTCTGGTCATGTTAAGTCACTCACAGTGCTTTTACAGCCTTCATGCTGCCGCATTTGGAAAATTAGGATGTTATTTCATTTTTTGTCATCCATTTTGTTGTTTATGCAGTACTTTTCATTAAATAGCCCTGGGGTGCTAGAGCAAAAATGATTGGGGAGTGGATCCCCAGCAATGTGGTCGTCAAAGCAGTTGCTAAGGAAATGAAGTCATGTTATTGATGTAGATAGAAACACATGGCTCAGTCTGACTGGAAGTATGGGAAAGCTATCAAAGGAAGAGCTGCCCTCTACTGGCCACATGCTGTATGTGCGTATGTTACTAGAATCACTCCGAACACAGACCGTAATCTTGGCTTTAAATTTCTCTCACTTCATTTCCTAACAACAAATTAGCTAAACTAGAGGCACTAATCTCTGCCACTTGAGTCTTATTAGCAGCCCACATGAGTTGGACTGGGTGGCGGTCGCCCAAATTCGTCTGTGATCGAGCCAATTCAGTTCCAGAAAAAAATGTTATTTCTCTTCCAGCACCTGCGACTTTGAGCAAAACAAGCTGCAGAATGTTTATTCTGATTACAAATTGATGAGCACAGTGGCTCCCAAAAATTAGAGGGGAACAGACTTTTTGGGATTCTGAGAGCAGGGATGCTAATGTTGAAATATTCTTTGGTGCAAAGCAGTTGGCAGCAGTATCTCTTGATTTGCAGCAGATTCAGACAGTGCTACACAAGCCATATGTCTCTTCCACTGCGTACAATAAATGTACTTCTAGGGTATCAACCACAGATGGGTTCAGTCTTCAATATTAATTCAGTCAATGTAGGGTTAATTGAAACTGAATTCATGAATTGAAAAATGTTAATAATTTCTACAGGATATTTAATTAAGATGTACTTCATTTCAATTAAAATCTTGGCCAAGCCCTGACTAGCTAGTTTTCCGAAACAGGGTCGTCTTTGGCTCATTGACACTGTTTATCAAACTGGTTAACCATAAACCAACTCTGTGCCATGCGCAGGGAGGAATTTATGCATTGTAGCATGACGGAAGACACATATTTTACAGCTCATGCACAGAAACCAACCTACCATGTTGCAATCAGCTAGCATGACATAGACATGGCTTTTAGGCTGCAGGCTAATGAGGATGAAGATCACAGGGTATAGTCTCCCTTTCGTGGCTCCTTGACCACGCAATACTAGAATGACAACCCTGAAGTGCTGCATGCATAATAGATCATGCCTCATAAAAGAATGTAAAATAATAGCTGCGCGTTAGCACTCGACAAGGGCTAATTTCCGAATGCATTACCATAAAATACATTTTAAATTATTTTTAAATTTTATATTATTAGACATAAAAAGAGGGCTTGGTTTTTGTGGGAGAGATCTGTGAGACCTCAAGCTATTTCTCTGCAAGGTAATGGAGACCATTAGCTTCAATTTTCTGGTGTTTACTGTACATTCATATCGTATGAAACTGGATGGAATTTCCGGCCAGTATACGCAGACTTACTGTCGAAATTCTTGTGGCCTGCACTGTAAAAACATATCCTCCCACTCGGGTAACACACCTGTGTTTTTTGTGACTCTATCCTCTGTTCTACAGGTGTGCAGGGAGTACCAGCGGGGAAACTGCACTCGGGGGGAGAATGATTGCCGATTCGCTCACCCTGCCGACAGCACTATGATTGACACTAATGACAACACGGTGACAGTGTGCATGGACTACATCAAGGGCCGCTGCTCCCGGGAGAAGTGCAAGTACTTCCACCCTCCCGCGCACCTGCAAGCCAAGATTAAGGCCGCCCAGCACCAAGTCAACCAAGCGGCTGCTGCAGCAGCGATGGTATGTTGAGCCCCACCCCTCACTCCCTCGACACGCCGACTCACGGCTCTGCTGCCCTGCCCTTTGCCGTGTCAGCGAATCTCCCTCCTCCAATCCCCTATCCCACCTCAGACTGTAACCATTACTGATCGCAGAGCGAAGCCTCTTATCCTCATGAGTAACACAAGATCGCAAGCGGCATTCCTGGTGAAACCTGTTTTGCCCACCATGAAATACTACAGAGGTGGTTCCTTAATTCATAGGACGAAAAACGAGTTTCACGAGGAATTTCACATGCGAACTTGTGTTTGTCATGTGACGTTATGGCTGAAAGTTAGCGCCACCATCTTTGGCAATCAATGATTCCCTGTTTCCTGTGCTGTCACACAGTTAATGCTCCAATACATAGGCCTGTATTCATCAAGCGTATCCCGCGCCGAAGTCAGAGCTGCTGCTCAGGAGGTTTTATGAATACAGGCTATTATGTTTTGCAGTGCCAAGATGATCTACTGCTCAGAAGTTTGGAATCACTCCGCAAGAGTAGTTTTTGCTGTTTTGTTGAAAATAAATGTGTTCGTAGACTAAAATACCATATTGTATTTATTTTATGCATGTAATTAGGAGCAAAAAAGTTTTTAAAAGAGAAATAACACCTATCTATTTTAGTGATGTTCAATCAAATTATCCACAGTGAGATTTAGATTTTGTAAGCATTAGTGAAATTAATTTTACGAAGGTAAAATTACCTTTCATGTAGATCGCAATATTTCCCCTCGGTGTGCATTTGCAAATGGGCTCTTGCCACAAAGTTTACGATCCAGCTGATCCCACTAAGGCTTAAAGGGGTTTAAATCCACGAATTGAGTTGGCCAGAATGTAATTTTGTAATTTGCTTTCTAGAAGGTCCCAGAGAGTTTGGAGTAATGTTTTAGGTTGTTGCATTGCTGTATCACAAGTTAATCTGAGAAGCATCAGAGATTTCAACCAGTTGGGTGGTATAGTATATTGTCTTATTGCTTTATGATTTTTTGAAAGCACATGGTACTTCGATACAGCCTGAGGCTCAAAAAGAATTTCTTCCCTGTGACCATCCCTGCTGCTGTGACAAGTGAATCTTTGGCGCTGTTTGCTCCAGTGCTTATTCCTAACATGGAAAGGCAGAATTCCAAACTTTGGCTTTTTACATAGTTGTACAAAACTGTGTACATTGTAGAATAAAATGCAATTTCTTGCACGGTTAGTAAAGACTACAAGGCTTTAGTGAGTAAGAGAGAGTAAATTGCTATATTGCAACTTTGTAAATAACTGCAGGCTTGTAGATTTATATTAGCAATGGAAGTGTTTTTACTCTGCATGCTTAGTTTTGTTATTTGTTGTATACTGCATTCCGATGATTTCTTTTTTATTTGTTTTTTTTTCTCACCTACCTAAACTGCACTGCTGCCCCCATGATGCACCTCTGCTTGCTGTTTATGTTAATGCGCTTGAACCCAATTGGCCCATTGCCATCATGTGCTCGCTGCCTGCTAATTAAGACTCAATCGGCTGTCAAATCACTGAAGCGACCCCTCGAGGCAACCTTTGACCTGGTACTACGACCTTTCACATTTTAGCTTGGCATGTAGCGTTACTGTCAATACAAGAACTTTTGACAAAGGCATTATTTTTTTTTTAAATTGTGTCGCTATGATTTCACTGGTGAGGTGGTAAATTGATTGTGGCATATCAATTTTACACAAATGACAAATCAGTTGAGTAGGTAAATTCAATAAGGGCCCAACGCTACACATTTTCAACATGGATTTGGGCTTTTATTGAATTCACCAATTCAATTTTTCAAATCACTGAAATTCAGGCACTAGAGCAAGTGTAATTAACGTAAAAGCTGAAATAATATCTTGGCAAGACATTTCTGTTGGAAAATTTCTGTTGACTGCAATCAGTTCCTCATCTCTGTTATAACTACACATAAGGATGGATGGTATAGAATAGTCATACATTTTCTGTGTGGTGGCATGTCTGTAGCTCATATTAAATGTTTTAAAGTTTTGCTCTTAAAAATATTTCGTTGCATGTTTGTGTTATTTCCAGTTTTGCACGTGTTAATTTGTGCTGGAGGAGGGACGAGATGCTCAGAGAAAACCCACTCGGTGAAATAATAATCACGGCTTTCGCCATTGGTCATGGAGCTAGCAGTGCGGCTTTCCTTGTTAATACTACTTCCTCTTTAGCTTATATTTTTATCATTGTTATTATTACTGTTGTTGTTGTTGTTGTCATTGTTGTAATTACTGTTGTTGTTGTTGGTGGTGTTGGTGGTGATTCAAAGTATTTTTAATATTTTAACAAGCTTAATGGCATATCGTGCCAACAAGTTATTAATGTGTGCGATATGTGTTCAACCAAAGCTGGCTTATTTTGCTTAATTTTCAGTAATATTATTTTTGTGATATATATTGCAAAACTTTTTTTAATCCTTTCCATTCATGCATCAGATTAGATCACTGCTTGCTTGCTCTTGGATGAAGATGTGTTTTTTTTCCTCTAATGATGTTATTCATGTTCTTTATTCTCCTGCCACTCGACTGTTTTCTCCCCTCGCCCTGCGTGTCCCCTGTTTCCCCCTTCCCTCTCCGCCTGACTGACAGGGAATCCCAGCAGGAGTCCTGCCTCCATTACCAAAGAGACCCGCGCTTGAAAAAACCAATGGTGCCACAGCCATGTTTAATGCTGGAATGTTCCAGTACCAACAAGCTCTCGCCAACATGCAGTTTCCGCAGCAAGCAGCCTTTATTCCGTCAGGTAGGGCGCACCTCTGAATGTCACCCTCTGTCTGACTTCTCATGCTTGTTCATCAAGCCTCTGCATGAAAGTGGTTGGACTATGAAACCTCCAGTAGCATCTGCTGCTTTTTGGGTGCGATATAGGCATATTTTAAGCCATTTTGTTACAATTGGCTGTATAAAATACCTGACATCCCAGGTCTTCCATTAATATTACACAGTAAAATAAGAAGTTTTCCAGTGGGACTAGAGTAGCAATAAACTCAGGTTTTCTACTTTCTCCGGAGAGTATGAGTTTGTATTGTTTTACTTTGAAGAGCCACCACATAAGTCAAGCTGGACAATGTGATGTTAATGTTGGCCTGTATAGTTGGTGGTTTCAGCACAGGGCTAGCATAGTGAGAAAAGCAGTCTCGCTACTCTGTGAATTGTTGCACATTGCTAAAATAAATAGATTTGCATCCATTTTCCTCGTCTTGGCACAGTCAGAACTAGAGACCATCTGGGATCGCACCCGCTGAGACAGTGATTCTGTGTTGTTTTCAGTATAGTAATACTCACCGTAACTTGTTCAGTACGTTCATATTCAGATGACACCCATCTTCGCACTTAGCCTTCATTTTTGTCTGAATTACTCACCTCTTATGTTTTGTGACTGCTTCTTAAAAGGTTGTGATGCAATCGTGTATGCAAGAATTGTTTACAAATATACTGAAACACAGTCAAAACGCAACGCCTAATTTTTTGAAATTGTTGCTGATTTTTTGAAGCCATCAAAATGACCACAGAGGAAATATTGTAGGATGAAGGTTAAAAGCTGAAATTTGTGCAAGTCCGAGTTCAAACCCAGTTTGTGTGTCTGTCAGGGGATCATTTCTCCAAAACGCAACTTTGTCATGTCATTAGCAACTGGTTGAATGCATCACTCAAATGACATGTGAGTGCAAAGCAAGGCAGTCGATGCATAAAAGGCACAGTGGTTCATCCCCATCAGCATCAGTGTCAGAATTCCACGGCTTACAGAACAGCAGAGGAAGAGAGCTGTGGGGATGCTGCTTGGGGGAACATCTCAAACAGAGGTTGCTCGCTGGTTCAGGGTCAGTAAATCCACCATCAACAGATTGGAGCATCGCTAGCAACAGACAGGAAGTGTTCATGACCGCCCCCGACCAACACAACTTCTGGTTACGATGGCACGTCAGGACCGACACACCCGGTGTGTCCATCTGAGGAGCCAGTTCCAAACAGCAGCAGACATGGCTCAGAACAAGATAGGACGCCGCGAACAACCCATCCATTCCATGACAGTTATTCACTGACTGAGAGCTGCTGGGTTAAGGTAGCAGAGGCCGTATTGAGGTAACATCATGACACTACGTCACAGAGACAACAGACCCCAGTTTGCTCAACATCATCGTCATCAGCCACCACGAGTCTTCCACCATTGGGTTTTTTCAGACAAATCCAGGTTCAGTGTGTCATTTGCTGACTGCGGACAACAGGTGTACAGGAGGCAATATGACCGTCATCAAGACAGATGTGTTCTGGAAAGAAATCGGTTTGGTGGGGGAAGTGTCATGGTCTAGGCTACCATTAATGTCAGATTTTGGAGTGAACTTGTTGTGATTCGTGGAGGTCTAAGAGCACAGTGTAATGTGGATGAGAGTTTAAGACTAGCTCTCCAACCACTGTTGAACAACCATGGACAACAACGATTACTATTCACATTCCAACACGACAACACCCGTCCCCATACTGTACGCCACACCAGAGACTTTCTCCAACAAGTAGGGGTCGATGTCCTGCCTTGGTCATCCATTTCAATCAATCTTAACCCCATTGAACACGTGGGATGAACTGGGTCATCGTGTGCGCCAGCGGCAATGTTGCCGAGTTGACAGCAGCACTACAGGAGGAGTGGAGGAACTTCCCCAAGCAACTGAGTGATGTTTGTGTGAAACGATGCCTCGCCATTTACACGCACGTGTGCAAGCACAGTGGCATATCGGAAACATTTGTTGATATAATGAGATGAAACTCTACAGTATTATGGACAATGAAATACTTTATCTATTCATTTTAAAATTGAATTGAAAAAGATTGGTTGCTTCTTCTTTTTGTTTATTACATATGGGTGTTGCGTTTTCACTGTGTGCCAATATAGACAGACAGACAGACAGAAATATTAAGCACCAATGAAAATTCTGGAAAAATTTTTAATTGCGCTCTCAGAGTTTCCCCTGATGACACACGCATATGCACACGCACACACACATCAACCGAAAACAATACCAGCATTGCTGTTGCAGCAGGTGGCAATGCTGTACAATGGCTGCAAAAAAAATTGTCCTTCACAGTTATGCACACCTTTATAGCTTTGGGTTAATTAATCTTAAAGGTGTTTTCTCTGTAATGTAACTTAAAAGAAATGTTTTTCAACCCTTGTCCCATGGAGAATATGAAAATGGCAGTGCTTATATTTAGAAACCAACTACTTGCACTGTTTATTTTAGAGCACTTCAAAGTAGTATTTTACTATCTGAGATGTAATTCTTTTCTTTTTTTCATATTCACATTTTTTGAATTACAAAAAATCTTTGCTGGTGCTAAGCTATAACTTAAAAGCCCTACAGGAAAATGTGAGTCCAAAACTGCCTGAAAACAGTCGCCTGAATATCAAATAAATAGTCCACTCGAGCAAAGCATTCCTGTAGAGGTCATTTTGAGCATTTTTGTGAAAGGAACAGATATCAGGGCTGGTATATGAAACTTATGGTCTTATTTAGATTGTCAGTGTAATGTGACCCAATTCCGATATTTTGCTCTTATGTGGCACAGATATACTCGTTGACAGTGTGAACAGGAAAAAGACGCATGCATTAGGATATTTTGGCCTTATTTAGGCCGTATTTACACTGTAAGTCTTGATGCCCAGATCGGATTTGCTGCCTGAATCTGAAATTTTTTTTAACATGCGGTTACACGTAATTTATCGAGTGAGCCATATCTGATTCACACGATTACACTTGCCTACAACATCTGAAACATCGCGCATGCCTACGTTTAGTTTTTACTAAACTTTAGGCCACGCCTACTTCTGCACCAAGCGCTAAGGGTGCATTCGAGCGCATCTGCAAGTAAGCCGGCTGTGCGAGATTCCTGAAAAATTACGAAAGAATCTTGCTGAAGTTGCACGATAAGCCCTCCAAACCCCGCGATAGCTGCAGCCATTGTGGGGTTTGGAGGGCTTATTGCGCAACTTTGACAAAATTCTCGCGCAATTTTTTTTAATTGTCCACATTGATAGTGGACATTTGAGTTTTTGTTTTTTTGTCAATTTGGAGATACAAGGTTTTATCAGCAGGCCGACGATATGTCAGCATCATCCATTTTTTTGGCTTAGTAGTTAGCGCTTGGTGCAGAAGTAGGCGTGGCCTTAAGTTTAGTAGGCATGCACAATGTTTCAGATGTTGTTGGTGAATCAGATATGGGTCACTTGATAAAACACGTGTAACCACACGGTAAAAAAAAAAAATCGGATTCAGGCAGCAAATCCGATTTCGGCATCAAGACTTATAGTGTAAATACAGCCTTAATGTCTTGAAAAGATGAGCTGAGGTTGTGGTGCTTGGTATTTAAAGGAAAAGTTCACATAAAAATGAAAATTCTATCATCTACTCACCCCGCTAATCAAAGGATCCATGAATTTCTTTCTTCCTCAAAACGCTTTTGGAGTTACAAAGAAAAACGGCTTTGAAGACAAATCTAAATCAATTGACTCGTAAAGATTTTTTTTCTCGATATTTTTAGCCTAAATGTCCAAAGTAGCTACTTAGCTAGTAGCCTTGTTCATTTTCACGGAAGGAGTTTAAAATTCAAGACCTCTAGCTACGGTGGCCAAAGAGGGCCAATAATGCTGCAACGGCCCTAAACATCTCCAATTAAAAAAACGTGCTGCAGTTTTGAATGTTAGTATTCACTGACCGAAAAGTGCCTTTTTATGGTCGGCCAACTTAGCAAGGTTAACTTCTTACATGAAAATAAACAGGGCTCTTAGTTAAGTGGCTACATTGGACATTCGGGCTAAAAATATAGTGAAAAGACGTCTTTACGAGTCAGATTTGAATGTCGGGGCTTACGGACACTTGGATTATGCCACACAAGCAGTATGGAGGCATTTTGTGGTTTTTTTTAATGTTATTTTTGACGCTTGAAAAAGTACTCTCCAATAACTTCAACTGATTTGGATTTGTCTTCAATGCTATTTTTCTTTGTAACTCCAAAAGTGTTTTGAGAAAGAAAAAAATTCATGGACCCTTTGATTAGCCTTGGGGTGAGTAGATGATGGGTGAATTTTCATTTTTGGGTGAACTTTTCCTTTAAGGACAGTACTGACCTAAGAGAGGAGGGACCTAGTCTTCAGAGCACAGTTTAATATTAAATCTAAAAAGGTTGAACAGACATTCCAGGTGTAACATTTACTCAACCTCAGGGGTCACGTTTGAGGTTTGGTCCCTCGCCATCATTATAACACCCAAAAGGAAGAAATATTTGAGTAGGCAGCACCACACACTCACTGCTAAACTTACATGACTGTTTGGGTTGCTAGTAGGCTTAACATTCTATGGTCCTGGGAAGGACTATTTCTATATGAACCACCGATGTGATTTCTACTATTGAAATCTCAGTGTTGTTGCTTCTGAACCTCACAGCAACACTCATTCTCAGATGTATGTGGGAGTAATTCGTTTTTCTGTGTCAGAGCTGGTAGATGCCAAAATTTGAGAGGCTCACATAGTATCAAGTAATCAAGCATAATGTTTTCATTGCTGGCACTACCACTTTTTAAAATACCCACCACTAGAATTTGTCTCGAATTTATTTTGTGATTGATAATGCATCTACATGTGACACAAGAGCAGTACTAGTTTACTGTAGTCATTACTTTCATCCACTGGTCAATGTTTTAGAGCGTGTAATGAGCATCATGTCCAATTATGTCAAAGATATACAAAAGTATCATCTAGAATAATCCTGCGAATTATTTATAGGGCACACATTGATATTTTTTATAGCTATGATTATTGCTTTTGTTGTTCTTAACCATTGCATTCATATTCAATTAATCTATACTGATGTACATGTACCATCATTAATAAATGTATCCACATACTGTCCTAACACTTGTCTCTAGCTTGGCAAAAATTTTGCATTGAATCGCTCTCTACACATTGTAAATAATTGATTGATTGTGCTTTTCATTTATATCCTGCTGTTCCCATAACGGTCTCTATCTTTTTTATTCTGATGACACCTGTGATGGATTATTTTGATTCTTCTCCTTGTCCCTTTCCAATCCACATCCTGTTGCAATGCATGATGGGCAGGCTCAATATTGTGCATGACACCTGCAACAAGTGTTGGTAGGTGCCAGGTTTTCTTTTTAATCATCGTAAAAACCCTTTCAGTTGCTCACACCCAATCATCATCCACAGCTTGGTAGTGGCAGAATGTTGGCAGAGAGCAAAAATAATTTTCCAACATTAACAACATTAACACAGGGCAGTCTAAAAATGTGTCTGTTTGGAATGGGCCAATTGATTGACCTCTGGTATTGTTTCATGCATCTTCCTCTGAACCACTCAGCCAAAGAACTTTAAAATTGAGACCTGCCCTCATCAGCAATACACCCAGTGAGTGTGAAGTCGACTGGACGAATGGCTGTTGAAAAAAATCATAGGACAGACATACATACATTCAGAGACTCCTTCCACTTTTGTCAATTAAATAAAGCATCTAACATTAATTGGCATTGTCCATTCTGTCTAAGCCCGTTACTGTGGATTTTGAAGGCTTGTGAGTCACAAAAAAGGCTTGGTGTTCAATTCAGTGGTAATACTGTTATGGAGATTTAGGATAACATTCTATAATTTTCATGGTCTAGACATAGAGATTTTTGGAAGTACAAGCACTTAAAATATAATATAGCCCAGTTGTTATTTGAATATGTAAATACTACAGATTTGATGAGAAAGTATACTTCACTGTTATGCCGTTTAGCACCCCACATGTGGAATGTTGCTTTCTTGCTATGCAGTCAGATTGCATGTCACCTTGCTTTTAAAGCTTAGCTCTTTATATTTCACGTGGCTTCTTGCTTGTAAAAACCCCATGCTAACCTGCCCCTCACCAATCCCTAGTGCTCCTTTCACCGGTTGTCTGCCTTAATAAACGTCCACCCTTCTGTAAGTTTGCTTATATGATTTTCCCTTCAAAAGTTCCCATGGTGCACGGTGCTTCACCAGCCACTGTGTCTGCAGCAACCACATCTGCCACAAGTGTTCCCTTCGCAACTGCCACAGCCAATCAGGTTTGCTCTTTCACTGCTTTGTTTCTCCGTACAGTCCCCTTACACTATATTTTTCTCACCCTCCTAGAAGGGCAGAGGGTGCCCTCCCACTTGTTGGCCTACATAATAGCAGTATTGGTTGACATCATTAAGCTGAGCAAGATCCACTCTCTCAACCAGTGGAACCGTTACGGACCACTCATCCATGACGCTTTAAACATTTATATCTATATATATATATACTCATATGTACATTAATAATATGTGGCAGGTGTAAAACTTTTTTATCTTGACTTTACAGATTCAAGCTTGTCTCTTTCCAAACAAGTAGATCATTGACATTTTGTCTAGTTAATTCTCACAAAGAGGTTTGTACTTTGTCGAGTCATTGGCGAGAAGAGAAGCTGGACGTCATTTTTATATTCGAGACTTGTTCTCTGATTGTTTCATCTGGATTATTTTTTGACAGTATGTCACAATTTTTTAAATATTACATTTATAGGAAAGAATATTATAGTCTTAGCACAGTATATGTATAGTATTAGGAGCAAGTACTAGGAGGCTTTGTTTCTCCGTTCATTAGCTTTTTTACTGTGGTCTTTAATTAAAGTAGTATTTTCTTTCTTTATATTCTTATCCCCAGTTATTTTGCGAAATCCCATTCAGCAACATTGACTACCCACACATGCATAAATTTGGTGTGTATGAGGTAGTTTTTATTCCAGAAATCAGTATGACCCCCTATGTGCAATTTTACGCGCTGCCTAATTCTGTGGCTTTGTGTAACTGAAACAGAAATTTGAAAGATTGTGACCATCCTGTTACCTTCTTCCCACTTATCCCAAATTATCATATGGCTACGCTTCCAAACTGTAGTGAAGGCCCTGTCTCTTCATCAGTGCATAGTAGGATAAAGGGGTGCACTTTCAACTTACACGATTCCATTAAATTGAAACAGAAGTCTTACTGAACTTTTGCCACGTGGATTCTGTTAAATGCAGTCATACCGACCTCAATGTCGAGTCATTGCCATTCTCCCACTCTAAACTCTAATTGGTCCTCAAATGCATCAACAGCAAAACTGTTCTGTGGAGGTCAACAAATTGGAGAGGGACATGCATGGAGAGTTACTCCTATTCTATCCCAGCCCCAGTCATCTTATAACACTAGTTAGAGAGGTATCCCGCAAATATGACTCAATCAAATATTCTCTGTGGAGAAAAACATTCACAAGAATGTCTCGTTGTCTGCATTAGTGTCCTACTATCTTTGTCATGATGTATAATGGGGAAAACAAACTGCAGAGGGTGACTGATATATACTGAACGGTGCTGCATATTTGTAATGCTTCCTGAGCACAAACCCACAGTTGTTTCACATCAGGACTGTGTTCTCTCTTTGATTCTCCAGATTCCAATAATATCTGCAGATCATCTGACTAGTCATAAGTATGTGACACAGATGTAGGAGCTTCGCACAGAACTGTGAGTTTCCATTTCTGTCAGTCTGCCATTTTTGTTCTTTTTCATCTTTTTTCTTTTTTCTACTCATTTACAGATCATTTTGTATGAATCCTCAATGATTCCTCAACATATTTGGCATTATGCTTCATATTTTCATCTTTCAGATGAGACATTAAAGCAATTCTTACCTTTCTGGCATTTTTACACTTTTGTAATATTAAAATCCTCCCAATAAGCGTATGGCGCACTAAAATATAAAAGAAATCCACCAGGTGTTGAAACTCTTCAATATTCAATTCCCATATATTTCTGGTAAAAGTCTGACCAATCATTTTCTACGGTCCGAGTAAAATGATTTGCCGAGCTTCCTGTCTGTCATCTGTCGCAGTGCCCCTTCCAGTTGCCTATAGCTGTCACCGCTTGCGAGTCACGCGCCTCACTGGCAGAAAAAAAACCAGACACATTTCACTGTAAACAACTGGTGCTGAAATGCTATAATTACGATAATAACGTTAATGGTAGTCCGTCAGACTACAAAGGTAACTAAATGTTACGAGGGCATTTTATTTTATACCACATATAGAATGGAATATTATGTAATTACTGTTGGTTAGTTTTCACTTACCGGTGCCTCTGAATCTGACTCCATTGACCCGTTTCACTCTCCTACGAAAAAAAATATTGCGTGCAGCGCAAGGAAGTGAGCAGCGCGAGTGAAACGCATCAGTGGAGTCAGATTCAGAGGCACCGGTAGCTACGCGAAAACTAACCAACTGTAATTAAAATAATATTCAATTCTATATGTGGTATAAAATGAAATGCCTTCGTAACGTTTAGCTACCTTTGTAGTCTGACTTTTTTGTAGAAGAAGTCTGGCAATCGGGGGGAAGACGGTGGGACTTTGGAGGTGGAGTTGTTCATGTTCAAATTTTAACTAATTGATATGCGACATGCCAGAAAGGTAAGAATTGCTTTAAACTAAGGTCCTGACTCACGGTGGTCATTAAGATCTTATGACACTCTTCGGCGGAGTAGGAGATTTCCCGGTGTCCTGACTAAATTTCCAAACTGGCTCCTTCAACTCGCCACCTGATCATCCCCGACTTACTTGGCTATGCAATTTGTCCGCTCCCTCTCCTCCTCAAGCTGGTGTGTAGTGAGCGCTCTGGCACAAAATGGCTGCTGTAGCATTATCCAGGGGGTTGCTTAACATTAGTGGTGGTGAGATGTCATTTACCCATAGTGCTTTGCATATCTGGGAGAAGGTGTTTTATCTATGCAATGCCAATTCATTCATTCATTCATTCATTTTTATTCTGTTGTTAAACTCTGAGCTGTTTGCAGTTGAGTAGTCTGTCAGCTTTTATTGCATTCAGGTACACTCAGTGTAGTACGAAAGTATTTCCACTCTCCTGTGTTGTCACCATCTTCATATTGCTTCTGGTAGCTAAGCAAAGTGAAGGGCTTCCTTTCATTTTTTATCTGTTTTCCCTCTTGCAGATCATATGAGAGTGTGCAGGCAAACGGTACAGAGGAAAAGATCACTTCTCATGCATATAACACCGAGAACAAGAGAATCGCGAGAGAGAAACACACCACGTCTCAGCTGGAGTGTCACTTACATCATGCATGCGAAGGTGGAGAATGACAGGGACGCGAGTATTAAAAAAAACACATATATTACACTTGCCATATTCTACATCCACTCCGTCTCCGACTAAATCTCCGGCTGAGATCAACAGCGGAGTCGCCATAACTGACAGTATGTACGGCTGTGATAGGTAGTGAACACACACAGGCGTTTGTCAGGCCAAAAGGCCTTATTCAATACTCAGTCTTGCACGTGCTCAATCAAAAAAAGCAGACTGTGGCCATGTCGCATCCAAAATACTGGTGCAACTGTAGACCAAGAAATAGTTTTACTTTCATGTGTTTTTAGTTGTTTTTTTTTTGTTCATTTCAAACTTTGCTGTTATGTTTGTTTCAAATTTAAATATTTCTTTCATTGTTTACAAAAATAAAAGTGCACCTTGTCCTTATATATATTTTTTAAATATATGTTTTAAGAAACATAGAAATGCCATATTTGATTAAATGGATTGAGCCTGCACAGTGTTTTGTTCATATGGGTTCTGTTTTTTCAAAGCCTGCTTGGCTGCAGGAGGAGCGCGGGTTATCGGAGGTAGAGAAACGGATGAATGTCCTGGGCGTAAAAACGCAACTGTGTAACTTCTGAAGCACATCAAAGCTTTAACCGCCATGTGTAGACTTCACATCAAGAGCCATAGATTCTGCACCAAAATCTAGTGTTATTCCAGAAGAGTTATTGTTTACCCATGAACCACCTAGATGATTTTTTCCTGTCCTTTCCTTGTCCTTTATTGCAACATTAGAAAAAGAGGACTAAAAACAGCCTTATAAAGGTTCAGAGCTCATTATTGGGCGTGTACTTTATAGTTGCATAAAACTGTACCCCACCCCAATAATATATTAATTGCTCTGACAAGTTTTGCTTTCAAAATGGAATGTTTGTTCCTTAATCATAAAAACCCTCATGGCACCCTTGATTTTGAGAGCGCATCTGTGACAGATTTGTGATTGACACAAATGGTCAGGTTCAGTCATCTTTCTGTCTCTGTAGTAGCAGGCCCATTCTTATGTAGGACGCTTACTTTTTACTCTTGATGAAGACAGAGCGTAGTTTTCTCTTCTTGGCTGTTTGGTTTTTTTTATTTTTTCCTCCCTGTGCTCTGTTGTTTTTATTTTGTTCTTCTTTTGGGGCTTGGTAGCTCTGGCTTGGATGGGGTATCTGAGACTTCTTGGATCAGATGTCCACAAATCCTGATTACGTTGAAAGACCATCCCAGAACTGTGGGTATTTTGTCAGTCTCATCTGTATGAGAGACTTTAAACGTGAGGAGAAATGAAGCACTGTCATAAGATGTATGTTAAACCAAATGAATGAGTAGCGAAGGATATTTAGAATAGTTACAGGGTGGGCTACGAATTTGACACAATTTTATGTACTTTTGTTTTGCTGTTACTATTGTATTGTGATTCCTTTTTTCGACTGACGAAACAGTCTATGACAGCCTTTAAGAGAAACACAACGTCGACAATAAGAGACATTTTATTTGTAATGAGAGTAGCTTTTGTTGCTGGATTAAGTCAAAATGTGTCTTTTTCTTTTCATGTTTGATTTATTTTGAGGACTTCTGCCCAGCAAAAACGGGAGTTGTTGGGGCAGAACCAAATTCCAAAAGTTTTAACACAGAAATAGAAAACACTGAGGTTGTTGTCTAGATCCCAGCAGATTCTCTGCATTGTGGAATTTTACATTAAAGCAGTGGTGTGGGCACTGGTGCAGGAGTAGGTTGTTGATTTATTGATTGTATTGTACATCTATTAAAGCCTTAGATTTCATCACAGGTTTGATGCCATTCAAATGTAATTTTCAATCATTTAATAACTGAAGACATTTTATTGTAGGTCTTGTGTGTGCAATTTATGCTTAATTAAATTTAATTTCAGTTTTTCCCATTACATACAGTATATATAATATATATGTCTGTTTCTTACATTCTGGAGAAAAGGATGTTTTCATTTTATATGACTTAAAAGTTGGATAATGTTTTAATATTTAGTTAGTGGAATTTTTGTCTTACTAGACTTTACTGATAACTTGCGTAGAATATTAAATATTAGAGGTCATTTTCTGTTCTTCATACCATACTCACAGTTTTTAATTTTGTGTCAGTAAGTGTTAGTATTATTATTGTAAACAAATTGACTTTTATTTCAAGTGAAATGTAATAATGTCAGTCATTTTTCCTTGTCTGTTGAAATTCTTTGAACAAAAATCTTTTATATGGATATCTTAAATAAGTACATCATTTCAAAGGAAGATATTGAGTTGTTGCTGTGTCAACAACACTGGCTGAGAATTAAGTAGTATTTTAATGATTTATTGTTTGTATCTAGCACTATTATAAGAAAAAATACTAATAAAAATCTAGTTCTTAGATGGTAGAGTAAAAATTATTTTCTACTGTATCCATTTCAAATAGTAAAGTATTGTTTTAATATTTTTAAATTCCCTGGATGCCAGGCCTGGTTTTAAAAAGCTGCAGAATTGATTTTGGGGCTTTATATGAGCAAAGGGATGTGTGGGAGTATGTGGAAGCCCCAATCACTGATTCAGCTGCAGATGAACGTCAGAACTTGATGGACTAAGGTTGACTTTTTGCACTTCTGTATATAGTCAAAAAGAGAGAAAAACATGTATAATATTGAAATCTTATTTTGAATAAAAAAATGTCTATAATTAAGAGAAATTTTGTTAGGTTGATGAAAATAATAAACAAAAGACAGGCTGAACAAAATTGCTTGCATAAGTGGCAGAGTTCTCAATCTCTACCCCTTTGGGAAAAGGCTAAAATGGTTGCTATGCTTCTTTGTCAGCAGCTTGTAGTTTGCCAGGAAGCCTTCAGGAGGATTTTACTGTCCCTCCAGTGATGTGACCTGATTGGTGGAGCGTGGGTCCATCACCTGCCTTATCACAGGCGTGATTGGTCCATGCCCAAGCAGGTCTAACCATACAACAACTTCAGTTACTCAGTTGTCAAGGAGGAGTGCATGTTCAAGGAAAAACAATAAAGAAAAAACACAATATTTTTAAGTAATTAATATGTTATACAGCAAGTGTATTTAAGATATACAGTAAAATATAAACTTTATGGATAACGAGAAACAAATGCAATTAAAAAAGAGTGGTTCAAAAGAATACAAGGAAGCACTCAGTTTCACTACTTCAAGTAATAACAGACTGGCACGCACACATTCACACACAACACTCAGCTTTAGCTTTAGTGGTCACATGGCCATTTTTATTTGTTATTTGCACTTTTAGCAGATGAGGCCAATATCATTCATGAATGTATTGGATGTGCAAAAAAGCTACTCCAGCCATATTATTCTTAGGGCTGCTCAGTAGATTTGGGAAAGCCAAAGTAGTGTTCTCTGACAGAACCAGGGCTTTTGCGTGAGGTTCTTGTGTCCCTGCGTTCTCGCTGATGGTCCTACTGCTCTGTCTCTGTTTCTCTTCATCTGCTCAAAGTGTACACACTTGGGGTTTAATGCGGTGTAATCTTTTATTTTCCTGCTTGTAGCTGCTTATACAGTGTATTCTGTCCTTTGCTGCCGTTTTTTTCTGCTAATCTTATGCTATATTTGATTTTAGCTGTTATGAATAAAAATAAAACATAAAGAAAATAAAAGCGGATTTGCCCTAAGAAGAAATTGTCTGTGTAATTTTTTACTTATTCTACCAGCATTTTTAATTTTACAGGCATTCCTAAAGAACTATATTCTCATGCATTGGACTGATGTCAGTCTCCATCATGGGTAGGCTCATTGAAGCATATAGGAGGAGCACTGATGTCAACAACAGCACAGATGCAGCATCAATGATCAATAATGCAAAGGTTGCACAATAAGATGAAAAAGTAACACAGATAAACAAAATATGATACCTCTAGAAGTGTTTTAGTTCGCTGACCTTGTGAAACACTTTTCGTCTCACAAACAATGTACTGAATCCACTTGCGTAGTATAATTATGTATAAGACAAGTGCCCCAGTGTTCTAGCCAGATTTTGGATTGAGATAAATTTGTATAACAATTAGGTACATATGACAATAATTAACACTTGCTTTGCAAGGGAAATTTATGTAATATTCAATTCTTTGTCACTGTGTTGGTGAAAGGCATATGTTTATTACAGTAAGCACCATACCTTGGTGAACAGCAAAATAAATTTATTATTTTGGTTCTGGATGCTAGAACTTTGAGAGAATACAATGACAATAAGGTTGAAATGCAGACAGTCAATGGTCTTTCAATGGAACAGATGACTGAACATGGAGTTTCTAAAAAAACTAAATGAAATGTTTTTCCCCTTGAGTAGGCGAGTTTAAGTTGTCTGGACCAGTGCAATTGCATAAACGCGTGATCATGTTGCCTTAGTGTAAGTGTATCTGAAACCTCAGCATTACGGTTGGCTTCCTCAGCCATTATGTATTCCCCTTCACACCTGTCCTTGACCTCATGATTTTTTTTTTCCATTCAGGTGAGAGAAAAGTAGTTAGGAATTGGACAATGGGACAAATTTTTTTTGACTATTCAAATGCAGCTTGTAGGAGCCGCATTTAAGTTTTTATGTTTTATAATGATTTATGTTTTCTTTGGACTCTGCAAGTCTGCACCCTCTATAGGTGGTGATGGTGTAACTGCTTAAATGTAGGCTGCTACCACATGATGCGAGGAAGGCGGGCCAGCGGATACAGTTCTTTGACCACAACTCAGCTCGGCTCTGCTCGTGGAGAACGCTGCAAACTTCTTTTGATATTTTGATCCCTGATTTCCAGCCTAATTTACTCTGTTAAACAAAATTGGACTCTCTTTGCACACCATTGCATATTTATTTTGTACTTTTGTTCATTTGCAATAAATTACCGGCAACATTAAGTCAACACTCACTCTCTTGGATTTCTTCGGCCTGAGTTTCGAGTCAGGACAGTGCATTACCCGCTTTCTCCAAAGGATTAAAACAGACATACAAGGAACATAGGACTGAAAAGAGAACCTGTTTTAAACCACAACACAGCCCTTGTGCCCTTTTTACATTTCAAAACCTGCTCCTGTCCGTGATTGGTTCTGATATCACATGGCTGGTCATGTCACCACTGAGGCCAGGGGGCAAAATTTGAATTTGTGCAAAGCTCATTCACTACCTCTTGTGCCTTTGCGAATAGAACTGTGGCAGTCATTGTGTGCAAACACTTCTAAAGCAACACTTCTTGTTTTTAGTGGCAATGAAATTGTGCCGCTGTTTTGTCCTCATGTGCTTATTCTCAAATGTGTTTATTAATGTGATAAGTCTAAAGGGATTAATGGAATTCACTCAGCGCCCTCTACAGGTAGGGAGTGGTATCAAAACAAAAGCAGTTCTCGCGGAGTATACTGCATGCTGTGTTCCAGGACATATTCGCCATGGTGTACATACGCTGTTTCGTCTCTTTAAGTATTCTTGAAATTAAACCGTCCTATGTTAATAACTTTTTCTGATCTAGTGTTGTACAGGCCCCAAAAAGCAGTTCGATGTAAAATGACAAGCAGGTATAAGCAAAAGTGAATTAACATCACTTGTTAGAACTTTGCTGTCGACAAATGCGAAAAGACGAATGCAAAAACCGTTAGTGCAATAACAGAGCGAGAGAGGGGTGGGGAGGGACATAAATAATACAAAAGTAGTGAGAGTGAGGGAGGGGACAAAAGAACAAAGAGCTATTAGGGAGAGAGAGGTGTGGAGGTCGAGCAAGTCTGTGTTTAAGAGCAGGTGGCAGTCAGATTGAGCTGGTAGGAGTGAACAATTCACAGCGTTGAAAGTATTCAAACAATTTACCTTTCACATAAGTCGCCAGCTAGTTCACAAGCCTTCCATTTGCATATATCCAATATTAGCCAGTTTTGCTCATTATGAAACTTTTTTTACTGAACATGAACTAGCACTTACAACTTGGTGCAATGTTCTAGTTTCATTCATTTCCAATCTCGACAACACATACGACTTTATTCACAGAAACAGCAAAATTTTTTAAAATAGCACTTCAGAGGAAAAATTGCAGAAGAAAATTGGGATTTCATCCATTGAAACAAACCATAATATACAATTATGTCAAGTAGAAGGGTAAACTTTTAACCCAATTTGCTACAAAAAAATTAAAAATCATAACAACATCTTTTTTTTTACAGTTCTCTCAGTTACTTTTGTACATTTCTCAGACCAGAATTGAACTTCTCAAAACTACTCGTTCAATCTCCATCTCATCACTTATGCACATAATAAAAGCAGTTTCTTATTCTCTCAAGCTATTTGCAAATTCTTTGGCACATTCATGCAAATGACTTTGTACAATTATCTGCTGTATCCTACACTGTCAAACAATTATGTCATGTTGATCAAAACATACTGGACTCTTTCCTCTTAAATAGTTTTATCCTCCTAAACATCTTGGTGGTATTTCACCATATACGTAAGTCATTACATTCAAAATGAATGAACTAGTTGTCATAATCTTTTGTCAGATATATTTTACTGATATAGTTCCTATAGATTTTCTTTTTGAAACGTCTCATGAATTGATGAGATCGCTCTCCCACGAATCTTGACTTTCACTAGCGCCAAGGGAAGGATTGGAGAGTTTAATCACCCCGTGATCATTGCTCAGAGGTGCACCTGATGAACCTTCAAATGACAAGAACACAAAACAGTTTTACTATTTTTGCAAAAAAGAAAAAAAAAAGAACAAGATTTTCAAGTTTGAATAAGCAGGAAGAAGAAAGGTAAGGATGTGTAGTGTAAGGATAGGGAGGCAAAACAGAGGTAGACGGAAAATTCCTGATGAAATGAGGGCCACACTGGTAGACTTTGATATTAATCATGGCCACCAATGGCTGAAGCTGGTTGAAGTGCACAGTCGAATGTTGGGAGATAACCATGTCATTTTATTCAGGGAACAGGTATGTAATCCAACAATTTGCAATGTACCATAATACTGTATACTCACTGGAGTTGCAATATGTATTTGGACTGTTAATGGCAGTATTGAGCATGATGTTGCACAACACGCTCCACTAAGGGAGCGAAGAAGAAAAAGTTGTACATCTTGGATTTTACATAGGTTGTATTGAGGTGAATGTGAATAACCGTTACACCGACGGGAATAAGTTGTGTTTTTGCTTCTTTAAATTCATATAACAGCAGTATAAAAGCCTGAAATGTAGCGGACAAGTTCATCTTGCATCCATTGCATTCACTTTTTCAAAATTCTTCTGTTAAGTAATTCTATTAGCCATTAGGCCTGAAGCCGAAAATGGTCGCTTCACTAGCCAAGCAATCCAGGACCATGGCACGTAGTATGATGGCCCAGGGCAGGGCTATAATTATTGTAACCCTTTTGATAGTGAAATATGTGATTACTCAGCGGAGCTTTATTAATAGGAACAAAGTCCCAAGCTTTACTATCTGTCTCCAGGATTGAGATTGTGTTCTTCTTAACCAGCCTTTCCAGTCTGTTCCTCTGACCTATTTATTAGGAACATCCCCCCCCAAGCCTTCATCAGTCTTAATGATCGTGTTGTGTTCCAGGGTTCTGGCCTTTGGCCAGAACAGTATTGTTTATGGTTTTAGCTGTTTCATGTTCCATAGTTCAAGATTCATAGTTTCATAGTTCATGTTCATAGTTCAAGTCATAGTTTTAACAGTTTCTTGTTTCAGGATTTTACATTTCAAGTTTCATTCCATGTCCATGTTTTTACTTTTCCATGTTTTTGTTTTCGCCAGGTCTGCCATGCCACTCCACCGCTTGTCTGCGTTCCGCCCCGTGCCTTCGTTGATGCACATTTCAGAGCTCTGGTTGGCTTTGGTATTTCCCCTTCCTTCCATGCTGTACTGATTCAGGGCTTTCTAAGCTTAATTGGCAATTAACTGTTTTTAAGTTACTAACATTTACTAACACTCACTGGGTGGTGTAATTCTTAGATAGGCACATTACTAATATTACTAATTTAGACAGGGAGTTTATTGTCATGATTCCTGCTTTGCTATTTCAAGTCTTGCTGTGCTTTTCTGTTCTGAACATTCATGCTTGCTTCCAGGCTGCATACTTAATTGGTACTTAAGCTGAGCACGCTCATTCTCTTAATGAGCAAGTCTTGTCAACCAATCTTGTCCATGTCATGATCTTGCCCTGCCTCTTGTTTCTGCTTCTCCAGGTGTTGCCCCTCATGTGTCATGATTACCAAGCCTTTATCTGGATGCGGTGGAAGTTGGCTGGCAGACAGTGTCTCGCGTCTCATTCCATGTTCAAGTTCTTGTTTCCTAGTCATGTTCATGTTCCCAAGCCTTGTCCTCGTAGTCATTTTTGTATATAGCCTTAGTATCATTGATCATTTCTGTTCTTGCTTGTCTCCCTGGAGTTTCCAGTGGTTTTTTGTTTTTGCCTTTTTAGCTCTTTAGTTCTTTGCTGTGTGTAGCGTACCTCAGTTTGTTTTTTGCAACCCTTTGGGCCAAGTTTTTTGTTGGCCCTCGTGCCTGTTTTGTTTTGTTTATTAATAAATCCTCATTCCCTTCTCCCCGCATCTGGTGTCTTACTGATCCCATATCAGATCGGGACTGTGCTCCAGTCACACCCTTTGGACATACTGTCTGACAGTTCTGTTTTGGTGGTTTACATGACCAGGCTTCTGTCCTGGAATGCGACTGGCCGGGTACAGACACGCTCATAACCCTCACCGCTCCTATTCTTACCACATTCCTATCGATAAACACTCTCATTGGATAGTATCCTCAATCTATGTGTGGTTTCTTGTTTGGAAAATAACACTCACAGGATGTTTCAAAGTTATTAATGGTACACACACATCTATATGAAAAATACTTCAATCAGTATTTAAAAACTATTTGGTGCAGTCAACTGCATAATCTGTGAAAGGGAGCATCTGCCACCCAGATGAAACCGCACTGTGGGTAGCTGCAGTTTCTCAGTCGCTTTGGTACATTTCTCAGATGAGAATTTAAATTCTCAAAACTACCTGTGTATCTTCACATCATTGTCACTTGTGCACATCATAAAAGCAGTTTCTCATTTCTTTGAACAAGTTGTAAATGCTTTGGTACATCCATGCAAATGATTATGTACAATTTTCTGCTGTTTCCTACATTATCAATTGTTTGCCATGTTGATCAAAATGTAATATAATGGGTATCTGTTGAATAGTCTCCCCTCCACAACATTTAGGCATTAGTTAATTGCATAAGCCTTTACATGCAAAATGGTTGACAACAAGTTGTCATATGTCAAGCATATTTCTATACATTTCCACTAGACTTTTTTCTAAATCTGTCCTCAATTGGTAAATTGCTCCCAGGTAAATCTTGACTTTCTCTAACAAAAGGAAATGTGTGAAGCATTAGATCAACCAAAGATCAACCAGTTTTCTGAAATAGCTCAAAGGTGCATCTCATGAACCATCAACTGGAAAGTATATATATATACATATATATATAGCCGAAGCACAACACAGTGTTACAATGACTGACAATGTCTGAAAAGGAATTGGATGGGGTCAACAGCCAAAGAGAGGAGGAGGAGGAAGAGGAGTGAGGCTGCGTGGCGGAGGAGTTGGGAGGCAGAACAGAGGAAGAGGCAGAAGAGGCCGAGGACATATGCGCGTTCCTGATGAGATAAGAGCCACACTTGTAGACCACGTTCTCAATTGCGGGCTTACAATGGCCAAAGCTGGTCGAAGGGTGCAGCCTAATGTTGAGAACAAGTGTGTTGTCAATCATTGACTTTTCATCGACAGAACAAGTATGTAATCTAACAATAGGGACTGTACTATAATACTGTATACTTTCTGTAATGCCTCATATGATATTCCACTCGCATTTTACAATATACAGTAAGTATACTTTATACAGTGACATTTTTGTGACGGTGCATTCAGGAACCACTCGTGAGAACAGGAATTCCAAAAATCGTAAGCCTTTATTGTAAAAAGGGTCGGGACCAGAAGACACAAGAATCGGCGAGACAAAAACAATATCAAAAAAGCAAAGTTGAAAAGACAGACAGGGGTCAAAACCAGTAAGGCAGATGTGCAACAGTACATAGACAGTAAGCCAAAAATCGTAGTCAGAATCCAGAAAAGTAGGTCATACACAGGGCATCCAAAACAAAAATCGTGGTCGTACAGAAACAGGTCAAAATCCAAAAAGACGAAACAGTAATAGCAGGGCAAGGCAATCTCGAGGTCGGACAAACCAGTCGTGAAGAAGCAATAAACAAAAGGCATAACAGGAGCTCTGCACAAATGAGTATTGATCAAGGTTCTGACAAAGAATGAACTGCAGTGAAGATTTTAAATAGACAAGAGGGAAGTCACATGCTATGCAGGGAACAGGTGAATTGGATGAAAACTAATTACAAAGGTAAGCACACATGGGGAGGTCCTAAAACAAAACAAAGGCCGAGACACGAACAGGACAACCTGTGACAGATAAACAGCTCCGGTCAAGGAGTTCTAAGTGCACAGACAAAGAGTGCAGGATAGCAATTAAGCACGTGTGAGAGATGTCGCGGAAACACAGGAAGATGCAGGGAAAGGTAAGCAAGAGGCGGAGACTAGAACAGGGCGATAGCTGAGATTGAATTAGTGGTAATTAGTAATAACGCGGCTTTACAAATTAATCCAAGTGCTCGTTAGTAAGTTAGTAATATATACATGGATTAGTTAGGTTAGTAAACTATGATACAAAAAATATAAATTTTAGTATTATTAGTAATCTAGGAAAGCAAGGCGAAGGAAGTAAACGAGAATTGAAGTAGTAATATGAAACACCAGAAACCACTGAAATCACCCGAAACCTGTAGGCACACAGACTGGGAAGATGGACTGAACCAAACTGATCACAAGACAGGGGTGACAAGTGCAATGAAACCTGAAATGGTATGAAAAAAAACTGGGATGTTTAATGAGCAAAAAGATTAAAGAAAAGACATGACAATGAACACATGGCATGACCTCAAAACATAGAACCATACCAATTTTATCTTACTCAATTTTGTGTTTTGCTTTACTTTATTTTTTCCACATAGGACTGCAAGACAACTTCACCGGGGTGGCAGAGGCCCCTTTTCACACCTGAACGGGAGGAGGCTATTTGCGCCATGGTTGTATAAAACACTGCCATAAGACTAAGGGAGATAGAGTGCCATTACATAGGACAACAGCATCTTTGAAAACATCCAAACAGTCAGCATCTCAACAATTCACAGGGTGCTGAAAAGACACCAAATGAATATGAAGCAGCTGTACACTGTATATAGTGTATAAACAGTACAGTATATACATTATATACAGTGTGTATTACAGTGATATTTATTACAGTAAGTGTGACCTTTACACATTTGCTATGGCTGTAGAAAAGAAGATGCTGTATACATTTGATGTAACTGTGTCTTGTCCGAAATGAAAGTGTATGTAGTTCATAAAACTAATTTTGTGTCTTCTGGATATAGCGTATAATGGAACTGGAAGCAAGTGAACTACCGCACAACTTCATCTACATGGATGAGGCTGGCATTTACCTAATGTGGTCGAAATATCATCAGCCACAGAGCTACAGTTGATGTGCCAGGCCAACGGGGCGGGAACATAACCATAGGTGCTGCTATCTCTGGGAATGGTGTGCTAACGCATATTCCGATTATTGGGCCATACATTACAGAGCGTCTTGTCGCCTTTTTAGGCACTCTCTGCAGGGATCTCATCCCTGAACAAGAGTGGGGTCAGACTGGAGATGACTTGCCAAAGTACGTGATAGTTTGGGACAATGTCAGTTTCCATTACATTGGCAATTCCAGCATCATCAGGCAATGGTTTGCAACCCACAACAGGATGCTGATGGAGTTCCTCTCACCCTACTCCCCATTCCTTAACCCCATTGAGGAATTTTTCTCAGCATGGAGATGGAAAGTATATGATCGCCAGCCACAAACACAGATGACCCTTCTGGCTGCCATGGATGCAGCGTGTGATGACATCACAGCTGATGCCTGTAGAGGCTGGACAAGACACTCTGAAAGATTGTCTCCACGCTGCATCGCAAGAAAAGATATTCGTTGTGATGTGGGTGTGAATTTGTGGCCCAGCAGACAGGAACATCAGGAGGTGTAGGAAGACTGCACTGTAATTCCTACAGCACTGCATGTACAGTTTTCCCTAAGGAGATTGTCCTATGTTCACATTTCTACTTTAGTTTTTTTGTTTTTTCTTTGTGCCATGCAGTGCTGTCTTTTCCTTTCTGTATCGCGGTGACATGGTCTATCAACAAATTACAGTACAGACAGTTAAAGCATAAATGTGAATCTTGTCCAGTCTCTTGCAATCAGTCTCCCACATACACTAAGGTGTAACTTACAATTTACCATGATTGTCATCAAAACTTTAGACAAAGTTTACATCAGAACATCCCTCCAGACTACAGTTATATTGACAACATGACTAAGCAATTTCACTGTCTTATCCGTACTCAATGACACAAGGACTTGTCATTCTGATGGCACTGACATGTTCATTGACCCAGATTTTTACTTTTGAGAGATGAAGTGAGGATTTTGTCCAAGAGACTGGCTTTTGCAGTTAATCCACTGCTTTTTGCTATTTGTACGCATTGTTTTGAGAAATGCACTTACTGTTCTGCAAATGTCGAGGATGATTCGAGAAATATACCAAAGCGACTGAGATAAACTGTAAAAACATACCTGCAAATTCTGCAAGACCAAGAGGAATCAAAGCATGCATTACAAATACCAGGCACTAGATGGCAACATCTCCATTGTTTCCAATATCATTGAATTCAAGTTGAGGAATATCCAATTAGAAGATATATGAATAGATATACAAGTTGTACTTCCAAAAAAAAACCACACACACACATTTTACTTCTTCCTATAATATTCAGTATACCGAAGTAAAACATAGGAACTAAGTTGGAGATGACTTGTAGCTTTTTCGTGCCCTCTGCGATAGATTTTCTGGTTTACAATGTAACTATTTCAACATTGACCGCCCACACCACCTGTGAATCAGAGTTACTTTAACAATGAAGTGATGCCTCCTCGCCTCCGGTTTATTCTGTGCGACGACTTCAAGAATGAAAATGAGTCAGACCCCTTTCTGTTGCCTACTAGGGCACACACAGGCTCAAATTAGTACACTAATTTTCATGCTTCAACCAAACTTTTGCACAAAGAAAAACACGCACCGACAGACAAACAATCAGGCTCTCTCTCTCTCTCTCTCTCTCTCTCTCACACACATATGCTTCTACAGGGGAATATTACTCATCTCATGCACGAATGGATACGCTCCTGATTGATTTAGATTAGACACTTGACATTTCTGATCCAACAATAGGTTCAGAATGGGTTTTCTTCTGAAAGGCTGCACTTCAAAGACAAAATGACTTGCCATTCATGGTGTGGAATTAAGCTGAACATCCTATTATTCCACTTTTGATTCAAAGTTTCATAATTAAATTGCTGCTGGAAATCCTAGGCAAAAATAAGGAAGTATTCAAAATGCATGTCTTACATGGTAGGGATGGGTGTTTTCAGAAGATTTTTTTAAAAATTACACAAAGGTAGCCCTGCATTTTGTTCTTATTATTCATATTCTTGTTATAATTGAACATTTTCATCCATACAGGTTTGTTTCATTTTAGTATATCATGGTCTTATTCCCAGAAATACCAGGGCAATCTACTTCTGGCCGAGGCATACCTATTATAGTACTCACGGGGTTGCCCATCTATTCCTGATTTCAAGGAAAACACTGCCAAAAATTTTGCATGAGTGTGGCTCCCTGAAAAGGTTGGGATAATTCTCATGGTATTTATGGTGAACAATAAAATTATTTACACCATGGCTGTCTGGTATCAAATCAAACATACTTCAAGTCCCTTCCCTTACAGAATTACACACCCTTTCCTTTCTAAGAGTTAAAAAAATGACAAAAGTAATACATTCACTTATGTTTTCCGATTCACTGAGGATATTAAAAGGCTGTAGCATTACAGAAACTACAGTTTTTTTAAATGGAAAGCCAGAAATAACGATAAAGAGTCATGCTTTTTCTGATCTTCAGTGTGACCTTCCAACGGACTTAAATCCATTGAAAAGTGACTATTTATTTTTAAAAAGAAATTTAAAAGGGAATCCCAGATTGCATTAGTCATAAGCAGAAATTAAATAAAGATAAAATAATAATACTGTATACTTCAAATGGGCTTTTCTGAACAGCAACATAATATACATCCAATTTGTCTGCTCAGAATCAAGTAGCCCTGGAGTGTGTTAAAAACCTGTGGATCACCAAAAGAAATTTAATTTGAAAAATAATGGAGGTTACAAATCTGCCACCAAATTCCTTTGCCAGTTTTGACCTAGAAAGAAAACTATCCTCATCAAGACAACATGGAAGTTTCGTTTTGACTGGCATCTAGAGCATGTGCCCTGGCTGACCAGAGGTGGAGACTAGAGACCCATGCTGAAATAGCCCTGTCATGGTTTAGGAGGTGTGCGTTGTTTGGATCTTTCTTTGCAGCTCTCATCCGGGGATGATATTGAACTCCTGGGCCATCAAATTCTTTACCCAGCTGGTTGACTGAGCTGGGGCGGCGCTTCCTCAGAATCTATATAAGCAGGATTTCAGGAACGCTTCCTTCGCTAGTGTCTGTGTTTAGATTCACACTATGGCCAAAGATATCTTTAGTCAGGTTTGGTATGACTTTCTACCTTCATATTGTTGGAGTTTCCTCTCCCTTTTCCTATGTCGCTTTGCTTCCGTGGTTCGGACTATTATTCGTCCTTTGGAAGCGCGAGTACTTGCGTTTGGTCTATATTATTCTCTGTGTTAGTACTGTGTTCCTGCTACTCTTTTTCTCCCTGTCGTTGCGCTTGGCCTCTGTATTCTACCGGCCATTACAAGCACCTTCCTCCTTACCTCCAACTATGTCACTATATATGTCAAATGACAGAATGGGAGGGGGAAGTATTAATTAGGTGATTCCTTGAGACATACAGAAAACTGGGGGGGGGGGCTGTCTCCTCTGTTGAGCTACCCAGCACCCTGATCTGATACTAAAAAGTGGAGCCAGAAACACAGCAATCCATTGATTGGTTAAGGGAGGATCATCAAGGATGTTGACATAGATGAACAGTTGAAATGACTATTACCAAAAGCAACAACCCAGCCAATATTTAAGAGAACTGTGGTGGAAATGGAGCCAAGATATAGGGTTGAGGTACAGGTCAGTTCAGGTTCCGTACCGGTTCCAAGGGCACTATGCCGTAAGCGTTTGATGCAAACACAGCTTAATAGTGACATTACTGACAGCATATCATTTTCAATATATTTAACTGATAAACTGATCACTATTCCATGCACTCAGAAATGTGCTTAACCCATGCCAGCTCTACTGTAATATTTTGGACAAAATGCTGAAGATGACAAGGAGAAACTGCACAGAGGGCAGGCACTTACAGGCCAGTCAGTAATGGAACATGATGGGCTCTGGCTCTACCTGCACCCCTCCCTTGAAATGAGCAATTATCTCCCTCCTAAACCCAGAGAATGCGCTCATTTAGGAGTTTCTATCCACAAACTTTCTCAATCACAGCGTACCACCATAGGATTATACATGCACAAACATAGGCATGAACTGCATGCAAGAGACTTTAAAACCAGGTATTCACCATACTATGGAGTAACTCTGGAAGGGTAGGCCATAACAAACATTCAGAATAGTTTCCTGTCACGATGTAATGGGACTTATCTGGAAGAAAGGGATAATAGCCTTCTGCTGAATACTTGAACACCACCTACAAACTTGAAACCACTCCCAATGCCACACCTGGCTGTCAACACATGGCCACAATCAGTTTCCAACGAATCCAAGAATGACTCAGCTCACCAGAGTCTGAGTTTTACCTGCTCTGTGGGATACGCCATTGGAGGATGCAGTGTCAGTCAAGGCAATTCATCACTCTGAAGGGAGTGTGAAGTGGGAGGGTGCAGGTTATCACAAGTGGGGTGTAAGGTGGCGACAATTCTGAGGACTAAGATTGAGGACCAAATAATATTTTTTTCAGGCAACCTGGAATTTCAAGCTGCGCCAGAGCACTGACAACAGACAGGAGGAAATGAATGACACAGCGGTTGATGGTGAAGGCAGCAGACAAGAAGAGGGATAGAGTTAGAGTAGACATGGTGGTGAGTATTGAGTAATGAAGGAGGGGTGAAGAAATTACGAGTAACAGCAACATCAAGGACGAATGAAGGTAGAAAATGTTTAGCAGAGAGAGGGAGAGAGAGAGAGAGAGAAGGGGAGCAGTAAGTAACCACCCTCTCAGAATTGACACATGGCTAATGAGCTACCAATGCCACAAACAAATAACAAATATCAGCAGGCAATCTTGCCTCCCCCTCCCAAGCCGGAGACATTAGCTGCGGGCGGCAGCGTGAGGGGACTTAATGATCCGGCAATGATCTAATAATGGCAGCCTCACTCCGGCACCTCACGGCTTCTGATATACAACACAAGGCCTGCATAAAAATTACACTCCTCACTGCTTCTTGCATATTTTCATTCAATTATGGAACTCTGGGGGGTCAGCTGTGTCAGAGCTGGAGAGAAAAGGCAGGCTTATCACTGGGAAGAGGCAGCCTTCTTCTCCCTCGAAAGACAGAGGCTATACACATTATCTCTGCAACTTCAAAATGCACAGTAATGTGAAAAAGTATGTACCCCCTCCACAATGTCCTCTATTTATATGTTTCAGATCATCCGACTGTTTTTAATTTTAGACAAAGACAAAATCATCATCATAAATGGTGATTGAATTTATTGAAGGTATGGAATTATTCAGAACCAATTTCATTTAAAACCTAAATAACTACCCCTACCCTTTGCCACCTCTAAACCTTGTAACTGATTATGCCTCACTTGGGTGCAATAACTGCAATTAAACATCTGCAATAATTGGCAATGCATTGTTGAGGAGGAAGTTAGGCCCACCCTCTATAGCATGAACTGCCCATATAAAATCATACCAAAGCATCGCAATTGGATTAAAACCAGGACTTTGACTAGACCACTCCCAAGCTATCAATTTGTTTCTTTGAAACCTTTGAGAAAAAAACAAGCTATTGTGCTTCAGATCATTGTTCTGTTGCATATTCCAGCTGAGCTTCGGCTTTAGACAACAAACCGATAGCCGGATATGCGACTTCAGGATTTTCTGGTCGAGAGCAGAATTCATGGTTCCATCAGTTATGGCAAGTCGTCCAGGTCCTGAAGTAGCAAAGCAGCCCCAGACCATCACATTATGATCACCGTTTTTGACTGTTAGTATTCTTATTGTGAAAAGCTGGACAAGCTTTAAGCCAAATTTAAGGAGACTTATTTCATCCAAAAAGTTCCACTTTTGACTCATTACTCTTTGGACATTTTCCCAAAAGTCATGGGGATCATCAAGATATTTTTGGCAACTTAGAGATGAGTCTTTGTGTTGTTATTAGTTAGCAGTGGTTTTCGCCTTGCAGCTCTCCCAAGAATATCATTTTTGTCCAGTTTCCTTCTCATTGAGGAATTGTGATCACTGACCTTAACTGTGGCAAGTGAAGCCTGCAATTCCTTGGATGTTAGTCAGGGTAATTTTGTAACCTCCTGGATGAGTCATCTATGCGCTCTTTAATAACGTGCTGTTGAAGGCAAGTTAGGTGAGGCAGAATCCCACACAATTATTTCTTATTATTTTGCTTAATTGGCAATCAAACAATTTATTGACTCATTTTCTAACACTGATGGACAGAATGACAGGCCAATTTAAATTTCATGGCATTATTGCTCATTGCATCTGAACTTGAAATGCTCATGAGACAGTAGATTTGCAGATATTTATCAGCTAAAGGCTTACAGAAGACCAATCCAATGCCATTTTGAACAAATGTTGAAACCGTTGTAATGTGGCATTCAGTGCTTAATCAATATGCTAAAGATAATGGTTCCACGTAAAATTTTTACTTTTTACGGCCATTTTGAAAATCATGCAGTTTGTTTTCATTCATCTTTCAAATTCTAATTAACAAAAGGCAACAAGGATGCACGGAATTGGAGAACAATCTGAGTTTCATTTTTCTTTTTTTCAAATTAATTACCCAAATTTCCATCCTTGCAATCCGCATTGAAACGTAAAATTAATTATTCTTTTTGTCATTATCACCCCTTACTTTTTAAAGGCTGCATATAAGCTAGGTCTTAAATATTTGATTAAAAGAAGAGGACATTGATTGTTAATCAGGCAATGTACGAGGGAACAGGCTGACAAATTCCAGCAATAAAACCAATAAAAGGCACGTCTCATGGCTCTCTCGTACTTTTGATAGGCTGTTCACTCCTGTGAAGGTTCTGTTCTAAGATACTGTTCCAAGTTTAAGTTTTCTCTCTTTGTAGATAATGGCTCTTGACATGGTTTGCTGGAGTCCCACAGCCGTAGAATTGGCATTGCAACCCTTTCCAGACTGATAAGTGTCAAAGACTTTGTTTCTTATTTGTTCTTGAATTTCTTTGCATGAAGGCATCAGGCACTGCTTTCTGCCTACTTCACATCGCCACACAGGTTATATTTAAGTGAGGTCTGGATTCTACATGGCCGGCAGTGATCTTGCCTGACTGTATCTAGTGAAACTGCACATAAAAATCAATTAAATTTGTGGTTGATTTAGTAGCTTAGGGGCCAATTACTTTTTCATATAGGGCCAGGTAGGGTTGGATAGGTTTTTCATTCCAAAAATGAAACTATTATTTAAAACTCCAATTCCGAAATAGTTGGGACAAAGTGTAAATTGTGAATAAAATTAAAAAGCAATGACTTTCAGATCACGAGAGCCAACATGTTATTTGTAATAGAACATAGATAACATTTCAAATGATGAAACTGAGACATTTTACATTTCTATCCACAAAATGAGCTTATTTCAAATTTTCAGGCTGTAACTGAGTTTGATGATTGGATATAAAAGGTATGTCTTAGAGAGGCTGAGTCTCATGAAGGCCACAGGCTCTCCAACCTGTGAAGGCTTGCGTAAAAACATTGTGTAGTACTTTAAAAACAATGTTCCTCATCGTCAAATTGCAAAAGCTTTGAAGGTCTCATCATCGACAGTGCATAATATCATCAAAAGTGATATGGAATCAGTTGACACCAGATGCGGGAAAAGGGAATGAGGATTTTATTATTAACAAAACAAAACAGGCACGAGGGCCAACAAAAAACTTGGCCCAAAGGGTTGCAAAAAAACAAACTGAGGTAAGCTACACAGAGCTATAAACAATAAATGCAAAAAGGCAAAAAACAAAAAGGCACTGGAAACTCCAGGCGAGAAGATCAAGAAAAATAAATAACAAGACTAAATATATATACACAAAACAAGAGGCTAGGACGAGACTTGAAACTAGAAATGCTAGGGGACTTGACAACAAGAACTTGGCTACACTTGCACATGCAATGAGACGCGAGACACTGTCTGCCAGCCAACTTCCACCGCATCCAGATAAAGGCTTGAAAATCATGACATGAGGGGTAACACCTGGAGAGAGAGAGAAACAAGAGGCATGGCAAGATCAAGACATGGACAAGATTGGTTGACATGACCTGCTCATTAAGAGAATGAGCGTGCTCAGCTTAAGTACCAATTAAGTATGCAGTTTGGAAGCAAGCATGAATGTTAAGAACAGAAAAGCACAGCAAGATCTTGAAATAGCAAAGCAGGAATCATGACAATAAACTCCCTGTCTAAATTAGTAGTATTAGTAATGTGCCTATCTAAGAATTACACCAACCCAGTGAGTGTTAGTAAATGTTAGTAACTTAAAAACAGTTAATTGTCAATTAAGCTTAGAGAGCCCCGAATCAGCACAGCACAGAAGGAAGAGGGAAATACCAAAGCCAACCCAGAGCTCTGAAATGTGCAACAACGAAGGCACGGGGCGGAACGCAGACATGCGGTGGAGTGGCATGGCAGACCTGGCAAAAACAAAAACATGGAAAAGTAAAAACATGGACATGGAATGTGAAATCCTGAAACAAGAAACTGTAAAAACTGACTATGAAACATGAAACTATGAACTATGAAATCTAGAACATGAAACTGTTAAAACCATGACATGAACATGAACCTATGAGACTATGAAACTATGAAATCATGAGCAATACTGTTCTGGCCAAAGGCCAGAACCCCAGAACACAACACAAAAGATTCAGAGAAACTGGAAAAATCTCTGTGAATCAGGGACAAGGCCAAAGACCTTTACTGAATGCCCATGATCTTCCGGCCCTCGGACGCCACTGCATCACTCACCGGCATGATTCTCTCATTGACTAGTAAATGGGCCCAGGAATACTTCAAGAAACCACTGTCTGTAAACACAGTACACCGTGCCATCCACAGATGCCACCTAAAACTCTATCATGCGAAAAGAAAGCCATTGTTGAGCATGATCCAGAAGCGCCGCTGTGTTCTGTGGGCCAAGGCTCATTATAAGTGGACTTTAGCAAAGTAGCAAAGTGTGCTGTGGTCAGATGAGTCCAAATTTGGCATTCTTGTTAAAAATCATGGGCGTCGTGCCCACCCCTCATCTTATCAGCGTTCAGTTCAAAAGCCAGCATCTCTGATGGTATGGGGGTGCATTAGTACATATGGTGTGGGACACTTGCATGTTTTAAAAAGCACCATGAATGCTGAAAGGTATATAAAGGTTTTAGAGCAACATATGCTCCCCTCCAGACAACATCTATTCCTGGTAAGTCCTTGTGTATTTCAGCAGGACAATGCAAAACCAGATACTACAGCTATTACAACAGCATGTCTTCGTTGTAGAACAGTCCATGTGCTGAACTGGCCTGCTTGCAGTCCTGATCTTTCACCGATAAAGAAAAGTTGGTGGATAATTAAACGAAAAGTCCGTCAAAGGAGACCCAAAACTCCCAAGCAGTTGCAAGCCTGTATTAAACAAGAGTGGGATCAAATTTCAATGGCTAAACTCAAAAAACTTGTCTCTTCAATGCCCAGACGCCTCCACTCAGTGTTAAAAAGAAGAGGAGATGATTCACCATGGTAAACAGGCCCCTGTCCCAACTTTTTTGAGGCCTGTAGCAGCCATCAAATTTGAAACGGGCTCATTTTGTGGATAAAATTGGAAAATTTCCCAGTTTTAACTTCTGCCATGTTATCTCTGTTCCATTGTGAATATAATACTGGCTGGTGTGTTTTGTGTCTTGATTTATACACAATTAACACTTTGTCCCAACTATTTTGGAATTGGGGATGTAATTTAATTGCATATTATGCTTACTCTGGTTATCTTTGTCTCATCTTAAAATGAATTTGATTGGAAACATTTCAATGTTACAAATATGCAAAAATATAAGAAATTTGGCAGGGGGCAAATACTTCTTCATGGCACTATGTGTCTCTTCACTGAGTGTGCACTCTCTTAAAAGGGGGTTGTAATGAAAATACCGGATCTCAATAGGCAATCCTGCCCAAGGCACCAATATGCAGAATCCCTGTGATAATTTAGAGGGGAGGGGTGTATATCCCATAATGCAATGCTTCTTTGTTTTGAATAGCTCGCTTTTCACACCTGTGCTTTGTCAGACCCCTGTGTAATGAATAGTGCCTAAGGGGTACACACATAAGTCTGAATTTGAATGGGGTGGGTAGGAGCAGATAGCGTGGTAGCTAATCTATCAGAATCATTCAGGCGTGAACTAGCACCAAGCCGTAAATGTCAGCAAATGAGTACTTCAACTCACTGGTAGAGAGCTTTCCTCTCTGATTCAGTCAAGATCATATAATTTGTGCCTGTGCATGACTCTCTGAGTGTGTGTGTGTGTGTGTGTGTGTGGTGAGAGATGGAGAGAGAAAAACACTGAGAAAGCAAGAGCCATGTTGCAGAATTGGCATTTTTACTGGCACTCATTTTAGCTTGCCAGACAGTGGCCTATTCACACAGAGGCTGAGTCCAGGAAACTGATCTTATGACAAGCCTTTTATTGACATTGTTTCTCCCCTCCATCTCTGTGAAATCCTCTTGTCTCTCTCACTGCATCCCCCCTTTCCTTTTTAGTCTTTCGCTCTTCCTGGGTGCTTAGTCTGGAACTGCCTCTCCCAGACAGACTGTGACAGCCAGCCCATTCGAGGAGGGAGGGGGTAGAGTGGTAAGGTGCTGCAAGTGTATGTGCGTTGAATGCATAGACTCAATTTTCGCTGTCAGCACTGAGAGGGAAACCCTGATTTTTCCTCGAAGGGGGTGAATTGGAGCTCCACCTTATCGGCTTCATCATGGTGCTCCAGGGAATGAGAAATATATCGACCCGCAACTCAAACTCAATTACATCCTTTCATGCCGACACGCCAAAGTGGTAGCCGACTCACAGAGAATCAGAGCAAACCTGTCTACCAGGGCTGTTATGCATTAAGCCCTGGCCTATTAGTTTAATGTCTACAGTATGATTGTGTTTATGTGGATTTTAGGAAGAAAGTGTGCAAAGACATGCATGTTTGTCTGTAAGTAAGGTATCTGGGATGGGAGGAAGGACTCCATCACAGGGTTCAGGGATGTATAAACCACGGCTTAATTTGCGGAATGAAGGGTCTAGGGTCAGAACTGGCAGGCAAAGTAATGCAGGGCGAGGACAGAGTGGCCCCAGAGCTGGCAGAGATCAGGTGGAGGCAGTCAGGATCCAGGGGAGAGCACGGGGTGAAGTTGAGAGATAAAGTAAGGGTTGAAACCAGAAGTTGAGTCCATGGGGATCTTGGGTGCAGGAAAAATGGGAAGACAAGAGCAGGGCGAGGAAAAGGTAAAGACAGGATGATACGAACAAACACAAGGCCAGAAAAGACCAAGGAACAAGGAAAGACTGGGGAATCTGGCTACAAATGCAGACACGGTCAAAACCAAAATACACAGCAGATAAAGAGCAGTGACCAGAAACAGATGTTGGAAAAGGCAGGAGGAATTCAATGATGGTAAACGAGGAAGAGAGACAATTAATGAATTATCTGAATCTCTTTACCCAAAATTCCAGAAATAATGTGAAACACAAACACAAGAGCATGACACGTGACAAAAAGGACCGCACGTGTGCAAGTACACGAATGTTTCACGTACCCATATTTCAAAAGCTGAAAGTGTACATCTGTGTATTTGTGTGTGCGTGCGTGTGTGTGTGTGTGCATGTGTTGAGTTCAATGCATTTGACAGAGCGCATCCGTGAGTTTTTGCCTCAGTGAAAACACAGCCTTAGCCGTGTGAGGTTTGCAATAATACTTTGTCTGTGCAGGAGTGGACCGTTCCGCAAGGCAGGCTGCTTGGACCAGGGGAGATTAAATTTGCTTTTGTCTAATGTGATCAGCAGTGGCTTCTATCAGCTGTGGGGTCCTGACTGGCATAGGAGAGAGAGAGCTAGAGTCAGAGCCTGAGCCAGATCTTTGCTAATCGCTTTTAGCTCCAAATTAAATGACAGGGCACTGCAACAAGAGTCTGGACCCGGGGGGTGAGTTTGAAAGGGCTCTGGTGCTCTGTCCTAAATGTATCTCCCTCCCCTCATCCATTCTTCTTCACCGGGCCTATATTTATACTCCTGTGACATAGGCTTCCACACAAAGGAGGACCTTGGCAGCTCCCCAGCTGTTGGAGTTTTGCAGCTGTCCCAAGACAAGCAGCCGTCATTTATGGAAAGGGTAGAGGGGGGAATGGATGTCAAAGATAAAAGATGTTTCAAGAGGGGCAAAAAGGCCCGGGAGGTGGAATACAGATGCTGTATCCATGACAGACAAGTGCAGCTTTTTCTGAATGCAGGTAGCACTCCTCTGTGCAGGGAGATATAAGACCTGTTTCACCATTTACTAGCCACCCAAAGCTGAGAGATACTCAAGAGATGCTCCATGAACTACTGGATTTCAGGACTGATTTGATTTCAGGACTGACTGAAAGCAGAGCATCAAGGCCAGTTGAATTTATCAAAGTGGGAGGGAGATCCCACTGTAGATCTGAGTAACCAAGCCATAGAGAATGTAGCCTGAATACTACAAAGAAAATGTATGTTTCACATTTGAATATGCTTTCCGTCTAGCACCTCTAAATGTTAGTTCAATTGCGCCCATCAATGCCCCGGTCGGACAAACAGATCGGTCATCTGTCTGAGGAGCATGATTTAGATCAGGGATGGACAACGAGGGCCGTATCTGTCCCTAGTTTTCACACCAACTTCTGGGCTTTAATTAGTTGATTATCTAAATTAACCAAACTATTAATGTAATCTGACATTTATGGCGCATTTCTTTAAATTATCATGAATAACCACCAAAGACTGTTCTTGTCTCCCTACATAAAATATTTTTCTTTGATCAAACCTTTGCACAAATCTATATTTGTGTATGCAACCAATTAACTCAGTTAGTCAGGGTAATTGATAGAAATAAAAACCAGCATACACACCGGCCCTCCAGGACCGGAGTTGCCCATCCCTGATTTAGATGGTGTCACCAGAGAACAGTGCTACCATTTGAACAGAAAACAACAAATGGCAACATAAGCAGGGACCTCTGTTTTTTAATTGATTCACTTTCATCAATGGAATTTCAATATAAAATAGTGGAAATTATTGTGAACGAGGTACTCATGTCGAACAAATTGCAACAAAATTTCTTCTTTTCAAACTCCTGTGGAGTATGCAATAAAAAGGGCACCAGATGTGCTACAAACTCAAAAAGACTGTATATAGCAGAACTCAATAAACAGAGAAAGAATTTCACTGGGGTAAGCCTGAAATCAGAACAGCTGGAGCACTTCAGCCTCAGAAACTTCAGTTTCCCCCGGTTTTCTCTGAGCTCAAGAATGCTCCAGCTCTCTTGATTTAAGGCTAGTCTCAGTAAAATGGTCCAGGTAAGGAGCTCTGCTGTACAGTCTAATGGTTTATGCTCAACTTGGAGTCATGGATAATTTGCCGTAATTTTAGAGTTTGGCTTCATGGTTAGACATTGACCATGTTTCCTTCAGAAATAAATAGGCTGACTGCAAGTCAAAAAACTTCTCTTTTGAACAAGGAATCTACTGCATTTGCTAAAACGCAAGGATGACCGATAAAACCCAAAACCAGTGAAGTTGGCACGTTCTGTAAATCGTAAATAAAAACAGAATGCAATGATTTGCAAAACCTTTTCAACCTATATTCAATTGAATACACTGCAAAGACAAGTTACTTAATGTTCGAACAGGTAAACTTTGTAATTTTTTGCAAATATTAGCTCATTTGGAATTTGATGCCTGCAACATATTTCAAAAAAGCTGGCACAAGTGGCAAAAAAGACTGAGAGAGTTGAGGAATGCTCATCAAACACTTTTTTGGAAGATCCCACTAGTGAACGGGCTAATTGGGAACAGGTGGGTACCATGATTGGGTATAAAAGCAGCTTCCATGAAATGCTCAGTCATTCACAAACAAGGATGGAGCGAGGGTCACCACTTAGTGAACAAATGCGTGAGCTGATTGTCGAATAGTTTAAAAACAACATTCCTCAACGAGCTACTATTGCAAGAAATTTAGGGATTTCATCATCTACGGTCCATAATATTGTCAAAAGGTTCAGAGAATCTGGAGAAATCACTGCACGTAAGCGACAAGGCCGAAAACCAACACTGAATGCCCGTGACCTTCGATCCCTCAGGCGGTACTGCATCAAAAACCGACATCAGTGTGTAAAGGACATCACCACATGGGCTCAGGAACACTTCAGAAAACCACTGTCAGTAACTACAGTTCGTCGCTACATCTGCAAGTGCAAGTTAAAACTCTACAATGCAAAGCGAAAGCCATTTATCAACAGCACCCAGAAACGCCGCCGGCTTCGCTGGGCCCAAGCTCATCTAAGATGGACTGATGCAAAGTGGAAAAGTGTTCTGTGGTCTGACGAGTCCACATTTCAAATTGTTTTTGGAAACTGTGGACGTCTTGTCCTCCGGACCAAAGAGGAAAAGAACCATCCGGTCTGTTATAGGCGCAAAGTTCAAAAGCCAGCATCTGTGATGTTATGGGGGTGTATTAGTGCCCAAGACATGGGCAACTTACACATATGTGAAGGCACCATTAATGCTGAAAGGTACATACAGGTTTTGGAGCAACATATGTTGCCATCCAAGCAACGTCTTTTTCATGGACGCCCCTGCTTATTTCAGCAAGACAATGGCAAGCAACATTCTGCACGTGTTACAACAGCATGGCTCCGTAGTAAAAGAGTGCGGGTACTAGACTGGCCTGTCTGCAGTCCAGACCTGTCTCCCATTGAAAATGTGTGGTGCATTATGAAGCGTAAAATACGACAACGGAGACCCGGGACTGTTGAACAACTCAAGCTGTACATCAAGCAAGAATGGGAAAGAGTTCCACCTGAAAAGCTTCAAAAATTGGTCTCCTCAGTTCCCAAACGTTTATTGAGTGTTGTTAAAAGGAAAGGCAATGTAACACAGTGGTAAAAAGGCCCCTGTGCCAACTTTTTTGCAATGTGTTGCTGCCTTTAAATTCTAAGTTAATGATTATTTGCAAAAAAAAAAAAAGTTTCTCAGTTTGAACATTAAACATCTTGCCTTTGCATTGTATTCAGTTGAATATAAGTTGAAAAGGATTTGCAAATCATTTTATTCTGTTTTTATCTACTATTTACATAACGTGCCAACTTCACTGGTTTTGGGTTTTGTATTTGCCGTTTGTGCCAATATGGGTACTGAGGTAAGGCATGTCAATAAAAAGTGTGTTTCACCTTTGCTTTATTTTCAAATATTTTATTTGAGTGGATATAAAACCCTTGACTGTAAGATTCTGATGATACAAAGAACATGTTTCATTTACTGACATTCAGCTAGTCAATGCTGCCTTTACTGTTGCTAAGCTAGTTTACTATGAGAGCTCTAGCTTGTTTTTTCAATTTAGGCAATTTTACCTTTGCTTTCCACACGTGTGCAAACAGGCCTGTTAAGAAAAGTGTTGCGCAATACAGCTGTGTTTATACTTGAATGAAGTGTCAGATGCAGTCTGTGGTGCAAGCTGTCATAAGGGTAGCCTATGAAAACCAAAATGTTAATGACAACAGAAAAATTACCCAATACCTCAAATTATTTTTATGCAATTCTTATCAGTCTGAATCAAAACTGCAGTCATCAAGAGGAAGGAGTTAAGTTATGATAAAGCAATTGTTAGCAATGAATATACAAAGGAATACCCTTCATCAATTTTGTTGGCTGTTTAAATTACAGTGCACAGGTATACAAACATGAGTGTATTTCAGCAGCATTTCAATCGGTCTTTAGTGGGTCGCCTATGCTTCATATTATGTCACATATTTTTATACTCCCATGCCATTGGTGGAAGGCTGATCCAGTCATGTTCACGATCACAGTGGGCTGCATCCATTGGCTACACTCCTTCCACAACAGTTCCAGACTGTTAGGTTCCAGACCATCTCATTTGAAATTAGTTATCATAAGACAATGGACCACATCGGTGTTAGCTTGAAATTTCCATTACCCATTGTGCATAACGACACGCATTTTCGGCTGGGGCTTTCAACTCCGCCGTATCTCATATAGATTTCCATTGACAACCACCTGTACAACATTCATCCCTACCATTTATACGCAATGTTCGCACCCTTTTGTGAGAAGTTGCAGAGCAACACGAAATGGAAGGTACACGATTTGGTGGTGTTTGATTTATAAAGTTTAAGGGACTTAAAAAGGTTTAAGAATGAGATGAATGAAGTGGCTGCATCCATTCCCTTTCATTTTGTTATACGACTATGGGCTGCAAACCATACAGCGAGATGTGAATGAAAATTCTTGCATATTGTGACAGCTGATGGGTCCTCTCAATAGAAATGCCTTCTAATAAGTATGCGCCCCGGCTACCTTGCCAACAAGCAGGCACTGCGCCAGGATTTTTTCTCTCCCGGTGCTAATGGGGGGCTTGACGGCTCAAAAGCCGTAACAAGGATGGAGATGCACACTGATGCATTTAAAAAGCAAAAATCAATTTATTTTGCAGAATTGAACTTAACAACAAGACTATGCAAATATGGGGTATGAGAGTCAGTATCATCAGTAATGTAAGTGAGTGCATGTGTGCAAAGAGTACTGAAGCAGTGTTGCATGTAATCCAACCAAAAAACAAGGTCAAAATGGAGAGAAAAAAAAAGTAGCGTGGCACGTAACACCAGAGGTTAAATTGTAGAGAGGTTTCACAATGCTAGAGTAGCCCCTAACGAACCTCCTATAGTACCCAGCGAAACCGAGGAACGACTTTAACTCTCGTAGGGTCTGGGGGACAGGCCATGTTTTAAGGGCTGAAATCTTCTCGGGATCAGTCTGAACGCCATTTCTGGAGACGACATGTCCCAGATAACGAACCGATGTCTGGAAGAAGACGCACTTTTCTGGGGACAACTTCAGCCTGAACTCTTTGAGATGAGTGAGCACTTTCATGAGTCTTTCCTCGTGCTCCTCGAGGGTTCTGGAGAATATTATCACGTCATCAAGGAAGACTAACGCATCTTTCAAATGCACATCCCCCATGCACCGTTCCATTGATCTTTCGAATGTGCTGGGGGCGTTTGTCACACCTTCAGGCATTCTGTTGAACTCCCAAAAACCGAGAGGGCGCGAAGGCTGTCTTCGGTTTGTCGGCTTCTTCTACCTCAATCTGGTAGTATCCCAACTTTAAGTCGAGAACAGAGAACCATTAAGAGCCATTCACGGCTGAGAATGTGTCCTCCAGCTTTGGAGGGTGGTACGCGTCCTTTATAGTCTGGAGGTTTAGACGCCTATAATCGATACACAACCGGACTTAGCCATTCTTTTTCCGGACTACCACTATGGGCGACGCAAATGGCAAATCTGACTCCCTGATCACTCCTGCCTCAAGAAGCTCTTGGATGTGTCTCCGGACTGCTTCAATGTCCTGCGGGTGGATCGGTCGAGCACGTAGTTTGAAGGGTGTGTCTTCTGAGAGTTTTATGCGATGCCATATCTGGTCTGTCCGGCCAAAATCCAGGTCATGATGTGCGAAGACATCAGGCATGTTGCTGAGCTGCTGTGGGATGCTTTGCTTCCATGCAGATGGGAAAGGAGAATCACCAAAATTGAAATTTATGGTGGGCTCTTGAGACGACTGTGCCTCCGAAGGTGTCTGGAGGGGTTCTGATTTCTTAGCCATGCTGTGTTCCTTTAATAGGATGGTCTGATAAGCACTAACCTCTGCAATAGTACACTTGGCAGGGATGACAACGTTGTGATCAGACTCATTGCTTATGACGACTGGCAACTTATGGGGCCTTAGCTGAGGGAAATCAACTAGACCAGCTTTTATCAGCAGGCCGCCTGGCAAGGGGGAGGACGATGGATACTCAATGATAACTGATTTTTCATCCTGAAGACCACTGACCAGGGAAACCCCCTCCACCACTACATTTTTGCCAGCTGGAATGACTTGTGGCATCATGCCTTGCATCTTCACTACCCCCTGGTGGGTGTTGCTTGCCTGCTTCTGTCTTAACTCAATGACTTTGAAGACTACTTTGTAGCCACGTGGAAGGGGCTGACGATCGGTTAAGTCAGTCTCTGAGTAGATGTCGAACAGTACATCTAGGGTGTTCGTACCTATGAGTATGAGGGATTGTGAAGTGTCAGGAACGACTAAGGCAAGAGTGTTTACATCTACTGGAACCCCAATAAAGTTCTTTGGAAAGGTTATGGTCATTTCTATATCGCCAAAGTAAGGCACTCACTGGCCATTAGCACCTTCCACTTCCAAAAGGTCATGCAGCAGCTTGATCTTCTGTTCTGAAAGGTGCTGCTTGTAAAATGACTCTGGTACGGTGATAACTTGTGAGCCGGAGTCAAGAAGGCAGTTGACCTCTACACCTCTCACTGTCACTTGAGCTGTGCTCTTGATGCCAATCAACCGTTTTGGGAGCTGGAAGGGTTGGTTCTGCTTTGAATACTGTAAGCCAGAACATGTTAATGCTTTGATACTCTCGGCAGGTGTACTTACTTTGTTAACCTCAGCGGTGGCTTTGTCTTCATTGTTTATGTCTGAGGGACATCGTTGTCCCACAACAGGAACTGTTAGCCATTTAAAGGCAAGTCTGAACCATGTTGGGCTTCCCACTGGTGCTGCTTTTCCTCCAACTGCTTCTTCTTTTCTGCCACTAGGTTGGGGTTAGCGGGGTCGGTGCAACATGGGGCGATGTGCCCGTCTTCGCCACAATTAAAACAGTACCAGGGCTTGGGTTTGTGTGTCTTCCTCAGATCCTCAATAGCACTGATACCGCATTCACTTTTCTCCTCTGGTTCAGAAACACATGCACCCTGGAACTGCAACTGGGCTCTTTGCTTTGCGATGCCAATATGTTTTTTCATTCGGCTGGTTTTTGCTTGCTGTCCATCTTCTTCAGATTAAATCATTAGCAACAGGTCTGAGAATTGGGGTGGACTGCTCTTCTTTTGCTCAACTTGCAAGGCGCTGAGCAGGGTGTTATCCCAACATCCCCCGCAGAACTGCTTAAGGAGATGTTTGTCCACTTCCTCACATGTAACACCCCCCCTTTTCATGACCCTGTTTAATGTTAGCTGTAGCCGATGAAGATAAGTGGATGACTTCTCACCTGGATCTTGGAGAGTGCTCAGGAACTGCGCAAAACGCTCCTCTCCATCCTCCACTGTGCTAAAAGCCGCACCTAGTAGCTGCAGATGGATCGCAGGCGGTGACTCAGGCCGCAAGCTCTTAACTACATCAGCTGCCGGTGGGTGCAAACTCTCATGGATCTTTCTGGATATTTGCAGGGGGGACATGCTAGCATCACTTTGGAGCAACTCAATGTGTGTGCGCCATGTATCATAATCAGGTTCATTATTGGGTCTGGGAGTCTCACCGGAGAAGGAGCAGAGTCTCACTTGGGACTGCATGTGTGAGACAATGTCTTGCCTTCGTACGATATGCCAGCCACGACCTTCTGGATGTCAAGTGGGTTCAAGGCACTTACTGAAAGGGATGGGGCTCTCCTTCCATTAGTGAGGTTGACATGGTCAGTGGCACTATTGTTGCTTGGTATAACATCTGAAAGTGAGGGGTGAGACTGTTGCTCTTCAGGAGCAGGTGGGGATACGACAGTGGACTCCACATGTGTGGGGGAGGATTCCTCACCTGTGGGTCGCATGGCTTCAACATCTTCCCCAATGCGAGACATCATCTCTTTCAACACCTCACCGTAGTCTTTTCACTCAACTTTGCGAGTTCCTTGAGCTCAGCTAAGTATGTCTTCGTAACATTACTTCCAATCTTGGTAGCGTACACGCTACTGAGCGCCTTAACTTCATAGACAATGGTGGGATCAGTTTGTGCTGCGCACGTGTACGGTAAGTGAGGTTCTAAACCTTCTAAGGCTGAACCGCTAGAATATTCAACGATCAGGTTTTGATGGAACTCGGACAGTGAATCATCAACAAAAAGGATTCTTTCAATTTTACCATACTGTTTCAGAAAGTCAATGACCTGTTCATCTTTCTCACCTACCTGCGTTATTCCACTGACAACAACTACATTTGGTATTTTGACACCAGACTTTTGAACGAAATCCATATTGGTCGTCACTTCAATATTGGTTCTCAATTTAATTGGCTCCTGGCTGGCTCGCCACTTCTGTAACCAATTTTAGTGATGTAAAAGTGTATTACAGTATGATAACTAACTTGGATTTGTACTAGGACACTGGCCAGGATCAGAAGACACCAAATCCGTAGGGGCCAAAGTATTGAGCAGCAACAATGAGTCATACACAGGAACAACTGTCGAGTAAACACTCTTATATTGTTACAGTAAGTAAAGAGAAATAGCTAGTTTATATAAAAATATAATACTATAAATCAGATTATCAGAGAAAATGAAGTGTGCACACTCAAATAAAATAAAATTGTCCGTTGGGGCCCTTTAAACTAGAGTTGTTGCAGCTGGTCAGATGCACCGGATTTAAAAGTCCGTGTAAGTGTAGTGTGAATGCATGTGTATGGGTATATACGTGTTTCCTTCGTGGTGATTTTTCCTCAAAGTGGTTGGTTCGCCATCAGTCACGACCAGAATCTCGTCCTGGCCCTTGGATTTTTTCCCCTCCTCTCAAAACCTGACCTATAAACAAGGTCATATAATTTACATTCTATTCAGTCTACTATCAAATGCATCAATAAAGGTTTAAATGTCAAAAAATCAAAATATTGCATCAAACCTCACGTATAAATATTAAATTTCGTTAAATCACAAGACTCAAAGTTTCAGTTTTTTTCCTAGTTGTACAACATTCAGTTTTCTAGTGTATCAGACATGAGAACTAAACATTCAAATAGTTGCCTATTTATCTGTTCATGTAACCGGTGTTCAGCAATGCCTATGGTAAGTAACCATCAACACTCATATATATATATGTATATATATATATATATATACACACACATATACACACCGCAACCATTTCAAAACCATGTGCAAATAACATAACAGTAGCATGAGCTCATTGTAGAGGTATCTAGAAAGTGTGTTAAATTTACTCTTATACAATAGGCCTTTTTGTTTAAGAGATTCTGCACCAAAAATTTCCCTCTAGTCACATTAAACTCAGCTGAGATAAATTTAATCCCTTTAATGCACAGAATTTACCAAATAAAAATATTATTTCACGTTCATCATATGATTGATGAAATTATTCATTGTTAAATTGGCAATAGGAAACAAAACAAACTTTCCCTTTAACATGTACATCAGCATAAAATAACTGGCATCATATATGCGCAATGTTCTGAAATAATGCACCACCATTCACCCCACCGCACGGAGGAACAATCAGTAAACTAGCTTCAGAGCAGCTAAAAACACGGTTCTCACCGTATCTCTGTGCACCATAGTCAAACACGCCGCTGTTGGAGCTGCAGCGGCTGTCTGGAAGGATGTGAGTGGTTAGCCGCTGTTACTTCTCTACTTTGTTCGGTTGCATGGCTCCGGATCTTCCGCAAGTAAGTGCGCCGGTGTTCTGACAAATTTTGCTACCTATCAAAATATGCTACCTCGCGTTTCTGCGCTTGCGCAAACCTGAAATCTCGGGCTGTTTCTTCGCTCATACCTTCAGTATCTTCAAAAATCATTAAAGCAGATTTATTTTCAGTGCGCATTTCGACCTGTAAGCGTACATATATTTGCATGTACATGCTGGGTTTTCCTGAAAATGCAGAAATTAGATGATAATGGCGTATATGGGCATATATCTTCAAACAAACTTATCCAACTCATTATAACATCCGCTTTTGTTATAATAAGCTAACAAATAACAAAGTTACTAATGTAACCTGATTCTAATTGCAATATCAAGGCGAAAACAAACACTTTACGATCGCTTTGCATGGAGGTATCATTTTTTGACAAGGGAGCAAAATTTGACAGAACACCGGCTCCCTACGCTCTCCTTCCACAGTTCAACTTCGGGTTTTTTTTTCCCTTTTTCAGATTTTTTTTTTTCTGTGCTCTTAGCAGTAGCTGCTTCCATTCCCGTGGCTGAGATGAGGAAAAAAAAGAGGCCGGAAGAGCAACGCGCCCACACTTCGCTTCCCAGTTCACAGGTTGAACCTGGACTGCGTAGGCTCCGATTGGCTGTTGAGGGCTAGATACCCCCACGTGGGGTGAACTGAATGATGCATTCAATGGAAATGTAGTTTTTTTTAACACTTCTCCGAAAAAAACAAATAAAATAAAGAAAATAAATACTTCGTCTCTGCTTTTATTACTAGTATCATGTAATTGTGTGTCTTTTTTCTTTTTTCTAATCTGGGCTACATATGCACACCTGTTTTTTCGGCAACTGGCTGTAAAAAATAGACAGCTGTCCGATTGGAAAATGTAAACGGACGAAACCACGTACTAGTGACCAAAATACACCAAAAACCTTCATTCACTGCAGAGTTCTGAAATTCCGTCGCCAAGTGCCGGTGCATACACCTAATTGTAATCAATTTATGTTTCTGTTTATGTTTTTCATTATCATATTTTGTCGCTTTTAGATCGCATGGGGGAAAGAAGCCGTGTCTTCAATTGCCACTTGATTTTTGAATTGGAAAACGTGTTTATAAAGGAAACCCATCTAGAACTAGCCAGGACTAATTATTTTCAATAAAGGGAGGGATATTAGCCCCGGAATTTTCAGGTCAAACGACGCGCCTGCAGCTGACAGTGACAAGGTCGAATGCTTTTCATCGATGCATGAGTACAGTCAAGCTGTGATAGGCTGATGGCACCTACAATGGTACCACATTTGCTGATGTACGCAATGGTACCAATTGTCCCGCAGAAAAATATTCGCAGCCTGACGTGCCGTGCAAGCGCAGACAGTAGCCCCCTCCTCCATCCCACACACTCACGCACAAACAAACCGCACGATATGAGCATGCAGCTAGCAATCAGACTGGGAACAGAATGGGGAGTAATTACCTTTTACATATTCCTTTATTCAAAAAAATAAACCAACTAATTAATTAATAATAAAAAAAAAAAGCTTGAGGGGGCTTAACTAGGGATATGTAGATTTTTGACGGGGCTATAGCAACCCTTAGCCCTGGTGTAGCGCCGCGCCTGCCAACGAGCCTGGCTCTTTGGCGATGTTGTCGGCACGTTTGACTCTTATCCAGGAGTCTGGGATTCAATTCCCTGCCCGGGCCCTCCCTCAGCCTGCCACAATATGCAAACAGTGCGGCTTACATTAAAAAGACATTGTCATGACTGTAGGCATAAAAAATGAAAAATAAGCACTTTGAAACGGAAGTTTTTCTTTCCTTTTATTTTAAACCATCCAAGCTGACAGTACATATTCTTGCAGTAAAGCTTAAATTTTCTCCCTTAATTAGATTCCAACTACATGGTGCGCTGTAAAGGGAAGCAGATGGAACATACTATCTTCGTAAGTGAAAAAGGAAGATTTGCCTAAAAAATGCTGGCCCGTTCGGTCAAGGCGCACGCAATTGCCTTCCACCGCTTCCTAGCTGACAATGAGCTAAGACAAGACTGGGTAAAGGCAGTCAACAGAGTTCATGGTAGAACTGGTATGTGTCCTGATTTTTAGCTCGATCCGAGCTTCATTGATTTAGTGGTTTCCGATGGGCTATTAAAATTAACGCTTATTTGCTTTTTGGGGTGATTATTTTCCATTATTCTGTCTGCAGTCATGACAATTTCTTTTTAACATAAACCCCAGAAGTTACATACACTGCAATTTTCATTCCCATCCCACTGTATGGTTTGCAGCCCATAGTCATATTACAAAATGAAAGTGAATGTATGCAGCCTCTTCATTCATCACATAATCAACCTTTTAATCTCCCTAAAACTTTATTGAAGAATCACCACCAAATTGCGTTCTTTACATGTGTCATTGTTGCTTAGCAACTTCTGATAATAGTGTGCAAATGTCGCGTATAAATGGTAGGAATGAACGTTGTGTAGGTGGTTGTCAATGGAAATCTATATGAGATACAGCGGAGTTTATACCCCCAGCCTAAAATGCGTGACATCATGCGCAATGGATAATGGGTATTGCAACCTAACTCCTATGCGGTCAATAGAGAATGCACAGCAGAAATGATATGGCAATCTATTTCCCTGCTAAACAAAATCAATGCTTTGAAAGTGATCGTATTTTTACCTTTTATCTATGTGTTGATTGTGTTACCTGTTTTAACTTATTACCAAGCAACGATTATGTCTGTGTGTGTGTGTGTGTGTGTGTGTGTGTGTGTGTTTCTGTCACTCTATCTGTCAGCCCGTGGCTGGGGCCAGGTCTGCTATCTCTGATTGCCTTGTTATTCAAGGTGTTCACAGATGATACCCAGAAGTGATGACGCAAATGGAACGATGTTCCTGAAAGATATGAAAGCACAAGCGCTTCTGGTAATCATATCTACCATTTCAGTGTACACAGTATATGAGCTAAAGTGTCTGTCCTTGGTTTGGGACTGTTTTTCAATTCCTGCTCTCAGTTCCAGTGAAGGCAAATTTAATCGCTATTGCACATAATTACATTCTAGATGATTCAGTGTTTCACCTCCAGTTTAAAGGAGGCCTTTGCCTGTTTCAGAATGACAATTCCCTGGGCTCGCAACGAGATCCACACAGAAATAATGATGTTGATAATGATGTAGAAGAACTTGTCAGCCCTGCGCAGAACACTGACCTCTACCTCATTCAACACCTTTAGCATCTATTTCAGAACCAACTGTGAGTGAGGCCTAACGCGAAACATCGGTGACCAACCTCATTAATGCTCAATTGGCTGAATGACAGCAAATCCATGGAGCAATGTGCCATCATCTACTATAAAACATCTACAAAATCATCTTCTATAAAACATTCCCAGAAGAAAGAAGGCTGTTATAGCCTACTACTCCAATCAGCAAACAAAGAAAAAGCCCTTCTCCAAGTGTTGCATACCCAGTGGTCATTTGTGTTCCACCTAAAAGTTGAATATCAATAATCATAAAAAATTGTATAAAAAGCTGAAACAATGACCAGATACAGCATGCAAAGAGACTTTGAGCATAGACTTGAAAAATCTTTGTGGGTTTCTGTGTCTGTAAAAAGCTGCTAATGTTGGGAAAAAATTTTTTTTCAGAGGATTGCTCACTAAGTGTGCATTTTAACTCTTAATTAACAAGATGCCTGGTATGTGTACACTTGGGCTACCTTGTGCGTAGCCTTGTAATCATGATTCACAGAGCCATGATGAGGCAATACCTAAAGGCTTCTGTGTAATTTCTAATTCTCGACGTTGTCAATGCAGACATACACATACATAGATTGAAATGGAAGACAATGGAAGACAAGGGATGAGTTTTCCACACTTTCGATTGAAATACCCTTCAATATGGCTTTGGTGGGTGTAGTCCACATTATGTGCACTTTGAAGTGAACAACCCTAGCTTTTTGAAAACAGTCCCAAACAGGTAGCCCAAGTAATAAATATTTTAAGATGTTGAGTAAAGTTTTCCAATTAACTCTCCTCAGAATCACATCTTAAACTGAGATATGCAAAAGATACAGGTTATTCAAGGAACTGTCCATAGCAAGACATGTTTGGCTGCTTTTGTTCCAGAGCGTGAATGATTTTACCTTTGACACACAACAATGTAGGAAGAAAAATTATGTAGCAGATTTGCCATCTTGAGTCAGAGGAACAGCTCTGTCTTTCTGTGTCACATATGTATGACTTCACTACCATGTGTATTGTGTAACCTGTCATTATCCACTCTCCCTTTTCCATTCAATCCTACTTCGTGGAAATTGCTTTGCAGTCTGTGAAAAGGGTTTCCCAAGGCCTGGAGTCATAAATCTGGGCCCTCACTTTTTTTTTTCCTGAATTAGGGATCCTGGAGAGTGAGCGTGATAAAACCCTCCTGTCAGAGAGACGAGAATAAAGAGCCGATATGGCGAGGCCAATCTGCAGCGCGCATCCATTTTCTGCTGTCGCGGTTCTTCTAATTATTTTTCTGTGGTTCCTGCATGATTTAAAGCTGAGGAGGAGTGCTGTTGTTGCTCTTCTCCCTTCACACACAGAGAGAAAGTGAGAAACACCCAAACACTCTTAGCCTGGACACTTCTGAGTCTAAGGGAGTCACCTTAGATAAATATAGGACAATGACATAAGGACATACAGTACACATACACACCTGGTTGGGTGTTTAAAGAGCTTAGTCAGTCACTTATTATTGACGCAGCTTAAGAATGTGTTTCTGCATCTGTTAGTACACATGCTAAACAGTGAAAGAACAATCACTCAGGTTTAAAGAACTGGCCTCTGTGATAATACCTTCTGTATTATGCTGCTAGTTTTGTTTCAATGGGCAGTTTGCTTAATTAAGAACTTAGAGGAGCACTATGGTGCGGCAAAAAGTAGCTTTAATATCACAAGCGACAACTCGAACAATGCAAATCCACATGTTTCTGCCTTGGCAGGGGACGCGTGGAGCAGACAGAATTGATTTTGAAAATCTAATGTGTGGCGCCATTTTATTCATTTTACCCAAGATCGAAGACAAAGCTATGAGGTATATGATTACAAACATTTCCCTTAACCTTTTAACTACCTGCTCAACCTTTTGGCAGAGTGCATTTAGAGTCACTATTTCTTATTGACTGATGTGTTGAACGTAACAGATCAGATTTTTTTTTCAGCATTACAGACTGCAAATGATTATTGGAGGAGGCTTCATCAGGCTAAGTTCTACACATCTTTCAATTTAATACCACGGGCTCTAAATTCGTTGACCAGGCGCAGATGTGGCAAATGGGGTAGCGCGGGGCCAACGGGATGTATCCAGGAGTATTTTGCAATTTCGTGCCCGGCATAGTCTGGGGAAAGTCCTCCTCTGTCCCGCCTCTGTCCCTCCTGCCGGCACGAGTGGCAAAGAGGGAGAAGGCTTGAGTGGGTTTAACACAACCGAGTCAAATCTTTACCACTCAAATCTCTCCTATCCTTTAAAATGTTGGAATAAAGAAGCCTCTGTCCTATATCTGCACAATGCGTTAATGTTGCGTTTTACTTTGCTGCTTTAGGCATATTTTCTGCACCGCTTACGTCAATATTAAGCATTACAAATATGAGTTAGCTGGCTAGCTAGGGCATTTGCGAATCATTACCATTAGCGAACTTGAATGGAATTTCAAAATTAAACTACGTCAGATCATTCAAATTTATGAAGTTGGAATGAAATACGATGGTTGCTCATTTATTTCTTCTGCCTGCATCATTGGGAAGAGAAACAATGGATAGCGTGTTCCTAATATTAAACCCAGTTGCTGCTTAAAATTTTGGGAGTAACATGCTTGGACAACAATGCCAAGTCAAGTCAAGTGCCTTATTTGTCACATGCACATTTACATGCAGTGAAATGAAAGGGGGAGGGCTTTTAGCTCTGTGCTACACACAAATAAAAAGAATAAAAACATAGGTAATAAATATAATAAATAGAAAACAACCTATTACTAAAAAAACTGTCTTTAAATGGTGCAACACCATGCGCAGCCACTTTGGAAATTTTCATTGATGCAGTGACAATTTCCTGGCAAAAGGTTCCGCTGAAACTACGCAGAAATTGTCACTGCGTCATGAAGAATATCTGACACCTGCCCCTACTACGCCGCCACACCCATCTCGGCGCACGTCCGTCTACCAAATTGCCAAAGTGTCTGCTTGGACAACAATGCCAAGTCAAGTCAAGTGCCTTATTTGTCACATGCACATTTACATGCAGTGAAATGAAAGGGGGAGGGCTTTTAGCTCTGTGCTACACATAAATAAAAAGAATAAAAACATAGGTAATAAATATAATAAATAGAAAACAACCTATTACTAAAAAAACTGTCTTTAAATGGTGCAACACCATGCGCAGCCACTTTGGAAATTTTCATTGATGCAGTGACAATTTCGTGGCAAAAGGTTCCGCTGAAACTACGCAGAAATTGTCACTGCGTCATGAATAATATCTGACACCTGCCCCTACTACGCCGCCACACCCATCTCGGCGCACGTCCGTCTACCAAATTGCCAAAGTGTCTGCTTGGACAACAATGCCAAGTCAAGTCAAGTGCCTTTTTTGTCACATGCACATTTACATGCAGTGAAATGAAAGGGGGAGGGCTTTTAGCTCTGTGCTACACATAAATAAAAAGAATAAAAACATAGGTAATAAATATAATAAATAGAAAACAACCTATTACTAAAAAAACTGTCTTTAAATGGTGCAACACCATGCGCAGCCACTTTGGAAATTTTCATTGATGCAGTGACAATTTCGTGGCAAAAGGTTCCGCTGAAACTACGCAGAAATTGTCACTGCGTCATGAGGAATATCTGACACCTGCCCCTACTACGCCGCCACACCCATCTCGGCGCACGTCCGTCTACCAAATTGCCAAAGTGTCTGCTTGGACAACAATGCCAAGTCAAGTCAAGTGCCTTATTTGTCACATGCACATTTACATGCAGTGAAATGAAAGGGGGAGGGCTTTTAGCTCTGTGCTACACATAAATAAAAAGAATAAAAACATAGGTAATAAATATAATAAATAGAAAACAACCTATTACTAAAAAAACTGTCTTTAAATGGTGCAACACCATGCGCAGCCACTTTGGAAATTTTCATTGATGCAGTGACAATTTCGTGGCAAAAGGTTCCGCTGAAACTACGCAGAAATTGTCACTGCGTCATGAAGAATATCTGACACCTGCCCCTACTACGCCGCCACACCCATCTCGGCGCACGTCCGTCAACGCATGGTGTTGCACTGCACGAAATTACCACAGCGCGCGCTGCACCGGACGAAATTACCACTGCGTGGGCTGCGCCAAGAGCCCAGCGACTCAAACTGGGCTTGACTAAAAGGGAGCTGGCAGTTAAAGGGTTAACTAGCGTCAGCAGGGTGGGAAGATGGCTAGCGTTATAATCTGAAGACTTATGTAACACGCGATCGCACGCATAGAAGAAATAACATGTCTCAGGCTGAACTGTCTGTTTACTCTTTCGGTAAAAGAAGCTGATAATCAATGTTGAAAGAGGTCGTGTGTACGATGGCGTTGAAAGTGACAAATCGGAGCTGTAAGAACTTCTCCAGTAGGCATCCTAGCTACCATAGGTTGACTGACTAGCTAGCTTTACCTAAGCAATTGCTTTTAAACTCGCTAGCAAGATAGCTAATGTCTCAAAAATCTGCAAGCACGAGCTGCCGGATAGCTCACGCGATTAAGGCACTGCACTGCAGTGCAGAGGTGACTATCACGTCGCGGGTTCGAGCATCGGTGTACCCACCGGCAGGGGTCGGCAGCTTTTTCAGAGTAGCGCACAATTGGCCATTGCGGTACAGGGTTCCAAATTGGGAAGGGACTGCGGGATTTGGGGATACAATAATAGCTTTGTTCCTGTTGGCCAGACGGGCGCTTGTCAGGAAGACTCTGGGTTTGTTCATGTCCGGGTATCCTCCGCCCTCGTTCTGAACTTACGAGGATTCAACCAATGAGTGTATAAGAATAAGTGGTTGACAGGCACGTGCTTCGGAGGAGAGCCGTGAACTGTCCTCACTATCCTGAGTTGGCAGCAAGGGGTCGCATACGAGCAAGCTTTGTACATAGATCACCAATTGGGCATTCCAGATTCGAGGGGGGGGGGGGGGGGGGTTGGAGATGCCAAATTTAAAAAATAATAATAATAAATAATAATTTTAAAAAAAAATCTGCAAGCAGACTTGGGTTGCACAACACTTTCGCGAAGCCTCAGAGAAGTTCATGCATATTACAGCTAGCTATGTTGGTAAAGCTGGGGCAAAAACCAAATTATATCACTTTAATGTGATGATCGTTTACAAAGATTTTCCTTAGTTAATGTTAGCTTGCATACTAGCTGCCTAGGTGGCAATATCCCATGAGCAACGTAACTGCATCGGCTCAAACTAATAGGGCACATTTCCCCGTTCCTCCCTCATATCCATAACGATTTTCGAAACACAAATGATGGAAATTCAATGATTTCCAGCCTCTTATAGTACGCTCTGTTCGGACTGTTTGTGTTATTATTTACAAGTGAATATGATGGCTAAGGTGCCAGATTACGTCATACTCGTGGGGAATCTCGCACACTCTCGTTGGAGCTTGTGGCAATTATGGCGGCTTACACAAGCGTGATAATTAGGCGCCTGGGGCAAGTTGGACTACAATTTGGACTACAATTACTCATTTATTAGCGTACTGATCAAGGGCCATAACTCAGTAAAAAATATGGTTTGACATCCTGTTGGGATTCTGGATTTTGCTGTCATGTTAAGTTCTGTGCCTGGCCTAGCCATGTTTAGTATTTCTGTGTTTAGTGACCACTGCTCTGTCTGACTATTCTTAGGATTGTGTTTTGTGTGTTGGTATTTAGATTTCCTGTTTATTATTTTTCATGTTTAGATCATTTAGTTTCCAAGCCATGTTTTCATTTCCATGCTTTGCACTTTGTCTCCCCTGTCTTGTCATGTGTGTATCTTTGCTCACGGTCCCTTGTCTTGTGTGCCACTCATTCAGGTGATTTATTGGTTTCTGGGTTTCAATCTTCTTTCATTATCTCGTGTTCTTCCTTCCTCTCTCTTTTACTGTCTTACTAACACATACTAACAGTTTATTGTTTTTGCTAAATACTAACCCACACTAACCTTGTATATTTGGACTAACTTACTAACAAGCACTTGGGATTGTATAGCTGCACTTACTAATTGACTAATGATCTCTCAGCTGTCGCCCAATTCTAGTCTCCGCCTCCTTGCCTATCCCTAATTATCTCTGCTGCAGTTTTCCACTTATATCTCATGCTTTCCTTTTCTTTTGACTATGCACTTTTAGTACTCCTTAACCGGAGCTGTTGTTTGTACTTAGGTTTGTCTTGTGATCCCTGTCTGCGTTTTGGCTACAGCCAAATTCATGTAATTAGTTTATCCCTCATGTGTCTCTCCCTAATCATTGTCACCATTGATTGCACCTGTTCTCCCTGGTCATGTGTTCTCCTGGATGTGTATATAAGATGTCTGTTTGCTTCACACTCTTGTCAGATCGATCTCCCTAGTTTTCTTGTGCTACGTTTCTCGCCTCGATATCTCAGTGTTTATCTTTCTGACTGGATTGCCCAACTATTGTTTTTGGTTTGCCCTTTTTGGATATTGTTGCATCTGTGAATTTTGACCTTTTTTCTGCCCGACCTTGATTTTGTGATTACTGCCCTGGTTTTGGATTCGGACTGTCTTTGGCTTATGCGTTTGTCTCCTCCAAACCTACGCCTGTGTACCGAACCCTTTTTGTCTGACCACGAACTTTGTTATTGGTGCCCTGGTTACGATTCTGGATTACGCCCATTGGATACTGTTTTTGGATTTTGGACTTTGTACCGTTGCCAGCTCTGTTGGGGGGTTTCCCCCTTCAGAAATAAAGCCTCCTTTTTGCATTCTACTGGTTGTCGCACTTGGTTCATTTCGTAAATCACAACACATCCATTTTCAAACTCGGCGTAGATCATGTGTAGCTTATTAAACGTGCAAAATTTCACGCATCTAGGTATAGTAGTTTCAGAGAAATCTTGTCCCTATTGTGGCCCGGACGGAGGGACGGACACATGGATGGACAGACCCCAATCCAGTATTCCCCATTGCGCTTTGCAGTGGGGATAATAATCGACAAATTTTTGCATCCAAATATTTGTATAAATATGTAAATTATATAGTCATGGCCAGAATACAGGACTAATCGCTTCAGATCAGACTTCCAGTTGGAATTTGCTGCTATTCAGTGAATGTCAACTTAACCAGACATAATGATCTTTCAAGGTCAGTCTGTATTGACTGGCCAAGGTGTGGATTCATAGTGCTAAGTCCTGAACTGTAGAGTTTGCTTGAAAGCAGACAAAAGAACAACCATTTTTCACCATGGCTGTGCGATCTCATTCGAGTGCAGCTGTTTATAGTGTGTCAGACAGATCCCGGCGCACTGGGCACCGTTTCAGTTTGTACTGAAATGTTATGGCTCGCCCTCAGAATTCTGTATACATAAAGATGCTCTGACAAAAAATTAACTAGCTTTTCGAGTGCTTAGTGCAAATATGATGATGGTCAGGAACAAGGGTGGATGAAGTGAGCAGAAAGCATTAGAGGAAACAGAGGTGAAGTCCAGAGAGCAGAAGGGGCAGAAGACAGATAGACGAAAGGAGAACAGGGCAGGAAAGTATGGCCAAAAAATTATTGCAAACTGACTCAACCCTGTGAATTCCTTGTGTGTCTCTTCACGATTCAGTGGCTTGCGTGTCTATTCAGTGTGTGTGTGCTGTGGTTCTCATCCTGTACATCTCTGCCCCCTCGGCTGAATCTCGTAATGAGGTCGTGCACATAGCAATGGCATAACCAGTATTTAAACCCTCTAGTTCGTGAGCAAGTTGCTGAACAGTATACTTGCTTTGCAAGTTACGCTAGTCAACGGTTAACTCTTTAGTCTTTGATTAATGCAATTATTACTTTAGTGGCAGCCTTCTGAAGAAGTCGTTCTAATCATTTAGTGGATTTGAACAGGCTTCCAATCCTAATCAGGGTCCAGGATTGGGACTGAGTTCAAGTTAACCCATCCAGTTTGCTCTCCTTGTCCAATTTGTTAGGAACAAGCTTCCAATCCTGAACTGGAGCCAGGACTCCACATTAGCCTGACTCCACCAGCCTTCATACTTCCGCTTAATTTCATTTCGCTTCAGTACTCAGTCTGATCACTTGGAGCTCTGCCTCGTTTACCATCCGCAGAAAATACGCCGGACCAACCAACGAACAGAAGGCGTGGCCGAGAGCCATGATGTAGCCGCTGCACCGAATTTGAAATTGTAGTCTCCGAAATAAACAATGGCTACGGACATAGATACATTGGAGGCCATTCGCTCTGTTGTGGAGAAAATACCGGGTATCAGCGACTTATAGCCACAACAAGATGAATGTTTGGTTAGTTTTTTGAATGGAAATGATGTTGTAGCGCTACTCCCTACAGATTGTCATACCTTCTGAATAGCCATCATGAAATAGGCACCCTGTTCACCATTGTGAGAGACAGCCGAACCACCTCAGCTAGCCTGCTGCTTGAAGTGCTTCATTGCCCGCAAATTTCACACTATTTATGTCAGCAGTGAACTTCTTAAAAACCCTGTTTTTGTTCATGTCACAATGCTGATTATTCCACTGTTGCCTATCCTACCTTCAATGGGCAGTTCTTGATTAACTTCTAATCAAAATATATAAAGTTGTAAATGATCAGTTAATTGAGGAAAAAAAAAAAGGAAGAATTAATGAGGACCTTACTGCCAGTAAACCATTATTTCAATCATTAAGACTTCGGATTTGAGAGAAGGAGATTTATTTACAATGCAATGACATGAAATGAAATAAATTCAGAATTTAGCGATGACTCCGTCCTCGAGGACCCTCAAGCGAGGTGGGGCGCTGATCTGCCAGGGTAGCAGGCAGGGGCGAAGCCATCCCCAAAGAGAATCTGTTAGACTGAGTCATCCAGCTGAACAGCCCTGAAAGACAAAAATATGCATTAAATTAAACAAACAAGCATTTGCATAAGCTAAGTGCGGATGAACAGTGACACAGCTATAAGATGAGGCAGACACCAGCGCAGTATCTGAGAAAGCGCCACTAGGAGTCGCGCTCCTATTCCAAGGTGCTAGCTTACTGCCATGACATGACTGCAGCTAGCATCGTGCAATGGGCAAGTTGCATATATTTGGGATACTAATCCATATGTACACTCAACGCTAGAGCAATGGCTAAGCGAGAACTGTGCCACTGAGTGGCCATGAGGTAGACGTGGGTACTATACCCGAATGTTTTCCCGGCAAGGCAAATTGAACCCATGACCAAAGGGCTAGTGAGATGCGCCACTGAGAGTGGCCGTGAGGTGGATATGCGCAAAGTATCTGTGAATGTTTGCCAGTGAGGAAAAAAGTGATCCCATGACCAAAGCACTAGCGAAGCACTAGTGAGCTGTGCCACTGCGCATGGCCATGAGGTAGATACATGTTCAGTATCCATGAATGTCTGCTGGCGAGGCAAAGTGCACCCAAAACCAAAACCAAAGACGGCCGTACATATGTAGTAAATGCGGATAATGACCAACACCCCAGAACTTGCTGAGTTGGGGCGTTCAATCTATTTTGGGCTGCCTTAGTTGCTGCTCCAATCTTAAACGAGTGTTCGGAGAAGTATCCTGGAGGAATTCCACATTTCTTGAGAACAGCACTGAAATAGGAGGTGAACCAATGGCGGCGGCTGACTGGAGATCTGGATTATGTCAAAAACAAAGGCTTATTTTTAACAGTTGAAGGTCTTACACGGAGATAAGCAATCATGGACAAATACAGGCAGAATGCAGAATAAGTACGAGCTATGATAACATAGACCCCATTACCTGCAGCATCGGCTTTGGAGTGCTTAAGGAAAGGCGGTAGTGATTAGAGTAAACTGGAAACAGAGGTTACCTGAAGGAAGAAAGGAGTTTGAAAAAGCAGTGAATTCCCCACAACGTAGAAATCCATAAAATGCGAAAAACAGACTACAGTAAAGTGTCTGTGTAGTTCGAAAAACACCCGGCACGAAGAACAGTTAAAAGGCAGAGTAACATGTCAAGTGAAATGGGGAGTCAAGGCAAAGTGTGCCCATAACTAAAATGCTGGCCAAGCACTTTTGTAGTGTGCCACTGGGAGTGGACGCAACATACCAACATGAAGAATCATAGATTAGTTGCCAATATACATAAATGCATGAGCATTGCCACTTCTGGTGGATGTGAAGTAGACACTTGTGTAGTATCTGTGACTGCTTGCCAGCTGGGCAATGTGCACCCATAACCAAAACGCTAGCTGAGCGCTTGTTAGCTGTGCCACTGCAAATGATCATGATGTGGATACGTGCATAGTATCCATAAAGGCTGGCCAAGGCAGCACGTGACCTTGGTGCTAGTGTAACACAAGTGACACTGCCACTGCGAGTGGACGTGAGGTGAAAACATGCGTATTATCCTTGATGGCTGGCCAGCTAGGCAGCATGAGACCTTGGCGCTGGTGTAGTGCACGTGAAATTGCCACTGCGAGTTCAAGAACATGGCATAGCATTTGTAATGATTTGACAACTTCGGAAATACACTGAAATCATTTATCAGCACCATTTTGGTATAACAATTAATTTCAACGAACATTAACCTCGCACTTTTAACAATTGAGAACCATGCTATTTGGGCATTATTTATTAATATCCAACAGTTCACATTTCATTCCTCAGTCGGACCACAAATATGGCACGCATGCAAGCAAGACGACCCACTTGTGTAAATTTAGGACGCTGCTTTGATAAGGCCATGAGAACTGCACGTGGATAATCGTTGAGACTGAGGGCTGCATTTATGAAGTGCCTACAGATGACCAACGCCCATGCTTGTAAATTGGAAAGTCCTGTCTGCATTGAGCTGCGGATGTAGCGCTCATAACCTCGATGATAACCCGCGCAAGTAGAATGTGACAGACATTAGATTATCACTTGCAAGCTAAGCCATACCTAGTGATGGAGCATTAATAGCATTCGAACGATTGGCAACTTGAATTGGATTGCTGTGCTCATAGAAAAAGCACCATCATTGGAAGAAAATTCATTTGCAAAGTGCAACACATGCTATGCACATCCATAACTAGTAAACCATCCAAATTCAGGCGACAATGACTCATCTAATTATGTATCACCCAACACCTAGCTAAGACTTTTAAGGAGTATGAACATTGAATGGATACAAGCAACCACCAACAACCTAGAAGTACGGTATGGATACCGATATTTTGAACTTGGGCGCAGCGCCCTGTCCAGCGGCGGCGCCAGCCTCTCGCTGTGCCCTCCTCGGCGCAGAACGGTGCGCCCTCGCGCCCAGCGATCACATAGACAATGAATGGCTGCGGCGGCCGAGATCTGCGCCATGTGCGTGCTGTGTGAAAACGGTTTTTGACACCGGCGTGGTGAAGAGGATTCGCATTGTCATTGGACAGAGCAAATAACACTGGAAGTTCGAACAAAGAAGTTTGAGGTTGATACGAATTTGTAGTTCTTCGAGAACGATTTGCTAAATAAAGTTCGAAATCGAGAGCGGACTACCATGCCAGAAGCGGCACGATGCGGAATCTCTGAAACAGCAGACAGGAACACGTCATGAGCCTAAATATAAAGAAGACCGAAGGTGCCGATCGGGTAAGCGCAATTGCTTGGGAATCCTCCGTCTCATGATTGAACTTCGTTTACACTTCCATTTAATGGGCAGTTCCTAACTCCTGATCAAGAAATTATTGAAGAGCTAATGATTACATAATTGAATAATAAATTAGCAGGATGTGAGGAACTAATGGCATAACACTTTACAATAAAGTATACAAAATGGTTTACAAGCTGTTAGTTCCTTGTTTGTTTCTCTTTTCTCCTTAAATTAACATTATCTGCCAGTCAAGAAAATTTGATTAGGACTTACGTGAGACTTACCCTTTAATCAGTGATTCACCAGCAGTTAGTCCCTCATTCTTACCTCAATTGATTAATCATTAGCTTCTCGATAAAATGTGATTGGGGCCACTTATGAACTGCCTGTTAATGAATGGTTTACTGGCAGTTAGTTTCTCATTTGTTCCTTGGAAACTGCTCACATCTTATGTGCCCTGTTGTGAAGCGGCACCATATTTGAGTAATAACAGTGATTATTGCAAACAAATGAACTTCCATTGAATGGAAGATCATATTTGTGATGTAAAGGCTAAAGTCTCAAGACATCTCAGTGTTAGGGATAAAATATAAACAAGCAGGACAACGTAGATTACTTTCCTGTCTTTTTCTTGTAAGACGCAATCTGATAACAACTAAGTAGTTGACAACTGCTTTCAAGGGTGTATTACCATGAACCTTGCTTGTTAAAGCATTTCATAAAAAGGCTAAAGCTGGAAAGGAAGCGAATGTATGTCAGTTATGGGGAGAATAAAAAGGACTGACTAAGCACAAGAATAACTGAACTGCTACATCTGAAGCAAACGTAGGGGTCATCCTCGCCACTTCATGAAAAACATCAGTGAGAGAACATCCCTTCACTATGTGCATGGTTCGAATTACGGAGGGGATTCGGGAGTCGGACCCCCTAATTAAGACTTTAACTCCCCTAAAAGAGGTAAAAACAACAGGTTGGGGGGGTTCAAAACATTTATCCTTATCCTACCTATCATCATAAATATTACATTGTATTTCTTATAATCATGCCTGGAAGAATCTTGTAATACAATTTCAGACACCTCTTAAGTGGGCCATACCATTGACATTGACCTTAGCTAAACGTCTCGTCTGTCTGTATCACTCCCATCAATGGCTCGCGTGTTTTGCGCCCAACGGTGAAGGCTACTGTAAGTAGCAATCTAGCTTTCCCACAGAGTTTCTGAATTAAATTGTGTCAGGTGTCTACGGAGGAACGCTAAAGTGCATCTATGGCCTTGCATTTTAGTATAAATAGAGGATCTCTAATGAGCGAACCCAAGATATCGAATAATGTATGAGACGAGGGTAGCAATTGTCGTTTATCCCAAGTCTTCATCGAGGAATAACGTTAAACAAAAATTACCGTTGGAGTTTCATAACCCAGATAGCAAAATTCCTCCGGGCCATATCCAGCCCACACCTGACACGTTCATCCGGCCCACATACCGCATGGAATGATGGCACTTGGGCGCTCCGCTCCTGTTTGCCAGAATTTTTCCACAACCAAGCCATCACAATGCCAGATGTCAGCCAAGAACATATGATGCAGCAAATGTGGGCTAGTTTTGGTTCACTTACAGACTGACTATTGTCACTGTGCCAAATATTTGCCAGTTATGAGTCATATTTGTTTTGTGATATGCAGGCCAAATTCAGCATTTACCACATGGGCCACTTTAGGCTCACATCTATTTTGTCCGTGCCATAAGGATGCCAAAAGTGCCAGATCGATGCCTGATGTGGCCCACAACCGTATGCTATCTGGGAAATTTGACATCTCGGGCTCACGAATTTGAGATCCAGTTTATCCCATAAATGTCAGTATCGTATTATTTGGAAAATTTAAGGAAAGCATTAGCTTCTATTTGGCCGTCTGTTTAAGTCCATAGGAGAAATAATTACCAAGCTACCATGCGCACAATTTTTGCCATTAGATTAATAAATTCTTGTTTTGCACAATAACAACGACTCGTTTAACTTATTAATATAATGGCAAAAGTGATGGCATGGAATTATTAATCCCATTGATTTGAATAAACTGCAAATTAGAAACCAGCGCAAGCGATGGTTGGCGATTACCAGTAGGAGGATTGGTAACATTACACTGTTTGCCTGTGATCAGAATCTGATCAATCAGGACGGCATAGACTGTATAAAAAGACTGCACGTGTGTAACACCAGACCTTTTCTAATGGGCTGTGTCACGCCAAATTTTAGACATTCATTAGAGCAATGAGACAATGAAGACAATTACAACTAATTACAGATACGGTGCGTTTTGACATGAATATAAACAATGGTGGAACAACTACTCAGATCCTTTACCTAAGTGAAAATATCAATACCATAGAGTGAAAACACTTAACTACAGGTAAAATTCCTGCATCTAAAATCCTACTTAAGTAAAGCTAAAGTATTAAAGCACTGGTTTTCCTGAAAATTGCACTGTGACTGATATATTGAATAAATGTAACATTGTTAATGCTGATGAGTGAAGGCAGAAGCAGCATTCAATGTGGAGCTGGTTGAACTGCCTTGAAAAGGTTACAGAATAAATCTGAGAGGTTATGAGATGATGGATTGGGTGGAATAGAAGAAAAAAAAGTTCTGCAATATAAATTTGGATTAATTTTTCAGATTTTTTTTTCTTTTATGAATTGTTGTAATATTGTAGATTTTTTACCTCTTTGGGCCTGAAATGGTTATTTATTTGAAGTCATGTGAAGGGAAATGTCTCTGTGGTGGAACTGTACACACTTACAGACATGTGAAATGTGACAAAGAGCTCAAATACACACAATTCCTTTGTTTAACGTCCACAAACCAAACAGATTGAGAGCCACTGGTTTAATCCTCAATAACACAGTCTAATGTTATCAGATTATCGAAGAAGTTGCCGAGTAGAAAGTACAATATTTCCCTCTGAAAGTAGTGATAAAGTAAGTATAGTTGTAAAGAAAGTATAGTGCATATATATAATATATATATATATATATAAAATTATCAGACATTATGTTAAACAAGCAAAATACAGAAATACCATTAGGATCGTCAGTCTTCAGTTCACTGAAAAATGCGCCTGTGTAGTACTGAGTTCCCTTTATGTCCTGGAGAAATAGTTGACCCCCCCCCCATTTGACACTGAATAATTCATTCTCTGACTATGTGTGACTACTTCTAACCACACTTATGAAAGAATGTCTGCCCAGTGTTCTTCAGCCATGGATGCAGGTTACTGTGGTAGTGATAAGTATTGTTTTATGACCTGGATCTTGCAGAGGCAGATGGCAAGTGAAGGAGAGGTGACAGGTGGAGTTTAAAACCAGGGGATTTCAGTCATACTGCTTGATATGGTTGAGCTGAAGGACTCTGATAAAGGAAAAACCCAAAATAGGTCTGGGCATATGTTCAAAGCAGCTCACTGAGTCTGGAAAGTACTATCTTTAAAAACCTTGTACATGTCAGTATCCGACTGCAGATGGTAGCTCCACTCATTATTTGACACAACATCTTTCGTCTGACATTCCTCTGCATGTTTTTGTCCATATCCATAGTTGTATTGTAAGAGCTTTGACAGGAAGCAGGATCTGATTTGAAGCAGGAACTCTCCTGACAGTTGCTATCAGGTTATCAGTCCGCCATGCTATTTTATGGCCGCTCATACTGTCTGTATGCGGAAATGTGAAGAGCGCTTTTAATTCAGCTTGAGAATGTCTGAGAAGCCGAATGAAGAGACTGGCAGATATAGGCATAAGTAGACAAACAAAAACATGCACACACACACACACACACACACACACACACACTCACATGCGCATCGACGCTTACACAAAAACACACAAACACACACACACACACGGACACATACACACTCACATGCGCATCGACGCTTACACAAAAACACACAAACACACACACACACACACACACACACACACACACACACACACACACACATTCTAGGAAAAATAACTTAGAAAATAAATGAGTTTATCATATAACAGCTGTAAAGATAAACAGTCCTGATTACAGGTCCACTTGCCCATATTTGTGGTGAGTGTCTCCAGAGAGGACGCATGTGTATATGTTTGGGAGTGCTTGCATGTGTTATGGCAGAAGCCGTCCATTCATTCGATTTGATTAAAGAGCTAAGTCTTAGAGACTTTACAGAGGTCGTGTACTTTATAATCGTCGCTGTTCAAAAAGCATGCCAGAATAAAGGAAACCCAATTTATTAATTTTTTTTGCAGTTGTTTTTGCAATTTCATGTATGGGTGCTTGTGAGTGCATGTTTAAGTGTACATGCATTCGCTGTCTGTGAGTGTGCATTTGTGTACTGAGGAGTATGTGTGTTTGCGTGAGTATGTCTGCACTTGTTTGTGAGGATGTGCATGTGGGTCCACACATTTTTGTTTGTTGTGGAATGTGTGTGGTTGGGGAAGGTGCTCGTGTTTGGACATTGTGGTATGTGTGCTTTGGTGTGTGTGTGTGTTCATGGAATGTATGTTTACATGTTTGTGTTTGCTTGTGTGCAAACACTTGCATTTGCGTGTATGTGTATACATGAGTGTTGTGTTATTCAGTCATTTTTATAACTAGGCGCAATTTCTCTGCAATTTCCTGTGTAATCTGCTCGACAGTCCCCTGACAAGCATTGCCAGGCACAGCCAAACTGCTCAGAGCAGAGCTCTTTAAGCCTGAGAGAGGCCATTTTTGTGATGGCAGTCTTTATCAGCTGTGCCTTTGACTGACTGCAGATTAGGGCAGATCAGTGATGCCCCTGGCTTCACAGCATGAATGCATTGGAGTGCTTTTGGATTTGAGGGAGTTTCATCAGCTTAGTAATTTTTACTTTATTTGGTCTGAAAAATGTCTGGCCAGATTGTTACTCCTGACCAGATTTAAGCTACACCACTCCAGTAGAGTTCCTTTGAAATTAAGCAGATGGCATTAACCAGCGACAGACAGACATATTCCAGTGGTAATAATACATCAACATGGGTCATATCCATAGACATCAGGACTACAGCACATGAAAGCATTTTAAGTATCCAATATTATTTATATGAGCATGAGAGGGGTGCTGACTTACCCGGCATGTGTGACTTGAGTGCTTCTCCAAGGTTTAAAAAGCTCCCTCGCCTCAGCATTCCCACAATCTGCTGCCTCCTTCCTGTTTGCACTTCAGGACTCCAGATGATAAGAAAGGCCGAACTGTCTCAGCCGCGGTGCTTTCCGCCATCTGCACCCCGGCCCCCTCCTCCCATCAGTCTTTGAGAGCCTTCGTCCCAGATATTAATAAGACAGACCTTGACATTGAGACTTTGTTCTCGCTGACAGCAGGACTTTTAGTCTGGGAGCCACTGAAGCATTTCTCATTATCCAGTCTGTCCCGCCGCCTAGTCATTCCTGTTCCATTTAATTTAAATTGGCTCCTTCTTTCTAATTCATGGAGATTCGATTTTAAGCATGTCATTTGTATAATTTCCTAATGCGTGAAATTTCCTTGAAAGCTCACCTGCTTATTCAGCAGATAGCCAAAGTAATCCACAGTGGTACCCATGGTCTAGCATACATATTGTGTTAAGACACTTTTTTGGAAGCATTTTTTGAAGTCATATGTTGACAAAACATTACTCAGGTAATGGACCTTAACTCATCTGTTTAAATATTCTGAAATTCTGGACCTTTCTTACATGTTCAGTCTACTACTGTAAATGACTTATGCACTCATAACCAAAAATTGCTCGTAGAATAATCCAGTTTAAGAATTTTTCATGACTACTGCCTCATATTAATGCATAATCATATCAAGGTTGGTATTGTTGTTCTCAGGAGAATCCAAGGAGTTGAATAAAGTATGTTTCACTCCCATTGAAATTATGGTTCATTCCCTTTTAGAAACTCCTAAGAATTGGTCTGAATCCTCTCAGATAATCATATATTTTTTCCTCTCTCAGCTAAATTGTTTTATTACCTCCTACAAATGGCGGAAACCCATAATCCAGATTCGACCCCTCTTCCAAATAATTTATGGCCATGCCTCCTGGATCAAAGACGTGATTTGGCTTAAAGCAAAGAGAGACAATCCATTAGAGGAAGATTGCAGACGACCTCCCACCTGCGCATCTCTATGCCGAGAGTAGTTTAAACATGTAAGGAAGATCGCAGAGGACTTCCCGCACGTGTATCTCTATGCCGAGTGTAGTTTAAACATGTTAAGAAGATCGCAGACGACTTCCCACACGTGCGTCTATATGCCATGTGTAGCCTGATGGGGTTGCTTGGTATGTTCCGGGTGAGGAAAATGCTCCAACACAGGCAAAAATTCACAAAAAGCTACACAGGCCTTGAAAAGAGTGTCAGGTCTGGTCAAATGTATCCTTCTTGCAATTTCTCCTAGTACTTTACTCTCTCAATTTTCCTCCTTATATACTCTTTTGCGGACCCCTCCCACCTTTTAGACTTTTTAAAAATTCTCTGGGACATTCCGTCTCAGACATGCCCAGGACATGCCCAAACCTAGGTCCAGTCTGGGCTTAACAAAAAAAAGTCAATACTGCCATCTAGTGGCTTCTTTACACATTACATCAGTGTGTACAATACATTTTGCAATTGACTCACCTAGATTCCATGCCTCTGTGACTAAGAGGTGATGTTTGAAATGTATCTCCCCATTCACGTGCATATATAGCACCTACGAATATTGCAGAATATAGGATTTGTATACTTCAAATAACCAATCCAATACTAGATGCATCTTACGTCATTTTTTTTCTTGATATGGTTAGCTGAATTTTTACTAGAATGTTTCATTAGTTTGGTCCTATGTTCACTTCATAGCCTCAGTGCCTCGGAAAAGTGGTGAAATTGAGATCATAATGCTACCACAGCATTTAATTTTACAGTAATGTATTTGTTACGAATTTTAGTTTGTATTCAAAAAACATGACAGCATTACTCATCTTGTGTATGTCGGTCCTGTTTAGTGGTGTGCCCAATTCCCAGGCACGTGAGAGTTTGGTGAAACGACAAATAAGAAATTCAGTCAAAAAGTAAGACCAATGATCCTCCATTTGTTGCAGTACGATAATTTGCGCATGAGGAGAAACACAAATGACTGGGGAAATATAAAACCAACCACTTGAGGATCAGCAGTGGCAGAGCTTAGTGTCCAACAAGCAATGACCTTAGAGGACAAGCCAGCTCGAGGCACCACCCCAGACGCATTCGCTGAGCAATCCCGAGTAGGCTGGCCATGGTTCCAATGGTCAAGCCTCCCACATCTTGACCATGGACAGCACAGCAAGGAGGAGAGAAAACAAATTTTGAGTCAGGAAATCTAGGTTCATCTTTCTGAGCTCCCACAGAGCAGCTGTAGTTTGTAGGGAACAATTTATGGGTTCCATCCCATGTTATGCCATAACTTGGTCACGATATGAGCAAGACATTTACAGCCGGAAGAAGCGCTGGAGGGGGTGCATTGTCCTCAGACTTGCTTAGAATTTAGGATGTAATCTGGGCATTGAAATTCTCAAAATACAGGAAGAATGTAAATCCAGCAACTACAAAAGAATGCAATTGGGCTTAGCTGACAGTGATTGGGTTCTTCTCAGATAACGAAGAGTCTTTTGTCAGAGAGGCAGGATTAATTGATCGAATCAAGGCAGTTGTCAAATCCAGGCGCTTGCTTCGGTGAGGGACGGCAAGTGATCTGACCTTTGGTGTGATTGTATGAATGTAATTGCTCAGACACCCTATATCTCTATGATTAAACTGTTTTTTTTCTTTTTGATATCACATTTCAATAAGCATACATTTAATTTACTTAAATGGACACTTTTCACTGGAAAGGAGTGCAGCATATTGTTTACAGCTTTGCATGGATTAGTGACGGTATAATTTGTCTGCCTGAGGAGGCTTTACCAGCTGGATCATGTCCACTATTAGTAGCCACTTATTACAACTAAGGAGCCTTTCTGAGCATGCTCATTCTACAATGACTCTCATGCTCAGGCAGGTGTGTATAACCAGCTTAGACAGAAGCCATAGCATTTAAAGGTGAGTGGCCTAGCATGAAACATAAAACATTCTATTAATAATGGAGATGGTGTGCTTGGGGTTTTGTGGCTTTTGCTGTTTAAATATGTGGATGATTATTCCCCTCAATTCTAACTCAGCCATTTACAGCTTCTCACTATGGGGTTTTGACCCAATTCATGTGCTTTGAGGGAGGTCAGCTGGCTTCAAACACCTTCCCAGCAGCCGCTACACATTTCTTCTATGTAAGTCACGAAAGAAAGAAGTGGGTTCTTTTTAAGTGTCATGAGGTACGTGTAGCTAACGTGTAGAAAACGTGAAATGAGGCTCCTCTTGAACCGTACGTGTAAGACACATTGATTACATGTAGCCACAAACACTACACTTTTCTTCTGCGTGTAATTCATGTGAAAAACTGGTTTACACACTTGACATAAAGTACCTATAACTAATGTGTAAAAACGTGAAATGAAGCACGTTCCAAACCGTATGTGTGAAACATATTGTTATGCGTAGCAGTTCTATTTAATTGTGTGTTACACTGCGGTGAACAACAGGCCTTTTCTATTCATGTCCACCCCTTCTACCCCTCCGTGCTCTCACTATCTGTAAAATCCTTAAAAAGCCCATAAGATTTTTAAATGCATTTTTTTATTTATAAAATGATAAACAGTGTGAAAATGGCATTTAAATATTTTTAAAAGCTTAAAAAAGATGGTCTAATCAAGTATGTAAATTAAAATCTCAAAGCCTCACCCAGGAGAGAGAAAATTTCCATCCTCGTGCAGATGTTACTGTCATGGTTTTGCCCCCGCTAGCTGAAAACAAGAAACCATCGGGCACAGGAAACATGTATCCAAAACGTGGATTAGGGACGCACACGCACTGGCTTAGTACAAAAATTGAAATGTTTAATAAAACTATGTAAAAATACAATATAAAACTCAGGGGAGCAGTGGCAAAAGAGTAATCAGAAGATGACATATCCCACCGGTTCCACATAATTCGTGATTTGTGGCAGAGTTTGTGAATTCTGCTGTAGAAAAGGGACAAAGTCCAATTTTTGGGCTGTTTTTGGTATAGAAATGAAAATTTTGGGCAGAATGGAACTGAAACCCCCAAGAGCCACAACTACAGCATAAGGGTAAGTTCCATACCGAATTTGAAGTTTCTAAGTGGCATAGTTTTTGAGTTCTGTCCCGGAAACGAGACAAAGTCCAATTTTATGGCTGTTTTTGGTGAAAATTTCCGAAATTATGGGCAGCATGGAACTGAAACCCCCGAAAGGCACAACTACACCATAAGAGTAAGTTCCATAGCAAATTTGAAGTTTGTAAGTGGTATATTTTTTGAGTTCTGCTCCGGAAATGAAAATGATTATGGACGGATGGACAGGTAAATATTGGGCACCATGATTTCAAAATGCCCAAAAGGATCAATGGGATCACTAGAATAACATGCGTACAAAATATGAAGTTTGTAAGTGGCAGAGTTTTTGAATTCTGCTCTAGAATAGAATTCTAGAAAAGGGACAACGTCCAATTTTTGGGCTGTTTTTGGTGTAGAAATCAAAAATTTTGGGCAGAATGGTACTGAAACCCCCAAAAGGCACAACTACACCATAAGAGTAAGTTCCATACCAAATTTGAATTTTCTAAGTGGCATAGTTTTTGAGTTCTGTCCCAGAAACGAGACAAAGTCCAATTTTAGGGCTGTTTTTGGTGAAAATTTCCAAAATTATGGGCAGCATGGGACTGAAACCCCCAAAAGTAACAACTACACCATATGGGTAAGTTCCGTAGCAAATGTGAAGTCTGTAAGTGGCATAGTTTTTGAGTTCTGTCCCGGAAACGAGACAAAGTGCAATTTTAGGGCTGTTTTTGGTGGAAATTTCCAAAGTTACGGGCAGCATGGAACTGAAACCCCCAAAAGGCACAACTACACCATAAGAGTAAGTTCCATAGCAAATTTGAAGTTTGTAAGTGGTATAGTTTTTTTGAGTTCTGCTCCGGAAATGAGAATGATTACGGACGGACGGACAGACGGACAGGGCGATGACTACATCCCACGGTATTACATACCGGTGGGATAAAAAAGGGTACTTATTTCGCTCATACCGCCATCCTCAAAAAAACACATTTGTAGTCCATAGTAGTCTCTGCCTGAAACGCCTCATTGGGGTGGCTCTTCCGCTATGGCCCCCACTCCCCGTGTGCCCACTTTCTTCTGACTGGCCAGCTCTGAGGAGGGCGGATCTAGGCGGGACGAGGCAGCAGAGCGCACTTTTCCTGGTCCGGCTCTTCAGAGTGAAACTGACGGGTCTCCCGTAGGAATCGACCGGCATATTCTGCAGTCTAACGCAGTACATGTGTATAGATCTAATGAAATGAACTAGTTCTAATAAACGCTACGGAGAAAGTAGAGGACGCAGTGTGAAAGTCTGACAGCTCTAGCACGAATTTGCAATTGGCTACAGTTGGCTACAGCAACAGTTGGTGAGTACACTGGTTTTTCTACTCTGCAGGCAAAAAGGATGCAGGGAAAGCTAGAATCCACCCCATACAGACACATTTGTAGAACGGGTAGACATGCCTAAGTGTAGACTGGAGACCGTAGAAATCCAGTGGGTCTGAGTTTAGAGGGAAACATGGACAGTGAGGAGCAGCTTAAAGTGGACCAACAGCTTATGGACTGCTTCGGTGTGTATTAGGACCTGCTGATTCGTGTGCATAGCTGTGGTGTGTCGTTAGCATGGAGTAACGAACAGCTTCTGTGCTGGTATATGACGGAGGGGCGAAAGCTCCAGACTAAACAGCCTTTTCGGAAATTGCCCGTGGTGATGGTTTACTCATTGCATCGGAATGACCAGCTTTTCTCGCAGAAAATGGGCACGTTTTGGATTGTGCGCGAGAGCTAGATAGAGCTCCGGTTATGTCATGAATATGATACAGGTTTTGCAGACCGTAAATTCCATTTGTGTGAACCATTCCTTATTTGGAGCTAGTGAATCGATCACTTTTACTGGCAAGAATTTAATATTCAATCGATGGTAATGCGGAGAAATCGTTTGTTATACCAGACATGTTATAACCTGTCCGCTTCCCTATTGCTTTCGCCGGTAGCATCAGAGAGCTTGCCCAGACATTAGAGATGTATCAGGCAGACCCCGGTCATGGATAAGTAAAAGCAGTTTTAATTAGCAGAGCACACAAACTAACATGCAGTAGCTGATGAGCCATGACTTTGAATTTAATCTGTCGGGTGAAAAATTTGTTTCGCGTCCGGTGTGAAAGCTGCTTAAACGCGCCCATAACGCGTGTATTCGCGTCTTTGCATTGACTTGGAACGTAGCTAACCTGTTGCGAGAAAAATTTGTTTCGTGTCCGATGTGAAAGCAGCTTTATGGATAGTACGCGACAGCTAGAAAGAGCTTGGTTATGTTATGAACATAATTGCAGACCGTAAGTTCCATTAGCATGGACAAGTTGCTTATGTGGAGCTAGCGAATCAGTCACTTCTACAGGAAAGAATTACCTATTTAATCTCCGCCTTTTTTGGCTTTTTATTAGCCACAATAATTTCTAAAGGGGGATGAAATTATGTGAAGGTAGTGCAGAGAAATCATTTGTAAACCGATAGTTAGACCTTCTGCGTTTCGCATTGCTTTCACGGTAGCACCAGAGAGCTTGCTCAGACATTTGTGAAGTAGCTGGCTGATCCCGGTCATGGATAAGCGAAGCGATCACTAACGGTAGTGGCTACAATCGGGCATCGTTATGATGAAACTGCCTCATTGATGCTTACCGAAGTAACACAAGCATACTGATCAGAATTACAGCATATAAGTTAACCAGGAGCATTTTTAATCTGCACGGCGCGCAAACAGAGCAGTCATAACCACAGAGACAAACCCTTGCAATACAGGTTTTACAGACAGCAAGTTCTGTTATTGTGAACAGTTGTACCAAGCATCCAAATTACAAACAAGTATTAAAAGTTAGCTTCAAATGAGGTTTATGTTCACACACCTTCTGTAGAATTTCCCTTGATATCACTCTTGCATATGCAGCAAAAGCAACTTACAGCTTCTGTGTTTGTGAGTCATGGACAGTCGCGACTGATACAGGCTTTATCATCAGATATTTTACAAAGCCTGCGTTTGAGGCCTGTTGTTAGTGCTCACTGTTACTAGCGGTCCTGCTAGCCACGTTAGCTTCACTTATATTATTTGCTGTTATATCGTTACTTTCTGTTTGCGGCCCTGAGCGCTTTGAGAAGCAGCTGAAATGCTTATCCTGTGTCGAATTATCCTTTATTAACAAAGCTGTCTTTGGTGAAATGCTAAGCACAATCGGCTAACGTTCCCTTTGGCCGTGGCTGTTTGCTGCCAGCAAACAAAAAAGCTACACACTGATTTCTGGTGGCATCCTCTTTTGGAGGAGAAATAAGTATTTTTCTTCGCATTCAAAATTAAACGGACAAGCAGCTTTGAGAGAGATACTGACAAAACTGCACCTCAAATGATCTGTGGTTCTTCTTTTGTGTTTCCAAGAGTGTCGACGCTACAAAGGCATAGTATGATCTGCCATTGTTAGTGCCTGCTAGAATAGTTTCCGGTGTGGGCAAGTCCAGCGCCGAGATTGGCTCTGGCTAGCTCTGTACTAATTGGACGGCACAACCTGACGTCAGGTTTTGCCCAGATCTCACAAAGATCTCGGGGGGAGCTGTTCAGTGAGGAAATCACGTTCACAAAATCACGTAGTTGGATTACGGTAAAACCCCTGTATCTTATGTTTAGAAACTTTTCAGAAGTTTAGTATGGACAACTAACATTATATCATGACCAATATGAATTAAAAGAAGGATTAGCATAAAAGGTCCCCTTTAAATATCATACACTTCACCTCCACTTCAACGAGCAATAAGTGTGGCTCGTTGAAGTGGAGACAAAGACAGCGGGAGGGGGGAGGGACTGCAGAGCAGAGCCATCACAGTTACACATGAGCATGTCAAGGATCCTCAATTTCGCTCCACTCAGTGAAAAATCAGCAATCACTTATATTCTTATCATTGCACTCGGCAATTACAAGGGAGAAGCGTGACGTCCAGTAGCAGCCAATACTGTGCAGACTCAGGAACCAAGCTCTTCTCCATAATTTATGCTGTGTTTGTACATTTAAATCTGATACTTTTGGTGATTGTGCAGACTGTACCTTGATTTTTACAGTCTTTGGTCTGTTCGCATGTTCAGAACATGCCCCGAAAGGTGGTCATCCATTATTGCCAACGGCAAATTGTATCGTTCTACGAAAAGCATCCATTTGTTGTTTGTCATGATGTGTTCATGTGCTCTTATCATTGTTAAATTGAATAGCTTCCAATAATTAATATTAATATTTTGAAAGAAGTTTTTTTTTTTCAAATAAAAAATCTGTGTAACCTTATTTTACGTCCATAAACCGAGTAAAAAAATCAGAATAATTTACGGGCATTCCGAATAAGTTGACAAGTATGCTTTCCCCAGCTTAAACATCTCATAATTTACTCCGGAATGATTTGAGTAAATGTGGCCCACATATGTACTTGGGTCAGCATGAGGCTAGTGGTGGGAGCCTCGTCTTCTGACCAACAACTTGCTGGTTCGAGTCCCTGCTGAGGAATTGGCATTCTGACTGGACTAATCTAACACAGAAATTGATTCTTCCAGTGTCTTTGAAAAAGGGAAATTATGAATGGAATATCCCTGGGGAAATAATGGTGAAAAAAAATGTTAGCTTTTAGCCGACTCGAAAATAATTAGAGTAAAAATGGTGTAAAGAAAATGTAACTTACTCCTGAAATGTCACACGTATATTACACATGATTTCGTTCCCACTGTATATGCAAAAAACACTTGTCAATGACACGTTTAACACGCAACCTTACACGTGTAAAACACAGGTTTTACCCGAGAAACTTTTTTTCTGGGCTTGTTCGACAACCTTGTGCCACTGCCTGCTGGAGGAATATTCAAATGTATCAGTGGCAAACTGTAAGTGAATTTCACTGCCTTTTAAAAGAGGAATATTGTGGTTGGGCAGGGTTAGTCCCAATGGACTTACAGTATGGGCTTTCCAGACCTGACACAGCAGCTGTGCAAAAGTGTAATTTGTGTATCACAATACTGCACAAATCTCTCAGTGATGTAATCTGCCAAAAGGGAATAAATTGACATTAAGACTCAGCTGCATTTCAGTTCATCAATTGAAGAAACTCCATTGATTTGGACTACAATATGTTCTCTCAGTTCAATATGTAAACTAGGCTGATGCCATCGGAGGCGACAGCTGGGGGTATATCCCCAAACGCCCCCAATCCTCCAATTCCCCAATCCTTGAATAGACCTTGAATAGACTTTCATTTGAACTTGATTTCAGGTCACTCGGTCAAATGGTTCTGAAGATATGGGCATAATGGTAATTTTCCATCACAAAGCGCCACTTGGTGGCAAAATATTGAACCATACAGGTATGATGTCATCATGTTACATGTTGTGAGGTCATGACCTTGCAGTTGCACATAGTTTCATGTCAGTTGGGGGAATAGTTCGAAAGATATAGCAAATATGGTGAATTTTATGTGACAAAGCTCCACCTTGTGTCAAAATTTTGAACCAAACAGGTATAATGTCATCGTGCGACACATCCTCAGGTCATGACCTTACATTTGCACTTGATTTGAGGTCAATCGGACAAATGTTTCCAGAGATATGATAAAAACAGTGATTTTTTCCGTTTTTGGCCCCTGGTGGCCAATCTAGAAATTGTAAATTGTCCAAAATCGAATCAGTTCTTCCACTTTATGATACTTACTTATATGCAAAACTTGGAATTTCTTATTGAAATATTACTGCAGTTATCACGTTAACATGTAAATCAGTTTTTGGCAACTGGTGGCTAATCTAGAGATCGTAAATTGTCCAAAATCGAATCAGTTCTTCCTCTTTATGATACTTACTTATGTGCAAAGCTTGAAATTTGTAATTGAAATATTACTGAAGTTATCGCGGAACAGTGATTTTTTTTGTTTTTGCCCCCTGGTGGCCAATCTAGACATCGTAAATTGTCAAAATTAAATCAGTTCTTCCTCTTTATGATGTTATGGCCCCAATTTGTTATTACATTTACAACATAACAGCAACAGCAACAGCAAGGGATGACAGACACAATTTAAACTTAAACCCATTTAATGAACAAAAGACAACTAACTAATCTACTGACCTACTGACCAAGATTGAATATAAAAAAAAACAGAAATATTTACAGTCCCTCTTTGTTGGGGTGGCTTGGTGATGTCCTGGGCAAGGAAATATGCTCTAACACAGGCAAAAATCCACAAAAGAAAACTTCACAGGTCTTGAACAGAATGACAGGTCTGGTCACACGTATCCTTCTTCTTGCAATTTCTCCCACTACTTTACTGTCTCAATTCTTTTCGTTATATACTCTTTTGCAGACCCCACCCACATCTAGACCTCTTTTTTTTATATTTTCGGGGACTTGCCCCAGACATGTCCAGGACATGTCTAAACATAGCTCCAGTCTGAGCTGAATAAAAAAAAAGGTAAATACTGCCATCCAGTGGCCTATATTCACATTACACCTCCATTCCAAAAGGGAAAAATTTTTGTTTTCAATTCAAAATGGTTAAGTGAACACTTGTCTATATATACATATCATACAATATTCAAATAAACACGTGATATATATATACATATTCAAACACGAGATAAACAATCAGCAATTACATTGTCTGTTCCCTTCACATGCTTAATTTCCAAGTCAAACTCCTGTGAAATCAAACTCCAATTCAACAATCTCCGATTCTTGTTTTTCATCTTACTCAAAAACATTAACGGATTGTGGTCTGTGTACACAACCATTGGCTTTTGCCCTGTACAAACATAAACATCAAAGTGTTGTAAAGATAGAACCAGAGCCAACAGCTCCTTCTCTATTGTGGAATAGTTCCTTTGGTGGCGATTGAACTTCCTGGAGAAGTATGCCACGGGATGCTCAATGTCATCAGAGTCACTTCTCTGTAGGAGCACAGATCCACAAGCTTGGTCGCTAGCATCGACCGCGATGGAGAACGGTTTGTTGAAGTCAGGAGATTTGAGCACGGGGAAGTGACACAGCAGAGACTTCAGGCGATCGAAGGCTCTCTGGCATGCATCATCCCAAGTGAACTTTACGCCTTTCTTCAGTTGGTTAGTTAGACTGAGAGCAATCTCAGCAAAGTTCTTGCAGAACTTGCGGTAGTACCCGATCATTCCAAGGAAGCGGCGCAAAGCTTTTTTGTTGTCAGGAACTGGAAAGTCCATGTTGGCTTGGACTTTAGCATTTATGGGTGCCACCTTACCCTGGCCTATGACGTAGCCAAGATAGGTGACAGTAGCACAACCAAAGTCACTCTTGTTCAGGTTAACAGTCAGGTTAGCCTGGGTCAGGCGCTGGAACAACGTCTCTACATCTTTTAGATGTTCTTCCCAGGAGTCACTCCATGTGATCAGGTCATCGATGTACGCACCCGTGTGTGGCAATCTGGCGATTGCAGACTGTATCATCCTTTGGAACGTGGCTGGGGCATTTTTCATGCCAAAGGGTAGGACTTCATACTGGTACAACCCAGATGGTGTGGCAAAAGCAGAGATGCTCTTGGCCCTCTCAGTTAAAGGCACACACCAATAACCTTCAATAAATCAATCTAAGTCAGAAACTTTGCTTGCCCTACTCTATCAATACAATCATCAATCCTAGGTATTGGAAACACATCAGTTCTAGTTACAGCATTGACTTTGCGATAATCTGTACAGAATCTAGTACTTCCATCGGGTTTTGGAACTAGCACACAGGGTGAACTCCAATCTGAGTTGGAAGGTCTGATAATATCATGTTCTAACTTGTACTCAACCTCTTTCTCAGCAATCTTTCTCTTTTCAGGATTCATCCGGTACGGATGCTGTTTTATTGGTTTAGCATCACCAACATCTACATCATGAGAGGCGATAGAAACTCTTTTTGGAACATCAGGAAACAGATCCTCATATTTCTTGATCAACCTCTCAAACTGATCTCTCTGTGAGGGTTCTAAGTGCTGGAGTTTTACATCAAGATTTTGCAACACTTCAGAATTTGACAATTTACATGAAAGAACTTCAGCTTTAATTCGTGGTTCATCATCTTGAAACTCCCCCTCATCTTCACACGTTTCGACCATAGGAGAATCTGAAGTGACAGCTGCAACCCTAGCATTTCTGTCATGATAAGGTTTCAGCATGTTAATGTTACAGGTTTTGCAAAAGTTGGAAACGTCTTTCCGAAGCCCAGGCCAAAAAAAGTGTTTCATGATCTTATCAACAGTCTTGTTAACACCAAGATGACCTCCTAAAGGTAAACTATGAGCCATAGTTAAGATCTCATTCCTGTAGACCTTCGGAACAACAATTTGCCTGACCACTGCCCAATCTGCATTGGCAGGGATATCAGGAGGGCGCCACTTCCGCATCAGCACACCATCCTTGAGATAATACCCAACTGGAACTATTTCTTTATCAGGAAGGGCTCTCCTCCTTAGTACACAAATTTCAGGATCATTAGTTTGCTCCTCAATCAACCGCTTTCTGGACAGAGACAAGTTTCCAGACACATCAGAATCACCAGACCCATCCGGCTGGCTGAATAGAGAACCGATAAAAGTATCTGATAAGTCCTCAAACGGAGAAATCATAGTAGGCCAATCAGAGTCATGAGGCGAACCACCTGAGTCCTGACTATTCAATGTGCTGGGCGGCACCACAACATCTTCTTTAGGCTTCTTGGCCATAGCACGAGTCACTGCGCAAGAAGGATACAGAGATTGGTCCTCATCCCCATCTTCAGTGCTCGGCTGTGAAGTAAGATGTACAGGGGGAACTACTTTGCCCCCAGCCAAGTCATTGCCTAGCAACAGAGAAACACCCTTTATAGGTAGACTTGACATAAGTCCCACCTTTACCTGTCCTGTACGTAAATCTGACTTCAAGAATATAGAGCGCAGGGGTATAGATACAGTCCTCCCTTCAATACCTTGTACAAGTATGAAATCCCCTGAAGCGGTCTCATCACGTAACTCCAAGGAGTCCATCAACAAAAGTGACTGAGAAGCTCCGGTATCCCTTAGGATATATATGGGGACAGGAGTAGTATGCTCATTCAGAGCCACAAATCCCTCTGACACAAATGGAAGAAATTCCTCCCTCACGAAGTCAGCTGTATCAGGCTTTTTAGCCCCACAAGAAGCAGGCAATTTAGCAGATCGGTCATCTACTACAGGGGTTTCTAACCTTGTTTTCACAAAGGCATTTGGTTTGGTATCCTTTTCTTTTTCTTTCTTAGCTTTTAGGAACCAACAGTTAGTTGTAACATGACCAGATTTCTTGCAATAACTGCAAACTAGACCACTTTTGTCACTGTCAGCTTTCACACTTTGATCAGACCTGTTACTGGATTTCTGAGCACCATCACCAGATTTGTCTTTGTCTTTGGGTGAGGAATCTTGGGTATCACCGTAACCCTTTTTCTGAAATTGGGACCATCTATTGTTACTGCTTGACTGAAATTTGGACTTATGTGTGAGAACATATTCATCTGCAAATTTGGCAGCTGATTGCAAATTCAGTGCTTGCTTCTCATTAAGGTAGGTCTTAATATTATCCTTAACACAGTTCTTGAATTCTTCAACTAACACCATCTCTTTTAGTGAGTTTAAATCATCCTTGACCTCCATAAAAGTACACCAGCGCTCAAAGCAAACCTGCTTCTCATTAGCAAATTCAACATAAGTCTGATTTTCAGATTTCTTCAGACCTCTGAATTTCTGTCGGTAAGCCTCTGGAACCAACTCATAAGCTCTCAAAATAACCTTTTTGACAACCTCATAATCAGAGGAATCATCTGCAGACAAAGCTGAATAGGCTTGTTGAGCTTTACCCTTGAGGACAGTTTGCAACATCAGAGGCCAGTGTTCCTTTGGCCACTGGCAACTCTCTGCTACCTTTTCAAAACACTCAAAATAGTTGTCAACATCCTTTTCCGAAAATGGAGGCACCAATTTTACCTTCCTGGCTAGCCCGAAATTTATTTTCAGTTTGAATTTTAATTTTGAGTTGCTTCATTTGGAGTCTTTCTTCTCTATCGAGTTTCTCTAATTCAAAATCTCTGTCTTGCAAATTTTTCTAACTCAAATTCTCTTTGTTTTTCTTTTTCTTCCCTCTCAAATTCTTTTTGTTTCTCTTTTTCCTCCCCTTCTTTTTCTCTCTCCGCCCTTTCTTTCTCTTTCCCCTCCCTTTCTTTTTTCTCTTCTCTTGATAATTTTTCCAACTCAAACTGCCTTTGTTTCTCTTTTTCTTCCCTTTTCAATCTCTAGCTTTTTTAATTTAAGTTCCATTTCTATATTTGGATTATCCACTGGAAACTGTTCCAGATCTCCTGGTGCAAACACATTTTCATCAATGTAATATTCAACTATCTCTCTAGCCAGTCTTGCTTTTTGCATGGCTGGTTTTATCTCTGTCAGCTCTAAATGTCTGCAAATTTCTAGCAGTTCTGTCTTTTTAAAAGACTTCAAAACCCCTACGGTTGGTGATGCCAAGAAATCATCCATTGCTGTTGATCTATATATGTATTCAATTAAAAGAATCAATTTTACAATTTGAAATGTTAAATTTTCAATAAATTACTCACACAATGGTCTGTCCCGGACTTGAGCCCCCAATTTGAGCCCCAATGATAGTTACTTATGTGCAAAATTTGGAATTTGTGATTGAAATATTACTGAAGTTATCGCGTTAACACGAAGTGTGGCGGCGGCGGTCGGACCAAAAACATAATATCCCCCCGAAACGCCATTCGGCGTTCGGGCATATAATTTGTCAATCAAAATCAGTTCCGCAAGATATGGGGCAGTATATAAAAGGCAAATACAAAACGAAGTATGTGATTTGTAAATTATCATTTATCTACATTTAGTTCAGAGCAGCACAAAGGACAGGTGTGTAAAGTTTCATCTTTTGACTTTTGCATAAATTCATAAATTCCAAATTTGATACCTGCAACATGTACTGAAACAAGTGGGAGAGGAAAATGGTGAATGAAGTCATCTTCAGAACAGTAACAGTTTGGAGCCTTCCTTAGATAAATGGGTGAATAGGTATTGGAGATTCACAAATTAAATTTGAAAAAAAAATCACAAAAAGCGCAGTGATTAACCTGCAAGATGCTTTGAGGTTCACCACTTTGCCAGTAGCTGACACTCGAGCCCTCACATGGCACTGCATTAACAACCAACATGCTTCTGCAATGGACATAACCTCATGGGCTCATAAATACTTCAGAAGACCTGTGCTAGAAAGCACAATAAGTTCTGGCATCATCAAATTGTGCACAGTGGAAGCCATATCAACACCACCTCCAAGCGCCACCAACTTCTGGGCTCAAGCTCATCTGAAATGGACAGACAGGGAGGAGGAAAGGCGGATTATGTGTCCATTTTTCAAATTCTTTTTGGCCATCATGGGTGCTGTGATCTCAGGGAAGAAGAGGAAGGCGACCATCTCGCATGTTATTGGGGACGGGTGCGACAGCCAATGAGTTTCATAGTGTGCAGCTGCATTAGAACACTTGGTATGGGCATGTAAAAAATCCCTGAAGGTAAAATTAATGCAGAGGGGTGCTCAGGCATTTTTAAACATGTGCCTTTAGACCTCATATTTTTTTCATCCTTCTTGTTCCCAACAGATAATGCCAAGCCCCACTCTTGCATGTACTGTACTATAAGAGTGCAGGTACCACCTGCAGCCCAGACCTGTCTCCCTTTCAAAATTATGAAGGCGGACTGTGAAGCGCAAAACATGACAATGGAGACCTGGGACTTTTGAAGTCCTATACCTGGAAAGAATTGGAACAGATTTTGAAAAATTTTAGAAATAACTACTGTTATTAAAAGGAGATGTGATGTTACACAGTGTTGAACATGCACCTGTCTCAACTCAATGGGAACCTGGTGCAGACATCATATTTTAAAAACAGCTATTATTTTCCAAAAGAAAGTTGATGAGTCATAGCATCCCACATGGAAAGAATTGATATGAACATATATGCGCATATGCAACCTATATCCCGTATATATGCAGCATATACATGCATATACGTATAAGAACACAAGTATGGGTTTGTAAGGGTTTGCTCCTTGCAGCCCCTCCCCCTTTTCATTTTTTACCTCCACCTTGGGGCCTCTGCATTTCATTCCATTCCTTTGTCAGTGGGAATGTTTGCTGCTCCTCTTTGGTGCCTCGAACCTTACTCATCAGCCAAAGGTGGGAATAAGTGGGTCCAATGCTTCTTCATGCAAAGGGTGGGCACAAGAGGACTGTGCAAATGTCAGTGTGCTCGTCTACATATGTCATAACTGCTACTCTAATGGTGATTATGCATAAATCATAGCTTGTGTTGGTTCGTTGTAAAAATAAAACAGTTCTCACCATTTCTGTTATGAGAATATTGGACTTTTTCAGCTTCAGCTGATTGCCAACTATGACAATTTTACCCCACCCATCTGACAAAGTAACCCGGGGTATGGGGTTACTTCAGCATGTTTGTGATATATCGAAAATTGAATATTGTGACGAAAATATACATTATATGAAGATTGTATCAATACAACTTTTGCAGGCAACATTTAGCGCTACACATAGACCATGAAGGTATTTCTCTAAGTTTTAGCAACAAAGAGTTATGAAGCCAAATACAAAATCATGACAAGGTGACCCCGGTCTCCCCTAACTCCATGTCCGACAGCCGATTATTGTTTTTAATTTCTTCAAATCAACTGAATCTTCTAGATATTATACGTGCATGTTTTGATAATAGGGCTCAGTTCTTCAAGATGAGTACCAAGAATATCAATCAATGTTTCTGTTTAAGCTCTGATCAATAAAGTGAGTCGACATTGGCGCGGGACCATATACAATCCCTGTGGGACAATAAATGCAAATACTCCGTGTCTGACTGCCAAAAAAGAGAGGACGCTCAGAACAGATTGATAACGAAATAAAGAATAAAAAGAAACATTTTAACAACAAACAACATCCAATGAACACAGCTATTTATTTATTTGCGGGCCATCTTTTTTGGATGGTCTGTTTGTTGGCGATATATTTTTATTCTTTATTTCGTTATAAATCTGTTCTTTTATCAATACTTTTTTTTTTGCTGGCTGCCGGACATGGAGTACTTTGCATTTCGCGTCGGATAGTCTTGTTCGTGCAAGCGATATTTAATTCACAATGTCAATGGTCATGGAATTGATTGTCACTGACTACAAACACTATTTTATCTCCGGAGTGGAAATAAAGTGTGAATCTGTTCGATCCATCGAACTGTTGTCTATCTTCAACGGAAGAAAACAGACGAATAAAAAGACCAAGAAAAGTCGATAGCTATCAATTTGCATTTTGTGAAGGTCGAACACAAACATGGCCAAGTTTGTACGTCTAATAATTCCTGGAATACTCAAAAAATTAGAACTTTTATGATTTTCAGACACTGAGTATCTTGGGATCTCTGTCCCACAGTCGCTAAATTCGTCATAAATGCACAAAGTCCCGCGCCAATGTCGACTCACTTTATTGAGCAGAGCTTAAACAGAAACATTGATTGAAATTCACGGTACTCATCTTGAAGAACTGAGCCCTCTTATCAAAACATTCATGTTTAATATCTCAAAGATTCAGTAGATTTGAAGAAATTAAAAACAATAATCGACTGTCGGACACGGAGTTATGTTCAAACCATCTCACTGTCGGACACGGAGTTATGTTGAAATCATCTCATTGTCAGACACAGAGATATATTAAAACCCTGTCTGACCTTCGGACAAGTAGACACTGCGTACATCGCAAGTCAATGCAAGGACGCGAATACATGCGTGTATTCGCGTCTTTGCATTGATTTTGACTGTAATTAGTCGTGTGAAAACTTCATTTCGCGTCCAGTGTGCAAGCGGATTTACTGAGATAGAACGCAGTCACTATACGCACTGCCTGATGTTTGTGGCAGTTTGTGGTTGGCTGAGAAAGATGTGAAGTCATTAGTTTGCATCGCAGATTCAGCTGTGTTGATTAAGCCAAGTCGAGTTTCCATTACGCAAGCCAACCGCCTTCAACCGCCTGATATCAGGACAATCGATATAGATACTACAATTTATGTCCTGATTCAGATAGTTACATTAAATAGTGGTTGCTGTAATTATTTACTGCATTGAAATGTGCCTGACATTTGTTGCCGTGTTCGCCGGTCAGCCAAATTACCACTGCACAGAAAGTATACCAGGTTGGAGCTGGCGAGCTCTCTGCACAATTTCGGCGGAGCCTTGATCCACGAAACTGTCACCGCGTCTTGATGAATAGGCCTATGTAACACCTCTTCCAACTACGCCGCCACACCCATCTTGGCGCACATCCGTCTACCAAATTGCCAAAGTGGCGAAATTACCACTGCATGGGCTACGCCACGCTGCGCTACGCCAAGAAATTAGAGTCCTAAGTCTACATTTCTGCTCACAGTTTCAATGAACAGACACTTGTCCTTTATTTGAGATGCTTGTATAGCAACTAAAGGTCCCAGACCGGGGATGAAATAACAAGGATTCTTAAATTCCCACACGGAAAGAACCTATAAAAACATACAGGTTTTAATCCCCGTCTCATATCAACCAGCAGTGGTCAGCAGCTCTTTTCAGAAGTAGCGCACAATTAGCCAATGCGCTACAGAAATGCAAATTGCGAAGGGCCTGCTGGGACGAGTAATGTAGATTAGACTTACGCTAGGCACGTCCTGTCAGCCAGACGGGTGGTCATAAAGAAGATTCTGGCCTTGCATGCATTTGAGTATACTTCGCCCCCGTTCTGAGTTTGCAAAGTTTTGCCCAGGAATGGATTGAAAGCAGTCGTTAACAGGCGCGGGCTTCGGAGGAGTGCTGCGAACTATGTACACTCTCCTGATTTGTCAACAGGGGGCCACATGTGCAAAAAAGCCTAGGTACTTGTACAAAGTTCCCTAATTGGAAAACCCACATTCAGGTGGGAGTGGAAAAGCCAAATAAAAACAAAGAAGATGTAAGTTTCGATATAGGTTTCGCATATATGTGACTTACATAAAATTGACCGTTTTCATATATGATGAATGCGAAACCTTTATGTGGCCCTATATTAAAACTTAGCTTTGTCTTTGTACATTTTTTTCGCTGAATACAGGTTTAAAAGGATTTGTTTGATGTTTTTATTTACATCTTACACATTGTCCTTCGTATTCTGGAACTGAGTTTAAACAAAACAGGTTGACATAGAACTCACTCTGGGACTTTTGCAAACTGATGGGCATAACCCTGCAGTAAATTCAGGATCCTATCAGAATCAAAAGAATGCAATCTTCATCATCTCCTATTAATTTATCATCATTCAGTATTCTTCAAACTTTCTCATTCTCAACAATGTCCAAATCCTCAGATTTGATTATTTTTCTGGACTGGCAGCGAACCTTCCAGTCAGTGATTATAGCTGACTGGTCAAGATCAATTTGTTATGCTCTGTAAGGTGTTAATCACTGGAGGCATAGGAGCAAGAAACAAAAACAAGACAGTCTGAAGAAGAACACTGAGAGCACAGACTCCAAGGAGCAGCGGAACTACGTCAGATGCTGCATCTCCAGTGCAGTAAATAATGTAAACACAATGAGGGAAAAGCAGATGAGTTGCCGACAAGTCCTGAAAGTGGGGGGGAAAAAATCGATCCTAGCGCACCAGGAGACCTTGGCCATTAAGTCTCTTCCTGAGACACTCAGCACTTTTTCCCGAGGAAGCTATGCAGAGAGCTTAATGTGAACTAATAACGCAGCAGTCAAGCTTCCATGTCCTTCCATTACACGCGACTTCCACCGGTTGAATCGCTGCCTGGAATACATCTAGGCTTATGAAAAATATTAAATCTCAGCAAAGCACCAGCTCAAGGGACAGTTTGAAAATGTCCACTGAAAACTCACTGCACAATTGTTAAAAATGACCCCAATTTTATACAAGCACTGCAAAATGTCAGTTTGTGTAGTTTCTGGGTTTTGTCCGGAAAACTGATGTAGACTCCATCTGATACGAGGAGAAGATACACTATGAGAAGACTGAGGTCATGGAACAAAAATTATATTATATTCTGATCTGAGCTTTGGCTTAATATCTAAAGTGGATGCATTAGTGCTTGAAGCAGTGAGGGTTTCACTGTTTATCATATTAAAGGTGAGCCGATAGCAGGGTTTACTTGTCTGCAGTGAGCCCCACGAGGGTATGAGTTATTACAGGAATAGGTGCCAGCCATTGATCTGGTTCCTCCAGCAGTACAGGCTAAATGCTCTAACCGGAAAGCACCTCAAACAAACAACAGAAGTCGAGTTATGAGATCGAATGTTGAGGGTTTAAAATGAAGCATTGGTCATAAACGCTATACAGTGAAGGGTTCCTTACATGAGGAAGGTTGGCATTTCTCGCTCATCTTCTTCATTATATGGATGTGACCCTTCATTATAACAATAACTGCTTGTGTTTTGAGTGAAGTAGTTGGAAAAGGCAACATTAGAAGTTGCTTGTAATACCTAGGATTGTAAAGAGGAAGCTTTTTGGTGAAGTGCATCACTTGACTCATCTAAATATAGAAGTGTGCAGACTCATTTCCTCATAGTGATAATAAACTGATTTAATATATAATGAAACCATACCATTTTGTAGCACATTATGTGTTGATACATTATGTTTTGGGTGATTTGATATAGTTGGTTGAAAAAGTGGCTGAAAAAGGGGTTTCCAAAGCAAAGTGATCACAATTTAGATTTTAATAAATAAGATTTCAGCAAAGGAGCAGATATCCAGGTGATTCTACATGCATACAGTGAACAATTTACTGTGCCTAGTGTTTTTGTTGAGCTCTGTGGATGTGACACAATCGGCTTTGGAGCAAATTGTGCTCTCGTCATTGAAGAGGACACCAAGACAGCAGCAGAGGAAAGATATCCAGCTCCCCGTCTGCGTGTTTGCCAGCAGGTCATTGATGGTGTTTCTGTCTGGAGGGAGTAAAAACCCCCGAAATCCTGACACGGTGTGCCATTGATTTGAGCTGGGGGGTGGGGAGGGGGGTTACTGATGTGAAGAGGGATAGCAAGGGGGCAGCAATCCATCTCAGATGAGCTCAGGCCCGGAGAAGCCGGCGGCGTTTCTAGGTGTTCTTGATATATGACTTTCGCTTTGCATGGTAGAGTTGTATCTTGCACTTGAATATGCAGCGACGAACTGTGTTGACTGACAATGGTTTTCCACAGTGTTCCTGAGCCCACATGGTAATATACTTTACAGAATGATGTTGATTTTTAATACAGTGCCGCCTGAGGGTCCGATGGTCACAGGAATTCAATGTTGGTCTTCGGCCTTGCATCTTATGTGTTGAGATTTCTCCGGATTCTCTGAATCTTTTTTGGTTATTATGGACTGTAGATGATGAGATCCTAAATTCCTTGCTATTGACCGATCCCAAGCCCCGCCTCCCATTGTTACTGTTGCTAGGTCAGACAACTAACCAGGAAACTTCAGCCTTGCCTGACTTCAATACAACAAGCATAGCGGCGCCGTTTCCGTTCACTGACTGTTTTGCATGCGAGTTGGTGTTATTTTTGCATCAACATTTTGTCTCCCTAAATATACTGAGTACAATATACTAAGGTGTTGGGGTGAATGAATCCACGTCGTCCTTGGACTTGAGCATCCGTTCTTGTCCCTGGTAGTGTTTGGTCTCGGACATGATCCTGTACGATCTGACGGTCCTGACATGCCGTTGTCACACGTTGTTTACCCGGTCGAGGACGGTCCCGATGTTTCACAAGTGTCAGTGAAGAAGTGAAATTTTATTCGGATTCACATGCTTTTAAAGGCAATGTATGCACAAACTCAGAGTGAAAATCATTTTTCCCGTGGTGTGCGTGCAAGATGTTGCGTTTTTGCAAAAAATTGCCTAGCCTTACAAGTTAACTTGAAATTCTCGTATTTCTTGCACCTGGCATGTCGGGTGACGTCACTGTAGTGTTGTTGTATAAAAATTATATTGAAGTTCATTTGAACTTAAATATTGACTTTTTTCAAGTGGTGCGTTTTCATCTGTACTCAGTATATGTGCTTTTTGGAGGATGAAAAGCGGCATACTTACTAATGGGAAGATCAAAATGTGACTGAGTGTCAACGTTAAAGTTCGAGCAGAAAAGTTAAGGCAACGTGCCTGAAGCTTTTAATGGCCCTCTAATAAGATATGGGCTTGGAAGGTTTCCCCGTTATAAAGAACGTTGATGAATGTCCGTGCACGTTATCAAATTACTCTCTGGTTTCTTCACTTCATTGTACCCTGATTGAGCATATTTGCCGTCAACCAAATTGTTCATATTGAATCATAAGGCTAATGCCAACATTGTTAAAAGGAAGCGCTAGTTAACTCTGGCTACTCCTTTCCTCAGCTTCATCTTTGCCCCTGTCCCGTTAAAACACTGCTCTCAGAAATGATCACTGCACAGCAGGGATCGAGGGGACAGAGAAAACTTCTTTCTCCTGATTTGTAGCTAACAGCCAAGCCCTTCTCCCCTCCTTGTCTTTTTGAACTCTGTATAAACAGACAAAGTGACTTGTCCACTGTTTTAAATATTATGCGGGTAAGAAGTATTGTCGTTGAATGTCAGTTACTAGCAGCTAGCTTGTTAGCCACCTTGTTAATTTTATTAACCGTTCAGTTAATGCAGTCCCCGCAACGGGAAGGGTACCAAGGTAACACTCTGGTGACCGTTATCAATCGCTAGCGTTTGTTGTTAGTCAGCGGTCTATTCAAGTCAATGGAATGGCTAATTAGCTAGCTAGCATGAAAAGTTTTATTACAGCCCTTCAAATGAATATTGCGGCAAAAGGCATGAGGTTACAACTGCATAGGTTTGTTTGATAAAAGTGCCTTCTGTAATATTCTTGTGTCGTAAATTGAAATTATCTAGTGCGATTTATCACCAATGAAAAAGACACTAATTTCACAACAGTTTTAGATTTTTTTTAATTAGTTTTGGGATACATTAAAAAGCTTATTGAGGTTTTGTAAATGGAATAAAAAACACGCCGTTAACGTGGTCGGCATATCGAGTGTCTTTAATATGTCACATCGTTTTACCACCGTCAGAAACCCAAAATGCCTGGTTTGACAGCTGCCTGAGGTGAAAGTTGTCCGAGGTTCGGTCAGACTCCTGCATGCCCCATTGTGATGTAGCTGAAAGTGGGCGGGGCTTGGGATCAGTCAATAGTACGTTGAGAACCTTTGTTCTTAAACTTTTGGACTATTTGCTCACTCAGTTTTTCACAAAGTGGTGAATCTTGCCCCATCCTTGCTTGTAAACGACTGATGCTCATTTTATACGTAATCATGACACTCACCTGTTTCCAATTAACCTGTTAGTGTTCTTTGAGCATTTTTGAGCATTCCTCCACTTTCCCAGTCTTTTGCAGCCCCCGTTCGAGCTGTTTTGGAATGTCTTGCAGGCATCACATTCAAAATGAGTGAATATTTCCAAAAAACAAATAAGGTTTATCAGTTTGAGCATTAAATATCTTGTCTTTGGAGTGTACTCAATTAAATATAGGCCAATAGGATTTTCAAATCAATGTATTCTGTTTTATTCACGTTTTAAATAGGGTCCCAACTTCACTGAAATTGAGGTTTGCACTTCTGTGTTAATGCAAGCAGACACTGGGAAAGAAAACATGCAATATGTTGCTTATCGTCATATGTAATCTGTTTTGAATGAGCATTTGGTTTTAATTTGGCCTGGGTGTGAGGGAGTCCGGAAACATAAAATAAAGGAGAGAGAAAAAAGTGGAGGCCACAAGAACACATCTACCGAGCAATGGCTGGATATGGGCAAACATTAGTCCAGAATTTTTTTTTTTCTCTGCCACAAAATGACTTTAACTTACTGAGCTTTCCTACTTTTGATAGTCCCCTCAGTTCTTTTCCCCAAACGGGTGTGAAAATGACCTAGAATGATAAATGTGATTCTTACTCTCCCACTAAAAGGTTGACCCTTCACCTCCCACATTAGACCTTTACCCCTTGCCTCAAAATGTGTAGTGTCACTCGGGTATTTTACAGCCAAATCTTCTCCGTATGCAGGAGTTCAAGGCCAAGGCAGTGATCAGTGATGTCGTTAAGGGCACCAATCCTATTAAAGATTCTCTGCACCTTATTCAATGGGGGTGTCAGCTTTACACACAGCTCAAGTCACTACATCTGATTGCTCAGGAATGCCATTCATCTTACAAAGTTGGTATTAAGAGATCGACAGGACCAGTAAAATAAAATGTCAGCTCCAATTTCTGCTAGACGACTGTTACGTCCAGGATGTATGGGTACCTAATTGTCTTCCCACAGGTGATCCTGTTAAAGAAGCTGCTTACGATTGGGCCTGACCAGAATCTCGACATCATAAGAGATGGCAGAAGCCGTGTGACAGGCAGTCTTCCCTTCCTCGCCCCCAAAACTGCATCAGTTGCCTCTGTTGTTGCGCGTAGCGTTGATTCTTGAAAGTACAAACGTATATTTGCTGAACTTGTAACGAAACAATAATTTATATCTGACTGGTTGCAGTTGTTGTGTATAGTCTATACATTGTAGGAAACCTGTGTGTTGTAAAGAGCTGTATAGGAGTGGGTGCTGTTTTGTTTACTCCTTTTTCTCCTGGTTATGTTAGGAAGTTAGGTAAGTTGATTTGTCCTTTTTGTTTTTCGGTTAGGAAAATTAGTGCGTTTTGTTTTCAGATTCTTTTGTATATTGTTCTGGCATTGCCCACTCTGGAGCTTGTAGCTCTCCGGGGCCGACATGTGCAAGCAGTTCCCCACTTTGGAGCCTGTAGCTCTCCAGGCCGAGATGTGTAAGCATTACAATAAATTCTAGTATCTTTCTCGCACTTATAGTGTGTTTGTGTGTTCTGGGAAAGGGAACGCTCACTTGAAGCTGTTACAGCTTTACCCTAGACAGGGGCCGTAACACTACACTGAATTTGACACTTGCAAAAGGTCATAAGATTTGTATGAATTACGGGGAAAACCATACGCACATCAGGATGTGAGTTGCATGTCAACTGAGCTGATTGCTTCCTGCAAAAAAAAAAAAAAAGACAAGTACAAACAGAGTAGACTTTATTTTTCTTTGTCTCAACTTCAGAGAACAGTCTCAGATCTTTAGCTTCAGACTTAATCAATTCCCAAAGTATATCTCCTGGAACAACTCACTTTGATATATTTAAACATGTACATACGGTATATTTAATCCATACAGTGCAGTACGTAAGTATTTAGATCATCTCAAAAGACCAAAATTTGGTTATATTGATATGGATAGTACTATATTGCATCAATTGACTGATTAATTATACTGTGGTCAGTAACTTTGGTGAAAAGAGCAAGAGAGAGATTTCAATCATAACATAACTTGAGTGGCGAGAACAGGCCATTCAGCCCAACTAGGCTTGCCAGTTGTTTTTTTTTTTCTAGATACTCAAAGACTCAATGGTATCTAGCTTTAAGTCAATTCCCAAGGTTTCTGTCTCAACTATATGGTCAGGCAAGTCACAACTTCCATTTGTGACCCCGAGTTCTACTAATAAAACTTGACCAAAGGAATCCAACATAATTAACTTTGTTAATCCCTTTAACATATTTAAATACCTCAATCAGATCACCCCTAAGTCTCCTTTTCCTAAGACTAAAAAGATTAAGGATCTTCAGCCTCTTCTCATAGCTTTCATCTTTTATACCTGGAATTAGCTTAGTGGCTCTTCTCTGAACTTTTTCTAGAGCCTCTATATCTTTCTTAAAGTATGGTCCCCTGAACTGTACACAATGCTCCAAATGTGGTCTGACGAATGTGTTGTACAAGAGCAGTATGACCTCCGTGGATTTGTACTCAATACTTTTGGCAATGAACCCCAGCATCCAAATGGCTTTTTTAACTGCTACGGCACAATGGCCAGTACCTGTGAGGATTTGATTAACAATCACTCCAGATCTTTGTCATGTGGCACACATTCCAATTTTAAACCTCCCATGAAGTAATCCTGTCTTATGTTTTTATTACCTTCATGCAGAACTTCACATTTCGTAACATTCAATTTAATTTGCCACATTTCTGCCCAATAGTGGATTCTATACAAATGGTCCTGAAACACTTTAGTGGACTCTAAACTATTTGACAAACCTCCCAATTTAGTTTTATCTGCAAATTTAACCAATTTGCTCTCAATATTCCTAACAAGGTAATTAATGTAGATGAGGAACAGCAGGGATCCCAACACCAATTCCTGAGGGACGCCACAGCCCACCATACGTAGCTCAGATGAGGTTCCATTGACTACCTCTCTCTGTGTTCTGTCCTAATTGACTTCAGAATACCTCCTGTAACTCCAATGGTTCTCATTTTAAAAATAAGTGATTTTAAAATTCATCATCGCTCCTCCCTCACGGCTACTTCAGTCCCTTCTCTAGCGCCTCCCTCCTTGCTTGTTCTGCAAAACAGCAGAAGACCAAATGTTACAGTTTAAGACATCCTAAGGCAAAGTTAAAACATTTGACCAGCAAAACATCCTGATAGTAAAAATGTTTTTCCATTAAACAGTAAGTATTCACAGTGACTCTTAATACATTTATTTACTAAAAAGCCCTCAATAATAACTCGGCAAGTCTATGTTCAGCTGAGGTCTTGGAGTTTAACATGCTATGGTGGACAAGAACTCTAAGGGAGTCTGTTACACTGTCATTTCTGGGGACAGCGGGCTGCTTTACTCTGCGAGGGACCAACCAAGGCCTACCAGGGATGGAGAGAAACCCTGAGAGTGAACAGACTCCAGAAGAGTCCCATACACCACAGCCCCATCATTAACATATCTAGCCAACGTGAAGCAGCTTACATCTCTGGTAATGAAGGCCGAATGGAATATGCGTTGTAACTCCATAAGTGTTTTGAGGAAGAAAAAAATTCATAGACCCTTCCATTTGCCTTGGGGTGAGTAGACGATGAGTGAATTTTTATTTTAGGTTAAACTTTTCCTTTAACATGACAGAAAAAAGGTTACCCAAAACATCACACAACAGATCAGACATGCCAAACTGAAGGTGTTCCCGCGGTGATACTATCAATTCCAGGAGATTTATTACACTTCAGCTGTGAAATTACAGTTTTTGCCAATTGCTAACACGCTAAATGTGAATGCTTGAACGAAAGAATCAAAACCTTAAGTTTTGTAACTATGCGTTTTAAACAAAGGCACCAAAAGTATAAACACATTTTCTACCTTGCACTTTGTTTGCAAATCTGCAACACACTTCTTGCAAAACACTAAACATGGTTTCTTATATTAGACACTTAATTCAATAATGAAAGCTCTTGCAATCATAGAGAAAACACTTCCCACATTGGCAACACTCACTCACACACACACACACACACACACACATATGAAAACACTTGTCTATTAATTGAAAACTAATTTTTCTTTTAGCTTGAGCACTAAAAATAGACTTCAGGTAAGTTCTCAAAGAGGGAGGTGAGAAGGCGTTTGGGTAAAATGCAGCCGAGTCAAATGTTCACTAATCAAATGAGCTCCTCTCCTCACCTTTAATGTGTTGAATATAGAAGCCTCTGTCCTATATCTGCATGATGCGTTAATGTTGCGTTTTACTTTGCTGCCTCAGGCGTGTTTTCTGCACTGCTTACCTCTATATTAAGCATTACGAATATGAGTTAGCTGGCTAGCTAGGGCATTCACAAATTTTTACCATCAGCAAACTTGATTGGAATTTCAAAAAACGAAACTACGTCAGATCATTCAAACTTATGAAGTTGGAATGAAATACGACGGTTGCTCATTTATTTCTTCTGCCTGCATCACTGGGAAGAGAAAAGATGGATAGCGTGTTCCTATTATTACACCCTGTTGCTGCTTAAAATTTTGGGATTAACATGCATGGACAACAATGCAAGAAACGTTACACATTTATTTTCAATATGTGATCTTATCTCAATACGAGATCATGGCAATCAGGCTGTATTCTTTTCCTTTACTAAAAACAATAAAATCTAAGTGCCAATAATAGTATTAAGCCACTTGCACACTGGATGCGAAACAAATTTTTTGCACGACAGATTACATTCAAAGTCAATGCAAAGACGCAAATACACACGTGACTTAGAATGTATTAGTTGTGCAAAAAATACGCTTCGCGTCCGATGTGAAAGCAGTTGAAGGACATCCTCACATAGCCTACACACGCACTCACGCACCCACATATACATCTCTCTCTCTCTCTGTCTCTGATCTGACATCAGGACAATCGATATAGATACTATAATTTATGCGCTGATAGTTATATTAAATAGTGGTTGCTGTAATTATTTATTGCATTCTAATGTGCCTGACATTCTGGAAACCTGCCTGTGAGGTTTCGGTGACGTGTGCACACTTTGCGCCGGTCAGCTAAATTACCACTGCACAGAGAGTAAACCAGGTTGGAGCTGGCGAGCTCTCTGCACAACTTCAGCAGAGACTTTTGCTACGAAATTGTCACTGCGTCTTCATGAATATGTGACACCTCCCCCAACTATGCCGCCACACCCATCTCAGTGCACGTCTGTCTACCAAATTTCCAAAGTGGCTGTGCACAGTGCTGCACCGCACAAAATTACCACTGCGCGGGCTACACTGGACAAAAATACCACTGCGTGGGCTGCGCCAAGATATTAGAGCCCAATGTATCAACACATGATCAGAGTCGTAGTTTGAAACTTAATCATGATCTATCCAAGTTGTCACATATCATTTCAGGTAGAAGTACGTGTATGGAGTAGTTTGGGGAAAAAGAAAATCAGCCACCAGTAAATTATTGGACTCTCAGAAATCATAGAGAATTTTAGAATGGCAGGAGAACCGTTTACATCAGTACCAATTTTCACTAAGATAAGAAAGATAAGAACAAACAGGTAGCTTTGTGTTAAAATACCAACAAATTTTAATTGGAACAGAACCATACTTATCAATACAAACTTGGAGGGCATCTAAACATCCAATAAAGCCACTTAAAGAACCATCACAGGAACTATCGAAAAAGTGCATGTACTCATTCAAAATAACATTTCACATCTCCACATGAATTGGAGGCAGACACTGCCACTATACGATCACTATGAATCTCCACTTCTTAAGACGGCCATTCACTTTACACACAACAGCTACACTACCGAATGGATGCCCCTTCTAATCAAATTCGACATACCTGACTTTCCAAATGCCATAAGTGACGATTTATCGAAGTCTGAATTACACCTGAAGTGTGAGTCAGCAATGCATGGCAAATCACTAGGCTCAAGCTAGGTTTCACACAAACACAGCTCATCACTTGACCTTAGCCTCTCTGCTACATGAACCGCTCTTGATTTAAATACTTGGCAGTGACATGATTCACAGCTAAAACTGCTAGTTACGAATGTAACTGTGGTTCTATGAATGCCGAATGACCGCCAGAGGCAGCACAGCCTGTGAATGATACCCTTCGCGTAGCGCGGATTGAGTCCTAATACCAACAAAGTCATGAATGACGTACCTCATGTTATAAAAAGCCCTGTAGCACGTCATAAGTCCTCGGAAAACCTCTCCCGGAATAACCTGCAATGTCCAAATAACTGGTAACTCCAGAGGCCATTCGGCATTCATAGAACCACAGTTACATTCGTAACTAGCATTCTATTTCATGCCTCCTGACCGCCAGAGGGGGCACAGCCTGTGAATGACTTATACCAGCAAAGTCAGGAGGAAGAGCACGCCTCATTATTGCTGATGTGGGCTTGGTAATTTGGCAGAGCTTAAGCTGAGCTTGATGAGGTTACATTAACCCAATAAAATCTGGCAAATGTAGAGGAACTGGACCAAGTTGCAGCCGCACAGATCTCAGATAGTGGGGTTCCTCTTCAAGCAGCACAAGAAGCAGACAGTCTCCGAGAGTCATGGCAAACAACAGCGCCTGGGGGCAGGGAACCTGCTGCTTTATATGCAAGAGAAATTACCTCACAGACTAAGTGTGAAAGGCGCGGTTTAGACAGAGGTGCACCGGTGTTGTGTCCCCCATAGCATACAAACAGTTGGTCTGACTGTCTTGGAGTTTCAGTTTTCTTGACATAGTGTTTTAGTGCTCGCACAAGGCACAGAAGGCAGTGGTACACATTACTGACATCCTCATATGCTGTAATGTCAATAGACTGAGGCAGGTAAGATGGGTTCGGACACATTTCAACAGGCCACGTGCCAGGAGGTAAGCCAGGGGGGCGAGTACTGCCTTGGTGATTGATGTTGTACACTGTAGTCATGTTGTCTGAGTGAATTAGCATATGCTAGCCCTGCAGAAAGGGCAAGAAGTATTGGAGTGCTAACTGTACAGCTCTGAGGTCCAAGAGGTTTAGGTGTTCCTTCATTCGGTGCTGGTTCCATGAACCGCAGACCGCCCTGTGTTGCCATACTGCACCCCAACCTGTGAGGCAGGCATCCGTTATAACTACCTCCCTGCATGTGGGTGCTGCACCTAGTGGCACCCCTGAAGACAGGAATGGATGCTCTTGCCACTGTGGAGAGTGGCTTTGCGCTCCTGAGTGACGAGGACAGGAGTATTCCTATGATGAACAGCATCGTGGCCAAGCCTGGTTAGCCACATCTGTAGAGGCCGCAACTCCAGCAGGCCCAATGGTAGAATCTGGGCTGCCGTCGTAAGCATGCCCTGGAGGAGTAGTAGCAGTCTGAAATGCGCTCTGCACCCTAGGTGAATCTGAGTCACCAGAGACACAATATCTGCTACGCGTTGTGGTGTTAGGGCAGCCATTATGTTTCGCAAATTTAGGGTCATGCCTATGAACGGAATCGGCTGGCATAGAATGAGTGTGCTCTTATCTAGGTTTATGGTCAACCCATGTTCTACAACATGGCTCTGAAGGGTTGCTGTGTCTGCCAGGCTGTTTTCCCTCGATAGGGAGCATACTAGCCAACCGTCCAGATACGGAATGATTTTCATGCCTTAACTGCTAGAGATGGCCCAAGAAAGTAAAAGGGAAGGAAGCAGCGATGTACCTTGGCCACTGGAATGTGAAAGTAAGCATCCTTGAAATCTAAATCTAGTGTGAACCACTCCTCTTGGGAGATTACCCTCAGAACATCTGCTGTGTGCAGCATTTTGAATGGTAGCTTTTTCAGGTAGCGATTTAGCTCCCGCAAGTCCAGAATTGGATGGTAACTGTCGTCTTTTTTGGAACGACAAAGTAAACTGAACAAAATCCATTGAAGGTAGAGAAGCTTTTTTTTTTTTTTTTTTACATCATTAGAGTGTACAAGATGAGAGCCTCAGCTTTAGGCTTTAGTGATAACTTCCCATAGGATGAGTGAATCACATTGACTATAAAAAGACAAGATAGTTTGCATTACATTCAAGTGAAGCGAAGTGAAGATTTGGTGTTTGATGATCAAATACCAAACCTAAAAATTTAGCACAAAGTAAACAAAACAAAATTAAACAAACCAATATTTGCTGGATAAGACAAACGGCCACATAGTGCAACTTAAGCAAACTAAACACAGAATACTTATTGCTTAAAATGGGCTGCAAATATTACCACTTAAACTATAATGGAAAACACACAAGATGACACTACTTGCGTGAAATGGTCGCACATGGCAGCAAATTAGAAAATAAATATATTACTAAATGATTTTGACAATTTCAACACACAGCTAAGATGGCTTGGGCTAAAATGGACTAATACAATTATGCCAGCACACGACAATTTATGCGCAGACCGGACAGATCAGGGCTATTGGCAAAGCAGCTGTGTTCTTGCAGCATGAACCAGAATGGCAGCAGCTACTTGTGATCAAAGCACATTATTAGCTCAAGAGAGGAGGAGGGCACAAGCCCTTGGTAGTCATTCACCCACTACCTGAAATTACCAAGTGCACTCCGCAAAAATGACTTCTGAATGAGGAGACCCACAATGAGAAGATCTCCAACTATTGCAGAAGTCAGGTGGACAGGAAACTGGATGTGCATTAGGTCTCAGAGGAGAGCTCAGAATGCAATTACTTGTCTTTATGGAATGCCCACATACAGTAATGGGCTAATGATGGCCTGGTAATTCTTTTTCATGAAAGCTACTTACTGCTCCTTTATAATGTACAGTTTTGTTTTAACTTTAAAATGAGTGGCATTCACATCTGTGTGGACAGTGAGTCACTGTCAAATATTTAAAGACTGAACAGTGTATTTTAGTGTAATTTACTAAATACACTAAATTTGACAACTTTATGATGGATGCATTGCGGTAAAGTTACAGTAAATTTCCCGTGGAATGACTTTCTCTATGTAATGATTTGACCTGTACTGAACTTTTCTCTTAATGAAAGCTGTGGCGTTTGAAGTGCAGCCTTTTAAAGGAGCTTCCCCTCTATGCATAATAGCCTTCACCTCTCCAAGCCTCTGATATTAATAAGGTCTGCTTCAGTAGATGAATAAAAGTAATTGCAGTATTGGCTTGCATGGTAATTTTGTACTTTAAGCTGTTTGTTGTATTTGTTTATTTATTTATTACCCACTGGTGATAGAAGCTTTGAAAAGCATATGCATGTCATATTTACTTCACATTTGATTGTGATTAGCAAGGTAATTATGTTTTCTGGTGTGGCTCACAGGATATGCTTAATTATTTGCACACCTTGATGAGAGCTTCTTGATTGCATGCATAAATCCGGGACAAATTCTGGGGAAAAGCAATGACCCTCCCAGGATTCAAACTTGTGGCCTATCTGAAGAAGAAAACAGTCTGACTCACCAAACAAACAGGATGTGAGTCATTCATTTGTTTTGGGGGGAAATTGAGTGAAAACGGGATAAGAAAAGGGCAAAAGTGTTGTCGCTTTATCAGAACGAGGACATGACAGTTCCTACCCTCTGAGACCTTGAGCCTTTGGGGATCAATTAATAGTTTATCGGGATTTGATTTCTCTGTTTATTTTCTTGTGTTCGGGGCTAACTTGAATTCTGCCCTAAAAGGATGCTTTGTGGATTATTAGCTCCTTTGATTTCTCTGTTTATTTTCTTGTGTTCGGGGCTAACTTGAATTCTTCCCTAAAAGGATGCTTTGTGGTTTATTAGCTCCTTTGGTGCTGGAATGTTAAATTCAGCATGTGCTGTGGGAAAAAAAGGGTCAAATTTGATACGCTATTCACCACAATTGTTTTGGCAGGACTTTAAAGAGTAACAAGAATATGGTGTGGGAATGAAAATGCAAACATGTGGAAACTTGTTTCAGCACTACTGCTTTCAGTCAATGTGTGAACTAAGAAGTGATTCAGACACTTTGGAGCCTTTATCTTGTAGGGTATTAGGGGCTAACCTCTATCTGAACCTCCACCTCATTATTCATTGCTATTGTGGACAAAACTGGCGACATTTGAAAGCAAGCAGGTTCCATGTACTTGAGAGGAAGGACCTATGAAGAACTATGGTTGAGGAAGCTTTAGCGGGTCAGGCATGAGGCGGGCAGGGTCAGGGTGAAATTGGGACATCTAACAGCGTGGATTAAAGGAAGGAAGGTGAGCCCCCCTGTTGTTTAGAGAGGCAAGAAAGGTTAGACAGGACAGATTTGGGGTGATTTCAGCCAAGCTGGGAGGAAGGATTCAGGCAGTTGGCAGGAAGGGTAGGAGCTGACAGTGCTGAATTACTGCAGCAGCTGAAGGTGGCCGAGTGTGGCAGTGGCGATTATTCTTATCTGCTGTCATGTGACCCAGAACTACACTAGAGCTGTGCAGTGCACTCTTACTCAGCTGCAATGCCAAAGCTGTAAACAAAACACCCTTCGCACACACTGCGCATTAAATGGGCACTAGGTGTCATATTGCCTGAAGGGGTGGCTATCAACTACAGTCCGTTAATTAGCCAAAAAAGATTACCAAACTTTACCGTAGTAACCACAACTGATGTCCTTTGCGTTTTCATATTTTTTCTGATTTTTGCATGAGAGCAAAATCATGAACTCAGTGTAAACTCTTGACTGAGGTGGACCTGAGGAGGGTAAGATTCAGAGAATAACAATGGAGGGGGTGAATGAAAGTGAGATAAATGATGAGAAGATAGTAAATTGCAGGGAAGAGATGGAAAGTAAAGAAGAGGGGGAGAGGAAGGAAATGCCAGCCTCTGAAGGCATATTTATCTGTCCGACTAGGAACCGAACGCATAGTTTGACTCTAGGCTGCATCATTTGACTCAAAGAGAAAAAAATCCAATCTGAGAGCATCCATTTATAAGTGTTTACCTCTTCCTGCTCGCTGGGAGGACCGTAATAAGATCAACTCTGAGTCTTTCCTTTTAGGCACGCAAAGCGTAATGCATTCTGACTACTGGGACATCTTCACTGAATAGCTACTGGGAGTCATTGTTAAGCATTCTTAAAATACCAGAAACATACCTGGGCCTCCATCACAGACTATTTTGAATAAAATTTATGAAAATGTTGGATTCTAGCCTTGGATTCCTGTCTTAACTTGGTTGCTGCGTGCAAACAGGAGAACAGAAGAACAAGAAGCCTTTCTATCAGATACAAAAATTCTAGCAAAACCAATTTAGAGCTTGATTGTTAGAGAAGCCAACCAAGGCAGGAGTCTAGCGTGAAGGTGCTCAAGATGGCTGAAGTCTGTGGACAGTCCTTGACCTGTGTCTCTTTCTCATGGTTTTGGGAGGTCTGTTTGCTCCACAATGAGAGACCAGGATCGTTGGTCACAAAATTCAAGATAAGTAGATAAACAAATGCAAATTTTCTTGATTATAAGGTGCATGCTCAGGTTCTAATTTCTTTTAGTGTGTATATGATTTTTGTGTACATATAATGCTTGTATATTGTTGATTGTATGATTGTATTATCTGGACCACTCCCCTCCCCTCCCATCCCCCCACCCCTCCCCCAACATACACTCCAACACAAGATAGACTGCAGTATGTAATGCACCAGTGATTGCAGTCCAAATTATTCTGTCATCAGATGATCCCAAATTAAACTGGACAGTCCGGTAGCCTGCAACTACATGGGTGTAGCCCCCGGAAGCCTGCTTCTCCCCTTTTTTAGCATTATTTGGCAAATACTTTCACCAAGGCAACGACAATCGATAGGTGTTATAAGTGAAGTGTAACACATGTCCACTCGAAATATGAAAGTAATCGGTCAAAAATTGCAGCCTGTGTAGCACCCACAAAAAGTGTCTACAGACACGGCCGCGCAGGGGGAGACGACAAGTATGAATCCACAGTAGCCCCCCCCCCCAACTTCGTCCAGGGGCTACAATAAAGTTAAAATAAATTAATCAGTATTGAAAAAAATCACAAAACAACAAAGATTACGGTCCTTATAAAACTTCATGTAAAGATTATAGCACCACCCAAATGTTGGTAGTTAAGTCTACCACTGAAATGTTGCAAGATCACAGAGATGGCGTCAAAGTGGCCCAAAATGACCCAAAATGGGAAAGCTGGTTGGTATGCATTCTCCACGGGAAAATTTGAGGAAAATTAGTTCTCAGGGGAATTTTCTCTTGAAATTCACACAGAATTCCCCAATGTTGTTTTCAACATTATTTGATGTTGGGTGAACTTATTTTGACTTGTAACTTGTAAGGTATAAGCAAAAACTGAATTTTTGTTCCTTGCATATAACTACAACATGCCTGCAGTTTGCTTTCATGACAGAATAATGTCTCTGAATACTGTGATACTGAATAAATAACATTATTCTGATTAGCCAAGGCAGTATATAGGCCACATGTATATAGGCGGCATGATTACTTAACTCACTGCCACAAAGTAATGCTTCTCCTATAGAAGTCACAACACTGATACATTTGAAGTTATTAAAACTAAATTTTTTTACTTTTTCTTCAAACTATGCATAATAAAATTGATCTCAGTGCTCATGCCTGACAGACGAGTGTGATACAACAACAGAAAATTGTGGGGAAAGAGAGGAAAGTAAAGAAAGGAGGTAGAGGACCAGTGTTTGAAAACATATGTATCTGTCTTACAAGGAAGCAGAATGATTAGGTTGACTTGAGGCATCGTTTGATTCAGAGAAAAAAAATCCAATCTGAGAGCGTCCATTTGTAAGTGTCTACCTTTTCCTGCTCGCTGGGAGGACCCAAATCAGATTAACTCTGAGCCTGGCCTTCCAGGCAGGTAAAACGTAATACATTCTGACTACTGGGACATTTTCACTGAGTAACTGCTGGAAGTTATTGTTAAACATCGCTAAAAATACCATAAACATACCTGGGCCTCCATCAGAGACTACTTTGAATCAGATTTATGAAAGTGTTGGACTCTAGCCTTGGATTTGTATTATGACTTGGCTGCAGCATGAAAATAGGGGAACGGAAGGAGTAGTATTTCTATCAGATGCAAAATTTTTAACAAAACAACTTTAGACAGCATTCTTTTTACAGAAGCAAATCATTGCAGAAGTATAGCATGAAGCTTCTCCAGATGGCTAAAAGTGTGTGGACAGTCCTCGATCTGGAGCTTTTTTTAGTGGTTTTGGGAAGTCTGTTTGCTCCTCAGTGAGAGACCAGGATCCTCGGAAACAATTGCAAGTTCAGTAGGTAAACAAATACAGATTTTCTGGATTTTAAGGTGCTCAGTTCATGATTTCTCTGTGTATATTATGTTTTGATTGCACTGTCTGAACCAACACTCTCCCCCAACATACACTACCGCTCAAAAGTTTGGGATCACTTGCAAATTTCTTTGTTTTCCAAAGAAAAATACATTTTCATGCTTTTCACAAACATTTTTATCCATTTCACAAACGATTAAAATTAATCAGATGATTTTTAAAGAATGATCTACATTTTTGCATAGAGGCCTATTATCTGCAACTGTCAGTCCTCCGCATTAATCTCCTGGTATGGCTGCTAATACAAGTTAAGCATTTTATAAGGCTAATTGATTAATAGAAAACCCGTCTGCAAATGAATTGCACAGCTGAAAACCGTTGAACTAATAAGGGAGCGCAAAAGGGAGCATGGCATTCTTGAGGTTGGTTTAGTAGCTGAAGCATCAGCAGTTGTTTGTTTGTTTGTTTACAGGCTCAAAATCGCCAGAAAGAAAGAACGTCCTTTAGAGACCCGTCAGTCTATTGTTGTGCTTAGAAAAGACGGCTATTCAATGTGAGTAATTGAAAACTTAAAATCTCCTACCATGCTGTCAAATAATGCCTTCAGAGAGCAGCACAAACTGGCACTAACAGGGACAGAAAAAATGAGTGGGAGGCCCCGATGCACAACTGTGCATGAAGACAAATATCTGAGAGTGTGTAGTTTAAGACAAAGACGCCTCACAGGTTGTCAACCAGCAGCTGCGCTAAATAGTTCCCGTCAAACACCAGTTTCAGTTTTTTTTTTTGATGAAGGCAATGTTTGAAGTACATATTCATCATTTTCCATTAAAATCATTATTTCTAACTCAGACAATGTCAGCATGTTCTGTTCATTTTCTATACTTCCTATTCAGACTAATTTAATATGTTTCCTTGGAAAACAAGAGAATTTCCAAGTGATCCCAAACTTCTGAGCAGTAGTGTACATACAAACACTAAATACACAAATCTCCATTTTGATTTATTTTCATAAATCATGTTTCTTGTGTCTTTATTTTTTCATTCTGAAATCAAGGGAATATCAGTCAAACAAGAGTTGGGTTATTTCAATATCTGACATTAATTTTTGTTTTTCTCAATCCAGTTTTTTTTTATTTAGCAATCAAAGGAATATTCATCAAGCTGTAGTAGGTTTATTTATTTTCAAAATGGCTTTTAGCAGTTTTTGCAAATGAACTCTTCATTTCAAGATCTCAGAGAGTGCTTCAACAAAGCCCAAAATGTCCCAAAATGGGAAAGTTGATTTGCATTCTCCACGGGAAAATTTTAGGAAAATTGGGTCTCGGGGGAAGTTTCTTTTGAAATTTACACACAATTTCCCAATGTTGTCTTCAACATTCAATTACTGTAGATTGTGCATTACATGGCTTGATGTTGGGTTAGCTGAATTTGTAACAGCTGAATACCTTCAATGAGATATGAGTGAAAGCTGAATTGCTGTCATTTGTTTATAACTTCAACATGCATGCAGTTATCTTTCATGATGGAGTAATTTCTTTGCATACTATGATATTAAATAGATAACAGTATGCAAATTTGGCCAGGCCACAATCTTGTTTGTGCCAGATGTAATAAGGCTACATTATTACTTCATTCACTGTCACAAAGTAATGCTTCTCCTACAGAAGTCAGAATACTGATACATCCGTATTCAAAAAATAACTGGTATGCTTTTCTGTCAAACTATAATAATTTTATTTTAATTGTTTTTAACAAAGAACTCAAATACAGTACATTACATTAAATTTATCATATGCATTGCTTTTTTTTAACCTATAATCTATATTTTTCTGAATGTCTTTTTCTGGAGTTATTACCAATGTATGTGATGAGTTGATGGAAATGAACTTGAAATATAAATTTATTTCTGTGGATATGCTCTAAGCTCAGCTTGCACTTTTGACTGACAATTTTTCCCCATTGTTTACTGCAAGTTGTGCTCAGCATATTTTACACTCAGCACTCTACCAAGTTGGAGTTAAGTGGAATATTATGTATTTAAAGGTTTAAGCACAGTCTCCACGTACACACATGGGACTCTAAATTCGTTGACCAGGCGCAGGTGCGGCACAGGTGCAGCGAATGGAGGGAGTGATGCGCCAACAGGGTATATCCAGGCATATTTTGCAATTTCCTGCCCGGCGCAGCTCCGCGCAAGTACTGCTCTGTTCCGCCTCTGTCCCTCCTGCCAGCCCAAGTGGCAAAGAGGGAGGAGAGAGTCAAATCTTCACCAATCAAATGAGCTCCTCTCCTTTCCTTTAAAACGTTGGAATAAAGAAGCTTCTGTCCTATATCTGCATGATGCGTTAATGTTGCATTTTACTTTGCTGCTTCAGGCATGTTTTCTGCACCGCTCACATCTATATTAAGCATTACGAGTATGAGTTAGTTGGCTGGGCATTCACAAATTATTACCATTAGCGAACTTTAATGGAATTTCAAAATGAAACTACGTCAAATCATTCAAACTTATTAAGTTGGAGTGAAATACAATGGTTGCTCATTTATTTCTTCTGCCTGCATCATTGGAAAGAGAAACGATGGATAGCGTGTTCCTATTATTACAACCTGTTGCTGCTTAAAATTTTGGGATTAACATGCAGGGACAACAATGCAAGATACCTTACGAATTTATTTTCAATATGTGATCACAACTCAGTACGAGATCATGGCAATCAGGCTGTATTCCTTTCCCCCGCTGAAAACAATAAAATCTAAGTGACAATTATAGTATTAAGCCGCTTGCACACTGGACGCAAAACAAATTTTTTGCAAAACAGGTTACATTCAGAGTATTTGCATCTTTGCATTGACTTTGAATGTAATCAGTCGCGCAAAAAATTTGTTTTGCGTCCAGTGTGAAAGCAGCTGAAGGACACACACCCACATAGCCTACACACGCACTCTCACGTCCACATGCACACTTCTCTCTCTCTCTCTCTCACTCTCTCTCTCTCTTTGATCTGACATCAGGACTATCGATATAGATACTATAACTTATGTCCTGATTCAGATAAATACATTAAATAGTACTTGCTGCAATTATTTATTGCACTGAAATGTGCCTGACATTCTGGAAACCTGCCTGTGAGGTTTCGGTGACGTGTGCGCATTGTGCGCCGGTCAGCCAAATTACCACTGCACAGAAAGTAAACCAGGTTGGAACTGGTGAGCTCTCTGTGCACTTTCAACAGGGCCTTTTGCCACGAAATTGTCACTGCGTCATGATGAATATGTGACACCTCCCCCTACCATGCCACCACACCCATCTCGGCACACTTCCGTGTACCAAATTGCCAAAGTGGCTGCGCACTGTGTTGCACCGCACGAAATTACCACTGCGCGGGCTGCACCGGAGGAAATTACCACTGCGTGGGCTGTGCCACCCTGAGCTGCGCCAAGAAGTTAGAGCGCATGGAATCCTTTTAGGGAGTAGGAACTCTGTACATTAGGCCTCGGCATGCCATCTATTGACATGACATTTAAAAATGTCAATGTTATCAGTAGTATTTTGACCCCTCGACCCCTTTAGGAGGTGAGTGAGCTGCGGTAACGGATCATATCAGAGTTTGAAGGCGTGGGAGTGTGATTAAGAAGCGAAAATGGAAAGAACTTAAATGCTGTCTCGGCCGGCAGATTTGCGCAACCTCAAGAACATTAAACAGCGTAGAGGCTTCAAACTCTTCATCTCGCTATGGCAATCCTGAGAGGAGCACATTGCTCTGACTGAAGCACATAATGTGCACTTTTTTTCCCTCACAGCAAGTGTGCTGAGGTGGCTCCTGTTGCAAAACCCAACCCCATCAGCCATCTGAACCACACTTACTCAAAATAGAATGTTCTCTGAAACCACTAAAAGTTTGCTGGTCACTCACACTTTGTAATGTCATTTCTTTACAAGCACAGGTTGCTGCTCTTTTATTAGCTTTGGCAGGATCCTAAAAGAAGACACTGGTGAGTCTCAGCCAATTGTCTCTCCTCAGGAAGCTTCCAGAATTACAGTTTCAAGGAAGCGGTTGTTTTAATTCCCTCCCCCTGCTTCGTACAGCTGCACAAAGAATAAAAACATAAGTTCTCTTCTCCAAGCCAATTTGAATGAATGTTCATCAGTATTCACACCCATGCTTTTCATTCTCTCCCCTCTCCCTGCGGAAAGAATTCCATTTCTCTTTTGTATTTGCAGATTGCTATCCATTTTTCATGCATATAGAGCGTAACATGAGGCACAGGATGTCTTGTAACAATCATATCGGACATGCGCACGTAGTATTATTTTACCCTCAAGCATATGGTTGACTGCTGGTTCATATCTTGGGTCTGCCCATGAAATCTTGCTTTGCATTTCAAAATAGATACAAAAAAACGGGTTAATCTGAAATGCAAAACACAATATGGGCCTACATTTATATAAAGAAGACCTAACAAAATCAAATGCATTGTGAAATTTACTCAGAGGCTGAGACCAATCGTAACCTTTTCTCATCCTGCCTGTCTGCCTTAAACTTGTCAGAATATACCTCTTTCCCACTGGCAAATGAACTGATTTTGATTTAGTGCCCCAATTAACCCCATGGGAAGTGTACCCTTCCTCAGTTCTCAGCGGATGCATGTAAATGAACTGCAGAACTGGACAGGCGGGTGCTTGAGGTGACCCGTTGCGCCGTGAGAGACCCTCTCGCCCTCATTGGGTACATTTGCAGTGCTCATTGTCCCTGTCTCATTGTAACAGGGCTGTCCTGGCCTCCAAGCAACGGCCCCTGGAGAGAATTTCAATTAGCGACTCCGGTCCTTTCGCTCTCTCTCTCTCTCTCCCTCTCTCTCTCACTCACTGGAGTACTTTCTCTGTCACTCTTTTGTACACTTACTTTTTTTTCTCAGTGCACATTCCTTCAATTCACTCATCTTCTTTTCTCCTCCTGTCTGCTCTCCCTGTTCACCCACATAACATTTGCCCCACCCTACCCTCCCACGCATCACCCAGCCCCCCCCGTCTCCCTTGTGCTGTTCTGAGTTTGCCTTTCCTGATCTCCTCACAAAAGAACCCATTACTGAGCCTATGGCTTCAATCGCTGCTCATAAATATTTTGTTCTGTGTCTTTCATCTTAGAGTCAAACCAGCCATTTAGTGTTAAAGACATATGAGTGGTAGCTTTTAGCTATGTGACAGCATTTAGATAGACTTCATGTAGTAACATTGTTGGGGGTTTGCAATGTGTCAATATTGAAATGGATACAATTGTACATGATGCATGGAATTTGAATTCTTCCATCAGACATTTTGAATTATTCATTGCTTAATAAAAACAAGAGTCTCTGATCCCTATGGTCATGAATTACATTCATTTTCCCACTTCACATTGCAGTAACACTATACATTATCTTGCACAACAGCTTCCTATATGTGACTTCCTGTCATTAGGCAGCCATTTACATGCAGACTAGAATTTGACAGTATAATTGACAGCAACAAACTGACTTCTGCCCCCTGTGTTATAAAACGTATTAAACATGCCATTAATGTGATTTTGACGTTGTATAATTCAGTCATTCGCATAAATATTTGTTCAGCATAAACAAGTATGGAGGTATGGAGATCCTTTTGAGTTATTGAGACAAGTTTGGATTAGTTTGTCCAGGATTAATCCGATTCTCACTGCCACTCATCAGGTTCTTACAAGTTGTCACTCGCCAGAAAAAGATGCGGCTCTTCCCTTTCTGGCTCTCTCAGTCTATGACAGATGATTCTATTTCAGAAGCCATTCACAGGTTTCAGGACAGGAGGCGTGTCGAATGACATTACTGATAAGCAGTGATGTATGAGTATGACTCAACTGGTGATTTAATAAGTGAAAAATTGGTGGAGACTTAACATTGAGTGAATCGGCACCCGGTGAGAAAAGATGCACGGTCATGTTCAGATAAGCATGAAAAATTCTGAATCTTTATTGTTGGATATCTCCAGCTCTACCCAGCCTACGACAAAGTAATTTCTGCAGGATAAATCCTGATATCGACCTTTTCCTTTGGTGATGTAGACAGGAATGACAGCAAGCATACAGCTGAGAATTTCAATACTTTTTTCATGAAAAACGTCATTCAATTACGAGAATGTAAAGTTTATGAACAAACTCTGAGTTGACCTGACAAAGCCAAACCTATTATCATAACGAAGCTAATAATTCAAACTACCCAATGTCAACCTCTCTTTGATATACAGTTCAATGGTGATGAAAGGGAGAAGCTGAGCAAATTGGCAAAGGTGGCAGAGCTTTGTCAAGTAACAGGCAACCCTTTTGTGAGTCCAAGAAACCAACCCCCAACTCTCTATGAAACATGGACCAATATTTACGAAAGAGAAAAGCTGAGCCAATCAGAAAAGGGGGCAAGTCTTCATAAATTAACATATGACTCCTTCCAGAGTAAAAAAAAACCCTACCAAAACTCAACAAACAGTACTGCAGTTCTGAAGGATGAAATACAGGCCAATCAAAAAAGGGGGCGGGTCTTTATTAATTCACATGGGTTCTTTTCATGGATGCAACAACCCAATCACAAACTCTCTTCAACAAGTGGTTTAAAGGTGCATTTGGAAACTTTTATAAAAAATAACTTTTTTTCATCTTTGTAGAAACTTACTCCATATTGACAATAGCACATGAGATGGGTAATCTGTCAGAAAATCAAGTAATTTAGCTCTTCCTTGTGCTCTGATTGGCTTTTTCCAGAATTCACCGCACCTGACAAAATCAACCAATCAGAGCCAGGAGGAGTTTCTAATGCAGAGACAATCACTTCTCATGCACATGCTATTCAGCCACCCTCTTCCATGCATGCTCTCTCACCTGGTCCAGCCCAATATTGTTGGCGCTCGGTTTACAGTGAAGCTTTGAAATTAGATGGCAGAGAAACAACTGCCTGATATAAAAAAAATTCCCCTGTCTCCATTGCCAGGTACTGCACATTTGACAAAAACAAGCAAACAGAAGAAAAATGCGACAGAGAGAAAACCAGTGTTAACATTTACTGTTACAGAGGCTTTTCCAAGGTGGACACAGTTAGGTAGCAATCTACATAACAGGATGTGAAATATTTTAAATCTGACACGGAGCCTCGCGAACTTCGTTGGGCAGGAACGCGCCTTAAAATCCCTAAATTTGTGAGTGTGGAAATTGGGATTGGGTAGGGCCCCTTGATAGAGAGAGTCGTGCCCTGTGGGTGCCATGAAAATATGGTCATGTGACATACAGAGCCATTTTGTTTTTTATGGGATTCTATTTCAAAGTGAATGAGTTCATACCATAGACTGTGTAAAAAGATGGACGAAGGAACCGTGATGTCACCCATTGGTTTCAGCATACCACGTTAGAAGCCTCGATTTTGGCAATTTGAAGAGCCCCATTTTGTCATTTTGAAACCAGATGTGATTCCTGTTGGACGGGAGCATGAATTAAATATCCAGGGAGGAGCGAGGGGTGGATGTACGGGTGGATCTGACCGCATTAGACAAGGACCACAGGATAGCCACGCCCCTAAAACAAACTCTGGCTTTATCCTTTATTCTAATTTATTTGGGACCATGATTTACAAAAATGAACATTGTGATTTATCGAAGGAGACTTGAAACTTACGATAGATACCGTAATGTGGAAAATCATTATTGAAATAATAAATCAGGTGGGAATGTTGGGTCCTTTTCTCATAGACTTCTTTAGGAATAAACTTCTTCCTGCAACCACTGACGTTGCCATCTGCCGTCCATTAAATAGAATGCAAATTTTAGAGATTTCCGCATTGGCCTCAGTTTTCAGACCTGGATGCGTCCATCTTTTTATACAGTCTGTGGTTCATACAGTATGTGAATGAGTTTATCATTTTGAAGATACATTTATGCGACAGGTTGCTGCGCCTGTGAGTGCAGCAATAGGTCAAATGGCCACAAAATGTGTAGGTGCCCTGCTGGGCCAGGAAGAACTAATACAGTATATGGGCTATCAGTCTTTTGTGAAGGATGGAAACTGACGTGGTCACAGTATCTTTGTTGGGCAAGCCCATCCTCTTGTCATGCATATAATCATTTTATCTCACTGTCTGATGAAAATGAATTGAATAAATGTACAACCACAATTCCGAAATAGTTGGGACAAAGTGTAAATTGTGAAAAAAATCAAAATGCAATGACTTTCAGATCACATGAGCCAATTTTATTATCTTATTAAAAATAGAACATAGATAATATTTGAAACGTTCATTTAACATTTTTATCCACAAAATGAGCTCATTTCAAATTTTCTGGCTGAAACAGGTCGCAAAAAGTTGGGATACAGGAAAAAAAAGGCTGAAAAAGCAATTAATATATAAGAGAATTAGCTGGAAGAACATTAGCAATTAATTACATAAACTGGCATCAGGTTTGTAACATGATTGGCTATAAAAAGGATATCTTCGAGTGGCTGAATCTCTCAGAAGTAAAGATGGCCAGAGGGTCTCCAACCTGTGAAGGCTTGCATAAACAAATTGTGGAATACTTAAAAAACAGTGTTTGTCATTGTCAAATTGCAAAGGCTTTGAAGGTCTCCGCATCGACAGTGCATAACATCATCAAAAGATTCAGAGAAACTGGAAAAATCTCTATGCATAATTGACAAGGTCGAAGACCTTTACTGGATGCCCATGATCTTTGGGCCCTCTGACGCCACTGCATCACTCACCGGCTTGATTCTGTCATAGACATTACTAAATGGGCCCAGGAATACTTCGAGAAACCACTGTCTGTAAACACAGTCCGCCGTGCCATCCACAGATGTCACCTAAAACTGCATCATGCAAAAAGGAAGCCATTATTGAGCATGATGCAGAAGCGCCACCATGTTCTGTGGGCCAAGGCTCATTTAAAATGGACTGTAGCAGAGTGGCAAAGTGTCCTGTGGTCAGATGAGTCCAAATTTGACATTCTTGTTGGAAATCATGGGCGTTGTGTTCTCCGGGCTAAAGAGGAGAAAGACCACCCCTCCTGTTATCAGTGTTCAGTTCAAAAGCCAGCATCTCTGATGGTATGGGGATGCATTAGTGCATATGGTGTGGGACACTTGAATGTTTTAAAAAGCACCATGAATGATGAAAGGTTTATAAAGGTTTTAGAGCAACATATGCTCCCCCACAGATAACATCTATTCTAAGGAAGGCCTTGTGTATTTCAGCAGGACAATGCAAAAGCACATACTGCAGCTATTACAACAGCATGGCTTCATAGTAGAAGAGTCCTTGTGCTGAACTGGCCTGCCTGCAGTCCTGATTTTTCACTGATAGAGAACATTTAGCGCATAATTAAGTGAAAAGTCAGTCAAAGGAGAACCAAAACTCACCAGCAGCTGGAAGCCTGTATTGAACATGAGCGGGATCCAATTCCAATGGCTAAATTCAAGAACCTTGACTCCTCAATGCCCAGATGCCTCCACTCTGGGTTAAAAAGAAGAGGAGAAGCTACACCGTGGCAATTGGGTTCCTGTCCCAACATTCTTGAGACCTGTAGCAGCCATAAAATATGAAATTAGCTCATTTTGTGGATAAAATTGTAAAATTTCTCAGTTTCAACATTTGCTATGTTATCTCTGTTCTATTGTGAATAAATTACTGGCTGGTGTGATTTGAAGTAATTGTGTTTTGATTTTATTTACAATTTACACTCTGTCCCAACTGCCTGCTAAGATGATGTCAAAAAGAAGCTGTGAATTGTCTTAAAGAACAACTCACAAAATACATTTCGCTGTTCATTGAACTATCACAGTAAGCTGCAATGATGATTTGATGACTGCTACTCTCAGATATAGTGATAGGCTGCCATTGATCCACCTCCATGGTCTATCCCTATCATTGTACCGTACCATTTTTCACAAAAAAGTAGGGCTACCAAAATTGCCCAGTACTTACTTTGGCTAGCTTGCACCTTAAAGGGTTAGTTCAAATTAGTTTTTATGCGGTACTAATCCGTAGTCCGTGTATTACCAACTCTGGATGGCAATCAGAACGCTGCCCTCCCATTTGGAGAAGCAGGCTGGAGTACTGACATCAAAGCCAAGTAATTTACTGCGGTGGCCAGTAGCAAAACATATTTTATCCAACTAAAAGGCCCACCTTAAAAAATCAATATGAGTTTAAGTGTATGCTATATTTAGATTTTTTTCACTGCTTTACCTTGCTATCAGACTGCCCTATCCTTTGGAAACATTATAGTTTCCAAACTGCGGAACTTAAGCATTCCTAGTCCTTACATGGTGCATGCTTGTAAAAGTTATTTGTCAAATGATTGTGTATTTGATGAAAATGACCATAAAACAAACTAAATATTTTTGTGAAAGCAGAGCAAACTGTGAATAAAGGGCTACTAGTTTCACATAGATAGAAACTGTCTTAAATACGACAGAATGTTTTTAAACGTGATTTGCGGGCTTTAAAATAGATGTTTGTGTCAGGAATGGAGACGCGACAGCACAGTGGTCAGGTAGGCTTGACTTGGGATCGCATGGTCCTGAGTTCAGGCAACGACCTTTGCGGTGTGTTCTTGAGCAAAACACTTCACTCCCACATTCCATGCCTCACTCCACCCAGGTGTATAAATGGGTACCAGCAAATAGTCAGGGAAACTTCACTTAGAGCTGGGGGAGTACCTGCAATGGACTGGCATCTCATCCAGTCACTTCATGCCATGGAACTTTGGTTAAGCACTGGCCCAGAGTAACATGCTTACTCTTCTGTGTCTGGAACTAAAATATATATGCCTAAGCATACAATCTTCACGTGTTATTTACATTATCCAGATATTTTGAGGAATCATGTCGAAATTCAATTTTGGAACTGACTTCAAGGACAAGTGCATTCCATTGGAATCCCCCGCTCATACCCCGCCCACTTCCCTTTGCTCTCCAAGGTGATCTCTATACAACGTACGCTTTTACGTGATACCGAGGGCTAAGGGTAAGGGAATGAGGGGAAGTGGATCTATGACTGAAACACAGCAGCCCAAACACGTTATTTTGCGGTAATTATGACAGTTATGCAAGGAATGGTGTTGACTGATGTGTCCAAATCTACCTGCGGTAGTAAAGAACTGATTGCATCACAAGTTGTGTTGCATGGAAGGGAACGAATGGATTAGTCAGAAAACCACGCCTGTGCCTGAAGTTTGCCCCTCCCCCTTGCGAGCGCTTTGCTCCTGCTTCCAGAGCACTTCGGAATAGCTTTGCTTTGCAAGGGCTTGCAGCTGTCTGGTGCCTGTCTCATACCAGTACTCACTACAGCCTGGACATACCGTGAGAACAACCCCGCGCAGCAAACTTTGAAAACACGAAGCCTGGGACGGCAAGGGACGCATTCAATCAAATATCCACATTTGCGCACGCAGGAATTTGAATAAACAAGTACATATATTAGGGATGTGGGACTATAAAACCAGTAATTGGTAAGAATTATATCGTCTACGAAACTGAATTGGTTGGTGTCGTGATGCTTGTTTTGGGGGAATAAATACGTGGTGATATTGAGCCTCGGCTGACATTTAATGCTTCTTTCACTGTATGCAAAGACAGAATTGAGCGAGTAAATTAAGATATGCTGGGTGATGCATTGTATTGAAGTGAAGATGTAGCTTACTTTATTTTTAAATGAATCATCGTTTATATTTCCTCTCTTTTTTTTTAGCAGTCGATACAGCTGCTCTTTGCAGACACCATGACAACAGACTTAAACTTTACTTCACTTCTGAATGCTTCGGAAATTCAGAACCAGACCAGGGGCTGTGCTCTCACAAAGACTGGTTTCCAGTTTTATTACCTCCCGATTGTTTACATTATTGTTTTCTTGACTGGATTAATTGGGAACAGTCTGGCGATTTGGATGTTCGTGTTTCACATGCGGCCATGGAGCAGCATCTCAGTGTACATGTTCAACCTTGCGCTCGCCGATTTCTGCTACGTTCTGTCTCTCCCTTTTCTGATTTTTTACTACTTCAATAAAACGGACTGGATATTTGGGGATGTTCAGTGCAGGCTGCAGCGCTTCATTTTCCACGTGAACTTATATGGAAGCATTCTGTTCCTGACTTGTATCAGCGTACACAGGTACACGGGAGTGGTGCATCCTATAAAATCTCTTGGCCGGTTAAAGAAAAAGAATGCCATATACACCAGCGCGCTGGTATGGATCGCCGTCGTGGTTGGCATCTCTCCGATCCTGTACTATTCACGTACCGGGCCCAAGAACAATGGCACTACCTGCTATGACACCACAACTGGGGACGAACTGCAAGGGTACTTCATATACAGCATGTGCACAACAGTGTTCGGATTCTGTATCCCTTTCATTATTATCCTTGGTTGTTACGGTTTGCTAGTGAAAGCACTGATGAGCAACGACATGAGCAACGCACCACTGAGGAAGAAGTCTATTTACCTAGTTATTATTGTATTGACAGTATTCGCCGTTTCCTATTTACCTTTCCACGTGATGAAGAATCTAAATATGCGAGCCAGGCTATACTTTCAGAGCCCGGACATGTGTGACTTCAACAACAGGGTGTACGCCACTTATCAGGTAACCCGGGGTCTGGCAAGCCTCAACAGCTGCGTGGACCCCATTCTGTACTTTTTAGCTGGGGATACGTTTAGGAGAAGGCTATCCAGAGCCACTAAAAAGGCATCTAGAAAAGGTGAAAACGTCATCTACTCCAAAAGTGAAGAGACTGCGCTCAACTGCCTGTCAGAATACAGAGAAAATGGGGACACTAATCTCTGATTTTGACCATTTTAATTTAATTTTTTGAAGAAAAAAAAAATGGGGGTGAAAACAAGTTGAGCCAGACCTGCTATCAGTGGTACCCACCAGTATTACTGTAAGCCCCGTGTTGGACACTAAGGTCATGTCCACAGTATTATTTCATTCTTTATTTATTTATTTTACTTTTTTAGAAAATGACTAAATATATTACAGTGCTTTACCAGCACCGATCTTCCTCATCGTTGCGAAATTTACAATTAAGAGCAGGAACAAAGGCAAATAATTGTATTTGGTCACCATAGGTCTGCTGGCCCCTTTTAGCACATACAGTATTTTACAGTATATTATTCAAAAATGCTTTAATTAGCGTAAAGGACATGTTTGAAAATCTCCTCTGGAGAGTCTGACCCTATCTCACGTATTGGTGAGGTTGTTGCGCACACACACAAAAAAAAGCACATTTTCAATCATTGAAATAAGAAACCATACCTAGAACCCAAGAAGGGTTGGTTTAGTGACGTTGGTCATTTTTGGGTTGGTGTATGGCCCACAATTGCAGAATGGGTGATTCACATAAATTGATATTTCAAACTGAGCAGTTGTTGTAATGTACCTGATGCAGGTCTTGTGAACACCGTAGCCCTTTTCACATAACTCCACTGAATGTCAAATTTATTTTCATAAACTGGTAAAACATGTTTTGAGTTTTTTTCAACCCACCTTGCGTTGGTTGCTGAGAAATGTTTCACTGTTGCTTATTCTCTATGACATATAGGTAATAGGTCTACAAACTTAAATGAAAATATGTTTACTGACCAACACTAATAATACTTGCAATTTATATATGAAAAGGGGGAAAGACCGTGGTAAATGCATAATTAGTATTGACATAGTGTTCAGTCAGCGTCGTGAGCTTTGTATGATCAAGGACAGTTGAAACAAAATGCTAATTTGGTTTATCTCTCTGCAATCAGTTCAACATGTATAAGTTTTTATTTTGAAGGTTTATCTATTGGCCTGGCAGATGTGCTCAGGATGCTCTGTGTATTTCTCTTTTATTAACCCTTAAAAGCCTGCCTTTTTAAAAAATCTATATTTCTAATGTTCCCATATGAAAAACTTACAATAAGCAAAATGTATGGCCAAAATGCATATTGAAGTCCTCATTTGAAAGGCAACATCCTCTAATTTGTAGAAAGATGCTCATGTAGTACATGGCTCAAACTCAAATCACACTACATCAGCCGAGGTCTTTCTTTTTTCTTTTTCTTTTTTTTTGGCCAGGTGTGCTGGCAAATATGGTGGGTTCTATCAAGTTAAGATTATTGACGATAGCATTTTTTTTGTTTGATACATTCATGAACTGGATATAACTAGTGATATTGTTAATGTTGGCATTTAATTTCATGAACAAGTGCAATACAGTCTTCAACTGACATCTTGTGTGTGCCCACTGCACTGTGTACCTGTCATTTTGAGTACTGTTTATACATATGAAGAGTAAGGGCATATTATTCCTGTCCATATATACCTGTATGCATAACTTGTAGAGTTATATGGTGCTTTGGTAAGCATTTTTTTTTTTTTTGTTTCAACTTGTCTTAATCGTATTTGAGAGAAATATTATTAACTGTTAAATACTGCATGTAGTCAGTGTTAAGCCATGAGAACTAAAGAAAATTAACATCCCCATCCCAATTGTGTAAAGTATTGTCTGCATGTTGGTCACAATGTGTGCCAAGAACAGAATTGTGTTCTTCCTCAAATCTATACGGTCAGCATAGATCATTACTTTGAGCGTGTACTTTGAGCCAATCTGCCTATGTGAATAAAGTTTGATGAAAACACATGTTGATTTTGAATTTTCCTATCTGAAAGTAATTAGATGGTAAGAGTTTGTAAGCGTTGAGAGGAAGGGCACTGAAGTGTTTGAATTAGGAAAGGTGGTTTCTCAATTTTCTGTGCCATTCACATGGTGTTTGTGGTGAAATGGGCTTCTGGTCTTCGATCAGTGATCAGAGAGGACCTGGTGCTCCAAAGTCTGCGTTAGATTTCATCTGGTCCATTTAACTTTGTGGTTAAGTTCTTTCAGACTTGATTGTTTTATGCTTTCTGTTACTGTATTTCACTTGACTGAGTATGGTTTATCATGCAGAATCCATTATGGAATTACACTATATAAAATCTTAATGATACTGGAGTACTTTTGTATATTTCCTCCATTTACGGTAATTCAATTCCCTACGAACCAATATCCCAGGTTATTTGACGGCAGTCATCCTTGGCAATGGCAGTGGTATCACCTTGTTCTGTATTGGAATTCACTGTTGAGTAAGGTATACATCTCCTGTTGCCAGTGTGTGCATCCTTCTCCACATTGTACCATGAACCAGCAAGGGATGAGGAGAAAGAAAGGGGGCATTTTTTTTTTCTGTTACGTTTCCCGAGTAGTGCTTTATGTGTTGAACAAAGCAATTGGAGTTATTGATGCAGGCAGTGTTAGGATTCTGGAAACTTCCGTAGCCAGGTCCGGAGATCTGGCTGACATTCGCTTTCAAGAAACTGAGTGCTTTCTCTTGGTTTTCTTTCTGTGTGTGTGTGTGTGTAAATGTAAGCTACTTTTGAATTTCCTCTCTGCTTTGCAGTCAACCTATTGAGTGCAGTGTCCTTTGTGACGCCTTGTGGTTTTGGATCCAAACAGCCGGCTGTTTATGTTTGTTGTTGGTAGAGATGGCGATGGCGTCATGCTCATTTTTTTGTGCTGAGTGGCAGAAGATTCAGGTGTATTTATTTATTTTGTTAAACTAACCCTTTGGGATAAGTGTAAGCACTTGAGCATGTTAGCGCGACAGTCTGGAATGTGCATGGCTTGCGGCATTTGATGTGTCGCACAAGGTAGTGAGCATCCATCAGTGAGTATCCATCGGTGCGAATGCGCATGGCTGTTTTTTGACCGCTCCTGTGATCGTGCGTGCGAGTGCAGTTGATTCAGTGAAGAGCCGCTTGCCGGATACACAGAGTTGCTTTTTGCGGTAGCTGAGCAGAGGATTGAAAGGAAGGGGAGCTGGCTGGAGGAATAATCCCTCCCCCTCAAACCTCCGCACGGATAGGAAGGGGGGAGCTGAGGCCGCACTGCTCTCCCGCCGGAGGAGCGGCTGTGACCCTCGGGGGTCGATGCAATTACCGTCCTGACTCGCGCAGATAAAATGTGACTCTTTGTCACGGCAGATTTACAGGAAGGTGGCAGAACTAGGCAGAGTCCCCACGGAAACCGGCAGCAATGGGCGGAAGTTGTGTGGGAATTGCAGCATCTCAGTCTCATTTTGTGCTTTGTTTCTGTGTATCCAACACCTAGATAGCATTACTAGTCCAAGCTGGCGACTGTTAGGTTTGTTCATGCCAATTGGGTGGGCATGAACTAGTATATGCAACGCATGAGGAGGCTTTGTCTCCGCTTAAGTTTAATGTTTTTCATCCTGAGGAGTCCTAGTTTTCTGGAAGAATCAGTATGTGGTATGTTAGTGTTTTTAATGGTGAAGCACAACAGGAACTTGAGCATTGCATTTTGTGATTTGAATATAGAGGGTGTGCATGTGAATGATCTATGTTACATGTACATGCAATTTGTTTATAATCCCATTTGTCATTGGCTAAGAAAAGTATGGCACGCCTGAAAACAATTTTTCTGTTGGGGCATCACCCAACTTGCAGTGAGCTAAACTACCACTTGCCCAAGCAGGTCATGTGTTTGTACATGCAGGCAAATACATCTTTTGGATGTATTACCAGAATTGGTGAGGGTGAGAGTTCCTGCACCTTTTGGAGCAACAATGATCCACAAATATTAAATATATGACAGGAAACTAACTTTGTGCCCTCACGCCAAGAAGCTTATTGGAAAATAGTCGCTCCCAGATACAAATCATTGCGCCTGTGAGGCAAATTTCTTATGCGGAACTGGTTCTGGAATACAGTTTCAACTGTTTGTTATTCAACGTATTCCATTTCTATGAGCATTTATTCACACAGTGGTTGTGTGTTACGGATTAGAAATAGCTGTCCATTGTTCTCTGCTGGGAGACTTGCGCATTACAGTTGTTATTTATAATACATTCTGTCCAGATTTAAGTTCATATCACATTCTCAACTCATATTTTTCTTGTTGTGCTCCATTACCTAGCCGATCAATATAATGTCATTTGCTGTGTGCAAAATAATTGCTTTTTTTTTCAAGTTATGTTTTAATCACTTCCTCCGCATTAGTAAATAAAAAATAGATGTGGAGGGAGGCGAATCAATCTTGCCAGTGCATGCATGAGGCACGGAAGCCCTGGCAGCAGGTTTTCTGCAGTTACTGGATTTTTGACATTCCAAACCTTTGATTGCAGTCTCTTTTTTGAGCTGTTGTTGATTAGAACTGAGCTCCTGAAATCATTATCACAGCATTAGTGACCGCAGTTCTTTACCCCAATGTGGTTAAGGGCAGTTAATTGTCCAGTTAATAGTCCATTATCTGGTCACATGATTTTGCCCCTTGATCTTGGCACATCTCCACTGGATAATGAAATGGTGAAGCATTCAGGTTTTCAGGCGGCTCATACAAATGGGTTATATTCATGGGTTCCACGGAAAGAGCTCTTGTGATTACGTCGCTATGTTGAGGAACAAGTCTCCCGATCGAAGCTTGGCAGCTGTCTGTGTACGTGGCTGTTTTGCTTCTCAGCATTGCTGGTTTCTTACCTTGAGGATTTATGTTAAACCATTGTGCTTCACAAATGATGCTTCATTAAGACTGGCGTGCATTTCTGATTATTTATTCTGCAGAGTTACTATGGAGAATGCCTGGCTTGACTCAAGGATTAAGTGTACCAATGTGAATGGTCAGAATTCAGACATATGGCGTTTTCTTCTGAAGTCTAACACTTCTGCACTGGTAGTGACAGAAGGAAACTGGAGTGCTTCTGAACTGTTCCTTTTCATTTTTGTGTGCTTGTTTGAGCTCTACATGAAGGCTCGATTCGGTCATCTCCTTTTTGGTTCCATTGACTGGAGACCTCTTCCGTGTGTTTTAGTAACATCCTCCACTTTCCCCACGCATGGTTTTATGACCACTGCATCTATGATTTATGAAGTATATTAGGATAACATGGCCATTTATTGCCATGTTATAATACGCTGCTTGTGCCGAGGGGATAATGCTCTTCCGTCCTCCCTCTTTTTCACCCTCCATTTAGGCTACTTAGAAGGTGCATCAGCTCAGCACATTAAACATAATGTCCATTATTTTCTCGAACTGGAGAGTGGAGAAGATTTCCGTTGTGCCAAGGATAAAAAAATCAACTTCAACATTAAGGCTCGATGACAGGAGTAAGGCTCATGGGAACTGGGTGGCGTGCTTGCCAAATAAATGACTTTCTGAACAGGAAGTTGCAGGTATTAGTAGAATATAGCAGTACTGTTATATCTTGTGTCAGACCATTACATTATCCTCTATTACAAGAACTATCTACCTTTCAGAACGAGACATTGCAGCACATTTACTCAGTTGAAGTTCCTTAACATTTAACCTTGGTGCTTCCAAACAGCTGAACTTCTGAACTTTTTATGAGTCCTGTTGTAACAACAGTTGACCTGGGGTGCGTTTCCCAAAATCACAGATGCTAACTTACGTAGTTGGGCCCATTGACTGTGAATGGATGAACTACGTAACCTACGCTTTGGGGAACAGTAACCCTGGATAATGGACGATCATTGTGAACCTCTACTGACAAATCAGGTCTTTCTGATGGGCTGGGTGTTAAGTGTCTGCGTAAGGCTCGTAGTAGCTTCACAGCCACAGTTTATGAGATGTGCGACTACCGTAGCACCCTTTGGAGAGTAATCGCCTGTCTGTGCTCCCAAATCAATAGTGGAGCTTGCTGCAGTGAGCACAACAGTGTGTAAGAGGAGATTCTTGGACAGGGATCGCTCTTGGTCTCCCTACAATGAGAGGGAGGAATTGGCAATGAGCTCATACTGCCTGGAGCTATTCTGACAAACTGCCGTAGTGTGAGTGTTTGGAGCATCAACTTTAAAAGACCCAGAAATCTGCTGCTGGTACTTGTGCTTCTGCATGACTGCCTCAAACAATCCAAAGGGAACAGTGCAGAAAAAAATGTGTCCTTTTTCATATGAGTGAAAGGCGGAGGCATGGGTGACGAGGCCCTATAGTTAACTCATGTTTGTATTTCTGTGGAAGTTTGAAAAGCCTATTTTCCTTTACAGCAATGACCCAAACGATAATGACCAATAATAGATGGAAGTGCATGACGTTGTTTATCTCAAAACAATCATGCATGTCATGGCCTGCAAACAGACTATGCCTGCAAACAGAGTTAGTGAACAGTTGCTTCAGGTTGTGAGCGTGTTGGATGCGGGAGAAATGTAGCCTGAGTGACTTTCACTGGGGCACATGTACTTACACTGGATTCCAAAACGACAAGGGTTTTGGGGTGTTCCCAAACAGCAGTGGTGAGTACCCCCGGGAACAGTGGTCTGAGGAGGGACAAAACCACAAACTCGCAAAAGGTTGTTTCGGCACCCAAGGTCTTCGTAAGACACAAGAGCAATAAAGTTCATACCATCTGATCTGAACAGACGGAAGGGCAACTGTGTCACAAGTTGTAGGAAATTTTAACAAAGGTTACAGGAGGGCTGCATCACAAAGCACAGTGCCTTGCACCCTGCTGCAAATGGGATTTTGTAGCCACGGACCAGTCAGAGTGCCCATTTAAACCCTGTTCACTGCCAAAAACACGCATTTTTGCCATTCCAGCATCAGAACTGGACCCTGGAGCTATGGTAAAAAGTCATTTGGTCCAATGAGTCTCATTGTAATTTGCATAATTTACTTTGGTTGGGTATGTGCGCACTGTTTACCTGGAGACGAGATGGCACCAGGATGCTCTGTGGGAAGAGGACAAGGTGGGGGAGGGAGTGTGATGTTCTGGGAAATATTCTGCTGGGAAGCCCGGGTCCCGGCATTCATGTGCATGTTAATTTGACTGAGCTATTTTGGCAGCATGCAGAGGACCATCAGCATATTAGGCAAGTGTTCACAATACTGTGGCTTTTAGTGCTTACCTGCCCTGTAAGATCTCAGGAATCATTCCATGTGGAAATGACAGGACACAGTGTAATGCTGTGTAATATACAACTAACTCATAAGTGAATTTGATCAGTTGATATGCATGTGCGGAAATTGTCTAAGAATTGGCTACGCCTGTGTCAGATAAGCACACTGAGTTGTCACAGTAATCGCCCAGTCTTGTTTACACCCAACAGAGCATGACCTGTTGGTAAAATTATTATGTAAGATGTTTGGGGAAAAAAACGAGAAGGAATACTTTAAAACACTGCCAGTTGAGTCATGTGAGGAGAGTCTGGCAGTACAATTTTAGAACCAGATTTAGGAGCACAATACTAAGCTGTGATGGATGGCTCTGTGCTGGTTGGTGGAGATAAGAGTTATGAGACAAAGTCCAAGTTGGAAATGAGCAATATTTTGGCAAGGGAGCTGTGAGCCAAGATAATACTTTGCATCACCTCAGGGATTCAAACAACTCATTAACTGACCTGCTGCTCAACGTCTCGGTCTGTATCTGCTCTCTTCATGGACACCATTTCAGGCAACACTGGCGTCAAAGTTGGTGGAAGTTACTCAAATCTGTTGCAATTGGTCATTCCATAGTAATTATTTCATTAATTAAGAACACTTTTCAGTTAGCAATACGGTATTGTGATAAAACAATGATTGAAATATGCCACAGAAAAGCACTGTCTCACATAATCTATATTCAGGATCAAATAATCCTTATTCAAGATCAAAACTATTGTTTCTCAACATAGGAGTTTGTATCTGTAATAGTTCTTCAATATTCTGCAGTTTTGGTCCTGTACAGTGTGTACAGATGGCTGTGCTGGTCTGGTAGGGTTCGTGCGATCACTTTGTGTTAACACCCGGTGTCTTCAGGCCTGTGTCACTCACCCTTGGACATTATCCTCAGGCTCCTGAATCCTATTAATAATTCACCAGAACCTGAGAGTCTTCACTTTAAATGGAAGACAGCTTTCAACATAATGGAACTGAGACAGATCTTTTTGCCTCAAATTTAATGATCATGTGTTGTCTTTCTTGCCTGCACTTTCTCCAGTACACACACACACACACACACACACACACACACACACACACACACACAAATAAACACATATGCACAGGCACTCATACAGTATTTTTAATATCCTGAAAGACCCTTTTTCGCTTGCTTACATGGATGCAGTTTCATTTTACTAAATCTTAAAACAGACAGCATCATTTTCAGAGTTAAATTGTACTCTGTGAAAAATTACTGCAGAAAAAATTACGTTTGCCACTCGTTGGGTGACCCTCATGCATTTTGATTGAATGGTAAAAAAGGACAAAACCCCACTTTCCAGTCTCATTCCTTTACTCCATTCCCAATCTTGTTTTGATGCAGTCACATTTTCTCACTATGAAGGAAATATTATAACATTTGCAGGGATTTAGCACTGCAACACTCCAGTTCTATATATTCTTCCTTTCTGATTGTCCAGCCACTTAATCGCATTCACAGACTCCAACACCACTGCCAAGAGAGATAAAATTTGTCGCACTTCACTTCCATTAGTCGAATGGGGCTCGGGGGAGGACTTCTGCCAACAGATTTGCTATGCGCATATACTATATTAATATACAATTCACTTCATAGGGGTTAGGACAAAGAAATGTCTTTTTTACTTGATTCCTTTACATTTGAATTTGAACCATTCAAAATGCAGCTAATTGATTCTGGTCTGAGAGTTTCACTCATTTTGGTTTCATTGTGAAGAAACTGAAGCTCTTTTATTTGTAGTCCCCCCGAATCCCTGCCATCTCAAGGGGCCATAATGTTTGGGATTGCAAACAAATGGCATAGCAATTGTTTCTGTTTAATCAAAGCCATCAGTATCAAACATTGCACAGTAACAATAAATTTAAATTGCTCATGCATATGCTGAGAGCACCATGATTCATTGGGCAGTGCCACAATTTTTGTTATTTTGGTTCTGCACTCTTGCACTTTGAAAGGATACAGTGACACTGAGTTTGAAGCACAGAACATCAGCTTTAAGAGTGTTTTCTTCCGTATTGAATGATGCCTGGAGAAATGACAGCACTGTTGTACACAGTCCCCCACCCCCCGCCACCCCCCCATGACAGGCTCGTAAAAAATATTGGTCGTTAATGTTGAATATGTAATCATTCTTATCATTTGATCGCATATCCCTAGCATGACGTGACTGATTGAAGTGTGTGACGCATTGACATCACCAGACACTGGATATCTTCCGCGGTGGTTTTCTGCCTGGCTTACATTGCCCATATCTTCAGTTCTCACTTGTTTTGGGGTCTTTGCCTTCAGTTTCCTGGGTAGCATGTAAAATGAATGCTCAGTCTGATTCAGAACCAGCCATCGACTGAGCCACCAGAAATAAATAAACAAAAATGTCCCATTGTCCGAAGAATCTTGGTGCTCACTGTATAGTATATATATACTGCATATTTCACTGTTGCTTCCTATGCTTTGACACACTGGCAAGTAAGATAACTTGTCTTTAAAGGTCCCAAATTATATTGTATTATTAAATTATATTATTATTAAACAAATTCAGCACTGCCAGTTTCCAGTCTCATTTTCTCGCCTCAACAGCTTAAACTGGGCTGTTCTGAATGGGCAGTGAGCCCACAAATATGAGGCTCTCTGTTCTGACTGACTGTCTCATCATGGTGCAGTATGATCAATGGCTGCCAAAACCGAAGCCTGTACTCTGGGCTGTATCATGCTAATGACTCCTGTTGTGATGTTGAATGGGGAAAACAATGAAAATGAATAGTTCAAGTAGTGCAAGGCTGAAACAATCAGGTTTTATGTTATGTCAGATGTTAGATAGACAGAGGCCTAATTTATGTGTCTGTCGGGAAGGAAAAGTGGGATTTTCAAAATAAGGGACCTTTAAAATCAGATACATTTCCAGAACTGTGAATGAGTATGAGACCCATTCCTAACACTTAGATTCCTAGCTTCAGGTTTTTGTTCTTTCCTACTATTACCTCCTTTCCAGGCTTCCGCCTCCTCTGTTTCACACAGCTGCTCTCAGTCGGCTGCCTCTTGTCATTAATCCTGTGTATCCAGAGCTGAGTTTAGGCAATGCATTTTCTTCATGATTAACGAGCCGATCACTGTACATTTAGTCCAAAACATTGCCTTTTGCTTTCCTGGGGACATCAGCGGACAATTTTGATCTCCTTTATGCCAGACCAGTCATGTACCCTTTGCATTTTCGTGATCTGCTCATGTGTGTAATTAATGTAGCGTAAGCAGTGGGCCGCCACTGTAAATTTTATGTCAAGAAGCAAGCGGAGGTTCAGGAATCATCGCTGTATTGAAAGCTTGCTAATATAAACACCGGCCATCTGCACAGAGGTCGACTTGCTTCTAGAATAATGATACTTCATGCAGTAGTTATGCATGAGGCAGTGGTATTTGTGCAGGTGCTCATCTGAAGAGCTTTGGTGTTACGGTGCATAGGTGGGGTAAATAAGATGTGTGACAGTTGATGTGTCCTCTCAAGATGTGAATATGGACCAGGCAGGAGTCCATGTCTAACAAGTTCACGCAAAAGCACTAGTTCTATGTCTTTAACGTTAACCATGACAAAATACATGCAATTCTCTCTCCGTGTTAGCCAGCAATAAGATTAGCACTCTAAGTTAAGAGCTAGCTTGCTACCTATGTCAATAGCTTACAAGCTTTTGCCAGCAGTGGTTAGCTAATTAGCTAGCTTAGTTCGCTACTCTTCAAGCGAATGGTGATCCTTTTCTAATGTTATTATCAGATCAGTTCTTTTTTTTTTTTTGTGAACAATTTTTTATTTGGTATCTCTGTGCATTCAGATTTCACCAAGGCATTCTGCATGCAACATTGTAGTACAACTGGATACCTATTTCTCCCCACCCCCCCCAACCCCAACCACCCCCCCCCAGGTGATGCCCTCTTACAAGTCGCTACCCACAATGTTTCTATATCCGTTATATTGCTACTAAAGAACCCCCATGTAATAAAGCAGTGACTGAATTAACTGCCTCGTTCCAAGCCTTCACTGTTTTACCCTGGGCCCCATGGATTCTGGCCACTGAAAGCTCCATGTAAATAATGTCAAGGTAACTCAGGACCCAGTGTCGCCAAGATAGAGAATGAGGAGGTTCCCACCTCTGAACCAATAATTTTTTAGCTGCCGTTATGCCAGCTAACCATATTCGTTTCTGTTGCTGAGAGAGAACGAAGTCAGAGTTGTCATTCAATAATAACATCCTACAAGAGAGAGGAACATTCCTCTTCAACACAATAGACAATGTTTGAGAAACACATTTCCAAAACATCAAAACTCCTGGGCATTCCCAAAACATATGTAAAAAGGTGCCCATATTGCCCCCCTGGCAGAAAGTACATAAAGGACTAGAAGACACCTTCATACGGTAGCGCCTAAGAGGAGTCAAATATGTCCTGTGAAAAAAATTTAAGTGAACCATCCTGTGATTCGGGTTTCTAGAAGCTGAATTAATATTGTGCCAAATGCTATTCCAAGAAATATCCACCTCCTTCATATTCAGGTCTCTACTCCAAATCTGCATCATTGCTAAGGGTTTATATGAAGACTGTAAGATAAAAGTATAAATTAATGATGCCAATCCTTTCGATTTATGTTTAATAACAAACAAATTGTGCATTGGGTGGCAGGATAAGCTTTCTCCCCAGGGGACACCATAGGCACGCATAGCAGAGCGGAGTCTTAAATATAGAAAAAACGAAGAACCTGGAAGATTATATTGTAATTGTAGGTCCTGGAACGATCTGAGGCCATTTTCATTAAAAACATCAGATAAGGTATGAACGCCCTTACTACTCCATTGTGAGGAGACAAATGGGCGATTATTAGTCAGAAGCCTATGATTATGAAAGATAGGAGAAAAAGTATGCCAGGTTTTTCTAGATTTTGTACACCTTTCTACAGCTCGCCATACTTTAATTAATTGAGTTATTATCGGGCCAAAATGCAAATTGCAATATCTAAGAGGAATACCTGCATAAATGAGATCACAGAGCCTATAGGGTGATACTATATTGCTTTCTAGCGTCCGCCAAGATACAGGAGTATTAGAATTTAACCAAGTATGCAAAGGACGTAGAACAAAAGCATAAAAATAAAATTGGAAGTTTGGAACAGCCGCTCCTCCGGCGGACTTCTCTCGTTGCAATGTGGATAATTTCACACGCGGCCGCCTACCTTGCCATATATACTTAGACACCATAGAATGTAGTTTATCCCAATATTTCATCGGCGGAGCCAGTGGGATCATAGAACTGTAGAAGTTCACACGCGGGAGCACATTCATTTTAATTATGGAGATCCGAGCTTGTAACGATGTAGATAAGTGGTCCCACCTACACAAATCCGCATCTATCCGCTTGAAAATATTGTTAAAATTGCAAGTTGATATAGAGTGCAGAGAGGGGTAGATCTCAACACCGAGGTATCTAAAATGTTTGACTACTGAAATAGATGAGGGTAAAGTAGCTTTGTCAATTGCAGAGTTCAAGGGCATAAGTGCAGATTTACCCCAGTTTATTTTATATCCTGATAATTTACCAAATTGATTAAACAAATCTAGTACATAGGGTATCGTTGTCGGGGCATTATCTACAAAAAGCAATATATCATCTGCATAGAGTGAGATACGATGTTCGGTTGCATGTAATTTGATAGGGGCAAAAGAACTGGATTGACGGATAGACTGGGCCAAGGGTTCTAAAGACAAGGCAAACAGCAGGGGCGAGAGAGGGCATCCCTGCCGGGTGCCCCGGGAAATGGCAAATCGGGCTGAGCACTTAGTACCAGTTAACACCATAGCCGAAGAGTTACTGTACAGAATCTTAATCATATTTATAAACCCAGTTCCCAAACCCATAAATTCCAACGTCTGCCACAGATATCCCCACTCCAAACGATCAAAAGCCTTCTCCGCATCGAGCGAAAAGACTGCACAGGGAGAGACCGCCCCTACAGAGGCATGTATAACATGAAGTAAACGACGAACGTTGTCCGATGCTAGGCGGCTCTTGATAAAGCCCGTCTGATCTTCATGTATCAACCGGGTCATATAACCTTCCAATCTACGCGATAAGACTTTCGCATATAACTTTATGTCCGCGCAAATTAAAGATACTGGCCGATAACTGGAACAATATGTGGGATCCTTGTCCTTTTTCAATAGAAGCGATATTACTGCAGAATTAGAGCATCCCCAAAACGAGCCTTCCTTGACGGCATATTCTATCATGTCTAGAAGCAAATTGCCTAATTCTGGCCAAAAGGTAAGATAAAACTCAGGAGGAATTCCATCAATGCCCGGGGACTTGCCCTTAGACATACTCGAAAGCGCATCCCAAAGTTCCGACAGCGTTATGCGGGCTTCCAGCGACGCTGATTTCAGAGCAGTATAAATCAGAGTAAAAATTACGAAAGGTAGAATTAATTGTGCTGGGATCCGTTTGTAACTCTCCCTGTGGTGATCTTATGGAAGGAATATCCGAGAAGCGTTCATTGCTGCGAAGCCTAAGCGCAAGTAACCGACTAGGGCGACTCCCATTAAAATAATAATTTTGTCTTGTCCTGCGAATTAAAAATTCAGCTCGTCTTTTAAGAAGAGAGTTTAGTTCTTTCTTGATTAGGGTAATCCTAAGTGCCGAAGTTTCGGAAAAGGATAATTGTTGAGCCAACTCTCTCTGTAACAACTCTGATTCCAATTCCAGTATTTTTCTAGAACGTGATTTCTTAAGTTGCGAGGCAAATGCCGTCGAATTATTTGTAATAAAGCCCTTAACCGCCTCCCAGAGTACTCGAGGATCTGTAACGGAACCCAGATTAAAAGCCAAAAACTCCTTTAATTTGTCACGAAATTGAGACTTAAAAACCTCATCCTGTAACAGCGATACATTAAAACGCCATCGGGGAGCACGCGATGCTAAACTTCTCCAAAGAAAAACGGACAGATTGGCATGGTGATCTGATAAAGACATCGGAATTATCTCAGCGCTATAAATCATTGATTGGATCAATCTGGAAGAAAATATATAATCAATCCTAGAATAGGTTCTGTGCCGAGCAGAGAAAAAAGTAAATTCCTTGGCTGTGGGGTTAAGAGATCGCCAGCTATCAATCAATCCTAGTTCTGTAATACACTCCTTCAGTGCTGCGGATGTATCCAGTTGAGCCCTTATTTCTTTCGCGTTTGACCTGTCGAGTGTTTCGCACATAACAGCATTCATGTCCGCCCCGTTATCAGATCAGTTCTTTTTTTTTTTTTGCATACCAATCGCTGAATCTGTCTGATTAGTGCATAGGTTCACTTATTTAAGTGCGAAGCTTAGAGAGGCTTCCAGGCATTAGCAAAGCCATGCACAGGTTCCCTTGTTGACCTCTCAGAGCACAAGTTGAAATGTGCACTGCTAAGTCCTGCAAAACCATGCCCATCCAGGCGAAATAACAATGAGGATGAGGAGCCTATTCTCAGGCTGACAAAGAAATTTTGTAAACAAAAACTGGCAACACCAGCAGGTTAGCAAATAACTGCATGATGGGAAGAGGCCTACAAATGAAGTCTCTCGCATTGCAAGGGGTCATTTTACGGAAAAAAATGCACAAAGTATTGCTTAGTGTTGCTTTAATTGCATCTACAGCTCTGGTGTTCCAGTGATCACAGAAGACCGCTATGAGATCTTATTGTTTTCAAAGCAATGTAAAACTGTCATCTGAAACCGAACCTCAGGGTCATTCCCAAATAACTGAGTGCCACACAGACGACGAGCCAACAGCTGAAAGAAAAGAAAAATGTCTTTAACCTTGAAAATATTTGGCCAGCCTCCTGACCTTTAAGTCTGACATCTTAAATTTGAAGCAGGCATTTTGCACCCTGATTCTACTACTGCTGTTTTTGGAGAGTTGGATTCTGGGAAATGATGAACACATGGGAATGTTACTTGTATCTTTATGGAGAACAGAAGAAATAACTACAGACCCACACATTACTGCAGCTGTACAGTGTTGTAATGGAGAGATAAAATGTATTCTGCAGTGACCTTGGAGATAAAACACAATTGAGCCTTCAAGAGAGAGTAAAAATGAATATCAAATGAACTGGTCGCGTCACCCTTTTGGCTGGATGACAGGACTGCTTCAGCTTCACTTGCGAAAACATGTACGGATCCTGTATTTTATAGCAGTATTTGTCCATTGGTGAACAGCGTATAACACCAAATTTTCATGAAGAAGGAAATGTTTTGCTGTCAGCTAAGACCTGGGATCGCATTGGATGAGTAGATTGATTGAAAGAAGGAAGAGATACTGCTAGAGAGGAAGAATGAGAGAGGAAAAGAGGAAGTGAAAGAGAGATTAAGTTGAGAAGTGACTAGAGCTGAGCAAGGGTTTTGTGCAAAGGTCAATGTTGCATGCCTTGTTCAGAAGGTATGCAAAGTGTAGCGCTGTCTGGATCCCTTTCATCACAGTGAATACACAATGCGCAATCGACGCAATTAAATAACTAGCATGGCTCAGCTGTCGGAGCTCTGTTCAAGCATGCGTGGTGTTGAGTGCAGAGAGTCCTGCAAAAATCCCCCCCCCCCCCCTCCCAGGGAACAGAACAAAGCTCTGTAACAATAACATCAATTTCATAACATAGTGTTATTAGACGAGGCAGCCAGTTTTAACATTCAGTGAAAGAATAAAAACATGCAGTTAATGGATGATGTAAAACAAATGAAACTGAGGTGAAGCTGGGGTAGCGGTAGGGTTGCAATAAGGGCGCTGAAGCAAAATGTGTATGGCATTTGGAGCTTAAATAGAATTACTGATTTAGCCAGGAGTAAATGGGCAGTCTGAGTTTTGACGGGCATAGTCACCTGAGTTGTCAGATGAGCGTTGTGGAGTATGATTGGCTGGGAGTCGGCAGTCGACTGCATATCCTCGCAGGCTGTCTGCTATTCTAGCTTCATGTCCTCGTGGAAGATTTGTTTTTTCTTGGACAAAAGACGAAAAGAGGGCTTGCATTCAATTCACCAACATCTCTCAACCTCTGTTTGTTATAATGGGTTACTTATTGAAAGATAAAATATAATCTTATTTAGGAGTGGCCTATATCTGCAAATTAGCCTCCTTATGATGAAACGTTTCCCATTGAAACACATAGGAAAATGTGGTACAATCCCATTTCCAAAGCAGTTGGAATGCTGTGTGAAATTTAAATAAAAACAAAATGCAATAATTTCTGAATCACCTCAACCCTATATGTATTTGAAAATAGTACAAAGACAACATTTCAGATGTAGAAACTGAGAAATTTTATTGTTTTTTGAAAAACGTCTGCTAATTTTGAATTTGATGCCATAAACAGCTTTCAAGAAAGTCTGGACGGGGGCAATAAAAGATGATGCTCAAAAATGCACCTGGTGGGACATCTCACAGCTAAGTATATTAATTCATAACAGGTCAGTAACATTATTTGGCATAAAAAGTCTTTTAGGAGTAAAGATGGCGAGTGCTTCACCACTCTGAGAAAGACTGCTTGATCAAATTGATCCACAATTTGAGAATAACATTTACTGACCTAAAATTATATTTTTTAAAAAATTGGTGATTTCATCCTCTATGGTTCATAGTTTCAGTTGAAGATTCAGAGAATCTAGAGAAATCTCTGTAAGATTTCACTGCATCGCCTTTGGAACATGTCTGTAGACCATTGTCAATGGACACAGTGTGTTGTTGCATCCACAAATGAAAGTTAAAATACTGACATGAAGAACACATAATACACTGACTTTAAAACACATATAAACAAGATTCAGAGAAGCTGCTGCTTTTGCTGGGCTCAAGCTCATTTAAGATGGACTAAGACAATGTGGAAAATTGTGGTCTGATCAAACTAAATGTGAAATTCTTTTTTGGGATTTTCTCCTTTATTTCACAGTAGCATGGTAGTGTGAGACAGGATAGCTGGGGAGAATAATGGAGAAGACGTGTGGCAAGTCGAGCCGGGTTGCCGCGGGAAGGCCACAGCCCTTTTTATGGTGCGCGTGCTTAGACGGATGTGCCACCGGGGAACCCCAATGTGAAATTCTTTTTAGAAATCATAAACACTGCCTCCCTCGAGCTAAAGAAGAGAGGTACCATTTGGCTTGTTGTCAGCGCACAGTTCAAAAGCCAGCATCCATGATGGTTGGTTGGTGCATTAGTGCACATGGCATTGGTAACTTGCATATCTGTGAAGACGCCATCAATGCTGAACAGTGTATACAGGTTTTGGAGCAAAATTTACTGCCATCTATGTCTTTTTTTGCAGAAGGCTCAGCTTTTTTCACTAAGACAATGCGAAATACCAAATTTTCCAATAAATCACCAGAACATGCCTCTGAATTGAAAGAGTCTGGGTGCCAACCTGGCCTGCCTGCAGTCCAGACCTGTCCACTGAAATCCACTGAAAATTTTGGGTGCAATTGAAACAAAAAACATGGCAAAGGAGGCAGCAAATTCTAAGGGTGAAGTGGCAAAGGAGCCATCGCCTGTTTATTCTCTCACTCAAAACCTGGTGATGCCCATTGCATTATACGTAAATGCTGGGGTATAGTAAAGGGAATACGTGGGTATACAGAGTATACCAACCTCTTTTTCTGTCAAAAAGCCATTGAAATACATAAGACAGTATATGCTCTTCTGCCTAGTGATCTATCCATTTTCTTGACAGAGTGTACACACTGCTCTTGGGACCACTGCACTACTGACAATCATTATCACACTTTACTCCTCATCATTGGTAGTGTTCTATCTAGAGGAAAGCATTTGTGAAATGTTAATGGTGGGACTTTTTGAAGTGTTGTGAGCCATGCCTGAGCACTTTAACAGTGGTATATGTGCCTAAAATTATGTATTGTCTGAACAATATTTACCAGTCGCAATAGCGATGCTGGTATTGTTATTAGTTGGTTTGTGCGTCTGTCATCAGGGCAAACTTCATCAAAACTAGTTTGTAACCACTATATAATGGCTATAAAAGATTTTTTCACTATTTTTACTGGTGTTTATATGTCTGTCTGTGTTTCTGTTGGTGGATAATTCCTGTGATAGCCTTTTAGCTCAAAGAATCATCAGTTTTGCAAAGATTCATCCATAATATCTTTTTCACAAATTATCTTCTTCATTTGTTGTAGTAGCAATAAAAGAAGCTCTGTTTCCTGCCTGCAGAAGTAGGAGTAATGGAGAATATGGCTATAAACGGTAAAATAAGGCTGCGGCAACACACTGCTTTTACCCAACTCATGTGTTATGTGTCTCCTGCAGTGTTCTAGTGCTCTGGAAGTTTATACTGGTGGCCTGAATTCCCAGCTAATATTAGCCTGCCTGCTCTAGTACAGGGGTCCAAGCATGCCTGCGTCCCTAATGCAGTGCAAGGTAACAGGGTAGAATATAGCCTTTGCTTAGCCCAGTTCTGACAAGTGCTTTTTTATGTAAAACTATTCAGAGTATGTCACACCATCAGACGAATCCAGATCACAATCAGTAAAATTATGCAAAATTTCATAACTCGATCACACTTTTTTTATTGAAGCAGACTGAGTAAGCTAATAAAGCTGATGTTTGTCCAACCAATAATTCAATGTACTTTTATTTGAAAATCATTATAATGAATTATTTTGTGATGTTTCATTTATTACCATTCCACCATTCACATTTTGCATGAAGCTGCGCACTAAGGATTTTTTTTTGTTGTTGTTGAAAAAGCAGAGTTGGAAAGTTCAGGTTCAGGAAGTGAAATTCTTCCCTGGTGTTTTGTTACAACTGCCTGGATTTGCAAATTAACACCAGACTTTTGTCAGCACGAAGAGATCAAGAGACCTGGATGAATTTCATGGCGGAAGAAAAATATGGCATGATTACTTTCTGCCACCTGCAACCTCTGCAAGTCAGGGTATGATGAATCATATAAAATAGAAAGTGAACTAAAATGATATTCTTCTTAACCACAGAGGTTATTTCACTTGAAGATTTACAATCACTTTCAGCCAAATCCTCTTTATTTCAACTGACAGAATATAGATCTATGAGGCTAAAATGTTCATATTCTTATTTTTTATGCCCAAATGAATTTACTGATGATCTGAAAAAAGGTAGTTTGATATCAGATAGAAAATTCAAATAACTTGAAAACTATTTATGTTTATAAAACTATATATGAACCTGTAATAATTTCTGTAGAAATAACCAAAAGTTAACTTCAGGCAAAAAACACAAAAAATATGGGCTATGAATGGGCTTTTTACCATTTAATTATATACGTTACTGCGATGATATTCCGGAGTGAGGACGTGTTTATGGTAAGCAGAATAAGACAAATGTTGCTGGTGGCTAACTAGTCCCACACAAAGACTGCTTAGCTTTTATTAATTGAGTTAGCCTCCAATTATTTATATTTTGGTGTTGTTTTGCAGATACCATGTTCCACATTACTCATGTAATGAAGATTCCAATGGGGCTTAAAATAAGGGCTTCCAAAAGGACTTTTGAAGATCTGATCTATTTGTTATATCTGGAGAATGTTGAAGTTGCTGAAAACTTTGGGTTCTCGAGGGGGAGGCGAGAGTTTCTGCCTTATTAGGTCTATCATGTCCCACGGCGTTAATAAACATTTGGGTAGAATTTCATCTTGCTCTGGGGACATACCTCCCAGCCAACAAGGATGCTGTGGAATCAAATATCTATATTTGATTTGCTGAAAGAGATGAAAAACTTGGGGGATTTCAACATGTTCATTTCTTCTGTTGCAGGAGTTGTTTCAAACGGGGGGGGGGGGGGGTCATTTCATGGAAATGGAACCAGATATCTGAAATGGGTGTGTGTGTGTGTGTGTGTGTGTATCTTGATAAAGATCGTTTCATTACGCTGTTTGAATATGTTTTCAAGTGTTGCAAGAGGAAGAAAGTTCTAAAATGAAAACTTTCACTTCTTGAAGTGTGCAGAATAACTGGAGGTTCAAGGGAACCTGAAACTTTACTGGTCTGCCATCCTGCCACGCCCATTTTGGAGTGGGGAGCAGGGCTGAAACAAAATAGCAAACTAATTTATGTCCTAAAGATGTTCTTTGCAAAGTTTCATCTGTGATCGTTAGAGGTTATGGGTTCTTCAAAATAAGTGTCTACGGGTGAAAAGCTGTCAAAGGTCACAAAATTGCCATTTTCAGAAATTGTCAAAACCCATCATTTTCATGTTGAAAAATCTTGTATATTACTTACTTACCAAGTGTCAGCACCTTATCTATATTAAAGCAGTAGATGCAGCTTCAGTTTTTTAATGACTATCCTGCCACGCCCACTTTTCGGGGTGTGAAGCTGAAATGCAATCCAAAAGTAGTTAATGCGCTAAACTACACTAGGGTTTGTCAAATATGATCAATATTTGTAACGGCTGGTGGCTACTGGTCAAATTGATTACAGAGGGCAGATGACAATAACCGATGATGGAGCTTACACCATCTTAACTTCAGTGGTCCACGATCAGTTTAGTTAATACAATAAATCGTTGCCTCCAGAAGCCATTTTGTGCCCCTAGATGCAGGAATGAACTGCTTCTATGGTTCTCTGGCTTTTTCATTGAATTATGTGGCTTAATAGTTCTTTAATGGGTCAAGAAGTCCCTGAAGGTTTGTGATCAGGGGGTCCCAGGGTGGTTCCCTGGGGAAACCTTACCAAAAATTATTTCTCATGACTTTATTGCCAGTGCTGCAACCATTACTCAACCCTGCTCTTATATTGATTGTGCACCAGTGGCGTTAACTCCCGTAACCAGTTCTGCGGCTTTACTGTGCGATAAATACACCAGAATCCGCGCAGACACCAGTGGCTTATCTGTTGAAGTGGTGTTCCCTGACATTAATTCAAAGTCAAGGAATAGCTTGATGATACTTTTTTGTATTTTCAGATCTTGTTATTTGATGGGGCCTGCTTTGAGGTGTGATTTGTTGGTGTGCAATTGATGACTTACCTCGTACTTAAAGTCACAGGCTCAATACCTCAGCCATCTGATTAGCCTTTCTCAATAGCAAAAGGTCATTGAATGCATTTACAAGGTCTTTAGTATCCCAGTTTCGAGGCTTATCCCAGCTTTGAGCATATCCGGGATATGATGTTTACTTGGAACGCAGAGAAACCCGGTTATTCATATCCCTGTATACATGATAAATAACCCGTTTTCTGATCACTGCATGTGTTACGTCTTTTACATCTTTTGTTTTCAACAGATTGAGGGGAAGTGTGATTTAGAAGTAAGACAAACATGAGACCTCTGTAGCTTCTAGCGTGCTTAGCGTTACTAAATACTCACGTCGCATTACAGCCATGGCTAATCCGCTTCATTTTCAGCAAGGGGATGAGAGAGCGACAAAAAATATTGAATACGTTACCAACTTAATTAGGTATCTGTACAGCAATATAAAAAACTAGAGTGGACAAACGGCTCATTTTTGTGGCAGACATTCAATGGAAAATACAGTAGAATACGCCCAAACCCTCCTCGTAAAAAATGGAAAATCGCTCATACCGGACAACAGCTCAAGTCCCAATTACTGTGTGGTGTTTTTTTTCGATTAAATAAACATCGAATATACCGGATTTTATATGATGGATTTTCGCTTACACTGGACAAAATGTCCAGTCCCGTCACAATGCATTTCCATTCGAAAGCACTCGCGTATACCGGACAAGCTGGTTTGCACCATGCACATAAGCAGTCGCAATAAAGCAACGAAATCAAGTTCGGCTTTCCTACACTGTAAATGGTAAATTATTGTGGATTTAACTCTTAACCATCATTTTGAGATATTCGGCTTGATAGAATAGATAGAAATAAATTCCCAATAACTGTTGCTTGCTGTTGCAGCAATAGCCAACCAAATCAACGCTTGTGACAAGGCGCACTGTACAATGTGTGGCCGTTAAACACGTGTTTTCATGGGATTCATCACATGATTTGAGTCATTACGATTGGAAATTATCGTATATTTGACCATTTAAATCCCAATTTCGTACTCTTGATACTTCTTCACAACACCCATAAGAGTGACTGCTTGTTGTTTGACTAGTTCCGCAAACACCATTTTGTAGGTTTTCAAACTTTTAAATTATGAGACATGTTTATTCTTGTTTATTTTTCTGAAATACTTTTATTAAAGTTTAATATCAATGTAAAATAAATCATCTTTTCCCCCGCCATAACTGTTATTTTCTGTGGCTCAACGGGTTGATCATTACTCATGTCCTGCGTCAATCTGAACTTGCATCCTGATCATTTAAATGTATGCTTGGTATGTACTACTTGAATTGGACAGAGTAGAAAGAATCGTCCATAGTCGCTGATAGCAGTTGAATATCGATGGATGCACAAATTGTCTTGAACTGAGGCCAGTGCATGTGGATTCCAGCCAACACAATGTTGACACACGGAACAATTAGGGGAGACCGGGGTTACCTCATCATGATTTTGTATTTGGCTTCATAACTCTTTGTTGCTAAAACTTAGAGAAATACCTTTATGGTCTATGTGTGAGCAGCCCGCTCTACCTCCTGAGCCATGCCGCCTAATGAAAAAAATGAGGGTGACAAACCTAATCCCGTCATCGAAGTAACCACGGTAACTCATCCCCTATCCATAAATTTGACCAATTATAATGATATACTCTGCAGTGTAATGCTGGCTAAAATTGGTGAAAAATACATGTGTTTGTTCCTTTGTGGCCAGTGGCACGTAATTATGCCAATAAACAAAGAATGTCATAAGTTTGGCCTGACAAAAGGCGCTGTTTGAGAAAATGGAAATGATTTGCGGAACCAGTCAAAGCACGTGCCACTGAAAAATGACTGTGCGAGGCTTTATTCCTAAGGACTGAAGAAAACTATCAACAGATAGTGAACAGATAACTTACCGCCGCCGTATGTTGTATCGATACCAGACGCTTAAGACGAATTCCGTTTGCGGAACCGGTCAACGTGTATGAACACTTCAGAATGGAGTTGTTCCGATCTTAATACTCAAAGCATACATATAAATTCATATATGCATAAACCGACTAGTTTCCTCCAGGCATAGGTCTGAGTCAGATTCACAGGTACAGCTGAATGCGAACGCTTTTTCCTTGAACGAAACGAAAACATAGTTAACTGAGCGATAATATAAAGGGTAGGCAATCGAAGCGCTTTGCCTTATTCTTTAGCTTTGCTTAATAATGGAGCATAAATATTGATTTACAAAACCCAAAACCAGTGAAGTTGGCACGTTATGTAAATCGTAGATAAAAACAGAATACAATGATTTGCAAATCCTTTTCAACTTATATTCAATTGAATACACTGCAAAGACAAGATGTTTAATGTTCAAACTGAGAAACTTTTTCTTTTTTTGCAAATAATCATTAACTTAGAATTTAAAGGCAGCAACACATTGCAAAGAAGTTGACACAGGGGCCTTTTTACCACTGTGTTACATCGTTTGGGAACTGAGAAGACCAATTTTTGAAGCTTTTCAGGTGGAACTCTTTACCATTCTTGCTTGATGTACAGCTTAAGTTCTTCAACAGTCCAGGGTCTCCGTTGTCGTATTTTACGCTTCATAATGCGCCACTCATTTTCAATGGGAGACAGGTCTGGACTACAGGCAGGCCAGTCTAGTACCCGCACTGTTTTACTACGGAGCCATGCTGTTGTAACACGTGCAGAATGTGTCTTGGCATTGTCTTGCTGAAATAAGCAGGGGCGTCCATGAAAAAGACGTTGCTTGGATGGCAACATATGTTGCTCCAAAACCTGTATGTACCTCTCAGCATTAATGGTGCCTTCACATATGTGTAAGTTGCCCATGCCTTGGGCACTAATACACCCCCATACCATCACAGATGCTGGCTTTTGAACTTTGCGCCTATAACAGTCCGGATGGTTCTTTTCCTCTTTGGTCCGGAGGACACAACGTCCACAGTTTCCAAAAACAATTTGAAATGTGGACTCGTCAGACCACAGAACACTTTTCCACTTTGCATCAGTCCATCTTAGATGAGCTTGGGCCCACCGAAGCTGGCGGCGTTTCTGGGTGCTGTTGATAAATGGCTTTCGCTTTGCATTGTAGAGTTTTAACTTGCACTTGTAGATGCAGATGTAGCGACAAACTGCAGTTACTGACAGTGGTTTTCTGAAGTGTTCCTGAGCCCTTGTGGTGATGTCCTTAACACAGTGATGTCGGTTTTTGATGCAGTACCGCCTGAGGGATCAAAGGTCACGGGCATTCAATGTTGGTTTTCGGCCTTGTTGCTTGTATGCAGTGATTTCTCCAGATTCTTTGAACCTTTTGACAATATTACGGGCCATAGATGATGAAATCCCTAAATTTCTTGCAATAGCTCGTTGAGGAATGTTGTTTTTAAACTGTTCAACAATCAGCTGACGCATTTTTTCACTAAGTGGTGACCCTCGCCCCATCCTTGTTTGAGAATGACTGAGCATTTCAGGGAAGCTGCTTTTATACCCAATCATGGCACCCACCTGTTCCCAATCAGCCCGCTCACCTGTGGGATGTTCCAAATAAGTGTTTGATGAGCATTCCTCAACCCTCTCAGTCTTTTTTGCCACTTGTGCCAGCTTTTTTGAAACATGTTGCAGGCATCAAATTCCAAATGAGCTAATATTTGAAAAAAATTACAAAGTTTACCTGTTTGAACATTAAGTAACTTGTCATTGCAGTGTATTCGATTGAATATAGGTTGAAAAGGATTTGCAAATCATTGTATTCTGTTTTTATTTACGATTTACACAACGTGCCAACTTCACTGGTTTTGGGTTTTGTACAATTCCTTATTCGTGTCCTTTTTTAAGTAAGAAAAGAGCACGGAAAACAATGCCCCCCAAACCAAAAAAAGGCATTTGTCGTCTCCCACGTCTACTGTTTACATGTGCCTCATTGGACATTTATACATGCATAATATTACGGAGCTATTCTGCCGTGTGCGCTTTGGTCCAGCCAATGACGTTGTCCACAGTTTTTTTTAAATCTCTGTCGGTATTCGGCTGTCACTGCCACCACATAGTCACTCTAGCTCCTGCACACACGGTGGGCAGCCGTTGGAGACCGGGATTAGGCGTATACATGCTTCAGTATCCCGGCTTCTATTGGAGTACTCCAGGTGGCAAAACCGGGTTTCTTGAAACCGGGATAAGGGCGTTAACCCATTTCTGAATTTTGGAAATGGTGTTTACACGCACAAACACAAAAACGGGATACTTAAAAAACCCAATTAAAACCGGGATACTAAAGACCTTGTAAACGCAGTCAATGGTTTAGTCTGAAGGACTTCAGACGAGTTGAAACAGTGGCGTTATAAATGCTCGTTTGCTGTGTAATTGTAAGGTCACCTTAAGCACAATTATGGATGCTGGATCTTAAAATAAAATGCAGGCCTTTATTCTCCTGAACTTTCTGCACACACTGCGTGGCAAGGCAGGAACAAGCTACTTCTTTGTAAATGTTACCATAAACATGATGCCCTTTTATACCCTTTTCTACAAGTGTTCAAAATTCAGATTTTTTTTTTGTTCTTTTATTCCTGCAGAATGGTGGATGAGAACAGCTCTGTACTGCAGAGACACATTCAGGTTTGAAACCCTCAACTCAAAATGTTGCACTGCTACCCTTTAGGATAGGCTGTGAATATCAGTGAACAGAAAATACTCTTTTGTGCTGCACACATAGCTGAACAGTTAGATCCATGCTGATTCAACACAGATTGCAGGTAGGGTTCTGACACAAATGAACGCACTCTGTGGTCACGCATACAGAACTGCACTTACTAAACTGCTTCGTGTAGACCTGCACATCAGAGTAATTCTGGCTCAGTGTATGTATTGCCATTGGTGAAGGGCTTGGAAAACTTTACCATGAAAGTTGCCATGTCATGACTGTAGTAAGTTCAACACACGCTCATGAGTTTTCTTACTGAACTTCTGAACTCTATAATTTGGTCAGCTGCTCCTTCTGAGCCAGAAACCCTGAAAGTTCACTTTTTTTTTTTACAGACAGGCAGACATCACACCGCATTTACCACATCACTTGTTTTGCATAACCTTCGGTCGAACTTAATGTAAATGTCAACCAATGCCAGACCATCTCCTTAATTTTCAGACCTCTCAGCCATTACTGCATGGATGCAAGTGGTCTGACTTATTTACCCCAGCTTATCTTGTCATTGCAGTTATTTTCTTCCTATTTTAGAATCAGAAATGTATAGTTACCCTGTGCTAAGCGTACTCGCAGCTCAACTTCCACCAGTGATTCAGTCTGGCAGCTCATAGCTCTTTCACACACTCGGTCCCACACAGTAGCAGATGAAGATTAGCACCAATGGGAGGAAAGCAGTAATAATGGCTAGCAGTCTGTGGGTGCTGCTTTCCTGATCCGTTTCCCCAGTTCCCTGTTGGGCCCTGGAGACACTTTGTTCGCTAGCTTTCCTTCAAAGCTTTGTTTGAGCTGTTTGACTTAATTCTTTTCAGGATCTTGCATCACATAACAATTGTCAGCAGTGTGGCCTTTCTTTCAGTCATGAGTTGCCAGATACATGTTTCATCGAACAAAGCATTTCTTTCCTGGAGACTTTCAGCAGCTATTAAACGGATGAGAAAAAAAGTCCATTCAAATAGAGTTTGCGAGTTAAATAAAATGGAGTAAGATGAAAAGAATGGCAGTGACACAGTTTAGTCCATCAGGACAAGAATATGGGAGCACCATGATTAACACTGAGGTTGGGCCAGTTCACTCTGAACATTGTCGTAATCAGTGCTGTGTTGTTGCAACACAGTCAAAGTTTTATCCAGTCTCACCAATGAGCTGTTCCTGGCTCTGTGTGTGTGTGTGTGTGTGTGTGCGGGGGGGGGGGGAGTGTATTTTTGCATTTTTCAGCAAGAGAATGATTGAATGAGTGAGTGAGAGGGACTATATCCACGTGTGTGGGTGGGTAAGTTAGGGGAACTGTTCTTGTACTTGCTACAAAATGAGAACCTGAGAACCTTTTTTGGGGGACATTTTTGGGAAGTGAGGACATTCTCACATTCTCACAATCACAAAGACCAATTGTGACCTATTAGTTAAGGTTAGGGGTAAGGTTAGGATTAGGGATAGGTCCAGATCAGGGTAAGGGTTTAGATTAGGCATACGTTGCTAATTGTGAAGATTATGGAAAGGCTTCAGAGACAGATAAAGAATGAATGGAAGTCTATATAATGTCTTCACTAGGGTTGAAGTAAATGGACGTGTGTGTGTGTGTGTGTGCGTGCATGCGTGTATGTGTGTGTGAGAGAGAGAGAGAGAGTGTGTGTATGAGAGTGAGATCTCTTTTACAACACTTTCAGAAACCATTACTCTTGAAGGGGCGCATGGCATGAGCCCCCTGCATGTATTATTAATGATGATGAAATGTCAGGAAAGAAAAGGCTTTATTGTCGGACTGAATACTCTCTCCCTTTCGTCCGGTTCCGCCATTCAGTAATTTAACGGACTGGACAATCGGGAGGCTGTGTGCGGAACTGTTAAAATCCCCGTCCTACTCTCCGCGGCTGATCTGTTCTCTGGCTGAGCAGCTGATGGAACAACAGCAACCTTTGTGTTCGCCGTTCAGGGGTCTCGCATTCTGCTGCGCGCACTTTCAGAAGTTTCACTCCACTTACTTCCCCTCCTCACTTCCTACCACGGACACAACACAATTTACAAAGCCTTCATTCCTGAAAGCAGCTTTTATTAGAGGATTCAAACCTTCCTCAACAAATGATTGTCTGTTTTCTGACAGTTATCAGCTGAAATTTCCTTCAGAAAATATATCAGTGACTACCACTGAGCTGTCAAGATGATACATTCTTCTTAATTGTCACTGCAACAGTATGTAGACCATGAAACAGTGCCATATATTTTCACTAAGGATAAACCAGGGATACTCAAATGTCAACCTTGGTGAAATAAGCATTGCCCTGAAGTTCTAACTGTCAAACATAGACCAATTTAAACTATAAGCTTTCCATTTCGGATGATGAGCCATTATTTCTGAGGAGAGAAAACCAGCCATATTACTGACCTTGAAATGCAGATTTGAGGAGGCCTATTCTATAACAATTTCTGCATACATGACTCTTGGTAATTCACTTACAAAACTGACACCATATTTACCATGTTTATTCTTCTGTCATATTTAGGCACCGTATTTATTTGCACAGCACTATCTATCTGTAAAACCGGCTATATTGTCAGTGCTTCTGATATTAGCTTAAGCCCGTCTGAAGCAGTGTGCATTTCTCAAGCCTGCAGCAGGTGGTGCTAACTGACATTTGCACTTGGAGTTGTACCGCACATTCCCTATTTGCTTGCTCTTCAGGATTTGTATGTGTGCTGTATATCCACGCTGCCGAACGAGGGGGGGGCGCTCTCATCCTGTTCGGATGCCCTGAGATGATGAATAGCTGACATTGAGGATCAGGAAAACACTCAGAGAGGATTGATGGTGTTTTCCACTTTTTTAGGCGAGGAAACTGCTGAGGACACTTTTAGGTCAAGTTCGGAGAGGCGTTCGCCGATCGGCCGAAGTGGCGCCTGAAATTTTACTTAATTTAGACAAGACTGCCTCACATTCATCACCACAAAATATAATAATCAACCTGCCCGCCCATCTAAATACTCTCACAATATGTTTTCCACTTTCTGTTCACCGGTGTGCATTATATTTGCAGGAATTTTGTTTTGCTTCACCATGCTGGCCCCCTGTGGTAGACATTGGTAATAAATTCATGAAGTGAATATATTGGTTGAATAATTCTACAGAAATTGTAAAAATGATATAAATGCACATATATTTTCTTTAGAAATGTATGGAACAGTGGTTGAAAACATCAATAAAAATAATCTAGTCATATGTAGTTATTTGTGGTCTGTATTGCAGCATTTCAACTAGAAGTGAAATAAAGTGGGGACAAATTGTCAACGCTCAGCTGTAATTGGCTTTGCTAATTATATCCTTACTGAGTGATTCAAGAAGAACATACAGCCTTTTTATTATACATGTTCTTCCTCCTTCAAAGCTTTGTTTGAGCTGTTTGACTGAATGCTTCCTGTACTGTATGCGTGGGACTGACTGCCTGTGTTTGGACGGTGTGTGAATCACAATAAGAAAATAAAATGTATATTTCTCATTTCTGAGATTAAATATTAAAAAGAAAGTATTTATATCAGCCTTTGGTTGGTATTATTGAACCTGTTCAATTTAACAAAGTCCACAGACATGTTGTCACTTATTTTATCTGAAAATTCCTTTTGGAAAATTAGAAAAAAAAAAAACTTTCATAAACTATCCAAAAATTCCCCCCTGAATATATGGTAAAGGATGTAATGAAAGCAGGTGGGTGATTTTTCCCGCAACAGAGATCATTTCACAGAGATCAGACTTCACACAACATAAGAATATAATAAAGGTCAGACACCTTCATAAACAACTACATAAATAATTGGCGTAGTAGTGCCCTCTAGTGCGAAATAAGGGAATCACTCAGAAGTTAAGACAAAACTTGTTTTCCGGCAAGTAGAAATTAACACCTTTTATTTTGCAAAATAATTTATATTCATCGAAATTGCCACTATTCACAATCATTTAAAAAATTATCTTAAATTAATCAATTCATCAAAATAACCACCATTTATAATCACTGGTATAATTTATCACTTCGAGGGCAGTATGGTTCTGCGAGTTCAGCACAAGTTCCCGCAGCTGTGAAGCACTTATGGCAGGGGTGGGTAATAAGGGCAGTATCTGTCTCTGGTTCTCACAGCAACAGCTGGCCTTTAATTAGTTCATTATCTAAATTAGTCAAAACATTTATGCAGTATTACATTTCATGAATGGCCACCAAAGACTGTTCTCATCTCCCCAGATAACATTTTTTTTTTTGATGTAATCTTTGCACAAATCTATATTTGTGTATGCAATCAATTAACTCAATTACTCAGGGAAATTGATAGAAATAAAAACCTGCATACACACCAGCCCTGAAGGACTGGAATTGCCCACCCCTGACCTATGGTTTTCATTTCCTTTACTGTCCTATCAGTGTTAGATTAGCTTGATTTCAATTCGTATCTTGGAAAATGGAAATAATTTGTTGGTCTTTTTTATCTGTCACAACTTTTTCTGAAGTATATTATCATTATTATTATTATTATTTTGTTGTTGTTGTTGTCGTTATTACTTCAGACTATTTAAACCTTCATTGTGATATTTGTGTTCATTATAGAGGTTAAAATTACACAGTCGATTTGTTGACCGGCTGAATTATGATCAGACAGAGAACTTAAACATGGTCAGAGCACATCTGAAATTTTGACTTGCACTCTGCGTGGCAACCAATTGATTTTTCAAATGGAATGAAAGACTATGCACATTTAAACTCCACCCATTTATAATGTCACATAGAACATACATATATAACCAAGGAATACGGACATGTTGTAATGATTCTGCCCTGTGTGCTTGTTTGTGCTTGTGCATTTTTTACCCGTGTCTCTCTTGATTTGTGTTTCAGCTCCATTCCCGCAGCCTGACCACCTATTCCCTCGCCTGTCTCCTGTGACGTCGTGTGACAGCCAGCATGCCTGAGTCTCGTTGTCCAAACACGTTTCCTCTTTCGGTTTCGGCTTTGGTATTTCATTCATTGCTTCTACCTGTGCTTAATTGTGGGTCTTGTAAAACTCTGAGTGAATGTGTTCTCTGAAAACTTTGAGTGAATGCTTCCTCTGATAGGGCCGTTACTAACCGTACTAAACTGCACTTACGGGTGTGTAAATATTTCATCATGTAGTTACTAACCTAATTAACTCATTAGCGAGTGCTTGCGTTTCTAGCTTTAAGTAAATTCTGCCCGAAGCTTTCCCTGATTAACTGTGTTTAAAGCTATGCTTTTCTTGCTGTTCTCGTGGTTCTTTGGACTTGACACGTTTAGATTACCTTAATCTAAACTGTCTAGTTTGATTGATCATCTTGGTGTCTTGTCTGTAGTCATTATTGTTACCTGGTCCTCGTGAATTTGTTTATTAATCCCATGTGTACCTGTTTCCCCTTGAGGCCTTATCCCCGCCTCTTCCCTAGTGTATTTATTCTGAGAAGAGGGTAGAGATGTCAGACCGGACTTCGCTTCAGACACGCATGCGTTACCCGAACAGCATTGAGAATCTATGCTCCCGAGCACCTCAGGCATTTCTGATGTTTTTCAAGCTCCGTGTTCTCCTCGTCTTAGTTCGTCATTTTTGTCATCTTGTTTTATTTCTTTCGAGCCACTCGTTGAGCGTGTTTCAGTTTTTCTCCTGCCCTTGGCAGTGTACCTAAGTTCTCCTGGTTCAGTGCATGCGCACGGTGTTTCCTTTCGGCCTGTGTGCCGCGTTTTCCCATGTCTGGGTTCCCAAGTAAACCTCTGGATCTCGCACCTGGTGTCCACCTGACCCATTCCTAAACACATGTACGTAATCCCATTTAAGGTGTTTAGAATTTCTGGCTATAGTAAAAGTATAGCGGTACAGAGGTAATTTGGACATCATGTTTCACTGTCCAGATCAAACATAACAAACCAGACCGTATTCCATGAAAATGGCAAAACATGCAGACACTGTGGAAATTTTCTTTGGACCTTCCATTATTTATGTCATTCATTCTACTTTTGAAACTGAGGTATCAGCTTAAAATTGGCACCTTTAAAATGTTTTGGGGTTTAAATTTTTATCATCTCACTGTGGAATAAAATGACATGTTGATTGCATAACATACAATTCTTCATAAACCATGTAATTAGATTCCAATTATCTACCAGACATTTTGGCAATTTTCAATTACATGCAACCCATGTGTGAATATAGGCCTTAGTTGCTCATTGATTCTATTGCAGAAAATCATTCTGTCAGAATGAATAATTAATCAAATGTGGTTTCTGTTGGCATTATCTGTGATTAATGTGAATGTCACTACAGCAGCATGTAACTCGAGACTTCTGTAACCTATGAGCTTGTGTGTTCAAACAATCAATACTGGAGCTTCAAGTCCCTGGGAACACAGAATCAATAATTGTAATTGATGTGATATTTCAAATTTGACTTTGTTCTGAAGCATCCACCAAAGTTTGAATGCGTGAAATTTACATACTTATGATAAAATGCATAACATAAACAGCTGAATAGACTCATCAGAGCATTCTCACAGATTGATATATTAACTCTGAGATCGGTTGAGGTTTTAACTGATGAAACTAGGCAGATAACATGAGTACGACGAGACGTCAACTTTGGATTATAAAATTCATGCCCAATTTACAGCCACTGGGAAAGGAAAATACCCAAATTTCTCAATCTATTTGTGAAATTCTCCTCATACTGTGTGTATGTGTCCTCTATATATAAGGTTTAAAAAAAGATAAAGAGAATTGTTGATTTAAGTTTTCAGGAACCTGAGTAACAATAGCTGTCAGTCAGGGCACTGTTCATCTTAGAGGAACCTGTGGTGTTCACAGAAGCATACAGTGTACCCACATAGACACAGAAACAGACATATTCCAGTATTAAGGAATAGAGTAATCGATTTTCATTCTTTTGTTAAAGGAGTGTTCAAAAAAAAATTTCTTTTTAACGTTTTCTCGGCCAATTCTGCCATTGGAATTGTATTGTGTGTGTCTGTGTATATCTGTATGTCTGTAAGACTGGGACAGAGCTCATTAATCCAACGTAAAAATTCTCAGGGATGACCTGCTGCCTTCGTCCCTGAAGTGTGACCTTCTTAATTTGAGCCTCCTTAATTCTGCTTGTTGCTCCAGACCAGACAGACCAATCCACAACTGTAATCTAATGAGCCATGACCAAACGTGTCAATAGGGGGGTTTTCAGTGAGGACAAATACACATTCATTAAGGGAGATCAAGCTGGACTGAAACCCCATTAGGCGAGCAGATTGTTTATCTCTATGAGTGCAGAAGTATTTGATTTTTTAACTCGTTTTAAAATTACTGGCACCCCTGACAGGCAATGCACAAACAAGACTTAAAGAAATTTAAAATATATATATTCGTAGAGAAACTCTTAATAACCATGTGAGAAATACTGAACAATATTAATGTTCCAGTGGAACCAACCAAAGTCATTCTTGGATTTAATTAAAATCAATTTCCTCCAAATCAAGGTTTCACGATTAATGGCATCCTTAAAGATTACTGTAAATAACATTGACTAAAATTAAACCAGGTATTGAATTCCACTTATTTCAGATTTTTCAGAATATATTGAGCCATTGCATCACTTTCTGTTTCGCTATTGTATAAAAATGAGGTAACACACATGCAGTATCCCTTTATCATCCAACACCATGAAGAAAACAAAACAACTGTCAGTTCAAAAGAGTCAGATGGTCGTAGACCTTCGTAAATCTGGTAATGGCGACAAGAAGATTAAAAGATACTTGAATATGCCAAGGATCACTGCCAAGGCAATTGTTAAGAATTTTCAAAGATATTGAACTGTTGAAAACCTCAAGGGTAAAGGACGCAACGGCATGCCCCCCAGGATGCTGTGGAGGATGGTGAGACAAGCAACAAAATCCCCAAGAATCACTGTGAAGAGACTGCAGGCCTTAGTGGCATCCTGGGGTCACCAGGTTTTAAAAAAAAAAGCGCCAGCAGGCACTACCTCCACAACCACAGTCTCTCTGGAAGAGTTGCCAGAAGAAAACCTTTTCTGACTGGTAGACACTGTGGCAAGCGCTTGGAGTCAGCCAAACTTCATTTAAATTATGACTGGAATACGGTGCTTCAGTCAGATAAGACCAAAATTGCACGTTTAGGTCAGACACAGCATCGGCATGATTGTCGTCCAAAAAGAGATTCATACGATGACCCTCATACCCATGGTGAATTATAATGGTGGGTAAGTGATGTTTTGGGGCTATCTAAATTCAAGAGTTTCAGGGTCACTGGTTAAGATTAATGGCATAATGATTTCCATCAGGATCAGGATCAGGATATTTTGGCTGACAATCTGGTTACCTCTGCCAGAAGGCTGGGACTTGTGAACAAGACAATGACCCAAAGCATACCTCAAAATCCACACAGAAATGGTTCAGTGACAACAAAATCAATGTACTGGAATAGCCATCTTCAGTCGCCAGACCTCAATCCAATTGAGAACCTGTAGGCTGTGTTGAAGAGGGCAGTTGATAAACACAAACCCAAGAATGTGAAGGATCTCGAAAGGTTCTGCTTGGAGGAATTGTCCAGAATTCCGCACAAATGTGTGCCTTAACCTTATCAAAAATGACAGGAAAAGACTCCATGCTGTTTTCCTTGCCAGAGGTGGTTTCACGAAGTACTAAATGAAGGTTGCTAATTATTATGAAACCTTGATTTGATTAAAACTTATTTTGTAATAAATGACTGTTATGATTTTGGTCGTTAATAAAGTAAATTAACTCATTCCCTAAGGAATACTTTCATATAAAATTGTTGCATTTGTATGGAATACTTTTCCAAAAATTACACAATATACTGTAAAGTATTAATGTGCAGGTGGCCTATCATCTCGATCATAAACTGATTTTGTGTTTTCATCGGACTGCGAATGGTCATCCACGCCGCTGGCACCGGCTTACTGTAGGGAATGGTAGAATTCGCCGCGCCGTTAGCAGCGGCTTGCCGTAGGGAATGAGTTAATAAAGTATCTCACACATGTTGGTATATTCTGTCCCTCTATAAATCTATTGTTTATATATTTTTTATATTGTTTGAATATCGCCAGTCAGGGGTGCCAGTAATTTTTGAGCCCACTCGGTTTACAGTATATACACAGTATATACGTAGTTATGTCTATAAATATTTGGACAGAGATGCAATTTTCATTGTCTTCATGTACTTTGTCACTAAGATGGAAAAATCAACATGAGCTTGAAGTGCAGAATTTCAACTTCAATTTAAGAGTTTTGCCAAAAATATTGTTTGAATCACAGCCATTTCATGCACAGCCCCTCAGTTTTAGGGGCTCAAAAGTAATTGTACAAACTGACATTATGAAAATTTAGCTGTCATTTTTAACACTTGGTGGCAAACCCTATGCAGTCATTGACTGTTTGAAGTTTGGAACCCATTGACATGAGCAGACACTGGGTTTCTTCCCTGATGATGCTCTGCTCAGCCTTCACTGCAGCTGTCTTCAGTTCCTGCCCTGGTTGTTGCCTTCAGCGAGTGAAATTCATGCTCAATTAAACTCTGCTCATATGATTGACTTGTCCATGGGAGGGCATTCCACTTCTTTGCCTTAAAAAATCTTGGGTTGTTTCGGCAGTATGCTCACTTGTCACTGTACATTTGAAATGTAAAGCATTTTTCCATTAGTTCTGATGCATGTGGCTGAGTTTATGCACGTAATATAACCATAGACAATGCAGAATTCATCCTCCAGCTCTCCTGTGATCAGGAAAAACCTTGTACGTATTTTACTTCGGGTAGAAACCCGAAGTTTGACCCTCATATGCAATAATTAAGAGTAGTGAAAGTCTTAAAGCACAAGCTATTAACAATTCTGTCATTTCGATTAGATTTTTATATATTTTTTTTTGGCATGAATCCAGTTTTTGAGCCTCACCAACACTTCACATTTTAAAATCAACCCTCTGTATTTATTCTAGTGAAGTCTTCACTTGATTGCTGACTTTCGCACCGATACGCCTACCCCAGAGAGAATGTTCTTGATCTAGCAAACTGTCGTGAAGGGGTTTTTCTTAACCTGGGTTCTTCCGCATCTAGAATCCAGAATATGTTTTGAATCACTTCCAGAATTGAATCAACTAATTCTTGGACTACCACCTACCATCCCACCAAATTTTGTGCAAATCCATTCATAACTTTTTGAATTATCAGTTACCAGGCAGACAAACAAATAAATGAAATCATCCATACAACAAGAACATGCCAAAATCCTCAAGTTCAAAGGTCAAGGTTCCATTAATTGGTGACCTTGACCTTGCACTTGAGGATCAATTCAATCATTTTTAATAGGCCTTTACTAGAAGCCAGTGCTAGCAATGTAAGCTAACTTGGAATGAAATGTGTCCAGTTATTTTTGCTAGAAATCGCAATCTAACAGATAGACAAACAGTTGAAATGAAATCGCTCATAGAGAGAGGATGTGCCAAAATCTTTAAGGTCAATGGTAATGGTGCCATTAACAGGCATGAACTACATTTCGAGGCTACTTTCCCCTAAGAAAACTTCTATCAATGTCTGCACACGGCCCTTTCATTTCGTGGTCTTTAAAGGGCATTTGTGGGCATTTAATTTTGCTAATTAGGGACAACTGGCACGCGCTTTTGATTTCGACATCAATCCAAGAACACAGGTGCAAATGATTCCTAAGAACAATGTCAGAAGGAATTTAAGTAAATACTTGGGAAGATATCGGTGAATGAGGCCCATTCTGTTCAGACTGTGATCCATGTTGATGTGGCTGAATGTCATGATTTCTGTACATTTGTCAGCTGCACATTCATCCAGAAAATTTCCTCATCTGTGCATCGAAAATGTGCTCTATTAGTTTCAGATCTGGGGCCTCATTTATAAAAATTTGCGGGCATTTCATACTTAAATATTGCTTATGCTCAAAAAAAAGAAAAGTAGGGTATGGTTAAAAAAGTATTTATTTTATAAAATGGTGAGTCTGCTAAACTGCATGTCAGTTGAACTCACATGATCTGAATCAACTTGGAATTTCGCAAACATGAACAATCCTTTTAGTTTTATGTGTTTTAGTCATGTCTGTTTTTATCACTCCAAAATCCGCAAAGAAAGTAGTGTGCGCATCTTGTGTGTTGTGTTCAAAAAACTAGTTTGAAGTGGCATTTGGTCTGTGACGTGATGCGTCATCATGCATGAGGTGGCCATTATGTGGAAAAGTGCAGCCAAAACGGATGAACGTGGCAAGTAACAATAATCAGATAGGCTGTGGCAATCTTAGAATCATAGATTAAAACAAGGACTCCTAATTGTGCCAAAGATATACCTCACAACAGTGAGCTTTAACATAATGCAGGGTTAAATAAATTGAGCAGACATTGGTACCAAATTTTAACAAGGCCTCCACCATCAAAATAAGCTGAAAATTAAAATATTATATGGGAAATTATTGTGTTATGTACAGTTTTTTGTTACCAGTGAGGCCTCTGCATACATGTTTTTATCTCATGTGTGAAAAATGGATAGTCTCATGGGTATCCTTAAAAATGTAGTCTAGGGAATAGATTATCAAGACAAACAAAATAATGTGGTTATTAATAGTAGCCTTTATCTCTCCACAAAATCATAACAGACCTAAAGTGCATATTCTGTAAATGTACACTTCATGTAGTACACTGTCCTATAAGCAAGTGACCATTAATATTATACTTATGGCCTCATATCTTCAGATATGGTAAGAATTAAAATGCATCACAGCTCTGTAAAATTTATCTAAATAACTTGTGTGGGATATGTCTTTGATCCGGTAGCTATTGAATAACTTGACAAATTTGGAGTGACAAGTTTCAACCACCTGCTCAGAGAATTGATCCGAAGGCCTGTTGTGGTGCTCAGTGAACTCTGGAACATGGTAAATCATGATGTGGACCTTGCTGGTAACTGAAAGGTTCAAATCCTTGTATGTCCTGATCTGTCCTGATGTCAGATCTGGCCACCTTTTCCTTGTACAATGGGTGCAAGGTGAAACCTAGACATGCATTCATAGTGCATCAGACCAAACTTCAGATGTCCAGCTTTGGTGTGCCAGAGCCTACTGCTGCCTCAGATTTCTGTTTTTATTTTCTGAAGGGAGTGAAACCGGACGTGTTCATCTGCTGCTGTAACCCAACCATCTCAAGGTTCAAATCCAAAAAGGTTCATACACAGTAAAAATCATAGTGTCAATTTTACTCTTTAAGAGTTGAATTCAACTCTCTGTCAGATAACATTTGGTCCCACTCAAAATCAGTGTAAAATTTACTCTATAGCCAGTGTAAGATTTTTAGAGTTAATTTTACTCTATTTTGTGTCAAAATTAACAATGAGGTGTGTAAAAATATTTAACAGTATAGGGAATCATCACCCTGCAGAGTAGATTTTGTCCTTGTGTGGAAGTGGGAATTAACTCTCACTTTTGACACTTCCATTTAGACAATTTCACTCTGCATAGTGCTATAACTACTCTATCCAGAGGAAAATAGGTTTACACTGCAATATTGACACTCCATTTTTTACTGTGTACTGTCTGTAGTAACTAATTTACGTTGACGTTCTTATTTTTCAAACAGAAAAGGTTCTATCCTACCTTGACATGTTTCGACAGGATACTCCCGTCTTCAACAGAAGAGTCACCGATGTTATGAGTGATGTTAACGCGTCTTATCAGCTGATGTTAGCGAGGCGTGGCCGCCCTGTCCAAACGTGGCCGCCTCGTGCTGTCCGGCCGCTCCTCCAAGATGGTACTCCAGGTGTGGGAAAGCGTGTATGCCCCCTCGTCCCGGTTCATGGTCCTGTGGGCCCGCTTCCTGATTTCAATTGCCTCCATGATCCAGCGTTCATGTCGATTGTTCTGAGTGCGGATGACTTTGGCCTCGTCCCAGTCCATAATATGATTTTCCCTCTTGCAATGGTCTGTGATTGCTGATTTAAGGTTTGTCTGTAGTGCTTGTTCCTTAACTGAGTGTGTCTGTCTTACTATTGTCTCTTTCTCGCATTCTTTTTGGTGTTCTTTTTTACGTGTATGAAAAGGTGACGTCATATACGAAATCCCATGCCGGTCTTGCCAAACATGCATTGGGGAAACAGGTAGACCTTTTCATACACGTAAAAAAGAAAACCAAAAAGAATGCGAGAAAGAGACAATAGTAAGACAGACACGCTCAGTTCAGGAACAAGCACTACAGACAAACCTTGAATCAGCAATCACAGACCATTGCAAGAGGGAAAATCATATTATGGACTGGGATGAGGCCAAAGTCATCCGCACTCAGAACAATCGACATGAACGCTGGATCATGGAGGCAATTGAAATCAGGAAGCGGGCCCACAGGACCATGAACCGGGACGAGGGGGCATACACGCTTTCCCACACCTGGAGTACCATCTTGGAGGAGCGGCCAGACAGCACGAGGCGTGGCCGCCCTGTCAAATTTGACAGGGCGGCCACGCCTCGCTAACATCAGCTGATAAGACGCGTCACTCGTAACATCGGTGACTCTTCTGAAGAAGACGGCAGTATCCCGTCGAAACATGTCAAGGTAGGATAAAACCTTTTCTGTTTGAAAAATAAGAACGTCAACGTAAATCTCAAGGTTCAGTTTATTGTGTATTCTGACGTGCTCTTCTGCTCACCTCAGCTGTGGAGTGGTTATCTGAGATACCGTCGGCTTTCTGTCAGCTTAATCCAGTTCAGCCATTCACCTTTGACTTCTCTCATTAACATGGATGTACTGTCCGTAGAGCTGTTGCTCACTGGATGGTTTTTTGGGACCATTCTGTGTAAATTCTGAAGTCTGCCGAATCATCAGTTTCATCAATACTCAAACCAGCCCATCCAGTGTCAACAACAACGCCATGGTTAACTTTCATTGAGATCACATTTTCTCTTCATTCAGATTTGTGAATTGAACATTGACTGGAGCTCCAGACCTGTATCTGCACATCCTTATACATCTCTTGCAGCCACATGATTAACAGATTGGATAACTGCCTGAATAAGAGCACGTACTTGTGCTCCTAATTAAAGCCTGCATGACTGTATGTCTATAGTCCGTAAGCTCATTTTTCCACTACCGCTGATGCAAAACGAAACAATTTATCTTGCTAATGTTATCTGCTTCTGAGATTAAGCTTTGGTAAATTACCTGAAAAAATTGTCAACCTATAGAAATAAAAAAATTTGCATTAGAATCAATCGATAAAAATAGTAATTATGCAGCCCTATAACAAAACAAAAAAGTAATGCCTTTTAATTTTTTTTTTAATCTAAGAGATACTATTCGATTTCATAATGGTGTGAAAGTTGGTTGCAAGCCAATACATTCAACTAGTCTTTTTGAAATTGCAGATATAGACCTCTGCCTTGTTTTTGATTCTACTTCAGCATCACGCCCCATCTCACATCAGCACTCAACAGTACTGCTGACTGGCATGAAATTGTCAGATCTCAAGCCTCACCGAAAGTAGGTCTTGATGACTTTACAATAAGAAAGAGACTGGGCAAAACTGGAATGTAGGGTTTAGCAAGACAGGAAGCAGTGCTAACTATGAAAAATGTCTGTGCTTATCTCTAATTTGAAAAAAAAAGCATCTGGATGATCTCCAAACCCAAGTAAATTGCTCAATGGAGATGAGTCAAAAGTACGGAAATTTTACTATGAAATGGGTACATGTGACCTAACAAAAATACGGAATTTCACTGTGAGGACACTGTGCCAACCATGAAACATGGTGACGGTCACGTGCTGGTCTAGACTACCTGAATTTACATCAAGAATCATGAACTCTGCTTCACTTCTGACCCCAATGGACCCTCTTCATCTAAAACAAAGGCGTGAAGTATACAAACGGGGAATTTCGAGTCGGCATGAACTATCTCCACCATTTTACTCTAATCCATGCACTTTTGTAAATTTAGACAATCGTGTACAGCCAATGCATTAAAATGAGATTGAAACTTAAGAGGAACTATCTTGAATTATCTCATGGAACAAAACATCGAAAGGGCTTCAACAAAAATATGTCTTCACATAGGAAAAACCTAGACCAAGCCAATCAAAAAAATCCCAGATTACATCATCCATCACTGTTCTCTATGTTTTATCACAGTTTTCTCTTTGACAGGTCAGTCACTGTCCTCACGTTTTCTGCCATCTTTTCATCTGATTATGCGACCTGGATCCACCACCCTGATTGGACAAACTGGAAATTGATCCTAGTCAAAGAAAGAAATATTGGAGCACATGATTACTTCGGCATTTTATTATGGTGCAGGTGACTAACGTTTCGACGGAGTGTCTTCTTCAGAGTCTTTGACTTTGATTACTTATCCCCTATGCTGAGAGGCACTTATTTGGCTACTGCTTGTTAGCTGAGGCGCGTATTTTTCCTTAGAAATAGATACTATTGAGGTGAAATGGACAGAAAACTTCAACAAAGTACAATGTATTTTCTGGATGTTTCTCTCAGCTGCTCCTTGTTATTGAAAAACTGACATCAGGACATGAAACCCGTTGACACGGAAATTATTTTTCAAGGGAAACATTTTTTTTTTTTCACCAAAAGTGGAGATAGTCCCAGTCAACCCTCAGCCTACAAACTTTCGGCTCATAGAAATTCAGATGTCAATGTCAAGCATGCTTGTCAGCATTTTAAGCCACTCTCATGACTAACAGTTCATTACAGTCGCAAGCATGCAACAAAGGTTTTTGTGATGATGAAAACTGTCTGGAAGAGAACAGTAGTACTTACTTCCTAAAATGTCAATTTTGCAACCTGATTGTTACATTTTGTCTCTCAAGCCAAGTTACAAAGATAACTATACACTCAAATGCACCCAAACAAAACATTCTGTAAAATTGAACATATTACTGCTACCTGTTACCTCACTAGTCAGCCATGTGTCATTATGCGTCAGACAGGAAACGGCTCCATAGCCTTACCTGCATTATGTGAGCTATTTACAGTCAACGTCTGATCAGAATAAGATGAGTCATTTTATTTCTCAAGTTTTTTTGGGCTGCCTGATACTTCAACAACACGCAGAAACAAATTATCTCCTTGGATATTTGACTGAAACTGACACTGTGCCAAGTACTTTTGCTGAATAGCATTTCCTTTAAATTACGTATATTCTCTAAGCTACAGCAGGAAACATAGTCAAACCAGTAGTTGCCAAGAGAGTTTGTAACACCTATTGCCCAAGTGACAGATACCTGTTTTAGATAAGTACTGCAGGAAGTGGCTGGGCAGTGAGTCAGTGAAGTGTTAATTATTCAGCAGCAACTCGACAACTATGTTTCAAATAAAAACAGCTAATGATATTGTTTTTGATAAAAGTATTTTAATGGAAAACATACCTTCTTACCTTGGGCAGTTATGAGCGCATCTGTCTTTAGTAGTGTCAAATTAACACTGTAAACAACCAGACAATTTAGAAACCATTCATTCAACCATTCAACAAACAACCAAATATTTAAAAACCAAATATATAGAAAGCAAGTAGATAGCCCACAACATTAAAACCGCCTGCCTAATATTGTGAAGGTCCACCATGTGCCGCCAAAACTGCTCCGTCAAACTGATGTCCACTTGAATTCCAGGGCCAGGGTTTCACAGCTGAACATTTCCCAGATAATCACACTCCCTCCACACACTTGTCTTCTTCCCACAGTGCATCCTGGTGCCATCTCTTCTGCAGGTAAATGGGACACATCAACCTGACCGATGCACATTATACATAAAAAAAATACAATTCTCTCCACCAGATGACCTCCTTCAATTGCTCCATGGTCCCATGCCGATGCTCAGGTCCCCATTAAAGGTGCCCTCTGCAGTGGACCAAGGTTAGAATGAGCACTCCAGCCTAGTATGCAGCTACAAAGTACTATACACAGCTGGGTGTGATGCACTTTGTGTTGTGACAGATTTCTTGCTTGAGTATTACTATAATTCTCTCACTTGTGCCAATGCCTTCGGACCATATGAGACATCTTTCTTTGCCCTTGTGCTTCGATGAGCCTTGGGCCACCAACACCATGTCGCCAGGTCAGGGCATGTCCCTCCTTGGACCACTGTCATTAGGTACCATAACGATTCAGTCCTTGTCAAAGTTGCTCAAGTCCTATGTCTCCCACATCCAACACTTTGAATAAGGTCCAAGGTCTGTCTACTGACCATAAGAAGTGTCATCGTTACCGGACAATCAACATAATTTTCTTTATCAGTGAGCGGTTTTAATGTTTCGGCACATCGGTGTGTTCTATTTAAACAGTACTAAAGGCTTCAAAGAGAGGAGGGCGTGGTTCCTACCTGCTAATTTGCAGCATTGAGTAATATCGGAGATTTTTTTTTTTTTGACTGCGCCTTTAAGAAAACGGAGCCAAGCTCTTTTTTCTGGTGACGTGAAGACGTTGCGCGCTGTGAGTGTGGGCAGGAAGAGCGTGTGAGAGCGCATTGATCATTGCCTGTGTAGGGGTATTGCTCAAGGATCTGCTGGGGTTCAACATGTTGGATATCTAATGCGGGGGCACGGTCGAAATCAATTCCATTCTTATTCAAGACATAGATCTTGCAAGATCATCCCCCGGTGCCAACGAACAGGATTGAAAGCAACAGCCAGCAGTAAAGGGCTGGTTGCTGTTTGAGAACGCAGGGGTGGCCGCGGGTGGAGAGCGCATTTGAGAAGACGGCAGCGGGAGTGGGGTTGTTTCAGGAGCCATGAGAGAATACAAAGTAGTCGTACTTGGATCTGGTGGAGTCGGTAAATCGGCATTGACTGTTCAGTTTGTCACGGGGTCCTTTATTGAAAAATATGATCCCACAATCGAAGATTTTTACAGAAAGGAAATCGAGGTGGATTCGTCGCCTTCGGTGCTGGAAATCTTGGACACGGCGGGGACTGAGCAGTTCGCCTCCATGAGAGATCTGTACATCAAAAACGGGCAGGGCTTTATTTTGGTGTACAGCCTGGTGAACCAACAGAGCTTCCAAGATATCAAACCAATGAGGGATCAAATCATCCGTGTCAAAAGGTACGAGCGGGTGCCCATGATTTTGGTGGGGAACAAAGTGGATTTGGAAGGTGAACGAGAAGTCTCTTCCGGGGAAGGGAAGGCTTTAGCCGATGAGTGGAATTGCCCGTTTATGGAAACTTCAGCCAAAAATAAAGGCTCGGTGGACGAACTATTTGCAGAGATTGTCAGACAGATGAACTATGCTTCAGTGCCAAACGGGGAAGACCAATGCTGCTCGTCGTGTGCTATTCTTTAAAAAGACATTTGAATATTCTTTAAAGTTTGCAATGGTGAGTGACTCTGATAATATAATTAAACAAAGGAGAAACTAAGTTCGGATCCTAACAAGTTCGCTCGAAAACTATATACATAGTTATGTGTTCTGGTGTTGATTGTCATCAGTATTCGAAAGTGTCCTGCTGTCTTGCACATTCGTTTTTACAAAAGAGGCAAAAAAGCGATAAACCACAGGTGTTTACATGGCAGAATACTTGAATGTCGTAGGATTAAGGAGAAGACAAACTTAACGGACATTTTCACTTTTTTTGTCTGGTGCCTATCTGTGAGTTGAACTAATTGGACGGAAACGGACATTTTATTTCACCAGTTTGTTGTTTTTGTTCTGGAAGTGTGTTGCAGGGATTCTTGACTGAGTTGAGTTCTTCGCGTCTCCTGTCGGCCTGGAACGGAATGAGAACACTCCCATGGGAGGGTCCCTCCTTGGGATCCTGGGAGTAAAGTCTCGCTTCAGGAATTCGGCGTGTTCGGAGTATCTTTGCAGTAGTCACTGTACACCGTTGATGTCTAAGAGTGGTGAAGCCTAAGCTACAGTCTCAACGTGCACTCTTAACTGGATCTTGACCCAACTCGGATTTCGAAACGAACTTGGAGGGAGCATTTCTTCAAGAGAAGAAACGAGATAAAAGCAAATTTATATTTTGTAATTGCTGTATAGGAGTGGGGCAGGGGAGATTGGTGGTATTTTCTCCATTATGAGTCGTACAATACATAGTTATATTTGAAAATATCATTTTGCTGGTGACGTCAAAATAGGAGTTTTTTTTTCATGTGAAGTGTGCCACCCTTAAGCACGAGCCAGGACCTTACTGTCATGACATAGGGTCGCAGAGAGCCCCGTGTCTAGTGCCTTCCAGTATAATCTATTTAGTGCCAATCTGAGTCTCCTCAAGAATCTCATATGGCAATCCACTGAATGCTTAACTGTTTAATTGTAGTTTATCTCATCGGGTAAAATCTTAGCAGAAGGCCTATTGTTAATGGAGTAGCGGTTTCCTTCAGGTCTGTCTTTAAGTTTGGCCTTTGAAATGTGAGTTTTATATCTGGTTAAGATTTGACTGAATTTTAATTTAAATTCACAGGTACTGCACCCCACACATTGACGTAAACACAGCTCCCAGATCAGCTAAAGCGAGTGATTTTAAAAGAATTTGTCCTCTTTTGTTCATTTCTTTTTTTTTTTAACAAGATGTGATGTACCATTGAATTTCTAACCCAATTGTAATTTTAATTTCAGACCAGCCTTTTAACAGCTGTATGTCTGTTTTAAGACTTTTAATACAAATGGATTTTATATTAAAAAAAAAGTATTTGCGAGTTTTTATTCTTCATTTGGTGTGTCAGGGCATCAGTTTTTGAGGTTGCCACATGGGTCAATTGTATGGCTCTGTAGTGGCAGGTATACGTGGTGTTGGTCATTTGCCAACGGTTTGTTGAGGTGTTCAGAGCTGAACCAAGCATAATTTGCCGGGGGGGAAAGATACTGTGCACTACAGTGCCGGTAAATGGGTGAATCCCCTGGATTAAATCCCATGCTAACCGTTTTCAACTCTGTTGTTTGTTTGTATGTGTGTTTGTGTGCGTGAGTGAGTGTGTGACGGAGGAAAGACGTCAGCTGAAGAAGTGAATTAACACGTTTAACAGGTATTCATCGCTAACTTGTTTACACGACTTCCCCATTTAACTTAGTTCGGTGTCTGCCTCCACGAGGTGTGGCGATGTGTTCTCTGCTGTGCATTTCTCCCGCTCTCCGATTTGTGGCTTTCCTTGTTGACTTATTATTAAAATCATTCTATCGGTTTATTGGAGTCTTGATGAAAGTTATGGAAGAGCGGGTTAGAATAATGGTCTTAATTCTGTGGAATGGCAGAATACTTCTGAATTGTATTAACTCCTCATCCCAGTTTGGAATAATGTTTGAGCATTATGTTACCTCTATAAATCTGTGTCCCTCCTTGGACACTGAAATATGGCTTTGATCTTGCTCTCAATGCCCGCAAACTTCTGCAGAATTTCTGCACGCTCATGGTTTGGTGTGCATTTCTTTCAATGCAATGAGGTATTGGTGTCAATTTGCTGACGGAAGATGCCAACTTTCTCTGAATCTGAAAACTGCATATGTGCTTCAGTTCTGCTTTATTGTGTTTTACTATTGTTTTTGAGTTCCCTCATTTGTCTGCAAACGCAAACATAATAGCAATGTTCTGACAAGTGTGGAATGGTTTTTGAATCATTTGGTTATTTGGAGGCTATTGGTGTTGGGTTATTCACAGGCGATTGGGTCAGAAAATGCAGTTTGTATTGCTGTGATGCTACATTGGTATGTGCATTGCTCCTCAGGTCTGGAGGCCATTTTAATTGTTTATAGTATTAAAAAAAGGTTCTGTAGGCTTATCAATTATCACTCTGCAGAATTAATCTATGAGGTGTTAACATCAGAAAGGATTGTTACACTGATAGCAATTGCGTACAGTGTACATCGACACTGATGTTTGTCGGGATGTGTTTACACACGTATCAATCCTTTTTGAAGCATATACATGGACACAAACATGGACACACACGCATGACCATGTCAGATCCCCTTGTGCGCTTGGAGAATATTCGGTAGGTTGTTTGTGATGCTGCTACCCTAGAGCTGTGTGCTGTAGGCAAATATGGCTATTTGAAGTCCCACAAAATGCTAGTCTTTCATTTGTTAGGAGTTTTTGTGGTCTTTGGTTCAGTTTTATTTTTGGCCATGGATTGTTCTCAAACTGGGGACTGAAATTATGTGGGCGTCTCACTGGTTGTACTGGTGGCTGAAATTCATGTCCTTATCGAGTAACTAGCAAGATTTTCCGACCTTCCTCCATTTTTTTTGTTGCTCTTCTATTCCCCTCTGGCTCCATTTACGCATGAATGAATTTTCAGTGTATTATTCTGTTTTTCATTTTTAATGATACAATGGCCTCTGCGTTTGTATCAGGAAGGGTATATCCTTGACACATACTTTTTATTTTTTCCTTGAATTGATTTAGACTGAATGCAAGTGCTTGCCCTTTCCTTGTTCTTTCATAATTTTTTCTCTCTGACTCCTTCTTTAAGCTGATGAGTGCTGGTTTGGTGAGGTATGCGCTAACGGGAGCCCCACGTTCTTGCTTTCATTTCTGCTGATTCCCACTCCAGGAATTGCTATCCTTCCATTCCCGCTCTATTAGACAGAGGGCCTGTTGTCGAAAGAGTCGTATGTCAAGTCCGATAATGTGACTGTTGCCTTGTTTCTTGAACTAAGAATTGTTGCGCTGTCCTTAAGTTGAGATATGCAGCAATTAGAATAGTTGTGAACAGCGTTGGCCCCAGTGTAAGGCATTTCAATGCGTGATGTGAAGCTGGCTATAGAGACAGTTATTCCGCTCCCTTTAGACTGCCCTTTGAAATCCCTCGCTTCCTCACATTTGATGCGTGAAAGGACAAATCTGCAGGCCCAAGGGAAGGATCTGAGAGTGAGAGTGAGAGTGAGTGCTCCACCATGGAGCAGTCAGTGACCGTGTTGGGAATACCCCAGAATTCCTGTCATTTTTGTCATGCCTTGCGCTGGTCTGTCCGGACTTGTCTGATCCACAGATCTCAGCACTGAGTTGGGCTTGTCTAAACACGGTGCAGGCCCCAGGCCTGTTACAAGACGGACACCTAGCAGAGTGCTGTCAGCTGTGCTATCTGCTGTGTCGACATGTATACTGTCTGCAATGACTGCTTTGAGTGCCAAACAAGTGTGTATTCAAAAGGAATATCAACGCTATTTACAGTTACTTCTAGCAGGATTTCTAACTGTTCATTTTAACGTCTGTATTGCCTGTGAGAGAAGTGTGGTTTTCATATTTTAGATTGTAAATGTTCCATTTTCTGTTTATAGAGCTGTATAGGCACTGATACCATTCAGGAAAAATTTTAAGTTCAGCCAGGACACTCGCGTCAGATTTGACCATTTATTTGGAATGACTTGCATTTGAATTGTGTGGTGATTCTGCTCAAGTGATACTCTGGAACAATCTGAGCAAGCATGACACACACATCCCGGGAGATCAAAACCCCTCCCGGCAGAGCCTGGTTTACAGTGTTTAAAATTTAAATTCAGTTCAATTCAATTTATTTGTATAGCGCTTTTCACAGGGACTGTTACAAAGACGCTTTACATTGAGAGATTAAATAAATGAAAGGGCAGTGCCCGGCCTATTCCCCACTACAGCAAATGAGGCAAAAAAACTCCCAGTAAGGAGAAAAATCCTCAAACAGTGGTGAGAAAAAACTCCCCATTGGGAGGAAATCTCAGGAGGAACCCAGCTATAGTGGGGAAGCCCATCCTCCGGGGCTAGCTAATTAATAACAGAATAGTCAAATAGATTAAAATGGCAAGAGTTCCATTTAAGTCCATCTGAACAGTGGCATCTGTCGCACCAGGAAGTGGCATGCTGAGGATGGTGCAGAACCGGATCAGGAACGGATCAAGACAGCAGGACAGCAGCAGCCAGCGCTCAAAATGAAATGAAAGGCAGTTTACAAACAATGCCAATATCATAGAAAACAATGCCAGTACCATATAAAGACAAGAGTATGACACAAGTACTGTGTAAAGACTGTGCCGTTGGAAAGGAGGAGGCTGGGGAGGTGGAAGGGATGTTTGTGCAGATCTGTAATTGGTGAGAATGGTAGAGCTTGGCTAGTTGAGATGGAGCACCGGCTTATTTCAAAAGACGCGCAAATTAGGTACGTGACGCTGAAGTCCAATGCGATTGGACAAGGGGTGGTGCCAAGGCTGACTTCCGTGCCTGTCTGAACTAACACTGATGCTCCATTTAATAGGGTTACCTGGAACTTGAGTTCTTGGCCTTTTGGACAAACGCGCTGGCTCACGGTTGTGTTGAAATAGTCTGGGCTGAAAGGTTAAAACTAAGGGGCAGAGGGTTATTGTCATCACGTGATGTCCGTCCGTCTGTCCCATAAACTTTTGTGTTCTGCCAGATAACTTAAAAATGCCCCAGTCAGTCTATGCCATTTTTGCTCTGTTGCTTGGTCTTTTGTACTTGCAGAAGCCTATCGAATTTGACGGCACTCTGATGTCCTGTGTGGCAGCCACCGCCGCCATCTTAAATTTTGTATTCAGCAGGAAAACTTGAAAACGCCTTTGTCAATTTATATTCATTCCAAACAATCCAGGGGCTGAGGGTTAATGTCCCCTTTCTTTTTTTTTTGGGTTAGGAAAGTTCCTAACTTCTTGAAAATTACCCAGGCGTATTTATGTGGCAGCCATGATAAAGCTGTTTGAATTTTCTTAATGTCAAGGAAGGGTGCTTCAGTGCCTGCTAAATTGTCTACCTTAGCACTGGGAACAATGAACCATTTTTTTAAAAAAAAAAAGAAAGAAAGGAGATGACGCCATCCCACAATTCCATGCAGCAGTAATATTTCCAGTGACGACCATCCGTCTGGCCAGTCGCAAAAAACAAGCAAACATGACGTGTGATGGGTGCATCGTCACATCACCAAGTGTAAGTGCATTCAGATTCTCTCGGCTGCGCGGTTGTCTTTTTCTGAGCAGTTATGAATTCCCCTGTAACACCTTTCCTTAACCTTGTGACATTTTCCACAGAGGTTAAGGAAATGTGGTTAGGAATTAGACAAAAGGATGTAATTTTTGACTTTGAACGCAGTCCTGGTTTGTGGCTAATTTCCGGATTTGCACTGGGCTTGAGTGTACCCCATTTACTCTTCCTCCTCCGTGTTTTTGTTGTGCAGAGTAGACCTGGTTTTCATGTGCTGGTTGAATGATGGTTTGAGTTATTCGCTGAACTTGGGAAATGACTGTGAAATGTATCTAGGATTTATCATTCAGCCCTGAAAGTCTGTGCCACCATGTGGGCCTGACTTCCTGCTGAGCATTTCTCCTGAGGCTTTATTTTATTCCACTTGTTGATTCCCCCCCAACCTCAGAGACTACTCTTGTTATTTATTCTAGATCTGGCGAATATTTTACTGACTTATTTCCATACACTTTTTCACAAAAAACATTAAAAAATCATCAGAGCCTACATATTTGCAAGCTCTTGGAATCTGGGAATTTGCACATGATTTGTTCAGCTTCTTTTCAAATGTACCTACTCTGCATTTGAGCTGCATTTGAAAATAAGATGTACAGTACAGCATTCAAGTTATTTTGGTGGCAATAAATATAACTGAGCCATGTGCTTGTAAATTGGTCGTAACCATCCCAGGTGTCTAGGTTATTGTAAAAGAATTGCTTGTGAAGACTCCCACTTTCAACTGCATGAACCCTACTGGGAAGAAACAAGTCAAAACCACCAAATAGGGGGCTCATTCCAATTACTTTTTGCTTTGTTGACAACTTATCTTCCATAATTGTGCCCGATCCCTGAATCTGCCGATATCCTCCATCATTAAGGAGATTCAAATCTGTGAAATGAGTCAGGATATGAGAATTGGAAACATTTTGTGCAGTGCGCGTAACTTGCAAAATAATTGACCTGAGGATCTTTCTTGCCCTATCTGCTGCATCTGTAACTGTTTGTAACATTACCAGAAAGGGGAAGGCTGTGAAAAATGAGTGAGTAGAATGGGCCGGGGCTACATAGCAAACAAGGCCCTGCAGCAGATCACAACTATTCCTTTTCCAACAAGGCAGTTAAAGCACCAGTTCAGAGCTGGTGCCTAATCATATCCTTTAAACTGAAATTTTGGAGGAGGCGGTTAAATGACGAGCTGAAATCTAAATAGACTTTTCCCTACATTTTAAAAAATTCTGAATAACTGTGGAAACCTTTTTAAGTAAAGATTTGCACTACTCCTAAAAAATAAAGTGTTGTTGATTTAGAATGTCTGTCAATTATCCGTTTCCCTCCATTCAATATCCTTTCAAATTGTATTTCGTAATGAGTGGTTCATTTAACGCCAGTCAACATCAAGCATCTCTTTCTCCTCCCATTGAAGATTCCTTCATAGGATTTGTTGTGATGAACTTTAAGTTTTACAAAACTCAGCTGAGATTTTTCACTGGGTAGTTTTCTTTAAATGCCATAGAATCATGTAGATGACATAAATGCTAATCCTGTACACATTTTGTTCCCCAGGGATGGGCAGTGGGACTGGAACCTCTCATTCACAGGCTCAAACATTCCTTTCCCTACTGTTCCAACCTCTCCTGAATTAAAATAATGGCATGATTTTGTACCTTGTGGCCACAGGTGCTCAAAATCAAATAATCGGCTAACGGTGGAGCGGCTCAACCCACCAGCCTCAGCTGAGAAAACAAAAACAAAATCCTGACTTTGAGAACAACAGCTTCCTGTTCGATGGCCACAGCCACCGGGACCATGATTTTAGGGATAATGTTGAAGTGTGTGAAAAGAACTATAAATATTATATGAGTGATTTGAATTTAATTTTAAGCTTAACTTCATTTGCGCAGCACCTTTGGCGTACGCCCTGCAACAAAATAAGCCTCTTTACTGGAATGATAAAACAATTAGCCACAAAACTCAACATAAATGGAAAATAAAAAGGAGAAACAAGGTAGGTGGAAGAGAGTTTATTAAAAAGGGCAACAAAATTAATGAAAGTGAATAAAATGCATGAGAGTCCGTGAGAAAGGCCAAAACAATTATAAGACACTAGTAAGCTTATAAAACATATCCAAAAAGTGCATAAACTAGAACCATTAAAACAATAGAGATGAATACTGCAAAAATGTATAAATCATACATATTTTAAGATGAAAATATGAATTAATTGGAAGCTATTGCAAAAAATTGGGTTTTGAACTGCTTTTTAACCCTGTAAAATCTTATTTTTTGCCTGTATCTTCCATCAAGTCTTATTAAAGTTGTATATAATATATTTTTTCCATATTGTAGGATGATGCCATAGAGCCCCGGTCAGACCACACAAAACTAAATGTAGTTTCACTTCCCAGTATTTTACTTCTCGTAATTTACGCAAATTTTACTAATGGTAGTCTGACTGGGGCTACATACTCTGTATCTGCTGGTTACAGCGCTTCACTGGTGCTGCAGATGGGTGACAGATAAACGGAAGGTCTGCTTCTACGCACTTTGGCATAGTGTGCTGGTGTAAAACTTTACTGGAGGGATAGAGAACCTTTCCTCCGAGAGATATTCCATCATTTGGCGTTTTACCAATGATTACGGAGAGCGCTGTCTAACACTTTGTTCCATAATCTCCTCCTGTATATGAGTCCAGCTTGTCTGAGATCTGGTGACTCTGAAGATGGATGAATAAGCCTTGAATCATTTCCAAATTCATAAAATCATTCTGCGACCTCTTGTGCCCCATGGGGCTTTGAGCCATTGCCATGCCGGAAGAGACCACTTGCATCATTGGCAGGAATGCTGTGATCTCAGGACATAAAGGTGATCACCCAGAATAGCTCTGCATTGATTTACAGTGACCCCTATGACTTTTAAGGGGACAAGTAGGCCAAAACCCTGCCAGGAAAGTAAATGAAAGCATCTCCAGTCTTTGTCCACACAATTAGTCTGTTTTTCCTTTGTCGCTTGAGTGAAATCTTCACACCCATTTCACCATGTTTTTATGGCCACTGCCTTAATCAAATAGAAAATGTCTGATTCTTATGCATCATTTTATACTAAATTCCCTATAATGCAGCAGGAGATATTTTTAACCTTTGGAAATCTTGGAATACCACTAGAATTTAAAATAGACCTAAGGTTTCGCATGTTTAATAAAGCACCTGCATTTGAAGAACCCATTTCTGGGCTCAGCAATGTTGAGGAAATTATAATGTATCACTGTATCAGCCTCTGTGTGTCCATATGCAAGTGCCATAAAACCAGAGGGTAGCTTTGTGTCTCAATATTAAATCACTCAGGGCCAATATCCCAGTAAAGAATTAAGCTTAGTTTTGTACTAAACAAATTTTTGATTTTAGTCTCCACTGAAGATCGCTTTTCACATCTTTAGAGAAGAAGGCTTTGAGAGGAGTCTGCTATATTTCCTGGAGGATTTTGACCTGCACTGTACCACTATAAGGGCTCTTTTCAGCACAGTTTTTTGGAAAAACGTTGGCTCAGCTTGCTTCCTGCCCACTTCAGGCCGGCTGAAAGAGCCTGTGTGCGTCGTGGTCAGTGCAACATCAACACTACCTCAAACCGCAGTGAGGTTTTGCCTGCCCATCATATCGGAGCTCCCCAGGAGAGGCCGGTGGAAGCACACACCACATTCCTCCATTGGATGAGTCCAGGGAACAGCAGTGCACCTTGTGTTGGCCATCTGTTTTTTTTTTTTTTTGCCCCCCCCCCTGCTTTAGCGCTAGCACACATGCACACTGACTCTGGAGTTTCAAGAATGCAGACTCTGTCATGATTTGTGTTTATTTCAATACGCAGCGCTGCACAAACTTTATTTTATTGCAAAAAGCACTGATCCTGCCCTGGGTGGGTGTGGAAGAAGGGATAACTGAAACAATGTGGGTAATGGTGAGTAACTGCATCCAGCCCTGTGCATCAGCAGCTGCCTCGGGGTGCAGCGGAAGGGAATGTTTGGCTGCTTCAGCTCTCATCCAGTTTCATGTTGTGTTGTTGTGTTGTGAAGTCCCACTAGAGCAGCTACACTGGCTGTTTTGGCGGGGATTGGTCACATTACTTTCCAGCTTCAACATTGCATGGCTGCTGAATAAAATGTAGAACCTGAGCAGTCAAACCTAACAGGTCATAACATGCATAAAATTCCAGATGTTTTGCTGCCTGTCTATTTAATCCAAGTGGTAATTTGTGATGCGGTTGCATTTGCCTTCTAAATCGCACATGAGATCTGTCATAGTTGGTCTCTCTGAAATTGAAGCCCATTTCACATTATCTCACATCTTGTTTTGATAATGTGTGCCAGCATGTCAGAGTTATTTTTTCGCAAAGCTTGAGAAGTTGTATGTGAGATTAGTCCCCAGGGAATTAGATTAGTGTTGTTTGATTTGCTAACTTCTTGTTTTGATGCAGACCTACACTACAGCTCAAAAGTTTGGGATAATTTGGAAATTTTCTTGTTTTCCATGGAAACACACATGAAATTAGCCTGAATAGGAAATATAGCAAATGAACATAACATGCTGAGTTAGAAATAATGATTTTAATGGAAAATGATGAATATGTATTTCAAACTTCATCAAAAAAAAAAAACCCCACCTTCACTATTGATACTGAAACTGGTGTTTGACAGGAACTATTTAGCGCAGCTGCTAGTTGACAACCTGTGAGGCGTCTTTGTCTTAAACTACACACTCTCAGATATTTGTCTTCTTGCACAGTTGTGCATCAGGGCCTCCCACTCCTTTTTCTCATAAAATGCTGAACTTGGATTAGTAGCCATACCAGGAGATTGATGCAGAGGACTGACAGTTGCTGATACTAGGCCTCTATGCAAAAATGTAGATCATTCTTTGAAAATCATCTGATTAATTTTAATCGTTTGTGAAATGGGAAAAAAAATGTTTGAGAAATGAATGAAAATGTATTTCCCTCTAGAAAACAAAGAAATTTGCAAGTGATCCAAAACTTTTGAGCGGAAATGTACAACTTGTCGATGAAAAGAGCAGTATTGGATTAAATTGATAAGCAATGCAAGTCGCTGACTGTACAGGAAAACAACAGAAGTGTCCTTTTTCTTTTATAATGGTCCATTTCTGAACTATTGCTAAATATACACTGATCAGCCACAAGATTAACACTACCTGCCAAATATGATGAAGGTCCCTCCTGTGCTGCCAAAACGGCTCCAACAAATGGATGTCACTTGAATTCCCGAACTCAGTGTTTCCTTGCAGAACATTTTCCAGAGTATCATACTCCCTTCACTTGCTTTTATTCTTCCCACATTGCATCCTGCCATCTTTTTTTCAGGTAAATGGTGCACACATATCCAGAAGAAGCACATGATGTAAAAGAAAATGGGACTTACTGGACCAGATAACCTTCTTTGACTGCTCCATGGTCTACTTTTGAAGCTCAAGTGCCCATTAGGGTCACTTTTAGAGGTGAACTGGGGTTAGAGTCGCTCCTTTGGTTGCCCTTCTGTTGGTTTGGACCAGACAGGATAGCCTCTACAGCCCTTGTGCATCGATGTGTTCGGGTGCCCAAAACCCTGTGGCCTGTTTATGGTTTGTTTCTCCTAGGACCACTGTCAGTGGGTACGCATATCTGCTGACGGGGAGCGCTTGTGAAGTCTTGCCACTTCTAACCTATACTCATCAGGCCATAACGATTTGGCCCTTGTCAAAGTCATTCAGTTCCCACTGCTCCCCCATACGAATTGAATAATACAAGAACCAACTGTTTGTTTACTGTCAAAGATTTGTCTGCAAACCTAGACAAGTCCTATTGTTATGAGGTAATCAACGTGATTTGCTGCATCTGCGACTATTTTTAATGTTTTGTCTCATCATGTATTTTATGTGAGTCCGAGGGTATTGCAGCACTGTTGAAGGTGACAAGTGTCAGCTGGATTCTTTCGAAGATTGTCCAATGGACATAAATGTGAGAAGCCATTGTAGCAGTCCTGTATAGACGATGCATGTGGTCAAGCTATATTTGTGTAAGCCACCATACAATTTGTGAAGAGAATTACGAAAAATTCCACGTTTTAAGTTACCTATTGCTCGTCAAGTCCAATATTGTAGCCCCACTTTCAAATATTGAAATGAGTCAAGCTATCTAACCCCACTAGCAATGTGTTTTATTTTGTGAAAGGTAATGGGAATGTGTTTTAAGTATAAATGCGAGACTAATCGATTTGTTTAGAGGTGTTTGTTTAGTTTTTACAATGCAAGAAGTTGGTTTTTCAGTGAAAAACTTTGATATATACTTAATCTTTCATGAATGAATATCGAGATATTTAATTTGATCTTTAAGGAACTCAGTAACAATGTAAATGCAAAAAAAAAATCAGTAGCTTTATGCTTCCAAAGAATTCATGAATTCTCGACTGAGATTAGCTTCTGCATCTTGATGTGTAAAATATAAAAAATTCATTCTCTGCATTTTACCAAGTATGTGGGAAAACTTCTGGAAAAAAAAAAAAACATCTTCTCACCCTTGCCTTAATGGCTCCTGGCATCGCTCTGAAATACAGAAGTGACTGTGTTTTATTGCGCATTTCCCATTGTCTCTGCCTACAGAAATGAGTCATCAAAAGGTTGTTCAGCATTAATGTGCTCTTTGTCAAAAAGAGATGTAACTGTGTTCTCACAACTACAATGCTTTGTTCAATGCAAGAGACAGACCTTGGAGTCTCTCGCCTTCAGTGCAGTGTAGATTCGGGTGGTTCTGCGTGTTTTTCTTTTACATTAGTGCTTAAAGACGTGTTTCTGAAATCTCTCAGAAATTGTGGGTGAGGACCAGCTGACATAAGGCGATGCTTCAGTCTGCATCTTATATCCCCCAGCTCACTATATAATTGCGATACAAGAAAAAAAAGAGTCATTGATATCAATGCATTTGCCCACTGGCACTGGTGTCCAGCCTTTATCCTGTCTTGAGAACTTGCGCAACAGTCCATAGTGATGTCATTATTCACACCTGCTTTGTTCTGTGAGGATGAGGTGAAGTCTCACATTAAAGCCACACTCACTGAATGTCTGTGCTGCAGAATACTGACCTTGAGGTACGCACAGGCACCCCATGTATTGTATTTACATAAAAGCATTCTGACTGGGCCTCAGAAATTCTGGGTGATGTTTCGGTGAGTGAGCTTATATTTTTGCATGTTATCTCAGGGAGAACAGAAGGCTGGGGCTTTTGGCTGTTTTTCAACTTCAACGATTCCCTGAAGGTAATATTTGACCTGTGGGATCAAAAGTATTCAAATTCAGCATAAGAATTTTGGTCAAACCTCTAAACCATGATTAATAACCCAAGATTAATGTATCATTACGTGCTTGGTGGGATTTAACGACCTTGCATTGGTGAAGCATGGTCATCGAATGATATCAAGAGCATTTGTGTAAAAGGCAGTGCCTGGTTAATACACCGTGCTGTATTTGCCCAACATGGCTTTGCAAAGCTGTATGCAGCACTATCCTGAATGCTTGGTCAGCAGACCTTTGCATTGCAATACTAGTAAAACTGGCCTACATTACCATACACCAGTGACGTGCAGTCGGAGGTTAGTTTGGTGAGGCAGAAACCTCCCCTTTGCTTGATTAACAATCAGACGATTAACAAGTTTTGTAAGACTATTCGGCAGAATGACGGGCAGTTCAAGTTTCCACGGCGTTATTACTCAGTTGGCTACATCGAACTTGAAAGGCTCACAAAACTGCAGATTTGCGAGTATTTGCTTACAGGAAGCCAGAGACGTGCGGTGAGGTGAAGCTGTGACCAAAACTTGACAGGATCTTGTGAACCTGTTTCCACGTACTATTCCTAATTGACAATGAAAACAATTAAGACCAAGCCTGTAGGAAGCCTGATACTGATAGAGGAGATAATGACTTCATTCACGTATACGCTGCAATTCGAGACTGCGTGGATGGAAATCTGAATTATAAATTAGGAAAAATTCTCTCGGTAATTCTGTATATCGTTCAAACATTTTGTTAATCGGATTAAGAAAGAAGTCTGAAAAAAAACGCCCGCTTTTTGTTTGGGTGTAAAAGCGCGTATTTAAAGGAGAATAGGCTTACATTATATAGGCTATTGATTAAGCATTGAACTCTGCATAAGTAGAACTGTGTTAATATTTTTTGAGGACCTTGCTTCGGCTTCCTGGAAGCAAATAAGCGCAAATCTGCGGTTGAGCATTTCAGGTTCGATGTATTGAGCAATAACGCCGCGGAAACTTAAACTGGCCGTCATTCTGCCGAATAGTCTTACTAAACTAGTTAATCGTCTGATTGCTAATCAAGCAAAGGGGTGGTTTCTGCCTCACCAAACTAACCTCCACCGCACATCACTGCCAAACACCATAGCTGCCATTTGAGATGGAGCTTTTGCTTTAGTTCAGGCCGAGTGCTTACCAGTTCAGGCAGGCATGGAAGTCAACTCAAACTACAAGCCCCTATCTGTCCAATCATTTTTGAATTCAGCATCTCCCACCCAATTGGTGAGCTTCATTAATTCGTTTCTCTGGCTCTGTGCCCTCTACACTGCCCCGACTGTGGCCTACTATAGATCTGCATCTCATCATCCCCGCCTCCCCTGCCTGCTCCCTCATAAATAGCATTACTCATTGTGAGCAGCATCTGTTTGTATTGTACTCAGCAATTTAAACTTCCTGAATCTTAAGCTCGGCTGGGGAGTTTGTGATCTCAGGGACTGTCTGTGTCATGCTTCCTCAGATTGTGCCAGCGCATCACTTGAGCAGTCACTGCCAAACTCAAATGCTCGTCGTTCCGCAATAAATAGCTCTGACGTAAATGTATCTGCCTGATTTACGGAAAATTTTGGTGAAAAACTTACGTTTCCAAAGCCCCGTTTTCAGCAGCCATTACTCCTGTGCACTAACAGTGTGCCACTTCGTCCCAACAAAATTATTTGAATTTGCTCATTTTGAACTACCCTTCGTGAACTGCCCAAAGTTACTGTTTATTGAAGCTAGAATGTCTTTCTTCTTGTGGTTGGACTTATCACCTCACATTTGTCATTTTGAAAGCTAAAGGCTAATGCGTGAGATTGCCCAAAAATTAAGGTTTTATTGCCAAGGACAAGGACAAGTACATCAGAGTTTCTAGTTTGAGATGCGCAGGCCTCAGAAGTGCTCAGGAGGTCGTGCCAATGAACAGTACCCACCTAACATCAGGATCTGCAACATTGCAACATTTGGAATGCCGGCCTCGTAGTTCTAATACTAGGTCTATCATTGAGCGAATTGGTACGTTTTGATATGTTCGGATTATTTGAGAGGTGGCTTTTTCTTTAAAATGCTGCCTATCAGGTCAGCAGCTAATCGTTGTCTCCAGTGTAACAGATGCTGATATTAATCCTCAAGCTGCCAGATAAGGAACTGCCAAATATCTGTCTCCCAAACCAAAGGGTCTGATAAACTTTTGGGTCTCACTTTCTTTTTCCTTCTGGTTTGACCCAGTTTTTGCTCTAATTTAAGGCATGATGGGGCATGGCTAGTCATCCATTACCAAATCCTCTTCTTCCCTATCAGGGTCGCAGAGACAAAATTACACCTGGAACGTTCAGTTTGTGTCTAAATGTTTTTTATATGATGCGAAAAGGAACAGCAACGTTACTAAGCGGTTAATACTTTTACTGTCCCAACTTTTTCTGAAATATGTTGCAAGAACCAGAATTGAAATGTATTTATTTTGGAAGATTAATAAAATTCATGAGGTGAGACATCAAATAATGTGCTGTTGTACTGTTTTCAGTGTTGTTCAGGTCAAAGATAATTTATAGATCACTGCTTTCAGTTTTAATTTCAGTTTAACATACCGTCCCAATCTTGCACCTGGATTTACCTTTGTCTTGCAAAACAACAAGTGACTCATAGGCTTCTGCAGAAAACAGTTTTTTGCTTTTCTTTGGGGGGGGGTGGGGCTTTTTAAATTTTTTTTTACATTATCAAAGTTTAATCCTACCATGGTGAATAAAATGATCAATTTCCTTATAAAACATAGTTATTTCCTCAGTAATTCCGAACATTGAAATGACAGTGTTCACAGATGGCACTCGACCTCTGCATTATGCATCAGCACCCAGGAAAAACTAAGCAGTCACTGACTGTTTGTGAACTTTGTCATAACTTTGCAGTAACACCGCAGCAGCATTCTGCAAACATTTTATGTTAGCAGGGGGCATTGTTCCCTGCTGCGTCTTCGCTGTGTTTCGCTGTGCGCCGCATGCGCTGTCCCGTGTCACCACGCTGTGCTGCAGCAGCTCAGCTCTGACTCTGGGAGCAGGAAGGAAGGGTGGATCCATCTGAGACTTCCTGTCTCGCTGTGAGTCAGTATGGAGCTGTGCTCTTCTTCTATCCCCACTCGCATTTCTGCAGCCAGCGCCAGCAGAATGTGGCCCCTCCGCACCCGCGCTCACAGGGGCCACTCTTGCTCTTGGCAGGGGGACGGAGGTGAGGCCCCTGAAGAGCTTGCGGGGCGTTGGTATCTCAGTCAGCTGTGTCAAAGGCATTTTTGCACAGTCTGCAGAAGTGTGTGGATTGTATCGAAAGAAAACACTTCTTCAAATATTTAAACTTTTTTTGAACGCGCAGCTTCTTGCTCTGCAAGTCCCACCCTAAAGAGCACATGATTTATGAGAAAACAAAGTCCAGTGAACGTCTTCGGTTAGACGCATTGTGCTGTACATCCAGGCCATTACTTGGTTCCTGGTACAAACTTACACCATGATTCATTCAGTTTTATGTCCATTGCTTATATATGATTGTAGAAAAATTTGCTACTGGTTTGAGAAAATAAGTCGACATGTTTGTTGATAGTTTCATTCTGATGCTGTTGATTTTTATGCATTACATGCATGAAGAATTGTTAATATGAAGAGTGATTTATTGGGTGTTTTCTCTCGGAATTAGTTACGATTACATGTCTCCTGGAGCAGGAAGATTCAACAATGTGTTTGACCTGAGGAAAGGAGAATAATTGAGTCACTCTCAGAGTCACACAAACGGAGGGGGAGACCCTCAAGGTTTGCAGTGTGTGTTTGATATCTTCCAGGCTTGCTGGCTTAATTTAATTAAGAGAGGCGCCCGCATATCATATGACTGTAACTTCATTGCCACAGTACATTAACTCCTTCAGTGTAAAGCAGACAGTTTTTTTTCTTTTTTTGGGCAGAAATTTGCACGAGTGACGGTCATGTGTTTACCACTCAAGAGATGGGGCCTCTCATTGGTTAATGTGTCTGCTCTCCCCTAAACCCCTGTACTAGCATTTGGATGCTGTATTTTATGAAGTAGTCGTACCATAAGGGTAAATTTCACTTTGCTCCCAAATTTACCTACTCCGAGAGGTTAAATCAATTTCAAATGGCAACAGGCCCCTTTCAGCCAACCAGAGAGCAGGAGAGTGTGATTTAAAGATGATCTGAGTTTCCATTGCAAGTGAGCACTGTTGCACAGCAAATTCAAATTGCGATTTCTCAATTCATCACCCAAAAATCAAGGGAAGCAAATATGACTTCCACTGAAAAACATTCCATCTAAATTTGCGAGGTTTGCATTGAGAACTTCACATATAAATAAGAACAGGTGCTTGAGCACCTACTTCACATTGCACCATTATTAAAAATCAAACCATATATTAAATTTTGATGCTACTGTTATTTTTTGCAGCTTCCCCTGGAAATTCTTAAAGATTTTCGATGCTGCCATCCCAATTCCAAAAAGTTGGCTTGTTATTGAAAATTCTGCTGAAAGGACTGATTTGAAAAATCTATTCACCCTCTGCTGCATTCAACACAGTACCACAACACATTGTTTGACATTTTAACGTGAACTTAATTGCTTCTGGAAATCTTACAATGCGTTGACTGTTTAATTTGCTCCCTATAACACTGAGACTTCACTTCTAACACTAACACTTCTCTGAAAATGATTAGAATCCATTCATGGAAAAAGAAACCCACAAAGCCGCAAAGCTTATTTCTTAATGTAACAAATGAAAGTGAGCATCTCTGTTTATGAACATTGGTTATGTGCCTGCCTATGTACAGTATAAGGTACATGGTATGTACAGGATGATATTTAATTTGCATAACGCAGATCAAGAATGATGTTGTCCGATGGATGTGTGTATCATGTCGTTTGAATGATGTGTGGACAATGTGCACACATCTTGTATTTTGAGTGTAGGGTGAACGTTGTTAACACATCCTGCTTGCGTGGAGTATGAAAGGTGTGAGTAGTGCGATTAAAAGAGTGGTTAGCAGGCCTGCAGAAGTGCATATTGTACCCCTTGTGTGGGTCTGTCAGGCTGGGATGAGAGCACCACTATGTGATCCCTGATTTTCAGGACCCCACCTGGGAATCTGAGGCTCTGAGGATTCGGGAACAGATGGTATTCCTCTGAGTTTTTTAAAAAAGGCTTTCAGTCAGGATGAGTAGCTGCTCTCAGTGTGGAGCTTGCGAATGGTCTGGGGGACTGCTTTATGTCAGTGTTATGACATGAGTTTGCGCCGTCTCTGCCTTATCTGTGATGCCCGTGTCTGTGCTATGGGGTGACAGGCAGTGAGATTACATGTATAGTCTATGAAAGGTGACGAGAGAGCAAAGTCGTGGTTATTCAGGTGCATGGCAGGTGAGCGTGTCTGCAGGCTGCGTGCAGCGTATACAGAAAACTCACTCAGGTAACAAATTATGGGATAAACCTGAATAAATGAACAGAGAACCATACTGAATGCAGACACTTCCATAAAGGTGGGAAAAAAAGTGATGTGGTCAGATGAGTCATCCGTCTCCGTACTCTCAGTCACAGAGTGATTTTTTGAGGTTGAAAGTTATGTGACTTACTTGTCGTTGCCCTATCCTTATATCACCTATTGGACATTTTGGACCAATATATGAGACAGCACTCTCCACCACCACCATCAAAGCACCAAATTAAGAAACATCCATCTGAAGATTGGTGTTCCATCCCTCCAGTAGGGTTCCAGAGCCTGTAGCATTTTAGCTCATTAAATCTCTTCTGGCAGCTTGAAATGGCTCAACACCTTATGCACCTTTCCTTTTGTTTTGTATTAATTTGTTACCCATCTGTATATTTGTATGTGCATCACCAGTGCCTCTGCATCATCAGTCTTATAGTGGCATCATAATCACGGAGGCCAGGCTTAAGCTTATGCCCTGCAGGTATTGCAGCACCATATGGTCCCCAGTATATTGATGGCTAAAGCAAGTCTGTACAAATGAATAGTGTTTCTAATCCTGCTGACTTCTGCATGAATAGGCATCAGGTTCATGAAACAGTTCTTCATTGCCCAACATAGTCTGTCCTGCAATTTTCTTCAGTGTCTTTGAATAGGCGGTAGTGCCCATGCATTTTTAACTGAAATGTGATGAAAGAATCTAAATGTCATTACCAAGAAAAATTATGTCCTGCCTCGGATAGTCACATACTGTATAAACAAACATAAACTGATTAAAATGCAGCATTATATTGCCTCAATGACCCTAAAAACATCCCACTGATGCTGAAATGGCACCATATGTTGTAAATGACATTGTGCTGAGCGAAAAAGCTGAATACTGCCAACATCGATCCCAGCTGCCTTAAAATTCTTTGTCATACTGCTAAAATAATCGTGTACAATCTTATGCAAACACTTTTAAACTGTCAGCCTCAATTAGTCCTATATTGTGGACATTAATCTGAATACTTCCCAGGTCATTATTATTCTTTCTAATCTGATATTGTCTGAAATGTCCACATTACTTTTGTACCGCTTATCTCCCCCTCAGCTGGCACAGTATACTTTTCACTGCCTGAGGTTGTCATGAACACATTTTTCTGCTTTGAGTTTGGCAAAAGCCTAGATACACTCATTAGGACCAGCCACATGAAAACACAGCCTTATCGCAAGCATTATAGGCGCCTTTCCCAGAGCTACAAAGTTTTAAAGGGGGAGACAGTTACTTTGACCAAAAAAAACAGGTGCTGTACAGACATATCTTATGTATTTATCAGATATTTGATATTCTCTGCCTGTAACTGAAGCAGTGATATTTCAAAGAGTCCCCACAGGTTTGTTGCAAAGGTCTAAGTCTGCTTTGCGCCAGAACAAAACCTCATATTTGTCAGCTAGATGTGGAACAAACTGAAGTGTCAGTAACACTTTTTGTTCCATGAAAATGTGAGCTGGTGAAAGGTATCGGACGTTATTCTGTACCATTCTTGGTTGTGCTTTTCGAAAGTGCTGGCTTCGTGCATAGTCGCGAGGATGACTACATTTCATTCAAATAGTATTGAATATAGACTTGCGTCCTGAATGGCTTGTTTCATTGGCCCCATTATGACCCCAATCTTGATAAGCTCCAGCTGCATCCTTCTTTATTGCTTTTCACATAAGGCATCTATTAAGTCTTACAGCCCCTCCTTCTTCTGTGAAAGCAGGAAAGTCATCAGATGCAGCAGTTCATTAATACTGCGGTTTGTTTCAAACTATGCTAAGCAACAAAAGAAACGCAAGTTAGCAAGTTTGTCAATGTATTCGCACGATCGCCAAGTCGAAGTGATTGCAAAACAAAGAAATGTTTGACAAAATGAGTGTAAATTTGCTTGTGCTGATAATGAATAATATTTTTGGATTAATTACCCACATACTTAGTTTCTGGCTAGTCTTATATTAACTTGCATTACTTTTGTTGACCTGAGTATAGCTTTAAATTCCAACAGTATGTAGGGGTGTGAAATAAAAAGGCAGACAGCTGTCAACATCTCAGATTTTTCCTCAACTGTTCACCCAAAATTAGAAGGGTATATCTACCTTACCTGTGTGGAGGATAAAGGTGTGAAAATTGAAAACTGCTTTCACAATTGTTCAGCAAGGTTTCTTGGTAGTAGAGTATATTTAATGAGTACTGAATTTTAGTTCTAAACAGCCTAACTGGGTTTTATACAGCATTTTTATGAATTAAGAAAGCTTGTATTACAGGAACAGAGTCTGTGCGAATGTGCCGCCTGTAGGAGCAGAATTGTGGAAGTCAAAAGGCCAACAGCTCCATCCACCTTCCCACAATGAGGACACCTCTAGGTCACATAACAGGAAGAGGAAGTTACCAGAGAGAGAGGCCTCCTGTCTCTATTCTGATCTTGTGTTTGAAATGTGGGCGCAGGGCTTTGAGGGAGTATTTTATCAGAATCACAGTTATTTTTTTCATGTTCACAGGGAGGTGAGTTGGGGGAGGGGGTTTTGGATAGAGAATGGTAACAACTATTTTTAATGCAAAATCCCAATGAATGCCCTTGTAGGGTGGTTGCCATGGAAACTCCACTGCAACAAGAATGGAGAAGCTGGTAAATTTGGGGGTTCTGGGTAATCTTCATTCAGCTTAAACCCCAGAATCATGTCAAGGACAAGGAGGGTAAATGCGTTTCTGAGGCTCTGGGCCTGGTATGAATTCAATGAGTCATATAAATCTGATGAAAAATATTTAAAAACAATATCAGTTAATAGCTAGTAGATTTCTCTCCTTCCTTGGTCTCTATGCCAGAGGGTCAGGTCTTCTGGATCTCTCACACTATCCACAGCTATTTGTTTGGAGGAGGGAATATTCCAAATTGGAATTTGTGTTGAATAGTTTTGAATGACCTTGCGAATAAATTTGTAGTTCTGTTATGACGATAGTAATGTGGTAACAGTGGGATGAAACCCAGAGGTGGATAGCTCAGTTCAGTTCGAATGTTACAGTTGAAGCAGTGTGGGCAAAGCCAACTCGCTGCCAGTGCCTTTCTGCGATGACTGCCAGGCAGAGTGCACACTTCGCCAGAGCCAAACTGTTCAAATGCAGGATGGAGAAGCTCAGGAAGAACGTGGTTCCAATCCTGAAGACCATAGAAGGCTTTGAAGCTTGTTCCTAATAAACTGAACTGAGGAACAGACCGGGAGAGGATTAACTGGAATGCACTGCCAATCCTGGACTCTATGAGAAAAGCCTTAGAGCTTGTTCCTATTAACTAGAAAAGGAAGAGAACTTCTGTAAATTTCTATCATTAAAGATTATGTTTCACTTTCAAAGGAGTAAGAGTTTTACTAAACTCAATCAGTAAATACTGACTGGTTCTAAGGCGCTATCGCAGAAACAACAATCCAGTGACTTGCAAGTTAAAGGAGGGGATATAAATGCACACGAGGAGGGGTAACTATGCGATGAGACACAGCTGGGATCAGAAAACACACAAGACACAAGCCAATCAAAGGAGACCGCACTTGCTGAATGTGAGAAGACACAGAGGGCATTAACACGTGGGTTGTGAAGACGTCTCGTTAAAATGTATCAAGGCCATTCATTGGTAATCGTCCACAAACGACATGCAGCTCTTGCAGATTTCTTATCAAACAAAATTGATAAGGCCTTTTTATTGTCTTTATTCCAAGCAAATCAGGACCACTTTGTGTTGATTGGGCACGTGTCAACTTATTGTAATGTCATAGAGGTAGAGATTCCCCTTTTATAATGCCACATGCCACATCTCCTGTGTTTGGCTGGATTTAGGCCAGCTTGCTTTAGAAGGGTAACTGAGAGTGGGACTAAAGCAGAAGCGTTGGTGGCCCCATACTTCCTGTTAAAACATGGCTAGTTCCTGCTAGTTTTTGCTGCCCTGACACTTCAAGCTTCCCCTTACATCTCAAAGTGTGAAAGTTGCAGTGGCATATCACAACCATTTCAAAGAAGGTTCTGGCAGCTGTCAATGAGATTAACAACTACATTTCCTTTGGCAAAAAAAACCAATTATTTTGCTTGAATTATAGTACTTGGCAGGTTGAGTATGTCATTAAAAGGTGTATTAGGCTGATGCAGTCATACAGCTCAATTGCAGAGATGAAATTGTCGAATAAAATCTAATAAAAAAAACTTGACCCACACCCGAAACAATCAGGTAAACTGTAAACCACAATGTAATGATGGATGCTAATGTTCAAACTGGGCTTTCAGAGAGAATATTCACTCTGCTGCCCGGTAATCAGCACAGCTAAAAGTAATCGGATAATAAACCATCCATTGCACATGCATGCCACATTCACCTGCTTTGGCATCGGATCCATTGTTAATCATTATCACTCTTACCTAGAATTTTTGTGTGGGAGCCACAGATGATAAGATTTTTAATGATACAATTGAGAGCTATAAATACCCATTCATGAAGTGGAGAGGGCTACCACATGCCCTCTTTGATGATCGAATTCAGTCTTAAAAACCAGGAAGGCTCCTCTGCATATAATCAGCGGGTTCAATTTGTATGTGAAGCTTTTGCATGTTATCTAGCTCACAGGGTCACAAACACAACTCCTCACTAATGGGCAGTAAATATTATGTCTGCACATCTTTTGTTATCATATTTTCTTGAATTCTTTGGTTTTCAGTGAAGGTGCCGCACAGAGAACTATCTATGTACAAGGCAGAGCATGTCACAGTCTTTAATACAGGATTCTGTGTTGCAATCTTCATATCTGTCTGTGGAGAAGGTTGTGAGGAAATGGTACTGCATGCAATGCGCTTCAGATAACAGGCAGCTGCCTGCTGTGAAATTAAGGTGTTGCCTCAAAGGAGCCTGGCCCTACCTCATCACTTCTTTTTTTGCATTCTCACACAGGAAATGGCCAAATCAAGATGAGTAACACAGTACATATGCGCCTTGCCATGATATGATTACCGAGTATTTTACTTTATGAAATATGGCACCCTTCATTCTGTAATATTATAGCTGTACATTCCAGGGTAGAATAGCTGAAATGAACTCATATTTATGCATATATCTCACTGGGATATAAAGGGTTGTTTGTACAGTTTTTAGAAATACAGTACAGGAGATAACCACACAAATCTGAAAAACCAGAACAGATTGATGTAAGCCTTAAGTTTTTCATTGCAACTAACAAAACTATAAATACAAATGGCTGTTTGGATTAAAAACTGGGATGGACAAGCTATATAAAAAAAAAAGAATTAAAGCTGCAAGTTGGTTCACGATTCAGTCTTTATTTTGAACTGCTGACGATTTTCCTTACCTTAGTCCTCTTCCTATTTAATGGGATTATTTACCCTCTTTAGTCACAGGTATAGCTGTTTACCACATGTTTACCCCCCCCCCTCAGATGGAGGCCACATTTGGCACAGTATCATTTGTGAACACATCGAATAAAAATTGACATTTCATGAAACCCGGACTTTTTTTACTTTTTGCTTTTTTGACTACAGTTTGTTGCATGTACCTATAAAGTACAATGTATTTGATGTAAAAAAAATTGAGTGAATCACCCATTACTTTCAGTGGAATCATGTAAAAAGTTAACCACAATTGTAGAGCAAGTAAAAGGTGCCCAACTTTAACAGCCTTCATCTCAACATCACAAAAGGTCATAAAATGTCTAATTTACTTGAAGCGTTCACATTTGCCTTGTCTTTTGGTTTGTCATTAACTACCAAATGTTTATTTTACTTGAGACCAAAGCCTATATTTGTGTCTTTGCAAGCAGAAACCCCTACGGTGGTAACATTATGCATAATTTCATCTGTCACAAAAGGCACAAAGGCGAGTCAGTCTATTTCTCACTTGAAGCGGCTTGAAAGGTTAAGTTACTCTTATTAATGCAAAAAGTGCATTTAAGAAAAATCACAATTCTAGGATTGCAATTCTGTTGGGAATAAAATCAGCACACACTGGGGGTCCTCAGGACCAATGTTGAGAATCACGGACTGAATTATAAGAGTATCATATTTTTGAATTTCTTGCACGCACTTGAGAAATTATCACTGAAAATGAAAGAGCAACATCAGCCTAAGGGAGGGTCATATGGCCTCCAAATTTGTTATCTAAATAGAAGATGTAGGATTCATCCCAATATCCCATTGTGACCCCTTTATCCTTTATGCTCAACCATTTACCCTGGAAATTGATTGAGGCCCACCATCCTGAAGGGCATCCATTCCCTGAATGTGCAGAGGGGAGTCAAGGATAGAGGAGAGAGGAAGCTACCAAAGGAGAGGGAAGTGAGGATGCATGAGTGCAGCCTGTGTGCAAGTGCTATCGCTACATGTGTATAAATGCTCCACCCAACTTCACCGTGTGCAGAATTGAAATAAGCTGTGGCAGGACAAGCGCCACTTCAAAAATGTAAGAGCTTACTGTTCCCATGAAATTGATTATCGGCAGTTTTTCTTTCATTAGAGTATACTGATTGTTGAAGGTAGACTAATGCTATCCAAGCACATATTTTGCACAAAAAATGATGACAGTACTCTAGGGCTTTACAGATACAGATACATTTCATCACAGTAACGCAAAACAATTATAATATATTGGTTCTGATGATGAGACCCTCTAACTCATTCAGCTGAGGTCAGGAAACTATGACCTAGTCAGGATGTACGCAGCATTTTTCCTTTTTAATTTGATCATGGTGACCGGGGTATTGGAAGTTGGTGATCTAAGTCAGACATTCCATTTAAATAACTTCTACACCATTGAACAATGCATGTTGCATTGATTAAAAGACATAGGGTGGTGTATGAGCTGGAAATCTAGTATGTCATTGGATACTACAGCTGTTCGGGAATGTGAAAAATTATCAGAACGGAAAAGTTTAATCTGCTTGAATTTTTTGCAAAATATCAACATCAAGAAAGCTCTTTGATGAATCGGCAGATCCTACTCTACAATAAACATTTAAGTGTGTGAAATATACATTCAACAATGATTTGATTCATCATAATTTACAGACCTAATTAGAGGTTTGTGATACAGAGTTGAATCTATTGGACATTGAATGCAAAACAATTTAATGTAAAAGGTTGTTATGTTCTCTGTATGTTGCTGAATGTTAAAAACTTACAGAGTAAACACACAATGCAATGACATCTGTGAAAAGAAACAAATATCTTTCTGTGATAAATCACTGTTCAAGAAAACACTGCTGTGTAATATATTCCCGAGAAAATATGTTTTTAAAAGTGTATTTATTCAAAGTATGACTCAAAGAAAAAGAAAAAAACCAAGACTTTTGCAAGAGACTTTTTAATCTGTGAGGAATAAAATGCCTGGTACAAGTTCAGATGACGGAACTGCAATGAACAAAACCAGGCTGCATTTTTCTCTATAATTGGATTCCTCTTTTCTCCCCACACTGTTATGGGTGTACAAATTTGTAGTATGACCAAACAAGTGGGGTTGGATATTAGTTTGCCATAACAGATAATTGAAGGACCTATTACTAAAACCCCATATGTTACACTTGACTTGACTTGACTTGTGGGGTTTTTTGTAATCAGCGCTTCAATTGCTGCTGACACCAAAGAAAAAACAACTTCCTTCTTCTTAAGGCTTAAGGCATTCAAATGAGAGCGTTGTGTGAAATCCGGCATATTCTTTCATTCCCTCCCATCTTCAAGTAATCATTTCCTGTCAGAGTACGCTATCACATCTGGGCAAGGACTCAGTCAATAAATACAGCTTGAAACACAGTCAAAAACAACTTTGATGAATAGACATGCTGCATTAAAATGAATATATAGTATGAATGCATGCAAAGGCATGTTCAATTGCTCACTCTAATAAAGGTTTGCGCAAAGTAAAACTACTTAGAGGCCTATAGTGCTCCCTTGATCACTTCAACTGTGTTTCACTAAATGACGCCACTTGATAAGAAGCCAGAGACTTGCAAAATCAAAACAACTGGTGCGCATTCATAAGGAACGAGTACAAGTGTACACAAGCTATTACAATTGGCAAAGTCCATTATTGCAGCAATTAATCCTGCCTGACTATCAGGGGATTTGAAGCATGAGTAAGTCCATGAAAATTGAATTTGACACAGTACAACCACTGTCATGAAAAAAACATGAGCACTTCACTTAAAAATTATAATGCACGTAATTATCCCCAAATCTCAAACTGGGCTTTATAAATCAAGGTTTTATCCCAATGTTTGTCTGATTCTTCTGGAAGTCTCCTGAAGTGCGCAGTGAATCCCTTCCTGAGTGCCACATTAGCCATTTTGATCTCTTTTTTTAATCTGAGGACAGTTTAATGCCTGCAGTAAGATTGGAATGGACCTCACCTCATGGTAAATGTAAAGCTTCCAGTAGATGTAACTTCTTTCAAAGTGATCATGCCTAAGTTGTCATGGTCCACACATGGTTTAAGAAATTTTGCAATCTCTTTGTCCCATTAAAAAGAAAGAAAACTGAAGAAAAGCTGAAGGCATTGCAGCTAAAACCCATCATATCTGATTGCATGCTCCTGACTGCCTGCATGCCAGCGGAGATAATAAAAGTAATGAACAACTTAGTAGTGCTCACATCCTTAAACCAACAACAAAAATAATAATCATAATCCTTATGCAACCTTGCTCATTTTAATTCCAATAAATGCCTTGCAAAACTTTCAGCTGCCAAAATGATGAATTACAACACTTAATAAATGCTATTGTTTGCATTTGTGTTGGCAGTTACTGGTCCAAGGACCAGCTGGCAACAAATGATAACTTTATTATGACCTTCTCTGACCGCACTGGGGTGGGGAGGCATGTTTAACGGTTTCTCTCTCTCTCCCACCACAAAATCCCTCTGTAATAGATTACTGTGTGTGTGCGCGCGTGTGTGTGTAAGCAAACGCCCGATGTGTATCTGGCCGTCAGCTGCACATTCCTGTAGGGCGGTCCGGGTCCTCGTGCTTTACTCATGAGTCTGAGCAGAGCCTCTCTCCTCAGCTGGAGTTGATAGCGCAGCTCCACAGCACATGGGAGAGAAGACGTGGGAGACTCGTGAGTTACTGTGTATGTGTGCGAGAGCGTTTGTCCACAAACCCCTTTATATATCTCTGCATGTGTGCTTATACCCATGCATGTCATGCATGTTTCTGGTTTGCTCCTGTGCACTAGTCTCATATTGGTTGTATATCAGAAGGTGAGAAAACTGAAGCCCAATGTATAAACCATGTATATAACAAAACAAATTAAGAAAAACTAGGATCAGTCATTTTGTCAATATGTAAGCAGATCAGTAACGATGGTCTAATCCAGTGCTCCTCCAACCTCTCCTGGAGAACCACCTGTCCTGCATGCGTTAGATATCTCCCTGCTCCAGCAGAGGTGATTCAAATGATCTACTCACTATCAAGCAGCTTCAGGGGGTTGATAGCGAGCTAATCATTTCAATCACCTGTGCTGGGTTCCGTGTGGATTTTCCTTGTAAATGTATTTTTTGTAATGAACAAGTATTGGGTTCCAGTGATTTCTTGGTTGTAAGCATACATGTAAGATAAAGACTTGACAAGATCTTAGGGTGTGCAAAAACTTTTGGCTGGTAGTGTATGTATATACATTGGTCATTGTGGCCTTCTGTACCATCTGGGTTCAACCTCATATTCCCAGACTGAGTGGGTACTTGTGTGTTCTTAAGAAAGATGCATTTTCTCACTGAGGGGAAAGACAGGTCCCAGGGTTGCAGTGGGTGACAGCAGGGTTAGAGCGCTGCCGAGCACCATTGTCCCGGGGCACATAAAGACTCCATTTTCCCCCTATCACACGAAGGGTACAGCTTTGTTGTTCTTCCGTCCCAGTACAGTTGAGGCAGTGCCCTGCTGGTTCACTGGGCTGTGGGACATACAGTGGTTTGTTTGTCAGGACATTAGCTCTCAGCCAGAGAAAGAGAGAGCCAGAATTCTGAGATTTGCTAGTCTTCCTGTGTACCCGCTAATGTGAGAAAGGCTCAGGACAGCACTGAAACCCATACAATTGATATTCCAATAAAAACAAAAATAGGCATCAGACACTGCGGCACACAAAGGCACAGTAGGAACTTGAAAGCTGCAGGCATAAGACTGTTGAAAATGATCAACCAACAGTGACAGGCACAGTGTACATTATTATTATGCAACCTTGCAATAGAGACCAGTTGACACTGAAAAACATTATATCACTTTGCTGTGCTGGTTCTGTAGGCCACAAAAGGTTGAAACTGAGCTATTTGCAACAGTTAAATGTGAGAAATAATAGTGACACCTACCTCTGAAAAATGTCAACAAAAAAAAATGGCATAAGAACTCTTAGTGAACAAAGAAAAAATGATCCTCTACTGAAAGGTCCCAAACTGTATCACTGTACATATTGTTTGGATGCAACTCGCAGAAACGTAAATAACACAAATGCTATTTCACCAAAAGTATCAGGACCCTATTTACTTTGGGCCATTTCTTTCGATTTGGGCCTTGCAAAACTAAAACTAGGCAAAACTACAAAGTAAATGGTACAGCAGACAGTCACATGTTACATGATTCAGTGCTTCCCATACAGTTTGAAGGCCCTTGCCTATTTTAGCATGACAATGCACTGGGCATGCAATAAGTTCCATAAGAAAATAATGTTGACAATGTCAATGCAGAAGAAGTTGATCACCCTGGAGAGAGCCCCAATGTTGACCATACTGAACATCCTTGGGATCAGTTGGAAAGCTGACTGTGAGCCAGGCCTAATGCCAACCATGAGTATGGTCAGGCACTCAACTCATGCAGTTGAATGTTGGCAAAACCCTGTAATAATGCTCCAACTTCTTGTATAAATCATTACCAGAAGTTAAAGCCTGTTATAGAAACAAAGTGTTGACCAATTCCATATTAACCCATTCTCTACGGCAAACTGCTGCCAACGGCGCGGCAAATTCTACCATTCCCTGCGCTAAGCGGCGTGGATGACCATTTGCAGTCCGATGAAAACACAAAATCAGTTGACGATCGGGGTCATGGGACACCTGTACTCCAATACTTTATTCTGTGTAATTTTCGGGTAAAGTATTCCATACAAACGCAACAATTTTTTAAGTATTCCGTAGGGAATGAGTTATTGCCCACAATTTTGGATGTTGGATGTCACTACTTTCAGTGCAATGTGATTACTTTCAATGTAGTGTGCTTGTAGTGTACATACAATGTAATGTGCCTGCCAACCACCCCAGGTGACAAACAACCTTTCATTTTAGGGAGATTACTGTTTTTGAACTTTGTTCTCACTATGTTTTGAGTCACTTTATTTGTCTGCATTTGATCTGAGATTTGCTTCCTTTACTTTGGTTTTGTGTTCCCCTATCAGGTGATTGTGTATTATAATGCTCAGTCATATGTTGCATACAGTACTTTATTGAGTCGGGTGCAAGTTTGTCACGCCAATGAATCAAAATAAAAATTCCTTCACTTCCTTGAGGACAGAGAGAGAGAGAGAGAGAGAGAGAGAGAGAGATTTGGTTTCTCTTATGGTTCAGACTTGCCCTCTCATTAGCCTTCACAGAGCAGCAGCCCTAGAGCACAATGCATAAAAGCATGGACAGCCCCTCGGGTTGTTGCATCTGTGTTACACCCTTATGGCTTAGGCAGCTGGGACAAGTGCTTGTTGTCTATAGGTCCCTGACTGCAAAGGATGTCATGACCGTGACAAGGCAAGCCAAGCATTTTACAGTAACCGAGCCTCCAAGAATGCATCGCTCCTTCCCAACAGGCTAAAATCCTTCTAACCCCTCGGCATTAACTTTGCTTTCTGGGCCGAGCAAGTATTGGACTATACAGAGAGGGCCGAGGCCACAATAGAACACTCTTGCTTGAATGCGTGTAGCCAGACTGGGCTGGGTTCAATTTTTCTTTTTAACCAGGATTTCTTTTTGAACGGGCCTGAGGAAGTAAGTCTGTGAAAGATTGAAAAAGAGTCTTCATTCAGAGGTGCAAAGCCATTCCACGCCGGTAAATTAACGGTGATTCATTTCACGCAATACAAAAGAGAAGGGAAAAATAGAATGAAAAAGGTAACTAGCATTTTTCATTCCTGTCCTTGAGCCAGTGGAATTAAGAGTGTGTCAGTCAATGAGTCACTCTTTAAGTCTCCAGCAGTGCTCTTTCATTAAGAACTGAAATAGATTTCTGCCTTCTCTGTACCACGCACTCAGAAAGCGGGGGGGTGGGGGGGGGACACAATCACAAGTGCTGGAGTTCCTTTCCTGAACATTGCGGGCAAGAGAGACTTTTGATACCCATGCCCAATTCAGTCCTTTTTACAAAAATTTTGAAAGCATCAGTTCTGTGTCATTATTCATTACTGTAGTCATTTATTTTAGATTTTCTGATTTGTTAATGTGTATGTGCCTTTTTTATGGGGGGGGGTTGTGTGTCCATACGTTTATTGCACGTTGCACAGAGGCTGTCACCCTGCTCTGATTAAAAAAAAACCCTCTGTTCAGACAGCTCCCCCACAAAAACTGACCACACCCCCTCAAAGCATTTATGAGAGATCAACGGCACCATAAGAGCAAGCAAAGAAGCAGTTTAGGTCCCTCTACAGAACTCCAGGCAAAAAATAAAAGATGATATTTATGACATTGAACAAGTTTGAAAGGTAAAAAAAAAATGTTAATAAATCAGAAACTGTTTTTATTTAATGTAATATTGGATCATATAGATAATAATATAATAATACATATCTTTTTGAGAGAAGTCAATATTTCATGTGGCCATCCCGTGCTACGATTACAGCATTTAATCTCTCAAGCGTAGTTTTCACATATTTTTTATTTCCTCACTCGCTGAACCATTCCATTTGATTTGAAATTCATTCCAAAGAGATTCTTTCAATGTCACAACAGACTTGCTCAATCGGATTAAGGCCTGGACTCTGAGCAAAGCCAAGTCATAATTCTTAGGTCACCAGATGTTTCTTTGCAACGGAGATCATTTTTGCATGACTTAGAAGTGTATTTAGGGTCATTATCTTGTTGAAAAAAAAATCCTCGAAAGATCAGTCTCTTTCCAGATGGCAATGCGTACCTTACAAGGATGCTGTGATACTTCTTTTGAACCATGACTCGGTCAATTTTTATGAGATCATTGGCTCCTTTCGAGCAGACTGAACCCCACACCACAATATCACCACCTTCATGTTCCACTGAAGGGGTTAAACAGTCATTTTTGTAGTGTTCTCCATCTCTAAGGCGCATAAAAGTTCTGCATTTGGGTGAGAAAATGTTTAACTTTGATTAATCGGTCGAAAGGACTTGTTCACAGTCCATTGGTGTCCAATCCTTGAATTTCTTGGCAAACTCAAGCCCTTTTTTGATGTTGCCACCTCTTGGCAGCAACACGACCAATTAGACCATTTTCACTCAGGCATCTGGAAATATTAGATTCATCCCTGAACATCTGACACTATTAATATCATCACAGAGTTGTTGTGCTGTCAACCGCCAATTTTTTTTTTTTTACTAGTCACACATATCTGGGGCACTTAACTTAACTGTTTTGTACCCCTATTGCCACTAGTTTTCAGCAAACTGATCACTTTGAAATGCTTGATGGTGCCAAGGCGGGATTTAACATGCTCAGCATCGTGTAAAGGCAACAATGCGGTTAAAAACAATCTCAGAGAGTGTCCTCAGTCATGCTATCATGTTTAGCACTGTGACTGTGCTCAAAGTTTATGTCACCTTATATAATGGAACAACTGACTATCGAAGGTCATTTTGCAGAATAATGTTGCATCAAACCAGTTTAAACAAATTTTTTAGCTTCATTAGTCATGAAATGAGCCTTCAAACATGCATTCAGGCTAAGCAAGAAAAAGAAAAATTGTGACACCTTTCAATTGTTAAATTAAATTGACGTTGTCAGTGTATTTGTTTTTTACCGCTATTTTTACCTCAGTACACTCGTTGGAATGATTTTTCCTTTTTTTGTTTTCATTGCTTACAATCCTATTTTTCATTACATTTTCTCTAAATAAATTATCGAGAGGTAATATATACAGCAAGCACCCCTTTTAGATGAAATTGGTGGTGTATAATCATCACCGCACAGTACTCCATTATTTTATTTTTCATTGAATATCTCTTGGCGTGTAGATTTTTACTGTAGCATATTATAATACAGCTTTTGCAGTTAAAAAGAGAGACATATCCCTTACAGAGGAAGAAATGTAATAATTGCCGATTCTTTGGAGGATATCATTTCTATCCTCCCTCTGTTCATATTTTTCTCTGATGTGTTCTTTTGGTGTTCGGTTTAAAATTATAATTCGGCTTGGCTGGGTGCCAGCAGGGACAGTAACACCGCTGGCATTGTGTGGGCGTGCAAATCAATGGGGATGAACAATGTGCCACAGCTCTCTGTGAGAGCCAGCTCAGCTATTTCAGGAATAATAGCTCTCTCTCTTTCTCTCTCTCTCTCTCTCTCTCTCTCTCTCTCTCTGAATTTAGTTTGCATCAGAATGTTAGAAAGAACAGACCTTCAGACATGCAACATTGCAGTGCCATGACCTACTGTACTCCGGCATTCTAATAATAAAAAAGCTTTTGAGAAACTGTGCAGACCTATGGAGTACTCAAAAAAAAAAAATTTGCGCGCCAATACAGTAAGACATCTCTCACTAATGTCCTTATATACAACTGGACAAAATAAAAAAGGACCAAGCCCAACATATATAGCTTTTAATGGTCCTAACGAGAAAATCATTGGTCAGGAAATTAGCAAGGATAAAACAAATAGATAAAGACACTTAGTACAGCTTTTCCTTTCAATCTTTAAATATTGAAGCCTTGTGGGTAAAAATGGGAATAGACTTTTACAAATAACAGTTGAAAATTAACATCTGATTGTTCTTTATTCGTAGGAAGCAAGCCTTTCTACTGTATTCTCCAGTGTCCAAAGCATTAATTGACTTTTCAGAGTGAATCAGCTTAGGTGCATAGTGGAGCAGTTTCCAGCCTTTTCCTCAAACAGTTTAGTGCAATAAAATGGTGGCACAGAAAGTCTCAGGAGTGCATTTGTTTAATTCTTTGCTTATTTCTTGACCAATGATTGGTTATTAAGTACAACTAGAGCTTAACATTTTTCCATTTTGGGCTTTGCCCATTTTTTTATTTATTTACTTGCTTATTTTTGTTTGTCTGTTTGTTGCCCATTATTTTACATTGTTTCTGTCCATAATATGACGTTTCAGTCTCAAATGCTGCAGGGAGCACTTAGCAAAGGCTGCGGAAGCAGCCACGGTTGATTGCATATAGACGATACGTGTTTACATTATCCTCCACACGACAAATCCTGCTCGGGTGCCTGAGGCTTACAGACAAAGTGCTCTTTTTGTTGTATTTTTGTTTGCTTTCTCTGGAAACGTTTGCCTGTAGGGAAGGCTCTCAGGTTTCAGGCAGCATTCCAAGGCAGCAGGGCTACTGAAGTGAGGGTTCAAGCTGACTGGCTGCCCGTTGTCTCATCAGAGATGATGTCACAGTGCAAGCAAGTTCCATTTCTCCCATGCAGTCCAAAATCTTTGGCGATCGGTCTCAGCCAATAATTAGCAGGTCATGAGTGAAGGCACGTCCCCTTGACGTGTGTGATTTATGTTCTATGGGCTGATTTCATGCCGTTCCTTCATTTTTGCCACCAAAACAAGATGACATCAGTCTATTGCTTTACTGTCACAAAATATCATATACAGCCCCCTCCATAATTATTAGGACCTCTGGTTAAGATGTGTTAAAAGCCTAAAAATAAATTCAATTTATATTGCAGAGGCATACTCTCACAATGAAAATTGTAGAAAAATGTAACCTTCAACTCAAGTGAATTTTAAGGGAAAAAAAGAATCCCTGACTAAGAAAAAAACATTTTTCATAAAATCACCTGTTCCACAATTATTGGCACCCATAACAATTCCTAGGAAATAAATGTAAGTGAAGTATTTCTGTCATTTCTACAGTAGTTACAAAGTTGATCAGAGTATCTAGGAACATTTAATTAGAAATTCATCACTTCCTGTTTCCCTGGGGTATAAATATGACGTGACACAGAGGCCATTTCTCTTATCCACTCTTCAACTTGGGAAAAACAAAGGAACACACCATTCAAGTAAGGCAGATGTGTGTCGACCTTCACAAGTCAGGCAATGGCTACAAGAAAATAGCCACTCACCTGCACCTGCCCATATCTACTGTCACAGGAATCATTAAGAAGTTTAAAACAACTGGAACAGTGGTAAACAAGTCTGGACGAAGATGCAAGGTTATTTTGCTACCATGCACAGTGAGGAGGATGGTAAGAAAGATAAAAGTTCTCCAAAGCTCACTGTTAAAGAATTGCAACAAATGGTTGCATCTTGGGGTCACAAAGTCTCCAAAACAATCATCAAGCGCAATCTACATGCCAACAAGCTGTTTGGGAGGCATGCACGGAAAAAACCTTTTCTCACTCACAATCATAAACGCAAATGTCTGGAGTCACTAAGCGGTACTGGGACTTCAACTGGGACTGTGTGCTTTGGTCACGAGACCAAGATAGAGCTTTTTGGCAACAAACACTCTAAGTGGGTCTGGCGGAGCACAAAAGATGAGTATGCAGAAAAGCACCTCATGCCCACTGTGAAGTATGGGGGAGGATCGGTGATCCTGTGGGCCTGTTTCTCTTCCAGAGGCCCTGGAAACCTTGTTAGGGTGCATGGCATCATGAATGTATTAAATACCAGGACATTTTAAATCAATATCTGGTGGCCTCTACCCGAAAGCTGAAGATAGGTCGTCACTGGGTCTTTCAGCAAGATAATGACCCTAAACATGTGGCCAAATGTACACAGAAATGGTTCACCAGACACAGAATCAAGCTCCTCCCATGGCCATCTCAGTCCCCAGACCTCCACCCCGTTGAAAACCTGTGGAGTGAGCTGAAGAGGAGAGTGCAGAGGAGAGGACCCAGGTCGCTGTATGATTTAGAGAGATTGTGCAAAGAGGACTGGTCAAAGATCCCTCTTCCAGTATTCTCCCATCTTGTGAAACATTATAGGAGAAGATTAGGTGCTGTTTTGTTGGCAAAAGGGGGTTGTAGAAAGTATTAACATCAGGGGTGCTGATAATTGTGGCACACATGATTTGATGTAAAATAATTATTTCTTAATGTGGGATTTTTTTCCCATTGAATAAATGCACTTGAATTAAGGTTGGATTTTCCTCTTTTTTTCATTGTGGTCCTGTATTATTTAGAAAAAAACTGAATTTATTAGAAGCTAAAGAACGCATCTTCACCTGGGCTGCCAATAATTATGGAGGGCGCTGTATTAAATAAACTGTTCTAATTTCAAAATCAATGATGCCACTTAAGTTTATGGCATTATCATTCTGTCAACTCTGCACCGGATATATTACCAGGATTAATTTGCTGTAGATATTTATATTTCACGCTATACCAACTGCTATTGAATTAGCTTCAAAGGAGATTTTAAAACTGGTTTGGCATACTTCCTGATTGGGGGGGGGGTTTCCAAGACAAAGGAATAGTGACATCACAATTAAACAAGTCTTGCTCCTGATCATCGGTCACATGTCACTATTATTGCAAAAACTTTCCATCACAAAACTGTGTAGACATTTGAAAAAAAAAAAGACACAAAGCCTGTTCATTATTGCTACACATACTTCATCCTGGAAAATCCCCAATGTTTTGTTTCCAATTTCATGACTACATCTCCCTAAAACTTATTTTCTCCGTTATACTGTAAGATATGTCTCCTGCATGACATCCATGTTCACACAAAGTTCAACAGCATTTCTGAAGTGTTTAATAATTAGCAGTTGTGATACTTTACCTTCTTATGCAATTAGGAGTGATTATAACTGCTTTGCAAGAGAAGTAATAACCTTCAACAATGCATTACTGCGAACTGTTCCTGTGATTTAACGCAAAAAGCCTTTAGGAATTTGTAATCCTGTCAGTTTAACCTAAATAATTCTTAAATTTTGTTTCACAAATCATGATAAGCGGGAAGAGAATCCCTTGGGGCATCACAGGGGCTGAACTCATGACCTCCCTTATTGCATGTGACAGTCACTCAACAGGCAGAATAATTGCATTTCAATGAACCAAACATATTCAAAAAACCATGGAACTATGGCCACACTTTTTCGTGGAAACTTGAATGACCTCTAATGACAAATCACAGCTTGCCGATTTTGCACCAGTGTTTTTTGCTGAGAGAGTGGATTGTGGTCTGTTTGTTGAGGTGGCGAGACCAGGCCATCGCCACGGCATCTTATGACGATTTCGCAAGTTGCTAAAGTGTGGTGACCCAGTCTAACTTGCCCTGCTAAAATAGCTTTCAAAAAACCGTTGTCCTAAAACAGTATTTTTTAAAATAAATTAGCTCAAAATGTAAACCAAGCACCACTCATTTCAGCACATATGGTTCTTCCCCTCACATCCCCTGAGAGTAATAAACTTAACCTGGGTATAAATGTGTAGTAATAATATGATGAAATACAATGAATTTATTAGAATTAGGACACATGTTGTTGACATTTTTATTTATTTCAGACATTTTTACAAAAGTTCCCCTGACTGTACTGCAAGTCTGTGCAAAAACTGTGTCTCTTTGGCTATTACAACACACTTCCTTAAACGCTCAGCTCACTTCACTGTTTCTCAACTTCTGTTCCACCAAACTACTGCGGCTTGGAAAGATTTCAACTCCACGAAAAACAAAAACAAAATTAATAATAATCATAATAATAATAATTATTATTATTATTATTATTATTATTATTATTATTATTAATATTATTAAGTCAAAAATTGTGCTTTATATATTCTGGTTTGTTGAATGCTTTGTCCTTAGACAACCATCTTATATTTATTGAAATCAAGGGCAGTGTGATAATGCCAAAACTCCAGTGTCATGACTGACAGAAGAACCAAACGCGAGTCAGGAAATCCAAAGCCGTAGTCGTTTATTCAGACAATAGGTCGGGAAGCCAGGGGTAGCACAGAGACGTAGTCAGGCAGGCAAGGTTCGTACACGAAAAATCAATAAATACAGCAACCAAAACAAAAGGGCTAAGCAAAAGAGTAATCAGTCAGATACAGGCTATAGTTGTACACGGGAATCTAGACGAGAATATAAAGCACTGGCAAGGAGAAAAGGAATGAAGATCTGACAAAGCTCTGCAGTGAAATGAGACATTTATATACTCAAAGAAATGACTAAACTAGGCGGGGAATAGGATAGGTGGGAGTTGCTAAACAATTAAATATAATGAGCACATGAGGGAAAGACAAACCATGATCACGCATCACAATTGACAGACCAATCCTAAACATGAAAACGGACTCCGATTAGGGAGTTGCCTAAGTGAATAATAGAACGAGAGGCAGCTCGAGGTAAAACAGGTGCGAGAGATCGCAGTAATCAGCAGAGTCAGGGATAGGAAACGGGAGGGCGGAGTTTACAGACTAGAGCGAATGCAAAGAGCATTAGTAAAAACGAACAACGTGATATTTACACACCACTACATGACAGGTGAATATTAATACACAGAAGTACTCAGAATGAGTATATTAGTCTATGTTAGTAATGACATTACGTAACATGAAGTATTAGTCTTAATTAATATGTTAATCTGAGAATAGCGGGAATTACAGGAAACGAGACGTGAAGGAAGATTTTCGGAAACCACGAAAACCCACGGAAATCACCGAATAGATGCTATAACGCGGACAGGGAAATGCATTGCTTAAATACATAGAAGACGTACATGACATGACTGGAGCAGACGAGGTGCTATGCATGGAAAGGAAGACATGGCAAGATAACTAATGATCTAAACTTGAAAAATAATAAAACAAGGAAATCCAAACTACCAAAATACAATACATAATCCTAAGAAAGGTCAGTCAGAGCAATGATCACTAAACACAGAAATCCATAATCATGGCAGAGCCAGGCACAGAACTAAAACAAGACATGAGCATAATGAAACAAGAAAAAATACAGATTATGACATCCAGTGTGTTTTTCTGACAGATTGGCCGAAATGTTTCAATCCCTGAGCTCTTGCCCTAATTCTAGCCTGATTTGAGTCGTGTGCTGTCTAAAGAGTAATGGTCTCATACTGTGAATGTAAAAAAAAAAAACAGTTTGGACTGTTTAGGATAGGGGAGCATGTGGATGTTTGTGTGAGAATCAGGTAAGTGAGCTGTATATTACAGAGTCCTGGTGGATCGTGGGTCACCAGCGATGGCAGTATGAAGGTGGGAGGATTTGACTGAAAAAGAAAAAGAAAAACTGCCTGAAGTTTACCTCTGGTATGACTCAACTCTGAGGCTGTAAAGCAAATGTAAGTGCTAGTGCGAGTGTGTGTGTGTGTGTGTGTGCGCGTGCGCATGTGTGTGTGTGTCTGTGCGTGTGTGTGTGTGTGGGCGTGTGCATGCGTATGCTTGTGTGTTTGTGTATGTGTGTATATATGTGTGTGTGTGTGCGCATGTGTGTTTGTGTGTATGTGTGTATATGTGTGTGTGTGTGTGTGTGTGTGTGTGTGTGTATAGGGGGAGCATGTTCCTATGTGACTCCTGTGTTTGTGAAGCTACTAAACGTCACCCTATCTGCCCCTCTGAGCAATTTCAGTCGCTGGCTCCCCCTGCTTCACCCCTCAGCCTATGACAGGTGTTCAGCCCTCGTTCCCAACTACCCTCATCTAACATGGATGAGTCATGCTTTACCAGTCTGATTCATACAGTCACTGCGAGAAATGCTGCTGCATACTGGCTGGCTGCTCAAACCCTCTCAATAATTATCGCTGTCCGACAGACAAACAAACACACACACGTACATACAGTACATTAAGCAGACATTCTCATTTTTCTCTCCTGACGTGTGAATTCCATTGCAGATTTAAGACAGAATGTTCTCATTTAGTTCAGATTTCATGTTGGCTTTCCCACTGTCCTTGCTGTGATACAGACCTCTGCCAGCTCAGCCCACTCGTTTCTCTGATGCCGGTACACTTACTGAAGCGCAGTGGGTGAAGAGTACGAATTGTATAACTGCATAGCATTCTGCGAATATGCAATAAAAAAAGGTGAGAGGGATGTAAGAGGTCTATTAGCACAGTGACCTTCACTAATGTCAAACCTTAAAGTAGCAGACAGGAAGTGGAGTCTGACTTTGCTCTCCCCACTCGTCATCTGTCAGGTGGTCTCTCCCCACTCCGCCCACACCTGTCCAATCCACCAGACTCATCTAATCTTTGTGCCTCACATTTCTACACTCCCTCTCCAGGGTGTGAAGTTTCATGCCTCTCCTCCCACCTATTATAAGTCCCCCTTGTGAAAATGAAATCAGAGCTCATCTCTAAATTTCTCACCTAAAAAGATCCACTTAAGTACCCCATTTCACTCTGGTCTTCCTTGTTAAAAGGTCCAAGACAGAGTAGGTGTGGGGCCTCCCTCTCACAGAAACTGAAATGAACTCGGCTGCCCTGTGACTAATGAGCTAATTACAGAGGTATGCATCACAGCACGCCGCAAGACCATTGACATTTGACGGCTCTGTCTATATTTATGCATTTTTAACATTTGCGTCGCAATAATATTCCACCTGGGCACACACTCAAGTCTTACAGATTAAAATTACAGGATTGTCAGGGAATGACAAATGTGAGCATTGGATACAAAGGCTTAAACTATTGTATCTTCAACCAGGAAAATTATCCATCTGACCCAGCTGCTGTCAGTTAGAACCGTTGTAGCTTAGCTCAGACTAAGCATTTCCCCCTGAATTTCCTATTTCCTCTATTCCCTAAAATATGTAGAACTTTGCTTCTTCTGGTTCCGTCTCTTTTCCAAGTGAATTTTTGTCTGTCAGAAAATATGGATACTAAGGATCTACCTCTACTTTCATGTTCATGCCTATCCATATTTGTTACATGGCAATAAAAGTCACACTTTCATTTCTGTTGCTATGGATGGAAATAAAAAATAAATACTATTTTATGTAAGGCTGTAATGCAGTGTGTGCATGGCAAAATTCCTTACATGTTTCTGGAGCAGCATAGGATTACTTGCATTGCTCCATATTTTGGTGAAATTCTAATCATCTTCATGTTGTTGACAAGTTCATAATCAATTTGCTGTTAACTATGAATGACTTATCTTGGCTAGCAAGAACTGTCAGTGAAAGAGTATCACTTTTTACTTTCTATACAAAGAACTCTGAAAACAGTCAAGCGCTTGTAACATTGGTTTGTTGTTCACTTGCATTACAGACAATTAGTTTAAACAAAAGACTGACACAATCCATACCTGACTATTTTTTTGTGCAATCCTGCATGTCATTCAGCAAAAGTTCAGAGCCAAGGAGCGGCTTTTGAAAGAATGTGCGGTGTGGGTATTTCCTGAACAAGTAACCCATCGCCTTGCGTAAATATTTTATGCTCTTTCACCTCCTAACTGTCTGTCTGTAATCGTCCACCTTTGAGAAAGGGGGAACTCCTGTGGCTTCCGTTTCAACATCAGAATGTCCCATCAGCTTCAGCCTGATTACTTGGATGACACTTCCCTTCCTACTGTTCAGCCCTATCAGGCACAGAGATTTTATCGTAGCCAATGGCTCTTCATTTGCCCCTCTCTGGAGCAGGTTCTGTCAGATATGAAGATGTGCATGGCTGATAAAGACATCTGTCAGGAGGGTAGGGAGAGGTTTTCACCTGAAGGCAATTGCACACAGACAATGCTTCTGATGATGTCAGAGAAAAGGGACGCTGCTGGGCCCTGTGGCAACACCTCATCCATGACTGTAGGTCTTGACTGTCATTGATCCATGCTTCCTCAAAATTCTCTTCCAAACACTGGTATCTCACTGCAGGAAATCAGCATTGGAATAACAGCCTATATGTATGTGAATATCCAGTGTAGCATACTGTTGTTTCTTGTACTCTGTTGGAGTCCCCCACGTAATTGACCAACAAGGTGTCGTTGAATCCTCACTAATCTCTCTGCCTCCGGCGATACTGTGTTCTTTCGGACCCCAGAGCTCATTAAATCAGGTTCAGTCTAAGTTGTTTTTCTCTCTCCTAAACATGCACAGAAACTCCTTGCCCATGCCTTTGAAAACCTGTCTGAACAGTGTTTTCCTCAGGCAGCAACGATTACAAACTCTTGTCTTTTGCTTCCAGTGAGCTGCTTTTGATTTGAGGATTATGCAGGCTACAGCCTCTGAGTTTTTTTTTTTTTTTTAATGTGGCTTTTGAATCTTTCCACGAATCAAAAACAAGAAAAAGGCCTTTCCCCATGTTGAACAAATTTTTTCAGATGTCAACATATTCCCAGCCATCGGCTTCTTGTGCATGTGCAACCTTAGATTCTGAACTGTGAGGCCAGATTATGATCGCGAACAGAAGCAAATTTTGTCACACTAGTAAGTATATCAATTGTTTGTAATATCATCTGGCAAGTATTTCCAGTTCTCTCAAATTTGAGTCATGCTGCAGCGTAGTCCGTCTCCATAACAAAATGAAGATGATAAGTCGCTAATACAGCTCAATTCCCCATAACAGTTCATCAGATTTCAATGCCACATATTATTTCTAGCCTTTATTTTGTCCTAATCTCAAAGCAAGCAAACAAATGCTGATGCTTTCTTGTGATGAGCCTAACCATCATAACATGCAGAATCTGGGCTGAAAGCCGACTACTTTTATTGATCCACTGTATCTGTTGATACAAGGAGGTTATGTTTTCACCCATATTTGTTTGTCTTTCTGTCTGTTAACAGGATTACTCACAAAGGTATGCATGGATTGGCACAAAATTTGGTAGGATGCTAGGTTGTTGTCCAAAAATGAGTTGACTTAATTTGGAAGCGATTCGAAGCATATTCTATTGTAGATTCTAGCTCCGGTAGAAGTTAAAATATACCTGAATAGAATTATTGTCCCTTATGTAATGAACAGATTCTCATAAATTTTCAGTATTAAATAGAATCTAAACTAATGCAGAATTGACTATAGTTTTTTTTTTTATGTGGATAATATTCTTGTGGATCCAGAACCAATAATACTGACATACGTATAGAGTGGCGGAGGAGTGCCCTCTACCGAGTGCCCCTCAAGTTCAAGATGTAAAGCAACAAAAGAGTTTTTAATATTAAGAATGAGATCATGGCCGTGACCATGCAAGACCACAGCATACAGGGGAGAAGATGTCTGAGTTTCAGATAGTGACAGCATAAGCCATGTACAACAAATTAATGTAGTTGAAAAATTGATTGAGTGTGTGTGTGTGTGTGCATGTTTGCGTGTGTGTGTGTGTGTGTGTGTGTGTGTGTACGTGTTTGCGTGTGTGTGTGTGTGCGTGTGTGCGTGTATGCGCATGCATGAGTGGGCCTGCATGTACATGTGCACGTGGCACAATCGATATTGCCCTGTAAGTGTTGCTCCAAGATAAACAAAATAAGGTTCGTCCAGGAGAAACACTGTAGCCCACGAATGAACAGCCGTACTGCTAAGATGTCATGAAACCTCGAAGGCATTACAACAGTGTACTGCATGCAGCCTGCAAGGACATTGTCAAACTGCGCCAACCAATGAAATCCCCTAAAGTGAGCAAGAGTGAAAGTTAAGTGAAAATTGTATGAACTTAACATAACATAACATGAATAGTGAGAGCAGGCCGTTCAGCCCAACCACGCTTGCCAGTTTTTTTACACTATTGTGAATATATCACTTCAGATAATCAATGACTCAAAGGTATCGAGCTTTGAGTCAAGCCTGCTCTTGAAGACTCCAAGGTCTCTGCCTCAAAAATATGGTCAGGCAAGCTATTCAACATCGAAATTACTCTGTCTTTGGGTGAAGAAATATTTCCAAATATCAATGCTAAATTTACCTTTGGTCAACTTCCATTTGTAACCCAGAGTTCAACAAACAACACTTAGACGAAGGAATCCTACATAATTCCCATTTTTAATCCCTTTAACATAATTAAAAACCTCAATCAGATCACCCCGAAGTCTCCTTTTCCAAAGACAAAAGAGATTAAGGATCTTCAGCCTCTTTTCATAGCTTTCATCTACCCAGAATTATCTTAGTGGCTCTTCCCTGAACTTTTTCTACAGCCTTTATATCTTTCTTAAAGTATGGTCCCCAGAACTGTACTCAATACTCCAAGAGGTGGTCTGACAAATGTGTTGTACAAAAGAAGCATCACCTCCTTGGATTTGTACTCAATACTTTTGGCAATGTATCCCAGCATCCGATTGGCTTTTTTAACTGCTACGGCACAAAGGCTAGAGCCTGTGAGGATTTGGTCAACAATCACCCCCAGATCTTTTTGTGTAGAGCACATTCCAGTTTTAAACCTCCAATGAAGTAATCCTGTCTGTTTTTATTACCTTCATGTACAACTTTACATTGCGCTACATTAAATTTCATTTGCCACATTTCTGCCTAATTCTGGATTCTATCCAAACCATCCTGAATCACTTTAGTGGACTCTAAACTATTTGCCAAACCTCCCAATTTACTATCATCTGCAAACTTAATTAATCTTCTCTCTCAATATTCCTATCAAGGTCATTAACGTAGATGAGGAACAGCAGGGGACCCAACACTGGTCCCTGGGGGACACCACTCCCCACCTTACCTAGCTCAGATGAGATACCACCGACCACCACTCTTTGTGTTCTGTCCTGTAACCAGTTTTGAATCCACTTCAGAATACCTCCTATAACTCCAATGGAGTTCATTTTAAAAATTCGTTTCTTATGCGGTACTGTGTCAAATGCTTTCTGAAAATCCAAGTATATGATGTCATAAGCCCTGCTCTGGTCATAAGCCTCAGTGGCCTCTTCAAAAAATTCCAGAGGGTTTGTCAGGCATGACCTTCCCTCACGGAAACCTTGTTGGCTATCCCTCAAGATATTATTGAGTTCAAGAAATAAGTCCAGCTCATATTTTATTATAGATTCCAGTATTTTGCACGCAATGAAAGTTAAACTGACTGGCCTGTAATTACCTGGCTCAGTACTGTCCCCTTTCTTATATATTGGTATTATATTGCCCTGTTTCCAATCATTTAGTATTTCTCCAATTTATTAAGACCGTCTGAAGATGGCGGATAGCGGCCTAAAGATGATCTCACTAACTTCCCTATATATAAGCCATCTGGACCCACCGCCTTATCTGCCTTTAGTTCATGCAACTTGTCTAATATTTCATTATCTCTGACCTCAATTTCCGCTAAATAATCTTGAGCATTGGACATGCCCTCTGGCCAAATAAAAACCCGCTCTGAGGTAAAATTTTCAACAAAGTAACTGTTTAAGGAATCCGCAATATCCTTGATATCATATAGCAGCGATCCATATTCATTATTTATGCACTTAATCTCCTCTTTTACTTTTTCTGATACAGTACTGAAAGAAGCACTTAGGGTTAGTTTTTACCCACTCTGCAATTTGTCTTTCATACAGTCTTCTAGCATTCCTCAGCTCTTTTTTGACCACAGCCCGCATTTTACAGTAGTCAGCCTTAGTGTTCTCATTGTTATCCTTTATGTACATCTTATAAAGACTTCTCTTTTCCCTCAAACTCTTACGAATAGCTGTGATCATCCATTGAGGATTCTGCTTTTTCAGCTTACGTTTGGACACCTTTGGAATGAATTTGCATTGTGAATCAAGTAAAACCCCCTTAAATCATTCCCACATCTCATTTACGGACTCACAGTCCAGGAGTGTCTCCCATTTTAATTCACTTAGATAAGAGTGCATCCTGTCAAAGTTTGCTCGCCTAAAATTGAAAAATTTTGTTTTTGAAGACACCTTTTTAACGTCCCATGAAACATCAAAATTAACAGTAGAGTGATCACTTGTCCCAAGTGGCTCCAGTACCTCAACATTGCTAATTCTATCTGGGTCATTACAGAGCACCAAGTCTAAAATTGCCATCTCTCTTGTAGGTTTATTAACATACTGCACCAAAAAATTATCATTTATAACATCTAGAAATTCTTCCTCCCCCCTACCGTGTCCTTTCACCATTTCCCAATCGATACCAGGATAATTTAAGTCTCTCATAATAATAGTGAGTCATTCCGTGTGGTTTCACCAGATGGTGGTTGCCACACCATTTTCAAATTAGCCTTAAATTTGTATGTCACTAGATAGTCACAAAAGTGCTTTCTATGCAAAATTGTAGGCCTGTAGCTCAAATAGTTACGGAGTTGTGGGGGTCTGAAATTTTCAGTAATTGGGCTATAAATGGCCAAAAAAAAGCCTCGCCAGGGTTTTTTGCATCTTTAAGTGGTTAATTCTCAGACATTCTCTAGACATATTAGAGAGCTGTAAGTTGGTATACAAGGCCTCTGCATGTAACTAGTGCTCCACAAACATCCCCAGGTGTTTCCTTACACTCTGCAGGCCATGGGGGCTTGCTAAAAATGCCAACAATTAAGAAAAACCTACTCGCGAGTGGGGTTTGGGGCCTTAAAGGTACTAGAAATACTGCAAAGAAGTGTTCTGATACCCCTGGGTTCCATTCTACACAAACTTGTGTGATAACTTAGCAAACTGGAGCTTTCTAGGTACCTCAGTTTGGAAAATATGAGCTCCCAAAGTTGGACGAGACTTTTAATTGGCTGTTTTTGGTGGCAAAAATCTCCATGTGGAACAGGTGCCAGAGACCCCAACTTTTTCTAAAAGACAGTTCCATCTGTCTTCTATCACTGTACAAAAAGCAGCAGGGTTATATTTGTAGTTACTGAGATATTCTTATTCAAAATGGCATGGGTGATGCCAAAATCGTTTTTTGCTTTTCAGTGCTTTAAATTGGGATACAAGTATTAGTAGTCATTCCAATGGCAGTATTATGTATATTTTGTTCTTTTTGAAAGATGACTACTTTCAAAAAGTATAATGCCCTTTTTGTGTCACAAGGTCTAGCTTAGAGGCATCCCTGTAGATATGTTGACACCGATTTGCAATGCATACATGTACATATACTAGCTTGACTCAAAAGCAAGAAAAGAAGTTGAAAAGTCCTTTCAGAGCTTCTTATCTAACAGACTAACATAACTTAGGAACAGGTTATTTTGCTTGTAAGATGACATTGCACAATTAAATTTAACATGTTTAATCCCACTGCACTGATACTGTAAAATTCAAAATTATTGTTGCTATTTTAAAATTAATCAATCATGAAAATTCAAGTTAGTACATGAAATTTGTATATGTATGTGTATGTTATATACTCAGCAACAAAAGTTTCTGTGACACCAATATTGTTAATTATTTTTCATAACGCAATTATGAAATTGTCATACATGGTGATATCAGACTGAAACAGTACACGTAAACACAACATTGAAATGGAAATCATGAAAATGCGAGAAAATGACTTTGCACGTGAAAATGTGCGTAAATCATGCTTGTGGATGGCAATAAAAAAGGAGAATTTTTGGAATGTTCACATTGTGCCTGATGAACGACAGAAGCATCACTTATCGAAAACACAGCCATTTCGGATCAGGAACTCTACCCTCTAAATGCCAAGACTGTCTGAAAATGATCGGTGGAGGGCCATTGGGATCATTGAATCCGGAACCTCGCAGAGGGAAGTTGCTCATCGCCTGAATGTCCACCGAAACACCATTTGGAACTTATGGCAGCGTCATCAGCAGAAAAGACATGTCAGAGACCGTCCTCGCAGCGGCCGTCCACGAGTAACCACTCCCAGACAGGACAACTGGATTCGAACAACCCATCTCCGAAATCGATTCCAACCTGCAACCATAACTGCAAGAACGATACCTGGTTTGAGGCGACTGTCTGCACAGACAATCCATCGCCGTCTCCGTCATTTTGGCATTGTCCCACGTCGGCCAGCAAGACGTCCAATACTCACAGTACAACACCGACGACTGCGTCTACAGTGGGCACAACAACATCGACTATGGATCCAACGTCAGTGGGATCTTGTACTCTTCACTGATGAATCAAGATTCATGCTTAACCGATGTGATGGTTGTTTACGTGTATACCGTCGACATGGAGAACGTTATGCCAACAACTGTGTTCAGGAATTTGATCGTTTTGGAGGTGGTAGTGTCATGATTTGGGGAGGGATCACGGCTAGAAACAGAACAGATTTGCTTGTTATTGATGGAAATCTGACAGGTCAAAGATACCGCGATGAAGTGCTACGGCCATTGTTGGTACCGTTTTTGAAGCAACATGGTCCCGGAATAACGCTGCAACATGATAACGCCAGACCACACGTTGCAAGGATTGTACAGCAGTATCTGATGCAACAACATGTCAATGTCCTGCCATGGCCAGCCAGATCCCCAGACATGTCCCCAATCGAGCATCTTTGGGACGAGATGGATCGACGTTTGCGGCGGTTGGATAACCCGCCAGCTACACTCCAGGAATTGCGACAACGTCTACGTCAGATTTGGAATGACATCCCACAGCAATTTCTGGCACATCTGATTCGGTCCATGCGCCGGAGATGCGTTGCTTGCATCATGGCACGAGGAAGTCACACCCGGTATTGAAGTGTGAAGGTCACAATTGGTTAGACGTCAGACAAGTGCTTCATGACGCATGAAAATGACATTTTTCGTTTTGAGTGACGTTGGCACTGAAAAGTCAGTGTTTCTCCTGTTAAATAAACATATTGATTGCATTGAGATCTTTGTGTGTCATTTATAACATACACATAAATGGTGTCACAGAAACTTTTGTTGCTGAGTATAATTCCATGTATGTACATGTACATGTACGCATCGCAAATCGGTGTCAACATATCTACAGGGATGCCTCTAAGCTAGATCTTGTGACACAAAAAGGGCATTATACTTTTTGAAAGTAGTCATCTTTAACAATTAACATTTCAAAAAGAACAAAATATACATAATACCGCCATTGGAATGACTGCTAATACTAGTATCCCAATTTAAAGCACTGAAAAGCAAAAAACGATTTTGGCATCACCCATGCCATTTTGAATAAGAATATCTCAGTAACTACAAATATAACCCTGCTGCTTTTTTGTACAGTGATAGAAGACAGATGTAACTGTCTTTTAGAAAAAGTTGGGGTCTCTGGCACCTGTCCCGCATGGATATTTTTGCCACCAAAAACAGCCAATTAAAAATCTCGTCCAACTTTGGGAGCTCATATTTTCCAAACTGAGGTACCTAGAAAGCTAAGTTTGCTAAGTTATCACACAAGTTTGTGTAGAATAGAACCCAGGGGTATCAGAACACTTCTGTGCAGTATTTCTAGTACCTTTAAGGCCCCAAACCCCACTCGCGAGTAGGTTTTTCTTAATTTTTGGCATTTTTAGCAAGCCCCCATGGCCTACAGAGTGTAGGGAAACACCTGGGGATGTTTGTGGAGCACTAGCTACATGCAGAGGCATTGTATACCAACTTACAGCTCTCTGACATATCTAGAGGCTGAGAATTAACCACTGAAAGATGCAAAAAAAAACCCTGGCGAGGCTTTTCTTGGCTATTTATAGCCCAAATTCTGAAAATTTCAGACCCCCATAACTCCGTAACTATTTGAGCTACAGGCCTACAATTTTGCATAGAAAGCACTTTTGTGACTATCTAGTGACATACAAATTTAAGGCTAATTTGAAAATGGTGTGGCAACCACCATCTGGTGAAACCACACGGAATGACTCACTATTATTATGAGAGACTTAAATTATCCTGGTATCGATTGGGAAATGGTGAAAGGACACGGTAGGGGGGAGGAAGAATTTCTAGATGTTATAAATGATAATTTTTTTGGTGCAGTATGTTAATAAACCTACAAGAGAGATGGCAATTTTAGACTTGGTGCTCTGTAATGACCCAGATAGAATTAGCAATGTTGAGGTACTGGAGCCACTTGGGACAAGTGATCACTCTGCTGTTAATTTTGATGTTTCATGGGAAGTTAAAAAGGTGTCTTCAAAAACAAAATTTTTCAATTTTAGGCGAGCAAACTTTGACAGGATGCACTCTTATCTAAGTGAATTAAAATGGGAGACACTCCTGGACTGTGAGTCCGTAAATGAGATGTGGGAATTATTTATTTGATTTATTTGTAACTATTTGAGCTACAGGCTTACAATTTTGCATAGAAAGTACTTTTGTGACTATCTAGTGGCATGTAAATTTGAGACTAATTTGAAAATGGTGCAGCAACACTTCCAAGGAATATCTGGTCCTTTCACTTGGAATGACCCTACTCCCTCCTCCTCTACAAGCTTGCGTAATCCTCTTAAAGAGCATTTCATTGACAATACTGTCCAAAGCTGGAGGTCAATAGCATACTCCTATGATTAAACCAGTCCAGTGCTTGCAAATGAGCCTGACCCAGATAGCTTTCCAGGGCAAGGATTGCTCAATTTCAGGAATTTCCTGCACATTTATGTTTTCGTTCACATAGAGTGCTACACCCCCTCTTCGCCTGTTGCATCTATCCTTCCTAAAGCGCTTATAACCTTCTATATTATATTCATCTCCATCCTCTTCATTAAGCCATGTCTCTGCAATCCCAACTATGTCATAGCCCTGGCTAATCATAATGACCTCAAGTTCTGTAAATGTATTTTTTTATGCTTCTTGCATGTAGATAAAAACATTTCAGGTTATCACAAATGCTCTTCCCCTTCGATTTCCCATAATGCTCGCTGATCCAAGCCCCTCACTACAATTGTTATTTTTAAACATATATCACCAATAGTGCATGTACTGTAACTGTCAGCTTCCATTTGGGCAATCTGCATTTCCCGCTGTATAACACTCGCTAACCTGCCTGCCCCCAAAGTCCCTAGTGTAAATAACTCTGTGCTACCCTCAACATACACTGACCCAGTGCAAAGGTACCCCTCCGGTTTAGATGTAGCCCATCCGGCTTGAACAGGTCACCCCTGTCCCAGAAGTAGTTCCAGTATCCCATAAACCTATACCGCTCTTTCCTACACCAGGTTTGTAGCCACGTTTTAAAACCTCCAGATAAAATTCTGCCTCCCTCTGCTTTCACATGGTACCGGAGAAAACTACCGTGGAGGATCTGCTCCTAAGCTTTTCAGCTAATTGCGCAAATTTGCCTTGCAAAACCTCAAACCTACCCTTACCTATGTCATTTGTCTCAACATGGACCATGACAACTGGATCCCTCCCCGCTCTGGCCATGAGCTTGTCCACACGCTCCAGGAGGTCTCCTACCTGAGCACCAGGCAGGTAAGACACCGTACGAGACTGCTTGTCATGCAGACAGACTAAACTGTCTATTCCTCTAAGTATTTAGTCCCCCACTATCACCAACTCTCTTTTCTGAGGGGTAGAGGCCAACAGGGTGCCCTGATGCTCATCAGTCCCCCCACTCTCAGGGTCAGGGGCCAATTCGAGTTCCTGCAAGGGCCGGAATCAGTTGGACACCTCAACCACTGGAGGAGCTGTCGCTGTATGGTGTGCACGCCCTTTCCTGCATTGATGTCCTACAGCCGCCCAACTTTCTTTCCCTGCCTGCTCTGGGGTCCCCGTACGACCCTACTTTGGCGTACATGCCATTTCTCTAAACGACAAACTTCTGAGTTCCTCTAGGAACTCTATGATTGTGAACTATGCTGCATCGCAAACTGGCCCTGAAGATCAAGGATCTCGCACTCCAGATGCTCAATTAGCTGGCAACGGTAGCAGACAAACCCACCCTGGAAATCGCTTTCCAAAAGTGCGTTCATCCTGACCTCACTGCCCCTGGATAACAAGAAAATTACTAATGCCGAGACGGAAGGTCAGGAACCACAATTCATAAATTTATTAACCTAAAAAGCCCGAAGCAGCAGTCACAATAGAAACCATGGGGAAACTATGTAAATGTATAATAAGCCTCTTTTAACAGGGGCTTAGTTTCAGTTAACAGAAATGAAATACCAAAAATTGAGCCAAACTCTATATGTAATAAGCACTCCTAAAGAGCCAACTTGAGTTCATCTAGTCCCAGTACTATTGATATACTAACCTAAAAAAATATCACAGGGCTTAGCTGAGAACCCAGATAAAACAGACTGGCTACAACACCCAGGAGAAACTAGAGGAGGGAGGAGGCAGAGCACTCCGGTAAACCTGACCGTATTATTTCCGGTCTAACTGAATGGACGACTCAAGTGACTGCTACCCTACTACCTAAATACTAAATCTCAGACCTCCAGCCAAAAATGCAAACAGTAACTATCCAGCTAGCTTGCCACAAATACAACCAATGGTAACCGAGAAAAGAGTAAAGCCCCGGTTCCCTTTCATTTTAACAGACCAAATATAGAAGTTGCTTACTATGTTAGCGAAATAAACATGGTATCTCCCCCAAAAAGCTTGTCACTATGCACTCAAACAAGCAGTTAAACTTTACTGAGATGATCAAGGCACTGCAAACAGAGGAAAATACAAAGATAGGGTATTTACAATGTGTTTAATCAGAAGAATCCTTCGGTAATAATGAAACGCAAAAGAAAAACCCTCAGTTTTCGTTAATATTCAGGCTTGGCAATGCATTTATGCGGTAATGTGGTCAGGAGCAAGAATGAAGGCCAGGGGACTAAAAAAACCCGAGTGAATGTCAGTATTTATTGACTAGAAGACTGTATGAAAGGCAAGCCAACAAGTATGAAACCAAGCCGGGTTATAGTTTGATATCCAGGTAATTTGATACTATTCTTGACATTGAGAGTTTGAGTGAAGTTCATTTGCTAAATCAGCTTCAGAAAAACCAGGTGACAGTAGCTCAGTCCTTGAAAACAACTCTGTTTTACTTTGTATATCATACAATTCACTTAGTTAGCCAATTATTTAGCATTTAAATTTAGGCAGTTGCTTTGGGTATGGCAGTTTTTCAATGTATTTCAATGTAGAGAAGTACAGCAGTTCCCATTTCAAGCCCTGCCCTAACCCCAACATCTAACCCTTCCCCTAACCATAATCCTGAATCCTTATCCTAATCCCTTGAAATCGACTGCCGTACCAATAAAAACTGCCCTGTCTCTAGACACTGCTTTAAATTTATTTTACTTTTACTCTACTCCCGGGAGACTGAAACCCCACCAAAAAAAACCCTGTCGCCTTTGTTTGACCAGATTAGTGGTTTAATTTGGCTGTTTGCTCACCGAGTTGTTACAAGGGGAAAAAGGGGAAAAAGAAAGGGGGAAGATTCTCCCTGCCCCTAATGCGACAAAGGTTATACCTCGGGGGCACATCGTCTAACAGGTATTAATGTTTTAGCTTTAACACATGAATCATTTTCAGTAAAACCCGTTTCCAAAAAAGTAAATCTTCAGCCTCAATCCCTCCACACGTCTTTCTCTGTCTCTACCCAAGCAGAATGATCCCCAATGATGATTTTCTTGATAACATTCATCTCTGCAAGTCTCTGTTCATGAGCATGAAAGACCTGCAAACATTACTTAGTGAACTTTAGACACCTTGGGATCTAATTTCTTGGCGCAGTGCAGGGTGGCGCAGCGTGGCGCAGCCCGCGCAGTGGTAATTTCGTCTGGTGCAGCCCGCGCAGTGGTAATTTCGTGCGGTGCAACACCGTGCGCAGCTACTTTGGCAATTTGGTAGATGGACGTGCGCCTAGATGGGTGTGGCGGCATAGTTGGGGGAGGTGTCACATATGCATCAAGACGCAGTGACAATTTCGTAGAAAAAGTCTCCGCTGAAGTTGAGCAGAAAACTCATCAGCTCCAACCTGGTTTTCTTTCCGTGCAGTGGTAATTTGGCTGACCAGCGCACAGTGCGCACACGTTACCGAAATCTCACAGGCAGGTTTCCAGAATTCCAGGCACATTTCAATGTCATAAATAATTACAGCAAGCACTATTTAATGTAACTATCTGAATCAGGACATACATTATAGTATCTATATCGATTGTCCTGATGTCAGATTAAAGGCGGTTGACACGCGTAATGGAAACTCGACCTGGCTTTATCAACGCAGCTGAATCTGAGATGCAAACTAACAGCTTCACATCTTTCTCAGCCAACCACATATATAGTGCTTGCGTTCTATGCTCAGTAAAGCCGCTTGCATGCTGGACGCAAAACGATTTTTTTGCAAAACTGATGACAGTCAAAGTCAATGCAAAGAGGTGAATACACATGTCTGTTTATTCTTCTGTTTTCTTCCGTTGAAGATAGACTACAGTGTTCATTCGGTCTCTCTTTTGAAAATTAGTCAGATGGATCGAACAGATTTACACTTTATTTCCATCCCAGAGATAAAATAGTGCTTGTAGTCAGTGACCAAATCATTTCCATGACCATTGACATTGTGAATTAAATATCACATGCACGATGAAGCCTGTCTGATGCGAAATGCTCCATGTCCGGCAGCCAGCAAAAAGTAAAAGTGTTGATATGAGAACAGATTTATAACAAAACAAAGAATAAAAATATACCACCAACAAACAGAACATCCAAAAAAGATGGCCTGCAAATAAATAAATCGCAGTGTTTATTGGATCTTCTGTTTGTTGTTAAAATGTTTCTTTTTTATTCTTTATTTCATTATCAATCTGTTCTAATCACCTTTTTTTTTGGCTGTCAGACACGGAATATTTTGCATTTTATGTTCGACAGGCATTGTGCATTGTCCTGCGCCAATGTCGACTCACTTTATTGAGCAGAGCTTAAACACAAACATTGATTGAAATTTTCGGTACTAATCTTGAAGAACTGAGCCCTCTTATCAAAACTTTCACGCTTAATATCTAAAAGATTCAGTAGATTTGAAGTAATTAAAAACAATAATCGACTGTTGGACACAAGTTATATTGAAACCATCCGACTGTCGGACACAGAGGTATATTAAAACCCTGTCTGAGTTTCGGACGCATAGACACTGCGTTCAACGCAGCAACGCAATCTGCCGTGTGAAAAATTTGTTTAGCTTCCAGTGTGCAAGCGGCTTAATACTACTATTATTGTCACTTAGGTTTTTTCGTTTTTACTGGGGGAAAGGAATACAGCCTGATTACTATGATCTCGTACAGAGTTAAGATCACATATTGAAAATAAATGTATAACGTATCTTGTATTGTTGTCCATGCATGTTAATGACAAGCAGCAACAGGGTGTAATAATAGGAACCATCGTTTCTCTTCCCAATGATGCAGGCAGAAGAAATAAATGAGCAACCATGGTATTTTATTCCAACTTAAGTTGGAATGATCTGACGTAGCTTTCGTTTTTAAATTCCATTCAAGTTCGCTAATGGTAATAATTTGAGAATGCCTCATATTCATCATGCTTAAAATAACCGTAAGCGGTGCAGAAAACAAGCCTGAAGCAGCAAAGTAAAATGCAACATTAACGCATCATGCAGATATGACAGAGGCAACACTTTAAAGGAGAGGAGCTCATTTTATTGGTAAAGAGTTGACTCCGCTGTGTTAAACCCACTTGAGCCTTTTCTCCTCCCTCTTTGTTACTTGCGCCGGACGGAAGGACAAAGGCGAGACAGAGGAGTACTTGCGCCAGGCTACGCCGGGCACGAAATTGCAACATACGCCTGGACACACCCCGTTGGTGCGGCGCTCCCACTATTCGCCGCGCCTGTGCTTAGTAGTCTACGAATTTAGAGCCTCTTAAGTGCACAACATTTGTAAGCGCAGCATCAGAACTGCTATTCATTGGTGGACTGAAATGTTACTCATGGACAAGCATTGTTTTGCTAATCCCGAAACATGGTGATATCAGATTGTGTGTGCGTGTCTATATTGTATCTATGCATCTCGGGATTATCTTTACAGTCCTTATTTACTGAAAGTGCAAATTATGCACAAATTCCACCAGCTACTTTCTTCAGTAGCTACTTTTCTTTCATCAGACTTGAAAGAAAAAATGTATGTTGCAGCATTTTTTTCTTAGAGAAGATGTTTGAAGTCCTGTTACTCAATCTGATAAGCAGCCTTGCTCAGTCTCCTACACATCCTTAGTGTGATTTATTCTGGAAATCATATGACCTGGTCCCAGAAAAATCATGTGTCATGACTGGTTCTTGTCCAATCATGTGACCTTGCCCAATTGACTGATCTGAGGCCGTGGAATTTCTCTTTCCTTTCCTGCTTTAAAAGACATTACACTTCCCCTGAAACAAAAGCCAAATGTGGAAAATAAATAATGTCTTAAAAATAGTTTATGGATAAGAAGGAAGTCTGGCTTGCCCTTTTGTGGAATGCAAAAGTATTCATGAAGGATCCAGAGAAAAACAAGACAGATTATGAGGAAGATTTTGGTGGCAAATGATTGTAGTGCTAAAAGAGAGCTCTTTGAATCTGTTGAGGACCATTGTGTGTGTGTGTGTGTGTGTGTGTGTGTGTATTGGGGGGGGGTGTCAGTGGGAGTTATTCCCTGGTGGAGGGAGTAATTTCCAGGTCATTTGAACTGAGCCTGTGTGACAGAGGTGGGGGAATTTAATGTGCAGGGGTTAGATCTACGGAAAGATGAAAGAGGCAAATATCAAGCCCAAGCAGGAATGGGCTTTGAGCTGGGGTGGTATTCTCTGGTGGGATTGGGTGGGTGGAGCACTACAATGAATTCTGAAGGTCCAAATGATGGGATCTTATTGGGCTGCCTCGAAAGCAGGAGAGGCTGTATGTCAGGGGTAGGGAACCCTGCTCATGAAGACGCCTAACCCTACTTGTTTTGATGTTTCACTGACGCATGCCTGGATCCCACATTGTTTACTGTCGCCTGCCACCCAGGGACTACAGATGAAAATTAGCTGAGAGCTATATCTGGCACAATATATTTATTGAGCATTGTCCCTGTCAAATAAATAAATTAATAAAATGTCTCGTTCCTGTGACACACCTAATTACTACGATTCCCTCCATGTCAAGCCTCTGACAAGCTACAATCATTTAAATCAGGTGTGTTAGAGCAGGGAGACAACTAAAACATGCTGGGCCACAGCTCTCCGGTAGTGGGGTACCCTAACCCTGCTATATGCCAAACCTATACTTCCCAATTAAATTAGATTTTGGGGTCAGTTTCCACAGCCTAACCGAGCTGATGGGCTTTATGGAAATATACAAAAGTACAAAAGCCAAAACCAGTGAAGTTGGCACGTTATGTAAATCGTAGATAAAAACAGAATACAATGATTTGCAAATCCTTTTCAACTTATATTCAATTGAATACACTGCAAAGACAAAATGTTTTATGTTCAAACTGAGAAACAATTTTTTTTTTTTTTGCAAATAATCATTAACTTAGAATTTAAAGGCAGCAACACATTGCAAAAAAGTTGGCACAGGGGCCTTTTTACCACTGAGTTACATCGTCTTTCCTTTCAACGACGCTCAGTAAACATTTGGGAACTGAGGAGACCAATTTTTGAAGCTTTTCAGGTGGAACTCTTTCCCATTCTTGCTTGATGGACAGCCTAAGTTGTTCAACAGTTCAGGGTCTCTGTTGTCGTATTTTACGCTTCATAATGCGCCACACATTTTCAATGGGAGACAGGTCTGGACTACAGGCAGGCCAGTCTAGTACCCGCACTCCTTTACTACGGAGCCATGCTGTTGTAACACGTGCAGAATGTGGCTTGGCATTGTCTTGCTGAAATAAGCAGGGGCGTCCATGAAAAAGACGTTGCTTGGATGGCAACATACGTTGCTCCAAAACCAGTATGTACCTTTCAGCATTAATGGTGCCTTCACATATGTGTAGGTTGCCCATGCCTTGGGCACTAATACACCCCCATACCATCACAGATGCTGGCTTTTGAACTTTGTGCCTATAACTGTCCAGATGGTTCTTTTCCTCTTTGGTCTGGAGGACACGACGTCCACAGTTTCCAAAAACAGTTTGAAATGTGGACTCGTCAGACCACTGAACACTTTTCCACTTTGCATCAGTCCATCTTAGATGAGCTTGGGCCCAGCGAAGCCAGCGGCGTTTCTGGGTGCTGTTGATAAATGGCTTTCGCTTTGAATTGTAGAGTTTTAACTTGCACTTGCAGATGTAGTGACGAACTGTAGTTACTGACAGTGGTTTTCTGAAGTGTTCCTGAGCTCATGTGGTGATGTCCTTTACACACTGATGTCGGTTTTTGATGCAGTACCGCCTGAGGGATCGAAGGTCACGGGCATTCAATGTTGGTTTTCGGCCTTGTCGCTTACAGGCAGTGATTTCTCTAGATTCTCTGAACCTTTTGACGATATTACGGACCGTAGATGATGAAATCCCTGAATTTCTTGCAATAGCTCATTGAGGAATGTTTTTGTTAAACTGTTCGACAATCAGCTCGCGCATTTTTTCACTAAGTGGTGACCCTCGCCCCATCCTTGTTTGTGAATGACTGAGCATTTCAGGGAAGTGGCTTTTATACCCAATCATGGCACCCACCTGTTCCCAATTAGCCCGTTCACCAGTGGGTTGTTCCAAATAAGTGTTTGATGAGCATTCCTCAACTCTCTCAGTCTTTTTTGCCACTTGTGCCAGCTTTTTTGAAACATGTTGCAGGCATCAAATTTCAAATGAGCTAATATTTGCAAAAAATTACAAAGTTTACCTGTTCGAACGTTAAGTAACTTATCTTTGCAGTGTATTCAAATGAATATAGGTTGAAAAGAATTTGCAAATCATTGTATTCTGTTTTTATTTACGATTTACACAACGTGCCAACTTCACTGGTTTTGGGTTTGTACATAGTGTACATCAAAATATTACTTATGACTACACCATTAGTTTTGTTTAAATTCAGTATTATTCACCCTGCGCAAATACATACACATACAGTCCTCATTTTGCAATACAAAATGCATTGCACTATATTCTAGACATGCACATGTGCGTTGTATTGCTGTATTTCACACACTAGGGTACTGACATATTCCACACCTTTGTGACTATCCATGCTTTTATTTGGCTGCGCTGTTGGTATGCCGTGGATAGATCCTGGATTTGGAGGTTTTAGATGCTAAAGTTAAAAAGAGAGTCCACAGACTAATTGAGGTCCCTGACCAGGCTTGGTATACAATGGCTGTATACTGCTTTGAATGATCTTGTTATGGGGGTACTTTGATGTCTCTTTGCATGGGTTGGGGTCCCTAGATAAAAGTAAGTTGAAAAAACTGCTGTATTTATGTCTGTTTGTTCTGTCTCTGAATTCAGCAGGTAAATGTTGCTGCCGCCGTCCAATTTCCTTTCAATGCAGCTCAGCTCTAATTTTATTTTTGCAATTTTAATGATTTTACCACAATTTTCTCAGAATCCAAAAAGTTGGCTGCTGCCCCTCGTAATTTCCCACAGTCACACAACACTGCACACCCATTTGAGGGTAATCATGGAGGAAGTGATGTTATCTGTGCTTCCTGTGTGTTTGCAGTAAGGGTGTGGGGTGTGTGTGAGTGTTTGTGTGTTTGTCTGTGCATGTGTGGATGCATGCTTTTTGTAATGGGATTATTCATTGACTCAATAGCTGCTGTTCCAAACTACTCTTTATTACAGGTTCTCTCTCTGTTTGGCTCCATTTACTGCTGGCTCTGACACACTGACCCTCATAACGAAGATTTGTTTCACAACCCTCGTGTGAATACAGTCCGTGTCTCCGCCCATTCAGCAAATCGCCTGACTCTTAGGAATATTGTATTCTTTGATTGGTTTGTGTATTGCGTATTTCTTGATCCCTGCTGTGTTTTTTCTCATTGTTACCCCACTTCACGCCTGGGTTTTGACATATTTATACCCCCTCCTATGAGTTTGCAAGTTGCTGGATTGTCACTCGCTATATGAACTTTAGCACCAGTGAGTATTTGCAAGTGAAACTCTTTAGTTAAAAGAGACAAGCTCCCAAGACTTTCTCACGGTCTCCAGGATTGTGCCTCTGTTCCTATAAATCCTCTCCTAGTCTGTTCTTCTGCCCAGTTTATTAGGAACATGCTCTTAAGCCTTCTACAGTCATCAGGATTAGGACCGAATTCCACTGAAGCTTCTCCATCCTGCCATTGGACAGTTCGGTTCTGGCAAAGTGTGTACTCGATCTAGCAGTCATCCCAGAAAGCCACTGGCCAGGTTTTGGCTATGCCTACACAGCCTTGCGTTTGACATCTTAACTCAACTGTGCTATTCTCTGGGATCCATCCCACTGTCTACTGTGTTACTATCAATAGGCCCTACTATTGGATTGTACTCTGCCGCCACACTTGATTCCTTGGCCGGATCATAAAAGATTTGGGTCGCTCAGTTACTGGGTAATGTCAATTGCAACTATAAATGTTATGATATAAGGGTTCAAAGGATTGCCATTGCTGGAACCAGTACCCCCGCAAAGCATGGCAAAACACGTGGAAGGACAGGAGATATAAGTCCTGCACATTCAAGTCCTTCATTTTCATTGGTCACTTCAGAGGCGGCATTACTAAAATTGTGTACAAAACTGCCCATCTACTTGGAAACGACAGAAACACATTGAGTAGGTTGCCCCGTTCCCAGGTGATTTATATTTAACCTTATAATTGTATGAATAGAGCCGACAGTCACGGCCGTGGTATCAGATGGGAATATCATGCTGCTGTACCGGCTTGATGTTTAGTGTTTGCTAGATAGCATCTCAGTTTTGATAAAGGCTTTCATATTCCTTGAAAAGATAACTGTAATTCCTTAAATTTGTCAATAACGAAATCAAGTTCTGGAGATGAAACTTCATTTCATCTGCAGCATAAGTATTGAGGGCGTCAATGTAGAGCGTATATAACAGGACTGCCACATCCTTTTCCTGTCGGTCTACTGTCCTGTTGGGTTGCACTCCGATCCTGCCTGAGTACTCATTTGACACCCGGAGATAGCTTTGAGCTACAATTCAGTAGAATCAGATAAACCATATTGAACAATGTAGGTGAAATGAAAGCTGTGAGGATGGTAGATCAAAAGACTGCCTGTTGTGGGTCCAAATTGGAGATGCCAGGGTGTATACCCGGATAGCAAGCTCCTCCACTCCGGATCCGCAGCAAATCCGGAGCGGAGGAGCTTGCTATCTGGGTACTAACTATGATTATTTATTCATTCATCTGGGAGATATGCTACTTTTAAGAGGCACAAAAGCTATCTTCACTGATAGTCAATATTTGCACAACATTGAAAACAACTGTAAAAATTACTCATCAAGTTCAGTTCAGAAACCAATCCCTTGGATTCCAGTAACATTTGGTGACTTTCAAATAATCACAAGCACAGTATTTGTCAGGAACATAAGTGGCATTTAATTTCAAATTTAGTTTGAAGGTTAAAGAAAACAACTGATTTAATTCTAGGTTAATCTGTCTGTATGAATGAGGCTCAGTTTGCACTGTAATAGAGGTCTGTAAAATTCTCCTTGGTGTTCAGCATTCCCACTCTCTACTTTTATAGTGGTCAGGGTGTTTTGTGTTCCCGATGAAACCATTTTATTTCTGTCAGTTTTCTCTCTTTCAGTGTTGTGTCTTTTTATATCTTTTTATTCAACTTTGTCCTGCAGCTGTCTTGCTCCCAGTGCCCATAGAACCAGGAATTGGGGGGGGGGGGGGCGCAGACACGTCCCTTTATGACAGTTAGTCCTGGCTACTCCTGAATCATTTTCCTTTACTGACGCTTTTTCCAATTATCGTACTTGGCAACTGACGACATGGTTTCTCTCCATATGCAATCTAACAGTGATGAAATCATGGGCTAGATTCAGTACAGAAAAATAATTTAATAATAAATAGGCCAGCGCTTCGCGTTGATTGATCAGGTCCGCGCTCCAGTAAAATACCACCTTACACTCTCGGTACTGCGTGGATTGGTGAAAAAAAAAGTGGCACTCAACAGTTAAATAGGCAGCGTGCTGCTCAAGCTATTTGCGTGAGGGTCGACAGGTATGCAAATTTGAAAAACGTTGATTTAAATACAGCAAATACGCGTCCAGATGAATCACTGTCTTCTTACGTAATCGGGGAGCAGCACCTGTTAAGTGCAGAGCGCTCTCGGAGTGAATCTTTCGTTAATCATGAAAATGACTGAGAACAGGTCAGGACTAATAACTGTTTTAAACGGATGTTTTGTCACAATTCTCAGTTCTGGTTCCACCACTGTGCTGAATTTTGCCCATGATTTCATTGCTGTTAGATCGCATATGGAGAGAAACCGTGTCTTCAGTTTCCAATTACGATAATTGAAAAACGCATCAGTAAAGGAAAATGATTGATAACTAGCCAGGAGTAATTTTCATAAAGGGACATGTCTGCCCCCCCCCCCCAATTCCCAGTTCTAGAACCGCCACTTCTTCATATCTTGAAATTTGTTTTGAAGTTTGTAGGTTTACACTTCTGTAATGTCACACATGGTGGATTTCTCTCCTGGATCCTCACAGAGGAGACGTTTCTCCAGCCGCCAACAGGCTCCATGGGATCTGCCCGCAAATATCAGGCCATCGATCTATATGGAGATGTATGATGTGAAGATCAAACAGACCCACACTCTTTTGAACCTGAAGTTCCTATAAATAAAATATGGGTCAATCCATAAGGAATATGAGTGGTGGACCAGTACTGAATCACAGAAGTTTCCCTGTCTACGCATGATGTATACTCATGACCATTAAAAAAAAAAAAAACACCTGGAAATTAATCAAAAATTTTAATTTAAAGCAATTAATATATATACAGTTTTGTGTTGAGCAGATTGAGATATACGGAATGACTGTAAGCAACATTTAGTGATGCATAAAGACAAAAAAAAAAAAAACACCAAAATATGGACACTCAGTGAGTGTTGCGTATTTTACTCTCTTGAGTATAGGTCTACTTATACATTGAAATAAACTGGCTAAATGTCATTCAGCAGCACAAATCTTGTTCAATGAGCATGAAAACACTTTTCTCTCCCATAAGTAGCTCAAGTTTTGAGGGTATTCTCTCGGTACATACACTGAACAAAAATATAAAATGCCCCATGTCAAATTTGAGTTTTTATTAACATTAGGGTTATGCTGTAACGGTGCATTCAGGAACCACTCGTGAGAACAGGAATTCCAAAAATCGTAAGCCTTTATTGTAAAAAGGGTCGGGACCAGAAGACACAAGAATTGCCAAGCCAAAAACAATATCAAAAAAGCAAAGTTGAAAAGACAGACAGGGGTCAAAACCAGTAAGGCAGATGTGCAACAGTACATAGACAGTAAGCCAAAAATCGTAGTCAGAATCCAGAAAAGTAGGTCATACACAGGGCATCCAAAACAGTATTAGTGGTCGTACAAAAACAGGTCAAAATCCAAAAAGACAAAACAGGGATAGTAGGGCAAGACAATCTCGTGTTCGGACAAACCAGTCATGAAGATGCAATAAACAAAAGGCATAAGAGGCGCACAAATGAGTATTGATCAACGTTCTGACAAAGAATGAACTGCAGTGAAGACTTTAAATAGACAAGAGGGAAGTCACATGCTATGTAGGGAACAGGTGAATTGGATGAGAACTAATTACAAAGGTAAGCACACATGGGGAGGTCCTAAAACAAAACAATTAGCAAAAGCCAAGACACGGACAGGATCCACGCAGACAACCTGCGACAGATAAACAGCTCCGGTCAAGGAGTACTAAGTGCACAGACACAGAGTATAGAATAGCAATTAAGCACGTGTGAGAGATCTCACGGAAACACAGGAAGATGCACGGAAAGGAAAGCAAGAGGCGGAGAACAGAACAGGGCGATAGCTGAGATTGAATTAGTGGTAATAAGTTACGGTGCAGCTTTACAAATTAACCCAAGTGCTTGATAGTAAGTTAGTAGTATATGCTTGGATTAGTTAGGTTAGTAAACTATGATACAAAATATAAATGTTTGTATTATTAGTAATCTAGGAAAGCAAGACGAAGAAAGTAAACGAGAATTGAAGTAATAATATGAAACACCAGAAACCATTGAAATCACCCGAAGCAGGTGAGCACACAGACTGGGAAGACGGACTGAGCCAAACTGATCACTAGACAGGGGTGACAAGTGCAATGAAACCTGAAATGGTATGAACAGAAAACCGGGATATTTAATAAGCAAAAAGAATAAAGAAAAGACATGACAATGAACACATGGCATGACCTCAAAACACAGAACCATAACATATGCAATATATGAAGCAAATCAAAATTCATTTTTGTTCATGACTAATCTTCAGATCACCATCCATTACATGTTGACATTGGCATCTGCAAAGGAGTGACAATCCTTTGAACACGTTGGGGGTCAGGTTGAAGAAATTGAATGTTCAATAGCTTGTGTGTCCACCATTTGCGTCTCTCAGAGCAACACATCTCCTTCACACGGAGTTGATCAGGTTGTCTATCGTGGCATGTGGAATGTTATTCCATTCTTCCCGGAGGGCCACAAAGAGCTGGCGCACATTATCCGGAACCGGAACATGGTCACGGACACCTCGATCCAGATCATCCCAAAGATGCTCTATGGGCGACATGTCCGGCGAATACGCAGGCCAGTCCAGAACTGGAATGTGCTCTGCTTCAAGGAACTGCATGCAGACCGCTCTGGTGGACATCCCTGCATCCAGCATGCCGATGGCACGTTCCCGCATGACCTGAGACATCTGAGGCATGATGACCTTTGACCAAATTTGAGTGTCTGAGTACTGCTCATTCTGCCTGATCACCGTCTGGAAATGCCACATTCATGTACTGAGTCTGAGTGAAATCACTGCATCACTGAGCAAATGCTCACTGACAGAGAGATGGATTAAAGAATGGTACACAAATCAAGAGAAATATCCCTATTGTACAAGTAAAAGTCAGCATATGCTCACTTAGAGTTGTTAACTCCATGTGGCATCAATATTTGACATGGGGCGTTTATATTTTTGTTCAGTGTACTTTTTTCTCTGCCACTCTTCATACTCAATTGCCCTTATATGTTCTGCACTCAAAGTCTAAAGAATGTGTTATAGTTAGAATGCATGTGCTTGTGTTTTGTGGAAAGTGTTGCACGTTTTCATTAACACTGCAATTTAACACCCCTGACTCAACATTGTGTAGATAACAGTTTAGGCCACGACAGTATATTTGCCTCATCATCGCATTTCATTTGACATGAATATGAAGGATATTGAAAGCATTTTTTATAATACAAACAAGCATTTATGGAAAGAGGAGGTTTATTGATGTCACAGTGGTCTGAGGTATTGAACTGTAGGTACTGTGGAGCTGCACTGTACCTGGGAGTGATTTGTGCAAAGATAAGCTGGGACTGGCCATCATCCAAGAGTCTGTTATCAACATGTTTCGTCTTAGTGATAATCTCCGACCTTACTAATAGAGGGGCTTGTGTAACTAGAATGTCCCTCCTCCCCCTCTCAGTCTCTCTCAGTCTCTCACCTCTTTCTCTCCCTGCGTAAAATTGTTTTACTAACTTCCCAGAATATTTACGCAGCCTGAATACCCCTCAGTTAGCGTCAATGTTAGCCGTGGTATGGCCTTGTATACTGCACAGCACAGCACAGCACAATATAATCTAATGGTTCTCCCCCCTCCACTTGCCGAGTGATTGGCCATACAGTACAAGTGACTGACAGCTGTCACAGGATAAATGCCTGTTGGCTGCCAGAGATCAGTGTGACACCTGTGTCCTGGATGATTTTTCCCCAGTGAAAGCATTTCCGTAATTCAACTGAGAAGTCCAGCGATATCAGACAACAGAATCATAACTAAAGATCCTTATGTGTGGTTGAAAGTTCTCCATAGCTCCATAGTTCTCCATGTAAAAATGGAAATTTTCTGCCACTGTTCGAAAACTAAACAGCAAAATTTTCCATTACTTCAGACAATAAGTTACAGAAATTACAGGAGTAACAATATAACAATTTAATTTCTTATTTCATTACAGAGGGAAAGACTTACAGTTTTATTCATGATTTAAATAAGCAAAAAAAAAAAAAAAAACCTGAAATACCATATTTTTTTTTCTCAGGGAAAAGCAATTTTCTTTGCAAATTGTCAGACAGACAGAGAGGGGCTTGATGACCCCAGGAGAGGGGGTTGTCACGGTGGCGACCGCAGCTTTGAGTGGGTAATTAAGAGGATCGTTAAGGAGATTTTCAGGAGAGTAATTAGTTGACTTGATGCATTGAGCAGAGCGGAGTGAGGGGCTGACAGCCGGTGACTGTCTCACGCTCAGGGAGCTCAGTGATCTCCGTTTGTCATGTCAGACGAGGACTCCAACATGCGGAAATATGTCGGCCATGTTTAAGAAGGCTGTTCAGTGGTATGAAGCGGTCTGCTGTAAGCTTCAATGGGTTTAGTACTGGGACGACTATATCACACCGGTGACAGAAGTGAAATTCCAATTAATTTCAGCCATAGATATTAAAAAAATAAATAGATACTACAACTATTTCTTTGTTGCAATCATTTTTCAGATTTGGTTGTATATTGCTCAGTCATAATGTTCCCCATTTTTCTCTTTTCTTGACAGCACTCAACTTAATTAACATTGTGGTATTTGATCCTATTTACTGGTATGCAGGCACATTTATGCAACATAGTTTACAAACTTAAATTGCATCCATGCATATTATTGGTTAATCTCAGTGTGTCCCAGCTCATAAAATGATTTCTAATGACAGCTAGCAACAGAGTAGTGACTGCTAGAGTCCAAACCCCATTTTATATTTTCATAAGGTTTTTACTCTCGGTGCAAACGTTGAACAAGCAACTATGTAGTTACCTAAGTTCTGTGTTGTGGAGACAGCTCTGATAGCTTTCTCCAGTCTCCGACAGAGGATGTGGCAACATTATAAAACATATATACAACTTACTCATGGCCATATTTGTGAATTTTGGCTCTGTGGGGCCAGCAGTGTTCATGTGTCACACAGGGGGTTATGGAGCAAGTAGACTCATATTTATTCGTGGTTCTGATTGAAAATAATCGGCACATATACTATTTTCATCTCTGATATTTGTTATTTTTTTGTTCAAGATTTGTTATTTTCCCACACTTCTTTTGGAAAAATTCATAATGATTAGCAAACGAAACAGTGACAAGTTTAGAGTGATTGAGCCTCAATGAAACAATGATGAAATATCTATTCCAAAAATAAAAATTCACAGCACATGACATTCTAGTATCCCTGTCCTCCTCCGTGATGTTGTTTGTTGTCGAGTGACATGTCAGAAAATGAGTTCACGTGTCCCACAGTGGCACTGAAATAATTGTGTGCACGTAACACAGTTTCATTTCAACTCTGCTGTCAAAAAGGGGTTGTCTCCTGTTACCAGGGCTGCAGCCGACCTGTGTTTGACCTCACTCTCTCCCCTGGAAGTGATGCACCAGGATCTTCACCCCCAAAGCTGTTTGTCAGAAGCGTGTCCTTCCTCCTTCCTGTCAGATTCCTGAGCAGGAGAGAACACGGACGGCCCATGCCTCTGCATAAACCACTGCACAAGGGTGGGTGCCTATTCATATTCACGTACACGCTTTTTTCTTCATGTTTTTTTTTCCTCTTATTTCTCCACTGAACATATTTCTGGCCTGTGCATAAGAACACATTTGTTATTGGAGTGTTATCATGAAGTTGAAGATTTATCATGGAGATAATCTGCTTTACTGCAGCTAGTGTTGTTCTTTTATGTCATTTCATTGTGTTTTCCTTCTTTAATATTGTGTACATAAAATAAAATAAGGCAAATATTGTCTTTGACTATAATACACAAATGATAAGAAAGGCAATCAAAAATGTCGGTACACACGGCATAATTGAAGTTTTCAATTGCTGTGGTGGTGTTCCAACAATAAGAGCGCTGAAATTCAGGCAGGCACTCTTAAACTTGCCTTCACGAGACAAAATGTGACCCCTGCTGGTGGGCATTTGCAATCACAACATCAGAAACAAAGCGCGAATCACAGCCACCTGACTTCCATCTTTCCAGTCCTGCTGAAGGGGAGTTATTGGCAGTGTTGTTGTCGTCAGGAGGTTGATCTGGGCTGGATATTATTTTCTTCAGTCAGCTATGTGTCAGCATTTCTCTTCCGCCAAATGGTCTGGGCTGAGAAATTGATGATGCAGCCAGCAACCGGTGTGTGATGGAATGTAAATAGACTGACTGATTTTCATTGACACAGTACACCCAGAAAGAATGACTGTCCTTTTTACCTTGATGACTGACCACATGCCCTTTTGAGTAATCACTGCTGATGTTATTGTCTGGCCTCTGGGTGAGACACCAGTATTTCACACACACATTTTCAATTAATGAAAGGTCTGTGATGGTTGAAAAGGTAGGGGGGAAAAGGCATTCACGCGATACGTGACGTCTGTGCAAAGCCTAAGATGGCACCTTCGATTTTAGTCCCAGGCCACGGTAATGTGTGAGCGCGGGGATTTTTTCTTAAGAGAACACATTATTTTATCCTTCCACAATTAAGCTTTTAGTTTTCATGCTTAGGGCTTGAACTGTGCTCAGTGTGAGTTAGTAGTTACTTTATCAATGAACACACCAGAAAGCCGGGGCATAATTTAAAAGTTAAGGTATAGCTCATTGCTACAGTTCACAGTCTTGAAACCACAAAGCAAGTGAGCATTTGAGGACCACAATAGAAAAATGATCAGTGTCACATTTTCACGTTGCGGAGAAATGACGAATTCAAAATTCAAAATGATCTTAGAAACAAAGCACTAAAAAAATATACAAAATATAAAATATTATAATAATTTATTATATTATAAATATTATAATAATCTATAATACATAAAATATACAAAAAAGCAACATTTGTTCTATGATGGTTTTTCCTTTGTGGTCTTCATTAGCCTGCCTAAGGATTCCCTTTTTCCGCTGAATCAACCTAAGCTGGTCAACATAAGCTGAGGACCATTTCAGATTTTGTTCTGCAAGTTGAATTATAAGGTTTAATCTCGAATATAAAAACTGCTACATGTTCTGAAAGAGTAAGTTGCTTACAACTTGCCATATTATAACGTCAGTGTCACGTGCTTGTTAGCTTGTTGTTGAGAATGAAACTTCAGTGGCTGCTGATGGAAAGTGACCATTATTTTGGATCCAATACAGAAACATGTAAGCTTCTCACTTTTATATACGCATTGGAGTTTTGACATTCACTGATGAGAAATGAAGGAATTTTACAAACAGTAGGTATTGTGAAACCCTTTTAAAACTAGACAGTCGGTCGCCCACTGGTCAACATGTATCCCCAGACCTCCAAAAGCAATTGCTCCCAAAATCGATTAGCTTTGTGACCTTTCCACTTACAAGGGTTGTGCCAAATATAAAATGAATTGGTTGAGTTTTGCGGCCTGTAGAGCGCTCACAAGGAATTCCCAGCATAACGATTGCTGGACCATAGTATCCCTGACTCGTCGTTCAGGGATACCTCGGGGATACAATTATGTCCAATAAAGACCTTATTCTTGGCAGAACTCAAAATCTGCGCAATGGGGAAAACGCATGGGAAATCTCGCAGGGGAGTCCAAAGTGGAAGATACAGCCAGGTGGGCCAAATAAAAGGTAATCAAATTGACTACCTAACAGTTTAATGTGGGTGGTTGTGCTCTCTGGTGTCCTCTATGTGTACTTTGTGTCTTTATTTTTCTTCCAGAGTCATGACCTAAAACTGCGCATTATAGCACGTTATTTGTTGAGTTGACATTATAAAGTCTAAAATAATTTTTTTTGGGAATTTTTTCCTTCATTTGATAGTTATACAATGTAGAGAGAAAGGAAAGCTGGGGAGAGGAATGGGGGAAGACATGCAGCAAATGACCTGCGCTGGATTCGAACCCAGGTCGCTGCGGGAAGGACACAGCATTTATGGTATGCGCACATAGACCGATGAGCCACCGGGGCACCCCTGATGTAATTTTTAAATGTTTATATTTATGCTCATGCTTTTTTCTGTAAGAGCCCTCATTTAGCTCCTGCTATGAGACTGTTTGCGTTCTTTGAAGGCAGGTGATATTGAAGTGTGGTGCTTTGGCTGTCTCCCATCGATAAATTAACCCTAATGCAGAGTATACTTATGAAAGGGATCGTCCTGCCCTTTTGTGCTATACCAGGATTTCATTTGCGAATACATCATGTAGTAAATGCTTTATTATATAGTCATATATATATATATATATATATATATATATATATATATAGTCATATATATAGCCAAAATAAAAATTTCACACTCGTTTGGAGCATGAACATACAAGAAATAAGGTTTCAAATAATGATTTTATTTAATTTTGTACTCATTAAAGATGGTGTATCATAAAAATAATGTCCATAATGTAATCAGTTCCACCGGAAATGCTACGGAAATGTCCAAGAGTAAAAATAGTAAGTTACAATTTGAATAAGAGCTGTGCGCATGCGATTACATATGGTTTGGGCAGTCACACGACCTCTAAACAATTCATTCCTTGCGGACGTTGCAGTGACAAATCGATTATGCAAATGACGTAAGACAATTTGTCGGTCTTCTGCTTTTGACGTCACACCTGGGAACCAGAACGAGGTCGGTCAGCTGTGGTGCCAGTTTGTTGTAGACGTGTCCGAAGATCATGGATAGTCTGTCGACTGCATCCCATAACCCTTGCAACGCCAGTGACGGACGTTTGTGTATTCAGCATGCCAATGGCACGTTCACGCTGAATGTTTGACAGCCATGGCATTGAAAATCAACGAATAATTAACTGTAAAAACTTGTTTTTCCGAGATGTCACTCTAACGTGCTAACGTGAGCTCAGTTGCGCATCTCTCATATAGTCACGTGACTAGGAACACAAGAAAAAATGGTTTTAGCTTAAAGTACGCTCGCAAGTGCTACGTACCTGTGCACGTCGGAGTTGTGTGTCACGATGTCTTTGACAACGCATTTACCCCTAGTGATAATAAAAACTTTCTTATTAAAAGTTTCAAGAAAATATTCACAAATTTATGAGCGTGAAGTTTATTTTTTGACTCAGTATATACAGTACTACTGGCTAAACAAAACAAGTCCAGTTTGTTACTGCAGCAAGGAGTCATGTTTGACACATTAGCACATCAGCTTCCAAGCAAATGTATCCACTCGTTAGTCTTTACAAGCATTCTTGTAAAGCAGAGGTAAGAGATATGTTTACACAGGAGATGTGTCAGTGCAAGCCCACATCCAATTATCTTGATAACTCGATGTGCAAGCTGAATCTTCTGTTTTTATACTGTCGAGAAAGCTAGGCACATTTTCTCTACTGCTAACCTCTCCCGGATTCAATTTCTATGTCTTTAACCTCTGGTGGCCTCTTCTTTTTCACCTCTACCTTCCCAATATCTGAGAATCTGACAGATCTGACTGTACGACTCAAGTTCCCAAAATCAAGGAGAGACTTCGCTTTAACACACTGCCCACTCTCCTGTGAGTTTTGGGTAGAGAAAATGAACAAAATAACAGTCATTCTCACTGTAACATTTTTTATGTTATCTATTTATTATATGCTGAACAGCAATTCACCTGTTTTGTATGGCCATTGTGCAACTCTTCATACTCCAATCAATGTAATCCAGGGATCACACACCATTCACTGACGTATTAAAACACTTATGGCCAATTTAGAGTCACCAATCAGCCTTGCCCTGGCAAGAATGTAGGAGGAAGCCCATGCAATCCAAAGATTGGCATGGAGATTTGGACCCAAAAACTTTTTGTTATGCGGTAACAGCAGTATCCAGGTAAGGATCTTTGCTTGCTGCTGTATTTAACAAGTCACATTTAGTAATTGCTTAGATGGCTGCCAAGCACCCACTAGTGGGAGTTGACGCAGTGTCCTCTATGTCATCTATGAATGAAGTGACCACAGCTCGCCCATTGCCAGTTGTCATGATATATATTTTTTAAAAGTGGATGAATTATTCAAATCATTGAATTCCAGTTAGGGCCTTTGGAGGGCGAAGCCCATTTCAACTGAAACTGAGAAGCACGGTTTCGGCTGCCAGTGCTCCTACTTATGGCATGCGCACAAATATTCCTGGCCCTACTTAGGAAAGCCAAATAAAATGCTCACATCTGAGAGGTGCTGAAAATTTGAAAACATTACACAAAAAAGAAGACATTTGGCCTCCCAAAAGTCACCTCTTTCATCCAGTATTAGTGACCTGTGATCGCAAAATGAGTCATAAAGGTGCACTATGCAAGTGAGTTTACTTTCACTTCTGTTGACATTCAAACTCAAACAAAACAGAGGTAGCTCGCCCCTCCCTCCCATAGTTCCCTCCTTCCCATGCTTCCATAACTGTCAACTCGAGTCAGTGATTGCCCGGGACAGTTTGTTATGTTATGGGGCATTGGGTTTATTTGCAGTTTGTGACGCCTGTGCGGTGTCCAGAGCTCGTGTTTTTTTACAGTCAATTTAGGGGCAGGCAGCTAGTGGATCGTGGGGAGATGTCGGCGAATTGAGACAAAAAGATAATCGTGCAGAAAGTAAACAAACTTGCATAGTGCACCTTTAAGTCGCACCTATGCTTTTCCTGAAAAAGCCAAATATAGTGCCCAAGGACATAAATAAAAACAAAAAAAAATGTTCTTCTGGTGGAAGAACCTTGATAAAGGGTAGAAAACAGCCTCTTTGTGAATAGTATCTCTCTTCATGGTGTAAAAATTACCTGAGACAAAGCTGTAAATGTAACCAATTTTATTGATAAATTCATCCAGTTTTTTTGCTGGGGAATGCCCATCATCTATATATCAAAATAACGTGTGGAATCACCACTTTACGTGTATGGTATGTATTATAATATCTTCTGTCACAAGCAGCCTGTAGCAGCTATTAAAAGGTGTAACCAAATTAGCCTTGTTAATATGCTAGATTTTGTGACCCCTCTACCCTGACTGGTGATTACTCTAAGCACCATTGCAAAGCTGGAGTGCCATTTACACAATGGTATAGTGAATTCAATTTCAAATTTTTGCTTATTTAGACTCATTTTGCTATCCCTGGTCACCACCATCATAGCCATAAACTCCTGAACAATGGAGCTTGTGAAACAAATGCACCCTCAGAATTAGATTTGAGGGAGCAATAAATGGTTTTAGATCCTATCTCTTGTCTTATTAAAATGTGAAATGTATAATTACAATGGCCTAATTTCATTATTATCAAATGGTAAAAAAAAATCACCTAAGCATCCTCTGCTGTGATACTATGTTGCAGCAAAGCCAACTTACGTAATAGGGTGCAATGCTGCATCTTCTGAAGTTTATTTATTAACTGCTAGGGTTACGGAGAGGCCAGACTGTCAGAGAAGCAAAATGAAGAGAGTAGGACATGTAGAAATATTAAGCATCGGTTCAAATAAAAGAATGAAGGAATGACTGTGACGCTATAAGATCTCTTTGATGATTTCTTCAACCGTTTTGTCAGTAATGTCTCATCGGTGTAATATTTACCATGGGAGGCAGCAAATGCCCATAAACTTAGCTAGCTTAATGCTAATAACTTTTGTGTTATAGGCTAGATCAGGGCAATTCAACATTGTCCAGAAAGGGCGAGTGTGGGTGCAGGCTTCATTCCAACCAAGCACTTACACACATGACACCACTAATCATCCCCAAGAGTCTTTGCTAAAGGGTTTGATTCGTAGTAGCAGGTGTGTAAGTGCTCGGTTGGAATGAAAGCATGCACCCACCGAGCCTTGCGGGATAATGTTGAATAGCCCAGGGCTGGATGATATTGTTCTATCCCCACTCTTCAGTGTTTTTCATTTTGTTTTGTTCACCATGGCTATTCAATGCTTTACAGTCAATCACGTTGAGCTGCGACTTAAGTATGATTTGGGTGCCCTATAAATAGATATTAATGTCAATGACATGCACATTGTGCACAAAATTTAGTTGTGCCAAGTTCAACATGGTGATGAAAACAATTCTACGATTTTTTTCCATTGCGCAATTTCTTTTTCTCATCCATATTTTAAATGTGGCTTCCTGATGATCCCATGACAATGGCTTTCAAGAAGACAGCATAGAACACAGTATTACAAAACCCAAAACCAGTGCAGTTGGCATGTTGTGTAAATGGTAAATAAAACCAGAATACAATGACTTGCAAATCCTTTTCAACCTATATTCAATTGAATACACTGCAAAGACAAGTTACTTAATGTTCGAACAGGTAAACTTTGTAATTTTTTGCAAATATTAGCTCATTTGGAATTTGATGCCTGCAACATGTTTCAAAAAAGCTGGCACAAGTGACAAAAAAGTCTGAGATAGTTGAGGAATGCTAATCAAACACTTATTTGGAACATCCCACAGGTGAACGGGCTAATTGGGAACAGGTGTGTGCCATGATTGGGTATAAAAGCAGCTTCCCTGAAATGCTCAGTCATTCACAAACAGGGATGGTGTGAGGGTCACCACTTAGTGAACAAATGCGTGAGCTGATTGTCGAACAGTTTAAAAACAACATTCTTCAACAAGCTATTGCAAGAAATTTAGGGAGTTCCTCTTCTACGGTCTATAATATCATCAAAAGGTTCAGAGAATCTGGAGAAATCACTGCACGTAAGCGACAAGGCCGAAAACCAACATTGAATGCCCGTGACCTTCGATCCCTCAGGCGGTACTGCATCAAAAACCGACATCAGTGTGTAAAGGACATCACCACATGGGCTCAGGAACACTTCAGAAAACCACTGTCAGTAACTACAGTTCGTCGCTACATCTGCAAGTGCAAGTTAAAACTCTACAATGCAAAGTGAAAGCCATTTATCAACAGCACCCAGAAACGCCGCCAGCTTCGCTGGGCCCACGCTCATCTAAGATGGACTGATGCAAAGTGGAAAAGTGTTCTGTGGTCTGACGAGTCCACATTTCAAATTGTTTTTGGAAGCTGTGGACGTTGTGTCCTCCGGACCAAAGAGGAAAAGAACCATCCGGACTGTTATAGGCGCAAAGTTCAAAAGCCAGCATCTGTGATGGTATGGGGGTGTATTAGTGCCCAAGGCATGGACAACTTACACATATGTGAAGGCACCATTAATGTTGAAAGGTACATACAAGGTTTTGGAGCAACATGTTGCCATTCTAGCAACGTCTTTTTCATGGACGCCCCTGCTTATTTCAGCAAGACAATGCCAAGCCACATTCTGCACGTTTTACAACAGCATGGCTTTGTAGTAAAAGAGTGCGGGTACTAGACTGGCCTGCCTGTAGTCCAGACCTGTCTCCCATTGAAAATGTGTGGCGCATTATGAAGCCTGAACAACTTAAGCTGTACATCAAGCAAGAATGGGAAGGAGTTCCACCTGAAAAGCTTCAAAAATTGGTCTCTTCAGTTCCCAAACGTTTACTGAGTGTCGTTAAAAGGAAAGGCGATGTAACACAGTGGTAAAAAGGCCCCTGTGCCAACTTTTTTGCAATGTGTTGCTGCCTTTAAATTCAAAGTCAATGATTATTTGCAAAAAAAAAAAAGTTACTCAGTTTGAACATTAAACATCTTGTCTTTGCAGTGTATCCAATTGAATATAAGTTGAAAAGTATTTGCAAATCATTGTATTCTGTTTTTATCTACGATTTACATAACGTGCCAACTTCACTGGTTTTGGGTTTTGTATGATCATTTCAAGTCTTGAAACTTAAATGGACACTTCACTGATTTACACACTTATCTCCTGTGACGGTGCGCTCAGGAACCAAACGCAAGAGGGGGAAATCCAAAAAAACGTATGCCTTTAATGAAGCCCGGGTCAAAGCCAAAAAACACAATTGCAAAGCCACAATACAAAATCCAAGAACAAAGTCGACTTGACAGGCCGGGGTCAGAAGCAGAAAAACAGAAGGGCAACGGTACAGAGACAGCTGGCAAAAAGTTGTAGTCGATATCCAAAGCAGTGGGTCATTCACAGGACATCCAAACACCGAAATCATGGTCATACAAAAATGGGTCGAAATCCAGAAAGACAAAAACAATACAAAGAGGGTAATGGCAAGAATCGAAGTTGGACAAACCAGTCGAAGAAAAATAATACTAAATGGCATTCGAGGCGCTCTGCACAAAGAAATATTGATCAACGTTCTGACAAGGAGCTGGCTGTGAAAGACTGCTTAAATAGACGAGAGGAAAGTCACATGCTATGCAGGGAGCAGGTGAGCTGGATCAGACTAATCACAACAGGAGAATCACATGAGGGAAACCCTAACCACGAAAACTGGCGAAAGCCAAGACACGGACGGGAATCACACAGACAGCCAATGACATTTTAACAGCTCCTGTCAAGGAGTTCTAAGTGCACAGATAATGAGTGCAGGAAAGTAATTAAGCACGTGCGAGAGATCTCGCAGAAACGCAGGGGGAGACAGGTACAGCAAGAGACAGAGACTAGAACAGGGCGATTGCTGAGAGGGAATTAGTAACGATGCAACTTTACAGATTTAACTAGAGTACTCGTTAGTAAGTTAGTAATCTATATACATGGATTAGTTGTGTTAGTAGACTGATACAAAATACAAATGTTAGTTTTGTTAGTAATCAGAACAGTAAGACGAAGGAAGTAAACGAGAATTGAATATATTAAACACCAGAATTCATTTAAATCACCAGAAGTCAGTGAGCACGCCGACAGGGAAGACAGACTGAACTAACTAGATCACAAGACAGGGGAGACAAGTGTAATAGAACTGAAATGGAATTAACTAAAAACCTGAGAATTACAATAACCAAAAAGAATAAATAAAAGACAAAATCATGAACACTGAACTTGAACATTAACATGACCAAAAAACATAACATCTCCATCAATCTGAATTAGGGATATACTGTAAAAAAGGGCTTGCAGTTTTTGCCAATTTTTTAAAATATCTTTGTGAATTGTCAGCATATCCTGTCTTACTTCCCCCTCCAGTGCTGTCACTTGACACAAACAGAAATTGTAGTTGGAGGTAAGGAAGAACTACAGGCTATTTCAGCTTGGTTTCTTTAGTCTCCTCCTCTGGGTAGCCAGGATGCATGCTGGAGATGCCATTCAGAAACAAAACTTTTAAGTCTTCACTTGCCAACAAGCTGGTGGAAAACTGAAAACGACTAGGCCTACACTGTTGGCGGCAGACAGCAAGGGGTATATTGTCATGGAATTTGGCTCACCGGCAAGAGACAAAACCGGCGGGCACCATGTTCCCAAAGAGGTGGAAACGGACCCAAACGCACAGGCTGAGTAAAAACACAAAAATCTTTAATTAAAATTATAAAGATTAAAATCGTCCCAGAGGGAAGTAGCAGCAAGATAAACCATGGCAGGGCTCAGGAGACAAACAAACAGTATACTGCTGCCCCAAGACAGGTGCAGCCCACTCTTAAATACTGAAACTTCACCTCCACCTTAACGAGCAATAGGTGTGGCTCGTTAAGGTGGAGGCAAAGAATGCAGCAGGGGGAAGGGCCTGCAGGCCAACACCATGACATATATCCCCGAGATTCCCCAATCCTCAAAGCCCTCTTTATTAGGCCGACAATATAAGGCAAATTTGAGGTCTGTGTAAGTATTTGTTCCAGAGATAAGGTTAAAAAAACTGATTTTTTCAATATATAGCGCCACCTGGTGGCAAACCTAGGAGTGCACATTTTTAATTTATCATCTGTTCCCACTAAAGAGTCAGTTTTCCAGAGATACACAGTCAGTTTCTTGCCTGAAAAAATTATCGGAATTTTATTTATTTATAAAATAATACAAACTACAACCTTTATAAAAAACCTACAGTTATCATCCTGTGAAATCCCTGACCCATCACAAGGTACTGGGGGATTTCCTTCACTGAGTAGGAACCACATGATGCTCCCTGAAATTTTGCCCAATCAAGGTACCTACTTGGGAGGGTTCCTATGCCTACTTCTGAAATGAGACAGTCCTAAGCATCCTTATTTCCTAAAAATGCAACCTACTTAGAAAGCTTCCTGGAAAAAGAGACCGAGCCAATACCATTCAGCCAAAAGATCTGGGTAATTAACTCATAGTTCTGAAAAATTCAGTTGAAATGAGCAGCTTTCCACTTCACTCTATAAGTATTCATCATCTTACACTCAGTAATTATCAAATCCATGTCAGCCATTTTAAAATAAAAATAAGAAATTATGGATGCAATGTTCCACCTTCCCTCCATGATTCTGTTACAAATGAATCAATGCTTTGTAACGGTGACATGCAACCAGACCCTGATATTATAGGTAAACTGAGAAGATAATAGCTCATACTACACCATGAATGTCATTTTCTTTTTGTATTTGAGCCCAGTGCTGGATGTGGGCATGTACTGTCAAGGTAACTATTACAGAGAAGCTGTATTCCAATGCATCAAATATCCATGCTTAGAGAAAATGATACTGATGAATTCACATACTAAATCACTGGGGTTGAGCTCCTGAACTTTTCACCCCCATTGATAAAGTACAGCCATAGTTCTTTACCAAACATGGCAGCCAGGTGTGCAGATGGATGAATTCCATCTTTGCACATTTAATTATAATCTCAACATACATCAATTCATCTACAGTTCAACATATTGCGTCACACGGTCTAGAACAATGGCCATTAATCCATGTGTAATCAAAACGGTGCAGTGTGTCTCGGTTTACCTTTCAAGTCATATGTCATATGATCTTCATGCAACCATATTGCTGAAAAAATGTAGTCTATATAATTTATGAACAAAATTAAAAGGATATAAACAACCATATTTCAAAACTCGCTGTGTTTAGACCTATGGACTGGGGGCAGCTACTGAGCCAAAATTTGAGGAGGCAAAACATTCCTATAAACCAGCAAGTAGTCATGACCAGTTTTCAATCCTATTTCCTTAATTAACATTACATGAACTTCAAAAAACAAGAAAAATCAAATGCTTCATTCAACCACAAAATTTCATTTCGATCAATGTTTTTAAAAAATTTGGATACACATTGCTAATTTTTATCTTCTTCATTGTGATTTAAACAATCATGAAGTACAGGTTAGATAGCTGCATGGTGCAATCTGCTAAAAGCAAGCGCGGAAGTTAGCAGGATATTTTGTCTTTTTTTTTTTTAGTAAATGAGGCTTTGTGAACAAAACACTTTCTCTGGACTGAATTTACTACTTAATAGCTGTAACACTGCATTATGTAGGAATGTATGTGTTTAACTGCCAATGGATTATTTTAATAATTGGAAAACTTGTTAATCAAGGAAAATGACTGAGAAAAGGTCAAGAGCAATCATTTGTTCATAGGGATGTTCAATGGCCTCCTCTAATTTCAGCCGTGGAGCTACCGCAGCTATAGACACACACACACACACACACACTTATACACATATATATATATGCCAAGTCGTCAGTTAAATTCATCTTACATGATCTGGAAATGTGCTAGCTTTCATTGCCAGGTGTGCTTTTGGTTTTAAGCCTTTTTGTGTTCGTGAATGCAACCTCCTGCTTTGAGACATTTGTTTTGAGGGGTTTTTTTTTTCTTTCGCACTGCTCTAGCCATTCCTGTGGAGTGAGATTTTAGGGGCTTTGGTGCTCTGGCCAGGCCCGTTTTATGGTTTCAGGGAGGGCTCTTCCACAGAGGAGAGGTGCATGCTGTAGTCGCTTAGCAACCATAGAATTGTCCGGCAGTGTTCCGTTGAATGAGGGGGATCCTGTGTTAAACATTTGGGGGATTTATTTTCAGCTGTATTCTTCAACTAGCATGAAATTAAATGTGCTGCTCACCCCCCTTTCATTCCTGTCCAAGTAACTGTGGACTGACTGAGGAGCTCCGGCATGATTTGGGACCATCTCACGCTTTTTTTTTTTAACTCTCTCCATGCTGCCTCCCTTCCTCTCGCTCTCTTTATCTGCAGTTTGAACCTGCCTCCAGCAATGATTTGTGGGCTCACTTTGATGCTTCCCTCTTTTCTTCTCAGCAACTCTCTTTGTCCCTCCTTCTACTTATTCATTTCTAAGGCTAAACCCAGCTCACCTTCACTTGTTTGCTCCTTCCTTCTCTCTCTCTCTCTCTCTCGCTCCCTCTCCTAATGCATCCTTGCTGGTCACTGATTTACTCTTCTATCCCCAGGGCAGTATATCCGCTCATTCCTATTCCGCTCACACTTTTGAGCCACAGCCATGCTGTAGATTTTGCTTAAGAAAATGTACCACGGTGTTAGGAGGTTACATTAAAGGTCAGGGTAGAGCGATACCTTCCAGAGAGACACCGATATGGGTCAGGGTTGGACGATCAGCCATTGGCAGTATTTTGGCATAAATATGTGGAATTGCCTTTGTAAAATGGCTGATATATCACCAAGAGCATTCTAGCACCAGTAGAGTACTTATTCCAGAGGTAATATGCCAGGTTTGTGGTTCTGTTGGGAATACTGAAGATGTTGAAAGCCAGTAACTCAGTAATTCAGCACTGTCTGGAGAGGCAGTATTGTGATTGCAGAGTTTTAGTGATCAATAGAACGTATGGCCATGCACTTATATTGTCTTTTGTCTGAGTAATCGGTGCCAGTGGGACTGCGACCTGTCTCACCCCAATGACATTAATTTCTCATCACCTGTCTTCACTACACCAGGTGAGCGTTATCTGATCTTTAGTCCTTCCCTAATAGAGTTTAGCCATACCCCACATATAGAGTAGAGGCTGTTATGCCTCTTGCTCATGTAACTAGTTTTTTAATGTTGCCTTGTGCCTTAAGCTGGATAAGAGAGTCTGCAAAACTGATGATAATGATGGAACAAAAATGCGAACCATTTATATGCAGACAGCTGAACAGTGTACTTTCATTTAAATGCTTTGTTTCATTTATGGAGGGCAGGTGGGATAATATTGCTCTACCCCTGAAGTGGCAGCTTAAAGAGAGTTTCTCAAATCAGCCCTGACAGGGGTACCATTCGCATACCGCCATCTGCACCACTGCATGCATCACAATTGGCGGTTTTCATTTCATTGCCAATTAACAAAAGACCCACAGCGTAATTACTGACGGCTCAGCCGTAAGGAATTATTAAGCCATGGCTTTGGAAATGTGCCACAGCCTTCAATCAGGACAGAACTGAAGCCATTTCCAGACAAGCAGTTCACTTCTAATTCATCAAAAGTGTTTAATTATGATTTTTAATTTTATTATCATTGTTTGTTTGCTTAGCAGAGGCTCAGGTCCAGGGAAATGAGAAACAACTGAAATTTCAGAGCAGTTGAGAAACTGGAACTCCATTCCAACATACTGTAATAATGTTGTTCAGGAACATCTCTGCTCCTCTTTTTATCTTTCATTGCTTCCAGATTAAAAGTTACCATTTCACAACTTTTGATAAAAATCATTCCCGAGGCATCCAGTAATGTCTGTACCAATGTGTCTTGGAATAAGCCGTCCTGAACTTCCAGTGAAATGGGCTTAATATCTGTTAGTGATTGCACATCAGTATCCATTAGAAAGATCAGTTCTGTGATGAAAATGTCACAGTGTGCATTTTTGAACAATGAATAAATGCATCATAAAATGAAGATGTACTTTGATGGACAGGCAAGCCATTAAAAGATGTGGGCGGATGGATGTGCTAATGAACAGGCTAAAGGAAAAAGAAATAACAAACAGGCACTATTTTAATGCCCGCTCTTACCCCGTGATATGATGACACAAATTCAGAGACTCTGCTTCAGAAGTTATTTCTCAGACCAAGGCAATCACTCTGACCCCTGACCCCTCTTTGAACTGATGTACAGCTCAACATACCAGTTTGACCTTTGACACCTGGGAATCTGCCGTTGAAAGACTGAGATCACTCACTTTATGCAGAGGTTTTTTTCTAACATGAAAGAAATACAAAACTATCACATGTTGGTGCAAAATCAGCAAATCATGCTTATGCGCCTCAACATGCAAAGTTGTTACCTCAGTTTAGACAGTGCTGTTTATTTCCATTCATCATTATTGCAAAGGCATCATTAAAGTGGAAGGCAACCTTGGTCTGACGTGAACTGCAAACAAAAGACCTGCTTATTAGGTGTTAGAAAATATTTTTTTGGTAATTTTTAGACAAATGTGTCCTGGATAATAAATACTTAACCCCTTTGCGCAGAAGCAAAATCTGGCTATTTGTGTTACCCTATTTAAGACTTTATAATTCAAGATTTGAGCTTCACACAGAGGGGGGAAATGGCTCAACTGACTCAAGACACTTTAGAATTCCAGTTTATTTTCATGATTTTGGCAAAGAAAAAGGGCTGCAAACATAAAAAAAATCCTCATGAAAATGGCTGGGAGTTAAAACTATACATTTCTGGGATCATAAACTGCTTCAGCACAAGTGTACTTCATCTGAGCATGAAGTTCAAAATTGTCTACACTTTATGAGCCAAATAAGACAGCTCTCCAGGTGGCTTCCCAAACTCTCAGAGCCCTCAAAATGGCTCACTGTCAAATCATAAAATCATCATATTTTGAATGCAAATCAACTTTTGACACATGCCATTCAATATGAATTAACGATTTTCTGGTGGAATTTACCATGAGTTTATTATTAATAGAGGCATGGTTGAACTTCAGTGGTAACCTCTCCCAACACAAAACATGGCTTTTCTCCGTCAGAAAGTTCAGACTTTTGTCCACTGTGTCACAAAACTTTGCCAGTCAGCACATAGGAGGTTATCCGACTGAAATTATCGGATAACGGTCCTCGCCCGTCATGTCCGCTGTGCCAAGGACTGTTACCGCAGCAGGCAGAAATGAAAGAGACACTGCTCAAATATAGGTGCTACTCCATGGATTAATTTACTTTTCTTGTGCCGATAAACCAATCTCTTCCCCGCTGATTTCCGTCAATTTTGAAAATACTAACGCAAATACTGAAAATAGTTTTGTGTCCCGTAAATCACGACCTTAACCAAAGACAAATTTTTATTTTTATTCTTTGATTATGTGCATCAATTTATACATTTTTCTCTTTTGATGGAATGACTCCGTGATCACATTTGATAAGCCACAAAAGTTTTCCAGCATGTTGCTGTGAGTCCCCTATTTCTGCTGCTATAAGTATCGTGGCCACAGTTATATATGCTGCAGTGACTGTTATGTGAAAAGGGAATAATCATAAACATTGTCCGAATCCATTCTTATTCTTGATCATCGTTCTGCAATTGGCCATCTTCCTGCAAGGTAAGTCGAAACAATTTTCCTTACTTTTACGTATAATTTATGTTTTTGATGTCATGTTTTCAGGTTTATAACATGATTTCTAATCATGCAGTGACTGATTCATTTATATGCATTTCTTGTCCACTGTAATCCATCAAGATGAAAGTTATGCTTCAGAATAGCATTGTCCTCTAACATATTGCATGGATTAATTGAACAGTTGACGTTACGCGTAAGCAGAGATGCCAACTTCCAAAATTCATTATGAATCAGCATATTCGTTCTTGTTTCGCGGTCACAATTTCATTACCTAGTATTGTGAAAAGACACATCCACTCATTCGAGATGCAAGTTGATCTCAGAACGATGTGTACGATCAATGACACTGAAAGAGTAACATGCTTCTTTGACAGGAAAGCAGTGGCTGGAAGGGCAGATGGCTTGTGAGAGGGTAGTGATATCCTTGTGCCAGTATGAGAGTGCCGGTGCTGAAATGTTGGGTATGGAGAGGGATACTCAAATGAAAGGTCATGACCGAAGGATGTGTCCCACGATGATATTGTACCTGTTTGGTTCAAAACTTTGATACAAGGTGGAGCTTTGTCACATAAAATTTACCATTTTGGCCATATCTTCAGAGCCATTTGTCCGATTGACCTGAAATTAAGTTCAAATGAAAGTCTATTCAAGGACTGGGGAATTGGAGGATTGGGTGCGTTTGGGGATAAACCCCAAGCCGTCGCCTCCGACGGCATAAGCCTAGTTTGTTTTTACAATGATTTTTATTTTTTATTTTTTTCACTAAATAGTTGACACTCTGTACAAATTGAAACGTAACATTTTGGTGAAGTGCCCTAACTCCAGATCACAAACAATTGCATCTCACATTGCCAGTGTTCTACAATTGGCCAAAAAAGAAGGCAGATATTACTCAGAATTAATGTAGGAATTGCCATCAAAAGTAGTGTCGTAGAGGTGGACAAAAAAGGAGAAAATTAAAGTGGGGATCATTGTACTTGAAACATAATACCATAATGCAACAGTGCTGCCCAAAAATCACTTCTAAGAGCGAAAGATGAAGGTGTTTTGCCGCGAAAATTAATGACAAGCAACTTTCACATAACTACTTTATTTTTTAAACGAAATGTCAAATCTTTTTGGAACATGCCCACAAGTAAAAGATTGAGTACTTCCCTCACCACTGTTTAAAAGGCACAGCTGATGGAGAATTCCATTAGTTTGTTCGCACTGATTATTACAAAATAACAGCATTTGATTTTGTGATTTTATTTTAACTTTAGATAACAATGCATTGTTTGTTTGACATCAAAAATATGTCCACAAACAGAAACCTAATTACATAGCAGAGGAAGGGCTCTATCTTACAGCTTGTGCAAAGCCGTGCAAAGCATGACCCAAGTGTCTTTGCTCTTGCATGACCAGCGCAAATGTCATTTGTCAATCCAGTGCATAGATGGGAATTATAGCAAATTGCACCAAAATTAGTGCCCATGAACATGTTGGACTTAAAATGAGGTGTGGTCAGGCAAATTGTTGTCACGTTGATATCTTGCGGTGGCATAAAGCTTACGTGCCATTGACCAACTAAAACCTGGTCTTAAATCAATCCTTCAGCTATTATTTTAAGGGCCCATTACTGATAGGGTAATGGGCCCTTAATGCTCTAAAGTTCCGCAAGATGAGTTTGGCTCGCGTAAATTCACATAAACCTACGTACGGTAGTCAAATCCATAGTGCTCCGCTAGTGAAAGTAAAGATTCACAAATTGATAAGGCAGTGGATCTGCAGTCATGTGAATATACAGGAACCTACACATTCCGCTATGGAGGATTTCTTTCAGTCATGCTATAAAACTTGTCTATAACGTTGAATTATTTAGCTTGAGGTTAGTTTCTTTAAATATTGATGTTTCTCATAGATAATTGGACATATTGACAGCAGATTACGGCATGCTGCATTCCATATATTCAGAGATTAATTCAATACATTCAGACTTTCTTCTATATATTCAGACTTTCACTCAATATATTCAGACTTTCATTCCATATTTTCAGACTTTCATTCCATATATTCAAGTTTCATTCTATATATTCAGACTTTCATTCCATATATTCAAACATTCAATATTTATACTCAAGTTTCATTCCATATATTCAGACTTTCATTCAAAATATTCAGTTTACTCTATAAATTCAAACTTTCATTCTATATGTATATAATAATTTATCTATCTAATGTATCTAATTTTGTGTTTTGAGGTGTTGTTTTCACATGACATGAACTGTGTTGTTTTGTCGAGATTTCATCATCATTAGCCCTGTTTTCATGAATGTATTTTCCTGCACATTCTGAAGTATCGCTTTATAAAAGGTTCATGTAAACAGCTGATCTCAGGGGAAAAAATCCTCATTTTCAAAAAAGTTTTTACACTTACTTGAGGTGGTTTTAGCCACCAGAAAACAGTTGCACTAAATGGGAGTTGGAATCACATCTACAAAATAAATTCTGATGTACCGAACATATTACTGCCTTGGCTGTTTCTTCAACTCTGTTTATTACAGATGTGTGTTACATAGCATATACTGCCAACCTCTGGCAAAACTATAGTTGGCTTATCCTGGTTTATTTTCTCCAAACAGGTTGATAAAAATGTGCTTGTCCTTCTTTGGGGAAAAAAGTTTGCTTAATATTTGCTTGACAATAGATGGAACATGGGGACGTGGACGCAACCCCAGAGCACATAGGTGGGGACAGAACTCCCAGGAGGAAGAGGAACAATTCAGTACAGTTGTAATAGGCAATGCTTGGGCTGCTGTAGCCGGCCAGTGGCTTCCGTTGTGCTGCCGAATGTTGAAGCACTTGCCAGCACTGGACTGCCCACAAGGAGGAGGGTTGATGCCTAAGAGGTTTTCGATCCCAGTCCTGGCCCCAGCCAAAGGTTGGAAGCTTGTTGCTGGCAAACTTACAAAGAGATTAGACTTCCAAGCCTTAACAAGACTGCAGTCCCGTTCCTGGTCCCTGATTGGGATTGGAAACTTGTTCTTGGAAACTGGAGTCAAAGAACAGGATTGAATAAAGATACCTTGAACTGGGTCTCAATCCTGGACCCTGATTAGGATTGGAAGCTTGTTTGAGTTAACTAATGGCAATAAAGGATTCAGAAAGATTTTCGTTGCCACTGAAATACTGGCTGCATCTGACTAAGACAAAGAAGTTTTAATAACATACATATGACTGGAATTTCAGCATGAATGTGACTTTACCAGCAATAAGCACATGTACTAGAAGGCTTAAATACCCAGCATAAGGTCATTAGGAAATAAGAGAGTAAAGAGATTCAGCCATAAGGGGAAGCACACACAAGACATAAACCAATCACAACACACATACACCTGATAGATACACAGACTGCTGAATTGCGAAGAAAAACACTTGGGATTAACGCAAATATTGTGACAAAGCCTAAACAGACTTTGGCCCAGTTTACACGAAGACGCTTGCGAGTAAAGACGACAAAATATTTTAACGGAAGTGCCTTTTGTTTATATGGTGACGGCGTTTTGGGGGTTTGAAGACGCAAAAATCTCAAACCACCCTCGAAAGTGGAAAACTTGAATACGCTCCGGCGTAGCGTTTCCGTCTAAACTGGCCAAGACGCAAAACTGGCTCAGATCTGCTGTTCTGCTCACGTCGCGTAGGCGTTTACGTCACGCAGTAAACAAACATGTCGGATTACATCCATGCTTCGGACCTTCAGGCTACTCTGGCAGCCATAATAAATGTACAGGAATCGTTACTACAAATGTCCAGAATCTGTACACATGCTATTGGCGAACAGAGGAGGATCTATTGTCAACTCTTGCAAATTTTGGATGCTCCAATTCGTTGTAGGCGAGCGAGATGGGTTTGGACCAGACCTGGCAGAACCAGTCTATGGTGGGACAAGTTTGTGGAAAAAACTTCCGCGCGTAGGCATTGCGGCGTTTGTGTTAGTGTATCACAGCACCACCTAGCCGTCTGGCATGCATACCCAATCGATTTCTACACACTTTTTGCGTCACCGTATGCACACAGATTTCCTCCCGAGAACGCTCGTCTGAACGCGAAATAAAAAGTGAAGACGCGACGCCACTTTTGCGTCTTCTGTTCACAGCATCATCATGTAAACCTAGCGTTTGGTTAAACCTGGGTCAGTAGATGTCACTGTCATGTGACTGCCAAAGCGTTCCTCGGCCTATTGTTGCCTAAACCTTTCTGAGGGATGGAAAGATGGCCACCTCCAGTTTTTTATTGTTTGGTCACTGTTTTGTTTAATGAAGCATTGCATAACTTTATATAACAATCACAAAACATCTGAATCATAATATCAGGACATCAAATGGGTAATTCCTGTATTTAATGTTGGCTTTTTGCAAAAGTTGTCTTAAACTTTAAAGTAAAATTAGTATCTATAGTTTCTTCTCCTCTGTCCCAGTGTTTTCATGGAAAGCATAATATTGATAATGAATGCCCCCCCCCATCAACATAGTAGCACAATGTCCTTCCACTCCTTTTTTTTTGGGGGGGGGCACTTAATCAAAGGGTTATACAATGCACATTGGGACACCTTATAATTCCCAGTATAAATAGCCATTTTGAATGAATGTTAACTCCCCCGAGAGGTGCACCAATATTAGACTAATACATCATATAACATAAATGGGCTGATCACAACTATAAGTTAATTAATGTTTCTGCCTCGCCACATCCCCGAGGGCAGCATACTTTGTTAGAAAATAATAAATAGATGAATAAATTTGAGTCAATGATATGTGCTTGTTGCAGTCCTTTGTGAGTAGAGACTACTGGAAGGGTGGGGGAGTAAAACGCTGAAGGCTGATATTGCAGTGCTGTAAATAAAGCTTTAAAGGTGCCCTTGCATTGAAGGGGATAAATGAAGAATTGCACAAAGCAAATTGTGTAGCGCTTGACCACCTTGCTTCATTGGCCACCACGGGCCAAACCATATCAATTACTATGAGGTGAATGGAGTATCTGCAGTGGCATAGTATGATAATGTTCTTGACATAGCTTTTGAATATACTTGTGACATTTTCATTAATTTTTTTTCATCAATTTTAAAACTGGTGTTTTACTTTAGCGCTATGCATTTTAATGTTGCTTGTTCAGAATATTGGTGAAACTATGTTTATCTTAAGACTAGTGTTTCCTGTAATAGTCCCTGTGATTTTATGGTTGTTTCAGTGATTGACTAGTTCCAAATACTGTTTTTGTAGACTTTAATGCACTAATTTATATCTCGGATTTTTTTGCAAGTGAAAATAAAAGCTTAAATTCATGTGTGATAGATATTAAGCAATTAATTCTTCAGATGGTAAATCCAGGTGACCTAGCAGAGGCAGTGGATAATGATGGCGTAAACTATCGTGAAAAAGGTAGTTGAAGTGAGTACTTGAGACAATACGTTTTGAGAAAATTGTAGACCAAGAGTAAAACAACATTTTGCACTGCTGTGCTTTCTGTTTCGTAGTACACTCTCAGGGTAAAGGGTAGTTTTACCTTGCATTCAGGGAAGAACCCTTTTTCAGTCCTTAATGGGACTGTCTATCAAAGGCAGATCAATTCTGCTGGTTGAAGAATTTTTGAGCAAGACAGGGTTCCTTTTTGTACAATTTGTATTCATACTACCATGCAAATGCAAGCATTGAGTACTGGTCTCACTGATGCAGATTAAGCTTCTCTCTGAGCTAAACTAAGCTTTGTTCTGAGAGTACAAAGTAATTACCCTGCCTGACGGGGGAGGGGGTACTGTTTTCAGTTTTTGTATGTTTTTCTGTCAACAGTGTAACGAAAAACAGTTTGCCCAAATTGTATGAAATTATCAGGTAAGGTGCGCAATGCTCCAAGGATCACCTGATTAAATTTTGGACCTAACTGGGACAAGGTCAAAGTCAAGGTCACCAAAAAATGAAACTTTCTTAAATCTGTTCTGGTCAATTTCTAATTGGCTTCAAGACCTGTATTTTTTTGAGTCCTTTGTCAACCACAAGCTTCACTACAGTGCGAAGTCATTACACTTTCTTAGTGTTGGGAGACCAATGTCTGAGTGGGGAAGGGAGGGGATGGTCTCAGGTTATTCAACACCCAGAGCACTAAAATGTCTCCCACAGGCATGGTGAGTAGTGCCTAACACCACTTTCTCTAGTCTTGGACTAGTGTTAAACCATGTCTGTAAACCTGGCCCCATTTCAAGATGTAAAGTGTCACTCTATTGCTTATATTATTGTAAGTCCCATTTGTCAGTACTTGATGTGATGTCATTTAGTAGGATTGTTTGAATTCACTTTCCAATGCTAGCATGTTGCCTGCCATGTTGTGATGTGTCTAACTAAAGCATGGATGCAATGGAGGTGCAGCCATGTTCCCCATTGTACAGCAATCACATCTTCACCATTCAGGGACCATCAGATGCTCTGTGTAACAGTAGAAAATTACACACGGTGTCACTCATTTTCCATTCGAGGGGAATTTCACGCCACATCCAATAGCAGTGGCAGCAGCGCAGAATGGGCTGTCGTCCAAGGACTTTGCATCTCCAGCTCCATCAGGCTGTGAGGCGAAAGGAAGCTGTGACTCGCTGCACTGGTACATATGAGAAAACACAAACCCATTGACCTCAGCTCTCCAAAATGGACTTGGCAGGGGTGGATTAGGCTTACATTTACGGTTGATTATTCAGAATAAAAGTACTGTTGGATAAAAAAATAAAGTTCACAGATATGTATGATTAAAGTTTCTACATATTTGTGCGGAAGCCATTTGTGAAGTATGGTCACAGAATTTACTCACATTTTCATAAAAGTATTCAGTATACATATGTGCTGCATTTCTTTCTTTCTGCCAGGCTCAGAAGTTACTGTCTTTATATCAGATTTTTTTAAGAAGTCTCGCATTCTATTTTTTTACTTGATATACATACGTATATGTTGTATCCTGGTCTTCCGTGCAGCAAACAGCCTTCTTTATTTTTGTATTGGTCTTTATGCAGTAGAGGAAATAATGGTGCTTGCTTTTTAATATTCAAACCGCAAAAAAGTTAATAGGCAAAAGTGGAAAATAGGCTAGAAAGAAGGTTCCAGAGGGTACGTTGTCAAACAGACATACAATTAGATGACAGAGAGCAACAGCCCATTAGAAAACTTGGGTAATGATCCCATGGAGTGTTCTAACTGGAAGGACATTTTTTAAGATTACTTTGACCTGAAAGCACCGTCAGGTAGGAAAGGTTTGTGTGTCACTGGGATATCTTGAAGCAGCCATTTTCACTGTATCTAATCTCTATAAGGCTGATACATCTCAAAATTAAATAAGGCGTTGTTTGCTTCTATAAGCTAAATTGAATGAGTTCGAAGATAGGATGCTGAGAATCGGAAGTGAAGTGGAGGTCTTTGGATTTGGGTGGGCCTGCAAGAGACAAATATATCTTCGTGGCAACACTCAACCTAAATAGAGAACACTCGAGTGAGCAGGTCACCACCCACTCTGGGTCAGGCGTTACCACTTCTGCAACACACTCATACACAGAGACAAAATGCACACTTCTGAAAATAAATGGCCGCTTTTTAATGGTCACAGACTTTTTTTAACCTGTTTCTATAACAACCAGAAAGAAGGGTCACAGAGGAAAGAGAAATCATGCAACCATTGGGCCACTTCAGAATGACCGGTAGTGACGAAGAGAACTGCTGTTTTACCAGTCCTGGGATTACAAATGAAAGGTTAAGGGGCCGCTTTTAGCATCTGTGATAATGGCTTTTGAATGTCAGCCTTCAATTCACAGTCATTATGTAAGTCTAATTTGGGTGAGCGAATTAGGAACTTTATTGTTTATAAAAAAACACCTGCCCAATCACCATGAAGCGCTGTCATCAGGACTTGGAGGTCAGTGATATAAAGGTTCTAGCTTGAGTTGACTAGAGAGATTGGAGGTCTGCAAGATTCAGATGTGTCGATATAAATGGGACGGGAGCCGCCTCACAGATGCAGATATGACTTAATAAAATAAATGAAAAGGACAGTCTCAGCTTTGAGTGGGACCCTGGCCTACATGACAAGCTGAAAAGTGCAAGTGTAATAAAAGTTCCTCAATTTAAGCACAAATGGGGAAACAAACAAGACACGTAAACAAGATTAAAATCATTGTGCTGAGTTCTGCATAAAGGCTGTTTGCTTGGGCTGGGGCGTGAGGGTCAGAGTTATGAACATCTATAGTTCTGTTGCTTGGCTTAAGCTTGGTGAATGCAATATCTAGAAAATGGTGGCGAAGCACATAACTATTACTCCTACTGCAGACGGTGTTAAATCTGGGTGTTCAGATTAACCAGGAAAACATAATCAATCTCACAATGGTTGGCAGATTTTCTGCCACAATATCTCCCTCCCACTTGTGCACAGTACCTCTGTACTCCCTGCTTATAATATGAGGGCGTTCTTACTCAAATTTGATTAGGTTTAGTCATGCTCCCATTAAACAAAGCTATAATCCTGATTTGTCAGTGCAGAGCCCCAAGCCACTGAAAAAGGACTAACATCATGTCTTCCTCACCTGGGCTTGAATGCAGAGGAAGGACCATGAAAGCTCTTCAGCTTTAAGAATTACATGTTTCACTAAGTGAAGAATTTTAACACTTTAGCTTCGGAAGCTATGCTAATATGCAGTTGATCACTGAGTGATCAATAGGAAAGACATGCAATGCCTGCGGTACCACTACAGAGAAAAACAATGCCTCCGACACACATCTGGACAAAAATAATGTGACATTATCATCTTTATGAATAAAATAATGAAAAATTAATAAACGTGTTAAGAACTGAATACTGTTTCTCTGGAATTCATTCATGCTCGTGAAGGTTGGATAGGACAGTCTTTAATGTAGTAATGTTCTGTATCAGCAAAGCAAACATTTTTAAAAAGCCAGTGACTGTACAACGGTACTGTGGAGATCTTTTGGATTTTAGAGCTCCTGGATCTGAGTTTATTGAAACGCTAATCTGGGTTTACCGGTCAAATTATATTCTTGTGCAACTTTATTGCCTCTTTTTAAAATTTTACTTTTCAAATTAAGGGCCAAGTAAAGGATATTATTTATGATTATGTATGTTATTGCCCGCATACAGTAAAAACGGCCTGCCAATATATCTTGTTTTGGCCGACCTGTATTGGCCGAGTTCAGCACGTGCACAAGTAACCATCGGCAACTGTAGCATTCGCTCTCTTCAGAGCAGCAGACGACAGTTGCGGACCTAGCATTTAGCTCTTTCATGACTCTTGAAGCAGTCATAGTCATAATATTGTCATTATAGCAAAACATACTTAACCAATTAATAAAAATATTATAAATTGCCTATATTCGCATTGCCTTGGTATTGGCCTTTGGGTCGCAGTATTAGCCCTTGGCCCATATGACAAACCTCAGGCCAATAACAAGGCAATATGGAAATAAGCAATTAATTACATATATTATTGCACATTTTCGTGAGAAAACCATGTCCTGTATCGGGGCAATCACAATCAGATTTATGTTTACCTACAGCACGTATTCGTATTTATGTTCACTTACAGTAGCCTTCATGGTTATGTACAAACAGGTAGCAGAGGCCTAATGCTGACCCATCAGGAAAGAGATGGGAACCAAAGAAGCTACACTGGGAATCCTAACACCACAAAACGATTCAGGTGATTAATGAGATGACTTGGTCTGTGCGTTAAATAAAGTTTTTAAGTTTGCAGACGCGTGCCCCCTCGATGGAACTTATTAGTGAAGCTGAGCTCTGGGAAAAGTTAGTTGCTGGCTGAGATATCAGGAAGTTACTTTGTCCGACAACTGTCCTTCTTGCTTAATTGAGGGTTACAGATAGCAATTAAAGAGGAGCCCTTCTAACATGAGACGATTGTAATTTATTTATTTTTTTTTGCCTTTTCACAAACTTTTTAATTGCGTTTTTATACCGTCAAATAGTGTTCTACGTTGGAGAAATGTATATCGTTTGAAAGTGTGACTCACGTAGTCCCATAGGCTTGACTCTATGGCATTGTTCACATTTGTCAAAATATGTTGAAATCAATGTTCTTTCCTCGGTAGTGGTCCAGCGATAAAAAGCCGCTTGAATTTTTAATTCACAAAATAAGCAGGTTTGGACAGATATCACTAAAACTACTATGACAAAGAGATATTAGCTGTGGGTCTTGGTGAATTTCACCATAATTGGCCTTTTATTAACATATGATGCTGTGCTGTAGCCTGTACCATTGCCCTTTAGGAACAAGATAAGTGCTCCTCCTTACATGCTGATCTAACAAAACAATAATTGTTTTAGCCTATCAGGCCTTACTCTAATATATGAGAAAAATGTGCTTATTTTTGTTTACAGTGCTGTGAAAAAGTATTTGCCCCCATCCTGTTTCCTCTATTTTTGCATATTTGTTTAAAATCATAAAACTAATTTGAACATTAGACAAAGATAACCAATTTAAACAAAAAATGCAGTGTTTAAATGATAATTTAATTTCTTGAAGGAAATAAAGCCATCCAACCCTACCTGGCCTTATTTTAAAAAGTAATTTCCTCCTTGGCAGCTCAATCAACAAACTAAATAAATTTAATTGATAATTGAGTTCAATTTCACAACATACACAGGCATGATTACTGCCAGGTCTGCTGAATCACTTAAATAGAACCTGTCTGATACTGTGAAGTAGACAAAAATCTGCACGTGATGCCACGATAAAAAAAAAATCCCAAAAAGATGAGCAACAAAGTCGTTCACAAATATAAATATAGAAAGCCACTTCTATAAGCTTCTGCCACTCCACAGAACCATGGTGAGAGCCACTTTCTATAACTGGAGAAAACTTCACAGGAATGACTGGCAAACTTAAATTCTCCCAAGAGTGAATCGTCGACTCATTCAGGAGGGCAGGAAAAACCGCAGACTAACATGTAAAGTACTGCTGGCTTCACATGCCTCAGTGCAGACCCCAGACTAACATGTAAAGTACTGCTGGCTTCACATGCCTCAGTGCAGACCCCAGACTAACATCTGAAGTACTGCAGGCTCTACATGCCTCAGTGCAGGTCAGTGTTTGCCAATGCACACTAAGAAAGAGACTGCACAAAACTGGCATCTCTGGGAGGGCTGCAAGGTGGAAACCGCAGCTGACCAAAAAGGAACATAAAGGCTCGTCTCACATTTGCTAAAAAATATTTTGATGACTCCAAAGACGTTTGGGGTAATATGAGTGGACTGATAAGAGAAAAGTGGAAATTTTTGGAATGGCTCTCAATACTTTTGGCATAAAGCACTCTAAAATAAGAACATCATACCAACAGTCAAACACAGTGGTGACAGTGTAATGGTCAGGTGCTGCTTTGCTGTTTCAGGACCTAGACAACTTGCCAAAATTGATGGATCAATGAATTCTGCTTGCTACTGTGAAATCCTGAAAAATCGAAGAAATCAGTCAGCTAATGGTCAACACCTTGTAAAATGCAGAAGCGTATGGAAGACAAGGGATGAATTTTTTTTCGAAGATGAATTCTTTCAATGGTTCCGGTCAAGGTGGATGGGGTTTCGTAAAGGAAGCAAAGGAGTTTTGGAAGCAAATTTATTGCGCATATATGATGGTACTCCGGTGCTGGGAATCAAAGGAGTGAAAAGTGAAAAAGTGAGTGGAGTGAAAATTCAGCTACAGATGAGGAACAAGACCAGAGAGCAATAAGTTGTAAAACTACTGTAAGATGGGACAAGGAACACAGGGAAATTTAAACTCTCCAAAATAGTTGAAATACATGCAGCCAGGACCATAAAATACCCATAAAGTGTTCATTTTTGTGTGCAGTAACCTGCATTTCGTTAGGCTTCTTGCTGTTACTTTTCCTTGACTGGTGTGTCTTGGTCGCAGCACCGCAAGACCACAGAATCTTTTTCTGCCAGACAAAAACTCACATTTCCAGAGTTGTTACTGAATTTGTATAGTATTTTTGGAAATTCTGATGATTAAAGAGCAATCTACTGAGTGCCACCTTTTAGAAGAGACCATGATTATGCCTGTAGTCAAAGTGGTTCAAGAACAGCAAGCACTTTGGTTTGAATGGAAATTAGCTCTAAAAAAAGGGGTCACGTTAAGGGGTTAAAACCAGGTACTTAGACTAGGAAATTATTACTTAACAACAGCAACCAGGCACCACTTAACCTCTGAATTTTATGGGCTAATGTAAATCAGTTATAATGAATAATGCAGGTGAAAATCCTGTTTTATTTTCCTTCTGAGGAATGGTCTTCGTGTGGAAGGGCTCTCTCTGTTTTCTGAGGAAATCAGCTTCTCAGCTACATTTAATGTTTCACCTTGAGAATAATAATCAGCAAATAATAAAACACTGCTTGTCTGATTCATCCAACACGCCCACATATGCACACACACACACACAGTTGCTGCATTCATGCACGTTTACCTGTCCATGGGACCTAATTCAAAGGTTATCAAGCTCCCCATCCCACCAGCCCTTTTACCTTTGATCCGCCCTGTTTCTGATATTTCAGCAAGATAGTGATACTCCTGCTGGCTGAAGGGTCAGACATGACAAGGACCAGCCGAACACATGTGGCAAGTAACTGGCTGCTAATAAATGACTGCTGCCCTTCCCTCATTTATTCTCTTCAGGGCAAAAAAAAAACCACCTGCCCCCACTTCCCCCTGTCTCTCTAGCTCTCTAATACTGTTCTTCTTTTACCCCAAATTACTGCCTCTCCACATCTAAAGCTCTTGTCCTCCGGGGAAGTCTTCAGCAATAAGAGCCACCCAGCTTGTCAAACTGAGCACTTACCCAATTTTTATCCCAATTACCTGTGGCATTGCGCTCACTTTTTGACACAATGCTTGAGATGCCTTTATGGCTGACATTTCAAAACATTATTAAGACATGTTTAAACATGCAGAGGCATTTTTACAGCTCTCAAGACCAAATCACCTCATGACCCAAATAAGAAAAATAGCAATAAAAAAATGGCAATAAGATAAATAATTGTGGCATGTTCATTTGACTCACATTTTCACACCAAAGTTTATGATTAGAGGTTTTTAAATGCCTCAAAGGGACTAGATAGGGACAAGTATCGAAAAACTGACAAAGATGAACTGTGTTACAGCTTGCAAGCCAACCCATAAACCAGCTGAAAATAGACTCCCAGACAAGTCGCCCACACACTGTTTAGTGTGAAATTAACATGAAAAAGGCATTTGGGGGGAAGGGGGAACAGCTTACCTTTTCAGAGTTATTATTGTGGCGATGACGTGTCCGAACTCAAATGCTCACTGGAAGGCTGAAAGTGTGTTCCCACTTGACACTCTTGGCTGCCTGAAAATGTGGCAGTGTGTAGGAGGGGAAATTTGTCTCTCCTCTCTGGATGAGTGCTGTTAATTTTATTCCACAAAAAAGAATAACTTCTCTGACAGAAATTCAGTCAGAAAAGTACAGTATCGGCGTGTGAATTATGAGAGAAAAGAGCATTTGAATTAAAATTTTATGAGTAGCTGAGACAGCACCACCGATTTCATAGCTAGTGTTGTGCTTTAAATGTGATGATTTAAAAGAAAAAATGGGAGACGTTACTGATACAGGACACAGACCAACTAATAGCTCATTCCGGGCTGAACAACAGAATTGACCTTGACTTTATAGTTTGATAGCATTCAAGATACATTTGAAGGACTTTTAAAGGGCTGCATATGTTGGCACTCAATGATTTGCCTTTTAAATAACTAACATAACAAAACATTATTAAACCTGCAGTTATCTCAGGTTGATGATATTATGTCCACTTAAAGTGCAAAAAAATGTTTCCAATTAACCATTTTAGTGATTTAATTGAAGTCTGACAGCATTTCAAACAATGTGCTGTTAGTTAATTGGATCAAATATGTCCGTCTAAGTTCTAGCATTAATCTGCCAAAGTACAGCTTACTAACAATGCAGAGACAGCAGCCTTTCAGGTTCATGGCCAGGAAACTGATGAAAATCATATTCAGAATCAGCTTTGCTTGGCATTATCATAGTTCTAAATATTATGTGAGAAAAAGACAAAACAGAATAAGCCTGCACCATGAGAATTCATGAGCAGTTTATGGTTTGACTGGTTATTAAATTCATGCACTTTCATGGGAGCAATACAATCTTTAATGGAATGCCTTCATTGGACAGTTTTGTGTTCCATGAGGGGTGATCACATATTACGTAAACATACATTGAAGACAGTAACATACTACAGCATTTGTCAGATGATTGAATATGATTATTTTTGTAATCTAATCTCTTTTTTTCAGGAAAATCCTTAGCATATGCTTAAAGAGATCATGTAACATTCTACTAATGAATTAGCATATGAACAGTTTTGACACTCTTTAGCAGGCCTGTGCTGCCCCCTTATGATAAATATTTTTACTACACTTCATACATTGGCCAATTCACCTAAATTTAACTGGTCAATCGGAGACGTGAAAGCAGTGAGGGTGTCGAGGGGAGGATTAGTGATAGTAGAATGTCGAGCGGTGAAACAGAGGGATAATGCATTGAAAATTAAAATCTATGACTGTACAAGGGTAATTAGTTTTCCTCTGAGGAAAACCCCAACCTTTAAGAGCGGGATCAGTGGCAAACCCTTGGACATAGAATTAGATGACTTTTTGAAGGTGGAGGGAGTATGTGGGGTAAAGCGGATAAATAGCTATAGGGAGGGTAAGGTGCAGGAAAGTAGGTCAGTGCTACTTGAGTTTAATGGTGAAATATCAGAGAGAATATTCATGGATTTTGTGAGTTATAGAGTGAGAGTATTTGAAAGAACTCCATTGCCTTGTTTTCGATGTCAAGAGTACGGGCATTTGGCGGCAGTTTGCAGGAAGGAGATGCACAGGTGTAGACGGTGTGGACAGGAGGGATGTACAGAGGATGATTATGGATTGGCAAAATGATTTCACTGTGAGGGAAATCATGGAATGGGCGCATTGCAGTGTGATAAAAGGAAAATGGAAATAGAGATGGAAAAGACAAGAGTACAGGATGAAATTTCATACGCAGAAGTTACCAAGAGAGTCTTGAGCAAAAATGAAATGGTTGGGAAAGAGCGGGCTAAAGTGCAGACTGGAGAAAAGAAACAAAAGGAATATGAGGAAGATGAGATTAGGATGGGAAGAAGAAGATTTTTGGCTTTTATTTCAATGGTGCTGAACTGTGCTTGCGAGATTGAAAGTAAAACTGAGAGAATTAAGATGGTGGTGGAAGCAGCAAGAGAGATTTTGGGTGTTGTAGATGTTAAGAGGAAAGACATACAGAAAATTTTGGAGGGAGGATTCGGTGGTGCTCAGATTCTAGAGAAATGAGGGCATGCAGAAAGTGGTAGTAGAGTATTTGAAGGAGATAAGGTTAAATAATTTGATGTAGTGAGTAGGGTTTTTATTATTATTATAATTTATGTTATTTTATTTTTTTAACAAAGCAATTTAGTGGACTAAAGTATATAACTCCGCATCGTTGGTGGCGCTATGTACCTATAAAAGAAGTATACTATCTGCCATAAAACAAGAAGAAGAAGAATTAAACTGGACCCAAAAGGAGAACTGGACAAACAACAAAGGCTGGAAATACGCCGATTTGGGCTTAGCGGTCAATCTGATATTGCAAGTCACGCGATGCCATGGGGGCCAAAAAGAAATTTCTCCATAGGGAATAATTGAGAAAGACATACTGATAAATCCGTGAATACATTTTTTTGACAGTCACAAATTATCGATACCGAAACCTCGGCAACAACAAAATTTTTTTTTATTCAGGCTACATGAACACCAATGGGTCCTCATATGTAAGCGCGTTCTCGTCTCCTCCGAATTTAGAACTGCAGCGGATGTGAGTGGGTTGAGCAATGGGCATTCCATGCCCTCCGTCTGTGATCAACATTATAGACGTAGCCAAGTCGGTAAAGTGAGCTAGCGGGTCGGTGCAAATATTTTAGCCATTTTATTTTAATTAATGAACGGCCGTAATACTTAGCAACTCGATTGCCACACTTCATTATGTAACAAGGCAAAATGAACAATAAGCTAAGGCTGCTGTTGTGACATCATAGAACCGTGTACACAGCCAACACTCACCTTACTTTTTTCATATTAAAATAAGGTTCTGCAGTGGTCAGAATTCCATTTCCGGAGAAAAGTGATCGTGAACACGCATCCTGGGTAGGAGATCCACGAGTGCGGGCCGTTGTCATGGAAACGTCGGATAGCAGCGCATAGGCATGCAGACTTCGGCATTGGGCGTGCCACAACACCGCGCAGACTTTCTCATAAACACAGTAAACTTTCTCGAACACAGCCTAAATTATGAAAATAGAAAAATTGGATTCGTGCGACAGTCTCTGCCTGTGCCAATGCAATGCTCAATGTCCATGTGCAGTTTCAAATCAATAGGCCAACTGTAATATGGGGGGCAAAAAAAAAAGCCACTAGATGGCAGTATTGACATTTTTTTTTGTTAAGCCCAGTTTGTAGCTAGGTTTTTGGGCATGTCCTGGGCATGCCTCAGGGGGGAAAGTCCCAGAGAATTGAAAAAAAGTCTGGAAGGTTGGAGGGGGCTGGAAAAGAGTATATAAGGAGGAAAAATTGAGAGAGAAAAGTAGTAGGAGAAATTGCAAGGAGAAATAGTGGAAGGATACATTTGACCAGACCAGTCACTCTTTTCAAGACCTGTGAAGCCTTTTGTGGATTTTTGCCTGTGTTGGAGCATTTTCCTGTCCCAAGACATTGCAACAAAGCAACCCCATCTCAAGGGGCTGTAACTATCTCATATTCTTTATTATTTCAATCTTGGTCAGGCTTTGTTTGAATAAATCTGTTAAAGTTTTACAATTTTGTCTTGCTGTCTGAGATTTCACAACAAATTGGGGCCATAACACAACCCACTGAGGAGAGAAGTGGATTCAGATAGACAACAGATGAATGGACAGACTGATAGACAGACAGAGCTTTCCTCATTTTATAGCACAATGTCGCTTGAATTTATAAAGTTTTAAATGTATTTGCCCTTCAGCCCTGTGTTTGGATAGCCCTATACTGGTCACATGTAATTTAGGTTGGTGGCACCTACCTTCCAAGTTCATACCAAGGGGGAATTAAGTGATGCTTAGTTTAGAAGCAGAGGAAACCCCGGGCATTATTTACAGTCTAAAACTGGACTTTATTAAGTCGCCGGCAAAAGCGGAGGACTTACTGTTTTACACTCTGTCCGTAATTCAGTGAATCTGTAAGTCCAAAACACTATGTTTCAACTCTGAAACAGATTCATCTCTGTTGATTTCATCTTGGGGCAGGGGACATCACATTGCATCACATGCACATTACTCTAGTTTAAAATGTAATCATATTTATTATTGCTGTACACCATTCAATTGTAGGTGCTGCCCAATAGAAAAAATAGAAAAACTCCTCACATTACACATACAAAACCCAAAACCAGTAAAGTTGGCACGTTGTGTAAATCGTAAATAAAAACAGAATACAATGATTTGCAAATCCTTTTCAACTTATATTCAATTGAATACACTGCAAAGACAAGATGTGTAATGTTCAAACTGAGAAACTTTATTTTTTTTTGCAAATAATCAATAACTTAGAATTTAAAGGCAGCATCACATTGCAAAAAAGTTGGCACAGGGGCCTTTTTACCACTGTGTTACATCGCCTTTCCTTTTAACGACACTCAGTAAACGTTTGGGAACTGAGGAGACCAATTTTTATAGCTTTTCAGGTGGAACTCTTTCCCATTCTTGCTTGATGTACAGCTTAACTTGTTCAACAGTCCGGGGTCTCCGTTGTCCTATTTTACGCTTCATAATGCGCCACATATTTTCAATGGGAGACAGGTCTGGATTACAGGCAGGCCAGTCTAGTACCCGCACTCTTTTACTACGGAGTCATGCTGTTGTAACACGTGCAGAATGTGGCTTGGCATTGTCTTGCTGAAATAAGCAGGGGCGTCCATGAAAAAGACGTTGCTTGGATAGCAACATACGTTGCTCCAAAACCTGTATGTACCTTTCAGCATTAATGGTGCCTTCACATATGTGTAAGTTGCCCATGCCTTGGGCACTAATACACCCCCATACCATCACAGATGCTGGCTTTTGAACTTTGCGCCTATAACAGTCCGGATGGTTCTTTTCCTCTTTGGTCTGGAGGATACGACGTCCACAGTTTCCAAAAACAATTTGAAATGTGGACTCGTCAGACCACAGAACACTTTTCCACTTTGCATCAGTCCATCTAAGATGAGCTTGGGCCCAGCGAAGCCGGCAGCATTTCTGGGTGCTGTTGATAACTGGCTTTCGCTTTGCATTGTAGAGTTTTAACTTGCACTTGCAGATGTAGCGATGAACTGTAGTTACTGACAGTGGTTTTCTGAAGTGTTCCTGAGCCCATGTGGTGATGTCCTTTACACAATGATGTCGGTTTTTGATGCAGTACCGCCTGAGGGATTGAAGGTCACGGGCATTCAATGTTGCTTTTCCGCCTTGTCGCTTACGTGCAGTGATTTCTCCAGATTCTCTGAACCTTTTAACGATATCACGGACCGTAGATGATGAAATCCCTAAATTTCTTACAATAGCTTGTTGAGGAATGTTGTTTTTAAACTGTTCGACAATCAGCGCACGAATTTGTTCGGTAAGTGGTGACCCTCGCCCCATCCTTGTTTGTGAATGACTGAGCATTTCAGGGAAGCTGCTTTTATACCCAATCATGGCACCCACCTGTTCCCAATTAGCCCGTTCACCTGTGGGATGTTCCAAATAAGTGTTTGATGAGCATTCCTCAACTCTCTCAGTCTTTTTTGCCACTTGTGCCAGCTTTTTTGAAACATGTTGCAGGCATCAAATTCCAAATGAGCTAATATTTGCAAAAAATTACGAAGTTTACCTGTCCGAACATTGCGTAACTTGTCTTTGCAGTGTATTCAATTGAATATAGGTTGAAAAGGATTTGCAAATCATTGTATTCTGTTTTTATTTACGATTTACACAACGTGCCAACTTCACTGGTTTTGGGTTTTGTAAACTGGACAGAGAAATAGACTTGGGGCAGGTTTAACAAGTACGCACTCCCAATCCTGAGCTCTGAATTGGGCTTGGGAGCTTGTTCCAATGAACTGGGTAAGGAAGAGGGTATCCACATGTACCGTCATCACAGGTTACATTTGATTTTCTTAAGAAGAAAGGCTTCTACAAGGAAATACTGACTGGTTTTAAGTACGAATAGCAAGTTACAATCCAGTGACTTGCAACTCAAAGCAGGGGATTTTAATACCCATCACAGGTACAGAAGAAAGTAACAATGAAAGAGGACAGCTGGAGATATGGGAACACCAGAGACATAATCCAGTCAAAGGGCACATTACCTCTAATGGACATGTAATTTGCTGAATAGGAGGAGACATAGAGGGCATTCACACGGGGATTGTGACAGTATATAAATAAGTGAGATTTAAGCTAGTCATGTTCTCTTCTGTTTTACTGGGCACACATATTTATTTTATTTATTTATATTTATTTAATAATAAATTCTTCTGTCATGCATATACAACAATTTGTAAAACAAACAAATAAGTCACAACACATTAAAACAAAATAGAAATATAGCACAACAAGGTGGCGACAATTAGGCCATGGCCTCTTAAAGTGTTGTCACCAAAAAATGCCTAAATCATACACTCCCGTACCAGAGACCGCAGACACCCATCACCCCAGCACCACAATCCCCAGCCGAACAGGTACAAATTATGTGTTTGAGGCCGGTTCTGTGCAGAGCCTGCTCTGAGAGGACCAACCCCCACACAAAGGTGCCCCGTAAACATTCAGGCAGTTGTTCTCCAGAGCGAACATCTACAACACGTCACCTAGGAACACGTGTTACACACATCAAAATTTAAAATATCGCTAAACTATTGAACTAGACTCCTTTTAAAATGAAACAGGTTGGCATCAGAACGTATATTATAGGGTAAATTATTCCACAATTTAACAACACGGTTAAAGTGTGACGCTTGAAATGTTCCAGGATTGACTTTAGCACTTCTTGATACTTTTGTAATAAATCATCATCTCTGCGAGTATACAGTACAATATAATCTTCAATTTCAAAATTAAATCTCTGAATCATACAACTATGTAAAAATACAAGGTCATTAATTTCTCTACGTGTTGAGAGAGGCAGGAGACCAGGTTCATTCATCCTGTCAATATAAGAACCTTTGTAACCACAAATATTCCGGATCACCATGCGCTGTAGACCCTCAATCAATTTTAGATTTTGTATAGCACTGGTGTCCTGGCAAACTGTGCAATATTCAACTCTACTGCAAACAACGCTTGTATACAAAGTCTTGAGCAATTCAATATTTTTACTAAACCCAGTGATTCTCCTGATCAAGTATCATGATCTCTTTGCACTATGAACAATATTGTCAACTTGGTTATTCCAGGTGAATTTATCTTGAACAATTACTCCAAGGTCCCAAATTTCATTAAACATTTTAATTCCCACTCCATTCAGATCATAAAGAAAAACAACAGGATTTAATTTCCTTAAAGAAGAAATCAATTGACACTTGGAGGGGCTGAATTTCAGACCTCACTTGACACTCCACTGTTTTAACCTATCCAAGTCATCCTGAAGCTTGTGACAGTCCGACAATTTTTCAATACTTCTATAACACTTGGCATCATCAGCGTACAGTGCACACCAAGTACCAACATCCAGGACATTAGGCATGTAATTTATATACATTGTAAACAAAAGAGGTCCCAATATAGATCCCTGGGGAACCCCTGAGACCACAGGTAGGTATGATGAAGCATAACCTTCTAGGACTACTCTTTGTTTCCTCTCTGTTGGATCAGACCTGAACCACTCTAGAACTCTACCATTAATACCAAATATCTGAAGTTTATGAATAAGTAAATTGTGTGGCACACATTACAATCTAAATACAGGACATCAACCTGACCACCATTATCCAAAACCTGACCTATTTTATGCAAAACTTCTACAAGCTGGGTACTGGTAGGCCGCCCCCTACTGAAGCCATGTTGAGACGTGTGCGTCAAGGGTTAAAGAATAGAAGATATCTGGTTAAATATACACCCCTCCATGACCTTGGATACCACGGACAACAATGACGCTAGACAGTAATTTGACACCTTTTCACGGTCAACCTTTTTAAATATAGGCATGCCATTGGCAATTTTCCAGTTATCAGGTAGGGCACATGCCTGCAAAGAGACGTTAAAAATAACTGCAAGAGAATGACACAGCACACCTGCACACAATTTCAGTATCCTTGGTGAAACATTATCTGGACCACATGCCTTAGAGGCATCCAAATTCCGTAACACATCAAAAATATCTTCAAACTGAAAATATAAACATTCCAGATCAGGATTGAAGAGTAGAGGAATATCAGGCAGTACAGTAGGCCAGTCATGGGAAAACACTGAATAAAATTGCTCATTGAACATTCTGGCCTTTTCCTGACCATCAGCACTACATTCATCACCCTCTTTGACATTGTGCGGAATCATGTTAGTCTTAGTTGTGGAATGATAGAAGGACCATAGTTTTTTAGAGGTAACTTTCACCTCTTCACCTAATGACTCCACGTAAGTCTTGTACTTTAACCTGCTTAAATTTCTCAGCTTGGGGCAAAGAGCCTTAAATTTACTCCAGGCTGAGGGTGTATTTACACTCTTTGCCTTACGTCTAATGGACTTCACACGATTTGACAGGTGCTTTTCATCAGAATCTATCCATTTTGGTCTATGGGTGTCACAAATAGTGAACGTGGGAATATACAAATCAACACCTTCCTTCAAAATACTCAGCGACTCTTCCCAAAGTAAATTGACATAATTTGACACCCAATTCTATTACAAAATACCAAATTTACTGCAAGCTTCTGATCTAAAAAAGAACATAACTCATTGTATTCTCCAGATTTATAACTATATACCACACGGGACACTCCTGCACCAAGGCTGAGATGTAACCTTAACAGAGATGCCAAGTCTCACGCATTCGGCGTAGGTCTCACGCATTTTTTATTCTATTTCACCGTAGTCCGCAATTATTCATTGAATACTTAATGAGATTCTCACGTGGAATTAAAATCCCTGTGCATTGAAGTTTCCGTTTCACTTGCGTAAAGGTGCACCTTATCACAAGTAACATGGAAAGCGATTATGATGCCGGACCTCCTGTGCTTCTCTTTACTTAGTTTAAACTGTTATAATGAAATAAGACCATTTGAAACGTTTTTTATGCAATTCCATTCCTTTAATCCCTCAGTAAAGACAAGCTTGAGAATTCCAGAGTCATAATCGATTTCCGTGTCATTAGTGGGGAAATCCACCGAAGTGCACATGAAACTGATTAACTTGATGCACAATGACTTAAATTCTGCTAGTGAATTTCTTCAGTGCGCTTTGATTGAATAATTACTGTCTTCGGCACAGGAACGTGAATGCCACTAAGAAGAGAGACTCACACATAAGACATAAACCTTGGCATTTCTGCTTTAAATTAATAACAACAGGCAAATGATCTGAATCAAATCATAGGGCCAGACTACCGCTGAAGAAAATAATTCCAGACAATCCATCAGTATAAGGTCAAGAATATTTCCTTCTCTATGAGTCGGATTACTGACAAGTTGCTACAACATCATCTCACTAATCAAATCGCAAAAATCACCTGCTACACCGCCAGTGGGGGAAGAAGCCGACTCCCAGACTATGTCAGGGTATTTAAATCGCCTATCACACACAGTGTACCAAATTGTGCTCTGCAACCATTAAGAACATCCAACAACATATTGACAAACTCTTTATCATTTGGGGGTCTGTAACACATGACTAAGCCAATTTTTTCACTTGCATTTTTAGCCTGAAGTTTGCATACAGCAATTTCATTTCCATCAGTCTCAAGGTCCCGCCTGCGGACAGAAGACAGTCCCTTACTCACTGCCAAAAGAACACCTCCACCCCGACCAGTAACCCTGTACCTACGGTGGATGTTAAATAAATCCAAAGGCAGGATTTCTTGATCTCCAACATCACTAAAGAGCCAGGTTTCAGACACGCCCACAATATCAAAATTTTCACTGGACAACATTTGCTGGAGGTCGACCAACTTATTTTTCACACTTGAAACTGATTTCAAACTCCTGGCATTTATTACACATAGGGAAATGGACGACTTCCCACAAAAAACCCTTGGACATTTAGTAGTCCCAATGTGACTTCTGCCCCTGTTATACATCGTCTGCGTTCCGAAATTCCTTCTGGTATGACAGTCTCGTCCTCTTGTGTTGAACTCGAGTTGACAGCATGAGTGAAAGTCATTCGATCTCGGCCGATGCCAGTCCCTTCGCCCAGACTCATGAACCGCAGCTCTCAGTGAGAAGCTCGCTCTATGAAAGGGCCGTACAACCACTCCATTCGGCCATGTGTCCTTGTCAAGCGCAAGCGTTATCACAGGTTGAGGTACACCGACTTTAAATGACCTATAGTCTCTCTTGTCTGCTAGCATTTCAACAGTAACATTCTCGCTAATGCCAAGCAAATGGATGAATGCCAAAATGTCCTTAGAGCTGTGCTCTGGATCCAACTCACCAACATAAACCTCCATGATCACACCAGAATCTGTCACACTGGCCTTCAGCATTGATTGACCCTTAGAAGGATCGACCAAGTTATCCACATATGAGTAGCTTAAAGATACACTGAGCAGGATTTGTCCTTTGCTGCTTGTAAACACAACTTTCAAATTTGGCCCCTTTTCCGCAGCTCAGCCACACCAGAAGCACTAAGCCCCTGACCATGATTCATACTGTGTTCTCAACTACAACCCCAATTCTGAAATAGTTGGGACAAAGTGTAAATTGTGAATAAAATCAAAATGCATTGACTTTCAAATCACACCAGCCAGTATTTTATTCACAATAGAACAGAGATAACATAGCAAGTGTTGAAACTGAGAAATTTTACAAATTTTTCCACAAAATGAGCTCATTTCAAATTTGATGGCTGCTACAGGTTTAAAAAAAAGTAAAGGCAGGGGCCTGTTTACCATGGTGTAGCATCACCTCCTCTTTTTAACACAGAGTAGAGGCGTCTGTGCATTAAGGAGACAAGTTTTTTGAGTTTAGCCATTGGAATTTGATCCCACTCTTGTTAAATACGGGCTTCCAGTTGCTGGAGAGTTTTGGGTCTCCTTTGACAGACTTTTTGTATACTTATGCGCCAAATGTTCTCAATCGGTGAAAGATCAGGAGTGCAGGTGGGCCTGTTCAGCACATGGACTCTTCTACTACGAAGCCATGCTGTTGTAATAGCTGCAGTATGTGGCTTTGCATTGTCCTGCTGAAATACACACGGCCTTCTCAGGAGTAGATATCATCTGGAGGGAAGCATATGTTGCACTAAAAACCTTTATATACCTCTCAGCATTCATGGTGCTTTTTAAAACATGCAAGTGTCTCACATCATATGCACTAATACATTCCCATACCATGAGAGATGCTGGCTTTTGAAATGAACGCTGATAACAGGAGGGGTGGTCTTTCTCCTCTTTAGCACAGAGGACATGACGCCCATAATTTCCAACAAGAATGTCAAATTTGGACTTGTCTGACCACAGGACACTTTGCCACTTTGTTACAGTCCATTTTAAATGAGCCTTGGCCCAAAGAACACGGCAGCGTCTCTGAATCATGCTTAACAATGGCTTCCTTTTTGCATGATGGAGTGTGTTTTGTGTGGACTGTGATTACTGACAGCGGTTTCTTGAAGTATTCCTGGGTCCATTTAGTATGTCAATGAAAGAATCATGCCGGTGAGTGATGCAGTGGCATCTGAGGGGGGAAGATCACGGGCATCCAGTAAACGTCTTTGGCCTTGTCCCTTATGCGCAGAGATTTTTCCTGTTTCTCTGAATCTTTTGATGATGTTATGCACCGTCAATGATGACACCTTCAAAGCCTTTGCAATTTGACTTTGAGGAACATTGTTTTTAAAGTATTCCACAATTTTTTAACGCAAGCCTTCACGGGTTGGTCAGTCTCTGGCCATCTTTACCTCTGAGAGACTAAGCCTCTCTAAGACATCCCTTTCACAGCCAATCATTTTACACACCTGATGCTAGTTAACTTCATTACTTGCTAAGTGTTCTTTCAGCTGATTCTCCTATATTAGTTGCTTTTTCAGCCCTTTTTGCATGTGTTCCAACTTTTATGAGACCTTTTGCAGCCAGAAAATAAGCTTATTTTGTGGTTAAAAATGTAAAATGCCTAACTTTGAACATTTGAAATGTTGTCTATGTTCTGTTGTAAATAACATATTGGCTCATGTGATCTGAAAGTCATTGCATTTTGATTTTATTCATAATTTACACTTCGTCCCAACTATTTCGGAATTGGGGTTGTAGATACACTCTATCATCCTGAGCACACATTAGGTAGCTTATGCAAATTTTATTATTGATACTATTGTAATAGTACTTGACTATTGAAAATGGTTAGGAGAAAGCATAAAGGAGCCGAGAGAAGATTGGGTAAGACCTTCATTGCAAATATCTTCAGTAGTTTTACATTGCGGGGCTCAAAGTGATTTCAAACCAAAGATGGTTCATTCACTTGAACATAATAGGAGGGTTAATTGAAATAAATGTCTATGGAGCGAGCCATGGCTAATGCAAAAGCATAGTTAGAGAAGCGGTGAACTCGCTTCTGCTCATTACCGTCACTTATCCCTAAGGCTCCTTCAATCTACTAACTAGATATTTACAAAAGGTAGTATGCGATTGCCACGACCGGCATGTGTTAAACAGAAAATTATTCTTATTTATTGAGAGGGGTTATTTTTGTATGACTGTATACGTTTTTTCAGGAAAACCCTTCTTAGTATACCTTTAAAGAGGTAGTCAAAATTTCTACAATTGGGTTAACCTGAATTGAAATCTACTCTATACACTTGGTTTGCTCCATCAGAAATAATCACTAAAGTGAAACAAAAATCCAGGGATTTTTCACTTGCATACTTTCTTTAGAGGCAGTCTTTAAAAAATATCGATTAAAAACGACAAAAATTCAGCTCAAAACTCTCCAAGGGTCAGCCAGGTTATAGCTGTGTATTCAAAGATGTCAATACAAAAGTGCTGCAGTCTCGACAGTATTAGAGCATTTAATGCCATGCTCCCAATAAGGCAATGTGGAATAAACAGGCTTAGTCTAAAGTTTTGTGCAAGACTAGATACTAGTCAATACAGTAATGTCTGCCCCAAGTTCCTCTTGCCTCAGGGAGCGATGATCATAAGGATTGTATCAGCTGACTCATGGTAAAATATTAAAGGTAAGTAATCATTAGTTAGAGATAGTGCTGCTCACAGATGATCTGGTGCTCTCTCTCTCTCTCTCTGGAATGAGGGGAGTGTCCGCCTTGCATCAAACAACTGGAATTCATTATTATGACTTGTGGGTGTATATGACTATTTGAAGAATGTTCTTAATGTGTCGGCAAGTGCATGCGCCAAGGAACAACTCTGATCCTGCATACAGTCACGGACGAAGTAGGGGAGTGTGCAGCATGTTGCCACACATTTCACTCTTTTTTTTTTTTTTACATATATTGGGTGTTTCACATTTCAATGGAATGAATGTTCAAGCAAATGAAAGAGTGACGTATCAGGCACATATTTGTATTTCATCTTTGTATGATATTTCAGTAGAGTTATTGGAATGTATGTTGAAGCTGTGCACTTGCAGCAACTTGTACTATTGGTGGGTAAGTTCTTGTACACAATGTGGGGTATTTTGCAACAGGAGGTTTTTTTAATGATTAAGGTGAAAACCTCACTCTAGTTCACTTCCTATGACATCACGTTAGGTGATAAGGTTAATGGCCTAAAAAATTGCGTACATATAATAGCCCTTCTAAAACACCATGTAGCTATGCACCGTAAAGTAATCCATACACAACAACGTTTGTTACTATTATCAGGAGCCATACAGATAATGACAAAATATTACGCGTAAAAATATTGCGCGTAAATTGACTTTAAAACTTGCCCCACAGCCAATAATATAAGTTGCCTTATGCTGCCAGTTACTGTGTTCTAATGGCTATATTCATAGCTTAACTTCTCAAATGAGAGCAGCTAAATGATCTTAACAATTAAAAAAAAACTTTCAATCTCTCCTCTGCTCAATACCAAAATTTAATTTTACGTATTCGTGCCGAACAGTGTTTTATTTCTTGTCTTATGAAAGCGAAAAAAAACCAACTGATTTAGCAAGAAATCAGGCTCCTGACTTGCGAGCAGAAAGTCGCTCAAATGAGCTTACTGTGTCGGAAATATGTAAAGTGTGATTGCTTACCCATGGAACACGACTTATTGTTGCCAAACAAGAACGGGCGAAAAGATAAATTCAATTATCACGGGCAATAATCGTGTTTCTAACAATTATTCTAAATTCGCATAAGACCTGGACCTGGAATGTGGCCACATCCTTCGTTTGTACGAACTCACACCAGAGAGCATTGCAGCCACAATCTTAACCAGAAGGGGGAACCAAATCATAAAGATGGCTTACAATTAAAATATTTTCATTTGGAGAAAGTGGTGAGACGGCTCACTTTTACTTCTTGGTATAACAATGCTCTGCTTTTCGACAGTTTCACCTGTCAGTTTCCCGTGAGGTCTATTCAATGGTCTCTATTTGTTTCATCATTGCGGCGACTCATTGTCCCTTCGCTCTCACCACTGTTTAGATGACGAAGTTTAACGGACTCACTGAAGTTAAAATGTATGACGTCATCTGAACTTCGGAAGCTTGAGCTTCAGGTTGAGTGCTCAGTAGTTCAACTTCAGTGCGCTCAGACCGCAGGGTGCTTTGTGAATGTATGCCGTGAAACAGGGGCAGCAGTGGAACTGGAAAACGAAATACATTATCTATTATTCACCACCAGTTGATTGACTTAAAAGACCTCAATAGTGGATAATGACGAGTTACAACTGCTAATCAAGGAGAGACCAAGCAGGTAAACGCATACGGTTTTTCAAAAGTTTGGAAGGGGTTTCTGGCAATGTGTTTTCTGCTTGTTCCATGTAGTTGCAAACTTTTAAAATCCATTTAAACAAGTCTGAATGCATTTGGTCAAGTGCTGCACTTTTTTGCGAAACTTCGCTGAACTCTTCGCTTTAAGTTGGGCGATGCTGTGGTTTGGTGAAGAAGAATTTCAAAGGTTTAGAGTTAATCTGGTTCTGCTGCATTTATCAATGCGCTTCAGTCTAAAATTTGCTCGAGTAATTAGACCGCCGGTGGTGTCACTGAGTTCCAAAAGTTGTTTGATCCAGAGCTGGTGAAGATCATCAGCGGCTCATTGACGGTCACTGAGGTCTTTATTTGGTACTTGTCAAACATCTGTCTTGTATTTGGGTTTTTCTGCGCTAGATTTTTACATTTGGATCCAACATGTACATTGCATTAATTGCTTGTCCCTGAATTCAAGCTGGGGGAGGGAAAACGAGCGAATTGGATAACTTCATGACAGGCTGCGGGGAAAGTGATTATGCTCATGAAGACTGCACGTGAAAGAAATTCACTTTCATGTCAAGTTGCCCAGTGTCATGCAGCTCTTTTAGTTGTTGAGGTGAATGCATTTCAGGTCCATCTTATGCTGTCCTAGAATTGATCTGCTAATGCTTTGCAGCTGCTATAATACTTCATGTTCTCACAAATTCATTGTTAATTAGACATATATTTTTGTAGCAGTCAAGCCTGGAATCGTCGGCTGTTTCTGCGTGATTCCAATGTTTGCGCACTGCGCAGCCCAGAAGGTGCCTTTGCATTGAGTGACAGCGGATGTGTTATGGAGGACGGAAATGAGGTGGATTTGTCTAATAACACCATTACTCCCTACTGGAAGAAAAGGCCGGTCAATGGCGCTGTCTCAACCAAGCCAAATCCAAGGCCTTTCAGCAGTCAGATGGAAGGTGTTTTAGCAGTGGATAAAAGTGCCTTTACCTTAACCCAACCCGCTGAAAAGATTGTGGCTTCTCAAGGGGATACGACCCTTTTCAAGCACGTTCTCAACAAGCCCCCCCGCAAGGCGAGAGTGGTAAGAAGCATCAGCATCGGACATTTGTCCAATGGGCGGCTTTTTCTGTCTAAATTCAAGCCGGAGGGTGACAAACCGAGCTCAGAGACCCGGCAGCGCCAGGAAGTGGACGGGATGGTCCATATTGGGAACGGTGTGACGAGTAGACAGGACAGACGCCCGTCTTCTGACCATCAAAGGCAGGTTCAGAATCGGTTGTCCAGCCCAATGACCCTGACATCTCAGACGGATCAGATTGTTTTTGGCTCCAGTCGCTCAGATTCACCCTCTCCTACGAGCAGGCACAACCTCCTGTCTGTGCCAAACCAACCCCCTGAGGCCCGGGGCCACTCCCCTGTGCCTCCTGCCCCCTCCCACTCCCCCTCTCCGTGCAGTACCCCCCACCCTTCCTTCCCTATCTCTCCCTCCCATTCTCACTCTCCACATACCCACCTTCGCCCGCCCTCTCCTCGCATCCCCGCTCCCCACACACCTACTTACCCTCACAATCCGCCCAACACTCTCTCTCTTCCCCTCTCATCTCACCCCTCCTCTCCCCACACTCCATCTCACCCCTCCTCTCCCCACACCTCATCTCACCCTTCCACTCCCCACACACCATCTCACCCCTCCTCTCCCCACACCTCTCACCCCTCCACTCCCCACACACCATCTCACCCCTCCTCTCCCCACACCTCTCACCCCTCCAGTCCCCACACACCATCTCACCCCTCCTCTCCCCACACTTCCTCTCACCCCTCCACTCCCCACACACCATCTCACCCCTCCTCTCCCCACACCTCCTCTCACCCCTCCTCTCCCCACACCTCTCACCATTTCTCTCCCTACACCCCATCTCACCCCTCCTCTCCCCACACCTCTCACCATTTCTCTCCCTACACCCCATCTCACCCCTCCTCTCCCCACACCTCTCACCATTTCTCTCCCCACACCTCCCCTCACCCTTCCTCTCCCCACACTTCATCTCACCCACTCTCATCCCACCATTCTTCTCCCCACACCTCCTCTTACCCCCCCTCACCCCACACTTCCTCTCACCTGCTCTCATCCCACGCTTCATCTCCCCAAACTCCTCCTCACACCCTCTCAGCGCATTCCCCCTCCCCCCATGCTCACTCTCACCCCATCTCCTCATACCCCATCTCGCCCCACACAGTCTCCCCTTGCACTCCTTTCCACCCCTCCTCATCCCATACACCCTCCCCCCCTCTCTCACTGTACACCCCACCCCACCCTCTTTCTCCCCACACCATCTCCCCACACGTATCCTCCGTCCCCACACCACCACACACGCCCTCCATCCCCCGTTCGCCCCACACTCTCCTCCCGACCCCTCCTGACACCCCCTCAGACTCTCCAACGCACCACGGTCCACCACGAGATGACAGGGGCGTGGCTCTGCTGCAACAGTCTTCAGGCTCCTTTCAGGGCCCCGAGAATAGGCCCCAGCCCTCCATCGTTCTGAGCACCCACAGTCCGGCAGCCCAGAAGATGGGCACTCAGCAGCTTATTCCCCATGGCCTGGCCTCCGACGTGCGGCTCTGCAAAACCGCCACTGGCAACCATGGTAAAAACAATAACGATGGCCTACAGGAGCCCCCAAAACGCACGCTTCGTGTCATTAGCATGGTGGAGGCGGGCCCCTACTTTTCAACGGGTTGGGGCGACGCTGAGGGGGAGCCCGACAAGGACAGCGATAGCCTTGGGACGCTGAAGAGGTGTCTTCGATCCACCTCCTACCGCCGCGCAGTGGTGAGCGGGATGGACCTGGAGGTCCCCACGAGAGACCCCAAAGGTCATCGTCTGTCCGAGCCAGTGCTCGGAGGACTTCCGAGGGAAAAGGAGCAGCCCTCCAGCCCAGAGAAGGGAAAGGTAGGCTGAGCCCATTTCTTTCTATAGCTAGCAATTGCTGCAGCTAAAATCATGCTTCCTGATTTGAACGAAAGGTGCGTTTAGGTATGCATATGTGTTTCACGTGATTTGAGTTTCTGCTCCTATTATTTCAGTTTTAGTCCCTCTGGTTTTGTAGCTCTTCATTTGTCTGCTTTTTAATTATGATGTATACCTTTATCCAGTTCTGTCAACTACCTGCATAGACCCCGCTATTGCCTCACAAAGGGATGGGAGCTCTGCTGTGTTCTTCTGCTCATTCTGCTCCGATACATTCAGTGGCCATCACAGGCCAACACACTGATCCCTGGCTCAAAGCTATTTCAGTTGTGCAGACGATATTCTAGATATACAATTGTAGGTGATCTTTGGTTGGGGAAACATTCAAGGCTCACAATCAAGATGCAATTGAATGATTTTGCTATTTTTGTCCACCAGAATAATGAGAAGAAGAAAGGACTGAAGCCGCAGAGAACATTCGACACTGAAGGTGAGGAGGCGTCCTGGATTTTTCTCCCCATTGTCTGTTTTATGGAAGGAAAAACTGGCTGTGGTTGGCTGTATTTTTATTTTTTTATTTTTTCCCCCCCAGATTCAATATCCTCGCAGTCTGCATGCTTGTGAACTCAGTCATATTTGCTTTAATTGGACCTACGTTGTGATTTATATTGGAGGTCTCCGTTTAAAACATGTCCTCTGTTGGGCAAGATGTGAAGCTGTGTACATTTCTGCCTCCAAAACAAGGTTTCTAGACTGCATACAGGCCAGCTGCTTTCTGAAACCTGAATAAGAAAATATTGGGATGAAAGCTAGAGAGTAAGCACGCAGAAGGAATGTAAATGTTGAGGCTGTGAATTGCAGAATACTGCAGCGAATATTCTTCTACATACATCATACACATACACATACACTCTTGTGTCCTTGCTGTGCTCACTGTGGCCTTTCAGGGGATGAGGTCCTATACCAGAACTATCAAGAGAAGGCCTTGCATAATGACTCTGATGAGGACGCAGAATCCAGGGAGCCCAAGCCTGACGATCGTATCGTGGTTCAGTACAAACCCATACGGACCTCCTGGTGCCAACTCAGTGTGGTGAGACTGTGCTACGTTACACATAGCTTGCCACTCTGTACTACATACCCACGCAAGCACTCACTCTTGCCCCACATGCTATTATGTAGCCAAAGAATGCCAGAGGATTAAACCCTGTTGAATCCAGGACTAGGCAGGGTCATCTTGATTATGTCAAGGAAAAACAGCCTGCTGGGATACACCAGGCCAGGGAGATAACCTCCTGGAAAATGAGGAGAATGTGGCGAGAAAAAACTGTGGTAACTCTGGTACTGATATTACGTAATATCGTTTGGACGCAAGAATGGCCCTGTTTAAATGCTGTTTTCCTGTTAATCAACGGTGTGAATTTTTCCAATCTCAGGTGGCCTGTACTTCTGCACATTTGCACCACACAAAAACCTTATCACAACCTAAGCTTGCTATCTAAACTCTGATATGTGTGCTCTGGGCTCCTCATACTCCTGTCTTTATTCAATTGCTAGTCAATGACACAGCAGTTTTTGTAGGAGTATTGTCTGAAAACTAGTATTATTTGCCTTTATGGCAATCTAACCCCAAGCAGCGCATGACAATGCAAGCAGGATTCAGTGTAAGAAATGTTATTTTCAAGGTGCATTAGAAAGCAGTACATTCTGTCAGGGGCAAAGTATACAGCCGGCTCCCGCATGTTTGGGCAAAAGGCCTTAATTCGGTAATATGTATTTAAATCATTGGAAATAACCGTGGATTAGTGGCAATGTTCTGGGTTTGAGATTAATCTCTCCTGGAAAACTGCTGTTTATTCTTTTGTTCCTATACAGGACTGTCAGGATTTGTGGACTTTACCCATGGTATTCTCTTCCTGAAATCAAAGGGAGATCATTAGCGATGTGATTGGTGTTTTGGTTTCTGTTCTTTGGAATTCAGAATGGTGTCTTTTGAGGTTTCCTCAATGGTTATGAGGCATGTGGACAAGACTGAAAGTGAAGCCTCTTTTTCCACGTGCAGAAAAATCTGAGAAATGCAGGTCACTCAGAAAGCTTCCTCGGAAATGGGAAATGTAAAGCTCCCCCTCCTTTGAGCCATCCTGCTGAGTTAGTTTTCTATGTTTGTCCAAAGGCACTTGAGGTGCGGTTGAACAGTAGACAACTGCCAGGAATCTGCACATGGTTTCCTCTAGCCCCAATGACTACACAGGAGAGGTGAATGTGTTTTGTGTAGGATTGGAATGTGTTCAGAGGCAGGATTGTGTGGGGTTTTGAATCTAAAGGAAAATACAGCCAGTTATTCCTTTTACACCTATTTTGTTTAAATTGGCTGAATCGGTTTCCCCTGCCTGTGTAATCCGGGTGAATATGCAAACCACTATTCCATCACTTTGGCCACCTTACCTGGCCTGGCTAAACTGAAGCGATTTCAGTTTGTGCTTTTTTTAAATTTTTTGTGTGACCTGGTTAAAAATAAACAGGATTTCCCTTGTTGGCTCCAAGAAAGTTTGGAGTGAAACCAGATTATGTGCATTAACAGAGAGGAGCATGTCAACAAGTACATACTTGTATACCCAATGTATACACACAAGCTAAGAATATTTTGAACATTTTTTCTCGATGGTAAATCAAACAATGGCTGTAAGTGAGGGTTTACCCAGGTACCTGTCTACCCGTCCTTTCGAGGAGAATTTTCAAAATTAGATGATTTTTGACAGGTAAAAATCAAGTTAGATGTGTAGTTTAAAAACTATCACCTAAACATATCTATATTTTAAAAAGCCCTGCTTTAAAGGCAGTATAGATGAGTGCCGGCTAAACCTTTGGCTGGGATCTTACAGAGTAACATTGTAAGTAGCATGGGTGTTGTCGTAGAAATAAACACATGCACAGACTGCATTGAAATGGTATAATGTTATTAACCAGCTATATTTCTTCATTTTTGATTGGTGTGTGTTTTTGGTTGTGTGTAAAAAGGCATATTTAATGAGGTTGTAAATTCTGGATACTAAAAACGTAAAAGTTGTGGAAATAAAATTTGCTTGAAGACGATGAAAAAAGTAACCCTATTCCTGTGTCCTCCAGGTTAAAAAGAGTGGAATTTGTGAGAGCTTAAGTCCAGAGGAGCGCAAAAGACAAGAGGTAATATCTGATATTTTATGGCTGACTCTTGAAGTACTTCCTGTTGAGAGATACCGTACATTTCCTTTAGATAGAGGCTGAGTTGTTGGGTTGGGCTCTGAACTTGTAAAATTATCCTTGGTCCTTACTGGTTTTTGGTATGAGGAAGGTTTGACCCAGTCCCCTGGAGCCAAAGCTGTGCTTGATGTGTTTCTAAAGGGGAATAGAGGAGGGTGAGGGAGGGTGTGCCGGGGTTGTGGTCTATCGTTTTGTCGGGAGGTTGGCTGGCCTCTCTACTGTGAAAACAAGTGCTCCCAGAGCCCTCTGTTAATTTGGAAATAGCTGGCCCAGTGCACGCTGGGTCGTTTGGAGATACAGCTGCGGGTTGAAGAATGGATGACCCCCTATAGACCAATAAATGGAGCGCGAAAATTGAGGGAATGTAAACACAGCAAACAGGAAAACGATGTGATGAGCAGTGATGTGAAGGGATTATGTTGATGTATTGTAATATTTTTGGGAAAATTATGACCTTTAAAGCAGTTCACTGTGAGAATGGATAAGGAATATATAAAAAATGTAATGTCTAATTTGCCTCCCTTTTTTTGACTTTGCCTACTCCCCCCATTTCCTTCTGATACAGGCAATCTTTGAGATCATCTCCTCTGAGCACTCCTACGTCCACAGCTTGGAGATCCTGGTCCGAATGTTCAAGAACTCCACTGAGTTGAATGACACCATGACCAAAACCGAGAGCCACCACCTCTTCTCCAACATTGCAGATGTGTGCGAGGCCAGCAAAAAGTAGGTCTGAGTCTTTAAACCCTCAAAATATTCCGTTGGCAAACTTGTTAGCCTCTGCAAATGTACCTGGCAGTCTGTAAATGCTTTAACGATCATGCAGTTTTTGTTGCTTGGTTCTGTACCCAGCATATTGGATTTGAAAATGATCTATTTGAAGTTGAAGACGGTCTGCTTTTATTGACTGGTATTTACATTCATATCATTGTTTTTAATCATTTTATCCAGTTTGCACACCGATTGAATTTTATGTTTTGCTAAACTTTTCACAGTATTAGATTCACCATTGTGGTTGCATTATTAGCTTGGCCTTTTGAAATCTCAGTCCGATTTTCCGCTTTGTGGTGGTATGTTTGCACGTCAGCAGAAATACTATGGACTTTTGCCCTGAGAACTGCACTGTGACCATTAAATGATACAATCAGGAGAGCCTTTGTGCACTGATCAGATAAGTTTTCCCATATATTTATATCAGTAATTAGGTGATTTCTAGCCCCACAAACCAATGTTCTGGGAGCGGTTGTGTCCTGGTTTTAAGAGTCTAACCTGGGCCGTGGTGTTTCTGTGGTTGGCTGTTAATGAAGACCGAGAGATCAAAGTCCAATTCAAGCTTGAACATTTTCTTGTTCTGATTAAATTCAGGCGAACGAGTATTCTGTATTCAGTGCCTTTTCTTATTTTATTCTGAAAGTTTGTAATCTGTCTATAGTGTCATCTATAGTGCCCTTGTATTCCAAAGTTACCTGCTCAATAAGCAGGTTTTCAATCTGTTTTTATGCATTTTTTGTTATGTGTCTTAGTTCACTTGATTTTTTTCATCAGTTAGTTTCTGCTAGGTATTGCAAATTTGTTCAAGGTGTGTGAGCAATGTCACTTTGAGTGGTGATCGAAAGGTGAGTCTAAAGCCATGCTAATATAGTCGCACAGACCAGTGACTACGGGCAAACAACAAAAGTTAGTGGAAAAAAGTAGGCGGATTTGGTATCGTATGTAGGACAGTCGCTGTAATAGTTTTATTACTTGTCATTCTTACAGTTATAGTGCCTCTTGTATTGGGAGGCTCAAAAGTGGTCTGTTAATAATTGAAAAGTATGAGTTGAACTAAGGGAGTGCAAATATTGTCTGTGCTGGACAGCGTTGCCATGGTTTCCAAGGTATTCCCTTGGTAGGCACTAGGCTAAAGTACAGTAGCATGGATGGTCGTTTGTTTTGTGTGGGTAGAAAGTGCCACTTATACAAGTTCTGCTGCTTTAGGACCTCTCTTTATTTTAGACCTTGGAGAGCAATGGCCTGAGTGCATCAAATTGTATCCAGATCCTGCAGTTTGCTGTTAACTAGGAGGAAAAAATAAAACTGTTGTGAGTAGTGTCGACCTGTTGAATAATCAGTCAAGATGCTAGGCACCTGAGCTTAAATGGTCTTGGGTCCCGATAAAACCACTTTGTGTTGCCATGGTGATTGGCAGCAACATTCAATCTAGGCCTTCAGCAGTTCTCAACCCCTGCTCTCTCTATGCATGCATTGCTCCCTCAAGGCAGCTGGCAGGACACTGCATCAGACCAGTTGTTAAAACAACTATGCTAGCGTGTTTTTCCTGTATAATTAATATTGAGCGCTTTTTCCCCAATGAAATAAGAAACCTCTATTGACTGCGTTGATGTGCACAGTATTTATGATCCATCCTCTGCAATGCGTTTCTCATCAGATAATGAGGTCATGTAAGCATGTCCTCGCTTGGAGTGGGAGGTCACCAGGGTTGAAAACTGTAGAAGAAATCTATATCTCCTCACAAAAAATCCTGAGAAACTTTAGCAAATGTGTAAGTCTGCTTTCTGAAGCTTTATCAGATGCAAAACAAACCGCTCTGTGGCTGAACATTGAGCGGTGCTCAAATATATTGCTCTGAGCATGCAACATGTGCGTGCATGTCAGAGTGCATAAAAGGCCTCAGTAACTGAACTTGATTCACTAAACTGTGTTGCAGGAACATCTTGTTGGCGTCACCCATCCTTTGCATGCATTCACAGCTCGATTTACTGTCTGACTGACAGCCATGGATGGGGTCACATCCAAATGGAATTGGAATTGATAATTCAATTCCAGAATTGTTAATTCAATTCCAGAATTGTAATTGGTACTGAAAAATCAAGTTCCAAATGGAATTGGAATTGGTATTAAAACTTTGAACCTCATGATACTGTCATGTAGGGATCAAGGGATCATATTCGAGTTATAACAGTTGGTTCCAGTGCATTAATTTGGCTGGCTGCATTTTCCAGTTTGCAAGGTACACTTTGAAGAATTATTGATGATCTGATGAAACCCAAATATTGTGCAAGCTTGTGGGCATTATTCTGTATTCATGAACGATTAACATCATTAAGATAAAGAAGTCTGTTTTTATAGGTGAGATACAAATACCATTACTTTTGTATTTATAAATGAAATTAAACTAAGACAAGCCTACTGTTTGTTGTTGGTCTTTGAATATTTTTTTTTTAGTATATTAAATTGGCAATGTTTTCCCAATGTTTTCAAGTTATCCAACATTTGAAGTATTTCTATGTTGTATTTTGAATTATACAGAGTTAAGAGTTGAAATAAAACCAAAAAAGTGCATTATTATTATTATTATTATTATTACTCTAGCGCTGGAGCCTTGTGGAATTGGGATTGAACAAATTTAATTGGTATTGGAATTGATAAATCAAAGCTGGAATCGAATTTGGAATTTATTATTTAGAATTGAATTGGAATGGAAAATTGAACTGGAACATGACAGAGAAATGACCCCAACCTGCTGACAGTCATTTTATGCCACCTTATGCTCCTCCTCCCTGCCTCTTTCTGTAGGAACACTTTTCTTGGTCTCCTCCCTTTTCTTGTAAACAAGCTGTTTGGGCGCAAGATATTTCGTGATAACGATGAATGGAGATAACGTACTGGATCTGCCCTGCGTGCTCTGAGTAAAGTTCTTACGAGGCCTGGAGGGTAAATATGCTCAGTCTAATCTTGGTCAGCTGTATTCTGAGTGCACAGGGACTTGTTGCCCAAAGTGCGCATCCAAAACTGTCCTGGGGAATGGAAAATGAGCCGGGGGGGTGGGGGGGGGGTGGCGCGGCGCAGGTAGAGGATCCTGAGATCTCCGGGAACTGCCTTTTCTGCTTGGCAGTGGTGAAGTGCCTTGGTGTATTGGGGTTAAGGGGGCTTTATAACCTATTGCCCAAAGCAGTGGGAGACCAGGAATGGTCCCATTATTAGGTAACACCATGTACTCACACCATACAGTTATCGCATTTTCATATCTCACGTAACCGAACTGCAGATCTCAGAGTAGTGTGAATTTTGGCCGTGGTTTCGCTTAACGCTGCAGCTGACAGAATGTTACAGAACCAATTGTTCACCTTGTTTGTTTTTGTCATCCACGCCTACCGTGTGTATGAAATGACGGCTGGCACGAGCATTTATTTTTGTCTGTTCTTAAATGCAGCATTGATTTGGATTGCTTTTTTCATCTCCTCCCAATAGTTAGTTTGCATCAATAATCGATGAAAGACAGCCGGACAGCTTGCTCTTTAAGGCCCGGGGTTGAGTCATCCTGCTATTTAACTCCAGCCCACGAATCTAGTCAAGTGTCCAGAGCTTCACGCACTCTTCACTACCACTCACAGTCGGTAGTGGGAAAACTGACTTCCTGACTGTGCATTTCTTCATATAAACATTGACCATTATCTTCGGGAAAAAAATGGTGTGAGGAAAGCTAAGTTGGAGGAAAAATGCTCTCTACCTACTGGATGAGCTCAGCCTAAAGGCTGTTCACGAGTTTGTCTTTTTTATGGTGTATATTCATGTTTTTGGTCGTCATTTTGAATGGGACTAGCTTAACTTGCCAGAATGTTCTGCTAGAATAGAGGGTTGGTTTGCCTGGCTGAAAAGGAAAGCCTTATGGTGGGTTACTCTGTAAAGCTTTAATAAAGCCAGCTGGTTATTGAGTTAATTATCCAACGAGAAGAGAGATTTACTGAGAAGAAAAATACTATTGTTGATATTGACTTTCCAGCCTACTCAATAACTGCTGAATTCCCGTCTCATCTGGTTGTGGTACCTGCAGTTTTGGCCTCGTTTCTGATTGGCTGCGAGGATATGTGAGACGCGCTCCTCTGCAGTAAGTAGGTAGTCTTCACTGCTTTGGGCTGACTTACGGCTGCACAGAATGGCTGTGACTGGAGGCTAAAAACTGGTCACACTGGATGACTTACTTAAGGAGTCAGATTTCTTAAATATTTTTTTATTGTATGTTCCAGAAGTTGAAGGTGGTTAATCCTGTTCAGACTGCATACCTAAGTGAAAGTTATGTATACACGTCTACATTGTATATATTTCTTACAGATTAGCCTCTCTTTTTCTTTGAGTGTAGTGTGCTGTCTTATAGACCTGAGGGTTTAATGGGCAGAGGCGCGTCCAATATGGTGAATGTAGTCAAAGGAAATGTGAGCCATTTCATTGTTTGTGATACACTTCAGTGGCTGTCAAGGAAGTTGGCGTTCTGAGGATCCAAATGATTTAGGTTGGCTGTACTAATAATTTTTGTAACAAAGATGCTCTCATTACCATTATCTTTTAAATGAATTAATAACATTTTTTTTTTTGTTCATTTTGGTTCACTGTTTGTGTCGCCTGCAAAGCATAGCGGCACATGGGGATCACCGGTGTCTGTCTGTCCGGTAGTCACACTTTCAGTTGGTAGTCACACTTTCACATAAGTGCTTTGCAGGCGACACATGTGTTCACCTGAACTCTGTAGTTTTACATTTAGGTTGAAAAGTGTATTTCAGTCATTGGTGCACTCAGATTTAGAAACTTGTGCTGGATGGAAGTATGCATAGGTATGCCACCTGATGTTCTGGTCTAGCAGGATGCTTTGATGTGACTGCTGATTGGGCAGACCAAACAGCATAGCTCAATGGATAAATTTAAAATACTACATACTCCGTCTTGCGCAGAGCAGGGCGGGGAGTCGTAGAACATGCCGGAACACCCCCTCAACACCTCAGTCTCCTAGGTTACAGTTTTGAGACCAATTCAGACTGAGATATACAGCTTGCTTGTTCCTCTTTGCATTCCACCCCATTTGTTTTTTCCTTAGCACTGATGGTGGAAAGCTTGCATTCTGCATGTGTAGATGTTTTTTTTTGTGTGTGTGTGATGATGAATTTTACTGTGTGTGTCGTGTGTGCACTTATGGGCTGTTCAGACAGGAAACATGACGTTCATCTGCCCTCATTTTTTGAAACCTTGTGATAGTCAGCGCTGGACGAGTATTTTTTGTGCAACGCTCATGTCAGTCACTTCACGAACATTCTTAACAATGTTGACATCATTAATGCACTGGCTCTGAAATTGTGTCCAAGGGGGACCCCTGAGTGTGTTAGTTTTCATTTAAAATGCAATGGCAGTCCGAGAATTTTAGTTCATTATTCTACCGTAACATACAACACAATATTTGTGTCCAGAAAAGCACAACCCCAATTCCGATATAGTTGGGACGAAGTGTAAATTGTGAACAAAATCAAAATGCATTGACTTTCGATCACATGAGCCAATATGTTAGTTACAATAGAACATGGGTAACATTTCAAATGTTGAAACTGAGACATTTTACATTTTTATCAAAAAAATGAGCTCTCTTCAAATTTTCTGCCTGCAACGGGTCTCAAAAAAGTTGGGACACAGGCAATAAAAAAAAGGGCTGGAAAAGCTATATATGTATAGGAGATTCAGCTGAAAGAACATTTAGCAAGTAATTACATTAACGGGCATCAGGTGTGTAACATGATTGGCTATAAATGGGATGTCTTAGAGAGGCTGAGTCTTTCAGAAGCAAAGATGACCAGAGACTGACCAACCTGTGAAGGCTTGCGTTAAAAAAATTGTAGAATACTTTAAAAACAATGTTCCTCAACGTCAAATTGCAAAGGCTTTGAAGGTGCCATCATCGACAGTGCATAACATCATCAAAAGATTCAGAGAAACTGGAAAAATGTCTGTGCATTAGGGACAAGGCCGAAGACCTTTACTGGATGCCTGTGATCTTCGAGCCCTCAGACACCACTGCATCACTCACCGGCATGATTCTGTCATAGACATTACTAAATGGGCCCAGGAATACTTCAAGAAACCACTGTTTATTAACACAGTCTGCCATGCCATCCACAGATGCCATCTAAAGCTCTATCATGCAAAAAGGAAGGCATTGTTGAGCATGATCCAGAAGTGCCTCATTGTACTGTGGGCCTAGGCTCATTTAAAATGGACTGTAGCGAAGTGGCAAAGTGTCCTGTGGTCAGACGAGTCCAAATTTGACATTCTTGTTGGAAATCATGGGCATCATGTCCTCCGGGCTGAAGAGGAGAAAGACCACCCCTCCTGTTATCAGCTTTCAGTTCAAGAGCCAGCATCTCTGATGGTATGGGGATGCATTAGTGCATATGGTGTGGGACACTTGCATGTTTTAAAAAGCACCATGAATGCTGAAAGGTATATAAAGGTTTCAGAGCAACATATGCTCCCCTCCAGAGGACATCTATTCCAGGGAAGGCCATGTGTATTTCAGCAGGACGATGCAAAACCACATACTGCAGCTATTACAACAGCGTGGCTACGTAGTAGAAGAGTCAATGTGCTGAACTGGCCTGCCTGCAGTCCTGATCTTTCACTGATTGAGAACATTTGGCGCATAATTAAACAAAAAGTCTGTCAAAGGACACCCAAAACTCTCCAGCAGCTGGAAGCCTGTATTAAACAAGAGTGGGATCAAATTCCAATGGCTAAACTCAAAAAACTTGTCTCCTCAATGCCCAGACACCCCCACTCTGTGTTAAAAAGAGGAGGGGATACTACACCATGGTAAACAGGCCCCTGTCCCAACTTTTTTTTAGACCTGTAGCAGCCATAAAATTTGAAATGAGCTTTTGTGGATAAAAATTGTAAAATTTCTGTTTCAACATTTGCTATGTTATGTCTGTTCTATTTTGAATAAAATACTGGCTAGTGTGATTTGGAAGTCTTTGCGTTTAGATTTTATTCACAATTTACACTTTGTCCCATATATTTAGGAATTGGGTTTGTTCATCTTCTGCGGGCATGTAGTACTTGCTGAACTGAATATTAAACTCTGAATTTAAATATGCATATAATTGCATAAAAGAGGTAAATGATCAATAACCAATGAAATTAAATACTGGTTGATCAGAAGGCTCCTAAATGGTTTGTACAGCCTATCCATTTGGAAAATGATAATAAATTCAATGATAATAGAAATGATAGTGAGGCGAACTTGTCTTGCATTTAATTATAAGGAAAATTAGCAAATTATCTCGTATTCCACATCCGTATTCCACAATTAAGTTGGCTTAGGTACCTGTTAAGTTGTTAGATTGGCAAATTAACCTCATTAATTTTTTTTAAACTCTTGAAGTAAGTTGTTTCCTACGGTAGAAGAGGCTCAGTATAAAATTGGAAATGTTTGTGGTTATGAAAAACTATGTTGGCTTAATGGATTAGGATGGTAAATGACCCTCTGCATTGAAAGCACGTGATAATTTAAATTTCCTGCTCATTTTTTGTGACTACTGAGAAAACTGTAGATGCCTTAGTTGTCTGGCATTGCTTTGGGAGTTTGCTTTCTGAATTGTTCAGCTTGAGCTGTTCAAAGGCAGCTGGGTCCGCTGGAAACTTTCAGCTGAACCTCCCTCAAAGCTCGGCGCCGTAGCGTGTGGAATGTGTTCCTATTTGACCGCACTGTAACTGCAGAGCCGAAAGGGTCGTGGACACCTTTAGGAAGGTTATGAGGACCTGCCCTGGGGGAGGGGGCAGGAATGGTGCAGAGTGATGGAAGCTTCTAGAATAGAAACCCGATCTCAGCTACCAGTGTCCCGGAGTGTGATCTGGAATGAAGGTCAGCGCTACAGGGGTCACGAGGTGTCTCCACAGATGGCCTCAGTCAACCCAGGAATGCCGGCGCAGCTGCATGACCACTTCCTGCCTGTTACCTTAGGGACACGAGCGTCCTCTCCAGCACTGTCAAGTCATAAATCCTGCTTGCCTTCGAAACCTGCGCCTTTTGTTTTCCGGAAGTCCGGTGTTCCCCTGTCTATTCTGGACCCTTCCTCAGCTGTGATGTCAGGATGGTGCTGGAAACTGGATGTCATCTGCACTTCCTGCCTTTGTGTCATGAGATGTAGTCATTAAATCGCATGGCGGTGGCTGCCTGTGCTGTGAAGTCTATTATGCTATTGTCACCCGAGTCACCTGCTGTTATTCTCCTCTTTTCATCCCTTTCTGTTCTCTCCTCTTTCACTCTACAGGTTTTTCACTGACCTGGAGGAGAGGCACCAGAACAACTTCCTCATCGATGACATCAGCGACATTGTGGAGAAGCACTCGCAGTCAAACTTTGACCCTTACGTGACTTACTGCTCCAATGAGGTGTACCAGCAGCGGACTCTGCAGAGGCTTGTGTAAGTATCAAGCCTTACTCCTTCCAGACTGTCTCTGCACTTCAGGCTGTAGTGCTTGACCTTATGACCTCTGACAGCACATAGCACATACTTGCCTTTAAGACTGCTCATGGTCATGAAGATGGCTTGCCCCCTCTCCCCAATAATAACCTTCAGACCACAAAGAGAAATAGCACACAGCGCCCACACACAATGTTTGTCTAGCTATACTTGTGAATACTTTGTGTTGACTTGCTGCACAGCCTTTCCCGAACCGTAACCATAGCAAAATTATGCTTCATCCTCGCCTTAAATTGGTGCTAACTGTATCCATAACCCTAAGTTTAAGTTTCTTTTAGTACCATCCAAAATGTCTTCACAAGCCCAAATATCCTCACGACGTTGTGGTTTCTCAATAGTGGGTCCTGACTAGTTTAGCTATAAAAGTCTACACACGTGGTGATAACAGTGTTATGATTCAGATCTAGGACATGCAGCGCTGTAGGGGCTATTTCTCCCTCCCTCCCGGGGGTGTAATCGCTGCGGTGGGGCTCATTAACCTTCGTTAGCGGCCCTGACTCATTGGGGACACGGCGATTGTATCACAGTGGCCGCATCAGAGCTCTGTCACTGCCCCTCACCGTCAGGGGCCTGACCCTGCAGCACTGCGCCTGACTCATCGCTGACCTGCGAGCATCTGCAGAATGCGTACGCGCCCCCGGTGACTGAGTGTACATTTTTCAGCGCTGAATCCCGAATGAAATGTGGGTGTGGGCTGCATGCCCATTCAGGTGCTTTTTTTGGGATTAGGATTTAATCATTTATACAGCTGTCAGGGATGCACCGAGTGGAGAGGGCTGAATTATAATCGAGTCCCAGCAGTGTTCTTCTCCGCAGTGATCTTTATCTCGAGATTAACTGTTCTCCATTTGTTCTTCCCCTGGCCTATCCTCTGTTTAGCACCAGGAACCCCACCTTCAAGGAGGTTCTGACCCGGATCGAGAGTCACCCGGACTGCCGTAACCTGCCCATGATCTCTTTCCTGATCCTGCCCATGCAGAGGGTGACGCGCCTCCCGCTTTTGATGGACGTGAGTCTGGCCCCCGGCCTGCTCCGCTGCTTCTTCTTCTCCCATTTACTCCGTGTTACGCCCAGAGCCGTCCCTACATGCTCATGCCTGCTCGTTCTGCCCCTGCTCCTTAAGCCTACGTCTGTTAAAAAGGGAGAGGAGTCGCGCGCAACATCCTGTGTTTAATCTGTGCGTGTCAGTGTGTCAGGCGGGAGACAAATGAGCAGCGCTGGTTCCCTACATTGCCTGTAGCCTCACAGCTGAAATGCTGTCAAATACAACAGTGTTAAATGTTGTTGGGAGGCGTGCCCATTCGCGGGGGATGTCTCGAAGGCCTGTTACCCTCCCCGCACCGTCTGTCAAATTTACATACTGATGTCACACGGGAGTTGTAATAATGAGACACTGAAAGGTAATGATTTGGCTCTCTTCGGGAGTGTAAATGATGATATGGCTCATGGGGGACGGGAGCTTATGCGACACCTGCAATGTGGGGACAGGTAATGATGTGACACACGGGGACTGATAATGTGCGACACATCTCGGGGGACGGTTTGCTGTCTAACGCATATGAGCCTGATTGTAATATGACGAGGCAGTTCATTGTGGCTGTTGTCAGAGGGACTGATAATGCGGTGACACCCTGGCATGCCAGCAGGCTTAAGATATTTAAGGACTCCATTTAATTTGGGTTTGATGCAGAAGACAAGCAGTGGAAGAACGTTCTAGATATGTGTATGCTTAAACAGCTTCTGCGCTGACTGCTTCTTAATGCTTCGGCGGGGTGGTTTTTTCTGAATCATTCTATTAAACCTTATTTTTCTGTCTTTTTTGAGTTGGTCTCCCTCTCTTTCCAATCTGTTAGCTTTGTTGTTCTTCATCTGGCTTCAGAGATGGCTCTTGTTTATTATCTCAGGATTTGAGATTTGTGAATGGTTGTTTTAAATGGCTGAATTGTAATTTACAATTCCAGATATCTCAATCTTTCTTTCCATCCCCTCTCTTTTTCTCCTGTGGTCTGTTTTGATTTAATTAGGACTGTTTTGACTGTTCCTGTGGTGTCAGGCCCCCAGTTCGGGGGCCTCCATATTTTACCACTGCTTATTGAGTGTGTAGACCGTTTGTCTGTGTTTATAATATCAATCTGCCCCTTCACTGATGTTAAAAGGCATACCAGGAAGGCTTGAAAGAGATTTTCCACTTGCTGAGCCCTGAAAATAATCTGGAGAACCGAAGAATAGGCGACTAACCTGTTATATTTTACCATCCTACACTGAAAAAATTTTTATGGGAGCAGTTCTAGTTTGACGTGTGACACTGAACATTGCTCCTTCAGTCTCATTTTTATTATGGTAATAGAAAGGACGGCCTTGCATACAGCAAGAGCTGTGACCATGGTGATTAAGTGCTCTGACTACAAACTTGTGCCCTAGTTTACCTTAGCAGGTTCTTGTTTCAGATTCTTTGCATATGATGAACTTTATGTCGTCTTGGAGTTGAACTCTAGCCCTAAGCCCCATCCATCCTATCATTGATCAAGGCTCTGAGGCATCTGGTTTTTTTTATTTTTTATTATTATTTGTAAAAACCTTTTGCTGGCCATATCCTGGCAAATTTTGCAGCTTTCATTGCACCACTGACTCTAATTTGAGCTATTATAATCTGTAATGGACTTCCTGGTCTGTGGCTAATAGCACAGAATGAATTGTCTCCTTGTGGTGTGTGACTGGTTCCATCTCTGATGTGGATGTAATCTGACTGAAATTTGTGGCACCTTTCCTCATCCAAAACTTAACTCAAGCCCCTGCCTCTGGAAATCCAAGCTAATCTAACCAGAAATATCTATATTTTTGGGATTAATATTGCCTTAAAGTATATTTGACTGCACAATATACACTAGTATATGGTTTCTTATGCTGTAAATGGACAGTGTAAAGTTAACAAGTGCCTGGGATTTTTGAGATTTTCACTGTATGGTTGGCAGCTCTCCCACAATTTATTAAGAACATTTTCTCTTCGTAAAGCTGTTGAAGCCAATGACAGCTTCTCACCCTGAGTAGATTTTTATACGCTTAAGCACATTACACTTTTGTAAAATTTTGTGTTGGAACTATTTCATCTGTAATTTTGCCTGAATTAACCACCCTCAAACCCCCACAGACCATCTGTCAGAAGACCCCCAAAGACTCCATGTACTATGAAGCTTGCAAGAAGGCCCTTCAATCTGTGAGCAAGGTGAGGGATCGGCCCTGAGATTTTAACATCTCTTCCTCTGCGGTTTTTCTGTATAATTAATACCAGTAACCACCTGCTCTGTGTACATCTCCGTGTCCGTGTGTTTTGTGTCTCTGTGTGTGTGCACTTGTGCAGCTGGTCCGTCAGTGTAATGAAGGCGCCCGCAGAATGGAGCGGACCGAGATGATGTACACCATCAACTCTCAGCTGGAGTTCAAAATCAAGGTACGATCTGAACCTTTGACCCCATCTATTCTTCATGTATTTGCCTAATGTGCGACTAATGCCTTTCCCATTCCTGTCACTGCTATTCTCTTTACTGGGGCTGACGCCCCCCTCCCCCTTCCGTCGTTAGAGGAAGATTATCTCAGGCCTTCCAAGTGTGTGCAAGTGTCCCCGCTGAATGGAAACAAATTACACTGTGTCGCTGCCGTGAGGTAGTGATGCTATAAAACATTTCGGTTTCATTGTGAGAACATTTTGTTCTGCGGGGACTGTTAAATTCACTGGCATGCGGTGTAATAATTGTTGACTGGCCCAGGCAGTCTCCTTTGAGAGTTAAGGGCCACAGTTGAGTGGAAAATGCTGTACTGCTTCCGCAGGTGTCTCGCAAAGTAACTGGTAGATTTATTTTCCCCTCTGAGGTTCAACGAGGCCTTTCCTGTTCTCCAGAAAATTTGTGGTGATATGTAGTGAAATCTGAAGGGGGGGGGAGGCTGCTCCATTATGGCTGGAATTTGCGCAGTCCTTCAAAAGTACTCTGAGAATAGTCGCTTGGAGAATGATGGCAGGAGATGTGGTTTTGTGTTTGAATATTAGGGATGCTGAAATTTTTGTGCGTGTGTGTGTGCGTGCGTGTGCGTGTGCGTGTGTGTGGGAGCACACATGACCATCCTGTCCCTAACTGTTGGCAGCCTCTGGCATATTGTTCATGCGTTTGAACTTCGCGAATGGGTCTCATATCATTCTACTATTTTCTATTGAATGCAACTTCGTGTGGTTTTTTTTTCATATGGACACTCCGTTACTCAGACTAACAGTGTTCTGACTGGTCTCTCTGTCAGGTGTGTGGGTTGTACGTGTGTGTTTGTGAGTGCACATGCTTGAGTGTGTATAGCACAGAGTGAAATAGTCCTGTTTTTGCTCCAGCACAGAGAACCATCTTCATTTGCAGCTTGATGTGTGTCTCACTCCCTGTCACGCTGTAATCGATCAGTGCACGCCTGTTACTCCCAGTAAACTCCCTCTACACACTGACCTAAGGCCCCGCTTAACGAGGCTTTTGTCCGTGTGGGCCCTTTCTGCCTCCAACAAAACCAGGGCCACTAGCCCTCTAATCGGATTTACAGAACAAATCCTGCTTGTGCCCAGTCTTTACTGCCATATCGTCAATGAAGGGAGGGTTGTGGCTTCGTTGGCTGTTGCTGTGGGATATCACTGCATATCACAAAGCAGGATTGTTCAGTCTTGTAGACAACTGTGCTAACCATATTCTAGAGGAGGTATTTTTACATTAGCCCATGATTTAAGAGATTCCCAGGTATTTTTCTCCTAACTGGTCAATCCTGTCTTGATTCTGTTCTGGTTCCTCTGGGCTGCTGGTAAGGGTTGGATGAGGTTGAAGAGTGATTATTAGAATGCCCACCATTTGTCCTGTAGTCCAAATACTAGTTATGTTCCTGCTGTAATAAGAGGGGGAGCTAATTACAGGACTAAACTCCACCCCACCCCCCCCATAATGCCCTGCAGCTGTGTGCTCGCAGAACGCGCTGGAATCCTGGACATTTCCAGAATTTGCTCCACATTAAATGCCACATGCCAGAGGTGATACTTGAGAGCATCATGCACTGCCTCCGTATGTTCACACTAACACACACTCTCAGTTACTGCAGAGTCCATGCGCAGCCAGAAATACCGTCTCACTCTCTCTCATACACTCACTTATCGCTCAGCTGGCCCAAGTGTGTGAGATCAGTGTGGGAAAGTGCTGTGGCATACATGGTATGCGCAGATGTCTGGATTATAATGACACTGCTCTGTATGATGTCTGGGACGTCCTGAGCTTGTCCATTGGGTAAGGTGGCATTTGAGCTTTCGGACTGCACAGATGTCTGAAGAATCATGATTGCACTCGGTGAGCTTTCGTGCAGCTGTTCCTGTTCGACTCTTACTGTGCAACCAGAACTGAATGGCACCGGCTCCAGGCAACTGCTGTGACAGCCGCCATTTTCGATTGTGGTAGAATCTGGGAGGTCCTCTCCTGGGATCTGCTCTAGTACCCCACCACGCAACGGGGTGGTTTGGAGTCTCGATTTAGGCCGTGTTAGTGCATTTGTGTATCTGTGCCTGCGCGCATCCGTGTGCGCATGCGTCTGTGTGTGTCTGCATCTACTCTTCGACAGGGGACTTTTGCGTCTCTAACTGTCTTGCCATTGAACCAAGTTCTGCATTCTCATATGTCTGGACTTCTATAACGTTTAAATGTTACCATTAATGGTTCACAAAATTTTGAATATTTAATAACGGAGTTGTGGGGGCAGTAGAATTGACACATTGTGAATACCACGGCTTATGCTCTTTAATAATTTTTGGAGAAAAAGAATCAGTTCCATCTGTGGGGAAATATTATGAAAACGGTAACAGCGAATTCTCTGTTTGGTTGAGAACTCTGTATGTGTAACATGACTTTTGCTTTCCTGGTCTCCTCCCGAGGTCGACGTGAGCATAACCGGGATTCTGTCTCTCCCCAGCCCTTTCCGCTTGTGTCCTCGTCCCGCTGGCTGGTGAAGAGAGGAGAGCTGACGGCGTTTGTGGAGGAGAACGGCATTTTCCTGAGGAGGACCTCACGGCAGCAGGTCTACTTCTTCCTCTTCAATGATGTCCTCATCGTCACCAGGAAGAAGAGGTTGGTCTGTCCACATGAACTTATTCAGACTGGAATGTAGACTCATTTCTAGGACATGCTTGCTAGGCCTGTCTGCCACATAGGTTAGCTTGAAGTTAACTGCGACAAGCTGTCCTATGTTGTTGCTCTGAAGATGCCTGAGTTACCCGTGCTACTTAGTTCAGTCATTCAGCTAACACGTTTGACCAAAGTCATTTGCGGAAAGTATGCTTACATTAAATGTACCTTTAAAATGGTCTCTTTGGGTCAGGAAATTTGAACTGCACAAGTGAAGTGCACGCCTACACATGTGGGCGTTTGAAAAGTTTGTTGAAGTCATAAAGGTGGTTTCCGAAATTATGGGTGAACACTGTTGATCATCTCTTTCTTGCTCTAGTATTAATAGTGTTTAAGCATGTCTTTGTGGCTCTGTGCTCCTTGGATTATGACTAACTTCCTTCATCTGATTTCGATGGTGTCCTTGCCCAGTTAATCATTCCCAAATTCCGCTTCACCCTGTTGGCACTTGTCTGTAACAAATGTATGTAGAGGGGATGCCTTCATCTCCTTTTACTCTAGAAGCAGTGATGTATTTCTTACTGAGCCATATTATCATGAATGAATTTTTTTATTTTTTTTTATTTTCTCAAGTCTGGAATTATTGCATATTGCTAGTGTTTTTACGAGTAAAAATGACTAACTTTTCTGGTTTTGTACATTGTTTAAAAATTCCTGGCAATGTTTTCCCTATAATTTGTGATAAGGTTAGAGAACGCTTTTTTGGGATGTATGACCATGATGTTGATTCAATTCATGTCCAGCAACTGATATGGCCACTGCAGAACATTGATAGCTACTGTTTTTCGTTAACAATTGGATTTTGTACTGTATGGTTTTGGCCATTGTCCTGCTGGAAAACCTAACTCCAAGTCACGGCATCCTTGTTGGTAAAGCAAAGCTGCTGAGAATTTCTCAAAAGAATTCCATCAAACAACTTAATCTGAGGTGTAAAAAATTCTTGCAAAAAAGTAGGACTTCAGTATTATGCCTGACTGTGCTTTGACAATGAATAAGTGTCTTTCTTGGGTGCTGTACTTGGTTTACTTCATCGCAGGCTTATGTGTCACAAATAGGAACTATAATGATGTCATCTTGCGTAGGCCTTGCTGTGGAATCGGGCTATGGCAAGCTGTCATTGAGCAGCTTATAGCATGAAATGGAGCTGTAGCAACACAGTTGTGTCTGTGTTCAGTTCAATTAAAAATGGAAGATGCCTTTATAAATACGCTGAAAGGTTTTCGGTTTCCAAACACAGATTGCCCTACCATATGATTCTAAATGGAACAATTATCTCATATAATTCTCATAGCGAAGTGAAACTATAAGTGATGGAATTTAATAGTCAGCTAAAATTGTATATCTAAATTGTACATAGAATTATGTCCCTGGGGGGACATATAGCGTTTGTGACAATTCCTGTGCGCCGTGATCGTTATCGTGCGCCGTACCAAACGACGTCACGCACTTTTTATGAACATTTATGAAGATATCATTACGAAACTTTTCACACACATATCTGGACCCGAGGTAGGTTGCTATTGAATTTCGGCTATATTGGAAAGGCTCTCCAGCGCCACCAACAAACATTATATTGGCACTTACTCGGCGACCACGACCGGTAGGAAAGTCATAGAGAGATGGAACCAGGACTATATTGTTCATCTAATCAAAGCCTTAAAATGAAAAATCGTCACCCACGACCTAAATCGAACAGGAAGTCCACAATTTGCATATCAAAATTTCCTTTTTCCCCTAAATTGGTCTCCAAAACTTCCACTTTCCTTCATATCTTCTAAAGTACTCAACTCAGAGGTTTCATATTGCACATGTGTGACAACCATGATGGCTAATTTGATAAAATTAAACAATTATCCCCACAGGTCACAAAATGGCTCTCTAGCACCACCAAGAAACATTATATTGGCACTTACACGGCCACCACGACAGGTAGGAAAGTCATAGAGAGATGGAACCAAGACTATATTGTTCATCTCATCAAGGCCTAAAAATGAACAATCGACACCTATTACCTAAATCGCACAGGAAGTCCGCAATTTGCATATCAAAATTTCCTTTTTTCCATAAATTTGACCTAAAGTTGCCCTCGCACGAACGCGAGCTCCTTTTAGGGCATTCATCGTATCGATCCCAAATGCTAATAGATGACAAAACACACACTGCTGATGAAAACTACTGTACAACTTTATCAAAAGTCGAACAGTTTGGGTTTTATGAGGGGTTTTATGAGGCGTCAAAGATGGGGTCCCAACCCACTTCCACTGCCTTTTTTCCATGCGTATGCAAATTCCAACCTAAATATGACCCCTTAAACATGCTCAAAAACAAGCTAAATTTTGCAGTTAATTCCTAGTGGCTTCAAAGATATTTACTTTCTCAAAATTTTCCACCAAACACACAAAATGGCTCTCTAGCGCAAACTAAATACGCCAAAATGGGACTTTCGCTTTCACTCCAGCCTGTTGCAATGTCATAAAATTCTGAAAAAAATCACACATCATTGCTGTACTATGCCCTGTACTGTGACTTCGTCTCGATAATTCCTGTGCGCTGTGATCGTTATCGTGATCGTTATCGTGCACCGTACCAAACGACGTCACGCACTTTTTATGAACATTTATGAAGATATCATTACGAAACTTTTCATACACACATCTGGTCCCGAGGTAGGTTGCTCTTGAATTTCGGCCAAATCGGAAAAACAACAGCTGCGCACCCGGGGGACACCAGTCGCGGTCCCGGGCGATCGACTGGACTACGTCTAGTTTGATTTTGTTTACAATAATTGTTGCAGGGCTGTCAGGTAAAATATGGAAGTGAAGTGCAGTAATCCAATATGTTTGAACTTTCTGTGTTGTTCATTATATGCAACCATTTTTTCGGCATTCAGTTGAGACCAATTCCAGTACCGCAGATTGAACAAGGGGATCGCTCCCATTGGCTTGCTTCTTTCATGTGCTATTTGTTATTTTGTTTTGTTGAAGAAATTGTGTCTCTAAGTGTGACTGTCATCAGCCATGCATGAGGGAAAAGCTTGAGTACTTGTTTACCTAACTCTAATCTGTTATCCAGGCCACCTTAATTTGTGAAATAACTTAATGTTTTGAACATGCTCTGTTTAATGTCTACTGATATTTTGTTCCAGATGCATAGCCTTGCTCAAATGCCTCATGCTGCTGCGGTTTAGAGCACACAGCTCGCAAGTTTTATTCCTCGAGAGTATGTGGTGTCCAACTTCATTTCCCTGTAGTACATTGTAAGGTCTAGAAATCAGACCAAAGCTCCGACATGCATGCATCCAGACTATTCATAATAAGTCCAGGCTCTGCAGAGTTACTGAGCCAGATGTCTGAACTTCTCCCCATCAGGTGCGCACATGTTCACTTGTTTGTGTTCATTTCTTGGGTATACTGTTCAGTTTTATGTTTCTACTGGCAGAACTTTTACTTTCTGCCGAAGTGAGTTGTATATGTACAGTGGAGGAGGGTGATTTTACTGGAAGAGACTAATTACTCAAAATTGTTTTTGTCCCAGCTGTTGTGAAACAGATTGCTGCTCTGCCACTTGTCCCTCTCCATTTTCTTGGAAAATAACGGCGTGTTCAGAAACTTCTGTTCCAGCTCCAGCGTGATGGAAAGCTCTGGCTTCATAACTGGCGACTGAATTGTAATATTGCTGCGCTGCCTCCCACGCCAATGTCACGCTAGTCCTCTGAGACTTTCAAAGAAATGAGAAACGCATGAGCCCCGCTTTTGCCGTGCTCCAGCTTTGGGACAGTTATGTAACTCCCGGTAATGACCAGCAGGCTGTGTTCCTCTCCTAGCCTTTGTTGTTTTAGTTCTGTTTAGTTTTTTTTTCCCCAATAAATTGCAGCCGCGGCGGGTCCCGAGGGACATCCCTGCTCGTGAGTGCTGAACACTTTGTATCCTGCGCTCAGTGCCTCTGTTTACTTGACTGAAATTACTGCCCGACTCCCACTTGAACTACAGTATTACAGGACCTTTGGAACTTGCATGTTTGTCATGTTTTGTTTATTTTTTCTGCTGCCGCTCTGAAAATTCAGTGGCAGACAGTAAATACTCTTACAATGGGAATATTGTAAAGTTTGTAAATGATGTACAAGCTGAGTCAAGTAAATGACGCGTAACTCGTGGCACTCGGGTGCGCTGTGTGTGCACATGTGCGTGTGCACGTCCTTGCCTGCGTGCCCCATTTCCAGGTGCAAACTCTTCTTGCCTTTTTTTTGCTCTCCACCTTTAGTGGTGGTGCACGGCAGGATGTTGGGTGCGATTTGGCTTCAGTAGCAGACACAGGCTGAGGGGTTGAGTCTCTCCAAGCCAGATTGCATCTGTGTTGCGTCTGCGACACGGCAGATGGTTTTGCTTTGGTTATCTGACGATAGCGGTAGCAGGACGCAGCTGCACTTTTCTCATTGCTGCAGGAAGGTGCGTTTCCCAGCATGCCCTCTCGGTGGAATCTGAACCACACCTCAGAGGAAATGGAAATGGTTGTGGCCCAGCACCAGATTCGAACCCCACTTTAGTCTTTTGAGGAGAAGCGGCTTGTGTTGTCTGCTGCCTGAGCGCGGGGCTGGGTAGCTGTGTGACTAATTAACTTTAAAGACTCTGAAAGAGGCAGTTGTCTTATCGTGGCTGTATGTGTGTCTGACCGTGGTGAAAATAGGTTTGTAGCGAGGATATTCAGACGCTTTCAGCACTGAGAATATTTTGCATTCGCCTCATGCAACGCTTGTTTTCATCTCAGAATCATGCAGTCACGTCGTGAGTACAAGTCACAGGCGTACGCATACGCGCACCTACAGGTAGTTGCATGCTCCTCTGCAATCAAACGCTCATGAGCATCATCTGATAAGCGGGGATCAGTTTACTGTTCGGAGCCCTGAGGATAAGTCTGTTTTCTGCTGTCCTCGTTCACCCCTCCCTGCTGTGGAGATTTAAACTGCATTCCTGGAATTCCTTGACTTCTGCCCTTGGGTCAGTTTTGGTGGAGCCACTCAGGACACTGTGGTGATGTCTGGTCTGAGGCACGAGCGGAGGCAATGATGTATGAAACCTGATTTACTCAAGCACTGGTAGAAGGAGGTTCGTCTCATTTAGCAGTTTGTTTCAGCATGTCCTGAGTTAGTCCCTGCATAAAAATGACGTGGCAGTAGATATCTGTCCAGTATGCGCTCAGTAAGGGTAGAGCTCCCTCAATGTGGTTCGCAGGGTTTGAATTGCAGAAGCTGGCAGATTTATGGTGCCGCTGTGCAGATCTTCCCTGTGGTCCATGGACAGGAGCGGCGCTGGATTGACCTGGTTTCCCCGCGAGCCCTCGTTTCATCTCCGATGACAGTCTGTGTATGAATCTTGGGAGAAGATTTGGCTCTAGGCCATGAATGCTCAGATAGAGCCCTTGAGGACTGATATGAGGAACAGGACTCAGATTTAGTTTTGAGAAACCTGTCCAGTGTTCTACAAAATGCCGTGTTGCAGGCATTCAGGAGTGACTCTGCTTTGCACAGAAATTTAGAACACTATCTGGACCTTTGCCCTGCTGGGGCCGTTTAACACTCTCCCCAGGCCATTATCTGCATCAATAAATGCAGCACAATCAGTTTGTAAACCGACGCCAGAGGAGTTTATTAGATATTCTGTAACCCAATCTTTATGAACAGTAGAGAGAGGAAGATAGTCTTTTCCTTTATCATTTGATATAGAAGATAGCAGCTCTCTGAATTCTCCAACTGTGATGACTCTGTCTCCATTCAGACTGGCTCACCTAAATACATTTTTGAATGACTCTCTAATTTGTGTTGACTGTTCCGATGGTTGTGTTTGGGTAACGGAGCCACCGGCACTCACATAGATGGCCATGAGTACACAGTACGCTATTGCATATTCACAGCAGCTAGCTGGGCACTTCCTCATTGCTTATTTGTGATCTCAAGTGGATTAGAGGTAGTTGAAGTCGCTGCTGCTCCAGCATGGGATCTTGGGATCGCTGAGGGGAAAAAAGTGGGGCCCAATTTAAATTGGGTGCTGAGGAGTTCATGGGAGGGCGGGGGGGGGGGTTCCCACTAGATTGTTGAAGGAGCGCAGTAGCATGTACTAAATGTAAGGCTACACACGCAACTTGGGGTTGTCTACATTCTCTTAGCTTTAGGGGTGTGTTATGGTTTCCAGCCCGGGTAGGAATGGTTCTGCTTTGCCCTCTGTGTGAGATTAACTGGGTTTTACTCTATATGAATCGGGTCCAGATGCTGGGATTCAGAAAGGTGCTGGAATTGGGAGACTGTCAGCTGAATGAGTGAATGAGCAGATAATATGACCCAGATGCTCCTGGGATATGTGAGATTACACTGAAGACTGAGGGTTTGGGGCGAGGGCAGGCTCACCAGCACTAACGGCACTAACCGCACTCCCCTCTCTTCACCTCCCCTCCCACCCTCATCTCTTCGCAGCGAGGACAGCTACACCGTGATCGACTACACCCTGCGGGACCAGATCTGGGTGGGGCATTGTCAGGCAGAGGACCTCAACCTCTCCCCGGTCCGCGCCACTGCCGCCATGCTGACATCGCGGCAGAGCACGCCCAGCCACCTGTTCCGCCTGGTCTTCCGCAGCAACCACTCGGGAGAAAAGGTGCCCATGGTCCTGGGTGCGGAGCTACTGTGAGTACTGCAGCCGCGGCCTTAATGAGGGCCGGGATAACTGAGGGGGCGGGGGAAGGAGTGGGGACGGGCAGCTGAAGACTTCATCACCGTGTCTGTGCTGCTCATTGTTTTGTGCTGTTGTTATTGTGTTGAAATTCACAGCAGCTGCGCATTCACTGCATTCCTTCATCACCCTCTCTCTCCGTGACTGCTGATTGAGCTCTGTGTACCTCTCTTGTTTTTGATAAATTGCAGAGGTGGCTTAAAAGAGCCTTTGTCATAGTCAGGATGGGTGTTAAATTAGGGCATGACTTCATTAATTGCTCATTTCCTGTCGGGGTGATGTTGGCGGTTTCCCAAACCGACGTTTGGAGTTGGGCAGGCCAGAGTAGTGGGTCAGTGCGGTCATTTCCGAGTGGGGTTTGGGGGGGGTGTACTGTGGAATGAGGGCGCCCTGCTATTCAAGCGTTTGTACCAGTCGCTTATTTTCACTCCTTGCATTTCTGCCTCCTTACCTTTACTTCCTTAGCAACTTAGCATAAAGGAGTACGTTACACAAGGAAGAGACGCAAGAATGAGGCTCGAGGACTTAGGAACTGTGGCAGCATTAATTAATCAAATGGACTGTTTTTGCTCAATAAAGTGTTGGTTTAAAGCTCTGTCAGTTACAGCCATGGTAAATGTGGAGAGAGTGATCAGCAGGATGAACATTAATGTGTCACGTCTTCTGCTAAGAGACTTCAGCTCAGTGTACACTTGTGTTTCCTCTATGAAATCTCCTGTGGGGACCTCCTGGCAACAAGGAGCAATTAACAGATTGGAATGTCCTTCCTCAATGTTTGTCATGCTCCATCAATTTTCGGGTCATGTGAGGACAGAGGAGATGAGGACGGCTAACTTGAGGACTGCCTGGAGTTTTGTCACGCAGCACATTATTTATTCCACGTTTTTGAGTTCCTTTTAAGCCTCTAAAGTTATGTAAGATTTGCAGGATTCATCAGTGCCCTTAAACTGTCTTAAAGCTCTGAATACATGTCAGACTATTCTACATTGGGCTCCGGTGGGGTTTGAATTTTACAGTCTGAAAGAACTTTTTTTCCAAATGACACAAATTGTTGGCTTTGGATTGCATCAGACACGATTTCAGTGTATTTTTAACTGCGCAATCAAGCAAAATTTAGCTGGAATACTTTTGATGTTGAATTTCAAAGGAAAAATGACAGTAGCTCCTATGTGTACTCTCTGGCTAGAGGAACATGTCAGCAGAAAGACATGTCGAACACTGTTAGAAGCAAGACACTTTAAGTATCTGCTTAGAGCAGTATTAATATTTATATTCTCAATCTCTTGCAATTATTTGACATTTAAGACTGCTACAGATCCAACCTTTGTGGTAAATTTATGAAAAAAGTTCAGCATAAAGTTCAGTCTCCGTTTTTGAACCACATAATTGGCGCTTCTCTGTCTCCTGAGCTGGCTTTACCCTCGGGCTCATTGTGTGGCCAAGTGACCCTCTTCATGAATTACAGCTTTGCCTGAACTGGGGACGCGGATTGTTCCCACAGATTGGAAATCCCCCACGTTTCCTCAGAATATCTCTGTGCTTGAGACGTCATCAAGCCTCCCTGATACTGTGAGACCCCCCCCCTAGCTGTGGGGAGCCATTCTTCTCGGGCTCATTTCCCCTACTTTCGGTCCTATGGCACCTTGTTACCGTGGTTTCGAGGCGGCGGCGGCATCGTAAGGCCTCTTCATTCCCACAATCCTCCCCCCAATCCCCTCTCGCCTGTCTCTGCTCAGGATTATTGTGCCCAGAGGTGGGGGAGGGGAGGTGTCTCTGCTGCTGATCTGGGTGGATAGTTTCTGTGCGATACTCACTGCAGGGCCAGTGAATCGATGAGCTGTGGAGTGCTGTGTGAGGGATTGTTCCCCAGATTTGTCTGGGTTGTAATGCTGTCCCATCAGAACTCTCTCACATGGCAGCAGGTTGTATTTCGTGTAACCGAGTCTTCAGTTACAGGGGTGGATTCACAATGTGTATCTTAAAGTTTCCTCTTTACCCATAACTCCCCTCTTCAGCCGCAGAAAAGATTCCTTAACATAATCACAGACTGTAGGCACTTTAGCATTGTTGGTAAATTATTTATTCATTATTATTATACTTAATGCAAATTGTGTAACCCACGCGATGCATTTCAGAGCTCAGAGTGTGCTTCACATTCAGGGGTTCTGTTTATCATTTGGAGAAGGCATTTGGTATTCTGTTCTGCGCCGTGAAACGCTCACTTGTTTTCATCTTTGTTTCTGGGTAGCTAATTTGTGATGCAGCATTTTTGTTTCTAGAAATCCTGACATCTTCTGCGCCGCATATTGTTTTCATAAGATTCAGCCAAGTTGAGACCAGACGTTTGCCTGCAAACCAATTGTGTCAAAACCAAATCAGTGAGCTCTTGAAACTAGAACTGGATTCAGCTCCAAGTCCATGAGTCAATTTGTTACTGAGATTGGGGTAATTTAGACTATGAGCCTGGTTGTCCTCTTTATGAGACTTCTGTTTCCTCCAGAGAGAGGACACCCTTTTCACTCCCCAGTGGTACTATGCTAGTTTCCCATTTACTTTGCAAAGTAGCCTCTATTTGCTTCTGTTGCTCTCTCACTTATGAAACCAGTCCATTTTTTCTACAAGCGACTGCAATACAATACAGCTTTGGACCATCAGTGCGAGTGTCTATCTTTGAATGATGATAGCTGATGATTTGCGAGCATTTTTCATGTAATCGTAAAAAAGTACGCCATGATGAACAGAGCCCAGGCCATCTTAAATCCACTACACACACAATGAGGTGAGGCCAGTAATATTCTGCCACTGCAGACCCTCAGTGATAGTTGACGAAGGACACAGTTAGTGCCGTTATTTTATATTCCTGGATGAGCTCGCCAAGTCAAACTTTTTTGTGCATTCGTGCTCACTTTTTGCATTTATTTGTTTTGCGTCTGTTTTATTTGCATCAGCGGCTGTATTTTTTGAATGCAGTTAAAAAGGGAATCGTCTATTTTTTTCCTCTCTTTTCTTTTACACTCTGACACAATATTTAGTCAGTTTCGGACTGCTTGAAGGAGCAGACGTGAAGGAACATGTATAGAGTATGGACTGAGTTATAATGTTTTCAAAAACTGCAAAAGTTTTTTCAGCTGTAGCGCTAATGGCAGTGATTTGCTTCTTGTTACTCGCCACAGAGAGATTTAACACCTCAGTAAACTGAGTTTGTTATTATCATTTTTTTATTTAATCCCAGCAAATCTAAGCATGCCAGTGCTTTGGGTTATAAAGGAGAGCTCACACAGCCTGGGTGCGGCCCTGGTGGGGAAGCATCTGCTCAAGTGGCCGCCATGTCTCTGGATAATAAAACTCAGGTGAAGCCTGAGATGGGTCGCCAGATGTTCCGATTTTTCCCCAAGCCTGAGCCCAGCGGAGCTGAAGTACCAGACTTACACATTTGGCAGAAATACTCAGGGGTGACTTGGCGCTCAGTGAGGGATGCAGCCCGAGGGGGGAGCAGAGACTCCGAAAAAAGGAAAAATCTCTTTGAAAATATTCCTGGAAGATTTGGGGGGGAAAAAAAGGGCATCTTAAGAAAAACGGTTTTGAAGATCAAGCAATGTTATTGTGGCTCCATATGAAACTGATTAGCCTGCAAAATGAGAGAAAATAAGTTTTATTGCTACAAGCAACTGACCAAATGACTAAATCAAGGTTGTAATTTGGGATTGCACTAATTTGTACTTCAAATAGTCCTTTAAGTCAATGAAATTCAAGTCTCTTGGTGGCAAGGCTGCACTCGTAGTGGGCGGACAGTGCCTGAGATTTTGCAGATCGTTAGCAGTGGGTGGTATGACTCGGTGATTCCATTAGGAGAATTTACCAAAGGTACCGCAGTTAAAATGCCTACATTAGCATTGTAATTATCATAGCGTGATATTTAGTCTTGCCCTTGGTTTAGCAGGAGGAATCATCTTCTTAATCGTGTTCAGCCATGTGCTTGCATGCATGTGATTGTGTGTGCGCACTTGTGCATGCGTTTGTGTTCGTGTGTTTTGTGTCTGGTCAGGAGAATAAACTGGTCTGGTCACAGTTTTCAGCATTTTGTTTCATTTCTTTTAGACGCATCTTACTTCTATTTTGCATGATTGTCTCCCGCCGCGCAGAACGCGCAAAGCGGCGGGACATAATATTCACGACCGTCCGTCCGTCCGTCCAGAATCCTTGTCAGCGAGATATCTCTAGAACGAATTGACGAATTCTCTTCAAATTTGATGTCAACATGTATTAGGGTGATACCCCGGTGCCGGTCGATTTTGGTGACCTTCGCGTCACTCTCAAGGTCACACCGAGAGTTTGCTCATTTTGACACGATTTCACATTTTGTGGCGGGGGACAGACACGTTGGTGGCAAATACTTGTTTCAAGGTTTTTTTGTTCTTGTGTACAGGAAGTTGGAGAAATCCAATGTATGGTCTTGTAGAAACCATGTGTGTGTGTCAGAAAAATGGCGCAGCATCAACAAGCTAACTAGTGTGGTTGGTGACATTAGCATACGCTGAAGTAAGAGGATGACTTGTGAGACAAGAGGCCAGACACCCCTCCAAGACATAAGTGCCCTCAGGCTTTTCTTTACTGCGGGACTCCATTCCAGAGATATCCTGCAAGTCCCAGTGTGTGAAGACGGCATTCCTGTGTGCGCAGGACACACCTGCCGTTTTTCCATTTATTCATCTGTCGATCACTCTCACATTTACTCTTCCACTCTAGCACTTCAACTAACTTATTCAAGCAAGTGCACACACCCGAGCTTTCTCACATGCACGTGCACACAAACACACACACACACACACACACACACACACACACACACACACACACTCACTCTCTCTCTCTCTGTTAGTTTGGTCCTGGGATCATTCCCAGCCGATCTACATATGGCCCATAACAATGCCAGTGTGGCCTGAAGTGTTTTGGGCAGTACATATAAACTCACCTCATTTGGCATCATTGGGATGCCACCTGCCATAAACCGTCTGTGAACCTCTGTGAAGTCAACACCGCTCTTGCTTGATGACTTTTCTGAAGCGCTTGAATATGCATGAGTTTCCACTAAATGAGCTTCAGCAAGAGTGCACGATCATCGTTTACCACCCACACCTCAATCAATTAACTTCCCCCAGTGTTGTATAACGGTTTTATTTACTCTGCAACATAATTTGTTTTTACAAGATGCCATTGCATCTGGGAAAACAAGTTATAATGATTTAAGTGAATGAGTTGGTCACCCAGCCCCATGACTGTGTTTACTGGCTTAAATAGCCACTGAATGGGGATCAGTCATACAGACTCCTTTTGTGTTGAAGAACTGGAGGGTCTTGGGCACACAGCGAACCTAATGTCTGTCATTTCTGCGGCGCCCTACGAACCTGCTAATTTCTGGGCCGTTCTCCGTTAGAAGCGCACATTGTTTCCTCTCTTCCTCCCCTTTTGTGTCTCTCCCTCTCGGTCTCTCTCCGGTTCTCTCCGCTCTGTCCGCTCGCTCTGTTCAGTACGTGGAGTTGTTTTCGGTTTCTGCGCTGTGGAACAAAGGGGGATTGAGAGGAATGAACAGAGTGGCTTTTCCTCTGTGCTGTAGACGGCCTCAGGTTTCCTCTGGTAACCCGAGCCACCGTCTCACCTGGGCCTCGTACTGTGAGAAAGCGAAATGGCGGAGAGACCGCACCTGTGAGAGCTCACACAAGTCCTCCTGCTCTGAAACCAGCACTCACATTTCTCCTCTCCTCAAATCCCAAACTCAGGCCCAGCCCACAGAGGTGACCGCTGGGCGATGACTGGAACGTTTCATGATAATCTTCTGTCTCTAGTATTAATGCAGTTTGTGCTTTTCACTGTCGTAGCCATGAAAAGCATTGTAAGCCGTTCTGCATATAAACCTCAACATGCTAATGTCAAACTCTACAGCATCCCGTTTGAGTGCCCAATTTTTTGTGTAAATGCCAGCGCTAATCGGGCTGATTATCATATTTGCTCATCTTGTTACAATCATGAGTCGCTTTCGCAAATGGCTTTGTTTGTGTATCAACAAGACGTGACTGTGCCAAATCTGGACACGCATCAATCCTGTGCTCTAGTTTGGCTGTTTGTGGCAAGGACTATGCAGGGAGAGCATTATGGGAATAGATTTGTGCACATTTGTTCAGATTATGTTGTTGTTAAAATCCTTAAATTTTTTTTTTATTATTTTGATGACTGATCTTAAAATACTTGTTTCATTGGTTTAGATAAATGAATAGTTGGGGTATCGATGCAAAGCCATTTACGAAAAGGTATGCTGTGAGACGAATTTGAGTACTGTGCTTGGGTTACTCATTCATTGTGTGATGTTCGGAAATATCTTGCCCTGGCATTATACTGCTGCAGTTTTGTGCTTTTGGACGTAACTGTGAGGTCAGTTTTGCTTTCAACAGTGCAGATACTGGCCCTTGGCCCCATTGCTCGGTTGACGAGAGTTTCTGTTCTTGTTCACACAGGAACGAGCGGGCGCGCTGGATCAGTGCCCTGGGGCAGAGCAGCAGTGACGGGAAGAACAAGGACCGTACCAGTAAGCATGGCCTCGACTCAGCAATGCACCGCCACCTAGTGGTCAAGTAGTGCATGTTTTTCATCTCAATCTATAATCTCCATTGTTATACATATAGTTTTTTGTTTTTTTTTGGTCGCCTAGCATGAAACATCAGAGAATGCATATTTTGTTGTGATATGATCTTTGCCCTTTTAATTTGCTGGCAGAGTAAAATCTAAAACTGTGAGACCAGGCTTGGGCATATTTGGAAAATTTCAGATTGAGTGGCTGGAGTAAGGTTCAAAACTCTTGATGGAATTTTGAATATAAATTTTGATAAAAATGGATGTTTCTGTCACGCGAATCTTCAAAACTGATTTCTAAAACACGCAAGCAGTTCAATGCTTTTTCCAGGTATCTCTGTTTGTTAGCATTTGTGTGTGTGTGTCTGTGCATGTGATTTTGTGTATGTGTTCATACACATGGATGGCCCATGGTTGTTTGTGAATTATATGGTATTTCTGAATCTCATCTCTGCCAAGGATGTAACCAAGATCGCTAATTTTGAGGGATGTCTGCTGTATGCTCTGCCCATTCAGATGTGATGCAGGTGGAGATTATTCGGACCTACACAGCCAAACAGCCGGACGAGTTGAGTCTCCAGGTGGCAGATGTGGTGCTGGTGTTGCAGACGGTAGAGGATGGTAGGCACCCTCTTGCCTGCACCTCACTTTCCCTTCTCACATTTATGGGGCAGGAGTGAGTTACATTTCTGTCAATGGACTTGGTCCCAAAGACTCCATAAAGAGGACTGTATTTTCTGCTGAAGCCTCGCGAAACCCAGACATGAATTCAAAAACTAAAATATCAATATTTTATCGACTGGGAATCAGCTGCGAAGCAATGCAGCCTCTTAATTTCTACAGTTTATCTTTGGTGTTGGTTTTATTATGCAGACGAGATGGCAGCCGGTTGTCTCATATTTTTAACTTTAAAAAAAAAAAAAGTGTTTTAAAAGTTTTCTGTGGATTTCCGAGCACCAGCAGTCTGACTGAAGTATTGCAGCAGACTGGCATCTCAGGGAGATGTGTAAAGGTGAGTTAGCTGTCTGGACTGCCTCTCTTCTCTAACCACCTTTCATGGAGCAAAAGGGCAGCCATATGAGAGCAGACCATCAAAAGACACCTGTGAATACTTTATTGCGCATTAAATATACAGCATGTAGTTGAAAGCCGTCTTCATGCTTTGAAAGGGAAGCTTTCTGTCCCCTGCATGGTTGCTGGTAAAGACATTCTTTAGCTGTATTTTTAAAGAAGCCCATTGGCTCAGATGGCTGCTGTTCTCAATCATTTGATATTTTCTTTACTCCAGTGAAGGTCTGTCAGTTGCCTTCATGTGATATTTATGTGTCAGGTTTTTCAGAGTATGACATGTAATCTCTGGGTGTTCTAATGACGAGGCTTTTTACCACTCTGAATTTAATTAAAATAATTTGAGAATCTTTGAAAAACCTTCACTGACAGTTGCCACGTTCTGTGCGTTCTGTAGCTCTTCTCCTTCGTTGATGAGCAACAATACAATACAATCCTGTCTTCACATTAGAAAATGCTGTTCTAAAGTAAAGTGGAGTTTGAAAAAAAAATGTTCATGCCCTCCATTTAAACAAGGTAAACACAATAGCTAGCACACAGACGAAGGGCTCCACTGAATCTGGCTTTGGTCTCTTGTCTAAAAAGTTCTGGAGTGTTTTTGAAGGATAACGGTTGCTGCATTGGGGCAATGGACAAAGCTGTACTTACAAAAAACAGAGTGTGTTGCTCCATTGTGGTTGTGGAAAAAGGTGTACTTAAAAAAATTAAGTGTTTTAAATGTGAGCCGAGTACATGCTTATGCGAGTGTTTTTGTGAGTGCGTGTGTGTCAGTTTATTATGCGTTTTTTGATACTTTGAGCAGGACTGTGTGTACTGCACTGATGTTGCAGCATGCAGTTGGTCTTGTGCGCATCATGATCGCGGGTGCTGATCCTGGCTTCTCCCCCGTAGGATGGTACGAGGGTGATCGGCTGCGGGATGGAGAGAGGGGGTGGTTTTTAGCTGAGTGCGCCCAGAAGATAACCTGCCCCGCCACCATAGAGAAGAACATGCAAAGAATGGACCGCCTTCAAGGGGTGGAAACCAATGTGTGAGGACGACCCACTCATCACTCCAACTATATGCTTCAGCTGCTCCGCCTGAAGGACTGCAAAGGCTCGACCGACCACATCTCAATGACTGCATCCGAGTCACACCTTCAGGGCCACTGCTAACAATGTCACATACAGCAGTTTAAAGCAATTCTTACCTTTCTGGCATTTTTACACTTTTCTTTTATAATCGTAAAATGCTCCTAATAAGCGTGTGGCACACTAAAATGTAAAAGAAATTCACCAGGTGTTGAAACTCAATGGTCAATTCTCATATTTCTGATAAAAGTCTGACCAATCATTTTCTTCGGTCCGAATAAAATGATTTACCGAGCTTCCTGTCCGTCATCCGTCGCTGCGTCCCTTCCAGTTGCCTACCACTGTCACCGCTAGCGAGTCGCGCGCCCCTCTGGCAGAGCGGTAGAGAAAAAACAGGTACTCAACAAAGGTCGCCGGCAAATAAAACAGCTGCAACTGCTAATTTAATGACTAACGTTACCGGGACATTTCTGGTGAGGTAAGACGTTATGACAGCAGTTTTGCAAGAAAATATGTATGAATTCTGCCGAAAAACGAGGCATCTGACTCTAAACAAACAGGCGCTGAAATGCTATAATTATTACTAAATTCGTTAATGGTAGTTCGTCAGACGTTACGAGGGTATTTTATTTTATACCACATATATAATTGAATATTATGTAATTACTGTTGGTTAGTTTTCACTAACCAGTGCCTCTGAATCTGACTCCATTGCCTCGTTTCAAGATGCTTTCACACCGGATGCAAAACAAATTTTTTGTGCGAGATTTGCGTCTTTGAATGTAATCTGTCGTGCGAAAAATGTCTTTCTCGTCCGGCGTGAAAATGGCTTCATTCGCGCTATTCACTTCCTCACCGCACACGTCAGGGGAGGAGGGGAGCCTCAAAGGTCAAGCAGGGGGTGGAGGCGGAGTTGTTCATGTTCAAATTTTCACTAAGTCCTGTGGTACATGCCAGAAAGGTAAGAATTGCTTTAAACTTATATTGGGCTCAATGAGATGATGTCATAACTTCAGCCCTTGAAAAATAACCACTAAGCCTTTTATGTTTTACCAAGAGACAGATGTAAGTAAAAGGGGAATGTATCTGTATAGTTCATACGGAAAGTCAGTTGTAATGTGGATGAGGCTTCCCACAGATGTATGTAGTATCTTTACTCCTGGATGCAAACTGCCTCCAACTCTTCCAGCCAAATGAATGAGGAATGTTTTTTTTTTTTTAAATTAGTCTTACCATGAGTGTGAAACAGTGACTGAAAATGGTCAGTTTCCATTTTTACAATGTTTTTAAAATCTATTTATGCAGAGTTTCATTTGAATTAATGATCAAAACTGGAAGACCAGAGTTTAACGCAATGGAAACTCCACACTTAATTCACGCTACAAAAATCAAATGTGGTAAAATTACAGGTTGAATATTGTCATTTGAGACAATCTAATTTGCACTCAGGGAAAATGTATACGTGACTGTAAATCGCTTGACACATGTAAATGTATTGTAAATGTATCAAACTATTTTTAAACATGTAATCCTTTGATTTACAGATTTATAACGCAGACACATGAAGCTGCTTTCCATATTTACACTTTTATTAAGAATACTGGCCAATAAAGCTAATGGCTGAACTCCATGGTATTGTCAATATTTTTGTTGTATATGCTGTTTAAAACAAAGCTTTTGGTGACACTCATGGAAGCAGCTACGAGCATCGTTGTGTTTTTGAAACTGAGGTGTCACTTTTCAGTTGATACTTATGTTAGCGAGGGAAGAAAAAAATCAGCATTTTTCTTTGTTGCATAACAATTCACTTTAAATTTTACGTCATGTTGCGTTTCAACTGGCTTGATCTACAATGGCTATACTAAACTGGTGGGCAGACTATAGGATCACAGTGAACTATACTATTCGCACTATCAGAAAGACTGTGTCCAGAGGCATCTTCATAGATACTGTACTGTGATGTATCCTGGCCCACAGAAACCTTTGTGGTTTTGAATCGTCTCATCCAGAGTGCAGGCCACATTTCAAAGGTTAAGCAAATTCCAGGTGATTAGTCGTTTACCGCACAACAGAAAACGCTAAAGCAAGATATTCATTTCCTGCAGATGCAGTTTATTTCTGCTCAGTCGTAACCTGTAAATGAACAGAACTGAAAATAAAGCTGCAACTCCCCCCCCCCCCCGGCTGGAGAAAAGACACCCATTTTGTATTTGGAGACTAAAAGAGTATTAATTTGATGATGTACATGGACCGTTAAGTGACTGCTTTAAAAAGACAAACATGCTAATTCCTCAAGCTGCTGTAAAAGTCTGAATCAATATCTGACTTTGCTTGGAGGCAACAGTAAATTTGACCTGGACCCTCATTCCCTGGGTGATGCTACAGACTGCTGCCCCATAAGTTCATTCAGAAACAGTCTGTAGGGTGCATCTTTGCACTTAACTGTCCAGCTTAACTTGAACCATCCAGCAGCCCTGGAAATTTTTGCTCCAATGTCACTGAAAAGCCTGTGATGCTACTTAAAATAAGCTTAATGGAAGCAGTCCTCCATTGTGGCACTTGTAAGGTATCCAAACTCATGTAGCTTCTACACTTAAGACAACAATATAGAACATTAGATGCATAGGAAGCTATGCAAAAAAAATGGGTTCTGCAGAAAAAATACCAGCAATGTTTAACACTTTCACCTTTATAACAAGATACAAAGAATCACCCCAATGTTTACATATCCAGTCCTTCTCAAATGTTCCATTATTAAATAAAAAAAAAAAAAAAAAACACACACGCAACAAAGAACAATATGCTCGCATATTTTGTCAAGTCTCGACCATTGCTGATCTTTCGGTTTAGCACCACCGAAACCCTGCGTGAGGTGTTGAAACTGATCCAAGGTCAGAACATGAGCTCTAGCTAATCGTAGTATCTCTCCCTGCCTCTTGGGGCAGCACCTCGGCCAGAGTTGCTCTCCTGGGTGGTGATGAGGTCAATGATGGCTGAAATGACAGCGCAGTCCTTGGACTTTGTGTCGCCCCAGTCCACAGGCTGTGGATTTTTAATCCTTTCCTGAAGAAGAGAATCAAGCTCTTTCTTCAGATTCTGCAAAAAAAAAAAAAAAAAGCATAATTTTGATGAGAATTCTTTAGCCTGTAAGAAAAACGCAGCAGATAAGTCTGAACTGGGGGGAGGGGGAAAAAAAAAAAAAAAACCGCTCTCTAATCTGATTAATCATGATACAATCACGACCACCAAGATTCAATTGGTTTGACAGAAAAGCTTTTTTAAAGGCTTACTCATTTCTCTGAGGCGGAGAGAATTTTTAAGCTTCCGGCCCTGAGGTCAGTTTTAAAACAATGCCAACTGAATGTATTATCCACTTCATCATTTAGGTCCATTTTCCTATTGCTTAAAAGCTCAATTGACGCAACTGTGGGGGAGATGTGCGTGGCTCACAGCAGCTGACTGCACGCAGGTTACCTTGACGAGGTGTGCGATCCGGGCAGGAGACTGGAAGATGATCCACTCGTCCACAGCAATGGTGTCCTGGTCCTGATCCTTCTGGATGGAGATGTCTCCGCCAAAGAAGAGCAGCGAGAAGGGCGACACCTCAGTGCAGTCGTACAGGAAGATCTGCAGAGGCACAGGTCACAGGACTGATGGGCAGGGGTCCTCCTGACCCACCATATCAGTGGTTGGCAACTCTGGTCCTGGAGCGCCAAAGACATTTCAGGTTTTAGCTTAATCAAAGTTTAAACCTCCTGAGTTTGACGGATGACTAAAAGTAGGAGAATGAATCACGGAGTATTCTGAATGCTGATACACCTGGAGCCCCTCAGCAAATGGTCAACAACATTCAAGAAAACCAATATAAGCAAATTCAATCCTGGTACTCAGCTATAGGTTTAAATCAATCAAAAACTTAAAACAGCACGAGCCGTCTACCCCATGGACAACAGTAAAAACTGATTTGTCTTCAGGTTCATCGTTCAGAAAAGCTTAGATTTTTCAGGATTACCACCAAGTAAAACCATGAACTCCACTGAAAGAAGCCGACTGGCTTTTATTACTCACAGCAGTTATCTACCGCTAAATAACTGCAGATTACCTGAGATGGGATGCATTTAGGAGTTCAGCAAGAGTGCCCCTCAGGGGAAAAATAATGTAAACATACAGCCCTCAAAATCTCTCTCTCACCCTTGCACGCACGCATTCCCAAGACTCTCAACCCCAGGAAATCAATGTCAAATGATTTGCCATCTCAAAAAAGAGGCTCATCTCTCGCAAAGAAATCAGTCCAAACAGACCCTGCTCCAGCTTAAATGTAGTCACTGATCTTCAGAGAGCCTCTGATCCAGCCGTCATCGCCCTGCCAACGTCCCATCTGGCTGGACGAGGCCGACTCGCTCCTGCTAACGTGTGAAGTGCACACATTTCTCTCATCCCGCCTCTCCGGAGGTGTGAATGGAGCCCGTGGCTCCGCTTCCCGTTCTGTTGCTCTCTCAATAACACACAGAGATGAAGAATTACTGCCTTTTCACGCCAAGGACAAAACGAAAAAAAAAAATAAAATAAAAAACCAAAAGGCAAATGCGGCTTTAAAAAATTAGAACCCATTTATCATTATGAGCGTACCCACACCAAATCTGAAACTTTCGCGTTTTGCCGTCAACAGGTATTGCGGTTTTTTTTTTTTTTTTAATCCTTGGTGTGAAAAGACTATTCGGCTGCAAACAGAGCACATGAAAACCGCTACTAACTGACGTCCGTAAGATGATGACCGAACCTTTGCTGAGAAGGCTGGAGGCTGGAGGCAGCAGCGCGCAGGAACATATGGGCGCACGTAAAATACACACCCACCTATAAACTGTGCGCTTACACACACATTCTCTCCAGCCCACACAAGCCTGAAGGACTGAACACACAGTGTACCAGTGAGGAGCCTTAGGCTGAGAGAGGAGAGGACAGCATTGGCTCCATACTCAGATTAGAAAACCGCTGCTGCCATGTCTCACGGCAAGGGACCAGTCCATGGTTTCTTTGGAAAAATATGGGGGGGGGGGATTACGCAGACAAAATATGTATGCTGAATGAAAACCAGATAACAGAATGGCACGATGTGTGTGCGTGTTTGTGTTTTCATTCTTGTACTTGCAACAAAGCGAGGACCAAAAAACGTTTTTTCCCCTACAGAGTGGGGTCATTTTTGGGAACTGAGGAAATTTTCATGTGTCCTCGCAACTACAAAGGCAAAATGTGACTTTAGTTAAAGGAGAATTCCGGTGTGAAATTGACTTGGGGTGTATTGAAACATGATAATGAGTACTAACAATTGTCGAATACCCCACCTCCTTACGCACGCAACTTTTAGAAATAAATGGATTTTTAGCCGAAGCTCCCAACAGGCTTACAATGGTTGTGAATCGGGCATCGCATTGCCATGCAAAGAAATCACTATTTTTTTCCATCATTAACAAGGCTCAAAGTAGCTCCACACTTCATCGGTAGAATTCCGAGGGTTCTGACATTTAAAAAGAGGCACCGAGAACTTTGATAATGCACCGGTTGTTTATTAAAAAAAACTATTTATGCAAACAGTACCTCGATGCAGTTCCCAGTCGCTACCATCTTGAAACTCACAATAAATCGATTGATGAGCACGAACGAATAGATTTCAATCTGTTCACCAATCCTTCCTACTCATTCGTGCTCGTCAATTGACTTATCGTGACTTTCAAGATGGAGGCGACTGCATCAAGGTACTGTTTGCATAAATAGTATTTTTTTTAATAAACTGCTGGTGCATTTTCAGTTCTCACTGCCTCGTTTTAAATGTCAGGGCCCTCGGAATTCTACCAATGAAGTGTGGAGCTACTATGAGCCTTGTTCGTGATGAAAAAAATAGCGATTTCTTTGCATGGCAATGTGATGCCCGATTCACAACCATTGCAAGCCTGTTGGGAGCTTCCGCTAAAAATCCATTTATTTCGAAATGCTGCGTGCATACGGAAGTGGGGTATTAGACAATAGTTAGTACTCATTATCATGTTTCAATACACCCCAAGTCAATTTCACACCGGAATTCTCCTTTAACTAATTAGTCACATTTTGCCTTTGTAGTTGCGAAGACACATGAAAATTTCCTCAGTTCCCAAAAATGACCCCACTCTGTAGGGGAAAAAATGTTTTTTAGTCCTCGCTTTGTTGCAAGTACAAGAATGAAAACACAAACAAACACACACACACACACACACACACACACACACACACACACACACACACATCGTGCCATTCTGTTATCAGTTTTTCATTCAGCATACTTTTATTATAAGGTTAGGGGTAAGGTCAGAATTAGGGATAGGGCTAGGTGTTTGGATTAGGCATTCGTTGCTTAAACATTGGGGAGAGGTTAGAGACACACACGAACAACAAATGGAAGTCACTGTAAAGTCCTCACAAGTATACAAGTACAAGAGGGTGTGCGCACGCGCATGTGTGTGTGTGTGTGTCTGAGAGAGAGAGAAAGAGAGAGAGAGTGAGTGTCTATGTGCGCGCGTGTGTATGGAGTAATTCAGCTCTCAAATCTCGACCTCACAGATGGCCACCAGCTCCTTGACACACACTGCGGGATGAGAACTATGGATTTTCACCTCGCCATAGTAACGGCAGCACACACACTTTCTCAGCACACACACCCCCCCACACACACACTTTCTCCTCCTCTGACGAGCGTCCCAGATCTGGCTGGAGTAGTGCTTTAAAATGGCCAGACTAATGAGGAGAGAACAGGGTGCCCTTGTGAATCCTTCACAGTTCCAACATTAAATTTCAGCAAATTAGCCAAAGCATCAAATTAAAAATGTTCGGACGATGACACCTTTTTTCCTGAGACCTAAATGTGATTTTAAGTGAAAGCCGAAAGTGCATAGAATGGGCTGCAGCTTTATGGTATCCTAGGACCTGAAGCCAGTTTTATGCATCGCGGTTGTCCAAAGGGAGAGAAAGTCTACTACCATCTTAAGAATTAAGAATAAACTCATTAAAAATAACCAGCCTACCCAGCTACCATCTCTCCCCATGTCCAACAGATCTCCTCTCCTTATTTTGACTGATATACTAGCCTATATGATCTATAGTCCGTTTGTGCCAGTGAAACTCTCTGCACTAGCGAAGTAATGAAAATTCAACTACAGCCTGGATGAAGCAGTCCGCCTCAATAAGATTAATGCAGGAGAGAAATAGCATTTACAACCTGTACAAACGAATGTGTTCTAAATGTGGTCAGGAAGGGAAATGCAATGATCATAAATCCAGCCCAAAAAACTAAAGGAAGTAAAAAGCGCTCTGCCTGAATGATTTATCGCAACTTTCAAAAGCAGACGACAGATGATTCATTATTATTTGATGGATCGGAATATGAAAACAGAATATTAAAAATGTAAATCGAGGGCGATGGCCTCCCATTTACTGGGGTAGATTTAGAGGTATAGACCCAGAGGTGTAGACCCAAATACCATAGATGCAGTGGGGTAGGCATAGAGGTTTACAAGGAGAGGTGTATATACAGTATAGTTTGTATATACGATAGCACAGATACAGCAGTATAGATAGAGATGAAGATATAATAGTAAAGACGTAGAGGTGTAGATATCGCGATATACATACAGTGGTGTAGATATAGCAGTATAGATACAGAGGCATATACTATACAACAGTATAGTTACAGGTGCATATATAGCAGGACAGAGAGAGGTGTAGATATAGCACAATAAAAGCAGAGATGTAGATGCAACAGTAAAGATATAGAGATATGGCAGTATACATACAGAGGAGTAGATACAGCAGTGTAGATATACAGGTGTAGATACAGCAGCACAGGTATAGAGGTGTTGATGGAACACTACAGATAGAGGCAGTGTTGGGAATTGGTTCAGATTTGGAGCTTTATGATTGGTTTGAACAAACCAATCAATGATTGGTCGTAATTGGTTCAGTTAGTTGCAGCGATTCAGATCTGATTAGTTGGTAGCTTGACTGAAATTATCATTTTGTTGCAGCCCATTTGTAAATGTTACTTAGTTATATATGTGCCATTGCAAAAAAAAACCTGTTATAGGCAATTTTTGAATGGATGTTTCATTTCATACAGTTACCAATACTGTATAGTGCAACACATGATATAACTAGAAATGGTTTTTATACGTAAAAACAGATGTCTCCCCCTTCCCCCATTTCATATTTTAGAGTTATGGTCCGGAAACGAGTCCCACCCTTCAATATGGCTAAGTCCAAATTGTTGCCATAGAAACAAAAAATAAAATTCCAAAGCAGTTCAAACCCTCAAAAGGCACATCTACATGTTATGGAGAGACAATACATCAAATTTGGTGAGAATCGGTCAAACAGTTTCAGAGTTATGCTCCGGAAACAAATGGGAACGCCGACACCAACGCCAACGGGAATTCAGGCAAAAACAATATGTTTCTCTTCCCGCCCCCCAGGAAGGGGGAGCCATAATTTGCCAATAAAATTCAAATCAAAATTGATACCAACATTTAGCGTATCATGTTAGGTTACATTTCCAGAGCACCGTTATCTTTTTCAGACAGACTCCAAGGCAAAATAAATTTCCTTTAACATATGGAGAACACTATTTCTTAAACACCCCCAAACAATGCAAGGAGGACAAAGAGCGTTATTCTGACTAATTCCCACCGCATGATTTTTCTGACTCGGACAAATGCTACGACTGGAACAGTGCAGTACCGTACATATTAACAAGTTCATAGTAGTATGGGCGGTTGACTGATTGTCACAATATACAATCTTTACATCATAACACAAGCTAGTTTGATAATTGGAGTTCTTGCTAGTTTAAACGCAAGTTTTGTAAGATGGATTTCCCATCGTCAAAACACAATCGAAACGAGCGTTTAGCAATTGTTCCGTCAAGGCTGTTGAGACTGATTTGCGTCAGGTGTGGCAGTTTGTTCCACTGTAAATCATCGCCACTTCGCCACAATTTAAATACAGTCCCATGCAGATGGCAGAAAATAAATACAGATGTAGCGATGTTTTTGTTGGCCTCCCACTTATAAACGCAACACGGCACCAAGGGAAAATTGCGCGACAACAATATTTTACCCCAACCAAGAAGAAATGATCAAATCAAGTGTTTCTATCCATATTGATCCGAATAATAAATGGCATAAACCACCCCTATCGATCGGAATAAAATTTCAATCCAAATGAACCAGATCGGACCAGTTTATTCCTATTGAAGTGTTTTCACTAAGTATTTTATTCTGATCAGGTTATCATCTCCCTCCCAAGTGAATGACACGAGTTTAACTTTTTCGTCGTTCACGGCCATCGTACACCATTAATAATCTATAAACCCGCACCTTTTTTGCCAGTTATTTTAACAGTAATTTTACAATTAGTTTATGACTGAGCTTCCGTGCATGTTAACTGTAAACTACAGTTACATGTCCACAACACTCTACTTACAGTTAAAATAAAAATGAGAAAATGCGTTCATTTAACTGTTCAATTCAGTCAATTTATAAGTGTTCTGTGATTTGCTTCACGGCGTGGCGTGCGACTGCTCATGGTTTTGTGATACCCTAGCCTTGACCCTGCCGTTTTGATTGGGGGGGGGGGGGGGGGGTGGTGAAACAGGCAACGTTACTATGTCAACGCTAGTGAGTTCCACAACAAACTAAATGCAAACCCGCAAAAAAAAATGACGACGTGCAGGTTTGAACAACCGATTATGGCAATTATTGAATCCTGTAATCAAGCGCTTGGTTGGTAAGACAAACCAACTGACTCAATTATCATTGATCATCGTCCCACCACTAGATAGAGGTGTAGATACGTCAGAATAGATGGAGGAGTAGATATAGCGTATTGTCACCGAGGTGAAGATGCAGCAGTATAGATACAGGTGTAGAAAAATCAGTACAGAGGAGCAGATGAAGCGGTATGGCAAACTCACACTGCTCGTCTTCATTTTCAGGTGGTAGATGAGCCAGGTGTAGTGAAACTCTGTCTCTTCCGCGTTCACTGATTTGGGGTGGATGGCCACCTTCCCATCCGGCTTAGTGTAAACCTTCACCCTGGAAAACCAATTTAAGAACATCTCAGTCTAAAGTTTATTTGTACTGCTTGATATTTGCTGGTATTCTTCATGTTCAGGACATTGATTGAGAGCGCAATGGCAGTTCTCAAAGAAGATTAGATTCAAACTCTCCCTGTAAGACTGAGAACACTGCAGCAACTTAAACTGACACACAAATGCACAAGGTTAGTTATATCCAGCCCTGTGTAAGCCTCGTTACATCAAGCTCCGTGTAACCTTTCCCTGAATACATGAAAATAATGCAATGAGTCCAGCAGGCACCTTGTTCTGCACCTGAAAAGAGCTGTGCTCTTGAAGAGCAAAATTCATTTCCACTGCTTTAGCTTCCACAAGTGCTGTATTGTTAATGCTACGGCCATTACATAGCAAATGCATTTTTCTCTACCAAAAAAAGAGATCCAACACACTCACACTCAAACAAAATACCATTTCCCTAACCCCAAACCCAAAAGGTCAAACCCTGTTCTTAACCACTTCCCAAACCCTGATCTTAACCTTAATCAACAAATCCTCAAGAGTGACCCCAATTTTAGCTTCAACAGGTAACCTTAAAATACAGCCCAATTCTGATACTTCACCTTAAAAGTCGATTTAGTCCTGAATATAAACCCTAGTGTAACCCTACACCTAAGCCCTAACCCAGAATTATCCTTTACACAGTAAGGACCAGACACACACACACACACGCACACGCACACGCACACGCGCACGCGCACGCGCACGCGCACGCGCACGCACGCACGCACGCACGCACACAGTAATAGGTTCACACACTCACATGGGCCTCTTCTTGCTGAAACTAGGGCGGATCTTGGCGACTTTGGGGTATAGCCCAGCAACAATAACCGCTTTAATCAGCTTCTCATTTTCTGAAGAAGGAAGGAACAGAGAAAGCCTTAAGCCAGCCATTCAGAGACAGACTTAAAGGTCAAAAGGCACACACCAAACATTCATTTGTGGAATCAGTGGTATGTACCCAGCAAATCCCTGAACTGACAAACCCTGAAAAAAGCCAAAAGAATCTAGTACACACATGTTGTTGGAAAACTAAATGAAACATGCAGACGGGTGCGCACACAGGCACATGTTCCATTGTTTACCTGAGTTTATGTTGGAGCTGGGGTCTTTAGGGTTCTTGCTGCTGACAAAGCCCGCCCCCAGCAGGTGTTCAGCAAACTGACCCTTCATGTTGTGTAACATCTGTAATGTAACAGCACAGACCATCAACACATCCAAATGCACCGGAACTTAGGACCACGCAACGCAAGCTCATCTATCATAGCATTTTATGCAATGGAATCTTAAACTGATGATTATAGACTGGTGAAAACACTACGTTTGAAAAGATCATACAGTAAATTGCTCTTTATCATACACAGCGAAGTAAGAACATTGTAACTACAGTGCTTCTCAATGAGCATCAGCATGAATACAATCACGCTCATTAACTTCCCACAGACTCGAATCAGAGCAGAATAACTGAAGTTTGCCATTGCAAGCTTCTCCAGCTCCCGACGAGCAAACGTGCTCATGCAAATACCATTTTCCACACTGTATTTAGTGTTGCTTCGTCCCTGTGAGGAGCTTTACGTTAGAGTTGTCGTCCTCTTATTTTATATTTTCAAGTAAGGACATACAATAAAATAGTAATTGACTTCAGTTATCCATGAATCCAATGATTTATGCACTTGTCCAAGGTGGATAAATCACTGGATTCACCTTAACTGAAGCCAACAATGGTATAATATTCTCAGTTTTAGAGTTACTGGCTTTGTCCCATTGTGTTCCTCATTCATCTTCCCTGGTAATGAAACAGCCAATTGTGGAAAGAGAACATCGTTCTGCCCTCTCCACACGGCGAAAAAGCCAGTGACAGGATCCCACTGCTGACACTGTGTAAGGCCGCTGTGACGCACCTGAAGGGTGTTTGCTGAGAGGAAGTTATCCCAGCAAAATTCCCGTTCATATCTCCCGCCCTGTCGTTTGGCGTCCTCCCAGCCCTGTGAAATAAACATTTCAAATATACAGTTTACAGTGGGGACAGGGTAAAGGCTACAGCGGTAAATCTTACTGTATCTGAATCTCGGGAAGCTACAGGTCCCAGCTAATTCATCTTAATCCTCAGGAGAACACAGAGGAATATCCTGAACCTCTGCCAGCTATAGGAGGGATTCAATCAATACAGCATTTTCGGTGCAAAGTATTTTTATTGTCTCTTAAAACTGTTCCGCTGGGTCTCAGAATGTTCCAGAGAAACCCAATTTTGCCAGAGCAGTGGCAGCACACGGATTCTGAATAATCCCATGATCATACCCAGAAGGCATTAACGATGGTGATGTGGTCACTCTTGGAGTTCTTGGACAAAACTTTTCTCCTCATGTCTGCAAGCTTCTCCTTTCCCTGACGGAGTAAAAAGCAGAGAACACGTTATGACCGTTCATAGGTGTGTGTGCCCGTGCGCGGGGGTATGTGTGTGTATGCTCTCGTGTGCGAATGTGCACGAGTGTGCGAGGCAATACCAGCAAGCAATGCATACGTAAGCACACGTGGCAGCTGCTCAGAATTTGAGAAATAAATGTCCTTGAAGGGCGAAACTCATTTTCACTGATGGGGTTGCCATTGTTTGTGTTGTATTGTTATGTTGAAATTGATTTTTCCCAAGGCCAAGACAAGGCAACGAGCAATATATCGATCTCACATGTGCACACACACCACAAACACACACACAGTACCAGCGGTATGAAGAAAGGGTCTTTGAAGCTGAGGCTCGCGGCGATGGTCAGTACGGGGTCCAGGCAGCCCAGCAGAGCTCCGAACAGGATCATCTTCCCAATGTGGGGCTCCACAGGCAGCCGGGCCAGGTGGAAGCCGAGAGGCGTCAGCTCCTCATTACGGTCCAAAGCGTTCTGGCCCCGAACACAACTTCATCAGGATTTTGACTCCATAATACCACAGAACAAGTCACAGATATCACCGCCAGTATATCTTTCAAATCCCCCTCCATCACCTCTCCAAACTTCACCCATTCTCCTTGCTATTTAACCCCTTAAACTCTGATTTTCACCTGAATTTCTCTACAAGTAGGCTCAAAACAAAAAAGACCCTAGTACTTTCTTTTCATATTGTAGGACAGTGTCTCGTACATATTCTAGATCTACTGGTTGCACCCCTTCACAAAACATACATCATACTTCAAAGATTCCAACCTATTCACAAAAAAAAATTGGTTGGTAATGGACCAATTACCGACCAGTTTTTTGCCGCTTTTACCCAAAATAAACAAAATGAACAAAATTTGCCATTTTGATCTTTTAATTAGTAGGGAAGAACTACTCAAAGCCATTTAAATTGTGACTCTGTCTTAGTTAGTTTTGGTGCTCTGACACAAAATAAACCAATTCTGTAACTCCGTCATCACATGACCAGGCCCACTAGAATTTAGAAGCCTAAAGTTCCACAGGCTTGAACAAAGCAGCTGCATTTGACAGACCCATATACGGGTCCATGGGTTTTAGAGGGTAACATCCCCCCATGTGAAACGTCTCCCTCCATAGGACATCCCATCTAGCCATATCCCCTCACCAGATCCATGAGGTGTGTGATGGCCAGCTCGACGGCCTGCTCCGAGGGGGGGTCCAGGGCTTTGCGCAGGAATGAGGCGATTCCTCCCAACTTCAGGATCTACAGAGCACAGCATAAACAAAATTACAAACACCTCTGTTACACATGCTGCTCACATAAAGCCAGCTCTGCGTGCCATTTCCAGCCACTGGCAGGTGTGAGGGCATCTAAACCAGTTCAGGTACACAATCAAAATGTCTTACAATCAACATTGTTGCTAATGCTGATGTAATAATCACAACTGAAAATTGAAAGCAATGGAGCAATAGAGCACTGATGAAGAACATATAAAAAAACCCACAATTCAATATCGGAAGGCTTTAATCCATTTACGGGCTAGTAAAAGGAATTTTTAATTCATGGTATAAGTTCTAGAAAAAGTCGCGCCAGTCATCATATCTTATTTTTCCACATTCAACCAAGAACATCAATGTTATACCATCATCTCTGATAAGACTGCAATAACCTAGCCAACTTTTTTCAGCCATCAGCTGTTCCGTTTGTAGCAACAGCATAGTTCATTACTCTTGTTGTAAATCTGCACTTATTGGAACCTCTTAATCACTGGAGAAATGTTTGTGTGGGATCCTCCTGTTCGATCAGGGCGTTTACAGTCAGTCTGCACAAAGCAAACAGCATTAATATTCAACTGATGGGCTACATCGCAGGAGCTCATTTATAGCTCCAACTGTTCCGCCACCTACTTTACTTGAAGAGATATTTATCAAACCATCCAGATAAATATAACCAAGCAAAGCATTTAAAGCAGATTTTATTTTATACTTCTCTTGCCAAGACACATTCGAAGCTGCTTCAGGGGGGAGAGAAAAGTATTTTCAGATATTTATTTTTAGAAGATCTATAAAAAGCCGGAGCTATTTTTTTCCCCAAAGTCTAGTCACCCGGTAATAACTTTACATTAAGCGCAAACCAGAGCCACAAAGTCGGAGCACATTAGTGAGGCAGAACTCGAGAATAGAGAAGCAGTGCTGTAGCGGATCGTCGTTAAGCTTCAGTGCAGACAGACAGTGTGTCTCAGTGGAGAGATTAAAAATGCCCGCACCGATACATCAGTCCGTTTGTGTACAATAAAACACACATAAATCCATTAGGAGTGAAAGAGAATGAGTCTCTATATGAGCACTCCTCAGTATATAATCAGCAGGACGCAGTGGTCTGCAACCAGCACAGTGCTGTGGTTATGTCTGATAGAACACTGCCCGCATTCACCCTCCCCCTCCTCTCCAATTGTCTTTGCATTTACTTTGAATGTAATCAGTTAACCAGGAGTAGTTTTAATTAGCGCGGCAGCACACAAACTAAAATGCAGTCGCTGGTAACCAAGTGGTCATAACAACCACAGAGACAAACCCTTGCAATACAGGTTTTACAGAAGCAAGTTCCATTACCGTGGATAGTTGTATCAAATGAGGTTAAGGAGATGCGGTAGCGCAGTGGTCAAGTGGGCTTGACTTGAGATTGTAAGGTCCTGAGTTCAAGCCCCGGCCACGGCCTTCGCGGTGTGTTCTTGGGCAAAAAACTTTACTCCCACACTCCACTCCACGCCTCACTCCACCCAGGTGTATAAATGGGTACCAGCAAATAGGCAGGGAAACTTGTCTAAGAGCTGGGGGAAGTAGCTGCAATGGACTGGCATCCCATCCAGGGGGAGTAGCAATATTCCTAGTCGCTTCATGCCATGAAAACCGGGGTTAAGCACCGGCCCGATGGGCCTCTAGGCTCGTACAGGCTTACTTCTTCAAATGAGGTTTATGTTCACACACAATCTGTAGAATTTCCCCTAATATATTTACACAAACATTAGCAATAGTAACTTGGCTACAGTAACCAGAATGGCTATTAGGTCAGGTTGGCTTCTGCAGCAAAAGCAACTTACAGCTTCTGTGTCTGTGAGTCACGGACAGTCGCGACCAATACAGGCTTTGTCTTCAGATATTTTACAAAGCCTGCGTTTGAGGCCAGTTATTACTGCTAACAATGACTAGCGGTCCTGCTAGCCGCCCGTAACACTTAAAGTTCCACTTACATTATTTGCTGTTACATCGTTACTTACAGCTTGTGGCTCCAAGCGCTTGATGATGCAACAGCTTCAGGTTTGAGAAGCAGCTGAAACACTTATCCTGTGTCAAATTATCCTTTATTTATAAAGCTGTCTTTGGTGAAATGCTGAGCACAAACAGCTAACGTTCCCTTTGGCCGTGGCTGTTTGCTGCCAGCAAACAAAAAAAGCTACCCACTGATTTCTGGTGGCATCCTCTACTGGAAGAGAAATAGGTGCTTTTCTTCGCGTCAAAAAGTAAACAAACAAGCAGCTTTGGGGGAGATACTGACAAAACTGCACCTCAAATGATCTGCGGCTCTTCTTTAGTATTTCCAAAAGTGTAGATGCTACCAAGGCATAGTAGGATCTGCTTTTGTTAGTGCCTGCTAGAATAGTTTCCGGTGTGGGCAAGTCCAGCGCAGTGATAGTCTCTGGCTAGGTCTGTACTCAGTGATAGTCTCTGGCTAGGTCTGTACTAATTGGATGACACAACCTGACATCAGGTTTTGCCCAGATCTCGCGAAGATCTAGGGACGAGCTGTTCAGAGAGGAAATCACGTTCACAAAATCACAATCTTGGATTCAGGCAAAACCCCAGTATCTTGCGTTTAGAAACTTTTCCGAGGTTGAGTCTGGACAACCAGCTTTATAACATTACTAATATGAATTAAAAGAAGGATCAGCATAATAAGTCCTCATAATAGGCCACAGCCACCCGCACACTTCCATCCCTCATCCTCTCACCCCATCCCCTCCCACTCCCTACCCCCACACACACCTCCCTCTCCCACTCAGTACCTTAATCTGCAGGCAAAGCTCCTCCAGAGGGGTGCGCTGGATCTCAGGCAGCTGGTAAGCGTCCAGCAGGCTGGCTCGCAGGCCGTTGTACAGGTGATAGCATTTCCCTGGTGACACCCTACACAGACACACACACGCACACAGAAAGGAATGAAGTCCACACAAGGTCAGAAAGTCTTCACAAGCAGATCGGGCAGCGGATAGCACAAACCTTCTGTCTGAAGAATTGTGCTAATAACCCATTAAGACTGAAGGTGCCATCTGAAAACACATTATAAAAGTGGAGACATTGTTGAAAACAATGCTCTTGTGAACTGGATAAACCTAGAAGTAAACAAATCACTCTTGTTAGGGACTGAGTTTGACCCTCATTTGCAATAATTAAGAGTGGTGAAAATCTGAAAACACTAGCAATTAGTGTTATTTGAACTGTCAAAATCACATTTCATTTATTTTTTTAAGGTTAGGAAAATTCCAGGATCCAATAGAGTTTTTTCTTTTTTGAGATCCTTGCCAATTGGTTTTTCCAGATCACAGGATAATGCCAAACGGTTTTATGACAAACTTCAAGATTGTCAACGTTCACCAAAACCTTTATATCTCAGCCTCTGGGGCAGAAATGAAAAAATGAAACACAGAAATATGAAATAAAAGTCATTCAGGAGCTTAAACCTTTGGGTTTCACATGAAATTACTGCATTTGCCCTGATGTTTATTCACTTAAAAAAAAAAAAAAAAAAAAGTGGCACTGCAATAAGAAGTCAACATCATTCCCAGCACTCAGATATCACTGCCTGAAGTGCAGCTTTGGAAACTTTTTGGTTATCCACAGAGGCTAAGAGGCTTTAAAAAAATACAAATCCCACAATGCATTTTTGGTCACGATTTTTTACATTTATATTCATTAAAAGCACAGAGATGTCACGCCTGATCTTATAGGGCTGAGCAAAGCCTTGTAATCGCTACAATAAAAAGTGGGGGAAAAAAAAAAATCGTAATCTTTCAGAATCTACACACGTCACCAGACTACCGACAGCCTCCATTCATTATATTACATGGACAAGCCCTGCCTTTATCCTGAGCAAATTTAAAGCCTACACGTTTGACAGTAACAGAAAAAAAAGCAAAACCAGGAGTAACAGGACCAGGCCGTATACAGGAGCACATTAATACTGTAGTACTGTGCATTTACATGCCCCAGAGTAAAAGCGCAAGAGGCTAAAAGCCCGAACATGTGGTAGCCCTACAATTACGCAGCCGCGGCAGAACAATTAGTGCTCTCAGTGACATCCGACTGTGTGTGTGAGAAATTTGTTTCAATGAGCTCATTGGCGGAAGACTAAATTATCCTTGCACCCGCTCCAAATTGACAATCACAAACCGCTATGGGCATTCTCACGCACGTGCTCACAAATGCAAGCACAGAATCTTTAGCAAGCATGGGTAATAAATGTGAGAGCAAATGAAAAAAAAAAAAACTCAGCTGGATGGGTAATGTACACGCACACTGAGAAGAGAGGAGCGGGTAGACATGAGGAGAGGCTGCTGCCCCATTCAGCCTGGCAGAGGGGCTGATGGAGCCTGCGCCTTTACCCGGCTCTCCGCGGGGTCCCTGCCATCCAGCACGGCCAATAGCCATAAGCCAAAAGGCAGAGAGATCACAAAATGATGTAAAATAAGAATGCGTGCGATCTAAGTTCCAGTCGACATCCCCCCCCGTTAATGTACGGCCAGGGCTAAATGAGCCGGGGCACAGGCTCCACAGGCACGGCCCCGCCATCGCCCAGCAGCCCGGCAACCGCGAGAGGAGCTCTGGTCTGAAGCCGCTTATCGAATTCACTCACCCCCAACGACAAAAATAAATAAAATCAATTGAGAACTCGCACCTCCCCTTTCCTTCTGAATAATGTAACACAACAACCAGATAAAACAGTGCTGAAACCTCCAGACGGCCACTGCAGGGTTTTTTTTTTTTTAAACAACGTATTATTGCATATTAAGCTGTTCATTTAACGCAGGAGACAGGAGGACGCTCTGCCCCACACTATGGGGAATGATCCGTCCAGTCTCACATACTCGGCCCCATCAACCTCGCCCACTTTGTGTTCCCCAATCCGTCCCCCGTGACGCAGGCTCTCCACAAAAACACATCAATCACAGAGGGCTACGTCACATCCAGAAAATCAACCGCTGCCTGTCTCAGTCTTTTTAAATAAATACACAAATAAATAAATAAATAACAGCGGGGACATTTTCCTGAGTTATTGAGCGAACTTTAATTCGGTGATGTCGGAGCACTCTGTCGTTTCCCCGTCTAAAAGTGAGACTCCAATAAAAAAATCCATTATAGGGTCCAAATAAATCAAAAATGAATGAAGGACTGCGAAATATAACCAAAGGACCACAAATAATTATGACATCTTTCTTTCAAAACCACCTGATTACTCCATTATACAAGCTGTTAAGAGTCAAACATACATTCTGACCGCAATACAATTCCATAGGGCACCCTCATTACTGATTGTAAACCATGACTAACAGGACAGCACGAGATTCTCCTGAAATGTAGGAGTGAGTAATGGAGAGATGGAGAGAGAGTGATGGAGAGATGGAGTGCGAAGGAACAAGAAACAAGCTGGTAAACATTAGCTACAAGGCTTAAAATAAAATGTCCAGGCACTGGCAGAGCGAGAGCGAGAGAGAGAGAAGAAGAGGCTGATAAAGAGGAAAGAATGGGCGGATATGGAGAGACTGAGACAGTGGGCGTGTGCACCAGTGAGCCATACCTTCCTGCTCGCCCCCTTCGCTGCTTGGCATTGGCCAGGCTCACCCACTCTGCAGTCATGGTGCTGATGTTGTTTTGCGTGTCAAAGTGCGTCTCCTTAATCTTTCCCCCATCAATAACGTACACCACGTCATCTATAGTGATACTGGGGGGGGGGTTTGCAGGGAGAGCAAGAGTCAAACAAAGTTAACACACATTACACACTGTACAGTTATCTCAGACTGACAGAGACATGACAACAGTGCTAACCAACCCTGTTCCTGGAGAAGTGCCATTCTGTAGGTTTTCACTCAAACCCTCACAAACCACACCTCAGTCACCAGCTAAAGGTCTCAATGACCAGGTTATTAATAGAATCAGGAGTGCCACATTATGGTCAAAATTAAGTTCTCGCTTTTCCTAAAGAATTAGAGAAACAATCAATTAAATATCAAGTGGTGCCAGGCACAACATTTCCAGTTTTTTGGTGACCTTGACCCAATTAGGCTCAAAATTACATGCCTTCACAGACAATTTTGCGCCATTTCAGTGAACGGTGTTTGCGTTGCACGGCTGACAGACAAACATGCCAACAAATGCCATCAAAAACAATACCTCCTCCCCCCTCGGGCAGGGTAATCGCAGTAACAAGCACATTGACAATAATAATCATCACTACTATTACAGTGGTGCTGCTGTGAATAAATTAACAGCCTAACAGTTATGAAGCCTTCAGCATTGACAGTGCTTGCTAAAAGCCTTGTGACAATATGGTAATTAACCAATCCAAAGAGCTCGTCCGAGGCTTCCCAGAATTGGCGCGACAGCTCCCGTTTTAGATTCTGACAAAAGCTGGAGTGAAGTGTGAAGTGCAAATAAAAGGCGCGCAACTATTTGCTGACAAACCTGGTCTCGGCGATATTGGTGGCGATCACTATCTTGCAAACACCAGGAGGCGGTTTTTTAAACACCTGAAAGAGCAGAGCAGGCACAATTGCTCACTGACACCAAACTGTACCTCTTGATACCAGCCATATATAATACTTTTACAAACTCCCACCGACACAGGGAAGCTCTGCGTTTTATCTGAAAAAGAGGAGTTGAGCTTACCTGAGTCTGACTGACGGTGGGCATGAGGGAATGGAGAGGAATGATGATGAATTTGTCTGAAATAAGAAATAACAGCAGAATGGAGATATCAGGCCTGAGCCGACAAGAGTCACTGCTATTATCGAGACTTCCGACATACTGTACACGCAGCAAAACCTGTTGGGACATTAACATTTCAGCACATTAACATTTCAAACCTAATCCTATACTGCTGACGAGCATGAGGAAATTAGGTTTAATAAAGCAAAAAATAGATGAGATATAATCCATTAATGCCCAGGCAGAGTTTGCATGTAAGGTCTGTAGTGTAGCTGAATATAAAATGGAAATCTAGGCTACAAATTGTCATTATCAGGCGTCCACTGGGTCTCCAATGATGGCCAGTAGTGATGCGCGGGTCGGCCCGGAATCTGTGGGTCGGGTCAATACTTTAATAACATTTAGCGGGCGCGGGCAGGCTGGGCCAAACAGCGGCGACATCTAATTCCCACAAAATTGCGAATAAAAGGTATAATAGGCTATCGGCCACTTGAGGGCTCTAGACATACAGCCTAGATAATATGCTCGTCAAACGATGCAACGCTACCTTAAGCAGGATAGAATGCCAATTGTACCTCTCCCTCTTCCTACTCTCGATGTAGAGTCACTCACTGGTGCGCGGCTTAATCCTCCACGGTTAGACTAAGGATTTAAAGGTCGAATGATAGTTCATGTTATAAATCCTTCTGCAGTCAGCACCGAAATATTATATAGTAGTAGTGACTTTATTGACCTGTGGTCCAAACAACACATAGACGAAACATTTTTTCGCCACTTTACAGTGAAAGGCATATCACGATTCTTGTTCAAAAATAAAATCAACTTGTTGAGGTGCTTCCGTTTATCAGCTACGTGTTCTCTAACAACAGAGTGTGTGCTGCCATCGGCAGTAAAGACACTTCTTAGATAAACATTTCTATAACACCATTCTATACACATATCACCCAAACGAACAGGTAACTTATCATTACTGGAGCATGTATGGTCATGAACTTAGTCTTGTTGTCATTAATTACCATACCAAGAGACAAAGAATAATCGTGTAAAACTCCATGGTGGCCAAAGCAGTCCTCTGCGTCTCAGCAACTAGCGCAACAAGCGAGCGAACCTTCAGTTCTGGCCGTGTCCTGGAAGCGCGCCGTAATCGCTTAAACCCTGGCACTGTTGACACGATTTTGTTTTTGCATAGTTTGGGGAAAAATACGCCTAGGCCTACATTATAAGCTGTGTTGAAAAAATAGCCTAAAAGCCCCCCCCCAAACAATCTTGAAATTAAAATGAGGGGAAAAAAATCCCTCGTAGACAGGATATCGCAACACTGTATGGAAGAGTAGGCGATAGTCCCAGTGCGCCACTGTCATGTTAATTTTGTTCCAATAAAACAGCCTGTTTGCAATATTTTGCCTGATGGCATTTCGTTTGGTTGCAAAGATCAGAAATCACGGTAAAGTTCAATTAATAGACAGCGCTGAAACTTTGTATTAAGAACTCCAGCCAAAAGCCAAGTGTATGTTGTGCTCCACTCAAATCCATAGCGTAACAGAGGAATTGTTTTTTTCCCATTGCAAATCATTCACAGATTCACAGTATTCACTGTATTCTTTTTCTCTTGCCTCCTTTTTGAGTCGGGTCGGGTTGGGTTTGGGTTGAAAATCAGCGCGAGTTTTAGCGGGGCGGGCGGGGCAGGGTAGCTGTCATGTCGGGTTGGGTTGGTGCGGGTGTTAAAAAACCTCGACCCGCGCATCACTACTGGCCAGGATTGTGAGGTCATCACTGCCAGCCCGTCATCTGCTCACGTGTCCGGTGAAGGTAATGTGATAGTACGTGACGCGACCCTAGGCAATTCAGTAATAAAAGGTGAATGTGCGTGATTCTTATAAACCTCAGGGACATTAGCATGCCAATAAGCAGCATTAATTTCCAATAGAACATTGCATTGAGCTGCCTGTATACTGTTGTAGCCAAACTAAATACCTCCCATGATGTAGCCCATCTAAGAACCTACCATGAAAATCTGGTAAAACCAGGAAAAAGTAGTAGGACTAAAAATCTAGTAAGCATTACATTAAAAAAAATGTGTTTATATTTTTTCAAAGACAGTGGGAAGTAGCAGTGCTAATGTAATTTAAACAGTATTTAAATACTGATAGCAAGTTAGCTTGTATATGCTGTGGCATCATCTGGTCTCCAGTGTTCAAACTGTACTGCTTTCTGAGACGCTTCATTCATTAGGATACCATCTTTGAACTGAACTACTTCTAAGTATAAGAGCAGCAAAGCAGCTGGCTTAAAGTTGAGACATAACTATTGTTTCAAAGTGATATTACTGAATACTGTGCATTGAATTGGGCCGATAAAGAGCATACTTGACTATTCTGAGATATGGTACACAGTGGAGGAGCCAGCTGAGATTTAAAACTGGTTGTGTGGTTTATCTAAACAAGTGTGCAGAATGCAGCATGAAATGGGTGTATATGAAGGTATGGCAGCTTAAACACAGGTGGGGAGTAGGGGTGAATGTTTTGCCATCAAAACAGTGATGTGGTGTTGAGAGTGTGAATACTCAAAAAACAGTGCCATGGGCACTGTAGCTCACTTGGTTTATTTCAGGCTTTAGTGTTATGTAAGCGTACAGGTGGTAGCATTTTTTTATGTTTGGGTCCAATTTTGGGGAAATGAAGACACCCTTTGTAATTTGAGTAAGAAAAACAATTCAATTGTAATTCAGCTTCATGGTTTGATGTTTCATCAGATCATTTTTTGCAGCTCAGTGCTGTTTTCATAGTGCAGCTCCATTGAAATATCAAGCCCAAAACACTAGATCACTGCACCCAGCATTACATACTGAAGAGTTAACCAGTTGGCCATTGGGCTTAAGTGAGTTGCTTAAGGCAATAGTGCTAAAGCAAATTAAGAGCTAAGATTTTTATTTTTATGTCTCAAAAGTATGTGTGTGCAAAGTTTTAGCATTCTAGCTGCTTTCAAATGCTCTCCAGCCTGATACAGAGCAACTTTAAAGATGGCCGACTGGCAGCCATGTTCGATATCGAATTTCGATGCCTCAAACAAATTATAATCTGTACATCTATATGTACAACCCCACTAAATTTCACATTGATTTCTTCCGTGGTTTGGCAGAAGATCAGACTTAACACAGATGCCAACGCCGTCGCGTGATCTCATAAACTCCCTTTGGTCCGCTGGACCAAGTGAACTAAAAAGGATGTGAGGTTGATGACAGGGTAAGGGTGAAAGTACTCAATCAGGAGAATGATGAACGAGTGAAGGAGCGGCTCGCTAAACAAGGGTGTGACAAAAGTGCAGTTACCTGACTTGAACATCTGCTGGGCCATGAGAAGATCGTTGAGCCCACTAATGTTGTCCCAGCCAGGCAGGAAGACAAGAATGGCCCCTTCCTAAAACACAGCATCGCACCGTTAAAATATCAGGTGCAAGCAAGCAAGTTCCACAGTACCATCCCATTCAACACAGGCATCTATTAATAAATCACAGAGCAGGCGTCCACATGACCCCGCAGACAGGCAAGCTACACACCTAACTTGCAGCCTTTGTGATGAGGTTTAGTTTCGTCATGTAGGAATAAAAACACTTTTGACACTAAAATATGCAAGTCACAGCTGACAGGACAGCAGGACAAGTCCTGCTCTCATTACAGAGCCCCGCGCCTCATGCGCTCACAGGAAATGGAGATGCTGTTTGCCATTTCATCTTCCAGAGGCTGCTCGCACCAACCCAACCTCCCCCATTCATTTCAGAACACAAAAAACGACAGCAGAGAGCAAAGCATTCCCACCATTACTCAAAAATGGATGTCTCGTTTCACGAAGAGGAGCTTTAAGTAATAATTATCAACTAAAAAGGAAAAAAAAGACAAGTAGTTGATACATGAAAGAAATGGTTGTGATCAGGTAGAGTGCAGTAAATGGGCTGATGAGAACAGTGTGTTACATTACATTTGCTCAGGCAGACTCTCGCGGTTATTTTCGGTTCTGCGGAGGTCCTGCCACACTCGCTGCCTGACACCCCCCTGCCTAACCCCACCCTCCAACAGCACCACAATTTTCAGGTTGGATAGGAGGTGGTATAAGTGAGAACCCATTCTCATTTGGAAAGGAAGAAAAAGGAAAGATTTAAAAAAAAAAAAAAAAAAAAGGTGTGTGTGTGTGTGTGTGTGTGTGTGTGTGTGTAAGTGTGTGTGTGTCCCCGCTGGTGTGCCAGAGTGTATTTGTTTCCAGAGGATTGGTGACCCACATTCACTCGTTCGTGACACCAGCCTGACAGACTGGGATAATGGTATTCACAAACCTGATGGTTAATTAATGCTGATTGTTCTCAGATTTACGCATCTGGGACTCGCACTACGGCACGAGTGACGCAGGAGCTACACCAACTCATTATGCCTCAATGGGAGAGGAGGCAGCAAACTCAGAATGTTCTCAATATGTTACCGAAACATTTTCAGCAGTATACATTTGAAGGTTTAGGCTTTTGCCCCGAATGAACAGAGAAAAACATCAGAGGAGATCAAATAGCTGCCTCCCCACGAAAGTACTGCGCCTTTAGAAAGTGGCATTATATTACATGAAAGGCCTACGCAGCAGGAAATGGCAAAAATAGAAGCCATTACAGAAGCCACTGATGAGGACATCCAACAAGGAAAAACTCGGGTGAATCAAAGTCATTACATTTGGACACCGAATCATTTCCTCAGCCTGAGCGGAGAAAGGAGTGCAAGGTTTGGTCAGGTGAAAGATGTGACAGCATTAATCCAGCAGATTTCAAAGCCTGTATCTCTGGCTCTGGAAGCGGGGAGAGTACGAAGGTTTTGGAGCACAAAAATTCTGCCCTGTTACCGGAAACGAGAGATAAAGTCACAGAGACGAGCGTCCCTCAGAGGAGATGGAGATAATTGTGCCACTAATACAGCTGAGCCCTGCCGTCCATCAGGGCCACAGAGTAATGTCTGAGCCTCAGTTCAAAGCACTAGGGGACTCGTGGGAAATGGAGTCCATCAGAGATCAAGGCTTGAGTACCTCTAATCAGTTTATCTTGACCCAGATGTCCAGAGATGGGAGGGAAGGGACAATGGGATGAGATGGACAAAGAACAGAGGAGCGGAGAAAGAGAGAGAAGCTGAGACGTAGCTCAGCTCTCCAATTAACCTGAAATGCCCCCCACGAGCCCCTTGCCTTAATCACTGAAGTGCAAGTCTATTACGTTAAGCACTGGACCAATGAGCACTCATTCAGATGCTCACTAATCAGCATGCTGAGAGCGTTGCGGGATATTTCCACCAACGGACAGTCACATGCAGGCACGGATAAAAAAAAATTCATGGTGAAAAAAATTAAATAAAGAAATATTTTATAACAACAGGTCAAGCCTCTGACCTACTTAGCAAGGCAGCTAGCTCGAATGGAAAAGTCAGAAACAATCTACCTGCACATTATTTCTGATACATTTTTAAACCTGACTGCTCAAATAATAGTGAGGGGAATTCTTCTCTGGTATGTTATGAGCAGCAAGGAACATGATATCATACAAAAAAAGGATTCATAAAAGAGCCAAAGACTGCGGTAAGTAATTACTATTTCTTTACTCTCGATTTTATTTCGGGGAATCTATTTTTTTGCATTGAGAGATGGAAACCAGTTAAGATTAAGTAGGAGCTGACCCATTAGTTGTTCAGCAGATATGCACCTGTTTTTCAAGGCCTGGGAGAGATGCATGGAGCCAAAACAAATGAACATTTACAATACCATAGTTATTAGGTTTGAGGATGAATATTCCAAAATCCTAAATTGGTATTCATGGAGATCTGACATTTTTAACCAACATGTAAGCTTCTCTCAAGCTCATGTTTCAGAAGTAACCAGGTGAAAATAATAGGATGTAGTCAGAGGGAACGCAAAAATAGCAAAGCGTAAAATTAGAAAGTTTCTCACAGTTTCTTAATATACAAGGTATTAACCAGGCTGCTTTTATTATCCTGCTGAAAATGAAACAGTGCAGTGATGTGTCATTTTTAGGAGCCTCTGTTGGCCTGGAAACCGATTGGAAGCCATTGCCATTGCCCAAATTCAAAATTAAAGAAACAACTCACATCTTCGTTCATTACAATGTGTCGGATGAGCTCCACAATCAAGGCCAAATCGATCTTATCATCGTCGTCCATCGCCTCCAGGACATCGATCGTACTGTCGGAGTATCTGGGGTGGAAAGAGGTGAAAAGAAAGTATGAACTCCGTTGGCATGCAGCGCGGTCAGAAAGGTGGATAAGTCTTTGATATGGGAATTCGTTCCTCTAGCCGCATGGAAGGCGGAAGAGGCATCCGTTACATTTCGCTTTCCTCCCCAGACTGACGACACGTATTTTCACACTGTACCTCCACCAAATCCAGCTCTACTCCTCTGCAGGGTTCCAAAAACCTAGCAGTGCTCTCACCAATCACCGGCATTCTATACTATTAGCCCAGTGATGGTATAAGAGTATCTCAGTGGCAGCTGTTCCCCTCCTTAAAAGGCAGGATGAGAAATAGAATGCGTCGTTTTGACACAATATTTCAATCAATGCAATATGAGGGTGGATGCTTGTTACTAATCTTTATTTTTATTTTTTTTAGGTATTTGAACAATCATAAAATGCATGTTCACTAACCAGCCGCCAGTGATCCATCTTAATCTTTCATTCAGCACCTGTTTCTCCAACTTGGTGTTTCAACTGCCAAGTCTCACTTCTTGTTTAAAACATTAAAATAAGACATATATTTACTGACTTACTGTGTAAATTCTTCTACGACCATGCAAACTAGGTAGCTGTCCAAGGCTACTGAGGAGAGATACTTCATGCGAGCTCTATCTTAGTACAGTTGACCAGTATTCTTTAGTAGTTCCTATGCCCCTTGACGTACATTTTTATATTGCTTCGGATAAAAATCTATCAAATTAATGTGATGGTGTTGGGTTTGACTTTGTGAGATTCAGGTTGAGTGTGAGGTCTCACGCCTGCTTTTGGGGAGTCCCACCTGTTTCGAAGCGTGCGGGCGTAGCACGGCCAGCTCTCTTTGTACTCCTCCTCCTTCTGCTCTTTCTCTGGTCGGGACATCTGGCCCTGCATGAAGCGCCGCTTCCACCGGGGTCTGCGGTCCTGCGTCTGTGGCCGATACCTGCCCAACGCACACAGGGGAGCTTTATTGAAGCGCTAACAAAGATTCAGAGTTCCTTTGGGAATGCAACTGGGGACACTATATGAGCGGCCACAATAGATGCATCGATACCGATGTCAGATATCGGTCCAATACTGATAGTATTGGATATCGGCCCGATACGGATATCAGTCCGATACTGGCTCAAAGAGTGGAAAGAATTATCAGTGACAATGTATCAACCTGATATCAAACACCATTATTTCAATGAATAACAATTCAGTACATTAATATCTATTAGGGCTGGGCGATATATCTACAGCGATATTTTTAATCGCAGTATAAGTCACTGCCACTGTGGGGCAGACGGCCGCGGCTGCTTATTACCTTTTCTATACCTAATGCAGCGTGGAGCAAACATAACAGGTCATTTGAAATGTTTCATTATAGGCCACATCTTGGTTTTGATTTGTCAGCTGGCTGACTAATCAAAACCAAGATGTAGCCTATAATGATTAAGAAGAGATAATAAGAAGCAGGCAGACCTAACCAAGCTTCGGTGTTCGACTGAAAGAATGTCAATAATCTGAATAAATAGCAGACCTCTGAATTCACCTCTCATTGTTGCATTTTTGAGTACTGTTAAAATGAATTTTGAAAAATGAAATCCATTAAGTTGGCTCTGGTTTTAAAGCGTTTAAAAATACGCAGTGTATACGGCTGTTCTTATTGGTACGGCAGTCGACTTCAAGGGATTAGGATAAGGATTATGGTTAGAGGAAAGGTTAGGTTAGGGCAGGGTTTGAAATGGGGACTGCCGTAGCTCTAAATTGAAATGCATTGGAAAACTGCCGTACCCGTAGCAACTGCCTTAAAAGTATACGCGGCGTGGAAAACATTTTGTGAAGCATATCGAACGTGTAAGTGCAAAATTATTTTCGCATTGCACGCACTAGACAAATGCACCGAAATAATAATTGAATAGGACTAATTTGAAATAAAGTAATTCATAGTTTCTGGTTACTTTTGAGCGTCTAAATTGCCTACAGTAAAGGCGGAAAACATTTTGTCTAAGCGTATCAAACGTGACATGTAAATTGTAAACGCATTCGCACACAGAGGCCAAATGTAAAACTTGAAATAATGCACCACACGCTTTCAGGCAACTCATGTTTCATGGCCATTTAAATTTCAAAATGCGACAAAAAATGATTTCGAAATAAATTAGACTGTCAACCAATTCAAATTGTTAATTAAGCGAATCAACTGTCAACTGTTTGATTGCAAATTGAGCAAAGTAAATTGGGAAAGAGGTGAAAGCAATTGTCGAGTAGAGGATGATGATGATTTTGAAGACCTTTAATATTGCTTAACGTTGGTTCAGCACGCAATTTGCCTGAATGCGTTCGCTGGATTACTACATTTGGCTATTGTGCGCAAATGCGATAACAATTTACATGTCACGTTCGATATGCTTAAACAAAAATGTTTCCCACCTTCACTATAGGCTATTTACATGCTCAAAAGTAACTAAAATCAAGAGCTATGAAATTACTTTAAATTTAATCTTGCTCATTTATTAAATAAAAATGCTGAAAAATTTGCGGCGCAGATTTTCCTGAACATGCTTGCCAAGTCTTCGGTGCATTTGTCCATTGCTTGCAATGCGAAAATAATTTCTCTCATTCACATTCGATATGCTTCGCATAATGTTTTCCACTTCACGTATATTTTTAAACGCTTAAAATAAGGGCCATCTCAACATGATTTTATTTTTAAGAAATCCTTTTGAATAATACGTTTAAGTTTCTTGATGAGAGGCGGAATTCAGCGGTCTGCTTTTCAGATTACTGACATTCTTTCAATCTAACACGGCAGCCTGGTTAGGTCGGTGTGCTTCTCATTATCTCCTCTTAATCATTACAGGCCACATTTTGGTTGGCCAGCTGGCTGAATAAATGGCTTGATTGCAAGTTAGGCAAAGTACACAGGAATTGATTTAAGGTCAGCTAATTATGCCAAGTCGATGGAGGCTGTCCAACCTTGCTGGCTATTAGCAGACTTAAAAACCGCACTTTTCTTCCCGGAAGAATTTCAAATGCCCTCTGATGTTCGTTCAACACTAAATTAAAGGTATGTGGCATAGAATAGGCAATAATCAAGCTCACCTGTCTGCCGCATAGAGGCATTTTGTTTTATTGGCTTAAAAATGATATTGAAACATATATCGCCCTGCCCCAAAATCGGTTTTCTTTTGTTACATTTTGTTTTACAAAGTTAGGAAAGCAATTTTTCTAGTATACCCTGATGCTGACTTCCCCACAGCGAGGCACAAACCTCATAAAACTAACACTGGTATTGAGTGGCTACTCTATCAGCCAATACCCAAAGTCCAGGTATTGTTATTGGTATCGGGAGTTAAAAAATGTTGTATCGCTGCATCCATAGCTGTCTGTTCTAATCATATGATCAGCACGGTCTGGTCTCACCTCAACAACTCCACCACGTCCTCCAGCAGGTACTCCTTCACTGGATAGGTGAAGCCAGGTATGTGGACCATCGGGCAGTTATCTAAGGAGTCGAAGCACAAGACCCACAGATAAAACGTGAGGCGGCAGGGAGAGCCAGGAATAATTTTCACATCTGTTTAGCGAAAACCGCTTTCTGCCCTCACCGAAATATTTGGAGAACTTTTCAGCATTGAGCGTAGCGCTCATGAGGACAATTTTGAGATCGTCGCGGAGACGGATCAGATCCCTGACGATGGTGATCAGGACGTCTGACTGCAGGTTTCGCTCGTGAATTTCATCCAGAACCAGATGACTAATGCTGGACAGATGTCTGCACAGATGAATGGTAGGTGGGGGTGGGTTAATGAACGTTAAGCAAGACTAGAACAGAGTTTAGCAATATTTATAAGGCCCCATGCAAACCACAAGCTCCCATACTGAAAAATAAATGAGCATACTGATCAATGCCTGTTAGATGTGCTCCTATGTTACCAATTAGCACACATCAATTTTCATGAGCAAACACTCCCAATAGAAGCCTTGATTAATAGCGCCTACAAGCTGTCTCTGATCCAAATGGTTTAACCATCTGTCGAGTGATTTCCAAAATGCCACGTTTGCAAATCAGAATTTTTTAAATCCAGATTGAAAAAAAAAACCCCATCAAAGATCCTGATCTCAGATGTGCAGATCTGCCATGTTTCAAAAATGCCCTTTTTAAACCAGCGACAGGTCACTGCAGACCTAAATAATACAAATCTCAGTGTATATGATGCTCAAGTGAACCTGGGAATATGCTCAATTACAGGGCCACGCAAACCATCTTATGAAAACATTGGTCTGAATCTCTCCAGTCCACTACATTATCATGCTCTTATTGGCAACTTGAAAACACATGGCTAACGGTAGTTGAACACAGAAAGAGCAGCTAAGCCCAGTTCAAATCCCTTCAGTACTCAGTTGGTGTCAAAAGGGGGAGCATCGTGTTTGCTTTAGAGGCAGGTATCAGCCCAGAGCACATTCACTTCTGAATAACCAGAGGGCAGAGAAAGCCTGGACCCCCCCCCCCCACACACCTCCTTTGATACAACTGCACTCCGCTGATACAACAAAGACCCTGCTGTCAATGGGAGCGGTGGAGAAAAGAGAGAGCAGATCGGAGGAGGAGGAGGGCGAGAGCGTGAAAGGCAGGAGAGGTGAGAGAGGCGATGTGCACTCACGGATCCGAGCGGAGCCACTGAAGGATAATGCCCGTCGTACAATACAGCACCGAGCCTTGTTTCCGTGGCAACCGGCTAGGAGGGAGAGGAAAAAAATAAAATAAACAACACAGAGTGCAGGCAAGAGAGGTGTAGGGCGGGAGATCCACCCGAAGCTACATTTTTTTTTTTTTTTATTTTCGAAAGCACACAGGGGTTTCATTTACCAAACACTGCATTAAACACTCAGCTTCTTCGCATTGTAGAGCAGCAGTCACACATTGGATAACATGGTGCACCAACTGGGCTTCTTGGGTTAGGGTGTGAGGACATCAACAGATGGTGTTTGACACAGAATCTCAGTTAACACAAAACTGAGAAAAAACACTAAGCCATTCCCCCTCAACAATGCGCAGAATGAATCAATAGTAAAAGCATGAATCAATACCCACACTGAATCGAATCAAATTGAAGGGAGGGGATTTGCAGGGGGGAGAAGACGTCAACGCAAACTTCACCACTCTGGGAATGAAGGCAGTCAGCCTATCCTTTTCTCCGCAACATTGTGCGTCTCCTGTCTCAGTCCTCTCTAAACAGGAAATGCATCACCCTGCTTCCTGCTTCTCCCCCTCTCCTGAGAGGGCCATAGTGTGACACTGGACTCCTGAAGGGAGGTCCTGACCCCGTTTGGACTCAGAACGGTGACTCAGACAGCGATGCTCTGCTACTTCATACAGCACGACTCAGCACAGATGTCTGATGGAGGCAAGCCCTTCTCCCACTGCCCCCCCACCCGACCGCAACTATGACCGGCGTCAAAGAACCATCCGTCACCTTCGGCCAGACCCCCATCTACGCAAAAACAAAAACTGGTGCTTGGTTTCTTCATTTCTTTCTCTTCTGCTCACTGCAGTGCATTCTGGGTATTATCTGAGGGGCTCAAGTATCCAGCTCATTGCGCTGGGTGAATCAGGCCCTGCTGAGACAGCAATCAGAGCCCCATCGAGTGCATGAAGAACACTATAGTCTCGGCTGTCAGGGACTCTGGGGCTGGATTCGGTTAAATTGCAACGTGCAGGAAGCGCTGGGGCTGCTTTAGCAGGGCCTTGGACGTGAGAGCAGCTGATTAGTGCTCAACAGGACCAGCTACCCTCTGTGTGTGAAAAGCCCCACCCCCACCTCCACCTCTCCAATGATCCACGTGGCTGACCGCTAATCAGTGCCCATCGTGGGGAACGAGCGACAGACCCAAGATGGAGGGAGGGGTGGAGGAGCGCGAGGTCAGATGAGAGTTGAATGTGTGAACCCCAGACCCTCCCCTTTGACACGCCGCGCAAAAAATTATTCCTGGCGAGCCGCTCGTGCGCTGGCACGCTCCACCGCCCGCGCTCAGAGCCGCGGTCCCACAGAGCCTTTTCTTCACCGAAAACATCCAGATTCAGCCGGCAACTCTGAACACCACAGGCTGTTTCATTTCACCACGGAAAACCCAAGACCTTCAGCAGTTCACCTCCTCCAAAAGCAGTTGTTACATTTGCATTCATTTGCATAATTATGGCATTTCAAAATCCGGTTTCACTCCTGAAAGAGCCAACAGGAGACATTTCGCTTTTCTTCAAGACCATACAATGCTAATTCCCCCCAAAATCCACTTCTTCACAATAACTATAAATGCATGATTTAAAATTAAAATGAAGAGAAACTGGCCTCATGCAGGTAAATTAAAGCAGACCGTAAAGCAAAAAGTTGGTGAACAAAACCACACCTGGGGACACTGACACAAGTGCCCTGAGGGATCGCGCCAATAACTGTATTTAACACAGCGTGCGCAGTTCAAAAGGAGGGCGAGCAGGTGACTGACAGGTCAGTGCGCTCACCTCTGCAGCCGGATCTGGTATCCACAGGAGTTACCCTCCCCTACGGCTTCAGCCCGCTCGGCAGCAACCCTTTCTGCAACCTGCAAAGGCAATCATAAACAACAGCAATATACATGAAAAACGGCAGAGACGAGAGGAAAACTGAACTTGAGACAGATCACATGAAACATACGCAGCGCCATTAAAAGCGCGCTGGAGAGGTATGTGCTGAATTTGTTGCAAATTGAAGAATCGATCAGTTTTTATTGCTTTTCCAGCGAGATAAGAGTGGAAATAAAGAAAAGCGCGTGGTATTGTAATCCGGACGCCCCAGGTGGACGTGCCGCGCACTTCGGTCATAACAAACATCAAGTCGCTTGTGATGCGCATCGTGCCGCTTGACTTGTTCTTTTAGCTGCGGTCAATAGCCTACATATAGCCAACCAAAATTATTGAAGGCAACAAGAAAGTGGACGCAGAAGAGAGAAGAAGAGCCGCTGGCGCGTTATGGGCAGGTCTCAGCCGCCGCCAGGTGGCGCAGCATCTACGCCGTCACCTGTCAACAATCAGTCAGCTGTTCGGCGCCGTCGCTGAACCACCCCAGGCAGCCATGAGTGACTACAGTAGCCCAAGAGCGCCACATCCGGTTATAGCTTATAGCCTGAACTTGACATATTCCAGACAGCCACCCAGACTGGTCATGGGACAAGGAGTTTGAGACGTCCGAGGGTGAGCGCAAACTACATTCCACATCGTCTATGTGAGCAACACATGCGTGCAAAAATCCCCTACAGAAAGCCCATTTTTTACCTGAAAACACATAGGCAAAAAAAAATAAAAAAATTGGCGTGCAATGCACGGAATACCCCTCAGCCCATCGTCGAAGTTTTTGGAGACGCCCGCCCACCCGCCCAACTGCACGAAGGATAGCAATACCCTGTCAGCCTTGAGGGCAGAAAGGTAAAAAGCACCCCGAGATTACAATACCAATATTCACAATATTTCCACTCGTATCTCTCTGGAAAAGCAATAAAATATGATTCACTCTACAATTTGCTACAAATACAGCGCAAACTTTTAACAGCGCCAAGTATAAATAAAATGTCTGACGTTACTCAAATTCTGTTTTCAGAGGCAAGCACATGCCAAGACGCACACTCAAACACAGCATATTCTGACCATTGTGCACATGAATGGATTTTCATTCGGAAGCAAAGCTACGTCACGAGGGAATCTCTGAACGCATACATCTGTTTATCAAGTAAAAGCTAATGACAAGACCAACACACAAGCCTCCATTTCATACTTTCAAACCCAACTCGCAGCACTTACACAAATGCAGCATCCACTCTACCCAGTGACAGTAATATACATTTATGTAAAAAAAAAAAAAACAGTAATGCGGTTAGAACGTATACATTAGCTGTGCATCCTCTTTTCCATGCATCAAAGTACTGAAACTTGCCAACAGATTTACCTAAATGCAGCATCTACTTCAAATTACAACAAGAGGCCCATGGGCCTTAACGGTCACCTGAGTATAGTATATCCAATGTTAAAACTTGGCCATTAGGCGTGGCCCTAATTTTAACCCAAGGGATCAGATTAATGGAAACCAGTATCATAAGCAATAGAGTATTCTAAATTGTATGTATATAACTTGTGGCTATTTTCTTTAAGATAAGAAGATTTCTAAAGCCATTTTGACCCTTGGGCCCTGCCCCTTAGCCCCTGGGTTAGGGAAACTGTCAAAAATATCATAATTTCATCTCATCGTTGTAATGTCAATCAAGTGTGAATGATTTCCAGTCGAAATTAAACAGAATATACCCAGAGGTATCATTTTCCTATATAAACTATAGTAAACTTGACCCCCCTCCCCAGGGGCAAACATGGAGCCTGGGGGTCATGAAATTCACAATTTTTATAAAGCACCTTAAGACACTTCCATCTATAAAGATAACTGGTTTGCAGCATATCTAGGTATAAAAAAGTAAATGCAAGACAATAGTTGTTGTGTTCACAATGTGGCTTATGATGACAATATAACAAAGGGCAATAACTCCATCAAATTTGATTGAATCGGTCTGGTTTTCGAACTTCTTTGAGATCTTATAGATATAAGCCAGCATGCAAAGTTTCATGAAAATTGACCAATATTTACTAAAATTATTGTTGTTCACAAGGTTGCTTATGATAATAATACAACAAAGGGCAATAACTCCATCAAATATGATCAAATCACTCTGGTTTTCGAACTCCTCCAAGATTTTATGGATATAAGCCTGCATACAAAGTCTCATCAAAATTGGTTCATGAATATTAAGTTATTTTGTTCACAAGGAAAAGTTTACGGACGACGGACGACGCACAAGGACGGACAAAAGGGGATCGCAATAGGTCACGCCTTTCGGCACTTGACCTAAAAACATACACACAATTAAGACGGAAAGTTTTGTCGTAAAGTGAACTCACAGAGATGGCACTGATACGGCGAGGCTGGGTGCACACCACCCGGCACGCAGAGCCCATGCCCCGCTCGATGTAGTCATCCAGGATAAACTGAGTCACCTGGGTGGTCTTTCCACAACCCGTCTCCCCGCTCACCACCAGAACCTGGTTGGCCCGGACCAGCTGGACCAGCTCCTAAACACAAGAGACCACCACACAGCAAAACGTGAGAGCCAAATAGGGCTGAGGTCTAATAGGGGTGATGAACTGACAGCACCCTTCCATTAGCCTGGTAGACCCCAAAGGATGATCATATGAGGATCTCTAGGGACAGGACCAAGCATCACTAATGTGCTGTAGAAAGATGGCACAAATAATTTTGTCAGCCCAGCAACGCTATGCTTCAACACTCTGAAAAAATGAGCAGTTAGCATATACACCCAGTACTTCTGAGGGGGGCGACTTGCCTTCATTTCCTAATTGACTGGTAAGGTCACTGGGTGATTTTACCACATGATCAATGCTCCATCCTTGACCCTGCACTTGAAAATTTGAGACTTTTGAGTGAAAATGGATTTCATCATTCACTCCTAAGCAAAGTCACACAGCAGGCAGTAGGCTGGGCCTTATAAACATCTAAAAGTAGCTAACTACAAAACCCAAAACCAGTGAAGTTGGCACGTTGTGTAAATCGTAAATAAAAACAGAATACAATGATTTGCAAATCCTTTTCAACCTATATTCAATTGAATACACTGAAAAGACAAGTTACTTAATGTTCGAACAGGTAAACTTTGTAATTTTTTGCAAATATTAGCTCATTTGGAATTTGATGCCTGCAACATGTTTCAAAAAAGCTGGCACAAGTGGCAAAAAAGACTGAGAGTCGAGGAATGCTCATCAAACACTTATTTGGAACATCCCACAGGTGAACGGGCTAATTGGGAACAGGTGGGTGCCATGATTGGGTATAAAAGCAGCTTCCCTGAAATGCTCAGTCATTCACAAACAAGGATGGGGCGAGGGTCACCACTTAGTGAACAAATGCGTGAGCTGATTGTCGAACAGTTTAAAAACAACATTCCTCAACGAGCTATTGCAAGAAATTTAGGGATTTCATCTACGGTCAGTAATATCGTCAAAAGGTTCAGAGAATCTGGAGAAATCACTGCACGTAAGCGACAAGGCCAAAAACCAACATTGAATGCCCATGCCCTTCGATCCCTCAGGCGGTACTGCATCAAAAACTGACATCAGTGTGTAAAGGACATCACCACATGGACTCAGGAACACTTCAGAAAACCACTGTCAGTAACTACAGTTTGTCGCTACATCTGCAAGTGCAAGTTAAAACTACAATGCAAAGCAAAAGCCATTTATCAACAGCACCCAGAAACGCCGCCGGCTTCGCTGGGCCCAAGCTCATCTAAGATGGACTGATGCAAAGTGGAAAAGTGTTCTGTGGTCTGACGAGTCCACATTTCAAATTGTTTTTGGAAACTGTGGATGTCGTGTCCTTCGGACCAAAGAGGAAAAGAACCATCCTGACTGTTACAGGCGCAAAGTTCAAAAGCCAGCATCTGTGATAGTATGGGGGTGTATTAGTGCCCAAGGCATGGGCAACTTACACATATGTGAAGGCACCATTAATGCTGAAAGGTACATACAGGTTTTGGAGCAACACATGTTGCCATCCAAGCAACGTCTTTTTCATGGACGCCCCTACTTATTTCAGCAAGACAATGCCAAGCCACATTCTGCACGTGTTACAACAGCATGGCTCCGTAGTAAAAGAGTGCGGGTACTAGACTGGCCTGCCTGTAGTCCAGACCTGTCTCCCATTGAAAATGTGTGGTGCATTATGAAGCGTAAAATATGACAACGGAGACCCCGGACTGTTGAACAACTTAAGCTGTACATCAAACAAGAATGGGAAAGAGTTCCACCTGAAAAGTTTCAAAAATTGGTCTCCTCAGTTCCCAAACGTTTACTGAGTGTTGTCAAAAGGAAAGGCGATGTAACACAGTGGTAAAAAGGCCCCTGTGCCAACTTTTTTGCAATGTGTCGCTGCCTTTAAATTCTAAGTTAATGATTATTTGCAAAAAAAAAAAAAAGTGTCTCAGTTTGAACATTAAACATCTTGTCTTTGCAGTGTATTCAATTGAATACAAGTTGAAAAGGATTTGCAAATCACGATTTGCATAACGTGCTAACTTCACTGGTTTTGGGTTTTGTATATAAACTGCTGGACAGCACTGATTATACCAGGTTTTGTAACCAAGAAATTGTACATTTAATTACCCACTGCCATAGCACTGCCATGGCATTTCATGCAAAGATCATCATAATGTGCATTAGATATAAAATATTGTTAATTGCAAAATTGTCCAAATTTTTATGGGTAAGGGTGCCTCAAGTACTCTGTCGAAGTTCAATTAACACTTTAATCATTATTCAAGATTAAAAAACAAGAAAATGCAATCAGTAGAGCACAGACCTCCACCAAGAATGAAGAGGAGGAATTTCACTGGATCACCTCATCGGCATGTTGAGTTAACGGTCATGAGACGTACTTGACGTGGAAGAGCTATGGACTCCAACATTAGAAGTCCCAGGCCTTACAAATACCATTTCAAGAGTAGAACTTACCAGAGGCAGAAAAGAACTCAGTAGCATGAATAAAATAGCTGAGCTATGGGAGATGTCATCATTGTTGTTTGGCTTAATGGCCCCGGTATAGTGAAGCAATTAGTAAGAATGAAAGTGACTCTACTAACCCAAATCAGAAAAGGCTGGGATAAAAAACTGAGAGCATCAAATTGTGAATGATTTTTAACCTGTATTACGTTGACAACAATAAAACAGCACATTATACAATGTTTTGCCTCATAAGTCCTGATTGATTTTAAAATCAACAATTCAATTTTGATTCTTGCAAATGAACAATGAATTATTAATGACTGTGCTGTGAGGAGGAATAGCAACATTACAAACTTTTAGGTAATGAAGAAAAGTGATTAATTGTTTCAAGTGTAATTTGTCGCAGTCTTCCGGCAAACAAGCCTTAATGTGAACAATACAGGGTTCTCCTTATTGCACTTTGCATTTCAAATTGCATCACACTGCTTATTGAGGAGAAGTCGGGACTGCAGGTAGGCCAGTCCAGCACCCACATTCTTCTGACACAACCATTTAATTGCAAAGCATGCAGAATGTGATCTTGCAGTTCCTTGTTGAAATATGCATCAGCATACCAGGAAAAGATGTTGTCTTGAAGGTAGCATATGTTGCTCCAAAATAGCATTAATGTTCCTTTCCCAAACAAAACCCCATACTATGAATGAACATGCCGATTGGACATGATGCAGGTAAAAATAACAATAGTTAACTGACTCAGAGCACACAGAATCCATTTCTTCATAGAAAAAAAAGGCATCACTGATGGTCAATCACAGATGCCTTCAATTCCAGAGAAGTCAAAAGAGCATCAGGACACCAAAATAAGGCTTCCTTTTTGCACAGTTAAGTTCTAACTGGCATTTCTGGATGTACCACAGTATTGGAGTACAAAAAAAAAAAAAGTTTGCCAAACTCCTGAGCCCACGTGGTTATCACTTATAGAAAAATGACAATTCTTGATGCAGCGTCGTCCAAGTGATCAGAGATTATGGGTTCTCAAGGTATTGCACCCTTGCCCTCAATGCACAAAAATTTCCAGAGATTCCTTGAATCTTCCAATTACATTATGCATCCTAGGGGGTGAAATATCCTTTGAGGACCTTTTTTTCACATTTCAATGATTTTTTTCACATGGGCACGTTGGCCACCGTCGGCCCATCTTTGCCCTGAAGGACTAGGCCTTTCCTAGATGATAATTTTTGATCAAATAGTGATTACAATCACCTGCTAACATCAGCTGTTGCAAATTACATCAGTATCATATTTTTATTTTTTTTTTTAACCACAGTACTAGTCCTAGATTGGTCCTATCTCAACGCATCTGGAATATGATTCAGGCCGAATTGATATTGATATATTGGAAACCTGTGTTAAGTAAATCTATGCGGAACTGGTGGCACTGGGCATGCATTAACGGTGCCAGTGGGGCTTGCTACAGCCCTCGTCAACTGAGAGGTCGATATGGTTCTGGTGTAGTGTTAAGCAAATCCATGTGAAACTAGGGCTGGGTGATATATCGATATTATATCAATATCGTGATTCAAAGTAAAATATCGTCACGGATTTTGACTATCGTAATATCGTGATATGAAATAAGTGTTGGCTTTTCTGGTTTTAAAAGCTGAATTACAGTAATGGGTTGCATTTTTCTGCACTTGCAAGACTGTTGAAGCTGTTGCCTGCACCTGTTTCATCGTTATGTCAACATTACTAATTAATGATTATAGAAAATATTATTGTGTACATATTTTGCAAAAGCACCAACATTTGTCCTGATGATATCGCCAAAATATCGATAGAGGTATTCGGTCACCGATATCGAGATACTAGATTTTGTCCATATCGCCCAGCCCTATGTGAAACTAGTGGCAATGAGCAAGCATTAACGGTGCCAGTGGGCCTTGCTACAGCCTTAGTCACCGGGGAGGTCCATACGGTACTAGTGTTTAGAAAATCTAAAGTGATCTACCATCCTGGTGTAAGTTTAGGGCCTCTGTGCTGCAGGAGGTGGATGGAGGGGTGTTGACTGTTTCCAGACCAGGTGCTCCTAAATCCTTACTTGGCACATGACACAGGACTGTATTTTTATTAATATGCTGTAGTTTTATCCAGTGCCTGACCCCCCTTTTTCTGTGTCTCTTTCCGAGGATCTTTTCCATCCACAACCCCGAGTCCTGGACTCTCCGGGCCCTGTCCCTCACCATGAGCACCGGCTGCTACTGTTCTGATCCGTTCCTAATCCAGTTCTGCACCATCCTCTGCAGGCCACTTCCTGGAGCGACTGATGCCACTGTTTAAATGGACTTTAATGGAACTCTATTGCAATTTTATTCTATGATTACTTTATTTTGTTACTAACTAGCTAGCCCGCGGAGGATGGGCTTCCCCACTATAGCAGGGTTCCTCCTGAGATTTCTTCCCACTGGGGAGTTTTTTTCTCACCACTGTTTGAGGATTTTTCTCCCTACTGGGAGTTTTTTTGCCTCATTTGTTGTTGTGGGGAATAGGCTGGGCACTGCCCTTTCATTTATTTAATCTCTCACTGTAAAGAGCTCTATATAAATAAATTGAATTGAATTGCAAGAATGGATATACAGTGTATTTTCAATGTAAAATGAAATAGATCAGATAAAACATGTATAAACTAGCATTACATTATAAACAGTATGAGGACAAGTCAAAGTAAATCTAAAAATCACCTTTCCATTTTAAGTGCATTTTCCATACCCCCCAAATTTTTTTTGCATTGTGGCTGAATTGACGTGATCTGAATGTCATTTCAGTCAATGGTTCATAGTGACATTTCTTGCTGCATCTTCAGATTGATTATCTGAAATTTCAATCAAGTCAATCAATCCATCAAACTTTCTTAGTCCACCTAAATTTCATTTAAATGCATTCACAACTCGATATCTTGCTGAAACAGGCAGACAGATAGAAATGATATTTCCTCCTTTGCAGTGGCAATGATCACAGCAGCTACAATAAAACATTACCCATGACAGAGTTTTTTTTGCTCTGACATCAATGAAAGTCAATCAGAGGAGCGCCCAATTGCCTCCAATCATTTTATTTTATATCACGCAACTCGCTGAAATTAAATGCATTTAAAGTCTTAGAGGCGTTTGAATTCACAAAGGGTGAGTTGCGAGCAATTTCATTCAGTATTACTTTTAAAATAATATTTGTGCAGAGGGGTTTTAACATTGGAGTTGATGGCACTACCGCATCTAATCTCTCCCATAACATCAATGAACCAGACATGACAACAGGGAGGATGAAGCAAACTGCAACCTGTTTATCATCACATTTCTGTTTGTTCTTGTTGCAACTTTAAGCCAAATGGCATGAAAATGTATTCCAGGCCTCCGTCACAGAGGCCAGAGTTCAACGTAAATCCATTCAGAACTTTGTGAGAAATCGGAATGAGATGGACAGACACACACACAGACAGAGAGACGAGGCAGAAACAGAACCTCCAGCACGTCTTTCGCGGAAGAAATTATATTTCGCCTCTACACATTCAAGACACAAATTCTTCCACAGCCTGTGAGGATTTTCAGAAAGCAGTATTTAACTGAACACCCAGGGAGCTATTCAGAGGAAATACAAAATTGACAACGATTTCTCCATTTTAATTCTTACCTCTTTCATTTTGTATGATGGAAGTTTCTCACGGAATTTCTGAAAAAAATATGTAAATATATTATTGTAAACGAACATGAAGATGAGCAGCATTTGGGTAGGGTATCATCAAGGTTAAGAGAACACACCCATTATCGATCATCATTGATGCTTAAAGGCCCCATGTAATAAAGATGATTTTGCTCATTTTTACATGTAAATATGTATACTGATTGATCATTACTTGAAATCCCAACTCTGCAAAATAAAAAAGTACACAGAAATTTCCATTTAACTTCCTGAGCCCTTCAGCTTAAAAGGTTCAGTTACGACAAATGTGAGTTTTGGGACCATATACATCATCCCAGGAAGGTGCAAAGCCAGCATATCAAAAAAGTGCATTTAGATATAGATTTCTTTCTTTATTGTAAAACGTTAAAGATAGCCATTTCATGCTTACTTGCTGCATAGACTACAGCTTGAAACCACCATCACATAGCTGCATGTTGTACTTAAACATTTTGCTGCAGCTAGCTATGCTACAGACACGGCGGAGGTCATACCAGTACAGTATACCAGTGACAAATGGAGAAATAAAAATGTTTGAAACGCTGAACACCCCTTGAAAATAATTATCGGTCTTATACGGTTTTCAATCATCAAATTAACTTTACTTAAACTCTAAAAACATCAACATTATCAGAATCGAAGAGTTTACCTCAGTAATTTAACATAGGCATCATTTTGACAAAAAATTCCATGTAAATCTACGTTATTCATTTGTGGATTTTTGTTGCCTATTTTCCCTTTCTTTGTTGTAATTAAACAGTCATGAAGCGAAGATCTGATAGGGCAGGATGTGCTTAAAGCAAACACAAAAGTAAACTTTATAGTTCATCGTTTTTTGTAAAGTGAATGAAGCATTTTCTCTTTAATTGTTGCAAGACTGCATTAGGAAGGAAGCGGTGTATTTAACTGCCAACGTCTTATTTTAACCATTGGAAAATGTGTTCATCAAGGCAAATCACTGACAACAGATCGAGGCCTGTGAGTGCTCATCTTATCTCACAAGCAGAACTGGCTACGCCAGATGGTCCCAACTGTTTTCAAGGTTCATATAAAGTTAACTTAATTAAATGATTGCAAACAGGTGAAGACCAATCATTATTTTCAAGGAATGGTCCGTGCTTCACCAATATTCAGTTCACCAAGCACCATTGTTACATAAGACCCCACTTTTGCTGACTGGGTAGCACCAAAATAGACTTCATCATTATTTATTTTGCATCATATTGATATTGCCTTGGGCCTCTAAAACCTGCTTCCACCTCAGGCTCATATAGCCAACCAATTCCAGCTGCCCAAATTTTGTCAGAGGATCATGAAGAATTTCATGATCTTCTGACAAATGTGATATTTCAGTGGACACCTACAGCAAAGCATTTTCTCTCACCCTCACTAGTGTTTTTTGAAGTGTTGCACAAGATCTGTAACAAATTCTGAAGTGAAAAATGCAAACGTTTGTTATTAGCTCAAGACGAATGCGCGAGGTAATGCATGCAAAAATCGTGACACATCCACTCGTGTAAGATCCTATACTATGAGAAATATAAGGCACAATATGAATTTGGGTATACAATCCATAAAGCATGGGGAAAAAATGTTTACATTATAACAGGGGTGGTAATCTCATGCAGAAAGGGCTGGTGTGGGTTCCGGCTTTCATTCTACCTAAGCAGTGACACACTGATTCTACTAATCAATGCCCTCGGCAAAAACTGGCTTATTGGTGGAATCGGGTGCATCGTGGCTTGGTAGGAACAAAAGTCTGCAACCACTCCAGCCCTTTCTGGACAAGGTTCCCCACCCCTGCTTTAGACAGCAAGATCTGACCGCAAGAGATAGCGAGACATGAGGGACTGTCCACAGGTCAAGTGATTGATTTGCAACTTCCTCCTTCAAGGTAGGCACCAATTCATAAGTCTTTAAAATCAATACACTTGAATACCTTGAAAAGCATGTTGTGGTGTGATAATGAAAAACCATATACTGTGATGAACTGTCATAATCAAAACAAAGTATTTCACACGTGTTGGTATAGTCAGTTTCTCAGTCATTTAGAATTTTTTTTTTTGTACCGTTTGTGCATTGCCAGTCAGGGGTGCCAGTAATTTGAGCCCATTCTATATAAAGACATTGGATTAACATTACTTACCAACATCTCGGTGTACTTTGGGTTGTCCCTTTTCTTAAGCACATCCCGCTTCAACTCCTGGTCTAGACTGGAATCTCTGAGAATGTCCTGGAACAGATATTCTAGGTCTTTGTCTCTCACTGCCTGCTTCATATCTACTTCACGGGTTGGGATTTTCTGATCCACTGGAGGAGGCTCTTCCCCATCAAAGTAGCTGAAAGGCAGAATTCATCAAGGTTGAGAGGGATTGCTGTGCATCTACTCAAGATGAGCACTGTTCATCTGCATTTCATGCAGTTACACTTTAAGCAGTGCACTCAAAAACTGACTGCGGTTTTAAAATCTATCTTTGAAACTGTATTTAATGAAAGCCCCATTTGCAATTCAGCTCAGCTAAAATAAATGACTCCAGGAGAGACACATTGGTAGATGAGATGTGAATCAATTTTCCAACAACTTTTAAACTAGTTGTCACCAACCTGATGGATTATCAGAACTGCCATATAGCTTACCTGTGTCCACCATTATCTGACCCTGAGCGCCAGCTCTCGGACGTGGAGGGGTGGGCATCCCTCGCTGGAATGCAAGGTTCTTTCTGAACCGTGTTCAGCAGTCTTGTGATATGCTCCTCCCTAGACTCATCCATCTGAACTACAGCCCTCTAAACAATGAATAAGTTGGTTTTACAAGCCATCAAGTATTCATTCTATAAGATGGGTCAGTAAATGGTAGGTACATCAATGCATGGCTAGAATTAATGTTTGCAGTATCATGAAAGAATTGATTGATTAATACTTGCCGATTTTCTTTCTTCTTCTTTCCTTTTTAAACCTCCTCTCTTTGCGTACCACAAGCCTATTTCACGTCCTTTAAGATGTCCCGGGTGCCGACCCCGTGAGCCCCTGCCGCGTCCCCCATCTTTCCTAGACTCCCAACTAGAGTTTCCCTCGTATCCCCCGCCGCTGGACCCAGGTCCTGTGTCCCACCTGTCTTCATTTCCCTGTCCAAATCCACGACCTTCGCGTCGGCCTCGCCTATTACCGTAACCATAACTCATACCGTTCAAAACTGGTGTCCAACTGCCCCGATGCACAGCTAACAGCCAATTATCGTCAACGACACACCGAGATCTGCTGGTTCCTTGAAATGCCCAATCTCAAGGAGAGTCGCTATTATTGGACAGCTAGTCAACTACCGACAGTAGTGACGGAGCCTCACTGCACATATACAACAATCTTGCCACAGCAAGAAAACCAGCAGCATAGCTAGCTAGCAAGCTAGCTAATCGGTTTCAGATAATACCGTTGGCTGACCAACGAAAAAGCCACAATGTTCTAAAAATATATATCTGAGTGAATTTAATAAACCATATACAGACACAGGGGGAAATACAAGTATTTATCTAATACCTGACTTAGCCGATTTATATCACGTAAGGCACCGCATCCGGCATGTCGCGTTTAAATGACGACAGCAAGTGTGCCCGTCGACACATCAGAACAACGCATTCGACAATGATTGGTTACTGATGGTAATCTGCGTTGAGTCTGTTGAGTTCAACTTTGAAGACGGTGAAAATACAGCATTTTTAATTGAAACGTGCTCTTAAACATAAATTTTTATGTCGTAATAATTTACAGGGCATCACTGAAATATTTCAACATTTCAATGTTCGAAAATGTAAAATACCTTTCAGAGTATTTTAGAGTACGTATGTAAACGTAAAGTTGGCACTTTTTTGTATAATAGGCTTAAGTGTATCAGGACTCCAGTAAAATGTATTAGTAGGCCTAATCGATTCGTTTTCATCTATTACAACAAGAATCATTCAATTATTAGTTTTTGATCTGAATACGCTCCTATTACAATACTTTCAAAGGGAAGACAATATTATCGAAAAGAAAATAAGCTTCAGAAGCTTCATGCATTTACTGAGCATGCGTGCGAAAAATAGCTTGGCCTCGACTGTTGCGATAATTTAGTGAACTTCACGTTGAGGTAAATGCAAGCCTCTGATCTGGAGCGTGCTCAAATAACAAACCAAACAAACAAAAAAGATATTCCAGCTCAAAATATTACTTAATATGCGTTAAATTTTCTTAGTAATATTCATTTTTGACAATGACAAGCTGTAATGGTATATGCAGTGCCCTGCATGAGTGTTGGCAATAGAATTCCCTTTACTAATACTGGGACCTTTAGCCAATAAGAATGCAAATGATTATGAATTAATGCATTTTTTGATAATTCTCCTTATACAGAATCCAAACATTAATGAAAATATAGCATTTAATTAGCCTAAGATACAATGATTTTAAGAAAAAAATTATTTTGAAACAAATATTTTTCTTGAAAACACTTGTCGCAGTGATTGGATCCCCGTTATTTAATCATTTGTCCAGCCTCCCTTTGCTGAAATAATAGCTGGCTATTGATCCAATAATGGGCTATTATTCCATTCTCTCTCTCTCTCTCTCTCTCTCTCTCCAGATCCATCATATTCCAAAATCCACATTTATGAGCTCTGTTCTTTGGCTTTTTAATTGGGTTTAAGTCAGGGGACTAGGGTGGCCATGGCAAAAGCTTCATTTCAAGGTCAAGGAATTCGTTTTTTGTTAATTCACACATAATTTGGATCAGTAATCCTGTTGGAATATGCAAACATCCCTCAGTTTAGGCTTTCCAGCAGAGGCTGTCGAATTTTCTGTAAATAACTGCAGGTACTTGGAAATTAGGAACTTTTTCCTGTCAATTGTTTTTAACAGTGCCGTATGCCAACCACTTCATTTTTGCCCTGTGTGGCAAACCCGGGCGTGGCTAAGCCCTCAACCACATCAACACGCTGTAACAACCAATTCTCCTTCCCCCCGTTCCCACCATAGAGTAGAACTTAGCACCCTGGACAGCGGCGGAAGACGCAATGCCTGTTCAGCACTCCCTTTACTCACGTATAGCTGGATAGTTCAGCTGCGAGTCGTAAGTCTAGTCGGGCCTGGGAAAAGCACGCATGAGGTGACACAACTGCATCCAATGATAATCAGAGCCAACCACAGCTTAAAAGGGAGAACTGGCCAGTTGTTAGGGGGTGGGTGAAGAGTGATGATGTGAACCTTGTGTTTAACCATCCTTATCTTTTCTCTCCACCAAGATTCCGATGGTGGGGAGACTGGGGATTCCGACAGAGACCCACAAAGCCTGAACGCGGTGGCAACACTTTAAGAAAACCCTAGAAAAGCATAATCCAGTCAACGCCAGAGGTATATGCTGCCTGAACCCCAACTAAAGAGTCTTTGCCTGCTTAAATGAAAGTTCATTTCCCTGTGTTTACTAAATGTGTGCGCTAGCATTGCACCTGTCTGTTTTGAACATTTAATAAAATTACCGCCCAGTGGGCCAGTTTTGACCTATACTCCTGCCCAGTCTGCGCTGTGTTTTCCGGTGTCTTGTCACACATGATTAATAAAAATTATATTTTCCCCTTTCCATTTATTTTGTTATAGCCATTTTCACATTTGTGATGCTCAAAAACCTGTGATGCATCATTGCTGTAGTCTTTTGTCTTTATCATAGAGATAGATGATTGAGGGAAATTAGCCTCTGCATCGCCCAGGGGTCAGCACAGGTATCTGAAAAGTAAGCTTTGATAACTTCTGATCTGATCACATATAAAGTTAACTTCAATAACGCTAGACCAATAAACCCCTGAAACTTTTTGGAAGCTAATGAAAACCGGTAATTTAGCCTCAGTTTGGTTTTTTGGCTGTAAAACCATTAAAACAGATCAAGAAATAAAAATACTGTTGACTTTTAAAGGGTAAATTTGCTGATAATAAAACCATTAAGTGTAGCCTTTGTTTAAATAAGGTGCTCACAAACTATACATATTATTCATATAATTATTACCCAGATGGCTGCCCTTTCCATTTGCTGTGATATCTACAACTACCACAATGCATCTCATTAGCTCATGACTCCAGATACACTGTCAACCCTATGTGGATCTGTAGCCTACAGTTATCACAGGTAGCATTATCCAGGTGCACCATTTACTTTATGGAAAGGCAGACTGGCTGTGATAATAATGCCCATAGTTCCATCTGAGCACAGGTGAATGGGCTACAAGAGTGCCAAATCAAATTGGCGGTTGGCTGATTAGTGAAACCATTCTCACCACTGGTGTCACTGGTGTCATTTTTTTAAGTTAAATATGGAAGGGAATGCACTTAAAATAGATATTTAAGTAAGTAAATAAGATTTTCTAGGAAAACCGATGATTGTGGCACTCTTGTTTTGGGAAAAATATTCAAGATAAAAACTTTATTTCTTTCTACCATTTTCTTTAAATTCAAGATTTGATTTTTATTAGTATTTTGATTAAATGATTCACTACAACCACCCATTTCTCAAAGCCTTACTAGCAAATATTTACCAGGGGTAACAATATTAATGGAGCACACTGTATAACCAATTTTACAGTCAGTTTCAATGTATATCATCAATATCATCATCAACATAACTAATTCACTATATGCAGAATTTTGTATATATGAATTTACTTATTCCCCTATTTTCTCTATCTACATGATCATGCATACTGTGACAAATTTAATTCTGCATTCATTCCAGAGGATCGCATGAACATCATACCTGATGAATGATGTGCAGAATGTGATCATAGGAGGTTGAGACTAATCCCCTTACCCATTTACAGTTTGTATATCCGTCTGAAATAAAGTCCCAGGCTGCAAAGTCTTTGCAGTCACGGCTTGATACAATGTTAACTCTTATAGAAAATGCCAGATAATTCATGTGCTGTCATACTTATTGAAATGTGACTCATTTGTTTTTGGGTCACCCAAAGGGGGGAGTGTTTAGGGGTGTAAACTATATGATACATTTCGTAGTCTTGTTTAGAAGAATTATACTCTAAATAATCGAAGAAACATGAACTTGAGGTGAACTCGTGCATGTAATCATTTTATTGTGATTTTAGCCTGGACAGTTAGACATATTAACTTTTCAAATCAGTATCAAATATACAGTGACTTGGGAAATGAATGATTGAATGGACAAATATTTATACAATTTTAAATAAATGAATTATGGTACAACCATCATGTACAGCACTCTAATTACCTGTGCGATTAGAAAATTTTGCAATTGAGGCGCCAATGTAGCCAAATGTCTAAAAAGGGGCAAATATCTGAACTCTAATTTATATTACATGATCACTCTCAAAAAAAGTTATCATTGAACCTTCCTTCATGCACCAAATCAGCCCACTCTTCTCTGGTAGTGTCAAGATCCAGACCAGGGACCACATACGGAGTCAGAGTACAATCCAACGGTAGAGTTTGTTGGTAGTACCACAGTATTGACAGAGAGACAATGCCCAGAGCAGGAAGACACAGTTCAGTTTAGATGGTACAGGCTGGTTGCAAGGGCATATTTATACCCTGCTGGTGGCTATCTGGGACAGCTGCTAGATGGAGTTCACACTTCCAATGTCAGATTTCTGTCGAATTGTCAGATCGCAGGACTTGGGAGTTTATTAGCAGCGTTCTCCCAATCCTGATGACCACAGAGGGCTTGGGATGTTGTTCCCAAAAAACTGAGCAGAGGAACAGACTGAGGTTTGATTAATAGGATCGTTGTCCCAATCCTGGAGACTGACAGTATGACTTGGAAGCTTGTTCCTGTTAATTGAACGAGGAAGAGAACTTCCGTATTTTACTATGATTAACGAGAACAAATAATTTCTGAAGACAATAAGCTTTCACTAGGAAATACTGACTGGTTGCTATGGGACAGTCCAGCAACTTGTACACTCGAAGCAGGGGGTATAAATACACCAACACACATGTGAGGGAAGGAAAACATTAATAGAAGACAGCTGGTGAGGAAAGCATTCAACACTATCAAATGAATCAATCAAAAGAGACAATACATCTTATAGACATGCAAGCTGCTGGATGGGAGGAGATGCAGGAGGAATTCACATGAGGATAGTGACAGGTAGAATGTGAAACTGATTGTCCATCATGTGAGTAGGCCCTGCATTGCTCAAATTTTTAGGATTTTGTAAATAAATAAAGCGCAGATTACAAAAAAAGATTATTTGAAAAAAATCCTGTCAATTTCTGGTATACTGTAAGTATAAAACAAATACTGTCCCAGTGTTTGGTCATACAACTCATTACATGTAGATTTTGTTCTACAAATCCCCTTTGCCAATCTTTATCAGCTGTGATGTATTTTAAGGCCATTGTGTGCTCATTAGATTGACACATGAAAATGCGCAATGAATGATTTATAAGAGAGATCATTCAATTGTGTATAAATTGTCACTGTCAAACATTAATCATACTAAAATGCTAGCTTAGCCACTGTGAAAGCAAAATTATACTTCTATAACTTTGCTGTAGGGCTGATACAGCAGCAAGTAAAGTGATCTGAAACCCCACAGGAGTCATTTATTAAGGCCCTGCTCTCATTTCATGCATAAATTATCACAGCCCATAATATGTTGAAATTTGAAAATGCATTCTTTGCTGTGTATTTCCTGCAATGCAACAGCTGTGTCTCCACAAATGTAATAATTCTGACCACTAATTGACTGGTAATAAAATTACCCAAAGGCTCAAAATGGTCTCTTCTAGAAAACAAAATTGTACTTAAAAATTGTAGTATGAGATTTTATATAATTGGGTAAAACCTGAAACCTTTGTTAGAATTTCCACAATGGTTTTAATGCAGAGAAAGCATTTGAATTAATGCTAGGCTCTGGAAAATATAGAGGCAGGGAAGTGAAATTGAGAGTTGAATCAATTATGGATTGTAATCTATTGCTTTATGATTGGAATACACGCCGGTGAATAAAAACATTAAAACCAAATACAGCAACTGAAGCAAACAAAGTTTATTATCTTGTAACAAGGGCACATGTCAAGGTCTGCAGGCAGATCTTAAACAGTAAATGAACAGTCGGTTCTCATATTCGACATATTGGATGCGGGAGAAATGTGACATGATCAAGTTTGACAACCGAGAAGTCATTATGGCCAGTTGAGTTCGTCAAAGCATCTCTGAACAGCGATTCGAGTGCATCAGAGTGTTTCTGAAGAGGCAAGGCTTCTGGGGTGCCTTGAGTCAGCAGTGGAGAGTATCCCCCAAGAGTGGTCAGATGATGGATATACCATGAAACAGCGACAAGGTGTCGGGCACCTAAGGCTCACGGATGCACATGAGCAACAAAGGCTAACCTGTCTGATCCGAATTGACGGAAGTGCTACTGTGCCGCAAGTTGCAGAAAGTTTGAATGTTACTGAGGAATGTGGCACAACCCAGTACATTGCACCCTGCTGCATATAGCACTTTGTTACTGCAGACCGATTGGAGTGCCCATTCCAACCCCAGTCCACCACCGAAAGCATCTACAATGGGCATGTGAGCGTTGGACTTGGACCGTGGAGCAATTGAAGGAGGTTGCCAGGTCTGGTGAAAACAATTTTCTCTTGTATGATGTGCATCAGCTTGGTACATGCCCACCGTTTACCTGGGGAACAGATGTCACCAGGATGCACTGTTGGAAGAAGACAAGCTGGTGGAAGAACATGATGCTCCGTGAAATGTTCTGCCCTGAGTCCGGGAATTCAAGTGGATATAGGTCTGTCTCAGAAACTGGGCCCATCAGTGGGTACCCCCCTAGAAACACTTGAAGTTAATAATATATATTTCATTTTGAATGGTGGCGTTTGTTGTTATTTGAAATATGATAATTAAATAAATAGAAAACACAAAAGGGGGTAGTTTAAGTGAATATTACATTCCGGGATTAGAAAAAAAAACCAAAGTTTGGTGCAAAATGGCTGCTTGTACCGTGACATGGAAGAGGATGAATTACATTTCTGTTGCCTGAAATATTTGTGGTACACTGCAATATTCACAATTTTCATATGTTATCTTATTCATTTACTTTACACAATGAAATATTGACGTTTCCACATAAATCATGTGAGTAATATTCAAACCTTAGAGGTAACATTTGATCACTTCCATAACGCTTTTTTTCCGATCAGTCTTACCCCACGAATTTACTCAAACGAGAAGCCTCGATGTATATATGTCATTCAAATTCTAACTGAAAATCAATAGACTTCATGGAATTTAAGTTATAATCACGCAATTTTGTCTTTCATTGCAGGTGCTGAAAGTATGTGTTCCGTGTATGTTTCCTAGATATTATGTTACAACAGTAGACCATCTTTCCCATATCAAAAAGGATATATAATTATTAGATGATAATTTCTCACTGCGCGGAAGGATATCAAATATCATTCTGTGTGTCTAGACTGGAATATCCCCTCGCAAGAGGACATGTTTGTATTTGTTTCCTCACGTGAGATGACTGTTACGCAACTGACAAGCGGTTATCAAGTTGGTCTGCGACAAAACTCACGCTTTAAAGGTGAGTTTTTCACTCATTATTTTAAAATTTCCATTACATATATAGAACAACAGTGCTTATTTTTTCATATTTCTTCCATGTTTGTATTGTTTACTTATTTATATCCACAATAAAAACGTTTTCGATTTGACTGTCGAAACTCTCAAGCTGTTCGTCTTATGTTAGTATCGGATTGATTTGGAGATCACTGGCTATTAAATTGAGTACACGTCAAATAATATAAACCTTAATAAGTAACATTTAACGACCATAAGACCTACCTATGAGTTATACGTTGATGACGTTTCTTTGTTACGTTAGTAATGACAAAGTGTATTACTCAATAATTGACATTGGCTTTGCATAATGATTTCAAACATACATGTTTATATATCAATATCATTATGAGTTATAATCTTGTGCAAAAAAGGGTTGTACCTCTAGGACCATCTGTACACACACAAAAAAAAAAAAAAACCAGAGAAAAAAGACCCAAGAAGACCTCAGAACTTATGATTAAATTTAAAGAGAATAATTATAACAATGTTAAGTATATATTTTGCTTTAATGTCTGCTACCAATGAAACAAAAATATGTGCAATTAAAATCATATAATCGTTATTAAATAGACTTTTTCATAGCATTTTCGCGAGTTACACGAGTGATCTGCTAACACGTCATTAATGCTTTCCACATTGCTGGTCATATAAAACAAGATGCAATGTTCTTTTCTTATTAAAAATGAAAGAAGACCCCTAGAGGTATATATACACTGCCCTCAATAATTATTGGCACCCCTGGTTAAGATTTGTTCTTTAGCTTCTAATAAATTCATTCATTCATCTTCTATACCCGCTTATTCCAAACCAGGGTCACGGGGCGAGCTGGAGCCTATCCCAGCTGGCTACGGGCAAAGGCAGGGACCCACCCTGGACAGGTTGCCAATCCATCACAGGGCGCACACACCATTCGCACTCTCACTCATACCTATGGGCAATTTAGTGTCTCCAATTAACCTGACATGCATGTCTTTGGACTGTGGGTAGAAACTGGAGTACCCGGAGAAAACCCGCGCGAACACGGGGAGAACATGCATACTCCACACAGAAAGGCCCCAGGCCGGATTTGAACCCATGACCTTCTTGCTGTGAGGCAGCAATACTAAACACTGTGCCACAATGAAAAAAAGAGGAAAATCCAACCTTTAATTCAACTGCATTTATTCAGTGGGAGAAAAATCCCACATTAAGAAATAATTATTTTACATCAAATCACGTGTGCCACAATTATTACCATCCCTGATGTTAATAGTGTACTTTGTACAACCCCCTTTTGCCAACAAAACAGCACCTAATCTTCTCCTATCATGTTTCACAAGATGGGAGAATACAGAAAGAGGGATCTTTGATCATTCCTCTTTGCATAGTCTCTCTAAAACATCCAGTGACCTGGGTCCTCTCCTCTGCACTCTCCTCTTTAGCTCACTCCACAGGTTTTCAATGGGGTTGAGGTCCGGGGCTGAGATGGCCATGGGAGGAGCTTGATTCTGTGTCTGGTGAACCATTTCTGTGTACATTTGGCCACATATTTAGGGTCATTATCTTGCTGAAAGACCCAGTGATGACCCCTCTTCAGCTTTCGGGCAGAGGCCACCAGATTTTGATTTAAAATGTCCTGGTATTTCAAAGCGTTCATGATGCCATGCACCCTAACAAGGTTCCCAGGGCCTCTGGTAGAGAAACAGGCCCACAGCATCACCGATCCTCCCCCATACTTCACAGTGGGCAAGAGGTGCTTTTCTGCATACTCATCTTTTGTGTTCCGTCAGACCCGCTTAGAGTGTTTGTTGCCAAAAAGCTCTATCTTGGTCTCATCTGACCAAAGCATACGGTCCCAGTTGAAGTCCCAGTACAGCTTAGTGAACTTACATTTATGATTGTGAGTGAGAAAAGGTTTTTTCAGTGCATGCCTCCCAAACAGCTTGTTGGCATGTAGAAAGCGCCTGATGGTTGTTTTGGAGATTTGTGACCCCAAGATGCTACCATTTGTTGCAATTCTTTTACAGTGAGCTTTGGAGAACTTTTTATCTCTCTTACCATCCTCCTCACTGTGCATGGTGGCAAAATAACCTTGCCTCCTTGCGTCCCGGGCTTGTTTACCACTGTTCCAGTTGTTTTAAACTTCTTAATGATTCATCCGACCGTAGATATGGGCAGGTGCAGGCGAGTGGCTATTTTCTTATAGCCATTGCCTGACTTGTGAAGGTCGACACACATCTGCCTTACTTGAATGGTGTGTTCCTCTGTCTTTCCCATGTTGAAGAGTGGATAAGAGAAATGGCCTCTGTGTCACATCATATATATACCCCAGGGAAACAGGAAGTGATGAATTACTAATGTTCCTAAGATACTCTGATCAACTACTGTAAACTACTGTAGAAATGACAGGAATTGTTAGGGGTGCCAATAATTGTGGAACAGGTGATTTTATGAAAAATAATTATTTCTTAGTCAGGGATTTTTATCCCTTTGATATTCACTTGAGTTGAAGGTTACATTTTTCTACAATTTTCAGTGTGAGAGTTTGCTTCTGCAATAAAAATTGAATTTATTTTAAGGCTTTTAACGCATCTTAACTAGGGGTGCCAATAATGACGGAGGGCGCTGTAAATACCTAAAAACATTATGGTTTTAAAAAAAAATGTTTTTGAAATAATGTCACAATTGACATTCCATATTCTGAGATGAACCCATATCAGTTTGATGGAGCTGTTCTGGCAGCATGACTGAGACAATATTAGGCTGATGGTTTTAATGTTCCGGCTGATTGATGTTTCACTACCAAATTCCTACCCCACATCCCCAAATAAAGAGACTAATATAAATTACTACAAGATCTAATGCGATGCTCCGATGCTATCAGACTGTAATTTCTAAATTGCCTATCCTGCGGCTCTGTCAGAAAAGCAAGCTGTGGATTTACTTGCTATTGTGTAAGAAAAGCAAGGTGACCTTTGAAGAAGGACTGCTGGTTCATTCAGCTGTATAAATGTCAATCGCGGACATAATTATCCTGAAGCAAATTGAATCAGCATGCTTTTGATGAGCGCACTCGAAGTTTTTCAAAGGAGACAGTGGGGAGTTGAATATCGCTTTCTTTGCAATGCAAGGTCATATGGATATTGCAGTCTCAATGGTGAACAGGAATAATCGTATTTCCCATCTTATTTAAGGCATGGCCAGCGTACTGTTGGGATTTGAATCTTCAAGAAACGGATGGGTTTTTCTACAAAGCTTTTGCACTCTAAGTTTTGCAGCAAACCTTTGGAAAGAGAAAGATTTAATTGGTCTATGCTTGGATAGCCAACATCCTCCTGTATTAAATCTCTAAAGATTAATAAGGTTGTGAGATTCAGATTTCTTGGTGAGATTATAAAAATAATTAGGCCCCTGACACCTACAACCCAGAGCATAGTGCAATGGCTGGAAAATGCTCTGGAGAGGAGGATTATACTGGGATATCCTGAGTACCTGCCATTAAATATGTATTAGACATCTACAAGTACACAGATCCTTTGAAATTATACTGAGTACAAATGAAAACGCACCACTCACGAAATCTGGAATAGCGCCACGGATTGATATGTGAAATATATACGTATGATGCATTTGAGATAATGAATGATTTAAGAAGACATGTAAACATCATTCAATTTCATTCACGATAATGTTAATGCACGAGAGAGGTTTAACTGGTGTAGGGGTCAAACAGGAAAGTCAATCACGGGTGTGACCGCCATTTGTATTTACACATGCGGTGCATCGTCGTCGCATGGAGTTGATCAGTCTCTGGATAGTGTTCTGAGGGATAGCATTCCACTCCTGAACAAGGGCAATCTCAAGTTCTCGGATGTTGTCCATCTGGCGTCGACGTGAAAGATAAGTGCTCGATAGGGGAGAGGTCAGGTGACAGAGCTGGCCATTGAAGCACGGGGATGTTCTGCTGTGCAAGGTACTGCATGGACACCCTTGCAGTGTGTGCCCTAGCGTTGTCCTGTTGGAAAGTGTGGACATCGTGGTGTTGGTTGAAGAACGGCACAACATGGTTCTGCTGCACCTGGTCCCAGTAGTAGACGCCGTTCACCCTTCCTCTGCAGATATGGAGAGGGGTTCTGTGACGGTAGCTTATTCCACCCCAAACCCTAACGCTGCCACCACCCCAACGGTCCGTTTGAACGACACTATGGGCGTTATAACATTCACCACGTCTCTGCCAAACACGTATACCGCCATCTGCGTTCCTTAAGTGAAATTGTGACTCGTCAGAAAAGATGACACCGTGCCATTGTCGTAGTCTCCAATTCTGGTGCCTGTTTGCCCACTGTAGACGCTGGTTTCGGTGATGATCCGTCAATATGGGGCCGAAATAAGGAAGTTGTGCACGCAGGCCTGCAGCTCGCAGACGGTTCCGTACAGTGTTGGGGTGAATGAATCCACGTCGTCCTTGGACTTGAGCAGCCGTTCTTGTCGCTGGTAGTGTTCGGTCTCGGACATGATCCCGTACGATCTGACGGTCCTGACGTGCCGTTGTCACACGTTGTTGACCCGGTCGAGGACGGTCCCGAGTGCTCCCCGTTTGCAGAAACCTTTGATGGAGTCTTGCGATCGTTGTGTGTGCGCAGTGTAGTCGTCTGGCAATTTCCCTGGTGCTGGCGCCAATTTGAAGCATGCCTATAGCACGTTCCCGTTCAGGGGCTGTAAGTCGTGGCATAGTGTCGACGTTTCACAAGTGTCAGTGAAGAAGTGAAATTTTATTCGGATTCACATGCTTTTAAAGGCAATGTGTGCACAAATTCAGAGTGAAATTCATTTTTCCCGTGGTGTGCGTGCAAGATGTTGCGTTTTTGCAAAAAATTGCCTAGCGTTACAGTTAACTTGAAATTCTCGCATTTCTTGCACCTGGCATGTCGGGTGACGTCACTGTAGTGTTGCTGTTGTATAAAAATTATATTGAAGTTCATTTGGTGCGTTGTCATTTGTACTCAGTATATATATCCGTTTCTTAAAGCCTTAACAAGGAACTGAGCATAAAATGCAAGTTTTGCATCTCAATATACAATATGCTTTACCATTACAAATTTACCTCTCACTCAGAAAATGTGCTCTGACATTCACCACCATATCTCACATATCCCACTAATGCTCTCGTATTCATCTCTACATTGGTAGAGATACTTACATTAGTGTATGTAAGTACACCTAAACAGCTCTTACATTTGCTAAATCGACCTTTGACATCACTAATTTGACCACGGTCAGACACATGTAAAAGATATGCACCTATTACACCTCTTACATACACACAAAAAGCCCTCACACGAGCATGTTTTATCTTTCACATTCATACATACACAGCACTTTTGCACTCACATATTTTACTTCTCACCAGTCCATAAGAAGCCCTCACAAGCATGACAGCGCACATACGCATACAAACCTCTCACGTACTCATAAAAAGCTCTCAAGTGCACTCTTCTCGTTTTACACAAACCTGAAAAGCTTTCACATTCACCACTGTGACCATGACCCTACATGTAAAAAGTGCTTGTCTTCTCCTGTCCCTCTTTCCACATACTCACGAAAAGTCGCTGCACTCATACACTGTATTTTACATCTCATGCGTGAAAGCTTTTTATGTGCAATTAATGTCGCCAAAGTTCTAGCTATAACTTATGTGTCTCTAGGATATGAATAAACATAAAAACTGTCATATTTGCAATTCTACCTGCAGTTGGTTATTCACACTCAAAGGCAAGTGTATTGCGGAAAGAGACACAAAAATGACTGTCTGTGCATTATTCTCTTTTTTGTAACTTTATCCCAAACCCAAAGTGCTGGAGTACAAGGCAGAAGCCACAAAAATTGGGTCACTCTCCCCATTCTTTTGAATTGAATTTGTACCGATAAAAAATGCAAGACTGGAGGCCAGACTCACAGTTGCGTACAATTCATCCCTTACCCTCAGAGATCCATTAAAAGTTTGAACATATTAAATCTGGCAATCATTCCCGCTATTCTGCATTCCTGCAATCACTCAAATTCATCCATCTTTGTGACGTCCTTTACTTCAATGAACTTGTGAACGAAGCATAAATATCATCAAATCATAACTTCCACAGACCCTTCTCAGCCAAGGAAATACAGAAGCAAGTGGCTGAGATTTCAGCATTTTGCACATATTTGCCATCGCTGTTTAATACAAGAAAACACCTCCCTTGTCCTTAGAAAATCTCTTAGTAACAGCTTTCATCTCAGGTTTTCCTGCATGAGAAACAAAGGAACCAATTACTGCCAAGTGATGGAGAATTCAGAGGAGTCAAAAGCTTCTGCCTTTTGCAACACAATTACGTGTCTCAGTCCACAAGCGAGTGCCTTTCCCCAACTGCATTCACGTGTGCAGCTACAACTCCGCTTTAACTGCCTGAAGTCCACCTGATGCGGGTCACTGCTATTTGCCCTTTCTTTCATCCTTGGGATGCCTGCTGGCTCTTTGACCTCTACCTTCTTAAATTATTAAGCAGGCAGGAAGCATTTGGCCTTTTGGACACTGTGACTCAGGGCATCTAACAGAGCTGGTGAAAGGAGGGCATAGGTTGATACATCTCTCCCTAAATAAACGTGCGGCCTACACTAGGTTGGAGCTGCGCACAAGCAGACAGTGTGTCCTTAGACTCTACGCATAGTTCCACAAGTATCTTTTCAACTCTTGTGGGTTCCTTATGTGCTCATCTGCTCCCACGTACCTTCTTTCATTTTCCTTTCTCTTTGTCCTTCCCTCATTTATTTACTCCCGCCCCACCCACCAAAACAGTTCTGATATGCTGTTCTGATATTTCAGGTTAAGGTCCCCTTGAAAACAGCCTTGTATTTGCAGTGGCAAATTTGTGACTGTGCAAAAATTAATTTACTGTGCATGAAAGAAAAACCTGATAATATTGCTCCCAGTCAGGCACTCGCAAGGCATTTATAAAAGGAGGACGAGTGTGAGGGGGAGACTAGCAACAATGACAAGCAAAAGGAGAACAAAAGAAGAAAACTTATGTCACACTGTTGACATTTGAAACAATACTTCACTGCTTCATTCTCAGCAGTAGAACTCAATCCAAGATGATATAACACCTCTCCCCTTACCGATGGAGAATTTATAAGAAATTGTTTGATGGAAGAAGTACAGCACATTTCATCATTTATCTTTTCATTCAACGCAATCTTTACAATGGGCAAAATATTTCACATAGAGCTAGATTCTGACTCTGGCAATCCATAGTAACACCAAACCAACCAATTTGGAAGCATATTTAGGTTCTACAGTCAACTGCTTTCAAGCATTGAAACTAATGCTCATATCACAATGTTAGTGTTCCTTCAGCCAGTGGCAATGACATGGAGCAATTCCCAGAAACAAGAAACAGCTCGGGCAGCAAGCAGCTCAAGCCTTCGGGAGACACCAAACAGGCTCTCACTCATACTGACCATCATGGTAATGGATTTTTTAATAGTAGATGTTCACAATATACCGAAATAACAAGTTTTTGCACTCGAATGCATATGAAAATACACATAATAAATGACTCTATGTCAAGAGCTTATGCACATAACTGCAATGTTGCATTTCATCTACAAAGATAAAATTTGTTTTAAATTACGTTGTTGAAGTCTCACAGGTGAAAATTTCCACCTTTCCACTATTATGCAGGTCTTCAGCTGCACAGTTCAGTGGTACCTTTGTGACTAAATATTTTGCTTCATAAAGCATTGTACACTCTGCAATCTGAGACAGGTCAGGATTGCGAGTAGGCCAGTGTGGCACCCACAATCACTACTTTCACAGCCATGCACTTGTAACCTGAGCAGAATGTGATTTGAAGTTATCTTGCTGGAAAATGCAGATACCCCTGGAAAGATGTTGTCTAAATGGCAGCATATGCTTCTCCAAACTTTGCACATAGCTTACTGCATTAGAGGTGCCCTCGCAAAATTGCAATATCACTCATAACATGTGCACTGACACCCATAACATGACAAGTGCTGTCTTTTGGACTTTTGAAACTGAAAACAGCCCGGGTTGTTAGAGACCATGGCCTCTGTTTTTTTCTAAAACCACTTGAAATGTTGAATCAGGCCAAAAATACATTACTTCTGAGCTACAGTGCATCTTGGTGTCATCTGAGATGGACGGTGTTTCAGTGGAAACATTTTGTGGTCTGACAATTCAACATTTCAGTGATTATGTTCGCTAGACCAAAAGTGACAACGGCAACCAAAGCTGTTATTAGAGTCAGGTCCAAAAACCTGCATTTGTCATGTTATGGGTTTCGGTGTTGCTGTATGGCTATGGCTTTGCATTGTAAAGCTTTAATTTGCATCAGCGAATGCAGCGACAAATGGTGTAGAGAGACAAAGATTTATCTAAATATTTCCGAGCCCATATCCTGATCTCTATCACAGTTATACGCTCTTAAGACAGGGACATCTGAGGGATAAGAGATCGTACACACTCAGAAGTGTTTTTCAGCCTTGCTCTTTATGTACCAAGGTCTGACTGGATTCCTTTCAGTCTCTTTGTTTATATTATGTATTTCAAAAGGTGAGATGCCCAAAATCCAACTGAGTTGTCTTTGGGTAACCTTGTTCTAAAATTATGGATTATAAGCCAAGCATTTGTTCACAAATTGGTGCGATTCGCTCCATCTTTGCTTTTGTGGGACTGGGCCTTTTTGGAGGCTTATTATTCCCCGCCATGGAGTGGATCAGGGGATATTGGAATAGCACTCGTCTGTCCGTCGGTCCTTCCGGGTTCAATGGGGACAGGTTTCTCGGAAACTATTGCTGCCACAGAAATGAAATTTGGGTTGCGGCCAGTACTGATGACACCTACTGAATGAGTTCGACAGTTGATTCCGAGAAATTTATTTTTACAGAGTTATGGCCCTTGACTCTGTTCGTGGACTTAAGTGTATGGGTGTTGCAATGGGGACAAGTTCTCTAGACAACTATTGCACCTACCTGGATGAAATTCTGTGGGTTACCAGTACCAATGATCCTATTGGATGAGTTTGACAGTTGATTCTGAGAAATTTGTTTTTACAGAGTTATGGTTCTTGTTTCTGTTCGTCGACTTAGTGTATGGGATTTGCAATGGGGACAAGTTTTCTCGGCAACTATTGCACCTTCATGGGCAGGGCCGGCGCTAGCCATTTTGGTGCCCTAAGCATAAATGCTTTGTGGTGCCCCCCGACATACCCACCCACCCAACTCCACCCCTGACAGAAATGAACAATATCTGAGTATTTGTCAGTTTTGCTTTATTTAACAAAATAAGTTGTCAATATTAATGGTTCAAAAACTGAGATAGAGATAAATAAGAATAATAATAATATAATAATAATGATTATTATTTTTTTATTATTATTAAGAGATAAATAACAATAATTAAGTCTTTATAAAACACTAACAATGGCATCAAATACTCAAATAAAAATAAATAATCTAAATTTAAAAAAATGCCATGACTATTAACAAATAAACATGTTTTTAACTGTTATCACAGTTCTGAGTAAGGAACTTTAAAAACATATTTTAAAATGCAAGCACCAGTTGTTAGAGGCCCTACAGAGGCACATGTCTGCATTTTCCGGCTGCGAAATCAGCTATCAGGTCATCATATGACAGTTTCTGAGGAATTTCCCCATTAATGCTGATGACAGCCAGACCACTTAAACGCTTCTGGCCCATTGATGATCGCAGGTATGTTTTAATGAGTTTAAGTTTGAAGAAGCTTCGTTCAGCAGAAGAAACTGACAGGGATACATCAGCGAATGTGTACAAATACAAAAACGGATGTAGCTAACTAGAGACGCTTTATGGACACTAAGCTGATTCGCTATCAGCTTGTTCTCTCCCCAGCTAGCGAGCTGACATAAAGCAATCGCCCCTGCAATTCTAGAGGTACTTCGGTCATCTCTTCTGGGCTCATGATATCCTTCATTTCATCACACAGTTTCACGAATGCTCCCCGAGACATCCTGAAATTCTCTCTCCATTTTGCATCTAAAAAATTCATTGAGCACCACTCTCTCCCACCAGTCTTTACTCCTAAAGGCCCAGTCACACAGCGCAAACGCATGAATTACGCATGAATTACGCACAGATTTTCGTTTCTGCGCGGAGCGTACGTCGTATGCGTAATTCGTAGGTGGAACGAACGTGGACTGTCAGTGATTGTAAGTGGATGTGCGTCGAAGGCGGTTTGTGCGTGATTTTGAGTTTTGAACGGTTCAAAAATTTTCCGACGCACAACTGTGCGTTGGTGTGCGTAATTCATGAGTCGGCATGCGTAGTTTATGCGTCGAGTATGCGTAACTATGCGCGGGACACTCGTCGGCCGTCAGTGCTTATGCGTCAGAACTGGTTTGAATCCGCGCACGTCCCCGTCCGTCCACTGATGCCCCACGTTCATATCACGCATGAAACGCGCACGTATCACGTTCATTCCACTGACATTCACTGACAATACGTGAAGCGTTCGTGTTTGGACGTGCTCCATCGGTGATTCATGCGTCGGGCGTGCGTCGAATGTTCGTGGAATACTGCACTGTATTTGCCAGTATGCGTCGACGTGCGCGATATGTCAGTGATTCGTCAGTGATTGTAAGTGATACATGCGTGGTTCATGCGCGATTCATGCGTGATTCGTCCGAGATTTCTACCCCCGACACCCCGAAAAATTGGTCAGTTTCTCAACGCACAAGCACGCACAAACCCAATCTGTGCGTGATTTGTGAGTGATTCGTGCGTGACCGGCTGTGTGACTGGGCCTTAACGCACATCCAGCAAGCACGGGTTTTTGGTAGGAGTGGAGGAAGGCCTATGCTGAGACCAAGAGTTTTACGTCATGTACTTGGAAAGAAATTGAACTATTGACTGAACCATGTAAACCAGGTTCTTCCGATTATCACATTACTGAAGTACATGAAAACGCGTCAAATCCGATTATCGCCATTACCCGATTATTCCCAGTTATCGGATTATTGTGGTCATGTAAACGTAGCTGTTACAAAATAAATAATTGTTAATTAAAACATTGTCTTACCTGCAAGTGACGCGCGAGCATCATCTCACAGTTTTTTTCTTTTCCGCCCCCGACTCTTGATGCCTTTTCGATTTCGATGACATGTCCAGATCCCCAGAATAAACTTCTGCCAAATTTGCGATTGATGCATAATGGAGCAAACTACTAGGGAATGGGGGAGGGGGGGAGGGGGCACCAAAGGTAGACCGATGAGAGGGCCGCGCAGGAGATTAATCTTTTTTTAGTGTAAATAAGCCTACGTTATTTTTGTATTACTTATATTTATTAACATGCTTTACAAACTTTTATTTTAAATATTAAATACTGTTATTATTATTTTTTTTTTTTATGGGCTTGATTTTTTTGGTGCCCCCCCAGGCAGTTGGTGCCCTACGCGCAGCGCGTGATAAGCGTATGCCGAGCGCCGTGTCTGTTCATGGGTGAAATTTTGTGTGTGGCCAGTACTAATTTCCTTATTGTATGAGTTTATCTATTGATTCCGAGAAATGTTTTATGGTCCTTGACTCTGAACTTGGTGTATGGGTGTTCAATGGGGACAGGTTTTCCCCATTCCCCGTGACCATTCTTGCCGTGGCAGGGGATGTTGGTGACAATGTTGCCTTGTTTTATACTACAATACAATTAGTTCATCTCTATAATATCACCTGTTCCACATCACCTAATCACTGTAAACTCTCACATTGTTGCTAGTCCTAAATTGCCCCTGAACTAACTTTTTTTGAATCATTTGCAGTCATCAGATTTGAAATTATTGTATATTTTCAAGAAAAAAATAAAATCCACGAACTGAAGCATTAAATGAAGCTTAGCGAAAGTTCAGTCAGGAAGACTCTCACTTTCGCGCTCGTCAACCCCGTCTATTTTGTTCATGCATGTTCACTCGTGATTCTCTACAGTTAATATCCGGGGCTGTCTATTGAGCTGTCAGGTGGCATAGCAGCTGATCTCTTCTATCCAACCTGGACACACCACAGTCGTGTCGCTAGCCAATCATTCTGCTACTGCCTTTTTTAAAAATGTCATTTTCTCCGCCCTAGTTCACCCATGCTGCCGCTCGCTGACCCTCGTCCGTCCCAACGCCACCCTACTCATCAGACCTCCTGTTCCGCCACTCCAGCTTCACCAGTCTTCAGCCACCACCGCCACCAGTGTCTGGACTCTTCGGGGGATTTTCTGCGGCTGCTCCGAGCCGTGCTCCTGATCTGCGAGTCTTCCCGAAGAGTCCAAGCGCCCAAGACTTGTTTTGATTATAAGCATGTTACCCCTTTATGCATAAAGCATAATAAATATTCTCTTGATTTCACTTCAGTCTCTCCTGATTGAAATAATATATGCCGAGGATAAATGGAGATTACAAATAATTTCGTTTTGATTCAATTAACATTTTTCATCATATACCAACTTTTCAAAATTTGGTGTTGAATGTCTTTTTTTGAGTGAAAGAAAGTTATATGGCATAGGTTACATTTTCACCCTCCATATGAATTTATGGAGATAAAAGTGTAAAGTGCCATGTAGATCCTTCATAAATTGAGCACAGCGGTAGTTCAGGCAGCTCACGGAGTCACGCCCAGCTCGCAAACTTGTCTTCATTAGTGATCGCAAGCCAAGCCCATGTCAACTGACAGCTCAGCTGATTCCTCTCAGGCACTCAATTGGCAAATCTTAAACAAGGTGCCCTATTTAAGGATGCTTTGCCTGTCTACTATCGCTAGCTTTCTCTGCTCATTTTGCAACCCACCTCCATCTCCAGCTCCACCTTTACACGTTTTTCTGACACGTTTTTCTCATGGCTCGGTCTGTTCTGTACTCCTGGGGGTTTCCTGCTGCCCTCTGCCAATGGCGTTCACGCGTATGCATGGAAGGGCAGGTTTTTGGCTCTTTCTGCCCACTGGCTTTTCGTGCATATGCATGGTAGGGCAGGGAGGTCCCACAACGGAGCCATGCCGCAAAACTCAAAATATTGAAAATAAATTCACTGGGAATGATATAGTTTGGGGATTTTGACAAAGTGGACTGAAATATATTATCGGTGACTTTTGGTAGAAAAGAAGTATAGAATTAATCAATTGGGAAATATTCCAAGGGAGAACCAGATTGGCAGCATGAATGGTGATCATCTCAGACTATAAGCCATTCTTTGAAATTCAGGGAATTTCGACCGTGAGACCTGTGTGATAGTGACAACTGAAATGCTTGACCAGGATGAATGCTGATCGGTAAGATGGGAACACTTCATGCATGCACTAATAAAGCATAAGAAATAAGGATAGAAATTTAATCTGAAAGGTTTATTTTCAAAGCAAAAGAGTTTTGAAAACATACTACAGATTTATGCTTTGTATTATCATCCCTGCACAAACATACCAAGCCATGTCTTTCCAGACTAGAAAAAAGCAAAGGGCTTTTATCACAAGCTTCATTCCGCCATTATATCATAATGCATGTACAGTATTTACTGGAAAAAAAACTGAACAAGTGAAATCTTAAAAAGAACTAAATGTGTTCAGAGAATGGATACAGCTATTTTCTTTGACTCAACAATTGTAAGTGACCTGTGCCTGTGTTTGCGTGTGAGCATTTTTAAGGCTCTTGAAAATCTTTTAATGAATATTTCATACGATTGCTAAGCAGTGAAAGTCAAATGAATATGCAATTTCTAGTTAAACATAATAGTGGCCTGTGCCCAACAAATGCATTCAAGAGACAGAAAAGGTTAACAAATAATTGAAAAAGAACATTCATTTTGTCCTCACAAACCATAAACATACATATTAACTTGTTTAAATTACTTATTTTTGGAATGCATGTGAAGCAGATATCAGCATCATGTGCCGCTGTTGCCATGTCAATGGCTGAAGATTTTTTTTTTAATTAATATAAGCCAAAAAATGGCTGAAAAATCTGTTAAAAGCACCCTCAAGTCTGACCACACAAACAGCAGGAAGCATTTCAACAGAACACAATTCTATCCTCCAGCAATACACATCACACATACACATTCAAACTCACTCAGTGACTCAAACACAACATGGCATTTATATCCCATGAGTCAGGATGGCTTCTGAGTGAAAACCATGCACTGAACAACCACATCTCAGCGATTATTCTGATCTGATGTCCATACAGGTCTCTCAGTCCAAATCTCAGCTGCTCTCCTGGTTCCTCTCAAAAAATTCAGCATATCAATTTTGTGTGAGTATACTGTTGTTGTTATGTAAATACTAACTTCAACCATTTCTTTCCCTATCTGTATGTGTACCTCCCTCAGATCCATAGATTTCCCAGTCCTCTCTCTCAATGACCCATAGTTAACCCGGCATTTGGCACCATGATTACTAGTTCACTTGCGGTTCCTCCTTCTCTGAGGCCTGGTTCTCCGGATCTCCCTGGTGCTTCCTATAAGCCTCATTGAGCAGCTGGATCTCCTCCTGGTAGCCCGACTTCTCCTGGTGTTGCCGCCTACTGTTACGGCGATGCGCCTCCACTGTGTCCGGGATGTGTATGTTGATGTCAGAGTTGGGGTTACTGGTGGGGATGACGAGTGAGTAGGAGGCGCTCTCGCCCAGGTCGCAGGACACGAAGCGGTTCTCTCTGCGGGAATACCGGAGCGAAGGCGAGCGGGCGTGTGCCGACGACTGGCTGATGTTGGAGACGATGGAGACGCTGTCCATGGCCTCCTCGTTATCACAGATCTCCAGCACCTCCAGATGAATCTTCACGTTGGTGTCGCCGCCAACTGAGCTTGACGGTTCCTCCACTCGCGGCTCATGCCCCACTGATTTCGAGCGGTACACCTCCACTTTCTTGCTGTTAGGTGATATCTTGAGGCCGTCGCTGCTCACCTCGTAGGTTGAAAGGGAGAGGGTCTTGCCTGTGGGAGCATGGAGGGATACAGTTCCCTGGAAAGCACACAGTGGGATGGCCAAGCCACCGCTGGACCTCTGCAACAAAAACACACAGACATAAACAGCAAGTGACTTTGGTAAATGAGTTTCTGTTTGCGATCCAAAAATAAACCAAAATTCCATTCAACAAAAGATCTTCCTGTAGTCATCGGTTTGAGATGCATGAAAAATTAGATATTTAGTAGATGTTTTTATCTGAAGTAATTTTCAATAAGTGCTTATCAAAGGGAACTAGATCACAGGACAGACAAGGAAAAATTCTCAAGTATCATTTATCCACATCCAAGAGCATTGAGTCTTGTTGAAACTGTAAGCCTCAGATCAGTCAATGAAGTTACAGAAGGTAAAAAGTATCACTCATCCACAACTACGAACATTAAGTTGTTTTTTAAAAAGTAAGGCTAACATCTGCCAAAGAAGTTACAGAGGGTAAAAGGTATCACTTATCCACAGCTACAGACATTAAGTCCAGTTTGTACGGTAACCATTGGATCTGTCTGTTGGATATGTCGTCTGGCATACTATCGGCGGAGAGGTGTGTATTCAAAAAAAGAGTTCAGTCAAACTTCTAATGAATGCAAAAGAAATACCTGGAAATGTGAACCCCTTAATTATTTACCAACTTCTGACAAAAACCCAAATAATTTGTATTCTTTTCATAAATGTTTTGTTCATTAAAATAATGAATAACAAAATTATACCGTTTAAATGGGGATCAAATGTATAGTTGAAAATGCACAAGTCAGGAATAACTGAGCAAAATTAAGACTTCTTAATGAGCTTACACCATAGCTGGCCGTGTATAATGACTCTCCTTTGCATTTATGGAAATAAATGAAGAAGAAAGTCGTCAATAATGCAACCCGACCTCCATCAAGCTGTGCTGGAAACACTGTGTCAATTGATTTAAATAATTCACATGGCTCGGCTGCCATGGAAATGGTGTTCAGATATGGGCCTAGAATATGTCCTCTGCCAACCTCCATCTAGAGATGAGAAGAAACTATTTTCCTTTTCTAGCTCTTTCAGGGCCAGAAAATATCTGAAAGGCAGGGGTTCTGAAGGGTAATAGCTGATGAACCCTTTTTCGCCGAACATGTCGTAACTGACACAGATATGCGCATAATTTTGAAAGTACCATAATTTCTGCACGTTTTGCGCAATTGAAAAAAATTCCAACTGTTCCTGAAAGCTGAGAAGCTGTGCTTCAGCCCAAATACAGGTTACTATGGTAAACACGGCAACATGATTCTCTGCTGGGATTTTTGCATTAGGCCTTAACGGGTTAAATTTTTGTGAAAAAATGAATGACGAAACTGCTATTTCATCCGGTCACCTTTGCAACATATGTCATTTCAAGAGCAATGACAAATAAAATTAGGGGTTAGAGAACAGGGAATTGATTCATTTTTTTAATGCGCTGCTTCTTGTGAAGGGATTACCAATCAGGAATACCGGTTCTTTTCATTTGATGCCAGCTAATGTGCAAGGCACTATCCTTAAGGTCTTAATAGTTAAGAGCTGGTGGGTAGCTCAGCTGGTAAAAGTGCTTGGGGCACATGGCTGGGTGCCGTCACATTAGATATAATTCAACTTCTGTCAGTGCTGACTGCAGACTGATGCCCTAAATCGAAGGCACACAACTGGCTTTCCATGTGGGAGAGAAAATCAGGGAGGTATTCAATCTGTTGGAGGAGCTGTATTCATTTCTTTAGTGGCTTTGTTCCAGCTCGGGTGACTCTTATCCAGACAACCTTGGCCTCAGTAAAAAAGATGAATGCCTCCCCTGCCTCCTTTCCATACATCCACGGCTTGCTACTCTTCTAAGATGTCTTCCAGAGCTAGCAGCAGGACCCACGTATGAATACACAAGTATAAGGAACAGTCAAAATATCAGAGGCAATTGTGAAAATTAATTTTACTTCGAAATGTCTGAGCAAAAGTGGCAAAAATACTTACAAATATGATTCCTGATTATTCCAGTGGTAATTAGCAGCACAAGTCTTCTTAAAAGAGATTGCTGAGTTTGAAAAGCAAGAGAAGTCTCCAAGGAAAGATGAGGACAATGGGAGTGTGGACGAAAGTTCAATTATGAGACGTAGGATTCTCAAGCAATTACGCATACCCAATCGGCTCCTTCGGTCTTCTTTATTTATGCTGCTGACGTATCCCTGTCTGATATTGCACAGATTTCGCATCGCGCAGCTTCCGGCTCGTTAGTTCGCGTGCGATTCCAGCTTAATTTAGCATAAATGCCAAGAAGAACTCAAGTTCGTATCAACCTGGAACAACTTCGTCCAAAGTCAATGGTGTTCCTGTTCTGTCTGATGTAACGTGAATCCTCCCCACTACAAGGGAGTTCTAAATTCCATACAGTTCAACGGCCTTCTGGCAGAAACACTGCCTCCCTGTCGTGTCCTGGTTCCAGATACCAGCCGGCCAAACCCTGGTGAAAATCTTGGAAGCATCTGAAAGCGGGTCCAGCAGTCGAAGCTACAGCATTCATCCGGCTCGGCATCGCATCAATATCGGAACTCCGCGGTGTTACTAAGTATTTTCAATTCTTCATTTGCTCTCGCTATTCCTGACATCGAGCAATAGGCTACATTTTACCAGCTACATCAATTTATCCTCATTCTTTCTCAAGTATTACATGATGGGATTTTGTCAAGTCTTTTTCTATTGCTGTTTACCGAATGAGCATACACATGGTCTACTTCTCTGTAGAGTGAATTTCGTATCATTTGGTGTTTAACAATTGCGGAGTTCGCTGTGGCTTTGGAATTTATCGAGATTGTTAGTTTATTTCGAGAGTCGCTGAGCGTGATCTAATCTCCCTTAATTGCTATTGGCTGCTCCATTCAGTCTAGGATTGTTCTACAGATATTAAATCTTGTTTGCTGAAGCTGCGTTACATATTTCCCAGATCACTCGATTCTGTCTTTCAAGGTCAGGACATTGGATCCATCACTCATCGATTTTTCGGTCGAAAAATTCGTCTTCCATGAAAACATCATATCCCATCATCAGGTAGGTCTGCCACAGAAGCAGTCAAAAGATTAATTTACTGCCTATCACCTGAAGGCGCTTCAAGTGTCTGTAGTACTGTACGAAGTTGCGTGTGAATCCATATCATTCATTCATCATTAAAACGCACTTCTTCGAAATTAAATGTAACCTGACTGGATGGAAACTATAGGCCCCATTTCCATTTAATCTTGGGGAAAAATATGAAATTGTTCCATACAATCTGGTTCCTCATTAAATGTAAATTGTGTTAGCCTTGTTGCAATATCTAGGTAGGCCCATGTAAATGGAGGACAAAATAAAATTCATTTTAAAATAAAATAAAATTAAAAAAAAATGTTTTTCCACAGAACGTCTGCCATTTCTTGATAAAGTCTCAAATTATTTCGAGCACTCTGTTTCATGAGGTCGATCTGTTTGTCAGTATAAGTGTCATGGTATTCCATTGCGCAGTTTGTTACAGACCAGTGGTCAAACAAGCTGCTTGCCAGTCAAAAACGGCTCTGATCGCTCAGAAATCAATAGTTTACCAACAATGGAAAAAAAAAAAACCCCCACAAATTTAGTTGAAGTATCAAGAACAGGTCTACTTGGCTTATTGGTGCCTGATCATTATTTCACAGAAAGTAAGCACCTTGGGGGGCTCCTTTTTATTGAAAGCTTTTGATTCAGCCTTTACATCATTACTTAATTTTGTTGGGTTTTCCAAGGTATTCTATTGTATCCAGTCTTAATCTCCACTGTTGCGTTTATTGCGATGTTGGTCGTGTGCAACCTTATCGAACAGCTTGGGGTGAGAATCTAGTTTCAGGGTTCGACCGTCATTTAGGGGGTCTGGTTTCTTTCCTATGTCAGAATTGAGACAAAAGAATCAGTTCGTCATCACTTGTTGGTAGACTCCCAATCTGTTATTGCGTTTCATTTTTTCTGAGTTTTAATTCAAACTTTTTCCAAAGGGGATTCAATGTGCTAAATTTGGAAATGGGCATCTGTCTCTGCACGTGGCCCTCAGCCTCATCCTTTGACAATGTCCAGCTCTGTGGCCCCATCAAAATGATATCCATACCTTACTTCTAGGTTGGTGGTTTGCTTGTATCTATACAGTGTTCATACTCCATTAAAGTCTTAACTAGGTGTTGGGCGATGCATTATTGCGTGACTCATTGACATCAAAAATTTGGATGGTTTACAAGTTAAGAATGAGCGTGGCATGTTTGCACTTTGCAAATGAATTTTTATCCAATGAATTGTCATGAATGCAGCAATCCAATTCAAGTCACCCATGGTCTGCTATCATTAAATTCTTTCCTTCACTAGGTATGATTCAGCTTACAAGTGGTAATCTAATGCCATGGTCTCATTCTATTTACTCATGACATTCATTCAGGTTCCGAATGCTATGTCCGCAGCTCAATGCAGACGGGAAGTTCCAATTTACAGGCATGGATGTTGGTCATCAGCAGGTACTTCTAAATGCAGCCCACGGCCTCAACCATAATCAACATGCAGTTCTCGTGAACTCATCAAAGCGGCTTCCTAAGTTTACATAGGTGGTCCTGCTTGCTTGCAAGCAATGTTCGTGGTCCAATTGGGGTATGAGGTGTAATCTGGTGTTGGGCAGTGCATGCATGATTAATGCCTGGATAGCACGGTTTTCAAATGATAAATGTTCACATTGCGTTCCTTGCAAATTTAACATCAGACAATTATGGTGCTGTTCAATGATTGCAATGTTTATTTGAGAGACGTCAAATCATTACAAATGCTAATGCACTTTGCCTCGCCGGCAAACATTCACGGATACTGCACGCGTATCCACCTCACGGCCGCTCATAGTGGCGCATCTCACTAGCGCTTCGGCTATGGGTGCACTTTGCCTTGCCGGCAAACATTCATGGATACTGCACGCGTATCCACCTCACGGCCACTCCCAGTGGCGCATCTCACTAGCGCTTCGGCTATGGGCGCACTTTTGCCTCGCCGGCAAACATTCACGGATACGTCACACGTATCCAGCTCATAGTCATGCGTAGTGGCAAGATTTTCGCTTTCAGCCGTGGTCCCAGCAGTAAGTGTCCATATGCAAAAGTATCCGCAAATACAGGCGACTTACCCCTAGCTGTGGTCATTTCTTAGTGTTAAGCTAGCGACTTTGTATAGGAGCATGACACGTAGCGATTTTACAGATTATTATTATATTACAGATACCTCCTTATCCACAAGCAGTGTCACCTCTCATTTGCAGCTTGTGCAAACGCTTGTTTATTCTAATACATATTTGTCTTCCAGCGCTATTCACCTTGATGACTCCTCAGTCCTGCAGATCCTCTTTTTGGGGATGGCTTCGCCCCTGCCTGCTACCCAGGTAGATCAGCGCCCCACCTAGCATGAGGGTCCCCGAGGACAGAGTCATCGCCAAATACTGAATTTCATGTCATTGCATTGTTAATAAATCTACTTTCCTTAAATCTGAAGTCTTTGTGATTGAACTGACAGTCATAAGTTCCACAGGGGCCAAAGAGTTTGTGCCCAGACTGCACATGCGTCAAACATTAAAATTGTCAATGGAAAAAAGAATTTCAAAAATTATGGATGACAACACATCCAATCACAAAGAGCAAAAAAAAAAATTAAAGCAGATGGTCAAAGCCCTCTGACAGGGACAGATGGGCACTGGGTAGGATAGCTGCTAATAACCACAGAACTATAACTCAAAAAACACAGAATTTAGTCAATCCACATCTGAGTCAATCAGTTATGAACCTCAGGGAAGGAACCAGGCATAAATCCCCAAAAAAAACACATGGGCACTTCAATGAAAATGCAGGAATGGCCTCAATTGGCACTTGAGTGGATGACAACACAAAGGGAGCTGTGCCGAAGATTTGTCAGAGCGGTTTGTAGTCAAGCGAAGGGCAAACTGAAATATAGCAGGTCAGGGAAACTGAGATTTGAATACTGGTGCAAGGTCAGAACCGAGAAGATAATCACAGTTAACAAGGCATGCTAGACTGTGCAATATCTCGAACCCCAGGCTAAGAGGAACTGGACGGCACACCACTCTCTCAGCCACTTGACAACGGAAGAAAAATCCTATGAAAAAAAAAGTTACTGGTTCACTTCTAATTTCAGTACCAAATATAGAATATTAAAAGCACTTAGACAGAGCTTGCCATCCAGCAAAACAGGAGGGTAACAATCCAGCAATCATGGAAAAAAACAGAAATTTACAATAGTGTGCACGGATGATTATGCACTTATCAAAATGAAGATAAATCAGACACTAGGTATTAAAGTATTTATTTCATGTAATATTGGATCATATAGATGAAAATGAGTAAACATAATGTATAGTAAAAACAAAAATAATGGCTTTTTGAGAGGAAAAAAAATCTATATCTAGTGTGGCCACCCTTTGCTTTCATTACAGAATTTAGTCTTTCAGGCATAGTTTTCATGTTTTTTTATTTCCTCACTCGCTAAACCATTCCATATGATTTGAAGTTCATTCCAAAGAGATTCTTTTAATGTTATGACAGATTTACTCAATCGGATTAAGGTGTGGATTTGAGCAGGCCGAGTCATAGCTTTTATGTCCCCAGAGGTTTCTTTACGACAGATATTCTAGCACAGCTTAGCAAGTGTGTTTAGGGTCATTATCTTGTTGAAAATAAAATCCCGGACCAATCAGTTTCTTTCCAGATGGCCATGAGTGCCTCACATGGGTGCTGTGATACTTCTTTTGTTCTAAGATTCTATTAATTTTTATCAGATCACTGGCTCCTTTCAAACAGACTGAACCCCAAACCATAATATTGCCACCTCCATGTTCTACTGAAGGGGTTAAACTGTCATTTTTTTAAACAATCTCCAACTCCAGGCGAAGTTTAGTGTTTGGGTGAGAAAAAGTAGAACTTTGATTCATCGGTCTAAAAGACTTGTTCCCAGTCAATTGGTGTCCCATCGTGTTTAACATCGTGACACTGTTCAATGTTCATGTCAACTAATATACTGGAACAATTGACCATGAGAGGCAATTCCTCAGAAAAATGTTCCCTCAAACCAGTTTAAACAAAATTTTTAGAATCAATAATCACGGAATGAGCCTTCAAACATGCATTCAGGCTATGCAAGAGTCAAAAAAATAAAAATGAAAATAAATAAATTTGCGACACATTTCAATTACCATTAAAAAATTGATGCGTTCAGTGCTTTTGTTTATTACTCATATTTTTACCTCAATATACTTTTGGGAATGATTTTTCTTCTCATTGCCTACAATAGCACTTTTTCCAATACATTTTCACCAAAAAAAAATAATTATAAGGACCCCTTTTAAATGAAAGTGGTGGTGTGTAATCATCACAGCACAGGGTTGTAATTACACAGAGAGCACAGTTAAAGCCTCGGTCAGAACCGGACGCACAGATTTTTTAAACGCGTGTTCTCTGCATTGTTTGCCGTAGGCAAGAGTCGTAGAAGCTGAGGCAAAAAAAAGTAGTGAACTCGTACGGCGTGAGTAAGAACGACGAAATTGTGCCGTGCTGTCCTTGAGGGTGACGTAATAAATGCGCAGCAATAATTTTGTGATTTGGCACGTAAGTGCTTCATAGAGGTACTTGCGACAGCTTCGCGGGGCTTGCTATACCCCAGCCGTGCTCTGACTTTTGTATTTTTTTTTTACGTCGTGTGTGCACCCATCTTATTTCACAAACTTACGGTCGACTTGCGTCCACCTTGCGACGACATGCGTCTTGGACAGACGGTTTTATTTCCACGACCAGTCAAAAAAAAATGTTTTTTCTAAACCGCACGTCTGACCTGCGTGTTCCTCACGTGCTCCTTGCGTCGGGAGCAAGGGAAACTTGCGTCCTTAGCCTTTCTCCGGAAATCGTAGAATTTTGTGCATCATCAAAATCCATTATATGTGCTTACGGGCAGTGTGTGGGCTGAAAATTTCACAAGAACCCGCGTGGCCCGCAAGTTCCTTGGCGTTTTTTGTTTCTCAAATACAAGTATGCCACAATTACTGGATCCTGTTCATGAAATACTTAGTGCAGCCTCCCTTGCACAAAATAGCAGCTTTGAAACTTCTCCTATGGTGTGTAATGAGTTTGAAGAGGACATGGTGGATTTGTGGCCATCCCTGCCATGGAAGCTCTCCAAATCTTACCAATCCCGAGGTCCTAATTTATGGCCTCCTCTCTTAAGCCCCTCCCACAAGTTATTTTAGGATTTAGATCAGTGGACAGGGAATGCCATGGATAAACCTTGATACTGTGGTTGGTAAACCATTATTGAATTGATTTCATTGCCCGCTTTGGATCGCTGTTCTGTTGGAAGATCCTACACCAGGAGTCACTCCGCAGAGACACAGGTCACATATAACTTCAATTAGTGTTTTCTGAGATTTTCCAGGAGTCCCAATAATTGTAGCACATGCTTCTGTGAAAAATATCAATAAAGAGGTAAGCATAGTTTTTTACATCAATGATTTTCTATAATTTGGGGATAGATTTTTGTTAATTTTTCAAAAGGGATTAGCAGGATTAATAACAACTGCATTTTTCATAGCCCTTTTAGCAAATATTCACTACGGATGCCAATATTAGTGGAGAGCGCTGTATTTTCCTTCAGATATGTGGCACTTGTTTGTTTTTGGTTCTATTTAGAAAAAGAATAGCTGCTGACTGGAGCAATCTACCAATAAGAGTAATCAGGAAGAATAAGATTCTCCACCATGGCACCAAACACTTCAACCCAGATTCATATTGCTTGAATGTTCCAACCATCAGCATACTTTATTAAACCCTTATTTAACCAGGGGAAATTCCACTGAGAGCATGTTTCTCTTTTTCAAGGATACCCTCGGAGAAATTCCAGATAGAGCAGTTGCAAGTGAGGAGGGACCGGATGAATCAGGGATCACGCCCCAGGAGCAATTTTTTTTTTTTTTTTGCGAGAGTGTCCAATGGAGTTCTTCATGTCTCCAGATGAAGTTACAATTCCAAGGCCCACTGGTGACTTGAACCAGCAGCTCTTCAGTTACCAGTCAAGCAAGAGACTCCCCTGCCACCTTCACTGTAACATTTGTCCTAACTTCCCCACCTACCTCTCTTATTATTAATAAGATTTATTATATTATAATAAATCTGACCATTATGCAACATCCCATTGGCTCTTCTGGTGATTCACTTTCATTTTAGAAAAGAAGACTGTCAGTTTAAACTACATCAATACTATTGTAAATTATTATGATAAAGAATTTATTCCATTGTTTGAGAAATTCAGAAAAACATAAAAATCAATTAGAGCTGAGGCTGGATTTAATTATCATTTGTCATTGACTTCGCCATGCAGTAAAATACAAATGCTTTTCTTGAACTCTTTGCTCAGCAATTAGCATTACTGTTGGCTGGACATAATATGGGAACAAGACCAATACATTTCTAAACTCCCAAACCTTCTGCATTACAAGCACATTTGAGACTTCATTCATGACACAAGGTATATCCTATAGCAAAAGTCAAAAGAAACCGCAAATAATTGTATTTTATACAGCTTACAATAAAATGATACCTCAGGACCCAAAAACTGATCACTTGGCAGTAGCATGTCATTGCACTGTGTGGCAGGACTGTGCTGGACTGGACAATTGGAGCCACTGATCATACAAAATCCTGATTCAGCTCCTTCCAGTTTAACAAAAGTGTGCAGCAGGGAAGTTCTCATTTTTAGTAATATTGTCTATAACAACTTCACACTTTTCAGGAGATTTTCATATGTTAAACATTTTGTTATGTTTTTGAAGACTGAATTGAGTCCTACAGCAGAGCACTCCGGAAACTAAAATACTACATCATATTGATTTCAATTTTTAACAAAGTACATTCACATTTGATAAGTGAAGAGAGAACCAGAGACAGAATGTATTTTGATATGGTGCAGTCAGATGTTGTTGTCCTGAAAAAGTGTGCTCAGAGCTGACCTTATCCATCCTGACAGCTTCCTTTGGAAATACTATCCTCCTGACAATGAAAAACACTTGGATGTGAAAGCCTATCTGCAGTTTAATTTCCTGTGATCTAATACACTGAAGTACTTAGTTTTGGAATTGCCAAAGGGCACAGTAAAAACAGCATATACAAACTGAATGCTTTTTTTGAAGTACATATAGGTGATTCATAGGCCTCATTATAAACTAATATGATGTATGATAATGGTAGTAGGGTTTACATGATTTTTCGATGAGTAAGTTGGAATTACAGATAATGAATTGCATTACCTGTCGAGGAGTCCTTTCAGATTTACTCCGACACCACTCCCAATCAGTGAGCTCAATACTGCGACCCTCCTCGTGGGACAATCTCCGCTCTGGGCCCTCAAATACAGAGGAAGTATCAAGATTGTGGTCTTCGTGCGCCGATACAGGGGGTGAGCTGCCGCAGTATACGCTCTCTTCCCTGGCATTGTGAACAATATTGTCAGCCCTTGCTTCACATGTGACAGCTTCCAGGAGTTTGTTTTGTAGGGCACTGTCCACATTTATGGTTCTGAACTCCAGATGGGCAAGGCTTGAGACCTGACCAGCATCTTTGCTGTCATTGGATTCGCAATTATACAGGTTGTGGTAAGGAGGTTTTTCAGTGGTGGGAGTCTTTTCTTGAGCAATTTTATAAAACCCATACCCATGTTGGAAGGATAGATTGAATTCAAAACCTCTTTTCTTCACTGTGAGGAGAATAAAAAGACAGTTTTAATCATGGATTGCTTTGGATTTCTCAATTCTTATGAAAAACAGTATCCCTAGGAGGACCAGAGGAATACTTTCACCAGAAATCACAACATCTCAAAACCTTTTTAAATAAACCTCTATTAAATATAGGCCAGCACAATAGTGCCACTAGTGGTTAGGCTATTAAAGTCTATAGCCTTCAAATAAAACTTACTGATGAACATGTCAGTCCATTTGAGATCGGAAGAATCAAAACACTGAACCAGTACACACTGACCTTTTCTAAGCTACAGTTCGCTTACCGGAGGATGGCTCACGGTGGCAATTTATGAAGCAGCCACAAGGGAGGTGAGTGAAATGCTCAGACAGGACGAACACCGGTGTGACCGCAGCTGAGAGTGAGGTCAGGAAAAAACACAGGGTCTCAAGGGATGAGCTCCGTAAGTGGACTGTGTGACTCACAAAGATCTGTACCTGCAGATGAGATAAATGTCAGTATAACGGGTGGCAAAAAATGGTTAATGTGATAACTGAAGTGGGTACACTGGGAACAAGTAGGTCAGTGTATTGCCAGCAGGCATAGAAAAAAATGGATTTGTACAGAAATATGAAAACACCTGTGCTTATTCACCCGCACAAGATGGGATTCTATCTGTTGCCAGTTGGCAGCTCGGCCCTTCTGAACAATAGGCACACACAGCCACAAAGTACTTTTTTTTCTTACATCTGTATTTTGTATTCAATTCCTCTGATGGAGGTTGCTCAGTTTTGATGACATTAGGTCTATGTGACGCCTTCAACGAGATTGATCATTCAAATTAATTTACCACATTTAAGACCAGAAAGGCATTCATTGTCACCAAGGGCCGTGCTCTGAAGTAGATTCATTCTTATCTTACCTGCTGGCAGTTCATTTTCCCACCTGGTGATTTAGTTTTACTGGTGGTATCCCTCAGGGGTTTATTTTAGAACCAATTCTGTTTTCCGTGCATATGCTCCCAGTAGGCAAAATCACTTGCAAATATAAAGTATATCATTTCATCTTTAAATAGCTGACACTCAGTGTTCTGTCAAGCCGACTGGCATGAGCGTGTAACCTCTTCTTTATTTTAACATATTTGATTGCTATATGATCCAAAGTTTTCTACAACTGATGAGATGGATTCCTGAATTATTATCCCCGCCAACACGAAGTGGGAGGGGGATATAGGTTTGACCTCCGTCCATCCATCCGTCCTTCCGAGATAAAGGGGACAGCTTTACTCAGTTCGAAAATAAGAAGCGCACGATTGGCGGGGGATGTTGTAGACCATGTCGACTTGTTTGTACCAAATTTGAGTCTGAACTTATACCCTGTAATCAGAACTTTGAGATGAATGGGAAAGTGGAGCACATTGATAAGATTTTTGATTCTTGCTTACATTTTGAAATGATTGCAAAATATACAGTAAACTCTTATCACTACTAGCTTAACTGGGACCCTGATAAAACAGTAATTAATATAGCAAGAGCATCACCTACAAACAACTCTGAGTTTTACAAGATACATAGCCCGAGGAGATTAAGTCAGCACAGGATGATATCCCAATCGTCTAAGGCTCCAGGCTAGAAACCAAATAAAATCCTTCTCCATCAGGGTTCCGAAGCTTTGCAGTGCCCTCTCTCCAGACATAAGTAAGAAAAAAACTTGTTAATAGTTTGGATGGAGGCATTGGTAAACTTTGGAGAAACAATCAGGCACAAAGCAGATTTTAAAAGTAGCCAGCGGAAAAAAGTAACACCATCTGATTTGAGTTCTCCATACAAAGCTGCTCCCCCAGAAGACCTTAACATTCACACCCCAAGTGCCAACTGATGAGCACAGAGCTCGGAGAGGACAAGTGCACAGTTCACTATTAGTTTTCATAGCAAACCTGATCCAGCTACTTCAATTATTGTTCACGTCTAAAAAAAAGTCAAAAATGGAGTATATAGCAAGCAATAATATGCTGGCTAGCTCGTGGTGCCTGGCTGCAGGCTGAGGCAATTAGCAAAGCCAAAATCAACAAGGTTAAGTCTCTGTTTTTCAGCTCATGTGTATGAAGCACTACAAGCAGGACCTCTCAATTTTTAAAACTGAATTACTCCTAAAGTTATTATCACACAGCAATCAATCAAATCTGTATTTAATGTAAAGAATCTAAACTAAATGTATATGTGTAAATATTTGTGCTTTTTAAAATAATTTTTATATTTTAAGGTGTGTCCCCCCCCAAAACTGTTATTTTAGCATTATCCGCTGTAACGAGGCTCAAACTATCCACACATTCTCCTCCCTATCATGGCTCTAAGGTGTCAGATACTAATTGTCTTAACATTTTCTGACAGATAGGAAGGTTGACAGATAGGAAGGTAGGTAAAACAGCCATATCAAACTTGCCATCAGTTGGTGTGTATTAAACAATTTAATAAAAATTTATAATCAGGATGTTGGCTTCTCCATTTCACATGAGGTCCAGACCCCTTGGGTCTGTTGGCCATCACCCTGACAACCTGGGCCCGGTTGTTCAAAACTCGGTTATTTTTTAACCAGCCGTTAAGTACGCTTAACCGACTGTTAACTTTAACAGAGCTGTTATCTTGTTGTTCAAAACTCGTTTAACTTTAACAGGATGTTAACTTGACGTTAAAGTTAACGCACCTAAGGACCACCGCTAACTTTTTAACAGGGTGGTTAACTCTCAAAATGGCATTCATTGCCAACGCTGCTTTCATGATGCCAGTTCAGCAAAGGAAGGACAGGGGGTATCGTGGACTGGACTTCGATATTGGAGATTACTCTAATGAAGAGTTACGTACCCGCAATCAATTTGGTAGAGCATCTGTTGCTTACCTTTGCAATATTTTGCAAGGTGATTTGCAGCGTCCAACAAGCAGGGGTCACGCACTGAATTAAACAATTTTATTGATTTTATGGAAGTAATTCATTAATAAATATTGGCAAAACATAAAATAAGATGTATGTGAAGCACGCTTAAAATCCCAAACTTTTTTCAATTTCCATTTCCCATCGTATCCAGACAGTTTAAAGTGCTAAGTGTGCAATAAAATAGATGTGACAATAATAAAACAAACAGCCCAATTATTTCCAAATAATTGAAATAGTTATTTATGAAATATAATAATACAAAGAAATCAGGGAAACTGATATTTCCTCAATCAATACTAAAAAAATATGTTTACTCTCTTTTTTCCTGTTTTGCTAGTTTGATAAAACATGAAGCCTACATCTAATTTGATTCCATGAATTCAGTCATAAATCTTGGTTTGACATTTTTACAGCATACACGTCTGAAGCGCCCATAAAATATTTACAACAATTTGACTGATGTCCCCCTCTCTGCGTGTTTGTCCTTGAACTACATTAAAGAGTATCATGTTTGCGTTCATATAAGGTTCATATTAAAACATAATATACTCAGCAACAAAAGTTTCTGTGACACCAATATTGTCAATTATTTTTCATAACGCAATTATGAAATTGTCATACATGGTGATATCAGACTGAAACAGTACACGTAAACACAACATTGAAATGGAAATCATGAAAATGCGAGAAAATGACTTTGCACGTGAAAATGTGCGTAAATCATGCTTGTGGATGGCAATAAAAGAAGAGAATTTTTGGAATGTTCACATTATGCCTGATGAACGACGGAAGCATCACTTATCGAAAACACAGCCATTTCGGATCAGGAACTCTACCCTCTAAATGCCAAGACTGTCTGAAAATGATTGGTGGAGGGCCATTGGGATGATTGAATCCGGAACCTCGCAGAGGGAAGTTGCTCATCGCCTGAATGTCCACCGAAACACCATTTGGAACTTATGGCAGCGTCATCAGCAGACAAGACATGTCAGAGACCGTCCTCGCAGCGGCCGTCCACGAGTAACCACTCCCAGACAGGACAACTGGATTCGAACAACCCATCTCCAAAATCAATTCCAACCTGCAACCATAACTGCAAGAACGATACCTGGTTTGAGGCGACTGTCTGCACAGACAATCCGTCGCCGTCTCCGTCATTTTGGCATTGTCCCACGTCGGCCAGCAAGACGTCCAATACTCACATTACAACACCGACGACTGCGTCTACAGTGGGCACAACAACATCGACGGTGGATCCAACGTCAGTGGGATCTTGTACTCTTCACTGATGAATCAAGATTCATGCTTAACCGATGTGATGGTCGTTTACGTGTATACCGTCGACGTGGAGAACGTTATGCCAACAACTGTGTTCAGGAATTTGATCGTTTTGGAGGTGGTAGTGTCATGATTTGGGGAGGGATCACGGCTAGAAACAGAACAGATTTGCTTGTTATTGATGGAAATCTGACAGGTCAAAGATATCGCGATGAAGTGCTACGGCCATTGGTGGTACCGTTTTTGATGCAACATGGTCCCGGAATAACGCTGCAACATGATAACGCCAGAACACACGTTGCAAGGATTGTACAGCAGTATCTGATGCAACAACATGTCAATGTCCTGCCATGGCCAGCCAGATCCCCAGAAATGTCCCCAATCGAGCATCTTTGGGACGAGATGGATCGACGTTTGCGGCGGTTGGATAACCCGCCAGCTACACTCCAGGAATTGCGACAACGTCTACGTCAGATTTGTAATGAAATCCCACAGCAATTTCTGGCACATCTGATTCGGTCCATGCGCCGGAGATGCGTTGCTTGCATCATGGCACGAGGAAATCACACCCGGTATTGAAGTGTGAAGGTTGCAATTGGTTAGACGTCAGACAAGTGCTTCATGACGCATGAAAATGACATTTTTCGTTTTGAGTGACGTTGGCACTGAAAAGTCAGTGTTTCTCCTGTTAAATAAACATATTGATTGCATTGAGATCTTTGCGTGTCATTTATAACATACACATAAATGGTGTCACAGAAACTTTTGTTGCTGAGTATATTATGCTGACAGCAAAATATGATGACTTTCATTACGACTGACATAAAATATAATGTTGCAAAACACTTTATAAGATTTTGTATTTAAGTCATCTGCGTGCAGAGATCATTCTTCGGTCGAGTTTCAGGCATGCGCAGTTCGGACATTCTCCGAGCTTCGCAGTAGTGCGAGTGCGAATTTGCCCTGTGTGCGAATATGTGCAAAAAAAAATTGATTTTTCGGTTAACACGGACCAGTTTGCCTCCACCATGAATTGTATATTACATTTTCCTCGTCAGCAGAGAAATTTCTGCCTCTCTTTTTCCTTGGGCTTCCCTTTTTGATAAAAAGGAAGTAAACAAAACTTGGAATTATGGGATAGAGGAATGCTAACCAGTGACGTTAACCACGCTGTTAACTTTGACGGTGACGTTAGCTAACGGCATGACTAACCAAGTTTTGAACAACGCATGTTTAACGTTCGGTTAGCTAACGGTCGGTTAAGGATTTAACCGGCTATTAGGAGTTAACTGGCGGTTAAAATAACCGAGTTTTGAACAACCGGGCCCTGATTATAAAGACACATGGAGTTGATAATCTGGAAGCACTTTGTCTAAATTAACTTTCTATACAATTTTATTGATAAAGATTCATATTTTCTGGGTAAACCAGGCACCTTTAGGAATCACACAGTGTGTAATTGCCAGTCAGTTGGAGGTGATCATTTTGCCCTACTGAGCTGCAGATGATTTTCTTCAAATCTAAAAGTAGGCTTTCTATGAAAAGTTATATATTCTGAATGCACTTTAAGAACTACACTTATGAAAATTCTGACTATGAAAAGTTAAATACAGCATTTTTGTAGCCTTTTTCTTTGAATCTCATTCTCTGTAATTGTTAGGCAGTCAGAGGCTTGAGACAGGCTGCTAGCAGGACAGGTCAACAGAACAGGCCTCCATCAAACTGAACTTTCATATTTTCTCATGAGAAATACATGGTTAGAAAGCACTTTGAGAACTACATTTTGATCAGAATTATAACTTTGAAAAGTAAAAATAAGCAGATTTCTAAGCTTTTTCTTTTTTTTTCTTGAATCTCCTTGTTTGTAATTGTTAGACCAAGGATACTCACTCTTTTCCAGAATGAGCCGCAGTGAGCGCAGGCTTTCATTTTAACCATGCAGTTACACACCTGATTCTACTTATCAAGGGTCTATGGCTAAAGCTTTAAGGGTTGATTAGTAGAATCAGGTGTGCGACAGGTTGGATAGAGAGAAAGCTTGCACCCACGGTGGCTCATTCCAGAAAAGAGTAAGTATCCCTGTGTTAGACAGTCAGACTTGAGGCAGGCTGCTAGCAGCAAATGCCCTGGAGTAGAGGCTGCTGTCACTTCTCATAGCCTGTTACACATGTGTACCCCAAAAGCTGAGAAACAATGTAAGACAATACACAGCAAAAGCATATTTTGAGGTTTTTTTTTTTAGTGAATTTCTCCCATGTATGCCCATGAATGAACTTTGAGCACCTTTCCAAGCTAGCTAGCCCTCAATCTTGCAAATTTATTATAGTTTATCAGTGACATATACTAACAAGCAGGATAAAATACACTTTATTGAACCCCAAGGGGTAATTCATCCTCTGCATTTGACCCATCCTATAGTTAGGATGGGTGGCCAGCCACAGAGCAGCACCTGGGGACCAACTCCAGTTCTTAAGCTAGTTCCTTGGTCAGGGGTACTGGTTGGAGTGTTCCTATGATGCATATTTTGTGGGTGGGGGAAACCCACGCGAACACAGGGAAAACATGCAAACACCATACAGAATGGATTCGAACCCATGACCTTCTTGTTGTGAGGTAGTAGTGCTAACCACTGTGCCACCGTGCCACCCATAATTTCTGTTTAGGATGCCCTGTGTATGGCCAACTTTTCTGGATTTCCACCACAAGTTTTGGCTTACTGTCTATGTACCGTTGCATATCTGCCTTACTGGTTTTGACTCCTGCCTGTCCTGTCGACTTCGCCTTTCGGACATTGTTTTTGGCTCGGCAATCCTTGTGTCTTCTGGACCTGAACCTTTTTGCAGTACAGGCTTACAATTTTTGGAATATCCCTGAGTTGCGACTGGCTCCCCTGAGCGTGTCATTACAATTATAGGACAAAGACAATGTGAATAAACACACTGGCAGTTTTATAACGATAATTTCATTCATTGAAAAGATAGTTATTCAAAACTTACATCAATCATACAGAAAAAAAATTCCCCCCTATATCAAATAAATGGTTGTGCCACCCTAGGTGGCAGGTAGTCCCATCACACATTAGCAATAACAGGAATTGAGTTTTTTACATCGCTGAAGAGGAATTTTGGCCCACTCTTTTTAGCAGAATTATTCTAACTCAGCCACATATACTGCCTGTTTAATTATGCATGATACAAATAATACCGATATTTGTTTCTGAGCTTATTTCAGGTGTCATAATTCAATATTTGTGTCACAGAGACTGGGAAAATTATTCCAGTGAAGCAAGACATTGGGAAATACAATTATAAAATTATTTGGCAATTAAATTTAAAATTTTATGGACGCCAGGGTGTATATTTGCGCAGTGGGGTTAAGTACATGCCAAAGCACCTCAATCAGATTCAAGTCAGGACATTTTGTTTCCTTTAAGCCGTTTTGCACCGGACTTGCATGTGTGCTACAGATCATTGCCCATATGCATAACCCAATGATGCTTGAGCTTTAGGTCACAAATTGATGGTCAGAAATTCTGACTTTAGGATATTCCAGCAGACAGCAGAATTTGTGGTTTCTATCAATTATGGCAAGATACAGCAAAGCAGCCCCAGGCTATCAAAGTATCACCACCCTGTTTGATTATTCACATGACATTCCTATTGTGAAATGCTGTGTTAGCTTTACACATGCGACAGTCATCCAGAAAGTTCAATGGTTCACTCATCAATCGACAGAATACTGTCCCAAATATCTTGAGGGTCATTAAAATGTTTTTTAATGCACATATGAGACAACCCTTTGCATTCTTTTTGGTCAGCAGTAGTTTTTGCCTTGCAACTCTCCAATGGATGCTATTTTTAATTTATTTATTTTTATTTAAGTCTCCCATCTAACTGTGGAATCCTGAACACAGACATTGTGAGACAAGTGAGGCCAGTAGTTCCTTCGATATTAATCTGGGTTCTTTTGTGACCTCCAGGATGATTCGTCAATAAGTTCTTGGAGGAATTTGGTGGGCCAGCCACTCCTGGGAAGGTTCAGCACTATTTTAGGTTTTCTCTATTTGTAGTTATAACCCTCACCATGGTTATAGACTGATAAATGTCAAGTACTTTGCTTCTCATCTGTTCTTGAATTTCTTTAGACTGTGGCATCAACTACTACTTTTCACATTGCCAGACAGGTTCTATTTAAGTGATGTTATTTTCAATAGGGCTGGCAGTAATTTATGGAAGCATATAGTTAACAAAATGAAAATGAGAATGCAATGTCAGAAATGCATTTTAATTTTCTTAGATACAAGCGCATTATTTGTATCATAATGAAAATGCAAATGTAATCCTCCACTTTGCTTTTTCATTTTCAAGTCCATGAGTGCATTTTTTATAACCATTAGAAAATTAAAATACATTCCTCATTTACATTTGCATTTTCGAGAAGTGCCCTGCAATATCACTAAAAAAACGAAAACGGTCATCGTATAAAGAAAATACCTTCTCAGAAATGCTTTTTCGTTTTCGTGAAGAACGAGAACTGAGTGACATTCTGGAAATGACTAATAGTGTATGCATATTTTCTGTGGTGTATAAATATAATATCATGAGTTGCAGGAGACATTGAATGAACTGTTTGCATTTGTGGGATTTCAAAATTTTAGAAAAAATATCATATTTTCTCTGTTGACAAATTGCCACAACCTTCCTGATGGAGTCTTCATCGCAAGGAAGGCGTCTACACAGTTTATGCTTCCTTAGTTTTGGAGATTTTTTAAGGTATTTATGAGATGTAGGGGCATGGTCCAATATCAGAGGTCAAATCAAGGTCAAATTGCACCATCAAGAAAACGTAGAATAAATTTAGTGAATCGTGCTGCTTATAACCTTAATGCCAAATTTTACTTGAATCCTTGCAGAAATTGTCAAATGGTTCAAAATAAAATTTTCAAGATGGCTGATGTGAGGGCCGTATTTGAAAAATGGCTGGCAAAGATTTACGAAAACTTTGGCGTCTTCATTGACCGGAAGACGTCTGAAGAGTTTCAGTTTTATTGGTCCAGTAGTTTTGCAGAAGATTTTTAAAGCTATTCATAAAATGTAGGGGCATGGTCTGATGTCAGATTTAAAATCAGGGTCAAAATGCACTGTTCGAAAAAATCCAGAATACATGTATTGAGTCATGCTGCACAGCACCTACATACCAAAATGCATATGAATTGCTCCTAAAATGATCGATAAGATGGATCAAAATGGTATTTTCACAATGGCTTCCATGGTGGCCGTTTTTGAAAATTGACTTCAATAATTAATGAATATTTTGATGTCCTCGTTTGTTTAAAGATGTCAGTAAGGATTCAGCTTCAAAGGCCCTACAGTTTTAGAGAACAAAATATTTAAGCTTGACAATGAGGGACAAACAGGCCATAAACCCCCCGGACCAGATTAAACCAGATTTAACTGCATTAAACCTAGGCACCCACATTTGGGTCCGTCAAATGAAGCTGCAGTTTTCAAATCTATGGAAGTTCAATCCTATTTCAAATCCTAATGGAAATCGCAAGGTTTGCAACGATTCCAAATATGTCCTGTTGAATTCCAGGGAAATGTGAATTAAATGATGTACAAGATTCAGATGTTTTCCATTCGTTCTAACGTTGCAGCAAGAGAAACATGATATCCTCGGTTTGAATATTTCTCTCAATAAAAGTGTGATGCGCTACAATCAGCAGAAACAGAACATTTACGTATGTCATAATGTCCTGAAATATTAACCCCTCATAACCCCTCAGATGGGGTTGCCAGCAACCAAGGAGCTGCTCTATTCATGCACATCGTAACACCATTCCATCGATGGGTGGCACACCCAAAACGGTTATTTAATATACACGAGCAAGCCATGCCTGTTACCGATTTAAAATACAGATGAGTTAAGTCCCATCCCTGTTCCCCAGAAATATTAAACTCCTCCGCCATGCCTGATGTGCAAACTGCTTCATATACTTGCCCATAGTATCTATACAGCAGTTATTAAAAGTGATCTCTTCTGACAGAATAAAATGTTGTCCTTTGCTGCAACCAATTCAGTTATAATAGGCCAACGGTAACTTAATTAAGTAGTGAAAAAAATCAATTTTCAGAAGTAAAAATTCAACATCATATTGATACTATACTCAGCGCCACTAAAAATGCTCAGGTGAGGCGTGTACTGTATTTGCGGCAAATTGAATAATCGATTGATTTTTATTGCTTTTCCAGTGAGGCACGAGAGGAAATAAAGAAAAGCGCATGGTATTGTAATCCTGACGCGCACCAGGTGCACGCGCCAAGCACTTCAGTAATAAAAAACATTGAGCAGTTTGTGATGTGCACAGTGACACTTGACTTGTTCTTTCTGGTGTGGTCAATAGCCAACATAAAGCCAACCAAAAAAAGGAAAAATGCTACTGCATCAAGAAAATGGAATGTCTTGTGACACAGGAGAGAGAAAAGGAGCCTTTGGCATGTTACGGGCAGATCTCAGCCGCCAAGAGGTGGTGTGTCATTTGCACTGTCACCGTTCAACAATCGATCGGCTGTCAATCTGAGAATGGAACACAGGCACTGTCACTGACCGACCCCGCTTTGTACAGCCACAAGTGACAATGGCAGCTCAAGAGCGCCTAATCTTGTTACAGCCTGTCCGTGGCTGATTCCGGACAGCAACCAAAACTGATCATGAGATTTGGGGTCCGAGACGATTGAGGTTGAGTGCAAGTACCGTTTGACGTCATCTACGTGAGCAAAACATGCATGCACATGCAAGTGCTTGGCGCGTCAGGATTACAATACCATGCGCTTTTCTTTATTTCCTCCTGTGCCTCACTGGAAAAGCAATAAAAATAGATCGATTCTTCAGTTTGCCGCAAATATAATACATACCTCACCCGTGGGTTTTTAATGGCACAGAGTATATATTATTCCATAATCAATTATTGTCATCAGATATTAAAAATGTATGATTCCCTAACCTTGAATTATGCGTAGATTCATCCCTTGATGAATTCAGTGGCACAATGTCTCACTGCTATCCAGTCTCTCAAATGCTTGCTCAGGCTTATCTGCATAAAGCAAAGTAATATTTCACACCCACTGGAACTATAAACCAGTAATTATCTATTGATTGACACATTTTTATCCAATTCCAGACAGTATAAACTTTCTACAGTAGTTGAAAGTCTTTGATTGGACCCCCAGAAAAGTATTTAAACCCTTGCATAACTGCAAGTTAGGTTGTATTCTCTCATCTCAACTTAGTTAGTTATCCTTGCTCCTTATATGATGTGAAAAACATTTATACAAGCTTGGTTTTTGCTTGGATGATCGGAATTGTAAATATTGAGCTTTCTGTAGAGGGATGAACATTCCACAGTTCCTTTAATGAGTAAGTGTGCATGCTTATGGGGCCTAGTAGAAAAATGGACAAAACTCTGAACTTTCTCATGGAGAAAAGGCATGTTGTTGGTTTGGAGAGGTTACTGGTGACTATTGATATACATCCGTGCCTATATTGATAAACTCATGCTAAATTCCATGAGAAAATAATTCATATTGAGCTTCATGAATCAAAAGTTGATTTGTGTTAAACCTACGATTACTTTATAGAGTGTAATTTTGAAGGCACCGACAGCATGACAGTTACAGTGCAGAGAGAAACAGGAAGGTTGAGGAGGACATGCAGTAAATGACCCCAGGTCGCCACGAGAACAACACAGCATTTATGGTGCGCTCGCTTTAACTGTTGTGCCACTGGGGCGCCCCATTAATAGCCATATTTGGCTTCTGTGTAGAGGGGTTAAAAAATGTTTGTTTTTTTAATGCTGAATCTGCTCAGGGAAAACTTAAAAGAAAAAGTTGAGTCTGAGGAGATAAATCCTGTATCAAGGCCAACATAAGCTCTGTGATGGGTCAGATCCTATCTCCTTTACATTCAGGGGTTTCTGGCCTAACTCGATGGCGAATGTACTGCCAAATTAGTGTGAATGGCACAAGACAGCACTATACAAGACCCCTGTCATTGTCAATTATGAACAAAACTGCAAACTGAGTTATTTGTACCTGCAAGGTTGAGTAAGTTGTGTTTGTACTTGTTACAACTACAGATTAAAAGGTGGAGACCCATTAAGGGCGTTTTCCAGCCCAAACCAAATTCAAAATAATTTTCAGCATTGATAAACTACCCCATGGGGTTCATGAATCCACCAGAGAAACCTGGGATAGCAATTTTCTTTAAGACAAAAAAATGATAGTTTTAACATTTTTTTGTTTTTGGGAGGGGCCACCCATTTTGTGCCCCACAAGGTGGATATAATCACGTACTTATCAATGCACATTGTAGCTGATATATTTTCCTAATGAATGAGAAAAGAATTTGTTGAAATTGATGTCATACTGCTGAGATAGGAAGATATTTTTTCAAAAAAATATGTTCTGAAATGGAGATTTCCAATGGGCACGTTTGTAAACAACAGTACATTTGACAAAGTTCCCGGCCATGACACACTATGGGAATTTGCTGAAATTTGCCCTAGGATTTGGCCAACATTCAGAGAAAAAACCTGGATGTGTCCACACATTTAACATCTTCATCCGACCACTTGCGTCAACCGACCGTCGTCAACCCTAAAATGGGGTATGTTGATACAAAATGGATTGTGTGACCATGGCTCTCACTTAATTCTTCTTGTGTAAGTTTTTGCAGTAATATAGTTATTAACTATGACCCCAATGATGTTTATGTATATGCTTAAAATTATTGCCTATTCTTAGTTCTTCAAACTGAAGGAGCCCATTAAAGGCCAGAAAATACCCTTAATGGGTCTCCACCTTCGTTTATCCTGATAGAATTCACCTGCTTACAGACCCAGAAAAAAAAATCATGTTTAAGCAGATGAAGTGTAGCTTCTGTTTTAGCCACGTACTACATTATTACATTTACAAAAACTTGAGGATGTTGCCTTTCAAATGAGGCATACAAGCATTTTGGCCACAGGCAAACAGTTTGTCTGCATATGCTTTTAATTTGGGAACACAAAAAATACATTTTAAAAGTTTTAGGCTTTAAAGGCATAACCTAGTGCGACAACAAACCTATTTTAGAGAATAATTTAGTTCACGGCAGCCTAATAGGTATGGAGATGAATGCGCTTCTGCAAAGGTTTCATGAATAGTCATCAGCGTTTGTTCAAAAGTGGGAAATTCTGGTCCTTGAGGCACGGTGTGTATGGAGTTTTTTATTTCTGTCAATTACCGTGAGTAATTGAGCTAATTGGTTGCATACACAAATTGAGATTTGCACAAAGACTAGATCAAAGAAAAATGTTTTATGTAGGGAGACATGGACAGTCTTTGGTGGTCATTCATGATAATAAAAAAAAATGTACCAGAAATGTCAGATTTCATAAACAGTTTGGCTAATAGAGATAATTAACTAATTAAAAGTCAGAGGTTGGCATGAAAACCAGGGACAGATGCGGCTCTCGTTGCCCACTTTTGCTTAAGTAATTCCCTTTATGTAAGTGTTATCTTTACAATTTCATTATTATATTCAAAGCCTAGATTAATTTGCATTCATAAAGCTTAATGTTTACAGTTCAGCTAATTGTATGTCATGATGGGCAAAACTGCAAAAGCAAGCACTTGAGTAGCCTCAAAATAATTTTTATCTGATGGAACATTCAATAAAGAATAATAATAAAAACGTTTTGCATTTCTGTCATTGCGATTCAGACATCCAACTGCTAAACATGACATTTTACTGTAGTCAAAGCTTGGTTATGCCTTCATTTATTTGCTCTCTAACTTGTCTTCCTTTTCACATTAGTCTTTTTCGTCTTTTTTGGTTACCACTGCTGACAGTGACATACTACGTGACGTTGCGAGACTATTGGTCAAAGAGAAAATATGACAAACCTTTTAAAGGTCTAATCGTTGTCTTAATCATTTGGTGTGTCCTGCAAGCCAAATTGGTGGGTGCCGCAGGGCATTCACCTAATGCAGAGGTGGGCATCGAGGGCCGTATCTGTCCCTGGTTTTCACACCAACGTCTGGTCTTTAATTAGCTGATTGTCTCAATTAGCCAAACCATTTATGAAATCTGACGTTTCATGCGCATTTCTTTAAATTATCATGAAACAACAAAGACTAGTCTTGTCTCCCATCATAAAACATTTTCTTTTGATCGAATCATTGCGAAAATCTATATTTGTGCTTGCAATCAATTAACTCAATTCGTCAGGGTAATTGATAGGAATAAAAACCTGCATACACACCGGCCCTCCAGGACCGTGATTGCCCACCCCTGACCTAATTCCTTATATGGATAATCTAGCACAACTTGGTGGCCAGAGAGAGCATCTGATATATTAATTGCGTTCAATGTGTAATATGAATTTCAACAAATATGGCAAAAAATGCTTCTTGAATAATTTATCTACTCTAGCTTTAGGTCAGTTTTAATAACGTTGTTTTTAGATAGGCCTTTAGATACATTTGTATTTGAATTTTTGCTTTAACATTTTCGTTCATGGTGTATTTATTCTTATCCAATTTATTTATCCTATTTAATAATTTTTTTAAAATCTCCCGTTTTCGTCCTCTTGCACATTGCTTTGCAAAGCGCTGTGTGCCATGATCTTTAAAGCGCAAATAAACACTTTTTTTGTTTGTTCTTTGGGCGGAGGGGCTGTAATCAAAAGTAACACAGCTCGAGTTATATCTATACTTCTTGATAACGTCATCTTAACTCACCATCATAGGCATCCATAACACAACACGGACCATCGCCACAATCAAAGAAAAGCGTTTCTGAGCAAAAAATACGGGAGAGTTCTTCCCACTCAGGAAAGCTTCTTCGCGGTTAGGAATAGAAGACGTCGAGCACGTGTATATCTCCGCCTTGTTATTTAAGCCAGATGGCTCAGAATTTATTTCGCTGCACGCTGCAAAACTTTTTTCCAGGCTCTCCCGGGAAAAGGACTGGACTTCGCACAGCGGAACAGGTGCATCTGCGCTCGTTCCCCCGACGATTTCTAGATAGTTTGGATGAAACATCTTCTGAGGCTCCCCGAGACATAGCAGACGATATGTGAGAGGAACCGAGAATACGACAAGTCCACAAAAACACATCGAGTACAAGATAAAAAGGAGCAGAACATAAGAACTTGTGCTCTCGGCAAAGCAGCCCAAGGATGTCGGAGAAAAAGACCCCCAGCCGCACACAGGCAGAATGCTGACGGTCAAGCTGACTATCCACACCGCGGCTATCGCCCACATCACCTTCATCGGTCGGCGGGTGGACTGGAACATTCCGAAACGTTTGGTGATGTAAAACGTGTACCCCACAATCAGCGAGGCTTTCAAGTTGCTAGAAACTCCCTGAAAAATATACAGAAGTCCAGACAAAGTGCATCTGGTACCGGACCTCGCCACATCATTTCTCTCCCATTGCACGACCAAGAACAAGCAGAGTGGTATCACGCTTATTAGGTCGTCTATGGACATCGAAGCCACGATGAGAGACAGAGAGGTTTTCCGTTGCATCCTTGACAACGACAAGAGTGAGAAAACGCCACCAACTAAAGTAACAGTGGCGATGACAAATGACAGACAGAATAAAATCAAGTTCATCTGCCTTTTAGCTTCAGTGGAATCCATTATTTCGTAGCTCTCTGTGAAAACGTTTGTCTTGTTCAGCGAAATCGAGCTGTATATTGCCGGCATTTTAAATTACCCTCAACCCACTGCACTTTTGCCCTCTAGCAGACTTTGACGTCCAGTGTAGACTACCGTAACCTAAGAAAGTTGAATCACGACATTTCATTCCATGGGTAGAAGTAAAAAATAATTTCAGACAGGCTTCAAATTAATCGGTTCTAACAGAAGACTGCTCTCGACGAAAGCTTTTGTTGCCCGTTGAAAGCGTAAGTGAGACGTCCTGCAGACGCTCCGATGCAAATTAATAATTTCCAGTCGATCGTCGCATCTTTTGTCTCCAGCTGCTCTCTTGAATGAAGATTGAATGATTCGTTTTTTAAGGCGACAGAGAGGGTGTGTGTGTGACAGCGCGGACATCACTTCCATCCCGCAGCTTGGCCTCTCACAGCATATTGATACACCGTAGCGAACACATTGAGCGAACATGAATGAGCTCGTGCATCGCTCCTGCCCCCTGTCTCCCGTGCCGTTTGGAGCGGGAGAGTCACATGTATTCCTCCCCTCTCTTACCCTTCTCGTTGTGAATGTTGATGCGTCCTGCAACTTTCTGAGTAGCGCTAGGGGAATGGAGCTGGATCTAAGCATTTAATTTAAAAAGAACATTTCCACATTCTTACTTGCACATAATCAAGAGGCTTAGTGTAGTGGTATCTTTGGTTGTGCTTATTGATTTCTTTTGCTAAACTGCCTGAGACCTGATTATATGCCGATGGCTGATCACTGGAGCTTCTATGCTGGATATGGATTTTGACGTTTCTTTTAGCTTTTGTCCAGTAGTAGAATACTTCATATAACCTAGTTAACCCATGGAACATGGACTTGATACATTAAATGTCTGTCCTGTTCCTGCTCAAATCACGGAATCCAGTCTTTCTCGCATTTTGCATTACATTTCCTTATGTCTCACTCGTGAAGATAATCTCTGTTTCACCATCATGTTCCCTCTCCAGCATGGAGGATAGTGCATTGGCCAAAAAGAAGAACAGGAGGGGAGTGATAAAGCACAACCGCTTATACAATTCAGTCCTGGATCATTATCAACCCCACTCCATGCATATTTCACCTTATTTCACAGTGAATGCTCTGGCACAGCCCATTACGCACTATCATACATTATGTGAAAATGCCTAGCAAGCAATTCTGTGGAGCTATGAGGGCACCCAGTTTCTGCCAAAATATTTTTTCTTCATTCAGATCAGAAATAACTTAGGTCTGGTAAGGAAAATCATTTAAAAGCACTCTGTCCATGCAGAAGTGGCTAAGAGAAAAATATACAGCCTGCAGCTGCTTGACACCCGCCTGATCAGCAGCCAACCGCAGGGATGAATGCACAGTTTCGGTAGCTAAGGCGGTACTGCCATCCCTGACGTCATTCAGATCAGAAATAATATGGGTCTGGTAAGGCAAATCATTAAAAAGCGCTCTGTCCATGCAGAAGTGGCTAATGTGTATAGTGAGCTCCATATGTGTTATGGAAAAACCTAGTAAGTCTCATTTTGATGAAATCTGAGTTCAGACCATTTTTCGCCTTACTGGGCTTTACTACATCAGTTCTTGAGTGAGACGCATTAAAAAAAAACCCTGATTCCCAATATTTTACTATGGCAAAACCGAGCAAGTCATCGGTATTTAATCTCTCGCCATGCAAAAACCTATCAATTTGACCTGATTGGGTTTGTTCACATAAAATTTTCTATTTTTCTGAATGGCAAAACCGATGATTTTGATTTAGCCATTTATGAAGCAGCATACAGTGCCGTGAAAAAGTACTTGCCCCCGTCCTGATTTCTTACTTTTTTTTGCATATTTTTCACACTTAAATGTTTCAGATCATCAAACAAATTGTAATATTGGACAAAGTCAAAGATAACCTGAGTAAATACAAAATGCTTTTTTAAGTGATGATTTCATTTATTAAGGGGAAAAAGCTATTCAAACCTACCTGGCCCTATGTGAAAAGTAATTGCACCCTACCCCCTTATATCATGAATTAACTGTGATTAACCACATTTTTTTACTCCAACTTTGCTAGCCACACTCAGGCCTAACTACTGCCAGACCTGTTGAATGAAGAAATCAGTTTAATAGAACCTGTCTGACAAAGTGAACTAGGCTAACAGATCTCAAAATCACGGTGAGAGCCATTACCCATAAATGGAGAAAACAGTGATGAACCTTCCCAGGAGTGGCTGGCCACTGAGGTCTCACTTGCCTCAGTTAAAGTCAGTGTTCATGATTCAACAATAATGATGAGACAGGGCAAAAATGGCATCCATCTTTGTTTATCACAAGTTGCCATTACTTTTGAATTAACCCTTTTAGATGTCCTCAACATGTCCACCATTTCTTTCCTGGCAGATTTGGGCCCTCCTTAGCATATAGTACACTGCACAGTGGATCAAAGCTCTGCCCATTGACTTCTGCCATTATGTGTTCCTCAAGGTCATTCAGGGCCCCAGGTGGAGTAACATACACTTTTGACTTAAGATGACCCCACAAGAAAAAGTCAAGAGGGGTTAAGTCTGGTGACCTTGGGGGTCATTCCACGTAGCAGTGTAGGGCAATCACTCGTTCTCTGAACAGTTGAAAAGTTCTGTAAGTTGAACTGATATGTGTCAAGGGATGTGCTGAGATCAAGAAAGTGCAAACACCTGGTGTTACACCATTCTGAGGACATCCATTCATTGATTACCTAACATGACATAACAGTGCTGTTAGCCACCTGGAGAGTAAAGGGTTAAAGCGATTTCCTGAAAATTTTTAGGACACATAAGGGCATACCTAGTGTAATGGGAAAAAACAGCCACTAGATGGCAGTATTGACATTTTTTTGTTAAGCCCAGTCTGGAGCTAGGTTTTGGGCATATCCTGGGCATGTCTGAGAGGGGAAGTCCTAGAGAATTGAAAAAAAGTCTGGAAAGTGGGCGGTGGCTGCAAAGAGTATATAAGGAGAGAAATTGAGAGAGTAATGTAGTAGGAGAAATTGCAAGGAAAAGGATACATTTGACCAGACCTGTCACTCTTTTCAAGACCTGTGAAGCCTTTGTGGATTTTTGCCTGTGTTGGAGCATTTTCCTCACCCAGATCATCGCAAAGCAAGCCCACCAAAGGGACTGTAAATATCTCATTTTTGTTTATATCAAACTTGGTCAGTTTTTGTTAGTTTGTTTAATTAAATCTGTTAAAGTTTTTTTTTTAATGTTGTCTGTCATCCCTTGCTTTCTGATAGGTGATAACAAATTGGGGCCATAACACTACCGTTGCTTTTCATGCTCTGAGATCCTGTTCTCATCCCATTTCACACAAAACAGATATATCTCAATTTACGTAATTAGCCTGTGCTCACTCATGCGTGACATGTTGAGTATGTGCATTTGCACAAAAAAGCACTGAACCATTGTCTATCAACCTATATTCATTTTATGGCAATTTTTCAAAGTGGGACATTTTTTTTGATACACCCTGTAGTCAATTGAGTACACTACAAAGACAAGATATTTAATGGTCAAACTGATAAACTTTATTGTTTTTTGGAAATATTCACTCATTTTGAATTTGATGCCTGCGACGAACATTCTCTTCCATTCTTGCATGTACAAAGTAACTTTTTTTCCCCTCTTGCTTTTTTAAAGTGCCATAGATAAATTGAGACCCAAGCACATTCTATCCACTCACTTAGCTGCATTATGTTTCATGTAAACAGAATAAACTGAGATTGTTTTTCCCAAACCAGCCAGACTACTAGTAAAATGGATAATGCAGTTGCAAACAAACTCAGACTTTATTCCCAAACTGATAGAAAAAGATAAACGACCAATTAACAATTTTAAAGCAGAGTAGTATTCCAGGAGATTACAATTCCTCAGCGAAATAGTCACCATACTTTTGAAAGGTAACATAATAAAGGCCAACAGATAACTGCAATGACCATGTCAGTGTATATTTTCTGGTCTACAGGATTGCTTCCACTCGCTTCACAATTGCCGAAATACAATATGACTTTTTTGAATATTAATAAACTTATTGAATATAATTTTGTTGAGCTAGGAACCAAACTTCTTCCATGTTCATGCTTTAAAGCTTTCTTTTTGCAAAAAAAAAATAAATTCAAATTTGAAGCTACCATGCAGATTTGATATCAAGTAATCGATTTATTGCATTTATTTTCTCGTAAAATGCCGTGTTAATGAAGCAATACAATTTTTATAAATTTATAAATACAATTTTTTTTTTATTGATTGGGAATGCCCCCAAAAAAAGTGGTGCAGGTGCGTACAGGATTGCAAAATCGCTGTGACATCATTGGTTTACAATGCTCACACTGCTTGCATGCATACAATGCCATTCGCATGCAATGTTGTTCTAACCTCTTTTTCATTTCTGCTTGGTAGCCTTACAAATTTTGACATAAATCATTTGCTTTTTGGGTGTACAAACTAGCCATGGCCGACTCTGGGGAAGCAGAGTTTTTTTTAAAAATATTATATATATATATATATATATATATATATATATATTAATATCAGACTGAGATTGTGTTGGTGATTTCTGGTGTAAGTAAAATTCATTGCATTGCCTACACTACAGCCATCCCAATCACTTCAGTCATGTTGAGCCATTGAATGCTTTCAATACAGCATTGGTATACAAACATTGATAATATCACAATCATATCTGTCAACAGTTGCCTGTACAAAACACAAGTTTTTTTTTTGTAAATATAGCACTCTACCCCAGTAACATCAGACCACAAACACATTATAAAGGGCTATGGTGGCAATAAATCAAACAATCAGTTTTGTTTCATCTCATTGGTATGTAGGTGTAGATGTAGACGATGCCACCATGCATCTGCAGCGGCCACTGTGGACACGGAGCGCTGCACCTTCAGCCACCTACCCTGCCCTCACCCAGCCAGTGAGCCGACAACACCCAGTGTGAGTTAAAACAGCACAAAGCAATAGATTCACCCTGATCTTTTCCCTTTTTCTTAGCTGCCCCTCGAACTTGACGCTTCTCGGAAGGTCCAGCAAAATCCCTCTCGTGCATTTTGCATGGCTCTGCTCCTGGTTTAAGCTTGGGGGTTGATTTCATTTGATATTGGTAGAGGTTGAACACATAATTCTTTTGCCAATAAATTGTAAATATGTTTGTGCTCACATTGCGGACAAAAGTCAACCTCTGGAGAGATAATTTAATACAAAGCTTAATTTGAAATCACTTTGTCATCGTATACCTCACTATGGTGGCCAACTAAGGTAAATAATACTGCAACGGCCCTAAACATCTCCAACTGGAGAAACACGCTGCAGTTTTGAATGTTAGTATTGTTATGGCCCCAATTTGTTATTACATTTACGACAGCAAGGGATGACAGACACAACGTTTAAAACTTCAACAAATTTAATTAAATAAAGGCAACTAACAACAAACGACTCTACTGACCAAGATCGTTAAATACAAGAACAAAAATATTGACAGTCCCTTTGGTTGGGTTGCTTGGTGATGTCCTGGGTGGGGAAAATGCTCCAACACAGGCAAAAATCCACTAAAAACTTCACAGGTCTTGAACAGAATGACAGGTCTGGTCACATGTATCCTTCTTGCAATTTCTCCTACTTCTCCACTCTCTCAATTTTCCTACTTATATACTTTTTTGCATACCCCTCCCACATTTAGACCTCTTTTTTTTCTCTGTGACTTGTCCCAGACATGCCCAAGGCATGCCCAAACCTAGCTCCAGCCTGGGCTTAACATAAGAAAGGTCAATACTGCCATCTAGTGACTTATATTCGCATTACACCTCCATTCCAAAAGGGAAAAATTTTGACTCATTAAGGCAAAATTTTTCTTTTCAATACAAAAATGGTTAAGTAGACATTTGTGTGTATATATATATATATATATATATATATATATATATATATAACACAATATGCATATAAATACACATACTCAAACACGGGATAAGCAATCAGCAATTACATTGTCAGTGCCCTTTACATGCTTAATTTCCAAGTCAAACTTCTGTAAAATCAAACTCCAATTCAACAATCTCCGATTCTTGTTTTTCATCTTACTCAAAAACATTAACGGATTGTGGTCAGTGTACACAATCATTGGCTTTTGCCCTGTAGAAACATAAACCTCAAAGTGTTGTAAAGATAGAACTGGAGCCAACAACTCCTTCTCTACTGTGGAATAGTTCTTTTGGTGGCGATTGAACTTCCGGAAGAAGTATGCCACGGGATGCTCAATGTTATCAGAGTCACTTTTCTGTAGAAGCACAGATCCACAAGTTGGATCGTGCTCAACAATGGCTTCCTTTTTGCATGATAGAGTTTTAGGTGGCATTTGTGCATAGCACGGCAGACTGTGTTTACAGATTGTAGTTTCTTTAAGTATTCCTGGGCTCATTTAGAAATGTGAATGATGGAATCATGCCGGTGAGTGATGCAGTGGTGTCTGAGGGCCCGAAGATCACGGGCATCCAGTAAAGGTCTTCAGCCTTGTCCCTTACTCACAGAGATCTTTCCAGTTGGTACCATTACGCACATCAGCCAATCACAGTGTTCTGACCCGAAAATCACAACAAAGAGAACCATCAATGACAACCTAAACAAATTCATTCTTCACTAATTAGGTCCAAAAATTTCTCGAAATAACTCACTGTGCAATCTTATAATAACACTCTACTGCCACTATGTAACTCTGGTGCAAAAGAAAAACCTTTCTACTGACCAAAATTACAGCATTTATATAGACTAGGAACATTCTGGAAAGATCTACAGGAGGCTCTACAGACTACAGATCTGCAGACATGACATATTAATTTAATCAACAATAGAAGGCTTATATCTCATAAATAAACTTAACCTTTATCGTTTTATGTTTTTCTCAGATACTTTTTTTTTGGTGGTGCTACTAGCTTGCTCCTAATTGTCACGTTTCAGGCAGCATGAACTTTGTGGGTGCAAACATAGACATATATATACAGGTGGAAGAGGTATGCTTGTGTGAGAACGAAACAGATACATAAGCGTCCCCATAATAAGTTAACTTTCTAAGGCACGCCACAAATAAATTAGTAAAATATATGCTACGACTCAGTGCTTGCAAGAGCTCTAAGTTCATATTCTTTAACCGTAAGAAAAGACCCGGGTTAAAGAAAAAATACCTTGGGCTATAGCCCAGTAGCCAGGCCCTAAACACGCCCCTGCTTCTGAGAGACTCGGCCTGTCTAAGACATCCCTTTTATAGCCAATCGTGTTAGACAACTGGTGCCAGTTAACTTAATTACTTGCTAAATGTTCTTTCAGCTGATTCTCTTACATGTTCATTGCTTTTCAGCCCTTTTTTGCCTGTGTCCCAACTTTTTTGAGACCTGTTGCAGCCAGAAGATTTGAAATACGCTCATTTTGTGGATAAAAATGTAAAACGTCTCAGTTCCAACATCTGAAATATTATCTATTTTCTACTGTAAATAACATATTGGCACATGAGATCTGAAAATCATGACATTTTGATTTTTTTCACAATTAACACTCTGTCCCAACTATTGCGGAATTGGGGTTGTAACTCTTCTAGTAATTTTTTAAATTATGTTTGGCAAACTCCAGACACTTAGATATGTTTCTTGTGCTCAGGGGCAACCAGAGTCATACAAAACCCAAAACCAGTGAAGTTGGCACGTTATGTAAATCGTAAATAAAAACAGAATACAATGATTTGCAAATCCTTTTAAACTTATATTCAATTGAATACACTGCAAAGACAAGATGTTTAATGTTCAAACTGTGAAAATTTTTTTTTTTTTGCAAATAATCATTAACTTAGAATTTAAAGGCAGCAACACTTTGCAAAAAAGTTGCCACAGGGGCCTTTTTACCACTGTGTTACATCACCTTTCCTTTTAACAACACTCAGTAAACGTTTGGGAACTGAGGAGACCAATTTTTGAAGCTTTTCAAGTGGAACTCTTTCCCATTCTTGCTTGATGTACAGCTTAAGTTGTTCAACAGTCCGGGGTCTCTGTTGTCGTATTTTATGCTTCATAATGCGCCACACATTTTCAATGGGAGACAGGTCTGGACTACAGGCAGGCCAGTCTAGTACCCGCACTATTTTACTACGGAGCCAAGCTGTTGTAACACATGCAGAATGTGGCTTGGCATTGTCTTGCTGAAATAAGCAGGGGCGTCCATGAAAAAGACGTTGCTTGGATGGCAACTATGTTGCTCCAAAACCTGTATGTACCTTTCAGCATTAATGATGCCTTCACATATGTGTAAGTTGCCCATGCCTTGGGCACTAATAAACCCCCATACCATATAACAGACTATATAGCCTATAACAGACCGGATGGTTCTTTTCCTCTTTGGTCCGGAGGACACAACGTCCACAGTTTCCAAAAACAATTTGAAATGTGGACTCGTCAGACCACAGAACACTTTTCCACTTTGCATCAGTCCATCTAAGATGAGCTTGGGCCCAGCGAAGCCGGTGGCATTTCTGGGTGCTGTTGATAAATGGCTTTCGCTTTGCATTGAAGAGTTTTAACTTGCACTTGCAGATGTAGTGACGAATTGTAGTTACTGACAGTGGTTTTCTGAAGTGTTCCTGAGCCCATGTGGTGATGTCCTTTACACACTGATGTCAGTTTTTGATGCAGTACCGCCTGAGGGATCGAAGGTCACGGGCATTCAATGTTGGTTTTCGGCCTTGTTGCTTACGTGCAGTGATCTCTCCAGATTCTCTGAACATTTTGACGATATTACGGACCGTAGATGATGAAATCCCTAAATTTCTTGCAATTGCTCGTTGAGGAATGTTGTTTTTAAACTGTTCGACAATCAGCTCACGCATTTGTTCACTAAGTGGTGACCCTCGCCCCATCCTTGTTTGTGAAAGACTGAGCATTTCAGGGAAGCTGCTTTTATACCCAATCATTGCACCCACCTGTTCCCAATTAGCCCGTTCGCCTGTCGGATGTTCCAAATAAGTGTTTGATGAGCATTCCTCAACTCTCTCAGTCTTTTTTGCCACTTGTGCCAGCTCTTTTGAAACATGTTGCAGGCATCAAATTCCAAATGAGCAAATATTTGCAAAAAATTTGCAAGTTTACCTGTTCGAACATTAAGTAACTTGTCTTTGCAGTGTATTCAATTGAATATGGGTTGAAAAGGATTTGCAAATCATTGTATTCTGTTTTTATTTACGATTTACACAACGTGGCTACTTCACTGGTTTGGGATTTTGTAGGTTGAACCAGATTATCTCCTCCCTTGCCAGTGTAAGGGCAAAGAAAACCCTTAAAAAGCATAGAATTAAAACAAACTGGCCAGATGAAGGGTGAATTGAATTGATGTCTCTTTGTCAGGAAGATGGTAAACATTATTTTAATTATGCTTTTTCTCTTTGGAATTTTGGAACCCATGACTTCTCTCCTGAATTTTTCCATGGTCAAAGATGACATGAATTTGGTTTAATTTTAGAACCCTTGTGAAGGAGAAAGTGGTAAAAAATAGGCAAGTAGGCAGTATATTTTCTTCAGACAGATATGATATGAGAAGCATCGCAACATGACAGTAAATGTATTGTAGTAAATTTACAAGGAATTTGTCAATGACTTTAACATTAAGATTATTCACTTCATCGCTCTTATGTTTATTTCCCCTTCATTTACATCAAGGATACCAATAATTCAGGACTTGACTGTACATTCAAGAACAACAGCAGTCTGAGCACCTGCAATAGCAATCCCAGATGCAATATTCAATGGAGTGGGAGCCCCAATGAGACAGAAACAGAAAGGAGTGGATGCAGAGCCTCAGTCCAGCTACTTCATGGGATTAAATCAGGTTGTAATGTGACTTGGAGGCTGATTACTGCTCTCCTCAGCTCAATTCCATGACGGATGATAGAACCTTGACTCTTTTGATTTCTGTACCCAAGGACATCTGGTCTAGAACATGGGAGCATTTCAGTGAAAAAGTCCTTGTCCTCGTTCAGTGTTTCTGAAAAGCAAGATGAAACCATTTTTATTTTCTTTCTTCCAACTGGATGGGAAATGTCCTTCATTCGAGATTTTCAGGGTTGTGCCGGCAAAAGGGTCCCTTATTTCATACTGCATTTTTGGGATATGAATTTAAGCTACCAAGCAACACAATTTGTAGGCACATGTATCTGGAAGGTCCTCTGTCTCCATCTCTTTATGACCACATTCAAATCACTTTTTCCTCTCCTGTCTTCTTTTTCCTTGCACCCACCTGAGCTGGAAATTGACTGAGATCCTCCATCATAAAGTCGATTCCAATCCATTGCAGGAATTATGAAAAAGGAGAAGAGACTCCCCTGAGGTTACCACAGTTCATTCATCTCGGGAACATCCTCACGCGGAAAGGAAATGTATTTAAAATATATTTATTTTGGCCAAAATACATTTAAACATATTTAGAATGCATGGGATCTCTAGGATACATTTTGAGGATGCATTTGAAGCCACACAAAGACGTATTCCTGTCTCTAAAAATGTATTTGAACTAAAGAGGCTGTAACCCAAAATGCATTTTATCAAAATATACCAATGCAGTCTTTAAAAGTGATGGACAAAATGATGCATTTCACAAAGGTAGCGTATGAATATACAAATGCACTTCATCCTCAATCCAGCCTGTGAATATGGTTAGATTTGACAAATTAAGACAACATTGAATGTTTCATTTCAGTTTATTTAGCACGTCAAGAAATGCATACTGATAGGACAGTGCATGATCACTGATATAGGTGCAACCATATTAAAATGATCCAAATTCTTGAGTATGATATGATAGAATGTTAATTGCTTAATGGAACATTTCATTTTGATTTATCATTCTACAAACAGCGTTGCTGAATATAAAAGACCTAAATTCAGTACACTTTGGCTTACATGACTGTTAGGTTTATGTTAGGCTTCTGACACCTTTTCTGTTTCTTTTAGAAACTCTGAAAGTATGATACAGTTATTAGACAGTAGTGTTGAGATTCTGCTAACTATTTAGAGCAGTAGCTCAGGAGGTGGAGGAAATGGTCCAGGAATCAGGTGGTTCTTGGTTCAATCCCCGGCGCCTCCACAGAAAGTGTCAAAGTGTCCTTGAGCAAGACACTGAACCCCACACTGCTCCTGATGTGCAGGCTAGTGCCTTGCATGGCAGCCTCTGCCATCAGGGTGAATGTGAGGCATAATTGTAAAGCGCTTTGTGTCATGTGACTAGAAAACAACTATATAAATGCAGTCAATTTAGTCTATCCTAAATGTATGAAATAGTCTGTTTTTACGTTTGAAATGATATACACAATACATTTTGAACGATATTCTAAATATCTCAAATACGTTTTTATCCCTGTGTAAAATAGATTAGAAATGTATTTCAAATGAATTGATAATATATTAAAAATATATTTATTAAAATATATGAAGCAGGCATTTTTTACATATTTGAAATGCATTTTAAAATACATTTTGAAATGTATATTCTAAATGTATCTCAATTGTATTTTCTGTCCTTATGGGTCATTTTCAAAAGTATTTTTTTAATGGAACATGTATATGAACGATTCGCCTGTGAATGTGGCTCTCCACATCAGCCCTGCATCAGCCATTCCAGTAAATTTCTGACTTTGAAATGAAGAATGAAGAATGAGGAAGCAAGGATGTTTGATATTTTGTAATCTTGTAGTAATCAACCCTGTTCCTGGAGATCTACCATCCTGTGGGTTTTCACTCCAACCCTAATTTGGCACACCAGATTCTAATTAACAGGTCAACAAGAATTTTACGTGTTGACAGATGTGAGGTTTGTTAGTTTTGGAGTGAAAAATAGACAGACAGTTGTGAAAAATAAGAGGACGTGATCAGTTCCGTAACAAATTCTCGAAATAATGGGGACACAATACTGTAATTGTTCATTTTATTATGTTCTTTTTTGTAAAAACACATAAGTAGTGAAAGAAAGTCCAGCATGCAGAGTGAAATCAGAAAGTAAAAATTCTTCTACTCATAAACAAGCAGATTTCAATTCATCCCTTTACCTCCTCGCTGGAGAACTGAGCTGATTCACAAATAACAGTGATATGAACTAAATCCAGCTGACTGACTTCCAGACTTACTCTTCTAAAACATAGATTATTCCTTCCTAATCCTGTATGCTGTTTGAGTCATGAAGGTGCAGTGTGCGGGGGTGTCACTTCTTTTAAATTTCAAGCAGTCGCATTCTGAGTCTAAAAGCAGAGATGCCCATTCCACCCAGACTGGTGAGATACAGAGATAGAAGCCCTCAGCTTTTAAAGAGTAAACATTACTGATCCTAAACTCCACTTGGAAAGGAATACTCAAATAAGTGAAAACACTGCCATGAATACTAGTTTTGTGAAGCACACTACGGATTGGTTTTGCTGAGGGTGGTTCTGATTTGGATTGATTCAGTATTGATGTGATATTTAGAGCTACAGTTTTGTGATTATTAGAAACTATAACTCCAAGTGTCTGTTTGTCTCTGACCTTGTGCTTAATGACCACTGTTCTATTTTGTGGTTGCTATGTTTTGGTGCCAGTTGACGCTCAGGTCTACTCCACTCCCATCCTTCTCCAAAGGGCATTGCACTGGACCTGGCTGGTGGTGTGTCCATATGTTTTTCCCACATATTCCTGTCTTGTGGGAGGTGCTGCCGGAGTATGGAATGTTAGGGCCCTCTGTTAAAGGCACGTAAAAATGGTAGGAGACCCAGGGGCAGATCTGGGACATATTGGAGGCTCTATTTCTCCTAGCTGGTCGAGGATCACCTTGGGATCCCCGAGATGAGGTGGTGAAGTTGTTTGAGTAAGTAACGACAAGTCTGTTCTTATTGCCCCAAAGCCACAGCAACTCTTGATCATATGTTGTCAATTTTTGAGACTGACCATTCGGTCTGAATGTTATCAAGCTATTGAATGCACTATATTCATCTGTTATAAGAGCCATAGGTATAGGATAGCAGGACCCTACTCTATTTACTGGTACCCCTTGGGACTGTTCATTAGTATTATGATGTGTCAACTCTATAGTATGTTCTGGCTCTGGTTAGGGCACTGGTTACGTTTAGGGTTAAGAGTTTTATTTTGGTAGGGCTATGGTTATGGCTAGTTAAGGTCAGGATTTGGGCTCTGTTAAAAGTTAGAGCAATGATTATAATAAATAAAAATTAAGGCGCCACATTACGGAGTTTTAGTAACTGCCACGGCCCAGATTTGAATCCGAGCCGTTACAGTGCCGGCTGTGACTGGTAACCTTTAAAGAGCCATGCAAAAGCTGGCTTCGCGCTGCTGGGATACAGGAGGGACACAGCTGGTCTGGGTTAGCATTGTTTGTTGCTCAAGCGGGGCTACCTGGGCGCTCGTCAGTAAAATTCTATGTTAGCACATGTTCGGGTGTCTGCCACCCTCGTTCGGAGTTTACAAAGTTTCAAGCTATGAGTGTGAACAAGTGGAGATTGACAGACGTGCTTCGGAGGAGAACTGCTTTCTCCTGAGATTGCAGCATGAGTCGCCGAAGAGCGTGCTTGTTCATAATTTGTTGGCTGGACATTTCAGATTCGAGTGGGATTAGACCTGCCAAATGTATTTAAATAAATCAATGAAGATTAGGGCTATGGTTACAGTCTAGTAAAGGGTACAGCGATCATGGTCTTCAAAAGCAGTGGCGACCTGTCATTAGGGGTGTCACCAGAAAGGACCATAGGCAAATTATATTTTTAATTCTCAAAGATGATCTTATTATCTGATTAAATATATGGTCTAAAAATTTTGCATTTTACTAAATTGCATGGAATTTGTGTTTGTTGTTTTGTTTATTGGTCTCTGTTTTCCTGCTTCAGACTGCTTCTCCTGATGCATGTCCGCATGAATGGGGCTAGCCCTCCTTACGCAATGCAATGTTTACGATACGTGTGAAAATATAAGTACGCATGCTCAGAGTGTTGGCTGTATTAGTGGAGGTAGCACAAATTTGTTGGCTTGTGGGGCTGACAGCCCCGAGCCCCACTACAGCGTCACTTCATCTGGCATCATAGACATATACGTAGACATAGCATGAGTGGGGGAGAGGCGTGCCTACCGGGCGACCATGTTAGTACAGGGTTATACAAATCATTATTCGCTGAATTTTCGACTGATTTCCAAGCGGTTTGTTTGTTGCAAACGTAACACATTTAGCTATGATTCAGGGTGTCCTGATAGTCTAAAATGCTGATTTTACTACCAAAATACAGCGTCGTATTCACAAAAGTCGCGCGCTTAAACTTGAATCTACACCAAAGCTGTCAGATGTTTGCGCAGCATATAGATGCTGAAGGAAATATCAATACCTCATCCCGTGGAATTACCTTTTGCTCGTAAGATTTAATGATAGATTTTGGATGCATTTGCGTATTATAACATTATGTTGAGAGCTACTGTAACTATTTTTCCGCCAGCGAAAAGCTAACTTAGCTAGGCTAGACTAGCCCTAGTCATAGAAGCTGAGGCTTTATAACAAATAAATCATAATTATAATGTATAGTTATCCAGGTATTTCTCCACACAGGCCAATTTTATTATAGTCCTATCTTTTCTTCTGATCGACTAACAAAGAGGATGTGATTGCATTGCAAAGCCCGTTACTAAGGCTGCCAGGTCAGATCCTAATGTTAGTCTTAAGTTTACAAGACTGTTGTTGGCCCAGGTGTACCGGTTGGATACAATGAAATGCTCTTTCTATTCACTATTTCTCTATCATTTTTGTAATATTAAAAAGGCCTGAATCTACTATCATTTTTAAATGATATTTAAAAGACTTGAAAAAATATGTTGCAGTTCATAGATATTTCTCATATGTATTTTAGACATATTTCAATATGTTGCAACATTATAACAGTAAGACAACGGTATACGAATGTATGATATATTGATATGCTGGATCGAGGCTAGATGGTGATGACAGTGTGTCTCATAAATGCTTAAGGACAAAGTTGTTGTTATAATGCTGTCAGAGAGGATCGATCCTAATAAGTTGTCTGTGCTAATAAGTTGTTGTGCGTGCGTTTTGCTGTGGCACTAGTGGTGTTGAGCGCTCTACTTGGGAGGCCTTGAAGGCTCAGAGCATTGTGGCGCAATGGTGGCATATGGCTTTTAAACCCCGTGTTGGCAAATGGAAACTCCCATTCCCTCACTCGCATGCGTTCTCTCTCTCTCCCTCGTCTCCTCCGTGTGTGTGCGTGTGTGCGATAATGTTGACTTTTAACTAAAAGCTTGTAAGGTAAAACAGCAGTAGACAAACTAATTTATCACAAATTGTTTTATCGAAGTCACCCCATACCCCTCGTTTACTGCACTCCCCCCCCAACCAAGTTTTTACTCTGAAAAACGCCTCTGGTCAAAAGACAATCTTGACTTGCCATTAGAAATTTTAAACTTGCGGAAATGGCAATCAGACAGCAGTCTCCCATGGCAAAGTCCGCTCAATGTTGATTCAACCACCACTCCGTCTCCTTCTTACACGGTCTTACTGTGTCATAATAATAAGCCCGTAAGTTGAAATCTATCACTTCAGTGTAAATATGTTGTCAATGCTATCAATCTGCGATTATGGCCTTCTCAACCTACCACTAAGTAGAGTTGGGCCCTACTGTTCCAAACCTATGGTGCAGATGACAGATGATAATGCCTGTTCAATTGACTGACAACAGGCAAATCGCTGGACCAATGCACATGCAATTGGAGCGACCTGATATGGCGCAAAACTGTCATTAATCAGGAGACAAGATGAATGAACAAGATTTCTTGAAGACGTCCGCACTTCCGTTAATAAGGCCAGCTTTGCCAAGCCAATGCATGTGTGTCGGAATGCAATGAGCATTGCGCAGCTTCGTAGTAGAAAACCATCGTGGCTACACAGATAAACATGAAAAATACAGCAAAATTCAAATAAACGCTAAATTCAATTCCACGTCTTGGAACTAAACTCTATAAATTGCAATTATATTAGCTAGCGTTCAACCACGCATGGGTATGGGGAGAAGTTCACTCATCTACATTTTGAACTTTGATCCGTCATTATCAGCAATCATATCCGCCTTGCGATGCGCCATATTGGATATCAGGTCGCTCCAAATCTTGCCCCATTTAACCCCTTTGGAATTAATCTTACCATCATCATCTTACTTTGGGGACATACCAAGCAAAGTACAGTATTACCTGTTACACCTCCTTTAAGCAGGCCCATCCTGCCAATCATAATTCAAATCAACATGAGTTATCTGTGTAGTCGGGCGGCTACAACAGATTCATGTTTGTTGTCTCTTCTGCTGCCGCTGCATCTGCGTCTGTAGACACTGCGTTGTGGACGCTGTACAGGCTATGATTTTTGACCTATTACTTTCATATTTGGTTTGGAGATGTGTCATTCTTAAGTTATGACACCTATCGATTTTGGTTGCCATGGCAACAGTATTGGCCAAATAATGCACAAATTTGTGCCGAAACATAGAGGACGCAGTACAGGCTGGAGAAGCAGGCGTTCAGGGGTTACACCCATGTGGTCGCGCTTGACTGAACTGTCTAGTTTTGGTTCAGATTTCAAAGTTACTGCCATTTTCCTGAATGCTTCCATCTGCATGCACTGAGAGAGCGCTGAAATAGGGAATACGAGCATTTTCGTGTGGACCTTGTTATTAAAATTCATTTTATATGTAAATCGATTGTTTATTCCAAATAAGTCATGATTTCTGTCAGAGAACCAGTGGATATATGGAGGCATAGGAGGAATTTGTAGATTGAATGTGAGCATATCACTTAAGTGGGTGGCACAGAAGGTCATGGGTCTGAATCCAGCCTGGGGCCTCTCTGAGTGGAGTTTGCTTGTTCTCCTCTTGTTTGCGTGGGTTTCCTCCACGTTCTCTGGTTTCCTCCCACAATCCAAAGATTCTACATTGCTCAGAGGTGTGAGTGAATGGTAGGAGCATGGTGTGTGCTCCTTTCATTGGATTGGTAAGCCTTCCAGGTTGTGTCTCTGCCTTTCACCCTTTGGCTCCAGCTCTCCCATGACCCTTGTGAGGAAGAAATGGCATGAATAATGGATGGATGTCATCTTGGTTTCTCATTCTCTATCTTTCACAAACATGCTCTGTCTCCAGTTATTGCACTGTGACTCTCTCAATGGAAACATACTTGTTTGTAAAAAGTAGGCTAACAAAGATGCACTTAAGTTCATCCAGATGCGCATATTGTGTAAAGTTATTGATCCTATATTTGCACTGAGTTTGACAAATAAACTGTGAGTGAAATGTAAATGATCTTTGCAAAAAAAAAAAGACATTAGGATGTTGGATGAACTACATCCTTCCCTACTACACACACTCACAGGCACATACAGTGTGCGTGTGAATGTGTGTGTGTATTAAATATATATATATATATATACATACATATACAGCACCCTCAATAATTATTGGCACCCTTGATTAAGATGTGTTAAAAGACTTAAAATAAATTCAATTTTTATTGCAGGAGCATACTCTCACACTGAAAATTGTAGAAAAATGTAACCTTCAACTCAAGTGAATTTGATGGGAAAAAAACATCCCTGACTATGAAATAATTTTTTTTCATAAAATCACCTGTTCCACAATTATTGGCACCCCAAACAATTCCTAGGAAATAAATGTAATTGAAGTATTTCTGTCATTTCTACAGTAATTGATCAGAGTATCTAAGAACATTTAATTAGTAATTCATCACTTCCCGTTTCCCTGGCGTAGACACAGAGGCCATTTCTCTTATCCTCTCTTCAACATGGGAAAGACAAAGGAACACATCATTCAAGTAAGGCAGATGTGTGTCGACCTTCACAAGTCAGGCAATGGCTACAAGGAAATAATCACTCACCCGCACCTGCCCATATCTACTGTCAGAGGAATCATTAAGAAGTTTAAAACAACTGGAATAGTGGTAAACAAGCCTGGGCAAGGACGCAAGGTTATTTTGCGATACGCACAGTGAGGAGGATGGTAAGAGAAATAAAAAGTTCTTCAAAGCTCACTGTTAAAGAATTGCAACAAATGGTACCATCTTCGGGTCACAAAGTCTCCAAAACAACCATCAGGGGCTATCTACATGCCAACAAGCTGTTTGGGAGGCATGCACGGAAAAAAACTTTTTTCACTCACCAAAATAAACGCAAACGTCTGGAGTTCGCTAAGCGGTACGGGACTTCAACTGGGACCATGTGCTTTGGTCAGATGAGACCAAGATAGAGCTTTTTGGCAACAAACACTCTAAGTGGGTCTGGCGGAAAACACAAAATATGAGTATGCAGAAAAGCACCTCATGCCCACTGTGAAGTATTGGGGAGGATCAGTGGGCCTGTTGCTCTTTCAGAGGCCCTGGGAACCTTGTCAGGGTTCATGGCATCATGAACGCTTTGAAATACCAGGACATTTTAAATCAAAATCTGGTGGCCTCTGGCCGAAAGCTGAAGATGGGTCGTCACTGGGTCTTTCAGCAAGATAATGACCCTAAACATGTGGCCAAATCTAGACAGAAATGGTTCACCAGACACAGAATCAAGCTCCTCCCATGGCCATCTCAGTCCCCAGACCTCAACCCCATTGAAAACCCGTGGAGTGAACAGAAGAGGAGAGTGCAGAGGAGAGGACCCAGGTCGCTGGATGATTTAGAGAAATTGTGCAAAGAGGAATGGTCAAAGATCCCTCTTTCTGTATTCTCCCATCTTGTGAAGCATTATAGGAGAAGATTAGGTGCTGTTTTGTTGGCAAAAGGGGGTTGTACAAAGTATTAACATCGGGGGTGGTAATAATTGTGGCCGCATGATTTGATGTAAAAGAATTATTTCTTAATGTGGGATTTTTTTTCCCCACTGAATAAATGCACTTGAATTAAAGGTTGGATTTTCCTCTTTTTTCATTGTGGTCCTATATTAATTAGAAAAAAACCGAATTTATTAGAAGCTAAAGAACATATCTTAACCAGGGATGCCAATAATTATGGAGGGCGCTGTACATTCATAGATGCGGTCACCACAGACACTTTAATGCACATATTCAGTTGTACGGCATTAACACGTGCAGATGTCACAACACAATCTCAGACACATGTCAATAATAAACCTTGTAGAAACAACAACAGCAAAAAAAAAAAAAACTACACTGCCCGGCCAAAAAAAAAGTCACCGTTTGGAAGTTAATGAACAAATTCCAAAATTGGATCATTATTGCGGTTATTAATATGTTGCACACAGCCCCTACAGAAAACCCATCTTTTGCCCATCAACAGGAGTAGGAACTCTTCACTTCTGACTGTAGGAACCTGCCTCTGTAATTTTTTGTCACTTTATTTCCCTGTTTTTGTCTGAGAATGGAAAACAGGGCCTGTTGCTGACTGACCGCGGTCAAGGTAGCCATGCAAAAATGGGCAAAAACTGGGTTTTCTGTAGGGCCCGTATGCACAAATGTGTTGCTCACGTATACGGCGTCAAACGGTACTTGCGCTCACCCTCAATCGTCTCAGACCCCTCATATGATGATCAGGTTCGGTTGCTGTCCATTATATGTCACGTACAGGCTGTAACCAGATGTGGCGCTCTTGAGCTTCCATTGTCACTCGTGGCTGCCCGAAGCGGGGCCGGTCAGTGACAGTGCCTGTGTTCCATTCTCGGATAGATAGCCGACTGATTGTTGAATGATGGCAATGCATATGACGCACCTCTGGGCGGCTGAGATCTGCCCGTAACATGCCAAAGGCTCATTTTCTCTCTTCTGTGTCACAAGCCGTTCCATTTTGTTTTTGACTCGACTTGAACGACTTGAACGACTTGAAATCACTTGAATGAACACTATTCATCTCTGTCCTGTACAAATACTCGTAAAACTTAAAATCACTTTTCTCTTCAAAGCTCTTTTTATGAAATCATCTTCTTTTCCATTCTACATCTTTTTTCACCCCTTTTCTGAGGCTAGAAGACCCTTGTATAATTTGAACTCCGCTGAGTGAACTATTTCGCTGGCATCCGCTGGCGAGTGTCGGCACTGTTGGCTTCTAGTTCATTAGTTTGAATGGGATAACTATCAACCGAGGGTAACTGAGCGAACTATTTAAAAACTAATCAGAGATTGACTTTTAGTGTACTGATTTCCAAATATTGTTATTGAATTAATATTGAATTTATGTATGTTATTAGAGAAGATAAGTGTTATGTATGAATAAATGGAATTATATGATTTTAACCGTTGATGGTAATGAGCTCCTAGTTAGGAGACGTTAAAAATAGAATGTTTTTAGGTGCGCAGTAGCCTATGTGTGTGTGAGTGAGAACGGCAACTCTTATCTCTCACTACCAATGACGCTAACGTCGTAGTTGGTGCCAGATCTAATTGACACTGTGTTGTTCTCCCTTACTTGTACAAATATATACATTTGGTTACAGTAATTATACTGAACTCCTACCTGTTTATATACTTTAGAATTGGAACATGATGAGACCTCATAACTTTGTTATTTGATATTAGATATTGATTATTATTCTCAAACTGCTGTATGCAGATTGGTTTTTTATATACTCTGGATTTTGGATTCCATTGGATGGCGAGTCAGTCCCCTTGGATCCCGATCGAACTGTTCTGCCCATACTGAACTGGATTCCCAAACCTCTTGAGCTCAACCCCTTGGACGAAACCTTGTTCTGTTCCCTGGACACAGATAAGCCTTCACACATACACTGATATTACACCTTACATACCCAGGTAACACATTATTTCTATTCTGTGAAACATTTTATTTGAAGCTTTGCTTTTATTTGATACTTGTGGGTATTTTACTTTTATTTAATGAATATTCTCTGTATCCCGAGAAAGGAAATATTTCCAGAATATTATTATTAATAAATGTCTATTGTCTTCTTCTACACTTAAATAGTGTCTTTTTCAACTTACTCCCCCCCTTAATGTCGAACCTAGAACTGGGCTAAACCTTAACCATAATCGTAGAAACGCCTCCTTCTATTTAAAGAGTAATTTTGTCAGGTAAGGCAGAGGGGCGCTACACTATGGCTGAGAGAGAGCAGTGAAGGCAGGCTGGCACAAAAAAGTCATGATGACCTGCAGGGTGCAATGAGCATCTCTGCCTTGAAATGCTGAAAATACCATTTGAAAACAATTTTCCAGCTGAGGCCCTGCAATCTGGCCCTTCTTGGTGGCTAGGACTTCAGTGTTGTTCAGCAATTTAGTGAAATATCATCTTGCTGGCAGTATTGACTCAAACCAGAGCTGGTATTTTAAAACAAGTACTGCTGTGTCTTTGCATCATTCATCACATAGTTACTTTGATTCCCTGTAACTTTCTGAACGAGGGAAGTTTGCTGAAATGCCTTTGGTGTTCACTCATCTGTGACATCAACAAATAAAGTCACACTATATGTCTGTACAAGTGGTTCTCCGATCCAGTGAAACCAGCTTGAAACAACTTCCAGAAAAATAGCTACATACATTTTCCTCCTACCTCAGATGCCAAAACCACACTTACAGTACATATTCTCTGCAATAGTTCTCGACCCAAAGCAAATATAATCCCGAAAAGGATTATAGCACCTTCAAGACACTTTCACATCCTATTCTGTGCTTTGATAATGTTCCTGACTTAAGTGTGTAGTTTTCACACCAGCTGCTATTTGAATTCAGTGCTTCTTCAACCATACAGGCCAGCAACAGCCCAAACACTAATAGCCCCTAAGCTTGGGTATCCAGCCTTGTCCAGAAACGGCCCATGTGTCCACAGGCCTTCATTCCAGCCATGCAATCATTTGACCGAGTCTAGTAATCCAGAAAGTCTTTGCAATAGACCTTAATGACTGGAATTGGGTGTGTAAGTATTTGATGGGGATGAAAGCCTGCACCCAAACTGGCCCTATTTGGATAAGTCTGAATACCTCCTGGCCCTAAAGAAATTAATCTTTTGTCCCATCATCCGAGCCCTTAACCAATTAAAATAGTGCACAGGATTTGTTTTTCTTATGAGTGAGCACTAATTTAATATATGGAAAGCAGTCAGTAGGTATTCTTGTTCTCATGCTCCTAGAGCAATATGTAAATTAATTCCAAACAAACAACTGCTGTTAGAATTATAATCTGCTTTTAGATGGCAGAGGAGAGTTTTATCCACAAGATTTAAAAGTCTGAAGCTGTTCTCCTATGAAACTGTTCTCATAAATATTCAAATCATTTTTAACATTTGACCCATTTCTTCCTGATGCAGAATAAATAGCCTGAAAAGCAGACAAAAAGCAGAACAAATGTTTTTTCCAGTTTTTTGATACAGTCTGCAGATTCTCTGAAGGTCTTTGTGCCTCAAAGCAATGAATGACTAAGTTTATGTTGTATGTGACATTCCCTGAGCATGGGATTGTGTGTGTGTGTGTGTGTGTGCACGCGCGCGCATGTACGTGTGTGTGTGTGTGTGTGTGTGCATGTGTGTGTGTGTATGTGTGCGTGTGTGTGTCTGATTGTGTGTGATTGCATGAAAATAAAAACTCAAGAGGCTACCAGGTGTCCGTGGAGCTTTGAAGTGCAATCACATTCCCCCCACCCCACCTCACCCCTTCCCATGCAGAAATAAAATGCAGGATAAAAATAAAATGTACCCTCAATGGTGGCAACCATAGAAGAAGATCAAACGAAACAAATAACATATTTGACACACACAGAGTGAGAGTGAGAGACACACACACACACACACACACTCTCTCTCTCTCTCTCTAAATAATTTTTCCATTTCAGAGAGAGCAGTGAAGATGAAAGATTTGATTGTATTCTAAAGTAAAGAATGCTTTAATTCAATAACTTTTTATTTTTCATATCTCATACATGATAGAGCTATCTGCCACTCACTTGAAAGTGTGTATACGTGCCTGCAATACTGCTCAAAAGTTTGGGAGCAATTGTGAATTTCAGATCTAAACTCATTTCCAAAGGAGTGGGAATGATGAGGACAACACAAACTAGATGATGTGCACTCTATAGAGATGCTAACTCACCCTGCCTGTTGACCTTGACCTTTGACCTTTCGACCACTAAATGCAAATTTGGACAGGGTACCCTAGGATCGTCTACCCCACAAAGTTTGGTCACCCTAGCTTCAGTGGTGGCCAAGCTGTCGCGCAGACAGATACACACGCACACACACACACACACACACAGACGGTGCTAAACTGTATGCCCACGCCGCCTCGTCGGACGTGGGTAATAAATAAAGAAAACACTGATTTGCTCTGCATATCAAACTTGAACAACATTAAATTAAAAACAGTGCATAAACAATATTGATTTTTCCTTACTGTGATTCATTTTAGAAATAAATGCTACTTTTGAATTTCATGCCAAAATAATCCCACAAATTTGGGAGAGGGGTGTGTTTACCTCTGTGTTTCATCACCTTTCCTGTCAACAGCCATTGTTTGGGGTCCTGAACATGCCAACTGTTTAACGTTTGAAAAGTTTTTTTTTTTTGGCCTTTCTTAAAGCATCACATTTTTTACGCGATCGAGTCCTTAAGGTAGGTAGACACTCCCAAAATAAGCTTTTTTTTTTTTTTTAATTTGACATTTTTGTAAAATAACCTTAAGTATGTTTATAGTGAGTGTACTTGATAGGACTATCAAAAATATGGACGACTGTTGTTTTCGTCAATTTCTCAAAAAGTTGATTTTGACCTGCCAAGGATTGCTTTAAATGCCACTTCTCCTCTTTCTCTCATCCTATCATTGTGAAACTTGGAATATAAGTTCACCAGATACATGCCTATGGACTGATCAGGCATTTTGAAGAAATCATTTGCGTAATTCTAGATTTTGTGGTAATTAGGTACCCAATAAAGTAAAAAAAAAAAAAAACACTAAAATGCCCATATTTTTTCACAGAAATATTATTTATGAAAATCCTCTGATCAGAACATGCCCTATATAGTCATGAATGATCTGTGAAAATTTGAGAATAAAGTAATGAAAAGTTTTAGAGATATCCTGCCTGAAGTACTTGATCAAGTTCCACATTGCCGTAGCCATCTCGGGACCTAATTAGCATAATGAATGTAAATGAGCCATCACTTTAATTCTGTATTTAGTAGTTGTTCATATAATGTTGGTACTAAATTTAATGAAAGAGAAATAAATGTATTTGGGAGCAGTAGCGGCTATAGACCCGGGTATGACGGGGCGCAGACACGTCCCTTTATGACAATTAGTCCTGGGTAGTTCGCAATCATTTTCCTTTACTGACGCGTTTTCCAATTATCGTACTTGGCAACTTAAGACTCGGTCTCTCCAAATGTGATCAAACAGCGATGAAATCATGGGCGAAATTCAGTACAGAAAAAAAATTTACTTATTAATAGGCCAGTGCTTTGCGTTGATTGATCAGGTCCGTGTTCCAGTGAAATATCGCCTTTCACTCTCGGTATTGTGTGGGTTGATAAAAAAGAGGCACTTGGCAGTTAAATAGGCAGCGTGCTGCTCAAGCTGTTTGCGTGAGAGTCGTCAGGTATGCAAGTTTGACTAACGTTGATTTAAATACAGCAAATAAGTGTCCAGATGAACGATTGTCTTCTTACGTAATCGGGGAGAACAAGCAGCAGCTGTTAACTGTGGAGTGCTCTCGGAGCGAACCTTCAGTTACTCATGAAAATGACTGAGAACAGGTCAGGACTAACGACTGTTTTAAACGGATGTTTTGTCACAATTCTCAGTTCAGGTTCCGCCACTGAGCTGAATTAAGCCCATGATTTCATCGCTGTTCGATCGCATTTGGAGAGACCGTGTTTTGAGTTGCCAAGTACGATAATTGGAAAACGCGTCAGTAAAGGAAAATGATTGCGAACTACCCAGGACTAATTGTCATAAAGGGACATGAGTGCGCCCCGCCATTCCCGGGTCTAGAGCCGCTACTGTTTGGGAGTGTCTACCTACCGTAAAGCAGCACTGCCCGAACCCCTATTATCTGCAGCAGCACTGAGAAAATCTTTGCCTTGCCCATGTGGACCTCTTGTAGTCGGTAATGCTATGTCTGAGATCCAAACACCCAATCTCAAGGCTCATAGATGAACATTTTATCTGTGAGCCACTCAGATGGCTCGGAATCACATATATTCAACAGGTGACTGGTCTGGAATGCAAGTAGAGCAGTCTAGCAGCCTGATGCCAAGCTGCTGTAATAAGCCGAGTGTAGCTTGAAGTTTTCTTATAGAAATACGCCTGGTGATCCCTGAGAAGTTGCCACCTAGGAGACAGCATAATGTAGCATAGGTTCATATGTTTCCAAAATTAATCATCAGTGGTATTGATGCATATGCTCAAGTTACCCGTGCCATGGACAGTAACACACAATGACAAATGCTGGCTTTAGAATCGTATACTTATAACTACCAAGAGAGTCCTGTCAGTCTCTGGCCAAGTAAAAACAATATCCATTACTACCAGTAACAAATTTATAAGGCTAACTGCTCTGACAACAGCTCCAATGTTTCCAGTGTGCATTAGTTCATTTCAGATGAGCTTGGTTTATTGGAGGTTTTCTAGCACGTGGCTTTATAGCTCACAAAGACGAATAGGTTTTCAATGCAGTGTGATCTGAAAGATTGAAGATCAGGGGCCCTCAGTTTTAAATTTTAATGAGACCTTTTATGCAGGGATTTCTCCCGATATCTTAAATCTTTTAAAATTATTATGTTTGATGAATTTTCACAGATTGTGGTGCTCATTACATGCAACCCCAATTATGAAATGGTTTGGACAAAGTGTAAATAGTTAGTAAAATTAAAACGCAATAACTTTCAAATCACACCAGCCAGTATTTTATTCACAATAGAACAGAGATAACATAGCGAATGTTAAAACTGAGAAATTTTAAATTTTAAGTACAAAATGAGCTCATTTCAAATTTGATGGCTGCTACAGGCCTCAAAAAAGTTGGGACAGGGGCTTGTTTACCAAGGTGTAGCATCCCCTCTTCTTTTTTACACAGAGTGGAGGCGTTTCTTTTAATTATTCGCCAAATGTTCTCAATCGGTGAAAGATCAGGACTGCAGGCAGGCCATTTCAGCACACGGACTCTTCTACTACGAAGCCATGCTGTTGTAATTGCTGCAGTATGTGGTTTTCCATTGTCCTGCTGAAATACACCAGGCCTTCCCTGGAATAGATATCGTCTGGAGGGGAGCATATGTTGCTCTAAGACATCCCTTTTATAGCCAATCATGTTATACACCTGATGCCTGGTAACTTAAATGCTTGCTAAATGTTATTTCAGCTGATTCTCTTATATATTTTTTGCTTTTTCAGCCCTTTTTTGCCTGTCTCAACTTTTTTGAGACCTGTTGCAGCCAGAAAATTTGAAATAAGCTCATTTTGCAGATAAAAATTTAAAATGTCTCAGTTTCAGCATTTGAAACATTATCTATATTCTACTGAAAATAACATATTGGGTCACATGATCTGAAAGTCATTGCATTTTGATTTTATTCACAATTTACACTTCATCCCAACTATTTCGGAATTGGGGTTGTAATTTACTATCACACGGACTCTTTTACTGAGTAAAAAACAAGACTCACTTAAATGACGTGAACCAAAGCTTTTTAGTAGTGTGTGTTTGCTTGAGGAGGTGAAGTAGTGACATCATCAGAATAATAAAGTGTAAATATTATGTTCTTTCAGAACGTGCATGTGTGTATGTGTGTACTATAAATGTTTAAAATAAAATGTGAATATCCTTGTATCTTGTGTTCTCAGGGTCAGAGCGTTTGCGAATTTCCATTTGTTTTTTTTCTAGTGATTGTGTGCATTTTTATTTTTTTTATTGTGAGAGCGTTAATATTGTGTGCTTCTCCACCTTTTATCCCATTTCATAGCTATCACTTACAGCATATTTTTTGTTTCTGATAACTCATTAATACATATCAAACGACCCATTGTCCTCACACAATGGAGTTCTTACAGGGGCAGGCTCATTGGATCCTCGGGAAAGCACACCTGCACCACTCCACTGTTTCTGACGCAGAAAAATGTATCTCTCAAGCACTGGTCGTGTTCTAGTTTCACTGTTTGTCATGGAGTGGTTGCTTGCAGGATGCAGCCTGGTTTGGGTGATTGTAGTCGAAGCCATTGGAGTGAAGAGAGGGATAATGGGATTGGGGTCGGAGTTAGTGGCCACTGAGGTTGAGAAAGGAGGAGGTGTTCTTTCAGAAGAGGGGTGTGAGTGGTGCATCGCACCTCTTCTGTGAAGTGGGCTTGAGAGATTCTGGTTTCAGGCTATTTTAAAAGTTTGAGGCCATGGGAATTTGCATATGATGATGCATGCTTGTGGTGTGTGAGCATATGAGAGAGTTTGAATGTCGAGGGTTTGGAGCAAAATGGTGATATGTCCATTTTAGAGGTTTTGAGAAAAAATGATTTTTAGGTTTGCAAATGTTCTATTAAATCGGGTACATCATTTACATCATTTTTATGTCAGTCACTCTTTTACTGCATGATTCAGAAGTATACTGAACATGTAATTTTTCGTAAGTGTGGTACTGCGACTTTCTGGCCAAAATTGCCAAAATGGACGTCACCTCCGTGCTCCAACAATTCTAGCACTTGATGTGACATAACACAATTGTGATAGATTGAAGTTAAGTTTTTTGCAATGGAAGACAGATGATTCTGTGATACTATTCATGTTTATTCATCAAATTATCAATGTTTAATTCATATAAGCAGATTTTGTTGGACATACCACAAAATGAAAATGTGAATTCTGTTTAAAACTGAGGCGCATGGACGTATAATTATTAGGCTCCAAGCTGATAGAAATGTACGAGGAGGCAAAAATCACCATTGTGCTCCAAACCCTTGATGTGTGCCTGTACGTGCGTGCGTGTGTGTGTGTGTACACATATGCTTTCTGCATGAAGTTACATATTGTTTTCCAGTGCATGTATGGTGACAATGCGCAGCTATCTGTCTATTTGTCAAAAATGACAGACTCCTCTGCAACTTCCTCTCCTCTGTGCACCAGAAATTGATCTTGTTACTTCCATCCCTCTCCTGTCCGAGTAATGGAGGAGACAAGCAAAGCAGCGTCTAACTCAACTTTATGCTCCCCCAGAGTATTATTGTGTCATTATTCAACAGTTAGTTCCGACCAAGTAATTTGATTGGACAAGAGGCATTCCCTTAGTGCTGATGATAGAGCACAACATCACTGGGACATAAAACAGCAAAATTACTCCGCTCACAGGTGTTTTAATAACTGTTAATGACACTAACTGCCAACCACAAACTTGTTTGTGTTGCTTAGCAACAGCCAAGTCCTAATCCATTTGTGGAACTATTTGCACTGGCGGAGCCACATACTGTAACTGATTAAATAAACAAAGAAATCATAATCAGTTGTCGCTTATTGCCATCAACAAATAAGTGGTGTTTGTAGAACTGTTGTATGAAAGCAATATCACACTCAAGGTTGTGATGTTGTTGCTCAATATCATCACGGCTGCGATATCTTCGGCACTTCGCCTGCTGCTTCATGCCTTGGACCACATTACAGCCGTGATGATATTCAGCAACAACATCACTCCCTCTCATGTGATATTCCTTAATTAAACTATCATGACTCTGATGAAGCATGGCAGCCAGCTATTATTTCAGGAGCCTTTGCGATGAATGCATATATACTGTATATTTTGGACTGTTTCCAAAAGATGTATTTATTAACTTTGCAATAAATTTAATTTCAGATTCTACAGTTGTTATGGCCCCCATTTGCTACGACATTTATGACAGCAAGGGATAACAGACAAAACTCCAAAACCTAAACAGATCTAAACAAACAAAGACCAACACTAACCTACAATTTATACTACTGACCAAGATTGATAATATATACTGAGTACAAATGAAAACGCACCACTTACGAAATCTGGAATAGCTCCACGGATTGATATGTGAAATATATACATATGATGCATTTGAGATAATGAATGATTTAAGAAGACATGTAAACATCATTCAATTTCATTCACGATAATGTTAATGCGCGAGAGAGGTTTAACTGGTGTAGGGGTCAAACAGGAAAGTCAATAACGGGTGTGACCGCCATTTGCATTGACACGTGCAGTGCATCGTCGTCGCATGGAGTTGATCAGTCTCTGGATAGTGTTCTGAGGGATAGCATTCCACTCCTGAACATGGGCAACCTCAAGTTCTCGAATGTTGTCCATCTGGCGTCGACGAGAAAGACGTCGTCCAATTTCATTCAGAGCTGGCCACTGAAGCATGGGGATGTTCTGCTGTGCCAAGTACTGCATCGACACCCTTGCAGTGTGTGCCCTAGCGTTATCCTGTTGGAACGTGTGGACATCGATGTGTTGGTTGAAGAACGGCACAACATGGTTCTGCAGCACCTGGTCCTGGTAGTAGATGCCGTTCACCCTTCCTCTGCAGATATGGAGAGGGGTTCTGTGACGGTGGTTTATTCCACCCCACACCATAACGCTACCACCACCCCAACAGTCCGTTTGAACAACACAATCGGCGTTATAACGTTCACCACGTCTCCGCCAAATGCGTATACGGCCATCTGCGTTCCTTAAGTGAAATCGTGACTCGTCAGAAAAGATAACACCGTGCCATTGTCGTAGTCGCCAATTCTGGTGCTTGTAGACGCTGGTTTCGGTGACGATCCGTCAATATGGGGCCGAAATAAGAACGTCGTGCGCGCAGACCTGCAGCTCGCAGATGGTACCGTACGGTGTTGGGGTGAATGAATCCACGTCGTCCTTGGACTTGAGCAGCTGTTCTTGTCGCTCGTAGTGTTCGGTCTCGGACATGATCCCGTACGATCTGACGGTCCTGACGTGCCGTTGTCACACGTTGTTGACCCGGTCGAGGACGGTCCCGAGTGCTCCCCGTTTGCAGAAACCTTTGATGGAGTCTTGCGATTGTTGTGTGTGCGCAGTGTAGTCGTCTGGCAATTTCCCTGGTGCTGGCGCCAATTTGAAGCATGCCTATGGCACGTTCCCGTTTAGGGGCTGTAAATCGCGGCATAGTGTCGACATTTCACAAGTGTCTGAGAAAAAGTGAAATTTTATTTGGATTCACATGCTTTTAAAGGCAATGTGTGCTCAAATTCAGTGTGAAATTCATTTTTCCCGTGGTGTGCGTGCAAGATGTTGCGTTTTTGCAAAAAATTGCCTAGCGTTACAGTTAACTTGAAATTCTCGCATTTCTTGCACCTGGCATGTCGGGTGACGTCACTGTAGTGTTGTTGTTGTATAAAAATTACATTGACGTTTTTTTGAACTTAAATATTGACTTTTTTCAAGTGGTGCGTTTTCATTTCTACATACAAGAAAAAAATATATATTTACAGTCCCTTGAGATGGGGTTGCTTGGTGATGTTCCAGGTGAGGAAAATGCTCCAACACAGGCTAAATTCCACAAAAACTTCACAGGTCTTGAAAAGAGTGACAGGTCTGGTCAAATGTATCCTTCTCCTTGAAATTTCTCCTACTACTTTATTCTCTCAATTTTTCTCCTTATATACTCTTTTGCAGCCCCCTCCCACATTTATACTTTTAGTCTGGTTACTTCATTTCTGCATGCGGAGCCAAGACCTGATCAGCTGAAGCAACCCAAGATCTTAACAATGCCTCCAGAGGTTTACTCAGTGGGCACTCATCATGACGAGTACATTGCTTCACGTGCCTCCTTTCTTATCCTGATGTGCCCGTCGCTCCGGAACAGTATGAATCTGAACTCTTCAGACCACATTACCTTTTCTCATCGCTCCACAGTCCAATCTTTATGCTCCATGGTAAACTGAAGTAGTTTTTTCCCGATTAACCTCACTAACAAGTGGCTTTTTTGTGGCAGGCCAGCTCTGCCCTACAAAGGCTAAGTGCAGTAACTACATATTGGGTAAAATGTGAGTTACACAGTTTTGGGCCTGAAAGTATATTGAGGTCAGGATTTATTTGGACAGAAATTTTACCATGGAGAGTCAGTTAATCATAATCTATCATAGAAGTGCCGACTATTTATTTGTTGGGACTGCTAACAACCTCTGAAGCCATTTCTTACTGTTAAAATTATTGCATAGTTACTGCACATAGCCTTTGTTGGGCAGAGCTGTTTATCCCTGTCCGGCAAGTTGTTGTCATATTGTGCATGTTAAAATACGCTTACTTTCACAATTTAACATAGCCATAAGTTCAACTGTCGATCGTTTTCAATCTGACTTCTCCAAGCATTTTAGTGATTTTCAAAAACATGATTTTTTTTCTGACCCGTTTCTTCTCTGAACTTGACACCTCAGTACTCCCTTTCCAGGTTTTAGTAATGCGTAGGAGTGCTCTTAAAAAAATCCCGTCATTTCAGCAATCTCTTTTGTTGTTTTATTTGCTTGATGCATAGCATCTTGTCCACGATCGTGGGATGCATCTTCTGACATGGTCATAAAAGAAATGAGAAGCTACGCACTGCATCAGTCAGGGAAGTATTTGCTTATTTAAGTCAAAATGATGACTTTTTTCAGCCAGAGTGTGTACAGTTTCTTTTTGAATTGGCCGATGAGAAATGCAACAAACAGGCAATAGATTGCAAGTTCTCTAAGTATCGTTGCTGTGAAAAAATTGATGCTCTGATTAGGTATCAGAAAAAAATGTCATTCTGAAATGACAGTTGTTTGTTATTTTTGCAAATATTTGTGCTAATACTTTGTATAATGTCAATTATTACATACTAATCAGTGTCTTGACATGAACTGCCACAGACTTTGGGCTTATGTTTGCAGGTTCCTCTAAGGTCACATGCTGGTGTATTTTTATCCCCTACTTGTCATCCAGTGCCTCTTTCCCTTTATCTGAAATTTGAAATTTAACAAGCAGCTGATCCCTAAAATAACTCGTCTGCCAGCACTTTATGAGAAGCTCTGGAGCTGCTGGAATGGGGGCAATCTAGGAACGGCAGCAGTTGTGCTGCTGCATGTTTATGTTTATGATTTTGTTTTCTTTTGCTTCCTAGAATTTCTGTTGTGGAGCTTTGACAGTTTTGTTACCTTTGTCAGCATTTTGGACAGTGGTCATGTTTTTCAACCCATTTGCTGCTTGCCAAAAGTTTCCATTTTGATCAGCAGATTGGTCAGTTGAGTTTGTTTGCTTGTTTGCCTTATCTGCTCTATGGTTTTCAGTTCATTACTATTCCTAAGTAAACTTCATACAAAAGTAGGCCTTTAGCCCAGAATAAAAACTTATTCTCTTTTGAAAAAGTGGGTCAAATTTCAAAAGAACTATCAGCCAAAGATGAACAATGTTGGCAAGCTTTCAGTCGATGCCGCTGTATCATCTGTCTCTAAGTTTTGGATCGAGTTTGATGAAACATTATGCAGTGTTTATATGAAAAAACAGTTGTAAGTGTTTAGATTTTCACAGAGCAAGTCAAAGGTCAAAGTCAGCATTGGAAAAAAGGTCCAGAAAAATTCTGCTGGTGGGAGGTATGCTCTCTCCATCCAAGTGCCCTTCTCCCAAGTACATACTTCTTTTTTTGCGCATGTATTTGGTTCAGGTTTAGGTTAGAGTCTAAACTGTTGGACTTGCATTTTTTGCTGGGAGAAAGAACCTTTCAGATCTAAGATCTAAGATCCAATTTCCCAACATGCTCTAGGTCAGACAATACCCTAAATCTATTCTGTTATAGCCTTTGGCTTTTTTCCAAGAAGATAATCTTTGAGTTTTTGTCTGCATTATGTACTCCCACTGTAAGGGAATATTTCCACTGAGCTGTTTTTAATGTGGGGCCAAACCGACTGTTAGTTTTGTGTTTAATTGCAGTCTTCCCTCTTTTTGCTGCAGGTGGAACTTGTGACACAACAACAACAACGCAACTTGCGACACAAAATCCACAATAAATGTCTGAAATTTTGCTTGATTTGGACATCAAAGTTTAAGATGGTGATTCAAGTACAAGTTTGGAGACAGTGATGATGACAATGGAGATGGGAGAGATGGAAAATGAGGAAGAATAGGCGACAATAGGGATGCAACAGAACGCCAACAGCTACCGGAGCCTCGGGCGCTGGGGAATGAGTGGGAAGCAAGCTTTGGGGTGCATTTCCCAAAAGCAAAGCCACTAACTAACTTAGTTTGAATCACTGTCTGTATATGGTCGAACTAGCAATGTGGTAGCAGCTTTAATTTTTATGAACGATTTTACAAAACTAGTGGACCGCGCTATTTTCAGAGCAGATGAAAATTCACGCTTGGGGCGCCGCTAATCATGACGTTAGTGCAGCTGCCTGTGCCATGAAAGTCCATTGTCCTGGGGTCCTGCATTGTGATTGTTGAATCACCAAGATAAAGAGATAAAGGCATGGATGGAGCACAACTTCCTCCAACTTAACAGTTCAAAAACCAAAGCTCTCCTGGTCGGAACCCCTCATCAGACCCAATCATCATCTGTAACCAGCATCACTTTCTCTGGTTCTAATATCCCTCTCTCATCAGCAGTCTCAAATCTCGATGTCATAATGGACCCTCAACTCACTTTTGAATCCCACATCAACCACATCTGCAAGACCTCCTTCTATCACCTCCGCAATATTTCCAAAATCCGACCCCTTCTCTCCCTCTCAGATGCTGAAAAGCTGGTTCATGCCTTTATCTCCTCCAGGATGGACTACAGGATGGACTACTGTAATGCACTTCTCATCGGGATCCCAAGCAAGAGCCTGCAGAGGCTGCAATACATCCAGAACTCTGCCGCTAGGATCCTGGTGGGAGTGCGCAAACATGATCATATCACCCCCATCCTCCGTTCACTCCACTGGCTTCCCGTTCCCACCAGGATTGAGTACAAGGTTTCCCTCCTCACACACCAATGCATCCATGGACATGCCCCCACTTATCTCAAAGAACTTCTAAACCCCCAAAAAACTACACGCTCCCTCCGCTCCACTCAGTCAAACTTCCTCTTCACCCCCAGAACCAGACTCAGGACCATGGGAGATAGGGCCTTCTGTGCTGCTGCCCCACGCCTATGGAACGCCCTCCCTGACAACCTGAGGGCACCACAATCCACTGACTGTTTTAAAAAAGGACTGAAGACATTTCTTTTCAGCAAAACCTTTGGTTCCCCCATTTAGATTCTTCTTTTAAACTTTTTATCTGCTCTTAAAACCGCTTATCTTTTTTGTTTTATATCCCTTTATTTTAATTTTATTGTGATGTTTCTTGTTTTTAACATGTAGCCCTTTGAGATCCTAGGATGTAAAGGGCACTACAAATAAAATGTATTATTATTATTATTATTATATTCCCCTTCCTCTGTGGGGCTGACAGACGAGCTGGATTATTACCTTTTTCTATCTGACACAACTTTAAGTTAGAGGTGTACTAACATCAGAGGCCATTTGAAATGCCTCCGGAAAGAAAAGTGCGATTTGAAGTCTGTTACCAACGAGGCTGGACAGCTGGACACCTTGGCATTAATAGCTTACCTTGGCTTAAATCTATTCCACTGCACTTTGCCTAACTTGAAATCAAGCCATTTATTCAGCCAACTGACCAATCAAAACCAAAATCGAGCCAGTAATGATTTAGAAGAGATAATGCGAAGCAGACAAACCGAAGCAGGCTGCCGCGTAAGACTGAATTAATGTCAGTTATCTGAATAAATAGCAGATTTCTGAATTCCACCTCTTCTCGGAAAACTTTAAAGTATTATGCAAAAAGATTTCTTAAAAATAAAATCGTGTTAAGATGGCCCTGGTTTTTAGGAGTCTAAAAATATATGCAAAGTGGAAAACATTGTGTGAAGCGCATCAAACGTGAATGCGAGAGAGAAATTATTTTCGCATTGCAAGCAATGGACAAATGCACCGAAGACTGGGCAAGCACGTTCAGGCAAATCTGTGCCGCAAACTTTGATAATTTTTTATTTAATAATTGAACAAGATTTGCACGCAACGGCCAAATGTAATGATCAAGCAAACACATTCAGGCAAATTGCATGCTGCACTAAGCAAAGTTAAGGTCTTCAAAATCATCCTCCTCTATTCAACGATTGCTTTCACCCCCTTCCCATTTACTTTGCTCAATTTGCAATCAGACAGTCGATTCGCTCAATGAACAATTTTAAATTGGTCGGAAGTCTAATTTATTTAGATTTGGACATTTGGACATTGCATGCATCATGTGCATGAATGCATGTGCCTGCCACAGTGACGTTATGATCTCTCAACTTCTCATGCCAGGCGTGGCGTTAATGGCTGCCTCCTGGAAACAGCAATTCCGAAGAATTAGTGGTCATTTAAAGCGGACCTAATATGCTATTTTTCCTAGCATATTTCCTAATATGCAAGTTTATATTTTGGTCTTTGACCCCCCCAGAGTACTCCTGATTGCGCAAAGTAAAAAAAGGGTACTTATTTCGCTCATACTGCCATCCTCAAAAAACCCATTTGTAGTCCTTAGGAGTCTCTGCCTGAAATGCCTCATTGGGGTGGCTCTTCCGCTATGGCCCCAACTCCCCACTTTCTTCTGACTGGCCTGCTCTGAGGAGGGCGGATCTAGGCGGGAAGAGGCAGCAGAACACAGTTTTCCTGGTCCGGATCCAGAGTAAAACTGACACGTCAACTGAAGGACTCAACGGGCATATTCTGCAATCTAACGCAATACATGTATATAGATCTAATGAAATTAACTTGTTCTAATAAACGCAACGGTGAAAGTGGAGGACGCAGTGCAAAAGTCTGGCAGCTCAAGCACGAATTTGCTATTGGCAACAGTTGGTGAGTACAGCGGTTTTACTACTTCGTAGCTCGGATGGAGGAAAAGCTAGAATCCACCCCATATAGACACATTTGTAGAACCAAGTGTAGACCAGAGACCGTAGAAATCCGGTGGGTCTGAGTTTAGAGGGAAACATGGACAGTGAGGAGCAGCTAAAAGTGGACCAACAGCTTATGGACTGCTTCGGTGTGTATGAGGACCTGCTGGTTCGTGTGCATAGCTGTGGTGTGTTGTTAGCGAGGAGAAACAAACAGCCTCCACGCTGGTATATGACAGAGGAGCGAAAGCTCCAAGCTAAACAGCCTTTTCGGAAATTGTCTGTGGTAATGGTTTACTTATTGCTTCGGAATGACCAGCTTTTCCTCGCGGAAAATGGGCGTATTATGGATAGCGTGCGAGAGCAATACAGAGCACCGGTTATGTCATGAACTACAGGTTTTACAGACCGTAAGTTCTGTCTGCGTGGCCCATTGCTTATGTGGAGCAAGCGAATCGATCACTTTTACAGGAAAGAATTTAATATTCAATCTATGGCAAAGCTGTGTTTGTTACACCAGACACGTTATAGCCTGTGCTCTTCCTTATTACTTTCACTGGTAGTATCAGAGAGCTTGCCCTGACATTGGAGATGTATCAGGCTGACCCTGATCATGGATAAGTAAAGCGATCGTTTCATAAGCACCCAAAAACGCACCCCAAGCTCTGCAAAATCTATGTCTGGTCTAATTGCAGCCCAACTCGGCAGACACACACAGAACCTCTCCTTTTAGCTTCAACTGTAGTGGCTACAATCAGGCAAGGTTATGATGAAACTGTCACATTGATGCTTACCGAAGTAACACAAGCATACCAATCATAATTGCCGCATATAAGCTAACCAGAAGCATTTTTAATTTGCAGAGCACGTGAACTAACATGCAGTAGCTGATAAGCGGTCATGATTTTGAATGTAATCTGTTGAGCGAAGAATTCATTTCGCGTCCGGTGTGAAAGCTGCTTAACGTGCCCATAACGTGTATTCGCATCTTTGCATTGACTTTGAATGTAGGCTAATCTGTCCTGCAAAAATTTTGTTTTGTTTCTGATGTGAAAGCAGCTTTATGGATAGTACGCGACAGCTAGAGAGAGTTATGTTATGAACATAATACAGGTTTTGCAGACCGTAAGTTCTGTTAGCGCTGACAAGTTGCACTCAAAAAAAAAAAAACCCCATGAAATATTAGATTTACTTAATAATGTTATGTCAACAGTTACCACACGATTGCTTTGCGTAACCTTTATTTGAATTCTAAAATTTTTTGGCCAGTTTAATTAATTGCATTGAGTGGAATGCACTTAACTCAGTTTTGTGGAAAAAGTTGACATAACATTATTAAGTAAATCTAACATTTAAAGGGGTTTCATTTTTTTGAGTGTGCTTATGTGGAACTAGCGAACTGATCACTTCTGCAGGAAAGAATTACTCATTTAATCTCCGTCTTTTTCGGCTTTTTATTAGCCACAACTATTTCCTAAAGGGAATGAAATTATGTCAAGGTAGTGCAGAGAAATCATTTGTAAACCGGTAGAGCTTCTGCGTTTCGCATTGCTGCCACGGTGGCACCAGAGAGCTTGCCCAGACATTTGTGAAGTATCCCGCTGATCCCATTCATGGATAAGTGAAGCAATCACTGTAGTGGCTACAGTCGGGCTACATTATGATGAAACTGCCACATTGACGCTTACCGAATTAACACAAGCATACCGAATCAGAATTACTGCATATAAGTTAACCAGGAGCATTTTTAATTAGCACGACACGCAAACTAACATGCAGTCGCTGGTAACCGAGCAGTCATAACCAGAGACAAACCCTTGCAATACAGGTTTTACAGACAGCAAGTACTGTGAACAGTTGTACAAAGCATCCAAATTACAAACAAGTATTAAAAGTTAACTTCAAATGAGGTTTATGTTCACACACCTTCTGTAGAATTTCCCCTGATATCACTCTTGCATATTTAGGACACAAATATTAACAACAGTAACTTGGCTATGTTAGCCGCTGTGCTACAGCCACAATCAACTGGCTATCACGTCAGGTTGGCTTATGCAGTAAAAGCAACTTACCTTTCTACTTTTCGACACTTTTCTGTGTCTGTGAGTCACGGACAGTCGCGACCGATACAGGCTTTATCTTCAGATACTTTACAAAGCCAGCGTTTGAGGCCAGTTGTTACTGCTAACTATCGCTAGCGGTCCTGCTAGCCACCCGTAACACGTTAGCTTCATTTACATTATATTCTGTTATATGGTTTCTTACAGCTTGTGGCTCTGATTGCTTGATTGATGCAGCTGCTTCAGGTTTGAGAAGCAGCTGAAACGCTTATCCTGTGTCGAATTATCCTTTATTGACCAAGCTGTCTTTGGTGAAATGCTGAGCACAAACAGCTGACGTTCCCTTTGGCCATGGCTGTTTGCTGCCAGCAAACAAAAAAAGCTACCCACTGATTTCTGGTGGCATCATCTTTTGGAAAAGAAATATTTGTATTTCTTTGCATCCAAAAGTAAATGGACAAGTAGCTTTGGGAGAGATACTGACAAAATTGCACCTCAAATGATCTGCGGTTCTTCTTTTGTATTTCCAAAAGTGAAGAAGCTACTAAGGCATAGTATGATCTGCTGTTGTTAGTGCCTGCTAGAATAGCTTCCGGTGTGGGCAGGTCCAGCGCAGTGGTTGGCTCTGGATTGGTCTGTACTAATTGAACAGCACAACCTGACGTCAGGTTTTGTCCAGATCCCGTGATGATCTTGGTAGGAACTGTTCAGAGAGGAAATCGCACTCATGAAATCACGTTCTTGGATTATGGGAAAATCCCTGTATCTTACGATTAGAAACTTTTCAGAGGGATAACCAACATTATAACATTGCTAATTTGTATTGAAAGAAGGATCAGCATGCTAGGTCCCCTTTAAAAGAACAGGCATGGACAAAAAAAAAATCGACCATGGATATTAAGTTGGAGTTAATTACTATAAAATTAAGTCAAAACGTGTAGTTCTGTGTAGTCCTCCTTTAAAAGATCAAAAGAAAAGGTGTGTGCTAAAATGTACAAAAGAAGAACAAAAGTGTAATTTCATTTGAATCTTTAATAAATAACTAAATGAACAATGGTCTGTTTTGTAGGTTTTTTTTTTTTGTTAATATAGCACGCAGTAAAGCAGCTGTTCTCAACCTTGGTTTCTTAAAGAAAAAATAAAAAAGGAAATAGCCAATCTGGAAGGGTTTTTGCCTTGTAGCCCCTCCCCTTTGGCTTTCGCTCGCCTCCACCTTAAGGAGCTGCACCTGTTGCTCGTTAAGGTGGAGGTGATTATCTGAAATATATAGGGCTGGCAGTTGCCAGTTCTTGTTGGCACTGCATTTTGGTTTTATCATTGATGTATGTGATTTCATCCCTGATGACAAGTTGATGCTACTCCCTGTTTTTATCTCCGTGTGTGTTTTTTTTTTTTACTATTTATTAACTCTCCAGTTTGTACCAGCCTGGCATTTGGGTCCTGCATTCTTTTAGGTCCATGGTCCTAGCTCCTGCCGGACTGCAGTTTATATCTGGCGGGGAATGAAGCCATGACACAATCAACAAGCTCACAACACATTTTAGAATATTCACCAATGAAATGACTATTATGAAGTATAGGGTCCCCCAAAACATGTCCCTGTAAAGTGGGGTCTTTGTATAAAAAGGTTGAAAACCACTGCAGTATAGCATACTTAATGGACCATTTCAGCATTGTCTATGTCTATGTTTTTAATATGCCTCATTTAAAAAATAATCATTTTATTCTATTTGGTGTATTAAAGTTCTGCAGGGGTTGCTCAAAACTTGTCTATTAGTGACATTATTGCCATTCAGTCATATGGCAGTGATATCACTGACTAGTAGACTACTTTGGCATGCTCTTTGTTGAGCTATACCATAAAGAGTAATAAAGAGACAGTTTTTTTAATGCGTATATTAAAACATACAGAGGAGGGTTAAAGTGTGTTGAAATGGCCCTTTAATGATAACATTGTTTCAATGTATAGTGCAATGCATATATATATATGCATTTACATATATATAAAGTTGAATCAAGGTTGATTCATTGTCAGAATTGATTGGAAATTTGTTATTTCCATGTTGATCATAGAGAGCACTTCCAATGTTTTTTTCAATATCTGACATCAATGTTGATTGTCAGCCTGACAATATCACAATGTTGATTCAATTACTTTGTTGGAGAGAATAATCTGTAATGCCACTGCATGCTGTTAAATCAGGATTATCCTTCCGTGGGACAGAGGCGTGACTCAAACCATGAACAACTGCCCCTGACACAGGTGTTCAGATCTTGAATCAAAAGAAGCATTAGAGGCATAATTATCGATAGAGGGGCAAGCTCTGTCTAAAACCAACTCTTCCCACTGGATGGGCTGAAACCTCTTCATTCTCCAGACCTAAATAAACTGCTCAGAAAAATTAAAGGGAACACTTAAACAACACAATATAACTCCAAGTGTTCTCTTTATTTTTTTTGAGCAGTATATTTTCAAATATTTCTTTCGATTTGCAATCGACTATGTCCAGTTCCTGTCTATTGGAGACAGGGACACATTGAAACTTTTTACCACTCAATTTATTATGATACAGTCACAGTATATCTTAGCATAATGTTGTGCTCAGGTGGCAACACTCAAAAACTGAGGGTAATCCTTCAAAGCCATCATAAGATACTCCTCCCTTTCTTTCTGTTTATGATTGACCTACTGAGTCTTCTTGAACAGAACTGCAGACCACTTTGTCAAGTTCTTGGTTGCAGTAACATATTCATGCAGTGATTGGCCATTAATCCAGTCAATACTGTGATAAACATTATGGCCAAAAACTCTAATAGCATTAGCATGCTGTTAGAAACCAGTATGTGGGTTCAAAGCATGAAACACTACAAACCAATTGCCAATTTAAAAATCTACAAATACAGCGCTAAACATACTTACAAACCCCAAAACCAGTGAAGTTGGCACGTTGTGTAAATCGTAAATAAAAACAGAATACAATGATTTGCAAATCCTTTTCAACCTATATTCAATTGAATACACTGCAAAGACAAGTTACTTAATGTTCGAACAGGTAAACTTTGTAATTTTTTGCAAATATTAGCTCATTTGGAATTTGATGCCTGCAACATGTTTCAAAAAAGCTGGCACACGTGGCAAAAAAGACTGAAAGAGTTGAGGAATGCTCATCAAACACTTATTAGGAACATCCCACAGGTGAATGGGCTAATTGGGAACAGGTGGGTGCCATGATTGGGTATAAAAGCAGCTTCCCTGAAATGCTCAGTCATTCACAAACAAGGATGAGGCGAGGGTCACCACTTAGTGGACAAATGCATGAGCTGATTGTCGAACAGTTTAAAAACAACATTCCTCAATGAGCTATTGCAAGAAATTTAGGGATTTCATCATCTACGGTCCGTAATATCGTCAAAAGGTTCAGAGAATCTGGAGAAATCACTGCACGTAAGCGACAAGGCCGAAAACCAACATTGAATGCCCGTGACCTTCGATCCCTCAGGCGGTACTGCATCAAAAACCGACATCAGTGTGGAAAGGATATCACCACATGGGCTCAGGAACACTTAAGAAAACCACTGTCAGTAACTACAGTTCGCCGCTACATCTGCAAGTGCAAGTTAAAACTCCACAATGCAAAGCGAGAGCCATTTATCAACAGCACCCAGAAACGCCGCCGGCTTTGCTGGGCCGAAGCTCATCTAAGATGGATTTATGCAAAGTGGAAAAGTGTTCTGTGGTCTGACGAGTCCACATTTCAAATTGTTTTGGGAAACTATGGACGTTGTGTCCTCCGGACCAAAAAGGAAAAGAACCATCCGGACTGTTATAGGCTCAAAGTTCAACAGCCAGCATCTGTGATGGTATGGGGGTGTATTAGTGCCCAAAGCATGGGCAACTTACACATATGTGAAGGCTCCATTAATGCTGAAAGATACATACAGGTTTTGGAGCAACATATGTTGCCATCCAAGCAACGTCTTTTTCATGGACGCCCCTGCTTATTTCAGCAAGACAATGCCAAGCCACATTCTGCACGTGTTACCACAGCATGGCTCCGTAGTAAAAGAGTGCGGGTACTAGACTGGCCTGCCTGTAGTGCAGACCTGTCTCCCATTGAAAATGTGTGGCGCATTATGAAGCGTAAAATACGACAACGGAGACCCCAGACTGTTGAACAACTTAAGCTGTACATCAAGCAAGAATGGGAAAAAGGTCCACCTGAAAAGCTTCAAAAATTGGTCTCCTCAGTTCCCAGATGTTTACTGAGTGTCGTTAAAAAGAAAAGCGATGTAACACAGTGGTAAAAAGGCCCCTGCGCCAACTTTTTTGCAATGTGTTGCTGCCTTTAAATTCTAAGTTACCGATTATTTGCAAAAAAAAAAAAGTTTCTCAGTTTGAACATTAAACATCTTGTCTTCGCGGTGTATTCAATTGAATATAAGTTGAAAAGGATTTGCTAATCATTGTATTCGGTTTTTATCTACGATTTACATAATGTGCCAACTTCACTGGTTTTGGGTTTTGTATTAAACCACCTGTCAAAAAGAAAACATGAATATTTAAGAAAAGTCAAAAATTAGTTTAAAAATTATTTTGCTATTTCTTTGGCAAATAACGAACTGAAACCACTGATGTACTAAAGCTTTGTGTGTATAGAAATGTGTGCACATGCCATATCACTAACAAATTAATCTGCAGTCTCATCTACTAAAGGGTGTGCACTGAGGATTGCATCTTTGATGTGTGCAAATTTGCACATTCTATGCAGTTAGTACTTTGGCCCCTAATCAATAAGGAATGTGCATATCTCAGCGTGCAAAATATGAGAGGAGAAAATGCAGATACAAAAATTCTACCACATGCATTGTGACTCATCAAGCCTGCAAGCAATTTCATTGATGGTGATTGCATTTGCTATTTAATACCTTTGAAGGGTATTTGAAGGTATTCATTGGCTCCACGTAATTGTGCACAGACATGGCTGCCATTTCTACCGCAAGGAGAAGACACAGGCGGCGAGTACGCCGAGTATGACAATGTTTGGAATGTCAGAGGAGAGAATAATGCAGACATATCGCCTGTCCAGCAATGCCATTTTGGAGCTGTTAGATAAAATAAGGGCTGATTTGGAGCCAGTCACTAGAAGTCGTCAAGCCATACCTCCAATGACAAGACTTCTTGTTACTCTCCATTTTCTCACAACTGGTTTATTCCAGCATACAGTAGTTCTCACTGCTGGAATCTCTCAAAACAGTTTCTCATATGTAATGTCTCAAGTACTGGATGCCATGTTGCGTAGGATGGGCCGGTGCATAAAGTATCCATCTACACGGGAAGCACTGAATGAAACCATACGTTAGTCTTCTGCGCTTGCTCGCTTCCCAAGAGTATTCAGAGTGAGTAACTGTACTCGTGCAAATTGTCCCCCCCCCCCCTCACACACTACACTGTTATAAACTTGCACCTTTTTTACCAGTGATTTTAATTGTAATTTTACAATCAGTTTATAACAGGTTCCGTGTATGTTAACTGTAAAGCACACTTAAATATGCGCAGGACGTCTACAACAAGGAGACGATGTGTTAATTTAACTATAAAATCCAGTACATTTATAACAGTGTATCTGCTTCCTCCACAAGCACCTCCATCGAGTCGAATTTCGTTTGGGGTTCATCTTTTTTTTCAAAACGGTCCATGGTGGAAATGGCTCCAGCACGCAAAGTCGCCGCGGCGGCGGTGGTCCGTCTGAAGCCTTGGTAGCGGCCCTCTGCTGGGATGACGAGCTCCCTCCTGTGCTCGAGTGACGACTTCACCATCGGCCTGCTGGCCAGCCGAAGTGATGACCATTACCCCGGTTAGTGTGCCCAAAGATGTTGCACCTTCGCTTAGCAGCTGCCATCACAGGTCTTCAGAGGACTGGTCATCTGCGGGCTCCTGCCCTGTCTACCGCCACCACAGCCTTGCCAGAGCCGCACCAGGGGTGCAGCTTCTTGTTGCCCTGCTTCTGGAAAGTTTACAAATAAAAGGCGTTATTCGTGTATGGCTTCAGGATCGTTATGATTCTCAAGCTAAACACACTGACACGTTGGCTGTTTCAGATGTTAGCATTCATAGTCATTTGGGACGCCCTACCGGGAGGGAGCAGAGTGGCTCTTCCTTCCGTTAATGGGGTTAATAAGAGGGACACGGTGCATGAGGCCCGTGTTTTCTCAGCATTTCCATTCAACACAGATCTGCATATCGGCGCTTCACCAGTTATAGCGTTTATGAAACGCTGGCTAGCTAACCGCTGGCGAAGTTTGCGTTCTTCTACCCGCGGGGGTAGTACATGGTCAAACAAATGTGGCTAATCTGAAGGTGATACCCTCCCATCATATTGTGGCAGGTAGGTTCACGCCAATTCCTTCAATTTGGCTCGCGTTTCATCCTGATGCAGCACCAGCGAGGAAACGTTCACGAACTGATGCAGATTGCCAACAACTTCCTAACTGCTCGCTGGGCTGGCTCCAGCGGTGTGGTTAGTTCGTGTCAGCATGATTCATCTTCCGGAAAATATGGCCTTCGGGTCATTTTGTTCTCATGCTAAACACACTGGCTGTTTCAGATGTTAGCATTCATGATCATTGGGACACCCTACTGGGGGGGAGCAGAGTGGCTCTCCCTTCCGTTGACGGGGTGAATAAGAGGAACACGAGTGCGTGAGGCTTGTGTTTTCTCTGCATTTCCACTTGACACCGATCCGCAAATCGGCGCTTCTCCAGCTGTGGCCTGTTTATGAAACACTGGCTAGCTAAGCGCCGGCGAAGTTTGCGTTGTTCTACCTGCGGCGCTAGTACACGATCAAACAATGTGGTTAATCTGAATTCTGACGGTGACACCCTTCCATCATACACTAGCGGGTGGGTTCACGCCAAATCCCTCGATTCGATTCACTCGTTTCGTCCTGATGCAGCACCAATGAGGAAATGTTCATGAACTGATGCATATTGCTAGCAACTCCTAACACTGCTTGCTGGGCTGGCTCCAGCGGCGTGGTTAGCACACGTCCGTATGCTCCATCTTCTTCCGGGTTGCGCGGAAGTGGAGCTGTCCGCCATTCTGTCTGCACGGCCCCTGAGATGTCACGACGTTCACTGTGCATCCCGAAGACAACCGGCAGGAGGTTTACGCAAGTGTTTCTGGATACTAATGTTTCTGAGGTTAAACGTCAGGAAGGGCTCTCGCTTAACTCAGAAAATCGCTGTGCCCCTGCCGTCCATGGTGAGTGAGTCACCAGGTGATGTGCTTGAGGATGCAGAGAGGAAGTACTGCTGTCATTAGCCTCTCAGCCTTTCGGACAAGACCCTCCGGCCGACCCCTCCCACGTGGAGTGGAGCGTCGCGGGAAGACCCAGGCTATTGGAGACCATAGAATCAACTACAATGCCACTCATGAGCCATATCAGTCTTAGGTGAATTTGTGCACAACCCTCCCAGTCTGGCTGAACAAAAACACTGCATAAGGGATATGCACTGAAGTTTTGCGCCGTCCTCCTCCATTCAGAAGCAGTGTACAGATGAGCCTCTCCAATTCCGCGGTGGGTGGTTTTGAGGGAATAGGTGAACTTGCTTCTACAAAAAGGTGCCGTAGCGCAGGTCCCCCAATCAGAAGCTTGAGTGGGTTTTTTTCCCATATTTTTTGATTTCCAAAAAAAAAAATCAGGAGGCCTGGAGACCATTCTGGATGCTGACTGTGAGGTCTCTGCTGGAATGTGTCAGGCCAGGCAACTGGATGACGTCAGTAGATCTGACGGAGGCCTATTCCATGTCCCAATTCCGCCGCGTAGTAGTAGTTCCTTTGTTTTGCATTGGAAGACCAGAGTTTCCAGTTTTGTGGCCTCCCATTTGGATATTCACTGGTGCCTCGGACATTCTCCAAAGGTGTGGAGACAGCGGGAGCGCCGCTCCGGTGGAGATGGATACAGACCCTGACCGATCTGGACGATTGGCTGATCCTGGGCCCTTCCAAGCAGATGGCAACTGTCCATACGATGCTGGTAATGCAAAATATGACTCAACTTGGCTTTGCTATCAATAGCACCCTGCGGCCCAGCCAAACAGTGCTGTAACTAGGATTGCTGTTGGACTCGCAGTCTAGGGCCGCATGTCTGTCACTGGACAGAACAGAGGCGATCCTGTCTCAGGCTCAAGGAATACTGGACGCAGTCTCGGTACCAGCGATGGCAGTCAGGTCACTGCTGGGAATGATGGTTACAGCCCATTCAGTACTCCGCCTGGGGCTGCTGCACATGAGCAGTTTTCAGCGCTGGTTCATACGCCTTCCTCTGGACCCAAGGCGGGACAGCGCATGCTCCGCATACCAATATGAGCACAACAAGCATTTGCGTTTTGGGCCTCACCTATCTCAGAACAGCACCTGTCCATAATTATTGTGGCACCAATGTGTCTGAGCGCCAGTTTCCGGATCTCATCCAGCCAGCAGTTGCTGGCCCGTGGAAGATTCCGGACCTTCCCTCGGCCCGGATTCGGGCGCCAGGTGCCAGTCTCGCCTGCCCCCTCATGGCCTGGAAATTGAAAGGGTGAAGTTGAGCGAGTTGAACCTGCCGGAGGCGGTGGTGTCCACAATTCAGTGTGCACGTGCCCCAGCCACATTCAAGGCTTATTTGGCCCATTGGGGGGGTTTTTTTGTTGGATGGTGTCAGGCGGGAGGCCTGAACCTGCGCTCATGCCCATTGAGCGGATGCGGGATTCCTTCAAGGATTCTTCAGAGGGGGCCGTGCAGCATCCACTCTGGTAGTGTTTGCTGCCGCGATCGCAGCTGGATATGATGGGTTTGACTAAGTCACAGCCAGAAGTCACCCTCTGCTGAAGCGCTTTTTGAGAGGAGTCCGCAGGATAAAACCACCTATGCAGCGTGTAATCCCGCAATGAGATCTGCAGACAGTATTGGGCGGCCTGGCAGGGCCACCATTTGAGCCCCTAGACCAGGGGACCAGCATATTTTATCTATCGGACCTGCCCTCCTTTTGGCTTAGGTGTCAGCTAGGAGGGTGAGCAAGCTGGGTGCCCTCTCTGTGCACCCATCATGTTTGACCCTAAAAGAGGACCAGGGTTAAGTGGAGCTTTGTCCTAACCCGTCCTTTCAAGTCATCATGTGACTGCAGGCCTTCTGTCCACCTCCTCGTGCCACCAGCAAGCAGGAACTGATGCACAAGCTGTGTCCAGTGGGTACGCTCTGTCTTTACATGAACGCACTGTAAATCTTAGGACGGTTGATCAGCTGTTTGTTTGTTATGCTGGATGGTCTCAGGGGGCCCCTCTGTCAGCACAACTCCTCGCCCACTGGATCTGTGATGCAATCTGCAGAGCCTATTCGGCCGTGGGTCTCAGTGCCGCAGCAGGATTGACTGCACATTCTACCCGTGCCATTGCATCCTCTCCCGCACTTTTCAAGGGCGTATCCGTACAGAGCGGCCTCTTAGTCTTCTACATCGACCTTTGCGCCTTCATATCTCAGGGATATGACAGCCATCATGGTCGCACATTCAGTCCTGGGAACCCTGTCAGCGGGGTTCCCCTCCAACACTGACTAGTGTATTACCACACCCTTAGGCGATGCGCTCTGGGGGTGCCCCGCCTGCAGGTGTGGGGGCTTGTCATCAGGAGATGACAGCTAACATGCCCTCCCATTCAGTCTGGGGAAGGGACCCTATTGGAGGGGCGGTTCCCTTCCAACATTCTATTCTTGCGGCATGCCACTGCCTGGGCGATGCACTCTGGCGGTGCTCGCCTGTGGGTGTGGGTGTTTTTTGTTGGGAGATGACAGCTTGCAAGCCCTCCCATTCATTCTAAGAAGGGACCCTATCGGAGGGGTCTAGTAGTGGATACTAGTAACTAGTAGTGGATCATGGCCACACTGATGCGAGGCGCTCTGGGGACACCCAGCCTACAAGTTTAGGTGTTTATCATGGGGGAATACCAGTTGGCGCGCTCTCCCAGTCGTCTGGGACGGGACCCCATCAGGATAGGGGTTCCCTTCCAACAGCAACTCGTCGTCGGTTGATGTTGGTGCCACGACTCGAGGCGAGGGACCCTATCAAGGGGTGGGGTCCCCTTCCACCATCGATTTGTCTTCTGTTTCTGTGTTGTGCTTCGACCTGAGGCGATGCACTGTGGCGGTGCTCACCTGGGGGTGTGGGGATTTCTCATTGGAAGAGGGAGGCTTGCAAGCCCTCCCATTCAGTCTGGAAAGGGGCCCTATCGGTGGGGTCCCCTTCTTTGTTTTATGACCTGAGGCGGGGTATGCAGTCTGGCGGTGTGCCGCCCCAGTGTGTGGACGGGTTTCTCTTAGTTTTGAATGGATCTTTGTGGTCAAGGTCCACCTGGGAGTACAACCATCCTTAACGGCCTTCGCCTTAGGTGTAACAAATAGCGAAGCCCGTTAGAGGGCTACGCACGTACTCATAGAACTGGAGTTACATCCAGGGTAACAATTAGATCCACGTGCAGTGCAACCCGGCCGTTTAACATGGAAAGCGATTATGACTTCGGACTTCCCGTGCTTCTCTTTACTCAGGGATTGGAAACAATGCATGTGTTTCATGATCATTTAAATTGTTTTAATGAAATAAGACCATTTGAAATGTTTTTATGCCATTCCATTGCTTTTAATCCCTCAGTAAAGACAAGCCTGAGAATTCCAGAGTCATAATCGATTTCCGTCTCATTAGTGGGGAAATCCACTGTAATGCACGTGAAACTGATGAACTTGATGCACAATGACAAATTCCGCGAGTGAATTTCTTCAGTGCACTTTGATTGAATAATTGCTGACTACGGCACAGAAACGTGACTGCCACTTAGATGAGAAACTCACGTCTAAGACGTAAGCCTTGGCATCTCTGGTGATATAACTATCAAAGCTGTTCACTTTTTTGTTATTTTGGCAAGAGGCACAAAGGTGGCACGAAAAAAGCCACTAGGGCCACCCAATCTGTCCCTTAATCTGAGATGGAAAGCGTCTGCGTGCACCAGCAAACCTTTGCCCTCAATGTCTGCAGATAAAATATGCCTATGTCTGCTTATGATGTTCTTAATTTGTTTACGAATGGGGCTATAAGTAGTACAACTAGTTAGGTAATTCGATCATTGGTGCATTATGACCTCCGCTAATAATCTGATATATTCTCGTAAACGAAGAATTTTAGAATTGTTTCTACATTGGACGGGTAAGCTGGTGGGGGGGCGCCAAGACAGTCAGCCATCTTGAAACTGTTGCCGCTTGCAGGGGACAAATAGCACCAAACGCAGAATAAATCCGCGTTTGCCCTGCCAGCCAGTGCAGAGCGATTGAGACATCGGAGGAAATCAGGAAGAGAGGCTATCGCGGCGACATTGAAAATCAGTACTACTGCAGCATAATGCAGGACCATACATATGCAGCATCAGCACAGGAGACGGAATCTTCATCCGCAGGAAAAAAAAAAAAAAAAAGAGAATTGAAAAGGCAGTGCGACCGGCTCGTTCAAAGAACAAGGGTGAACATCAGGCTCGCCTTCCCGAAGTGGAAGGAGCTAATGAGGGAGAAAGATTTTCTAAGGGACGATGTAATTGCCAGCTTTCTCAACTTTTCAACAACTTTTCACTCAGTTTTGTTACACAGTGTTGCTTATTACCTTAAGCAGCATAATAGTAGATCTTGCTAAAATACTGCATTCTCATTGTTACAGGTGGAACTATACGTGGTTTTAGTAGCTTTCATAATCGCGGTAAACGCCGGCTTTCGAAGCCTACTCACCGGCTTTTAGTGACGGTGAAGCTGGTGGGTAGACTTTAGAAGCTGCCATTTACTGTGACTAAAAGCCGGTGTTTATGGCGACTAAAGCTACTGAAACCACGTAAACATACAGGCTCATAACTACGAAAGGTGCTTCTCTCCTATACGTGAATGAAACGGCTAAACAGTTCCTAGAATGTGCTTAATTTTTGTCATATAGGACTAAAGAATAAGCTACGCTTATGGTCATGTTTTAATAATGGAAAGGCGCCACCACCTGTTTTCAGTGCATCAAATTTCCGGACTCGATCTGCAGACTTAATTTTATTTTTCATTCGCCGCCAGAGTTCTTTTTTCTCTTTGACGTTTCTTCTTGTGCGGTCCGGAAATAATGCTGTTATTGCACTTTGTGTTAATTAGTTTGTTAGCTAGTTTTCAATCTTTTTCCTTTCCTTGACGCCTTTTCCAATTCTCATAATTGGCAACTAAGACACTTTCTATCCAATGCACGACGGTGTCTTCTGATCGTAATTTTGCATCAACAGGTGGTCGAGAGACACTGCTAAATGTACACCGACTTCCCCTAATGCATTCTGTAAGTAACATGCCGAACAATAAACGTGGTCAACTACGCCTGACTGCTTGATTACGCGAGTACAGCGTAGTAAAGTAATGAGCGCTTAAAACTGTTGTTTAGCAATGCGCAAACAAATGTGTTTTAACTTGGTTCTACCTCAGAGATAAGCGCTCGTTGACAAGAACTTCGCGGTCAAGCTAATCGCAAGTGACTTGATGCCATGGGGGGCAAAAGGAAATTATACCATAAGGAACAATTGAAAAAGACACTCTAATAGATCCGTGAATAAACTACCGCAAACTATCAATATATAATCTGATTTTTCTCTTATAAATTGTCACTGTCCTTTTCCACGGCAGAGACCATTTTTAAAAAAATATTAATTCAGGCTACGCGAACACCAAGGGGACCTTGTCTCTAAGAGCGTTCTCTGCGTGTAGCACTGGTCAGGAGATTCCGCGCTGTCGGCTTATGCCATTAGCAAGTCGGTAAAGTGAGCAGGTGTAACAACACCAGTGTTTTCAGTTATTGTATTTGATGAATGGCTTTGTTAGATAGCGACTCGGCTGCTTCACCTGTCTTTTATGTAAAGTTACAGAATAAACAGTGAGGTAGCAAAGGCTGTTGTTGGTTAACTTGGGTTGGATGACGGGTATGTATTCGGTAACTGTTGAAGGTGACATCCTATAAGCGTGCATGTAGCTAACACTTGCTTTGCTTTTCGTAGTATCAAATGTTTGAGATACATCTAAGCTGAGTTGATTATTAAAATTACTTTGAATATCTTACTCCAATTCACGGTACTGTGTTTTGCTGCTTCATGTATTATATCGAAGGCTGACTACAATAAACAGTCATGTCCGGATCTTATGCATTGGGCATAACTGTTTATTGCAGTCAGCCCTCGATATGCTGGCCTTCGCTTCAGTATTACCAGTTCTATTAATACATCCATGGTTTCATCAGCGTTGACGAGGCTTTTTGATACACGGTCGCTGCCGTAGTTGCAATACGTGTTTAAAAAAATGAGGCGCTTGAGTGCATTATGTATGTAATGAGTGCATTATGTATGTCATGAATGTAATACACGATTCCAACGCTGGATGGGAGTAATTCCTACACAACATCCCTTTAAAAAAAAAAAAAAAAAGATTAGATTCTAAAGGATCATTGGAATGAATATGTTGATTCTCAAGGAAGCCCATAAACCAGTTTGCATAATCTGGAGCAAAAAAGCGTCCATTACAACACCTTGAATCTGTAAAAAGAATTCTTTTTCTTAAAGAGAATAATTGAGGCACTGATTACTAAAACCCCACAAGTCAAGTCAAGTGACTTATGGGGTTTTAGCAATAGGTGCTTCAATTATTGGTCATTATTAGATTGGACATATCCAACAAAAGTTGTGTAGGTGGTGTTAGGTCATTTCTTTTATCCAGAAAAAAAAACTGAAGAGCCTACAATCCACCGAAATGAAGAATGTTGGTATATAGACTGCTGACATCCAATGACACCAGAAAAGTTTCACCTTCAGGAATTTTACGTGATAATTGATCAAGAAAGTCATAAGAGTCTTTTAAATAAGATGGCAGTTTCACCACAAGGGGGCGGATGTGAGCATCAACAAAATTGGAGAGAGGTTCTGCAAGGGAGCCAATGCCAGAGACAGCTGGTCTACTTGGTACATTAGTAAGAGATTTGTGATCTTTAGGCGATATATAGAAAACACTGGTACAGTAGGATATTCATTCAGAAGATATTATTTTTCAGATTGGGTCAATAGTGTCGCAGCACAAGCATTCGACAGAAAAGAATCCATCTGTAATTTAATCCATGTGTGGGATCAAATGTAAGTTTTTTATAAAATTTATCATCCGAAAGTTGTCTTCTAACTCTTCTATTGTAATCAGATCAGTTCAACAAAACAATCCCACCCCCTTTATCAGCTGACTTTATGATAACCTCTTGCTTTTGAATCAAGTTATGGAGAGCCACTCTCTCACCTTTGGACAGATTTTTTCTCACACAAGATGACGGCACTTAAAACAGAGATTCGACATCTCGCTCCACCACTTTACAAAAAGCATTGATGGGAGCATAGGATACCTGAGTGCAAAAAGTGCCTTATTACGATTCAAAACTGGTCTATTAACAGATGGCACAACATTAGAAAACACAACAGGCACATGCTCAGAGGACTCAACATTTAAATGTAAACTAGTTCTTCCTTTGTGGAAAAAATATTTCAACTTGATGTTACGAAAGAACTTCTGGATAGGTTCAGGAATCGGTGTAGGAACAAACGACAGTCCTTTGTTTTAAGTTAAAACTTTGTTAAAAGTTATATGACCAATTTGTTCTAAGGGGCTACCCTGTAAGTTGGCTTAATTCAGCTTTATCTAAAGTTCATTCTTATACTCCATCTAAGTTATCTTCTAGGAAACTTCAATCGAATTACCTTACTTGTTGTACTATCTATAGCCCCATTAGTAAACAAATTAAGAACATCATAACCTATTGGCATATTTTATCTGCTGACGATGAAGGCAAAAGTTTGTTTTCAAAGTTGCCTCTTTTTGTTCATTCTAGGAGCGGCAATATCCATGACATGCTGGTGCACGTGGACGCTTTCCATCCCAGATCAGGGGACAGATTGGGTGGCCCTAGTGGCTTTTTTCTGTGCCGCCATTGTGCCTCTTGCCAAATTAACGAAAAAGTGAACAGCTTTGTTAGTTATATCACTAAAAAACAATATAAAATCCAGAAATGTATTACTTCTATTAATGTCATTTACCTTCTTTCATGCTCTTATGGTTTACAATATATAGGGAAAAGTAATTGTCAACTCAGAGGTAGAATCAATGAACACACAAGTTCTATCCATAGAGGGGATCCAAAATCCCCTGTGGCTAGACATTTTCAGGAGGCTAAACATCCAGCAACTGCACTTAGTTTTTGTGGCATTGATAGAATTGACCCTAGTCGCAGACACAGATCTTGAAACCAGACTTCTTCAGTGTGAAATAAATGGATTTATACTCTTAAAACTGAACAGCCTTATGGCCTTAATGTAACACTTAACTTATCTTGCTTCCTATAGCCAGTCTAGTTTTTTTTTTTGTACATCTGCCTGCATCAGCATAGTCTTGTTTTACAATCCTTTTTTTAATTGTAATTGAGGTGCATTAGTTGATCCGTAATTGCTTGCGTGTCCTTAATTGGTTACACCTGACTTGGATTCTGCCTGCCTTAATCTGTGCTGTATATTACGTTCTCTTGTAGCACTGATGATGGTCTAATGGACCGTAACGTTTGCTTTTTCTTTTGAGCACATTGAGCACTTTTTTTTTTGTGATCCATCATGTCTCACTAAACTGTTTTTGGCATATATCTCAGCATATTAAGTAGTTTTTGTGGCAGTTTCTGCCCATCTTTTTGGTGTGCGAGTACTTCCTTTGCTGGTTTTTCATCTTTACCTTTGCACCCAAGTTTAGAGGATCTTTTTTTTTTTTGCATTTATTAAGCACAGCTCCACAGCATCTGTCTTTTCTTGATATCAATATTTAACTGGGTATGGATTAACATCTTCAAGTAGTATAATCACGATAATGTATCAATTTAAGTGTTGTATTTTCTTAAATTTGCACTAGAGGGCAGTGGATTTGCATATTTGCAGAATGCTTTGTTGTGGTGGTGATCTAGTACAGTGTTTCCCAAACCTGTTCCTGGAGTACCCCTGTCCTGCATATCTCAGATGTCCCCTTGATTTAACACGCCCAGATCATGTCATTAAGTACTCCACTAATGAGCTGTTCAGCTGAATCAGGTGTGTTAAATTAGGGAGACATCTGAAATATGCAGGGCAGGGGTACTCCAGGAACAGGGTTGGGAATCACTGATCTAGTAAACCAGAGACTGACCGCATCCAAAATACATGGCAGTAAGCAAATGAATAAATTAATTAAGTAATTAATGAGTAGCTGTGAACCCTCTCATTGAACAAACACCCACCCACACTAGAATTGGAGGGACAAACTCTTCACTTTTTTGAGGATTTGAAATAAAAACCAGCATTGAAAGGAATGTTGAGCAACAGTCAATCCATAAGGCCAGAGCGGTTGATAACTCAGAGTGGCGACACCCATTGACTTCGTTATTGGAGTAGTCATGTAGTTCGTGGGGAAGCGCTATATTTCCAAACGAACGCTGTGCTGTCATTGTCTCCTATGGGACAGACGGCAGCGATTGTATCACTGAACGTTAAATATTAAATTAAACCCTACACAATTGCCGCACATTTCTCTTTATGAATTCAATTATTTACATACATCTTTATAGAGGTTGTGCTTTTACTACTAAGATCATGTCATAGCTCTTGGAGGGAAAGATTCATGTTAGCATCAGTGAGCTAGTAGGCCTACTTATACCTACCATTAATTTCTAAATTTTTAAATTTAACCCTGTGAGGATGGATAAATTTACATAGTTTAGTTTTATTAAGTTACATTATTGGATTACCAGGGTCTGCGTTTATCCTCTGGATTTACCCACAACTTACCATGTTAATGTTCTGCTGACCTGCAATATCATTCAATGTCACGCCAGTTCTTCCTTAAATGATACACGAAAGCCACCGCAAAATGCAGCCAGAACAATAGATTGGTGTTTAAAATGTCATCAAGTAGAGTCAAATATTTTTTGCGTTTTTTTATGAGATCAGAATTATTTTTTGAAACTGCATATAGCATTGGTTTTGGGCCGAATGAGATGGCTGCCATGACATAAAGTGCAGACTGGCTTTAGCCAATGAAACGGATCACAACAGGCACGTGATTTTAAGGAAGTGACGTCTGATCACTTTAGCTTCAGCTGAGAAAGATCAAGAAGACTGCCGAACAGTATGGTCAACCATCATACCATGTTGATTCACAAGCAAAACAGTATTGTGAGTAGTTAAATGTTCCGTGTTAAAACAAGATGCCTACTTGTCTTTGGCTGTCAAAATATATCCGGCGGGATGAATAACAAGGCCGTCTCTGGTTCTCCCCTGGCAGAGGGAATGAGACTCAGTTTCCATCAATTTCCGTGGTCAAAGCCGGAACTGCTGAAAGGATGGTTACATAATATCGGGAGGGAAGAAGCCATGCCAGGAAAAAAGTCAATACTTTGCTTGGTCCATTTCCTTCACAAATGTTTAGAAGTCGATAAGTATGCGAAATACATGGGTTTGACTCCGACACGAACGAAGGCCAGAAAGAGGCACCTGAAGGAGGATGGCGTCCCCACGGAGTTCGTTTATTGGCGTGCCCCAAACGCTAGATCAGCAACTGTACTGTTGAGCCCTCAGTATTCATGCGTTTCTGTCAGAAAACGACTTTGAAAATGACGGTTGAATATTTAGCGGATAATTATACCGAAAATACCACAAACAAACCTGTTAACCGTTTATATTGTCGTGCTATTTAAGTACATTCGAATGGCTCCTTGGAATTGCCAAAAGCCATAGAATCAAATGGCCACCAGTAAATTTTTACTGTGACAGCATCACAAGCCGATCACAGAGAGAAAAATACATTGTAGGCAAGCTGAATGCTGAGGAACTGAGATCTTTGAAGCAATACTGAGAAGAAAAACATGCTTTCAGACTCACAGATCTAGTTTGGTTATAACAAGGACATATTGAGCTCACAATAGCAAGCCTGGATTAACCCTCAAAGTTTTTTTTTATTACAAAATATCAAAGGTAAGAAATTTCTTTGCTCATCTCTGTAGACTGTTAAGTGTATGTCTGCTGTTCTCTGAGTGTGGTGTCGGTTTAAAATGACTGGGCATACATTGTTGGATTCTGTGGGCTTTCCTCTTTCATTTGAGGAATCGTTTTTTATGCATAGCACAAATTCAGGAGAAATTCTTGCGATTCAGCAGTGATATGATTTTATCCAATGTTTTTGCTGCATGCTTATTTACTTGCTTGGTGTTTGAATTCTGTTCAGTTGAGGTAAAAATGGTCTACATGAGCTTTTTGCCTAGTTTCTTCGCAAAATGTGGATATGCCGCATGACAGTGTTGCAATTTGGAAATATGCTGTATTTATTGTCCATAATAACCGGAGATCTTGGGATCTCCATGAGTATTTAAATGAAGTTCCACAGATTTGAATACAGCTGCTGGATTTTATGGACCTATACGGTACATGGGTCCGCATGTTTTATGGGGCTAAATACTACACTGTAAACCCTGATAGTGTGGTGAACTCAAATGTTTTGTGGGAACCAATTACTTCAAAAAATTGTGTGAGCCAACTTAATTGCATTGTGTGGAAGGAATTTAACCCTGGTCCAACCAACAGATCTTTTCCTGTCACACAAAAATGTCAACAAATGTGATCTAATGCTTCTAGGTTATTGTTTATTCATCCTTTGCACACATTTTCATGAAAAAATTATGAGGGTACCTCACCCCCCAGAGGTAAGGTGGGCCATCATATTCGAGAGAGGGGGGGGTTTGATACAAAATATGCTTGCAAATCAGTTGTAAATAGTATGCTATTATTATGTTTCATGCTCAATGAACTTTGTAGACCACACTGATTGTCATCCTTATTCATTTATTGATGTAGCTTGTTCTTGTATTAGTAAATCTTGGAATTACAATGACTAGCAGTGACCAGTAACCTTGAAGTGATCTTCACCTAATGATATTAGAAGTGCATGACCGACATACTTTTACTTGTGTGTTTGACTGGTTACTGTACTGTATACTATTTTTACACTGTACTATAGGCCTACTATTATACAAGTGCATAGAATTGTTCATAAAGTTGTTCTCATAATTCATAGATAAACCTTTTAGGCAAGTGTGTTTTTGCATTTTTTTCAGATATGATATCTATAATGACATCATTGAGACGACACAGTGCTGAAGTTTGTGATGTTTGATTCTTGTTTTGAAAGAGAACATTTGGACCAGACATATTACTGATATTATATGCCTTGCTCTATCATAGGGAAAAACAAAGTAAAGAAAATGTGAAAAATGTTTAGAAAACTTTTTCCTTTTGTGTTTGTTTTTCCAAAAATGAGTTATTTTTGATATCATGGTAATGTCAAATTTATATTACTCATGAGTTTATAACATGGATTTTTGTCATTTTGATGTTTTTTCCTCATATGGCGTTAGTTATGACGTCACTATGACATCATAATGTTGAAATGTGTTTTATTTGTACTTGATTTGAAGAGAGGACATCTGTAGCTGTACACTGATACCAAACAAGATGATGTTTATCGCTTAATTTCAAAATAATCAGGGGCTGTAGTAGAAAAACCCTTGGTTGGAAGAGGGTTAAAGAAAAATAAGGTAGAGCCATTTTTTTTTACATTTTATCTGCTGCGAACATAAGCTCATTAAGTTGGATACTTAATTTTTTTGAGCTTCCACAAAAAATTTTGAGTTCACCACTCGTCAGGGTTCACAGTGTATGCCTGAAGCAACTGAGCAAACCACATCCCACCATGATGACTCAGAGAAAAGACACTCACTTCTTGAAACCAAATAACATGTATTCACAATTGGTGGCAGTCCGAGGTATCCAAGAGATTGGATAACTTCATTTGCTTGAGAGAAAAATTACATCTGAAAATCATTTTGGGGAATTTCTAAGGGCTGTTATGAAATATATTCCATTTTTAAAAAGTTTTTTCAAGTTTTTTTTTTTTATGTCCCAACAAGACATGTCACAAAGTTTGATGTCATATAATATTATACAATACTAAAAGGATCCACCACAGTCAACATTGTCTCATAGTCCAGGTCTTCATATCAGGTCCAGTTGTTCTCATGCTCATCTATTGCACTTGACTACAGTAATTTTTTTAATAATGTCGTAGTGAAGCCACATGACTTGTCTACAAGTATGCTTGTGTCACACCCCTCCTTATCGAACTTAATGGGCTGCATGATACAGCTTGTTTCAGTGATAAAACTTGGGTACTAGCCTACAGGGCAGCTCATGGAAGAACTTGACTGCCATACCTGCAGTCAATGTGCGCACCCAAAACCCTTTCCTTATCTCTGCTCTCTACACCTCTGAGGCCACCAGCCATTAACATCCTCCATAGTCACTCCACCCTGTGGCTATGCATACCAGCTCTGAGACATGAACGGGGAAATGGATTGTTTTGCTGGTCTGGACTGCAGAATCGTAGCCCTTCTTCAAATGGAAACTGAAGACCCTCTTCTAAACACGCATAGAATCGGGAATCATAATAACAATGGACAACTTTCTACAAATTGATGTGCCATTCTACTGTAAATAAACCTCTTTATTTTGCACATAATGGTCATCGTTCTGTCGTCTTTATTATTATTATTATTATTATATTTTCAAATGCCAACAATGCAGTTAGAGTCAGATTCAGGGAAGACAGCATTGCAATGCTTAAGGAAAATCATCCTTCACGCTCAAGCTAATTTCAGGTAAGTCAAAAGTTTTAAATAAGTCCGCAAGAGCTGAGATCAACGGTATTAACCCTCCGTCCACTGTATGTTAGTCATGTAAAGCCATGATCAAATACACCTTTCACCACCATGGTGTGAATCCCTATTGTGTCTCTTTGCGATTCAGCAGCTTCCGTGTCTTTTAGGTGCATGTGTTGTGATTGGTGTATGAATTGTATGTGTCCTCTCCCCCTCCACCTCATTCCCCGGGGCTCCCTTGACAAAGAACTTTCAATCTGAATGGGACTTCCCTGGTTAAATAAATGTTAAATAAAAATAATAAATAAAAGTTCAAATCCTAGTTTTAACTTCACTACGTCTCCTATATGTGCTAAACAAAATGAAATGAATTAAATGCATTAATTCAGACTGTGAGGAAAAAAGAGATTATCAGTTGTCAGCAGCCAGAGTCTTGCTATTATTGAACACAGAATTACTTAAGGAGTGAGAAATCAATTGTTGACAGGTGTAATAAAGTTTACCTATAATAAATATCCTCCAGTCACTTTTTTTTTTTGAGAGAGAGAGAGAAATATATGTATACTCTGCATGGATATAGATGTATTTATATTGTTTGGACAACATTTGAAAGGTGTTGTAAAGCAAAACATTTATTTATTGCAAGAAAGTATTCAGTAAGAATGCAGTAAATTCAAACTAAATTCCACCAAATGTGAGAACATGAATTCCATTCTCCCCATTGAGGCACAAACCCACATGCACCACACACTTTAGCACACGTTCCTCACACAAATCATTTTCAACCACCAACCCTCCTGTCACTGGAGCACATGCCCTCCTTGCATGCAATCCCACAGCTGTCTCGCCATAAACAAACATAATGTTCAGTTTAACTGCATGCTTTCTAATCCTATCGGATGCCTATATATTTTGCATAGGATTACTTGTTGAAAACCAATCAGCAACAGTCAGCCACTTGCCCTGAGTTACTTACAAAATATGAACATATTTGCTACTGCTGTGCATCAATATATATATAAGTCACCAATAACAGACTACAGATACAAACTCCCAATTTCAGTGATACTGAAAGCACTCTAATATCTGCACTAAGAAACGGACTGAATAAATAGGGTTGGGGTGGGGGTGATGGCAGAGACTGCTGTAACAGTGTGCAAAGGTTATTTCTACGACTAAATTTTAAAGTTATAGCTGGATCAAGGATATCTTACACTGTATAAAGTTAGAAAAGATTAAGGACAAACTAAAAGGATCTACAGTGCAAACAAATATTATGCAATGTGGACCCCTTTCCTAACTTATGTTAAGCAATTATATTTCCCTGCCATTCCTGAATAATGCATGTTCTGCATTTGTGTCTATATGTATATGTGATGTGTATACGCCTACGTGTGGGCATACTTAGAATTTTAACACACAATATGTGGCACTGTGGCACTGTCAGTGGCACTGTCATCATTTCTGGAAAAACACAATGCACCTAATGCGCACAAACATTGTACAAGTATTAATTGTGATGAAAATCCAATAAAGTTCTTAAAAAAAATAAAAGCTGGTTTTCTCCAGATTTGCAAACAACAATATTTCAGCAATGAAATGAACTTCAGAAATGAAATGAAAGAACAATATTATGCAGGATTCCGATTCTTGGAAAGAGAGCTATGATGTGGTTTCAGCATGAACATGATGAGCTTAAAAGTTATGAACAGTTCAGGTCAAATAGTGTGAGGGAATAGCCACTGGAGTTTTTCTGCTATAGAGGCGTGGACTTGCACTTGTGCTCAACAATTCTAAGTTGTATACACCATAAAATTTTAATTCATCATTAATACGCAACCAAAGCCACGAGTAATGTCAGTATCAGTCTGTGTAGCATAGTGTTATACCTATAAAATAGTACTTTTGTGAACAAAAAAAAGTTCAAGCAAACCGAAGGCACTGTGTTTATTGTAGGCCCAGACTGGCCATCAGGCAGATTGAGAGAATTCTCAGGGGCCTGACCTGTTTTGTCAATGAGATATGGCCTGGCAACATTTTTTTTTCATCAAAGTTATTATTATTTTTTTATTATTCACTTATTCTGGGGGACCTCTGTGATGCAGTGTCACTTGAAAATTGCCAAGTTCCCAATAGATGTAATTTTTCTGGTGAAGTTAATGAGTCATAGATCTGCGAGTTTGCAACGCTATTGGTCGGCTCATGTATGCGACTCTGGTTGTTTGATCCCCTGCCAGTTATCCACTACTTTGATGTGAAATGGAAAGAAAGACACCACATGGATCAGAGCGAGATAGGGTTACTTCAAGTTCAGGTATGTCTGTGGTTGGCTATCCATAACATTAACGTTAACGTGTAGACTGGAAGCTGCGTGATGAATGAAACTTTTTTTAAAAGTGGCCAGGCTGTCACGATCTCCAGAACATGATTCTCATTCAGCAAAGTTCAATGCACCCAAAGGTAGCACAAATTCAAGTTCACACAAGTTTCCATCCGATGCATCCTCGGAAAAATTAGACGTGTCAAGAACACTTCCGGGACCGGTAACCGTTCTCGTCGTGATGCAAACTTTGAATTGAGACAGTACATGGTCTCAGAGGGATGACGTTTCTCAAGTTCACAAGAACAGAAGAACAGAAGTACAGAGAAGAACGCATATTGAGAAACGGCCCTAGTTTTTACGTGAGGTAGAGGAATCATGTGCCATGGTAGCTTCCTCCTGAGTCAATGTGAGCAGGTGGGCTAAGTAGTACTGCTGTGTTCAGGTTGGGGGGAAAAAATCTATAAAAAGTATGATTATTTTATGAGCGCTCAGTTTTGAGAGCTTAGACAGCCACTTGCATTGTGATCTTAGTTGGCCCATGGACAACTGATAATTTTGAATATCACTCTCAGATATAATATGCTTATGGTCAAGGAGTTTATGATCCTCGAAATGTATTGTTTTACCATGTATTGTTTTAAATTCTCTGTATTTTTTGCAGCTTCAGTGTTAAATTTTCATGTCGATTTTTTTGCGTTTGTGGGCCTTATTCTGCCCTAGAATTATGGAAATGAACCAAAATTATCAAAAAAGAAACTTCACACTCATAAATTTGTAAATATTTTCTTGAAACTTTTAATAAAAGAGTTTTTATTATCACTAGGGGTAAATGCGTTGTCAAAGACATCATGACACACATCAACTCCGACATGCACAGGTACGTAGCACGTGCGAGCGTACTTTAAGCTAAAACCATGTTTTCTCGTGTTCCTAGTCACGTGACCATATGTGAGATGTGCAACTGAGCTCACGCTAGCACGTTAGAGTGACATCTCAGAAAAACAAGTTTTTACAGTTAATTATTCGTTGATTTTCAATGCCATGGCTGTCAAACATTCAGCATGAACGTGCCATTGGCATGCTGAATACGGAAACATCCGTCACTGACGATGCAACGGTTATGGGATGCAGTCGACGGACTATCCATGATCTTCGGACACGTCTCCAACAAACTGGCACCACAGCTGACCGACCTCGTTCTGGTAGCCCACGTGTGACGTCAAAAGCAGAAGACCGACAAATTGTCTTACGTCATTTGCATAATCGATTTGTCACTGCAACGTCCACTAGGAATAAATTGTTTAGAGGTCGTGTGACTGCCCAAACCATACGTAATCGCCTGCGCACTGCTCTAAATCAAGTTTTAACTTACCATTTTTACTCTTGGACATTTCCGTAGCATTTCCGGTGGAACTGGTTACATTATGGACATTATTTTTATGATACACCATCTTTAATGAGTACAGAATTGAATAAAATCATTATTTAAAACCTCATTTCTTGTATGTTCAACTTATTGAACTCCAAAGGAGTGTGAAGTTTTTATTTTGGCTGAGTATAGATTATATATATTTTAAATGCTAAAAGTGTCTTATTTAATTTATTTTTGCACTCTTTGTGATGTTCAAATCTTGAATTCTGAAATGCATAAATTGACAGATTTGGTTTCTGTGGGAAAAGGTTAAAACAAAAGTGATAGTTTCATATTGGAGTCAATTTCTTTCAACTGGAAAGGTCTAAGAGGTTGGCTAACAACCGCTATCTGATATGTAACCCCAACTAGGAAAAAATTGGGACAGTATGGAAAATGCACATCAAAACGAAGAGCAGTGATTTCTAAATTTACTTTGATTTACCATTGCAGACAGTATGAGGGGAAGACATTTAATGATTTGTTTGGTTAACGTAATTTTTGTTTGTAAACATACTGAAAGAACACACTTCCTGCCGTCCAGCTCACCGTTTCTATTAGGCCCCAGAGCGCACTTCAACTAATCATCCAATGATAATCTGTTATTATTCAATCATCCTGCATAGCTGTTTGTTATTCTGAGCGGTAGCAGAGGGATATGTATATTAGTCCTTTGTCAATGTTCTTTGTGATGTCTCTTAGGTCCATGCAGTAAACGTGCCGTCAGTCTTTTGCAAGACTTTATCCGTATTCGCCTGTAGATACTGCTTAACCTTAACCTAACAAAAGTGCGGTCAGTCTGCCTGCTGCTCTGTAAACCTAGTCTTAAAGGAACCCCTTTTTAAACCTTGTTCGTCTTTTCTTTAGAGTTTGCATCGCCCGCGCCCTTCACATTGCTGTGTGCAGGCATTATAATACCAAACAATCTCCCTGCATCTGAGTCTGTCCTCTTATCCCTGCTCTCTGACACAAGGCATCACACATACAGTATATCCATTCGTGTGATTTAATCCTGCAGTGCATTCAAAAAATGGAATGGGGGAAATTTTTGAGTAGTCATGAGGCAAAAAATGTGAAAAATGATGTGATTGACACAGCTGATGTCAGCTGCTGATTTTAATCATGATTTGATTCAATAGCACCATCCAGGAAAGGCCTGGTACTTCAGGTGCTTCAAATATGGGTCAAGTAACACCAATATCCCAACATATACATGAGATAATAACTAAAGGTCTAATAGCAATTTTCCTCAAAGAAAGACAGGAGGGAATTTGGATATTTCATGGACTATTAATTGATTCTTTATTGTTTAATGATACTTTAAGCAAATTTTCAGCTTTCTCTTGTCAACATACTATTAATTCATACGAATGGGCAATTTAGAGCCTCCAATTAATCAAGCTTGCATTTCTTTGGACTGGGGAGGAAACCCACTTGAACATGGGGACAACAACAAACTCCACACAGAAAGGCCACAGGCCTGTTTCAAACCCACAACCTTCTTGCTGTTATGTGGCAGCACTAACCACGTGCCATGTGCCACGGTGCACAACATGACACAACTTTAAGCTCAATACCAGTGATCTTCGATCACTTAGACGGTGCTGCATCAAGAGCCGTCATCTATATTATAATAGCCGAGCGGACTCTGTGAGCAGGCGTGTGTGTGTGTGTGTGTGTGTGTGTCCGGCCAATCAGTGCTAGATCCCACCGGGCGTGTATCTGCAGTAAAGCATGAGCCGCGCTATTTTGCTCCATCTTGTAGGTGACTTCATGTTCCACTTTGCGCGGAATGTCAGTGCAGCGTTTATGGAAACACCATAGCAACGTGATGGCATCATAATGGTGCATTGTTCAATATAATATCAAAGCGAAGTTACATAAAACAATAAAATTTTAACTTGGGCTGAGAATTGGGCCCCATGCAGATTGAATCTAGAACCTGTAGATCCCCACGGGCAACGTGCTAGTTTATATATAAGTGACATATAACCACATGGGCTCAAGATTACTTTGGCAACCTTTGTCAGGCACTACAATTCATTTTTACATCCACAAATACCAGTTAAAACTTTACTGTGCAAAAAGGAAGCCTTGTCGACTTATCTGGGCTTGGAGGCATCTATCATGGACCATCAGACCATGAAAACATATATTGTGATCAGACAAATCAATATTTCAGGCCTTTTTTTGAAAAATTGATCCCATGTGCTCTGAACCAAATAAGAAGAGTGCCATCCAAACTGTTATCAACATCAAGTCCTAAAGCCATGCTCTATCATGGTATTGGGTTGTGCAGTGCGGCTCGTAAATTGGCAACAGGGGAAGCTCAAACAATCCCTTAAAGTTAATGATTGTTCATGACCTGTTTTCAATCATTAATTTAAATGACGATAACAGAAACTCCAAAAACTCAACATTATCTGATGCGGCCAGTTTTCATTAATAACGCATACCTGTTAACTCTCACGCATTCGGCATGAGTTTGCAAGTGGAATTTTTACTTTCCTCTGCTGTAGACAGCAATTATTCTATCAACGCGTATGTAAGAGATTTTCACATGGAATTTAATTACTTGTGCATGGAGGAATTTGAAGCAATGGAATTGCTTAAAGACGTTTCAAATTATCTTATTTAATTCAAACGATCATGAAACGCATTGCTTCCAAACCCCAAACCCTGAGTAAATAAAAGCGTTAGAAAACTGGAGTCGTAATCAGTGTGTGTTATAAATGAAAACTGGCCACATCTGATAATGTAGAGAGTTTTCGGAGTTTCTCTTATGGTAATTTAAATGAATGATTGAAAACAGGTCATGACCAGTCATTAATTTTTAAGGGATTGTTTGAGCTTCCCCGCATTCTGCAAGCATTCCATAGGCATGGCCGCATGATAACCAGGTGCGGTGAATGGTCAAAAGGACAGAAAGGTCAAAAGATGCTCAGGTTGAAGAGAAGTCAGGGCATGGTCCAAAGGCAGGCAGTGGCAACAGGAACACTGGAGGTCAGGCATAGTTGAGGAAACTGGTCTGAGGTCAGTACTGGGAAGTCTGGCTATAGATACAGAGCACACTGGACTGCACACACTCTCAAACAGAGATGATAGAGGGACTGGAAGGAGCGCCTCTCCCCAGGACCACCGATACTGGGAATATGTCCCTGGTTACCAGTATCATGAATGGTGACCAGTTTCTTCAGGATTTTCTTAAATTATCAGAAGACTAAAAGATAATACAACTTGTAGATGGACTTTGTTTAATGGACAAAGAAGGGGTACAGTGCAGTAAAGAGGAGACGAAACACAAGAACTTAAATACACAAAGATAATATTCAACAGAGGGGAAGGAGTACGCAAGTACCAGGAGGAACATGGAGGGAGGGAAGCAGAACAAGACAATAATTACTCAATTTATGCACGGGACTGAAACTGACCCTGGCTGGACTGCAGGAGAAAACAACGCAGGAACCAGTAAGGATGTGACAAGTGCCTAAATGTTTGTGAAGTTTTTCAAAAGAGGATAACATTACAAAATGGTCAATACTTATCTGTCCCAACATTTTTTAAATATGTTGCAATAATAAAAAGAATTATTTTTTTTCCAGTGTCATGCAGTTACAATATTATTTGCAAATCGCTATTTTCTTTTTAAATTTAATACACTGTTTGAACTTCTTCTGATTTTGGGTTGTACTTTTTCTCGATAAAGAGGTGAACACGGAGACTGATTCTGATGCTGAGGTTGCAATCATGCATGAGACAGAAAGAGAAATGACAGGTGGCGGGACTCTTCATGTGTTAAGTGTGTGACAGTTGAAGGGTCCTGTCACTGGGAATGCTTCCAAATAAGTACACACCCTGGCTACCTTGCCAATGACCTGGCTCTTTGGCAGTGTGGTCGGCGTGTTTAACTCTTACCTAGGAGTCTAGGGTTCAATTCCCTGCCTGTGCGCTCTTAGAGCCTGCCACAAGCTCAATATCTTGGGATAAAATCGCATGTTCACATTTTTAAAGCCTCAATTAAAAGTTTGGCCTGATTTTAATGATCAAAGCCAGCTAACTAAGTGAAGCAATTAAAGTTTGGCTGGACCTGGATGATCAAGGCCAGCTAACTAATTCAAGCAACTTCATCCAAACACCTCTTAACTTTTACTAGCATCTAAAGAATATTGATAGCACATAAATTGAAATGAAAAAGAAATGAAAATAATAATGCAAAAAAAGATTGCAGCATCTGGTCTGCAGGCTTTATGTTTATCGAGAGAGTCAATGGAGTGACCTAGATGGGTGTGAGATTTCTGGCCTGATTTAGGTGCTGTTCGTATATGTAGGGAGAGCAGTATAAGTGCAGAGCAGTTAAGGGCCTTTTAGAGTGGCTGCCACTATCTACAGCTTCAAACCACAATTGAAGCAGGGGCATAGCACACATTGCACCGATTTTTCAAATGTTGTTGTCTCCGGGCATTGCTCTAGTCCGTAAACGTGAATGGTTTAGTCATTAAAGAAAGATCCACATCCACTCTCCATTGTTTTAGTTATAAACATTGGATCTGTATCGTATTGCGCTTTTGATCATAATGTGATTATTATTTGGTTAACGTTGAATAGTCAGTCTTCGGTCAGAAACATTCTTAACAAAAGTATGTGAAGGTCAATCTCATACCTTGGGGAATTGTAAATGGCGCTAGCTGAAGTTCTTAAGTGTTCTCGAGTGTGAGCCGCAGAGTCAGGCATCACAGCGAGGGGCACTATAACTGGCATCAACAGGATGAAACTGCCTTTTTTGATCAGTGTTTTCCTCTGCTCACTATTTCACACTTGTCCTGGATTACCCCTCGAGGCTTGGGATAATAACCTCCACTGGGATGAAGGATGCATGTACAGCATGTACAATTGGACTGTTTGTCTATTTGTGCTGGCTAGTTACAGCCAGTCACTTGAATTTGTGGTGCAGGGCCATAATGTCCGTCATGATACAGTTCTTTCAATCCTGCCCTTGCTCATCAAATCTGATTAAAAATCCCAGACACTTTCCATTACTTTCCCCCCATCATTCACCTCCTCTTGTGTCCATGAAATGAAAGGATATTAACAAAGATACTTTCTTTTCACTTTGACCCAAAAGGTCAATACTCAACATGCAAAGCAGGTAAAATAACTACAATGAAAAAATTTGGTTTGGCACACCAACTGTTCATTCAGTTTACTTGCTTGTTTGTCCACCAAACACCTTTTCTAGATTTACTCAATTCTACTTTGTTTTGATTTTGCTTGTTTCAAGGTTTTATAAATTGCATCATCTTTCTGTAGATACTAATAATCAACATACTTTAAACCAGAAAATTAAAATGATATGCTGCTCGAGATATGGGGAAAAACAAAAATTAGTAGAGGAAAAAAATTACCCTTTCAATTCTGCATGTGACATCTGCAATACACACATGGTGAGCACATTGACTGGATGATACGACCCCTTTACCAAAAAAGTTGGGATGCTCTGCAAAATGTAAATAAAAACAGATAGCAATGATTTTCAAATCATTTGGATTTTGTACTTACTTGAAAATAGTCCGAAGACAATATAGCAGATGTTGAAACTGACATTTTATTGTTTTTTGGAAAATAAGAGCTCGTTTTGAATTTCATGCCTGCAACATGTTTCAAAAAATTTGGCACGGGGACATGTTTACCACTGTGTTGCATCATGTCATCTTCAATCAACACTCTGTGAGTGTTCGGGAACTTAGGAGACAAACTGCTGATGTTTTGAAAGCAATTTTTTCCCATTTTTGTTTTATTTAGGATTTCAGCTGCTCAATACTTTACAGCCTCCTTTGTCATGCAGTACAGGCCAAACGTTTGGGCACACCTTCTCATTCATTGCATTTCCTTTATTTTCATGACTATTTACATTGTAGATTCTCACTGAAGGCATCAAAACTATGAATGAACACATGTGGAATTATGTATGTATCTTACAGTTGTCCAACAGGGCTGTCGGCTGTGTATCAACCCGACTTCTGCACAACACAACTGATGGTCCCAACCCCATTGATAAGGCAAGAAATTCCGCTAATTAACCCTGACAAGGCACACCTGTGAAGTGAAAACCATTTTAGGTGACTACCTCTTGAAGCTCATCAAGAGAATGCCAAAAGTGTGCAAAGCAGTAATCAGAGCAAAGGGTGGCAACTTTGAAGAAACTAGAATATAAAACGTTTCAAGTTACGGGTATTTCACACTCTGTTGTTAAGTACATAATTCCACATGTGTTCATTCATAGTTTTGATGCCTTCAGTGAGAATCTACAATGTACACTCAACAAAAATATAAACGCAACACTTTTGTTTTTGCTCCCATTTGTCATGAGATGGACTCAAAGATCTAAAATTCATTCCAGATACAAAATATTACCATTCCTCTCAAACATTGTTCACAAATCTGTCTAAATGTGTGATAGTGAGCACTTTTGCTTTGCTGAGACAATCCATCCCACCTCACAGGTGTGCCACATCAAGATGTTCATCAGACACCATGATCAGTGCACAGGTGTACCTTATACTGCCCACAATAAAAGGCCACTCTGAAATGTGCAGTTTTGTCTCACAGCAAAATGCCACAGATTGCGCAAGCATTGAGGGAGCGTGCAATTGGCATGCTGACAGCAGGAATGTCAACCAGATCTGTTGCTCGGGCATTGAATGTTCATTTCTCCACCATAAGCCGTCTCCAAAGGCGTTTCAGAGAATATGGCAGTATATCCAACCGGCCTCACAACCGCAGACCACGTGTAACCACACCAGCCCAGGACCTCCACATCCAGCAGGTTCACCTCCAAGATCGTCTGAGACCAGCTACTCAGACAGCTGCTGAAACAATTGGTTTGCATAACCAAAGAATTTCTGCACAAACTGTCAGAAACCGTCTCAGGGAAGCTCAACTGCATGCTCATCGTCCTCATTGGGGTCTTAACCTGACTCCAGATTGTCGCCGACTTGAGTGGGCAAATGCTCACATTCGATGGCGTCTGGCACGTTGGAAAGGTGTTCTCTTCACGGATGAATCTCGGTTTACATTGTTCAGGGCAGATGGCAGACAGCGTGTGTGACGTTGTGTGGGTGAGCGCTTTGCTGATGTCAATGTTGTGGATCGAGTGGCCCATGGTGGTGGTGGGGTTATGGTATGGGCAGGCATCTGTTATGGACGAAGAACACAGGTGCATTTTATTGATGGCATTTTGAATGCACAGAGATACCGTGATGAGATCCTGAGGCCCATTGTTGTGCCATATATCCATGAACATCACCTCATGTTTCAGCAAGATAATGCACGGCCCCATGTTGCAAGGATCTGTACACAATTCTTGGAAGCTGAAAATGTCCCAGTTCTTGCATGGCCAGCATACTCACCGGACATGTTACCCATTGAGCATGTTTGGGATGTGCTTGACCGGCGTATACGACAGCGCGCACCAGTTCCCACTAATATCCAGCAACTTCGCACAGCCATTGAAGAGGAGTGGACCAACATTCCACAGGCCACAATTGACAATCTGATAAACTCTATGCGAAGAAGGTGTGTTGCACTGCATGAGGCAAATGGTGGTCACACCAGATACTGACTGGTTCTGAGTCCCCAGACCCCCAATAAAGCAAAAACTGCACATTTCAGGGTGGCCTTTTATTGTGGACAGTCTAAGGTACACCTGTGCACTAATCATGGTGTCTGATGAGCATCTTGATGTGGCACACCTGTGAGGTGGGATGGATTGTCTCAGCAAAGCAAAAGTGCTCACTATCACACATTTAGACAGATTTGTGAACAATGTTTGAGAGGAATGGTAATATTGTGTATCTGGAATGAATTTTAGATCTTTGAGTCCATCTCATGACAAATGGGAGCAAAAACAAAAGTGTTGCGTTTATATTTTTGTTGAGTGTAAATAGTCATGAAAATAAAGGAAACGCATTGAATGAGAAGGTGTGTCCAAACTTTTGGCCTGTGCTGTATTTTCGGTTCATAATGCGCCAAATTTACTCAGTGGGTGACGGGTCTGGACTGCGGGCAGACCACTTTAGCATCCAGACTTTTTCACTAGACAGCCATGTCCTTGTAATATATGCAGAGTATGGGGTTTGGCATGATGTTGCTGAAATTAGCAGGGTCTTCCCTCAAAAAAAGCACCAAAACCTGTATTCATTGTTCACCTTTAATGGTGTCTTCACGGATGTGCAAGTTACTCATGCCATGTGTACTTATGCATCCCCATACTATCATATATGCTGGCTCTTGAATTGTTTGCTAATAACAGGCTCAACGGCCCCTTTCCTTTTTAGGCCAGAGGATGTGGCATCCATGATTTCCAAAAAGAATTTCATATTTTGATTAGTCAAACCACAGGGCAGTTTTTCACACCGCCTCAGTACATTTTAAATGAGCTCGAGCCCAGAGAAGAAGGCTGTGTTTCTGCATCTTGTTTATATATGGCTTAATCCCTACATGGCAGAGTTTTAACTTGCACTTGTGGATGCAGTGACAAAGTGATATTATGGACCATAGAGTATAAAATTTCCAAGTTCTTTACAATTTTAAGTTGAAAACATTATTCTTACGTTGTTCAACTATTACCCCACGCGGTCTTTCATTAAATGGTTAAGCCTTCACCATATTTACTTACGATGGACTTTTTTTTTTAACAAATTATGTTACTGACCTGTTGCTAAATAATCTGATTAGCTGTGAGGTGCTCTGCCAGTTGTAATTTTTAGCATCATAACTTTACCAGTCTTTTATTGTCTCATCCCAACTTTTTTTAGGTCATCAAATTCGAAATGAGCTGATATTTTTCAAAAAACAATAAAATGCATCATTTGCGTTTCAACATTTGATATGTTGTCTTTGTCCTATTTTCAATTAATTGTAGGGTTTTAATTGATTTACAAATCATTGTACTCTGTTTAATTTACATTTAACACTGTGTCCCAATTTCTTTGGAAATAGGGTTGCATCTCCATATACGGTATTTGTTTTGTATCATTTCCCACTATTAAGTCTGGCAGAAAGGTTTTTTGAAAAGATTTTCTCATTCTTTTTCAGTCATCAACCTGTAAGCCTATATACTTGACTGTGCTCTCAAAATAGACTGTCAGCAGTGTGCAAGTTCACAACACGGGCAAATTGCTTCTCTTCTCAGCATCTCTGGACTAAAAACGCTTTATTAGCATGTGTATAGTGCCACGTGTGGGTGTACAATGCACTCTATGTAAATATGCAGCTGTAACTTTGCTTGCAATCATAAATTTTCATGGCAGTTCTGCTGACAGAATAATTTGGACCCTGCTTGAATCTACTGTTCTAGATAATTCTCCCATTTGAGTTTGCATGTTTTGTTATTATCCCAATGAATGAGATAAATATTTCTTCTTACAAACAGGTCTGAATACAAGTTAGAGGATAACATTCCAAATCACGTAAGCATCTAAAAGCAATGGTACAATGTACTCAAAGTCCATGAGATAGAGGCAAAAGAATTTGATAATATGTGCGTAAAATTATGTCATGCGAAAGAGGTCCTGCATATAATATTTTGGATATGGGGATTATGAAAAATGGGGATTATGCAGCTGCATGCAGTAATCATTTATGTTTTGTCTTTGTCTATCTCTCCTTTCTCATTGGGGTCCCATGCCTGCCCTGTACAAACTGTCCCAAATTGGCTCCAGACATGACCAGAACTCACATGAAACTGGTGAAAGCACATAATGCCTTTCTGCTCTCTTAATCATCACAGATTCCCAGAGTACTTTACGCTCTGCATAAATTCTGTCCACTTGCTAAGTAGCCGCTTGTTAAAAGTAGCATACCTCAGCCTAAAAGAGCTGTGTCGACGCCAGCATCCAGACACAGTCATTCTGAGATGGTGGAGGCATACCAGAAAGGCAGACCTCAAGTCTCTGTGCTTAGATTGGGTTTGGGTCAAGAGAGGCTGCAGAGGAAACTGAAAATGAAGAAATAATCCTGGGGCGTCACACTACCGATATACAATGGTCAGAGAAGGAGAGCTGTTGTCGTGCCACAAAGGCCCACTAACTGACTACATATTAACGGACCTGTTTTTGGGACCTGTTTTTTGGTCCCTCTTGAAACAGCTACTCAACAGCCAAGGCCTCCTGAGCTGCATCAGCTTCATGCTTCAGTCAACAGGACCCTCCCATAACTGTTTTCATTCTGAGTTACCCCATCAACTACAGCCTCTGGGCAAGCACAGCATCAATTACAATTCCCACAATTACAATTCTGTTTATAGTTCTGTTTTTCACATAGGCCTCTCCTATAGAATTTGCAGTTGTATGTGCGTGGAGGTTGATATGAGTGAAATTTTAACTGTGGGAGGGTGATAGTAGGTGGTTTCCATGTTTGTCCATACTGAGATAGGCGAGGAAAAACAAAGCTTGTTACCATCAGGAATTTTCTGAGCGTTTGAATATCTGTGGTTTGTTTGGTGTGGGTGTGAATTGTCAAGATAGACATGGTCTTGGCCTCAGGGTCTCAATAAAAGCTACCAAACTACTTAACAAACTGGGTATATTCCGGTCAAAATAGCAAAATAGCTTTTTTGCATGAGGTCAATGTTACAGTCAGATTACTTTTCTGTGTGAACTTGTGTTTTGGACATTAAGTGATCAAAAAAAATTCTGAAAGAACATTTTTTATTTTTAAACTGGAAAAGCTTTAGATTGAATTCAGCATCCTCTTCAATTAAGACTATCTGATCAACAATAGCAGTTTAAAAGAAACATTGATAATTTACCATCGGAGGACGAGAAAGAACGAAGACAAAACATGAGTTGCCAAAGTTCTGAGAAACATGCTCCCAGAATACAATCCAACAGGATTAGATTATAAAAGCAATGAAAAGTTTTTTAATAAACGTGATACCATACTGCATGTCACTCAAGATCACATGAACAAGGATGAAATCTCAATCTAAAGTTAAAATCCTGTCTGAAGTTAAAATGCTGATAATTCCCCTATTTGAATAACCAATTTGATGCAGTACAAAATGCAGCATGAGGCTTCAGTACACTTTGAGTACTGTGGAATAAGAGAGACTTTTATTGGCAGGTTCCTATGTTATGTTATGCTGCTATGAGTATGTTACTAAATGATATGTATTGTTTTAGGGAAAATTCTGTCATTCTGTCTGTTTTTGTATTGTTTACTCATTTTAGTGAAGCCCATTGTGCTTTACGTTAGAAAAGCCACACACACTACTACTACTTTAAATGTTAGGAAAATGTCCAGTCTTGATCAGTGGCTTAATTTCATTGTCTCACTTGCATTATGATGTTAACATATGTTCCTAAACCCAATGTGACAAAGAACTTAGGTGAGGAACTTATAGTTTGGGACAATTATTAGGTCAATTGGAATACTTAGGAAAGTGCTGCATCAATGTCATTGCAATTACTTTTATCTTAAAATAAAACATCACTCAGTCCAAACTGGCTGCTTCAATGAACTTAAATACCCATCCCCCCCTACCCCCACCCCCACCCCCCACTTCAGCCACAACACATAAACCATAACCCACAAACACTCAAGTTTCTGAAATTGAATAATGCCATAATAAACTTACACAAACTGATGTTATAAATCTATTTTTCTATATGTCTTATTTCCTACTGATACCTTGAAGCCCTGTGTGTTATGATAAATTATGATAAATATCTCATTTGTCCATCCTCGTCATCACCAAGGAAACGAGAGAATGTTCACTACGCTGCCTGTCAAAATTTTGCAGCATAAAGAAAACAATACAAATATGATTGAATCCCCTGTGATATTCATCGGTCCTCAAGCAATATTTATATAGATCAAAAATATAAAATATAGATCATCAAAAATAAAAAATTAAAACTGACCCTGAATCTGAGAGCTAATATTACATAAAGGATCTACAATTATCATAAATTTGAGGATGACGAGAAAATTATTATTGGCAATGCGCATCATGAACTGAGGGGAATTACATCTTATCAAAAAGAACTTTGGCTCCTGAAGAAATACGACGTCTCCGAGAGGTACTGATAAGCACCCTGAGAGCTCAGGATGATCAGTGCTATGGTGGGCAATTACTGGAGGAATGTTCACAGTGATGATAATGTCTACATCAATGGTGGCAATCTAAAGTCCTAGAGGCAGGCAACGCAGCTAATTGATAATACATAGATAGAGACTAAGGCCTGTTCTGGCTATTATGAAGTAGCATAGAATATCACAATCTTTTGTTCGGCAATTTTCATTCAGAGCCTACTCTAAACCTACCTTGCATCTCAAAATAATTTCCGGTCATTCATTTTGACAAAGGAGCTCTGGAGCAAATCCGGTACACCACCTTCCAGTACAGTCAGTGGTAGTGTCACACCTGGGATTTTACCCCATGACCTTCTGGATTGTGGATTTAGGAGGCCGGGGTCAGTGCTAAACACCAATATCTGTAAGTTTCCAAATCAATTGTGTCCTCTGACCTCGGAATCACAGTTGTGGATGGACATAATTTTTCATATGGTCTGTGCCACAGGAAAACATGTCGTTCATTCACTGCTCTTTAGAATATTCATCTAATATGTCATTTCATTCTTCAGAGACTCCTACACCATTTCTTATGCCTGTCAGTAAAAACCAAAATTGTTGTCTCAAGAGTCAGGGTGTAATGCTGTGTGGACAGCAAGCCCCAACGTGCATTCCATCCGGGGTAAGTCGGCATGTTTTACAATGCTTAACGACAACTAGAAGCGGATTTTTATTTGAACCACACATGGAAAACTGCAAGTTAATTCTTTTGCACTGTGAGAAGCTTTTGCTGAAACAGAGGATAAAAATATTATGGAATTCTTGGAGTGAGGGAAACTAAATGCTGAGAGAGAGGAGGGAGGAAAGAAAGATGGGAATAGGTTTGCCATTAGTGTAATGATCATTGAGGGCAAAGCTTGAAATTGATTCCTAATTGAAAGCATGCTTGCCTTTTAAAGTAATTTGCCTATGCAGGGGGCGTTCTATCTTTCCTCATTCAAAATAATTCTAAAAATTGAGAGAAGTATAGGAATATTCCAATATAGAAGGACGGCTAGCGCAAAGTGACCATAGCAACTTGGTGGCACAGGATTGGGCCCCAGTGATCAAAAGTACAAGCTGTCTTCTCCATTTGTTTTTGCATCGCTACTCAGTATACCACTCTATCAATAAATGTAAAGCTCAAAATCATTCAGTGCACACCTGTGTTTTTACTCTCAGTACTTCCATATGATTTTTTAATGTCTTCATATGATGTCAAACTGCGCTTTCTGCCTCCATAAATAATTCCACAAGTATATTTTTTCAAAGACCTTTTCCTTAACACTTTGTGGGCTGAGGATTAACTGGCCCTCTCTCCACTTTTCATCAAAAATTATTATCTACCATAGTAATAATCTCAGTATTAACAGCTATATCCTGATGTCATTTTTTCAATGATTGATGGCAGCTGGGAGAAACACCCAGAAAATTCTATGAATTTTTAGTCCACTTCAGTTTAAAAAGTTCCATTTCCACATCGTCCAATCAGGGAGCTGGATATAGGGTCACCTGATCAGGATGACGAGATGGCTGAGCAAAGGTTCTATCCACTCTACCATTTTGAAGCAAAACTCCTCAAATATACCAAATTGAAGGTTGTAAGATAATGAAATCGGGAACATTTTAGATAGGTGGGTACTACAGCACTTGAACTAGGCGTCTGTCATTTGTCTTATTTTAGGGGGCCATTTAAGATAGGGCTTCTTGATTTTCAATCTTACATTTTATGCATTGCAAGATGCATGTGTATGCAGTTGAAAAAGTACAGGATGAAGGACATAGTTCAAGTTGAAACCAAGCCGAAGGCCAGAGTTTGTACACCATGTAGTGTGCATCATGCCTGCATTAAATGTGCGCAAATTAACTTGTACTGGCTATAGAGATAGGAGCAGTTGACACTGAACACCCTCCAGACTTCATAGCTCATTTCATTGTTACTAGGTTTGTTTCCTATTTATGTTCAGACAGGAGGCGGCTGCCCATTTTCTGTGATTATTATTGTCAGATACTCTGTTTTTCTTTCAAATTCTGTATTACCTTTTACCATGAACATGTAATTTGTAGATTTGGGTGGAGTCACATTGTTGTTTTCTATTTAAAAAAACCCAAGGTAAGATGGACCTCTGTGGCTAAACATTTCTGGAAATTCAAGGAGCTATCTACCTGCAAAATTTATGACATTTTGAAAATCCCAAAGGTTTATCTCCATTTACATTTTCCTGGATCCCCTATCTAAAATCATTCAACTAAAGGTATAACTGCATGACATTATACCTTTCAGTCCCAATAACTCCCCTGAATATAAATATCTGAAAAGTATAATTGGAGTAAGAAATAATGACGTAGCAAAATTTCACATCCCATTTTCTTCATCTAGCTAGTATTAAAGTATTAAAGAGGAGACAGGTCCAGTTAATTCTCAGCCCATGACTTTGCTTTCACAATATTAGAACTTTAGCAAAGTGCACTTTCTGTATCTGGCAGTTTTCCTGGAAATATTGTTGCTGTTGCTGTTGTTGTTGTTGTTTTTTTTTTTTTTACGCTTTTGGACATATCTATGAATTTAATAGGCAATTTTCATTTCATTATTCCCATAACATCACATCCTTCAGTAAATACAGCGCTGAAAAAAGATTAGAGTCAGCTATTAAAGAAAACCAGTGTTGTGTTCCGGGGTTCTGGCCTTTGGCCAGAACAGTGTTGCTTATGGTTTTAACAGTTTCATGTATCAAGATTCCATAGTTCATAGTTTCATAGTGCATAGTTCATGTCACAGTTTTTGCATTTCATGTTTCAAATTCCATGTTTTTACTTTTCCATGTTTTTGTTCTTGCCAGGTCTGCCATGCCACTCCACCGCTTGTCTGCGTTCCGCCCCGTGCCTTCGTTGTTGCACATTTCTGAGCTCTGGTTGGCTTTGGTATTTCCCCTTCCTTCTGTGCTGTGCTGATTCGGGGCTCTCTAAGCTTAATTGGCAATTTACTGTTTTTAAGTTACTAACATTTACTAACACTCACTGGGTTGGTGTAATTCTTAGATAGGCACATTACTAATACTACTAATTTAGACAGAGTTTATTGTCATGATTCCTGCTTTGCTTTTTCAAGATCTTGCTGTGCTTTTCTGTTCTTAACATTCATGCTTGCTTCCAAACTGCATACTTAATTGGTACTTAAGCTGAGCACGCTCATTCTCTTAATGAGCAGGTCATGTCATCCAATCTCTGTCCATGTCTTGATCTTGCCATGCCTCTTGTTTCTCTCTCTCCAGGTGTTACCCCTCATGTCATGATTTCCAAGCCTTTATCTGGATGCGGTGGAAGTTGGCTGGCAGACAGTGTCTCGCGTCTCATTCCATGTTCAAGTTCTTGTTTCCTAGTCATGTTCATGTTCCCAAGCCTTGTCCTCGTAGTCATTTTTGTATATAGCCTTAGTATCATTGATCATTTCTGTTCTTGCTTATCTCCCTGGAGTTTCCAGTGGTTTTTTGTTTTTGCCTTTTTAGCTCTTTAGTTCTTTGCTGTGTGTAGCGTACTTTAGTTTGTTTTTTGCAACCCTTTGGGCCAAGTTTTTCGTTGGCCCTCGTGCCTGTTGTTTTTTGTTTAATAAATCCTCATTCCCTTTTCCCGCTTCTGGTGTCGACTGATTCCCTATCAGTAGACACTGTCTCATTGACACCAGCGGGATGGAGCGCAAGATCGCCCAGCAAGAGGCTGAGCTGCTGCGGCAACGGCAGCAGATTCAGGAGCTGACAGCTGCGCTGGCAACACTGCAAGCCAGCCTTCCCCGGGCAGGTCCCAGCCAGGGCCCCATCATGCCAGCTGTCCAGTCCCTTGCTCCTGCGGCACACCAGCCACCCGTCACCCCTGTACGCCAGCCTGGCGCAGAGGCACCTCAGCTGCAGCCAGCTGTCCACCCAGGTCCTGAGCCCCGCCTTCCGCCGCCCGAAAGGTACGGTGGAGAACCCGGGTTCTGCAGGGCTTTTCTCACCTCCTGTGAGATGTGTTTCGCTCTGCAGCCCTCCACCTTCGCCTCAGAGCCGGCCCGAGTCGCCTTCGTCCTCTCCCAGCTGACGGGGCGGGCTCGCCTGTGGGGAACTGCTGCATGGCAGGCTCGGCAGCCCTGCACTACCGCCTACCAGGCCTTGGCGGCGGAGCTGCTGCGAGTCTTCGACCGCTCCAAGCAGGGGAGGGCTGCAGGACGGGAGCTGCTGAAGATGAGGCAGGGGAGGAGATCGGTGGCGGACTATGCCATCGATTTCCAGACGGTGGCAGCCACGTCAGGCTGGAGCAAGGAGGCCTTATGCGATGTGTTCCTCCAGGGGCTGTCCGACCCAGTCAAAGACCGACTGCTGTTCTGCGAGATTCCCGAATCTCCAGAGGCCCTTGTCGACCTGGCCCTTCGTATAGACAGCCGCCTGGAGGAGAGGGCGCTCACCCTTGGTCCTGGCCGACGTCCTGCTCCCATTGACCGGACCCAACCCCCGGACCTCGGTCGTGCTTTGCCTCAGGACCGGCCGAGGGGGCACGCCACCACACCGTCTCCCGAGGAGGCATCTCCCATGGAGATTGGGAGGCTCCGGCTCACCCTGGAGGAGCGCCAGCGGAGAAGGAGGTCGGGGGCGTGTTTCTACTGTGGTCAGCAGGGGCATACTGTGCGAAGGTGTCCGTTAAAAGACAACGCCCACTAGTGTCCGGAGGAGTACTGGTGGGCGCGTCATCTCAAGAAACCTCCTCCTACCGCCGGACCTGCATCCCGGTAACCCTGACCTGGGAGGGCCGCTCCCGTAAAACTTCTGCCCTCATCGACTCAGGAGCCGAGGAGAGCTTTATTGACGCCAGAGCTGCTGCCGAGTGGGGGGTTCCCCTATGCCGACTGCCCAGCCCATTGTCCATCTCAGGGCTGGGTGGGCAACCCCTTGCTAAGGTGTCCTTCCAGACCGCTCCTATCCAGCTGCTGGCGTCTGGTAATCACCACGAGCAGGTTCAGCTGTTTGTTACCGAGACACCTCGCTCTCCGATCGTCCTGGGTCATCCCTGGTTGGCGTTACACGGCCCGGTTGTCGACTGGACTCGCCATGAGGTGCGGGAATGGAGTGCCTCCTGTTCGGCCACCTGCCTCCTTGACTCCCGACCTTCCTGTCCCGCGGGTGGACCGGCTCCCGAGGGGAGGCCTGATGTCTCCAGAGTGCCCCCTGAATACCACGACCTGGCGACCGTCTTTAGCCAGTCCCGGGCAGTGTCGCTGCCCCCGCACCGCCCGTATGACTGTGCTATTGACCTCCAGCCTGGGACAGCGCCTCCTAGGGGCAGAGTCTTTGCCTTGTCCGAACCAGAGAGGGGGGCCATGGACAAGTACATCCGGGAGTCCCTGGCGGCAGGCATCATCCGTCCATCCTCCTCTCCTGCGGGGGCAGGCTTCTTCTTCGTCAAGAAGAAGGATGGCTCCCTGCGCCCCTGCATCGATTACCGAGGCCTGAATAAGATCACAGTCAGGAACCGCTACCCACTCCCACTGATGACCTCGGCATTCGACCTCATTCAAGGGGCGGCCATCTTCACCAAGCTGGACCTGCGGAATGCTTACCACCTCCTGCGCATCAGGGAAGGCGACGAATGGAAGACCGCTTTTAACACCCCCAGCGGCCACTGGGAGTACCTGGTGGTTCCATTCGGCCTGACCAACGCACCCGCAGTGTTCCAGAACTTGGTGAACGATGTGCTTGGAGACATGATCGGGAGGTTCGTCTATGTTTACCTTGACGACATCCTGATCTTCTCCCGGGACAGGACGGAGCACACGAACCATGTTCGCCAGGTGCTCCGCCGCCTCCTCGAAAACCGCCTCTTTGTCAAGGCCGAGAAATGCGAGTTCAGCACCACCACTACCTCCTTCCTGGGGCACGTCATCTCTCCAAACCACCTGGGAATGGACGAGGAGAAGGTCAAGGCTGTGGTGGACTGGCCCGCACCCAAGGACCGCAAGGCCCTACAGAGCTTCCTAGGATTCGCTAATTTCTATAGGCGATTTGTTAGGAACTACAGCACCGTGGCAGCTCCCCTAACGGCCCTTACCTCCATCAAGGTGCCATTCCGTTGGACTCCGCAAGCCGAGGTGACCTTCTGTGAGCTGAAGAGGCGCTTCACCACCGCGCCCATCCTCACCACCCCCGACCCCGCCAAGCAGTTCATTGTGGAGGTGGATGCCTCCAATGTCGGGGTTGGTGCGGTGCTATCTCAAAGATCCAGCAATGATCAGAAGGTACACCCGTGCGCGTTCTACTCCCACCGGCTGACGCCTGCGGAGTCCAACTACGACGTCGGGAACCGGGAGCTGCTGGCGGTGAAGCTGGCCCTGGAAGAGTGGAGGCACTGGCTTGAGGGGGCAAGGATTCCGTTCTTGGTCTGGACGGACCATAAAAACCTGGAGTACCTCCGCTCCGCCAAGAGGCTGACGCCCAGACAAGCCAGATGGGCCCTCTTCTTTGACCGGTTCAACTTCTCCCTGGCCTACAGGCCAGGGTCCAAGAACACCAAGGCTGACGCGCTCTCCAGGCGTTTCGACGCTTCCTCGGCCAAGGGAGAGCCCAGCTCCATCCTGCCAAGAACCTGCTTCGTCAACAATGTGTGCCTCCGGATTGAGGAGCTGGTCCGCAACGCCCAGAACGGCGCAGCTACGCCCAGTGCCTGCCCTGCCAACTGCCTGTACGTCCCTGCAGCTGCCCGATCTGACGTTCTCCAGTGGGGCCACTCCTCCAACCTGTCGTGCCATCCTGGGGTCGGCCGGACCCTGAGGTTTATCCAGCGCCGTTTCTGGTGGCCCAAGATGGCAGCAGAGGTCCGGGGGTTCGTTTCTGCCTGCTCAGTCTGTTCCCGCGCCAAGTCCTCCCACGCACCTCCCTCTGGTCTGCTCCAACCACTGCCCATTCCTCACCGTCCCTGGTCCCACATAGCTCTGGACTTCGTCACTGGCCTGCCCGTCTCCCATGGAAACACCACTGTCCTCACCATAGTTGACCGGTTCTCCAAATCTGCCCACTTCGTGCCCCTTCCCAAGCTCCCCTCTGCTAAAACCACAGCTGACCTATTAATCCAGCATGTTGTCCGTCTCCATGGCATTCCTGTGGATATAGTATCAGATCGTGGTCCCCAATTCACCTCCCAGTTCTGGAAAGCATTCTGCACATCCCTTGGCACCTCCTTCAGCCTCAGCTCCGGATACCACCCACAGACCAATGGACAGACTGAGCGGGCCAACCAAACCCTGGAGACGGTCCTCCGATGCGTGTGCTCGACCAACCCAAGATCCTGGTCCACCATGCTACCCTGGGTCGAGTACGCCGTAAACTCCCACGCCGCCTCTGCCTCCGGCCTCTCCCCCTTCGAGTGCTGTATGGGCTACCAGCCTCCATTGTTCCCCAGCCAGGAGGAGGAAGTCGGGGTGCCTTCAGCCGGGGCATTCATCCGGCGTTGTCGCCGTGTGTGGCTGTCTGCTCGCCGCGCCTTGGTTCGGGCGGGTAAGACGATGAAGACCACGGCAGACAAGCGTCGGCGCCCAGCCCCTCACTATCGGGTCGGCCAGAAGGTCTGGTTGGCGGCACAAGACATCCCACTCCGGGTGGAAAGCCGCAAGCTGGCTCCTCGCTTCCTGGGTCCTTTTCCCATTCAAAGGATCATCAGCCCCACTGCTGTCCGGCTCAAGCTCCCATCCACCATGCGACGTCTCCACCCTGTATTCCACGTCTCACGCCTGAGGCCTGTTGCCACCTCCCCCCTCATGCCCCCACCTGAGCCTCCGCCTCCTCCTCGGCTCATCGACGGAGGGGAGGCCTACACAGTCAAAGCTCTGTTGGATTGCCGTCGGAGGGGCCGGGGCCTCCAGTACCTCGTGGATTGGGAGGGGTACGGCCCAGAAGAGCGTTCCTGGGTCCCGGCCAGGCACATCTTAGACAAAAGCCTCATCCGTGATTACCACCAGTCCCACCCCTAGCCATAGCCATAGTCCCAAGCCCAAGCCATGTCCAAGCCATAGCCACAGCCCCAACCCCATAGCCCATTGCCATAGTCTCTAGCCATAGCCATTGCCATCCATAGCCACAGTCCCAAGCCATTGCCATGGCCCAAGCCTTAGCCCCAGCTTGCTGGAGACCCCAAGTAATCTTGTCTATGTTTAGTGTTTCTTGTGGTACTGTTTCTTGGTTAGGTGTTTTGTGTCATAGGGTTTTTGTCTTTAGTATTCTCGTTAGTTATTTGTCTTGTGGGATGTGTATTTAGTTTGTGCGGCTTCATGTATTTTAGTTATTGGTGTTTTTTGTCCGCGTCAGGTGCCGCTTTTGTAAGGGGGGGGTACTGTTGTGTTCCGGGGTTCTGGCCTTTGGCCAGAACAGTGTTGCTTATGGTTTTAACAGTTTCATGTATCAAGATTCCATAGTTCATAGTTTCATAGTGCATAGTTCATGTCACAGTTTTTGCATTTCATGTTTCAAATTCCATGTTTTTACTTTTCCATGTTTTTGTTCTTGCCAGGTCTGCCATGCCACTCCACCGCTTGTCTGCGTTCCGCCCCGTGCCTTCGTTGTTGCACATTTCTGAGCTCTGGTTGGCTTTGGTATTTCCCCTTCCTTCTGTGCTGTGCTGATTCGGGGCTCTCTAAGCTTAATTGGCAATTTACTGTTTTTAAGTTACTAACATTTACTAACACTCACTGGGTTGGTGTAATTCTTAGATAGGCACATTACTAATACTACTAATTTAGACAGAGTTTATTGTCATGATTCCTGCTTTGCTTTTTCAAGATCTTGCTGTGCTTTTCTGTTCTTAACATTCATGCTTGCTTCCAAACTGCATACTTAATTGGTACTTAAGCTGAGCACGCTCATTCTCTTAATGAGCAGGTCATGTCATCCAATCTCTGTCCATGTCTTGATCTTGCCATGCCTCTTGTTTCTCTCTCTCCAGGTGTTACCCCTCATGTCATGATTTCCAAGCCTTTATCTGGATGCGGTGGAAGTTGGCTGGCAGACAGTGTCTCGCGTCTCATTCCATGTTCAAGTTCTTGTTTCCTAGTCATGTTCATGTTCCCAAGCCTTGTCCTCGTAGTCATTTTTGTATATAGCCTTAGTATCATTGATCATTTCTGTTCTTGCTTATCTCCCTGGAGTTTCCAGTGGTTTTTTGTTTTTGCCTTTTTAGCTCTTTAGTTCTTTGCTGTGTGTAGCGTACTTTAGTTTGTTTTTTGCAACCCTTTGGGCCAAGTTTTTCGTTGGCCCTCGTGCCTGTTGTTTTTTGTTTAATAAATCCTCATTCCCTTTTCCCGCTTCTGGTGTCGACTGATTCCCTATCAACCAGTCTTTGATGCTTTACATCGATTTAATGTATTGCTATAATTGATGTTCTTTGCGACGATTCCTGGTCATAATTTCCACCAGAATGAAGTCTCCTAACCCAAAAAGATATTTGAAGAATGTGGGTGAGGAATGTGAAACACCAGTAAACCTTTCAGTAAGTGATTATTCAATTTCAGCAGCTCCTCATCTCTGACAATTCTTTCATAAAGAGTGTCCCAGAATATATGCCACAGAAAAATGCTGACTTTGATGCCGACAATGCAAAGCACATTTTTTACGAAATTGAGAAACACGCCAAAACATGTAATTTAATCATAAAAATATAAAAGTTCATGCAGAGCAAACGAATGAGAAAATAAATTAATAAAGCATGTTCATGCGCTCAGCTTTAAAAACACTGCCATGTTCAATTTAAAACGACGCAGCAACAGAGAGCCAACGCGAACAAGTAGTTTGACAGTTGATTTGCGGCTTAGTTAAATTTTCTGTACCCGTTTTGACGGTCTAACACAGCTCTATCACACAGTCACCGGACTATAAACCCGGTTGGTGGAGGGACAACAGGTAACCTACACCGTCAGCAACACTGGGCACAAGTTGGCGTCAGGCATCAAGGAAATCTTACCACTACTGAACCATTTGCGCTAGGATGTTCCAATAACCACGGGATTTACTCGGGTAGAGAATCCATTCCAATCTATTTGGAAATGACTGTCAGCGCACTCCTGACGAGACCACATTGCCGACTTGAGCATAGCTGACCATATTTCTCGTAAGCGCCGACTTTCATGGTAGCTAGCGCATTCACCAGTGGCATTTAATTACTTTCTTGTCTTGATCATTATTTGCAAGCTCTTCGTTTTAGTTTTGCGTGCTGTTTGGCGTTCAGGTTGCTTACGCATAGGCTGCCGTAAGGATAAATTCGGTGTTACTTCAATGCAAGGGGTTGATATTTGTGTCGTACCGTTAACAAGTAGTGAAGATACTCAGTGTTACTAGCGAGCTACGTGGGAACGGCTACTGTTTATTATTGTTGTTATTTTTTATCCAGCGGGACCCGAAGCAGAGTGCCGGTTTTCGCCATCGATATTCCAGGTTGTTCGGCGCTTACTAAATAAGATTGTTCTTTTATGGATTTGAAGACTGTTTGATTTGTCGGTGATGCCCATATACATCATCGACCGAAAATTTCCAGATACACCTGGTAAGTCAGTCCCGCCTGGCAAACATGGGTTTTTGTACATAGTGAGTCGCCTATGCTTTATCCATGGTTAGTGACCTTGTGTAGACCGTTAACCGGATGCGCGCATCGAGATATTTAAAACATTTTCTTGCAACAGCGCTAAGAGGCTATCAATGCAAGAATGAAGCCCGGGTACCTATAATACCCTATAAACAAATAAACTAGCGCACACTTCCATCCTTTTATCAAGAGGAAAAGAATTGGAAAGAATTCTGTTGAAAACAGTCCCAGCAGTAATTACAGCTGCATGGTTAACGTATAAGCTATGCCCGCATCTGCTGTTATTTTCCATTTTCATTGATAAAATGTTCAAAATCGGACTTATTTACCCAAAATCTTCGGATGTATGAATATTAATGCTTAGATGTCACCATTAACTAACAAATAGCCACATTATTACACTCGATGCACTATTATAGGGCAAAAAATAGGCATCGGTTCAAAAGTTGGAAGCTATAGGATATCGTGGAATGAAAAATGTGGCAAAACATTCTTCACTCTTTTAGTTAGGCTTATATGTATACCTTAAATGTTGTTTACGTTTTGAATCAGCTAAACATATTTCTTACAAGCTTTTACACGTGTAGGTTTTTTTTTCGGGTTTTGAGGGATTTGGTGAAACTTCAGGCGTTGCTGAACGCACAATTGAATGTAGCTAATATCAAAGAATATTGCCCTTTTTATTGTAGACACTCAAATAATACACAAAATCTAGTTCACGGGAGTGGAAAAACCAACTTTAAAAGCAAATCAGGAAATTTCTTTTCATACAAATTTCATCATATTATCGCTCTCATTCGTTGGTGAGGAAGCATTGAAATTGAGGACAACCATTCCCTGTTACCCCACTGCGCACTAAGCGCAGCTGGCCTACTGCAGAAAGCGTCACCCTCTCATGGCCTTCGGGAAGGCTTTTGGTTACGGCCCCAAGAAACAACTCCTGGCCAGAGAATGCACTAGAAAAAATAAACCCCCTTGGAGGCGCGTGACTGTCAGATAGCTTTGACACGTCGAAGCGTGTCAGTTAACGCACTTGCAGCTCTGCCTTTCTGCGAATATCAATCATACGCTCATGAAAGGAATGGCGATGGCACAGCTGACAGTGACAGGCCTAGGTTTGATCGCAAGTGATGCATTTAATCCATGCAGAATCCAGGTTTCGTTCGTTAAAGTTATACATTTAATCAAAGATAATACATTGCTAAAACTCAGCACGGTTTACTAATATAGCTAAATTACTGTTGGGAGATCATTTCCAGTGCAGAATGGGAATTGTTAGTAATGACACAACTCAGAGGCTGTCATATTTTACCTCTTTCTTTTTAAAATTAGTTTACCTTATCAATTTATCTGCCACTGTAAACTGCTGTTTCAACAGGAACTGCAATAAGAAAAATGCACGCAATCTAAAACTTCCTGATGTGTCTGAACATAATGGTGATATTAACTGCATGGCCTGAGTACAGTAACTAGATAAAAGATGACAGAACTTGCATTGATAGAGCGCCTACAGTATGCTTTATACAGGTCGCATGGAATGTATATAGGCTATGCATTTAAGCACAAACACTCACATAATACATGCATGTACGCATGCACACACACATACAAGATTTCTGGTAAAGAATCTCATCTGCTTCTTCCAGGTTGACCAAGTTGCGGGCAGAAGCAACTTCTGTGAGGAGTGTCTCTCTCTCTCTCTCTCTCTCTCTCTCTCTCTCTTACAAATTCGAATCTAAGACTTTGTCCTCGGGCCGGTTCTTTCATCTTTGTGAGTGCTCAACAGGTCTGTCATAAATGCAGTCTGTCTGCTTCACTGCAAAGGATTAAGGATTCATTGTCCCTCAGGATAAACTTAGTGTGCTGGCACCTTTGATTTCTTTGCTGGATGACAGAATCAGCCCAGAGGAGCAAGAGAGGGTATCTAAAATATCACGCTGTCTTTGTTAAAGTATTAATATTTTTATCAAATGGCTTTTTTTGATAAAAATATATTTTTGATATTTCTCTCAGTGACTTCAATATCAATGACACAATTTTGACTACAGCTTATTTACAAAGAAATTGTTGGTTATTCAGGAGACTTGACACAGGCTGCACTTGAAGGACAGACTATGGCGGAGAACAACACTCCTAAGTCTGCCAAGAAACTGCGATGGACATCCCTGGAGATTGGACTTATAACCATTGTGTCTCTCCTCTTTATCGTGCTGGTGGCTTTGATTGTCTTATTTGCAACTCAGCAGCATGGTGAGTTCAAGTGTTTGCTTTTTTATAAAAGGAAATTATATGATTATGCTAACATGGTAAATAAGGATACTGTTATTTTGCTAGCACTGTTATCCAAAGTGACTTAATTCATTAGGATACACAGGGACCAATATGCCTAGGAGAAACTTGGGGTTAAAGCCCCTTGCTGAAGGGCCAAACAGCTGCAGTCATCTTTCGGCAGCTACAGTGGAGCTTAAACCTCAAAGCGTCTGGATGGAAGTCTAACCCCTTAACCTCTAGACTACTAGCTATCCAGTATGCAGAATTACAAAAAGGTAATTGATTGCAGCCAGTATGTGGGATGCAATAATATCTGTTTGTGTAGGTTCTGTTGGTGTACCTTCAGTTTAGGGCCCATAAACAGGTCGAATGGCCCTTTGAGCCTTGAACACAAAATGGCCCCTACATTGACTCAACAAATGGTTAAAAAGCACTTCTTGGCAGAGTTCTATGCACACAAGGATTCTGCAAATGAATCTAAGTGTAGAGCGGGGGTTGGTGTGGGGCGTCAGGAAACAACGAGAAATAGGAGAAATAACAGCACCTTATTTCCCTCCAACCAAAACAGGCTCCGAGGGCAGCTGGCAATGCCTGGTCTGTCTCTAGATAACTCCATCATCAAAGTAATGATTCCCCCCACAATAATGTGCCAGTGTAAATTTTTTTGCTGCTATGAATCTTCAGCACCCCAGGAGACTGTTTTGAACGTGAGTTCCAGGGCATTCCGTGGTGATTGCAGTTTGTGGTTTCAAATGCAGTTCTGAGCGAGTGGTATGTGGTGTTGAATATTTGAGCAGGGGCTTACATAAAACATATGGTTGAAGGTGTTAGTGTTTTCACTTCACAGATGCTGTATGTACGAGTGCAGATTGCACCCAGTCAGGTGAGCTGAATCACTTTTATTCCACTGATATTAACATAAATCACTGATTGATTTCAAATGAGAGCTTTGCATTTGCTTACTGGGTAACTGGTTTTGCCAAATGGTTCCAGTTTTTGGGCGAACAGTTACGCAGGGAGCATACATTTAACTTGATTTTTGACTTTGTCTCCTGAGTTGACAGAGAATGAGTTTTAACAATATGGTAGCAGCAGCCCTGTTTGGACCCTTGCCAGAGTCATATGGGCATCATGATCCCCGCACTAGCGGAACCTAATCGCCATAAATCCTACTGCTGTTTCAGCCTCCCGCCTCATTTCAAACATGGATCTGAGTGTCGATCCATGCGAAAACTTCTACCAGTATGCCTGTGGAGGCTGGCTGAAAAAGAATATAATTCCAGAGACGAGCCCCCGGCACAGCACCTTTGACATTCTGAGGGACGAGCTGGAAGTTGTTCTGAAAGGTCGGTGAAACATTGATCTAACGCAGTTGACTCAATTAAGAAGCGCAGACTGACCCACTACACTGTAAAGAAAAAAAAAAATGATAGCCCCATTTATTTATGTTCACTTATTTCTTCTCTTTAACTGTTCTTATTATGGCAAGTTTTAGAAATTTAAACCCAAGTTTATGTGTTTTCAAAAGTTAAACCTCAAGCAATCCATTGTCTTCGCTAATTGTGAGTTGAAATTAAGCTTATCTTCAAGGTGAGCTAAGTCACATTTCGTTAACTCACTTGTAAGCAGCTGGAAATTTATGCAGAGGTATTTTTTTACCGGAATTCGCTGGAAAATCATTCTCTTTATTAAGGAATACATTTTATTCATTTGTTTTTGGTCACAGATAGCTATGCAATTTTCAGTTTTGTCCTTAATTCTGCACTTTGAATGAAGGGTGCTGGGATTGATGGCACAGGAGAAATAAGTGTGGGGGGGGTGTCAGAGTTGGACTAATTTCCTCTTAGCACTGAAATTTATCTGGAAGACTGCAAGTCCTGGTGGTCATGACAGAACTGAGAGTCATTAGTCTGACAGTGGCTCCTGATTTACTATCTGACTGGATCCTGTTGCAGGGGGATCAACATGTGCTGCTCTGCACAGCGGTTTTTTAGAACACACAGTGAAGAGTGGGGAGTCTGACTGAGCCTGACGGAGGTTTCTCTGAGGGTTAAACATTAATGAGTCGCTGAGGTGCCAGGGGCATTGGTGTCACTGATACTGCTGAGCACTCGTAAATGAGCTAATGGAGAAAATTTGTTGATGCTGCCACTTCTTTTTCAGAGACTTCCTTCCAATATTATCAAAAAAAATTACACTAGACTCTCCGTAAGCAGAACCTATCCCACTGTAGAGATCTGATAAGACTCCTCTCATACGGGGACTTAATTATGCTCTTCATTTCTGTTCATCCTGTTTACTCAAAATTTGACTTATGTGGGACTGTGGTCCATTTTTTAATCTGTAGCAACACCACTCATCTGCTCCTGCCAAAAAAACGTGGGGAGCATCTTGCTCTGGGGCATCTAGATTTGCTGGTGCACAATCAAGATGATTTTTTCTTATGGTTATGTTTAGCACAAAGCTGTGCTTGGATCAGCGTGCTTGTGTGTGTTTGTGGGAGGGGAGCTGCATGTGTATGTGTGTGGGAGTGTGTGTGAGTTGTTGTGTGAATAGTTTTTTATGTTTGTTCATTCGTACGTAGGTATGTGAAGCAGATGTCTTGACATGAGTTAGTTTGTCTGCTATTTTTTAAATACTGCTGCTGGCCCAAAGCCCAAGTGTTAGAGATATTCTGTCAATGAAAGGACATACAGTTCCTCATGTTAGCGAGGTCCAGATAAGCCCTGTGGATAAGTTGTCACACAGTAGATATCTCCTATATCAAAGGCACTACTTTCATGATGTCATATTCAGAGGTGAAAACCGTGATTAAATGTGGTCAAAGTCTCAACAATCTGAGATAAACAGGGTTTTTTATTTTTGACCTTCATTAATTAAAAAAAAAAGCTCTTTGAGTTGCATGTCATTTTTTTTTGGTATGATTGTTCAAAATTATATTTTATGTTCAATTTGGGATGTAACTATATTTACTCATTTATTAATTTTTTTTTGCAAATTTACAACTCGCGCATAAAATTGTGTGTGTTTGTGTGTGCATATATATCTATTGTTGGGACAACGAAAAAAGCCTTGTTGCGATGTAAAGACCCTTTTCGTATTGTAAAGTCTGAAAGATGGCATCGTGGGGGGATATTCTTTGTCAGGTATTTATGAGGAAACTGTTTTTGGGCCAAGGGGAAGGTTTAGGTCCAGGATTACAATTGGATTTATGATTAGGACTGGGTCTCGTTTTGAAGTTTATCTAGTATAATTAAGCCCAAGCATGATGTGAAACGACAATAAAAAACCTAAGACATCAGGTTAGATTAGTGAAGTGTGTAATCAACTGCTTTAATTCATCAACAAGTCCTGAGTAACACTAAAAACCAGACACTGCGGCTCTCCAGGACCAGGGTTGGCCACCCCTGGCATATAGCATGACAACTTAGTCAGTGATTGGTCAAGTCATCATATGCACATCCTCTACTTAGCTGTCTGTATTTCTGCACTGAAATATACTGTATAATATAAATGTAATGATTTTGAACTACATGCTGAGCCTTTTATTATTCATTTGGTGTGACCCTTTATGCCATTGTGAGGTGTAGCATCCAAAATACAGTATGTAAAACAACGTGAAAAATGCCACAGTTTGCCCTCCTCTGCCCTATACAGCACATTGAAGGATTCCACAAAATGGATTAAAATGGCATAATATTAAGAAAGCACTGTCCTGTATAGATGGATGGCTGTACACTCTGCAATTGTTGATTTCAAATCAAACTAATCACTTGTCTGTAAAATGCAGATTTTCAGCATTTATAAATGGGTACATTTCATACATTTAAGTTTCACCATCTAGGAATGACAGACGTTTGTACATAGTCCCCTACTACAAGGCGCCATTTTTTTTTATTAAAGGTTTCTCAGGTGTTTTTGAGTGGTCTGATGACTTAATTGACTTCCTTAGCAAAGGCTGTAGAGAGCTTTAAGCATGTACAACATCTTATCTGAGACCAAGCTTTTTTTCTCTGTTGAACATGGTCAGGGTCAAGTTGTGCCAGGGAACATGAGGGAAGTCAGTGTGAGGCATTGAAATTGGAAAAGGAAACAGAGATTTTAGCCAAACCTTAGACAAAAACCAACAACTTAGCACATTGCTAAGAAGAGCTGGAAACCTCAATTCTTGCAAAGGTCCCGGTAGGCAAAAAAAAACTCATCACAGTTGATGGCTGAAGAGTCCTTGCAATATGATGAAAAAACCATACAACTTGTGCCCAACAGATCAGGGACACACTTCAGTTGGTAGGCGAGCTCATGCAAGTGAGTACTGCCCTCAAAATTGATCATAAACGGAAATACAGAGGCAATATTGCAAGATATGAATCACGAAAGGCTGCCTAAACAATATTTCCATCTTTCAGCTGGCTAATATATCAATAAAACAGCCTGTTGAAAAAAGCAGTTCTGGAAAACTGGTTGGAAGGGCTTTGAAAGAATTTGGTGGGGCTTTGGATCAATGAGTCTAAGATACACTTTATCATAGTTAAGTGTCCAGAAAACTGCTTTGTTGGGCTTTGGAGCAATTTTACTTGGGCTTTGGATCAATGAGTTTAAGATTCACTTTGTCATAGTCAAGTGTGGAGCCCAAACCATAGGAAAAGTGTCTTGCTCATCTGTTGCTCAATCTCGTCTCTTGAGATGAATTTGAGCTTCTCATATTTGTATCATTCTGTGATCATTTGTTTATGAGTTACTTCTCCTAAAGGTCCCTTAGGAGCAAGAGATAAACTAAAAAGAGACAAGACATCACTGAAACAGCGGAAGTTGATTTGAGATAACCATTTGAGCAATACTTGAGAAGTGGGATAAACAGAGAAGATCTCATAATTGTATGCCCCTGATCTCAATTATATCTTGGTTATTTTGAAGGAGAATTTAAGAGAACAGTAAAAAAAAAAAAAAAAAGATTTCTACGGTAATCACAGGCAAAACCGAATAAAAGTTTCCCCAAAAAACATAATTCTACATCCCACTGCTTAGAGGATTTTGAAGGGTTTTTTTTGTTGTTCTCTTTAATTCTCCTTCAAAACAACCAAGCCATAACTGAGATCAGGGGCATACAATTATGAGATCTCCTCTGTTTATCCCACTTCTCAAGTATTGCTCAAATGGTTATCTCAACTCAACCTCCTTTGTCTCAGTGATGTCTTGTCTCTTCTTAGCTTATCTCTTGCTCCTAAGGGACCTTTAGGAGAAGTAACTCAGAAACAAATGATCACAGAATGAAACAAATATGAGAAGCTCAAATTCATCTCAAGAGACGAGATTGAGCCACACATTTTTCCTACGGAATGGAACTGCCCACGATTGACTGCACCACCATTATTTGTGAAACATCTGTTGCTGCTGTCATTAGCTGTTTTGGTTAAGAAGCTTCTTATCTCTTCAAATTCATCTGCTCAAGCTAATGCCTCTGAATTTGTTGGATAGTGATTTTTTTCCTACTGCAAGACAGTGATCCTTTGAAATACTACTGAAGCAGTTAAGTTCTTCAATACCAAATTCCTGATTGATCAAGTGTCACCCAATCTAAATCTAATTGAGCATGTGTTCCGTATGGTGAGGGGAAAACTTAAGGCTACTAGCCTCCAAGCAGAAGCATTGGATACATTAGATCGGCCTGCAGGGCATTTCGAGAAAAGCCTGAAAACAGCCGCTTGCTGGTTTTGCAAGCCACTGTTTGCAACACACGGGCAACTAAGTATTATACATGACTATATTCATTTGTATTACATGTCCCAAACCTAAAGTTGGGGAATGTAGAACAATATAGTTTTTTTTTTTTTTTTTACAGACGTACGCAGTTCACCATGTACTGCATATCTCGTAGATGTGAGCTTTCAGATAAACAGATGATCAGATATTTCACACAGCACCCATTTCTGTGCTGTGTGGCAAACTGGTTGTGACTGAAGTGCGACAGAGTAGAGCAGCTGCATCTGTGGGAGTCGTGCCAGTGCAGATCCGACTGACAGCGAGGGGCTTATTAAGCTTGTTTGCATAATCTCTCTGAGATGCAAAACAGGGAAGAAATAAATAACCTCCACCCATGTTGCTGCATCCGGGGTTGGGGAGGGACATCCAGCCGTGCGGCTGGGTCTAACAGCACAGCATTAGGTATAACGTTATCGCTTTTATGCAGAACAGTCTCACTTGTGTTCTGGTTCAGCTGTGCTTCCATGTGTTAAATGCTTTGGTGATATAACGGCATGTTGGAAAAGACAGGTCATGTCCCTGGAAACAGTCTGTCCTAGAATGTAAAGTCATTGTGGTTAAATGAAGGATGCTGATTTAAAACAAAGAGACTGATCCAGTCTTTCACACTGTTTGGAATGGGGCACACTTCCAAATTATAAGAGTGATGTTCAGGAAGAACCTGTTCAGTATCTATCTGTTTCTATTGATCATCTTTTAGGTCATGGGTACATCAGTTAATTGTTTACGAAAGGCAAAGTGTGTCTTTTTGGTGATCTTGATTCATGGGTCATTGGTTTTCATAGTTTTAGCTGGAACTGCTCACCTCAACACGGGCCACCAATATTTAACTTAAGTCACAGGCGCTACTTGTAATGTCATGCTGAAAAGACATACAAGTGCAATTAACCCCAGAACATTTTCTCAAATCCCTGTGCTACTCGTTAATCGGAATAATGCCATTGAACTGAAAGGTCCTACATATCATTGCTGTGCCAATGTTTATTTTTCTGGCCATTCCTTTTTGAGAATAGCAGCAGGAGGCAGAGATGTAGTGTTTTTCCAGGAAATATAATTAACAATCCCTGAACCCTGCATCCAAAACAACATCATTTAGGTTCAGTCGCAGGGGCAAAGTGCACACTAAATCTGGGGGAGTGGTTTGAAGCTTTTGGAGTTCCTGCTGCTCAGACTGCAGGCAGTCTGTAATCCAATCACACTCAGGATCTCCACCCTCCACAGGTGGTGCCCATTCAGTGTTAATTACTATTAAACTGGGACATAAATGGTAGAAAAATAGTAATTAGAGAAAATATTTGAGTGAACAGATTGATTTTTTTTTTATCCATAATTGGAAATCCAGCAATAACATCACGCAGCATATTGGGGTTTTCTGCTCCCGTTCAACTTCAAGGGCTCAATGATCTGAATAGAACAAGTCATGCATAGATGACAGTAAGTGCAGCCTGCCTTTTTTAAACTGTTTGTGTGCTTCTCCACCGCCCGTTCTAAACAAGATATTATGTCTGCAATCACAGTGCTAGACAGTGATTTAAAACATGCAAACACTAAAAATTTCAATATGTGATGGATCGTTGATGGAAAAATACATGTTGCTCTGTTAAAAGATTAATTTGCTAAACTCGCACTGTTGCCAGGGAAGGAAATACCTTAATACGGGTTTGGGGTTGATCACTCAATACCATTATGAAACAATAAAAATACGATCGTACTTGTACGAGTATGTGTGCGCTCAAACTACAAGAATACGCACACTTCATTAAATCACGAGAAGTCTATGCCGTGAAACCGAATGATGAAGACAATGGTCTTTTTTTCAAATTTATTTTGGAGGTCAAATAGTAGGGAAACAATTGACCTGCAGTTACAAAGAGACTGCTGATGTCTGTTGCCCTTTGGTCCCAGAAAAGAGAGGCCCACAGAATGGGCACTTTCAAATTCTTTACAGTACAGATTGGACACAGAAAAGTAAATGGAGGGGAAAATGAATGAATGACCTACAGGGGATTTTGGAGAGAAATTCAAGTGATAACAGTGGAAGAGGTTAGTGAGGGAGGCCAGCAGGTACTGATGGAGAGGGAGGGGAAAGAGGAAGTGAATGCGACTTCCTCCACACCTACCTGTGGGAGGCTGTCCTATTTCTCTTATGGCTCATGATGTGAATGGCCTTTTTTTCCAGGTGTTCTTGAGAGGGAAGATTCAAGTGACAGCAGTGCCTTGATCAAAGCCAGGACATTCTACAAGTCCTGTATAAATGAGAGTGAGTTTGCCAAATGCAATAAACCTCTACTGTCACTCAGCCTTGTACTTACAAGTCGTATTACTGCAGCTTGGTTTTTGATGTCATGAATTTTTACTGATGGAACATTCACTGAATCAATAAATAGGCTGTATGAATGGATGCTTTTCTCGCAGTGCTCAGCTGTAGGAAACTGCCTCATGAATGGCGGATGGCAAAACACGCAAATCAAAACCAGAAGTAAACCCCTTTAAAACTTACAAAAAATTTTTGCATTCACTGTTTCTTGGGCAGGTGCAATTGAAAAAAGAGGTGGGACACCTTTACTCAACATACTGCCAGATATCTTCGAGTGGCCAATAGCTGTGGATGGCTGGGATGCTGATTATGGTGAGGTGCAATGGAGAGCTGTTCATATAAAGCAATGCCCAAGCCTGCACCCTCGCAAATCAATGACTATTTTTAAATATTCCCTGCAGGCCAGACGTGGACAGCGGAGGACTCCATTGCTAGGCTAAATGAGAAATATGGAAAGCAAGTCCTTGTTAATTTTTACGTCGGTGCTGATGACAGAGACTCCAATTCCCATATAATCCATGTATGTGTGATAATACGGTGCAAAAAAATGCATGGTCTGTATACACCTTTGACATTTCACACCATTCACAGAATCCAGAGGCATACGTATAGAAAAACCAGGCTAATACTGAAGAAAATGGCTGTTCTTTTAATCGTCATGTGGAAGAATGCTGTACATAGTTTTTTTTCACTGGCAAGCACTTCAGAAAAATATCATGGTTGTTTCCCCTTTCGCAGTTTGACCAGACTTCACTGGGGCTGTCCTCCCGGGATTACTATGTATGCACTGGGCCTTACGAGGAGGTAGGCCTCTTCTGCACCATCTCCCACTCAACTGAGAGGTTCAATGCTGATGTTGAAAAGAGTTTATTTCATGCATTTTAACATTGTATTCTCTGTGGTTTATGTCCAGTTAACATGTACCTTATATTACATTGTAGCCTTGAGCAGATGCTGTCTTATATACAGAGTGACCTGCAACATTAAGTGCAATGGCAAGTACATGTGTGCTTAAAACCCCTGAGGAAGGTAACATTCCAACTGTCAGCACTACTACCGATAGATTAACCTGTAAATCAAAAGCATCGATAAAACAAACCAAGGAGATAAAGTTAGTACACTAAAACAAGTGCAGCTATGATCGACTCTCAGCGTCATTTAAATTATTTAAATTTTCAAAGCTAACGAGGGGGGAGAGGTGTAGCCCACAGAGGTGAGGGCTTTGAATCTGTGTAATCTATGAGTTGTGTTGTTATTGGGCTCACACTTGGACGCGCGCACACACACACACACACACACACACACGCACACACACACACACGTTTCACAAAATGTAAAAAACAATTATAAGATCAGAATAATGAACTGTGGAGGCTATCCGGGAAAAATACTGGAAGTAAACATTTCTGAATGGGTTTGGATGTTGAAATAAATATTTCGTCCAACAACAGATTCTTTTTCTCCGTGATGTCGATGTTTTTTTATGCTTCACTTCCCTGTGGTACTGGTCATATAAACAGAATATGGAAATGAGTATCATCAAATCTCAGCTGTACATATGAAACTCTTTTAGTCACTTGAAATTAAAAGGTCCTTAAAAGCATCTCCATTTTTGATGACTTGCTTTCTCATCTTGAGCAAGCAGGCATCCAAGCCACAGAGCAGATATTTTTACAGTGAATTATTCATTTTTTTTTTTTTGGGCTTTCCTTGTTTGATGTATAATGCTTTCCAGACATGAAGTAAATAATTAAAAAATACAAACAAGGCAGCCTGTCTGATGCTGCCTGACCACAACCCAAACCAGATGTACCCTTTTCAGTCCGCATGCTATCTTCTCTTGCACCCTATTATGTGTCAGCTAAGATTCAAAGATTTTCCCAGCGGGTGAGGAGCACTCATTAAAACCCCTTAACACCCCGACGGTCCATATACAGGCCCATTAGGGAAGTTAAAAACAAGAAAAGATTTAATTTTACCTTGAGTACGTCCTTTATAGGCATTTTAAGGAAATGTTACCAGAGTGGTAAGGGGTTAAGTACAAGTTTGTACCCCTCAACTGGGGTGTTCTGTCTGGTTATTAATGGGGTGCTGAGATGCTGAAGGGAGTTCGTGAATGTAGTGTGAGTGTTTATCATTCCAAAATGTCCCAACAGATCAAAAAAAAAAGTTCCCTTGTGGAGCTGTTACAAATGCAGTAAAAATGACCCCTGACTAGTCTCTCAGCACTGGATAAGTTACATTGATTGTGCAAGTAGACCTGATTTCATATGTGGCAAGGTTACAGGCAAAATATTTCCAATTCGTTTTCTCATGACTACCACTGCTGGCTTTTCTCATATCGTCTCAGGCATGCAAAGCATATGAAGAGTTCATGATCTCTCTGGCCTCACTGATCCGGACTGACCGGGGTCTAAAGGTCAACGAGACCCTCATCATGCAGGAGGTAGCAAGAGTGATGCAGCTGGAGAAGGAGATTGCTAATGTAAGTGTCACAGTTTACTTTAGGTCACAGAGCTCATGTCCGTCATAAGCACTCCATGCCCACAATAGGCTTTTGAATTAAAACAACAGGCAAACAAGGCGGAGTATTTTATGTCTTCTCAATTTTTATTGTTGCCTAACCACATCTTAGAATGTTGCAAAGACAATCATAGGTTGACTTTAACAGGCTGTTGGGCTTAGAGTGAGCAAATTTGAATATTGCTCTTCGACATACAGTGAGTGCCCATAATCTGCTCTCTCATCATGCTTGTACTCCCTGTCACTACTATTGGATACTTTTGCCACCAAAGGCCTTTCCGTGTCCAAGGGTTCGAGTTCATGAGGCAAATATATTTGAACTTGGCTCTGTGTATGTTTATGACACCTTGTACAAGTGAGCAACATTGAGGAGGACTTTGGAACTCAATGACACAGTTTATTCCATGCAGAGTTTGCCACTAAATTGAAATCTAAGATGGCTTTCTTTTCTCTCTGGTGGAGACTTCTGTGTTACGGTAAGAGAAACTGACCTTGTCCCAACCACTCCTTTATTGCAGGCCACAGACACGCCCGATGACAGAAACAATCCCATTCTTCTCTACAACAAAATGCAGCTACGCGTTCTCAACGAAAACTTCACCTTACAGATTGGGTCAAAAGTAAGCCATCCGTATTTGCGCAGCTCTGTGCTTGAGTGAGAAAAGTCTGACTAGAATGATGACATGAAGACATGATGTCATTTTTTTATCTGTATGCTTTTGCAATATGCCTTCTGCAGACTTGAAAAAATTTTTCCACAACAACCACGGCCTGATTGCATTTATAAATTCTGTTTTCATGAATATAACCATTTGCCAATAATTCCTTGTTAGAAAGTGACAGTTGCATTGCATGTCTGTATTGCCTTTGGAAAGAAAAAAAAAATCTTTGTATCTGACAGGAATTTAACTGGACTCGTTTTGCTAACAATATCATGAAAACAGTGAACATCACAGTGACTGAAGATGAGGAGGTGATTGTGATTGCACCAAACTATTTCACGAGGTTGATTCCCATCCTTGCAGAGTACAGCGCAAGGTACATTTTACTCTTCATTTCTCACTTTACAGTTGTTTACCTTATTCGCCCGTTAGGCTTGAATTTTTGCTAATGTTTCACACTTCTTAGTACAACCAAAGTACAATTGAAAACAGTTCACCATAGGCATAGAGAAGAAGGGTGAAAGGAGAGGGCATGGAGAGGGTAGACTGAAGACAGGTATGGCTGCCAGTGAAAATTCAGTTGCCAACTTCTCTTTATTGTTCGCAGAGATATACAGAACTACTTGGTCTGGCGATATGTCATGAACATGGTGATTGGTCTTAGCAGATCATATAAAGACACAAGGAAACCATTTAGAAAGGTAAGGTGGGCTGTGTTACCTTTGCATGCCATCTCCAGAATTCCCAGGAGGAGGAAAAACATTAGCGGCTCTATCTTACACCCAACACAGAGCGGTGCCAAGTGGGACACAAGTGTCTTTTCCAGCATATAACGGCGCAGTTACTATTTTCCCTTCCAGCACTCTGGTTGCATAAATAGGACGTGCGATTTTGCCAAACTGAGCGCCCATGGGTGGTATGGTCAGGTGCATTGCTTCTGCGTTGCCATCTTCAGGCAGTAGAAAGTGATCGCTTGATTGAGCAACAAAAACCTGGTTTAAGGTCAATTGAGTTTTTAACTGCTATTTTAAAGGTGCGTTCTTTTTTTATTTGGCATCTCCAATCCCTCCTGAATCTGGAATGCCCAATTAGAGACCTATGTGCATACACAAGCTTGCTCATATGCAACCCCATGGTCCATTTCAGGAGAGTGAAGACAGTTTGCGGCTCTCGTCCAAAGCATGAGCCTGTCAGCCACTGCTTCTTTACACTCATAGTGCAAAACTTTGCAAGTTCAGAGAGAATGCAGAGGATACCCAAACATGAGCAAGCTTAGAACCTTACTGACAAGCGCCCGTCTGGCCAACAGGAGGTGCTTGAGAAACAAAAAAAGCTACTATTCTAGTATCCCAACTCGGCAGTCCTTTCCCAATGTTTTTTCCCTGCAGCGCGAAGCCGATTGCGCGCTGCTCTGAAAAGGCTACGGACCACTGCTGGCTGGTACTAGTGGGGGTCAAATTCGCGTCGTGGTGGTCACTACTGCTCAACAATGTTGCACTTTAACCGAGTGAGCCAACCAGGTAGCCCAAAGGTGCATTTTTAAGATAGTATTATGTGCCGTTGTAGGCAAGTATACAATACACACACACAGGGACGAGCAGCGGTGCACACATATGCAAACGACTACGAATAAAAAAATCACTATGTGATAGGTTACTGTGTGTATATTTAAAAAATAGTCATAGCATCATTGAATGGTCTGATGTCCTTGAATCATAAGGGAGCTTATCAACACCCAGGAGATCTGCAATTCAATTTACAAGAATACGCATGTAGGTATTGACAAATTATACAAGATACAGCTATGATTCCTTTATACTGGAAAACTCTGTTAATCCTGCTATCCTCTTGGGCAGGGGTCCCCAATCTTTGCATGTGTTTCATTATCATTTAAATTGTTTAAATGAAATAAGAGCATTTGAAATGTCTTTATGCAATTCCATTGCTTCCAATGATCTTATTTCATGTCAACAGTTTAAATGATCATGAAACACTCACATTTCCTCCAACCCCTGAGTAAAGAGAAGCGTGAGAAGTCCGGAGTCGTAACGCAGGTGAAACTGATAAACCTCCATGCACAAGGACTTCAATTCCGTGCAAGAATCTCTTATACATGCGTTGATTGAATAATTGCTGACAATAGCCGGGGAGTGTTAATATACCACTAAAACACACACAGAATGCGTGAGAGTTGACAGGTGTCCATTATTAATGAAAACTGACCACACCATTTAATGTTGAGAGTTTTCGGAGCTTTTGTAATGGTAATTTAAATGACTGATTGAAAACAAGTCTGGGCCAATCATTATTTTCAAGAGTTGGGTTTGAGCCTCCCCTATCGCCAGTTCACCACTGGTTTTGAGCCAAGCGGTACTCTGACCAGGCTTATCCAAACATCTGAAGCGCATTTTCAGCACTTCAAACGTTCATCTCTTGCGTGATGGAATGGAAATCCAATCACTGTTTTATACATGATACCATGTATTTAATATGTAGGCTAACCAATGTCCCCAAATAACCACCATTCCAGGGGGGATCCTCTGGAAGACTGCAGGAATGACAGCGTTCACCAGTATTAACCCTAGAACACTATTGCTAAAATTAGTAACGCCATCACTAACGCCGGGTGATTTTTCCCGATATAGTAAAATACCCAATAAAAAGTACTTGTCATCAAAATATGACAATACATGACAAATTAGAGTAGTGTTCTTTTATTTTCAACTGTGCCATGTCTTACAAAATGAAAAAAAGTACCCTGAGGTAAACAAAACACCCATGCCTTCAAAGATGTCAAAGACAATGCTGAAGCTACCCAGGGACCCATAACACTCAGACAAACGCAACATAATGAAAATCACGTAAACACGTTTGCTCAGGTGAAAATCACCCGGCGATAGTGTTCTAGGGTTAAGGAGTGTCTATATCAAGAATATTTTGAGAACAACTACATGCGTAACCCCACTTGTTGAATTGCATAGATGAAATAGGTTCCTTCGCGATTCAAATAACTTACCGAGCATTCTCTGATGACAGCCATCAATTGCACTAACCATTATGACATGCATTTTTTAAAATTCTTGACAATAATCTATCTTGTCGTAATCTTTTTATTTTAATCATTTGTATGTGGGGACGCTGCTGCTCGGCTCTGTGTTGTATGTAACAAGCAGAGTGTACACACGGTGTGCCCTTGCCTACAAAGGCACACAAAACTATTTTGCTTTGTGCCCTTAAATTAGCAGTCAAAAACTCACATTTTACTTTTGACCAGGTTTTTGTTGTTCAGTCTCGCAATTCTTTTCTGCTATCTGAGTATAGGAACATACACTCCTGAACAAAATCTTAAGACCGGGGAAAAAAATTACAAGAATTCATATTTTGCACTGGTGAATCATAACCAGGTTGTAAGTTGTGCTTCAAAGTGCAAAAAGAATAAACTGGAGCAAGAGACAAAGAATAGAAAGTAGGCAATTTATTGAAAACAGAATTTAAACTGAAACAGCCTGTTCATCAGCTGATCAAAACTTTAAGACCATAGCCTTAAAAAGTCAAAATCTGTGCAAAAATCTGGCCTCCATGTCATTTTCTTTCATGCATTTGCACTGTCATGACCTCCTGATGGCAAAGGCAAAAAAGCTTTCTGACTTTGAACGTGGCAGGATTGTTGAGCTGCACAAGCAAGGCCTCTCGCAACGTGCCATCGCTGCCGAGGTTGGACGCAGTAAAACAGTGATTTTAAATTTTCTAAAAGATCCTGAGCGTTATGGGACAAAAAAGTCAAGCGGTAGACCCAAAAAAATTTCACCTGCACTGAGCCGGAGGATCCTACGGGCAGTCCGTGAAGACCCAGGCCAATCTTCAACCCAGATTAAGGCCCTTACTGATGCTGACTGCAGCCTAATAACCATAAGAGGGCATCTGCGAGAGAAGGGCTTTAAGAACAAAAAACGGCTCCACAGGCCACACCTCCTCCCGCGCCACAAACTTGCGCGTTTGGACTTTGCAAGGGAGCACCAAACATGGGACATTGAGAGGTGGAAGAAGATTTTATTCTCTGATGAGAAAAAATTGAACCTGGATGGTCCTGATGGATTACAACGTTACTGGCATGACAAGGAGATCCCACCGGAGAAGTTCTCTACACGGCACAGTGGAGGAGGTTCATGATCTGGGGTGCTTTTTCCTTTAGTGGAACAATGGAGCTTCAGGTTGTGCAGGGGCGTCAAACAGCGGCTGGCTATGTGGAAATGTTGCAGCGGGCATCCCTCTTGCCTGAGGGCCCACGTCTGTGTGGTAATGATTGGGTCTTTCTTGTTCCCCTGATCTAAATCCCATTGAGAATGTTTGGGGATGGATGGCAAGGGAAGTTTACAAAAATGGGCGTCAGTTCCAGACCATGGATGCACTTTGTGAAGCCATCTTCACCACATGGAGCAATGTTCCCACCAGCCTCCTGGAAACACTTTCATCAAGCATGCCCAAACGAATTTTTGAAGTAATCAACAAGAATGGTGGGGCTACTCAGTACTGAATCCTTTTTTTGCTCTTTAGTTCTGTTTTTTTGTTTTTTGGGGCCATGGTCTTAAACTTTTGATCAGCTGATGAACAGGCTGTTTCAGTTTAAATACAGTTTTCAATAAACTTTCTGTTCTTTGTCTCTTGCTCCAGTTTCTTCTTTTTGCACTTTGAAGCACAGCTTACAACCTGTCATGATTCACCAGTGCAAAAAAATGAATTCTTGTCATTTTTTCCCCGGTCTTAAGATTTTGTTCAGGAGTGTACCATCAATGTGCCTTACCACACCACATTATAAAACTAAAACACCCGTGGGCCATCTGTTTGGCGCAAGTACATTTGCTAATAGTGCAAAGTGGGTGCTGGATGGTATAATGACAACTGCTCTGGTCATAAACTAGCAAAGACACGTGCGTCATGCTTGGTGCCATTCTGCAGCGGGAGTAAAATAGAGCCCTATGTGTTTGCCTGAACTAATTTGTGATGTTAGAATTTTATCTGTTGTAGTCGTCCACAGCTCTTGTACAATGTAAGCACTTCCTGCTTGACCTTGCATTCTTAAAATTCGGGTGGTTCCTAGCAATCATTTTGCTTGTTTTAATTATGTTTGCAAGCATACACTGCCCTCAATAATTATTGGCACCCCTAGTTAAGATGTGTTCTTTAGCTTCTAATAAATTCAGTTTTTTTCTAAATAATATAGGACCACAATGAAAAAAAAGAGGAAAATCCAACCTTTAATTCAACTGCATTTTTTCAGTGGGAAAAAAAATCCTACATTCAGAAATAATTATTTTACATCAAATCATGTGTGCCACAATTATTAACACCCCTGATTTTAATACTTTGTACAACTCCCTTTTGCCAACAAAACAGCACCTAATCTTCTCCTATAATGTTTCACAAGATGGGAGAATACAGAAAGAGGGATCTTTGACCATTCCTCTTTGCACAATCTCTCTAAATCATTCAGCGACCTGGGTCCTCTCCTCTGCACTCTCCTCTTCAGCCCCACAGGTTTTCAGTGGGGTAGAGGTCTGGGGACTGAGATGGCCATGGGAGGAGCTTGATTCTGTGTCTGGTGAACCATTTCTGTGTAGATTTGGCCACATGCTTAGGGTCATCATTATCTTGCTGAAAGACCCAGTGACAACCCATCTTCAGCATTTGGGCAGAGGCCACCAGATTTTGATACAAAATGTCCTGGTATTTCAAAGCGTTCATGATGCCTTGCACCCTAACAAGGTTCCCAGGGCCTCTGGTAGAGAAACAGGCCCACAGCATCACAGATCCTCCCCCATACTTCACAGTGGGCATGAGGTTCTTTTCTGCATACTCATCTTTTGTGTTCCACCAGACCCCCTTAGAGCTTTTTGGCAACAAACGCTCTATCTTGGTCTCATCTGACCAAAGCACATGCTGCCAGTTTGAGTCCCAGTACTGCTTAGCGAACTCCAGACGTTTGCGTGTATGATTGTGAGTCAGAAAAGGTTTTCCCATGCATGCCTCCCAAACAGCTTGTTGGCATGGAGATAGCGCCTGATGGTTGTTTTGGAGACTTTGTGACCCCAAGATGCTACCATTTGTTGCAATTCTTTAACAGAGAGCTTTGGAGAACTTTTTATTTCTCTTACCATCCTTCTCACTGTGCTTGGTGGCAAAATAACCTTGCGTCTTCATCCACGGCGTTTACCACTGTTCCAGTTGTTTCAAACTTCTTAATGATTCCTCTGACAGTAGATATGGACAGGTTCAGGTGAGTGGCTATTTTCTTGTGGTCGACAAACAGCTGCCTTACTTGAATGGTGTGTTCCATTGTCTTTCCCATATTGAAGAGTGGATAAGAGAAATGGCCTCTGTGTCACATCATATTTATACCCCAGGGAAACAGGAAGTGATGAATTAATAATTAAATGTTTCTAGATACTCTGATCAACTTTGTAAACTACTGTAGAAATGACAGAAATACTTCAATTACATTTATTTCTTAGGAATTGTTAGGGGTACCAATAATTGAAGCACTGATTACTAAAACTCCACAAGTCAAGTCAAGTCAAGTGTGACTTATGGGGTTTTAGTAATAGGTGCTTCAATTGTGGAACAGGTGATTTTATGAAAATTAATTATTTCTTAGTCAAGGATTTTTTTTTCCCCTTAAAATTAACTTGAGTTGAAGGTTACATTTGTCTACAATTTTCAGTGTGAAAGTATGCTTCTGCAATAAAAATTTAATTTATTTTAAGGCTTTTTACACATCTTAACCAGGGGTGCCAATAATTATGGAGGGTGCTGGACTTTTGCTTCTATTATAGGCCATCTATGGTACAACATCAGAAGCTGCCGTGTGGCGTCAGTGTGCGAATTATGTCAACGGCAACCTGGAAAAGGCAGTAGGAAGGCTGTACGTGGAAGAAGCCTTTGCGGGAGAGAGCAAGGAAATGGTGAATTCAGTCCAGTGGTTATGTATATGTATTTGTGCAAAAGAGAGAGTGTGAGTGTGCAACTCTGCATCTAAGTCTGCGGAGGAGTACAGGTCCTTGATGAATTACTGTTCTCGCCTCACCGTGTGTCGTTCAGAGGGCATTGTAGCAGGCTATCAATCGCAGCTCCTAGTTGTGGCTGTTGTATGGCTATGACACTCAGGAGCTTAACTAGCCTGATGCTCTGAGCTACTTGCCTGTACATTTCTTTCTGTGTGTGCATGTGTTCGCAACAGCCTAATATCACTGACTAATTCAATTATGAATATCTTGCTCGTCACTGCTCGCAAAGTGAAGCACAGGACGAACATGCAGTTTTGCCAACAAATATTTTTTCCAAATGTACCAGGTCCCTGTGGGTCATGCTGTTTGCAGCTTTCTGTCGTTAGACTGAAGTGTGAGGGTGTGAGGGGTCATTTAGGTATGTGGGACGCACCTCTATCTTAGACCTGGGGAAACAATGACACAGGATACATATCCCAATGCAGAAACTATTTCTCCTTAGAGCAATCTCTACAAGAGTCAGTCGCAGCACACTGACGGAGTAATAGCCACATTCTTTAATATTTGGGCTTAAATACAGTAGAGTAGTATTTCAAAGCAGCAATATTATTTGACTTATGGTGGTGGTGGGGGGGTGGAGGCAGAGGGTGGGCCTCTGGCCATTGTTTTCAGCTGGCTGGGTAGCAATGATATACCCTCTGATAAATGCTTAGACTGAAAATGGTTTGTTTCCTGGTCCCAGGTTAATGAAATGATAACGGAGATCAGGGAAGTCTTTATCAAAAATCTGGATGACCTCAACTGGATGGATGAAGAGACCAGAAAAGCTGCTGAAGGAAAGGTTGGATCAACCTCTACTCTTTGGGGTTTGAATCATCAAAATACTTTTTTCTGTCTTTTCAATCTTTTCAATGACTGAAGTGACCAGTCAGACCATACTCTGCTTCACTTGAATTTCCCAAAAAGTCCAAAGTAGGCTCAGTGGACCTCAAGATTTTTTATGATTGATTTACATCCTGTCTTCCACTCTTTGCAGGCACGAGCTATTCGAGAAAGGATTGGCTATTCTGAAAAGATTATGGACGATGCTTATTTGGACAGAGAGTACAAGGATGTAAGTTTTTGTGTGAGCTCTGTTTTGCGCTGAAAATAAGGGGTGTGGGGGCATGGGTTGTGAAGCAGGCAGACTGAGAAAATGGAGCACTTTTATAGTTTCCACTCATCGCTCTGAGGTGCCTGCCAGCAATGTTCTGGCCATGTAGCTTAGCGTCAACTTAACGGTTGTCACAACTGGAGTCGTGACAGGAATATTACTTTACAGCCAAATTTCAAAGAGATACAATAATTACATTTTAATTTTTTCCTTTGCATTTTATTCTTTTTCAGTTGAATTACAATGAGCCAGAGTACTTTGAGAACATCCAGAAAAATTTTGAGTTTTTACAGAAAAAGTCATTGAAGAAACTGCGACAGAAAGTGAACAAGGAAGAGTAAGTATCTTTTTTTCTCCATTGAAAAACAAAATGGCCATCAAGTGTCATGACTGTTTAGTCTTTGCACTCATCAGTTTTAGTTTGTTGGCATACTGAATTTGCTGCCTGGCAGTTTTATGTTTGCACATTTTCTCTTTTTTTTTCCATCTACACATCATCTCAAAAACTGTACGCACAAATATTTATATTCTAAAGACTCTAAAGCAATTTCACTCTGCCAGCGGAAGTAAACATCATTCTTTTTTACCATGAGCCTCTTCGTATACATAATGGTAACGCTAGCTGCCAAGCGAGCTAGATATTAAATCAAATAACGTATGGATCACAGTTTCATCAAAAAATAGTGGTCTAGCTAAACATTGGATATGACTACATCAGTTTTGTCAATATTTTTATTCTCAAGCGGTTAAAATGTTCTTAAAGGAAAATGTTTGTGACGTTGGCATTGCAACATTAGCATTGCCATCTTTTGTCGATTTTTTTTGAGATTACAGGAAGTACTGCCCTTTGACTACAAACACGTTTGAGTGTATGCACACAATAGGTTCAACTCGCATTGCTGTTGATCGGCGGTGAGAATGAGCATGTCAGTCTTCTACCAAGTTGTCTCCCATCGATGGTGAATGCTTTCTTAGCGCGAATACAGCAGCAATTCTTTGAAGCGAAAAAATTAAAATGAGACTGCGTTCAAACTCCGCAACTAAAGCAAGGGGAAAGTTTGTTTTACGTTTAGTGGAAACGCAGCATTTAAGTGAATTTCAACCGAACATGGGCTTTGGCTCTGCTGTTGCAATAAGCAGGTATTCAGTGTCATCAGGTGACCAATGTCAGGGTTGCCAACTATGATAAGACAAATAAGCAACCGCAGCTTCAAAAACAGCCCAAAACAAGCACTATATAAATTAGATGATACTAAGACGGTGTAGACCTGGGTTGGAATCTCTTTTGATTTGTTGACTGGGGGGGTGGGAGAGATTATCTTTCATTTAGTTGAGGGAGGGCTGGTTCTCTCACATTGCTCATGAGGCGGTGAGCAGACAGAGATAATCAATGAATTGGGGGGAAATAGCAACCATAAACGTATAGCAATTAGGTCTGTTGTTACACTTCGCTAACAGGCGACCGTATTTTTAAAAACAAGCCCAAAAGAAACCGCAACTCGCAACCCATAATTCTTCCAAGTGACTCCAGGAAAAAAGAAGCCCCAAGTTGCGAATTATAAGCGGACTTGGCAACTCTGGTGACCATGCGTTCAGTAAAACTGACTCCACCTGATTCCACCTACCTGCCATTGAGGTGGCCATTGTTTACTTGACTATCACTACCCTAGATCTACTGAAAGTGGGAGCACACTGCTCGGCATTCCGGAGGCAGGAAGATGACATTGGTGTATTACATTTGTTGATGCACCAGGAATGCAAGGCTCTATCTTAGGCTAGGATTGTGCTGTTACTGTGGATAAGGGCTCGTTGGAAATGTCAGCCCATAGAATCAATTGGCGGCCCCCAAAGTCAAATTTACGGCATCACAACAAAGTAGAAAAAAATGCGTGCGAAGGGAATGATTAGGGTCTGACGTAATTGGAGGCGGTACCACAGAAAGAAACATGCATGGAGACTGGAAGATGTAGTTTCAATATAACACAGCACATTGGACTAACAATAGCCAGTGCAGATTTCCGTGTTCTCACCAGGATTTTTTTGCAGCTTAGGGGTAATGACCGGCGAGGGGTCCAGAGGCTGCCTAGGCCCCCTGTGGGGTCCAGGGGTAGTGCCTTGTGAGAGACCTGGGGGAGCAAAGCCCCCTGGAAGCTCTGGCATTTTAACACATTTGGAGTTGTTATTTTTCAATTTTGAGTTTCCCGATTAATGGTATCTTGACAGTAAATAACCTTTTGCACAGGGCCTTGACACAATATTCAAGTTCAAGGAAACTCACAGCGAGAGAACTTAACTTCACAAACCCCTTCTGTATGACTGTTCAACACCAAGGATGATCTGGCAATCAGTTTTCTCTACCCTTCCCCCGTCCTCTGTTGTTCTTACTGTTTCTAGAGTCAGGCAAGTCCAGTCTGAGAAATTGTCCTCCCATCTTTTTCTTTGCCTACCGAGTTATTTTTTGGAAACAATGAACCTATTTGCCTCACAGCAAGAAGGTTGTGGGTTTGAATCCGGCCTGGGGCCTTTCTGTGTGGAGTTTGCATGTTCTCCCTGTGTTCGCGTGGGTTTTCTCCGGGTACTCTGGTTTCCCCCACCCACAAAACATGCAATATAGGAATACTGTATGGCTGTGTGTGAATGTTTGGTGGTGGTCGGAGGGGCCGTAGGCGCATACTGGCAGCCACGCTTCCGTCAGTCTGCCCCAGGGCAGCTGTGGCTACTAAAAAAACGTTGTTTACCACCATCAGAGCGTGAATGTGTGAGTGAATGAATAATGTATCCTTGTGAAGCGTCTTCTCCTTACATCGAGGCGACGTATAAAATGCATCTTAACAAATGCTGATGTCTCGGCGACGTAGGGTCAATGAGCAAACAACGCAAATACGACATCTTCCCTTCACATTCTCATTACATCGCGGCAACGTATATGTGCTGACTGGGTTGAGTGTGGTGTCGGTTTAAAATGACTTGGCTTATATTGTTGGATTCGGTGGACTTTCCTCTTTCATTTGATGTATCATTTGTATGGCCAGCACAAATTCCATAGAAATGTTTGCGATCAAGCGTTGAAATTATTTTATCTTATGTTTTGCTGCATGCTTACTTACTTGCTTGGTGCTTGACTTGTTGTCAGTCTAGGTAAAAATGGTCTACATGAGCTTTTCACCGAGTTTCCTCTCGTCAAGTGGATATCCCGAATGACTATGTTGCTATGGGGAAACTTGCCTCATTTATGATGTCTATTGATTCCCTACCCCTCCGTAGCCAGGGTGTTCAGCTTAAGAGGTTCAATAAGCTGGAATGTCCCTGAAAAAGATGTCCTCTAGAAGACCCCAAATGTTGTGCTGAAGTCTATTTATCCTTTACATTTACCGTAGAGGAAAGAAGCCCCGGTATGGGCAGAAGCACATACCCTTACCAATCCAGATGCTAGCTTTTGAATTTGAATTCACAAAAAGGATGGTTAATTTCTTCTTTTTTTTTTTTACTGAAGACTAAAACATCAAATAATGGAGCTTGCAACTTCACACAGAGTCCAGTCCCATACACAAGCCCCCTTCTCTCCAGTCATTCTCTACCTCAGAATCTTCCACCAAATCTTTTATAACCAAGGCAGCTTTTGTTCATTTCCCCTTAATCGTGCCCTCATAACCACTCCCTCTCTGGCCCTGTAAAGATCTGCATCTCAACTATGCGCAGTACAATAGTTTCCTGATTTTTTTATGAGGACAGTTGCTCCCTTGGTAAACCTTTGATGTTACGGGCATTTTTTCCTTCTTATTAGAACTTAATCTGGCCCACCTTCCAAGGAAGTTCTGCATTTTTTTTTCGCAGTCTCGGGAGCAATAGATGGGTATATTTGTTAATACTCTCAAATAAAATATCAAGGTCTGTCCTTCCTCTATGTACCCCAATTTAGCTAAGCTTCATTTATATGATGACATTGTACATTGATGTCATGCTTGCATTCTCTTCTTGTCATTAAATATCATAGTTCGACTAGCTGAAGGAGCTGCTACTTCTCTATGATCACTATTCAAAAAATGTCTCCTCACCAGTGAACTGCAGACCATGGACTCTGACTGAGAAACATAATTTTATATCACTTTAGCTGAACTCAAGTCTGAAATGCATTGCTTGGATCATGTAGGGAAACCCGGGGAAAAGTGGACCAGAAATTTTTGTCCAGCCAAAACAGGATTTTAAAGCAAAGCAAAGAAAAACCTTGGGTTTATAATCTTGCCTTAGGCTTACTACTAACAAATGACACATCCAATGTTTCTCAAAGAATCAGTTTTTTTAACAGATTTTTTTAACTGGCGCTTTGCCCCAGATCTTCAGGGCAAAATGAAACACGGGACGGGGCAACAGGGAAAGCTTCCCCTTGAGGTCTTCAATGTCAAAATCATCAAGTTACACTTGAATTATTTGATTTTTTGAAATTTGCTAATTTTTGATTTTCCGGAAATACTTGACACACTTTTCTGGAACGCTCTCGGGCAAAGTGGAATAGTGGTCCACTCTTGCCCCATCCACTTTGCCCCGACCATATGAGATTTCTCCCGACATGCAACACTGTCATGTCGGCCATTGTTCGCTAGCCATGTTAGCATATATAAAGTAAGCTTATCCCCATCCATTATTAATATGGCTTTCGAGATAAAGTATTTTGTGCTTATGCTGAGTTATCAGATAATATACTTTTTCGGATTATTGGTTTAAATATGTGGAAAAACGATATTTTCCGTAAAAAGCACACATATCTGACTCATTTCCACGGTTCTGGTCAAAAATGACACAGCATCCATGCAGTGGTCTTGGTGCATGAGCTTAGATGGAGGGCAGCATGAAGATTGCCCCATGTTCCACTTTGCCCGTTTTTCCCCTACCAATCGCATATAATAGGCTGCTGCTTTGTGTAACTGCCAGCGCATCCAGTTAAGTCGCATAGGAACTTTCTCAGAAGTCCATCAATACCCAGTTTCTAAAACGCTGTGACTATAAAGGTTACCCCTTGGAAATCTTACCTTTCATAAATCGCAATATGTAATGGATGCGCTGCTTACTTGTAGCCCAAGTAACAGGTGCATGTGATCTGTCATTATGCCTTTTGAAATAAGGAGCAGCGTAGATCATATTCAGGAATGTAGTAACATATACTGTATCTGCGTGTCCATTTTATGTCCCTGCTGAGCTTGGCAATATTCACTGTCCTCACAATTGAATGAACACTTGAATGGATGATCTGCATCTGCTATGGCAAAGCTACTCTCCAGACAGCTGACTTTTTTCTCTTGTTGAAAAAATAAATAAACAGATAAATAAATATACAACCCCAATTCTGAAATAGTTGGGACGCAGTGTAAATTGTGAATAATATCAAAATGCAGTGATTTTCAGATCACATGTGTTATTTAAAATAGAACATAGATAACATTTCAAATGTCGAAACTGAGACATTTTACATTCTTATCCACAAAATTAGCTTATTTCAAATTTTCTGGTTGCAACAGGTCTCAAAAAAGTTGGGACAGAAGCAAGAAAGTCTGAGAAAGCAATTAATATATAAGAGAATCAGCTGAAAGAACATTTAGCAAGCAATTACGTTGGCTGGCATCAGGTGTATAACATGATTGGCTATAAAAGGGATGTCTTAGAGAGGCTGAGTCTCTCAGAAGTAAATATGGCCAGAGGCTCGCCAACCTGTGAAGGCTTGGGTAAAAAAATTGTGGAATACTTTAGAAACAGTTTTCCTCAACGTCAAATTGCAAAGGCTTTGAAGGTCTCATCATCGACAGTGCATAACATCATCAAATGAAAGTACATGAAAGTTTCAAAGTTAGAAGTAAGACAGATATTGTTTAACCGCATAACTTGATAAAATTCAAAGGTGTCCTTGTATACTGAAGTGTAAATTCTTGTTTTGTATTTATATATGTATATACATTAGTATATATTCACCTTATACGTAAAATCAAAAGCTCATTCAGTCATATGATGTGTATGGGTGCACAACAGTATTATAGTGTGTATAACACTCCCTTCACTAGTGTACAAAGCACTGTGTACACCATACAGAGTGCCCCAGTGAATCATGTTCCACTTCACTGCACACGCCTTGTGCAACAGTGCAGCACGCGGGTAGTGTGATTGGTGTATACAGTGTAACATCATAGTCAGCTCTTGTAATGTCATCAAGTGGCTGTGTTTACACTCGTACATTGTATATAATTTTTCATTTTGTGATGTGTATTTGATTAGGTTTGTGGGAATATGGGTCGGAAGGCCTACATTCCTGAATAAAGATTCTATATATATATATATATATATATATATATATATATATAAAACATCATCAAAAGATTCAGAGAAACTGGAAAAATCTCTGTGCGTTAGGGAGAAAGCCAAAGACCTTTACTGAATGCCCATGATCTTTGGGCCCTCAGACGCAACTGCATCACTCACCGGCATGATTTTGTCATAGACATTACTAATGGGCCCAGGAATACTTCAAGAAACAATGTCTGTAAACAGTCCGCCATGCCATCCACAGATGCCACCTAAAACTCTATCATGCAAAAAGGAAGCCATTGTTGTGCATGATCCAGAGGCGCCGCAGTGTTTTGTGGGCCAAGGCTCATTTAAAATGGACTGTAGCAAAGCGGCAAAGTGTCCTGTGGTCAGACGACTCCAAATTTGACATTCTTGTTGGAAATCATGGGCGTCGAGTCTTCTGGGCTAAAGAGGAGAAAGACCACCCTTCCTGTTATCTGCGTTCAGTTCAAAAGCCAGCATCTCTGATGGTATGGGGATGCATTAGTGCATGTATTGTGGGACACTTGAACGTTTTAAAAAGTACCATGAATGCTGACAGGTATATAAAGGTTTTAGAGCAACATATGCTCCCCTCCAGGCAACATTTATTCCAGGGAAGGCCTTGTGTATTTCAGCAGAACAATACAAAACAACATTCTGCAGCTATTACAACTGCATGGCTTTGTAGTAGAAGAGTCTGTGTGCTGAACTGGCCTGCCTGCAGTCCTGATCTTTCACCGATTAAGAACATTTGGTGCTTAATTAAAAGTGAAGTCCGTCAAAGGAAACCCAAAACTCTCCAGCAGCTGGAAGCCTGTATCAAACAAGAGTAGGATCAAATTCCAGTGGCTAAACTAAAAAAACTTGTCTCCTCAATGCCCAGACGCCTCCACTCTGTGTTAAAAAGAAGAGAGCATGCTACACCATGGAAAACAGGCCCCTGTCCCAAGTTTTTTGAGACCTGTAGCAGCCACCACATTTGAAAGCTCATTTGAGCTCATTTTGTGGATATAATTGTAAATTTTCTCAGTTTCAACATTTGCTATGTTATCTCTATTTTATTGTGAATAAATTACTGGCTGGTGTGATTTGAAAGTCATTGCGTTTTGATTTTATTCACAATTTACACTTTTTCCCAACTATTTCGGAATTTAGGTTGTATAAATACCGTGGCTCTGTGGTAGAACTGCAGCATGCTAATTGGATGACTTGCTTTATATGAAAGACAATGCCATGTACGAATGACGGTTGCGCTGGACTGCAAATAATTCATGTTCTACTAAGTCTGCTTTACGCACTTCGCCTTTAAGTAATTTGACGAAAGAAGTAAAAAAAAATGCGTCTTTATCTGGCCCAACATTTTCAACAGCCGGCTTTGATTGCACTTTGGATGGCCTCCTCGAGTTTTCTTCTTAAATTAGTTGGCATAGACTTCTTCATCTGATGAAAAGCAGGACTCTGATGTTACCTACTCTGGTTGCCACTAGGCGATCATGGTTATCGAACTTGTCAGTTGCATAGTAAGTAAATAACACGTGCAGTTCCAAATGTTTGGCCTCTTTCGCTCTATTTGAAAACCCTTGCGTGTCACTGATGTTGGCCTTTGTGTAAAGGACTGTTCATATTGACAGTAAAGAGCCAGGCCAGTCATTGGTACTTTCAGTTTTAGGTCTTGATCTGTTTTAAGCAGTGCTATGCATGGCCATGGGAATTCTCTGCGGTCATTATCAATTATTTCATATTTCAAGTGACAGTCACCAGAATTGTCAAAATATTTCAGGACCTTTTTCCATGCCGCTGTTTTAAATAACTGGACGAAATTGTTGTCACAAAGTAATGTTAATATTAATCGTCGCCATGCTGCTCATTTCCACTCGGTATCTGACACCCTATACCGTGAGACACGTAAAGCTCTGTCATCATATTATCACTGGCCCCAGAATGCCCCAGTGAAATCCTAATAGTTTGAATATACTTCATTTTATGTGCCTTGCAAACAGCCACGCGGCAGATAATTCCAGCCTCAGGCTTTGAGATCACAAGTTGAGGGGTTGTGCTCAGGGATTTTCTGTGTCATGCTTGCTTAGGTCACTCTAGAGCATCAGTCAAGCTTAACCAACATAAATGCATATCATTCTGTAATAAGTAGTTAAATCTGATGCAAGTGCCGTACCTGAAATGGAGCTTAAGCATTAGTCCAGGCGGGCATGGAAATCAGTCCTAGTCACAAGCCTTTTTCTGCCAAATCGTTCTCCACATTGGGATCTTCCACCGAATATAAAAGCTCTTATAACTAAGGCAGTGTTTGTTTATCTCTTCTGCACTGTGCCTTCTATACCATTCCCTCTCTGGCCTACAAAAGCTCTGCATCTCATCTCACCCATGAGCCTAGTGTCATCCTGACACGTCATATAGTGACAATACCTGACCAAGCGTTGGTACACAATGAAAAAGGAGGCTTTTGGCGTCCTTATCTGACACCAATTTAAAAAACGAACTCTTCACCCTAACCCCTTACCCTTAAACTAAAACCTAACCCTAAGCCCCAAATATGGACAACAAAAGCCTCCTTTCTCATCATATACCAACGTTGGTCAGGTAGCATCACTATATGATGAGTGGGGATAGAATGTGTCGCCGCCACCTCCCCAGCTTCCTCCTTAAAAATAATATTGTTTGTTGTTAGCTGCATTTATTCACACTGTGTTTGTTCATTTAAATATCCAGAATTTCAGGCTCTGCTGGGGGGTTTGTGATCTCATGAAGTGTCTTTGTCCCGCCAGATTGTTTCAGAGAATCACTCAAGCAGAGTCATCACCAAAGACAAATGCTTGTCGTTGATAATACAGTAAATGGTTAAATCTGACATAAGTGTCCGGCCAGAGTTACCGTGATCATTTTGAGAGGTTAATTTATTGAACCACAATGATGTTTTTATCCATTTAAGGTGAGCTTGAACCCTGAGAAGATGAGGTAAATTTTGGTCATTGTTGACAAAAACCATCCTGGGTGAACAGTTCAGTCTGAACTCACATTTGTGGATACAAAGAAAAATGCAGTTTTTTGACGAAGGTTTTCCAATCTATTTCCGAGCCCATCTATCATCACTAGCACATTTTCAGTGCTGATTCAGTCCTTTTATTGTGTATATGCTTTATTGCAACCTCTCATTAACAGTATTTTTTATTTTCTGTTGTTTTTGTCATTGACGCTAGGTGGATATCCGGAGCAGCTGTCGTAAATGCCTTCTATTCCACCCACAAAAACCAGATAGGTAATCCTACTTGAAGCAGATATGGCAACTCTTCTTCCTATACACCATAATACTCATTGTTAAATACTAAAAACAGCATTATGTCTTATGAATGTTTGTTTGACTACCAAGACTGTAAAATACTGGCGGAGTCTCAAGCTAACCTGTTTCAACTCAATGGACAATGTTTTCTACAGCCATCATTAATATAACATATCACTTGCACTTCATGTAATTTTCCTCGCTAAAATATTTAAGTGAAATAGGTTGATATGTGATATTAGATGTGTCGCATTAGCTGTGATAGAGGCTTTTATCCACACATCCATGGTAATTGGTATGTATTAAGGAGGTCTCAGAATCTCTTGTTGGATTTTAAGGCTGAAGTGGTATAAACACTGCATGTGTGGTTCTCTACTGCAGTCTTTCCTGCTGGGATCCTGCAGCCTCCTTTCTTCGGTAAAGGGCAAGCCAAATCTCTCAACTACGGTGGCATTGGCATGGTGATTGGCCACGAAATAACCCATGGCTTTGATGACAACGGTAAGACAGCAGTCGGGCTAAATATTTCCCTGTCATACATGGAAATTCTCCACGAAAATGTATATTCGAGCAACCACTCCAAGAGGTACTGTATTTGAAACAAGTTCCACTAAACTTTTTTTTTTAAATACGACCATTCAGTTTAAACAAGAATAAAGTTACAAAAACACAGACCTGTATGGTTCCGGATTAAAGTTAACACTTTTCAAATGAAAAGCCATATTCGTTTTAATGTAAGGTGCCAAACTTCATGCCAGTGGTTTTTACAAATCCTGTACGCCGTACAAAAATGTTTAAGTTGGGTAATCTGACTACATTGCTCAAAGTAAATATGCTTTAGTGATGTCCACTGGCAACAATTCCACTTGCAATCTGATGACTGCATATAGGAGTCTACCATAATCATTTCAAAGAATAGCACGTCTAGATGATGGTCAGTGATAGTGTATTCTAGTTTCTGCATTCTCCAAATAATTGCAGGGATTGAAGCTGACAAATGCTCACTAAGCATTGCAACACTGAATGCTCACTGAACGAATACACAGTGTGGTGACATATTCTGAGTACGGCCACATCTCTGCAGTACATTGCTGAATTAATATTGAGCTTTTATCAAATTGCATTCCTTCCTTTAAGCAAGTAATACTGAAATAACACTTTTGTAACCTTCAGTGTGAGATAAATCTGCTTTGCTTTGATGAGACTCGAGTATTGTCTTTCATATATTGTCTGCTCACTCAAATAAATTGGGGTTTTTCCTTCATCAGGGAGAAACTTTGACAAGGATGGTGATCTAAAGGAGTGGTGGACTGAAGAATCAACTGAAAGATTCCATGAGCTCTCCAAGTGTATGGTTCACCAGTATGGAAACTTCTCCTGGGATCTGGCTAATGGTCAAAATGTGAGAGCGCCTGTTTCTCTTGCTGGCAGCACTCATTTATGTTATATTGTGAACATTAATGTGGAGAATGGCGAAGCAAACCTTTTTCACGTGAACAGTTATCTACCAAATACTGTATAATCTCATGAGTCCGCATTATTTCATTTTTGGCTGGTTTGATGTTCAGACCAGTTTCATACTCCATGCAAAAATTGGCGCTAGCAGCATCAGCTGTTAATTTTCCCAGAGTATCAGATTTGACAGAAATATGATACAAAATCTGAAATATGAGTGCTAATTTTCAAAAACCCCTGTTTTCTGTGACTAGCTCAGTGGAAATAATACTCTGGGAGAGAACATCGCTGACAACGGAGGGATACGTCAGTCATATCAAGTAAGTAATCAAGCACCTTTCAGTGTTCAATTTTGCTGCTCAATGGTCTGCTTTCTAGCCAGGAAAATTGCTTCAGAAACCTTGTTATTGAGGTTTCATGTATAGACTTTTGGGAAAGAAATAAGTAGTACCCTGTGGTATAATGGCTTTTCATAAAAATACTTTTCTGCTATCCCTGAATTACAACCCCTCCCCTTACTGTGCTGAGTTCAATAGTTCAGCATGATTGCTGGCCTTGTAATAAGACCTGCACTCGAATCTTAGCAGAGGGAGTGGGGGAGATGCATGCACACAGGTGTTGTTGTTCAGTGAAAAATGGTTACCGTGTTGGAGCAACCTAATATTGTCACATATTTGAAATGAATTTCAAATGTATTATGCCTAGTTTGGATTGCCTAATTATATGCAACAGCATATTGTAATACCTATTGAGGGCTTGAGTTCACAAGTGAGAGGGTTTCCTCTGAGCTCATGAGTTTGCATACTATTTCTTTCCCACCGTTGCTCGAGCGAAGCTTGAAAAAAAGTTGGAGGATGGCCATGCATACAGTTTCTAGCAAGCAGTCCTCAGGTGCCTGAGCGGCCAGCAAGGGACCCACTGAGCTATTCCCTCACTGATTTTGAGTGACACCAGCACCTACAACATGACACCTTGGCTGCAGTTCTTATCAGGCTTGTGCACCCAAACCTTAACCCTTTGAGTCCTGTATTATATAAAGGGGTTGTGACCCCCACCTATGCCAAAACACAGGTACCTTTGATGGGGAAACCACTTTATCGTGAACAAGGTCACGAGTGATGTTGTCAAAGTCACGTTTGGAGGCCAGTTATCCGGCGTTTTGGGTTATTGCACGTTCTCTATACTGCCACAAAACTGGCCTATAGGGTTCAAATGGATGTTAAGTCATATGTACAACCAATTTTCTTGTAGTTGGCTGACTGCCCATGAAAATATGGAAGTCTGCAATCTGATCTACTCTGTATGGATGTTTAAAATAAGCAACATTTTGATCCCATTGGATTATAGTCAGGTAAAAGGGTAAAAGGTAAGGATCGCATTAGCCTGTAAGCCTCCTTGTTTTCATTAATGACACAACAGGAAGCCCTTAAATTATAACACCTCAGGGAATATGAGTGGTTCATTCATTGAAACAAAATTTTACTTCTGGCTTCTTTCTTCATGATATTTCAGTGCACTCTTCAAATACATTATTTTTTCATGTAATGTTTTCACGAGTTCACCTGTAGACTTCTTTATAAACTCCTCTCTCGTGTTTCACTGCCTGATATGTGGAAATAAAGGATGCTTTGGACAAAGCACTGCTGGTTCTGAAATGTAGCACTGAGTGACATTTTATGAAATTGCCGGAACGGCTGTGTTCACGAATTGCAAATGAGATCTGCAGTATATATTACAGTGAAAAGAAAGACTTCTTCTGTGGACAACCTTTTGTTATGGTCAGATGTGGGGACTTGTGTTGAACTCTTTGTGCAGTTTTATAATGGGAGTATTGTGTTTGACTTGGCAGGCTTACCAGAACTATGTGAACAAACACGGAGAGGAGGCGCCTCTGCCTGGAATCAACCTAAATCATCAGCAACTGTTCTTCCTCAATTTTGCCCAGGTAATAAAGAGGGAGATGCAGATGGTGGGGTTTTCCTGGGAGTAGAGGAATAATGATAATCTATCTGGCCCTAGTTCTTTGATCCCTGCACTCCCCTTATTTTTGTTCTCTCTTGGAATTTTTCAAGGTTTGGTGCGGAACTCACAGACCTGAGCATGCCATCAACTCCATTAAAACCGATGTCCACAGCCCAGGAAAGTTCAGGTATTTTTTTCCTCAGTCTTTTTAACCTGACATAAAAACCTGACATAAACCAGTAATTATTTTATAAAAGTTTTGCATGGATGATTTGTCACGTGACATTATCTGGAGCTTGGGGTCAATGGAATGGCTTAATTCTAGGCTAAGGAATTTTAAGGTTTAAGCAAACTTCTAAAAGAATCTGTTCCGCAGGGTGCTGGGATCCCTGCAGAATTTCCCAGACTTTGCCAAAGCTTTCAACTGCCAGAAGGACTCCTACATGGTGCCAGAGAAAACATGTCAAGTTTGGTGATGGACAATAATATGAGAGAGATGGAGTGTTCCCTCCGTTTCTGGGACTGTTAGGCCTCCACATCGAGGACAGGAGTACTCCATGCTTCACCACAGGGTAGACTAGGGTGGTCACAATCACTTCCTGGAGGACTGTGGTGGACACACTGGGGGTGCTATTGTAGTCGATATCCAGACTCCTTGATCCTCACCTCCTAGAAAAAAAAAATGCGTACATGCATGTACATGCACCCACAATTAATGCGGTATTGCTTCTCAGAATTTTATTTCCACTGAGCAGTTGGACAAAGTTATCTTTTGAAAAATATTTTCTATATCTGAACTATGTGATGAAATGGTTATGAGTGCAAAACAGTGATGAGAAAAGCCCCAGCGCATACACTCTGCAGGAACTGAACTCAGCTTCCTGTTGGGTAGACCCACAGATGCCAGTCAAATTACAGGGCGGAGGCACGACTTTTCATGTGTTTTAATTTATTTAATTTTCACTATAAATTTGCATCGTGAGTTTCATTCATTCATACTGAAATATATGAGCCGAAATGAAAGTATTTAAAAACTGTATTGTGACTTTTTAGACTCATTTCCTCACATACTCATGCACACCCACAAGCACAAACACACAAAAAACGCACACGTTGAATCTGGAGCCAAAAGTATTCTGCAACGCTTTATATATAATGTACAATTTCTTTATTTTTATATAGCATTAAAGAATTATATAGAAGTCACAACACAGTTTTTTCTTCTATATATATATATCTATATATATTTTCCTTTCAATCAAAAGTTTTAATCATTTGGACTGTGTCGATTAAGGTTGTTAGTTTTTTTATGGTTATAATTTACTGTTTTAAGTGATAAATACTTTAGTACCATATGCCTACAGATAACGCACATTTTTATTGAGCATCGAAGGAAGGGGCCTCCATGTTTGTGGCTTCTTAAATAATTTTATCTGTTTTATTGATTGGACAACAACTAGTCATGCTACAGTATATTTTTCCCATGTGGCGTTTCAGAAGAAATCTTAATCTAGGGTAGCTACGTATTGCTCTGAGCAGCCACTGGATGTAAGGGCTGCCCTACCACTTTAATCCTCTGACCATGGGTATGGCTTTTATTTGTTTTCGGGGTGGCAAGAGCAACTGTTTGTGAAGTGCCCCTGTCTGTTTTCCTTAAAACCAGATGGAGTTTGTAGTATTTTTGTGGATTGGGGCAGTTTGTTCAAGGTGGAAAAGACCACATTAACTGATGAAAATGCCAAAGATTGCCTCTTTCACCTTCTGCAGTTTCCCTATAGGTTGCTTAATATATTCATAATCCTGTCATAATAATATCCTGTCTCAATGTAAAATGCTCCTCTCCAGCCAAATCAAAATGCATTTTTAAATATGTCTTGCAATTTTGCTAATTCAAATAGCAAAAGTCAAACAAGGTGTTCAGTTGAAGTCAGAAATTATGTACACCATAGTAAAATACACTTTAATTCAGCTTTTCATGTTTCCTAACATTTAATCCTGGTAAACTTTTCCTGTCTTTGGTCAGTTAGGATGCTACGTTAAGCTTGCAGAATGTCAGAAGAACAGTTTGGAAAATGTTTTATTTTTCTGCTGTTACTTTTATCGCATTTTCCAATGGCTCAGAAGTGTTCATACACCTAGCAATTGGTTGCATTGACTTCAAATTGTTTATCTTAATTGGGTCAAATGTTTCAGTTACCCTTCAACAAGCTTCTCACAATAGGTTGCTGGAATTTTGGCCCATTCCTCCTATCAGTACTGGTTTAACGGAGTCAGATTTATGGGCCTCCTTGCTCACACAAGCTTTTTCATTTCTGAGCCAAATTTTTTTTATTGGATTGAGGTCAGGGCATTGTGATGTGGCCCCTCCAACACCTTGATTCAGTTGCCCTTTAGCCATTTTGCCTCAACTTGGGAGGTATGCTTGGGTTTATTGTCCATTTGGAAGACCCATGTACAACCAAGTTTTAATGTCCTGGCTTATATCTTGAGATGGTGCACAATATATCAACGTAATTTTCCTTTTGCATGATGCTATCTAGTTTGCCAAATGCACCTGTCCCTCCAGCATCATAGCACCTCTCCAGCATGATACTGTTACCCCAATGCTTCATGGTGGGGATGGCAAATTTTTTTTGGCTTGCAATCCTCTCTCTTTTTCCTTCATACAATGGTCGTTATGGCCAAGCTGCTCATTTTTTGTTGAATCAGTCCAGAGGAAATTTCTCCACAAAGTAAGACCTTTGTCCCCAAGTGCAGCTGACAACCAGTCTGGCTTTTTAATGGTGGTTTTGAAGCAGCGGCTTCTTCCTTGCCGAGCTGCCTGTCAGGTTATATCAATATAGGACTGTTTTTACTGTGGATATAAATACTTTTGTACCTGTTTCCTACAGCATCTTCACAAGGTCGTTTGTTATTGCTCTGAGACTGATAAGCACTTTTCGGGTCAAAGTATGTTCATCTCTAGAAGACAGCAGCAGTATGGCGGCTGCGTGTTCCCTTAGCGTTCATGCTTGGATACTATTGTTTGTCCAGATGAATGGGGTACCTCAACACGTTTGGAAATCGCTGCTAGGGATGAACCAGACTTGTGGAAGGCCACATTAGTTTTTCTGAGGACTTGGCTGATTTCTTTTGATTTTCAAATTTCGTCAACCAAAGAGGTACCAAGTTTTATTGTGGCCTTAAAAGTACATCTGTTGGTAAACATTCAGTTGGCTCAAGTGATGTCAATTATCCTATCAGAAGCTTCTAAAATCATGGCATATTTCTGTAATTTTCCAAGCATTTTGAAGGCACAGTCAGCTCAATGAATGCTAACTCCCAACCTTCCTGAAGTCTTAAGTAAAATAATCTGTATATAAACAATTGTTGGAAAAATTGTGTGTGATGCACAAAGTAGATGTTCACAACCAATTTGCCAAAACTGATTTGTAAACACAAAATCTGTGGAGGGGTTAAAAATTGCTTTAATTAATTCAGTCTCAATGTATGTAAACTTCTGGCTTCAACTGTATATTTTCCTCTCATTTTCATTGAGCAAGGAATTAAGTTGACAAATTAAGAGTCCTGTGCAATCATTCTGTAGGTTTTTGATTTCAAAATGTATGCTACACAGTGATAATACATGTATTTCTTTCACACAGATTTTCTCTTATTTCAGATAATAATCTGATCCAAACCTCCTTGCCAACAGACAGAGACAGACTTACCTCAGACTCTCTTTGTAATGAGAAAATGGCATTTGTTTAATAAATTCTGAACAATACTTTGGTCTCATGCTTTTTGACTCACAGGGATGGTTGAAGCATCATTGAAAAGTGCAAAAAGATTAGAGTAAGCCGGCTCCCAGAGAAATGTGGGGCCCTTGGTCCCTGTGAACATCCCAGCCAGTAGACTATCAGCTGCTTCCAGGGTAACTGGTGAGATGTAAGTAGACTTATCACACCTCTGTAGTCTCAAACTAAATGTTTGATGTATAGCATAAGAAACACAAATATTTACTGTTCCACTGCTGGACAAACTAGTGGAGCTCTGAATTTAACTCCCCATCCCCCACCCCCCTCCAAATAAATTGAGCAGGTTAGGTAACTGATTGGGGCTGACAGAATTGGCAAACTTCACCTCCCTGCGACACCACTGATACTTTACTTTTGGCACCACATACTGTAACTTGAAGAAATCATATTTCTCCTATCTTTACTGTCACTTGGGAAGCTTTAAGTGTATCCCATGATGGCCTCCATCTGATTAAAAACATATTTGTTGGCACTTTGGTGACAGCATGCAGTGAGGGCAGAAACTTGAGCCATGAGCCCACGTTACTCTGGTCAACATTTAATACGTCCTGCACAGGCTGCCTACTGCCAGAGTCTATATATGTGTATACTGGCTGCTACCCGCTACCCGGAGTGAAATTGCCATTTTTTTGCGTGCATGACCGTTTGTCATAAATCGGGTGACGTCAAGTCCTTCCTGGTGTCCAAGTGGATATTCACACCAAATTTGGTGATAATCGGTTGAGAAATGTAGGAGAAAAACGTGTACATACAGACAGACAGACAGAAATCGACCTCAAATATATTACATATAGAATAGAGGAATAGACTATATTGATATATAGTGTAAGCATAATACTCGCTCCCTCCTTCATTTCTCTTTCCCTCTTCTTACTGTACACAGCATTAAATACAGGTTTCTCATCTATCGTCCATTTGAAAGTGTCTTATCTCAGCTTTAATCCAATGATGTCATTGTGATATTTTTCCTAAAATATTTACGTAACTAAATTGAAGACTTTGGGGTGTAGAGGGCAAATACCCTTCAATCAAACACAGACACACACGCACACGCACGCACGCATACACACACACACACACTTTTTGAAGTAATTGCAACTGTGAAGCTCATATATCCCTTGAAACTACTGGGTCACTTTGACCCGAGTGACATCAATACTGTACACCCACGGCACATTGTAGGAGACATCTATATGTTGTCATAATAGTCTCATCGTTCCGATTCTGTCTGCAATACCATTTACATGAGAACTCATGACAACAAAAATAGGCAGTTTTTAAAATCGCAAGTCCAAATTGAATCTTTAGTTCCTGGATGAAATTCACCATTACTCACTCAGAAATGGCAAAATCTTTTTTGGAAAACATTATCTGGTATGAAAGTTATGTGGATTCACTGCAAAATTACCCATTAGGCTTAGCAATAGTGTTGAAAAGAAAGCTGCAAAGAATTAAATTGTCAAAAAGCTACCCAACCCATTGAGCTGTAAATCTGCTAAATACAACCCTTTAAAACACTATTATGTCACACTGCCAAACTAGGAAGCATTCCTGTGAAAACAGAGCATGGAGAGAGAGAATAAACTAAGTCACATCAAATTCGCTGCTTTCAAATGGGATCAGAAAAGTTAGATTTTTATATATATATATATATATATATATATATATATATACTTTTACTTTGTTGCTTTTATGCATTGTGTGTGTGTGTGTGTGTGTGTGTGTGTGTGTGTGTGTGTGTGTTTACACAATACCAGTCAAAAGTTTGGACATACCCACATTTTTCTTACAATACCTGTTAAATAAAGAAATAAGCACTTGTTATTTTGGTAAAAAAATATCTGATTCTTAAATCCATCAAACTAACCAGCACTTGTTGTCATATCTGCAGAGTATACTAACAGCTTTATTTTATAATCAGGGCAGTCTTATGGCTATAATGAGCTTGCTGCTGCGCAGCCCTGTCCAAGTTGCCTTAGATGTGCTGGACTTGCAGTTTGATTTTCATCGACCTTTTGTCCAAAACAGCTTGACTTTAATTCGCCGGTTGGAAAATGGACAGAGCTTGTCTGTCTGTTAACTTTAAACAATATGGCTTCTTTGAGAATACCAAAACTTTGAACTCTGTTCAAACAAGTAAATTATTCTCTTTATATTTCTGACTCTTTACCTCTCACAAGATTCCATTTGAGATTATATAGAGAAGTTAAGCCATTTAAATTTCTCAAAAAACAGACTGCTGTGACAATCGCAAAGTGTGTCCAAACTTTTGACTGGTACTATCTATATATGTCCCCCAAACAACCTAGAAGCCCATCAGCGCTGATTTGTGAGTGAGAGCACTGTACTGGATGAACACATGGAGCAGGAGGTGTGTGTGTGTATGTGTGTGTGTGTGAGAGAGAGAGAAAGAGTGTAGAACAGAGGAATTTACTGCCAGTGCCAGGGTGACCTTTATAACTGAGAGGTTAGAGTCTCTAGATGCTAACAAGGTACGGAGCACTTACTTTGCAGTTTTTGAGCAGAGGGAAATCAAGCTGTGTGGCTTGACCTCGTCCTCTCCCTTCTCATATTTCTTTAACTGCTCTTTGTCGCAGCAGGTTTTGCTGTCGCTCATACTTGACTCCTTATAATGCTAACAAGTCCGGAGATTAACCTCGGCCAGACCTACTGGATTGGAGTCGCAAGGAGTCTGTGGAGCGTGGCCACCTCACGTCTAAGATTTCCTGGACAAGCTGCAGCATTTAGCACCCCTCACAAATCTTCGTACAGTCACCTTCTGGGGGTGTAGCGCAGCGCGATGACAGACTCCCATCAAGGCGTGAACTCTGAGGTCACGTCTGTAGTTTAGCAAGAATTGCGGTGGATTTTTCCATTTTAGGGACTTTTGGGGGTTTATTGTGATTGAAAGTGTTTGCGTGAACTTTACTTACATCTATGGGTTTTTATGCAACTATTTGAGGGAAAATTTCTTTTCCACAATATAAGGAAGAAAGCAAATGGTTTTAAGAAATGACATCAAACATGATGTTGGTTTACCACAACATTGTAAAAACATACACACATTACCAGATAGTTATTAAATATTAAAATATAAATGTAACTGTATTTTTGAAATCTGTTTTTTATTTAAGAACACAAATTAATGGGCTTATAAATTAGAAATGACATCTTGTGTCGATTAAAATATGGTTATACGAAAGAACCAAGGCTTATTTGCTAATTATATAAACCCCAATTCCAATGAAGATGGGACGTTGCGTAAAACCTGAATAGAAACAGAATACAATTATTTGCAAATCTCATATTCCCACATTTTATTCAAAGTAGACAACATATCACATTTTAAAATGAGACATTTTACCATTTCATGAAAAATATTAGCTCAATTTGAATTAGATGGGAGCAATACATCTCAAAAAAGCTGGAGCAACTGCATTGGAATTGGGGTTTGTAGTTAGATATATCTTCAGAAATGACTGAAGCATCTGGAAATTCACATTCATTGTGAACAGTGCGATTGTTGATGGGCTAGAACAGTTTCAAGTTTGACAAGGGAGCCATGAATTTCTCATTTGTTGCACTGTGACGTCCCCCTGTGCCCCCTTCAGGAACCTGCCTGCCAGTGCACGGGCAGTGCTGGAGCCTGATGGGGGGGGGGGAATTGATTGCACCTGTGCACAGGGGGGGGGGAAGGTACAAAGTCCTCCTCTTTTGTAAGTGTGTCCTCACACTCCATGCTTGACGCATACTGCCATCCGTTAGCATGCCCCAGATCCTGCCGATTACGCCAGAATGTAGCAGGCCGAAGGAGGGCCCGGGCTGGGACTTGAACCTCCAGACTCCCGGGTAAGAGTCATGCACGCTGACCACATCGCCAAAGAGCCAGGCTCGTTGGCAAGGTAGCCAGGGTATGTACTTATTAGGAGACACTTCCAGTGACAGGACCCCTCTACTGTCACATGCACTGATAACTTACCTGTCATCTTATGACTAAATTGGTAGTGTGCTGCCACTGTTGCTACTATAATTGCTGCTGTTTTCATTTCGTCCTTCGCTCATATCCATGGGATACAATTTCTGTGCACAATATAGAGAATCAGCTGAAAGAAGATTTAAGTTAACTGGCATCAGGTGTGTAACATGATTGGCTATAAAAGGGATGCCTTAGAGAGGCTGAGTCTCTCAGAGGTAAAGATGACCAGAGGCTCTCCAACCTGTGAAGGCTTGCGTAAAAAAATTGTGGAAAACTTTAAAAACAATGTTCCTCAATGTCAAAGGCTTTGCAAAAGGTTTTGAAGGACTCATCAACGACAGTGCATGACATCATCAAAAGATTCACCGAAACTGGAAAAATCACTGTGTGTAAGGGACAAGGCCGAAGACCTTTACTGGATGCCCGAGATCTTCAGGCCCTCAGACGCCACTGCATCACTCACAGGCATGATTCTGTTATTGACATTATTAAATGGGCCCAGGAATACTTCATGAAACCAATGTCTGTAAACACAGTCCACTGTGCCATCCACAGATGCCACCTAAAACTCTATTTTGATAAAAGGAAGCCAATGTTGAGCATGATCCAGAAGTGCCGCTGTGTTTTGTGGGGCAAGGCTCATTTCAAATGGACTACAGCAAAGTGGTAAAGTGTCCTGTGGTCAGACGAGTCCAAATTTGACATTCTTGTTGAAAATCATGGGCGTCGTGTCCTCCCGGCTAAAGAGGAGAAAGACCACCCCTCCTGTTATCAGCGTTCAGTTCAAAAGCCAGCATCTCTGATGGTATGGGGATGCACTAGTGCATATGCTGTGGGACACTTGCATGTTTTAAAAAGCAACATGAATGCTGAAAGGTATATAAAGGTTTTAAAGCAACATTTGCTCCCTTCCAGACGACATCTATTCCAGAGAAGGCCTTGTGAATTTCAGCAGGACAATGCAAAACCACATACTGCAGCTATTACAACAGCGTGGCTTCGTAGTAGAAGAGTGCATGTGCTGAACTGACCTGCCTGCAGTCCTGATCATTCGCAGTTTGAGAACATTTGGCGGATAATTAATCGAAAAGTTCGTCAAAGGAGACCAAAAACTCTCCAGCAGCTGGAAGCCTGTATTAAGCAAGAGTGGGATCAATTTCCAATGGCTAAACTCAAAAAACGTGTCGCCTCAATGCCCAGATGCCTCCACTCTGTGTTAAATAGAAGAGGTCATGCTACACTATGGTAAACAGGCCCCTGTCCCAACTTTTCTGAGACCTGTAGCAGCCATCAAATTTGAAATGAGCCCATTTTGTGGATAAAATTGTAAAATTTCTTTGTTTCAAGATTTGCTATGTTATTTCTATTCTATTGTGAAAAAAATACTCGCTGGTGTGATTTGAAAGTCATTGCGTTTTGATTTTATTCACAATTTACACTTTTTCCCAAATATTTCGGAATTGGGGTTGTAAATGGGCTACTGATCACAGAATATCCCAGGCAGTCTTCAAAATATTTTAACAGGGAAGACATGCTAAAGCCTTGCACAAATGACAAGCCACAGGTAAAAATAGTCCATGCCTAGAGAAAAAGGGCAGGTTTGAATAGTGGTTGGATATTATGGCTATGACCTAATCCAGAAATATTCCAAAAGAAACATGTCTTATGATATTATGTATTCCATAGTATGAGGAATGTTCTCTGTTTTGAAATAAGCCTTCCAACCCCCAGCACTTTGAACACGGTTAAACCAACTCTGTGTGATGGTGACATCCAGTGGCCATACTATGCACTTACAATTTTTCCTGACTGCAGTGCCAGCAGAAGCATGGGGTAAAGTTTTCAACTCTGGTAATACTAACATCATTACTACCTCCGCCAAAAGCCAACAATGTTTGGCCCCGTTTGTTTATGTAACTGTTTGATAATCCGTACATTTAAGGTGCCATGTAATAGCCATTGCACATACAGTGAGGATCATAATTCACTGTAAAGCATTTTTCATTAGTGCTCTACTCCAGTAATTTGAGTTTTGTTAGACAACCCCAATTCTAAAAAAGTTGCTGTGCTGTGAAAATTGCAAATTAACCCCTTTGCACAGAAGCCAAATTGGCTATTTATGGGTTACCCAATTTGATGCTTTATAATTCAAGATTTAAGCTTCATAAAAGGGATGAATGTGGCTCAACTCCGAAAAGACACTTACAGAATTCAGAATTACATCGTATTTCAGTTTATTTCCACGATTTTGGTCGAGAAAATGGGCTGAAAACATATAAAATCTTCATGAGAATTCACCATTGAAACCATTGTAAAAAAAATAATAATAATAATTCTGGGGATTTAAAAATAGCTGGTGGCTAAAAACAATACATTTCTGGCATAATAAACTCCTAGACCACAAGTACTCCTCATCTTAACATGAAACATTAAATTACCCAATTTACTAAGCCAAAAAAGAGCTATCCAGGTGGCTCCCCAAACTCCCAGAGCCTTGAAAATGGCACATTTTCAATTCATAAAATATTCATTTTTTCATGCAAATCAACTTTTTACTCATGAAGTTCATAAAGGTTCAACTTCATATAGGCGCAGCTGGACATCAGTGACCTCTCCAAACCAAAAACATGCCTTTTCTCCACAATGAAGTTCAGCTCAGCTCCGCTTACTTGTGAATATTCAATAACTGATCTAGGGGTGTCATCTAGTGATAGAGTTGTGCAACTGCTTCCATAATAAGAGCTGCTCTATGTCTGCAGGAGTCTACATCTGCAGAAAGGTGTTAAAATAGAATGCAATTATTTACAAATCTCATAAACCCACATTTTATTCACAATAGAACATAGAACATTTTACCAATTCATGAAAAATATAAGCTCTTTTTAAATTTGATGGCAGCAACACATCTCAAAAAAGTTGGGAACGGGGTAATAAAAGGCTGGAAAAAGAAGTGGCACTAATAAAAAAAAACAGCAGGAGGAGCATTTTGCCACTGATTAGGTTAATTGGCGAGAGGTCAGTAACATGACTGGGTATAAAAAGCATTTTAAGGAGACAGAGCCATCTGTAAAGATGGACAGAGAATCACCAATCTGCATAAAATAGCATCTAAAAATTGTGTAACAATTTCATAAAAATGTTCCTCAATGTAAAATTGCGAAGACTTTAAATCTACAGTACAAAATATCATGAAAAGATTCAGAGAATCTAGAGAAATCTCTGTGCGAAGGTCAAAATTGGATGCTCATGATCTTCGGGCCCTCAGGCTGCGCTACATTAAAAACAGGCATAATTCTGCACTGGAGTACCCTGCTTGGGCTCAGGAACACTTCCAGGGATCATTGTCTGTAAACACAGTTCCCCGTGCAATCTACAAGTGCAAGTCAAAGCTGTATCATGCAAAGATAAAGCCGTATGTGATCACAATCCAGAAACGCTGCCGTCTTCTCTGGGCCAAAGTTCATTTAGAATGGACTAAGGCAGAATGGAAAACTTCGGTGGTCAGATGAATAAAATTTTTAAATCTTTTTGGAAACACGGATGCCGTGTCATGCAGTCTAGAGAGGGACCATCCAGCTTATTATCAGCGCACAGTTCAAAAGCCTACATTGATGATGGTATCCGGTTTCATTAATGCCTATGGCATAGGGAGCTTACATGGAAAGGAATTATCAATGCTGGAAAGTAGAGGTTTTACAACAACATATGCTCCCATCCAGGCAATGTCTCTTTCAGGGAAGGCCTTGCATATTTCAGCAAAACAATGCCAAACCACATACTGCATTCATCACAACAGCATGGCTTCGCAGTAGAAGAGTCTGAATGCTGAACTGGCCTACCTGCATTCCAGACCATTCACTAATAGAAAACATTTGGCGCATCACAAAAGGAAAAATCCAGCAAAGACGACCCAGGACTGTTGAGCAGCTAGAATCCTACGTCTGAAAAGTGAGGGGCAACATTACTCTCCCAAAACATAAGCAATTGGTCTCTTAATTTCGGAGACCGTTACAGATTGTTGTTAAAAGAAGGGAAACTAAACGATTGTAAACATGGCCCAATCCCAACGCTTGAGATGTGTTGCTGCCATCAAATTCAAAATGAGCTAATATTTTTAATGCCTCACTTTCAACATCAGATTTGTTGTTTATGTGTTACTGTCAATAAAATGAATAAAATGTCAGTTCATGAGATTTCCCAATCATTGCATTCTGTTTTAATTTACATTTTACTGTGAGGTACTGTTCTGGAACCAAATGCGAGACCAGGAAGTTTCAGCAAAAGAGGGTTTTATTGAAGTTGGGGGGGTAAACCCCCACAAGGCAGGAGGCAACAGTACAAAATCCACAATCCAAAATCATAATTCCAGGCACGTAATCCAAACAGTACACAGGGCAGAAAACACTAAACTCAGAGTCAGGCAAAACAGGTTCGGTACACAAACACGGGTTTGTCAGAGAGTCCAAAGCCAAAATCCAGTGGGCATAATCCAAACCGTTAACAGGGCAGCAAACACAAAACAGGTACGGTACACAGATAAGTATCATAGAAAAAGCCAAAATCAGAATTGGGGACATTCCAGTCAGAAGTATAACACTAAGAGTACAAGGCATCAAAAATCGCAGCACAGGGAAAACGTTCTGACAAGAGCTGTGTGTGAAATGACTGCTTAAATACACGTAGGGGAAGTCCCATGCTATGATAGGGCACAGGTGAGTTGGATCAGGCTAATTACAAAGGAATGAACATGAGGAAGTTCCTGATTACAAGAAATTGGCAAAAGCCAAAACGTGGACAGGGATCACAGAGACAGCCTACTGACAAACATACGGCTCTGGTTAGGGAGTTCTACCGTGCACAGAGTGAGAGGCAGAACAGTGATTAGCAAGGTGCAGAAAATCTGCTGAAGCACAGCAAAGTAAATTGAGCGAATGCAAGGGGCGGAGACTAGAGCAGAGCGAGTGCTGAGAGCTTGTTAGTCAATTAGTAATGTGCAGCTATACAATCCCGAGTGCTTGTTAGTAAGTTAGTACTATAAACAATGTTAGTCTTGGTTAGTAAGTTTATCTAAAACAACAAACTGCAAGCTGTATTGTTAGTAAAATAGGAAAGCAAGGTGAAGGAAGTAACCGAGATTGGAAGGAATGTTTGAAATCCCAGAAACCAAGAAATCACCCGAAAGTGTAGCACACAATACTGGGGAAGTGAGCGATCACATGACAAAAGACCAGACGGGGGGACAAAGTGCAATGCATGGTATGACACAAAACATGGACTGGAATATATAACTGCAGGAGTGGAATATGGCAGAACAGACAGAGACTAGGCAAAAACAAAACATGGCATGGAATCCCAAAACACAATACAAATCATGGTCAGACAAAGCAAAATAAGAAACAGACATGGCAAACAGGGCAGAATCACAACGAAAACATGGTCAGGCAGAACAGGATCATAACATTTACACAGCATCCCAACTTTTTTGGAATTGGGGTTGTAATGAAAATAACGTGCAAACTGTCAGCTTCAAGCTGAAGTGTTTTCATCCATATCTGCTGAATCGTTTTGAAATGTTCGTACCTCTCAAACTCAGTCCCTCTTCCGGGAACATTGAAAAAATATTAGCAAGTTTATCAACGTAGAATAAAGTAATCATTTGAAACATTTGCATTGCATATCATTTTCTTGCAATGACTAGGTAAGGTCCCTGGCGATGCTTTGTACAGCACCAGTCTTTGGTTCTTGCTTATTTCAGGGACTTTCTGTGACCTGTTTTCTCTCCACTTTGTAAATGTTCATTTGCATTCAGATCTGGTGATTGACTCAGCCAACAGAACCTAAAATTTTTTTTTAAAAATCGGTCATTGACCATTGAATTATGCTCATTGCTCTTTGTATCAGGGCATTAGTATTTTGAATTGTTACACTATTCTTTTGGGAGCGTCTTAGTCCCTCTGACTGGGTATGCGTGGAGAGACCCAACAGAGAGAATAAACAAGAAAATATGTTTTCAGAAAAAAATTAGTCATTTCCTCTGGGCCACCGCGTGAAGCGAAGTCCATTTCTGATGACGACCCATCTACTGCTGGCGTCTGATATTACAAATTGATGTCATAGCTTTTAGCTGAAAGTCTTCTGGCAGGGCAGCTCTGCTGTTTGCACCGACTGTGAATCCTCCTTTATATAGTCCATTATGTGGTGAAAAGATTCAGCAAATCCAGAGAAACTGCATTCATTTCTGGACGTGAAAGACGCATCAAATGCTAATATTGGATGCTTAAGACTTTTGCGTCCTCAGACTGCACTTAAGTAGGAATCAACATGCTTCTGTAATAAACTTAACCAAAATGGCTTGTAAATACTTCAGAAGACCTGTGTCATTATCAAACGCGGGTTAGAACTCTACCAGGTAAAAAGGAAGCCATATACTCACTCCATCCAGAAGCATCGCAGACCTCTCTCAGCTACACCTCATCTGAAATGACTGACACAAAGTAAAAAGAAGTGCTGTGGTCCGACGCACCCATCTTTCAAATTAGTTTTGAAATAATGGATGTCCTGTTCTCAGGGCCAAAGAGGAGGAGGATAATCCTGAGTCCTGACTGTTATCAGTGACAAGTTCAAAAGCCTGCATCTGTCATGGTTTGGGCTGCATTAGTGCTCTCAGCCAGGGCAAATTGCACATCTGTGAAGGCACTATTGATGGAAACAAGCATATTTTGGAAGAACATATGGTACCTTCCAGATACTATATTTTTCAAGGTCGCCCCTTTTGTTCAGACAGGATAACTCCGAGCCACACTCTGCTTTTATTACAATAGCATGGGTTTGTAGTCACGGAGTGCAAGTGCTAGACTGACCTGCCTGCAACCTGGATCTGTCTCCCACAGAAAATATGTGGCAGATCATAAGTTTGGTGGTGAAATTGCACCAGTCCCAACTTCCATAATGTTCCAATGAACTCCATTTGGGTCCAAATTAAATAAATAAGCATGAAATAAATATGGAAATGAAATAAATCTTTAAATCAGTAAATGGGGCAATAAATATATTAAAATATAAATAAATTTAAATATGGCTATATAAATCAGTTGGTATAGTTCTATAAATAAATACATTTTTATTTTCAAAAATGACATTATTTAAGGAGTACTTTTATTTATCTCTGAAGATTTTTAATGCATAATTACACATTTATTTATTATTTATTTATTTATTTCACGGCACTTTAATTTCCAAATATATATCAAGATATATTTCATTTCCACACTTATTTATTTAATGGCCATATTTGATTATTTTTGTATTTATACATTTATTTTATTTTGACCCAAGTGGCGTTCTATAGAACATGTTGTACATATCATGTTTTGAAATAGCTACTATTTTTTAAAAAAAGTAATGTGGATTAGTTAAAACAGAACCAATTTTGCCTTTACACTTTTTCTTTCAGAGGAGTCTAAAAGTGTGATGTACAGTTCAGGAACCACATGCGAGAGACAGAAATCCAAAAAACATATGCCTTTTTGGTCAAAGCCAAAATACACAGGAATTGCCAAGCCACAATACGAAGTCTAAAAACAGTATCGACTAGACAGGCAGGGGTCAGAACCAGTAAGACAGATGGGCAGAGGTACAAAAACAATAGGCAAAAAGGTCGTAGTCGATGGGCAAAGCCAATGGTCATACACAGGGCATCCAAACACAGAACTCGTGGTCAAACTAAAATAGGTCGAAATCCAGAAAGACAAAAACAGTACAAAAAGGTCAGGGGCTGACTATCCAGTAGAAGCGAAACAATAATCAATGGCACACGAGGAGCTCTGCACAAAGAAATATTGATCAACATTCTGACAAGAACTGTGAGTGAAAAGACTCCTAATATACACACAGGGAAGGTCACATGCTATACAGAGATCAGCTGTGGGGAATGAGGCTAATTACATTGGGAGACTCACATGAGGGAAACCCGAACCACGCAAATTGGCGAGAGACAAAATACGATCGGGAATCACACAGACAGCCTATGACATTTAAACAGCTCCGGTCCAGGAGTTCTACGTGCACAGAATAACAAGAGCAGGAGACTGATTAAGCACGTGCGAGAGATTCTCGCTGAAACTCAGGGAGAGTTAAGCGATAGACAAGGGGCGGAGAATAGAACAGGGCGATTGCGGAGAGGTAATTAATCTATTAGTAGCGGTGCAGCTTTACAACTTAAACTAGAGTGCTCATTAGTAATTTAGTAATCGAATATATATACATGGTTAGTTGTGTTAGTAGACTATAATACAAAATACAAATGTTAGTCTTGTTAGTAATCAGAACAGAAGGGTGAAGGGAGAAAACGAGATACGAAGGAATATTTTAAACACCGGAATTCATTTAAATCACCCAAAGTCAGTGAGCACATACACAGGGAAGGCGGACTAAACCAACTAGATCACAAGACAGGGGAGACAAGTGCAATGGAACTGATACATGGAATGAACCAAAACCTGAAAATTACCGTAATCAAAAAGAATAAATAAAAGACAATAATCCTGAACACAAAACCAGCACATAAAACATGATCAAAAAACCAGAACCATGACAAAAAGAGATTTTCTTGCCGTTATTATTTACCTTTAACACTATCCAAATTCTTCTGGAATTGAAGTTGTACATAATTTTTTGCAGTGTCGGGGCCAGAACTGTAATTTGGAGGGGCACAGACACATCCCTTTAAAATAATTATTTGTCCTGACTTGTTCTAAATCATTTTCTCAATAAACAATACATACACTCCAAAAACACTTCACACTATCGGGCCCGTTGCTAGTGCTCTCCATTAAAGTAAGGCGATTATCATTCATTTGGACGCGCACTATGGTGCATTGACATCAGTGTTTTTCAAAATTGCACAAAGGCATTTCAAATGCTATTTTACTTTATCATATCAACGATCATGAAGTGCAGGTTAGATCACCTAATGTGCTGAAAAGGTAACACGAAAGTTCCAGAGCTGTTTGTCGTCCATAATGCATGGGCGTAGTAATAATTGAATTATTTTTCTGTACTGAATTTAACCCATTATTTTGTTGCTGTTAGATCACATGGGGAGAGAGGTTGTGTCTTCAATTGCCAATAGGTGATAACTGTAATTGGAAAATAGGTAAATAAAGAGAACTAGTCAGAACTAACTGTTGTTACAAAGGGATGTATCTGTGCCCCCCCCCCCCCAGGTCTGGTGCCAAGACTGATTTTTGTGGTGTGTCTTTTGGAGCATTCCAGATCTTTGGATAGATTTATGCAATATCCAACTTTATTGCACAATAATGCGGGCAAAGTGAAAATGTCAAAGCAACGTTTCACCCCATTCCACATCTGGGTTACATTTCCCAAAAGCTTAGTCTCTACCTTTGTTCGCAACCAACATAGTTTGAACCAGAGCTCTGGTTCAGACTCAGTTGCTAAGTAGCTAACATAGTCAGCAACTATGCTTTTGGGAAATGTACCCTTGTTTTGCTCTGTCACAATCAAACATTACTCAGTATGAACTCAAACTATAATGTGTACAAGCACTGAGCTGCATTAATTGGTAGAATATATTTGTCTACAGAACTGACTAATATTCTCCTGTATCCTTAAAAATAGTATAAATCTGTATACCATAGTATAAATCTGTACTGTGTTTTTATGATCACTTATGTGTGGTCCCCCGCACTAACTTACTAAATACGTATGCTTGTAGGCTACACATGGTTTCACTGGGCCGATGAGCAGGATTCAGAAATGTGATTTCAATAGAGCAGAGCATGTAATTGTAGGTGACCTGAATGAATACAGTGCCCTGTAATGGCATCTAGATAATGTATACACATAATGCAATGTCCATAAACTGTTCTGAACTCCAGACTCATTCTCAGTAATGTCATTACAGCTGACAGAGAGATATATTACTCCATATGCAGCAGAGCTATTCCTGGAGACTTAATGGCTGGGCTGTTGCTGGCTTCCTGTGAATTTCTCCCTGTCAGAACTCCAAAATCTAGCAACGGAGGCAAACTATAAATCAAGATGCCCCAAAATTTCGAAAAAGATAGATGCTTTCAAAAAAAATAAAAATTGCAAGTGTTTTTGGTGCACTAAAGAAAAAGGTTTGTAATTAATTTTGGTCAGTTTGGGACATTTACTGTAGCACTACCAGCAGGCCAAACATCATTTTTTAAAATTGACGCTTTCAACATATCTGGTGCATAGAGGTGGAAGTTACTACCTTAAGGCAAAATTAATATTTTTCAGAAATGTAATACGTCAAACAGTTCATGGGAGACTCGGGCAAAAAAAAAAAAAATTGGTTTGAATATTCCTGCAGCCCAGGGGGGGCGTTTCCCAAAATCACAGATGCTAACTTATACAGTTATACATTGACTGTGAATGGACGAACAATGTAAACTGCTAACCTAAACTTTTTGTCATGGTTTGGAGGTATTGAGAGCTTTCTTTGTTGCTCTTGTCCGGGACGATATCGTTTGCTCCCTATCGGATTCCTGGGCCAGCTGGCATTTATTGGGGGCGTGGCCCGGACTCGATATAAGTTCCTATTTCGCCTCGCTCCCGTTGCTAGAGAGTCAGTGTTTCTTTGGCGCTTTAGCTGGTAAGGTCTCTCGAGAGAGCATTGTCAGGGACTTAGTTGTATAATAGGAATAGTGTTAGTGAGCAAGGGAATCTTTGGTTTATTTCCCTTTTCTTTTGTTTTCCTCGAGCTCGCCTGTTTTCAACCACGGACGGCGTCAGGTCCGTTGGTAGCGCGAGTCTTGTTACTTCTATCTGTTTTTAGTCTCTCAGCACGCTGTGAGTTTTGCCTTTAATTTCTGGCCGCTGCTCTTGGCGTCCACCTCCAGCACCCGTCACACTTTGGGGAAACGTGCCCCAGAGTAGTTCCCCTGTTGATTTTCTGGACCCCATATCTCTTCCTTTCCCTATACCTTTTCCACAACTAGGCCAATCTATGAATTTTGTCTATGGAGAAAAGCAGTTGTTTCAGGGATATACAGTTGTATGCAAAAGTTTGGGCACCCCAGATCAAAATTTCTGTTACTATGAATAGCTAAGCGAGTAAAAGATGACTGCTGTTCAAAAGGCATGAAATTAAAGAGGACATATTTCCTTTATATTTTAAACAAGATTAATTTTTAATTTCCAGCCTTTTACAGTTTCAAAACCGCAAAATAGGAAAAGGGTCCAAAGCATAAGTTTGGACACCCTGCATGGTCAGTTCTTAGTAACACTTCCTTTGGCAAGTATCACAGCTTGTAAACTTGTAAACACTTTTTGGTGCCAGCCAAGAGTTTTTATACTGATTTGGGGGGTTTTGCCCATTATTTTTAGCCAAAGGCTTCTAGTTTTGTGAGATTCTTTGGCTGCCTCTCATGTACTGCTCTTTTGAGGTCCATCCACAGATTTTCAATGATTTTGAGGTAGGAAACCGTGAGGGCTGTGGTGAAACCTTCTGCTTGCACCTCTTGAGGTATTCAGTTGTGGATTTTGAGTTGTGTTTACGATCATTATCCTGTTGTAGAAGCCATCCTCTCTTCATCTTCAGCTTTTTTGCAGATGGTGTGATTTTTGCTTCCAGAATTTGCTGAAATTTAATTGTATCCATTCTTCTTTCGACTAGTAACACATTCCTTGTGCCACTGGCTACAACACAAGCCCAAAGCAGGATCAATCCAACCATGTGCTTGACAGTTAGAGAGGTGTTCTTTTCATGAAATTCCTTATCCTTTTTTCTCCGAACATACCACTGTTCATTGCAGCCAATGAGTTCTATTTCAACTTCATTAGTCCATAGGATTTGCCTCCTAAATGCATCAGTCTTGTTCAGACGTTCCTTAGTAACCATCTGATGCTGAACTTCATGGTGAGGATGCAGGAGAGGTTTCCTTCTCATGACTCTTCCTTGAAGGTCATATTTGAGAAAGTGTCGCTAAACCGTAGGGCAGTGTACCACGACTCCACGGTGTGCTAAATCTTGCTGAAGGTCTTTTGTTGCCAAACGGGTGTTTTGATTTACTTTTCTTCTAATCCGATGAGCAGTTTTCTTGCGAAGTTTTCTTGGTCTTCCAGACCTCAACTTGACTTTCACTATTTCTGTTGACTGCCATTTCTTAATTATATTATAAACTGAGGAAATAGCAAAATGTTTTCAGGTTGCGATCTTCTTATAGCCGTCTCCTGATTTGAGGGCATTAAATATTTTCATTTTCAGAGAGCTAGACAGCTGCGTCGAGGATCCTATGGCTTCTGATTGTTAGGCCAAGTTAAAAGGAGTCTGGGTATTTACAAACTTTGAAATTTGCATCACCTGGCCTTTTCTAACGATGATGATGAACAAGCCATGGCCCTTACAAGCTAATGAAATTAATACATGCAATTGATCAATTAAGTCAAAAATAGATGGAATCCGACACATACTCCCTGAGGGCTCTGGGACCCCTGCCCTCAGCCATTTAGCTAGCACAGTGGCTTATGTGTTCTGACCTTCATCCAATCAGTTATGTAATCAATTATTCTGTCATGATATCTTCCATATGTCCTGTATATTTTGCAAAGTGTTTGTTTGTTTTTTACATTTAAACACTATTAAAATTTTTTTTTTAAAAAACTTTATTTGGCAATATTTCCTTGTTTTGAATGATTTATCATGGATTCAATCAATCATTTTTAAAAATAAAAAGCTTTCCATTTCCCCACTATTTCCCTTTAAATGGGTTTATGAGACCACAAAGAAATACCCCCCCCCCCATCTTCAGAATGAATTTTAAGTCTGCCATAAATATTCATTTCATGTTGAATCTGATGTACATACCTCTTAGTGAGTGTACTTTCTCATTAATGGGCCAAATGTCAAAGTTGGCAAGTTCATACCAATTTTAACCTGTGATTTGTCAGTGATAACCTTTCATAATACTGGCATGATCTCTGATATTCAAAGGTTCTTGGTGTGATGGTGTGATACAGTTTCTACTTGTATATGCAATAAGTTCTTAACATTAGACAAAGCATTTCATATGCATATGCAGAGTATCAAATGAAGGGTTGTTTATAAGGATAATGCTCGGGATCAGAATACATTTTTTTCATTCTGACAGCAGTCTCCATAATCATTAAGTTGGTTTAATACATCAATATACATAGGTCTTTGAAGCATAAAGAAATTTTGGAACATAGGACTGCAAAATGTCAGTAATCGATATTACTGTCGTCATGTGGTGATTCATCATAACGGTCTTTACAACTTTCACTTGCATTGCATTTCAGACTAATGTTTTTGGTAACAGAGCTCTTCAGAATATCACGCACATGGCTTTTTAACACTATGATTGTGTTGCGTGGTGAAATGAAAAGCTATCGGCTTTTAGGTAGCCATAGCAACCACATCAGTCAAAACACATGATGTTGAAATCTGTGTTGAAAATGGATAACCACATAGGGGGCTTAAACTACTCAAAAGGCGGAGCTCAACATCACTCTCCCAATTACCATTGTTGAAGAGCTGCTGGTGGATCAAACAGAGTTCACTCCAGAGTGCACTTCATGGTTGTTGAAACATTTACTTAGAAGCCAAATTCATTATGTTCAATTAACTGGCCATAAAGCTCATAATTGATAGGCAAATTTTTGCCTCTGAAGTGTTTCCCAGGAGATGTTTTCTTTGAGATGAAAAAGGGAATAATATAAAAAATATTCATATTCGGCATATTCCCAAAAGCAGTTTTTATGAATTGGCAATTTTATTTTGTTTAGAACACAAAGTAACCTTTGAGGTGTATTTTTGCTGCATTACATTGATTAATCTGATGTCTATTTTAAAATCCTATTGCCTATACATTCTCACACATTTTGTTTTGTTTATTTGAAACCTGTAACATGTAATTACGTACTGCAAGCTTATCAATTCTGATTATATAAGGTGTCTCTAAAATAATGATAATAATAATAAAGGCCAGTTCCTGAGTAGTTGAAGCCATTTGATATCGGATAAAATTTTAATCTTAACTGAACACCATAACCCAGCAAAATGAAAAAGCTAGTGGAACAGCACCATGCTATTACAATCGCTCATCATACATTTGTACTATCACGGTTAAAGCAGACAATGGCAGGCCCCATTTAAAGCATTGGCAAAAAAAAAAAAGTGTATTTGCTGACAAGTGATATTAGGAGCAGAAGAAGCAACCCAGTCTATTGTGGTAGAAAAGGAAGATCACTTTTTTATGCTCAATGAATAAATTTGGCACTTTATGAAGCTCAATATGAACTAAAAATAAAAGACAAAATGGAGTTGCAGGATAATGATGATGACATCACTCTAAAATGTTGAGGGAAGAGTTAATGCTACAATAAACTGAACGATTGCCACATCTGTGGTCAGAGGTAGTTGCCATAGCAGGCATAGGGAAATGACAGGAAGCAATTTTAAGCTGTTTAATATTAGTTCCAGACCTTAACAGCAAAAAAAGCATGACAGAGTGACACCAAAAACCCCTTGGAACAGAATGCTGCCAGTACAATAATGCATAATGGCTGAATTGAAAGTTTAATTCAAAAAGTGACACGCAGCCAGAGGTCAATCACAAGTATAGTGGCTTAACATCGTAAGACTGCAAGTGAGGGGGGCAAAGCACAGTAAAGAATGAAATTGAATTTATCAACATCTCATTGAGAAAGTAGCAGTGATAAGCAACTGAGCACCATTTTAGAAACTCACATATCTAACATCATGTTAGTTATTTTTGCACATGAAAATTAGGAAGCGATAAAGCACTGCACACTTATATAAACCACCGTTTTGCGGCTTTAAATTTGAAAGATAATTTTAGAAGTTTCTACTGGGTACTCTGGTTCCCTCCCACAGCCCAAAAACAAGCACGATAGCAGATTGATTGGAGACAATGACCTTCAGCAATAATAACCATTTATCAAAAGGTTTAATAGCTGGCGAAAGAAATTTGACAATATTTGAAGGAAGAGACTTTCATTGAAAAAATACAGGAAAATTGTGTCAATTTTATTTCCTGGTTCAACAAATAACACAACATTTGTCTTTACCACAAGATGCTATTGGCACAAGAGATATTCAAATGAGACATTAACGTGCTCAAGAGCACAGGTATCGTCTTCATCCTCTTTTAGTGCTATGTTTCTAAAGCAAAGTCCATTTTCTTCCATTCGATCCTGCGAAAATAGCATAAAATCAGTAGAAGCTAATGTTGCATACGCGTTAAGAAAAGGTGCTGAATACTTTTATACAATAAATGTATAAGATGTTTTGAGCCCCTGTGCCCAATTAAAAGCTGTCTAACCTCAAGAAGAAATTGTGGTAAAATATAATACCTGTATGAATGTCTTGTCTTGGAAATTAATCTAACTTTAACCTGTGCTGCATGTTATACAATAATGAAGTTTCTTGCTTGTATACCCTGCCGCTCTTTGCTTCTGTAGGTATTCTTACCTACGAAAAGACAATGTAGACAACCACTGCACACCCCACAATCCAGCCCAGTACGAGCAGAGCGGGGACCAACATTCGGGAAGAGTCCAACTGGCTGGCAGCTGCAGAGACCACAGACACCCAAACACATATTGTACCAGATAACAGGTAAATACGCATGCTACATGTTCACTGGCACAGCTTTGTACTTTTATGATATTGCAAAATCTGTCTTCCTGATGTCCGCCACTTCCGGATGATTTTCTGGTTAAGAATGCCACCCTAGTGACGATAATGGTTTTCAGCGCATGGCCATGATGAAAGGTGCCATCTTTATGTTCAGCTTTGGTTAAACAAAGTTCACAGTTCTGCACTCTTGGAGACTCAGTGCAGGGGAGATTTTAAATGAAATAATAAATTCTCTGCTCTTGAGGCTGCCGAGAATCTCTGGAATTACAGAGGATACAAATATTTTATGTGGGTCAATGGATCTATGTAACAAACAGCAGAGCTGTTGTGTTGCACCCACAATCTTGAGAAATGCAAATTCTATGTACGTTGAATTCTGGGTAGACTTTTCTATAAAAAGACAACTATTTTTCCAGCAAAGTGAGAAACAAGTGTCACACATCTCCAACTCTGACTGTGGCTCAGAAGTGTTTTGTATTTCAATCAAAGAAAGAATGATTGGGTTCTGACTTACCTTTCTGTCCCATAGCTCCTCTCTTCACAGTGTGATAGTCAGAACCAGAGGAAAATAATCCAGAGCCCCACCAGGCAAGAATTATTGTCAATCGAGGTGTACCAGAATGTGTCCTGTGCTCTCCCAAAATGGTTGCTCACACTACTGGGGGTACTGTAGACACGTACACACTAAAACCTGTCCCACTGTTGACTGAAGTTGTGAGAGGCCAGCTGTATAAGCCCTGCCCACCAACATCAAAAAGTTGTTGAAGAATTTACTGATCAAAGCATGGAGCATCACAGTATATATTAAAAGATAACCTCATTATCTGTCATCAGAGTTATTTATTCAGTGGTAAAGACAACCATTTCCTTTCCAACATTAGCAGTGACCTTTCTGGTCTGCAATGCTTAACAATGTCAAATAATTTTTCCTGTCACCGTGAGCCATTATAAATGGTGATGACCTGCAACTTGGACATGGTAGTGGAAAATTCCCTATGCTGGTCCCAGATATGGAACAAATGGCTCAATAAGATTGGTCTTTGTTACTGAGGAACAACTGCAGGTTTGTAAACAGGAAAGGGAAAAATAAATAAAAATAAATTTTCGGGGCTTTTTCAACTTATTGCACAAGATGGAAGGAAAGAAGACACGTGACACACGTCAAATAACAGCACTTAAACAAATTCACCTTATGTTTCACAACTAGAAAGGAGACAAGACCACAAAGTGGCTGACTGCATTTCAGTTTAATTGCATCTTATGTTGCTAAATTGCATCTACTGCTAGGTCAGTTCTATTTATGTATCATTTATTTAAATTGTGCAGGGGGGAATTATTTTAAACTTCCATAAATTAAAGCTAAGAACTCACCAATTAAGCAGACTCAAACAAATACATACAAACACAGATATTTGTTTAGTGTGCCGTGGCTGTCTGTCCTCTGGAATTGTTTGAGATGTTTTCGCCATGGCAGTTAGTTAAACAACATTCTAAAACAGCATTCTCTGACAGGTGCTAACATTAGAATGTTCCCTGTTGTTGGAGAATGTTTGATTGGTGTGCTCGGGGCTTAAAAGGAACTGCTTCACAGTATCAGTCGGGAATAATGGTGTGACTGGCAAAAGTGCCAGAGGGATTTCAAATTACTCATGACTTTCCATTTGTTGTCCACTCCTGCTGTGACATGCCATTCAAAGGAGGGCAGCCAGAACATGGACTCCTGTGTCAGTCCTGTGTTCCAGACCCACAGACCAAAGAGCCACCCAGCACCTACTAATAATACACCTCACCGAACAGACAGAAATAGTCTGGGACAAAGGAAAGTGGTCCAGAGAAGATTTTGAGGATTTGGAGAGCAGTGCGTTTGAATAAAGCTAAGCTGAATGCTTGTCCTTGTTTGGGCACTTCTACGTACGTACATTCTGTGCAGTTAGGCTCATAAATATTTGGACAATGGCACAATTTTAACTATTTTGGCTCTATCCGCCACTACCCCAATTGATTTGAAATGAAAAAATGAAGTGTTGATGATCAGATTTAGTTTAAAAGGTTTTGTGAAAATATTGTATGAGCAGTGTAGGCACGACACAGTTTAAGACCCTTTTCTCATATTGGGGACTCAAAAGTAATTGGACAAACTTGGGCCCTGAAAAGGCAGCAGTATTTCAGGATTCTGTTCAAATAAGGTTGATTGTTTACATGGCAACGTTTTAACTTGTATTCGTGAATTCAGCGAATAACTCTTTTCAGCAACATTGGTTGACAGATGTGTTCCTCAGTCCATGGAGTGATTATGACAACGGAAACCTGACTTTTTTTAATGCAGTGCTGCCTGAGGACCTGAAGCTTGCGGCCGTTCAATATTTGTTTTCGACTGTGTCCCTTGCAGTCAGGGATTTCTCCGGATTCTCTGAATCTTTAAATCATCTGATTTACTGAAAAATAAACTTGCGTTCAACATTAATCCTATGCAAATAGCAGAGTGTGCTGCAGCTCACAGGTGCCTGTTCAGCATGGAGTCTAGCTGCCTTTTGATCACATCTATGTACAAAATTCAACATCCCATGCGCAGCTGATGAGTCATTCATAAGAAATTGGGCCATGGTTTATTTACACAGTGTTTATGTTGATTACAATGTAATGCCAGTGCAATGAGAGAGAAATGGTCGAGTAGCTTTTGTATAGAGAAGAGAAATGATTGTGTGTGATGAGGCATGAGGCATGAGGCATGCTGGTGGAAATTGAGTACACGACTTAATCAGGGTAATGAATTCTGGATCACTCCCAAAGTGGAGGAGAGTGTGGATAGGGGAGTAGGGGCGAATGTGATGTAGCGCTCGGTTTGTCATTGTGCAGACATTGGGCATCCCCAGGTGGCGAGACTCAGGGTGGGGCTCGCATCTCTTGTCGGAGTCTGCGTGGCTCCTAGCCCCCCTGGTGTCCCAGTTGGTGGCTGTTTCTTGCTTCCATCATGAAGAGGGGAGGGAGAGTGGGACGTAGAAATGAGCCGAGCGGGGTTAGTTGGAATGTAGGAGGTATTTATAGGCGAAAGGACAAACAGGGAGGTGCGTTGGGAGTGGTCCTGTTCATTAACCGATGTTATCGGGAACTCCCTTTCGTGAATTCTGGACCTCTCCCAATATTCATTACAGTGAGATGGTATTCATGCTGGGCCTTAGGCCTGTCGCACCTCCAACGGTACCTGGGGTAGACTGTGTATGGCAGGGGCATCCTCTTCCCTGAGGCAGGCCTAAATCTGACCGCATACCTAAAGGTTTTGCTGCAGGGTCTTCAGCTGGGGACCACCGCTCATTGATGTTTCGCCTCTTAGCCCAGAACATCTCCTGGTGGCGGGGCAGTGAACAGGGACGTCTCCCTGACACCCCCTGCAGCAAAACCTACTTTGATTTTGGCCCCCCAAGACTTCTCTTGTCGTTTTAGCCGAGCCAGTGGCTTGCTTTTCAGCTTCCTTGGAGAGCTCTTTGGTGGATCTGCTCAATGTGGCTCCACGTAGTCCCAGGTCCTTGAGAAGGCGTGATGTTGATCTGCCCACAAAGCCTCTGGCTCCCATCTCCACCGGGTACAGCTTCACACTCCATCCACTTTCTCTGCACTCAGTTTCCAGGTCCGCATACTTAGCCTTTTTTCTCCGGTGGGCTGCTTCCAGTCCCTCCTCCCATGGCACTGTCAGCTCGATCAGTGTTGCTGTCTTCACCGCTGCAGACCATAGCACTACCAGTAGCGGCTGTAGACCCGGGGATGGCGGGGCGCAGGCACGTCCCTTTATGACAATTAGTCCTGGGTTGTTCGCAATCATTTTCCTTTACTGACGAGTTTTCCAATTATCGTACTTGGCAACTAAAGACACGGTCTCTCCATATGTGATCGAACAGCGACGAAATCATGGGCGAAATTCAGTACAGAAAATTTTTTTACTTATTAATAGGCCAGTGCTACGCGTTGATTGATCAGGTCCGTGTTCCAGTGAAATATCGCCTCTCACTCTCGGTATTGTGTGGGTTGATAAAAAAAAGTGGCACTTGGCAATTAAATAGGCAGCGTGCTGCTCAAGCTGTTTGCATGAGAGGCGACAGGTATGCAAGTTTGACTAACGTTGATTTAAATACAGCAAATAAGCGTCCAGATGAATGATTGTCTTCTTATCGGGGAGAACAAGCAGCAGCTGTTAACTGTGGAGTGCTCTCGGAGCGAACCTTCGGTTACTCATGAAAATGACTGAGAACAGGTCAGGACTAACGAACCGTTTTAAACGGATGTTTTGTCACAATTCTCAGTTCAGGTTCCGCCACTGAGCTGAATTTCGCCCATGATTTCATCGCTGTTTCATCGCATATGGAGAGACCGTGTCTTAAGTTGCCAAGTACGATAATTGGAAAACGCGTCAGTAAAGGAAAATGATAGCGAACTACCCAGGACTAATTGTCATAAAGGGACATGTCTGCGCCCCGCCATTCCCGGGTCTAGAGCCGCTACTGAGCACTACGTCTGGTCTCAAGGTGGTGCTTTATACATATCCTGTGGGAAATGGAGCTGCCTGCCCAGGTCCACCTCCATCTTCCACGCCGCCCCTGGTGTCAAAAAATTGCCAGGTGGTCTCTTGCCAGTTTGTGCCGAAGATTCTCCCTGCCTGAGGAAGTGGATCCTGCATCGGCCTCCGGATGGACTCTGGCTATTTGCCTCCTGCCGACTTTTCTCCAGCAACTCTGCCAGCTTCTTCAGCACCTGGTCATGCCGCCATCAGAACCGACCCTGTGTCAGTGCTGTGCAGCCCGACAGGACATACTGGAGTGAGGCATTTGTGGTCCCCCAGAGGTTGCAGGAATGCTCGGTTCCAAGCCATTGGTGAAGGTTTTGAGGGCTCTGGAGGGTGTCATATGTTGCCCTAATGAGGAAACTGACCTGAGCCTTTGGCAGTTTCTTAACCTATGCCCAGCTGATTGCCCTGCTCTCGAGATCCTCCCAAGTTGTCCACCATCCCTGCTGCCCCAATGCGACAGACTTCACTCTGAGCTCGTCCTGCTCAATCCTAGTGACCTCCGCAACAACAAGGCCTTTCCTTTCCTTCCTACTTGCCTTGGACTATGGAATGGGTGGGTCGCTCCATCCCAGGCCTGCCCGCCCTGTCTGGACCATGCCCACGACTTCTTGGTGTTGCAGTCTTCTCATCACCTTCTGGACCTCCTCCTTAGCCTTCTTCTTCCTTCCAGTCTCAACTCTAGCATTTGGATCCACCACTGCTATGTCAGAGGAGTCCCTTAACTCCATCACCAGCCTTGCTTTCTCCTGCTTGTATCCCAGGGTGATGGATTTCAGGGGTAGTTGGAGTGAGTTCCATCCGTATAGTCCAGCTGCTGAGAAGCACCGTAGGAGGACGAGCCATTTGCGAATGAAGGAGTTGGCTTTCGCTTCCATTCGACTTACGGCTGATGAGGTGACCTCACACAGTTTCAGTGGCCACATCACCCTTGGGTACAGGGTGAAGTGATAACACCACACGTTGTACTTTCCAGGTAGCTGGCTTGCATCGATCTTGTACAGGCCTTCTGACAGTTGCCGGAGGATGATTTTTCCCATATCCTTGTCTGAGAGACCAGATGTATAAAGTCTTCCCAAGCTTCGGATGAGCTGATCCACGATGCGGGGGATGATTTCCCCGCTGATGGTAAAGGTGACTCTATCATTTCTCTCCCCCTTTCGCAATGAGAGGCTCCTTGACTTCATTGGCTTGAACTTCATCCTGGCCCAGGTGATCAGCTGGATGTGCATGGGGCGGTTTGTAGCAGGCAGGTGATGTCGTCCATGTAGCTCCTTAGGGGCGGGAGCCTCTGGCCTGTAGGCACCTGAACCCCACCCACCACTTGTCTTGCCCAAATCAAAATGACCTCAAATGCTGCCACGAAGAGGATGGGGGAAATGGAGCATCCCATTGCAATCCCTACCTCCAGTTTTTGCCAGTCGGTGGTCACCTTCTTCAAAACAAAGTTAGTTCCAGGTAGCTAGCTTGTATCGATCTTGTACAGGCCTTCTGACAGTTGCCGGAGGATGATTTTTCCCATATCCCAAAGTGGAGGAGAGTGTTGGGTGGAACTGCGGATAGGGAGTAGGGGTATATGTGATATAGGGCTTGGGTTGTGATTGCGCAAATATTGGGCGTCCCCAGGTGGCGAGACTCAGGATGGGGCTTGCATCTCTTGTCGGAGTCTGTGTGGCTCCTAGCCTACAAGAGGTGTTAGTGGATCAGCGAGAGATGGGCTCTACGTACGTCATCAACGTTATTGCAAACATAGCTTGCATACAAGTTAGATGTCCAGCAGCCGAGGATTTGAATCGGGTGGTCCGGCATTCCTCGCTCGGATGCTGTGGTGGCGGAATCAGTGCGGAAGGACTGCCCAGAGAAGTATTTGGGTGGAATGTTGCCTCTAACTAGGATGTGACGGAAATGGTAGAGGAACCAGTGGTGAGTGGCCACATCTCCGGTGTCGGTCGTGAATAGGGTCTTGGGAAGAAGCGTGGTTATTGTATCTTGAGGTTACGTGATATTGGCTCGAACAGGCTAACCTTTTACAACTGCGCTGCGGCACTCGGAGAAATACTCAGCCATTCTCGTCAATGCTCGTCTTTACACCAGATGCACCGCGGCGAGTGTCAGCAGCATCCCAGAAGCAGCTCGGCATTCTGCAGAAAGTATGCAGCAAGTCTATTTCTGCTGCTGTTGGGCCGCAGTCGCGTTGATCTGAAAATAGCAGGGATACGTTTCCCATAGATCGACCATGTACATTTAGTGGATCCAACTACGTTAGTATTTGTGCTAATGGGAATTCCGCACCAAATCGTGCCAGGCAGGAAGTAACAATCAAGGGGAATACGCTTTTAACTAAAAGAAACCAGCCACAAATCTTTGATATAAAATTCGTTTATAACTTATGTTTCTGTTAAGTTGTGATTTTGTTATAACTGAAATACAGGCACATCTATGGTGTTCACAGCTGGACTTTAGTAGGTTCTACAGCACAACAAAGACATTAAATGACATTAAATGCAGTTAAAACAGAAAATATAACAAAGCATTTAAGGTTTCTGCATAAATATGCCAGTAAAAAAAATCTGAGCAAGTCGATTGTATCAGCTGGTAGGACGCTGCGCTGACGTTCCGCGTTGTGAGACGCTGCTGGTGTAAATTGAAGTCACAAGCATGACAGAACAAAAATGCGGCACTGCGCAGGCATGCCTGGTGTAAATCCCGGGTAAGGGTAGAGGCTAGCGAAATAGGAATAGGCTGGGAAATTCCAAACTGATCAGTTTTACCACTCCATCTTGGACATGAGACAGTCGGAAAAGTAGTAAGAGGTGTCTTTTTGGCTGGTGTGGCAGGAAGGATCATAGTTAGCGGAGAGCGGAGCAAACTCGGCGCGTCTCAAGACCAAATAACGCCAATAGCAACGAGGCTTATAGAGTGGAATCCATGGGAGGACAATGGTACTCTGAGCGCAGTGTCTGGATGTAGTGAGAGAGGTGATCTGCCATAGGGGTAAACGCAAGGTCGACGCGGGAGATTCTTGTCTAAGTAAACCTTTCAGTTGTGTCCGCGTGTAAGAGTTGGTAATAGATGAGCATGGATAGCCCGTGGCCAATTTGACGAAGTTAATGCCGCTTTGGGAGACCCCTATTGAAGCTGCTCGAACGTGGAGTACGGAGTGAACGTACGTAATGAGCTTGTAATGGAAACAAAGATGAGTGCCATGAATGGCAGTAAGAGGGCTGAATGGAATCTCTTAAATTGCTTCCGTCCTGCGAGGAATGAGGAAAGTGAGCGAGGGGCAAGCCCATTTAGGATGGCGTCTCGGGATAAAGCGGCGAATGGCTCAAGTAGCGGAGTCAGGGGTAGACAGTCAGAAATTTATGGTTATTACCCTGAATCCAGCACAACGGCTCTGATAGGGAATCAAAAATCTTGGGGCTGCTTTTGCGGTCGAAAGTTAGGCGAATGGTGAAGTAATAGCGCCCCTTCCAGGAAATGCCAAAAAAAATCCCCAAAAAGCGGACCGAGTGGCACAACCTTAAAATCGTTTGTGGTATCGGCTTTAGCCAACCAGGCGTGGCAGCCAGCAAGACGGATGGGAGTGATAGTGTGGTGCATGGAGAAATCATTGCTGGGGATAAGGCTATGGCTGCTAGGGAGGGCTGAACCATGTGGGGAATGATAAATCTATAATTAACTGCTTATCCCGAGTATTTACAGGTTGCTATCCCAGTGGGGCTGACTGGAGGGAGAAGCTTTCGCCATTTTAGAAAGAACTGAACTAGTACATGTGGTAGCGGGTGAGAGTAGGCTCCGCAGAGCTCACATACGAGCGAAGTTTGGGCTGCGAAAACTGGACAATACAATTCTGAGTCCAAGGTATCTCAGAAAACTCCCTGATTGTACTACTGACTTGAACCTGCTGCTTTTGAGGTAAAAAGTATGTGGTATTTATAAAAATCCGTACTGCCAAAATGTAAAGCGAAATCGAGAACGAGTGTAGGGTAATCATCCAGTTCTTGCCTCCGATGAGGAAAGGACTGGCAGACTGCATTCGCTTTTTCACTCTACCGAGACACAAAGTCGGTAAGAGTAAGCTCCTTTGAACAAGCAGGGGTCGGGTGCTTGAGCTGGGCGGGTCCGAGGATGGTTTGGATTTTGTGGTTGAAATGCGAGTGTGGAAAGGATGGTTGGATGAGCTGGGCCCGGTCAACGTATGCACCCGATAAAATCAGTTGTCTAAGTGTGGGGGATGCTGGCGAAAGGTTTGGAATGAGCTGCCGGGGGGCATGGGGGGTAGAGCAGTGGCTAATGTGTATTGAGGTTGTGGTGGAGGAAACTGCTAGGGGCCAGTCTGCGAAGTTGATGAGAACGGCAGACCTGTTGAAGCACAGGATTAGCAACATTGGGGAACGGGGAAGGGGGAGGGAAGAAGGCGGGGAAAGATAATACAGTGGGAAAGAGAGCAGATGACGCCACTGCGGGTGCACATCCAGTTGTGGGAGGGTTGGCACCGGAACTGCTGGAACCTTAGGGTTAGAATAGGGTTGCTGGCTGAAGGAGCCGCAGAAGCTGGGTTTTGTCCGGCGGGAAGGGTAGGGGGAGGGAGGGGATGGGACGTATGTGCAGGGGAAGTAAGTGCAGCCTGCAGACACAGCGACGAAAAGAGACCGAAGAGGTCGTTAACAGAGGGAGCAGGCATGCAGAGGACTGGCTGGTTTGCGGGAGGGGTGTGTGTGCATCTGTTGTGCGGATCTGGTGTCGGGGGAATGTTGCGGTGCGTGGTAACGTTAGTGCTGGGGACGCAGGCGGCGGAACTCGGGAGAGCTGAGTGGTCTTCAGCTGGCAGCTGGGGAGGATTAGCTTGATTGCAGAGGGAGTTGGTGTACAATTTTAGTAGTTTGACTTTGTTGTTGGAGCGGTGGAAGGAAATTTTATTGTGCTTGAGTGCATGGTGGAGCTTGGCAATGGTCCAACTTGGAGCCTCGGAAGGGCCTGAAGTAGGAGCCATGCTGGGGAGCTGCGGGCTGTCGCTTTTGGGCGCTGCGTTTGGCGATGGATGTAGCTGGTGCGGGACGGCTCTGGAGACTGCTGGTTGGATATTCTGCTGCGTGAAGCCTGGACTGGAGAATGGCCTCGGTCGTCATGGCGGGAGGCGCGTAGCTCGGAATACGAGCACTTCGGTTGGGGCAAACGGGAGGTACCTCGCGATGGAGGCATGACGATGGCGTAGCGCAGGCGGGTGTGCTGAAGAGAAACGGGAGCCGCTGAGGCCGGAGAGAATTCTCTGGAGTGTCGGAGTCGGCAAATGAATCCGCGTCCAAGGGACTCAACAGGATTTCGGAATTCACGCTTCAGTTAGGCAAACTCTTTCTGTTCTGCTGCCCTGTATTTATAGGCGTAAAGACGAATAAGGAGGCACGTTGGGAGTGGCCCTTTTTCATTAACCTTCATTATCGGGAACTCCCTTTAGAAATGCATCCCGAACCTACACGCACATAGAATATTCTTCAAGTTCTTGCAGTTTGGCTCATCAGAGTTATTTTAGTTGAGACTTCAAAGCTATATTTAAGCAAGCACATGCTGCGGTAGAACAAACCCAATGCCACGATACTTTTAGTACTGTAAATAAATGGTTTGTTGAATGTAAACAAATGTTTCATTTTATTTGTTCATTTAATTATTTATGTGCAACTTGATCATCATCTGATCTTGGCATGAATAAGCTACAACATATTAAGAGGTCAGATCTCTAGTTCTGATATGAAGGGTTTTAGAGCCAAAAAACCAAACCGAAGCAAAATTCATAAATTCATAATAAAACTAGAACAGGCACTCGGTAGAGCATACCTTCGCCGACGCCACTGAATCCCTCGCCACTGGCGTTGGTTTCATGCCGATCGGATAAAAATTGACCGAGATATGGCCGAAAGTCGGTTTTGACCTTTTCGTGGCCTTGACCTTGACCTTTGACCCGATCACTCCCAAAATCTAATCGATTTATCCTCAGGTCATGCCAAATCAACCCACCAAATTTTATGAAATTCCGTTTGGTACTTTTTGAGTTATTCAATACACATACATACACACAGACAGACACACAAACAAACTAGAACGGGCACTCGGTAGAGCGCATACCTTCGCCGACGCCACTGAATCCCTCGCCACATAACTCTGAGGACCAATTTTTATTTTTTTAAATGATCGATGAATGACAAGAGTACGATATATTTTTTTATACATCAATACGCCTTTAAGTTCGAAAGGTAATGACCCCCCTGACCTTTGACCCCCAACCGCTAAGAAGGGTATTGACCCCATTGTACCGTGTTTCACATCACAGGATCGGGTATATAATTCTGCACATTTTGGCGTTGGTTTCATGCCGATCGGATAAAAATTGACCGAGATATGGCCGAAAGTCGGTTTTGACCTTTTCGTGGCCTTGACCTTGACCTTTGACCCGATCACTCCCAAAATCTAATCGATTGATCCTCAGGTCATGCCAAATCAACCCACCAAATTTTATGAAATTCCGTTTGGTACTTTTTGAGTTATTCGATACACACAGACACACAAACAAATAAATACACGGGGATCAAAACATTACCTTCGTCAGCGAAGTCGCTGTCGAAGGTAATTAATTATTTGCTTGCACTCATTTTTTTTCCCCCGGTTTAGCACTGTAAAAGTTAACTTATGATTTAGCGAATTAGTGATTAACAAAGCTAACTTTTTGGTTTCCAGCCAAGTCTGCCCATGAGTTCCACACCTTTTCCCTGATTTCTGACAGAGGAGGGGATAATAGGTAATATAGTGTAACAGACATTTTGTCATCCCCTGCTGGTGATTCTGGTTTTATCTTTGCTTTAAACAAGTAATTCCCAGACTCAGGCCTTGTGCAATTGTAGGATTTTATCAAGTGGTTAATTCGCCATAACTTTTGATTTAGCGAATTAGTGATTAACAAAGCTAACTGTTTGGTTAGCTGTGCCTACCAATGAAAACAACAAAAGCCATCGTAGCAAAACTAACATCTATAACGTCTCTGGTAGAGTGAGCACAATAGTGACTGTGCTTTGTTACTAACATGGCAGTGTTACTGCATGAAATCATATAATACGTCTCTCATTTATAACATAAAACCCAAACTGTCTTAGTTAGCTGCTCAGTGATGCTATTAGAGTTTAGCTTACATTCCTGTCTGACTGGCTGCATTTAGCAGTTGGGGAAATTTAACTTTCCACTTCAGTGGAGTAGCCTGTGTGTAGCTATAGAAAGCAATGAGCCCAGCACATTCTGGTTATGGTAGGTTTCTACCTTTTAAGAAAAATGCAATACCTCTGCCCTTTTTCTCTGCTTTCTTGGGTCAGGTAGCACCAATTTAAACATTTTTTCACCTTTCCCCTGTGTACACAGAGTACAAAGTTTTGTGAAAAGGCCATTCTTTCCAGAGGTGGAATGCTCCTTTAAAGGCATGCATTTTTATTTTGCACCACAAATCGGTACTATTTCATTTATAAATCTTTATTTTTTTATTTTAAATTTTATTACCTCATTATATACAGTGGCCTGAAAAATTACTGGCACCGCTGACTGGCAATGCACAAACAATACTTCTAAAAATTCTAAAATATATATTTATTGAGAAACTCTAAATACCAACAAGTGAGAAATACTGTATAATATTATAGGAATAAGTCCAGAGAAGCAGTGGGTTACAGTGATTTTATAACGGCAGAGGATGTTCTAAGGCATGTTTATGAAATGATTACCCTACATATTGCTCATTGAATAAACACCCAAGAAAAATGATCAACGACTTATTGGTAATAATGCAACAATAAAATTGAGAACTATTTGTTCTTCCACCAAGCAAGATAAGAGTAGACCGATTGGATGGCATGCAACACAGACGCTAAGATTGCTTTTTCATCTCGCGCCATTATGTCACATCAGGCTATTTGGGCTCGTTAATGTAGATATACTATGAAAGCAGGCTATTTGGAATGTCTCCTTCGATCTCCCGAAGGCCCCGTTAAAAAATTTTACGTTAGTTTCAGTTTCAGTTTTCGAGTTTTTTTGTTTCCTTGCCTCAAAATGCAGTGGGTTACAGTGATTTTATACTGGCATGGAACACGGCTCAGCCAATCAAATTTAAGGATGGGAAGCACCCGTTTTATAACAATGCTCTAATGGAACCAACCAAAATCATTGACTGATTTTTAGAAATCAATTTCAATCAATTAGAAATCAATTTCCTGCAAATCAAGGTTTCACAATTAATGGCACCCTTAAAGAATATTGTAAATACTATCTTCCAAATTTTGAAAGGATCTGCTTAAAATAGTCCATTATGTTATTTTTGTTATTTTTCCCAGAGGTGGTTGCACGAAGGTCTAAATGAAGGCTGCCAATAACCATGAAACCTTGATTTTGTTGAAATTTATTTAGTATTAAATTATTGTTATGATTTTGGTTGTCTCCATCCAAAGAGCAATAAAGTAAAGTATTTTACACATGTTGGTATATGCCATTATTGTTTATATACATTTTTTTATTGTTTGTGCATTGCATTTCAGGGGTGCCAGTAAATTCTGAGCTCTGTATCTGTCATGAAACTTTCCGGAAAGCATTTCAAAGCCTTGTGTAAAAATGAGGTTTTACAATATCAGTAAAATATAAGATGTTTTTTTTTTTTACTGTGTTATATTGACCTAGCCTTTTCCTATACTCTAAAGCCTCGAAACCGAAAATATCATTCATAAATATAAAATACATCATTAATGCATATACCATTGTACTGTGAAATGTTGAATATTTCATAACAAATAATTCAGTAAATGATTCATTATGATTGAAACTGAACTAATGAAAATTAAATAAATTTCTCAAACCAAAACTTTTTTTTTTTTTTACCAAACACACAACTCACATCACTGTTTCCTCATTCTATCATCAACGAACAGAAACAGTTCACAAACGTTTTTGTGAGTGGAGTCCCATCAAGTTATTCTTGATCAGACTTTTATTAGTTGGTGTTGCCACACCACACGAGAGGATTCAAACTGTAATGTAAGTTATCAGACAATGTGTAATTTGTTCACTGGCCTTCATTACGGTATTAGCCCTGGAGTGGAAATGATCCCTCTCCTTTGCATCCCTGAAACACCCATTATGAGTCTAAGCAGCCAAGTCTGCCCATGAGTTCCACACCTTTTCCCTGACTTCTGACAGAGGAGGGGATAATAGGTAATATAGCGTGACAGACATTTTGTCACCCCCTGCTGGTAATTCTGGTTTTATCTTTGCTTTAAACAAGTAATTCCCAGACTCAGGAATTGTAGGATTTTATCAAGTTGCAAATTCACCATAATTGGGTGTATTTGTGTTTAGTGCATTTATTTATCCACGTACTCTGTATTTTGTCAGATCTCTATACATGTGGTGACGAATAAAAATTCCATGTCCACACTGTGAAACCTTCGCATTAACAGCAAAAAAAGGGGGGGAAATTAACCAATCCAACTAAATTATCAGTATGTTCTCAACTGTTGAAACCACGCTCAGACAGTCACAAAAATGTACAATTTATTTGACAAGCAAATGCTAGAGTCAAATGAATTTTGTGTCATATTTACATTAATGAGTTCAAACAAGTTATTTTGAGAGAACTCCAAATACCTGTGTTCAGCAACTTAATTTGGAGCTTACTGCTCTTCTCAGTGACTTATTTTATCTAATTAAAAATTTCACCCGAAATTGCTTGCAATATAAAAACATAAACACAATTAGTTTTAGCGTCATTTAGTCTGCATGGAACACATGGATATTTTTGTCAAAATGTGGCTTAAATTGGCACGTGACTGCTTTGATCTTAAGATGCACCTAATTTGGACAAATTGACAGCATATTTGAATCCTATGAATCAGGATGGAAAAAACCAGCATACATGAGGGGCCCCAGGACCAACTTAGGGAACCACTGCTTCAGCCTGACTTAAAAAATGCCAAAGACAGAGAGAGACATGATGTCCTATGATTTTTTTTTCTCTTCCTGCCATTGCATATTTAAGGAATGGCCAGCATCCCTGTGGACAGACACAGTGCTTTCATTTCTCACACCTTGACAGAATTTGCGCATGCTGATAGGACAATGAAACCATAAATAAATAATAGGACAAATGTATGAATAGATACATGGAGTAGGACTGTTTAAGGTGCTATTTCTTGTATTTTTACCCTTATGGCGTCCTCTGAAGAGTACATTAGAGGTTCTTGTGTTGTGAAGATTGTTGCCTTCTCTTCTCTTTTGATCAAACCAACATGCAAGACACGACTGCTGCCTTCCCATCATTACTGTACAATATGTGTTCAGATATGACACATCATCAGGCCAGGAAATAAATTTTCAATTGACACACAAAACCTGTATAAAGTAGAAGAATATAACATAATTCTGGGGATAAGATGCATGCATTATTCTTGTGGGGTTGGCCTGCTACAATGGGAAGAAATATTTTTTCCCGCATCTTTCCACCCCAGCATTGGAAAATGCCAAGGGGTGCAGGAGATAACCTGAAACCTTGACTTTTATATCCCTGAATGACTAATCCAGCAAACCAACTTAGTTCAACTGAAAAAGTAGAGTGGTGCTTTCTAAAATTGACTATGATCTGCCTGCGAAATGAGAAAGTATCTGAGTTGAGTTAGAGTAGACGCAGGCATGCAGAGATGCTGTTGTTGCAAAGAATTCTCTCATTTAAAAAAACAATATAGTTTGAAGATGAGTGAATAAGACGTATACAATGCATAATTTTCAAAGCGAGTGCCAGATGGGACTTCCTGAATGTCACAATGTCATGTTTTTTTTGTGCAGATATAAACTTTAGCTTTCTTCATAATTTTTCAGTTCTAAAGCAAAAAATTATCACTTTTCTTCCAAACGGAGAGTTCAGTCACCATACTGTTGCACATTTTTCATAAATGATGTACTGTAGAAACACAAATTTTGTTTTAAAAAAGACTGCAAGAACTGATGAACATAAAGAGGAACATTGGATGAGTGTAGTAGGCAGAAATGACAAAAATAAGACCCAACTTGATCAAGGAAACTGATCGGGGGATGGGGGGGCTTTTTGCTTTTTATGCCCGCGCCAATTTTAACTTTGTATGATTTCTGAATGACTTGAGCTAGGACCACCAAACTTGGTGACTTTTCCTAAAACTTGTCTGGGAACAATTTTATACCAAGAAGTCAAGCCAACCATCTTCGGCGACTGTTTTCTTACAGGTATGTCTGACAAAAAAAAAATTGCAGATTTTGGTTTCATGAATATCTTACATAATTTAAAGGGGTAGTTCACTTTTTTGAAGTGGGGTTGTATGTGCTACAAATTGCCTTTACGGACATTACAAGCCGTAAACATCTCTCAGATCTCCCCCATGTAGCCGCACCAGTGCATAGTGCTGGGTGCAGATTTAGGCGATACACTTTTGTAAACGGTCCCAAAATAGCAGTGTATTTCATTAAACTTGCGCAAACATTTCAGAAATGGTCCATGTGTGTTGCTTTCCTGGATGTGAAAGCAAAGCTGTATCCTGGTACACTGACAGCTTTCACCGCCTTCCTTTGTGGGATATTGGACTCCGGCAGCTGTGGCGAGTTGCGCTCAACATGGATATTGATACGCCACCCGTATCCCTAAAAGAGCTTCAGGTTTGCAGTATTCATTTTTCCAAAGAGAATTTCGTGAGGCCACATTCAGGGAAATCTCAACGGTGCAGGCTGAAGAGCACTGCTGTAACCAAGCGTCAAGTAAAAGAGTGAAACACCTGTGAATAAGTCTAATGTAACATTGCAGCACAAATTGATATCACATAGGGTCTACGCAGCCACATACTGTGCATCTGCTGTGCTGGTTATAATAGGGATTTTTTTAAAATTTGAGAAATACTTCTATGCCATTGAAATGCTGTCTCTGCCACATACTGCTAAGAGTTTCACCCAAACAGCTTATCTCTACAGCATGCAGTTTGCTCTGATGAAATCTGTTGGTTGGTTAGTTCAAGAGCAACTGTGTTTTTTCCGAGCAGCTGAAATGCTGTAAATTTTTGTAATATAGCGTACAATTGAAGTTGTGTATTATTTTCAGGTAGGACCTCTTTTAGGCCGCAAAAATACGCTGTTACTTTGGGACTGCTCACAACAGTGTATCGCCTAAATCTCCACCCAGCACTATGCGCTGGTGCAGCTACCTGGGGGAGATCAGAGAGTTTTCTACTGCATCATTTGTACATAGAGGCTATTTGTAGCTCATACATCCCCACTTCAAAAAAATGAACGATCGCTTTAATGTCAGCGTTGTTAAGTAGAATTAATTTATGCTAATTTGACGATGTCATTGCATTTATTTTATTTTCCGATGATGAAAGCTTCTACTACCAACAAATAGACATTTTTTTCCCATTATTAATGTGGTCTTTAGGCTCTCTATTGTAATCAATATACTAAACACAAAGAAGTTGACAATAAGAAAAGAGCAAGTTTTGCTTACGCAAACCTGTAATCCTTTTTTTTTTTTTGAAAGATTATTTTTTGGGATTTTTTTCCTTTATTTGATAGTTTATAGATAGTTTGATAGTTTCCCATTGCTAATTGTTTTACATTAGCCAAGACATCTGTTGGACAGTTTTAAATATACAAATTATTTTAGCACTTATTAGATGGATTTCAATGGAACTCTTGTCATTATCTTGTTATCAACTAGCTAGCCCGCGGAGGATGGGCTTCCCCACTATAGCCGGGTTCCTCCTGAGATTTCTTCCCACTGGGGAGTTTTTTCTCACCACTGTTTGAGGATTTTTTCTCCCTACTGGGAGTTTTTTTTGCCTCGCTGTAGTGGGAATAGGGAATAGGTACTGGGAATAGGTTGGGCACTGCCCTTCAGTAACCCATCTCTGACTGTAAAGCGTCTTTGTGACAGTGTATCTGTAAAAAGCGCTATACAAAATAAAATTGAAATTGAAATTGAAATAGTTATACAGTGGAGATAGACAGGAAAGTTGGGGAGAAGAATGGGAAAGACATGCGACAAATGACCCGAGTCAGAATGCAACCTGGGTTGCCGTGAGAGGGACACAGCCCCCGTGGTCCGTGCGCCCAGACCGATGAGCCACCAGGTTCAACTGAACATAAATAGAATTTCGTGTATTTTATTGCCTCTCGGAGCTGGTGCACTATGGGATAAAATAAGCAAAGCATTTTGGGTAATAAAAATCAAAACATTATGTCATAATGATGTCATAATAGGTCATAATAATACCAAAAAAAATACAGTAAATCAGTAAATCATTTCACACACACTTTAATTGGCACATCATTGCAGAAAAGCTATGCATAGTGTAGGGTGTTTACAGAAGTGTGCCCCTGTCAATCCCCACATGAGCAAACAGGACTGTTTACAAAGCTGATATGCATAGGTCAAAAGGGACTTTAAGTCATGATGTCATGTTGTCCGGTTATTATGCTACTCCTGCAAGTTTCTTCGAACACTTCAAGATGGTCAGCATTACCTTAGCCATTGTGCAGTCTTGTGTAATCATGTGGGAGGGTCATCTTTGTTCGTATAACTTATGTCAGCCAAGGTACAACTGATGCATAGGACAGGCCCGGCCCCATCTGAAAAGTTGATTCTGATTTGGGTCAAGTAATTCATAACCATTGTCTCGGTACAACTGCTTCTATTTTACTCCACATGGCAAGTCTTAGTGTTAGCGGTTCACGTGGTAAGCTAAAATGAGGAATTCTTGATACTTATATAACTAATCTCGATTTAATTTGTTTTAGCGAAGCTAAATTAGCTAACATTGACTGCAGTTACTTTGCTGATCACGCGCCAATTTTAATGCGCAGGAAAGGAGTAAACCATAAATTTCCAGGGGTTCGCGGTATCTGCTGTCTTGTGAAGAATGTACTTGTACCCCATATCAGAGTTTTAAATGACACACAGGCGGATAATGTGTTATGGCTTTTAGTTGATAATGATGCGTATTGTTTTCTATTCATTGTCGGTATTATTTATATACCACACGAAGGATCCATTCATCATGACGCTGCTATTTTCGATGTAATTTCTGACAACGTCGTCCTTAATGCCAAGTTTGATTGTCCTTTAATATTAGCTGGTGATTTTAATGCGAAAACTGGTCATCTTGAAGATTTTGTCAATTCAGATGATGTCATTCTTGATACTTGTGGGGCCAGTTTTGTGAACAGTAAGGAGGATTTAAATTGTTTGGGTATAGTTACGGGCAGGTATAATAAGGATAATACTGTAACCAATAATGGTAAAAGGCTTATAGATTTGTGTAAAGATTTTGATTTTAAAATCATTAATGGTAAGTTTGGCAACGACCAACTGGTCGGTGATCTTACATGCAAAAATGCCTCCGGCTGCAGCGTAGTTGACTATATCTTGGCGTCTCCAGCTTTGTTGCCATGTATTTTCAACTTCAATATTGGTGATTTTGACCCTTGTCTGTCGGATGTTCATTTTACACTAGACAATTGGTAAAATGGGTGAAGATGGGTAAAAAACTGTGAATTGTCTTCCCTTGCGAAGTCGGAGTGAGGCGAGGGGAAAACCTCTCCCCCCTACTGTTTCGTATTTATTTAAATGACTTTGAGCCGTTTATTAGTAATAAATATAGTGGTCTCAGTAGAATTGCTGAGGATGTAAGACAAGTTATAAGTAATGAAGATGCAGAGGTGTTTTTAAAACTGTACACCCTATTATATGCTGACCACACTGCTGTTCTTGCAGAGTCTCCATCTGAATTACAGAGTGCTTTGAATGCTGTTTTTGATTATTGTAAACAATGGTACCTATGTGTTAATCCAAGTAAATCCAAGGTTGTTATCTTTTCAAGAGGCTAGGTTAGATCTTTTCCTGACTTTGTTTTCGGGAATGTTAAACTTGACGTTGTTTATGACTATACTTACTTAGAAATACAATTTAATTACAATGGTTTGTATAATAAAGCTATAAGTAAGAAGATTGATCAGGCAAGAAAAGCTCTATTTAGTCTTAAGACAAAAGCCATCAATTTGGATCTGCCCATTGATATCCAATGTCAACTGTTTCATCAAATGATTACTCCAATTCTGTTGGATGGCTGTGAAGTTTGGGGTTCTCTTTCATAATATTTCGCTCGATGTCTCACTATGGGATGCACGCCTCGCTGCAGCCTCAGAAGCATTAATCTCATTACGCCAATCCTGATTGGCTGGTGAACGTGTCCGTCCGCCCAGGTGGTACACCCACCTTAAATAGCTCATGCGGACGGCACCACGTCATTCAAACACCTCTTCTCACTCGGAGCATATCTCGCGTCCAGGGCTAGTTAGCTGAACTGTCCACAGACGGATTTTCTGTCGCCGGGCGCTACTAGCTTTGGATACCTTTTTGCTTCGTCGGTCACACCAGACCGGACTCAGTGCTCTCCCGCCCTACACGGCTTGGTCAGCACTGTCCTCGATGCCTCACCACGGCACGTCGAGTACCAAAGGCTAGCACACCAGTTACCTGTCGGTTTTCTTCACTTGACGCCTCACCACGGCACGTCGAGTACCGAAGGCTAGCACACCAGCTACCTCTCGGTTTTCTTCACTCGACGCCCCACCACGGCACGTCGAGCTCCGAGCGCTAGCACACCAGCTACCTCTCGGTTTTCTTCACTCGACGCCCCACCACGGCACGTCGAGCTCCGAGCGCTAGCACACCAGCTACCTCTCGGTTTTCTGCCTCGTCTCCCGGCTTGCACACCAGCTAGCTAGGAATGGAGGCCCAAAACCCCCATACCAAGGGGCACGAGGAAGATGACGACGTCTTCATTACTCCGGCTCGGGCCGCGCAGCCCGCGGCCTCCGTCACCTCTCGGGATGGAGATGAGAGTAGCATACCAGCTTCTCCTCTCCCCAGCTCCGACATGCTCGACGTGTGCAAATGCGCTGCTGTCCGGCTGAACATCCCCTGGCCCGTTGTCGTGGCTGAGACCACCAAATCCCGCTACGAGGGGAAGAAATTGCCCTTGGCTAAGAGTGCGACAAAACAACTTCTCCCCGTCTTCCCGGAGCTGCTAGATGAGGTTGCGCGCTCTTGGAAAGACCGCCCTTATAGCAGCAGGAGTCCAGTTCCCGGTGCCTTGTCCCTCGATTGTGAGGCGATGGAGAGCCTGGGTCTGCTCCGCATGCCTCCGATGGAGCCACTCGTGGCAGCGCACCTTCACCCCCGCCTGTCAGCGGTGTCCTCCCGGAGCCCCAGTCTGCCATCCAAGTCGGACCGTTTTCAGTCAGCCTTGACTGAGAAGGCGTATAAGGCGGCTGCGCTTTCGGCCAGAGCGCTCAATGTCCTCTCCCTGCTCACGGCTTATCAGGCTGAGTTGTGCGAGGATTTTGTGCTAACTCAGGACCCAGCTACATGGGAGGAAATACCGGTTGTCACCGACCTGTGTCTCCGTGTCCAACGCTGCGCGGTCCAGGCCACGGGAAAAGCGCTGGGGACCATGGTCCTACAGGAACGGGCGCGGTGGCTCAACCTTGCCAACCTGTCGGACAGGGAGAAGGATGACATCCTGGACATGCCCATTGTCCCGGAGGGGATCTTCGGTTCCGCGTTGGCTTCTATGCAACGGCGGTGCGAAGCTGAAAAGAAGGAGGATGAAGCTCTCAAGCTCTGCCTCCCTCGAAAGCCCCCTGCTCCTCTTCCGCCTGCTCAGCGTAAGACCTTTGCACAGGCTGCTTCACAGGATTCGCAGTTTAAAATGCCGAAACTGCGGAGGCCTCAGCCCGCCCCGCCTGCTCCGCCAGGTCGGCCCGGCTGGCCCAAAAAGCCCTCGGCCCCGGCTGCAGCTGCGCCTGCGCGACCCGCGCATACCGCCAGCAGCCAGGCCAGGAAAAAGAAGAGAGCGGCCTGACCCCCCCTCTCTCCACTGGTGACGCAGCTGGAAGTTCCCCGTTCTCCGGCTCCACCTGTTTGGCTTTCGGGCGTGCACTCAGGGGCTCCCCACGCCCCTATCTCCCAGCTGCCTCGGACCGTGCCAGTGCAAGCCGGGAGAGATGGACATTTGACGTCGCGGGGTTTAGCGGTTGCCCCCCTCTCATGTCCACAAGCACGCACATACACAAAAGTTTTCTCAAAGAGAATAAATTGCGTCCCGCTGTCGCAGCCAGGCCGAGGGCGCAGCTGAAAATAAAGAAAGCCAAATCTGTCAAAATAAGCACGCCACCCGGGGGCCTTGTCATTCCGCCACAGGAGAGCGCCACCGCACTGCGGCTGGGCCCTCTTGTGGTGGAAGGGCTGCAGTGCACATCACCTCTCGCCCTCAGATGGCGGAGATGGGTCGCACTGGCAGCCCCACCCTGGGTGTTGAGGACGATTTCGAGGGGGTACAGGCTGCAATTCGCCGCTGTCCCCCCGCGATTCGCCGGCGTTATACACTCCCAGGCGCGGGGAGAGTCAGCTCGTGTTTTACAGGAGGAAATTTTCTCACTGTTAAACAAAGGAGCAATCTGTGTCGTCCCTCCCGCACAATGTCAGAGCGGGTTCTACTCCAGGTATTTCCTAGTCCCCAAACGGGGGGGGAACGGTATTCGCCCTATCCTGGATTTACGGGCTCTGAACAAATATCTCAGGAAGTACAAGTTCAGGATGCTCACACACGCATCCCTGTTGCGTCTTGTACGTCAGAACGATTGGTTCACTTCAATCGATCTGAAAGACGCGTACTTCCACATTCCAATCTATCCTCCCCACAGAAAGTTTCTGAGGTTCGCTTTCCAGGGGATCTGCTACGAGTATCGCATGCTCCCTTTCGGTCTGTCATTAAGCCCGAGGGTGTTCGTGCGGTGCACGGAGGCAGCAATAGCCCCGCTGAGACGGCGGGGCATCCGTCTGGCCACTTACCTGGATGATTGGCTGCTTTTGGCGCAATCGGAGCAGGAAGCCAGGGCACACACGCGTATTCTCACACAGCACCTAGTCGATCTGGGTTTTGTGATAAACGCGGAGAAAAGCATGCTGTCCCCAGCGCAAGATGCTATCTTTCTGGGGTTATCCCTGAATTCGGTGTCTTTCACAGCTCGCCTCTCGGCGGAACGGGTGAGAGCTTTCAGGGCATGCCTCGCGCTTTTTTATCCAGGCAGGTTTGTTCCATTCAGATTGTGTCTTCGGTTACTCGGTCTGATGGCGTCTGCCATCCTCGTGATCCGTCTCGGTCGCCTCCACATGAGAGAATTCCAGCTTTGGGTGGCCTCATGCGGGCTAGATCCCGTGCGTCACGGCACGCAGAGAGTCTTGGTCACACTGGAATGCGCCAGGGCGCTGCGTCACTGGCGGACTCCGTACTTTCTGACCCAGGGGGTCCCAATGGGCCCGGTCTTGTCCAGGAAGGTGGTCACTACAGACGCCAGCCTGACGGGCTGGGGCGGAATTCACGGGGGCCGGTCTGTGAGGGGCCGCTGGAGTGTGGGCCTCCAGCAGTCTCACATAAATTTTCTGGAACTTTCAGCGGTGTTCCTCTCCCTGAAACATTTCCTTCCATCTCTCATGGGTCATCATGTCCTGGTGAGAACGGACAATACGACGACGGTGGCGTACATCAACCGTCAGGGGGGGTTGCGCTCCCGTCAGTTGCACATGCTGGCACGCAAACTGATCCTGTGGAGCTGCGGCCGTCTCCTCTCCTTGAGAGCGACGCACGTCCCGGGGGTCTTGAACACAGGCGCGGACCTGTTGTCCAGGGGTGCGCCGGTGTATGGGGAGTGGACTCTGCACCCGGAGATTGTGGAACAGATATGGGCCCGGTTCGGTCGGGCCGCGGTAGATCTGTTCGCGGCGAGAGAAAACGCGCAGTGCGCGCTGTTTTACTCTCTGCGCGGCATGGATGCTCCCCTTGGCATAGACGCGCTAGCGCACGTCTGGCCGCACGAGCTTCTTTACGCGTTCCCTCCCCTGGCCTTGATATCCCCCACTCTGTCCAGAGTGAGGGAACGTGGTCACGCACTGATATTGATTGCTCCGCATTGGCCGGCGATGCATTGGCTAGCGGAAATATATCGGTTACTGTGCGCTCAGCCTTGGCAGCTCCCGCTGCGCAGGGACCTGCTATCGCAGGGGGGGGGGCGATCCTCCACCCGCACCCGGAACGCCTGGCGTTGTGGGCGTGGCCCCTGAGTGGCTCAGTCTCTCGGCTGTGGGATTGTCACAGCGTGTGATTTCCACTATACAAAACGCTAGGGCCCCATCCACTAGGTCTTTGTATGACTGTAAGTGGAGGGTGTTTGAGGGGTGGTGTCACAGGAACGGCCATGTTTCTTTTCAGTGTCCGGTGAGTGCTATACTGTCATTCTTGCAGGACCTGATTGACAAAGGCAAAGCCTTCTCCACGATTAAGGTGTACTTGGCGGCGATCGCCGCCTGTCACGTGGGGTTTGAAAAGCGAACGGCGAGTCAGCACCCACTGGTTTGCCGTTTTATGAAGGGAGCGCGCAGGCTTCTCCCCGTGTCCAGACCACTGGTGCCACCGTGGGATCTGGCTGTTGTTCTCGAGGGGCTTAAGGGCCCTCCTTTTGAGCCACTGGAAGGGGCAGACTTGAAGCACGTGTCTTTCAAGGCTGTGTTGTTGCTGGCTCTGGCTTCAGCTAAGCGAGTCAGTGACATCCATGCGCTTTCGGTGCATCCGTCATACGCTCAGCTCTTCCCGGGAGATGTAAGGTTGATTTTGAGGCCCAACCCGGCTTTTGTGCCTAAGGTGGTGGGCTCATGTTCTCCAATTGACCTTCTGGCCTTTGCTGCCTCTACAGAGGAGCAGCAGTCGCACGCGTTATGTCCAGTCCGTGCGGTGCGCATGTACATGGACAGGACTAGGGGATTCAGGAGGAGCGATCAGCTGTTCGTCTCCTGGGCTAATCCTCATAAAGGAAAACCTATCACTAAGCAGCGCCTATCCCATTGGGTGGTGGAGGCGATTGCTTTGGCCTATACGTGTCGGGGTTTGCAGCCGCCTGTGGGCATGCGGGCGCACTCGACTCGGGGCTTGGCCACATCCTGGGCCTTATTCAGGGGAGTTTCTGTTCAGGACATCTGTGCAGCGGCGAGTTGGTCCTCGCCTCTCACTTTTGTCCGCTTTTATAAGCTGGACGTTTCCGCCCCGTGCGTGGCACGCGCGGTTCTGCTGTCCTGACTGGAACAGATTGCTTCTCTGTGGGTTGGTGGACGCTGGATAAGCTTGTCTGGCAATACGGGAGCTACGATATCCCATAGTGAGACATCGAGCGAAATATTATGAAAGAGAACTTTAGGTTATTTACATAACCCCGGTTCTCTGAGTAATATGAGTGAGATGTCTCACCAGACAACCCTTCTTGCTGGGGCGAGTGAGAAGAGGTGCTTATCTTGAATGACGTGGTGCCGTCCGCATGAGCTATTTAAGGTGGGTGTACCACCTGGGCGGACGGACACGTTCACCAGCCAATCAGGATTGGCGTAATGAGATTAATGCTTCTGAGGCTGCAGCGAGGCGTGCATCCCATAGTGAGACATCTCACTCATATTACTCAGAGAACCGGGGTTATGTAAATAACCTAAAGTTTTTCAAATATCTCTCACATAGAAATCTTTTATAAAACATTTTTTAAAAATCTACTGAGGGTCAACTACCGTTCAGCCACCTGTATTGTGTATGGTGAACTAGCTAAATTTGAACTTAAACATACTGTTCATATGCGAATGTTGAATTATTGGCTTCATATTGTAACCACCCCTAACAGTCTTTCAAATACCATGTATCGCCTCATGTGGTCTTTGTCTGATTTGAACATTGTTCATTCAAAATGGATCTTTTGTATTAAGACCCTATTAGTTGACACTGGATATTCAGTATTGTGGAACGATACCAGCATTAATACTTACTCAAAGTGTAATTTAAGCAAATGTTTTGATTGTAGATTGAAAGATATTGCCATCCAAAATTGGCGCAGTGAAGTATACTCTTCCAAAAAAGAAACTATACATTGTTTTCAGCATCAATTTATTATTCATGAAATGTTTTGACAAATGTGGAAAACATATTGAAAAGAAAATGTAATCAATAATTCAATATTTGTATAGTTTCTTTTTTTGGAAGAGTATATTTCAATATGTTTTCCACATTAAATGAGTAGATTTGGCCACATGTTTAGGGTTATTATCTTGCTGAAAGACCCAGTGACGACCCATCTTCAGCTTTCGGGCAGAGGCCACCAGATTTTTATTTAAAATGTCTTGGTATTTCAAAGCGTTCATGATGCCATGCACCCTAAAAAGGTTCCCAGGGCCTCTGGAGGAGAAACAGGCCCACAGCATCACCGATCCTCCCCCATACTTCACAGTGGGCATGAGGTGCTTTTCTGCATACTCATATTTTGTGTTCCGCCAGACCCACTTTGAGTGTTTGTTGCCAAAAAGCTCTATCTTGGTCTCATCTGACCAAACCACACGGTCCCAGTTAAAGTCCCAGTACTGCATAGTGAACTCCAGATGTTTGGGTTTATGATTGTGAGTGAGAAAAGGTTTTTTCCGTGCATGCCTCCCAAATAGCTAGTTGACTTGTACATAGTGCCTGATGGTTGTTTTGGAGACTTTGTGACCCCAAGATGCTACCATTTGTTGCAATTCTTTCACAGTGAGCTTTGAAGAACTTTTTATTTTTCTTACCATCCTCCTCACTGTGCGTGGTGGCAAAATAACCTTGCATCCTCGTCCAGGCTTGTTTACCACTGTTCCAGTTGTTCTAAATTTCTTAATGATTCCTCTGACAGTAGATATGGGCAGGTGCAGGTGAGTGGCTATTTTCTTGTAGCCATTGCCTGACTTGTGAAGGTTGACACATATCCGCCTTACTTGAGGAATGGTTCTGAGAGACTCTTTAACATGGGCACCTGCATTCGCTTATAGATTTTATATCTCACATATTCTGTTGCTGAATTTGCGGTCGATACATTTGTGAATAAATTATCTTAATCTTTACCAAGCATTCCTCTCTGCCCAACATCAACTGCGCACACATTGATTTTAAGTTCTGACACACACAGATATTTGGGTATCTGCAACCCGAAGTCACTCGCCTGTATACATAGTGTAGTCGCAAATACATTTAATTATTATTGCCGGCTGTGTCAGGCAGAGGCACATCCACATCTATATAGCTAGATTGCCGTCTTTACAGAGCTTCACTATGGTCACATGCAGCCTTCTGTGTCAGTATTAGTGCGGAGGAAAGTTAAGCATACATTAATTTGGAATCAGATCATGAATTTTAAGCTATAAATTACTCTAGACGACACGCGTTTCTTCGCCTCTCAGATATTTCCCACTTTTGGCATACCTGAGAGGGAATTCTACATTTGGAGATGCCAAAGTAATAAGTTTTCACTCTCAGCAGGTGTGATTTATCACTGTTGGACTCGTCATTTGTGGCAATTCTACAATCCCTATGTGATGCATTCGGATCACTTTATAGCAAATCATAGTACGAGGCCCACATGCTCTGTTTATTGTACCATGAAAAATAAAGAGGGGCTTACTTTGAACAATGATGCAATTCAGACACAATAATAAAGAAAAGGCTGATATGATCTTTACAGTCCTATAATGCTGAAAACTGCCACCATATAATGTCCAAAATGTAGTATTTGTTCAGTCACAAATGGCTCACCAGTGCAACAGCATAGCCAGCATGAAAAGATTTAATTTATTGCACATTTCTGAATGATAGATGTGACCTCAACTGCAATAAAAATATTATTGTGAAAATACATTCATAAAAATAAAAATTAGCCATGCACCCTTCAGTAGATTTACCCATTTATTTGCACATTAAAATAAGAATGGTACATTAAGTAAAAACACTTGGCAGAATGAAGATGCTTCATTTTTCATGGGTTACCATCAGCATGAATCTTTTTTTGAGAAGCTCATCAGCTCAGGAGGATGATCACCTTGCTGACTTTTGGGAAAGAAGGCTTTTCTTGGAATTCTTTTCTGGTTTCAAGATGATAATGTATGTCTTTGGAGCAAAGATACAGAGGAGTACACCAAAACTGGAAGCTAAAATTGCAAATATTTCAACAGCTACAGTGAACTTTCCTGGTGAGCTGACATAAGCTGGTATAAAGGTAATCCAGACTGTGCAGAATATGAGCATGCTGAATGTGATGAATTTTGCTTCATTAAAACTATCGGGAAGTTTCCTAGCAAGAAAGGCTAAAATAAGGCAGAAGCCAGCTAAGCAGCCAATGTAGCCCAAAACACAACTGAAAAGCGCTACAGATCCCAGGTCGCACTCAAGAATGATTCTATCTCTGTAGAGCCAGGTATTCTTGACCGGGTAGGGTGGAGCATTGGTCAGCCAAACCCCACAAATTCCCACCTGCACAGCGAGACAAACCAGCACACCCAGCCGCTGCTGATTAGGGCCAAACCAGCGCGCCACACTGTTTCCAGGCAGCGTAGCCTGGAATGCCATCAGTACAACCAGGGTCTTGCTGAGCAGGCAAGAGAGGCAGAGGGCAAAGCTAATTCCAAAAGATGTGCGGCGGAGCTGGCAGCTCCAGTGTGTGGGCCGGCCCAGGAAGGTCAATGCGCATAGGAAACAGCACATCAATGAGAGCAGCAGAAGGAAGCTCAGCTCTGAATTGTTTGCTCGAACAATTGGGGTGTGCCTGTGCTTCAGGAAAATTACTGCCACTGCTAAGGTAAATAATGCACCCAAAATTGCCAAGGCAGCCAGCACCATTCCAAAGGCCTCTGAGTAGGACAGGAATTCTGTCTCCTTGGCAACACATCTGTTCCGTTTCTCATTGGACCAGAAGTCTTCCGGGCAGGGAATACACTCTGGCTGATCTGAGGACAAAGACCAGTTTTCTGAATATGGAGACAACTATTTAATGACAATAATTGCTATCAGGATAGAACTGAGTCCAATGGCAAAAAAATAAGTATTTGGTACCTAGGCCAAGTACACTGTAGGCCTTGGAAACAACATGGAAACAAATAAATATGTTACATACAGTAGTTGTATACAGGTGCATTCACAGGCAGATTTGACTTAAGGGGACTGTTGTGATTCTGATATTTTCTCATGTTCTGTTCCGCATTGACCATGTTCATGCCTTGCATATTCTGACTGACCTGTGTTTCTGAATTATTGCTCTTGTCTGACTATTCTTTGTATCATGTATTGTGTATTGGTTTCTTTGATTTGTCATGTTTTATCTTAGATTACTTTTCCATGTTTTACATTTTGCCATATCACATTCCGGTTCATGTTTTCCATTTTGCTTTACACTTTGTCCCCCCCGTCTGGTCTCATGTCTTGTCATTGCACTCAGCCCCAGTCTTGTGTTTCACTCTTCGGGTGATTTATTGGATTCTGGTTTTCAATCTTCCTTCCGATCTCGTTTACTGGCTTCACTCTTCTTTTCTATTTACTAACAATACTAACAGTTTATTATTTTCCCCTAAGATTACTAACAACAACTAACCTTGTATATAATACTAACTTACTAACAAGCACCAAGGATTTGTATAGTTGCACTTAGTAATTGATTAACAAGCTCTCAGCACTCGCCTTGTTCTAGTCTCCGCCTCTTTGCTCTCCCTGATTACCGTTGCTGCATTTTCTGTGAATGCTCACACCTGATCGCGCTGTTCCTCATTATCTATGCACATTAGACACTCCGTGACTGGAGCCGTTTGTTTGTTTATAGGAATGTCTTGTGTTCCCTGTAAGCGTTTTGGCTTTGACCAATTTTATGTGATTAGGCTTTTCCTCATGTGCCTTCCCCTTGTAATCAGTCTGACTCTCTGCACCTGTAATTCTCCCCATGTGATCTTCCCAGAAGTGTACCTGTATATTAGGTGTTTTTTACAGCCTCTCTCCGTCAGATCGTTTTACTCAGTCTTCTTGTGCCACGTTTTATTTCGCCTTGATTACTCAGTGTTTATCTTTCTGACAGGACCGCCCGACTTTCGATTTTTGCCTTTGTGATTTTTTGTGATTTTTGGATTATTGTTGCATCTGAGTGTTTTGACCTTTTTCTGCCCGACAACGAGATCTATGTTTGCTGCCCTGGTAAGGATTCGGATTACGCCCATTGGATTCTGGCTTTGCTTCTCTGATATACCAATTCCTGTGAACCAGACCCATTTCTGTCCGACGACAATTACTGTGATTGCTGCCTGGTTTTTGATCCTATTTTTGCCCAGCTGGATTTTGATTTTTGGATTGTGGACTTTGTACTTTTACCCTCTGCCCTGCGGTGGTGCTCTCGATTAATTAATAAAGCAAGTTCTACTGCATTGCCTGGTTCTCGCGACTGGTTCCTGATTGCACTGTCACAACTTTGTTTACAAACTCATGGATTAAAAGCTTACACATCTTGAGGAAACTTAATAAATGCTTAACTGGTTTGTTGATGGTGTTTTCAGTATAATTACCTGCTTAATATTCAACAGTCATTTTCAAAGTCTTTTCTGACAGAGAATCCTTGCGGCATTGCGCACAAGCACACTGAATGCAATAGAACAAGTGCTAAATCTGGTGCTAGTGGTAGCATAGTGGCTAAGGCATTGTGTTAGTGTGTGGGAGAGCTACGATTCAAATCTTGACCAATTATGAGAATTTTTTTTTCGGAGCTGAAGGGGCACCGTTCTTGTATGAATAATTGCTGGGATGTTTGTTTTTACTTTTTACCCTTTTTTGACCTTATCTTTGTGTTAATAAGTTTGTTTATTTGCTTTTTATATTGAAAATAAATCTCCTCCAGTGGAGTCAAACTTCATTTACTTTATGTATTTAAATGGAAAAAAATGTATACTGGACTGGTTGCAATAAAAAAAAAAAAAATTTAATAAAAAATAAATAAATAACATTTTTGTAATTAGAATGTATGGCTGTAATGACATGTAAGTGAAATTAAATGGGTTTTATAGTTTGGCACCTGAGAAATGTCAAATGCCACACAGCGTCAATTTGGATATGCGGCCAAGACATTCCAAAACTCAAACCTCTCTAATTTTGCTCTGATTAACTTGATTAGAAAAAAACTTTGGCACAGAAAGTAGTGAGAGTCTGTGCTGTAATATTTTGAAGGTTTCAGACGGCAATGAAATGATTTCAAAAGTAATAAAAGTACAATTTTGTTAGGCGCAAATGTTCTCTCATTTATGCAGCGTTCCATCTTCATTTACTCAGAGACATACACTCAACAAAAATATAAATGCAACACTTTTGTTTTTGCTCCCATTTGTCATGAGATGGACTCAAGGATCTAAAATTCATTCCAGATATACAATATTCCCATTTCTCTCAAACAGTGTTCACAAATCTGTCTAAATGTGTGATAGTGAGCACTTTTGCTTTGCTGAGACAATCCATCTGACCTCACAGGTGTGCCACATCAAGATGCTCATCAGACACCATGAATAGTGCACAGATGTACCTTAGACTGTCCACAATAAAAGGCCACCCTGAAATGTGCAGTTTTTGCTTTATTGGGGGTCTGGGGACTCAGAACCAGTCAGTATCTGGTGTGACCACCATTTGCCTCATGCAGTGCAACACATCTTCTTCGCATAGAGTTTATCAGATTGTCAATTGTGGCCTGTGGAATGTTGGTCCACTCCTCTTCAATGGCTGTGCGAAGTTGCTGGATATTAGTGGGAACTGGTACGCGCTGTCGTATACGCCAGTCAAGCACATCCCAAACATGCTCAATGGGTGACATGTCCGGTGCATATGCTGGCCATGCAAGAACTGGGACATTTTCAGCTTCCAAGAATTGTGTACAGATCCTTGCAACATGGGGCCGTGCATTATCTTGCTGAAACATGAGGTGATGTTCATCGATGAAAGGCACAACAATGGGCCTCAGGATCTCATCACGGTAACTCTGTGCATTCAAAATGCCATCAATAAAATGCACCTGTGTTCTTCGTCCATAACAGATGCCTGCCCATACCATAACCCCACCACCACCATGGGCCACTCGATCCACAACATTGACATCAGCAAAGCGCTCACCCACACGACGCCATACATGCTGTCTGCCATCTGCCCTGAACAATGTAAACCGAGATTCATCCGTGACGAGAACACCTCTCCAACGTGCCAGACGCCATCAAATGTGAGCATTTGCCCGCTCAAGCCTGCTACGGCGACGATCTGGAGTCAGGTTAAGACCCCGATGAGGACAACCAGCATGCAGTTGAGCTTCCCTGAGACGGTTTCTGACAGTTTGTGCAGAAATTCTTTGGTTATGCAAACCAATTGTTTCAGCAGCTGTCTGAGAAGCTGGTCTCAGACAATCTTGGAGGTGAACCTGCTGGATGTGGAGGTCCTGGGCTGGTGTGTTTACACGTGGTCTGCGGTTGTGAGGCCGGTTGGATGTACTGTCATATTCTCTGAAACGCCTTTGGAGACGGCTTATGGTGGAGAAATGAACATTCAATGCCCGAGCAACAGATCTGGTTGACATTCCTGCTGTCAGCATGCCAATTGCACGCTCCCTCAATGCTTGCGCCATCTGTGGCATTTTGCTGTGAGACAAAACTGCACATTTCAGAGTGGCCTTTTATTGTGGGCAGTATAAGGTAGACCTGTGCACTAATCATGGTGTCTGATGAGCATCTTGATGTGGCACACCTGTGAGGTGGGATGAATTGTCTCAGCAAAGCAAAAGTGCTCACTATCACACATTTAGACAGATTTGTGAACAATGTTTGAGAGAAGTGGTAATATTGTGTATCTGGAATGAATTTTAGATCTTTGAGTCCATCTCATGACAAATGGGAGCAAAAACAAAAGTGTTGCGTTTATATTTTTGTCGAGTGTATATACTGATTTTCACACCACAAAATCCCCATGATGTTACCTTTATTATGATACCAAGATTATTCAAATCGACGAAGTAGTTGCAGAGATATGCTCATTTCATTTTAGGCATGTCATTTTCGAGCTAGAGGCTCGGGGCTTAAGATGTTAATTTCAAAAAGCTGAATGTCTCAATAAATAAATTATACAAATGCAATGCAAAATGATTTGGATTAGCCACAAAGGAATCAGATTCTGACTTGCAGTCGAGCAGATTCACTTCGTTTGAATTCTTGTTGGGCTGAACAGTTTTCAAGTTCTGAGCATGCACAGTCATCGTGATATCACTTCTTTAAAAAGCCAGCATGTGAATTTCTAACTGCTAGTTTTGACAGGTAAATTTTCGATATGGCAAACTTTCTACATGCATTAACCTGTGGTTGAGGAATTGTGAAAAGCCAATCATGTTCCGCGATGAATGTATACACGTGTATTTTTTGGTCACAGTCAATATTGGCCAAAGATGTTTCAGTGTTAGACAGCTTGCAGCTTTGTGTTTGACATTTTCATGGCAAAAGAACTCCATCAACTGGTCCTGAAAGTAACAAAGTAACAAATGTTGATGGGTGTGGCATCTAATTTAATTTTTACCCATCTAAATTTTTAAATTTCACCCCCTAACCCCGGTAGCAGCTGCCAAGCAAAAGATTTTCCTTTTCATTATGTCTGTATGGTCAGTGTCTGCTATAATGGGCTCAGGAATATCATGTGATACATAATTTACCAGTATAGTAAGGTGTAAATATTTACCTGTGCTATTACTGATAGTGCCCTCAGCACAGAGAACACAGTCATAGCAGCATACTGGCAGCCTTGGGCGCGGGGCCTTCCTGTAACCCAGGGGACAGCTGTCTGAGCATGCTGACACAGGAGCCTGACAAAAAATAGGAGGGCCACACAACAGGGAGAACATGAGGGCACAGGTGAGCTGTAAGGGGTAGCTCATTTTGTGCTGTGGGCAAAAAGGGTAGAGAATGAAAAAGAGAACTACTGATGAGAAATGCAAACATGCGTATATTGGCAGCATGTCAATCTCATAACTTCACCTCTCACCTCCCTGTCATGCTCTGCGTCATTGTTCACCACTTCTCTACCGATCACTGTCTATGCTGATCTCTGAGCTCACCCAATGCCCTTCCAAGCTCACCTTCCTGAGCGCATTGTGCCAGACGATGTCCTGCTGACTAATAGCCAGCTGTTGCTGGATCGGCTGCAAGGAATCAAAATTCCCCACATTCACAAACTTCACAGAACCATCTTCATTCTTCTGCCAATTGATGATGTCGTAGGACGCCACAGGGTCACCATTCTCATCAAAATGTACAACGTCTCCAAAGATGTTGGTGTAGTTCACCTCCTTCAAGTACTCCACAATCTGGCGGGATGCATGGAATTGCAAATATTCTTTCTGATTTTCCATTTCATTTATTATTTCTATGATTGTTTGATACTGTAAAATGTACTTTTTGAATCAATTGTTTGACATTTTTAACAAAGGTTCAGTTTTGTGTAAAAGTAAGGCATATTTAAAACAAATCCTTCATACAAAGTTTAATAATAGTCAGCTAGTTACCCACAATTTTGAATAAAATTTAGAAGTGGAAGGTTGAGCGCCCTGTTTGAGGTGATTTTTACCTCTGGAAATCTCCTCAGTTATGTAACAAGTTCAACATAGCCATTAGGGTGCAAGAACTATTTTAGAATCCAACAAGCGCAAACATAATTCTGACCTATCAATCTATCAAGTATTACAAGTTGACATTAAGGTTTATTGGCCTATTTGTGTGCCTTGTAGATTTACGTTGTACAACAAAGGAAGGTTTCAGCACCAGAGATTTTCAAATTGTATGTCCACAGCTAAGCAAGATAAATCTTGGTTATTGCATAGTCATAAGGAATCATTTTAAAATTTTTGGAATATTGATGTTAAACAGAGAGGCATTAAAAATCCAACTAGCAACTACGTACAAGATTTTGAGCAAATACAGCTGTGTTTAAAAAAAAAAAAATAGTTGTACAACATCAACAGCCTGATGAACGACTTTTAGTAGTAGTTGTCATATTTCTGCATGGCAAATAATTTAGTTGCAGATGTGGCAGTGCAAAAGAAAAACAACAGACCCAACTCGCTGCTCGTTCTGAGTAATTGACTCATTCATCGAGTGTACAACCAGTGGCAGTACTATAATGCCATTGAACTCTCCACCTCTTTCCAATTAAGAATTGGACAATTAGTAAAAGGTGACATAGAATCAACAAGAAATGCCCGCATTTGAACTCCCTCGGCCTGACTTATGAAGAGTACCAGAACAATTACACAATAACCAGACTAGAATTCCACAGAACATTTACAAATACAAAAATGCCCAAAGTCCCACAAAAATTTTGGAAAACTCAATTTTTTTTCACTAATCTAGAGCCCCGCATATATATGATTGTTCCCCCAGGTATAAACCCCCTAGCTTAAATGCTTCATCAAAATCAGTCCACGACAAAGTTTTTTTCAAAAACGCCAAAAATGCCATTTTTTCCCCAGAATGGTCCGATCTGTAAAAGTCTTTCCTGGCCTGGATTCCCTACATTACCGCAAATGTTTTGGCATGGGTGACAAGTTTATTGATGCTGACTTTAGAGGTGCACACACGGACGGACAGACAGACGACGAACTGATGACAATACCCTTTGGCCTGTCGGGCTGAGGGTAAAAACCGTGTTTACCTTGTCTATGTTGAGTAACAGTAGTCTACCCACATTCAAGAAATATGAAAAGTGCTAGACATTCTGAACATTTCTGTTTCATAGAAATTCCTCTTTTAAAAATGACTGCCAGAAAACAGGCCAATCTGAACAACAGATATATATGATGTCACATGTATCTCTTTGCCCCCCAACTCTCATTCCATTTCCTCCCACTCAAAATAATTTGGATACACATCTTTATGCAATTCCATTGCTTCCAATCCCTCAGTAAAGACAAATGTGAGAATTCCAGAGTCATAATTGCCCATGTCACAAGTGAGGAAATCCTTCGTAATGCACATGAAATGGATGAACTTATTGCACAAGGACTTAAATTCCGCAAATGAATTTCTTTAAGGCGCTTTGATTGAATACTTGCTGACTACGGCACAGGAATGTCAATGCGAGAGACTCACTCTGAATGCGTTAGCCTTGGCAGCTCTGAAGTAGCCTATCTAGCTGTTTACGTTTCGGGAAGAAAAAAAACATTCAAAAATACTTACTACTCAGAAACGTTTAAATCCAGACTTTGCTGGACTGGTTCTTCCTCCAATTCAGTGTCCTCATCTGATTGTCAAAAAAGTAAAGCTGAATCTCTGAATATGCCATAGCTGCATAAAGTTGGTCTGTCCGTGTTCCAAAGCCGGCAAGTGTTTTACATTTTCTCTACCGCTCTGGGTGAAGTTACATTCTTTTGAGTGCAAGCAAAGCCAGCCAATCAGCATCAAGTGCTTGCATTTCATAACTAGAACGGGCACTCGGTAGAGCGCATACCTTCGCCGACGCCACTGAATCCCTCGCCACATAACTCTGAGGACCAATTTTTATTTTTTTAAATGATCGATGAATGAGAAGAGTACGATATTTTTTTTTTTACATCAATACGCCTTTAAGTTCGAAAGGTAATGACCCCCCTGACCTTTGACCCCCAACCGCTAAGAAGGGTATTGACCCCATTGTACCGCGTTTCACATCACAGGATCGGGTATATAATTCTGCACATTTTGGCGTTGGTTTCATGCCGATCGGATAAAAATTGACCGAGATATGGCCGAAAGTCGGTTTTGACCTTTTCGTGGCCTTGACCTTGACCTTTGACCCGATCACTCCCAAAATCTAATCGATTGATCCTCAGGTCATGCTAAATCAACCCACCAAATTTTATGAAATTCCGTTTGGTACTTTTTGAGTTATTCGATACACATACACACAGACAGACAGACACACAAACAAATAAATACACGGGGATCAAAACATTACCTTCGTCAGCGAAGTCGCTGGCGAAGGTAATGAGGTTGCCAGTTAAGCCCGAAAGGCCGCCAAATAGGTGCAAAACAACGCGTTCAAAATCCCTCACCCTAACAAAGCTTTTTGAGAGAGGTTTGTAGGAAGCTTCTGAGGCAACACAGACCCAACCAAAATTTTGTTGTCTATATGTCACATCACAGAACAAGGATAGGGACCCAGTTCAACCATTCTGTGTCACCTTTAGATTAAATTACTGAGCAAATAGATAACCAATAAGCTGCGTTGCCATTCATGATTAAAACACTCTGCATAGCTTTGCGTCAAAGAGGAAGGCTACAGTATAAGGGCATCACATCAAACGCGCTTTATCGGAGTGGAAACGCGAGGCGCCTCTGACCTGTTTTTTGAAGCCAATGTTGTAAGAAGGCACTGGAGGAATCTTTTCTGTGTTGCTAAATAACGCTCCTGTCACTCATCTTTGCGAACATTCTGAAATTAACTGTTTCAACAAACAAGTCATTAGCGAACCGATTTCAGGTTTTTTCACGATTGCACAGCAAGCGCATCAAAAAAACAGCAAGGTGCCTGGGGCTTAAATGCGAGGCACCCGGTGTGCTAAAGCAGTGTCCAGAACCCGTCTAATCATTGAGAATATTAACAAAAAGTGCACCTCGGGCCGATAAAGCACGTTCGGTGTGATCGGCCTCATAGCCTGCACAGATGGCAATAAACTGAAATTTCTCTTGAAATAGAATGCTATGTCATAAATGCTGCTGAAGATGGTATTGAGATAAAGTTTAGGTTTTGTTTCTGATTAAATAGTTAGATAATTTTTATTCAAATTATCTCACATCGTAGCGTTCCAATAACTTTCACCGAAGCTAGACTATAATGACCTCATCAATGATTTTACTACCATGAAAATCATGGGAGCAAATCAAGGCATGCATTTTAAAATCATTTGAAATGTATGCCATGCGTCAAACTTTTATGATGCACTAATAACCAAGTTACTAAATTATTCAATTACCAATGCTTCAACTTAAGTAAATAAATTGTGTGACTGTTAATCAAGCAATCTTAAACAGGAACAGCTTGAATGCAATTCTGCATTTAAGGGTCAGATGCTAACCGCATGCCACTGAAAATCCCATAAAGCTGGTGTTACCACTAGGGGGACTATGCGGTTTAAAGTTTGGCAGAAAACATGTTATGAGATATGTTGGGCTCGGACTGATTTAAAGATTCCAGGAATTTCAGGGAGTTACTGAATTCCAATTATACTGTTGAGACGTTATCACCAAAAATGTAAGTGCAAATTTAGACTGATGGCATGACAGCAATTGAGCCATGGACCACAAAATTTATGTGCAGCATAAACAGAATATTGGCAATCAATCTCACAAGTTGATGATACAGGTCTATGGGCTGACTTCAATGTCTATATACAAAACCCAAAACCAGTGAAGTTGGCACGTTGTGTAAATCGTAAATAAAAACAGAATACAATGATTTGCAAATCCTTTTCAACATATATTCAATTTAATACACTGCAAAGACAAGTTACTTAATGTTCGAACAGGTAAATTTTGTAATTTTTTGCAAATATTAGCTCATTTGGAATTTGATGCCTGCAACATGTTTCAAAAAAGCTGGCACAAGTGGCAAAAAAGACTGAGAGAGTTGAGGAATGCTCATCAAATACTTGAACATCCCACAGGTGAACGGGCTAATTGGGAACAGGTGGGTGCCATGATTGGGTATAAAAGCAGCTTCCCTGAAATGCTCAGTCATTCACAAACAAGGATGGGGCGAGGGTCACCACTTAGTGAACAAATGTGTTAGCTGATTGTCGAACAGTTTAAAAACAACATTCCTCAACGAGCTATTGCAAGAAATTTAGGGATTTCATCATCTACGGTCCGTAATATTGTTAAAAGGTTCAAAGAATCAGGAGAAATCAGTGCACGTAAGCGACAAGGCCGAAAACCAACATTGAATGCCCGTGACCATCAATCCCTCAGGTGGTACTGCATCAAAAACCGACATCAGTGTGAAAAGGACATCACCAAATGGGCTCAGGAACACTTCAGTAACTACAGTCAGTAACTACAGTTCGTCACTACATCTGCAAGTGCAAGTTAAAACTCTACAATGCAAAGCGAAAGCCATTTATCAACAGCACCAAGAAACGCCGCCGGCTTCGCTGGGCCCAAGCTCATCGAAGATGGACTGATGCAAAGTGGAAAAGTATTCTGTGGTCTGACGAGTCCACATTTCAAATTATTTTTGAAAACTGTGGACGTCGTGTCCTTCGGACCAAATAGGAAAAGAACCATCCGGACTGTTGTGTAGCGCAAAGTTATGCGCAAAGTTCAAAAGCCAGCATCTGTGATGGCATGGGGGTTTATTAGTGAAGGCACCATTAATGCTGAAAGGTACATACAGGTTTTGGAGCAACATATGTTGCCATCCAAGCAACATCTTTTTCATGGATGCCCCTGCTTATTTCAGCAAGACAATGCCAAGCCACATTCTGCACATGTTACAACAGCATGGCTCCGTAGTAAAAGCGTGCAGGTACTAGACTGGCCTGCCTGTAGTCCAGACCTGTCTCCCATTGAAAATGTGTGGCGCATTATGAAGCATAAAATACGACAACGGAGACTCCGGACTGTTTAACAAATTAAGCTGTACATCAAGCAAGAATGGGAAAGAGTTCCACCTGAAAAGCTTCAAAAATTGGTCTCCTCAGTTCCCAAACGTTTACTGAGTGTCGTTAAAAGGAAAGGCGATGTAACACAGTTGTAAAAAGGCCCCTGTGCCAACTTTTTTGCAATGTGTTGCTGCCTTTAAATTCTAAGTTAATGATTATTTGCAAAAAAAATAAGTTTCTCAGTTTGAACATTAAACATCTTGTCTTTGCAGTGCATTCAATTGAATATAAGTTGAAAAGGATTTGCAAATCATTGTATTTTGTTTTTATTTACGATTTACATAACGTGCCAACTTCACTGGTTTTTGTATAATAACATTCATGATGACAATTTGTGCCTTTGATCCTTCAATGCTTGACCCTAAATTAACATTTGGTATCTTATGTGTGCTTTTATCTGCAGCAACAAAAATCTGGAAAAGAAATGTATAAAAAACATAAAATGTGAAAAATAACCATCAGAGACTAATTGAAATATTTTTTTAAATCTGAGTGCTATAAATACATACTTTGTAAATGTATTTCAGGCTTAATTATAATTTTACGTTTTTGTTTACCTGCCACGGCTGCAGTCTATGTATGTCAACACAGCTGCTGGTATTCGCTCTCTCCCCTCCCCAGCTTCCTCCCTCATGCTGACACTTTAGCATGTTGTGTAAGGCATGGGCCACAGTGTAAACAGCCTTGTGCATGGTGTAGGTAACCCTAAGCTGGGACACATCATTGTAGATGCTGTCTGTGCCCTGGATGCTCTCTTCCCCTGTGCATGTATTGCTATAGCCAGGCAGGACAGTGGTAGAGGCAACTGGCTTTGTTGTGTTCAGAGAGCATTGAAACTGCATTTCCCAGAATTCCCGGGCAAATGGATTATAGGGCTCAGCCAGTGGGTTCAGGCCCTCAAGAAATAGTTTCAATTCAGGAATCTTTGCTCTGCGGTGGGTAAAGCCGATGGTCCCATGCAGAAAGGGAAGGTTCTCTTGGGTGGAGATGAGGGTGGAGGTGACCCAGGCATCACCTGCCACCCACTGCTTTCCTGTCACGTTTTGCCTGACAATCTCTTGGATGACAGGTTGAATGTCCTCTTCGATAGCAAAGCCCACAATCGTTGTGGCAGTTGAGTCACGTATCATTGTGACAATCTCATGCAGTTTGTCTTTGGATGGCAACTTGGGTACAATCACGCTGAAAGCAATACATACGCCGAGTTTGGTCACCTTGGAGGTGAATATGTCAATACCCATACGACCGTACTCATCGTCTCCCGCTATAGTCCCCACCCAGGTCCACCCAAAGTGATGCACCAGACGAGCAAGAGCATCAGCTTGGTACACGTCACTTGAGATTGTCCGGAAAAAATATGGGAACTGACGCTTGTCACTCAGACATGCACATGTGGAAAAGTAACTCACCTGCAGCAAGGAAGATTGAAACCTCTTAAAATCTGCAAAGTTTTGGATCCAACATATGAACAAGATTGTATGCATTCCAGTATTGTGGAACATTATGTTAACAGGTTGAATGCAATAATGACCCAAACAATTAAGACATAATCTGCTTTATGAAAAATGTGGAGACAGGCAGCACAGTGAGCTGCCAATAAACCATGCACAAAAAATAATTTGATGTTTGTCGTCATTTAACGGAGTCTAAATGAATAAAAATATATTTAAAATATTTCACTCTATTACATAATTTTCTGTGATGATGTAAATTACTCAGTAAGTAAATACTACAGTTTTTAAGTGTCTGAACTGTTCAGGTGCTGATAATTTGTTTTCTTTTTCATACTTTTTTGCCACACTTGAGAGAGTTTTGCTTGTTCTCACCAGTGGGACCCTGAAAAGGTTGAGCACACGAGAGGTGGAAATGGATAGTGAGGAGCCAGAGTCCCCGATGATGAGAGGGACGCTGGGAGATACACACTTCTCTCCCCATCTCTTGAGAGGTTGAGAGATGATAGACAAGGCTGTCCTCACAGAAAGCTGCTCCACCCCACAGGTGTCATACACTCTGTATCCAAGTGTGATGTTGGGAAGGAGGCTGGGATTCCTGTTGATCTGCTCAGTGAAGAATATCATTGCTTGGGACCACCGGAACACACGGAGATTAAACCTGTGGATAGTTCACACTCATTTAAAGAGATCATCATAAACATAATCATATAATGCTGTGTTGCTGATTTGTGTGGCATTTTATGACCCATCAAATATTTGCTAGATCAATTCTAATCCATTTTTCAGTGCACTGCTGCTGTCTAGCTGGAGACAGCTATTTACAAGGTTTGTTCCCTCGTTAAAATTAGCAAAAAATCAGAAAGAAATTATTACCCTCGGCACTTCCTCCTCCCTGGCCTCCGCTCATATGTATGTTCCTCCTCCACTCCTTTGGAGTGAATTGGGAACATGCCCGCCAGAACGATATGGCCATCCTTGTGGACAACTGCAGTGTCCAAGTCATCCCATTGCTTGCAGTCATCTAATGCAGCAGTTGTTCCCATAAATACAGCACAAAAACACAGGGCCGTGTAGAAACTCAAAGGGAAATTCATCTGAACCAATCAGCCTCTAAATTGCAACTCCGTGTTGCATTTGCTTCATCTGGATTTTATGAGGTCTTATTAATGAGAATTCTTCCTTCAGGGAAATCAAAGGTTTAAGTCACACTATTCACTGGTTGACTTTGCATTCACATGACAAGCATGTTCATTCAGGCGCGTGCAAGTTACCTCTGTCTTTTGCACATATAGACTCTCAGGTGAAATCATCAGAAAATATTCTTATGAAATATGTTGAAAGAATTCCAGGATCATGTGATAAGTTAGAAAAAAAAGAAAAATGCATGCCAAAGAAACAGTCTATTCTATGAAAGCTCATCATTTAGATTGAAACATTGGTATTATTTTGTTTTGTCACATGTTAACTGAACTATTAAAGTGGACAGGTAAAATTTTTTACAGAAAATTGTCTTTTTGGTGATGCTTTTAATTAATATGATAAATTATTATTCCCTGCGATGATGGTGGGTTAGGCATAGGTCTCACGTTAGAAGGACTGAAATGTATATACTGAACAGGAAAAAAAAAATATATATATATATATATATATATATATATATATATATATATATATATATATATACACACACACACAGTACCAGTCAAATGTTTGGACATACCCACATTTTTTCTAACAAGACATATTAAATAAAGAAATAGGCTCCATTTATTTTGCAAAAAAAAAGATCTAATTCTTAAATCCATCAAACTAACCAGCATTTGCTATCATATTTACAGGGCGTACTCACTTTTTTTCTTTTTTTTTTTTTTAACTAGAGCCATTATATGGTTATAATGAGTTTGCTGCTGAGCAGCCGTCTAAGTTCCCAAAGATGTGCTGCACTTGTGGTTTGCTTTTCATCAACTTTTTTGCCCAATAAATTCCAAAACAGCTTGTCTTTAATTTGGCTGTTGGAAAATGGAAAGATCTTGTTTGTCTGCTTACTTTGTAAATATGGCTTCTTTGAGAATTCTAATTCAAAGAAGTAAATTATTCCCTTTTAACTTCTGAATGTTTACCTCTTACCAATTTCTATTTGAGATTGTAAAGAAAAGTTCAGCAAGTTAAATTTCTCTAAAAACAGAGTGCTGTGGCATTAGCAAAGTGTGTCCAAACTTTTGACTAGTACTGTATCACAGACACACACACACACGTATAAAACCTGTGCCATATAAGTCTATGTGTATATACACTCAACAAAAATATAAACACAACACTTTTGTTTTTGCTCCCATTTGTCATGAGATGGACTCAAAGATCTAAAATTCATTCCAGATACACAATATTACCATTTCTCTCAAACATTGTTCACAAATCTGTCTAAATGTGTGATAGTGAGCACTTTTGCTTTGCTGAGACAATCCATCCCACCTCACAGGTGTGCCACATCAAGATGCTCATCAGACACCATACTGTCCGGTAATATTGTGTATCTGGAATGAATTTTAGATCTTTGAGTCCATCTCATGACAAATGGGAGCAAAAACAAAAGTGTTGCGTCCATATATTTTTTGAGTGCATATATATGAGTGCATGCTCTGGTAAAGTTGGGATTTGCCGTGTAGGGGGGCCCCGTGGCTTCAGGGTTGATGCACATGTGTACGCACAGACAACAAAATGTGACATCTTATTTACCAAGAACAGGGATGATAACACAAACACAAACATGCACACGTTTCATGAAGTGTTGTTCTTCAGTGGCCAGACAAAAACCCCAATCTGTCTCCTTCTCATTGATTGATTTCATTGTTTGGAAATTGTGAAACTGCCCTACATTACCTACAGCCATAGTCTAATTACAGCTGCTTCGATATTCTGCTCAAACCACGAAAGATCTGACAAAGTGAATGATGCTTGATTGCCGCCCTTGCTAGCTAGCTTCATTTGCCAGTTAAGATAATGATGAACTTCAGTTGTAATCGAAACATCCTTTAAACAGAATATCCGTGCATTTTATGTCCAGTTATTAAACATGTCAGTTTCTAACCTATTTCCTCTTGCCTTGCTATCCGCCTATTACTATTCACCTGTGCTGTCTCATAGACTGACATGGAATGGCTAATCTAATATGATGACACATAGTGTACACCTATCAACAGGGGCGGAGCACCGAGCAGAAAAATGTGTAACCCACACGCCAGGTTGATTCGCGGACAGCCCTGGCCCAATTTAACCCCTGCATACATACATATAGAACTTTATTTCCACAGAATGCAGCGTAACGATTTAGATTTGTTGGTCAGAAGTACATTTGTTTGAGGGGGTGAGGAACTCGAAAATCAATTTCAATCAAAAATCAAAATCAGCGTTTCTCGTAATTAATTTCCGAGTCTGACCCTCCTGATGTGGGTCACTTGGGGGCTATAGTTATGATTATGAAGTTGTATCATAATAAATTACAAATTTGCGAAAACGCACTGCATTGCACGGTCCTGTACAATCTAGTAGGAATGGAAGTTGCTTCAATCAGGTAGCTTCCTAATCAAGCAAGCAAGTGTGTTAATAAAATTATTAGCAATTCAGTCAAAGCCTGATGAAGGCTCGATTTCACAAATAGTTATGCTAGCAATGTTTGTTTCGTGTTTCTGACACTGTTGAAGTGTACTCCACTGATGTAACTTGTGCATCCCTTCATTTCTTGTCTACAGTAGCCAGCTAGCTAGTTGCCGCAGAGCTACGTTGAGCTACGTGACGTTGAGCAGCCCGTTTTTCATGTTGCTCTGTCGCTAGCTAACTGGCTTCTGTAGACATCAAATTATGCTGGCTGGGTAGAAATAATCTAGGCATTACCTTTGCTAGGTACACACAGTTTCTGAACAGATCCTTAGTGTACAAATAGCATTTCAGCCTCATTGCATAATATGCAAAAAGACTTTGCATTGCAGGGTCCTGTTCAATTCAGTAAGATAGAACATTGCTTGTTTTATATACAATTCATGACCAATCGCAGTGGCTGGGATGATTGTAACACTGATGCCTCACAGCCAGAAGGCTGTGGTTTCAAATTGTATGTCATTGTTGGGGGTTTCGTGTTCATATGGGTTTACTCTGGGAACTCCGGTTTCCTCCCACAGCCCAAAACCATGTACTCTAGGCTAACTGGGGACTCTCAATTGCTTGTAGGTCTGAGTGCAAGTGAATGATGCGTTTGCCCTGTGATGGACTGGCAAGTTGTCCAGAGTGTATCCCTCCCTTTCACTCTTGGTTAGCTGGGATAGGCTCCACTGTGGGGGGAGAGAACTTTTGCTGTGCCCCTGGGCCTTCCTCCTGTGTAAGATCCCATTTAAATTTAAGGCCATATCTGTCCATGAAGCTGTCTTCAAAGTTTTCAACGTGATGCCAATTCCCACTGCAGTTTTTGACAGCAGGCTGAGAATGATGAGTATGTAGAGGTTGGTAGCCTTGTCGAATGGCTGAAGACACTAGTGAGAATTAATTCTGAATGGCAAATGACCCGTTACTGGTCTAAGTTTCCTGAAGCTCAATATTTTATCATTAAAGATCTGCCAATCTTTTTTTGCTTTCCTTTAGTTACGCTCACCAGACTCATTTTATTCACTTATCTTGCCTTGAACAGACGGAACAAAGGCCCCAATTATCCATATCTCTCTTTATTTTTTTAATTAACCTCTATGCGTGCGCTAGTATATGCACAGGACTCTTGGAATCCATCTCACCACCAAGCCTTCTTTCCAGCCTGTGTGTGTTTGCGTGAGTGAGAGAGAGAGAGAGAGAAACTTGGTCTGAACTACAACATGTGTATTACAACAGTTTTCATTCTTTAGCTCTGTACTCTTCATCTGGACTCATGTCCTCTGTCTTTATGAGCCATCACACTTAGAAGACTTCAGTTCCGAGGTTGTTGAGTTGTTTTCATCATTGACTGCGACAAGACATTACAATCCAGGAAGTAAAAAGCAATACAGGAGCCAATACATGAGTGTCATGCCACATGAATGGAAAAAAACAAGCCCAGGTTATTAATTGTTGTGGAAGTTCTGTGGAAGGAAAATGTGGCCATGTTTCCCTGTGGTGAGGCCATGAATGAAATTTTAATTAGCAGACAACAGCTGAGCTTATTATTTACTCTTTGGGACAAATGATTCTCCAGTTGAAGGCACTTGAACTTCTAACAGGAGACATCAGGGCATGTAGCAGGCTTGAATAGCACCTGTCAGGCTATTCAAGGGCCTTTTTCCTTACCGCCCTGACATACTGATGCTTGAGATTAGAAACATAATATACTTTCTATTACTGCTGGCATAAAAATACTTTTGGTGCTTGCACTCTCTCCAGTATTGTGTTATTTTTTGCTCACTCAGATAAATTCTTCTAAATTTACTGCATTAACCAGGATTATACCCAATAAATCTAGACCTTTCTCTCTCAGAAATTTTTCAGCTTTCTTTAACACATGGGGGGGACCTGCTACCAGCTGAACCCTTTTCAATATTTATGCCCTGGTTCAAAGATATCACTGACTTTGACCCATTGTTGGACACTTGAAGTAGGGGAGAAAAATAATATTTAGAAGGTTAGATACTATGAGAACAGTGTATTTTTGATAGTGAGAATCAACCAAGCAGCCATTACTGAGCTTCATTGTCATGGTCTTCCCCCTGTGAATTTTTTTTTTTACCATTTCTTCAAGCTCTGCCTGGCTGATTAGAATTCAACTCAGCATAAATCTTCCTCTTTTGGTCCTGACCAAGTTTTTTTTTTTTTTGGCTTGGTTCAGAATCCACAATGGTCGCCCTGGTTTCTTGGCTTATAAATGTTCAACATTTTCTATTGTTCCAGAAGTCACAGTTGAATCCAACATAGTACATTGATTCATCTCTTCACCCTGACCAAATGATGCCATTTTTCGGATTGATTTGGAATCCAATATGGCCACTCTGGACTCTGATTGGCTGCCACATTTCTGAATTCTTCTCCACTTCTGCTTGTCAGATTTGGATCAGACATATTGTATTTATTTGTCGCGCAGCCTTGACCAAGTGTTGTTATTACTCAGCTCCAATCAAAGTTCAATATTGCTACCATCGTCTCTGATTGGCCAATGCATTTTTGACTTATTCTCCAGTTTTGCACGTCAGATTTGGATTATACTTGGTGAACATGTTTGTCTCATGGCCCTGGCCAGTGTTGTCATCTTTTGGCTTGATTCAGAATACAGTATGGCTACCCTGGCCTCTGATTGACTGAGGCATTTTCAAGTTGTCATCAAGTTCTACAAGGCAGATTACGAGGATCAATCTTGGCATAAATGTTCATCCTATGGCCCTGACCAAATGTTTTTAAGACTTGATTCAAAATCCAACAATTTTGTGATGCATGTTCTTCTTCTGCTGTTCCAATGCTCAGATTTTGATCGAACTTGGTGCAAATGTCTGTCAAGTGGCCATTACTAAGAAATATTTTCATGCGAACACGGGAAGAACATGTGAACTCCACACAGAAAGGCCCCAGGCCGGATTGAAAATCACAATCTTTTCACTGTGAGGTGGCAGTGCAAACCACTGCGCCACTGCCTTGTGGACACCGTGAGACTTCAAACTTTGTTGCTAGGATTGTGCCCTTGGAAGCGGAGGCTCAAGCCCAAGGCTCAATTCCTACAATCTTTTGCCACAAAACTGTATGATCTGCTTGCTCTTCATGCATTAGACATGCTGAGAAGAGACAACGGCAAGAGATTTGTCATCGGAGTGCAAACGAGTGCTAATATAAATGACTACCTGCTTAGTAAATCATTGTCAACAACCAAATCATATGCCTTGTGTTACAGTGGAAATGGTTAAATAGCTAAATTTTGTGACCATATTTATATACAAGCAACCAAAGACTACAGAGCATGGCATTTTCAACGAAACAGCGCACAAACTGGCAAGACGAGCAACTGCAACACGTCACCAGCCCACAATACATTGCGTGCATTCAAGCTGCCGGCTTCCAGGATCTTCAACAGGCTAAAAAACTTTAGTGGATGATAAAAACATTATTTCACCATGTTGGGCATTTTCATTATTACAGATCTTCGAATGAGCACATATGGATCATTTAAAGGAAAAGAGAACCCTTTTTTCAGCTTTTGCCCAATAAAAATACACTGCCCTGACTATTCAAATATGTCCCGAAGCATTTTTTGAAAAATGTTTTTAAGGACTAAATCAGCTTGAGAGGATCTGGGCCCGTATTCACAAAGCATCTTATCTTACCGCTAGAAATACTCCTAAGTCGTGCCAAAACATTTTATGAAGGAGTAAAATCTTAAAAGTTATTCACAAAGCCGCTGAGGCAACTTTTAGTTAAGAAACCTGGTAACTCCTAGAATAGGAGTAGCTCTGTGATAGGTGGGAGTGAATCTCCGTTGCTATGGATGACGTCAGTTCTCATACATGAGTCTTGGGACAATGAGCACGTGATTGGTTGTTTGGTGACAGGGCGGCCCATTGAAAAAAATATCCCACATACAACCCATAGAACAAAAAATGAGGAAATAGTCCAAGCGGCTGGTTTCTCCCATAAAATAATAACATGTTGAGCAGTCCTGAAAATGAACTAAGCGCAGTCCCCACATATCACACTCTCGGCAAATAAACATATAAAGGAAAGAGATCGTTGTAAAAACGCCAATAGCATAAAATGAGTCCCGAATGAGAATATGTTGCGATCATTTAAATGTCGGGCACATCAAGTTTGCCCTAAACTGTCATGGATGAAAGTTCAAAAAGGACACGAAAGCCCAACTGGAGCTACGACCAGTTACTGCTGCTGGCCCAGTTAGTGCTGCAGCGAAAGCATATTATGAAAGGGAAATTTGGCTCAGGGGTGAACAGCAAATCCAAGCGAGATGCATGGGACAGTATCAGCCCACAGAACAATGCTGCAGTCACCTCGTGCCTCGGACGGCAGATGACTGCAAGAAGCAGTGGTATGGGCTGCAATCACAGGGGAGGTCTGAGATTGCAGCCTATAGACGGACTATCGTTCAAACAGGAAAGTAAACTAAGCTTGGTTTGTAATTTATATCCTACAATTTATATATGCATACAAAATATGACATAGGCTGGTATTATTGACAAAATATGACATAGGCTGATCTATTTAATGTAACCCTTGCTCAATAGCCTAATAAAATAATTCATGCATAGCAGGAGGAGGTACAGCACCAAAGCTCCTGTCCCTGAGCAAGAGGCATCCCACACACATAATGCCTGTCAAATAATTAGCATAAGCTGCTTTCCATTAAAATGCGAGTCGTGCATGGATCCTGGCCATTTCGCAACAATGTCCAAAATGTTGTATTCGGCATCAAATACTATCTGGATGTTGATGGAATTAACTTATTTTCTATTTACAAATATCTCTTAATCTTGGGTCAGAGAAATAATTTGCATATGGGTCTCGTCAACAGCACCAATGATACCGGGCATACCTGAGATGTGCATGAATTCAAGTTTGATTCTGTGTTGTTGGCGGTGAATGTCCATTGGAAATCGAATAAACTGTCAGATGATATGAGGTTCACAGAGGGCATTGATTGTTTGTTCTTTGTTGAATTGTGCAACAGACAGATGATTGTGAAATCCCTAAATTGTCTGCTTTGCAAAGTTGCATTTTTCGGGTGGCCAAGTAGAATGAAGTGTTGGCAAACATTTTATTTCGGGGCTTATTAGGATGTTTCTCATGGTTGGAGACGTAATTCACTCCCTCACCTAGTCAACAACAAATAAAATCCCTTCAGGGTCGATCCAATATCCAACGTCGTGTGATATCTAATATGGCCGCCACAGCATCCATCTTGATTTTCGTTTCCGCCCGATAACTATAGAATGCCTCATCCGATTGATGCCATTTCATGGTGGCGTATTGGGGGTGGCTAGAGGAAGGTTCCTTTCGAAAACCAGCGCTGTGCGATATTCAATATGGCCGCCACAGCAGCCATTTTGATTTTTGTTTCCGCCCAACAACTAATTGATGCCGTTTCCTGGTGGTGTATTGGGGATGGCTGGAGGAAGGTTCTTTTCGAAAACCAGTGTCGTGCGATATCCAGTATGGCTGCCACAGCAGCCATCTTGATTTTCGTTTCCGCCTAACAACTAAAGAACACCTCGTCCGATTGATGCCATTTCCTGGTGGCGTATTGGGGGTGGCTGGAGGAAGGTTCCTTTCGAAAACCAGCGTCGTACAATTTCTAATATGGCCGCCACAGCAGCCATCTCGATATGCCCTTGATCAACATACAGGCGGGGGCATATGGCACGCTCTGCGTTGCTCTTGTTGATTCTGATTCTGCCCCACTGGATTGCGATTTTTGGGTTGTGGACTTTGTACCTTTGCCTTCTGCCCTGTGGGGGTTTTCCCCCTCGCTCAATAAAATCACCTTCCCTGCAATCCTGAATTCTCGCGACTGGTTCCTGAATGAAACCTCACACCCACTCTAGATGTGACATTACGTACTCTTGCAATGAGACCCAACTCCCATTCTTTCCAATGGGAATTTTTTTTGTTGGTTTTTTGGGAATATTCTGGACAACGCACGACGAAACTCAACCAAAATTGATAGGCTTCATCCTCTAACCACTATTAACGTGTATGTAATACATCAAAACGATCAGAAGAATTGCAGTCTGTAGAGCGTTCACAAGAAAATCTATGCGGACGCACAACAACCGCAAATCCATAGTACCCCCAGACACTCCAACCGGGAATACAATTATACATTTACCATCATTTCGACACAGGTTTTCTTCGGGATGCTATCAATTCAATACACTGAATACTTTTGTCAAAATCACTCATAATTTAATTCATGGAATGATCGCAGTGGCTGCAAGTGTCCTCCGACTAACACTGTGGAATCAATGCGGTAGTATCCTACTATTATAAATGAATATATGGGCGTTTACTTTATCATCGCTCACGGGCCAACCCCTCAACAGAATTAAATCTCATCAATTTATAGCGTTGAAATGACCTTTCACTTCAAAGGATATCAGTAAAGTTTGCCAACTAGACGCCGCCTTCTTCTTTCGACTATCTACCGAATGAAATTCGAACATTTTCAGAAAATACAATGATGCGGAGGACAAAAGGACAAATTATAAAAAAGGACAAAAGTACAATTATTGGAGTTCATATGACATGTAGAATGATACTGGATGCTGAAATTGTTCTCAAGTAATCACTGCGTGGCTTTGAACAACGTTTCAATACATCAGCAATGAGGTCAGTCGGCTACCTTAGAAGCTTTTATCAAAATAAAATGCGTGAAACTCGCCAAAAAACTTTTAAATTCATCAGGAAAGTAACTAGCGGAAGGTGACAGAGTAGTCTGCGAAATCGTCGGCCACTGCGGCTTAACACCCTGCGTCATGCAGTTACCACAGCTGCTCGTTTGTGGTGATATTGCCCCAAACGACCACTTACTAGGAAGAAAAAAGGATGAGGAAGAAGAAATCCCAGCTCATTGATTGGCCAGAACACGGAAATCCATCCCCTTCAGCCGGCTTCTTCACAACAAAAACAAACAATGAAACGACACCAAATTTATGCAGTCTTGGGGTTTCTGTTTTTACTTTGGTGTTCAAATCTACTTGTTTTTTCACAAGTCGCTGCACAGTATGAGCAGCAGGTGAGGCAGCAAGCTCTCTTTGGTTAACTTCCTCTCTTTGGTTTGCTGGGAAGTCCGTTTGCGCTTCCAATTATAAGCGAACCGCAACAGGGTTCCCTTGAAAGCGAACCGAGACCCATGTTTTCAGGCAGACCAGAGTCTGCTTGTTTGGTCCGCACCAGAGTTTAGATGAGCTTTCACACCTGCCCAAACGAAGTGGACTATCAGAGGAAACAAGCTCTGGTCTGTTTAAAGCAGACCAAACAACTCTGGTGTGAAAGTGCCCTAAACTCCTCCCAATTTAGTGTCATCTGCAAATTTAACTAATTTGCTTTCAATATTCTCAAAGTCATTAAGGTAGATGAGGAAGAGCAGGGGTCCCAGCACCGATCCCTGAGGGACTGCACTCCCCGCCATACCCAGCTCAAATGAGATACCATTGACTACCACTCTTTGTGTTCCGCCCTGTAAGCAGTTTCAAATCCACTCTAGAATACCTCCTACAACTCCAACAGAGCTCATTTTAAAGATTACCCTCTCATGTGGTACTGCATCAAATTCTTTCTGAAAATACAAGTATATGATGTCATAAGCCCTGCCCTGATTATCAGTCTTGGAGGCCTCTTCAAAGAATTCCAGAAAGTTTGTTAGGCGATTTCCTTACGGAAATCATGTTGGCTAGCCCTGAAGATATAATTACGTTCAAGAAACATTGTAATATCTTGCATGCAATGCAAGTTAAACTGACTGGCCTGTAATTTCCTGGCTCAGTATGGCCCCCTCAGTGTGGTATGTGTCTGAGAATATGGAATATTAGGTTGGTAGATCATAAGCTCTTAAGAGTGCCACCCTTAGTCAGAAAGCTATCTACCCAGCATAGTACGAAACCATAACTCTTCATTTTCTGAGAAAATTAGCTGCGTGTGTCACAATTCAAAGACAATGTCTTTGGTACATTGCTGGGGATACCTAGTATTTGTATTCATCCTACAGCGCCCCTTGGGGGCAAAAATTGATGACTGAAGCTATTGATGATAGCTTGCTGAGTAAACAAAATAATGCCAACATAAGCACAATCTGCTATGAAATGGACAGTTTTGAGTTTTCCTCCAACTTTGGCTCCGTCTAGCTTTAAAGTGTAGATACTACCAAAGAAATGCTTGGAATTCTTGAAAGTAGAGCTCCAAAAGCAAACATTGTTTACCACCACAGCACATACCTGGGTTACTGAGAAAATATACCGCAAACATGCACCAAAAATCCATTTTGACCACCTTTCCGGCTGTCGATTGCACTAGCCCAGCAAGATACCAAGGTTCTGCAAATAATAGTATGGTTGTGTGTTAATACAAAATATAGCATCCTAGATTGGAATATTTTTGGGATATTATTTTATTCCCATTCTCATTTTCAATTTTTACCATTCTTTCTCAAATAATTCTGGCTCAATAGCATAGTTAACCAGCTTGGTGCTGATGCCTAACTGGACTTATAGTATCACAGGTCATGATAAAAGTACAACATATTTAGTACCCTGAACCCTTAAGTCATCATAGTTGGTGTAAAATGTGGTGACAATTGCGAAACTGAGCCACTTTATTGGCTTCCAGGTGGAGCCACCAGCAGGCAAAGTGAGATACGGACCTAAAAATTTAGCTTTTTCTTTTAGACACCCATATCTCCCTATGAGACATGTTTCATTCAATCCCAGGGGGATCAACTGTGCCCTGAATGTCAATCTCTCATAGAATGGCTCATAAAGCGATTTTGAGAAAAAAAAAGAAGAGGTACTGTGTACTGCGGATCAAAGACAAGGACAACCTGGGCCATTTTGAGGGTCATCTCCAAGAGCCAATGTCTGGCTTAGTATGGGGGCATGTCTGTACAAGGCATGGGTGACTTGTACATTTCTGACAGAAAAAACATTAAATAGATGTGAATAGTTGTCACACTTGGAAAAAACATTTATTATGTATGAAACTGGAAATGTTAGTAATGCCCAGACATTTAAAAATGTGGAGAAAATTAAAAGCTGAAGCCAAACTGCTATGGCTGCTGTCTGTGAAAGCTGAAGCCAAACTACTATAGCTGTTTATTGTGCATGTGCGAACATGATGAGGCCCAAGTTGTTGTCCAATTTCCAATTTCCTGAATCCAACTCCACTGAACTAGGTTGCAAGGTGGTTGCTATGGTGTTTCGGGTGGTTGTAGGGCATTGCTAGGTGGTTGCTAAGGTGTACCAGGTGGTTACTAGGTGGTTGCTATGGTCTTCAGGGTGGTTGCTAAGGCATTGCTAGCTGGTTGCTAAGGTGTTTTCGGTGGTTGCTAGGGCATTGCTAGGCAGTTGCTATGGTGTTTTGTGTGGTTGCTAGGGCATTGCTAGGTGGTTGCAATGGTATTCCAGGTGGTTAATGCAGTTGCTAAGCTGTTCTGGGTGGTTTTTAAGGCATTGCTAGGCAGTTGCTATGGTGTCCAGGGTGGTTGCTTAGGTGTTGCTAGGCGGTTGCTAAGCTGTTCGGGGTGGTTGCTAGGGCATTGTTAGGCAGTTGCTATGGTGTTCAGGGTGGTTGCTAAGGCGTTGATAGGTGGTTGTTAAGGTGTACCGGGTGGATACTAGGCAGTTGCTATGGTGTTCAGGGTGGTTGCTGTGGTGTTCAGGGAGGTTGCTAAGGCATTGCTAGGTGGTTGTTTAGGATTTTGGGTGGTTGCTATGGCGTAGCTAGAGAATTGCTCTGGTGTTCGGGGTGGTTGCTAAGGCGTTGCTAGGTGGTTGCTATGGTGATCAAGGTTGTTGCCAAGGCGTTGCTAGCTGGTTGCCAAGGTGTTTTGGGTGGTTGCTTGGGCATTGGTAGGCAGTTACTGTGGTGTTCTGTGTGGTTGCTAGGGCGTTGCTAGGTGGTTGCAATGGTATTCCAGGTGGTTTATGTGGTTGCTAAGCTGTTCTGGGTGGTTGTTAAGGCATTGCTAGGCGGTTGCTATGGTGTTCAGGGTGGTTGCTGAGGTGTTGCTAGGCAGTTGTTAAGGTGTTCTGGGTGGTTGCTAGGGCATTGCTTGGTGGTTGCTATGGTGTTATTTGTGGTTGCTAGGCCGTTGCTAGGCGGTTGCTAAAGTGTACCGGGTGGTTGCTAGGCGATTGCTATGGTGTTCAAGGTGGTCGCTAGGGCATTGCTAGGTGGTTGCTAAGGTGTTCTGGGTGGTTGCTAGGGCGTTGCTAGGCAGTTGCAATGGTGTTCTGTGTGGTTGCTAGGGCATTGCTAGGCAGTTGCAATGGTGTTGTGTGTGGTTGCTAGGACATTGCTAGGTGGTTGCTATGGTGTTCCAGGAGATTGCAAAGGTGCTCTGGGTGGTAACTCAGGAGTTGCGAGGCAGTTGGCATGGCATTCCTGATGGTTGCTAAGGCTTTGCTAGGCAGTTCCTATGATGGTCTGGGTGGTTGCTTGGCTCTGTTCAGAGCAAGCTTGAGTGTGGCTAGAGTTCCGCATTCATTTCTAATGGGAAAAATCTTTTGGAAATCTCGGATAATATGAATTTTTGGAAAATTCTGAATACACCCGATAATGTCTGAATTGGGCTGGATAATTTGAATAAATAGTATAAATAATTTAATAATTTTAAGTTTGAATATGTTGAAGTATGTGGAAGTAGTTAAGGTCTGTAAAATGACAGAAGAGGAGAAAGATGAGGAGGAATAATAAATGAACTGGTAGACTAACATATAGTTGGATTTGCTTGCAGCAATCCCACTCATTAAACTGATAGAATAATATATAGTGGGATTGAATCCCACTCAATAACAAGGAAACGACCACACCTGTCCAGGGAACAGCAGCCAACTGTCCGAGAATATTTGAACCCTTAAAGAGGAGGAAGCACAGATGTAATGTGCTTTATTTTCTACACCTAAAAATTACAGCTGAAAGTGTTCTTTGAAATCATAATCATTATTCAATTGCTGTTCCAATGTGCTGTGGTAGAAAGCTAAAATAATGCTGTACGTATGTTTAAAAAAAAAAAAACATACTGAAATTAGACTTGAACATTCACTGGGCTTTCCACAAATGTCTGAAAATCCACTGTTATGCACTTGACTTCAATATTTATATTTATGTATACTGGAACAAGTTAAGTACACTTTTAAAATGTTCATGAAATTCAAGCTTTTGCTAAGTGACTCACTCCTTGGCTATGAGGCCCTCATGTGGTGCAAAGTTGAAACAGCATCAAGGGTGTTTTTTTCGTTTGGATATCCAGTGAGTTGAGGTATTGATGAGTGTTCCTAGCTCTAGTCAGTTTTCCACATTGTGAACTGTACATTTACATAATCAACCGCCACAGTCAGCATTTCCTCTATCTTCAATTTCCATTATTTATATGGATTTTTAAACCACATTCAAGTAAAATACATTTGCCTAGCCGAATTAAAGAAAACACCCATCTCATTTCCTTATAAATAAGACTGAGAAGTAGATGAACCATTTTTCCCTATCTGAGAATTTAATGAATTAAAATTAATTGGCATTAATCTTGAGTTAGCTCTTACATCGGGGACTCCATTTTCCCTAAATGTTACCAACAGTTGTCTGTTTTTATTTTTTTCTTAAGAAGTTGTTTCTTCAGTCAGTTCACTTTTCACTACAGATAAGTCAATACAGGGTAAACTGAGAATTAAGAATATATCTTCTTTATAACTTTTGTTAGAGGGTATAAATGAAAGGAAACAGAAGGTCCAACAACTACTTCCTAATAGTTTGATTTCATAATCATACTGGATTTTTAAAAATAATATTAATAATATAAAAAATAATATTTAGTACATTGTATGCATCCAGCTACTGCTAATGTATCGCCTTCCTTTACAAATGATACTGTGTTTTTAAACAGCAGGTTAGGGATAGGTGCTGCAATGTGTGGCTGTACAATGTTGTTTTCTGAGAGAATAACTGTACCTGTCAAATCCATGGATACCTCTCCCTACCCCCACCTTTACTAAATTACTTATGATGCAACATAATAGAAGAAGTTGCATCCTCTAAACACTCATTGCACAGACATCATTAGGAGAAAGACAGTGACCTGTCCCCACATGCCTGTCTGGCTTCATGACACCTGAGCCCATTCCCACCGAAGTAATTTGGGATTTTGACCACTGGGACTCATTTTACACTTAACTGGTTTTACAGATCATGGTTAATTGAACCAACACTTTGCGAAATTCCATAATGACATTAGTCACTATGGAGGTGTATGTGAGCTCACATATTATAAACACAACTCCTTTGGGATACTGGGCCAGTTTTTTCCCTTGCCTTTGGTTTGATTGTGACAGCAGCCCATCTTGATGGTACAAGCAAAATAAATAAATAAATCATAACAATGGTAACAGAGCTTCTCTTTCCAGTTCTTATAAACAAGAGTAACAAGACTATATTTTATTTTGTTTTAGAAAGTATTGCCTTGGTAAGCTGTGCTTGGTAAGCTTCCCTATCGACACCAGCATAAATCAAAATACATTTAAATTATTCAATGCTAGCATCAAAGAATACAGAATATTGTTAGACTCGTGGCATAATTGTCTCATTTTAAGGTTATTTTTATTAATTTATATTTTTACTTCTTATGAAAATGGAGAAAAAGAAAAAAACACATTTTTTGTCAACAGGAAAGAACTGGCAACCAATCACATTTTGGCAAAAATATGACTTAGGCATTTATGTTATGAGACTGATGATATGCAAAGTGCTAGTGAAAGGAAATCACGTCTTTAATTGTGTAATCTGATCAAGTTGGTGATGGCTTGATTGCCTGAATGCTCTTATTTCCTTTAGCACTGAAACACTTTCCGTGTCATATGTTACTACTGTGCTAACTCTTTAGGAAACTTATGCAGGCAGGACATTTAGATTGAGTGTGTTTTTCCAAAAAAGCAGTAACTCCAATGAAGTTAACACTCATTGATGAGCCGGGAAAAGAAATAAGAATAATTTTAGATTCTTGCTACATATTTCACACATATTTGGACTTTGAAGTATTAATCACATTGTAATGTTGCAATCCCTTTTCCCAAAACTTAATGAACATAAGGACTGAAGGCATCCAGGGAATAATTATTTCATGTGTAATTTTTCCAATGCATGAATTGCATCAAAAAAGGAGCCAGGATCCTAATCCAGCCATTGCAAGACATGAGCGCCACTTTTTTTATTTATACAAGAGGTCACTGATGACTCAAAAAATTTGGGAGGACAAGGCAGAAATCTGAGATAATCATGAATAATACACAAATAAGATGAAAGTAGATCCAACTTGGCCCTCATTAACTAAGAGGTAAAACCAGCACATTAAAAAACATTAAACATGATAAATTAAAAGGACAGTCTTAAAACTAATGTGAAAGGATGACTTTGTGGTTGCATTCAAATTTTGTTCTATTATATTATACAAAGCTTAATCGGGTCATCGTGATTTTACACAAAAGTACATCAGTGCTACTCTGAATAGCATTTATGGCATATGGTCAGAGCCTAGAGACGTGGAACACCAGGTGGATTCTCCGGAGGGTGGACGGCAGCCTCAGGTGGACATCTACTAGGCTCAGGACCTTCAATGGTGAAGGGACCAATGAACAGGGGTGCCAACTTCCTGGACTCGCCTCGGAGTAGGATATTCTTGGCAGCGAGCCAAACGCGCTGACCTGGTCGAAAGAATAGGCTTGACCTCCGGGTCAGATCTGCCTGGGTCTGCATCCGTGCCACATCCCTGCGCAAAGCCCTGATCCGATTCCAGGTGCGTCTTGCACATCGGATGTAAGTGCTGACGGAGGTGACCTCCACCTTCTCTTTTTGGTATGGGAACAGAGGAGGTTGGTACCCGAAGGCGGCCTCAAAAGGCGAGACCCCGGTGGCGACAGCTGGTAGAGAGTTGTAGGCATATTCCACCCAGGGGAGTTGTCAGCTCCAGCCCCTCTCGTCTTAGCTGTACAGGCATCTCAGGGCCAACTCCAGCTGTTGGTTGGCTCACTCGGTCTGGTCGTTAGTCTGAAGATGATAACCAGATGACATTTTTACTTCAATCCCCAGGGACCGACAAAACATCCTCCAAACCAGAGAGATAAACTTTGACCCTCTGTCGGACACCACTTCTTATGGAATCCCATGCAGTTGTACTATGTGGAGGAAGAACAGGTCGGCAGTCTCTATAGTGGAGGGGAGTTTGGGCAACGGGATAAAGTGAGCTGCTTTAGAGAATCTGTCCACAAAAGTGAGGAAAACGGAGTTACTTTCAGAGACCAGCAATCCAGTGACGAAGTCCAGGACCACAAACGGCCAAGGTCTGGAGGGTACAGGCAGCGGCTGGAGGAGTTCTGGGGGGGCGGTGTGACACCTTGTTCCAGGCACAGACCGAGCGAGCAGAGACGTTACCCCTGAGGTCCCTGTGCAAGGTGGGCCACCAGAACCTACAGGAGGTCTGGGTCAGAGACCAACTTACCCCTGGGTGAATCACCAAACGGGAATCATACGCCTAATGTGATGTGAATTTTGGGGCAACCTGTATGGTCATCTAGACATTTCTTGTTCCAGGGACATCCCTGAATTTTCCAAAGACGCTAAACTAGTCTGTGCACATTACAAGGGCATGGCTGAGTAAGCAGAGATTGCGGGTGCTAAATTGGCCTTGCCTGCAGTCCTGATCCGTCTCTAATTGAGAATTCATGGTGCATTATAAAGCGAAAAATACAGTAACAAAGCGTTTGTAGAATTGTTCGTCTGAAGCAACATGATGGAGGAATGAGGGAAATTCTGCTTGCAAGACTGACCAACTGGTGTCCTCAGTGTCTAAATGCATGATGGGAGTGCTTAAAAATATTGTTGCTACTGACTGATAAACAGTAGACTGGTCCAACTTTTTTTGGACTCGCAGTCATCATTTTGTATATTTTCAATATACGCAATTCAATTCACTTGCTTTCCAGTGATACGTTGTAGAGTTTTCACAATTGTGGAAAGCGAATAAACAGCTGTCCTAGAACATATGTTCCCTTGAACAGGGGACGTGCATATGAAATGTGCATTATTTCCTACACCTTCATCCAGTATTGGATGAAAATTACAGCTGAAAGTGTACTTTATATCATAATCATTACCCACGCCCGACGAGGTGGCGTGGGTATACAGTTAAGCACCGTCTGTCTGTCTGCGTGTGTGTGTGTGTGTGTCCGCGCTACAGCTCGACCACAACTGAAGCTAGGGTGACCAAACTTTGTGGGGTAAATGATCCTAGGGTACCCTGTCCAAATTTGCGTTTTGAGGTCAAAGGTCAAAGGTCAAGGTCAACAAGAGGCGTGGGTTAGCATCTCTTTAGAGTGTGCATCATCTAGTTATTCAATTGCTACTCAGATGTGCGGTGGGAGACTTCTGGAATATAAACACTATAACTTTGTCAGTGCTGCACTCAAATTATTCTGGAACATTCACTGGCATTGCCACAAACATCAGAAAATCCACTGTTACGTACTTGAATTTAATAATCCTATTTTAAAAAATGATAAAAGAAGTACACTTTTAAAATGTTCTTGAAATTCAAACTTTTGCTAAGTGCCTCACTTCTTGACTATGAGGCCCTCATGTGGTGCAAAGTTGAAATAAAATCAAGGGCACTTTCTTTGGATATCCAGTGAGTAGCACCGTCTTTGAGTGTTGATAACTCTAATCTGTATTCCACATTGCCAATGGTAAATTTATATTGTCCATAACTACAGTCCGCATTTCCTATATCTTGAATTTTCATTATTTATATGCATTTTTACACCACAGAGAGAAACCGTGTCTTCAGTTGCCAATTAGGATAAAACGCGCCAATAAAGGAAAATGATTGAGAACTAGCCAGGACTAATTGCTGTCATAAAGGGACGTGTCTTGGCACACCCGCTGGCTATGCCACTGCCACATTCAAGTCACATACATTTGCCTGCCAAAATCAGAGATAACATCCATCTCATTTCCTTATAACTAAGACTGAGAAGAAGACAAACCATTTTTCCCTTTTTGAGAAATTAGAGGATAAAAATTCGCATTGATGTTGAGATAGAGCTAACAATGGAGATACCGTTTTTTAAAATGTTACTTACAGTTGTCTGCTTATATTATTATTATTGTTATTATTGTTTCAAAGTTGTCTCTCCAATCCGTTCACTCTTCACAGCAGATAAGTCAAGACAGGGTCAAAATATAAGAATATATTTTCTTTATAACTTTTGTCAGAAGGTATAAATGTAAGGAAAGATGATGGGATGAAGGAAGATAGCTATATTGTTTTATGTCCAACAATTACTTCCCTATACTTTGATTGCATAATCATTCTGGATGTTTTTATCACATTTAGTAATAGCTTTTAGGGAGGCATACAATGAATTGCCTTCCTTTACAAATGATAGTGTGTTTTTTCAAATGGCAGCTAAGAGAGAGGTGCTGAAATGTGTGGCTGGACAATGTTGTTATAGATTTTTTTTTTAGAATAGCTATACCTGCTAAATCCATGGATACCTCTCCCTACCCCCACCTTTACTAAATTACTTATGATGCAACATAATAATAGAAATGGCATTTTCTACACACTTATTGCACAGATATCATTAAGAGAAAAACGGTGACCTGTCCCCACATGCCAGTCTGGCTTCATGACACCTGAGCCCACTCCTGCCAAAGTAATTTGGGATTTTGACCACTGGGACTCATTTTACACTTAACCTGTTTTACATATCATGTTTAATTGAACCAACACTTCATGAAATTCCATGATGAGATACTGTAAGTCACTATGGTGTTGTATGTGAGTTCACATATGATAAACATGACTCATTGGGGATACTGGGCCACTTTTTTTCCCCTTGTCTTTGATTTGATTGGGACAGCAGCCCACCGTGATGATACCTGTAAAAAATAAATAAATATAACCAATAATAATCATAAAAAAATAACATATTATAACAAATAATGGTAGCAGAGCTTCTTTTTCCAATTTCTTTTTCTTATAAACAAGAGAAACAAGAATACATTGCATTTTATCTTGGAAAAGTATTGCCTTGGTGAGCTGTGAAATGGCTTCCCGATCGACACCTGCATAAATCAAAGCACATTTAAATGATTCAATGCAAGCATCAAAAAATACAGAATATGTGATTTGTCGGTGAAAGGCGATCACATCTTATACAGTATAATCTGATCAACTTGGTGATAGTGTGATCACATCACCTGGTCAACACCTGTTCACTCTTTTTTTTTTTAGCACTGCAACACTTTCTGTGTCATATGTTACACCTGAGTGAACTGTTTAGGAAACTTATGCAGGCAGGAAATTTAGAGTGACCATGTATTTCCGAAAAAGCAGTGACTCTAATGATGTAAAACACTCACTGATGTTTCACCACATGAATTTTAGAATTTTAGAATCTCATTTCATTTTAGAATCTTGCGACATATTGCAAAAATGTTGGAAAAGTGAAGAATTCATCGCTTTGTCATGTTGCCATTCCTTTTCCCAAAACTTAACCCCTTTGTGCAGAAGCCAAATCTGGCTTTTTTATTTATTTATGCGTTACCTTGTCTAAGGCTTTATCATTCAAGATTGCAGCTTCAGAGAGAGGAAGGGAATGGCTCGACTTAGGCATGACACTTGTAGCATTTAGAATTCCATCATATTACAGATTATTTTTGTGACTTAAGTAGAGAAAAAGGGCTGCAAAAATAAAATATCTTCATGAAAATTCGGCCCTGAAATTGTAAAAATAATAATAATGATAATAATAATACTGAGAATTGAAAAATGGCTGGGGTTAAAACTATACATTTCTGGGATAATAACCTCCTTGACCAGTATTCCTGGTCAAGTATTCCTCATCTGAGCATGAAATCCCAAATTATCTACTCTTTCTGAGCCAAATAAGACAGCTCTCCAGGTGGCTCCTCAGACTCTCAGATCCCTCAAAATCCTGCACTCTCAAATCATAAAATAATCATATATTTACAACAAATCATCTTTTGGCGCATGAAATTCAATATGAATCAATGATTTTCTGGTTGAATTTAGTAATCTGTTTATCAATATCCACCTTATTCCTGACGGCGCAACTGTAGATATGATTATGGGTGCAACTTCTGGCGGGAGTAGTTTTTAGCGAGTGGCTAGTCAAGAACAGCAGCGTTTCTTTCAGTTGACTTGGCGATTACAGCTCGTTTTTTTTACAGATTAATTTGCTTTTCTTTAAATGTCCCTTCCGAGCTCCGGCACCTATTGTGCTGTTTGAGGCTGAACTAACAGCCAGAGAAAGCTAAATTTATGGTTTGATCAACAGTGTTTTGAACACGCACCCAGAACATAGGGGATTGTCCTTGTGTTCAGCGAAACGCTTTCCATCGCCTACCTACAGAAGAAGAAGCCAGAATTTGGCTTAAAAACCTGAATTTGAAAAGACCCTTGAACATAATTAGGTGCTCATTTCTGTTGTGTTCCAGGGTTCTGGCCTTTGGCCAGAACAGTATTATTCATGATTTTAACAGTTCATGTTCAAGTTTCATAGTTCATGCCATGGTTTTAACAGTTTCATGTTCCATAGTTCAAGTTTCATAGTTCATGCTCATAGTTCATAGTCACAGTTTCAGGATTTCACATTCCATGTTTTTACTTTTCCATGTTTTTGTTCATGCCAGGTCTGCCATGCCACTCCACCGCTTGTCTGCGTTCCGCCCCGTGCCTTCGTTGTTGCACATTTCTGAGCTCTGGTTGGCTTTGGTATTTCCCCTTCCTTCTGTGCTGTGCTGATTCGGGGCTCTCTAAGCTTAATTGGCAATTAACTGTTTTTAAGTTACTAACACTCACTGGGTGGTGTAATTCTTAGATAGGCACATTACTAATATTACTAATTTAGACAGGGAGTTTATTGTCATGATTCCTGCTTTACTGTTTCAAGATCTTGCTGTGCTTTTCTGTTCTTAACATTCATGCTTGCTTCCAAACTGCATACTTAATTGGTACTTAAGCTGAGCACGCTCATTCTCTTAATGAGCAGGTCATGTCATCCAATCTCAGTCCATGTCTTGATCTTGCCATGCCTCTTGTTTCTCTCTCTCCAGGTGTTACCCCTTGTGTCATAATTACCAAGCCTTTATCTGGTTGCGGTGGAAGTTGGCTGGCAGACAGTGTCTCAAGTTTGTTTCTAGTCGCGTCTCGTTGCTTGTGCAAGTGTAGCCAAGTTCTTGTCATAGTTCTCTAGCATTTCTAGTTTCAAGTCTTGTCCCAGCCTCTTGTTTTGTGTATATATATTTAGTCTTGTTATTTACTTTTCTTGATCTTCTTGCCTGGAGTTTCCAGTGCCTTTTGTTTTCTGTCATTTGCATTCTTTGTTTTGTAGCTCTGTGTAGCTTACCTTAGTTTGTTTTTTGCAACCCTTTGGGCCAAGTTTTTTGTTGGCCCTCGTGCCTGTTTTGTTTTGGTTTATAAATAAATCCTCATTCCCTTTTCCCGCATCTGGTGTCAACTGATTCCATATCAGTAGACACTGTCTCCTTGACACCAGCGGGATGGAGTGCAGGATCGCCCAGCGAGAGGCTGAGCTGCTGCATCAACGGCAGCAGATCCAGGAGCTGACAGCTGCGCTGGCCACACTGCAAGCCAGCCTTCCCCGGGCAAGTCCCAGCCAGGGTCCCATCATGCCAGCTGTCCAGCCCCGGGCTCCTGCAGCACACCAGCCACCCGTCACCCCTGTGCGCCAGCCCGGCGCAGAAGCATCTCAGCTGCAGCCAGCTGTCCACCCTGGTCCTGAGCCCTGCCTTCCACCGCCCGAAAGGTACGGTGGAGAACCAGGGTTCTGCAGGGCTTTCCTCACCTCCTGTGAGATGTGTTTCGCTCTGCAGCCCTCCACCTTCGCCTCAGAGCCGGCCCGAGTCGCCTTTGTCCTCTCCCAGCTGACGGGGCGGGCTCGCTTGTGGGGAACTGCCGCATGGCAGGCTCGGCAGCCCTGCACTACCACCTACCAGGCCTTGGCGGAGGAGCTACTGCGCATCTTTGACCGCTCCAAGCAGGGGAGAGCCGCAGGACGGGAGCTACTGAGGATGAGGCAGGGGAGGAGATCGGTGGCGGACTACGCCATCGATTTTCAGACGGTGGCAGCCACGTCGGGCTGGAGCAGGGAGGCGCTGTGTGACGTGTTCCTCCAGGGGCTGTCCGAACCAGTCAAAGACCGACTGCTCTTCTGTGAGATCCCTGAGTCTCCAGAGGCCCTTATAGACCTGGCCCTGCGTATTGACAGCCGCCTGGAGGAGAGGGCGCTCACCCTTAGCCCTGGCCGACGTTCTGCCCCCGCTGGTCAGATCCAACCCCCGGGTCCCAGTCGTGCGTCGCCTCAGGACCAGCCGAGGAGAAGCACCACCACACCCCCTCCTGGGGAGGCATCTCCCATGGAGATCGGGAGGTCCCGGCTCACCCAGGAGGAGCGCCAACGGAGAAGGAGGTCGGGGGCGTGTTTTTACTGCGGCCAGCAGGGTCATGCGGTGCGAGGCTGTCAGTCAAAACAGCGCCCCCTAGCGTCTGGAGGAGTACTGGTGGGTGCTTCATCCAAGGAGACCTCCTCCTACCGCCGGACCTGCGTTCCGGTGACCCTGACCTGGGAGGGCCGCTCCCGCAAGACCACCGCCCTCATTGACTCGGGGGCTGAGGAAAACTTTATCGACGCCAGAGCTGCTGCTGAGTGGGGGGTTCCCCTATGCCATCTTCCCAGCCCATTGTCCATCTCAGGGCTGGGTGGGCAACCCCTAGCTAAGGTGTCCTTCCGGACCGTTTCCATCCAGCTGCTGGCGTCCGGTAACCACCGCGAGCAGATCCGGCTGTTCGTGACCGAGACACCTCGCTCCCCTATTGTCCTGGGTCATCCCTGGTTGGCGCTACACGGGCCGGTGATCGACTGGGCCCGCCATGAGGTGCGGGAGTGGAGTGCCTCCTGTTCAGCCAGCTGCCTCCTCGACTCCCGACCTTCTTGCTCTGTGGGTGGACCAGCTCCCGAGGGGAGGCCAGACGTCTCCAGAGTGCCCCCCGAATACCACGACCTAGCAACAGTCTTTAGCAAGTCCCGTGCGGTGTCCCTGCCCCCGCACCGTCCGTATGACTGTGCTATTGACCTCCAGCCTGGCACAGCGCCTCCTAGGGGTCGTGTCTTTGCCTTGTCTGAGCCAGAGAGGGGGGCCATGGACAAGTACATCCGGGAGTCCATTGCAGCTGGCATCATCCGTCCATCCTCCTCTCCCGCGGGGGCAGGCTTCTTCTTCGTCAAGAAGAAGGATGGCTCCCTGCGCCCCTGCATCGATTACCGAGGGCTCAATAAGATCACGGTCAGGAACCGCTACCCGCTTCCACTGATGTCCTCGGCGTTTGATGTTATCCAGGGGGCGGCCATCTTCACCAAGCTGGACCTGCGGAATGCCTACCACCTCTTGCGCATCAGGGAGGGCGACGAATGGAAGACCGCTTTCAACACCCCTAGCGGCCACTGGGAGTACCTGGTGGTTCCATTCGGCCTGACCAACGCGCCCGCAGTGTTCCAGAACTTGGTGAACGATGTGCTTGGAGACATGATCGGGAGGTTCGTCTACGTCTACCTTGACGACATCCTGATCTTCTCCCGGGACAAGACGGAGCACACTAACCATGTTCGCCAGGTGCTCCGCCGCCTCCTCGAAAACCGCCTCTTCGTCAAGGCTGAAAAGTGCGAGTTCAGCACCACCACTACCTCCTTCCTGGGGCACGTCATCTCCCCTAACCACCTGGGCATGGACGAAGAGAAGGTCAAGGCTGTGGTGGACTGGCCCGCACCCAAGGACCGCAAGGCCCTACAGAGCTTCCTAGGATTCGCTAATTTCTATAGGCGATTCATCAGGAACTATAGCACCGTGGCAGCTCCCCTGACGGCCCTTACCTCCATCAAGGTGCCATTCCGTTGGACTCCGCAAGCCGAGGTGACCTTCTGTGAGCTGAAGAGGCGCTTCACCACCGCGCCCATCCTCACCACCCCCGACCCCGCCAAGCAGTTCATTGTGGAGGTGGATGCCTCCAATGTCGGGGTTGGTGCGGTACTATCCCAAAGATCCAGCAATGATCAGAAGGTACACCCGTGCGCGTTCTACTCCCACCGACTGACGCCTGCGGAGTCCAACTACGACGTCGGGAACCGGGAGCTGCTGGCGGTGAAGCTGGCCCTGGAGGAGTGGAGGCACTGGCTTGAGGGGGCAAGGGTTCCGTTCCTGGTCTGGACGGACCATAAAAACCTAGAGTACCTCCGTTCAGCCAAGAGGTTGACACCCAGACAAGCCAGATGGGCCCTCTTTTTCGACCGGTTTAACTTCTCCCTGGCCTACAGACCAGGGTCCAAGAATACTAAGGCTGACGCGCTCTCCAGGCGTTTCGACGCTTCCTCGGCCAAGGGAGAGCCCAGCTCCATTCTGCCCAGAACATGTTTTGTCAACAACGTGTGCCTCCGGATCGAGGAGCTGGTCCGCAACGCCCAGAACGGCGCAGCTACGCCCAGTGCCTGCCCTGCCAACTGCCTGTACGTCCCTGCAGCTGCCCGGTCTGACGTTCTCCAGTGGGGCCACTCCTCCAACCTGTCATGCCATCCTGGGGTCGGCCGGACCCTGCGGTTTATCCAGCGCCGTTTCTGGTGGCCCAAGATGGCAGCAGAGGTCCGGGGGTTCGTTTCTGCCTGCTCAGTCTGTTCCCGCGCCAAGTCCTCCCACGCACCTCCCTCTGGTCTGCTCCAACCACTGCCCATTCCTCACCGTCCCTGGTCCCACATAGCTCTGGACTTCGTCACTGGCCTGCCCGTCTCCCATGGAAACACCACTGTCCTCACCATAGTTGACCGGTTCTCCAAATCTGCCCACTTCGTGCCCCTTCCCAAGCTCCCCTCTGCTAAAACCACAGCTGACCTACTAATCCAGCATGTTGTCCGTCCCCATGGCATTCCTGTGGATATTGTGTCAGATCGTGGTCCCCAATTCACCTCCCAGTTCTGGAAAGCATTCTGCACATCCCTTGGCACCTCCTTCAGCCTCAGTTCCGGTTACCACCCACAGACCAATGGACAGACTGAGCGGGCCAACCAAACCCTGGAGACGGTCCTCCGATGCGTGTGCTCGACCAACCCAAGATCCTGGTCTACCATGCTACCCTGGGTCGAGTACGCCGTAAACTCCCACGCCGCCTCTGCCTCCGGCCTCTCCCCCTTCGAGTGCTGTATGGGCTACCAGCCTCCATTGTTCCCCAGCCAGGAGGAGGAAGTCGGGGTGCCTTCAGCCGGGGCATTCATCCGGCGGTGTCGCCGTGTGTGGCTGTCTGCTCGCCGCGCCTTGGTTCGGGCGGGTAAGACCATGAAGACCACGGCAGACAAGCGTCGGCGCCCAGCCCCTCACTATCGGGTCGGCCAGAAGGTCTGGTTGGCGGCTCAAGACATCCCACTCCGGGTGGAAAGCCGCAAGCTGGCTCCTCGCTTCCTGGGTCCTTTCCCCATCCAAAGGATCATCAGCCCCACTGCTGTCCGGCTCAAGCTCCCATCCACCATGCGACGTCTCCACCCTGTATTCCACGTCTCACGCCTGAGGCCTGTTGCCACCTCCCCCCTCATGCCCCCACCTGAGCCTCCGCCTCCTCCTCGGCTCATCGACGGAGGGGAGGCCTACACAGTCAAAGCTCTACTGGATTGCCGACGGAGGGGCCGAGGCCTCCAGTACCTCGTGGATTGGGAGGGGTACGGCCCAGAGGAGCGTTCCTGGGTCCCGGCCAGGCACATCTTAGACAAATCGCTCATCCGTGACTACCACCAGTCACACCCCAAGCCATAGTTCCAAGCCATAGTCCCTAGCCCCAAGCCCAAGCCACAGTTCCAAGCCATAGCCATAGCCAAGCCAAGCCATAGCCACAGCCCCAACCCCATAGCCCATAGCCCATAGCCATAGCCTCTAACCTCAAGCCAAGCCATTGCCATAGTCTCTAGCCATAGCCATTGCCATCCATAGCCACAGTTCCAAGCCATTGCCATAGCCCAAGCCTTAGCCCCAGCTTGCTGGAGACCCCAAGTAATCTTGTCTATGTTTTATGTTTCTTGTTGTACTGTTTCTTGGTTAGGTGTTTTGTGTCAGGGTTTTTGTCTTTAATATTTACTTGGTTATTAGTCTTGTGGATTCGTATTTAGTATTGTGCGGCTTCTTGTATTTTAGTTATTGGTGTTTTTTGTCAGCGTCAGGTGCCGCTTTTGTAAGGGGGGGGTACTGTTGTGTTCCAGGGTTCTGGCCTTTGGCCAGAACAGTATTATTCATGATTTTAACAGTTCATGTTCAAGTTTCATAGTTCATGCCATGGTTTTAACAGTTTCATGTTCCATAGTTCAAGTTTCATAGTTCATGCTCATAGTTCATAGTCACAGTTTCAGGATTTCACATTCCATGTTTTTACTTTTCCATGTTTTTGTTCATGCCAGGTCTGCCATGCCACTCCACCGCTTGTCTGCGTTCCGCCCCGTGCCTTCGTTGTTGCACATTTCTGAGCTCTGGTTGGCTTTGGTATTTCCCCTTCCTTCTGTGCTGTGCTGATTCGGGGCTCTCTAAGCTTAATTGGCAATTAACTGTTTTTAAGTTACTAACACTCACTGGGTGGTGTAATTCTTAGATAGGCACATTACTAATATTACTAATTTAGACAGGGAGTTTATTGTCATGATTCCTGCTTTACTGTTTCAAGATCTTGCTGTGCTTTTCTGTTCTTAACATTCATGCTTGCTTCCAAACTGCATACTTAATTGGTACTTAAGCTGAGCACGCTCATTCTCTTAATGAGCAGGTCATGTCATCCAATCTCAGTCCATGTCTTGATCTTGCCATGCCTCTTGTTTCTCTCTCTCCAGGTGTTACCCCTTGTGTCATAATTACCAAGCCTTTATCTGGTTGCGGTGGAAGTTGGCTGGCAGACAGTGTCTCAAGTTTGTTTCTAGTCGCGTCTCGTTGCTTGTGCAAGTGTAGCCAAGTTCTTGTCATAGTTCTCTAGCATTTCTAGTTTCAAGTCTTGTCCCAGCCTCTTGTTTTGTGTATATATATTTAGTCTTGTTATTTACTTTTCTTGATCTTCTTGCCTGGAGTTTCCAGTGCCTTTTGTTTTCTGTCATTTGCATTCTTTGTTTTGTAGCTCTGTGTAGCTTACCTTAGTTTGTTTTTTGCAACCCTTTGGGCCAAGTTTTTTGTTGGCCCTCGTGCCTGTTTTGTTTTGGTTTATAAATAAATCCTCATTCCCTTTTCCCGCATCTGGTGTCAACTGATTCCATATCACATTTCATTATTTCGACAAACAACAATTCCTACTTTATGGCTAGGCTCAGACAGACCGCCGCAGAGGAGACGCCGGGTCCTCAGAAGCATTTTGACAGCATAGCCAGGAGAGCACAAGGTATGATTTCACGTGTAGGGAGGACCGTAAATTGTTGTATTCCTCCAGTAATGCCAGTCAGTGTAACTAACATTTAATCCTGTACAGTTTAAGATGAGGTTTACAAGTCGCAATAGTCTACTACAATTTGAAAATAGCCTACTCTGTTCCAAACAATAGTCTTGCACTCCAAACCCCATTTCACTAAAATTAAAAGTTTCTGAAAAATGAACTCACTGTGTTTTACATGTTATAATATTGGATTAGCTAGCAACTTAATATACAAAACCCAAAACCAGTGAAGTTGGCACGTTATGTAAATCGTTGATAAAAACAGAATACAATGATTTGCAAATCCTTTTCAACTTATATTCAATTGAATACACTGCAAAGACAAGATGTTTAATGTTCAAACTGAGAAACTTTTTTTTTTTTTGCAAATAATCATTAACTTAGAATTTAAAGGCAGCAACACATTGCAAAAAGTTGGCACAGGGGCCTTTTTACCACTGTGTTACATCCCCTTTCCTTTTAACGACACTCAGTAAACGTTTGGGAACTGAGGAGACCAATTTTTGAAGCTTTTCAGGGGGAACTCTTTCTCATTCTTGCTTGATGTACAGCTAAAGTTGTTCAACAGTCCGGGGTCTCCGTTGTCGTATTTTACGCTTCATAATGCGCCACACATTTTCAATGGGAGACAGGTCTGGACTACAGGCAGGCCAGTCTAGTACCCGCACTCTTTTACTATGGAGCCATGCTGTTGTAACATGTGCAGAATGTGGCTTGGCATTGTCTTGCTGAAATAAGCAGAGGCGTCCATGAAAAATACGTTGCTTGGATGGCAACATATGTTGCTCCAAAACCTGTATGTACCTTTCAGCATTAATGGTGCCTTCACATATGCGTAAGTTGCCCATGCCTTGGGCACTAATACACCCCCATACCATCACAGATGCTGGCTTTTGAACTTTGCACCTATAACAGTCCGGATGGTTCTTTTCCTCTTTGGTCCGGAGGACACAACATCCACAGTTTCCAAAAACAATTTGAAATGTGGACTCGTCAGACCACAGAACACTTTTCCACTTTGCATCAGTCCATCTTAGATGAGCTTGGGCCAAGCGAAGCCGGCGGCTTTTCTGGGTGCTGTTGATAAATGGCTTTCACTTTGCATTGTAGAGTTTTAACTTGCACTTGCAGATGTAGCGACGAACTGTAGTTACTGGCAGTGGTTTTCTGAAGTGTTCCTGAGCCCATGTGGTGATGTCCTTTACACACTGATGTCGGCTTTTCATGCAGCACCGCCTGAGGGATCGAAGGTCATGGGCATTCAATGTTGGTTTCGGCCTTGTCGCTTACGTGCAGTGATTTCTCAAGATTCTCTGAACCTTTTGACAATATTACAGACTGTAGATGATAAAATCCCTAAATTTCTTGCGATAGCTCTTTGAGGAATGTTGTTTTTAAACTGTTCGACAATCTGCTCACGCATTTGTTCACTAAGTGGTGACCCTCGCCCCATCCTTGTTAGTGAATGACTGAGCATTTCAGGGAAGCTGTTTTTATACCCAATCATGGCACCCACCTGTTCCCCATTAGCCTGTTCACCTGTGGGATGTTCCAATTAAGTGTTTGATGAGCATTCCTCAACTCTCTCAGTCTTTCTCAGTCTTTTTTGCAACTTGTGCCAGCTTTTTTGAAACATGTTGCAGGCATCAAATTCCAAATGAGCTAATATTTGCAAAAAATTACAAAGTTTACCTGTTCGAACATTAAGTAACTTGTCTTTGCAGTGTATTCAATTGAATATAGGTTGAAAAGGATTTGCAAATCATTGTATTCTGTTTTTATTTACGATTTACACAACGTGCCAACTTCACTGGTTTTGGGTTTTGTAATAGCAACCGTATAATGTAGTTGGCTGGAGTACAGGCAATTTGACTCGTACTGTCGGATGACTTAATTTAATCTGTATAACAATCCATTACGTTTCATATGTAGAGCAATATTTACCGCTGAAATAAAGTGTTTCCCCTCATAAATATTCCCAGAAAGTACATGTATATCTGTTTTAAGGTACATAAGGTTGTATACTACCTCCTTTAACAAAAAGCAACTGACCTTTTTGCTGTGGAAGGACTGCATACGCTTCGGAGCTTAGTAGATTGTTCATAGCTTCACAGTCTGTGGCAGTGGAGTCACTAATGTAGGTAAATGCGCTAGTGTGGCCACTGCTTCAGGTCGTTCTCCCATTCTTCAATAGTAGAAGGCAGCAGTGCCGTAACTTTATCCCGTCTGAGGGCCAAAAGGTGATGTTCCCTCATATATTATTTTCCAATTGCTTAAAAAAAGAGGATTCGCCTGAGCCGCTACCATGGTAAACAGTTCAGTGACAGGATGCAGGGGAAGTTGCCCCCAGAATTCGCACAAGGGATCATGGGATGTGGGATAAGGTGGATAGGACCAGTTGGACATCAATGGTCTCCCGTAACCTCTCCAAACCCAAAACATGCCTTTTCTCCATGATAAAGTTTAGAATTTTGTCAGTTTTTCTACAGAGTCCCATAAGCCAGTACACATACTGTTAAAGGAACTACTTATTTAATGGTCAGAACATTCTCGCTGCTATGAAAAGCTCGCAGTTCCCACTTCCAATCTCGCAACCTTATATAAACAATTTTCACACCTTATAAGGAGCAAGTATAGCGCAATAACTCCGTAATACCTGAAATATACCTTATTATAACAGAACAGACTTTCCACTTTCAAGAAAAAGCAGGCAACATGCTACCCTAGATTGAACAGAATGGGGCAAGTAACCTAGGAGGGGGGTCTACCGAAGTGCTTGAACTGTTCGCATTTTAAACGAGCCAAAACCTTGACATTAGATTTTGCTGAATAAAGTATAAATTCTAAAATAAAGAGCCACATTGACCAAAATGCCACCACATGCAGTATTATCAAAGACTAACGGTTACTCTTACTAACTAAAGTGGCAAACAAGTTCTGTGATCTTCATTGCTATAGTAAACTGGGAATAAAATACAGCTTGCCAGCAAGCCATAAGTAAAAAAAATTCATACGTACCATTTAACTCACTCATACATTGAAGAAAAACCTTTCCTAATTGAATCCCTCCTCTAGAGACACAGATCTACCTGGCAGAGGGAACCCTCCAGTCCCGTTTCATTCGCAATAATTCCTATTGACCATGTCTATCAGGGCCGGCCCTTGCCTATACGATTGCCTAGGCAAAAATCCATCCCTTTATTGGCAACAATTAGTCCTGGCTTGCTCTTAATAGTTCTCCTTTATTAACACGCTTTCCAATTTAAGAATAATCAAGTGGCAATTGAAGACAAGGCTTTTCTCCCCCTATGCGATCTCACAGCGACAAATGGGCAACATTCAGTTCAGAAAAATAATTATAATTTGGTCTATGCACTGGCACTCAGCGACGTAACTTTTTTTTCCTGCGAGAGCGGCATTTCAGAAATCTTCAGGTAATTCTGGTGACAAGTCCGTGGTTTCGTCCATTTACATTTTCCAATCGGACAGCTGTCTATTTTTGACAGCAAGTTGCGTGACCGTGCAGCAAAAACAGGTGTGCGCACTTGTCGCCGAAATTACCGTCTTTCGCAAGGGAGTTCTGAAATGCTGCTCTCGCTGGGAAAAAATTACCGTTGCTCTGTGCCAGTGCATAGACTTATTTATCATTAAATTATTTTTCTGTACTGACAGTAGCCCATTAATTTGTCGCTGTTAGATCGCACGGGGGAGAGAAGCCGCGTCTTCAATTGCCACTTAGTTAATCTTCAATTGGAAAACGTGTTTATAAGGAAAACCATCTAGAATTAGCCTGGACTAATTGTAGTCAATAAAGGGTAGGATATTTTACCCCAAATTTAGCCGTCTGGCGCCAGCCCTGATGTCTATAACTCATTTAAATTCTGTAAATGTAACTGGGCACTTCAGGCCAGTTTTGGAAGTCTTTTTTCATTTGAAATCACTTTATTTTCAGCTGCACAACCACCAGAGTATTCACAGAGTATTACTATGTAGTTAAAAATGGGAAAACACTAGTTGCTACTGCTTGTGTTGTTGTTTGCGAACCTTTCAATAATTACCTCCAAGCTAACAGGTTAGCTTACTCGGTTAAGGTGCAGCATTGCAGGAGCAGTGGGGAACCCTCACGGCCTTTAACGCCTTCAGAGAAGGCCTAAAAAAATCTGGATCAAAGACTAGGAGTATTAAATAGAAATTTTAAAAAGAATAATAATTTTTTTTCTCATTTAATTTCATTCAATACAATACATTTAATAGATTTTCTGTCATCTATGTAAAGTACCGATCAGGAACCAGTCGCGAGAACCAGGAAATGCAGTAGAGCTTGATTTATTGGTAAAGGGGGAGAACCCCCGCAGGGCAGAAAGCAACAGTACAGAGTCCACAATCCAAAAGTCAAAATCCAGTTGGGCAAAAATAGTATCAAAAACCAGCGCAGCAATCACAGTAATCGTAGTCGGACAGAAATGGGTCTGGTACACAGGAATAGTTCTATCAGAGAAGCAAGCCAGAATCCACAGGACGTAATCCAAATCATTACTAGGGCAGCAAACAGAGATCACGTCGTCGGGCAGAAAAAAGGTCTTAACACACAGATGCAACAATAATCCAAAATCACAAAGGCAAAAATCGAAAGTCAGGCAATCCAGTCAGAAAGATATACACTGAGAAATCAAGGCGAGAAACGTGGCACAAGAAAACTAGGGAGAATGATCTGACACTGGAAGTGCTTGAAAAGACATCTTAAATACACATCCGGGTGAAACACATGACAAGGGAGAACAGGTGCGATCAATGATACAATAATTAGGAGAGACACATGAGGAATAACATAATTACATGAATTTGGCAAATGCCAAAACGCAGACAGGGATCACAAGACAATCCTATGAACAAAACAACAGCTCCGGTTAAGGAGTACTAAAGTGCATAGTCTAAAGAAAAGGAAAGCCTAAAGTGTAAGTGGAGATCCACAGAAGCTGCAGCAGAGATAATCAGGGATAGGCAAGGAGGCGGAGACTAGAATTGGGCGACTGCTCAGAGATAGTTTGTCAATTAGTATGTGCAGCTATACATCCCGAGTGCATGTTAGAAAGTTAGTAAAAATATACAATGTTAATAAGTATTAGTAATTATCGAAAACAATAAACTGGTAGTACGGTTAGTAGATAGCAAAAGAAAAGAGGAAGGAAGAACACGAGATAATGAAAGAAGGTTGAAACCCAGAAACCAATATATCACCCGAATGAGTGGCACGCAAGACTAGGGACCGTGAGCAAAGACCTACACAAGACAAGACAGGGTAGACGTAGTGCAATGCATGGAAATGAAAACATGGCATGATAACTAAGGCATGAAAAAATAATAAAACATGAAAACCAAATTACCAAAAACACAATACACAAACCAAAGAGTAGTCAGACATTGCAGTGGTCACTAAACACAGAAATCAAAACATGGCATAGCCAGGCACAAAACTTAAACATGGCATGACAGAAATCACAGATCACAACAGTACCCCCCCCCCCTAAAAAACGCCCCCTGGCGTTTAACCTGATGGACCAGGGTGTGAAGCATGAAAGTCCTTGTCCAGGATGTGCCTAGACGGCACCCAACTGCGATGTTCAGGACCATAGCCCTCCCAGTCGACGAGGTACTGGAGTCCGCAACCTCGTCGACGACAGTCCAACAGAGCACGCACAGTGAATGCTTCGCCTCCGTCAATTATGCGGGCGGGAGGTGGGGGATCAGGTCCAGATGACAAGGGGTGGGTAACTGCTAGTTTAATTTGGGAGACATGAAAAGTAGGGTGAATTCTGTGCATGGAAAGGGGCAGACGGAGGCGGACAGCAGAAGGGCTTAAGACCTTCTCAATGGTAAATGGCCCCAGGAATTTAGGGAACAGTTTCCCCCCACTCCCCCTCAAGGGAATGTCCTTGGAGGACAACCATACGCGCTGCCCAGGTCGGTATGATGGAGCGGCGACACGTCTTTTGTCAGCTTGTCACGGAGACCACGCAAGCTGTAAGGAATAACAATAATTTAATCTCCAGGTAAGCACAAACTTGGATCTAACAAATCAACTTTAAGCCAATTATCAGTTACACACAATTTAGAAAGAGAGAATAAATTCATACCTGGAATAGATGGGGGCCACGCGGAGCAAGGCCGTACCACATGCCCAGGAGGCACTCAGATGCTATCCCGCTCCGCCTACCTAGATCCGTTACTTACGCAGAGACCCAGGCGAGCGGAGCGAGTTGGCATGTGATTCTCCCTAACTCACCTTTCGCGCGCGAGATCTTGAAAAAGAGGCCCCTTCCGGTTAGAATCTCTTGCTTTTAAGCACTCAAAACCACGCCTGCGATCAAGGCGGAGGAAGGGAAGGCCGAATCTGGGTTTTCCCCATTGAGGTGATTGCATAGAGAGGAGAGCGGAATCTGACCAATTTAAGAGTTTTCCAAACAGGATGATCCATAATTTCAAGGGAAATTAAACATGCCCGATTCAATTCCTTGGATTCCCCCAGAGAATAACAAGACCAAACATGATAGGAATATGTACTAATACGATGCAGTTGTCATGGAAAAGCCTTAAAATGGAGTATTATATAGCTTGAGTAATAAGTATAGAAGTGATTTCTACACAGGATATTGAACATAAACATAATATGAATTTCCCAGAGATTTAGATTATTTTAAACAGATTAATGTAACTGGACTTTGACTTCAGAGGGGACAATGATATAACTTTCAGAAGAAAACTGGGCAGCTAGGACTGAATGGCTCTGGCCTCCTGCTGAGCAGAACCAGAGATGCTACCCCCTTGAGTGACTGCTCCACTGTTCATGCCATTGTAGGTGGAGAGCCTTTGGAGACAAGATTCAAGTGAAGTGGTTTTTGCTGTAGTTAAATGGATCAAACAGAAACTCCATCTCACCTTGGGTCATAGAGAATTTCAGACTTTGTGGCCAGATGACTGGCTAATTGGCTAAGTATGATCTTCATCATAATCACAATAAAACATCTGTATTACTTATGATAAGTAAAATATTTACTAAAATCTGAAACAAGAGCAACGCAAGGCGTGGCATATGCCCCCGACTGAAACAGATGAATAACATCTACAGAAAGCGAGTGTTAGGTATAATCTGCTATGTATGACCATTCAGGTCACCAAAAAGCAAAAACCTCTGGCGGCTGCGCTAAAGGATTTCAATATGGCTACTGTGGCAGCCATGTTGTTTGGCATAGTGAGCTGAAAATCGATAGGCATCATCCCCTATGTATGAGCATTCACCCCACCAAAAATCATAAACCTCCATCGAGCGGTATTCACATTAAAGCGTGACAAAGGATTTCAAGATGGCTGCTGTGGTGGCCAAATTGGTGGGTGGAGCGAGCTCAAAATCAATTGGTATCATTCCCAAAGAATGACCATTCACCCCACCAAAAATCATAAAGCTTTGACAAGTGGTATTCGGTTCGAGTGCAAAAAAGGATTTCGAGATACCTGCTGTGGCGGCCATATTGGTTGGTGAAGCAAGCTGGAAATTGATAGGTATCATCCCCTATGTATGACCATTCACCACAACAAAAATTATACACCTCAGTCGAGCAGTGTTCATGTTAGAGCGCGACAAAGGAAAGGTTTACGACAGGACGCCCGGACGGACGGACAGAAGGGGTGAAAATATAATGCCCCCGAACGACTCTTTCGACGTCCGGGACATAAAAATGTCTGACTGTATAATGATATATGATTGAATGCATTCCAAGCACAAATGTTCCACAATCCAAGAAGTTATCATCTGATTGGCTCTAAAGTGTATACATAGTATTCACCATGCTTCACGACCATGATTAAGGTCTTCATATGATATTACCCTTCTTTTAAGACCATAGACTGCTACATCCGAGCCATGCTAAACCGTCATGACACCAGTGGGCTAATCTTCCAATTTAACCATTACACCACTGGTGTCATTCTACAAAACCAGTGAAGTTGGCACGTTGTGTAAATCGTAAATAAAAACAGAATGCAATGATTTGCAAATCCTTTTCAACCTATATTCAATTGAATACACTGCAAAGACAAGTTACTTAACAGGTAAACTTTGTAATTTTTTGCAAATATTAGCTCATTTGGAATTTGATGCCTGCAACAGGTTTCAAAAAAGCTGGCACAAGTGGCAAAAAAGACTGAGAGAGTTGAGGAATGCTAATCAAACACTTATTTGGAACATCCCACAGGTGAACGGGCTAATTGGGAACAGGTGGGTGCCATGATTGGGTATAAAAGCAGCATCCCGGAAATGCTCAGTCATTCACAAACAAGGATGTGGTAGGGTCACCACTTAGTGAACAAATGCATGAGCTGATTGTCGAACAGTTTAAAAACAACATTCCTCAACGAGCTATTGGAAGAAATTTAGGGATTTCATCATCTACGGTCCGTAATATCATCAAAAGGTTCAGAGAATCTCGAGAAATCACTGCACGTAAGCGACAAGGCCGAAAACCAACATTGAATGCCCGTGACCTTCGATCCCTCAGGCGGTACTGCATCAAAAGCCGACATCAGTGTGTAAAGGACATCACCACATGGGCTCAGGAACACTTCAGAAAACCACTGTCAGTAACTACAGTTCGTCGCTACATCAGCAAGTGCAAGTTAGAACTCTACAATGCAAAGCGAAAGCCATTTATCAACAGCACCCAGAAACGCTGCCGGCTTCGCTGGGCCCAAGCTCATCTAAGATGGACTGATGCAAAGTGGAAAAGTGTTCTGTGGTCTGACGAGTCCCCATTTCAAATTGTTTTTGGAAACTGTGGACGTCGCGTCCTCCGGACCAAAGAGGAAAAGAACCATCCGGACTGTCGTAGGTGCAAAGTTCAAAAGCCAGCATCTGTGATGGTATGGGGGTGTATTAGTGCCCAAGGCATGGGCACCTTATACATATGTGAAGGCACCATTAATGCTGAAAGGTACATCCAGGTTTTGGAGCAACATATGTTGCCATCCAAGCAATGTCTTTTTCATGGACGCCCCTGCTTATTTCAGCAAGACAATGCCAAGCCACATTCTGCACGTGTTACAACAGCATGGCTCCGTAGTAAAAGAGTGCGGGTACTAGACTGGCCTGCCTGTAGTCCAGACCTGTCTCCCATTGAAAATGTGTGGCACATTATGAAGCGTAAAATACGACAACGGAGACTCCGGACTGTTGAACAACTTAAGCTGTACATCAAGCAAGAATGGGAAAGAGTTCCACCTGAAAAGCTTCAAAAATTGGTCTCCTCAGTTCCCAAACGTTTACCGAGTGTCGTTAAAAGGAAAGGCGATGTAACACAGCGGTAAAAAGGCCCCTGTGCCAACTTTTTTGCAATATGTTGCTGCCTTTAATTTATAAGTTAATGATTATATGCGAAAAAAAAAAAAGTTTCTCAGTTTGAACATTAAACATCTTGTCTTTGCAGTGTATTCAATTGAATATAAGTTGAAAAGGATTTGCAAATCATTGTATTCTGTTTTTATCTACGATTTACATAACGCGCCAACTTCACTGGTTTTGGGTTTTGTACAAAAGACAGCTTGTGCCCCAAGGACTAAGACATGTGAGTGTAATTATGGCAGAGTAAAACTGACACAAATGGACCTTAACTGTAATGTGTTGTGATTAACACGTGGAAAAGAACAAATTGGGCAAACGTTGACTCTATCCATAATTATAATGTGATAAATGACCTACAAGGATGTGAAACCAAAAAAATGCATGAATGCTGATAGAGCATGAGGCATGTTTGGTAATTAGCTCAAGACTACGGTGGAAAATATCTTTATATTTGTTATATAACAGGTTAACTTTGATGCCTATGAGGCAATAATCACCTTCGTTAATGTGAGCAATATCCACTGGAAGTTTGTGGTGAGTCCAAATTAACTCTAAAATCATTGCAAGATGACATTAAGCGTATGTTTTAATCAGCTATGTTGATATAGAAATTTTATGTTTTGGAATGACCTGGAGTCAACACTCAGAACTTAAATGTATTGTACGGCCAATCAGATGCATAATGGGTGTGAGCAGGACACCGTTGCCTAGCTCTTTATTTATAAATAATTTTCTGTTTGTGAGAATGTAAAACATAGAAAACAGTTCTCATCATTTTTTTAGGGGATTAAAATCTCTCTTGAGCCTTTTTAAAAGAGGATGATTCATTTTTATCATTCTACAAGTATCATCACATCATATCCAACAACATTTTTGTGGTTGACCCTCAGCATGGAGCTTATGAAGTTCAGGAGTCCCAAATGCAGCCAACTGATTTGGGTAATATGTGACATGCGTTCACTGACTTCACGGCACAATTTTTAAAATGTAAAAGAATAAAATGTTTGAAAACCCAGTCAAGACCAGCATCCTTTTCTGCCCACAGACAGTACTTCAGGATGCATCACCGCCAACTCAGACAGGAGGATTGGGTGAGAATGCTGCGGAAACCAGCCACAATAACTAATTCCTACCAAACGGACAGTATAAGCTGAGGGCTCTTTGTGATGCAGGTAATGTTAAGTTGTCCTGTATATGTACATCACAATTTCTGCAAAATTTACTTTTGCCAAGATCTTATATACATCAATGTTTAACAGATGGCAAAGAAGGCAATAGGGTGGTTTCCTGATGTCCCAGAGGCTTTTGACATTAATCCATCAATGAAATCAATGAGGCGTCTCAGAAGAGAGATGGCTGAAGAAATTCTCCAGGGGTCAGGTACTTATAAAAATGTTTATGTCACATTTCTGAGATGGATGCAACAGTCAACATGTTACAATGCAGATGGAGCACAAGTGCAGAGACTCTGAGAGGTTTTGGTATTTTTTGCTTCGGAATCTCACAAGGGCTTGGGTGTCCACACAGAAAGAAAAAATAGAGTTCTTACTAGAGTTGAAGAAAATCAGACCAATGTCAACAAATCCAGACAGGGCAGATGAAAAAGTCAAAAACACAAAAGATCTCAAAACCAAGGGCTTCTCCGAGACTTAACAACAGAATCATTCCAAAATGAACCAGGGCATAAACTAAGGCTAGGGTGCATCTCATGACTGAACAAAAGTGGTACAATCTGAGGGGTATTTAAGGCTAACAGAATGAGAATCAGGTGAAAACAATGAGTGACATGAACAGGGTCTCCTGGGGCAAGGGGCATGGGTTTCAAGTCCTTAGGGGTTTCCTGAGCAAACGGGGCATCGTGGCGACCTCTGCTGGTGGTTAGAGGTATGACACAACATGGATAAATGGTTGACTCAAATGTACACATACCCTGAAATGAATGTATATATCAGTGTCTAAAGATGAATACTGTGGCCTGTGTGGGAGTGAGGACCTCCCTGGAGATGCAGAGGAGACCATCTGGAGAAGCAATGTCTTCAATGTTTATACATGTGCCAAAGGCAACCAGAAATATATCAAAAATTAAAACGTTGATAATGCCTTTAAACGCTGAATAATTATCAACTGTCAACATAACATGCATTTATTTCCTTGCAGATTCAATGTGAATTGTGTGCCAGGTGGTTCCATATGAAATGCCTTGGAAGGACCACAGAAGACCTTGCCAAGAATTTGCTTTGTCTAATGTGTATCAAATAATTTATTGTGTTTTTTAGAGAAATTGTAAATATTTTTCATTTGTATTTTAGCTAGTACTGTTAGTTTCATTCAGTTTTAGATTTGGTCAAAAGTAGGCTGCTAATGTACAGTGAATAATGTTATAAATTCAAGCGAAAGATTTTGTACAATGATCGATTGTTAAAGTAATTTTGAGACTTTATATGGTCCAGTGTATAAATTTTGCACACTTTATATATTTTTTCTCCCTTTAAAACTTGGAAGGCACTGAATTTACTCCCTCAATGTTTTTTTCATAATTTTGAAATGCCTGCTCTGTATATAGTTTGCCTATTGCCATATTTACAATTCATTCTGCAAAGTTTGAGGAAAACGTTGCTTGTGTTCCATGTGCAATAGAAAAATTTCTCATGCAGTTGCCATCTCTGAGTATCTGTTTGTAGGGTTCTGGGCTTTTTCATATTCCCAGTTTTGCCTTTACCTGCTTCCAATTTTGAGCCATTCTGCTTAGAAACAAGGGAAACCTTATGAACTTAATCTGAAAGTTTCTGACAGTGGTATTACATGATGGCACAGTGAACAGTAATGCTGCCCAACAAAAACATCAACCAGACTCAGAAAAAATATCCCCAGGTGGGACATGAACCCACATCCTTAAAAAGCAACAGTAGTCGCCACTGCATCTCACTAGCTACAACTTCAGTTCCTCTTTAATTGCAATCCAATGGATGGTTTTTTTTCTGCCCTTCTGATGGTTGCAGAACTTTTTAATTTTATTCCAAATTGGCATTAAGAAATATTCACACAATTTAAACAGATGTGAAATTTGGTGTGGCTTCTAGGCTAGTTGCTACTAGAGAGGTAAATATAGGTCATATACAGTGGCAAGACGTACATGTACCCTTTACCTCCATTTATGTATTCATTGTTCATAACATACACTCTGGTCTCCATTTCAGTCACATATACAATTTATGTACAGTGACAATGCCCCCCATCAGCTCCAGCCTGCACTTTAATGGCCCTTAGCAGTATTCTGGCCCCTTTTACTAGGGCTGAATTTATGCTCCTTGGAGATCTTAATTGGGACATGATTAAACCACTTGACAAGTTATCCAACAGTTTGATGCTCTAAATCTACATCAGATTATTTCTTCTCCTCCCAGGTATGACACCAAAACCCCAGACACGGCAACTTTGATCGATGTCATCCTCACAAACTCCCCTTATAGAAACCACTCTGGAGTGTTCTGTGCAGATATCAGTGATCACAGTTTTATTGCATGTATCCGAAAAGGCTGCTCTGTCAAGCAGCCGGCTCGGATTATCTTAAAACGCATTTTTAGAAATTTCAGCCCTCAGGCCTTTTTACATGACCTGGCAGTTGTGAAGTGGTCTAGAATCAGCCTGATCCCCACTGTAGATGAGGCCTGGAATCTATTTTGTGAGCTCTTCAACACTGTTGTGAATAAGCATGCCCCTGTTGAAAGGCTTAGAATAAAGGGTCGCCATAGCCCCTGGTTTAACCATGAGCTTACTTTGCTCCTACAGCAAAAAAATACTGCCTGGCGCAAAGCACGGTTCTCTAGGTCTCGGGCAAATATCCTAGCTTTTAAGCAAATCAGAAATAAGTCCTTGCAAGCTGTTCGCAATGCTAAATCTGATTATTTTAAAGAGCAGTTCTCTCATTGCAGGTCTAATCCTAAAAGATTCTGGAAAATAGTGAAAGACCTGGAAAATAAACCATCTTGCAATCTGTCTCTGTCACTTAATGTTGACAGCGTCTTAGTTTCAGGGGTCGTATGGTTAACCTTTTTAATAAACACTTTATAAACTCAGGTTTAACTTTTGAATTGGCAAATGCTGTGTCACTGCCTGCAGATCCCACAGCCTGCTCACTTGCACCACCCCCCACTTCCCTCCCAGGACACACCAATTTCCCCCCCACCCATAGCTTCATCCTGTGGGCAGTTTCAGAGTATGAGGTCCTGGATGAATTGCTTAGGCTGGACCCTAAAAAACCAGCAGGATCTGATGAGCTCGATCCTTTCCTTTTCAAAATTGCCGCTCCCATCATTGCGGCTCCCATCACGGATATTTTTTACTTGTCCCTACAAACAGCAGAAATTCCTTGCGCCTGGAAATCTGCTGTAGTGCGTCCTCTTTTTAAGGGTGGTGATCAGGCTGATGCAAACTGTTATCGGCCTATTTCTATTCTGCCATATCTGTCTAAGGTGTTGGAAAGGCTTGTAAATGGTCAGCTTACTGATTATTTGGAAGCCCACAACATTTTATCTTGTGCCCAATCAGGTTTTAGATCTGGCTATAGATGTACAACTGCAACCCACAAAGTCCTAAATCACATCACTTCTGCTTTGGACTCAAAGATGCACTGTTCTGCAATTTTTATTGATTTAGCCAAGGCTTTTGATACGGTAAATCACACTTGTCTTATTGACAGGCTTGGCATTATTGGTGTTTCTGGCAAATCCCTGGCTTGGTTCTCCAGCTATCTTACAGATAGAGTGCAGTGTGTGAAATCAGACCAATTTCTCTCTCAGCCCCTCCCTGTCACTTGCGGTGTTCCGCAGGGATCGATTCTTGGCCCCTCCCTTTTTTCTCTTTACATTAATAACATAACTAATTTTGTAGTTGAGTAATCTATCCATCTTAACGCTGATGACACAGTTCTCTACTCTGTAGGCCCCTCTCCAGATAGAATTTGTCAACAACTTCAGTTTAGCTTCAGTAGACTCCAGCAGGCCCTTTTCAGTTTACAATTACAATTAAACACTTCCAAGACCAAAGTCATGTGGTTTAGTTAGAAGGGCTGTGTGCCCTCAAATATCCTAAATATCTCCACCCTTGATGGGACACCTCTAGACCAGGTTAAGGAGTATAAATATTTGGGAATCTGGCTAGACAGCACTCTGTCCTTTTCTAACCACATTGACAAGTTACAGTCCAAAGTTAAATCAAAAATTGGCTTTTTTTTTAATAGATTACGCTCCTCTTTCACTTACTTTGCTAAACTAACTCTAGTTTAAATGACCATCCTTCCCATGTTCGACTACGGCGATGTCATTTACAGATCTGCATGTAAAGCCATGCTTCAAAAGCTCGATGTCCTTTACCACTCTGCCATCCGATTTATTACAAATGCTCCCTTCAGAACACACCATTGCGCTCTATACTCTTCTCCTAATTGGCCATCATTACACACTCGTCGCAAAATTCACTGGTTCATGCTAATATACAAAACTCTTCTTGGTCTGTCCCCCCCTTACTCGTGTAAACTATTGCGCCTTGCATCTTCTGCATACAACACTCACTCTGCAAATTTGATTCTATTGTCAGTCCCAAAAACTAACTCTGCATTAGGTTTTTGGTCCTTTCAGTCTGCAGCAGCCAGAGATTGGAATGAGTTACAAAAAACTATCAAGTTGGACTCTTTTATCTCCAAGGTGACCTTTAAAGCCTTGATCATAGACCTTTTTAAAGATGTTTGCTCTAGTAACACAGAATGATGCCCGTCTTTTTGTTGCTGCTCGATGTCTTTGTGTGTGTTGTTTAGCTGTGTCTTTGCATATGTCTTTGTTAATATGTTTACCTGGTGTAGTGTTTGTACTGTTCGCTTGTTTTTTTTTATTTTATTTTAATATAATCCTTCTCCCCTTTACCTCAAGAGGCACTGCCTTTGCCAGGCCGCAGTTGTAAATAAGAACTTGTTCTTAATCTGTCTTGCCTGGTTAAATAAAGGTTCAATCAATCAATGCAAATAACAGGATCTGTCATTGCCCAATTTCACTGCATTACATAGATAGTAAAACTACTTATAACCCTTCATGAATAACTTCTAAAGGCAATTGCTCTAATGAATGGGAGGAAGGTGGTTAGCAATGCCCTGTTCCTTACAAAATATACACAAAAAATGGGTACAATTGCCTCATCAGAAGTAAGATCACTGGGTGACCTGACCCATTAAATGAATTGTTGAATTGAAGAAAACAGAAAAGGGTCACAAAAATATTTACATTGGCCTTGGGGTTCAATGAGCTACACAACTCTGTCTTTGCTAATGTGTCTTAATCATGGATAAACTCTGTTCAAGAGGGCATTCTTCAGAGATCACAGCAAGTTCTCAAGGAATTGAAAAAAACACTCTACCATTAAAGTGTAAGCACCATGCAACTAGGCCAAGAAGGGTCCTAGCTGAGGCGGAAGGTCTCAGGGCGTTTGCCTTAACAGCCAGGGAAAAGAAAGTCCTAGCAGTCTCCATAATAATAATGGGGTCTGGCTACAGCGTCAACATTAGACCACTGCCTCAGGCCAGACGTGATGACATCTTTCACGTTCTGCTTTAAAGTGGCCTGAAACGTGCCTTGTGGATGCTGCAGTTCTCATGTCATAGCAGTTGCAATTCATCTGACTCCATATAAAATTTAGTTGCACCCAATTGCGGTTACCATGCGTTTGCATAAATATTGATTTGACTCCAATTTATGAATTTAGAGCTATGTTGTGCATCGGACCCAGAACTGGTCCATTCCTTACTCCGCCGGACAAAAACATCTGTGCTACCCAATTCGGTGAAATAACTCAGAGGCTGGAGGTCTTATTCAGCGTGATAATTTGACATAGACGTCAGCTTTGACTAATGAATTATCGGGGCCCAAAATGAGATCTCCGCTCAGGGGCCGATTCCTATTCGGTATGGCAAAATTCTCCTCAGAAAGTCTGTTCAGGGACCGATTTCTTTTTGGTCTACCGGATTCTCTTAGCGCCAGTCCAAATAACACTCATCACAGCGTGGAAAATCCACCTTATAACGCAGACCAAGCATGTTGATCAGGCATGCGTTTATAGTCCTACATTACCCAATTGGAAGCCAGGACTCCGAAGTGGAAAATATATGTTTGTTCAGAGTCGGAAAACTTTTTCAATTTCAATTTTGCAATTTATTTGTATAGCGCTTTTCACAGATAAACTGTCACAAAGACGCTTTACAGTGAGGGATGAGTTACTGAAAGGGCAGTGCCCAGCCTATTCCCCACTACAGCAAATGAGGCAAAAAACTCCCAGTAGGGAGAAAAATCCACCAACAGTGGTGAGAAAAAACTCCCCAGTGGAAAGAAATCTCAGGAGGAACCCGGCTATAGTGGGGAAGCCCATCCTCCGCGGGCTAGCTAGTTAATAACAAGATAAAGCAAAATAGGATAATGACAATACAGTTCCATTAAAGTCCAACTAAACAGTGGCATCAGTTGCTCGAGGAAGTGGCATGCCGAGGATGGTGAAGAACTGGATCAGGACCGCATCAGGACAGCAGCAGCCAGCGCTCATGGTGAGGGACAGGGCTCGGATGATCCAGGTCTCAGTTTTGAGGTGGGAAAGAACCTTGGAAAGAGACAGAAAAAAGTGGGGTGAGGCACTGGATAAAACGACTGCGAATTAATGAAAATACAGTCCTGTGTCATGTGCCAAGTTAGAATTTAGGAGGTGACTGGTCAGGAACCCACAACAAATTGCAAATATCACTTTATTTCGCCAGGCAGGCACAAGCTTAAATTAGAAACCAAATTATGCCGTTCCAGAAAATATAGAAGTCAATTCATACCTAGCACAGCTCAAAACTACACATATACACAAAGTATATGAGGGAAGGATGGATACAAGCTTCCATAGCAATACCACGTCAACTTGCCCAAGATCTTCCATGACTAGATTAAAGCTAACCACGGCATAGAGATGCGCTTGGGGGAAGTTGAATGCAATGTTCCATTGTAATACCGGCTACACACATACAGATGCACATGTGGGAGCGCGATCCCCCATAACTACTATTAGCTACATCACGGCATGGAGATGCATGCATGGGAGACTGGGTGCGGTCTTCCCCAAATCCTTTGTTTCTCTCCCTTTTAAGCCCAAACTCCAGAAGCACTTCCTACAGCAGGTTCATAAATCTTTTTGGGTAATCAGGAAGGCAAACCCTCCTCAGAGGGGGTTTGGGAGGGGGCATTACCATGAGAAGCAAAAGAAGATTTCTTTTAATACTCATTGAAGGAGGGTTCAGTACAATTTCAATCCCTTCGAAATATGCACCATGCGATTTTGGAATTTTAGTGGAGTAAAATGGTACCAAACTGTCATGGTTTGGAGGTATTGAGAGGCTTCTTTGTTGCTCTCGTCCGGGATGATAGCATTTGCTCCCTATCGGATTCCTGGGCCAGCTGGCATTGATTGGGGGCGTGGTCCGGACTCCATTTAAGCTCCTATTTCACCTCGCTCCCGTTGCTAGAGTGTCAGTGTTTCTTTGGCACTTTACTCTCTCTAGAGACCTTACCGGCTATTGCCAGGGACTTAGTTGCATAACGGGAATAGTGTTAGTGAGCAAGGGAATCTTTAGTTTATTTCCCTTTTCTTTTGTTTTCCTCGAGCTCGCCTGTTTTCTACCACGGACGGCATCAGGTCCGTTGGTAGCGTGAGTCTCATTATTATATCCCTGACCCAGGGATATTATGTTTTTGGTCCAAACGCCGCCGCCACGCCGCCCTACGTGTTAACACGATAACTTCAGCAATATTTTAATTAGAAATTTCATGTTTTGCATATAAGTTAGTATCATAAAGAGGAAGAACTGATTCGATTTTGGACAATCAGGGGCCAAAAACGGAAAAATCACTGTTTTGATCATATCTCTGGAAATATTTGTCCGATTGACCTCAAATCAAGTGCAAATGAAAGGTCATGACCTGAGGATGTGTCCCACAATGGCACTATACCCGTTTGGTCCAAGATTTTGACACAAGGTGGAGCTTCGTCACATAAAATTCACCATTTTGCCATATCTTTGGAACCATTTGTCCAATTGACATGAAACTATGCGCAACTTCAAGGTCATGACCTAACAACGTGTCACATGGTGACATCATACCTGTATGGTTCAATATTTTGCCACCAGGTGGTGCTTTGTGATGGAAAATTACCATTTTGGCCATATCTTCAGAACCATTTGTCTGATAGACCTGAAATTAAGTTCAAATGAAAGTCTATTCAAGGTCTATTCAAGGGTTGGGGAATTGGAGCATTGGGGGCGTTCGTGGATATACCCCAAGCCGTCGTCTCCGATGGCATAAGCCTAGTTTTTATCTGTTTTTAGTCTCTCAGCACGCTGTGAGTATTGCCTTTTATTTCAGGCGGCTGCTCTTGGCGTCCACTTCCAGCACCCATCACACAAACATGATATGCTTACACTACAGTTTGCCATGAACCGCCAGTTACAGTCCAGAATTACAAAGATCCCTGGTATTAATGTTACCAGTCAGCTTATGTCATATAACAACAAGTATTTGCCACTAACGTGTCTTTGTCCCCCCGCCACAAAATGTGAAATCATGTCAAAATGAGCAATCTCTCAGTGTGACCTTGAGAGCGACGCGAAGGTCACCAAAATCGACTGGCGCCGGGATATCACCCTAATACATGTTGACATCAAATTTGAAGAAAATCCGTCAATTTGTTCTAAAGATATCTTGCTGACAAGGATTCGGGACTTACAGACGGACGGTCGTGAATACTATGTCCCACCGCTTCGCGAAACTGTCAAAAACTGTCAAAAACCCAAAACTGTCTTTAGAGTCCGGCACAACAAATGAACTATGAACTGATTGCAAAACTAAGGTTCAGCGAAGAGAACATCATAAACTGAAGCTGTCTTAAATGATCATAAAATCCGTCTTAAGGTTCCAACAATTGTGGAGCATTTCCGAACAGCATCATGACTAAGGATGGACACAGAAATTATCGTAGACCAATCATTTTCATTGAACAAACAATTTTATCATTTATTTTTTAGAATAGAAATGTGCCACTTTCCAGCCCCCAAAAAGCTCATATTTAGGAAGAAAAAATGTCACTCTGCACAACGATTCCAAAATAACACAGAGTCACAGGCAAGTGTTTTTGAAAATGTAATTTTAAAGTAGGCAAAAATAAATGAGAGTCTACGTGCGATTTTACTTGCGGATGCTTCACTTTAGCGCAATGAGCTATATATACTGAGCAACAAAAGAAACGCAAGTTAAAGACAGACCGGAAAATAAGTTTGTGCGTGATTATTACAGAAAATCAAATTTATTACTACCACGTGCACATTTACACTCGTTTCATCAAACTTCTCTCTGTTTTGCGGTCACTTTGACTGAGTAATGTAATGCGGAAAAAAGCCACTAGATGGCAGTATTGATTTTTTTTGTTAAGCCCAGTCTGAAGTTAGGTTTGGGCATGTCCTGGGTATGTCTGAGAGGGGAAAGTCCCTGAGGAAAAAAAGGGCCAGAAGGTGGGAGGGGACTGCAAAAGAGTATATAAGTAGAAAACTTGAGGGAGTAAAATAGTAGGAGAAATTGCAAAGAGAAGGACACATTTGACCACACCTGTCACTCTTTTCAAGACCTGTGAAGCTTTTCGTGGATTTTTGCCTGTGTTGGAGCATTTTCCTCACCCGGAACATCATCAAGCAACCCCATCTCAAGGGACTGTAAATATTTTTTTTCTTGTATATTATCAATCTTGGTCAGTAGTATAAATTGTAGGTTAGTGTTGGTCTTTGTTGAATTAAATTAAATTAAATTAAATTTTGTCTGTCATCCCTTGCTGTCTTATATGTCGTAGCAAATTAGGGCCATAACAGTAACGATAACAGAACATTAACTAACTTGCAAATTTGCGTTTCTTTTGTTGCTCAGTATCGTTGATTGACCGAACCCTATCAGCAATCTAGTATAGTTGGCACCTTCTCTCGCAGAGCCAAGGATATTTTCTGCATAAAGCCAGAGAATTTCCAATATTAAGGAGAAGTGCCACTCTTGTTCAACTTCTGGTTGTTGGAACACGTCTCTGTCCATGTGGGGGCATCTGCAGGCGAGTGCAGAATTAATGGGAGTCCATGGGGATACACCCCTTAAAATCCACTTTTCTCTGGGAATAATTTTTTTTCAAGTAATTTGAATATTACTTTCAAAAGGGGAGAGCAATAAAATGTACTTGGCTGAATATTGAATTTTTTGAGTTCACTTTTCTGTTCTAAAAAGCCGTTCAAAAAAACCCGATGATGTCACAGCCAGAGGTGCTGCTTTACGGCAATTTCTGAGTCACCTCAGAGCCCGATGAGCCTCCAGCCCGTCTACAAAGACAATCGGTCACTTTGGCTGGATTTACACTGCGGGTACACCGCGGATCCAGACCTTATTCAAATGTGGTTTTTGTTTGGATATGCATCTGATGTGTTTCGGATATGTGCCAATGTGCCCATTGTGTAAATGCATATCAACATGCAGATCAGATATTTTGTAAAAAAAAAAAAAAAAAAAGGCCCAGACTAAGGCGAAGTCTGCCTGGGCATTTGCGATGATGCAGGTGATAGGTGCAAAGCTGCTTTCACACCAGATGCAAAACAAATATTTCGCGCGACAGATTACATTCGAAGTCAATGCAAAGATTAATACACGCGAAACACGCATATTCGCATCTTTGCATTTACTTTGACTGTGTTGAGGATTATATTTCAATATTTATCATCATATTCGTCAGTAACTAAATTAATTTATTTCGCGTCCAGTGTGAAAGCGACTTATAAGGCCTTAACGGGAGAATCAGATGTAGGTTACCCAGTGAAATGTTGCGGGCTTGCTTTATGTTTTGATCATTTCTATGACTGTTAGGCCTGCATGCTTTTGTTGCACTGCACGAACATTTGCTTTTATTTTCGGCAGCCTTCTCCACTGTGCGCACGTGCATGCCCAAGACAATGGTCAGGTAGAGAGTGGTGTAAACAAACGGAATCAAAACAAAACAGATATAATTCAGGCAAGATGTAAACACATAGTTGAACAAATCGGATACGGGCCTCAAAATCTGATCCATGTACGATCTGGGCAACAAGACTTGCAGAGTAAATCCAGCCTATGGCACTCAGCCACATGCATTGGCAACGATAACATCGGCTGTTGATCGACATTGATTGCTATCCGCCGATTACCGAGTGGTTATCTACTGGTTGGCTGGTCACGTTGGCGGTAAAGAGTAATAAGACCTAATATATTATGTTAACATCGATAATCTACGAACATGTAGTGCTTTTTACCGTCTATCCGGTCTCATACTGTCATTTGTATTGGATTATTTTACCACGTGTTAGTTAGCTAGCTTTGCTGTTCCATTTTAGCAAATGCATCGGAAATGGGTACAATCAGCTGTTGGAGCTCTCTGGTTGAATAAACATGAGACAAAGAGTTCTGGTTAGTCAATGTAAAAACCCAAATGTGTGAATATTACACATATGAATACTGCTTAAAGGTTTTTCGGGTTGCAAATGGCATCAGTGATAAAGCTATTATTATTAATCCACAAACAATGCTAATGCAGCAACATTGATTTTAGCTGCCGGTTGGTGAACTGCTATTTTCTTAGCCTAAGGTTAGCATCAGCACAATGCGGTGGTTAGCTAGCTTTTCTGTTCCACATTATTTTTTTATCGATTATCTTACTGTTGCTGAAAGGTAATATACTCAGTCCATATGAAAACGCACCACTCACGAAATCTAGAATAGCTCCACGGATTGATATGTGAAGTACATACGTATGATGCATTTGAGATAATGAATGATTTAAGAAGACATGTAAACATCATTAAATTTCATTCACGATAATGCTAATGCGCGAGAGAGGTTTAACTGGTGTAGGGGTCAAACAGGAAAGTCAATACCGAGTGTGACCGCCATTAGCATTGACATATGTGGTGCATCGTCGTCGCATGGAGTTGATCAGTCTCTGGATAGTGTTCTGAGGGATAGCATTCCACTCCTGAACAAGGGCAACCACAAGTTCTTGGATGTTGTCCATCTGGCGTCGACGTGAAAGACGTCGACCAATTTCATCCCATAAGTGCTCGATAGGGGAGAGGTCAGGTGACAGAGCTGGCCACTGAAGCACGGGGATGTTCTGCTGTGTTCTTCTGTGTGATGGAGTCTTGCGATCGTTGTGTGCGCGCAGTGTAGTCGTCTGGCAATTTCCCTGGTGCTGGCGCCAATTTGAAGCATGCCTATGGCACGTTCCCGTTCAGGGGCTGTAAGTTGCGGGATATTGTCGACGTTTCAGTGAAGAAGTGAAATTTTATTCGGATTCACATGCTTTTAAAGGCAATGTGCGCACAAATTCAGAGTGAAATTCATTTTTCCCGTGGTGTGCATGCAAGATGTTGCGTTTTTGCAAAAAATTGCCTAGCGTTACAGTTAACTTGAAATTCTCGCATTTCTTGCACCTGGCATGTCGGTTGACGTCACTGTGGTGTTGTTGTTGTATAAAAATTATATTGAAGTTCATTTGAACTTAAATATTGACTTTTTTCAAGTGGTGCGTTTTCATTTGTACTCAATAGAACAGTCATAAATATTAAGTTTGACAGAAAAATCCTCCTTAAGAGTGTTTCTGATTCTCTTGACCAGCTGGCTCTATTGTCTTGGTCTTCAGATGTCATCGAGTGGGATCTCTGGTCGTAAATAGTCGCAGGTCTGTAACTGACCAATCAGCATTCATTAGCAGAATGCAAGCATGTTATGGCCAACAGCAGCCCAACTTGTAGGAAACCGAAAGGACATAACTTCTCGGCAATTTCACTTTTAACCTATAATCCATATTGAACTTGCAGAATATGCAACAGTATTTGTGATTTTTCAAAGATTACCTGGTTAAAGGGACAAATTTAGCCCTCTAGCTCTATAGGACTCCATTCATTCTGCACTCGCCCGCGATCACTCCGAGTGGAATTCTGGAGGAACTGCAACCAAGTTCGATACAATGGGGCTAAATGGAGAGTGGTAAGGCTCCTCGTAGATAGGCTCTGCAACTACTACTCCTTCTTCTTCTATAATTATGATTGTTTATGTAAAAGTCAAGTTGAGTGTATTACCACCGCCATCTGTAGTGGTGGAGAACTATTTGCTAGGGGTTGAATTGCGTCCCTGTGGGAACACTTGCGCACAGAAAAAGTTTCCTGCAAAGCGGTGGTGGTGGTGGGGGGGAGGGGTTTAATTTATGAAGTTTAATTTATGGTAGCCGTGGCCACCCCCTGACTCTGCCTCTGCTTTAGATGCTTCTGAATTCATGTAGCTCGCAAAATGGCAATATGGCATGTATATTTTTTCTGTCTGTCCTGCTTGAATAGCCTAAGAAAAAGTTCCATTAAATGCAGTTTTGCGACTTGGTCTGAGTGTTACGTCTGCTTTCGTAAAAATAAACCTGTCTACAGCCAGTGACATTACCATAATGCAGGTTAATCCTCAACCTGTTTCTAATTTAGAATAGGACAGTTACCTGAATTAAATAACGGAGCACGTGGGCAACTGATAAGATACTTTACCCATAACCATTGATGATTAAGACATAAAGCTTTGCGTCAGTGGAGGGCTACAATGAGATTGCATTAACGCCAATTTACAGAATTATCTTCAATTTCTACATTCTAGTAGAATATTACGTTGCAAATGCTGCTGAGGATGTTGTTTAGGTAAGATTTAGATTTTGTTTATGATTAAGTGGATAATTGCTGTTCATACAATCTCATATTGTAACCTCCCTATAACTTTCCCAGACAACATGAAAGTTTGATGCATGGCTTGCATTTAAATTGATTTTAAATGCATGCCGTGAGGTAAACTTTGACAATGCACAAATAAGTAATTTACTCAATTATTCAATTACCAATGCTTTGACGCAAGAGCGTTGTTAATTTAAAAGCCTACATTATTATCCCTTTCCCAGCAAAAGTAGCCTATTCTTTTGGAAACATTTTGATGAAGTGCAATCTTAAAATAAATTAGGTTGCACTGCTGGGAAAAAAAAAAGTTGAATCGCATTGACGCAAATATGTACTGTTCGATGGCTATTTAAGTTTATAAATGTGGCATTCCAGTGGATGGTGGTCCACTGACATGGTGGAAAAGCAATGAGTGTAAATTCCTCCACACTGCCAAAATGGCAAGATGCTATCTCGCTGTGCCTGGCACTTCGGTGCCTAGCAAGAGGGTATTCTCTACTGCAGGGGATATAGTGACTGCAAAGCGGTCTACCCTCTCCTCAGACAATATAGACATCCATATCTTTTTGAAAAAGAATTTAAAATTATAATTTTAATTATTAAAATTTTTTTCTTCTTTTTTGATGATGTGGACATAGGCTAGTTTTTAAATCACTGCCCATGTTTAAAAGAGGATGGTATCACAACACTTTATTTTGTTTTTATATAATTTAAAGTTTTTATTTAATGCGCAGAAGTGTTTTACAAAATAAATGGAGGAAAAAGTTATAACTATCTTGTCATTTTTTTGTTGTTGTTGATCCGAAAAGTGATCCAATCCATGACTCAAATCGGTGATACGATCCGAACTGTGAGTTTGTTGATCCGTTGCACCCCTAGAATATAAAGTATTTGGTTACTTTCTCCTCTGAAGTGTTTTTAAAAACTTATTAACAGTGAAAATATGGCTTTATTTCACAAGAGTAGGGCTCTTATTGGTGTGTGTGTGTGTGTGTGTGTGTGTATGTTTGTATGTATGTGTGTGTTTTTTATAGAGGATGCCCAAGTATATTTCATTGTGCTGTTTTTGTTTCCTAAATGGCATAATGAAAATAAAGTGATTTGAGCAGACAAGTACAGAATATGCAGCCACAGCTAAATAACACAACAGCCTTAAACAAGATAAAAATATATCAGTGGTGTAAATTTTATTTATTTTCTAATTTATTGATGTAAAATTTTTATCTTTGCATGCAGTTTTTTTTTTCAGATAATCGTTTATTACTCGTAATTGAGGTAAAAACTTCAATTAATCTTCAATTTTGCCATAATCAGATGCAATTTAGGGATGCAAAATAATGGAGAAGGTGGTGAAAGAGACAACATTGGTGCAACCCTAATATGCTACAATTCATTTTAAGTAGCCTGGAACACGTTTTTTGCAATTAAAAAAATCCTGGTGGAGTTTTTGAAAAAAATGTTATTTAAAGGAGAATTCCCGTGTGAAATTGACTTGAGGTGTATTGAAACATGATAACGAGTACTAAATTTTGTTGAATACCCCACCTCCGTACGCACCCTAAATTTCGAAATACATGGCTTTTTAGCCGATGCTCCCAACAGGCTTACAATGGGAGTGAATCGGGCATACTGTTGCCATGCAAAGAAATCGCAATTTTTTCATCATTGACAAGGCTCAAAGTAGCTCCACACTTCATTGGTAAAATTCTGACGGCCCTGACATTTAAAACGAGGCACTGAGAACTTTGAAAATGCATAGGTAGTTTATTAAAAAAGAGTGTTTGTTGTGTTCCGGGGTTCTGGCCTTTAGCCAGAACAGTATTATTCATGGTTTTAACAGTTTCATGTTCAAGAGTTCCATAGTTCATGTTTCATGGTTCATAGTTCAGGTTCATGGTCATAGTTTTAACAGTTTCTTGTTTCAGGATTTTACATTTCAAGTTTCATTCCATGTCCATGTTTTTACTTTTCCATGTTTTGTTTCATGCCAGGTCTACCATGCCACTCCACCGCTTGTCTGCGTTCCGCCCCGTGCCATCGTTGCTGCACATTTCAGAGCTCTGGGTTGGCTTTGGTATTTCCCTCTTCCTTCTGTGCTGTGCTGATTCGGGGCTCTCTAAGCTTAATTGGCAATTAACTGTTTTTAAGTTACTAACATTTACTAACACTCACTGGGTTGGTGTAATTCTTAGATAGGCACATTACTAATACTACTAATTTAGACAGGGAGTTTATTGTCATGATTCCTGCTTTGCTATTTCAAGATCTTCCTGTGCTTTTCTGTTCTTAACATTCATGCTTGCTTCCAAGCTGCATACTTAATTGGTACTTAAGCTGAGCACGCTCATTCTCTTAATGAGCAGGTCATGTCATCCAATCTCTGTCCATGTCTTGATCTTGCCATGCCTCTTGTTTCTCTCTCTCCAGGTGTTACCCCTCATGTCATGATTTCAAGCCTTTATCTGGATGCGGTGGAAGTTGGCTGGCAGACAGTGTCTCGCGTCTCATTGCATGTGCAAGTGTAGCCAAGTTCTTGTTGTCAGGATTCCTCAGTATTTCTAGTTTCAAGTCTTGTCCTAGCCCTTTGTCTTGTGTATATATATTTAGTCTTGTTATTTATTTTTCTTGATCTTCTTGCCTGGAGTTTCCAGTGCCTTTTGTTTTTTGCCATTTTGCATTCTTTGTTGATAGCTCTGTGTAGCATACTTTAGTTTGTTTTTTGCAACCCTTTGGGCCAAGTTTTTTGTTGGCCCTCGTGCCTGTTTTGTTTTGTTTTTCAATAAATCCTCATTCCCCTTCACCTCGCTTCTGGTGTCTACCTGATCCCATATCAGTGTTTATGCAAACAGTACCTTGAGGTAGTTTCCAGTCGCCTCCATCTTGAAAGTCACGATAAGTCGATTGACAAGCAGGAAGGAAAAGGAAGGATAAGGGAACAGATTGCAATCTATTTTTCGTGCTCGTCAATCAACGTATTCCGTATGTATTTCGAAATATTGCGTGCGTACAGAGGTGGGGTATTCGACAAAAGTTAGTACGCGTTATCATGTTTCAACACACCCCAAGTCAATTTCACACTGGAATTCTCCTTTAATAGTCTGTGTTAAATAACGCCAATATTCAGTGTTTTACGTGTTCATCCAATTAGATTTCAATTCAAATATGAAAATATTTGTTAGCTAAAATTACTGCTCTTGTTTTCAGGTGAACATCTACCCATGCAAAAGTTCTTGAACGGCTACACCACATGACAGCCAGCCAGTCCATTATACCTCAGTGCAGGTACCATATGGAAAACAATGATTTTTCCACATGGAGCAAGCTTATTGGACTCTACAGACACTAACTTGGACACTGCAGTTGATGAGCCTAAGTAGCAATTACTCTTCAACGCTTGCCAAGCATTCTTTTAAGTTGCTGTCACTATGACGCTTCATTGTGGTATCTGTGAGTTCACAAGTGCCTCAGTGTCGGCCTATTTAAAACATTGCAGGGCCCATAGAAACATTAGTCAGGCAGTTTTTCCTTGTGGTTTTCCAGATTGTGGAGGAAGCTTTACCTCTTGCAATTCCTTTAATGTGCACTTGACCAGAAGTCACCATTAGGGGAGGAAACCGTCTTTTAATCAAAACACAGTAATATACATAGAAGCTAAAGATGAATGAAATCGGTCAAACCGTTCTTGAGATATCGCGTTCGCAACAAATGGGACGTGACAAATGGACGGATGGACGGTGCTGAATACTATGTCCCTATATATATATCCACCATAATTTGTCCAAAATGTAGTACCTGTTAGGTTACAGACAGTTCACCGGTACAACAACCAATCCAAGTGGTGAAACTGTATTAATGCAATCAAGGCACTTATAATTTATTCCACCTCTCTGCTTGCTAGAAGTGACCACAAAAGAGGTTACAAACAATTGGGAAAATACATTTAATCCATTGAGATAGATCCGCATTAGCTGTGCCCTGCATTGGATTTACCCATTTATTTGTACATATAATACATTGAAATATATTCGCAGAATAAAGATGCTTCATCTTTCACGGGTTAACTTCAGCATGAATCTTTCGATGAGATGCTGATCAGCTTTGGCAGATGATCACCTTGCTGACCTTTGGGAAAGAAGGCTTTTCTTGGAATTCTTTTCAGGTTGCATGATGATAATGTATGTCTTTGGAGCAAAGATACAGAGGAGTACACCAAAACTGGAAGCTAAAATTGCAAATATCTCCACAGCTACAGTGAACTTTCCTGGTGAGCTGACATAAGCTGGTATAAAGGTGATCCATACTGTGCAGAATATGAGCATGCTGAATGTGATGAATTTCGCTTCATTAAAACTATCGGGAAGTTTCCTAGCAAGGAAGGCTAAAATAAGGCAGAAGCCAGCTAAGCAGCCGATGTAGCCCAGAACACAACTGAAAAACGCCACAGATCCCAGGTCGCACTCAAGAATGATTCTATCTCTGTAGAGCCAGGTATTCTTGACTGGGTAAGGTGGAGCATTGGTCAGCCAAACCCCACAAATTCCCACCTGCACAGCGAGACAAACCAACACACCCAGCCGCTGCTGAATAGGGCCAAACCAGCGCGCCACACTGTTTCCAGGCAACGTAGCCTGGAATGCCATCAGTACAACCAGGGTCTTACTGAGCAGGCAAGAGAGGCAGAGGGCAAAGCTAATTCCAAAAGATGTGCGGCGGAGCTGGCAGCTCCAGTGTGTTGGCCGGCCCAGGAAGGTCAATGCGCATAGGAAACAGCACATCAGTGACAGCAGCAGAAGGAAGCTCAGCTCTGAATTGTTTGCTCGAACAATAGGGGTGTGCCTGTGCTTCGTGAAAATGGTCGCCACCACTGTGGTGGATAATGAACCCAGGATTGCCAAGGCAGCCAGCACCATTCCAAAGGCCTCTGAGTAGGACAGGAATTCTATCTCCTTGACAACACATCTATTCCGTTCCTCATTGGACCAGAAGTCTTCTGGGCATGGAATACACTCTGGCTGATCTGAGGACAGAGACCAGTTTTCTAAATATGGAAACAAATACTTGATGACAATTGAAGCACCTATTACTAAAACCCCATAAGTCACACTTTTGGTGAAATTGAGTTAAGATCATTGCCTTACCACATTTGACAAGGGCTATCTTTGGGGTTCTGAAAAACCACAAGTCATGTTCCAAGTTCTGTGTTATTGGCAGTTAAATGTATCGCATATCAAACCCTAGACCCACTTATGTACTAATTAAAGTGTTAATCATAAACAAGTTTTTGTCACAGTGCAGGGTTTTTATTTATTTTATTGTAAATGGTAACATTTTGTTTCAGGGTTGTCACGTAATGTATGGCCAATAACCCTAAATACGGGGTTAAAACCCCACAAGTCAAACCATATGTGCTTAGAACCCCAGAAGTCCACTTTTTTTTTGTCCATTATTCCTTTTAAGGATATATAATCAAGTAGGGCTCTCTGAATCCAGTGGTAGATCACCTTAACACTGCATATCATACAGAAGCACTGTCTACACTTTTTCATGAATTAAAATGTTTTCCTTGATTTTCTCAAAACTATCAAATCGTGACTTGTGGGGTTTTAGTAATTAGTGCTTCAGTTATTGCAATCAGAATAGAACTGAGTCCAACGGAACCAGCAGAGCTGAAATTTGAAAGCATTTTAAAAAATTATTACAAAAAGTAGCCTGGGTATACCTGTCGTTTGGTAAGTCTAACAGGGGGCCAACAACAAAATGAACAGCTACTGACCGAGAGGCGAAAAAATAAGTGTTTGTTATCAAGCCAAAGTACACTGTAGGCCTTGGCACCAACATGGAAACCCACAAATATATGACATATTCATACATGTATGCAGGTGTATTTACAGGCAAATTTGACATAAGGGGATTTTGTTTACAAACTTGTGGATTAAAAGCTTACACATCTAGAGGCAAATCTGTAGCTGAGCCTCAACCCATTTTTGCTCTTGAGGGACAAGGCCTTTTTTTGGGGGGCTCCTTGTAGACTGTTTAACATCAACTGATGATGCATCATTCGGCAGTATAGTAAGGTGTAAATATTCACCTGTGCTATTGCTGATGGTGCCCTCACCACAGAGAACACAGTCATAGCAGCATATTGGCTGTCTTGGGCGCGGGGCCGTCCTGTAACCCAGGGGACAGCTTTCTGAGCATGCTGACACAGGAGCCTGACAAAAAATAGGAGGGCCACACAACAGGGAGAACAGCATGAGGGCACAGGTGAGCTGTAAGAGGTAGCTCATTTTGTGCTGTAAGCACTTATTTTTGAAGAGAGGGTAGAGAAGGAAAAAGAGAACTACTGATTAGAAATGCAAGCATATGTATGTCGGTAGCAGGTCAATCTCATAACTTCACCTCTCACCTCCTTGTCATACTCTGTGTCACTGTGCACCTCTTCTCTACTGATCACTGTCTGCTGATCTCTGAGCTTAACCAATGCCCTTCCATGCTCACCTTCCTGAGGGCAGTGTACCAAACGATATCCTGCTGCCTTATAGTCAGCTGTTGCTGGATCGGCTGCAAGGAATCAAAATTCCCCACATTCACGAACTTCACAGAACCATCTTCGTTCTTCTGCCAATTGATGATTTCGTAGGACGCCACAGGGTCACCATTTTCGTCAAAATAAACAACGTCTCCAAAGCGGTTGGTGTAGTTCACCTCCTTCAGGTACTGCACAATCTAGTGGGATGCATAGAATTCCAAATTTTATTTCTCGTTTGCACTTTTTGTCATTTCATTTATTACGAACTTTATGATTGTTTGATACTGTAAAATGTACTTTTTGAATCAATTACTCTACATTTTTAACAAAGGTTCAGTTTTGTGTAAAAGTCAGGAATATTTAAAACAAATCCTTGATACAAAGTTTAATAATAGCCATGTAGTTATTTTTTCTTTTTTTTTTCACCATTCGCCAACATAAGTTACCTATCATTTTGAATAAAATTTTTAATTTGAGTGTTGAGCGCCCTCTCTGAAGTGATTTTTATCTCTGGAAAATACCTCAGTTATGTAGCTGGTCCAACATAGCCTCTAGGGTTCAAAAACTATTTTAGAATCCAACAAGCAACAAAACATGATTCTGACATATCAATCTATCAGGTATCATATGTTGACAGCCTATTTGTGTGCCCTGTATTTTTAAAAAAAAGGTAGGTTTCAGCACCATAAAAATTTTGTACACACTGTAAACTAAGTAAGCTAAATCTTGGTCAATGCATTGTATAAAGAAATCATTTTGAAATTTTTTCAATATTGATGCTGTACAGAGAGGCATTAAAAATACAACAAGCCACTTTGTAAAAAAAAATTTGTGCCAGTACAGCAGTGTAAAAAAAAAATAGCAGCACAACGTCAATAACCCGAAGAACCACTTTTATTAGTAATAGTGACATTTCTGCATGGCAAATAATTTATTTGCAGATGATGATGATCAGTCACTTTTTCACGTTGTGGAGAAATGATGAATTAAAAATTCTAAACGATGCTAGAAACAAAGCCCTGAAAGAATATGTAAAAAATATTTAAAAAAATAAAATATAATAATAATATATAATATTATTATATATTACTATAATTATTATAATAATATATAATATATAAAATATACAAAAATGATAAATTTGGACTCATTTTTTTTCCTATGTGGTCTTCAATTGTTAAAGGAATTCTGACTTTTCAGCTGCGTCATGACTGAGTCTACTCCGCTTCAACCCAGCTGTAAAAATACAAATGGGTAATTGGAGTCAATGAGGTTGACGCATCTCTCTATGATCCTGTGCATATCTAGGTCAACGCAGTGCATGCTGAGAAATTAGCTTTATGGTGAAGCAAACATAGCAGGCCACTTTGGTAGATTGCCGCAGCAGTTTTTGCTTATAGCTGATTATAAGTGTCTGCCCCAGTCCCGAACTGTACAACACTGACCTGGCCAAGTAGTGAAATGCTACTATTGGCGGCTCTCTGTTCATTTCTGTGCACTGTGTGTTAAGTAGCTAAATAGCTAATAATAGTAAGCTGCAAAATATTGTTAACACATGTTGTGATATTACTATATTATATTTTATTTCTGTGCTATTAGTAGCTAGTTAGCTCGCGAACACACAGTGCACAGAACTTGTTCGAAACAGATCGATCTAGAGCGTTGAAATTGCCATCACTGCAGAGGACATCATCAATAGCTTGCTAACGGTAACTATTAAACTTCTCAACTATAAAATTATTCAATGAATATGGAAAAGTTACGTCTGCTGGCTGAGCAATGATGGCAGTTACAGTCATTTTGATACCTATATTTTGCCTGTTTCAGACACGATCGTAAATATATTTACCTAATGCGAACAGTTGCTTGTATATACTGCAATAGGAGCTTGAGCAATTCGTTTCTGCTTTTACTGTAACGCGCTCTCATGGACCCGACCTGCAAAAAGACTGGTCTTTGCTGCCCTAAATGTGCTCTCTTAATAATAATAAAATAATAATAATAATAATCTTTATTTATATAGCACCTTTCATGCAGAAAATGCAGCTCAAAGTGCTTTACATGAAAGAAAAAAAATCAACACAATTACAGGGGAAAAGACAGAACAGTTTAAGAACAAATCATACAAAAGACTGTGAGTAAAATCATAGACAATTAAAATAATTGGGACAGAAATAAAATGGAAGACCAATAAAATTGTTAAAATAATCATACAATAAAATAATTAAACAATAAAAGGAATAACAATAAAACAGGGAGAAAATAAAAAAGCAGTAAAACAGCATCACCAATTATAAGCTAGATTCAAAAGATATCTTTTTTTTTTTTTTTTTAAATTTTGGCATCTCCAATCCCACCCGAATCTGGAATGCCCAATTGGGGAACTATGTACAAAGCTTGCTCGTACGCGACCCCTTGCTGCCAACTCAGGATAGTGAGACAGTTCACGGCTCTCCTCCGAAGCACGTGCCTGTCTGCCACTGATTCTTATACACTCATTGGTTGAATCTTTGCAAGTTCAGAACTAGGGCGGAGGATACCTGGACATGAACCAACCCGGAGTCTTCCTGAAGAGCGCCCGTCTGGCCAACAGGAGGCGCTTGAGCAACGAACAAAGCCGATATATTATATACTCAAATCCGGCAGTCCCTTCCCAATTTGAAACGCTGTAGCGTGATAGCCAATTGTGCGCTACTCTGAAAAAGCTGCCGACCCCTGCCGGTGGGTAAGCCAGGGCGCGAACTCGCGACGTGGTGATCACCTCTGCACTGCAGAGCAGTGCCTTTACCGTGTGAGCCACCCAGCAGCTAAAAGATATCTTTTTAGTTGCCATTTAAAAATTTCCACTGACAAAGCCTCTCTAATACTTTTCGGCAGGGTGTTCCCTAATTTTGGTGCTCAGAGGATCTTATTGGACGCGGAGGATTGTAAGACAACAAGGAATCTGATAAATAAGCAGGTGCTAAACCATTGAGTGCTTTGTAAACAAGCAGAAGAACCTTCAAATCATTTCTAAAAGCTACAGGGAGCCAGTGCAGTGCTGCTAAAATCGGGGTTATGTGCTCTCGCCTCCGCGTTTTTATTAAAAGTCTAGCAGCAGAGTTCTTGATTAGTTGTAATTTTTCTACTGTCTTTTTTGGAAGATCAGTAAAGACAGGGCTGCCAACTCTCACGCATCTGGCGTGAGTCACGCATTCAGCCTCAATCTCACTCTAATGTTCAAGAATGAATCACGGCAAATCTGACATTATTTTATGTTGTAAATTTTTCCACTCATGTGCACTCATTTCCGAATGACTATAAACAAGCTCTAGTTTTACATTGGCTCTAAACTCCTAATTAGAACACTCCAGGGTCTAATGCGTTATTTACACTTTTCTCTGATTGTTGATTCGCTGAAAATATTTGCCGTCATTACATCAGTAACATCCGTCAGTTGCCTCTTTATTGGCATAAACTTCTGTGTTGGTCAGAGGGTTAGAGCCAGTAAAACAGAGCTGGAAGTGGCGAGGTGTGAAATCTGAGTGGTAATCGAGGCAAGAAAAATATGATATTGCAAAAAAAGATAGGCCTTCTTGCTCGACTGTATTTCATAGTTCAAGGTTGACTGATGGAAAGTCGCATTATGTGCTCTTAGCGTAGCAAGGAAACGGTAAAGTTTAGGTGTAATGAAAGGTAGTTTGTATAGGTCAGCTAGGTAGCTACCAGTGACGTGCGGTCGGAGGTTCAGTTGGTGAGGCACAATCTTCGCCTTTGCTTGATTAGAAATCAGACGATTAACTAGTTTAGAAAAACTACTCGGCGGAAGGAAGGGCCAGTTTAATTTCCGCGGCGTTATTACTCAGTACAACGAACCTGAAATGCTCATGAAACTGCAGATTTGGGCCTACTTGCTTAGAGGAAGCCAGAGATGTGCGGTGGGGTGAGGCAGTGACCCAAACTACAGGATTTTGTGAAGCTGTTCCCACGTACCATGCCTGATTGGCAATCAAAACAATTAAGACCAAGCCTATAGGAAGCCCATATACTGATAGAGCAGATAATGACAAAAAGATTCATTCATGTATACGCTTCAATTAGAGACTGCAAGGATGGAAACAGAGGTGGATTTAGGGGGCCCTCATCAGGAGCATGCCCAGGCGTTGTAGGTAGTTCATACAGGCGCGTGGAGGGCACACACACTACTGATCCTCATTTTGACTTGTTTTCAGGACATTACATCAAAGTTGGATCAGCCTGTGGTGTGTTTTTCCACTTTAATTTTGAGTGTGACTCCATCGGGCTAGCCTTCCCCAGGTGGAACGAGCTAATGATGGAGAAAGATTTTCTAAGGGACGCTGAAGTTGCCAGCTTTCTCCTTGACAAGTAATTAGCCTAAACGCAACTTTAAATTCAGTTTTCTTACACAGTGTTGCTTGTTACCATAAGCAGCATAATAGTAGATCTTGCTAAAATACTGCATCCTCATTGTTACAGGTGGAACTGTATGTTTACGTGGTTTCAGCAGCATTCATAATCTCAGTAAATGCCGGCTTTTGAAGCCAACCCACCATCTTTTAGTGGCGGTGAAGCTGGTGGATAGACTTTAGAAGCTGGAATTTACTGTGACTAAAAGCTGGCGTTTATCGCGACTGAAGCTACTGAAACCACGTAAACATACAGGCTCATAACTACGAAAGGTGCTTATCTCCTATACGTGAATGAAATGGCTAAACAGTTCCTAAAACGTGCTTATTTTTTTGTCATTTAGGACTAAAGAATAAGCTACGCTTATGGTCATGTTTTATAATGGGAAGGTGCCACCACCTGTTTTCAGTGCATCAATTTTCCGTGCTTGATCGGCAGACTATTTTATTTATTAGTTTTATTTTTCATTCGTTCTTTGTACTCTTTCACGTTTCTTCTTGTGCGGTCCGGAAAGACTGCTGTTATTGCACTTTATGATGTTGGCAGTGGCGCAAATCGAACGGGGAATTGGGGGGGAGAAACTGAAGACACTGTTTCTCTCCATATGCGATCTAACAGCAATGAAATCATGGGCTAAATTCTGTAGAACAGAGAACTGGGGTGGACAAAACATCCGTTTCAAGCAATTATTAGTCCTTACCAGTTCTCAGTCATTATTATGATTAACAAAATGTTCACTCCGAGAGCACTCCACACTTAACAGGTGTTGCTTGTTCTCCCCGATTAGGTAAGACGACAATCATTCATCTGGACGTGTTTGCTTGATTTAAATCAACGTTATTGAAAATTACTCTCAGTATAGAGTGAAAAAAAGTGGCATTTGGCAGTGACATAGGCTATAAAAAGCATGCAGCTCAAACTAATTGACGTTGATTTAAATTCAGCAAACATGCGTCTAGATGAATGATTGTCATCCTACCTAGGAGAACTAGCAGCACCTGTTCAGTTTGGAGAGCTCTCTGAGTTAACCTTTTGTTAATCATGAAAATGACTGAGAACAGGTCAGGACTAATAATTGTTTAAAAAGGATGTTTTGTCCACCCCAGTTCTCAGTTCTACTGGATTTAGCCCATGATTTCATCGCTGTTAGATTGCGTATGGAGAGAAATCGTGTCTTCAGCTGCCAATCATGATAATTGGAAAATGCGCCAATAAAGAAAAAATAATGAAAACTAGCCAGGACTATCCTAATCTTCATAAACGGACGTGTCTGTGCCACCACAATAACCATTTTTAGCTTCGCCACTGTCTGAAACATTGTCTCAATGACAATATCAACAGTAAAATAAAATTATCATTGTTTTATTAAGCATTTTCGAAAAAGAAATCTAAATTATTTAATGTTTTAACGAATTATGTTCAATTAAAATGATGAATAATGTACCGTGATGACATCGACTTGCCAGCACCATGACTGAGAAATGAATGCAGCTTCAGTGGTATAAATATGCAGTAGCACAGGAGTGTGCTGTAAATTAATTGTAGGTCTTAGTTTGCATTAATACTTCAGTTTTGAAAGCAACCTATGCTGACAAAGGTTGGGGCCCGACCCTGTCACGAGTGTGCCTATCATGCCCCCCGCCGCCACTGGGTCCTACTGCCATTGCACTTGCTGCGCCCCCTGCTGTTACGCCACTGGGCAGAGAAGCGCTGTGCCTAAATGATACCCACTGAAGACAACGTGACACTAGACTATGCATGCGCTGAACTCCTAAACTGTTTATGCTTCAAAAGAAAGTGAGGGGAGGAAAAAGTGGGGTGGGGGGGCAATGGTCCACTGCCCCCCCGCTTTACAGCACCAGTGACCTGAGATTCAATATCCAGTAATACATGCAAAATTTCAGAGCAAGGAAATCCATTTTTTTTGGGATAAATAAATAATAATTAATCGATGCATTCCCATCCCGTCAAAGCCATCTTCCTGAGTTTTTTTCAGGGATCACGTGACTTACACTACAGTTTCTGCATCCAGTGCAATGCCTCTATTACCAGTAAGTGCTGTAACACTCAGAGGGCATTTGATGAAAGCTAAGCTGTCAGTGAGCAGCCCATGTAAAGAACCATTGTTGAATAAACGGCATGCACAGAATCGGTTAAAATTTGCTGAGGAACACATCAGTTGGCCCAAAGAGAAATGGCGTAACATTCTGTGGACTGATGATGGTAAAATTGGTAATGGTAAAAACAGTATGTCGGACGACCCCAAAGTTCTGAATTCAACCCTCAGTACTTTTTATTGAATTCCAGGGATTATGGATCAGTTTGAATATATCAAAATACTTCAAGAGATTATGTTCCCGTTTGCCAAAAAGGAAATGGCCCTGAAACGGGTGTTTCAAGAAGACAATGACCCCGCAAAAACAAGTAAGCGAGCAACATCTTGGTTCCTGACATACAGAATTAAGCTGATAGAGTGGCTTGCTCAATCCCCCGACCTCAAAGCCGTTGAAAACTGGTAGGGGTGACATTAAAAATGCAGTTTCTGCAGTGCAGATGCGCAGCCGTTATCAAAAACAATGATTATGCAACTAAATATTAGTTCCGTAATTTAAATTGAATTCAAATCTTGCGTTAAATTTAGTGTTTATGGCAATCAGATAGTGATTTTGAAGAGAAAACTGTCGACACTGCTATTTTGCTTCCAGTACAAGAATAACACAGACCTGATCAAATTTGTTAATGCTTTTATTTGGAATTGAATGTGTAATTTTTCCACGACATTCGAAATATGGAAATGAAGGTTTTTAAAAATATTATCACTTTATTCACATTTTTTAATGTATTGCTTTATGTGTTTATTTTTATTCTTCTTACGTGACAGTTGTGTAAAAAACAGCAATACATAAAAAATGTGAATAAAGTGATAGTATTTTTAATAAACTTCATTTTCATATTTCGAATGTAGTGGAAAAATTACACATTCAATTCCAAATGAAAGCATGTAGAGAAAATGTAGAGTAGAGGAATGAATTCTTGTTCAAAAAAGCATTGGCTGAAAAACAATTGTATTGTTTGACTGAGGAACCTTAGATTTTTCATTGGCAGCATTTTGACCCAACATGGTCCCGACGATAGCCTTGCATGCTGGTAGGATAAGAGATTCGGCAGTTGTGTGAGACGTCTTTGATTTTGCTACTAGTTCTGCGACCAGACAGCTAGCTTCTAATGCTTTTTCTGACACTATAGCAGTTTTCATCATGAAACTAGCTTGCTTGTTTGTCAGGCTTCTCAACCACATTAAATATTCACAGTCTTTTTTTTTTTTTTTGCGAGAGAAGGGTGTTCTCTTGAAAGGTGTCTTTTTAATTTATTTGGCACCATAGCTTCGTTCGCCAGCTTTTCACCGCAATTAAGACACAGTGGTATTGGGGTAGTGGGATCTCCGGTGAATATAAACCTATAAGTCAGATATTCCTCAATCTGCTCACCACTTTCATTTTCTTGTTCTGGCCAGCGCAACAAGAGTGAGGTGGTTCAGGGTCTTAGTCAGATGGCCTTTTCGAGGTTTTGGTCCGGAATTTATCCATTTTCGTTGTTCCGTTTCAACTAGCCTACACTGCTGTTTTAGATGAGTTTTACCGGGGAATGTTTAATTTTTCGCGTTAGACGATGTGTGATTGGCCGATCATGAGAAGGAATTGTACAGTAGAAAACATGATCCAGAAATATCGAGAATTTTAAATAGGCGTTTTCATAAACTGAATTGAATGAATTGATAATGACATGAATTGTTATTTTTATATCCTGCAAGTTCAGCTGTTTTATATTGTTAGGCCATCAGGAAAAAAACAGAAAGTGTGTTTTCTCGCAGCACACCTAGGAAGCTCTCACAGCACACGGTTTGGGAAACACTGGTCTACACTATTTATTCTCTCCTCTTCGAAGAATGTTCTGTACTTCCTGACGATAGCATAAATGTTTTTGCCAAAATACAGAAATACCAAAATGAAAGCCTTGTCTTTCTCTGGAGTGAATTCTGTGCTTTATTATTTTAGACTAATAAGTGGATCTATTGGTTTATTGTTTAGTACTAGGTCACAAATGGTGAATTCTAACAAATGGGTAAGTTGGCAGACCACATGCTGACTACTATAGTTCAATACATGAGCCAAATGATCCATAAAAAAGAGGGTAAGCAAAGAAATGTAAGCATTCTCCAAAATTAAGCCCAAAATTAAGCCTGAAAAACTTCACACTCGTGAAAAGTCATGATGCCACAACTGACATGACAAAACTGGGATCAGAAGCAATTTCCCGTTGGGTGTGAAGATGGCTCCAGGCTGAAGGCACCTCTTCATGGAACACTTATTGCGATGCTGCTGACGGATTGCAGATGCGCAATTCCTTCTCAGTGAGGACAGGGGCATGGAGCAAGTACCACAGTCCGCCACCAAAAATAATGTGATGCTATTGACACTTAGGCCAATTCTTGTTGGAACATGCCTGTCCCCATTGATGACCAGTTGCACATCTGTGATCTGCCAGGACCACCCTTACAGAGTCTTCCTTAGTTATGATGGTGTCGATATCAAAATTGTTGTTGAACTCATCCACTCGGGACATCAGAGAAATTAATGACCTACTCTCACCAGCCCTTAAAGCGCATTGCTCCTCTAGACCTGTTCCCATTTATGTTTTCTAAATAAGTGTTTCGAACTAAGTGTTGATTAATTCAGTTGTGAAGATTAGTCGGAAGCATTACAGACCATTTCCCCCTAGCCTGCAATACTGTTCATTCCAATAGTTTTGAAGTATATTCCTATCCATCTTAATGGTGACATAAGTCATCAATGTCTTTCGGAGCTTCTGAATTCCTGTAGCTCACAAAACAGTCCATATTTTTTTCTGTGGTAGTGTCAAATCAGCTTGATACAACATATAAAACAATTTTGGTTACACTTTACTTGAAGGTACCGTCATAAGAGTGACATGACACTAACAGTTATGACAATGTCATGTCACTCTTATGACGAAGTTGTCATAATCAAGACAACCCAAACAATGTCAACTTGTCATCTCAAAAACCGAATGACACTTATTGACGTTTATGACATTGACGCGTTCATGACTGTGTCATGTCACTCTTATGACGATACCTTCAAGTGAAGTGTTACCACAATTTTTAACAAGTCAAACTTGGATTTTCGCAATGCGTTATATATGTCCCAGTTGAATGTAGTGGATGACCTTTGATCCCCCACCTGTAGGGGCCATAAGTGTGACTTGGCCGAAGCATCATTTCACCCATGTTTGATGAAAATCCACTGAAGTATGTGGATACACTGACCAATGATGTAGATTTTGGATCAATGACCCCAAATGACCCCTACATGACCTTTGACTCACAACTGTTGGCCCCCCAACAATCATTGTGTCCAAGTACCATAAAAATCCACTGAAGCATTTGGATGCAGTGACCTTCTGACCATTTTGGATCAATGACCCCAAACAACCCCAAGATGACCTTAGATCCCACCACGAAAGAAGTGGTGTCTTTAATTGCCAATTGATAATTCAAATAAATGGAAATTGCTTTAACAAAGGAAAATGGCTGAGAATAAGTTAGGTATAATAATGGAAGTAAACCGATGTTACATGGCCCCTCAATTTTCAGGTGTAACTACGTCACTGATATGAAAAGCACAAAACTGCGCATCCAAATGAATGATTGTCTTTCGCCTGAACGAGGTGAACACGCAACACCTGATAGTGCGGAGTGTTTTTGGATTGAATGTAGCCTATAGTTAATTTGAAAAAATGACTGTGATCGAGTCAAAACAAATAAATGTTTTTAAGACCCACCCAAATTTAAGTCTGGCAACGCCTCTGGTGTAGTACACTAAAGAAAGAAAGACCGAGGAACAGAAAGATAACTTACAACAAAAAGCTCATTCAAAGTGGTAAGAATTTCATTGTCAACTCACGAACGTTGGATGGACTCATCAGGTATTTTACGAATAGCCCACGATATATTACTTTCCAAATTAATTTCTGATATCAAAGTGTACGGATATTCGACTGATGTCATTATTATCATCAATAAGTATTTCATTATACCATCATAACAATCCCATCTTCAATGCACCCCTGAATTTCCTCATTTTCATCATCATTGGAAAATTATTCCATCAACTTCAGTCGTTACCGCATACCGAATCACCATATTCGTCATCGCTATTACTAACAACCGGGACTATCAATCACAAGGATAATAAATATAGAATGTAATTTGTATAAATGTCATCAAAATTCATCATCATAACTGATGAAAAGAAAAAGAAAAAAAACCCATGACACCGTTGAGATCGAAAAGCAGCTAGCGAGCGTGAGCTGACTAGATCAAGGAGGTAGGAATTAATACACCCTTGATAATATAAAATCTCCGAATTGCCACTGATTGATGGAAAATCAGTTTCCCATTCAAGTAAGTTGATAAGCTAATTGTTGGCGCACGACCGTCATAGGCTACAGGAATAAATTATGTAAATTAGCGAATGTCTGGGTGATGCCATGAATGATGACCCATCATTTTATCATGTGCACAATGATTACACTGATTTTCGGGAAACGGGTATCCCAATTTTCTTCCCGGGACCCGCACCTTTCGGGCAGGACCCGGGTACCCAGTTTTTAGTCATTGGCCAACAAGCCACTATATGATTCAATTACCAATGCTTCGACTCGAGTAAATAAATTGTGTGATAATTAATCAAGCGACCATAAACAGGAACAGCTTGAAAGCATTTAAGGGTCAGAGGCTCACTGCATGCCACTGAAAATCCCGTAACGCTAGCATTAACGCTAGGGAGACGTTAGGGTTTATGATTTTAAATTATGGCTGAAGCGTACAAACCTGTGCCAAAGTTTATGCAGGAAATAATAAAATTTGTAGAAGGGGATGGAAAAAGTTTTCAATAAAAATCTAATTGGGGGAAAGTCAAGTTTAGCAGAAAACCATTTTATGGGATCCGTTGGAATTGGCCTGATTGAAGGATTCCAGGAGTTCCTGGGGTTTTTGGAATTCCTTATATCACCAAAAATGCAAATCTGACTTGATGGCATGACAGCGACAGCCATGGACCTCAAAATTTATGCATGGGATGGACCAAATGCTGGCAATCAGCGTGCCAAGTCTCACAACTTTATGATGCAGGTTTATGGGCTGACTTTAATTTCTGAATACAATAAGAAAACTAACAATGACATTTGATACCTTTTCACCTTCAATGCTTGACCCGAAATTAGGATTTGGTACCTTATGTGTGCATCTATCTGCAGTGCTACAAAAACATAACGTGTAAAATAATCATTTAAGACCAAATAAAAATTTTAAGAAATCAGAGTGTTATAAATGCATACTTTGTACATGTATTTCAGGCTTAATCATAATTTCACGTTTTTGTTTACCTGCCACGGCTGCAGTCCATGTATGTCAACACAGCTGCTGGTATTCGCTCTCTCCCCTCCCTGGGTTCCTCCCTCATGCTGACACTTTAGCATGTTGTGTAAGGCATGGGCCACAGTGTAAACAGCCTTGTGCATGGCGTTGGTAATCCTAAGCTGGGACACATCATTGTAGATGCTGTCTGTATCCTGGATTCTCTCTTCCCCTGTGCATGTATTGCTATAGCCACTTGGGACAGTGGTAGAGGCAACTGGCTTTGTTGTGTTCAGAGAGCACTGAAACTGCATTTCCCAGAATTCCCTGGCAAATGGGTTATAGGGCTCAGCCAATGGGTTCAGGCCCTCAAGAAATAGTTTCAACTCAGGAATCTCTATTCTGCGGTTAGTAAAGCCGATGGTCCCATGCAGAAAGGGAAGGTTCTCTTGGGTGGAGATGAGGGTGGAGGTGACCCAGGCTTCACTTGCCAGCCACTGCTTTCCTGTCACATTTTGCCTGACAATCTCTTGGATGACAGGTTGAATGTCCTCTTCGATAGCAAAGCCCACAATTGCTGTGGCAGTTGAGTCACGTATCATTGTGACAATCTCATGCAGTTTGTCTTTGGATGGCAACTTGGGTACAATCACGCTGAAAGCAATACATACGCCGAGTTTGGTCACCTTGGAGGTGAATATGTCAATACCCATGCGACCATGCTCATCGTCTCCTGCTATGGTCCCCACCCAGGTCCACCCAAAGCGATGCACCAGACGAGCAAGAGCATCAGCTTGGTAGAAGTCACTTGAGATTGTCCGGAAAAAATACGGGAACTGACGCTTGTCACTCAGACATGCACATGAGGAAAAGTAACTCACCTGCAGCAAGGAAGATTGAAACCTCTTAAAATCTGTTGAATTTTAATTCCAACATATGAACAAGTTTGTATGCATGCCAGTATTGTGGAACATTATGTTAACAAGTTGAATGCAATGATGACCCAAAAAATTAATACATAATAAATCTGCTTTATGAAAAATGAGGAGACAGGCACCACAGTGAGCTGTCAATAAAGAATACAAAAATAATCATTTGATGGTTGTCCTTCATTTAATGAAGTCTAAATGAATAGAAAGGCATTTAACCCTATAATGCCCAGACACAGACATTATTATAGGAAAAATATGACCCAGTAAGATTTTTGAAGTATTGAAGGGTAGCATTCAGATCCACTGTTCATCATTGGGTTTTGTGACGGCAAAATATACATTGCTGAACAGAACTTCTTCTAATTCCAGGAGTATCGTATCTAATACAGCCAAAAATCAGCACCCCTCCGGAACTCAACACTCGAATTTCAAATTATTTATATGCTCTCTACTATCCATAGCTATCCCTTAACATGTATAAGAATAAGTTTTTGTGTAAAATTTACCTTGGAATGCCAAAATTCACTGCCAAAGTCCAAAGAAATTCATGAATTCCCATTCACGTGGGAGCTACTACCTTGAAGTGAGTGACTAGGAGTGAGACTACTCCTGTAATCTCACTTCTTCCTTCCAGGTGGCAGGACTGTGTGTCAGATATGATACAGTGTGCAGTCGTGGTTGTGTTGCATCTTACCAGCTGGGCATGGTCCTTCAAATTTGGTGTGTCATATATGATACAGGGGGCATTATAGGGTTAAAATATTTCACTCTATTGCATAATTTTCTGTGATAGCGTAAATTACTCAGTAAGTAAATACTACAGTTTTTGTGTGTCTGAACTGTTCAGATGCTGAAAATTTGTTTTCTTTTTCATACTTTTTCTGCCACACTTGAGAGAGTTTTGCTTGTTCTCACCAGCGGGACCCTGAAAAGGTTGAGCACACGAGAGGTGGAAATGGATAGTGAGGAGCCAGAGTCCCCGATGATGAGAGGGACGCTGGGAGATACACACTTCTCTCCCCATCTTTTGAGAGGTTGAGAGATGATAGACAAGGCTGTCCTCACTGAAAGCTGCTCCACCCCACAGGTGTCATACACTCTGTATCCAAGCGTGATGTTGGGAAGGAGGCCGGGATTCCTGTTGATCTGCTCAATGAAGAATATCATCGCTTGGGACCACCGGAACACACGGAGATTAAACCTGTGGATAGTTCACACTCATTTAAAGAGATCATAAACATAATCACATAATGCTGTATTGCTGATTTGTGTGGCATTTTATGACCCATCAAATATTTGCTAAATCAATTCTAATCCATTTTTCAGTGCACTGCTACTGTCTAGCTGGAGACAGCAACAGTGCCGTGAGAAAGTATTTGCCCCCTTCCTGATTTATTATGTTTTTGCATATTTATCACACTTAAATGTTTCACATCATCAAACAAATTTTAATATTAGACAATGAGTAAATTGTCCATGCAGTTTTTAAATGATGATTTCTATTATTGAGGGAGAAAGCTATCCAAACCTACTTGGACCTCCGTGAAAAAGTAATTGGCCCCTAAACCTAATAACTGGTTGTGCCACCCTCGGCGACAGCAACGTTTGCCATAGCTGGCTATCAGTCTTTCGCATCGGTGCGGAGGAATTTCAGCCCACTCTTCCTTGCAGAATTGTTTTAATTCAGTCAGATTGAAAGGTTTTCTAGCATTAACAGCCTGTTTAAGGTCATGCCATCTCAATCAGATCTAAGTCCGGACATTGACTAGGCCACTCCAAAACCTTCATTTTGGTTTTTTTTTTTTTTTAAGTTTAAATCATTCAGAGGTGGAATTTCTGGTTTGTTTTGGATCATTGTCCTGCTGCATAATCCAAGAATGCTTGAGCTTGAGGTCACGAACTGATGGTTGGACACTCTCCTTCGGGATTTTCTGGTTGAGTACAGAATTTATGGTTCCATCTACGGCAAGTGATCCAGGTCCTGAAGCAGCAAAGCAGCCCCAGACCATCACACTACCACCACCATGTTTGACTGTTCGTATGATGTTCTTTTCATGAAATGCTTTGTTAGTGTTACACCAGATGTAACAGGATGCACACTTTGATATCAGGATGCCATTTTCGCCCAGTTTCTATCTTATTGTTGAATCACGAACAATGACTTTAACTAAGGCAAGTGAGTGGCCTGCAGTTCTTTAAATGTTGTTCTGGGTTCTTTTGTGACCTCCTGGATGAGTCGTCGATGCGCTCTTGGAGTTATTTTGGTAGGCCAGCCAACCCTGGGAAGGTTCACCACTGTTCCAAGCTTTCTCCATTTGTGGATAATGGCTGTCACCGTGGTTTGCTGGAGTCCCAAAGCCTAAGAAGTAGCTTTGTAACCCTTTCCAGATTGATCAATGTCAATGACTTTTGTTTTTCATCTGTTTCGATTGTGGCATGACATGTTGCGCTTTGAGAGCTTTTAGCCTACTTCACTTTGTCAGACAGGTTCTAGTTTATTGATTACATGATTCAAAAGGTCTTGCAGTAATCAGGCCATCAAGGTTAAGATAGTTTTGAAATTTTCATTCGTTTTATTTTTATTTATTCTTACAGTTTGCTTTTTTATTTCAGTTTAGCTTTAGTTAACTGAATAAGTGATTAAGCAGTTTTAGTTCATTTTTTATTTTGAGGAATTGACTAGTTTAGTTTTTATTTCGTTTTAGTCTTAGCTTGAGTTTTTCAGCTATTTGGAGGAAGGCCTTAATTTGTAGAAGTTGAAAAGGATAAAATAATGTATGACCGCAAATATGGTTTTACCAAGTCCTTTATTAATCCTGTATTCTCAAACCATCATCTTTTTTTAACATGAGACACTGATGGTACTGATGGTGGAACACACTAGGGGAACATGAACATGGAAACGTGAGCGTGAACTTGGAAACATGAGCTAGAACGGAAGGGAGACACAAGAGGGGAGTGAGACGCCATAAGCGGGAATCCAAAATAAATTTTATTAACATAAACACAGAAATAAACCAGGGGGAAAAAGGGGCACTCAGGCCAACAAAAACACCGTGCCTAGCACTGACGCAGGAGAACACAAGAATCCAAAACACAACATACCAGGGGAACAGACTCCGAACAAGACATGGAACCAGACTTGACACATGGAACGAGACTTGAGACAAACAGAAGACAAGACAGTTGGCACAGCTGGCAGATGGCTAACTCGGGTGGCACAGCTGGCCAGGAGAAGGGTAAGGGAGAACATCAGGAGGGGGACAGACAGGACACAGGGCTCAGGGCAGGCAGGAACGCTGGGGCTATGGCTTGGGCTATGACAAGGGCTATGGCATGGCTTGGCTTGGGCTTGGGACTGGGACTGGGACTGGGACTGTGGCTATGGCTTGGCTTGGGCTTGGGACTGTGGCTATGGCTTGGCTTGGGACTGTGGCTATGGCTTGGCTTGGCTGGTGCTCAGGACAGGCAGGGCTTGGCTGGTGCTCAGGACAGGCAGGGCTTGGCTGGTGCGCAGGACAGGCAGGGCTTGGCTGGTGCGCAGGACAGGCAGGGCTTGGCTGGTGCGCAGGACAGGCAGGGCTTGGCTGGTGCGCAGGACAGGCAGGGCTTGGCTGCTGCTCAGGACACAAGACGCTGGAGGAGACAGGGGGCACCAGGGGCTTGAATGCACAAGGGCAGGCTGGACAGGGAAGGAGGCTGAACTCGAGACACAGAAAAACCTGAGGGGACCAGAGGAGAAGTGCACGAGGCAGAGGGAGGGGGAATGCGTGCGAGGGTGATGCGAAGTCAGATCTGCTGACGTGCAGATACTGCTCAAACATATAGGGCAGGGGCACACACAGACACAGGTGTTGAAACTTAATCCAATTAACAAGGGTTGGAACATGAGGGAAACCAATTACTTGAAAACATTAACATTAACACACAGACAAGGATCACAAGACAATCCCAAAGATGGGATAAATAAACTGGATAAAAGACTCCTAAGTGTACAGAAAAAGAGCCAGAACAGATTATAAGAATGCAGAGATCCTGCGGGAAAACTTTAGCAAAGCCAGTGAACAGTAAAGCGAGGGGCGGAGCTAGAACAGAGCGACTGCTGAGAGATAATTAGTCAATTAGTAAGTGCAGCTATACAATCCCGGGTGCTCGTTAGTAGATTAGTATTATATACAAGGTTAGTTTGGTTAGTAATTTTAGAAAACAACAAACTGTTAGTAATGTTAGTATGAATAGAAAAGCAAGGGGAAACTAGCAAACGAGTACAGAAGGAAGGATGAAACCCAGAATCCATTAAATCACCCGAAATAGTGTCACAATCAATTAACACAGAAACTGATACAAACAATGACGTGACCGGGGAGAAAGCAAAGACAGTACATGGGTAAAACGTGGACTGGACTACACAGGAGAGGAATGAAATGTGAACACTAAGACATGGACTAAAAACTGACATACCAAAATGATAGAAACCTAAAATTGACTAACCAGACAGACACTCAGACCACGGAACACAACACCATCTCACCCCATACAGTCATCATGCTCAGTTATTTCCACAGCTTTTGCCATGTTTGAGAGCTAACCATCTTCTTCACTGAATGTGCGAAGGACAGTTGCTAGGAATTCTTGGCCCCCTGACAGAATATTGGTGTGGGCCCCCGTCCCCGACTTTTCATTGCCATTCTTTTACGAAAATGTATCATGATGTTATTCTTTATTTTTCCGTTTCTCAGTGTTCTTGACAGTGCCTAAATCAATACACCCAATTTTCCCTTTTTTAAAATTAACCACTCAACAAAGAGGGTATCATTATGTAAATTACGAATTATTAGTTGTCTTATTCACATTCACTAACTCACTCACCATCGAAAACATATTCGGACTGCTAGAAGTGAGGATCTATTGCTGGGTCAGGTTCAGATGAAGTGACCACAGCTGATTCTCAAGAAGCAGTGCATAAAGGTTTAATTGTTCCATTTCATATACTCAGCAACAAAAGTTTCTGTGACACCATTTATGTGTATGTTATAAATGACACGGAAAGATCTCAATGCAATCAATATGTTTATTTAACAGGAGAAACACTGACTTTTCAGTGCCAACGTCACTCAAAACGAAAAATGTCATTTTCATGCGTCATGAAGCACTTGTCTGACATCTAACCAATTGTGACCTTCACACTTCAATACCGGGTGTGACTTCCTCGTGCCATGATGCAAGCAACGCATCTCCAGCGCATGGACCGAATCAGATGTGCCAGAAATTGCTGTGGGATGTCATTCCAAATCTGACGTAGACGTTGTCGCAATTCCTGGAGTGTAGCTGGCGGGTTATCCAACCGCCGCAAACGTCGATCGATCTCGTCCCAAAGATGCTCGATTGGGGACATGTCTGGGGATCTGGCTGGCTATGGCAGGACATTGACATGTTGTTGCATCAGATACTGCTGTACAATCCTTGCAACGTGTGGTCTGGCGTTATCATGTTGCAGCGTTATTCCGGGACCATGTTGCATCAAAAACGGTACCACCAATGGCCGTAGCACTTCATCGCGATATCTTTGACCTGTCAGATTTCCATCAATAACAAGCAAATCTGTTCTGTTTCTAGCCGTGATCCCTCCCCAAATCATGACACTACCACCTCCAAAACGATCAAATTCCTGAACCCAGTTGTTGGCATAACGTTCTCCACGTCGACGGTATACACGTAAACGACCATCACATCGGTTAAGCATGAATCTTGATTCATCAGTGAAGAGTACAAGATCCCACTGACGTTGGATCCACCGTCGATGTTGTTGTGCCCACTGTAGACGCAGTCGTCGGTGTTGTACTGTGAGTATTGGACGTCTTGCTGGCCGACGTGGGACAATGCCAAAATGACGGAGACGGCGACGGATTGTCTGTGCAGACAGTCGCCTCAAACCAGGTATCGTTCTTGCAGTTATGGTTGCAGGTTGGAATCGATTCGGATATGGGTTGTTCGAATCCAGTTGTCCTGTCTGGGAGTGGTTACTCGAGGACGGCCGCTGCGAGGACGGTCTCTGACATGTCTTGTCTGCTGATGACGCTGCCATAAGTTCCAAATGGTGTTTCGGTGGACATTCAGGCGATGAGCAACTTCCCTCTGCGAGGTTCCGGATTCAATCATCCCAATGGCCCTCCACCGATCATTTTCAGACAGTCTTGGCATTTAGAGGGTAGAGTTCCTGATCCGAAATGGCTGTGTTTTCGATAAGTGATGCTTCCGTCGTTCATCAGGCACAATGTGAACATTCCAAAAATTCTCCTCTTTTATTGCCATCCACAAGCATGATTTACGCACATTTTCACGTGCAAAGTCATTTTCTCGCATTTTCATGATTTCCATTTCAATGTTGTGTTTACGTGTACTGTTTCAGTCTGATATCACCATGTATGACAATTTCATAATTGCGTTATGAAAAATAATTAACAATATTGGTGTCACAGAAACTTTTGTTGCTGAGTATATTACAAAACTTAAACATTTATAGTTATTTTCCATGGAACAACTGATGAAGAACTAACCAACTGAGTCTTGAAATAAACAAAATCTAAATGGCCTTCCAAGTACCATAGCTCTAAGCACCCAGCTTCATTTTGCTATTGTTACGAGGAGGGCGTGCTCTGTAAAATTACCCCCTGCGTGAACAAGACTTATGTAAACAGGCTAAAGTAGCAGTTTACTTTTACCTTACGTGTTTACTAAAACTAATGTCAGTCTTGACAAGCGATTATTAAAGTTACACCGAAGGTTACCATACTGACTACATGTAGTTCGCTAGGCAAACCTAGCCTGTACAGTCACTTACAGCTAGAGAGAGCTAAGTATTCAGTAACCAATCATAAGAAGGAAGGAATGTGTCCTAGGCTGCTGCTACTGGATTTTTTGATGGCATATTATGATAGCTGGTGAATGATAACCTTACCGATTTCTGTGGATGATACCGTTAATAACTGAGTAATGCCACTCTTGTCAGGTGATTATTTACTCAGCCAACCGCATGTAACTTTAACGTAACATTAGCAGCTGGATAGCCAGCCTGAACAGCTAACATAGCAAGCTAGTTAAATACTCTCACCTTTCTTTGAAAAGAATTTCTGGACCCCTGCTTTGCTCTTCCTGTCCTCTCTCTATTCTTTTCTGGCGTCCAGATTTGTGTGTCTGTGTGTTTGTTTATTTGTTTGTTTGTTTTTTTTGACATCATATTCGCAAGCGCAGTGCCACCTGTTTGCTGCCTTAGTTCTCAACCTCACCGGCGGAAAGGCACAGACAATTTTCCAATACAAGCATGAAGCATGGATTGAACCATTTTTTGAGAAGGGGGTTACTAAAATGTATTTCATCAATATTGCATGCCTTAATGGCTTTGTTTAAACTCTGATGTATTAGTATTAATATTAGGAAAATCTATGCAAAATAATTTTGTCATGGCGGCTACTGGGTTTTGTGGGCCCCAATGGACTGTGAGCCCTTAGAATTTTCATCACCTTTCCCCCCTATATGACGGCGCTGAATTATACGTGAAGCATCATCTTCAACTTATGCATGCAGCAACTACGGCAGCTGATATCCGCTATGCTTCACCCCTCTGGAAGGAACCGGTTAACTCTGACTGAACAGGACAGTAATTGAGGGAGAAAACGAAACGATCAAGGAAAACGAAGCTGATTTTACCTGCAATTCAGTTTAGTTTTAGTTCATTTTGTATTGTTCATTGCAGTTTTTATTTAGTTCAGTCAGGCAACTCTGAATTGAATTAAATTATTTTTATTGAGCAAAAATACTGGAAGCAAGTTTGGCGGCAGGCTCTGTCTCAATTTATTAATTCCCTGAAAATGATCTGCCGGATTCATTTAAGGGAATGTTAGCAAGACCCCCGCAGGGGATCATAGAAACAGAGCCCACAGGTGGATGCTGGGGAGGTAATGGGATTGCAAAACTTCATGGGCAGCAGCACAGAGCAGCAGCAGCAGAAGAACGAGCAGAACGAGCAGCAGCAGCAGAACGAGCAGCAGCAGTAGTAGCAGCAGCGGCAGCAGCACAGGCAGAAGGAGCAGCAGTACTGAGCATCAGTAGCAGCAGTGCAGCAGAATGAGCCACAGGGAATGATCAGGTAGGCAGGGAGGTTTTAAGTAACCCGCTCTATTTAGATGAAGAGAGCATGTGACTGATCAGGCTTTGGCGCCCCATTGAGTTGTCTGCCTGAACTAGCTCCGCAGGCTTCGCATCATTTTTTGTTTTTTTTTTTAATTGACATTTTTATTTTTATTTCAGTTAACTAAGTAATTTTTTCACAGCTAGTTTTAGTTTTAGTCTTAGTTTTCGTTAAGTATAATAACCCTGAATCAGGCCTGGGTGTGGTAGTGAAATTGAACTCAACAAATGTGGTTTATCACATTTAAATGATGATCTAATAAGGGGGCAATTACTTTTCACATTGGACCAGGTAGGTTTGGATAGCTTTTTTTGTCGTATGTTAAAATCTGTTTGATGATCTGAAACATTTAAGTGTGACAAATACGCAAAAACATAAGAAATCAGGAAGGAGGCAAATACTGTCTCACGGCACTGCATACAAGGTTTGTTCCCTCATAAAAATGTGCAGCAAATTAGAAAGAAATGATTACCCTCGGCACTTCCTCCTCCCTGGCCTCCGCTCATATGTATGTTCCTCCTTCACTCCTTTGGAGTGAATTGGGAACATGCCCGCCAGAACAATATGGCCATCCTTGTGGACAACTGCAGTGTCCAAGTCATCCCATTGCTTGCAGTCATCTAATGCAGCAGTTGTTCTCATAAATACAGCACAAAAACACAGGGCCGTGTGGAGACTCAAAGGGAAATTCATCTGAGCCAATCTGCCTCTAAATTGCAACTCCGTGTTGCATTTGATTCATCAGGATTTTATGAGGACTTATTAATGAGAATTCCACCTTCAGGGAAATCGAAGGTTTAAGTCAGACTATTCACTGGTAGACTTGCATTCATATGACAAGCATGTGCATGCAGGTGCGTGCAAGTTACCTCTGTCTTATGCACATATAGACTCTCAGGTGGCAACATCAGAAAATTTACTTGTGAAATATATAGGAAGAATCCCAGGATCATGCGATAAGTTAGAAAAAAAGAAAAATGCACAACAAAGAAACAGCCTATTCTGTGAAAGCTCATTATTTAAACTGAAACATTGATATTATATTTGATTGTCACATGTTAACTGAACTAATAAAGTTTTAACAGGTAAAGGTTTTGGTGATATTTTATTGCATATGTGATAAATTATTATTTCCTGCGATAGTGGGTTATGCATTGGCCCCAAATTGGAAGGACTTAAATGCAGGTCCATAAACTTGAACTTGGCCAGTTCAAGTTTATTTGTTGGCACATTTTCAAATGTATAGTCGGGGAAGTGAAGTTTAATTTGATTATGTGCAATGTCCAAATCCAGCAGTTATAACGGTTAGACGTTCTGGCTTAAGATCCGGCACTCAGAATACCGAACACTAGTGCTTCTGCTGTTAAAACCCCTCACTTATCCAACATGTAATACACATTTGTTCAATTTAATTCATTAACACCAAAGATATTAACACATTTTATTCCCAATTTGTTCATTGGCAGAGCAATATGTTGGATCAACCTTTATCAACAGCAAACTTTGGAGTCAGACTCAAAAGTAGAGAAATTTAATAAAAGGTGCACCAGAATATACATTGTCTATGTCTACAGATAAGGGTCTCCTACCTTAAAAACACATGAACAATAAAAGAAGAAGAAAAATAAAGAAAGAAAACACCAAACCAAAGCTTGTACCTTCTGAAATTGTCCCCCAGTAGAACAAGGTCGAAGTCAATGAAAACGGCAGATAACAAAATCCGAAATCCAATGCACAGATGTTAAACTCCTAGCTGATAATAGTTTGGAAAAAGCCCTTGTTGGTTTACTTTTGAGTCCTAAAGCTTGTCTGCGCCAAAAAGCTCATGTTGCTTTTCTTGGTACCAAAAAGCCAAAGTTCAAACCAAGGCCCACATTTTTATGAGGTTACAAAAGGGAGGGAAATGAAAGCAGGCTGTGCTGATTGGTGGAGCAGTGGATCTCTGAAGGTGTGAGCAGTGGTAAACTGTCTCTAATGAGACGGGCCATTCATGTACTAAAATGCCCTTAAGTGTTTAGGAGCAGAGCTGAGCATTTTGGAGTGTTCACAGAGAGATTCATGAATCTAGTCTCTTTCTAATGAGACCAAACATGAATATGGTAGGAGGTAATGAAGCTCAGTTATCAAATACCTTTGAAAAGTTTTACAACTGCTCCTTAACACATATGTGATATGGGCAAATCTTGGCCTGTATTCAGGTGTAGAAAACACAAAAACTGAAAGGAAAACTAAAAATAATAATAAAAATAAATAAATAAAAAGGCTGGAGATAACAGACTAAATTCTTATAATTAAAGGGGGGACTGCACCCATCACAAGGGAATGCACAACTCAACTCTGAAGTTTAGCCAAAACTTCCAAAACTATACATTAATTGCCCAACATTCCCTCTCTTGGGAAAAACAATGGATGCATCTGCTAAAACTTGTTTTTTCCACCACCATGATAAAACCAATAAAATTTCAATGGTTAATTATACAATGTGACATTTATGATGCTGACAAAACATTGATATTCTCCAAATTGAAGTCTGTGTTTCTCAGACTAAGCATTGTAGGGGGTCACAATAGTGGTCAGGTGTCAGGTTCTGATCATGGATCAATTGTGCCGGGATCAGACTACACAATGATTTTGTCTGTTCTCAAGATCACTGTGTCAGATTTAGCGATTATAGAGGTATAAATTCTTTCCGTGACGTGGCCGAGAGAAGTGGCATACTACATGATGCTACACGACCAACTGTCATTTGCAGTCTGTCACGACGCGTGCTGTATTTATCAAGGAATGACATGTAATCTTTCCCATAATACCTTAAAAACTATGCCTTTTCAGAGCGTGTATAGACAGTAGTAACCGGGGTAAGGTATAAACATGCCGAAATATTTATGTTATTATTGATGCAACCCAGCTATCTTATTAGGGTTTATCATAACCAGAAAAAGGCTTAATTGGTTAATGTTGCTAACATGAGTGACTGCATTACCAGAGTACTTCAATACCCCCATCAGAAACCAAAACAGAAACTTTAACGTTATCACTGTGTTGCCGGCTTAATGCTACTGGCAGTATTCGCCGGTTTGCTGAAGTGTCTCGGCTACTACTCGCCAGATGTCAACTTTATTCCCTCCGTCATAATACAGTAATACATAATACAGATATTTCTTGAAATTTTAAGAAAGCATGGAAGTTGTTGCCGTAGGATGACAAACTTTTCTTCCATTTCACTGCTCCACCTTGCAATAGCATCACTCTTCTTTCTCTAGGCTATGTTTACAAATGTGCGCGCTGCAGCTCCAACTCTTCCTGCAGAGCGCTGTAAGCTATGTTCCTATTGGTCAATGATGCAACCCATCGTGGAATATAAAGAAAGAAATTAAACATGCTAGACTTTCTGTCAGGGCGTCAGGAGGCATTGCAGATGCTACGACGATTGTCGTCCACTTTGGCACTACACGGCATAAAAAGATCTATCTTTGCCCATGATGACCATTCATCCTTTCCAATCCCACCCAACGCCCCAAGACTTCCAGATCAGGCCAAAATCGGGCTGAAATCATGTTGTCTGATCCCAGCATTAGGAGTGGGATTTCAAATCGCCAACTCCTGGCCAGATAGGGAAAGCTGTCCTGAGCACTATCATACAACTTTTGCTGGGACCCTGGGCCTGTGTAAGATCCAATTTAAATTTTAGGCCATATCTGTCCATGAGGCTATTGTTAAAATTTTCTACGTGATGCCATTTCACACTGCAAGATTTTGACAAGAGTCAGAGATTGATGAGAACATGGAGGTTGGTAGCGTTGTCAACCGGCTGAAGACAAGAGAGTTCCTGGACTAGTTTCCTGAAGCTTAACATTTTATTATTAAAGATCTGCCTATCATTTTAGCCGAGCCTCTTTTCCAGCCTGTGTGTGTGTGAGAGAGAGAGAGAGAGACACACACACACACACACACATCTGGTTGGAGCAACAACGTGTTTATTACATTTTCCTTTCATGAGCTTTATACTTAACATTTGGACTCTGTCCTTTTTGAGCCATCACATTCAGAAGACTTCACTTCTGAGGTTATAGAGTTGTTTTAATAATTGACTGCTACAAGACATTACAATCTAGGAAGTAAAGAGCAATACAGTGAACCAAAAATGCAAGTTTTATGCCACATGAATGTGAGAAAAAAACAAGCCCAGGTTATTTATTGTTGTGGAAGTTCCGTGTTAGGAAAATGTGGCCATGTTTCCCAGTGGCGAGGCCATGGATGAAATTTTAATTTGCCCACGACAGCTGAGTTTATTATTGACTCAAGTGCTTCTCCAGTTGAAGGCACTTGAACTTCTAATGGGGAAACATCAGGGCATGAAGCAGGCTTGAATGGCACCTGTAGGCTACTCAAGGCCCTTTTTCTTTTCAATTCAATTCAATTTTATTTGTATAGCGCTTTTCACAGGCAGGCTGTCACAAAGACGCTTTACAGAGAGAAAAGGGCAGAGCCCAATCCCTAATCCCCAAATAGCAGGCAAAAAACTCCCTGTAAGGAGAAAAAAGCCTCAAACTGTGGTGAGAAAAAACTCTTCAGTGAGAGGAAATCTCTCAATAACCTGGCTATTGTGGGGAAGCCTATCCTCTGCTGGCTGGCTAATTATTTGATGAGGAAATTAATATCCAAAGTTTTTTAAACAATAAGGCGTCCAAGCAGTGACATCTGTAGGTCCAGGAAGTGGAGAGGCGGGGATGAGGGGATCAGGACAGCAGGAAGACAGCAGTCGGTGACCATAAGGTAAGTGACAGGGCTTAGGTGATGCAAGGACTGAGTTCCGGGGGACGGCGTTCCTCGGAGAAAACACAAAAACAAAAGAGGGTTAGGTACTGAATAAACTAATACATACAGCACAAAATGTTGTCCTGTGTCAGGTATCAAGTTACGCTAAAATACTACAACTCCGGGGTAACCAGTATAGAGCAGTCAACTCTCTTATTCAACTTATTACAGCACAGCGGGCCTGAACCTCATCCAACTAATGCTGTGTAGTTTTTCAATTAGACACCACCAACACCATATGGACCTGCCCGATGACTAAGGCCGTAGCAAGCCCCACCGGTGCCGTGTAAGTGCAATCTCAGTGCCACCGATTCCACATGGATTTAAGCAATTTTGACAACCAGAAACCTAGTATCCTTCGTCCACTTATTGCAGCACAGAGGCCCTGAAATTCCATCCGACTAAAGCTGCGTAGTTTTTCAATTAGACACCACCAACACCATGTGGACCTACCTGGTGACTAAGGCCGTAGCAAGCCCCACCGGTGCTGTGTAAGTGCCATCTCAGTGCCACCGGTTCCACATGGATTTATACAATATTGACAACCAAAACCTTGTCACAAGAAGTGAGCATACTCAGAGACTAGGCAATCTCTCTAAAAACAGGTAGTATAAATGCTCATAATGTGTTAAGTATAGGCTTGATTAAAGAGGTATGTTTTCAGCCGACTCTTGAATACAGAGAGTGTGTCTGAGGCCTGAATGTTTGTTGGGAGATTGTTCCACAAGATTGGGGCTTTGTAGGAGAATGCTCTGCCTCCAAATGTAACTCTGGATATATTTGGAATTTTCATTAAATATCCAGCACCTTGCGAACGAAGTAATCTTGGAGGGTGGTAAGGAATGAGAAGTGCACTAAGATATTCTGGGGGCTAATCATTTAAGGCTTTGTAGGTAAGCAGTAGAATTTTATATTCAATTCTAAATTTGACAGGCAGCCAGTGAAGATTTTTGATTACTGGACTAATGTGGTCATATTTCTTCATCCTGGTCAGAACCCTAGCAGCAGCATTCTGCACCATTTGCAGGCGATTTAGGGTAGAACTAGAGCAGCATGACAGTAAAACGTTACAGTAATCCAGCCAAGAGAACACAAATGCATTAACCATTTTTTCGGCCTGAAGAGACAACATTTTTCTCAGTTCTGATATGTTTCTAAGATGGAAGAAAGACACTTTTATAATGTTATTAATATGACAGTGGAGAGGGAGTTCTGAATCAAGGGTGACACCAAGGTTTTTGATGACAGCTTCGGCAGAAACCAAGAGTCCATCAATGTCCAGAGAAAAATTGAGGAATGTGTCTCTGAGCGTTTTAGGAGCAATTAACAATATTTCAGTCTTATCTGGATTTAATGAGAGAAAATTCTGTGTCATCCATGTCTTAAGACACATCTCTAATCTAGTTAGTGGATCGATTACACCTGGTTTAAAAGATATAGAAAGCTGTGTGTCGTCTGCATAACAGTGGTACTTCACATCGTATTTACTTATGATGCTTCCAAGGGGAAGCATGTAAAAAGAAAACAGCAAAGGGCCCATTAGATCAAGTAGGACAAGAACAGAGATTTGGCCACAGTCAATGGAAAGAAGTAGATCCTTCATTACTATAGTGAGGGCTGTTTCAGTGCTATGATGTTTTCTAAAGCCAGACTGAAACCTCTCATGTACATTATTCATTTGCAAGAAGAAAGTAAGCTATTGGGCAACACATTTCTTAAGGATCTTAGAAAAAAATGGAAGGTTTGAGATCGGCCTATAATTAGCCAAGACTGTGGGATCTAACAAAAATACGAAAAAAGAGTCTAAGGCACTCTGGTAGTGAAAAAAATAAAAAGCCTTTATTAAATGGCTAATGCATTGGCAAGATTAAAAAGCGCACCTACGCGTTAGGGCCATACAAGGCCTTCATCAGGGTGACTAAACCATTTGTGAATCAAAGCACCATTCATATAGATTAGGAAAGGAAATGACATCATAAAAAAACAGGTAAAACAGGATATATAAAACCTGATAAACAACAATAAAGGACACAATATCGCACAGATTAAGGGCAAGGAAAAATAACAAATCAGAAAAAACTCACATAAGACGTGTCCCACCCAGAAACACAAACATATATCATAAAAAGGGAGAAAAGTCTATTTCTTCATTTAAACCTGGAAATTCCATAGCCTTGAGCTGGAAAATCCAAAACATCTCCCGTGACTGTGGGATCTAAATTTGGTTTTTTGAGTAGAGGCTTAATTTCAGCCAACTTAAATGAGGTCGGAACCAAACCCGAGATCAGGGAAGAATTGATTATGTGCAGAATTGGACCGCATAGAGTGGGCAGGAGTTCCTTGACTAACTTAGTTGAGATGAGATCTAAAAGCAAAGTTCTAGACTTACCACCCAGACATGCTGATGCTCAATATTGTAAACATAGTATACTTCCGATTACTGTTGGCTTTAAAAGACTTTTTTCTGCTTGTGTTTCCATCAGTATTTTGTTATTCTTTGCTCATTCTGACAATTTCTGCTAAATTTTATTCATTAACCAGCATTGGGCCCAAAGAATTTGGACCTCTCTCAGTCAGAAATTTTCAGCTTTCTTTAGCTCATGGGGGAGACCTGCTGCCAGCAGAACCCTTTTGTATCTTTAAGCCCAGGTTCAAAGATATCACCAACTTTGACCCATTGTTGGACACTTGAAGTAGGGGAGAAAAACACATATTTAGAAGGTTATTTCATGTCTTTATTCCACACTATGAAGAAGAAGAAAGAAGAAACAGGGGACTTTTCACAGTGAGAATCTACACCAAACAGCCATGACTGAATTTCATTGCCATAGTGCTGCATCTGTTTGTCCGTCTCCCCTCCGTAAACTTGTTTTACAATTTCTTCAGAAGCTTTGCTTGGCTGATTTGCTTGGATAAGACTCAGCATAAATGTTCTTCTCATGGTCCTGAGTATTGTTATTGTTGTTGATTGGTTCAACAATAATGAATAACAGTCTTCTTGTAAGTCCTTGATTATGGTGATATTCTCTACAGACACGCTACTGCTTCTACCCTCAAATCCCTGGATTCAGTTCATCACTCTGCTCTCAGATTCATTACTGGTGATCCCTATAACACTCATCACTGTATTCTCTATGACAAAGTTGGTCGGTCTTCTCTGGCACAGAGACGGGTTAAACACTTGTATCTTTTTATATATAAATCCCTGATTGGATGGTCACCTGCATACCTTACATCCATGCTGAAGTTGAACTCTGGACATTACCAAACTCGCTCTACTGACTGTCTAATGTGAACTCGGTTAGCGCCAGTCCCTGTTTACCATTCTGAGACAGAAAAAGGGAAATAAAGTGCCAAAAAATGACACAGAGGCAGGTGCCCCCAGTCCGAAGTGATAAGTTTCTATTCCTGTTGATGGGCATAAAAATGGGTTTTCTGTAGGGGCTGTGTGCATGCATGTTTTGCTCACGTAGACGGCATCAAACGGTACTTGCGCTCACCCTCAATCGTCTCGGACCTCTCGTCTCATGATCAGTTTGGGTTGCTGTCTGAAATCTGTCACGTACAGGCTGTAACCAGATGTGGCGCTCTTGAGCTACCATAGTCACTTGTGGCTGCCCTAAGCAGGGTCAGTCAGTGACAGTGCCTGTGTTCCATTCTTGGATAGACAGCTGACTCATTGTTGATTGGGGACAGCGCAAATGACGCACCACCTGTTGGGGGGTGAGACCTGCCCTTAACATGCTAATGTCTCTTTTCCTCTGTCCTGTGCCACAAGCCATTCCATTTTCTTGATTTAGTAGCATTTTTACTCCCCGCCGCGCGATTAGCGCAAAACGGGGATATAGCATTGGGCTCCGTAGGTACGTCTGTACACCCGTACGAACGCATAAAATTGAGGCGGCGGGGGATATTGCCATGTTAGTGGCAAACACTTGTTAGTTTTTATTGTTGGCTTTATGTAGGCTATTGACCGCACCCAAAAGAACAAGTCAAAAGTCACTGTTCACAGAGCAAACAGCTTAATGTTTGTTATGACTGAAGCGTTTGGCGCATTCACATGGCGCGCGTTAGGATTACAATTCCACGTGCTTTTCTTCATTTACACTCGTGCCTCCCTGGAAAAGCAATAAAAATCCACTGATTCTTCAATTTGCCGCAAATACAGTACATACCTCACTATTGTGTTTTTAATGGCACTAACTATAGATCAACTGGACAAAACATAGACTGTTAGTAGGATAAGTACCTAATTAGTAATCAGTGTTTAAGGAAGTAAACGAGGCATGAGGGAAGTTGTGAAACACTGGAAACTTCAGAAATGACCCGAATTGTGACAGCCGGCAGACAGGGCAGTGCACTGGCAAAGCACATAGAAACGCAAGACATCACAGGGAAAACGATGTGAATAAACTGGCAGATGATAATGAATGCATAAACTAAACAAACCAAGTGGAAATGAACATAAACCCAAACAGGCAGAAATCGCAGATTATAACAGTTTGATTTTCTAATCATTCTGGATGTTTTTATCATATTTAGCACATTAGTAGTTGCTTTCATGGAGGCATATAATGCATTGTCTTCCATTCCAATTAAAACCGTGCTTTTCAGACATCAGCTAAGGAATAGGTGCTGTAATGTGTGCCTGTTCCAGAGATGCAAAGGCTTAGGCGTGAGTTTCTCATCTTAGTGGCTTTCATATTTTTGTGCCATAGTCAGCAATTATTCATTCAATCCGCATTGAAGAAATTCACTCGCGGAATTTAAGTCATTGCACATCAAGTTAATCAGTTTTACGTGCATTACCGTGGATTTCCCCACTAATGACACGGAAATCGATTATGACTCGGGAATTCTCAGGCTTGTCTTTACTGAGGGATTAAAAGCAATGGAATTGCATAAAAACGTTTAAAATGGTCTTATTTCATTAAAACAATTTAAACGATCATGAAACACATGCATTGTTTCCAATCCCTGAGTAAAGAGAAGCACGGGAAGTCCGGAGTCATAATTGCTGGCCATGTTACTTGTGATGAGGTGCACCTTTACGCAAGTGAAATGAAAACTTCAATGCACACGGATTTTAATTCCGCATGAGAATCTCATTAAGCATTCAGTGAATAATTACGGACTACGGTGAATAAGCTTAAAAAATGCGTCAGACGTACGCCGAATGCGTAAAACTTGGCATCTCTGCTGTTCAATGCAGTTTTTTAGAGAATAACTACCTGTCAAATCCACAGATACCTCTCCCCACCCCTACCTTTACTAATTTACTGATGATGCAACATAATAGAAGTTGCATCCTCAAAACACATTGCACAGACATCATTAAGAGAAAGACAGTGACCTGTCCCCACATGCCTGTCTGGCTTCACGACACATGAGCCCATTCCCAACCTAGTAATTTGGGATTTTGACCTCTGGGACTCTTTTTACACTTAACCTGTTTTTCAGATCATGGTTAATTGAGCCAACACTTAGAAATTCCATGATGACATAAGTCACTATGGTGGTGTATATGAGATCACATATGATAAAGACGACTCCTTGGGGATACTGGGCCAGAGCAGCCCACCCCCCCCCCCCCCCCCTTTGTCTTTGGTTTGATTGGGACAGCAGCCCACCGGGATGATACAATGAAAAATAAATAAAATATAACGATAACAATGATGGTAACAGATCTTCTCTTTCCCATTCTTATAAACAAGAGTAACAAACATACATTTTATTTTTTTCTTTGAGAAGTATTGCCTTGGTGAGCTGTGAAAGGGCTTCCCTATCAACACCTGCATAAATCAACATACATTGAAATTATTCAATGTGAGCATCAAAAAATACACGATATGTGTTTTGTCAGTGAAAGGAAATCAAGTCTTTTATTGTATAATCTGATCAAGTTGGTGATAATGTGATCGCATCACCTGGTCAACACCTGAACGCTCTTATTTTTTTTTAGCACTGCAACACTTTCTGTGTCATGTGTTACTCCTGTATCAACTGTTTGGGAAACATGCAGGCAGGAAATTTCCAAAAAAGCAGTGACTCTTTTGAGGTAGAACACTCATTGATGTGTCACCACATGAGTCTTAAGGATTTTTCAGATTTTTCATTTTGGAGTCATACATATTTCAAAAATGTTGGGAAATACTCATCACTGTACTGTTGCCATTCCTTTTCCCAAAACTACATACATATTTAGGGACTGAAGGCACCAAGAGAATAAGTGTTTCAGGTGTAATTTTTTCCAGTGCATGATTTTGACCAAAAAAGGTGCAAATTTGTTCCAACAGAAATTGAATTGAATGTTGGTTTTGCATTGAATTTAACTTGCTTTGAATTGAATTGTATCGGTTTTGAATAAATGAATAAATAATCTGAAAGTGAATCCAGTTATTAATATTGAATTTAAGATAAAACTTGAAACATTCCATTCAGTTTGCACATTCAAATTCAGTTAATAAAATTCAAGTTCTTTTAATTCAAATTCAAATTGAGTAACATCACATGAATGTGCATCGCGAGCTGCAGCCCCGCCTTCATCCCTCCTAGACGCCTACGCCCCTTGCATAATTTCTTTTCCTATGTTAGTTGAGCGTATATCCAAAAAAGTGGGTGTGGCTTGTCTTATTTGGAATAAGGTGACCAATATAATGTCTGGGAAACGCACCTCAGAACGAAATCTAGACCCACCTAACTATACACAGAAAAACATTTACCAAAACCTTGGCTCTTTATCAGTTTATTTGTTTTAACTCATCATATTAATCTTCAGCAGTTAACCCTGAGTAAGCCCAAGATCATGAGTAAATGCATTCATTAATTTCTAGCGCTTCTTTGACCTAGTGAATAATCCTAACCTTAGTTATGACTGAGTCACTTTTTCTCCCTATCAGTACGTCTGAATGTATTTAGCTGGCAAGCCTGCACGTTTAAGCTACAAAACCCAAAACCAGTGAAGTTGGCACATTAAGTAAATCGTAGATAAAAACAGAATACAATGATTTGCAAATCCTTTTCAACTTATATTCAACTGAATACACTGCAAAGAGAAGATGTTTAATGTTCAAACTGAGAAACTTTTTTTTTTTTTGCAAATAATCATTAACTTAGAATTTAAAGGCAGCAACACATTGCAAAAAAGTTGGCACAGGGGCCTTTTTACCACTATGTTTCATCGCCTTTCCTTTAAATGACACTCAGTAAATGCTTGGCAACTGAGGAGACCAATTTTTGAAGCTTTTCAGGTGGAACTCTTTCCCATTCTTGCTTGATGTACAGCTTAAGTTGTTCAACAGTCCAGGGTCTCTGTTGTCGTATTTTACGCTTCATAATGCGCCACACATTTTCAATGGGAGACAGGTCTGGACTACAGGCAGGCCAGTCTAGTACCCGTACTCTTTTACTACGGAGCCATGCTGTTGTAACACGTGCAGAATCTTAGATGAGCTTGGGCCCAGCGAAGCCGGCGGCATTTCTGGGTGCTGTTGATAAATGGCTTTCGCTTTGCATTGTAGAGTTTTAACTTGCACTTGCAGATGTAGCAACGAACTGTAGTTACTGACAGTGGTTTTCTGAATTGTTCCTGAGCCCATGTGGTGATGTCCTTTACACACTGATGTCGGTTTTTGATGCAGTATCGCCTGAGGGATCGAAGGTCACGGGCATTCAATGTTGGTTTTCGGCCTTGTCGCTTACGTGCAGTGATTTCTCCAGATTCTTAGAAACTTTTGACGATATTACGGACCGTAGATGATGGAATCTCTAAATTTCTTGCAATAGCTCGTTGAGGAATGTTGTTTTTTAACTGTTCAACAATCAGCTCACGCATTTGATCAGTAAGTGGTGACCCTCGCCCCATCCTTGTTTGTGAATGACTGAGCATTTCAGGGAAGCTGCTTTTATACCCAATCATGGCACCCACCTGTTCCCAATTAGCCCGTTCACCTGTGGGATGTTCCTAATAAGTGTTTGATGAGCATTCCTCAACTCTCTCAGTCTTTTTTGCCACTTGTGCTAGCTTTTTTGAAACATGTTGCAGGCATCAAATTCCAAATGAGCTAATATTTGCAAAAAATTACAAAGTTTACCTGTTTGAACATTAAGTAACTTGTCTTTGCAGTGTATTCAATTGAATATAGGTTGAAAAGAATTTGCAAATCATTGTCTTCTGTTTTTATTCACGATTTACGCAACGTGCAGCTTAACAGTTCCCCAGTGGGATGGTTTCTACAGATAGCAGAGTCAAGATCGCTTTCAGTGAATTTTTCCCAACGGTCATACCACATTGTTTCGACGTCGCTCGCAAGCAATTTTTGGGCTCCAAAGTTTGCTTGATGGCTTGCTCGCTTTCCGCAAGAACGTTAACTACGAACGCCGGTGTTCTGACAATTTGTGCTGCATCGCAAAAAAATGTTACTGGAAACAAGCTTAATATGGTTTCAAGTATTTTTTGGCATTTCAAGCAGTTGCGCAGTACATAGGCGTCATGGTCTGAGCCAGGGAATTTAGCGCATATGCTTAATATGCGCGTATCATGATCGCACACAACCTGAACATTAATAATGTGCTGATGTCTACAGTCTCTGTACATATTCTTATTAGTGGAAGGGGTTCTGATTGCAACGTGAGTACAATCAATGGCTACCACAACACTTAGGAACCTGGCAGAACCACTCCTTAACTCTCCGTCTTTCCACTGGTATTTCGGGGAACTTTAGTAAGTGGCTGATGTGGTGCAGCATAGCGTCTGTGATATGTGCATGACATCACAAGCCACTCGACCCAGATGCCAGGACCGACAGCGCAGTTGTTGTGACCTTGATGACCACCGGTATGTTGGTAGTTGTTTGAAATGCATTTGTAATTGAACTAATTGGAGAACAGGCTGTTGCGTAATATCATATGATGATTTTGTTTGTTTAATTATTATAATTATGAGAAATGTAGTTTAGAAATAAGGACGAACAATCGAGTATTGAATGTCTCAACCTTTAGCATGTTAAATAAAATTAATGTTAAAATTCGGCCAATAACCGACATCAAACTCAATTTTCCATTTCGCCTTATGTTGGTGCTTGACCTTAACACAGCCCTCAAAAGCGCTTTACAGAAAAAAGCGCATAAGCCAAGGGCAGAATACGCGTACGTTTTTTTTTGCCTGAGAAACGCCCGGGTAACGCCCAGATTTTGCCCTTGCTCCGCCCCAAGTGCGGAACTGCCTTCTGAGCGTGTAATGCACAGACTAAAGTTGAGGGGAGAATACGCTTAGGCTACACGCTTTTTTCAACTTACGCGCATGGGAGAATAGACCCCATAATGTATATTTCTCATCAAAGTCTTTCCCTGATCCAGGATCAGGGCGTTTGTGGGACATCTGCCTTCCGCGGCACCAGGGGGCACCGCCAAAACAGACCACGATATGCACCAATGGGACTGCGGCCTAACAGGAGAAATAAATGATGTTTTACACTGATTGGGTGGACACTTGAAATTATGCACGGGTATACTCAGGTAAACACTTGGGAAATTGTAATTGAGATTCATCTTTGAAGATCGATTCATGTTGGTTGATGTATGCACTTACTCGTTGGATGTAGTGTACAAAGTAAGTGGCTGCTGGGTGATTAAAGAGGTTATGAGAATTAATTTTAAAATCTCTGAAACCAAGTTCAGTTTGATTAATGCACCGTCATAAAACATTCTACGTTGAAATTTTCAAAATATCACCTAATTACTGAGTTAAGGCCATAGCAATGCACTTAGCAACCAAGCCATCTTCGGCCATCATCGGGAATTTCCGGGAGTGACGTCAATTCAAGAACAGCCTCTTTTCTTACTGTGCGGCATTGTGTATGTAGCATGCATGGTGTGTAATCAGAAAGGACACTCACACTCACCCTCGACTCACCATATAGTGAGTACGATTGAAATGTAACTGGAGTGCGAGAGAGAGATTGACCTACTTCTAACCGAGAGAGCGGTCTTACTCCTCGCCAGGTGATATTCACAAACGCCACTTGAGCATAACTGACAACTTTGTCCCAAATATTTCGGAATTGAAGTTGTTTATAATTAGTTGCATTCCATGTTTAGAGCAGTTATTTACCATCTTTTGCCACATTTTGATGGACATATCCATTGTGCCATCAGGAATATACCCTTGAACATAATGTGCTTTTTTCTCTATATTGTGAGGGTTTGTAGGTAAAAAAATCTTTAAACAAATCAAATTAGACCCTGAGAACATCAGTAAGCTCCAAATTAGGCTGAACACAGGTGTTTTGAGTTCTTAAAAAATTATTCTGAAATTAATTAAGTAAACATGAATATAAACAGGTGTTACTCTATTGTTTGCCAGATAAGATAGTTATTAGTTATTGCGACCATGGGCTCTAAATTCGTTGAGCAGGCGCAGGCGCGGCGAATAGGGGGAGCGCCGCGCCAACGGGGTGTATCCAGGTGTATTTTGCAATTTTGTGCCCGGCGCAGCTCCTCGCAAGTACTCCTCTGTCCCTCCTGCCGGCGCAAGTGGCAAAGAGGGAGGAGAGAAGGCGTGAGTGGGTTTAACACAGCCTAGTTAAATCTTCACCAATCAAATGAGCTCCTCTCCTCACCTTTCATATATAGAAATAAAGAAGCCTCTGTCCTATATCTGCATGCGTTAATGTTGCATTTTACTTTGCTGCCTCAGGCATGTTTTCTGCACCGCTTCCGTCTATATTAAGCATTACGAATATGATAGATGGCTAGCTAGGGCATTCACAAATTATTACCATTAGCAAACTTGAATGGAATTTCAAAACGAAACTACTTCAGATCATTCAAACTTATGAAGTTGCAATGAAATACGACGGTCGCTCATTTATTTCTTCTGCCTGCATCATTGGGAAGAGAAACGATGGATAGCATGTTCCATTTCTTACTACACCCGGTTGCTTCTTTTGGGATTAAAATGCATGGACAACAATGCAAGATACATTACAAATTTATTTTCAATATGTGATCCTAACTCAGTACGAGATCATAGCAATCAGGCTGTATTCCTTTCCCCCACTATGAAGTAAAACCTAAGTGACCATAATAGTATTAAGCCGCTTGCACACTGGACGTGAAACAAATTTTTTGTACAACAGATTACATTTAAAGTCGATGCAAAGACACGAATACTGTTGTGCGAAAAATTTGTTTCACATTAGGTGTGAAAGCAGCTGAAGGACACATAGCCACATAGCCTACACACGCACTCACGCGCCCACATGCACACATCTCTCTCTCTCTTTCTCTCTCTCTCTCTTTGATCTGACATCAGGACGATTGATATAGATTCTATAATTTATGTGCGGATTCAGATAGTTACATTAAATAGTGGTTGCTGTAATTATTGTACTGAAATGTGCCTGACATTCTGGAAACCTGCCTGTGAGGTTTCGGTGACGTCAGCCAAATTACCACTGCACAGAAAGTAAGCCAGGTTGGAGCTGGCAAGCTCTCTGCGCACTTTCGGCGGAGCCTTTTTCCACGAAATTGTCACTTCGTCATGATGAATTTGTGACACCTCCCCCTACTACGCTGCCACACCCATTTAGGCGCACGTCCGTCCACCAAATTGCCAAAGTGGCAGCGCACGATGTTGCACCGCATGAAATTATCACTGCGCGGGCTGCACCAGACGAAATTACCACTGCGTGGACAGAATATGAAACTGATTATGGCTCCAGACTTGTCATGCTTTTCTTTTCTAAGGGATTGGAAGCAATACAGTTGCATAAAGACGTTTCCAATGAGTTCATTTCATTTAAACAATTCAAATGATCATGAAACACATGCATTGCTTTCAACCCCAGAATGCATTATGGGGATGAGTGCAACACAATCAAGCAACCTGATTGTAGAAACCAGTAAAGTAATGCATTTAATGACTCAGTTCACTTCAAAAGTGTGGAAGCCTTAAGCACCAGTGTATTCGTATGTGTGTGCTTGCATGTGTGTGCATCTGTGCGTGTAAGTTTTTGTAATAATCTTGGACTGTCCATTTGTCTCATGTAGGAAGGAACTCTGGCTGCAATCAGCATTATATAATGACGTGGCAAGTTATAATGTTTCACGCGCAAACACACATCAAATAATAATAATATATTATTATTATTATATAATATTATTATTAATTAAGTTATAATAATAATAACTATATGGCACTTCTTTGAGTGCATACCTCTGCCACACCATATATCTGTTCTTTTTTTCACAGAATATGTTCCAGATAACTTCCTTAATTAGATAAATTCTTCCTGAGACTACCTCCTATCATCCTGCAAAATATCGTGCAAAATCATTCATAACTTTTTGAGCTATCCTATTAACAGTCAAACTGATAGACGACCAGGCATACAAGCAAATGGGCAAGAAAACATAACCTCCTCGGAGGAGGTAATAAAGATTTTTTTTTTTTTAATTTACCAAGCATTTTTCTAAATTGGCATATGCAAGTGCTTCACAAATGCAGCAAAATATAACAGACAAGTCATAAAGTCAGGTCTTGGGAGAAATAACAGTTAAGAGGGAAGAGATTGGTTGTTGATATTTTTGTTGAAGTTGCAATTCACAGTCGAGAGTCAGTAACAGACTCAAGGGCCTTTTGAAATAATTACCTTCAGATAAAAAGTTGTTTGCTTATATCCCTTTGGGTTAAGGACCGCACATCAACCATGCTCCATCAGGATTTCCACAAATGCTGTACTTAAGTTTCATTTCTGTTATTATTTTTCCCCAAAGTCACCAGACTGAGTCTCTCATGAGGAAGCCTCCTCTTTTAAGTAGGAGAACTTAAGACCCCTCTCACTCTATCTCTATATCCCTCCTCCCTCTCTCGACCATAAGAGATGGGTGTTTGCACTTGGTTACAGTTGCTGATCACAGTTGTCCTAGGATCCAAATATGGGTTAGCGGGGTTTTCCTGCAAGCTTCTGGATAATCTATTCTCTCGGACTCTGTATGAGGATGGTGATGTGATCATTGGAGGACTGTTTCCAATTCACATACAGTCACTTGGACCAGCCCTGGACTTCAGACAAGAGCGAGCTCCTGCACAATGTCAGAAGTGAGTGAAAAATATATCATTATGCCTTCCGTGAACCTGTCCCTCTGAATATCTTTGTTTTGAGTGCATCCCTGTGCATGCCTTATTTTCAAAGAGAATGGATGTGTCCGTTTCAACTTCTATACATTGACTTACCATTCCCAGCTCATTTTTAAAATTCTTCTTGGCATGAATGAAAAAAAATTGAACCAAAGAGCTTTCAAAAATAAAGAAAAAGAAAATTAATTTAGGCATTGGGAAGGGCAGTTAAAGGGATCGTCCCTTTTTTTGAAGTGGGGTTGTATGAGCTACAAATTTCCACTACTTACAATAAATGCAGTAGAAAGCTCTCTGATTTCATCCAGGTAGCCGCACCAGCGCATAGTGCTGGGTGGAAATTTAGGCGATACACTGTTGTAAACGGGACCGGGGGAACAGCGTATTTTTGCAGCCTAAAAGAGGTCCTACCTGAAAATAATACACCATTTCAATTGTAACCTATTTTTAAAAATGATCACAGCGCTTTACCTGCTCGCAAAAAAAAAAACAGAGCTGCTCTTGAACTGACCAACTGATGTAGTCCTCGCGGCGCATCGTATGAACTGTGCACTGTAGCGATCAGCTGCTTGGGTCACAGTAAAGCGGCTTGCGCACTGGACACGAAACAAATTTTTCGCGCGACAGATTACATTCAATTTTGCGTGTATCCGCGTCTTCGCATTGACTTTGAATGTAATCTGTCTTGTGAAAAATTTGTTTGGCATCCAGTGCAAGCGGCTTAACTGCGGTTGCGAGGTCGGACGGTCGTTTAACTTATGCAAATATTTTGAAAATGGTCCGTGTGTGTTGCTTTCCTGGACGTGAAAGCAAAGCTGTATCCTGGTGCACTTACAGCTTCCACCGCATTCCTCTGCAGGATGGACCGACAGCTGTGGCTAGCATGGATATTGATATGCCATCCGTATCCCTAAAAGAGCTCTGTGTTTTCCAAAGAGGATTTCATGAGGTTACATTCAGGGAAATCTCAAGGGTGCACGCTGAAGAGCACTGCTGTACCCAAGCATCAGGTATAAGAGTCAAACACCCGTGAATAAGTCTAATGTAACATTGCAGCACAAATTGATATCGCATCGGGTCTACGCAGCCACATACTGTGTATCTGCTGTGCTGGTTATTATAGGGATTTTATTTTTAATTTGAGACATAATTCTATGTCATTGAAATGCTGTCTCTGCCACAAACCGCTCAGAGTCTGACCCAGACAGCTGATCGCTACAGTGCGCAGTTTACACCAATGGAGTACGTCAGTTATTTAGTTCAAGAGCAACTGTGTTTTTTCCGAGCAGGTAAAGCGCTGTAATTTTTTTAAATATTGCGTACAATTGAAATGGTGTATAATTTTCAGGTAGGACCTCTTTTAGGCCGCAAAAATGTGCCGTTTCCCTGGTCGCGTTCACAATAGTGTATCGCCTAAATTTCCACCCAGCCCTATGCGCTGGTGCGGCTACCTGGAGGAGATTGAAGAGCTTTCTTCTGCATCAAATGTAAGTAGTGGCAATTTGTAGCTCAGACAACCCCACTTCAAAAAAAGTGAACTATCCCTTTAACACAAAAGAAAATTAAAATTTGTGACCCTCCACCAGAAAACCAGGCATAAGTCACCCTGGGTCATTAGGCAGTAGAGACTAAAAATCCCCCTGAATATCATTAGTGGGCCAGCTGGAAGCTTGCACACTCATGCTCTTCCCACTCCCAATTCTTTCTTTCTTTTTTCTCCATGTTTTTTGCTGTCTATCTACTCCTACATACTTTCTCCCGGAAACTTCATTCGAACTCTTAAAAAATTCAGCTTGTTTTGAATTGCGTTGCTTGTATTCAACTTGATATCTGTTGCACAAAATGAGTTATTAAATTTTATAGCAATATTTTACCTCTATAGGAAACAATGGGACAGATTTTTTATAATTCAGCTATTTTTTAGTCTGTCGTACTTTTAGCTGGAAATGTCATTCAAACTGGAAAATGTTAAGCTAAGCTTGTATAATTTCTTCACTTTTGAAATTTTTCAGACCTTCTTTAATTTTTCAATTATAATTTTTGAAAAAAATTTTTTACATTCAATTCTGGGAGCTGTGGTGACGCCACTGTTAGATTGGAAAACAGCTGTGAAATTTTCAATAAGTCCTCACTTAAACTTGCGCTCACTCCCACACTTTTCACGTCACATTAATATTTTTCTATTCAGGTTGTAGCAAAAGTTGAGCTGGTCATGACAATGTAACTATAGAAGCAGATGCATGAACGGTCTTGGCAGTATGAGCTGAAAAGCGACGGGAGCGCAAACCGAAACTCCATTAACTCTGATATTATATGAAGCAAAAAAAATTCAGGTTGTAAAGCCGGAACTCATAGTTTTCTAACTTGCTTGTTTTCCCACATTTTTGGCTCTACACAAACAATTTGAGATAATTTACTCAGCAGACTCTCCTCTTTTGTATGGTACCTCCATTTTATAGAATGGACTTACTCCGACTTCTGTCTCAAAGATAGTATTTCATAAATGCTGTCGCTAAAATCTCCGCTAGACCAACTGCTTTAGCCGTAAATCGAAATAGCTCAGCATGATTCAGCAATATAGTGGCTTTGCGGTAGGGTGCATATCATGGATCCGGAATATTAGCGGTTTGATTCTGCCCTCTGCTGGACTTCTTCCAGGCCTCAAAATTATTATTGGTTGGAGTCAGATTGGTACGACTGCAAGACGCATGTAATTCTTCTGTGTCAAACTCAGGATAAGAATATTCTGTCCCTATTGTGGTTTAGAAGGGTGACTAGAGCATACTGAGCACAGCAAAGACCAGTCTTTTTATTTTTTGCAGGATGCGTCCATGAGAACGCTTTGCAGTAAAAATTCCAATGCAGCAACAATTGCTAGAGCTCATATTCCTGTGTATACCAGCAACTGGGGGCATCTAAGAATGTAAACATAGGGCCTCATGCAAGAAGCATTTGTTCAAACAAATTCGTTCTTAAATGGTTCATACGAGTGATTTAAGAGAATCTGCCGAATTCACCTGTTTTCTTGTATTTTTAATCTTCACTCAGGCAAGAAAAAAATGAACAAGTGCTCCTGGCCTGACGTTTGAGTCTTGCGCAATTAGTCTGCTGTCATGTGAACCCAAAATTTTCACTAAAGGATTGTATTTCTTGTTATTTTGAAGCTATTTTAAGTTTTAAAATCGAATATAAACTGCACATCTTTATTATGCATCCTGTTTAACTCTGCAATTAAATATCAGTATAAATTATATTTTCATTGATGTAGCCTGATATAGTTGTAAATTGAAATTTATCATTGATGCTTTTGGATAACACATCAATATATATGAACAATTCAAACTGCAAAATTATTAAATTGAATAAAATTTAATTTTGTACCAATTACGAGTTAATTTGTCTCAGCATGTCAGGCTCTTGGAAGCATGAGACAGCATGAGAGTATTCTTGAAGAGACAGTTGAGTGGTTGCTGTTGTTGCACGTGCAGCGTGTATGCAATCACAATTTTAATATTCTAAATTAATATTCTCAGAAATAAAGCCCTCCGAAATAAATTGACGCCTCCTTTTATAATCATCCTGGCAAATAAAAAGCCAAAGAAGTGGAGGTTGTGCACTAAGGTTGTTCCTTTAATGCAGGGGTCGACAACCTGTCGATCACAATTGACCTGTAGATCTTTGGGACTTCCCCTGTAGATCCTGAGAATAACAGTAAAAATAAGCTTAATGACGAACTCAAGTTTGCGTAAGTTTTGTGTGAGCGTCTTTGTCTTTCATCAGCTCCAGCTGAAGCCGCCTAGTATGCATAGTAGTGGTGCAACGGATCATCGTTGATCCCAGATCTGTACGGATCCCTCTTCACGGTTCAGTATGCACATGATCCGCGGATTGGTTGATGGAAAAAAAAAGGTCGTGCTCGAGGCGTGACCTTATCAAATCGTGATGATCGTAAGGCGAAATGAGACAACTTGCCACTATCGGGTGTGTGTCAGCTGCGTCCCATTTTTTCTTGAAACATACAAGCGGTTTGAAATAAACAACAATCATTTGAAGTGCTTCCGGGAAGATAATTCAGATTAGAACTCCTCTAATTGTCTGTGAGGTTGGGCAGCTGACTACCCCAAATCTGCTATAATATGCTCCAAATGACACTCAAGCAATTTAGCCTGTTGCCAATGATTATGGAGTGATAGAGAAGAGTTGACAGACATAACTGCACTACAATGTTAAATTGAAAGAATCTGTAACAATCGACAGAATTACAAAAAAAAAAAAAAACCTTGTCCAAACTCCATCTCTCATTGTAATTTTTAAAGCAATTCTTGCCTTTCTAGCATGCGGCACGGCACTTAGTAAAAATTTGAACAACTCCGACTCCCTCCAAAGTCCCACCTTCCCCCCGGCCTGATCTCTGAGGCTCCCCCTCACCTGATGCGAGCAGTAAGAAAATGAGCAGTGCGAATTAAGCTGCTTTCACACCAGACGCAAAACGAATTTTTCGCGTCTTTGCATTGACTTTGAATGTAATCTGTCGTACGAAAAATTTGATTCGCATCCGCTGCGAAAGCATCTTGAAACAGGGTGATGGAGTCAGATTCAGAGGCACCGGTAAGTGAAAACTAACCAACAGTGACTGAATTATGGAGTTACAAAAGGGCCCAACTTTCTGTTTGCTGTTCATGCTATGAAAGGAAATTTCAAACAGCCAAGTATAACATGTTAGGGCCAAACAGAGGTTTATTTAGGCTGAACATGAAGCAGTGGCGGTTTTACACGGGGCCTACAGGGGCCTGTGCCCCCCTGCCGATGTCCTGTGCCCCCGTGCTGGCCCCTGTGCTGACTGAATAATAAAATTATACTGTATTTTTTTTACGATGATATGCGCTAGCACCAAAATCGGACCTAATGTCACTCAACATTCTACACGGACTGATTTGAGTGACGCACCTGTGAGTGACGCCTGTGTTGGCAACACAGAGATATATCTCTGTGGTTGGCTACCTGCGTTTGCTTTCACTGATCTCAGTATGTTAGCTGGGATTTGAATATGAGCGCGGAAAGCAGCAAGAACAACCTGTTGCGAGAGACGAAGTTTAGCTAAACGACTGCACCTTATAAAGTAATTTATTGTAGACGTGGCCTTGTTACTGTTTTCCCCATTCCGGCAACAAAAGCTTGTTGTCAACTTTGCAAATGTCTCTTAGAATTAGGTTACGAATCACATTCGGCAAAGTACCTTTGAAAAATTCCACAAGATTGTGCGATGTTAACCACTAACCTCATCTGACTATTTTTGAAAAATAATAGGCTACGAAGTGAGGTAATCAACAGTAGCCTATCTGCCCCTGCTAAGTGGAGATGGTTATTTGTGAGATGAGATATATGCATCGCTTTACATTTTTTTCTTCTTCTAAGACTGTCATGAAATGAGGAAGGGATATCGCCTCCTTTTTTGCCAAGTAAAAAAAAATTAAATTACAGGAATGAAGTGTCTATTTATTCCCGTTTTTTTCTGCTATTTTGCTGTCGCTTCTGCTTGACATGCACAATTGCCACTGATGTGGACTTAGAGTATGTAGGCATACACGGCGTCGGCAATCAAGTTAACCAGAAGCATTTTTAATTTGCAGAGCACGCGAACTAACATGCAGTAGCTGATAAGCGGTCAAGACTTAGTTTGACTGTAATCTGTTGCGCTAAAAATCCGTTTCGCGTCCGGTGTGAAAGCTGCTTAACGCGATTATAACGCCTGTATGTCTTTGCTTTGACTTTGAATGTAGCTAATCTGCCGCACTAAAAATTTGTTTTCCAGTCCTGTGTGAAAGCAGCTTGTGTATTCCTGTCTTTGCACTGACATTGAATGTAGGTTAATCTGTCCTGCGAAAAATTTGTTTTGTGTCTAATGTGAAAGCAGCTTTATGGACAGTGCGTGACAGTTAGAGAGAGCTCTGTTATGTTATGAACATAATACAGGTTTTGCGTACTGTAATTTCTGTTAGTGCGGACAAGTTGCTTATGTGGAGCTAGCAAATTGATCACTTCTACTGGAAAGAATTACCTATTTTATCTCTGCCTTTTTTAGCTTTATTAGCCACAACAATTTCTAAAGGGGGATGAAATTATATCAAGGTAGTGCAGAGAAATAATTTGTAATCCGCTAAGTCCACATCTGTGACAACTGTGCATGTCAAGCGGAAGTGACGGCAAAATAGCAGAAAAAAACAAGAACTGTCGGACGGCTAAATAGACACTGCCTTACAGGAAACCAAATAAATCGCATATATTGCTATATTAGCCTAGTATTTGTGCAATTCACAAACCTATGATTGTATTTCAGTTGACCGCATCATTTTTCCAATTTATATTTTCAATCAATCACTCCACCGTAATATTTGCTTCCATAAATGGAAATGGCACATTGTGTTTGAGAGAGTGGTGGGTATACGTATATATGTATGTTTTATGATTATGGTTGATTACTTATTTCATTGTGATTACAATAACTAGAACCAGTTGTTTTGTTAGTACTATTTTGTTACATTTATATGAATAAACACCTTTTCAAAACTAGCTTCAATCCACAGATGGCCTACTGTATACTGTACATTTGTAATTTTGATTTATGTTTGAAGAACTATCACTCATCAATTACCAGATCCTTCTAAGTACTGTAGCTATGTCTGTCACTAATTAAAGTCAGCATGACATGCACACCTGTGTGAGCTGCTATGTATTCAGGCACTGGCAGCATATTTTGTGTATAAGTGTGAAGACGTGGCCATGAATACAGAGGAGTTTGTACAAATATTACTTGTGTGCTGTGGTCCTGATCGGCCCAATAACTGATGAGGATTTTTGTTTTCTAAGAACGAGTCGCCCATTCTTAAGGCCATAAGCCATTTGATTTGTCTGATACTTCACACTTTATTTTGTGGTATTTTATTTTCCATTTTTGATGGCCATCAGTCAATGCATTTTTTCTTCGTGAAAAAATCTTCAGCATGATTTTATAGGCTAAAGCAAAATAGAAGTTTTTAATGCTTTAATATCATTGTTGTTGCTTTTTGCCTTTATTCTCACAGGAAAGTTTAGAGAGCCAGAGAGTGAGTGGTGTTGCAGCACGTCTCAGCTGCAGGCCCATGTCTAGGGCCATCATTATTGTTTTTAATGTGCCCCCCTGATTAAACACTTGCCCCACCTGGGCCCCCCCAATAAAATTTCTCTAGAACTGCCACTGACATGAAGTATACCGCCTGTCACATAAAATAATGGTAGCACTTGAAACATGGCGGAGTTGGGCCCTTTTGTAACTTTAATTCAAACTACAACATTGCTTCTGCATAGGGTATGACAGTAGGTCTGCTTTACTTCCAAAACTCTGTCAGTGGGTGCTTGTTTATTGGGTTGTTCACCTCCTGTTTTTCTTTCATTCTTCACTTCCCCCTTCCTATTTTCATACTCCTTGCCTTCTGCTCTTAGCCTTTAGGACTTATTTGTTTTCCATTCTCTCTTATTTCTCTTCCTTTTTGGTCTTATTTCATCCTCAGAATCGGTCATATGTTGTTCTGTGGGCACTTCCATGTTTGAACTGGTGCTGCAATCTAGTGGCCTCCAGTAAAATTCGTTGAAGAGGGGCCCAACTCCTGGACTTGGGCCGTTCTTCGACTCAAGAACTCTAAAGAACTCACCTCAGTTAACAGCTTTATGCACTGAAGTTGGGCCTTTCTTCAATTCATTTTCATAGTTCTTAACCCAATATATAAGATAGGCAGATAACCTGGATTTCTCAAAATCATGGAGTTGGGCCCTTTTGTAACTCCATGATTCAATTATATAATATTCAGTTCTATATGTGGTATAAAACTACCATTAACGTCATTACAGTAATTTCCTAGCCTTTCAGAGCCAGTTTGTTTACATTCAGATGCATCGTTTTTCGGCAGAATTCATACATATATATTTTCTTGCAAAACTGCTGTCATAACGTCATACCTCAACCTAATTGTCCCGGTAATGTTAGTCATTAAATAAGGAGCAGTTGCCGCTGTTTTATTGGCAGGCTAACTTTGTTGAGTACCTGTTTTGTCTCTACCACTCTGCTGCTCTGCCAGAGAGGCGCGGGACTCACAAGCGGTGACAGCGGTAGGCAACTGGAAGGGACGCGGCGACGGATGACAGACAGGAAGCTTGGCAAATCATTTTATTCGGAATGTATTTGCTTTATACAATTACCGTTTTCATTTTCGTTTGGTTAATGATATTGCAGGGCACTTCTTGAAAATGCAAATGCAAATAAGGAATGTATTTTAATTTTCCATTTATTATGAAAATTGCATACATGGACTTGAAAATGAAAATGCAAAGTTGAGGATTACATTTGCATTTTCATTATGATACAAATAACGCGCTTGTATCTTGAAAATGAAAATGCATTTTTGACATTGCATTTTAATTTTGTTAATTATATGCTTCCATACTGTAGTCACATACTTTGACCGATTTGAAAAATTCCAACTGATTTGTGCTATGCTCATCCAATACTTTCAGTTCTATAAAAAGGAAATTCAAAATTTTCACTATGGTCATTTGAACTTAAAAAAAAAGACGAATATGGAGTTTGACCACTTTTGTACTTTTTTAGGGTTAGGGCCCATTTAGGGTTAGGTTTGATGCTACGTTAAATGATGTCATGTCAGTTTGGACTTAAGTGACGATCCCTAAAAATGCAGCCTTCGAAGGCTGCAGCAAACGCTTTGAGATGCATCCAATGTCTTGTTGCCATGCTCGGCAAGTTCAGGCACATTGATTTCCCGATGGGTAAAGAGGACATCGATGTATTGTCGGCTGATGTTGCCATGATTTTGGGGAGATTGTTTGTTTCATTTTTGGTGTTACTGATTGGTTTTGGCAACTCGGCTATGAAATTTATTTCCAGGTGTCTGTACACCTGTCCAGCACCTGCGTTCAGTCTCTGTATACGTGGAGGTCGCACTCGCTTCCTGCTTGATTGTCATCTTTACATGAGAGCCGGTGACAATAAGATGTTATTAGGACATGTGCTTTGAGTTAGAGCAAACTACCATGGAATTTTCTGTTTTAAAAATTGAATCTGTTACGACCCCTGTTGTACATTTGTGAATCTCTGCTGTGGAATCTGTTATCTTTGTTTTTTTAGCTGCGACCAAGCAGCTCTATGAACGCTTCTGTCTGTCTGTCTGTCTGCCCGTCCGTCCGTCTGTCTGTTCGTCTGTCTGTCCGTCTGTGACACCTTTTTGACCATGTTCCTGTCGTCGTATCATCATGAAATTTTCAGGAGTTATTGACCTTCACCAAAGTGATGTCCATGCACAAGGTCGAGGTCGAAGGTCAAAGGTCAAGTTCACAGAGGTCACGACCTTGTTTGCAGGTTTTCGCGCTGTAACTCCAGTTAGAATTCATGGATCGAAATGAAATTTTGGAAATGGCTTTTAGGCATAGAGGAGGTGTTCCCTATTGTTTTTCAAGGTCATCCGTCAAATCCCAAGGTCACAAAGGTCAAAAAAGTGTCCATTTTGCCCGATTTGAGGGTTTTCGCACCGAAACTCAAGTTTAATTCAATGAATGGCTATGAAATCTTAGAACAAGCTTCTTGGTATAGAGGAGAGGTTCCCTATTGTTTTTCAAGGTCATCTGTCGAATCCCAAGGTCACACTGGTCAAAAAAGTGTCGATTTTGCCCCGATTTCACAGTTTTCGCACCGTAACTCCACTTTCACTTCATGGATGGCTATTACATCTAACAACAAGCTTCTTGGTACAGAGGAAGGGTCCCCTATTGATTTTCAAGGTCATTTGCCAATTTCCAGATCACACTTGTACAAGAAACCACCAGTCATGGACATTAGGCCACGTGACGGATGCTAGGCGAGGTCGCAGCTATTAGATCTTCTGATCTACTTGTTTTGGTTTGCCTAAGGTCTGATACTTCCGTTTCCGGTTTACCCCTTGAAAAGGCGCGGTCTAGTGTCAAACCGCGGAGACTAGCTCTTTCGATCTATTACTAGCCGTCACAATCTGTGAGTATTTTTCTGCCTTCTTTGTTTACTCGGATTGCCTTTGGATTTACGATTCTCGCCGTCCCCTTTATTTGGTTTATTTGCATTGTGGTGGTTGACCCTTGACCTGTCCCATTTGACTAGAATTCTAGCCCTTGCGTTTTGGTCTGGTTGCTTGACCTTGGTTTCTGTATCTGACTACCACTCTCGTCTTGCCCCTTTTGTACGCTGTTAGGTTTACTCTGGTTAGTCAGGGTGCTCCCAGCTGGATCTCACAGTCCTTCCATCCGGGCACTTCTTTGTTATTTTGCTTTGTTATTTTTCCTTTATTATTTTTGAGGGTGATTCTGGGTGGAAACTTGTTTCCATAGGGGGTACACTATTTGTCCCCTCAGTCTTTATTTGCGGACTGAGTGTTCAGGAGCTCAGTGTTTAAAAGCCGCTTTGAGCCCGGCAAACCTTCGAAGATTAGCCGTAGGAGTAGTATAGCTTTGGGTAGGCAGTTAGGGACCAGAGTAACTGAGCAGTGTGCTATTTGTGCCTTTTACAGCTCTCCCCGTCCGTCCTTCCCTTACTTTCCTTATCTGTTGCTGCCTGCCCTAGACCAGGTCGTAACAGGATCACAAGAGTTTACAAAAAGGGAGCCTTTCAGAGTAAGCCCATGCCTTCGGGTGGAGAGGTGGAAGGGAGACCACAAAGGGTACGCAAAAAAAGCAAAAAGAATGGGAGGAAATACCGCAGAAGGGTGATATGGAGAACGATATACAAACTAAAGTAATGAGACAACCTAACCTAACCTACCTTCAAAGTTCGAATAAAAGTAAAAAGTGGTTCAGGGTTCTCCTCTGTTAATCCCCTAAAGTTAGCAAAAGAAGTAAAACTGTTTGATGATGTATTAAATGTCTCACTTCTGAAAAGTGGAATGATGTCTATCTTCTGTAAGACTGCTGCTCAACAAGCCAGTGCTCTCAGAATCAAAAGTATACTCGGATAAGATGTTGAAGTGTTTAAACCACGGAGCAATATAGGGTTCAAAAGAGGAATTCATAATGTGTCTCTTGAAGTGTCTTATTGTGAGCTCCTAGCCAGTCTGAAAGGGGGAGACATATCTGAAGTTCGACAAGTGGGCAATCGAGAAAACAAAGGATGTACACCAGTCCTTATTACTTTTAGAGATGGTAAACTACTAAGGAATGTGACATTAGAATACATGAGATACTCTGTAAGAGAATATGAAAGGCCTCCTTTGTGATGTTTTAAGTGCCAGAAGTTTGGCCGTGTGGCTGCTGTGACCCAAGGAATCAGAAGATGCAGGAGGTGTAGCAAAGACTATGATGTGAAGGACTGTAGAGAACCAGTTAAATACTGTAATTGTGGAGGGAAACATCCTGCTTCCTTAGAGGATGCCCAAATTCTATAAGTGTGGAGAAGGTTAAAAGAGATAATAAAATATTGTAGGTATTGCAACTTCTCAATTTGGGCACGCAGAACGACATGTCCCATTTATTGCACACTCTGCACTCACAACTATCAACACAACACAGCCCTCCTCACTTCCTTGTTTAGAGAGCCCATGGTGAATTATGCCCTCAAGAGAGTCACCACACATGCCCCTCCAGAATTCACCATGACAGAAAAATAAAATCATCGTAGACGATGGGGAGTGCGGATGGTTCGACCACCACGGCTCCGCTGGGCAGGTGCTGGAAGAGCCGAAGGGAGAATGTGGAGGCATGGGGTCTGGGAAAGAAACTGGGAGGCTGTGGCTGGTTTCTCGTGTGGTGGGGGTTGGGCGGGGGGGGGGCGTCCTCGCCGTGGGGGCTGTGCCAGTCCAACAGGCTGGTCCAAATCCAGGCAGGTCGGTTTAAGGTGATCGACAGAAATGTGCTCTGACTTGCCGCCAACATCCACAATGAAGACCTTGTCCCCAGCCTCCAGGACTCGGAAACGTCCATCGTAAGGAGGCTTCAAGGGTCCCGCGGTGAGTATCATAGCGAATGAAAACTTACTCTGACCATAGAGATGCAGGGACCTGAGATTGAGGTAGGCTGTAGTGTGCAGTGGGAACAGGTGCAAAGGTCATAGCCTGATCTAGGAGCAAGGACCGCTGATGGAAAGGCGACCAGGGAGTTGTGGCAGTGGGGACGAAATCCCCCAGGACCCGCAGTGGCTGGCCATAAACCAGCTCGGCAGACAAAGGCTGGAGATCTTCCTTTGGAGCAGTCCTGATGCCTAACATGACCCACAGGAGCTTGTCGACCCAGGCACTGTCCGTGAGGCTGGCCCGCAGAGCAGCTTTCATAGTACAATGAAAATGTTTGCACATCCCATTGCCCTGCGGGTGGCATGCGGTGGTGCAGTGTAGCTTCATGCCCAGGCCCTCAGCAACAGTATTTCACAGCTCAGACGTAAACTGTGGGGTGCGGTCAGAGGAAAGGTCAGACGGGGTGCCAAAACGAGCGACCCAGGTCCCGTTGAACGCTCAGTCAACCTCGGCGGTCATCTTCGTATACAGCGGAACGGCCTCCGGCCAGCGGTATGTCCACCATGGTGAGGATGTGGGTGAAGCCATGGGAAGGAGGCAGGGGACTAACCAGGTTTACATTGACATGGTCGAACCTCCATTCCGGTATCAGGAATGGTGCCAGGGGGGCCTTCGTGTGGCGGTACACTTTGGAGCGTTGGCACGCCATGCAGGTGTTCACCCAGTCTCTCACATCCTTTCTGAGCCCATGCCAGACAAACTTGGCTGCCACCAGAGTCTGAGACGGCTTCCTGCCCGGGTGGGAGGGGCCACAGATAACGTCAAACACGCCGTCGCCACCCACTGGGAACAACAGGCCTGGGCTGACCCATGGGGACATCGCATAGGAGTTTGGCGCCGGCATTGATGAATGCCACATCCTGCAACTGAAGCCCTGTGATTGCCGTCCTGTAAGCCTGCATATCCTGCTCGGAGGCCTTGTCTGCAGCTATGTGGGCATAGTTGAGGCCCAGATGAACGGCCCCAGTGATGGCTCGGGACAGGCAGTCAGCAACAAGGTGAGTCTTGCCAGCTACATGACATATGTCAGTGGTGAACTCTGAGATGTAAGAGAGGTGACGCTGTTGGCAGGCAGAGCACGGTTCGGCCACCTTAGCTATTGCAAAAGTCAGCGGCCTGTGGTCTGTAAATGCCGTGAATGGGCGAGCCTCCAGCAGGAAACCGAAGTGATGGACAGCCAGGTAGAGGCTTAGGAGCTCCCGATCGAAGGTGCTATGAATGCAGCTCGGCTGAAAAGCGCAAGCAGCTGCCAGGCGCCGCCCACCCACTGCTTGTGCACCGCACCAACAGCATAGTCCGAAGTATCACTGGTGATAGCAATTGGAGACCCGGGCAACGGGTGCGCCGGCATCGTCGCGTCAGCCAGAGCAGTCTTGGCAGCCCTGAATGCGCAGTCCCTTTCCGGAGACCAGTCCACAGTGTGCCAGGGAGCTTTGCCTTCAAGGGCCTTGTACAGGGGCCACGTGAGGTGGGCAGCTTGGGGAATAAAACGGTGGTAAAATATTACCATGCCAATGAACTCTTGCAGGGCTTTGACTGTGAGCGGCCTAGGGCAGGCTGCGACAGCATCTACCTTCAACGGAAAGGGAACAGCCCCCTCTCTCATGACTCGGTGCCAAAGGAAATCAATGGTCCCCAGCCCGAACTGGCACAGCAGGATTGACAATCAGGTCATGCATGCTGAGCCGTTCAAACAGAGTCCAGAGGTGAAACAGGTGTTTGGCATCGGAGGTGCTGGTAATGACGATGTCATCCAGGTACACGAAAAGAAAAGAGAGGTCCTGCAACACTGAGTCCATGAGGCGCTGGAACATCTGTGCGGCATTCTTAAGGCCAAATGGCATGCGTAGAAACTCAACCCAAAAGGAGTGATCACAGCTGTTTTGGGGACGTCCAGCAGGTGGACAGGCACCTGGTGGTACCCACACACAAGATCGACTTTGGAAAAAATGACCTTACCGGCCAGGTGGGCGGAAAAATCCTGGATGTGCGGGACTGGATAACGGTCCGGTGTTGTTGCATTATTAAGACGACAGTAATCGCCACTCGGACGCCAGAATTTCAGAACTAGAACTTCCGAACTTCAGAATTCAGAACTAGCCAGGACTAATTGTCATAAAGGGATGTGTCTGTGCCCCCCCCAATTCCCGGTTCTAGAACTGCCACTGCTTGTTAGCTTAAATGTGTCTTAAGGCTGAGTTAGGCCTGTGAGTGGTTGAGAGTGGCAGGGGGGCGGGACATGTGTGTGTGTGTGCGTGCGTGTGTGTGTATGTGTGAGGGACAGGAGGCCCCAAGTGTGTGATGTCAGATCTTAGCATCAGAAGTGGAGAGGAGCAACAGCCCCGCTGTCCAGCAAAACTTGCAGCTGACTATATTATCACTATACTCAATGAGCGATTTGTGAAAAAAATAGTGGGGGGGAATAGACCAAGGTTGAGGGGGTGTGGGAGGTGAGGGGGGCTGAGGAGGACCCCTAATCAGCACCGATTAAATTTCTAATAAATAAATGCGTGCTCTGGCTATATAGGCTCCAGTTCTTTCAGTGAGAGTTCTCAACGCACCGGGTTGAACAACATGACAACTAGCTTGACAACTAGCAAGTATGACAGTGTACGCAATTGAAAGCGAACTGCTGCCTTTTTAGCTCGCTAGCCAGTGGGCTATGTAGCTAAATACATTGGCGTGCTAGCTACCATTGCTAGCTATGTAGCCAACTAGCGGGTAAGACCGAAGGCAAACTGTAGCCTTATTTTGTCAGCCTAATCATGACAAGGTCTTGACCCAGTGCAAGGTAGTTGTGTTAACCATTCAAAATGCAGAATTTGCTGGAATGAATGGTAGAATTGAAAAAGTATCCAGAGAGTGGAAGTGTTGCAGCTGGTGTTTTTATCCCAGAGGAGGAAATTGGAGAGGGCCTCCAGCTGCCTGTCTGTATGTCCTTTTACAGTGGAGGTTTTTGCAATCCTTTGGGCGCTTAGGTTGGTGGAGAATAAAAAAACAAGTCAGTCAGTTATTTGTAGCGATTCAGTATCAGCTCTATTAACAATTACAGAAATGAAGTCCAAGTCAAGACCTGATCTACTTACAGAAATATGTCAGTTGCTGTATAATATTCATAGGGTGGGCTGTGAGGTGGGTTTCATTTGGATTCAAGCTCATGTGGGCATAGAGGGCAAAGAGATGGCATGTAGAATCGAAAAAAGTGCTCTGCAGAAGAAAAATATAGAAATTGAGTTGATATATGGAGTTCCAGATCATATGGAGACTATTAACAAAATAATAAAAGAAAAGTGGCAAAAAAATAGGACTGTGAGGGGAAGGAAGATTTTATTTTGCACATCAGGGGACTCTAACAAGGGAAGCAGGTCCTGTCCGGAATAAAAGAAAAGATAAGGTTGTAAGAGGCTGAGACTTGGGCACTGTGGGTTAAGGAGTGAGCTGGCTCTGATTGGTAAACACCCTGATGGGAAACGTGAATGTGGGTTCATTGAGACCCTGCAGCACGTTCTTCTGGAGTACAAAATTCATTCCCATCATCAGAGGAAGTTATTCAGAGACTTAGGAGCAGCGGGAGTTTGTCTTCAATGTGCACCAGCTTGTTGAATCTGGACAGTTCTGCTAAAATAAAAATTTTGTTGGTCAATCTACATCAAACTGGTCTACAAAAAAGAATTTATGAGCATGTAATTACGATCCAGAACTGTACAGCAAATGGTAGTAATGTGCCTTCGTTGCTCCAAGTCTGCCTAACTCAAAGAAGAAGAAGAAGAAGAGGGTATTAGTTCTAGGTTTGTTTTCAAGGTCTTTGCATTTATTTATTGAGAAAAGGGCTTTGAAGAAATTTTGCATTTTGTTATTCTCCTTATTTTCTCACTCTCCATGCACCTGATTGCGGCATCGAGTGGGCGGGTTTTTTCCGTTGGAGGTAATTCTTTATTTTCTTGATTCCTGAGACCCTATCAAGAGTGGCTGGTTGTTTGTTAGAGTCAGCGTTTAGATCAGATTCGTAGTGGCCATTAGTCTCTGCCAATTTCCCCCCCCCCCCACATTTCAGGTATCTCAGAATAGGACTGTTCTTTATTCATCTGAAGGTGAAGGTAACATTAATGACTCGAAATAGGTTCAACATAGAGAAAAATGTTAAACACCATTAGAAAGGTCAGAATGTGTACATTCATATGGTATGAAAAGCTCTGATATGATATTCTAAAACTTATGCCTGGTTTTATGGTGGAGGGTCACATTTGGAGCGAAAACCCTTATCCTTAAAAAAAATGAATCAATTCTCTCTGATACACTGACCTGCAGTTTTCTAACAAATTTGGCTAGGAGGTTGTTGCAAGCATATCGGTTGACTTCACCACAGTTCTTCTGCAGACGAACTTGACTGTTGCATCTGACTCTGTGGGCAATTGTTCGGCCTTAATCTTTCAGAGATCATGGCTCTATGAAGGTCATCATATTTGTGCAATTATTCCTTTTATTGATAAACTAATCATAAAAATATATATTGTAGTCAACATTTCTGAGAAAAAGTTTTGATTGTCTTAGATTATTGACTAGCACTTAATTACTAATACATTAATTAGTATTGAATATATGACTGTGTATCTGCCCATCAATTTCTTGTTTTCTTGTGCCATCCTTCATTTCATAGCTTTCATTTTATTGCATACCATTGGCTGCAGACCATGATCTTTGCAGTGGATGAGATAAACCGAAACCCTCAGCTACTTCCTAATCTGACCCTGGGGTATGCCCTGGTAGACACCTGTCTGAATGGAGACAAAGCATTAGCTGCTGCACTAGAGCTGTTAACTGGGAAGAACCCAGTTGTTACAAGTTCTGAGTGTGGCCGCACTCCAAAGGTACCAGCCATCATTACTGCTGCAACCTCCTCAACGACTGTATTGATTGCTCGCACTCTGGGAGTCTTCAGTATTCCTGTGGTGAGTAATGTAACAGTACAGATGTAAATCAATGATCAATTAACAAAGCTAGTACAGTACCATCTACTGATTTTGGCCCTCTTGGTAAATATTAACTAAAGCTGCGTAAGAATGTGGTTGCAGTCAATCCTTCAAATCTCTCATCAAAAACAGATATAAGAATCTAATCCTGAATTTTAAGAAAAAATTTGGACAAAAATATTCTTTTCCAAATATCTTTCCCAAAAAAATTCTCACACAATTGTCACACCATCAGAAAATCCTACAGTGACCGACACAGGTCATAACAAATGCAAAAGTTCACAACAAGAAAGCAAAAATTTGTGAAATGAACGCAAAAGTTCACAATATGAACACAAAAGCCATAATGGAAGTGAATCTGGCTGGATTTACACTGCAGGTCTTGTTGCCCAGATCGGATTTGGATTGGATTATTGGATATCCGATTTTGTTCAACTGCGTGTTTACATCTTGTTTGGAGCGTGAATGATATCTGTTTCATTTTGATTCCATCTGTTTACACCACTCACTACCTGGCTATTGTCCTGGGCAATCCACATGCGCACTGTGGAGAAGGCTACCGAAAATAAAAGCAAATGTGCATGCAGCGCTACAAAAGCAAGCAGGCCTAGCAGTCATAGAAATGATCAAAACATCAAGCAAGCTCACAACATTTCACTGGGTAACCTACAAATTCATTCCAGATACACAATATTACCATTTCTCTCAAACATGGTTCACAAATCTGTCTACAGAACTGGGACATTTTCAGCTTCCAAGAATTGTGTACAGATCCTTGCAACATGGGGCCGTGCATTATCTTGCTGAAACATGAGGTGATGTTCATGGATGTATGGCACAACAATGGGTCTCAGGATCTCATCAAGGTATCTCTGTGCATTCAAAATAACATCAATAAAATGCACCTGTGTTCTTCGTCCATAACAGATGCCTGCCCATACCATAACCCCACCACCACCATGGGCCACTCGATCCACAACATCGACATCAGCAGAGCGCTCACCCACACGACGCCACACGCGCTGTCTGCCATCTGCCCTGAACAATGTAAACCGAGATTCATCCGTGAAGAGAACACCTCAACGTGCTAGACGCCATCGAATGTGAGCATTTGCCCACTCAAGTCTGTTACGGCGACGATCTGGAGTCAGGTTAAGACCCCGATGAGGACGACGAGCATGCAGTTGAGCTTCCCTGAGACGGTTTCTGACAGTTTGTGCAGAAATTCTTTGGTTATGCAAACCAATTGTTTCAGCAGCTGTCTGAGTAGCTGGTCTCAGACGATCTTGGAGGTGAACCTGCTGGATGTGGAGGTCCTGGGCTGGTGTGGTTACACGTGGTCTGTGGTTGTGAGACCGGTTGGATGTACTGCCATATTCTCTGAAACGCCTTTGGAGACGGCTTATGGTGGAGAAATGAACATTCAATGGCCGAGCAACAGATCTGGTTGACATTCCTGCTGTCAGCATGCCAATTGCACGCTTCCTCAATGCTTGCGCCATCTGTGGCATTTTGCTGTGAGACAAAACTGCACATTTCAGAGTGGCCTTTTATTGTGGACAGTATAAGGTACACCTGTGCACTAATCATGGTATCTGATGAGCATCATGATGTGGCACACTTGTGAGGTGGGATGGATTGTCTCTGCAAAGCAAAAGTGCTCCCTATCACACATTTAGACAGATTTGTGAACAATGTTTGAGAGAAATGTTAATATTGTGTATCTGGAATGAATTTTAGATCTTTGAGTCCATCTCATGACAAATGGGAGCCAAAACAAAAGTGCTGCGTTTATATTTTTGTTGAGTGTATATCAGAAACTGTCTCCATTTCTGACGCACCAAGAGCACAAAAATATTACAAAATATCCTATCTGCATGTTTACATGGATTTACACGACGAGCACATTGGCACATATCCGATACACACCTGATACATATCTGAAGAAAAACCACATTTGAATGAGGCCTGGATCCGATCTGAGGGATCCAATCCATGGCGGAATCAATGTTTTTTTTTTTGTTTTTTTTTCTGTTTACACAGGCATGTGACAGATCTGATATTGGGCTCGTTTGAGCAAAAGATCCGATTCGTGTGACATTCATGTCACTTTAGACAGGCAGTGTAAATCCAGCCTCTGGGACTACTATTCTAAATGGACCAAATGACCGACAGAAAGTTTGTTTCGGGAGTTTTCAAAAAAGCAGGACAAGCGAGTGAAAGGAAGTTGTGCTTCTTTAATGCTAGCTATAATAAGTACCGCTTTCTGACTTTAATAAATCATCCGTATTGTACTGTTCAAAGTGTTTATATATTTATGCAATCTGCTAGTTAACGTCAAGTTTGCGGTGGAGCTAATTACGCTACCTTTAGTACAAACTTAAGGGTATAATTAGTCTTTCAGATATAATTTCAAAGCTGTGTGAGGTAATCACGGACAGTTTGAGAAGCAGTGCCAAAATGTTATCTAGTATTCTTAAATTATGATTTATAACAGTCAGAAAGTGGTATTTATTACAGCCAGCATTATAGAAGCACAACTCACTTTCACTTACTTGTCGAGCTTCATCATCAAAACTTCTTAAAAATTGCAGCCCCAATTGTGGCTCAGCAAGTCACAGATATTTTTAATCTTTCCATTTCCACTCAAACTTAACCTGTTGTTTGGAAACAAGACTTTATCTCTCCTCTTTTGAAGGGTGGTGATCCTTCTAATTTAAACAATTATAGACCAATTTCAAATCTTTCTGCCATAGCGAAGATCTTGGAGTCTTTCATTTCTGACCAGATTAAATAATTTTTAGATTTGCAAAATGTCTTAAATCCCATGCAATCTGGCTTTAGATCCAAATACAGCATGGTTACGGCTAGCTTGAAATGATATTAAAGCAGCTGTTGATAATAAATGATTTTGTGTCGCATTTTTCGTTGATTTAACCGAGGCATTTGATACAGTAGATCACCACATATTAATTAGCATTCTTTCAAAGGTCGGTTTTGGCTATAGTATGATGGCTGGTTTCAGACTTATTTATCCAACCGCTCTCAACCTGTTAAGCTTGGTGATACTGTTTCCGATCCTGTGATGATCCTGTGATCCTGTAGATAGGGGTGTTTCACAAGGCTCCAGTTTGCGGCCATTGCTTTTTTACATTACATAAATAACATTTGTGACCATTTTAAATATTCATTGCATCATATGTATACCAATGACACCATTTTTCCCTCTAGTGCTCCCTCTCTCAAGGCTGCTGTCTCGCATCTTCAGTCTGATTTTATCTCTCCGCCGCATGCGCTCATTGATTCTAAACTTCTGTTGAACAGTTGCAAAACTAAAGCAATGTTGTTTGCACCACATAGGTCTGTAGTTTCTTCCCCTTCTCTTACTACCAAAGATGGTACTCCAGTTGAGTTTGAAGATAAATACAAATATCTAGGATTATGGCTAGACAAGAATTTAACTTTTAATTACTATATTGACATGTTGACAAAGAAACTCAAGTTTACACTGAGTATCTTATATAGATTAAAATCTTGCTTTTGCCCTTTTTTCCCCTTCGGAAACGGCTAGTAAATAATATATTTTTGTCTTAACTTGATCATGGCGATACTCTTTACCGATTTGCATGTCCCACTTTCCTGGCTAAACTCGATCCGCTCCATCATTCTGCACTGAGATACATTTCTAAGTGCACCCTAAAGGACGCATCACTGTACACTGTACACTTGAGTCGGCTGGCCTTCTCTACCTATGCGCAGGCTGCACCACTGGTATGTTTTAAGATACAATGCTATTTCAGGCAAACTACTCCAGTACATTTGCTCTAAATTTGTTTTAATTCAGAACTCTTACAACCTCAGATCTGACGCTTGGTTATGACAGGTGCCTACTGTGCGATCTGGTGCTGGTAAGAGGAGTCTGTTTTACTTTGGCCCTTGGTCATGGAATGACCTTCTAACTCATTTTACAATTGCTGCTCCCATCTCCATACCAAGTTTCAGACAAAAGATTTCTGAGGCCTTTCCCCTTAGCTGCTCTCGTCATACTGTTTAGATATATTTTTCCACAGTTTTTATATTGAGCTATTGTTAGAACTTATTATTATTATTATTTAGTTTTGACCTGTCAGGTGGTAGTCTCTATTCTGTCCCTTGTTCTTGTACAAAAGTATTATACTGTACTGTTTTGTCGATATTGTCTTGAACTGTGGTAAGTTTATGTAATACAAGTATGTGACTTGCGCATTCTGCCAGATCACCATTGAAAAACAGACTTTGGTCTCAACTGGTTTTATCTGGTTAAATAAACGATTTGATTAATTGATTTATCCACCATTCCAACATTGCAGATAATTGCTTGCACTAAAAGGAACTCTCTATTACCGGGTACTTTGACACTAATTCCATAGTTCTGCACTTGTAAACAATGTCTGCACCAAACATTCCCATGAAAATACACACAGTAATAATTTTAAGGCTTGTTTTCTGATGGCAGACCTTGATTTTCAGCCAGTTTAGCCCGGGCCCCAATTAGGTCCAAAATCCGCGGGATTGATACATTAACCTGCTGACGTCATATAAAGAATGAGACGAGCTCAGTCAAGCTCGTTTTTATATTGCGGCCTATGGGACAAGGACTGCAGAAGGTTTACGTAATAGTTTTTTTATCGCGGAATTTCTGGAAACGGCGGAGCAAATGCCCACCGGATGCATCGTAGCGGGTTGTCGAAATATACCCATAGAAGGAGTCAGCTTTCGTCGATTTCCAAAAGATGAAAAAATAAATAAAATTAGGGCGTCTCGGGTGAAACTGACTCAGGCAAAATGGCAAGGACCAAGCGACAATAGTGTGATTTGTAGCGACCACCTCAAGTGGTTCTGAAGATCAAGTGTTTTGGTCTGAGTTCACGAGGAGAAAAATCAAGCCAGATGCAATCCCGAAAATCAAAAGTCCATTCGAGGAGAGAAGCACCGAGGAAAAGGGGAGGAAGAATAGCAGACCGGGCACTGAAAAATGGAAGGAAATTAAGGTAGGCTGCTAATTATAACAATTATAACGCGCTAGCTCTGCCAGCGCTTCAGCAGGGCTTTCGTTGTAGACACTATAGCGCTTTATAGAGTACTGGCTGTGGCTAGCACTTAGCAGGTTTATTCACGTCTTTGCATTGACTTTGAACGTAATCTGTCGTACTAAAATTTTGTTTCGCGTCCAGCGTGAAAGCGCTTCCCCCGGCTGCTGCTGCTGCGAGTCTAGTTGCATGCTGCCGCTGTGTCTTGACTCTTGTCTCGTATTCGAATCTTTTTCTCTTCGTCAGATCATATTATTGTTTTACTCTAGCCTGACCAAATGCCATACATCTAACGAGCTTGTTGGATGTCAGCTCAGGAAAGCATAATGAACAAAGTCAAATCGACATCAAACTGTAGCACGCAGTTTTGCAAACTCGCGAACAGCTGATCGAGGAATTTTCATAACAGAAATCTGGGTCATACTCTTTAAAAATGCAGTACTTATGTCGTTATAAATGGAGAACCAAACATCCGAATTATGCGTTTAGCAGTAGCTTTCGTAGACAAGCGAATGAGAGTGAACCATGGCTCTCTAGCTCATTTAGCGTGTCTTTGATTGCCCCTTAATTAAGAAAACCAGCGTAAGATTAAATAAAAAAATATACATATTGCCAATTTTTTCCTTTGCTCATAATGTGAATCATATCAGATCTGAAGTTACTAAGCACTGGGGTGACAAAAACATGTAATGAAGTGATATTCAAAATTATATTTTTACACACAGTTGTTCATACTGGCGAAGCAGCGAATTGGTCCTGATTTATATAAACGACATCTCGCGGAGAGAGAGCGGCATTATCACTTGTTGCGAATAAAAAGGGACATTCCTAGGGCAAGTAGAAAGTTAGTAATTACTCCAAAACGGTTTGATATTATGGGAAATGACTGCCATGTTTTTTTTTTTTTTTCCTGGATGAGAAATTACATAACAAGAGCCTGTTTGTGAAATTTTGCCCTCTTGACGCTGTAGTTCCTTTAATAGTGCTGAAAACTGCTTTGATGAGGTCTTCAAGGCAGTATTGATGTGAAAAAAAACAACAAAACATTTGGGAGGACCATTCGTAGCTCACCACACACTGTTAACAAACAGAGCTCAAGTTAACTGTGCTGATTTAACTGCCTGAGACGACACTGTTGTTAATTATTCATTTAAATTACCATTACAGAAACTCTGAAAACTTGAAACATTATCAGGTGTGGGCAATTTTCATCGATACATTCATTCATCATACCTGTCAACTCTCACGCATTCGGTGTACGTTAAGTGGCATATTAACATTTCTCTGCTGTAGTCAGCAATAATTCAATCAACGTGTATGTAAAAGATTCTCGCACGGAATCAAAGTCCTTGCATAATGATGTATCAAGTGATCTGACTTCATTTAAACAATCATGAAACACATTCATTGCTTCCAATCCCGAGTAAAGAAAAGCATGAGAAGTCCGGAGTCGTAATCGGTATGCTTTATAAATAAAAACTAGCCACACCTGATAATGTTGAGAGTTTTTGTTTCTGAGATGGTAATTTAAATGAAGGATCGAAAATGGGTCAAGACCAATCATTCATTCTAAGGGATCGTTTCAGCTTCCCCTATTCCCACTTCATGAGCCACCACTGATCACTATCATTGTAAAGTGCACACCCAATGTCGTCTCAGCTAGTTAATCAGCACAATTAACCAGAGCTCTGTCTGTCAACAGTGTGTGGTGAGCTAAGTGGTCCTGCCAAATGTTTTCTCGTTTTATCACATCAACATTGCCTTGAAAACCCCATCAAAGCAGTATTCAGAACTGTGAAGTAAAGCGCACAGCGAACCGGATCCTACTCCTGCCGAGAGAAATTATGGGTAATGTTGGAACGGTCGATTGAAAACTCCCAATACAAACTTCCTGTCGGTGACTTGGTCCGTCGGGAATAGAAGTCCCAGAGTCACTTCCGTTGTGAACATTTCTTTTGTGTTGTGGCGTTTGTGTTTGTTGTAAGCTTTTGAATTCATGTTGTGGCATTTACATTTGTTATGACCTGTGTTGACCATTGTAAAATCCCAAAAGAAAAATCTAAATTAAGCAAATGTCCATCTATTTTTTACTTGTCTAAGTTCTACATTTTGAAGTCAAAAATTGAAATGATCACCTATGACCTTCTTTGTCCCCTGTGTATAAATATGAAGTGATACACTGGTCAGTTGAATTTAGTCATGTATCACTTATAGTTAACTCCCTAAAGCCCAACGTCCCCATGGCGGTAATGTTGGCATCACAAGATTATGAAATGATATGCTGAGTCTCTGACCCTTAAACGCATTACTGTTTTCAAGCTGACCCTGTTTCAGGTCATTTGATCAATAATCACAATTATTAATTGACTGAAAAAGCAAAAATGTGAGCACAGCTCTCAAATACCCCCGACCCTTGAGCACTGAAGAGATTATGGCATATTTTCATATAAATTGGCTCTGCAAATCTGCATAGAGCAGTAGAGCATGCATAACTGCAATTTGAGAATAATCTGATGAGCGGTTCTTGAGGAATCGGTGGGACAAACTGGTGCAGATAGACAGACGAACGGAAGGAAAGATATGGTATATTTTCATATCAATTGGCACTGCTCATCTGCTTGAAGTATAACATGCATGACTGTAAAATAACAACATTCCATGAGTGGCAACAGGCCATTCAGCCAGCTAGGCTCACTAGTTTTTTTTTTTTTTTTGTTTTTTCCTATTGTGAATACATCACTTCAGATACTCTATGGTATCTAGTTTTAAGTCAAGCCCGCTTTTGAAAGTTCCCAAGGTTTTTGCCTCAACAATATAGTCAGGCAAGCTATTCCACATCGAAATTACTCTTTGGGGGGAAAAAATATTTCCTAATATCAGTGCTAAATTTATCCATGGTTAACTTCCATTTGTGACCCCAAGTTCTACTAACAAAACTTGGCCGAAGGAATCCAACATAAACCCATTAACATATTTAAAGACCTCAATCAGATTACCCCAAAGTCTCCTTTTCTTAAGACTAAAAATATTAAGGACCATCAGCCTCTTCTCATAGCTTTCATCTTTTATACCTGGAATTAGCTTAGTGGCTCTTCTCTGAACTTTTTCTAGAGCCTCTATATCTTTCTTAAACTATGGACCCCAAAACTGTACACAATACTCCAGATGTGGTCTGACGAATGTGTTGTATAAGAGAAGTATGACCTCCTTGGATTTGTACTCTATACTTTTGGATGTATCCCAGCATCCAATTGGCGTTTTTAACTGCTATGGCAGAATGGCTAGAACCTGTGAGGGTTTGGTCAACAATCACTCCCAGATCTTTTTCATACGGAGCATACTCCAGTTTTAAACCTCCCATGAAGTAATCCTGTCTAATTTTTTTATTACCTACATGCAGAGGCGGACAGAGTACACAGCTTCATTACTTAAGAAAAGTACAGATACCACTTCAGAAATTTTACTCAGGAACATGTAAAAGTTCTACAGTCAGATTTTTACTAAAGTAAAAGTGCTGGAGTTCTTGTTTTTAAAAATACTTAAGTATCAAAAGTAAAAGTTCTAAATATCGTATTATTACTGCCACAGTGCTTACCTTTACCTATAGAAACCTACTGGATGGAGCTTTTATACACTCAACAAAAATATAAACGCTACACTTTTGTTTTTGCTCCCATTTGTCATGAGATGGACTCAAAGATCTAAAATTCATTCCAGATACACAATATTACCATCTCTCTCAAACATTGTTCACAAATCTGTCTAAATGTATGATAGTGCGCACTTTTGCTTTGCTGAGACAAACTATCCCACCTCACAGGTGTGCCACATCAAGATGCTCATCAGACACCACGATTAGTGCACAGATGTACCTTATACTGCCCACAATAAAAGGCCACTCTGAAATGTGCAGTTTTGTCTCACAGCAAAATGCCACAGATGGCGCAAGCATTGAGGGAGCGTGCAATTGGCATGCTGACAGCATGAATGTCAACCAGATCTGTTGCTCGGGCATTGAATGTTCATTTCTCCACCATAAGCCGTCTCCAAAGGCGTTTCAGAGAATATGGCAGTACATCCAACCGGCCTCACAACCACAGACCACGTGTAACCACACCAGCCCAGGACCTCCACATCCAGCAAGTTCACCTCCAAGATCGTCTGAGACCAGCCACTCAGACAGCTGCTGAAACAGTTGGTTTGCATAACCAAAGAATTTCTGCACAAGCTGTCAGAAACCGTCTCAGGGAAGCTCAACTGCATGCTCGTTGTCCTCATCGGGTCTTAACCTGACTCCAGATCGTCGCCGTAACAGACTTGAGTGGGCAAATGCTCACATTCGATGGCGTCTGGCACGTTGGAGAGGTGTTCTCTTCACGGATGAATCTCGATTTACATTGTTCAGGGCAGATGGCAGACAGCGTGTGTGGCGTTGTGTGGGTGAGCGCTTTGCTGATGTCAATGTTGTGGATCGAGTGGCCCATGGTGGAGGTGGGGTTATGGTATGGGCAGGCATCTGTTATGGACGAAGAACACAGGTGCATTTTATTGATGGCATTTTGAATGCACAGAGATACCGTGATGAGATCCTGAGGCCCATTGTTGTGCCATACATCCATGAACATCACCTCATGTTTCAGCAAGATAATGCACGGCCCCATGTTGCAAGGATCTGTACACAATTCTTGGATGCTGAAAATGTCCCAGTTCTTGCATGGCCAGCATAGTCACCGGACATGTCACCCATTGAGCATGTTTGGGATGTGCTTGACCGGCGTATACGACAGCGCGTACCAGTTCCCACTAATATCCAGCAACTTCGCACAGCCATTGAAGAGGAGTGGACCGACATTCCACCGGCCACAATTGACAATCTGATAAACTCTATGCGAAGAAGATGTGTTGCACTGCATGAGGCAAATGGTGGTCACACCAGATACTGACTGGTTCTGAGTCCCCAGACCCCCAATAACTGCACATTTCAGGGTGGCCTTTTATTGTGGACAGTATAAGGTACACCTGCGCGCTAATCATGGTGTCTGATGAGCATCTTGATGTGGCACACCTGTGAGGTGGGATAGTTTGTCTCAGCAAAGCAAAAGTGCGCACTATCATACATTTAGACAGATTTGTGAACAATGTTTGAGAGAGATGGTAATATTGTGTATCTGGAATGAATTTTAGATCTTTGAGTCCATCTCATGACAAATGGGAGCAAAAAAAAAAGTGTTGCGTTTTATATTTTTGTTGAGTGTATGTGGCAGAGAGGGGGTAGGATTTAGATAGGCCAAGATTACGCCACCTTTGGAATTTCACCCAAGGAAATAATTAGTACAACCACTCAATAGTAAATATTCCCCAGGTTCTTTTATTGAATAGAGACAGAGACGCGGTTCAGGAAAACAAGGTTATATCATTATTTTTATTATTAAAAACAACAAATCTGACTGGAAGTACCTGTATCAGGGGGAAAGCAACCATAATAGATAAATAAGACTGACATCAGTTAAGCACTTAATTTATTTACTTGGAAAATACCAAGACGTCCAGACAACTTTCATTTAAAACATTAAGTTAGTTGAACACATTGCCATGATTTACCTTTTCCCCACACGAGGACTTCCAGACCATTGACTTAATTTAGCCCAATATGCCACTGGGTGGCGATAACAGGTAAGCCAAGAACTAACTCAGTGGGGCGTATGCTAACATTTGCTCCCCGAAGTGATTTCAACTTACCACCACGCGTGCCGCGTGATCTAGAAAGCACAGCAAATTCGTGAGTAGAAGTGATTCAGTGCAATTAGCATTAACAGGATCAAACAGTGACTCACAAACCCCAGCTAACCCCCCTTACCTGAGCAGCACTGGTGCACTGCAAGCTATTATGGAAGACATGGTAAAGTTACTCACATAAAAACACAGATCAAAGAGCAGTTCGTAAAACTCAAAGCCAGTTGAACAGTCCGTTGGCTAACTGCTGACAGCATAGCTCAGCTTGATTACACAGAACACCTACAATCAAGGTAGAATCGCAGCCAACACGACCCCCAGCGAATATAGTCTCTTTACCAGATTGCGCGTTACATTTCTTTTGAGCGCAAGCTCGATACTCTATTAAGAGGCAGAACAGCAGCGCACCCAAAACCTATCACCTCAAGAGGTGCCTTGGAGTTGAACCGCTTGCAGGACTGAAGAAATTACCATACGCTACCTCAGCCAGGAGCCTAGAATTATTCGGTTTACCAATACCGCTGCGCGGGTCTGATAGGATCCGCAGAATGAAACTGGGCACCAACAACTCAAACTTTCACCGGCACCCCACCGCAAACCAGACCGTTCACAACAGCAGGGAATGAAAGTAAAACCGGAAAACATGGTGAGTATTAGATACATGTCACTTTTATAGAATTCTACCTAAATGACAAGCGAGTCAGAAGGGGTGGGAAAATAGGAAGTTGCGTTAACATGTTGACATGTACACCGGGATAGGCCGTTTGACACTAGCCTCGGTTACATATAGATACTTTAATGTTAAAGGCTGTATCAGCGATATAACGTCACTATTGTTGACAGTTGAAACGTTCTCAAAACACAACAGAGCCGCTCGCCCCTCCCCTTCAGAAGTTTGGAACATGAGCGCTTTTCCTAAAGTGAAACTTCTGAGTATTTGCGTCTTTGCATTGACTTTGAAAGTAATCTGTCGCACGTAAAATTCGTTTCGCGTCCGATGTGAAAGCTGCTTAAGAATGGCTCGCTCAGCTGGGTAAATGGCCGTGTACACCTCGTTGTGATAAACGATCGGTAGCAACAATGACGACCATTGCAAGACAATAAATTTACAGTGCTAGCTACAACTACCCAGATAGCAAGCTCCTCTGCTCCGGATCTGCCGCGGATCTGCCCCGGATCAGCTGGAGCCGGGGCAGATCCGCGGCAGATCCGGAGCGGATGAGGTTGCTATCTGGGTAGGTACCACATACCTCCCAAGTTTGAAGGATCGAAAAGCTGGTCCATAACCACAGTGCTCAGAGAGTGCTCAGAGATTTTTTTAAAAATAAGGAAAGTCTACATGGTAGAATATAAAAATAAGGAAGTATTGACATCATATCATATTGATAACAATTTATCATACATCACCATTTTGTTTTTTGTTTTTTTTGGAATCCAATTTGTATTTCATTCACATTCATCCAGACATCATAAATAATGTATACAAGTCTATGCAATTGAAACCACATAAACTTTGACAGACAGTCCTGACATCATTGTAATAAGGGCATCTACAACTCATCATCATCATCATCAGCCGCAACTTTCTGTACTGCCAAACGACATAGATTATGTCCACGATCTGGAAAGGTATCCATAATCTCATCCACTAACAAGATAGCAGCATAAAAGCAATGTTCCAAATGGCCATGGAAAACAATGGAGCCTTATTGCCTAGCTACGTTAATCTGCTTTTCCACTGAACGCGAAATGAATTTTTAGCGGACAGATTGTATTCAGAAACAATGCAACAATGCAAATACACACAAACTTGCGTTGCAAATATGTCGCACGAAACATTTGTTTAGCGTTCGGTGGAAAAGCTAATTGTAAACTAATTGTACACTTAGACACAATGTCGTAACTTTACAGCAACTTGTCATATAAGGTCAAAAATGTTCGCTGAGTTGTTGTAATTTAGTATTTGCAGGACAGCACCGAACAAGCACACAATATTTGTGGTTCACATTTTAAATGATCAACTACACATTTTGAATGGATAGGAAGCCTTTAACCAGTTGAAATGCATTGGGCACGGTGTTCGGGGGCTGCATCTGTGGTTCAAGGGAGTAATGCAAGGGAGAATCGATGATACGGCTCAACGTCTGCACGTAATAAAAATGGGTTCTACACTGAACATCAGATTTGTTCTTACAGAGGAAAATAAAAAAATACGGAAATCGGTAACATTACGGACTCTGAGCACCCATGTATTACGCAGGGGTGGAGGAATAACACGTAAATCTCTCAATGTGCAAATTGCGGGGTTTTTCCACTTGCTTGCTGGTTCGCAGGTTTTGCTATTCAAATGCGGGTCGGACCCGCCAGATGCGGGTCACTTGGGAGATAAGCCACTAGCTCTACTCACCTCAAGTAGAAACAAAGTGACCTGGGCGTCAGAAATAAAACCTATTAAACTCCTGGAATTCTCTCCTACGTTGGTATGCTTTCCCTTTGTATATTCCCTATGTATATTTTGCATAGCTGCAATTGTGTCTCAACTGAATCATGGAGTTTGCGGGTTCATGGTAGGAAAGCCGAAGGTGATTGCCGATAGGCTGTTCTGTCAGTGGCACCTGTACAATCCAATCACGCATGAGAAGGAAACAACCACAAAATACTGAATTCACCGGGTTTCCCCGCTTTTTAAAATATTTTTTTTTAGAAAAATAGCGAGTTCTTGGGTTATAGATAGAAATGTAGCGGAGTAAGAAGTACAATATTTACCTTTCAAATGTACTCCAGTTAAAATTCATAAGTTGTCCCCCAACATGATACTCATGATTAGTACAGATCCCTAAAAAGTGTACTTAAGTACAGTACTCAAGTAAATTTACTCTGTTACTGTCCGCCTCTGCTTCCATGTACAATTTCACTTGCCACATTTCTGCCCAAATATTTTCTATCCAAATCATCCTGAATCACTTTAGTGGACTCTAAACTATTTGCCAAACCTCCCAATTTAGTAGCATCTGCAAATTAAACCAATTTTCTCTCAATATTCCTATCAAGGTCATTAATGTAGATGAGGAACAGCAGGGGTCCCAACACCGATCCCTGAGGGATGCCACTCCCCACCATACCTAGCTCAGATGTGATACCACTGACCACCACTCTTGTTCCGTGTTCTGTCCTGCAACCAGTTTTAAATCCGCTCCAGAATACCTCCTGTAACTCCAGTGGAGCTCATTTTAAAAATTTAGGTCTCTTATGTGGTACTGTATCAAATGGTTTCTGAAAATCAAAGTATATGATGTCACAAGCCCTACTGTGATCATAGGTTTTAGTGGCCCCATCAAAAAATTCCAGAAGGTTTGTCAGGCATGACCTTTCGGAAACCATGTTGGTTATCCCTCAAGATATTATTATGTTCAAGAAATAATTTCATCTCGTCTTTTATGATAGATTCCAGTATTTTGCATGTAATGCAAGTTAAACTGACTGGCCGGTAATCTTCTGGCTCAGTATGGTCCCCTTTCTCAAATATTGGTATTATATTGCCCTGCCTCCAATCATTTGGTATTTCTCCAGTTTTTAAAGACCATGTGAAGATAGCTGAGAGCAGTTTAAAGATGATCTCACTAACTTCCCCAAGCACTCTAGGCTATAAGCAATTAGGACCCGCCACCTTATCTGCCTTTAGTTTATGCAACTTGATTAATACTTCATTATCCCTAACCTCAATTTCCGCTAAATAATCTTGAGAATTGGACATGCCCTCTGGCTAAATAAAAACCCACTCCAAGGTATAATTCTCAAAGTAACTGTATAAGGTTTCCGCAATATCCTTTTATCATATAGCAGCAATTCATATTTATTCTTTATGCACTTAACCTCCTCTTTGACTTTCCTTTTTCTGCTACAGTACTGAAAGTAGCGCTTGGGGTTAGTTTTTACCCCTTCTGCCATTTGTGTTTCATAGTCTTCTAGCATTTCTCAGCTCTTTTTTGACCACAGCCCGCATTTTACAGTATTCAGCCTTAGTGTTCTCATTGTTCTCCTTTCTGTACATCTTATAAAGATTTATTTTTCAAACTCCTCCGAATAGCTGTGGTCATCCACTGAGGATTCTGCTCTTTCAGCCTTTTCAGGTTGTGTGGGCGTGATCGCGTTGAAAGCAACAAATCATAAGAGAGCTAGGGCCTCCCCCTAGCAGTGTGTATGTCCTCCCGAGAAGTTCATTGCCAACAACATTGGCTGAAAACAAGTTAAAACCAATCACAGTTGTCAAAACTTCTTCCCTACCTATCTCGTTTGGGAATCACACATTCGAGTTTTGGTGCAGGTTAAACATTCAGTAATCAGTGGTTCTCAAACTCGGTCCTGGAGCCCCACTGTGTCTGCTGGTTTTAGTTCCAACCATAATTACAATCTTAGGATTTTAAAAAACTGTTGATTTGTCTTAATTTGCTGCATTCCATGTTAAGAGCAATTATCTACTATCTTAATCCACGTTTTGAAGGACATATTCATTTAAGAATAAAAACCCTTGAAATATGGACTGATCCTCACAACTGAACAAATTAACACTGAGTTGGTAATTAGGAAACAGGATTGAGTTTCTAGGTATAATGCACTTTAAAGGAGAATTCCAGTGTGAAATTGACCTGGGGTGTATTGAAACATGATAACAAGTACTTTCTTTGCCGAATACCCCACCTCCGTATGCACGCAACATTTCGAAATATATAGCTTTTTAGCCGAAGCCCCTAACAGGCTTAAAATAGTATTGAATTGGGTATAGCGTTGCCATGCAAAGATATCGCTATTTTTTTAATTATTAACAAGGCTGAAAGCAGCTCCAGACTTCATCGGTTGAATTCCGAGGGCCCTGACATTTAAAATGAGGCACTGAGAACTTGCACTGAAAATGCACAGGTAGTTCATTAAAAAAGACTATTTATGCAAATAGTACCTTGAGGTAGTTTCCAGTCGCCTCTATCTTGAAAGTTACAATAAGTCGATTGACGAGCATGAACTAATAGATTTCAATCTGTTCCCCGATCCTTCCTATTAATTCCCCTAGCCTACCCACGGAGATATGGCTGCTAAAAACAAAAAAAAAAACCACCAACTGTGTCTTGATTTTCTTCTCAAAGTATTCCCTCTAATGCAGGGCTGCAGCCAATGAAATTAGAATTAATTGACAAGCCAGAGTTTAGAAACTTAAAATAAATGTAAAAATTCAACATAAAATAAAGGCCATGTTTGGTTCTTTGAGCACAGATTGTTGCCTCTCTTTTCCATTTTATTCTGTAGACTGCAGACGAGAAAAATTCAGCAAAAACTGCCTGCTGCCTACATAAGGCTAAGGTCAACAAGGGAAAACCCAGATTAAATGCAAAAATGCAGCATTTTGGCCTATTAACAAGACAAAAGCCTGACCAAGTACATTAATGCAATTGTTAGGACGATTAGGCTAAATCAAGTTGTGGAGGCCACAAGTGATGCCGTCAGCTAAAACTGCTTGCTGGCAAGCTTTAAAAAAAAGCTTAAAACAGCCCGCCTCATTGAGTGCCTTTATGATTAAAGTTACTAGACTGGCTAACCAACTTGCAGTCAGGATGTACCTTATTCAAGCTAGATAGCATAAGTTATTAGCTAGCTTACTTAGCCAGCTTGCCATCTCGCTCATGAGCCAACTTGTACTTTAAAATCTCTTGCAAGGACAGACTTGATATAGCTAATCAGCTCCTCTACACGACATTAATCTCCGACTTCTGATTGTCAAAAGTGACGACCTGACAGCTCCCCAAATATTAGCGAGCAAACGTTAAACCTAAAATTACACTCTCATGACTAACTAACCCGCTAACTAACTTAAGCAACTAGCTATCAAATATCATTGGAAATGTTATAGCTGTCCTGCAAGCTAACTTCAGCTGATACATGATAGCTAATGCAGTGGTATAAGCATAGACTGTATAAAATAGTCCATTGGTCCAAGTCTAGATTTCCTACATTGCGCATGCACATATGGAAAGAACAGCAAATTGGAGTAAGATTACGACTGGCATAAAATGTCACGATTACGTATAGGAACCACAAGCGAGAACCAGAGAGTACAAAAAATGGAGACTTTATTTGTGAAGGGGGAGACCCCCAACAGAGCAGGCAACAGAACAATGTCCAAGATACAAAAATTCACAATCCAGTTGGGCAAAAACAGAGTCAAAAACCAGGGCAGCAGTAACAGCACTCATGGTCGGGCAAAAATAGATACGGTACACAGGCACAGGTTTGTCAGAGAAGCAAAAGCCAAAATCCAATGAGCGTAATCCAAACCATTAACAGGGCTGCAAACACAAACCTCGTAGTCGGGCAAAAAGGGTTCGTAAACAGATGCAGACAATAGTACCAAAAAGCAGAGCCAAAAATCGTAAGTCGGACAGTCCAGTCAGAAGAGTAACACTATGAGTACAAGGCGAAGACGATAGCAGCACAGGTAAGCAAGAGAAATGTTCTGACAAGGAAGTGCTGTGAAAAGACTCCTAATATACACTCACGGGAAGTCACATGCTTAACAAAACACAGGTGCAGGAAGTCAGACTGATTACAAAGGAAGCAAACATGAGGGAGAACCTAATCACATGAAATAGGCAAAAGGCAAAATGCGGACAGGGATCACATGACAGCCTATAGACAGAACAAACAGATCCGGTTAGGGATTTCTACGTGCACAGAGTCAGTGGCAGAACAGTGATTAGACAGGTGCAGAGAATCTGCTTGAAGCACAGCAAAGTAAATTGAGTGAAGGCAAGAGGCGGAGACTAGGACAGGGCGAATGCTGAGAGATCGTTAGTCAATTAGTAGAGTGCAGCTACACAATCCCTAGTGCTTGTTAGTAAGTTAGTACTATGTACAATGGTAGAATTGGTTAGTAATTTAACAAATCAACAAACTCTTAGTATTGGTTTGTGATCTGGAAAAGCAAGGCGAAGGAAGTAAACGAGACTGGAAGGAATGGTTGAAATCCAGAAACCATTAAATCCCCCGAAAGAGTGGCATGCAATACAGGGGCTGTGAGCAAAGGCAAGACGAGACCAGACAGGGGGAGACAAAGTGCAATGCATGGCAAAAACAAAAACAAGGACCGGAATATAACTGCAGGAATGGAATACGGCAAAATACAAAACATGGCAAAACTAGACTAGACAAAACATGAACATAATCAGGTCTTCAAATCTCAATAAATGATTCAAGACAGGGTCAGGCAAGGCAAAGGTCAAAATCCTAACAAGACAGGATGGCAGACAGCAGAATCACAGCATAAAAATAATCACTGCCAAAGAAATTACTTAAGGCAACAGTGAAATTTTTAGCAAGCTTAGGTGTTACCGGTTTTAACTGATTGTTGAATTTATTTAAAATCACATCACGCACAGTGTGCCGTGAGGTTTAAATCTATTTGATAAAACACAACAAGTAGCGCTGTCAATGGTGCAGAAATAGCAGCGCTATGTTTCAGAGCCTTGGAAAACTTTGTGCCACACCACAAGAATAACTAGATAACTCGGTCGCCACAAGAACTGTCGTGTATCTCCCCGATCCCTAAATTTCGGACAAAATGGCTGCCAGCAGCCATATTGGATGTCCCAAATCGCCAACAATCGGTTTTGAACATTGTGAAATAAATATAGTCACCGGTGTAAAATTTGGAAAAATTCCTATAATAATTGTGGCTTCCAGAGCCCGGAACAAAAAATCTCTGCGGGCGCGGTGGCGGCGGTCCCGGAACTAAACCATAGTATCTCCCGACTATCGTCGGGGAGATATAATAACAGGCTAATAATGGTTCACTGACCACAGAAGCTTGGGTTTGTCATGGCCATCCCTGTCCATTTGACCAAAATCGAGGATCAGTGGGACTAGCAAAAGACAAGACCATGAAAGTGGACTCAGGAAGCCTTTCGAGGGATTCTGGATGGAGGAATGGCCCCAGATTTATTCCCATGCTGTCATGGTTGCAGACTGCTCTATTTGGTCATCTCCTTTTTTCCATTTTTGGAGGTCATCTCACGTCAGAGCACTGAATTATTGGCTTACTTGTGTTCAGCTGCTGTTGCAGTATTTAAGACTTGCAGTATTTGAGCTATGTTCTTAGCAAAGGGAGGCTGAAAACAGTATAAAACTAGAAAAGCACTCAGAGAGCGCAGAACCTCCGCCAGGGGGCAGCAAAGCCAAAAGCACGGCGATTGGAACTCCGGCCCATTGGAAAGACTTGAAATCTTGAACTTTGGCGTATATCTCAGCAGTACTTTGGCCTAGATATGCCAAAATTGAATCACCTCTTCCTTGAGTTAATATCCACCGTCAAAATTTCGTCAAAATCCGGCCATAAGTTTTTGAGTTATGTTGTACACAAACAAACGGCACCGAAAACGTATACCTCCTCGGCGGAGGTTAATAAAGGGTATCCAATAATTGTGGCATGAATGTTTTGTGGAAAATATGTTTTATGACACCATTTTTTTCTTTCAATCATTTTATTTCATTTAGTGGTCATAATTTCCTTAATATTTTAAACCATCGATATCTAGAAAATGAACAATTAAGACATGCATTCATGAACATTTCTGTTTATAATTATTGAGCGCAAATATCAGTGGAGGGCATTATATGTCTCCTATTCTTTCTCCTGGCCAAATATGGTGAGGGAATGGACACACTTAAGTATGCTTTATCAGGGTGCTTCTGGCAGTGTACCAGAGGGCAAATGCATGTGTCAAAGTCACAATTAAACTGCCAGGCTATCATGTGATTTGTGTACTCCCCAGTTGAGCTGCTCAGCCACGTGTGCGTGCCTTGGAGATCACCAAAAATACCCCACCTTCTTCCGCACTGTGCCCAGTGATGCTTTTCAGGCCCGGGCCATGGCACACATGCTGCGCCTCTTTGGCTGGACCTGGGTGGGTGTGATAATGAATGACGGTGACTATGGAAAGTCTGGCATTCAGCTCCTGCTGGAGGAGCTGCAGAACTCTGAAGTCTGTGTGGCTTTTACTGAGGTCATCCCCAAGGTCAACTTGGAGATGGGTGTCCTGCGCATTGTAGACACGGTCAGGCATTCTTCTGCCAAAGTCATTATTGCCTTTGCCACTTTTCAAGAGATGCAGGTCCTGATGATGGAGGTTGCAAGACAAAACATCACCAACAAGCAGTGGATTGCATCAGAGTCCTGGGCTACTGAAAGTGCGATGTCTTCTCCACAGATTCTGCCCTCCGTGAGAGGCACCTTAGGTGTTGTCTTTCGCACAGGAAACATTGAGGGTCTCAGGTCTTTTCTCACAAGATTTCAGCCAAAATTTCAGCCTCTGACCCCTTTGTTTGGGAATTTTGGGAGATGACGTTTGGGTGCTCTTTCAGGAATGAGTCTCCCACTGCATCAGTTAGGCCCCAGTGCACAGGGTCTGAGAGCTTGGATAATGTTGAGAACCGTTATACTGATACCTCTGAACCAAGAATCACTTACAGTGTGTACAAGGCAGTATATGCCATTGCACATGCCATTGACAATATGTTGTCCTGCCAACCAGCAGATGGTCCTTTTGAAAATGGGGGGTGTCCAGATGTTAATAATCTCCAGCCGTGGCAGGTAAGAAAAAAAAAGAAATTAATGGAGTGTCAGCATCCAATGTTGCTTTAGAAATTATAATAATAATAATCACCAATATCTGATGAATAGGAATTTGTGGAAGGCAAATATTTTCAAATTGCTCACCATTCAAAAATACAAATTTGTTGTGTTCTGTGGGTTTCCATGCGTTTGGTTAGTCAATTTTAGGTTTTTATTATTTTTGTGATGTCCGTTTTGAGTCTGATGTCTTAGTGTTTCACATTTCATATCTCTCCCATGTTATTCCAGTCCACGTCTTACCCATGTACGGTCTTTGCTTTCTCCCCGGTCGCATCATCAGTTTGTTGCAGTTTTTGTCTTAATTGATTGTTACACTATTTCGGGTGATTTAATTGATTCTGCGTTTCAGTCTTCCTTCCGTTCTCGTTTGCTTGCTTCCCCTTGCTTTTGCTATCTTACTAACCCGTACTAACAGTTTGTTGTTTTCTAGATTTTACTAACCAAACTAACACTGTGTATATAAGACTAACGTACTAATGAGCACCCGGGATTGTATAGCTGCACTTAATAAAAAAATTTGGACCGACTAATAAAAAAAACTGTACACAGGGCAGCAAACTCAAAACTCAGTCGGGAAAAACAGGCTTGGTACACAGGCACAGGAATGTCAGAGAATCCAAAGCCAAAGTCCAGTGGACGTAATCCGATTCATTACTAGGGCAGCAGAGTCAAAACTCAGGGTCGGGCAAAACAGGTACGGTACACGGGCACAGAAGTATCAAAGTAAAAGCCAAAATCAGAATCGGGGACGTTCCAGTCAGAAGTATAACACTATGAGTACAAGGCATCAACAATCACAGCACAGGGAAAACGTTCTGACCAGGAGCTGGCAGTGACTGCTTAAATAGACAAACGGGAAGTCACATGCTACAAAGAGAAACAGGTGAACTGGAGCAGACTAATTGCAAAGTAATGAACAAGAGGTAGTTCCTAATTACAAGAAATTGGCAAAAGCCAAAACCCGGACAGGGATCACGAAGACTACCGTACAGAGAAAATGAGAGAGAACACAGTTTAACAAGCGCGGAGGTTCCGCTGAAACTGCAGCAAAGTAAATTAAGTATAGACAAGAGGCGGGGACTAGAATAGGGCAAATGCTGAGAGGTCATTTGTCAATTAGTAAAGTACAGCTATACAATCCCTAGTGCTAGTTAGTAAGTTAGTGTTGTGCCCCTCTGCTAGATGTGGGCTGTCACCCACGTACCACGTGTTGCCCTCAACTTACATGCGACAAACAAGCCAACTACACTGAACAAAAATATAAACGCACCACTTGAAATATTGGCACCATTTGAAGTATGCCATTATGAAATACCAAATTATTTGTTTTCATTTGCAAAAGGAATGTTTCCATTGATTGATGTCTAAAATTTGAATTCAGCTCAGACATTGAGTATTTTTTTCACCGGTGTAATGATTGGTATGAGTAAACGAGCCCGGTGTACCCAGACACTGCTGAGACAGAATGAGCAGTACTCAGACAAACCTTGGGCCGGGGACTATAAAAGGCCACACCAAAATGTTGGATTTTGTCAGACGCAGCCATGCCTCAGATGTCTCAAATTATGCGGGAGCGTGCCATTGGCATGCTGATTGCTGGAATGTCCATCAGCGGGGTCGCGGCACAGCTGAATAGAGGGGTCGCGGCACAGCTGAATGTTCACTATAGTACCAAAGTTCGTCTTCGACAGCGCTTCCGACAGGCCTCATCGGCATCGTCCACGTGTGACCACCCCTGCTCAGGATTGTCACATCCGGCTGGTGCACTTTTGTGAATGTTTCAGACCAGCGACACGCACGGCCGATGAGACAGTCGGTCTGAACAATAGACGAATCTCTGCTCAAACAGTTCGCAACCGCCTCCGAGAAGCAGAATTGCATGCTCGACGCCCTCACCGTGGGCTGGACCTCACAGATGTATCGTCTCGCATGGGCTAACGCACACTTCCAGTGGCCCTTGGCATGATGGAGAAATGTGCTGTTCACAGATGAATCAAGATTCAACTTGTATCACGCGGATAGGAGACGTTGTGTGTGGCGCAGTGTCGGTGAACCGTTTGCTGACACAAATGTCACCCGGGGAGTCGCCCATTGCGGAGGCGGTGTCTTGGTGTGGGCAGGGATTGCACACAGACACAGACATTGCATTTAATCGATGGCAACTTGAACGCCTAAAGGTACCGTGATGAGATCCTCGCACCAACTGTAGTACCGTTTGTCCAACAGCATAATGTCACGTTCCAGCATGATAACGCCCATCCTCATGTCGCTAGGGTCTGCACCCAGTTCCTCACAGCTCAGAACGTTCAGGTGCTGGACTGGCCCGCATATTCGCCCGACATGTCGCCCATAGAACACGTTTGGGATGCTCTGGATCAGCGTATCCGGGACCGTGTTCGAGTCCCAGGTAATGTCCGGCAACTCCGGATAGCGCTCCAGGAGGAGTGGGATAGCGCTCCACTGGCCACCATAGACACTCTGGTAAACTCCATGCATAGGAGATGCGTCGCATTAAGAGATGCGCGTGGCGGAAATAAAACAGTGAAATTTATGGTATCTACCCCTGCCCTGTTGAAACTGTTGCCAAACTTTTGATTGTGCGTGTATCAAGGTGTAACCGACATCAATATGATCAGTATAGATGTATTTATCATGTTGTAAAATTTGCTGAGGTTCACATCATCCCATATGTAATAAAATTCACAAAACATCCGGTGGTCCGTTTTTATTTTTGTTCAGTGTAGATGGTACCACGTCAGTATGTCAATTCATACTTCACTGGACTCGGGGGGGCCTTCAGTCCTCTCCCCTGCACTATAGGACATCTTTAACGTGTCCTCGGGACCTTGCAGTCCCGCCGCCGCCTGTTATGGACTAGGTTCGAGGGGCCTAATTCCCTCCCTACCCCATCCAGTCTCCAGTCTCCCATCCCACAATAGTTCTCTTGATTTTTTTATTCTTTTCTTAATTTGTTCTCTAAGTTCAAGTTCTGATTCCCCAATAGGAATTTTCAATTATTTTATTTTCCCCTTTAATTGACAGTTAATAATAATCTTTATCATTGTTTCCTGTCCAGTTCCAAATCAACATTAAGGGCTCATTTTTTCTATCTCTCTAATTCTGGGTCCTGAATGGGGTCGAATATCATTGTACAATGCAATTCAGTTTCTGGCCATGTAGCCTGGGGTATTAGGGGCTCTTTATACAGAATTTTTGCCAGGTTACTCCCAACCTGCTCTTTAATTTGATCTATTATATCCCCCAACCAATAAAAATTTGTAATTCACTTTTTTTTCCCTGATTTGCTGTAGGTCTTTTCAGCTGCGGTCTCTCTCTTTTCCTGAAACTGGGGGGGATATGGCGCAGGGTTAAACAATTCATTGTCAGTAACCTTTTCAGATGGCTTGGACTGAGACGCAGCTTCACTTTGCTTTACTAAATATTTCTCCTGATCCTGAATATCTAGCATTCCCCTTTCTCCAAACAATTCCAGAACTGCCAGCTCATTTTATTCTTTTTTTAACCCTTTTTTGCCGCCGATGCATAATTTGTCATTATCACATTGCAAGATCAAATTTCCCCTGTTCTGGTCACTTAGTCTGTTTTTAATTCTTTTTGCCCAGTAATTTTTTTATATCATTCGCAAAGAGAGGAAATTATTCTCTTAATTCCTCGACAGGCGTTGCCATTGTTATTTATTACTTAAGCCAAATTATTTTTCCCCACATATTAAATTGCAATATGTCTATTTTACCAGTTACACTGCTCAATAAGCAGTCTATAATATAAACACACTTATGCGATTTCTCCTCTCCCTTTTCATTTAAATCGTATTTTGTTATGCATTCCTAAACCAGTGTTATGTTTAGTGCATAACCATCTAGTTGTCTAATCAATGGTATTTCTTGTTTAGTTCCATTTGTCTTTTTTGTGTTTTTTTCCCAAACATAGGAAGTAGCTTTTGCTTTTTTTCCTTCTTTTTTTCCTGTTTTTCCAGCTTTGCAGTGATCATCATTGTTTATTTTTTAATTTTAAATTTCATTTCTCTGCCAAATTCTTATTTTTTCCTCACCTATTCAATGATGTGCACCAATCAAAATAATGTTAAAATAATCATCTTTTAATACATGCAATTCACTACTTCATTTAATCTGCCAAATAATAATGACCATTAATAATAATTTTTAACTTCTATGTAAACTAATGCACTCTTAACACTCCCAACTAATCTAATACGCAACAAGAACACTGCTCATATCCATATTTACTCTACACTCATGCAAAAAGGGCGCCGCACCCACCCAACAAACTTCCTGTCAAAAAGCGTCTGTACGGGACCCCGCAATCCTTACTACCAGTCAGTCCACCCTTAGGACCCAGCAACCCTTACTTCCCGTCAATGTCCTCACAAACCCATTAATCGGCTAGCTCCATACGCCAAATGTGCTGTGAACCCTTTTATAAAAATAATAACGAGACAGACAACACTGCAAAACGGATCCCAGTACCTCTCTAGGTCATCCAGACCATATCCCCGTACCTCTCAAGGTCATTCAGGCCGTATCCCAATTTCAAGCGGGGGAGGCCTGCAGGTTTATTCCCTCCCTTTAAGGACCCAGCATAGGCATATAACTAAACCAGTTACAGAACGCGCTCCGAGTTTCAAACACTCACAGTAACTTGTTGTGAATTCAGTATTACATATCAATTCAGGAGATTCTGTCCCCCTCCTTTTAATTCCCCCAATTTTGTGTCTAGATTCTTTGAGCTGAAAGGTCACTTGTCTCCAGTGCTCCAGATCAGGGCCAGGACAACACAAAACAACACCCTCACTTATCTATCTGAGCAAGATAATTAAAGCAAATTAATTTAATTGCTCACCTTATCTTTAGTTTGCTGGCATCTTAGGGTGTGTGTGTGCTCCCTGCACCATCTCCAAGATCAGAAGATCGAATGGCTTGTATGTGTGTGTCTGTCTGTTTGTAAACTGTTTGTGTGCGTGTGTGTGTGTGTGTGCTGCGTGTGTATGCGTGAACTACATGTGTCTGTGTGCACTTCTTGTGTGTGTAAACTGCTTGTATGTGTGTGTGTTTTATGTGTTTGTGTCTGTGTGTTTGCACTGCTCATCCCCTCCCTATGCATATGTGAACTACTTGTATGTGTGTGGGTGTGTGTGTGTATGTGTGTGCGTGTGTGTGTTACTGCTGCCTACATATTATGGTTATTGATTATGATTATTGATTATGGTTATTCAACATGGTAATTGATCTACTGATGAATATGATGAGAAATATTAAAATATAATCCTCAACATTAGTACTATAAACAATGTTAGTTTTGGTTAGTAAATTTAACTAAAACAACAAACTGTTAGCATTGTTGGTAATATAGAAAAGTAAGGTGAAGGAAGTAAACAAGATTGGAAGGAATGATTGAAATCGCAGAAACCATTAAATCACCCGAAAGAATGGCACACAATACTGGGGCTGAGAGCGATCACAAGACATGAGATCAGACAGGAAGACAAAGTGCAATGCATAGTGAAAAACAAAACATGGACCGGAACTGCTAAGATGGAATATGGAAACAGAGACAAGGCAAAAACAAAACATGTCCAGGCATCTAAATCACAATACAAAATACAAAGCATGGTCAGACAAGGCAGAGTTCAAAATCCAGACATGGCAGAATCAAAAATAAACATGGCAACAAGGCAGAATCACAACAACTGCACCACATATGTATTAGTTCATTATTTGGTTTTGGGCTAGGTAGTAATATGTGTTAATAGCCATAACGGCAGTATTCTAATAATAATACAAAATAATTAAGAATATTTATTTACAGGTATAGCTTATATCATTATATGCACTGAAATAGCTTATGGTGTTCTATTATCCACAAGAACTGTTGCCAACAATTCTGTATAATTTAAATGGGTAATTTCATTCAAACTGTTGCTGATATGATTACAATATAAATAGCCAAAATAATGAATTAATAATGTAATTATTATTATGATAATGTAGGCATAGTGGTGTAAGGTTTTATTTTTGTTTTTGGAAGCTTTGCGCTGTGGAACTCTGGCACACATCTAGAAACAGTGCAAGCTTGAACGACAGTGGTTCAAACCAATGTGGTTCAAAATACTGTGGTACAAATAAGGTATGACTGGTTTGGGAAACTGTCACACCTCAGATGTCATTGAATTTCACAATGCATTGAACCATGATAGTTCAAACCTAACTTCTGTGGTTGTTGAGGAAACATACCATGTATTCTGCTCTCCACTGGAAAATTTTGAGAATAATGTCCAGGTATGAGTTTGTGACCTGAATCTCAAGCACAGTTCAGTTATGCAGCTAGACATCGATCCAAAGCACATGAGCAAGTCCACCTCCAAATGACTCAAAATAAATAAAATGAAGGCATTGGATTGGCCTTGTCAAAGTCCTGACTTGAATTTCACTGAGATACTGTGGCATGACATTGGATTGGCAGTTCATGCTTTAAAACTCTCTGATGTGACTGCATTAAAACAATTTCGCAAAGAGGAGGGGGGTCAAAATTCCCCCACAGTGATTTATAAGACTGATAACCAGCTAATCCAAATGTGATTACAGTTGTTGCTGCTAAGTGTGGTTTTTAGGTTTAGGGTGACAATTATATTTTCAGATGAGTGATACTGGTCTTGAAACTCATACCTCAAATCAATGAACTGGTCATTTAAAAGCAGAATTTTGTATTTTCTTATATTGTCTTATATTAAAATAAGTTGAATAGTCTGAAGCATTCAAATACAACCAGCAAAAAAAATTTTAAAATTGGGAAAGGGGCAAATACTTTTTCACAGCACCGTAGCATTGCATTACTTATGGAATAAACACGTCTGTTTTTGGTTTTATATATATATATATATATATATATATATATATATATATATATATATATATATATATATATATATATATATATATATATATATATATATGTCCTCCACTAATATCAACACCCATGGTAGACATGAACAAAAGTGGCTAAGAATTATTGCCTGCGTTTGTCCTCCCAATATTTTCTTGAAAGTTTTCTTGAAATTTTGACAAAAGTATTGCCTTTAATTCAAATACAATGATTGAAGGAAAAATACAATTGGAGTACTTTTTTTTCTCAAAAACAATTATCGGATCTCCTTAATTTTATACTTTTGCAGCCAGCCTTCGCAAAGATGCAGAGTCTTCCTCAATAGTGTGTAAATATTATTGCACAAGATGTGGCAAGGGGTCACAAACTGCTTCTTCATCCAAAATCTCACTAGATCCTTCAAAGTTCTTGCTCCAGCATTAAAGACTCTCTTCCTCAGTTCTTCCCACAGAATTTCCATTGAGGTTTGGTTAGGTTAGGCGACTCGGGTGTTAATGGCAAACCTTAACTTTTTGAGAAGTGGAAGGTTTTCACACTGATTTCAATGAAAGCTTTGATCATTGTCTTATTGGCAAATTACATTCATGGACCAGTTAAGGACTTCGAACAGAGGCAGTCAGTTTTGAAACAATAGCTGCTGGTGCTTGATGGAGTAAATGATGCTATGAATCCTAACAAGTTGTCCAGGACCTTAGGAAGATGAACAGCCCCATACCATCAAAGATCCACCTTCATCCTTCAAAGTTGGGATTTGGGTCTGATGTTTATGACCAAATAGCTGAGCTAGGTTGCATCTGACAGTAAAACCTTATCCATTGGATATTTCGGGACAGTTTTGCAAAATAAAGATTTTTTTGGGGGGGTGGGGGGGGGGGGGGGTGGATTATTTTGTGCTGAACATTGACTATGATGCAATTTGTAAATAGTGATCAACAATTCCTTCCTTAATTTAGGATTTCAGCATTCACTGTTCAATAATAACATTCCTCAGCTTTTTGTTTAAATTCCACAGTCTGCAGCCATAATTTTTCAGCAAATCTTTCACTTTAAAGGGCATCATTTTCATTTTCCATCACCCTGCATTTGGATCAATATTATTAAGATGTTAATCCTCCTTTTCCCTTAAGATTATCCACTATCTTCATAATGTCAACTTCACCACACCAGTGGGAGAGGCTATGTACTTTGATGAGAATGGTGAACCACTGGCCTCTTATGACATCATTAATTGGCAAGTGGGGGAAGAAGGCACGGTGGAATTTGTCAAAGTAGGAATGCTTCAGTCTGTGGACCAATCTCACAGCAAGTTGGATGTTGATGTGAAAAGAATTGTATGGAATGGTGGGCACAATGAGGTAATGTGATCCATGAATTCAGTATGACATGAATTTAGCCATTGAAGCATTCAGTAAAAATTTTGGACTGGTGTATTTGTAATTCCATTCTGAATTGAAGTCATTCATACACAGTCTTTACATTTTTGCCCCATTTATCTCATAGAATGTAGGGTAGAGCCAACCTGATGTCACCCATAAACATGCCATTGTCTGAGGCAGTTTTAAGTGTCATCCTTGGGCTGCTTTTCTCAATGTGAAGGCAGTCTTTTTCATTTCAGTGCCAGGAGTCAGAGCTATCTGCTGTGCTGACAACAGTTCCTTTGACTGAATAGCAAAAATTCAGTCAAATCAAAACAATTATGTCCAAATTAATCACACAGAACTTTCAAAACGAGCTGCACAACCTCTCAACTCAGCATCAGTTCAAGCTGCACAAACAATGTCCAGAAATAATTAAATGAGCATCAGACAAATAGCCTGATCATAAAGTATCGCCAGTACAGAGTGATATAGTGAAAAGCTTTACAAAAGATGTTAGAGGATCCATTTTTACTGGATTAAGAATGCAACATTTTTAGTGCATGTAACACTCAGCATGTGAATAGTCAAAACTTCAGTTTGAAGGTGTGAGAAGAGTGCAGCGTGTATATTTGTCATTTAAAAAGAAATGTTCCATGCTGGCTTAGTGATGTTCTGCTTCTTGCACTGGGTGCATACAGGTACCTGTGTCCATCTGCAGCATGCCCTGTCCCCCAGGCACTCGGAAGGCTGAACAGAAAGGAAAGCCCATCTGCTGCTTCGACTGCTTACCATGTGCAGAAGGGGAGATCAGCAACACTACTGGTACTATTATCATATCCTTCTGTACGATGGCCTGCACAAACATTCCCCCTACTTTTCAAGGAAAAGATTTTTTTCAAATAAAGCAGTTTATTGTGAATTTCATCAAAATTAATGTATGTTATTCTTAGTCTATACAAAAGTGAAAATTTCTCTTTAAAAATTATTTTAAAATAAGTTCAGAATGTCCTAAAAGTGCGTTCGGAGAGATCTATTTTAAGAATTTTTGCGAACATCTCCATTGCGATTGTGTGAACTCACGGATGCGCGTCATTCCCGGAGAACACATGGGAAATGTTGCACCAACATGCTGTAGGACCATCCTTTGACAAGTGAACCAAAATGTCACACGTTATCAGCTGTCATCACATAAATAAATACTTTAAAAATTAATGTGAGGTATCAAATTTATTCCTTGCTATTTTCCATACCCCAAAACTATGAACATTGTAGATATCTCAACTTTGCAGAGTTTTTGAAGTCAAATACAGTTATGAAAGACCTGCTTCCATGTTAAGTCACACAAGTGACCAGTCATGTTTGACCTCTGACCTGAACCACTGAAGCCCTGAGCATCTTTTTCGATAATGGCAAGCCCAAATTGAAATGAGTATATCTCTGCGACTGCTTGGTCCTTTTGAATAATCTTGGTATCGTAATAAAGTTAAACCATTTGGGATTTCTGCCCTGGTGTAATAATCACAATATACAGCGCCCTCTATAATTATTGGCACCCCTGGTTAATATGTCTTCTTTAGCTTCTAATAAATTCAGTTTTTTTTGGAAATGATATGGAACAACAGTGAAAAAAGAGAAAAATCCAACCTTTAATTCAAGTGCATTTATTCAGTGGGAAAAAAATCCCACATTAAGAAATAATTATTTTCCATCGAATCATGTGTGCCACAATTATTTGCACCCCTGATGTTAATACTTTGTACAACCCCCTTTTGCCAACAAAACAAAACCTAGGGCTCTAATTTCTTAGCAGCGCAGGGTGGTGCAGCATGTCGTAGCATGGCGCAGCCCACGCAATGGTAATTTCATCCGATGCAGCCCGCGCAGTGGTAATTTCTTGCAGTACAAAACCGCGCGCAGCCACTTTGGCAATTTGGTAGACAGCCATGCACCGAGATGGGTGAGGCGGCGTAGTAGGGGGAGGTGTCACATATTCATCAAGATGCAGTGACGAGACGTAGAAAAAGTCTTCGCTGAAGTTGCGCAGAAAGCTCGCCAGCTCCAACTAGTTTACTTTCTGTGCAGTGGTAATTTGGCTGACCAGCGCACAGTGTGCACACGTCACCAAAACCTCACAGGCAGGTTTCCAGAATGTCATTTCAATGCAATAAATAATTACAGCAGCCTCTATTTAATGTAACTATCTGAATCAGGACATAAATTATAGCATCTCTATCGGTTGTCCTGATATCAGATCAAAGGTAATGGAAACTCGACCTGGCTTAATCAACGCAGCTGAATTTGTGATGCAAACTAACAACTTCAACATCTTTCTCAGCCAACCACAAACTGCCTATATAATGCTTGCATTCTATGCTCAGTAAAGCGGCTTGCACACTGGACGCGAAACAGATTTTTCGCATGACTGATTACAGTCAAAGTCAATGCAAAGATGCTAAAGTCGAACAGGGTTTTAATATATCTCCATGTCCAAAAGTCATAAAAGTTCTTAGACGTGCAAATTTGGCTATGTTTGTGTTCGACCTTAACAAAATGCAAATTGAAACTTTTGACTTTTCTTGGTCTTTTTATCCGTCAGTTATCTTCCGTTGAAGATAGACAAGTCTTTATTCGGTCTCTCTTTTGAAAATTAGTCAGATGGATCAAACAGATTCACGCTTTATTTCCACTCCAGAGGTAAAATAGTGCTGGTTGTCATGGAGCAAATCAATTCCATGACCATTGACATTGTGAATTAAATATAGCATGCACGATTAAGACTGTCCAAGGCGAAATGCAAAATACTCCATGTCCGGCAGCCAGCAAAAAGTAAAAGTATTGGAATGAGAACAGATTTATTAGGAAATAAAGAATAAAAATGTATCACCAACAAACTGAGCATACAAAAAAGATGGCCCCAAATAAATAAATCGCAGTGTTCATTGGATGTTCTGTTTGTTGTTAAAGAATATAGAATAAAGAATAAAAAGAAGCATTTTATTCTTTATTTCATTATCAATTTGTTCTAATTGTCCTGTGTTTATAATTTTTTATGGCTGTCAGACACCGAGTATTTTGCATTTAATGGCGCCGTGCCTGTGCCTGGTCTATGAATTCAAAGCCCCTAATCTTCTCCTATAATGTTTCACAAGATGGGTGAATACAGAAAGAGGGATCTTCGACCATTCCTCTTTTCAGAATCTCTCTAAATAATCCAGCGACCTGGTCCTCGCCCCTACACTCTCCTCTTCAGCTCACACCACAGGTTTTCAATGGGGTCGAGGTCTGGGGACTGAGATGGCCATGAGAGGAGCTTGATTCTGTGTCTAGTGAACCATTTCTGTGTAGATTTGGCCACATGTTTACGGTCATTATCTTGCAAAAAGACCCAGTGACGACCCATCTTCAGCTTTCAGGCAGGGGCCACCAGATTTTGATTTAAAATGTCCTGGTATTTCAAAGCGTTCATGATGCCATGCACCCTAACAAGGTTCCCAGGGCTTCTGGAAGAGAAACAGGCCCACAGCATCACTGATCCTCCCCCATACTTCACAGTGGGTACGAGGTGCTTTTCTGCATACTCATCTTTTGTGTTCTGCCAGACCCACTTAGAGTGTTTGTTGCCAAAAAGCTCTATCTTGGTCTCATCTGACCAAAGCTTACGGTCCCAGTTGAAGTCTCAGGACCGCTAAGCGGACTCCAGACGTTTGCGTTTGATTGTGCGTGAGAAAAGGTTTTTTCCATGCATGCCTCCCAAACAGCTTGTTCGCACGTAGATAGCGCCTGATGGTTGTTTTGGAGACTTTGTGACCCCAAGATGCTACCATTTCTTGCAATTCTTTACCAGTGAGCTTTGGAGAACTTTTTATACTCAGCAACAAAAGTTTCTGTGACACCAATATTGTTAATTATTTTTCATAACGCAATTATGAAATTGTCATACATGGTGATATCAGACTGAAACAGTACACGTAAACACAACATTGAAATGGAAATCATGAAAATGCGAGAAAATGACTTTGCACGTGAAAATGTGCGTAAATCATGCTTGTGGATGGCAATAAAAGAGGAGAATTTTTGGAATGTTCACATTGTGCCTGATGAACGACGGAAGCATCACTTATCGAAAACACAGCCATTTCGGATCAGGAACTCTACCCTCTAAATGCCAAGACTGTCTGAAAATGATCGGTGGAGGGCCATTGGGATGATTGAATCCGGAACCTCGCAGAGGGAAGTTGCTCATCGCCTCAATGTCCACCGAAACACCATTTGGAACTTATGGCAGCGTCATCAGCAGACAAGACATGTCAGAGACCGTCCTCGCAGCGGCCGTCCACGAGTAACCACTCCCAGACAGGACAACTGGATTCGAACAACCCATCTCCGAAATCGATTCCAACCTGCAACCATAACTGCAAGAACGATACCTGGTTTGAGGCGACTGTCTGCACAGACAATCCGTCGCCGTCTCCGTCATTTTGGCATTGTCCCACGTCGGCCAGCAAGACGTCCAATACTCACAGTACAACACCGACGACTGCGTCTACAGTGGGCACAACAACATCGGCGGTGGATCGAACGTCAGTGGGATCTTGTACTCTTCACTGATGAATCAAGATTCATGCTTAACCGATGTGATGGTTGTTTACGTGTATACCGTCGACGTGGAGAACGTTATGCCAACAACTGTGTTCAGGAATTTGATTGTTTTGGAGGTGGTAGTGTCATGATTTGGGGAGGGATCACGGCTAGAAACAGAACAGATTTGCTTGTTATTGATGGAAATCTGACAGGTCAAAGATATCGCGATGAAGTGCTACGGCCATTGGTGGTACCGTTTTTGATGCAACATGGTCCCGGAATAACGCTGCAACATGATAACGCCAGACCACACGTTGCAAGGATTGTACAGCAGTATCTGATGCAACAACATGTCAATGTCCTGCCATGGCCAGCCAGATCCCCAGACATGTCCCCAATCGAGCATCTTTGGGACGAGATGGATCGACGTTTGCGGCGGTTGCATAACCCGCCAGCTACACTCCAGGAATTGCGACAACGTCTACGTCAGATTTGGAATGACATCCCACAGCAATTTCTGGCACATCTGATTCGGTCCATGCGCCGGAGATGCGTTGCTTGCATCATGGCACGAGGAAGTCACATCTGGTATTGAAGTGTGAAGGTCACAATTGGTTAGACGTCAGACAAGTGCTTCATGACGCATGAAAATGACATTTTTCGTTTTGAGTGACGTTGGCACTGAAAAGTCAGTGTTTCTCCTGTTAAATAAACATATTGATTGCATTGAGATCTTTGTGTGTCATTTATAACATACACATAAATGGTGTCACAGAAACTTTTGTTGCTGAGTATATTTCTCTTACCTTCCTCCTCACTGTGCGTGGTGGCGATATAACCTTGCGTCCTCGTCCAAGCTTGTTTCTCACTGTTCCAGTTGATGTAAACTTCTTCATTATTCCTCTGACAGTAGATATGGGCAGGTGCAGGCGATTGGCTATTTCTTGTAGCCATTGCCTGACTTGTGAAGGTCGACACACATCTGCCTTACTTGAATGGTGTGTTCCTTTGTCTTTCCGATGTTGAAGAGTGGATAAGAGAAATGGCCTCTGTGTCACGTCATATTTATACCCCAAGGAAACAGGAAGTGATGAATTACAAATTAAATGTTCCTAGATACTCTGATCAACTTAGTAAACTACTGTAGAAATGACAGAAATACTTCAATTACATTTATTTTCTAGGAATTGTTAGGGGTGCCATTAAATGTGGAGCAGGTGATTTTGTGAAAAATTATTTTTTCTTAGTCAGGGATTTTTCCCCCACTTTAAATTCACTTCAGTTGAAGGTTACATTTTTCTACAATTTCCAGTGTGAGAGTATGCTTATGCAATAAAAAATGTAATTTATTTAAGGCTTTTAGCACATCTTAACTATGGGTGCCAATAATTAAGGAGGGCGCTGTATGTCACTGACTCAGAGTAAATGTAGATGGAACACAGTATAAATGAAAGATCTCATTTTGCACCTAACAAAGTTTTACTTCTATCCCTTGTAAATTTGTTGTGTTGCAGTCTGAAACAGTCTGCAACAAAAATTACAGCACAGAATCTCATTATTATGTGTGCCAAAGTTTATTCTGATCAGGTTAATCAAAGCAAAATGAGAGAGGAATGTCTAGGTGGCTTCTCCAATTTAACAATTTAGGCACCTTGTGTTCCATTTCAGATTTCTCAGATACCAAACTGTAAAACTCATTTCATTTAACTTGTATGTCACTATAGGCACACATTCAATCCAAATACAACATTTTTTTGAATGAAAAAAAAAATTTATTATTTCTGCCAGTTTTGTTGCCAAACAATTTCTCATTCAAAGATAATACATACAATGAAAATCAAGTTTGACTCCACTGCAGCACATTTATTAAAAAAAAAAAAACAAAATTATGAAAAAATTGATGAAAAATGTTAAAAATCATGAAAAAGTGTTAAAGAAAAGTAAGAATAACAAAAACCCCAACAATTATTTGTGGAAGGAACTGCAATTATTTCCCAAAAAAATGTGCCTACACTAGGAATCGAACCCTCAGAGTCTCCCTTCCAGCGAAGCATTTTAACCATTAGGCTATGCCAACTGACTGATTGCCCATTTAAGGAATGGGTCAAGAAAATACGTACTGTCTAACTGCACTAATGGGAACATTTAAGCGTATTGTTAGTTAATGTTGTTGCCTGAAAGCTTCAGATAATATTACCACCCCTAAAAATAGGCGACTATATGTATTGGTGAGAAATGAACGAGGAGGAGGAAAAAATGACGTGTACTCGGTTATTGATTTTTCTAACAGTTATGATTTGTTATCCTTGTAACCATTTACACGTGTAGATGTTGATACCCCTAATTGACATACCACTGTATTACGCAATAACTTCAGACTTTTTGGTGCCAGTTAAACTTTTTTTAAAAATAGAAACAATAAGACTTTAGTTCATTCCTCCTCAGTGCCAGTGGGCAAATTGAATGCTGGCTTCTAAAGCAGAGACCCAGCAAGCCCACCTCACTGCAACTCCACTTACTTGACAACTTGACTTGAAAACAAAGTCGACCTTCTGCCTCTCCCTTTAGTGTATTTCCTTGTATCTTTCATGACAGAAAGGGCAGTATCCATTTTGTACAATTATTGCAGCTATACGCACACAAATTTTCCGCCATTATTCAGAATATGATGTCATTCAAAATGTGATGTATGCATATTCTCATGTAAGCATATTCCTTTTGGATATTCAAAATTAATCATTCATCCACATGGAGCATTTTCCAATGAAGGATATGCACGTATGAAATTATTTGAGTTTTAGGGGCAGTCTTTGGCCATGTACATTGCCCTCAGAAATTAAAGGCACCCTTACTGAATATGAGCAAAACAGGCAATGAACACTAACTAACATTGTTAATAGTAATAACTTAATAACAAGCACTAGGGATCAGCACTCGCTCTGCTCTGGTCTCCGCCTCTGGCCTTCACTCAATTTACTTTGCTGTACTTCAGTAGACTCTCTGCACCTTGTTAATCACTGTTCTGCCTGTCACTCTGTGCACTTTAGAACACCCTAACTGTAGCCGTTGGTTTGTCATTGGCTGTCTGTGTAATCCCTGTCCACGTTTTGGCTTTCACTAATTTCATGTGGTTAGGAACTTCCTCTTGTTCATTCCTTTGTTAATTAGTCTGATCCAGTTCACCTGTTCCCAATTATAGCATGTGACCTCCTGTATGTGTATTCAAGCAGTCATTTCATTTCCAGCTCTTGTCAAAACATTTTCCTTGTGCTGTGATTGTTTATGCCTTGTACTCTTCGTGTTATACTTCTGACTGAAATGCCCCGGATTTTGATTTTGGCCTTTTCTTTGATATTCCTGAGCCCGTGTAACGAACCAGCTTTGCCTGACTTTGAGATTTGTGATTGCTGCCCTGGTAACAAACCGTTTTTCTCTCTGAATTGTGATTTTGGATTCTGGACTTTGTACCTTTGCCTACAATCCTGCCGGGTTTTCTTGTACTCGCGTGTGGTTCTGGAATGCACCCTCACTGAATGCCGACCACTTTTCAGGACATCTCTTGTGCCCTCAGTGTACAGTGACTCTTGTCTGAGCGAATTTGTTGACGAGCAAAAATGCACACTAGTGTTGCAGACTAGCTTGATCGTATGTGTGACTAATTGTGCTGGTGAGTTCACCATTGACTGCATTTACTAGCTGAACACATTCTGGTTTTCACCATTATTCCGTAAAAGACAGTATTCCTACTAAGCTGTTTAACTTTCATTGCTAATGAAAATAAATATGGCACTAAAATCCCTTTTACATGTATCTGTGCACTCCAATTAAGATTTCTCGTCGTGGTCCACTAGTGGCAGGCTTCTCCGACCGTGTGAACACAGCCCTCCTGCTAAAATTCGTTCAACCACTTTCTGTTCTTTCCTGTTATAGGCTGAAAACATTTCATCTCTCATTATTACTGGGTTTTTTGGGTCTTTTCCAAATTGAAAAATGACTGAACCAGAAATTGATCTGGTCAGACCAGAATGCGGGGGGATATAGTGATAGCCATGTCTGTCCGTACGTCTGTAATCATTTTGTTTCCGGGGCAGAACTCAAAAACCGTTCAATATTTCTTCACAAAATTTGATGTGTAGATGTGATATATCATGAAGATGTGCCTTTTGGTATTTAGGATTTCTAAAATTTTTATTTTTTGTGTTTCCATGGCAACAAGTTGGAGTTAGTCTCTGGGAAGGGTATGGCTTCTTTCTGGAGCATAACTCAATAACCGTATAATATTTCTTCACAAAATTTGGTGTGTAGATCTGATATACCATGTAGATGAGCCTTTTGATATTTAGGAATTTGTTTTATTTATTTTTTTTTTTTTGTGTGTTTCCATGGCAACAAGTCGGACTTAGTCTCTGGGGAGGGTATGGCTCGTTTCCGGAGCATAACTCGATATCCGTTTAATATTTCTTTGCGAAATTTGGTGTATAGATCTCATATATCATGGAGATGTGCCTTTTGGTATTAAGGAATTTCTAAAATTTTTATTCTTTGTGTTACCAAGGCCACAAGTTGGACTTAGTCTCTGGGGAGGGTATGGTTCGTTTCCGGAGTGTAACTCAATAACCTTTTAATATTTCTTTACCAAATTTGGTATGTAGATTTCATATACAATGTAGATGTGCCTTTTGGTATTTAGAATTTAACACATTTCTATTTTCTTTGTTTTTTTTTTCATGGCAGAAAGTTGAAGCGAGTGTCACCGGTTCCAGAGCAATACATGATAATTCTTCAATGTTTATCTATGAAATTGGAATGTTGATCTAATGTACCCTGTTGATGCACCTTTTCTTATTTAGGAATTGCTGAGATTTAGATTTTTTTTGTGTGTGTTTCTATAGCCACAAATTACACTCACTTTCTGGTTAGGGTGTAGCTAATTTCTGAGGCATAACTCAGTAACAAAACTTTCAACATACATGTGAATTTAAAAGGGTTTCTTTTGCTATTTGGGCTTTTCAGCTTCATGAAAACAAATGGAACAGGCTCAGAAAGATGTGGAAAGTTACATTCCCGAAGCAGAGCTTGAAAGTATTTTCATGAAACTTTGAGAAGATATTTATTAGCACAAAGTACCCAAGGCCTCCCTGATTTTGCGGGGGCCGGGGGGATATGCCATCTTCTGATGGCTGTTGTTTGAAAATGGCAAGCCCAAAATGAAATGAGTGTATCCTTGTGACTGCTTGGTCCATTTGAATAATCTTGGTATCTTGGTAAAGGTAAAACCATTTGGGATTTCATACCTGGTGTAAAAATCACTATATATGTCACTGAGTCAGAATAAATGGAGATGGAATACAGTATAAATGAAAGATCTAATTTTGCACCTAACAAAGTTTTAATTCGATCCCTTGTAAATTTGTTGAGTTGCAGCCTGAAACCTCTCAAAAATTACAGCACAGAATGTCATTATTATCTGTGCCAAAGTTTGTTTTGATCAGGTCAATCAGAGCAAAATTAGAGAGGAATGTCTAGGTGGCTTCTCCATTTTGGAAATTTGGGTACCTTGTGTTCCATTTCAGATTTCTCAGATACCAAGCTGTAAAACCCATAAAATTTCATTTCTATATCACCACAGGCATCCATTCCATCCAAATACAGCATATTTTAATTTTTAGAATAAAAAAAAATATTAGTGTTTCTGCCAGTTTTGTTGCCTGCACAATTTCCCATTCAAAGATAATACATACAATGAAAATTAAGTTTGACTCCACTGGAGCATATTTATTAAAAAACAAAAAAATAAAATGATGAATACAAAGGCAATTTGAAAATATGTTAAAGAAAAGTAAGAATCACAAAACCCCAGCGATTATTTGTAGAAGGAAACTGCGATTATTTCCCAAAAAAAAAAAAGGTACCCTGATCAGGAATCGCACCTCCGTACCTTCACAATTTCCTTTCAGCAGCGCGGCATTTTATCCAATAGGCTGCGCCAGTCGTCAATTGTCTATGGTCAAATTGCCCATTCAAGGAATGGGTAAAGAAAATGCGTACTGTACAGTTGTAGTCTCAGTATTTGTGCGGAATACTGCAAAGATTCTGTCAGAAAACGACTTTGAAAATGAATGTTGAATATTTAGCGGAAAATTATTCGGACAATACCTCAAACAAACTAGTTATGCGGTTATATTGTTGCACTATTCAAGAACATGCATGTGTCCCATGGACATAGTTTGACGCACTCAGAAGGCAAGGCTGTAGCTCAGACTAGGTTTCTTCGATTAAGATGGTTTAGAGTTTGTTAGAATCATCAGGACTCATACAATCAAATTCCTACCGGCATAGTCTTCCTGACAGCATCACAAGTCAATGGCAGACAGGAAAATACATTGCAAGGAGGCAGAATGCTACAGAGCTGAATTCTTTGAAGCAACGCCCTGGGAAAGAACATGCTAGGAGCCCGGCAGATCTAGTTTCGTTATAACGCGAAACACATTGGGCTAACAATAGCAAGCGCACATTTACCCTTGAGCAGTTTTTTTATTTCAAAATATCAAAGGTAAGATTTTTTTTTCTGCTCACCTCTGTAGACTGTAAAGTGTATGCCTGCTGTTCTTTCAATGTGGTGTCGGTTTAAAATGACAGGGCTCATATCGTTGCATTCTATGGATTTTCCTCTTTTATTTGAGGTACCGTTTTTATGCATAGCACGAATTCAGCAGAAATCCTGGCGATTCAGTGTTGATATGATTTTATCCTATGTTCTGCTGCATGCTTATTTACTTTCTTGGTGCTTGAATTGTGTTCAGTTGAGGTAAAAATGGTTTACATGAGCTTTTGGCTGAGTTTCTTCGCGAAATGTGGATATGCCGCTTGACAGTGTCGTGATTTTTAAACATGCTGTATTTGTAATGTGTAATAACCGACCCTGGTACTATAGTTCTTAACCCCTTTGTGCAGAAGCCAAATTTGGCTATTTTTGGGTTACCCACTTTGATGCTGTATAATTCAAGTTTAAAGCTTCATAAAGAGGAAAAATGTGGCTCAATTCTGAAAAGACACTTACAGCATTTAGAATTACATAGTATTTCAGTTAATTTTCATGATTATGGTAGAGAAAATGAGCTGCAAACATAAAAAATCTTCATGAGAATTCACCATTGAAATTGCAAAAAAAATAATTCTGAGGATTGAAAAACTGCTGGGGCTTAAAACTATACATTTCTGGGATCATAAACTCCTTGACCACAAGTACAATTCATCTTCAACATTACATTCTAGATTACCTACATGCTTTTAGCCAAATTATACAGCTATCCAAGTGTCTCCCCGAAGTCTCAAAATGAAGTCCAGTCAAATCATAAAAAAATCATGTATATAACACAAATAAAGTTTTAAGGCATGAAATTTAATATGAACAAATGATTTTCTGGTTGAGTTTAGTATGAATTTATCAATCTCAGTGCAGTTGAATATCAATGGTCACCAGTAACCACTCCAAAACACAAAACATGCCTTTTCTCCATAATAAAGTTTAGAGTTTTGCCCATTTTACTTTAAAGTGCCAGCACAAACACGCATTAAATAAACTTCTTATTAAACGGTTAGAACATTCACCCTGTAATGGAAGCTACCAGTCCCCTCTTCTAAGCTCACAAACTCATTTCAACACTTAGAAGGAACAAGTGCAACTCACTAACTCAGTAATATCTGAATTCTGAAATATACCTTATTTTAACAGAACAGACACTCCACTTTCAGGGAACAATCCATTGCCTCCCTGGATTCAAAAGAAACGTGCAATGAACGTACCAGGGGGTCCACCCAAATGCACGGGCAGTTCGCGTTTTAAACAGGAAAAAAAAACCTCGACATTCGACTTTGTTGAGTACGTATACATTCCAAAAACAAAACAACAACAACAACAACAAAAAAATAACAAAGTATCAGCCTCACCTTTTTCATGAATCCCTGCTCCAGAGACCGATGTATCCAGTAGGAGGGACCCTCCGGTCCTGTTTCATTCTACATAATTCCAATTGACCATATCCTTATCTCATTTAGATCCTATAAATGTAACTGAACACTTCAAGGCCAGTTTTGCGAACGTGTTTTCTATAAATCGCGTCTATTTTAACCGCGTAATGTGCATAACGTAGACAGGATACAACCGAACTTGCTGATACGCATAGGTTTGTATGCTCTGTGTTTGTCCAATCAATGTGTTTCACTTACTCTAAAATGTTTAAACACTCGGGATTTGGATAAGAAACGAGCCAATCAATACATTTTTTACCGGGTTAGCTTTGCGAGGGCATGAAGTGTAACTCTACAATTACGCAGAAGAGCTTGAGTGTATGATTGAGTGATTGGCTATCAACGCCAGTACTCGGGTGGATATAAAGAAGCGCTGGATTTGGCAATGAATGGATCTGCGCGTAAATCCACGGTAGGAAACTACGATTTTTTTGTACGTGGCGACAGTAATTAAAAGTAGAATGTGAGAGAATCAATACCATGTCGATTTTTTTGCCTCAGAAAACTGATTTTTCTGAACCATTACTTGGAATACTGTTGGCTCACTGTGGCTTATCTGGTTGCTACAGAGGATAGCGATTTTTTTCTGTGTCAAGATATCGTTTTTTTAAACTGCTGGATCGATACTATGGGCAAGGATACTGACCAGTTTGCACATCAGGCTTAGCTGAGGAGTTTAATTCATGCAGCTCTTGAAAAACAGGGAGTGGAGTGAACTTCACCGTATTCAGAACCGCGTTCGAGGTCTGCTTGCTTGTGAACATTCAATAACTGATCCGGGGGTGCCATTTAGTGATCGAGTACAGTAACAGCGTACTTCCAGTTTGCAGGTCTATAGATGCGGGCGTCTACATCTGCAGAAAGGGGTTAAGGGGTTAACTCCATCTGAATGGTCTGAAAGCCGCAAATGTTAGTGATATGTAATCAGGCGAAAAGAGTAGTTATTTCTGCTTTTGACCCATTCACCCAGTGCAGGGTCTCTGCATGTTTTCGTGTGGATAAAGGATAAATGTTTTATCTTGCTCAACAAATCATCAATGTTTCATTTCATTGTATTAATCTCACCAAAAACCTTCTTCTTGATCTTGTTTGCTTATTTGATGCTTAACATCCTTGTGTACTTGTTGACCCTGCCTGAGAGGTTTATTTACATCTTTTTTAAGGTGCCACAGAATGCTTTAAGTGTGGTGATCAATTCTGGTCCAATGCTGCTCGAACAACCTGCATTCCAAAAGAGGTGGAGTTCTTGTCTTTCCAGGAGACCATGGGGATCATCCTTACCGCTACTTCTATCTCCGGGGTGGTTTTAACCTCTAGCATCATTGCTACCTTCTTTCTCCATCGGGACACACCCCTGGTTAAGGCAAATAATGCAGAGCTGAGCTTCCTGCTGCTGTTGTCACTCTGTCTCTGCTTCCTATGTGCGCTGGCCTTCATTGGTCGCCCCACCCCCTGGTCTTGTATGTTAAGCCACACGCTTTTTGGGATCAGCTTTGTGCTCTGCATCTCCTGTGTCCTCAGCAGGACACTGGTGGTACTGGTGGCCTTCCGTGCCTCTGTCCCCGGCAGCAACATCATGCGGTACTTTGGCCCACTGCAGCAAAGGGTGGCCATCTCCCTCTGCACCTCCATTCAGGTGGTCATATGTGTGCTGTGGTTGGTTCTGTCACCACCCATCCCAGCTGAGGTACATGGCCATGGCTCAAGAATCATACTGAAGTGTGATTTGGGTTCAGTCACTGGCTTTTCCTGTGTTCTCGGCTACATTGGCCTGCTGGCGACTGTCTGCTTCCTGGCGGCTTTTTTAGCCAGGAAACTCCCAGATAATTTCAACGAGGCCAAATTCATCACCTTCAGCATGCTTATCTTCTGTGCAGTCTGGATCACCTTTGTCCCTGCCTATGTCAGCTCACCAGGAAAGTATACTGTTGCTGTTGAGATATTTGCCATCCTGGCCTCCAGCTATGGACTGCTCCTCTGTATTTTTGCTCCTAAGTGTTTTATAATCCTACTGAGACCTGAAAAGAACACCAAGAAGGAGATGATGGCTAAACAAAAGTCGTAAACATTGGATTGTCATAATACGTGTGAGGAAAAAAGTTATGGCTTTGGAGAATACCAACCCGATTCTGATTAGATGAAGACACTATTCATTTAAAGCTGAACGGCAGTTGAAGGTCTAATTAATACTCTATTTAATTTTTTTAAATCAGATAAATAATTCAGAACCTTTAGTAAAATTGCATTTTCCTCATTTTTTCTCCACACAAAGTTGTCTTATTACCTAAAATATGAAATCACTGAAGTATGATTGAATTATTACAGTTGTAATATGAAATAGTCTCTCATAAATAATTGAAAATTGTTATTCCTTATTGCTAAAACTGAAATCAAAATAAAGCATATACTCAAGCAAACTGAGGCTAATTTTCAATTCTGTTTTGAATATAAGCATGTTACATTTTTGTAATTGAGTCATCACCTGACATTGTGATTCCCCAACTCAAATTCTGTCCACATCAGAACCCAGCTCAGCTCCTTATCCCTCACTGACATTAATTTCCATTCCTGAACTTTGATTTGATGGTTTTACCACATTCAAGGCTCCAGATGATCTGAGGGTTTCCTGGCCTTCATTATAGTCTCAGCCCTGGAGGGGAAACGATATTGATTATTACTGAAAGACCCCATCGTGAGCTAAAGCCAATCCAGTCAAACTGCAAAGATGCTCCGCATCTTTTTTGTGGCCCATCAGATAAAGGGGATGTTAGGAAACAGTGTGAGGGTCATTTTAATTAACATTTAATCATTTAAATACCCTGTTTTTCATCAACTTAGTCCTCAACGTGACTACCATTTCTTTGGATGCACTCTTGCGCTCTCCTTCGTATGTCCTGCACTGCTCGCCTGATTATTCCTCTGTCCCTCCGGAGGATATTCACTTCAGCTCTGATTCGCTGTTCAGTGGACACCTAAAATTTTGAATTTGCTGGCAAAAACGCCAAAGAGCCTCTGCCACACTTTTGGTAGCATGGTATTCGTTCACCATGAATGCATGCTGTTGTGGTGTAAACTGTGAATGAACCATCTCACAAATAAATGAAGCCAATGGCCCTACCCAGTTTTTATCCACAGCTGAATAAAAGGAGTTACGTAAAAAAGTCAAAAGGATTAAGCCTATTCTGTAAGTACCCTGACATCACAATCACTTTTATTCAGGTGCAAAGAATTAGTGGTGATCACTTTCATTGTTGGCCTGTGTTCAGTTGGTTACATAATCAATCTGACCCCAATGTCAGACCTCCTACAAGTGATCAGGTGTAAAAACATGCAATGCCCCTCTGGCATGTTTGATTACAAGCGCATGAAAGGCTTTCCATTGCCCCAGTGGAAAAAGCACCAAACAAAGGATTAATGGGGACCCGCCCGGATGACATCACCAAAAAACAAGAAAAATCGTCACGTGATGCGGATATCGGGCAAGCATCTGCCATTGAGAAACATTAAAAACAAGACACACTAAACTGCTTGTTATTCGATTTTTCTCCATAGAATAAAGCGGAAAATGTGTGTTCAAAGGTAGTTTGAAAATAGAATTTCTCCTCCCAAGGCATATATCGATGAACAATAACTGATTACACTAAATGAAAGAGAGAATGACGAGCAGTAAATTTAGTCACACTCCTCCCTTTCTCTCCCATCTCGGGCTGTGACTTACGCCCAGGTAAACTGGTTAACCTGCTGCCTTCTGATACTTATGTGGACCCACCAGCAGCGATAGGTGTGCAATACTCCTTTTGTAGTCTTCACAAGCTTTGTTCACTTACCTAGCATTATTCTTGAACATCAATATATTTTATATACACAGCGAGGTTTGAAATAAGCAGTATCGCATCACATTTACGATCTAAAAATGCTTACTTTCGAAGCGAAATTAGCAATACCAGCCAAATGAACCACAGCCGCTACAAAAGAAAATCCTAACAACATAGGTGGAATAACTTTAAATTCTAGCATAGAATCATACAGCTAGTGTATTATGAAGTAGGTTAACAAACTGTAACCAAGCTAGCTTGCCATACGAAGTCTCCCCCGTTATCCTGCCGTGATTCCAGCATTGAACACATTGCTTTGGCATTTCTGTAGCTGGCTAAGCGCAAAGGAAAAAAGGGTTGTTATAGTCGCGGTTTGTGTTATCTGGACTGCCCCTTATCTGTGTTTCCCCGTTAGCTGTCGATGGTGACGTGAATTTTTTCAGAGCCATTGTTGCTATTGCTCGATCTGCTCTGTCGAGCCAAGAATACGTTTCTCGAAAGAATAGGTGCGAACTTACATAGTTTGAGCCATTGAGAGTGAATGGACGAACTACGCAAGTTCCTAGCGTAATTAAAAAACTAGACTTTAGGGAAAGGCACCCAGGTCCCCATTGTTAACAGAAGTTATATCTAAAATAAAAGTTGATAAAGTCGCTTTAAAACCAATTTTTTCTAACTCGGCACATTGCCTTCCGTTGTTCGCTTGCTCAACTTTCGGATTCGGAGAATGACGTTCACCTTCCGTACTGGCTATTTTTAGATATCGGGCGGGTCCCCATTTGAGTATCACAGTGTAAAAAAAATGAAAATTCACATTTTGCATTACAGTTTGATCATTTTCATCCAATTTCAACCCTTTAATTTTTTGGAGGAAGGACATTTTATTGCCCTCCGGAAAACGGGCCAGTGTTCGGTCATGCACAAAATTATGTTATTAATTTTGGTATGGATCATAGCAGCATGTCCATACCAACATTTGCAAATGAAGAAATTTCATGAAAATGTTCAGTTGTAAATTGGGTGGGCACTTTTCAGAGAGTCTACTTTTTTGACACACCCTGTATAGATACATTACACACAGACTGGTATATTTCAAGTGTTTATTTTAATTTTGATGATTTCAACTGACAGCTAATGAAAACTCAAAATTCAGTATCTCAGAAAATTAGAATGTTGTGCAGAAGTTATTGAAAACTCATGGTGTCACACCTGAGCCTTTAAATTGTCTCTAAGTCTGGTTCAGTAGGCTACACTATCATGGGGAAGACAGCTGACTTGACAGATGTCCACAAGGTGATCGTTGATGCCCTGCAAAAGGATGGTAAGACACATAAGGTCACTGCTAAAGAAGCTGGCTGTTCACCAAGTGCTGTATCCAAGCACATTTATGCAAAGTTGAATGGAAGGAAAAAATGTGGTTGAAAAAGGTGCACAAGCAATGGGGATAACTGTAGCCTTGAGAGGATTGTGAAAGGAAGTCCATTCAAGAATTTAGGAGGGATTTACAAGGAGTGGACTGCAGCTGGAGTCAGTGCTTCAAGAGCTTCCACACACAGATGAATCCATGCGCTTCAACGGTCGCTTCCATGTGCTTGTGTTAAGCCACTCTTGAACCAGAGACAATGTCAGAGCCGTCTTACCTGGGCTAAGGACAAAAAAAATTGGACTGCTGCGCAGTGGTCCAAAGTCCTCTTCTCAGATGAAAGTAAATTTTGCATTTCATTTGGAAATCAAGGTCCCAGAGTCTGAAGGAAGAGGGGAGAGGCACAGAATCCAAGTTGCTTGAGGTCCAGGTTAAAGTTTCCAGTGTCAGTGGTGGTTTGGGGAGCCATGTCATCTGCTGTTGTTGGTCCACTGTGTTCTCTCAGGTCCAAGGTCAGCGCTGCCATCTTCCAGGAAGTTTGAGTGCACTTCATGCCTCCCTCTGCTGACTAGCTTTATGGAGAAGCTGATTTCATTTTCCAGCAGGACTTGGCACCTGCCCACACTGCCAAAGGTGCTAACATCTGGTTAAAGGACCATGGTATCCCTGGGTTTGACTGGCCAGCAAACTCGCCTGACCTAAACCCCCTAGAGAATCTATGGGGTATTGTGAAGTGGAGGATGCAAGACCCCAGACCCAACAACATAAAAGAGCTGAAGGCCGATATCAGAGCAACCTGGGCTTCCACAACACCTCAGCAATGCCACAGGCTGATCGCCCCCCATGTCACACCGCATTGCTGCTGTAAGTCACGCAAAAGGAGCCCCTACCAAGTGTTGAGTGCTGTACGTGTTCATACTTTTCAGTAGTCCAATATTCTAGTGTTAAAAAAAATCCTTTTTAATTGGTTTTAATATTTTAATTTTCTGAGATACTGAACTTTGGGTTGGTGATGGTTGGCTTTTTGAGACGACAAATCCTGTGGTCGGAACAAAAGCAAAACAAGAGACAAACGGACAGAAATCAGAGAAGGAGACTCGTGCTTCCAAAGGACCCATTCCAGTCCATGTAACAAGGAAGCAAAGCAAGCTTGACAGAACGAAATAAAAGGGAAAAAATCTCGGGAACCGAGATAAAAAGAATTAGCACCAGACAGTGCCCAGTAAGAGGAAGGAAAGAGAGAAAGATTCCCTTGCCAACTAGCACTTTTGTCTTTACAGTTTATTCCACAAAAACAATTCTCTAGCTAGAGACTTTACTGGCTAAAGTGCAAAGTTACACTGACACTGTAGCAAACATGGCGAGGCAGAACTTGGGTTTCAATAGAGTCCAGGCGCCGCCCACAATTAAAGCCAGCTGGCCAAAGAATTTGATTGTGGGCAAAACGATACTGTCCCGGACAAATTCAAATTGCTCAGTTGTTGATGCCAATTTTGTTTTCTAAAGTCTATACAGCTTTGCTTAAATATGGCGATAAACTGTTTAAATCACCACAGTCTTGAGATAAAAATGTGAGGTTGCATTCAGGAACCAAGTGCGGGAACCAAGAGATCCAGCAAACTTGTATTTTATTAAAGCTGGGAGGTGAACCTCCGCAGAGCAGAAAGTAATGGTACAGAGTCCACTATCCAAAATCAGAATCCCAGAGGCGTAATCCAAATCATACACAGGGCACCAAACACAAAACCCAGGGTCCGGCAAAATAGGTTCGTTACACAGGTGCAGAAAAATCCAAGACAAAGCCAAAATCAGAAACAGGGACGGTCCAGTCAGAAGTGTAACACAAAGAGGACAAGGCATATACAATCGCAGCGCAAGGAAGACGTTCTGACAAGAGCTGGAAGTGAAATGACTTCTTAAATACAAATACAGGAAGTCACATGCTATAATAGGGAATAGGTGAGCCGATCAGGCTAATTAACAAAGGAATTAACAAGAGGAAGTTCCTTACCACATACAATTGGCAAAAGCCAAAACGCGGACAGGGATTACACAGATGACCTATGACAAACAGACGACTCCAGTTTGGGAGTTCAAAAGTGCACAGAGTGAGAAGCAGAACAGTGATTAAAACTAGGTGCGGAGAATCCGCTGAAGCACAGCAAAGTGAATTGAGTGAAGGCAAGGGGCGACAAATAGAGCAGAGCGAGTGCTGAGAGCTTGTTAGTCAATTAGTAATGTGCAGCTAACAATCCCTAGTGCTTGTTAGTAAGTTAGTACTATAAACAATGTTAGTTAGTTAGTGTTAGTAATTTATCTAAAATAATAAACTGTTAGTATTGTTAGTAACGATTGAACAGAAAGGCGACGGAAGCAAATGAGATTGAAAGGAATGTTTGGAAACCCAGAAACCATGAAATCACCTGAAACTGTGGCACACAAGACTGGGGAATAAAACTGTCTCAGAACACAAGACAAGGAAGGCTAATGACATGGACCAGAAGGTAAATTTGCCTGTTCATAGAACGAGAATGCACAAAGTTTTTGCCCAGGGGCCTGTTCCTCAGAGTGGGAATCGACATTCTAAAATCTGAACTGATTAATGACACAGAAGCCCCTGAGTCTACTAGCATAGTCGTCTCCACGCCTTCCACTATCCCTCTAATGCACGATGTCGGGAGCTTAGCACAGTTTATGCTAGTAGTTTTCCCTGAAGTGTCATGTTGAGTAGGGCCCTCATATGGCAAAGCTGAGGTCCGAGGCTCGACACCAGCTACTGTTTGTTTCCCGAACGGCCCCAGTCCTGGTCCTGTTGCTGTGGCATGAAGTGCATGCCCCACTTTCGTGGTTCCTCCTCATGTCAGTTCCGCCACTCTGGGCTAGGGCTCCTACTTCTTTGAGGTTCCCACTTAATGATAGATACTTCCGCTGTACAAACAGTCTCTGTTACCGATGATTTGCAGAAAGCTGTGAACAAACTTTCAGAGGCAATGTGTTGTATGAGGATGGAAATGAAAGAATTGTACAATGAAAACCAGAAGCTGAGGGCCTGGAATTCCGGTGAGAAACAGCAGGGGCCCCATTCACCCACAGCTAGGCATTGCAATTGTCAGTATGGGGAATTGGGGTGTGGGTCAAAGATGCGCCATGATGAATATAGGGGGCGCTTTCCGGAAAGGGAACCGGTCTCGCTACAAGGGCACGAGCAGTGACATAGCTGCTATCAGAGGTCTCCCTCCCCTAAGCCGACGTAAGAACTCGCACAGTCTCTTTGCTGCGCCACCCTGGCATTTTCACACCGCTCAGTGACAGTCAGTGCCTCGTCCAAGTCAGGAGTCCCCTGTTCAAGGCTTTTAAAACTGGATCCAGTCCGGTAAGGAACCGGCGAAACATTTCCTCTCTCTGCGCGACAGTGCCGTATTCAGGGAACACTTCCCCTACCAGCCTGCTAACGTCCGCGACGTGCACTTCAAGGCTCTCACCCAGTGCACGCACACGAGCCGACAGGCTGCACCTGAAATGGTCCATTAATTGTCTCTGTCCGAACGCGACGCCGAGCCTGTCTTTCACAGACCTATAGTCAGATTTTACTGCATCCAGAAGACTATCCCACAGAAGAAACGCGCCCTTGCACAAACAAGTAGGAAGAATTCTTATGAGTTCACCATCACAATCACCGCTGCTCACCACGGTAGCCCTAACAGCAACTTCCAGCTTTCTCACCCAGGTGGAGAAACTCTGGCCCCCCTTGTCCAGTGAGCGGTGCAGGTAGCTTGATTTTCATCTCCCCGTGTTGCGGACTTTTGCTCAGCATTCTCGCACTTGGTTTAACCGGGTCTTCTTCCCCGAACCACATGTCTCACTGCTACCAAGCTAACCGCCTCACTGTACTTTACCGGCTAATCTGGAGAAAATAAGTACAACGCAAATAACCACGGCTTAACTGCACGAAACACTCTGATACCATTTCACAAACCTAATCACTGGTGCCACCAATGTAACCGAGCATTTTGAGTTCGTCGGACGTGCAGTTTTATGGTAAAAATAAGAAAACGAGGAGACGGAGTTGGGGTTACTTCAGCCACAGTTCTGCGGTCATTTTTATTCTCCTTCCCAAAACTTTCTTCACCCTTTCTCATTCATTTCTAGCCAACACCAAAATCCCGTCCTATGGCGGCCCTGGGGGTTCACTCCACATGAAATCTCATTGCTATTGCAAACACAAATTGAGGGAGTGGAGTAGTAGGATAAATTGCGAGGAGAAGAATACATGTGACCAGACCTGTCATTCTGTTCAAGACCTGTGAAGTTTCTTGTGGATTTTTGCCTGTGTTGGAGCATTTTCCTCACCCAGGACATCACCAAGCAACCCCAGCCAAAGGGACTGTAAATATTTTTTTTGTTGTATATACCAATCTTGGTCGGGAGAGTAGATAGTAGATTAGTTAAAAGTGTTTGTTAAATTGAATGTGTTTAATTTTGTCTGTCATCCTTTGCTGTCATGAATGTCATTACAAATTGGGGCCATAACAAATTGGGGGCTCAAGTCCGGGATAGACCATTGTGTGAGTCATTTATTGAATATCTAACATTCTAAATTGTTAAATGGTTTTTTTAATTTTCCTATATATATATATATATATATAGACAGATCAACAGCAATGGATGATTTCTTGGCATCACCAACCGTAGAGTTTTTGAAGTCTTTTAAAAAGACAGAACTGTTAGAAATATGCAGACATTTAGTGCTGACATAGGTAAAACCAGCCATGCAAAAAGCAAGACTGGCTAGAGAGATTGTTGAATATTAAATTGATGAAAATGTGTTTGCACCAGGAGATCTGGAACAGTTTCCATTGGAAAATCCAAATGTAGAAATTGAACTTAAATTACTGCTAGAGATTGAAAGGGAGAAAGAAAGGGAGGAAAGAGAAAAACAAAGAGAATTTGAGAGGGAAGAAAGAGAAAGAAAGGGAAGAAAAAGAAAAACAAAGACAGTTTGAGTTATTAAAAAAAAAAAAATTAGCAAGACAGAGAGATTTCGATAGAAGAAAGGCTCCAAATGGAGCAGCTAAAAATAAAAATAGCAACTGAAAATAAATTTCGGGCTAGCTAGGAGGTAAAACTGGTGCCTCCATTCGCAGAAAAGGATCTTGACAAGTATTTCCACTGTTTTGAAAAGGTAGCAAAGAGTTGCCAGTGGCTGAGGGAACACTGGCCTCTGTTGTTGCAAACTGTCCTCAAGGGTAAAGCTCAACAAGCCTATTCGGCTTGGTCTGCAGATGATTCCTCTGACTATGAGGTTGTCAAAAAGGTTATTTTGAGAGCTTATGAGTTGGTTCCAGAGGCTTACCAACAGAAATTCAGAGGTCTGAAGAAATCTGACAATCAGACTTATGTGGAATTTGCTAATGAGAAGCAGGTTTGCTTTGAGCGCTGGTGTACTTCTATGGAGGTCAAGGATGATTTCAACTCACTAAAAGAGATGCTGTTTGTTGAAGAATTCAAGAACTGTGTTGAGGATGATATTAAGACCTACCTTAATGAGAAGCAAGCACTGAATTTGCAATAAGCAGCTAAATTTGCAGATGAATATGTTCTCACACATAAGTCTAAATTTCAATCTAGCAGTAACAATAGATGGTTTCAATTTCAGAAAAAAGGTAACGGTGATACCCAAGATTCCTCACCCAAAGACAAATCTGGTGATGGTGCTCAGAAATCCAGTAACAGGTCTGATCAAAGTATAAAAGCTGACAGAGACAAAAGTGGTCTAGTTTGCAGTTATTGCAATAAATCTGGTCATGTTACAACTTACTGTTGGTTCCTTAAAGCGAAGAAAGAAAAAGAAAAGGATACCAAACCAAATACCTTTGTGAAGACAAGGTTAGAAACCCCTGTAGATGATCGATCTGCTAAATTGCCTGCTTCATGTGGGGCTAAAAAGCCTGATACTGCTGACTTCCATTTGTGTCAGAGGGATTTGTGGCTCTAAATGAGCATTCTCCTCCTGTCCCCATATATATCCTAAGGGATACCGGAGCTTCTCAGTCACTTTTGTTGATGGACTCCTTGGAGTTATGTGATGAGACCGCTTCTGGGGATTTCATACTTGTACAAGGTATTGAAGGGAGGACTGTATCTGTACCCCTGCGCTCTGTATTCTTGAAGTCAGATTTAGTTACAGGACAGGTAAAGGTGGGACTTATGTCATGTCTACCTATCAAGGGTGTTTCTCTGTTGCTAGACAATGACCTTGCTGGGGGCAATGTAGTTCCCCCTGTTCATCTTACTTTACAGCCGAGCACTGGAGATGGCGATGAAGACCCATCTCTGTATCCTTCCTGTGCAGTGACTCTTGCTATGGCTAAGAAGGCTAAAGAAGAAGATGATGTGGTGCCGTCCAGCACATTGAATAGTCAGGACTCAGGTGGTTCACCTCATGACTCTGTTTGGCCTACTAAGGTTTCTCCATTTGAGGACTTATCAGATACTTTTATCATTTCTTTGTTCAGCCAGCCAGATGGGTTTAGTGATTCTGATGCGTCCAGGGACTTGTCTCTGTCCAGAAAGCGGTTGATTGAGGAGCAAACTAATGATCCTGAAATTTGTGTACTAAAGAGGAGAGCCCTTCCTGATAAAGAAATAGACGCAGTTCCAGTTGGGTATTATCTCAAGGATAGTGTGTTGATGTGGAAGTGGCGACCTCCTGATATCCCTGCCAATGCAGATTGGACAGTGGTTAGGCAAATTGTTGCTCCGAAGGTCTACAGGAATGAGATCTTAACAATGGCTCATAGTTTACCTTTAGGAGGTCATCTTGGTGTTAACAAGACTGTTGATAAGACCATGAAACACTTCTTCTGGCCCGGGCTTCGGAAAGGCGTTTCCAACTTTTGCGAAACCTGTCACACTGGTCAGATAGTTGGAAAACGCCAGTTAGACCCACCTGTAGCTCCATTGCAGCCTATCCCAGCATTTGGGGAGCCCTTCTCTAAGGTCATTGTTGATTGTGTTAGTCCATTACCCAAAACTAGATCTGGAAATCAGTACTTGTTGACAATCATGTGTGCATCTACCAGATTCCTTGAAGCCATACCTCTACGTAACATCAAGGCAACTGCAATCTCGAAGGGTTTGATAAAGTTCTTCACGTTGTTTGGCCTTCCCAGGGAAATTCAGTCAGACTAAGGTAGCAATTTCACTCCCGGTTTGTTTCAGCAGGTTGTGTTTGAACTAGGTGCGAAGCAGATTCTTTCTAGTGACTATCATCCAGACAGTCAGGGTGCCTTAGAGCGGTTTCATACCACTCTCAAGACAATGATGAGGACTTATTGTTATGACTATGAGAAAGACTGGGATGAAGGTGTTCATTTGCTGTTGTTTGCAGCTAGAGAAGCAGTGCAGGACTCTACTGGATTCAGTCTGTTTGAGCTAGTGTTTGGCCATGAAGTGAGAGGACCTTTGCTATTGTTGAGTGAACAATGGCAAGAGAAGAAGCCGCATATCAGTCTGTTAGACTATGTAAGCAAGTTCCCAGCATCCAGACGGTTAGCTGATATCCTGTAGGCTGAATGTATAAACAGCTGTCAGATACTGTTGGTATTCTTGTTCGAAATTTTGCGTGCAGCTTGTGACCTTGCCAAAGAGAACTTGAAATCAAGTCAGGGAAAAATGAAAACTTTGTATGATCATAAGGCTAGAAGCCGTGAGTTTAAACCAGGAGACAAGGTTCTTGTGTTGTTTCCCTTGCAGTCCAATCCATTGCAGGCTAGATTTCATGGTCCGTATGAAATTCTGACAAAACTCAATGATCTCAATTACATTGTGAAGACTCCAGATAGGAGAAAGCCAAAACAGTTGTGTCACATTAACATGCTGAGGCCTTATCATGACAGAAATGCTAGGGTTGCAGCTGTCACTTCAGATTCTCCTATGGTTGAGACGTGTGAAGATGAGGGGGAGTTTCAAGATGATGAACCTAGAATTAAAGCTGAAGTTCTTTCATGTAAATTGTCAAATTCTGAAGTGTTGCAAAATCTTGATGTAAAACTCCAGCACTTGGAAACCTCACAGAAAGATCAGTTTGAGAGGTTGATCAAGAAATATAAAGATCTATTTCCTGATGTTCCAAAGAGAGTTTCTATAGCTTCTCACGATGTAGATGTTGGTGATGCCAAACCAATAAAACAGCATCCGTACCGGATGAATCCTGAAAAGAGAGAGATTGCTGAGAAAGAGGTTGAGTACATGTTAGAACATGATATTATCAGACCCTCCAACTCAGATTGGAGTTCACCCTGTGTGCTAGTTCCAAAACTGATGGAAGTACTAGATTCTGTACAGTTTATCGTGAAGTCAATGCTGTAACTAGAACTGATGTGTTTCCAATACCTAGGATTGATGATTGTATCCATAGAGTAAGGCAAGCAAAGTTTCTGACCAAGATTGATTTATTGAAGGGTTATTGGTGTGTGCCTTTAACTGAGAGGGCCAAGAGCATCTCTGCTTTTGCCACACCATCTGGGTTATACCAGTATGAAGTCGTACCCTTTGGCATGAAAAATGCCCCAGCCACGTTCCAAAGGATAATACAGTCTACAATCCCTGGATTACCACACACGGGTGCGTACATCGACGACCTGATCACATGGAGTGACTCCTGGGAAGAACATCCAATAGATGAAGAGACGTTGTTCCAGCGCCTGACCCAGGCTAACCTGACTGTTAACCTGAACAAGAGTGACTTTGGTTGTGCTACTGTCACCTATCTTGGCTACGTCATAGGCCAGGGTAAGGTGGCACCCATAAATGCTAAAGTCCAAGCCATCATGGACTTTCCAGTTCCTTTTGTGACCCCGAGTTCTTCTCACAACTCATTCCTACTCATGTAGGAATCCTACATGATTCACTTTGTTAATCCCTTTAAAATATTTAAAGACCTCAATCAAATTACCCCTGAGTGTCCTTTTCCTAAGACTGAAGAGATTAAGGATCTTCAGCCTCTTCTCGTAGCTTTCATCTTTTATACCTGGAATAAGCTTAGTGGCTCTTCTCTGAACTTTCTCGAGAGCCTCTATATCTCTCTTAAAGTATGGTTCCCAGAACTGAGCACAATACTCCAAGTGTAGTCTAACGAACGTGCTGGTGCCCCATCCAGGTGCAGTGGATCCCAGGAGCACGGGTTGATTTTCAAAACCTGCGGCAAGCATTAAGTAACACCCCTGTCCTTTTTAGCCCAGTCTTTGAGCAGGATTTTTGGGCTGCAGACGAATACCTCAGAAAGGGGGCTTGGTGCTGTCCTGCTCCAAGGACCGCCTGATGACCGACATCCCATTGCTTTTATAAGCAGGAAACTGTTCCCACCTGGGTCACGCTACTCTACAATAGAAAAGAAATGCCTAGCTGTCAAATGGGCTCTGGAGGTATTAATTTCTCGGACGGCAATTCACCCTAGATGCTGACCACAAGGCACTGGCTTGGATGCGGAGGATGAAGGATACAAACAGCTGAGTCACCCGCTGGTATCTAGCCATGCAGCCATTCAGCTTCACCATTCGACATGTCCCGGGCCCAGTCAACGTGACTGCAGACTACCTCTCCGGCTGTCCCAGCACCGCTTCAGAAGGGGGGGCAGATGTGACGGCCGGCCCTGCGGCCACACATTGATAAAGGCAAGGCAACACATCTGTACTCCCCTACACCACATTTCTTTGTTTCTGTTTCATTTTTGCACATTAAGTCATCATTCATTGATGCCCGCTAACATTACACATTACTTGTTTTAGTTTCCGTTACAATCCTCCTGCATACACGCTACACAACATACACTCAAGACATTGATTAACAAACAATTAACTTGCAACACGGTTTCCTCAGTTCTACACTTTTATTTAACAGTTCACACTTAAGTCACAGCTAGGTGCACATTGTTTGTTCTTTGAGTTGTGATTTTCGTTATTTACATTTTATTTTTCTGAGTTTATTTAAGTTTACCGTGGTGTTGGCAGAGAACCCCTCGGGTGAAGCATTCGCGGCTCACATCCTTCTGACTGCTTCCGGGCAAAGGGCTTGCTGTTGGCAGCGCTTCACAATAAGAGTCCGCTGGCGTGGTCCAAGTCCTCGGGAAAGTCATGGGGGGAATGGGGAAGTGTGTTATTATTAGAATTAATTTGTTTTTGTTATTTAAAGTTAAGAATTATTTTGATTTTTGAAAATATTATTTACTTACCTTTGTTTTTATTTTCAGCTTGCCTTTGTCCGTGTCTTGTAAATGTTGTAAATAGTAGTTAGTCTTCGTCTCCCCTGTATGTTTCCATAGGCTGGCCAGCCAGGTATATATACTCCCTTAGTGTGTCATTTGGGAGGTCAGTTCCTTTGAGTACAGTTGTGTTTCGTTAAAGGAGTAGTTCAGGATTTTGGACATAGGACCTCATTTCCAAGTGAGCCAGAGTGTTTGAGATACGTGGAGACAGTTTTCAACTCATCTCATTCAGTCCTTCTGTTTGCATAGGTCGCTGGTGCTAGGCTAGCGCAAGTCAACGGTTTTAGTTAGCCTACCAGTTAGCCTACCTAACAGTCTTACCCACTCCACAGTGCACCCGAAGCAAGTCAGTTATAACGCCAGGCTACCGATGTATATGTCTGTGTTGATAGAACAATGTTTGAAATAAAACTTTTACCGGAGTGCTCCGCCTCCTTTCCTCCTCCAGTTTCTCCTGGGCATTGAAGCCAGTCTGTTTCATCTGGCTTCTCAGCTAAGTCCTGTGATATTGTTAGTTTAGTATATTAATAGTACTGGGACTAGATAAACTCAAGCCAGGTTATTAGGAGTGCTTATTTCATATAGAGTTTGGCTCAATTTGGTATTTCATTTCTGTTAACTGAAACTAAGCCCCTGTTAAAAGAGGCTTATAATCCATTTACATAGTTTCCCCACAGTTTCTATTATGACTGCTGCTTGGGGCTTCTTAGGTGAATAAATAAATTAATAAATTGTGGTTCCTCGGCTTCGGTCTCGGCATTAGTAATTTTCTTTTATCTAGGGTGAGCAAGGTCATTAGGTAGGGGGTTCAAAATGTGGCCAAATCTATGTGACAGTTGCAGGATGATCGCACTTTTGGAAAGAGATTTCCAGGGTGGGTTTGTCTGCCACCGGTGCCAGCTAATTGAGCATCTGGAGGGCAAGATCCTTGATCTTCAGGGCCAGTTGGTGGCACGACATAGTTCGCAATCAGTAGAGCTCCTAGAGGAACTAAGTAGTATGTCGTGTAGAGAAATAGTGTGAACGTCGAAGCAGGATGGTACTGGGATCCCAGAGCAGGCAGGGAGAGAAAGTTGGGTGACTGTTGCAGGCCTCAATGTAAACTTTTTTCTCAAGGAGCATGCATGCTCCTAAAAAATTTTTTTAGGAGCACAATTAAATTTTTAGGAGTATGAAATAAGTTTTGGGAGCACGAAATTAACAAAGTACTAAAAAAGGAACTTAAATATTTAAAAAAACAACAAAAATCAAGATAAAGTCTTTTTGTTTTAATTAAGGTAACAGCTTCAGTTTCAAGATCAAGGAGGAGGGGGTGTGCCACTCAGTCTGTTGCCCATGAGCAACTGGCCATGGGGGAGCGATCATCATCCCATTCAACTGGAGGGCAATCTGGCATCTCAGGCCATTCCTTGTACATGGGCCTTCTTGCCCATTTGGAGCCCTGTAACCACCTCAATACTACTGGCTTCAGGCTGGAAGTCCAACAGAGATGGCCCATCGGAGGAGATGCGAATCAAGTCCCCCAGCGATAATAACAATAATAATAATAATAATAATAATAGCGATCTCAAACCAGCCGGAGCTCTATGATACCACCCTTAAAAAATTATAAAAATAAAACCCGAAACCATGACGCATGGAATAGAGTGTATGCAATAATCTGCGTTTCAGGTGAGAGCATGTTTTAAATTACGTTTCTCTCTTTAGCCGAATATGCTTTTGGAAGCTAATTGTCAGCTAACTGTGGACATCAATCCATGCCTTAGCTGACAATAGAAAGCAGAAAAGGCGATCTATAAGTGGTACTATTTATGGGTTAATTTTATGAATTTTGAATTGTCAGCGATCTTAGCCAAGGCAGATAATGATATGTATGCACCCGCTGGTATGTTATACAGCCACAACTTGTTTCCCTCAGACACGTTTGCAGTGGGAAGTAAACCATTGGGTAGCCATGGCAACCGACGCTGACGACAGAGAATTTTTCTGCCGGCGAGTACAATTTCTGCGAGCAGCGAGGGGCGATGGGCGAGTAGCGATATGTGTGAAGCTCTCAACATCCCATGGCCCAGCATTAAGCTTATTACGAAAGCGCAAATTCTACTTCTGAAAACGAAACAACTCGCAACACAGCTTTGTATATCCATTCAAGTCAAAGCGATACCTCCTTAGTGCTGTACGGAGTTTCTGTTATCGCATGTTTGCCTCCGGTAGAGTAAATTAATGCCGAATTATATCTGTTTTCAGACGTTATTAAGTTCACCAAAAATTATTAATTACGTTTTTGATATAATAATGAGTGTTAGATCACTATTTGGTCGCACATGGTCAAAATTTTCAAGGGGCACGGGTGCGACCGGCAAACATTATTGATCACAAAACTGGAATACGAGTCGATATGCGACCAAAACAGTCGCAACATTGAGGCCTGTGTTGGTCGACAGCGTAGGAAAGGGTGTGCACGCCGTACGGCGACAGCTCCTCCACTGGTTGAGGTGTCCAACCGATTCTGGCCCTTGCAGGAACGTGAATTGGCCCCTGACCCTGAGAGTGAGGGGACTGATGAGCAGCAGGGCACCCCGTTGGCATCTATCCCTCAGAAAAGAGAGTAAGTGATAGTGGGGGACTCAATACTTGGAGGAATAGATAGCTTAGTCTGTTTGCACGAAAAGGAGTCTCGTACGGTGTGTTGCCTGCCTGCTGCCCAGGTAGGAGACCTCCTGGAGCGTGCGGACAAGCTCCTGGCCAGAGCGGGGAGGGATCCAGTTGTCATGGTCCGTGTTGGGACAGATGACATAGGTAAGGGTAGGTTTGAGGTTCTGCAAGGCAAATTTGTGGAATTAGCTGAGAAGCTTAGGAGCAGATCCTCAATGGTAGTGTTCTCCGGGATTCTACCGGTACCACGTGCAAGCAGAGGTAAGCAGAATTCTATTTGGAGGTTTAACATGTGGCTACGAACCTGGTGTAGGAAAGAGGGGTATAGGTTTATGGGGCACTGGAACTTTTTCTGGGACAGGGGTGACCTGTTCAAGCCTGACGGGCTGCACCTGAACTGGAGGGGTACCTTACACTGGGCCAGCGTATGTTGAGGGTTGCACAGGATTATTTAAACTAGGGACTTGGAGGGCAGGGAGGTTAGTGAGTGTTACACATAGGGAAATGCAGACTGCCCCGATGGAAGCTGACGGCGTTATATGCACTATTGATGATATACTTTTAAAGCAACAAAGCGTAGTGGGAGGCTTGAAGCAGCAGTCGCATGGGAAATCAAGGGGGAAGAGCATTAGTAATAACCTGAAATGTTTTTATTTAAATGCAAGAAGCATAAAAAATAAATTTCCTGAGCTTGAGGCTGTTATAATTTGTGAGGGCTATGACATAGTTAGGATTACAGAGACATGGCTTAGTGAAGAGGATAGAGATAAATATAATATAGAAGGTTATAAGCTCTTTAGGAAGGATAGATGTAATAGGCGAGGAGGGGGCGTAGCAATCTATATGAACAAAAACATTAATTTTCAGGAAATTCCCGAAATTGAACATTCCTTGCCCTGTGAAGATATCTGGGTCAGGCTCATTGGCAAACCCGAGACAGGTTTAAACATAGGAGTATTCTATCGACCACCAGCTTTAGACAGTGCAGTCAATGAAATGCTTTTCAGAAGGATTATGCAAGTTTGTAGAGATGGAGGGACTATTATTATGGGAGACTTAAATTATCCTGGTATCAATTGGGAAATGGTGAAAGGACAGGGTAGGGGGGAGGAAGAATTTCTATATGTTAAAAATGACGATTTCTTGGTGCAGTATGTTAATAAACCTATAAGAGAGAAGGAAATTTTAGACTTAGTGCTCTGTAATGACCCAGATAGAATGCGCAATGTTGAGGTATTGGCGCCACTTGGGACAAGTGATCACTCTGCTGTTAATTTTGATGTTTCATTGGAAGTTAAAAAGGTGTATTCAAAAATAAAAATTTCCCATTTTAGGTGAGGAAACTTTGACAGGATGCACTCATATCTAAGCAAAATAAAATGGGAGACACTCCTGGACCGTGAGTCTGTAAATGAGATTTGGGAAAGATTTAAGGGGGTTTTACTTGAATCACAATGGAGATTCATTCCAAAGGTGTCCAAAAGTAAGCTGGAAAAGCAGAATCCTCAGTGGATGACCAAAAGTGTTTGTAGGATTTTGAGGGAAAAGAGGAATCTTTATAAGATGCACATAAAGGATAACAATGAGAACACTAAGGCTGAATACTGTAAAATGCGGGCTGTGGTCAAAAAAGAGTTGGGGAATGTTAGAAGACTGTATGAAAGACAAATTGCAAAAAAGGGCAAAAACTAACCATAAGCGCTTCTTTCAGTACTGTAGCAGAAAAGGGAAAGTTAAAGAGCAGGTTGATTACACAAAGAATAAAAATGGATCGCTGCTATATGATAACAAGGATATTGCAGATGCCTTAAACAGTTACTTTGTTGAGAATTTTACCTCAGAGGGGGTCTTTATTCAGCCATAGAGCATGTTAAATGCTCAAGATTATTTAGCAGAAATTGAGGTTAGGGATAATGAAGTATTAGACAAGTCGCATAAACTAAAGGCAGATAAGGCGGCGGGTCCTGATGGATTATATCCTAGAGTGCTCAGGGAAGCTGGTGAGTTCATCTTTAAGCCACTATCCGCCATCTTCAGACGGTCTTTAGAAACTGGAGAAATACCAAATGATTGGAAACAGAGCAGTATTATACCACTATATAAGAAAGGGGGCCGTACCGAGCCAGGAAATTACAGGCCAGTCAGTTTAACTTGTATTGCGTCCAAAATATTGGAATCTATCATAAAATATCTATCAAAAATATCTATCATTAATTCTTGAATGGAACAGTATCTTGAGGGGTAGCCAACATGGTTTCCGTAAGGGAAGGTCATGTCTGACAAACCTTCTGGAATTTTTTGAAGAGGTCACCAAGACTTATGACCAGAGCTGGGCTTATGAAATCATATACTTTGGATTTTCAGAAAGCATTTGATACAGTACCGCATGAGAGATTAATTTTTAAAATGAGCTCCATTGGAGTTGCAGGAGGTATTCTGGAGTGGATTCAAAACTGGTTACAGGACAGAACACAAAGAGTGGGGGTCAGTGGTATCTCATCTGAGCTAGGTATAGTGGGGAGTGGCGTCCCCCTAGGGATCGGTGTTGGGACCCCTGCTGTTCCTCATCTACATTAATGACCTTGATAGGAATATTGAGAGCAGAATAGTTAAATTTGCAGATGATACTAAATTGGGGGGTTTGGCAAATAGTTTAGAGTCCACTAAAGTGAAATGATGTTGCTATAAGTTTATTTCTTTGGAAAACTTTACCAGCACTTGTCCATTTTTCATTTGGAAAGCACAAAATATCCACTATTTAACTATCAAAAAGAATGGAATGAGTAGGGCAGCACACGAGCAGTAGTAAAGCGGCAAAGCATCGCGGTACTGCTGTGGGTAGACCCTTTGATTTACACAGATGCAAAATGCAAAGATAAATAAATAAATAAATCATCAACTGAATACAGAGGACTGTAGGGTTTTTGAAAAACACTGTAATTAATTATTTAAAATTCCAAAATAAAAGTAAAATTGACCCGACAATGGGTTTTATTCAGCAAAATAAACCTTTTCATCTCAGTAACAGGAAATGCTGAAGCTCTCCTGCCAATCTTTTTTTTTTTTTTAATATTATTTTTTTCAGAATTTTTCCTTTATTTGATAGGTAAGCAGTGTAGAGGTACAGGAGGGTTGGGGAGAGGAATGGGGGAAGACATGCAGCAAATGACCCGAGCCGGAATTGAACCCAGGTCGCTGCGAGAAGGACACAGCCTTTATGGTGCGCGCACTTAGATCAATGAGCCAGCGGGACACCCCTCCTGCCAATCTTTTAGGACCTTGGGTAATGTATGTATGTATGTTAGTAAGTGGCTCAGCTTGCTGTCCTGTTTCTTATGATGTATTGTCAAGTTTGCAAATTTTTGTTAATTTTCCATTGAAGAACAATTAACACACTGATTACCTGTCATCAGACAAGTATCTATCCGGTAGCCATTGTTGCACTGGCCAAATTGAACACTGGCCAGTTTTCTCTGTCATGACTGTGATTGTCTTATTTGGATCAATATAGTGGCAGTCCTTTATGATATGGAGCATTTTTGTTTATGTTCAAAATATGAAATCATAATATTTTACGTTGTTAATTCGATGTAATAATTTACTTTGTAATCTTGATATTTTGTGCAAGTTTATTTATGTGTGTAACAGACAAGAGGTAGAGAACAATTGAGGCAATTGCCTTTGTTGGCGTTTTATTAATATTTTGCTATTAAAATAACAAATTAAATTGCAATATCACTTATGACCAAAGAAGGACTGGTAAAAACGCAAGCATGTTCAATGTCATGAAAACAGCAATCTGCAGGTAATTACCATGATCACAATTCTGAGACTGCATGAATTTGTTCAATTATCTGCTATGTAAACAGTATAGGAGATGGGCCTGAAAATATTGACCTTTCCAAAATTTGCAAGTTTACTTGATGCTCCCATCATGTGTCAGTTGCAAGGTTAGAGCCATTAAATTATGCCTATTATGCTTTGCTTATCTCTCAGTTTTGTGATTTCCATGAGCGAAAGGGGTAAATTAAAAAATTGCCAAAAGCCACTGAATGTGATTGTCCAAAATAAATTTTTGTAACCTGGAATTCTATATTTAAAAAGTTTTAAGGCACAATTTTGTGAAATGTCGCAGATTGTGAGCTATATCGTGACCTTAGTCTTCTAAGATTCTATTAGCCCAAGAAACGTATGTGTCAGTGGCGGCTGGTAAGCTGGCATTAGGGCAGTGGTTCTCAAACTCGGTCCAGGTGCCCCACTGTGTATTCTGCTTTTTGTTCCAACCGCAGTTGCAATCTTAGGATTTTAACAAGCTGTTGATTTCTCTTAATTAGTTGCATTCCATGTTTACAGCAGTTATTTACCATCTTAAGCCATTTTGTAGTTTAGTGTAGCCGCTGAAGTACTTTGTGGTGCAGAAAAACAGGTTTCATCAGGAATGTCTTTTGTGACCCTGTGTTATTCACGGGCCAAGTTGTGACTCTGAGCCTCCTCCTCCTGTATTTATGTATTTTTCTTGTCTGTGCACTTATACTTTTCTTTGCCTCCAGTTTCATGTCAAAATTTACTCTTCACCTTGGACATAGTTCCTCTGACTACAGAGACAACATTAACGGCATCTATCACCTCCCTCCAGGCCTTAGCATTGCCTGCCCCTGTCACACCACTGCTAACAGATGAAAATAAAATATTTTTTTAGTCGCGTCAATGTAGGTTTTAGTAGCGTCGGCTTTTACGTGCAAATCTACACACAAATTTACTACCGTTCATGAATGAGACCCAATGATTGGTCATGACCTGTTTTCAATCATTGATTTAAATTACCATTTCAGAAACTCTGAAAAGTCTCAGCATTATCAGTTGTGGCCAGATTTCATTAATAATGCATACCTTTCAACTCTCAGGCATTCAGCCTGAGTTTTCGTGGCATATTTAAGTTCCCCTGTTGTAGTCAGAAATTATTAAATCAACACGTATGTAAGAGATTTTTCCACGGAATTGAAGTCCGTGTACATCAGTTGCACGTGCATTTCGGTGGATGTCAACACGAGTTTGGCTAATATGGAAACCGATTATGACTCCAGACTTGTCATGCTTTTCTTTTCTCCGGGGTTGGAAGCAATGGAATTGCATGAAGACGTTTTAAATGAGCTTATTTCATTCAAACAATTTAAACAATCATGAAACGCGTGCATTGCTTCCAACCCCGGAAAGCACGGGGATGAATGCAACACAATCAAGTAACCTGGTTGTAAAAATCAGTTCACTTGGGAAAGCAATGCATTCTAAGGCCCGTATTCAGGAACGACACTCACACTCACCCTCCACTCACCATATAGTGAGTACGATTGAAATGTAACTGGAGTGTGAGAGAGAGAGAGACCTACCGCTAACCGAGGGAGCGGTCCCACTCCTCGCCAGTTGATATTCACAGACGCCACTCGAGAATAACTGACAGTAGTGGGCACTGGGTACCAGAGGCGGTGCGTCGGCTGCTGCAAAGGGACGCTCAATCCTCACCCTTCAGTGCTGAATGACGTAAACCTGACGCAGTTTACTTTTCTTGATTAGAGAGTGTCTCAGACTAATTGGTAAAACGACAATGCAATTTATTTTTAATTCACAAAATTGGGGCGTTTCCTTCGCACTTAAATGACGACGTGAATATCAGCATGTCTTCATAAATTCTGTGGCCGAGTGGCTCGCGAAAGGTGCAGGACAGCCCGCGAGGCTCACTGAGCAACAAGCTGTGAAACATGCCAGACATTTCCCTCTACATTCAGCGGTTAAGAATGTAGAAAAGAATGGAGTCTCGGTGGGTACACAAATGTGCAGTTCGTAAACACTGAAACCAGGTGGTCAGTTAGTAAGTTACCGGCATCATTATCATCATTAGAGTTAAAATTTGCATAGTTGCGATTGCGTCGAGCACGTGGCTTTAAATGATCCAAAGTTTCTAATGTTTGTAACCACCTGAAAGCCCTGACAACAAAATACCGGCGCAAGTTAGTGCGGCTCAAGGGAGGTGTTCCCTGCACTCAACCTTCACTCAGAAAGAGACGCTATTTTCAGTGTGAGTGAGGTCTCTGAAAGCAAATGAGGGTTAGGACAACCTCTGACTCATTTAGTATAACCTGACACTAACTAAGATTTAGTACTCACTCGCACTCAATTAGTGTGAGTTTCGTTTCTGAATACAGGCCTTTGACTCAGTTCACTTTGAGCATGTGATAGCCTTAATCACCTGTGTATCCGTGTGTGTGTACTTATGTGTGTGCATCTGTGCATGTAAGTTTTTGTAATGATCCAAGAATGTCCATTTGTCTAATGTCGGAAGAAGCTCTGCCTGCAATCAGCATTATATACCAACATGGCAAGTTATAATGTATCACGCGCAAACACACATCAAAGCCCACAGAAGTAATTCTGTGAAAATAATAATAAGAATAACTAGACGGCGCTTGGTTGAGTGCATACCTCTGCCACACCATATATCTTTCATTTGGTAACAGAAAATGTTCCAGATCACTTCCTAAATTAAATCAACTCTTCCCTGGACTACGTCCTATCATCCTCCAAAATATTGTGCCGAACCATTCATAATTTTTTGAGTTATCCTATTAACAGACAGACCGTCAGACAGACAGACTTGTAACAAACAAATGGGGGTGAAATGATAGCTTCCTTAGCGAATCTAATAATTATAATCATAATCTTTATTTACCAAGCATTTTTCTGAATTGATACATGCACGTGCTTTGCAAATGCAGCAAACTAAAACAGACAAGTCATAAAGTCAAGTCTTGTGAGAAATAACAGTTAGGAGGAGAGAGATTGGTTGTTGATATTTTTGTTGAAGATGCACATCACTGTCAAGATTCAGTAACAGACTCAAGGGCCATTTGTAATAATTATCTTCAGCCAAAAAACAAAGTTGTTTGCTTATATCCCTTTGGGTTGAGGACCGCACATCAACCATGCTCCATCAGGATTTCCATAAATGCTGCACTTACAGTTTCATTTCTGTTATTATTTCTCCCCAAAGTCACCAGACTGAGTCTCTCATGAGGATCCTCCTCTTTTAAGTAGGAGAACTTAAGACCCCTCTCACTCTATCTCTATATCCCTCCTCCCTCTCTCTACCATAAGAGATGGGTGTTTGCACTTGGTTACAGTTGCTGATAACAGTTGTCTTAGGATCCAGATATGGGTTAGCGGGGTTTTCCTGCAAGCTTCTAGATAATCTATTCTCTCGGACTGTGTATAAGGATGGTAATGTGATCATTGGAGGACTGTTTCCAATTCATTTTCAGTCACTTGAACCTGCTATGGACTTCAGACAAGAGCGAGCTCCTGCACAATGTCAGAAGTAAGTGAAAAATGTATAATTATGTTTCTTCCGTGAGCCTGTCCCTCTGAATATCTTTAAGTGTACATTCCTGTTCATGCCTTATTTTTAAAGAGAATAGATGTGTCCGTTTCTACTTCCATACATTCACTTTCCAATCACAGCTCATTTCAAAATTCTTTGAGGCACACATGAAAAAAATTTAACCAAAAAGCTTGAAAAAATAAAGAAACAGAAAGTTCATTAATGCTCTGGAATGGGCAGTTAATACAAAAAGAGAATTTGTTACCCTCCACCAGAAAACCAGGCATAAGTCACACGGGTCAATAGGCAGTATAGACTAAAATCCCCCTGATCATTTCAGGTTGTTTTTGCGATCTGATCAGGAATTGACAGAAAAATCTTATTTTTTTTTCTTTCTTATATCAAAATTCTTATATTCTGCTATCAAAAGCTCTCCAAAACCTCAGGAAAATAGTTCACCTTGCCATTTTTGAAAATTTCAAGATGATTTAGGTGTCCATTGAACAAAAAAAAAAAAAACAAAGGCCAAAATGGCTGTGTTTGTCCTGCGTGCAGGAGCCACTAGGCTGGGGAAGACTTTGTCATGTCGTTCACCTACTTTAAGGTCACGGTTTTCCCTGTCAGACTACAGATTTTATAAAAAGATGGACACAGCACCTGGGTCTGAAAAGTGAAGTCCATGCGGAAGTCTCTGAAACCTGCGTTTTATTTAATCACCAGCAGATGGGGACGTCGGTGGTTGCAGGAAGAGGTTCAATTCTATGGAGGTCTATGAGAAAATGTCCCTACTTTCCCACCTAATATATTATTTCAATAATGCTTTTCCACATTATTTTATTGTGTCTATCGCAAGTTTCAGGTCTCCTTCGATATATCATGATGTTCATTTTTGTAAATTATGGTCCCACATAGACTTGAAGAAAGGATAAACCAGATATGCTTTATGGGGTGTGGCTATCCTCTGGTCTCTGTCAGATAGGGTCAGATCCATACGTGTGTCCACCGCTCGCTTCTCTCTGGATCTTCAATTCACACCCTCGTCCAATAGAAATCGCATCCCATTTCAAAATGAAAAACTAGCAATGCTCAAATAGCCAAAATCAGGGCTTCCTAAATAGTATGCTGAAACCAATGGGTGACATCAAGGTTGCTTTGTCCATCTTTTCATACTGTCTATGTGTCAGACCCAATATTGTACATTGCCACCAAGTTTGATATAAACCGATCAGAGTGCATCTAAGAATGAAAACATTGGGCCTCCTGTAAGAACAAATTCGCTCTTAAATGGTTCGTACAAGTGATTTAGGAGGAATTTCCGCATTCAGCAATTTTCTCGTATTTTTGACTTTCTCTCAGGCGTGGACAAAAATTACGAGTGCTTCAGACCTGATGTAGGAGTCTTGCGCAATTAGTCTGCTGTCATCCGAACCCAAGATTAGGATAAGTATTGGCCTATTAATAAGTAAATTATTTTTCTGTCCTGAATTTGGCCCATGATTTCAACGCTGTTAGAACACATATGGAGAGAAACCGTGTCTTCAGTTGCCAATTACGATAATTGGAAAATGCGTCAATAAAGGAAAATGAGAACTAGCCCGGACTAATTATTGTCAAAAAAAGGACAAGTCTGTGCCCCCCCAATTCCCTGTTCTAGCCCCGCTAGTGTTGAAATTTATTATTGATGCTCATGGATAACACTTCAATATCAATTATAATATTAACTGCAAGTTAATTTGTCTCTGTTTATCAGTAGATCAACCTAAAGAGAAACCAGATGCATCTTGGCAGACCTGCTTCTGTTGGATGCCATAACAGGTCAGGGTCTTGGACGAGAACGTGTCCTTGGACTGAATGAGAGTATTTTTTCAGAGATAGATGAGTGGTTGCTGTCGCTGCACGAGGGGGGGAGGCGGGGGATTATGCAAATTATGCAAAATTGTCTTGAACGAGCGCTCACTCACATACAGGTGGAATACATCATATTTATGAGGGTCATTTACCCAGTTATGTGAATTTAAAACCGTTTGTTGAATCTTAAGTGGCACACTCGTACAAGCCCACGTTGGCAAAAAAAGGAAGTGCAAGTTCCGACAAGAATATTAAAATATTGTCGCATGAGGCCCAATATCTTGCAAATTCAGGCACACTGATTACCTGTTGGTTAAGGAAGACATCGAAATATTGTCGGCTGATATTGTCATGATTTTGGGGATATTGTTTGTTTCATTTCTTTGTTCTGTGAGGGGTACCCCTCTATTTTTGTCGCTTTTGGTGTTACTGATTGGTTTTAAACACTCGGCTATCAAACTTTCCAGGTGTCTGACCTACCAAAGCTGGTTAATTGATGATTCACACCACCTGCATTCAGTTTATATACTAGCGCTGGTCAACGAATTAGAGTAATTTGAATAGCGCAATTGTTAAATTTTCTTGATGCATTTTTTGTACCTGTAAAAAATTTGCTCAGCTGAGCTTTCCAAAAGGCCCATTTAGGCCATTAAACTGCGACACTGTTGTTTCATTGAATTAAAATTATTCATATGTCATTTCATTGAATTAGAATAAGTGCTCGAATTTTTGTTTTCTGTGAAGAGTGTTCACTGTGCAGTATAAAGTCAGGGTTGAGTAGAATTTCTAAGTTGTAAAATCAATCATGGGTCAGCAGCGCGACCTCTCAACCGGAATAGTGACTCAAATTCAAGCCCTTCGCTAACAAGGCTTGACCCAAACTAAAATTGCTGAGCAGCTCGGCATCAGCCAGTCTTCCATCTGCAAAGCTCTAAAGAAAGACTGCAGCAAGCGCACCAACTGTTCCGGCATCCAAAAAACTTCAGCTCGTGACAACAAGCAGCTGAGAAAGATCGCAGTCAGCAACCGGTTCAAGTCCTCTTCTGAGCTCAGCGACTTGTGGAACGAGCAGACCTGCGCTAACGTCTCGAGATCAACCACTTACCGTCGTCTGCGCGAACTTGGCTTCAAATCTCGCGTTCCAGCAGGAAAAACCGATGCTGAACAAGAAACAAATGGAGAAACGGCTGAAGTGGGCCAAAGAACACGGCAAGTGGACTGCTGAAGACTGGCAGAAAGTGGTCTTCAGTGACGAATCACGCTTTTGGATCTCCTTCGGTGACTAAGGTCCTCGTGTCTAGCGTTGTGGTGGCGAAACCTACAACCAAGAGTGCGTAAAAAGATGCGTCAAGTCTCCCCAGAGCGTTATGGTCTGGGGATGCATGTCCACTCGGGGTGTAGGGAAACTCTGCTTCCACAAGAAGACTGTCAAGGCTGCCGTATACCAAGATGTTCTGGAAACGTTCCTGATTCCGACTGTTGAGGGACAGTTTGGCGAAGAAGACCTCATATTTCAACTGGATCTTGCACCGGCTCATGCGCCAAAGTCGACCAAAGATTGGTTCGCCATAAAACGGCTTGAAGTTTTGGCATGGCCGGCCAACTCGTCTGACCTCAATGTTATTGAAAACCTTTGGGCCATCGTCAAGCGGAAAATTCGCGACAGAAAGCCGACTACGCTGGACCAATTGAAGCAGAACATCGCCACTGCCTGGGAAGCTGTGAGTGCGGAAACTTGTGACAAGCTGGTCAAATCGATGCCGTGGAGACTTCAGACAGTCATACAAGCCAAGGGGGCAGCCACAAAATACTGAGAAAGTGATGATTCTAATTATAATAAAAATTATTCTAATTCAGTGAAACGGTTTCTCAATTATTCTAATTCAATAAAACAACATTGTCACAGTTAAATGGCCTATATGGGCCTTTTGGAAAGCTCAGCTGTGCAAATTTTTTACAGGTAGCGAGTTCTGTTATTACCCTAACAAGTAGGACAGGCGCGGTGAACACCTGATTTGCTTTCTGCACAAAAAATGCATCAAGAAAATTTAATGATTGCGCTATTTCAAATTATTCTAATTCGTTAACCAGCACTTGTATATATGTGGAAGTGGCGGTCGCTCCCTGCTCGATTGTCGTCTATACATGAGAGCTGCTGACAGCTAGAAGGTATTAGCTCGAGGTTTGTTTGCGAAGTCTTTGCATTTATCATTTAGAAAGGAGCTTAGAATAAATTTTGCATTAGTTTTTCTCCTTATTTTCTCCCTCTTTATGCACCCGATTTTGACATCGAGAGGGAGGGTTTTTTTCCGTAGGAGTAATTCTTTATTTTTGTTTTCTTGATTCCTCAGACCCTATAAAGATCATAGTGGCATGTTGCCAGATTTTAGATCAGATTTGCAGCGGAGATTAGTCTCTGCCAATTTCCCCCAGCATTACAGGTATCTCAGAATAAGACTGTTCTTATTCATCTGAATGTGAAGGAAAAACATAATCAGAACTCAAAATAAATGCAACAAAGAGAAAAATGTTTTACACCATTAGAGAGGTCAGAATGTGTACTTTGATATTGTATGAATCATTCTGGTATGAAACTTGTGTGGTGGCTGGTGTTTCAAGATGCCAAATGCAGTGGCCGGAACGAAAGGAAAATACAGGAATGTAAGAGAGACAAACACAGACAAAATAGGAGAGAGAGACTCGCACTTCCAAAGGACATAAATGTAGTCTGAGTGAAATAAGGAAGCAGCGCGAGCTAGACTGTACGAAACAAAGAAAAAATCTCAGAAACCGTGATAAAAAGACAAAGCACCGGAGGGTGCATAGAAAGAGGAAAGGCAAGAGAAAGATATCCTTTACCAACTCTTTCCTTTTTTGCAACTAATTCCAGAACACTTCTCTAGCTACATATCTTGCAGGCTACAGTGCAGTGGTAACGCTGAAACTCTATCAAAGATGGCGAGGAGGAACTTGGGTTTTAATAGAGTCCAGGTGCCGCCCAAAATTGATGCCATCGGGCCAAAGAATCCGATTGTGGGCAAAACAAAATTCTCCTGGACGAGAGTAACAAATAAAGAGCTTACCAGCCTCCAAAACCCATGACAGGACCCCCCCCCCCAAGAAACAGCTCCAGAAGTCCCTAGGGAACACCAATTGCGGAACTCAGAAATAAGCGTGTGATCCAGAATATCCTGAGAAGGGACCCAGCAGCGCTTCTCAGGGCCATGTCCCTCTCAGTCAACAAACACGCCTCTCGGCAAGAGTGCCGCGCATGGTGTAAATCGGCCCCCCCCTCAACCATTCGCGGTGGCCGCGGGGGTGTGTCGGCAGGTGCCAGAACGCTTGTGCTAACTGGCTTAATCCGAGAGACATGGAATGATGGATGGATGCGTTAAGATTGAGGGAGCTTTAACTGGACAGTGACCGGATTGATCTTTCGCATCATCTTAAACGGCCAATATAGTAGGGCGCGAATTTTCAGGATTCTACCTTCAAGGGGAGGTCTCGGGTAGACACCCAAACTCTCTGACAGACCCAATAAGATAGGGCCAAATGACGCCTTCTATCAGCGGCGGATTTTTGTTTGAGCCCCGAGCGCAAGAGAAGAAGAACGGACCCTGGTCCAAACCGGCCGAGAGTGACGAATGGAATGGTTGACCGAGGAAACCTCGGAATCATTCTCAGTCTCAGAAAACAGTAGGGGTTAGTAACCCACCTGAGCTTCAAACGGAAAGACCCAAGGAGGAATTGCTCAGTGAGTTATGGGAATACTTAGCCCATGTGAAAAATCGACTCCATGAAGATGTATTATCTGCCGCTAAATATCGAAGAGTGTTTTCCAAAGACTGATAAGTACGCTCAGTCTGCCCATTGGTCTCTGGGTGGAACCCAGAGGAGAGACTCACAGTGGCCCCCAACTGTTTGCAAAACACCCGCCAGAATCTGGCCGTAAACTGAGGGCCTCGGTCAGAGACAACATCTTGTGGAAGCCCATCCAGCCAAAACACACGGTTAACCACAAGAAGGGCCATCTCCCGCGCTGAAGGCAGCTTGGGTAGCACGACAAAATGAGCGGCCTTAGAAAAACGGTCAACCACGACTAGGATGACCATGTTGCTTTCAGACACAGGCAGCCCAGTAGAGAAAATCCAGCGCAATATGCATCCAAGGGCGTCTGGGAGCGGGCAATGGTCGCAGCAGACCAGAGGGAGGGAGGCGGGAAGTCTTGTTCCTAGAGCATATGGCACAGGCAGCAACAAATTCCCGAATGTCCCTCATCATACCGGGCCACCAAAAATGTCAGGCCAGGAACTGCTTGGTCCGATGGGCTCCGGGGTGCCCCGCCAGGCGGGAAGAGTGTTACCACTGGAGGATCTGTGGCCTAATCCGAGGCGGGACAAACAAACAGCCAGAAGGCTCACCTCCACGACCGGGATCGGTCTTCAAGGTCTCCTGAACAACCCCTCAATCTCCCATTGTATGGACGCCACAATCTGAGCAGCCGGAATAACTGGTTCCGGGGTAGGATTGCAATCAGAGCGGTTGTAAATTCAAGGCATCAGGCTTAATGTTTTCAGAGCCAGGGGGGTAGGTTAGCATGAAATTCAATTAAAAATAACAGATGCCAAATTTATTTAAAAAAAAAATAACAGTGACCACCACGCCTGCCGGGAATTATGTCGCTTGATTTGCTGAATATACTGGAGATTTTTATAGTCTGTCCATACCACAAAAGGGTGTTCAGCTTCCCGTCCAACCAGTGGCGCCACTCTTCAACCTCTGAAGCATCCACCTCCACCATAAATGGCAGGGAGGGATCGGGCAAAACCAGAATGGGCTCTGAGCGAAAGCGTTTCTTCAGCAGCATCAGCCGCTGGAGACCAAAAAAACGCTAAGGAGGTATTCTTCCTGGTGAGCGCAATAATGGGGGCAGCAACTGCGCTAAAATTACGGATAAATCTCCCATAAAAATTTACAAAGCCCAAGAAGCATTGGACCTCCTTAACACTTTGAGGGGCAGGCCAATTCTTGACCCTCCATTACCTGGTCCGGGCCCATGCGGACCGACCCCTTGGAAACAATGAAGCCAAGTAACAAAACAGTTTGGGCGTGAAAGACACATTTCTCGGCCTTGACAAAAAGCTTAGCATAAAGAAGGGCCACAAGCACACATCTGACGTGTTATGTTCTGAGAGTTTTGAAGAAAAATTCAAAATGTTGTCAAGATAAACAGACGAATTTTCCAACATCTCTCTGAGGACGTCATTAACGAGTGCCTGAAACACCAAGGGGGTGTTTACCAATCTGAACGGCGAAACGAAATATTCGTAGTACCCGTCATGAGTGTTAAATGCCGTTTTCCATTTGTCCCCCTCCCGAATAGGAACTAAGTTATATGTACTACGGAGATCTAGCTTGGTAAAAATTGACACCTCCTGCAGGCATTCAAACGCAGAACTCATCAACAGTAGTGGGTATTGGTTTTTAATGGTGATTTTATTGAAACCCCTATAATCAATACAGGGTCACAAACCGCCATCCTTTTTTTCCCACAAAAAAAAAAAAAACACGCTTCTGCAGGACACATGGACGGCTGAATAAAACCATGAGCAAGAGCTTCCTGAATATATTCTCGCATGGCCTATGCTCAGGCCATGACAGCGAGTATAGCGAACCCCTAGGAGGAGTAGTACCAGGGTGGAGACTGATCTCGCAATCGTATGGGCGATGAGGAGGTAAAGTTGAGGCTCGTTGTTCACTAAAAACCTCAGCAAGATCAACATAATCATTAGGTAAATTAGAAGGCAAAACAAAGTTCAGAGTGACCCCCAATTCCTCACCCTGTTCAGAACCTAATGTCTTGGTGACTGACTCAGAATCGAAAAAATCCTCTAAAGGTAATCATCCTCTGGCTGATGCCAATCAATTTGAGGATCCCATTCAAACCCCTCCTCTGCCCCTCTAGTTTAGGAGGGTATTGTGAGACAGCCTCCTCAAACTCGCTCCAGGCATCAGCCTGCCCCATAGCTTGATGTCTGGGAAAACAAGTCATTCTCTCTACAATGGGACTGACAATTGGCGCCTCAGAGGATGATAGGATTATTCTGTTCCCCCAAGTGATGCAAAGCGTATGTTCCCGTATCCAAGAATGCCCTAAAACAATGAGAAAAGCAGGGGGACTAATAATAAAGAACCGAACCTCCTCTGAATGGCCACCAAAGGAAATGAACATATTTAGCGGTTCAGAAACCTCGGAAACATAGCCACGTCCTGACCACAAACATCCCGATCAAACACTGACACCATCTCCCTAACAAGAGCCTCCACAGAATTTACGACCGGTGAATTACATCTGATGAGTGGGCGGTACCAAGTGAGTGTTGTGCCAGCCAACAGGGATAATATTAATGCCACCCGAGAATTCTCATTAACAAATTGTGACGGCTGAGCCTTAAAAAATATCTCTCATAGGGCAATGAAATCATTACATTTTCCGGCCTCACCGCTGTATCTTTGGGGCAATTGTAGCTTTGGTTCTTGAGGAGGGTGTTTGGGCGATGCTTGTGCAACATTTTGTGAAACTTTGTGTAGACAGGGATCTGATACCCTCGGTCAAGCTTAACAGAACGCTCTCCTGCTTTTGCAATGAATTCTCCTGAAGGCGGAGTCTCTCAGCCAAACCAGGCTGCTGGTTGCCCAGGCTGGAGAGCCCCTTCCCGAGAGCAATCTCGGCCACAGCTGACATCTCCAAGTTGGCTAGAGTGTACTGTTGTGGGAGCCGCCCACTATTGATGCCAGCTGGCCAAAGATTGTGGGTAAAATGAAATTCTCCCGGGCGAGAGTAACAAAGAAAGCCTACCAGCCTCCAAAAACCATGACATTATGCCTGGCTTTCTGGTGGAGGGTCACATTTGGAGTGATCACCCTTTTCCTTAAAAAAATAAATCATTTCTCTTTGGTACGCTGACCTGCAGTTTTCTAATGAATTCGGCCGTGAGATTGTTGCAAACATATTGAAAGACTTCACCACAGTTCTTCTGCAGACGGACCTTACTGTTGCGTCGATTCTGCAGACAATCGTTAAGCCTTAATCGTTCTGAGATCATGGCTTTATGAAGGTCATCATGTTAATGCAATTATTCCTTTTTATTGATAAAATAATCTTAAAAATAATTGTTGCAGTCAACATTTCTGAGAAAGTCTTAGTTGTCTTACATAATTGACAAGTACTATGCGTGAATTGATTTTGAATATATGACTGTGTATGTGCCCATCAATTTCTTGTTTTCTTGTGCTGTCCTTCATTTAATAGCTTTCAATTTCTTGGATACCATTGGCTGCAGACCATGATTTTTGCAGTTGATGAGATAAACAGAAACCCTCAGCTACTTCCTAATCTGACCCTGGGGTATGCCCTGGCAGACACCTGTCTGAATGGAGACAAAGCATTAGCTGCTGCACTGGAGCTGTTAACTGGGAAAAACCCAGTTGTTACAAGCTCTGAGTGTACCACTCCCAAGGTACCTGCCATCATTGCTGCTGCAACCTCCTCAACGGCTATTTTGATTGCTCGCACACTAGGAGTCTTCAGTATCCCTGTGGTGAGTAAAGAAACAGTACAACTGCAGAAATAGCACAGTACCATCTATTAATATTGGCACTCTTGGTAAATATTACCTCAAGCTGTGTAAAAATGTGGTTGCAGTTAATCCTTCAAGTCTTTCATCAAAACATAAATAAGAATCTAATCTTGAATTTCAAGAAACTAATTGGACAAAACTATTATTTTATAAAAATAAATATTTTTCCCCAAAAAATTTGAAAATCCAGTGAGAAAAATCTAAATAAAGCAAATGTCTACCCATTTTATTACTTGTCCAAGTTCTTCACCTTTGATCACCTTTGTGAATGATCACCTTTGACTTCCTTTGTCTCCTGGGCAAGGCCGCCGATGGTGGAGGCAAAGGGGACTGCTATCCCTGGGCATCAGAGTAGGAGGGGGGGCATTCTGTGATTGTAGTCTATTAATCATATAGCCTATAGCCTACTTGGGGGGGGCATTTCGACACCATTTTTTACCCGGGCATGGCTAGGCTGACGGTGGTGCTATTAACCCCTAGATGCCTGAACTTATATACAATTATTTAAAATAAAAGAAAAGGTGTGTTTTTGCTTTCAAGCAGATTCTAAATTGAATGCATTCTGAATGGAAATAGTTTGCCAAAAATTCATAACAATAGGCGTCAAGGTTAAAATCGCTTGATCAATAATCACAGTTTATTTACTGAACAACTGAGAAGGTGAGCGTAGTTCTCAAATACCCCCGACCCTTGTGCATTGAAGTGATTATGTCATATTTTTATATAAATTGGCTCTGCACCACTGCATGAACTGTAGAATGCTTAATTGGAATTTGAAACAATCTGATGTCAAAGGCGCAATTAAACTGCCAGGCTATCATGTGATTTGTGTACTCCCCAGTTGAGCTGCACAGCCACGTGTGCGTGCCTTGGAGATCACCAAAAATACCCCACCTTCTACCGCACTGTCCCCAGTGATGCTTTTCAGGCTCGGGCCATGGCACACATGCTGCGCCTCTTTGGCTGGACCTGGGTGGGTGTGATAATGAATGACGATGACTATGGAAAGTCTGGGATTCAGCTTCTGCTGGAGGAGCTGCAGAACTCTGAAGTCTGTGTGGCCTTTACTGAGGTCATCCCCAAGGTCAACTTGGAAACGGGTGTCCTGCGCATTGTAGACACGGTCAGGCATTCTTCTGCGAAAGTCATCGTCGCCTTTGCCAGCTTTGAAGAGATGCAGGTCCTCATGATGGAGGTTGCAAGACAAAACATCACCAACAAGCAGTGGATTGCATCAGAGTCCTGGGCTACTGAAAATATAATCTCTTCTCCACAGATTCTGCCCTCCGTGAGAGGCACTTTAGGTGTTGCCTTTCGCACAGGAAACATTGAGGGTCTCCGGTCTTTTCTCACCAGATTTCGGCCAAAAGATATGCACTCTGACCCCTTTGTGTGGGAATTCTGGGAGATGACATTTGGGTGCTCTTTCAAGAATGAGTCCCCCACTGCATCATTTAGGCCTCAGTGCACAGGGTCTGAGAGCTTGGATAATGTTGAGAACCATTATACTGATACCTCTGAATCAAGAATCATTTACAGTGTGTACAAGGCGGTATATGCCATTGCACAAGCCATTGACAATATGTTGTCCTGCCAACCAGGAGATGGTCCCTTTGAAAATGGGGGGTGTCCAGATGTTAATAACCTCCAGCCGTGGCAGGTAAGAAAAAGCAAAGAAACTCATGGAGTATCAGCATCCAACATTGCTTGAGAAATAATAATAAAAAACTCATTGGGCTCTAAATTCCTAGAGCCAACGGGGTGCGTCCAGGCGTATGTTGCATTTTCGTGCTAGGCATAGCCTGGGGCAAGTACTCCTCTGTCCTGCCTCTGTCCCTCCTTCCAGCGCAACTGGCAAAGAGGGCGTGTTTGGGTATAACACAGCCGAGTCAAATCTTCACTAGTCAAATGAGCTCCTCTCCTCACCTTTAATGTGTTGGAATATAGAAGCCTCTGTCCTATATCTGCATGATGCGCTAATGTTGCATTTCACTTTGCTGCTTCAGGCATGTTTTCAGCACCGCTTACATCTATATTAAGCATTACGAATATGAGTTAGTTGGCTAGCAAGGGCATTCACAAATTATTACCATTAGCGAACTTGAATGGAATTTCAAAACAAAACTACGTCAGATCATTCAAACTTATGAAGTTGGAATGAAATACGATGGTTGCTCTTTGGGACGAGAAATGATGGATAGCATGTTCCTATTATTACACCCTGTTGCTGCTTAAAATGTTGGGATTAACATGCATGGACAACAATGCAAGCTACGTTACACATTTATTTTCAATATGTGATCATAGCAATCAGGCTGTATTCCTTTCCCCCACTAAAAATGATAAAACCTAAGTGACAATAATAGTAGCCTAGTAAGCTGCTTGCACACTGGACGCGAAACAAATTTTTCGCACGGCAAATTGTGTTGAACGCAGTGTCACGTGTCTGAAAGTCTGACAGGGTTTTAATATATCTCCGTGTCCGACAGTCGATTATTGTTTTTAATTTCTTCAAATCTACCGACTCTTTTAGATATGAAACGTGAATGTTTTGTTAAGAGGGCTCAGTTCTTCAAGATGAGTACCGAGAATTTCAATTAATGCTTCTGTTTAGGCTCTGCTCAATAAAATGAGTCAACATTGGCCCGCGCGGGACAATGTACAATGTCTCCGTGTCTGACAGCCAAAAAAAAAAAAAGAGGACAATTAGAACAGATTGATTAAGAAATAAAGAATAAAAAGAAACATTTTAACAACAGAACATCCAATGAGCACTGCGATTTATTTATTTGCGGGTCATCTTTTTTGGATGTACCCTTTGTTGGTGATATATTTTTATTCTTTATTTTGTTATAAATCTTTTCTCATATCAATACTTTTACTTTTTGCTGGCTGCTGGACATGGAGTATTTTGCATTTCGCGTCGGACAGTCTTGATCGTGCATGCGATAATTTATTGACACTGTCAATGGTCATGGAATTGATTTGCTCACTAACAACGAGCACTATTTTATCTCTGCCGTGGAAATAAAGAGTGAATCTGTTCGGTCCACCTGACTAATTTTCAAAAGATAGACCGAATAAAGACTGTTGTCTATCTTCAACGGAAGAAAACAGACGATAAGGCTAAAATGACCAAGAAAAGTCGATAGCTATCAATTTGCATTTTGTGAAGGTTGAACACAAACATGCCCAAGTTTGCACGTCTTATAATAATTAATTAATAATTATAATTAATTATAATATAATTATAGTTTTGTTGGCAAAAGGGGGTTGTACAAAGTATTAACATCAGGGGTGCTGATAATTATGGCACACATGATTTGATGTAAAAAAGTTATTACTTAATGAGGGATTTTTTTCCAACTGAATAAATGCACTTGAATCAAAAGTTGGATTTCCTCTTTTTTTCATTGTGGTCCTATTTTATTTAGAAAAAAACCGAATTTATTAGAAGCTAAAGAACACATCTTCACCAGGGGTGCCAATAATTATTGAGTGTGCTGTGTGTGTGTGTGTGTGTGTGTATATATATATATATATATATATATATATATATATATATATATATGTGTGTGTGTAGGCAGTTTGTGGTGGGCTGAGAAAAAAATGAGAAGTCGTTAGTTTGCATCACAGATTCAGCTGCGTTGATTAAGCCAGGTCAAGTTTCCATTACTCGTGCCAACCGCCTTTAATTTAACATCAGGACAATCGATATAGATACTATAATTTATGTCCTTATTCAGATAGTTACATTAAATAGTGCTTCCTGCAATTATTTATTGCATTGAAATGTGCCTGACATTCTGCAAACCTGCCTGTGAGATTTCGGTAACGTGTGCGCACTGTGCGCTGGTCAGCCAAATTACCACTGCACAGAAAGAAAACCAAGTTGGAGCTGGCGAGCTTTCTGCGTAACTCCAGCGGAGACTTTTTCTACGAAATTGTCACTGCGTCTTGATGAAAATGTGACACCTCCCCTTACTACGCCGCCACACCCATCTTGGCGCATGTCCGTCGACCAAATTGCCAAAGTGGCTGCGGACTGTGTTGCAACGCACAAAATTACCACTGCGCGGGCTGCACCGGACAAAATTACCACTGTGTGGGCTGCGCCACCCTGCGCCACCCTACGCTGCACCAAGAAATTAGAGCCCATTGATACCATAATATTTTCCAGCCTCTGTAATGTACAAGACCACATGATATATGGCCTTATCATGTGAATCACAATGAATGCTGCCATTAGTGGAAAATTTTTCAGTATGTTGTTGGTCTTACTGCCACAGAAGTGTTCATTACTAATGCAGTCACCATTTTTAAAAGGTAAAACTGCAAAACAGTCTTTTGACTCAGTTTAAAAATTGACTGTCAATTATTAGTGTCATCTTAGGGTTTGAAATGATGAAACCATGTTTGGGGAAAGGAACCTCCTCTGCACTTTTTGATGCCGAGATGGCCTTCTTGTATCCTGTGCAACATGTCCATTCTCAAAGCCTGCGGAATGACAATCCTGCCCTTTTTCAAAAGCAGACTATCCACAGCACTAAGATCACCTCTGACATTGTAAAATTGTGGACACGACCCAACTGGCCATCCCTCATCCATGTTCCTCATGACATGCTATAGCTCCACATCCTTTGCTGTCGCCTCAGCAATCTGTCTCGACTTTGTGTCCAACACAGGCAGTGCAGCCGACACCATGTTCACGCGACACTGTATGTCCTCGTCAGTTGCACTCACACTTTTGCCGGCAGTTGCTCTGGATAGAGCATCAGCGAGGACCAGGTTTTTTCCCGGAGTTTATATCAGTTCAAAATCATACCTCTGCTTCTTCATCATTAAACGTCGTATCCGTGGAGACTCATTCAGATTCTCTTTGATGATGGCTGCCAGTGGTCGATGATCAGTCTCAACTGTGAAAGATGGCTGGCCGTACACATAGTTATGAAAACGCTCCAAACCATACGCCAGTCCCAAACATACTTTTTCGATCTGAGCGTATCGGCATTCAGATTTTGTCATAGCCCTAGAAGCAAAGGCTACTGGTTTTTAGTGCTCACCCTCAGCCTGGAGTAAAACGGCACCAGTGCCATCCTTGGAAGCATCTGAAGACAGTTTTATCCTCTTGGCGTGGTCATAAAATGACAACACAGGTGCTGTGGTCCGTGTGTTCTTAAGTTGTTGCCCCTCATGCTCATGTTTAACTGTCCATTTGAACTCACAGTCCCTGAGCAGAAGCTCACGTATGCATGATGTCTTTGTTGCTAGATTGGGAATGAATTTGCCTATGAAATTGACCATCCCCATGATGCGTAGCATGCCTGTCTTGATGGTGGCCCTTGGCATGTTCTGTATTGCATGAATTTTGTTTTGGTGTGGTTGAACACCCCTTGCAGACAGCTTGTCTCCAAGGAAGAGGATTTCTTCAATGCCAAACTTAGTCTTACTCTTGTTGAGTTTAAGTCCATACTTTTGTATACGCTCCATCGCTCTGCACAGTCTCTCACTGTGTTCTTGAGCTGTGGACTCCCATATGATGATGTCATCAATGTAGACTCAAACTCCTTCCAAACCCTCGATGATCTGCTCCATCGCTCTGTGAAATATTTCAGGGGCTGACTTTATTTCAAATGGCAGTCTGAGAAAGCAGTGCCTGCCGAAGGGAGTTTTAAAGGTACAGAACCTCGTGCTCCTTTCATCCAGTTTCAGCTGCCAAAAGCCTTGTGAGGCTTCGAGCTTTGTGAAATACCTGGCATCTGACATTTCACTGATGATTTCTTCACGTGTGGGTATTTGATAGTGTTCACGCTTTATGGTTTTGCATAGGTCTTTAGGGTCCAAACATATTCTCAGCTCTCCATTCTTTTTCTTTGTGATGACCATAGAGTTGACCCAGTCTGTAGGCTCATTAACCTTTTTGATCAGTCCTAAAGGGATCATTCTGTCCAACTCTTTCTTTAGGCTGGAACCCTACGTGCAGCATGTACAACTGGTTGGGCACCTTCCTTCAGCTGTATTTTATATGAGAAGGGCAAAACACCAAAACCCTTGAACACATCTGAGAGGTTCTGGACTACTGTGTCAACAGAGTCATTTACTGGGATCATGGTTGGGATGATATGATACTCTCTTTTTACTAATCCCACTTCTTCACAGGCTCTGTCACCTAAAAGTGATTCACGTCCCTCACTCACAACAAAGAAGAACAGGTGTTTTCTTTTCATTGTGGCACTCAGCCTGCATGTGCCCAAACATTTAATTGGCCGCCCATTGTAGTCTTTCAGTCCAGATTCTTTCCTCTTTATTTCTGGATTTTTTTTTTTCATTGCCTTTATGTCACATGTGCTTATGTGCTTATGAGATTAGCTTTCGCACCAGTGTCCAATCTCATGGTGACAACAGTCCCATTTATCAGTACTGGAGCTAACCATTTATCTTCTCCAGTGAAATAATTTTCATTGTCTGTATTATTTTCTGGTTCAATTTCACAATTTACTATTCCAACAATAATGTGTCTCTGAGATCAGGCTCCTAAACAACGTTTACAGTTTTTCCTTTCTTCCCCTCTTTCTGTTTGGAGAAGCACTGTTTAGCAAAATGATTCTTACCTTGGCAGCTGGGGCATTGCTTACCAAACGCTGGACGCTGTCTGGGCTTGTGCTGCGAGCCACAGCGCCTGCAGCTGAACATCACCTCCTCCAACTGCTGTGCAGGCTAGGTCTGTGTGCGTTTGCACTGAAGCTACTGCAGGCATCTCACTGAACGTCTTCACATGTTTGTGGGACAAGTCACTTGCCTGGCAGATCTAATGGCCCCCACCAGCGTCAGCTCCGTCTCTTGTGGTAGCCTCTCTCTGACCTTATTATCCCCCATGCCGAAGACAATCTAGTCCCGGATCATGGAGTCCTTCAGCGCTGCAAAGTTGGAGGACTGCATCTTTCTTGCCTCTGGCTTCGTCTCAAGTCCCATCGCTGCAACATACAGGCGGAAGTGTTTTGGGGGAACAAAACAATCCCCCAAAATTAGTGATTGGTCACAACCTGTTTTCAATCATTCATTTAAAGCAATTCTTACCTTTCTGGCATGGTCGCACAGCACTTTGTGAAAATTTGAACATTAACAACTTTGCCTCCCTCCAAAGTGCCACCCTCTTCCCCCCGATTGCCGGACTTCGCCTACGAAAAGAAATATTATCAGACCACACAGGTAACTAAACGTTACAAGGGCATTTTATTTTATACCACATATAGAATTGAGTATTATTTAATTACTGCTGGTTAGTTTTCACTTACCAATGCCTCTGAATCTGACTCCATTGACCCGTTTCATTTATGGGATTCATAGGATCTCAAAATTTGTTAGCCTTTGATCCCAAATTTATAAAACACACTCATTAGAGATCCTTTTTTACACAAAAACACTCTTTCATGAAGTTTTAATGCATGCTTGCACAATAACTGAAGAATTTCCTGTAAGCAGAGTAAACTCTGCAGCCAGTAAAGTTTGTTGTCGTAAGAAGCACACAGTGCTTGCCTTAAACATTATATAGCTCCAAGTGAATTTAATGTAATAAGCCAGCAAATCACAGTGAAATTCAAATATTTTCTACTTAACACTGTCATCCGTAGCTGTAAATTGCTTCTCCAATAATTCATCTGGGTCATTCCATGCCAAACTGAACAAAGCTCCCCCAGACCCCCTCCAATTTCCATGAAACTTATTTTGCAAATAGCTCTTAGGACCAATAGTGATTTCCCAAAATTTCAGAAACAACGGTGAAATACCTTTCAAGATATGCATTATTGAAATTTGCTGACCATGCCCATTTTGCTATTTTGCTTGCTCCGGGTCCAATGTTCAGAGGCCAGTATCTGCTTATGCATCAGTGAGAATCTCAGGATTTTTTTTACCGTCATCTATGCCTTGCTCACTTTTAGGCGTCACCATCAGAAGCAATGAGGAATACTTCATATCCATTTTAAAAATTGTTTAAAAAATTAAGTACAAATTTATCTCCCATTTTCAAGGACTTTGCAATGTGCTCTTCTCATCTAACAAATTCGGTATCCCAAAACAGTTGCTGCTGTTATACAACCTTAATTCCAATATAGCTGGGACATAGTGTAAATTATGAGTAAAATCAAAATGCAATTTTAATTTTATTCATAATAGAATAGAGATATCATAGCAAATGTTGAAACTGGTATATTTTACAATTTTTTTCCACAAAATGAGCTCATTTCAAATTTGATGGCTAATACAGGTCTCAAAAAAGTTGGGACAGGGGCCTGTTAACCATGGTGTAGCATCCCTTCTTCTTTTTTTATTTATTTATTTATTTTTTTTTTTTTATAAATTTGGCATCTCCAATCCCACCCGAATCTGGAATGCCTAATTGGGGAACTATGTACAAAGCTTGCTCATTTGCGACCCCTTGCTGCCAACTCAGGATAGTGAGACAGTTCACGGCTCTCCTTCGAAGCACGTGCCTGTCTGCCACTGATTCTTATACAGTCATTGGTTGAATCTTCGCAAGTTCAGAACTAGGGCGGAGGATACCCGGACATGAACCAACCCGGAGTCTTCCTGACGAGCGCCCGTCTGGCCAACAGGAGGCGCTGGAGCAACGAACAAAGCTGATATATTGTGTGCCCAAATCCGGCAGTCCCTTCCCAATTTGAAACCCTGTAGCGCGATAGCCAATTGTGCGCTACTCTGAAAAAGCTGCCGACCCCTGCCGGTGGGTACGCCGGGGCTCGAACTCGCGACGTGGTGATCACCTCTGCACTGCAGAGCACTGCCTTAACCGTGTGAGCCACCCGGCAGCTTCCCCTCTTCTTTTTAACACAGAGTTGAGGCATCTGGGCATTGAGGAATTTGATCCCACTCTTGTTCAATTCAGGCTTCCAGCTGCTGGAGAGTTTTGGGCCTCCTTTACAGACTTTTTGTTTAATTATGCGTCAAATGTTCTGAGTCGGTGAAAGATCAGGACTGCAGGCAGGCCAGTTCAGCACATGGACTCTTCTACTACAAAGCCATGCTGTTGTAATAGCTGCAGTATGTGGTTTTGCAATGTCCTGCTGGAATACACCAGGCCCTCCCTGTAATAGATGTTGTCTGGAGAGGAGCATATGTTGCTCTAAAACCTTAATATACCTTTGAGCATTCGTGGAGCTTTTTGAAACATGCAAGTGTCCCACACCATATGCACTAATGCATCCCCATACCATCAGAGATGCTGGCTTTTGAACTGAATGCAGGAGGGGTGGTCTTTCTCCTCTTTAGCCCGGAGGACACAACTCCCATGATTTCCAACAAGAATGTTGAATTTGGACTCGTCTGACCACGGGACACTTTTCCACTTAACAACAGTCCATTTTAAATGAGCCTTAGCCCATAGGACACAATGGTGCTTCTGGATTATGCGCAGCAATGGCTTCCTTTTTACACGATAAAGTTTTAGTTGGCATCTGTGGATGGTACGGCATACTGTGTTTTCAAACAGTGGTTTCTTGAAGTATTCCTGGGCCCATTTAGTAATGTCAATGACAGAATCATGCTGGTGAGTGGCGTCTGAGGGCCCGAAGATCACGGGCATCCAGTAAAGGTCAGTGACCTTGACCCTTACACACAGAGATTTTTCCAGTTTCTCTGAGTCTTTTGATGATGTTATGCATCGTCAGTGATGAGACCCTCAAAGCCTTTGCAATTTGACGTTGAGGAACATTGTTTTTAAAGTTTTACACAATTTTTTAATGCAACCCTTCACAGGTTGGAGAGCCTCTGGCCATCTTTACTTCTGAGAGACTCAGCCTCTCTAAGACATCCCTTTTGTAGCCAATCATGTTTCATACCTGATGCCAGGTAACTTAATTATTTAAGCTAAATGTTCTTTCAGATCATTTATTAATTGTTTTTTCAGTCCTTTTTTAGCATGTGTCGCAACTTTTTTGAGACCTGTTGCAGCCATAAAATTTGAAATAAGCTCATTAGGTGGATGGGAATGTAAAATGTCTCAGTTTCAACATTTGAAATGTTATCTACAAAATGTTCTATTGTAGATAACATATGGCAGCAATACGCGAACGTTTTAACCGACTGGCTTTCTTCAGCCAGACACGCTGAAGAAAGCCAGTAGGCTGAAACGTTCGTGTATTGCTGCCCGTGCCGAAATAAGATTTATTTACTTTGATCCGTGAGTGCTGGATTAATTTTTTTGCTATACGTCTGCCCTGACCGTGCACCCGGTAAGAGACATTGTTACTTTTTCATAGAGTGCGCGCATTTTCACTTTATCAGATAACATATGGGGCTCTAAATTCATAGACCAGGCGCAGGCGCAGCATATGGGGGGAGCGCCAGGCCAACAGGGTATATCCAGGTGTATTTTGCGATTTCGTGCTCTGTGCAGCCCGGCGCAAGTACTCCTCTGTCCGGCCTCTGTCCCTCCTGCCGGCGCAAGTGTCGAAGAGCGAGGAGAGAAGGCCTGAGTGGGTTTAACACAGCCGAGTCAAATCTTCCCCAAACAAATGAGCTTCTCTCCTCACCTTTAAAATTGGAAGAAAGAAGCCTCTGTCCTATATCTGCGTGATGTGTCAATGTTGCATTTTACTTTGCTGCTTCAGGCATGTTTTCTGCCCGGCTTACTATATTAAGCATTACGAATATGATTATTACCATTAGCGAACTTGAATGGAATTTCAAAATGAAACTACGTCAGATCATTCAAACTTATGAAGTTGGAATGAAATAGAACGGTTGCTCATTTATTTCTTCTGCCTGCATCACTGGGAAGAAGAACGATGGAAAGCGTTTTCCTATTATTACACCCTGTTACTGCTTAAAATTTTAGCATTAACACGCATGGACAACGATGCAAGATATGTTACACATTTATTTTCAATATGTGATCTTAACAATTTACGAGATCAAAGCAATCAGGCTGTATTCTTTTCCCCCACTAAAATTGATAAAACCTAAGTGGCACTAATAGTATCGCAGTGTCTACATGTCTGAAAGTTTGACAGGGTTTTAATATAACTCCTTGTCCGACAGTCAGATGCTTTCAGTATAACTCTGTGTCCGACAGTCGATTATTACAGTACAGTCGCCGTCAAAACCAAAGAAAAAGTTGTTAATCCGCCAGTACGGGGGCGTTAAGCTCTCAGTAGGACCAGGAAATCTCGTCGTGAGCTGTGTAGTAGGACCGGCAACGCGTATGAAGACAAAAGATGACCTCCCGCCGCCTACCGCGCACGGGGTAGTTCAGATTAACACAGCCCGTTGAGCCACACAAAAACAGTTATGGTGGGAGGGAAAATATTTTATTTCACACTGACTACAACAAACTTTCATAAAATTATTTCAGAAAAAATAAACAAGAATAAACATGTCTCATTAAATTACAAGTTTGAAAACCTACAAAATGGCCTTTGCGGAACTAGTCAAATGACAAGCAGTCACTCTAATGGGTCTTACTGAAAAAGTATCAAGAGTACGAAATTGGGATTTATATGGTCAAATATACTATAATTTCCAATCATAATGACACTAATAACGTATGATGAATCCCGGGAATACACGTGTTTAAAGGCCAAACACTGCACAGTGCGCCTTATCACAAGCGTTGATTTGGTAGCCTACTGCTGCAACGGCAAGCAACAGTTATCGGGCATTTATTTCTCCATCAAGCCGAATATCTCTGAACGATAGTTAAGAATTAAATACACAATAATTTACCGCTCCAGCGGTGTCAAACTCAAGGTTGACAGCGAAGTCGTTTTCCCGCAAAAAAAGTTTGATTTCTGCAAATTGCGGAATCGGTCAAATTGCGGAACCGGTCAACCCACTGTATATCGAAGATTACTCGCACCCCGTCTCAGTAAAATTCATTTCAGGAAAGAACTTGAATGTTTGTCGATTTATATACTGTTTCGTTTTAAAATGCTAATTGGCAATTTTAAACCAATTTTTCAAAACGTTTTGCATTGTCTGTATTTGTTTTAATGACTTCTCACAACCATTCAGATAACCTTTCAGATGTTCAAACATAATGTTTGCAAAGCTTGCAACTAGAAAATAATTGCGTACAATATTAATTTAGTTGGACCATAACGACTCTTGAATGCACTAAGAAAAGCAAAATAAACTATTTGCTGAACTTCACACAGGATGTTTTAGTAAGCTTATTCTATATCTATCAATAAGGAAATGCAATTTAAAAAAAGATCTGCTCAATATCTTTTCTCTAAAGGACAATTTCACTTAAAACTAAATGGCTCTTTCGTAAACTGAATTCACGGAATTAAAAGCGGATACACTTAGCACTGATTCAATACAGCTCATTTCGTGTCATCTCTATTTATCACTCATTGTCACCCTAATATTCCCTTTAAGCTCGTGTAGCCTATTAAAGAATTAATGACCTGGTCAGCACGAGGCAGAAATTTTCAATAAAATGCCCAACCATAAACTGACATCACATTCACAACTATGGAACCTATCAAGATACGACGCATTTCCCCAGAGTTTAGGACGAAGATTAACTCCTTGGCGAGAAACAACCTCTCACCTCCGCAGGTCCGAGAGCGCATAATTTCGGAGAATAACGTGAGCATAAGCTCACAGGCTATTAAGTTGTATATTGCCAATTTGTTTATTATCTCTGCCAAGGAGATAATGCGATCGGGTCCGTTATTTTATTTATTCATTTGTCTGTTTGTTTGTCTGTCTGTGGACAAGATTTCTCGGAAACTACTGGATGGATCTTTATGAAATTTTTACCACAGATAGATCTTGGGCCGAGGACGACCCCATTAAATTTAGGTGGTGATCAGGATCCAGATCTGGATTCTGGATCCAGATCCAGATCAGAGCTATTAAGTGGAATTTCTCGGAAACAACATAACAGATCTTCATGAAATTTTTACCAGTTGCAGATGATGATCTGGGAACAACTTCGTTAAATTTTGGTGATGATCCGGATCCACACCTGGATTCTGGATCGGATGAAATTCCGGATCAAGAACAATAAGTGGCTTCTCTCAGAAAAGACAGGACAGATCTTCATGAATTTTTAACCAGAGGTAGATCATGGCACAAATATCACCTTTTCTGATTTTGGTGATGATCCACATCAAAATCAAGAATCTGGATCTAGATCTGGATCCAGAATTCTGAGGCAGATATCTCGAGAACTACTTTGCGGATCTTGATGAAAATTTGTCCAGAGGTAAATCGTAGCACAAAGATCGCTTTATCTGATTTTGGTGGTGATCCAGATTAGGACCAGGAATCTGGATCCGGATCTGGATCAGGAAATCAAAGTGAGATATCTCGAAAACTACATGGCGAGTCTTGATGAAATTTTGGCCAAAGGTAAATCGTGGCAGATGGAACTTAAATGACATTTTTGAAATTGCTACGCCCTCGAGAAAGAGATTTTGTTTTACTATCCACGTCATACCTTGGCGGAGATCTGAAATCTCGGATTGATCTTGTTTATATTGCGGCTGGCTTTTCAAAACCAATAAATCAATTGCGGCACACTTCGCTCAAGATCTACCCACAAACTGTCAGAATCACAGTTTCTGCAATAAAAAGACATATTTAAGATACCAAAAAAAATTTCCTTCAAGAATACAATTTCTTATATTTCGCTGTCGAATTTATCATAAAATTTTTTTTTTCTTGTTCATGCTAGGCTTTTTAAACAAAGGATCAGCCAAGCGCTTTCCAGAGGTCGCATAAGCTCTCACTTCCACTTTCACTGCAGGAGGAAATAAAAAGATGTTAAAATACATAACGGCAAGCACATGTAATTCTAACAGTCATTATGCCCTCTATTCTATAACTTACACGCAGTACTACATTCAGTTCCGCGGAGCCACATGTGGTTATTACTGGCGGTAAATTGTCCGGTGATACGGCTCATTGGTTAGCTTGTGGTTAGAAATGGGTAGGAAGGGCGAAATGTTCAAGATAACCGGGCATGAACTAACGCCGTCTCTTTGGTTTTAATGGCGACTGTTCTGTATTTTCAATTTCTCCAAATCTACTGAGTCTTTTGGGTATTAATCATGGAAGTTTTGATAAGAGGGCTTAGTTCTTTAAGATGAGTACCAAGAATTTCAATCAATGTTTCTGTTCAAGCTCCGCTCAAGAAAGAGAGTCAACATTGGTGCGGGACTTTACATTTATGACGAATTTAGCGACAGTCGGACAGAGATCCTAAAATACTCCGTGTCTGACGGTCATAAAAATACAAATTTTTCTTGGACGTACGGTTCTGATTGTTACTGATATATTTTTATTCTTTATTTCGTTATAAATCTGCTCTTATATCAATACTTTTACTTTTGCTGGCTGGCGGATATAAATTTTGCATTTCGCGTCTGACAGTCTTGATCATTCATGCAATATTTAATTCTCAATGTTTATTTATTAGGCTTTGACAGAAGTCAGGAAATGATCGCACAGGTGGCAAGTCACCTATTGTGAGGCAATCATCCCACAACATGTACAGACAATTGAACAATGAGAAGAAAAAAAAAAAAAAAAATATATATATATATATATACATATATACATATACATACACGCATATACATATATACACAATACACATATAGTAATAATAAAATAAGACGGTTTATCAGCAAGTGTAAGTAACATCAGAGGGACAGACAACAACGTGAACAATGACATTTGCCAACCCATGTACAGGAAAAATAGTTGTTGAACTTTTCTTCATAAAAATGAAATAGCTTCGGTTTAAAAGCAGCTGTAGTATCAGGAATTTGATAGAGGTGACTGGCATAACACAAATAAAATAATCTGTTAAAATACGAATGTCGAAAAGTTTCAGTCATAAATTTTGGAATTTTCATTAAAAATGTATCCTCATTTTGAAATGAAACAAAATGGTTGTAGTTAATGTCATATTCCCCCTTCAAGCATTTGCACAAGAATACACAATCAAATATATCCCATCTGTAGCCCAGCGGTAAAAGATCAAGCTTCATTAGTCGGGCTTTATAATTGCTTTCAACACAATCATAATAACCAAGAATGTACTTGGTGGCTCTCCGTTGCACACCTTCAATATGGAGTAGAGATTTTTTTGATGATACGGCCCAAGATTGGGTGGAGTACTCTAAAAGTGGTCTTATAAGCGAAATATACAGTTTTCGTTATGTTTGAACTGAACACGTATGACCACAAGTTCTTTGAATTAATCCAAGCATGCGATTTACTTTACTGACCAAGACTTTAGCATGTGCATCCCATGATAAATTTGATGACACCACAATCCCAAGATCACGCATGCAGACGACTTTTTCAATTAGATTACCATTCATTGTGTAATGGTGAAGAATAGGAATTTGCTTCCTTGTAACGCTCAATAGTTTAAAAAAGCTGGGACAGGGGCATTGTTTGTAATGTACGTAAATACAAAATACTGGTTTTACATGACCATTTGATTGATTGACTTTCAAGACCTTTATCACCCATCTGAAATAATCACTGCCATGCTCAACCTAAAAACTGGTTGTGTCACCCTAAGCAACAACTCAACACCCTTGGTAAACATGAACACAAGTGGCAAAGAATTATTGCCTGTAATGTTTACCCTTTTAAATATTAACAAAAATATTGCCTTTAATTTAAATACTATTATTGAGGGGAAATACTGTGCAATTAGAGTCCTGAAACAAATATATTTTTTCTCAAAAACATAAGTGCCACAATTATTGAATTCTCATAATTTTATACTTTTTGCAGCCAGCCTTTGCAAAGATTCTAGGTCTTCCTCAATAGTGTGAACGGAGATTGTACAAGATGAGGCAAAGGGCACAAAGTGCTCTCTCTTGATCCCTCAAAGTTCTTGCTCTGCCATTAATGACTCTCTTCTACAGTTTGTCCCACAGAATTTCCATTGTGGTGAGTTTAGGCAACCAAGGTGGCCATGGCAAACTGTAACTTTGTGGGAGGTGAAACATTTTTGGACTGATTTCAATGAAAGCTTTGATCATTGCCTTATTGGCAAATAGAATCGATGTCCAGTTTTAGATCTCTAGCAGAGGCAGTCAGTTTTGAAACAATAGCTGCTGGTACTTGATGGAGCCAATGATACTATGAATCCTCTCAAGTTGTCCAGGAACATTGGAAGATAAACAGCCCCATATCATCAAAGATCTACCATCATCCTTCAAAGTTGGGATTTGGGTCTTGTTCATATTACCAAATAGCTCAATTTGGTCCCGTCTGACTAGAGAATCTGATCCCATTGGATATTCCAGGACAGTTTTACAAACTAAAGATAGATAATTTTCATTTATTTATTTTGTTTTTGGTGATAATGGATATGATTTTGCAGCTACTTCAAGAAGTGTAATGGCATCTTATTGTAGTTTTAGAGGCTTTTGCTGAATTATTACGACTCATTACATCAAATTTTAAATGCATTTGGGGAAATAATTTTGTGCTGAGCATTGAGTGTGATGTAATTTGTAAATATTGATCACCAATTCTTTTATTCAGGATTTCAGCATTTACTGTTCAATGTTAGCATTGCAGAGCTTCGTTTAAATTGTAGAGTCTACCACTTTAATTTTTCAGCAGATCTTTCACTTTTACTTTTTCATCACGCTGCATTTAGATCAGTATTTTAAAGATTTTGATCTTCCTTTTCCGTGAAGATTCTCCACTACCTTGATACCGTCAACTTCACCACACCAGAGGGAGAGGCTACATACTTTGATGAAAATGGTGAACCACCACCCTCTTATGACATCATTAACTGGCAAGTGGGGGAGGAAGGCACGGTGGAATTTGTCAAAGTAGGAATGTTTCATTCTGTGGACCAATCTCACAGCGAGTTGGACGTTGATTTGAGAAGAATTGTTTGGAATGGTGGACACAATGAGGTAATGTGATCCATGATTTTAGCCAGTGAAGCATATATTAAAAATTTTGGACTGGTGTATTTTTCATTTGCATGTTCTGAATTGAGGTTATTCTACACAGTCTTTACATTTTTGCCCCATCTATCTCACAGAGCAACACTACAGAAAGTAGGGTAGAGCCTACCTGATGTCACCCATAAACATGCCATTGTCTGAGGCAGTTTTGAATGTCACCCTCAAGCTGCTTTTCTCAATGTGAAGGCAGTCTCTTTCATTTCAGTGCCAGGAGTCAGAGCTATCTGCAGCGCTGCCAACAATTCCATCGACTGAGTGGCGAAAAATTCTGTCAAATCAATACAATTCTGACAAATTAATCACACAGAACTTTCTATACTGGCAGCACAACCCCTCAACTCATAATCAGAACAAGCTGTAGACATCAACAATGTCCAGAAATAACAAAATGAGCAGCACACAACCTGGTCATAAAGTATCACCAGAACACACCGACATAGTGAGAAGCTTAACAAAAGATGTGAGAGGATCCATTTTTTCTGCATTGAGTACGCAACATTCTTAGTGCCTGAAATACATGGCATGTGAATTGTCAAAAAGTCAGTTTGAAAGTGTGAGAACAGTTCATTATGTTTAATTGCGATTTTTAGGCTATAATGTGTTAATAAAAAATGTTCCATGCTCAATTAGTGATGTCCTGCTTCTTGCACTGGGTGCATACAGGTTCCTGTGTCCGTCTGCAGCATGCCCTGTCCCCCTGGCACTCGGAAGGCCGTACAGAAAGGAAAGCCCATCTGCTGCTTCGATTGCTTACCATGTGCAGATGGGGAGATCAGCAACACCACTGGTACTATTAAAATATCCCTCTTTAAACAATGGTGAACAAGCACCCTGATTTCCACAATATGAACTAAAAGAGTCTGACATCGCGATTATTTAAGGTCTGAGGAAATGTGGCTGCAAATTTTTAGTTAACTAGGACAACAGAACAAGAGCTCAAAAAAAATGTCAAGATCTCACCGCAAAACAAATAACGGGGGTAAGTCATGGTGGTATAACAAATGTTTGCAGTGGGCTCTCCTGGCACCGAATATGAAGCGTCTTTGTCCATGTCCACGTTTATGTTTAAATTTGTATTGTCATGTAGAGTGCCAGGGAAGTATGCTAGGTCTGCCACTCCCCGTGGGTCCAAAGAACACAGCCTAGCTCGGAATTTTTCCGGTAAAGAAACACCAAAAATATTGCGACAGGATGCGGAAGTGCGGCAAGCACGGAGATGTCCAAGTTAGGCTACCTTCTAACCCATACAAACCAGCGGTTTTGACAATCATGCTGTCGAATAAACATTCTCTGGATAGTAAAATTGACTCAATGAGACTTTTGAGAGCTTTCCAGCACAGAGTGGGGGACATCCATGTCTCTTTGTTTCAGGGACATGACTAAATAAAAGCAATGCAGACTCCATGATTCACCTGAATGGACTGGCACTCCAGAGCTGACAGAGAAGCCTCCCGAAGTGGTCAGCTCCAGAGATGCAGCTTGACTGTTCACTTCGACAAATCACAGAGGCAAAATGCCAAGGCAGTTTCTTGACTCCGTTCACCCCACAGAGCGTGTATGACAGGGAAGTGCCAACCCTTCTTGTAGACTGATCTGACAGTCGATGTATCACCAAGAGCTAATGTGGAGGAGCCTATGAATGATTTACAACCCCATCACCACTGCCTTTACGCCAAAAAACTGCTCACCCCGAAGCAGTCTTTGATTGCTGTTGGAGATTTCATGCTGGCAAGTTTCATGTCTGATTTACCTAAGTTTTTTCCAGCATGTAAACTTTGCAACAAGTGGCAAAAACATGACCTTGAACAGAAACATGAAGATAAAAACATGACCTTGAAGATGAAAAAGACCTTGTCTTCATTAATGTTAAACATTCATATAATTAGCCCCCCTCCCCCACGTTGGCAACTCTGACCACCTAAGTTATGCTGAAAAAAGCATGCAGACCTGAGGTGAAACAACTGTAACTGCTGCACAGAGAAGTCAGTATGCGGCTCGAGGTGGAAAATTCATCCCTGTAGGACTGCACTGAGAACACACAATGGGACATTTTTGAAGTTGTAGCAACAAATCACAGTGTTACTCAGTGGCGTGCCGTCAGATGTCAGGGAGGCCTTCAGTAACATCACCCTTTCCCGCATAATAGCTCTAAAACTGTTTACGATCAAGTTTGCCTGATTAACAATCAAACAATGTATTCACTGAACAACCACCACCAATGCTTGACACGTAATGATTAAGGCATGCAATTTACAAAGCGATTACCTATTGGCCATGTCTAATTGATTTGACTCCGCAAGGATGACAATCTGCAAGTAAATCAGAAACATTTGCGGACTTCGCAGCAATTATTTTCGGCATCACTCAGCTGTGCATCGTACCTAACTACACGCTTCAGCTGTCACTACATTCAGACAATAGAACGGATTCTCATGGCTTGTTGCTCAATGAGCCTCGCAAACTAATTTACACAAATCTGCGGTTTCACGTGCTACGTGAGCACAGAAATTATAAAGACAATTTGAAATTCTCATAGTAATTGATGTGCATAAGAAAACTCCATATAATTTCATAGTGCAATGTATAACAAGGCTTTCAAAAATATATTAGACTCTCGTCGGTTCCACCTATCAGTCTGCGCAACTGTTGCTAAATGGGAGAGGTAAACTGCGAGAGGTGTCGGTCATTAAGTAGTGAAAGGTGAGGTTAATGCTGGCCCTGTGTTTCTGCTGACGGACCACCACTGATGTCACTGACTTACAGTAATATACTGAATCTGTCACAGGCTATATAAACAAGACTATAGATGAGGTAATTGTTAATAAAACTGTTGTCCAAACCCTGGTTGAATGGGAAAATTTGTTCGCTGTTGAAAATTCAAAAGGCTGCATTCAGATCTGGAGGCACTTCTGCATTCATACTGGAAAAGAAAAAATTATCAGGAAGGCAAAGAGGGTGTATGAACAGAAGCTCAACTGTGACTTCACTATATTTAGCCAATTAATCAGTGGGAACAGCAATATCTTCCACACTACAACTCTGTCCCATCTGCAAAAGAAGAACATCTATGTTGCGATCCTCCTCATCAATTTCTGTCTGGCAATTAATGCCATTGCACGACAACAACTAGTGGAGAAGCTGAGGTTGCCAGGCGTGGACACCAGCACCTACAACTGGATCCTTGACTTCCTGACTCTAAGGGAGCAGACAGTCAGGGTGGGCAGCCACACATCAAAATTCTGCTACCTTAGGACTGTACTGCTAAGTTTAACACCAACTATGTCATTAAGATTGCTGATGATACAACAGTAGTGAGTCTCATTGTGAAAAATAGATGGTCTTTGAAAAGATTTGCTGGTAATCATTGATGGCGCTGCTGTTGAGAGGGTCAGAAACATCAAGTACTTGAGGGCTCACCAAATGGATGACCTGACTTCCACCATTAATACCTCAACCATTGTTTAAGAGGCCCAGCAGCCTTTTAAACCTGGTATCACTTCCTGGTTTGATTACTGCAAACCGACCAAACAACACCAACTGAATAAAACAATGAAACCGCTCACAACATAATTGTTGCCCATCTCTCCCTCCAGCAGGAGATTCACAAACAATGCTGCACCCACAGAGCCAGCAGCATCATTAAGGATGCCCATCACCTTCCTCAAATTTTGTTTACCCACCCAATTGCAAGCAGTCAAGATCATTAACAGAGTCAATTGCCCATAGGGATTAGTATGTGAGTAAATGGTGTGCACCCTGCAATTGATGGGCTGTTCGGGGTGTATCCCTGCCTTTCACCCACACTCAGTTAGGATAGGCTCCAGCTGCCTGTGACTGTCGTTAGGAAGAAGCGGTATTGATAATGGATGAATGGATGGATAGATGAGTTAAATACAACATATGTAGTTTCTATAGCATTACCTAGGGTACCAGGCTAACCATCTTCATTAACGACTGTGTATTCTGTGATTGAGGAAGTCAAAGCCAAGTGGAGGAAATAGCATAGTGACATGGTGAAATAGTGCAATAATCATACACAGAATGGTCAGGGTTAGAGTGTATAGTTTTGTTGCAAGAAATTTTTTAGGAATCTTTTTTTTCAGTACAACATATAATTTGCGAATGGTTAATTGTTTTGTGTTGTTTTATTGCATTTAAGTCACTGAATGGCCCGAAAACAGCAAATGTTAATGACATGTAATCAGGCAAAAAGAGTAATTATTTCTGCAAGTGGGCTGTGGAAAAATGCTGAACAATCATGTTTTATCTTCCCAACAATCATTAAAGTTTCATTTCATTGTCTTAATCTTACCAATAACTTTCTTCTTGATCTTGGTAGCTCATTTAATGCTTAACATCCTTGTGTATTTGGTGACCCTGCCTGAGAGATTTATTTACATCTTTTTAAAGGTGCAACAGAATGCTTTAAGTGTGGTGATCAATTCTGGTCCAATGCTGCTCGAACAACCTGCATTCCAAGAGAGGTGGAGTTCCTGTCTTTCCAGGAGACCATGGGGATCATCCTTACCGCCATTTCCATCTCAGGGGTGGTTCTAACATCGAGCATCATTGCTACCTTCTTTCTCCATCGGGACACACCCCTGGTTAAGGCAAATAATGCAGAGCTGAGCTTCCTGCTGCTGTTGTCACTCTCTCTCTGCTTCCTCTGTGCACTGGCCTTCATTGGTCGCCCTACCCACTGGTCTTGTATGTTACGCCACACACTGTTTGGGATCAGCTTTGTGCTCTGCATCTCCTGTGTCCTCAGCAGGACGCTGGTGGTACTGGTGGCCTTCCGTGCCTCTGTACCAGGCAGTAACATCATGCGGTACTTTGGCCCAGTGCAGCAAAGGGTGGCCATCTCCCTCTGCACCTCCATTCAGGTGCTCATATGTGTGCTGTGGTTGGTTCTGTCGCCACCCATCCCAGCTGAGATACATGGCCATGGCTCTAGAATCATACTTGAGTGTGATTTGGGTTCAGTCACTGGGTTTTCCTGCGTTCTCGGCTACATTGGCCTGCTGGCGACTGTTTGCTTCCTGGCGGCCTTTTTAGCCAGGAAGCTTCCAGACAACTTCAATGAGGCCAAATTCATCACCTTCAGCATGCTCATCTTCTGTGCAGTCTGGATCACCTTTGTCCCTGCTTATGTCAGCTCACCAGGAAAATACACAGTTGCTGTTGAGATATTTGCCATCCTGGCCTCCAGCTATGGACTCCTCCTCTGTATTTTTGCTCATAAGTGTTATATAATCCTACTGAGACCTGAGAAGAACACCAAAAAGGAGATGATGGCAAAACAAAAATCATGAACATTGGATTGGAATTGTGTATGTGAAAAAAAAGAAGGTTATGGCTTTGGAGAATACCTGCCCAATTCTGATTAGTTGAAGACACTACTCAATTAAAGCTGAAGGGCAGCTGAAAGTCTCGTTAGAACTCAAAGTTAACTTTTTTAAAATCAGAAAAACATTTGAAAACCTTTAGTATAATTGCATTTACCTAGTCTTTTCTCCACACACAGTTTGATTGATTGAATTACAGGTGCATCTCCATAAATTAGGACATCATCAAAAAGTTGATTGATTTCAGTAATTCTATTCAAAAAGTGAAACTCATAAATTATATAGATTCATTATACACAACCATATATTTCAAGTGTTTATTTCATTTTTGATAATTATAACTGACAGCTAATGAGAACCCAAAGTTCAGTATCTCAGAAAATTAGAATATTACTTAAGTCCAATAAAAAGAAGAATTTTTAACGCTGGAATATTGGATTACTGAAAAGTATGAACATGTACAGCAGTCAGTACCTGACCGGGGCTCCTTTTGCATGAATTATTGCAGCAATGGGCTTGGCATGGGGGCGATCAGCCTTAGGCACTGCTGAGGTGTTATGGAAGCCCAGGTTGCTCTGATCGCGGCCTTCAGGTCTTCTACGGTGTTGCGTCTGGTGTCTCGCATCCTCGTCTGCACAATACCCCATAGATTCTCGACGGGGTTTAGGGGGAGTTTGCTGGCCAATCAAACACAGGGATACCATGGTCCTTAAACCAGGTATTGCCAGTGTGGGCAGGTGCTCAGTCCAGCTGGAAAATGAAATCAGCATCTCCATAAAGCTGGTCAGCAGAGGGAAGCATGAAATGCTCTTAAACTTCCTTGTAGACGGCTGTGCCTTGGACCTGAGAAAACACAGTGGACCAACACCAGCAGATGACATGGCTCCCCCAAGGCCCACTGACTGTGGAAACTTCACACTGAACCTCAAGCAACTTGGATACTGTTCATCTCCTCTCTTCCTCCTGACTCTCGGACCTTGATTTCCAAATGAAATGCAAAATTTACTCTCATCTGAGAAGAGGACTTTGGACCACTGCGCAGCAGTCCAATTTTTTTTGTCCTTAGCCCAGGTAAGACGCCTCTGACGTTGTCTCTGGTTCAAGAGTGGCTTAGCACAAAGAATGCAACGGTTGAAGCCCATGTCCTGGACTCATCTGTGTGTGGTGGTTCTTGAAGCACTGACTCCAGCTGACTCCTTGTGAATCTCCCCCAAATTCTTGGGCTTCCTGTCACAATCCTCTCAAGACTGCGGTTATCCCTGTTGCTTGTGCACCTTTTTCTACCACATTTTTTCCTTCCATTCAACTTTGCAGAAATGTGCTTGGATACAGCGTTCTGTGAACAGCCAGCTTCTTTAGCAATGACCTTTTGGGTCATACCATCCTCATGCAGGGTGTCAATGACACCCTGGACGGTCACGTGAGCAGTCTTCCACATGACAGTGTAGCCTACTGAACCAGACAAAGAGACTACTTAAATTTGAATTGACTTTATGAAGACTTTTGAATTTTGGGTTCTTGTGAGTAGTGAGTTGTAATCATCAAAATTAAAAGAAATAAACACTTGAAATATATCAGTCTGTATGTAATGGATGTATATGATATATATATTTCACCTTTTGAATGGAATAACTATAAATCAACCTTTTGATGATATTTTAATTTATGGAGATGCACCTGTATCATAATATTAATATGAAATATTCTATGAAAAATAATTTTAAAATGTTATTTCTTATTTCTAAAACAGAAATGAAAATAAAGCATATATCTCAAGCTAAAACTTCAATTTTTTTCTTACTGCAAGCAAGTCACATTTTTGTTATTGAGTCATCACCTGACATTGTGATTCCCCCCACACATGAATTCGTTGCATGTCTGAACCCAGCTCAACCCCTTTTCCCCCTCTGTGATCTAGATTTTCAGCCCTGAACTTTAATTTGATGGTGTTACCACCTTCAAGGCTCCAGATGAACAGAGGGCTTGCAGGCCTTCATTATGTTCTCAGCCTTGGAGGGGAAACAGTCAATTTATTTATTATTACGGAAAGACCCCATTGTGAGGTAAAGCCAATCTAATCAAAATGCAAAGATGCTCTACATCTTTTCTTTGGCCCGTGAGAAAAAGTGGATGTCAGGACACAAAGCGAGGGTCATTTTATCACCCCCCCTCCAACCTCCCAAATGGAAATCCTGGTTATTTTATACATTACACTGTCTCTTTCCTCAGTGATTTAGAACAGCCAGACTTTTCTGTCTGTCAATGCACATTTCTGTCACATCCCGTTTCAAGTGTTTTCCCTGCAATCCAGCAGTCTGTATCAGTCTTGGTTTCATTTTATAATTTTTTATTTATCCCCAATTATAGCCTGAGACAGTTCTGAAATAGGCTCAGACAGAGAATCCATTCCACATGTTTATTAGGGGCTTTCTCATAGGATGAGATTGAGATTGTCTTACTGACATAATGATCGACATCATGGCGGCAGCAGGCAGGAACGGAGTGGTCGCAGCTGTTTTTATGCATGTTCTATTTTCAAATATATTACCAAACAAGTTGAGTCTTGCTGATTCCAGTCTGTTTTAAAAAGGTGATGGTAGTTTTGATGATAAAGAACCATACACTGCAGCCGATTTAAAATTTCACTTTATGAACCACGGAAACAAACATTTTGCCTTTGGCAGACATGCTGTAGCCTACCTTCATCTATCCGTCATTTTACAATTGCGTGAAGAAGCGTGCTAAGATTGCGTAAAAACTTCAACGAAGTGAAATACTGATAATCACAATTTGCCTTTTACTATCTGGAGACATTTACCAATGCCCGGGCCCGTAGCTGCGATACACAGAAATACAAGCGGAAAATGGACCAGCTATCTCCGCGATAAAAATGAGGAGGAGCAACATCAGCTGCTTTCAGGTACACACTATAGTGACACATTAAACAACAAAATACCGCAAAAAACTAACCTGGTTGATCGTGCCTGCCTGCCGAGTGTCATGGGCGGTGAGGAGATTGCCCGGGATTCTGCATTGATGCATCACCCAGATGTTTGAACAATCAATGGCGATAATCCGCCAACACAACGATTATGCACCCCAGGTTTGCGTAATGACAGCACTACTAATAATAACATAAAACTGCCAAACACCTCGTGTGGAGGGGGTGTGCACTCCTGCAGAAAAAAAGACCTTCAGTTGGGCAGTCAGGAAAAACAGGAAGTGGGATATCCTACAAACGACCAATCACACCAAAATAATCTGGGACTTCAACGCAAAGCCAAAGGGTTTATTAGATGGACATCTAAACAATAGAAGTCTCAAACAAAAAAGTGAACAAATTCAACATTTGCTAATGGATTCAAATCTAGACTTTCGTTGCTCATCTGAAACATGGCTTCATGAAAACTCACCATTCGCTGCATTAAATGTACCAGGTTATAAAATCTATAGATAAGATGGAGTGAAATCAAAGGGAGGTGGCGTCATGATTTATATTAAAGAAAGTATCCAATGTAATGAGATAAGTTGGTTAAACAGTGAGCTGGAATGCATTGGATTCAATATCACTTTGTCACCACAAATTTCTTTCCTTCTTATTGTAATTTACCGTCCACCCTCTTCAAATAACAATTTTTATCCGAAGTTTCAAAATATACTTAGTCAATGTAATCTTAAGAAGGAAGTAACAATCATGGGAGATTTGTGAGGTATCGCTCAGGAACCACTCGCGAGAGACCGCAATCTAAAAAACGTATGGCTTTATTGGAGTCTGAGTCAAAGCCAGAAAACACAGGAATTGCCAAGCCACAATACGAAATCCTAAAACAGTATCGACTAGACAGGCCAGGGTCAGAACCAGTAAGACTGATGGGCAGAGGTACAAAAACAATAGGCAAAAAGTCGTAGTCGATGGGCAAAGCCAATGGTCATACACAGGGCATCCAAACACAGAACTCGTGGTCATACAAAAATAGGTCAAAATCCAGAAAGTAATAAAGCACGTGCGAGAGATTCTCGCTGAACATAGGGAGAGGATGGCAGAAAGCAAAGGGGCGGAGAATAGAACAGGGCGATTGCGAAGAGGGAATTAGTCTATTAGTAGCGGTGCGGCTTTATAACTTAAACTAAAGTGCTTATTAGTAATTTAGTAATCGAATCTATATATACACACATGGTTAGTTGTGTTAGTATACTAGAATACAAATGTTAGTCTTGCTAGTAGTCAGAACAGAAGAGTGAAGGGAGAAAACAAGATACGAAGGAATGTTTTAAACACCAGACTTCCTTTAAATCACCCGAAGTCAGTGAGCACGCAGACAGGGAAGAAGGACTGGACCAACTAGATCACAAGACAGGGGAGACAAGTGCAATGGAACTGAAACATGGAATGAACCAAAAACCAGAATGTTACAAAAACCAAAAATAATAAATAAAAGACAATAATCATGAACACAAAACCAGCACATAAAATATGATCAAAAACCAGAACCATGACAAGATTAGCATTAACTAACATTAGCAAGATTAAAAACCACCGAAAGGACTACCCAAGACTCATAAAACTGCATAACTAAGACCGAGTAAAACGTAGCTAACCTGTTCAATAGCCGCAAGGCAAGTTCCGCACCGTTTTTTAGACCCTTAGATTTCTTGTTTTCTCAACTCTCGAGCAAGCAGCACAGATATATACAGTACATGGCTCTTGGTTATCTCCCATTTTTTTATTCCTTGACTATCTGTTCCTCTACCGGTTCTACTGTACATCATCTCTCATAGCGGTGGATTCCGAAGCCTTATCTGTTCTGCTGCATAGGCTTGCAGAGATCGGCTATCTTCACAGTAACGTAGCGATCTGCTTTTATTGCCACTGAGAATTTCTATCTTGGCTTATCACGCGCATATTTGATTGTCGTAGACATGCCCCCGCTTACCACCCAATCGTCTCATTCACTTTCTTTTTAAAGTGCTCTTCTTCTTGACTGCTGTCGATCACACATACACAGATAGATACAGTCAGCAACAACAGGAATGCCCACAAACGTCATATCTGGTTGGAGCCGAGGAGGAAAACCATCCTTCTCCCCGTCCCCTTTACTGTCAAAGAGTGGAATTTCAACTTGTCTTGCTAACGCTAAGAAGTTGTCATGACGTACTTTGAGTCCCTGTTGTACAGGCCTACCAAAGAAAACGTAGCCTCAGCACACAAAAACTTTGAAATGCCTACATTAATCGCGGAAATAGCAACAGAAAAATAATACCCCGCTACCGAAACTGCAAAAACCGCAACATAAACTGTTGACTCGTAGCATAATACTATGAAACTGCAACATCTTCTTTCACATCCGTCTTTGCCATTTACTGCGCTTGCGCGTACCGGCCCAGGCTGCTTTCAGAGATAGCGGAATCAGGCGTGTCTCCTTCGGTTGGTAAGTAAAACTTCCAAATATGACATTATTGTTAATGCAGATGTTTAACAATGAATTGTAAGACGTAGCTGTTACATCCACATTCTCGTAAATTCACTTATTTTAGCATGTCACCCTGCCGAACATGAACGATGCACTGTCGATTTCGCTATAGTCTTAGAGTTGCCAACTTGACGACTTTCTCAAGACGTTTCCATACGTCTTGAGTGGACAAACAATCCCGATTTGGAAAGTCGCCAGATTAAGCGAGAAAGTTGCTTCTGAAAGTTCTCTGAAATGCTCAGTCATTCACAAACAAGGATGGGGCGAGGGTCACCACTTAGTGAACAAATGCGTGAGCTGATTGTCAAACAGTTTAAAAACAACATTCCTCAACGAGCTATTGCAAGAAATTTAGGGATTTCATCATCTACGGTCCGTAATATCATCAAAAGGTTCAGAAAATCTGGAGAAATTACTGCACGTAAGCGACAAGGCCGAAAACCAACATTGAATGCCCGTGACCTTCGATCCCTCAGGCGGTACTGCATCAAAAACTGACATCAGTGTGTAAAGGTAATCATCACATGGGCTCAGGAACACTTCAGAAAACCACTGTCAGTAACTACAGTTCGTCGCTACATCTGCAAGTGCAAGTTAAAACTCTACAATGCAAAGCAAAAGCCATTTATCAACAGCACCCAGAAACGCCGCCGGCTTCGCTGGGCCCAAGCTCATCTAAGATGGACTGATGCAAAGTGGAAAAGAGTTCTGTGGTCTGACGAGTCCACATTTCAAATTGTTTTTGGAGACTGTGGACGTCGTGTCCTCCGGACCAAAGAAGAAAAGAACCATCCAGACTGCTATAGGCACAAAGTTCAAAAGCCAGCATCTGTGATGGTATGGGGGTGTATTAGTGCCCAAGGCATGGGCAACTTACACATATGTGAAGGCACCATTAACGCTGAAAGGTACATACAGGTTTTGGAGCAACATATGTTGCCATCCAGGCAACGTCTTTTTCATGGACGCCCGCTTATTTCAGCAAGACGATACCAAGCCACATTCTGCACGTGTTACAACAGCATGGCTCCGTAGTGAAAGAGTGCGAGTACTAGACTGGCCTGCCTGTAGTCCAGACCTGTCTCCCATTGAAAATGTGTGGCGCATTATGAAGCGTAAAATACGACAACGGAGACCCCGGACTGTTGAACAACTGAAGCTGTACATCAAGCAAGAATGGGAAAGAGTTCCACCTGAAAAGCTTCAAAAATTGGTCTCCTCAGTTCCCAAACGTTTATTGAGTGTCGTTAAAAGGAAAGGCGATGTAACACAGTGGTAAAAAGGCCCCTGTGCCAATTTTTTTGCAATGTGTTGCTGCCTTTAAATTCTATGTCAATGATTATTTGCAAAAAAAAAAAAAAGTTTCTCAGTTTGAACATTAAACATCTTATCTTTGCAGTGTATTCAATTGAATATAAGTTGAAAAGGACTTGCAAATCATTGTATTCTGTTTTTATCTACAATTTACATAACGTGCCAACTTCACTGGTTTTGTAAAATCACTTACAGCAGCTTTATTTGGGGACTGGCCAAAGCAGGGCCCCTGAAAACAACAACCTTAAGACACATCAAATCAGTCTAACTGAGTACACTAAAAAAAGACAAGATATTTAATGTTCAAACTGAAAAACTTCATTATTTTTTTTTATTTTTGAAATATTGACTCATTTTGAATTTGATGCCTGCAACAAAAAACCTGGGACAAGGGCATGTTTACCACTGTGTTACTTCACCTTTCTTTTAAACAACACTCAGTAAGCATTTGGGAACTGAGGACACTAATTGCAGAAGCTTTGTAGGTACAATTCTTTCCCATTCTTCCTTGATGTAGGACTTCAGTTGTTCAACAGTCCAGGGTCCCGGTTGTCATATTTTGCGCTTCATAGTGCGCCACACATTTTCAATGGGAGACAGGTCACGACTGCAGGCAGGCCAGTCTATTTCCCGCACTCTTTTACTACAAAGCCATACTGTTCTAACGTGCAGAATGCGGCTTGGCATTGCCTTGCTGAAATAAGCAGGGATGTTCCTGAAAAAGATGTTGCTTGGATGGCAGCATATGTTGCTCCAAAGCCTGTATGTACCTTTCAGCACTAATAGTGCCTTCTCAGATGTTTACCATTGCCTTAGGCACTTACACATCCCCATAGCATCACAGATGCTAGCTTTTGAACTTTGTGCTGATAACAATCTGGATGGTCTTTTTCCTGTTCAGCCTGGAGGACACGATGTCCATGATTCCCAAAAACTATTTGAAATGTGGACTCGGCAGACCACAGCACACTTTTCCACTTTGCCTCAGTCCATCTCAGATGAGCTCGGGCCCAGAGAAACTGGTGGCGTTTCTGGGTGTTGTCGATAAATGGCTTGCACTTTGCATGGTAGAGTACTAACTTAATAAAATGAAAAAATACTGTTGCGCTCAAGATGTAGATTCTTTTCTTCAGGTGTGTAAAACCAATGAATGACAGAAGGATGGAGTAATTGGTGCGCACTCTGAACAAAAAAGTCAAAAAAGTCTTAGCAAAAAGAAGCAACTTTAATGGGGAGCACAAGCAGACATTTCAGCATATTGCTATTCTCAATGCTCATGGTGAAAACAACCACTGACAAACAATTAAGAAGTGGCAATTGCAATCAAACAATCGACAGACAGGTGTCATGAGAGGGACTACACCCAAGCCTAGGTAAGTGAAGGCAATTATTCAATTAAAAAAGAAACCAAACATTTTAATATAAAATACTAAGTTATATAGTATATAATCACAAAACACATGATGAGATCCATAAAAAACATGAGTAGTTTATATCTTCATTCATCCCTTTAGGAAACAAGCTGTTACATCCAAAAATCCAAAAAGCTTCTCTCTGTAAAAGTTTCTAATCTAAGTCACCGCCTCTCCTCTTAGGCAACACTCTCAATGCCCAAGAATTTCCAATCTGAATGAGAATGATTAGGAGTAAGGAAGTGTTGGGAAATGGATGAGGTTTCATCACCTCTCCTAATGGCACTCAAATGTTCCAAAATTCTAATGTGTAAGGCTCTAGTTGTTTTACCTACATACAAACATGGACAAGGGCAAACCAAAATATAAACATTTGTGGATTTACCTGCAATAAACTGTTTAATTTTGTATGTCTCTTTTGTGTGTGGATGTGTGAAGAACTGAAGCTCAATGTAATGTGAGCAGAAAGTGCAATTCTTACAGGGGAAATTACCCTGGGCATTAGAGAGGGTAGTAGGAGGAGGCATCAGCATGGACCAACGTGTCCCTAAGATTAGAACTCGTAGAAAAGACACAGAGAGGTAAGTTCTGAAATAGCAAGCCAACATTAACGGTGACCAAGAGGAGTTGGAAAAGGACAACTTAATCTTTAATCTTACTGACAATATTCTACATCCAGATGAAGTAGGCCTTTTAAATAAGCGTTTAAGTTTTGTTCCCTGTATGCCTGCTGAACTTTTTGTCACTAAAATAGAACTGTTTAAATTTTTTCGTAGCCTGAGATTGAGAAGTTACTATAAGAAGACTATCACTGCCCTATTTGATGGATCCAAGTATGGGCGAGAGAAATTTAAACCTAGAAGTACTTTCTGCCCTCTTGTCTTTAACTCCTCTTTGGACACTTTTTGTCGGCTTGTTGAACGAGATGTTGATAATAATATTATTATTTAATAATCCTCCCCATAGAAATGGCATGAATAATTTGACACTATCTGAGAGACAGGCTTTGGACAAGCTGTGTAAAGATAAAAACATTGTGGTTAAACCAGCAGATAAAGGAGGTGGCCTAGTTATTATGCCTAAAACACAATTGAAACAATTGCAAGACCTTTCCTATTATAGAGCTTTACCCGCTGATCCCACTAGACAATTTCAAAAGGGAATTGAGTCATTTCTCTGGTATGCACACTCTTCTTCTTTCATTTTTGAACAAGAATTTAAATATTTGTTTAATCGTACTCAAACGAGATCAGTTTTTTATATTTTACCTTAGGTTCATAAAAACGCATCCAATCCACCAGGTCGCCCAATTGTTGCAGGCAATAATAGCCTTACTGAGCCACTCACTAATTTTGTTGATTTCATCCTTAGACCTTTGGTTACAATGCTTCCTAAGGGATACATCTGATTTTCTAAAATCTTTGTCTCAAATTGGCCATCTAGGACAGGATGTTTTACTTGCCTTGATGGATGTGACCTCACTACATACTAACATTCTTCATAGTGATGGCTTGACTGCCTTACAACATTTTCTTGACCTTCAGACTGATGATGACAGCCTGCCTGCTAAATTCATTGCGAAAATGGCTGAGTTAGTACTCACCAAAAACTATTTTTTGTTTGAGCAACAATATTATCTCCAGATTAGTGGCACAGCCATGGGGGCCTGATTATGCTAATTTATATCTTGGATTTCAAGAAGAAAAGTATGTTTTTAATAATAATCCTTTTCGAGACAAAATAATATTATTCAAGAGATATATTGATCACGGTTTTGTGATTTTCCATGGCTCTTTATCTGAATTTGAATTGTTTGTCTTGTTTATGAATTGCTTAAGACCATCCATTAAGTTTACGTACTCTGCTAGTACGACTACTGTAAACTTTTTAGACACTTGTATTAGTCTGATTGATGGACACATTGTCTCTTCTTTGCATCGGAAAGACACAGAGAAAAATAGCCTACTTCACGTTTCAAGTGCCCATCCTAAAGCTTTGGAATGAGGTTTACCCTTTCGTCAATTTACCAGACTATATCAGATCTGTTCTGATAAAAACGATTTTGAGGCCAAAGCGAGACATCTTTATAGGAACTTTAGCTCTAGAGGTTAGCCTAAAAGTTGGCTAGATACTGCACTAAACAAAGTTCGTACCTTATGCACAGATTCTGTTAATCCGATGTCCAAACAAAAGGAGAATTGTGGTATCCTGAAACCTACCTATAGTCCCTTGAGTGGCGATATTAGAAATATCATTAATTCTCATTGGCATATAATCAAAAGTGATGTTCAATTGAGTGGGCTATTTCAGAACTTACCTCTCTGTGTCTTTTCTAGGAGTTCTAATCTTAGGGACTGGTTGGTCCATGCTGTCTTTTTTGTCCAGATAATTAACTTGCACTTGCAGATGTAGCGAGAAACTGTGTTAACTGACAATGGTTCTCACAAATGTGAACCTGAGCCCTCATGGAAATATCCTTTACAGCAGTGGTTCCCAAACTTTCTCTGCTTGGCCCCCCTGTGGTACATAAGAAAATTTTTGCCCCCCCCCCAAAAAAAAATTACAGGTAATGTACACGCACATTTTGTTTTCAGAGTCCATTGCTGTTTATTTCATTGTAATTAATATAAACCTTAACCTTTTTTGAAAAAATATAAGTAAACTGCCATAAACTATAGGTTGTCATAAACTACAACTAGGCTACTTTTAGAAGGAGAAATAAATAATACAATAACGAACAACCACGGTGTAATTATATTCAGTGGAACAGGTCTATTTTTTTAAATATTTAACAACATTGCTATTTGTTTTCCGGACTCCAAAAGAAACCTACTTGCATGTAGCCAATCAGCGACCTAGTGCCGGACCGCTGAAGGAGTGTCTCGAGACAGTTAGATTTCTCTCTCCACACTGGCCTTGCACTTTGAAGTGAAGGAAACGGCCTCTGTAATTTTCAAATGAAGGACACGAAGATTTAATAATTCAAAACCTCTTTTAAAGTATAAAATCATTAGGCTGTATCACACTCCTCTGAGTAAAGCAGTCTACTTAAAATTATGTTTCCATGATGCAGAAAGAAAACACCATAATCAACCTGTATTAACAGCCGACAGCGAAGTGCGAAAAAAATTAATGAACACCACTTGCCAAACCTGCCGATATGTTTGCAACGTTCAGTAGCTAGGCTAGATAAAAATAATCTGTAGGCCTACAGTGCATTCATATTATCGAGAATAAGATGACACAATCTCGGTTATATATATTTTATTTCTTAGCTCATTTTACCAGCTTCAAATATTTGAACTACTACATTCATAACAAATTATTTATGCAGATGGCAGGCTAGATGAATGATTTGGCCAACAGTTATGTTGAGAGTAAGGCGAGCATTTACGATATAATCGCAGTATTCTGGGCAGTGAATGGACTGTGCAGTCAGTGGTTCCGAGACCGTATCTCGGTGCAAGTTCAGAAAAACAGAAAAAATTAACCTGTCTCAAAAGACACTCCTTCAGCGGTTCGGAACAAGGTTTCTGATTTGCTGTATGCAAATAATTTTCTGTTGGTGTCCGGTGTCCCCCTCTAGTGGGGGAAAAAAATTTGCTTCCCGAACTCAGCACCCCCCCTGCAAATGCTCTGCGCCCCCCTCTTTGAGAACCGGTGCTTTCCAGAATGCTGTCGCTTTTTAATGCAGTGCCGCCTGTTGGAACGACGGTCACGGGTATTCAATGTTAGTTTACGGCCTAGCCGCTTACATGTGAAGATTTCTCCAGATTCTCTGAATCTGTTATGATATTATAGACTGTAAATGATGAAATCCCAAAATTCATAGCAATTGCACATTGAGAAACGGTGTTCTTAAACTGTTGGACTACAGTTGTGGTTAACCTCGCCCCATCCTTGCTTGTGAACGACTGAGCCTTTCGGAGATGCTCCTTTTATACCTAAATATGACACTTCCCTCTTTCCAATTAACTTGATCACCTGTGGAATGTTCCAAACAGGTGTATTTTATGTGTTCCTACTTTCCCAGTCTTTTGTTGCCCCTGTCCCAGCTTTCTTGGAACGTGTTACAGACATCAAATTCAAAATGAGTGAATATTTCCTCAAAAAAAAATGTTTATCTATTTGAACATTAAAAATCTTGTCTTTCTTGTGTACTCAACTAAATATAGGTCAAAAAGGATCTGCAAATTATTGTATTCTGTTTGGTTTTTATTCACATTTTACACGTCCCAACTTCATTGGAGTTGGGGTGACGTGCATATACATATATATGTATAGAGAGAGAGAGTGTGCGTGTGTGCATATTTATAAAATGTCCAAAATTTTGTATTTCATAGGGTACAGACAGCTCACCATTACAACAGGCCATCCAAGTGGTAAAACTGGATTAATGCAATCAAAGCACTTATAATTTATGACACTTCTCAGCATGCTAAAAGTGACCTCAGAAAAGTTAACAATAATTAGGAAAAAACATTAAATTAATTAAGGTAGATCAGCATCAGCCATATGGCCTTCATTGGATTTACCCTTTTATTTGCGCATTGAAATATATTGGGGGTGTGAAGATGCTTTATCTTTCACGGGTTAACTTCAGCATGAATCTTTCGGTGAGATGCTGATCAGCTTCAGCAGATGATCACCTTGGTGACCTTTGGGAAAGAAGGCTTTTCTTGGAATTCTTTTCAGGTTGCATGATGATAATGTATGTCTTTGGAGCAAAGATACAGAGGAGTACACCAAAACTGGAAGCTAAAATTGCAAATATTTCAACAGCTACAGTGAACTTTCCTGGTGAGCTGACATAAGCTGGTATAAAGGTGATCCATACTGTGCAGAATATGAGCATGCTGAATGTGATGAATTTTGCTTCATTAAAACTATCGGGAAGTTTCCTAGCAAGGAAGGCTAAAATAAGGCAGAAGCCAGCTAAGCAGCCGATGTAGCCCAGAACACAACTGAAAAACGCTACAGATCCCAGGTCACACTCAAGAATGATTCTATCTCTGTAGAGCCAGGTATTCTTAACTGGGTAGGGTGGAGCATTGGTCAGCCATACCCCACAAATTCCCACCTGCACAGCGAGACAAACCAACACACCCAGCCGCTGCTGATTAGGGCCAAACCAGCGCATCACACTGTCTCCAGGCAACGTAGCCTGGAATGCCATCAGTACAACCAGGGTCTTACTGAGCAGGCAAGAGAGGCAGAGGGCAAAGCTAATTCCGAAAGATGTGCGGCGGAGCTGGCAGCTCCAGTGTGTGGGCCGGCCCAGGAAGGTCAATGCGCAAAGGAAACAGCACATCAATGAGAGCAGCAGAAGGAAGCTCAGCTCTGAATTGTTTGCTCGAACAATAGGGGTGTGCCTGTGCTTTGTGAAAATGGTCGCCACCACTGTGGTGGATAATGAACCCAGGATCGCCAAGGCAGCCAGCACCATTCCAAAGGCCTCTGAGTAGGACAGGAATTCTATATCCTTCACAACACAAATGTTCCTTTTCTCATTGGACCAGAAGTCTTCTGGGCATGGAATACACTCTGGCTGATCTAAGGACAGAGACCAGTTTTATAAATAAGGGAGATTGATTTTTACGAGAATAATAACTGCTCTCTGGAGTGAATGAAATCAAACTGGTGCTGTAGGATGAGCAGAAATTATGTTTATTATATTTGTTCCTACATCACAGAGCCTTTACCTGACATATGGCATATCCAGTCAGTTGGAGGCCAGTAGCAAAATTCCCATTTACTGACATGGCAACAACTACATTTCAATCAACACTTGTCTCACTAGTTCATACACAGCAAACATCCCAGTGTTAATCAAGAGTGTTCATTTGAGTTCAAGATGGATGGGTTGGTCTTTTATAAACTTAAATGGAGTTGAATTAACTGGGATTTTTGCTGTGTATTAGCGAAGAAAAAACATTTCTTTGTGAAGTGCCGCACTGTTTCTTCCCAAATATGGATGAGCACAATTAGCGGGCATTATGATGTTTTAGTTGCAAACCGTTAGGACTTAATGCATGTTTAGTGATTTTAACAGTGTATAAATGGCCCAGGCCAACAACTCAGGGTATTCTGATCAGTATATGCCTCAGTAAAAAAGAATTGCAATCAATTATGCCCTTCTTCAACTCAATAGATACTAAAAAATTATCCTCGGACCAGAAATGAAAAATTTATGATTGAGTGCTGAGATTACCTCAGTTGTAAAACCGCTGATACACCCACAGGAATTGCTGTTACATGTAAACAGGTACATGTACATAAATGTACATATAGTACATACACCAATACACATTTAAGACAGTAGCAGGAATGCTCAAATTAGCATGAACAAAGTCAGCAGTGAAACATTAACAATACTCAACGTACACTTACAGACATGAAATTTTGTTTATGTTCATTTGGGACCTTTAAGTAATCTCACTCAAAGTTATTGCATGGTATTGTGTACCTCAGTTGTTTAACTGGCTTGTTCCTTGGGCGTGTGGTGCTGGAGACAATTAATGGCAAGGGGCAGGAACACTCATTGGACAATTTGTCAATCCATGATGGGGATCACAAACGCCTTTCATTAACACACTCATACCTTTAGAGCAGGGATCACCTTATCTGGACTTCAAATTCAAAGTCAGCCCTGGTTTTCTTTTTTCGCTGGTAATGAAGTACCGACCTGAACAATGAGTGATTCTGATTTGCCTGACAGTCTTTACACCTGAACTTGACACCCAGGTTGAGGGAGGGTGGACAACCAGCAATTCTCAAATCTTGAGGACTGTAATTTGATGATAGCCCCAATAGAAAGTTTAGCGCAGTGGTTCTCACAGTTGGTTCAGGGGAACCACTGTGTTTGCTGGTTTTCCCTCCAACTGCAAATGCAGTCACAATTTTAAAGGGCTGTTTATCTTTTGTTAATTGGGTTCTATTGGTTTTTTTAATCTTTTGCCTCGTCATTTAATTAGTCTGTCATTCACTGCCAAATGGATATTTTTTTTACTGATCATGTTCACACTTTTTCCATTTAAAGGCCAATTGATTCTTTAAATGAATTTATTTCATTCATTTATTTTCAATAATTCCTCCCTCTTTTGTGCTATGTTTAGAGCATTTTTGTGAAAATATAAAATATACGGCAATATATTAAAATGTAAATATTTATCTTTAGGGTGTATATGGCAGGAGACCGTATCACCCAGATAAGACCCACATGAACACAAGAAGAAGTAGCAAACTCCATGCAAAATGGCTCCAGGCCGTTTGAACCCAAAGAACTCTGCGGCACCATGCCCCCTTTACACATACATTTATTTCTCTACAATCATATCTTGTTAGTGGAAGCAGCTCTTTGCATCCACCTGCGCTATAACATGACTTGGGAGTGCAGTGTTTCCCAACTGTACTCCTGGAGTACCCCACAACGCACATTGTATGTGTCTCCCTGATGTGTTACTTGCTAATGAATTACTTCACTCATGAGCTGATCAGCTGAACCAGGTGATTTAAATTGGAAAATCTTCCAAAATGAGCAGGGCTGGGGTAATCCAGGAGCAGGACTGGGAAAAACTAATATAGTGTACCTTTGCCTTTACAGGTGTGCAACTGTATTTACCTGTGCTATTGCTGATAGTACCCTCAGCACAGAGGATACAGTCATAGCAGCACACAGGTTGTCCTGGGCGCGGCGCCTTCCTGTAACCAGTGGGGCAGCTGTCTGAGCATGCTGACACAGGAGCCTGACAAAACACAGGAGGTCCACACATCAGGGAGAACAGCACTAGGGCACACTGTAAGCAAGTATTTTCTTGTTACACAAACAGGGGTAGGAATGGAAAATAGAATCAGGAATAAGAAATCGTTGCATGCAAGGGCTGCATATCCACCTCATAACTTCCCTGCCATGTTCTGTCTCGCTGTGCACCTCCCTTCAAATGATCACTCCCTGCACTGGTCTCTCAGCATACCCAATACCCTTCGTAGCTCACCTCTCTGAGTGTATTGTGCCATATGATGTCCTTCTGGCTGAACACCAGCTGTTGCCGGAGTGGCAGTGAGGAGTCAAAACGCCCCACAGTCACATACTTCACTGAACCCTCGCCATCCTTCTGCCAGTTGATGATGTCGTAGGACCCCACAGGGTCACCATTCTCGTCAAAATGAACAACGTCTCCAAAGAGGTTGGTGTAGCTCACCTCCTTCAGGTACTGTACAATCTAACGGGATGAATGCAAATTAAAATTACGCATTTCAGTCATTGCCATGATTTCTATCATTGTTTAATACTGTGAGATATGCTGCTTTGAAAATCAGTTGAGCAACAATTCTAAAGAAATGTACAGTTCTCTTAGTGAACTCCCATTGAAATGTTTGTTGCAACAAAGGAACATAGAGTTTGGCATCTATACAGTGACCTCATCACTCCAACCAGAAAAATATCTCCGCACTTACCACCCACCTGGAAATCATGGAATTTGCTCAAAAACTAAAGGAGAAGTAGCATAAAAACATTTTTGGAACAAAATTCAAAATGATGTAAAATGAAAAAATGCCAATACTGATAATGGAGGAAGTTGTTAAGTAGAAGGAGCCTGATCTAATTATTCATGTGATATGATTTTGCATTATTCACAGCTAATGGTAAATTCTTTGAAATTGGCTGATTTTCCTCAGCACCCCCAAATGCCCAGTTCACTCCAAATTCTGCATGGTACTGCCCGGTCAAGATATAAATATACCCAACAGGCTTCTTGTTAATTGGTGATTGCTAAATTTACTGTTAAAGTGTGGACCACATTACAGATTTTTGGAATGTTAATAGATGTTTACTGTAAATGTGAGACATAGCACATGTAACAACATAAAATTGTAGATTTCATTGTTTTCTTGAATCTCTGATGAGAGTAAATGATTGCAAACACAAACAAACTCACTCACTGAATGATTTGGACTCCACACTACCCGATACTGGATTGTAAATATTGAAGGTTTAATATTTCTGACTTGTAATCAGTGCGGCCTTGAAGGACATCAGAGCAGATGTGGTGACGTCAAATACAGTTAAATACTCTTAACACGCCTCACACAACTAGAGAATTGGGAAAGATAATCAGTGGAACCATTCAAAAAAATCAGTCTTGCTTAAGATTGTCGAGAGGGAGCAATCAGGCCCAAAGTCAGCTGAATTATCTACTAATATGATCCTTGGTTAACCGGTAAAATGTCACTGGGCTCTAATTAGTGCCCTACAGAATTTTCAAACAAATTTTGAATCCTTCATTTGAGCATTCGAGATGTGGTATACTAATCTGGGCCAAATGTGAGAAAATGCAGGTGACAGTGAAGAGGTTAAGCCAAAGAGCAGCTGTTACCTGATTGGCCAATGGCGGCCAATTTTTATCTCTCTTACTCATTGGAAAAAATTTTACAAGTTTTCTTTGAGATGCAGCTCGCGGAGATGCCGTGCAGAGGTGATCACCACGTCGCAAGTTCGAGCCCCGGCGTACCCACCGGCAGGGGTCAGCAGCTTTTTCAGGGTAGCGCACAATTGGCTATCGCGCTACAGGGTTTCAAATTGGGAAGGGACTGCCGGATTTGGGTATTCAATAACAGCTTTGTTCGTTGCTCCAGCGCCTCCTGTTGGCCAGACAGGCGCTCGTCAGGAAGACTCCGGGTTGGTTCATGTCCGGGTATCCTCCGCCCTAGTTCTGAACTTGCGAAGATTCAACCAATGAATGTGTAAGAATCAGTGGCAGACAGGCACGTGCTTCGGAGGAGAGCCGTGAACTGTCTCACTATCCTGAATTGGCAGCAAGGGGTTGCATACGAGCAAGCTTTGTACATAGTTCCCCAATTGGGCATTCCAGATTCGGGTGGGGTGGGATTGGAGATGCCAAATATATTTTTTAAAAAAAGAAAGAAAAAAAAAGAGATGCAGCTCGCAAAATTAGAACCATTTGAATAATATGGTTGGAGAGATGAGGGCAATTTTACATTTTTATGTCCCCGCCATATATAGCTGGGGGCGTATTGGGTTACACTTGTCTGTCTGTACTTCCGTGAGTACAAGGTTTATCACCTTGATAGGGGGTTTTGTATATCCACGTCTTCTCAGAATTCATTGAATGTATACATGTGCTTGGTGGGGACACATCTCAAACCTTGTTTCAAAATCTTTAAAATTTTGTTGACTTTTCAGGTGTTTGAACTTTTGTGTGTCCCATGGACACAAATTTTCTACTTGCTTCTTTCCTTGCCACCTATTGTCCAATTGGCACCAAATATCTTTTCTATTATGTCTGCTACATTTGGTTGAAATATCACAAAGCGTTTAGGATATGCAACACTTTATGACACAAAATTCTGACCCAGATCTTTGATTCCAAATGTACATGTGATTGCTCAAAAATTGCAATAAAAACTGCTTCACACAAAATTCAAGACGGCATAAAATTTACCCATGCACAAATGGACGTCGCTTTAATGGTTGATTCGTCTGGACCCACAGAATCCAGGAAAAAAAAAGCTATTGGCCAAAATGTAAAGTTTGTTGTTGAGTGCCACCTTGAGGTTCATCTTAATTTTTTTTCACAGTGCATGGTATGATTACAGCCTGTCTGCCAAGTTTGGGAACTGTTGGTATTACGAGATTGGAGACCCAGATGATCTTAGGCAGTTTCTAGTGGAACAGTAATAATGATTATAAACATAGCTAGAAGAAGAAGAAATACAAAAGGGTTCCTGCGGCATCATTGCTTGGACCCCAGAAAAATATAGTGTGCCTAAGACTTTTGCAGAGTGCTAAAAATGCATACTTTCTTCATGTATTTCAGGAGTAATTGCACTTTTACATGTTTTGTTCACCTGCCATGGCTGCAGTCTGCGAATGTCAACGCAGCTGTTGGTATGGGCTCTCTCCATGGTCCTGCCTCCTCCCCCTTGCTGACACTTTAGCATGTTGTGTAAGGCATGGGCCACAGCATATACAGCCTTGTGCATGTTGTAGGTAACCCTAAGCTGGGACACATCATTGTAGATGCTGTTTGTCTCCTGAATTTTCTCTTCCCCAGAGCATGTATTGTTATAGCCAGCCGGGTCAGTGGTAGATGCTATTGGCTTTGTTGTGTTCAGTGAGCATTGAAACTGCATTTCCCAGAATTCCCTGGCAAAAGGGTTGTAGGGCTCAGCCAATGGGTTCAGATCCTCAAGAAATTGTTTCAACTCAGGCATCTTGGCTCTTCGGATAGCAAAGCCGATGGTCCCATGCAGAAAAGGAAGGTTCTCCTGGGTAGAGATGAGGGTGGAGGTGACCCAGGCTTCACTTGCCACCCACTGCTTTCCTGTCACATTCTGACGGACAATTTCTTGGATGACAGGTTGGATGTCCTCTTCAATAGCGAAGGCCACAATCACAGTAGCAGCAGAGTCACGTATTTTTGTGACAATCTCGCGCATTTTGTTTTTGGATGGCAGTTTAGGGATGATCACCCTGAAAGCCACACATATGCCAAGTTTGGTCACCTCAGCTGAGAACATATCAATACCCATGCGACCATAGTCATCATCTGCCCCCATGGTCCCCACCCAGGTCCACCCAAAGTGATACACCAGGCGAGCAAGAGCATCAGCCTGATTCACATCACTTGGGATTGTACGAAAAAAATATGGGAACTGACGCTTGTCACTCAGACATGCACATGAGGCAAAGTAGCTCACCTGAAGCAAGGAAGATTGAAACCTTTTTAAAATCTGTTAAAATTTGAGTCTGACATAACTCCATAAACGAGTCAAGACTGTGCATTTCATAGAATGAAAATGAATGAAAAGATGTCGAAAATATTTCATTATTTCCAATAATTTTCTACGATAGTGCAAATGACTAAGAAAATAAGCTCTGCAGTTATTGACTTCCCATGCAGTTCAGGCCCTGAACATCTAGTAATTTGTTTGTTCTCACCAGTGGGACCCTGTTATGGTTGAGCACACGAGAGATGGCCATGGACAGTGTGGAGCCAGAGTCCCCGATGATGAGAGGGACGCTGGGAGATACACACTTCTCTCCCCATCTCTTGAGAGGTTGAGAGATGATAGACAGGGCTGTCCTCACTGAAAGCTGCTCCACCCCACAGGTGTCATACACTCTGTAGCCAAGTGTGATGTTGGGAAGGAGGCTGGGATTCCTGTTGATCTGCTCAATGAAGAATATCATTGCTTGGGACCACCGGAACACACGGAGATTAAACCTGTGGATAGTTCACCTCACTCATTATTGAGATAATCAGAGACACAATCACATTTTATTCAGTATTGCTGATTTACATGGTATTATATGACTTATGAATTATATGCTTTAGCCATTCTCGGAACAGTTTTAATCAAGATTTGTCAGGTCACATGTCTAGACAGCACAATGCAGCTATCCAGCTGGAGAACAGCTGACACGCTCAGACAGCTACTTTTAAGGGATCTTCCCTCATTAGAATTTGCAACAAATTGGAAAGGGTTACCCTCGGCACTTCCTTCTCCGTGGCCTCTGCTCATATGTATGTTCCTCCTCCACTCCTTTGGAGTGAATGGGGAACATGCTCGCCAGAACGATCTGGCCATCCTTGTGGAAGACAGCAGTGTCTAGGTCATCCCATTGCTCGCAGTTATCCAATGCAGCGGCTGTTCCCGTAAATACGGCACAAAAACACAGCGTTGTGTGGAAACTCAAAGAGAAATTCATCTGAGCCTATCAGCCTCTTAATTTCAACTCCACGCTGCATTTGCTTTATCGGGATTTTATAGGGTCTTATTAATGAGAATTATTCCTTCAGGGAAATCAGAGCTTAGATAATACTCTACTCAAGGAGACTGGCTTTAATATGATGTGCAGATACATGCAGATGTGTTCAAATTAGAACTCTATTGTGCGCGTGTGCACGTGTAAATCAGCAGGTGCTCACCACTTAGGTGTGCAGTTATTTTTTGTATAATGACCAGCACATTGTTTATTTTGCCTGCACTACAATTACCACACACATGCTTCGCAAGAGATCAAGTTTCATTCTTTCATTCAAAAATTGCATTTCTATGCAGTTTACTCGCTTTTGCCATTATTAACTCTTAAACTGCTGATGAACTTGCCCGGGAATTAAAACAAGAATTGATTCAAAGTTTCAAAATGCTTACGCGTGGAACCACTACTTTATCTGAATGCATTTATTGGAAAGAAATGCGCACCATTAGAATGTCTACAACTGAGTATTCAACAGACCTGTGAAATTAATAAGAGGAATTCAGTGATCATGCCAGTTGGTCAAGTGATTAGTTTCATAAAGAAAAAATCCATATCAAAAAGCTGCCTACCCCATGAAATGTCATTATTTATATTGAAGCATTCAAAATATTTTGTATTGCATCATGCAATGTAACTGGTGAAGCTTCTGAAGTCAATTGAAGTCTATTCCAACAAAATTTCATACTCAAAATTTAATCATAAATGAATAATTACAGTTGTGATATAGTGGAGTAATAGCATTGGTGGAGACCACTGGGTTTTGAAGACTAAGGGTGATTGTGGCCACATTTTTAATCAGATTAATCACTGATCAGCTGAGAGAGGTATTACAAGTACAAACCCATGGCCAACTTATGGGTGGTAAAGCATTAAGCCTGATTCATGCTTCTTGCAGTCGGGGCGGTTTCAGCGGTGTGGACGGCACGCACGTTTCCCACGCACGTCGAGTCGTTTCATGCTTGATGCGGTCAAAGCGGCTCCAAGAACGGACATGCTCTACAGTTGCCTACTGAATCTTATTTCTGTGATAAATACGTTCAGTATACGATAAATACGGAAAACCTTGGGTTAGACAGAGCGCTGCATAGACATTTGATTTTGTCTCCCTAAGTTTCAAAAACAGCATGAGCTAGGGCAATGATGTAAATATTGCCGATACACTGATTTCGCCAGCCTCTCCACTCCTCCCTTTAATTTTTCGTACTTTCACAAACCGGTTGCGAAAGGTTTTCCATTTTATCTTATACACGTCTGATGAAAATTTCCGATGTGCTTCCATGTGTTGGTAGTCATACGTATTTTCAGCTGTTTGTATGTTCAGCTAGCCTTTCTTTAAAGCTTTCAATTTTTTATTTTAATCGGTACACGTACTTCAGAGTCCTGAAGCTAGCCAATCATTGCAACGCGGTCTGTATGACACCTGCCGCGTTGCAACAAAATCCTCCAGGTGCGCGGCTTGGCGTTCAGAGCCTCCGCGGACCCTCCGCGCCCTGTCGCCCTGGCCGCAATTGAGTCATTTCACCGTGTGGGCCGTGCTGACCGCGCCGACCGCAAGAAGCATGAATCAGGCTTTATGCTCTTTGCTCTGTCCTTGGACCTTTGTACTGAATAAGATCCAATTTACATTTTTGAAGATTTCTGTTTAAGAGGCTGGCATCAAAGTTTTCACAGTGATGGTGATTCACTCTGCCAGTTGTAGATGTGGAGTTGACAAAGAAACTAAGAGCATGGAGGACGCAGATCAGGATGGCACATCTGAATGGCAAATGGCCTGTTCCTGGTTGAAGATTCAAAGAGCTAAATACTGTCACTGTGAAAATCTGCAAGTCATTCTCTCCTTAGGTAATACTAGTCAGACTCACGATCTAATCAAATTATTCTTCCCTTAAACAAAAGGAAATATACCCACCACAGTTACACCTTTTCATTTTATCAACAGGTTTGAGTATCTGTCAGCATGTGTGTGTGTGTGTGTGTGTGTGGGAGAGAGAGAGAGAGAGAGAGACAGACAAACAGAGAGTGAGAGAGAGACTTTATTTTGAGCAACAACGTGTGTATTGCGACACAGCATTTTGTGCCATCAGATTAATGGTGCATTTGGAAACAGGTCCATTGGCATCCTTTCTCTTTCTTCACCGCTGAAAGTAAATGACTGCTGAGTTTGTAGAGTTGTTTTTTTTATAATCAGCAAATACTACAAGACATAATAATGTAGCAAAAAGGAAATGAATGGAAAAAAAACAAATGAACAAACACAAGTCCAGGTTATTTATTGTTGTCAGAGTTCTGTGTAAGGAAAATGTGACCATTTTTTCCAGTGGTGAGACCTGGGATGAAATTTTAATTAAAAGACAACAGCCAGGCTTATTAATGGCCCTCCGGGACCAAGTGCTTCTCCAGTGTAGGCACTTTGACTTCTACTGGGAGATATCAGGGCATGCAGTGGGCTTCAACTACTTCACTGCACCTGACAGACTATTCAAGGCCCTCGTTCTTACCCTCCCAGCAGACTGATAGCATAGATAAAACAATTAGGTAATTTTTTTCATAAACACACAATATTTCTGTTGGCTACAGAAGACATGTCTCCACCATTAAGTGAAGGGGCTATTTCCATTAGTGCTCAAGCACATACTCATTAAAAATCAAATAACACCACAAATCCATTCTTTTTTTTGATAAGGAATTAGCCACATAAGCTAATTTTGGCCAAGAAGCACTCAAGTAAAATATAAAATGAGCAGTGAATTGGAAATTCCCCGAGAGGCTCTAACCCAGGCAGCCAGAAATATGGGCTGAAAACAAGTGAAAAGGAAGCTTGGAAAAAAGTAATCTTTTTTTAGCTGCCTAATCTCTGGCTGAACTTTCTAATAACCATGCCACATCCCTTTCGACGACGAATGAAGTCCTTAATGGTGGATGGTGGAACTGCCCATTCTTAATTTAGAGATTTAGAGGTTTTTATTGTGACCTTTGTACAGCTGCATTTACCTTCCATTTTTCAGTATATATCTTCCAGTCATTTTGTTAATGAAGCTTTTTGACATCCATGACTGTAGTATAGCGGTATGACTATATTTGTTGTCATTAAAAAAAGTTGTGTGTTTTGCTCTGTTTTCATGCTCTGAAATAATAAAATTTAATGGTGTCAAATTTTTCAGTCGAGTTCAATTTGGTTCTTCTTGAGATCAATTATTTTTATTTTCATTTCCAAAAGAGAAGGGGAATGACACACATCAAAGACAATAATACAACAAGTAGTATCCACTTCCCTTTACCGACCCCTCCCTCATTGTCCCAACATGATCTTCTACTTCACATACAGCATACAGCACATAGTGTATCAGTCAAATCAGTGTCTTATCGGCCAAAATAATTGCATAAAAATAAACAAAAAATTATAAAGATTTCAAGTAAAGACACATTTTTCAACTCAGGAAATCTTCAACCATTCCGCAGACATCCAGGTTGGGACTGTTTTCTGACTAGCTCCATGCATTTTTGCCACAGACAACTCCATGTAGAGTATGCTCAAAAATCATTGTAACCACTGGGTACGTGTGACTGCGTGGGAGGGCTTCCAGTGCAAGGCCAGCATTTTCTTAGCTGCAGTCAACCCCCGGTAATACAGTGCATGTCTGAGTGGAGGACAGGTTCAATGATGAGGTGTCATTTAGAAGTGGTATTTTGGGGGAACACAATATGTCTACCACCAATAGGCCTGATAGAGTGGAAGATACCAGTTCCCAAAAGAGTACCACCTCAGAACCCTCCCAGTACATGTGTAAGAATGATCCTACACAACCCAGAGAGCACAGATCACAAACAGGCGAATGTTTGAGTTTCATGAAATATCTCTTTCTTGGCATTAGATACATTCTGTGTATGAGTTTGAAGTTTATAAGTTTATGATTAAGGTTCTTTGGTGTTTCGTAAAAATTTTTCCAAACAGTCGACCTGCATACTTTGCCACTGGGTAGATTAAGGTCACCCATCCATACTCAGCCAGGGGTCCACAAGATGATGCTAGTAAAAAAAAGTAATGAGCAGAAACTAGGCCTCTCGACCTTACTCCTACATCTGACAACTTATGTAGCTTGTGAGTGAGGCGAAGAGTACCCCAGGGCACACCGTACGCTCGCATCGCGGATCATAGGCGCAAATAAAGGAAAAAAGATGGACCTGGTATTTCTTAAGTAGCTCGTAGATCAGTAAACAATCTCAGTTCCCCCTCATCACAGACATCAGGCAAGATGTTAACCCCTCTCTCACTCCACTCCCTGAAGAAGAAGTGCACCCCACCAGTAAGTAGAGAGTAGTTATTAAAAATAGGACTTTATGTATGCCACTAAAACATAGAGCCAGTCACCCTCTCCACTTTTTGCCCCGCAGTCCAACGGAAACGACATCATGGGGCCCAGTTTTAGTTTGGAGTGTTTAATGGAGAGGCCTGAGTGTATTAAATCCTGAAGACGGTGAGGGGAGGCCAAATGTTCTTCTATAGGTCTTCACGATAGTTGTATCTGGGGGTCCAGCCAATTGGAAAGCAGACACAGCACATAAGACCAAGAATAAAATTAAAAGTTAGGGAAAGCAAGACCCCCATTCCATTTATTGCACTGAAGAGTGCGATAGCTTAATGCGTGGACGTTTCCCATCCCAGATAAATATCGATATTATACTATGCATCTTGTCCCAGTAGCCTTTAGGCGGGGGAAGGGGTATCATATTAGAATAGAAGCAGTGTTGGGAAGGTTACTTTTAAAATGTATTCCACTACAGATTACAGAATACATGCCCTAAAATGTAATCTGTAATGTATTCCGTTACATCACTCAATCTGAGTATTGTAATCCGAATACTTGGATTATTGCCACATTTTCTACAATTTTATAAATGCATGAATTTACACCCTGCTTACTAAACAAAATTTGTAAAATCAGGAGCGGCACTATTAAGCTGCTTTTCCACCGGACGTGAAACAAATTTTTCGCATGAAAGATTACATTCAAAGTTAATGCAAACAGGCAAATACGCGAAATGTCCTTATTTGTGTTTTTGCATTGACTTTGAATGTATGCGAAAAATTAGTTTCTCGTCCAGTAGTGCTGCACCTGATTTTACTAATTAAGGTCTTTATTGAACCGCATGATTTGTTCATTAATTCGATGATTCAGGTCTTTTAGCTCGAGGCTAAAATGAAAAACTGCACCCGCAGCAGCCTTTTGCAGATAAGATTGGACACCCCTGCAATACACTGAATCCATTTTGCTAGCCAAGTGGCACAAGTAGGACGTAGACTAGGCCCTAAATGCCAGCAAGAGCATGCACCTGAAAATCATATTTTGCACTTAAAGACATTTCAAAAGCTTTAAGGGTAGCGCTATTCCCAAATACCCGAAGTTGGCAGGAAGCTTCGTTGCAGGCTAATGTGCGCTGATGTCAGCTAACATTAGCTTAGCTAGAATGTCAAATGGGCTACCAAAGCCCATGTTTAGCCATATTGATATTTTCAAGTTGCACGTCGACATAAGCAGGCTGCCTTCATACAAACAAATATAAAAAAGTAAGGTTAAGATAACAGATACAATGGCAGAGACGAGTCCAATAAATAACTTAATTTTAGATACTTACGCAGATTGGAGATGGAGTCCCTCGAGGCTGAAAGCATATTCGTTGCAAAGGGCTCTCAAGTTTTGAAAGCAGGCCAGAGTGAGATAGTCTTCGGGGGGATGTGCATGATACTTTCAAAGGTGCATAGTACGATGTACATGTACTTCGTTACAATATTTAATTAGTATACTTTCACTTCGTTACTTTGACACTGGCAACTTAGTTACTCGTTTCAAATTAAAATATTCATTTAATTCATCATTTACGGATTATCTGGATTAGCGTTTTCGAGAAGAACAAAGGTTTAACTTCGTGCAGACGTGTCCGCTGGTGGACGTGGAGCTGTAAATTTATGCACGCAGTTACAAAATTCTGTCACTAGATGGCAAACCAGGATCAGTTATTGAATATTCGCACAACTGCCAGTAAACTGAAATTCGAAGTCACTCTTCATTCCCCCCAATATCTGTGCTTTCTTAAATTTCATTGGGACTCCCCAGTATAATAAAGGCTAAATTAAAAAATTATTTTGTGAATTTGTATCGTTTTGTCAGCCACAAACAAGATATGTTGCAGTACCACCTCTGGCACCGGATCGGAGCAGGGTTTGTATTCAGCCAAAATACGCTACATGAAGGGCAGAGAGCCCCCACTACCCCCGTAACAAGTTGCAAGTCACCATAACCATAACCGTCCAAAGCTGTTGAATTGAGGTAAAAATTATCCATAAAGAAAATATCCTACATAGTTCCTCGACTTTGATAAGCAGTTATTGAAAAAAAAAAAGTGATAACCTGATTTTGGGCTTCCACTTCCAGTTCTTCTCTGTCTTGTGCAGACAATAGTATTCGCGCGCGTGAGGAAGACATGATTACGGCGGTGCTATTTCACCCTGCAACAAGAAATACTATTTTCTGATTGTCTGATAGGTTCGCCTCGTCCATACATAGATTACTAATCTCTTTTACAGTTTATGTTACTAATGTGCGGCGAGTTTTATCACTTCTCAGCGTGAGTAATGTCATGTGTGGCATGAGAACGTATATTGACTTGAGAGAGCCCTGGTTGCAGGCATCCAGAGGTTGCACTGCAAGGCTATGTTGCGTTCTATTGCGTTGCCCTTCTTCAAAGTGAAGTGGAGGTTGAATTTCCAGCTTAAAATGCGTTTCTGATCAGGCTTTGACCAGCCGGTTCTGGCTCCGACGCCTCCGACTTTATTATAGAGCACTGAATGGTCGGATGAATGATGACGCAAATCTCAGGCCGCATCCTACGATCGCATCCAGTAAAAGGTGGCATTGCAGCGCGTGCTGCAATTTTGGGACCAGCAGGGAAAATGCGTGGGAAAGAACTAATTTCTTCTGATTTTATTTGGGAAATAATTCTAGTTTAAAATAACGGAAAGTAATCCATTGATTTTTAAAATGTAACTGTATCCTAAATACCATGTATTAAAATTGTAACTTTAACGGAATACAGTTACACATATTTTGTATCCTAATTACGGAACGCCGGTACATGTATTCTCTTACTCCCCAACACATGTCTAGGAACGACGTCAGGGACGTTTGTAAGGAGTTTGGGATCCGCGTCCACCTCTCCAAGTCCCCCTCCACCCGTTTCATAATACCCTGGAAATTTGTGCTAGAGATGGAGAACAAGGACATCCACACCCAAGTATTTAAAGGTCCCAACCACTGGTATGTGTGTTGGCAATATGGAAATGTCAAGAGATGAGTTAAGGGGCATCAGCGAAGACAGTCCAGTTAATTTTATAGCCGGAGAGATTGCTGAACTCTTCAAACACCTCCAACACTATCGGAATACACACAGGTGCATCATTTATGTATAACAGAATGTCATCTGCGAGTAACAAAATATGATGTGAGGTGTTACAAAAGGATATGGGCGAGAGAGAAGAGTGCCGCCTAATTGTCTGCGCAAGAGGTTCGAGGGAGATAGCAAACAAAAGAGGGGACAGAGGGCAGCCTTGATGGGAGCCTCCTGATACTGGAAGGGGGGAGGAAAACATGTTGCCCGAAAAGACCATAGCTGAAGGATTAGAGTGCCTTATTCATCTTAATATAGTTAGTACCAAGACCAAAAGCTTCCAACACCAGCCAGAGATAGCTCCATTCAAGTCTATCGAAGGCTTTTTCAGCATCCAATGATAGAACAGCACATAGGTACTCAATATCTTTAGAAAAATATATTGTATAGAGAAGTCTATGCAAATTATCAGCTGCGTGGTCCGTTTTTATGAACGCAGTCTGGTTGTGATGTGCTAATTTAGTCATGAGTGTTTCAATCCATGAAGCCAGGACCGTAGCATACATTTTTATTTCTGAATTCAAAAGTGACGGGTCTGTAATTACCACAGAGGGAGGGAGGGAGAACAGTAAGAATCGCAGAATTATTGTCCCGGACATATGAGCCTGTTGTGTTCTGGGGTCCTGGCCTTTGGCCAGGACAGCATTTATGGTTTTAACAGTTTCATGTTCAAGATTTCATAGTTCAAGTTCATGTTCATAGTCACAGTTTTAACAGTTTCTTGTATCAGGTCATTGCATTTCATAATTCATGTTTATTGTCCATGTTTTTGTTTTTGCCAGGTCTGCCAAGCCACTCCACCGCTTGTCTGCGTTCCGCCCCGTGCCTTCGTTGTTGCACTTTTCAGAGCTCTGGTTGGCTTTGGTGTTTCCCCCTTCCTTCTGTGCTGTGCTGATTCGGGGCTCTCTAAGCTTAATTGACAATTAACTGTTTTTAAGTTACTAACATTTACTAACACTCACTGGGTGGTGTAATTCATTAGATAGGCACATTACTAATATTACTAATTTAGACAGGGAGTTTATTGTCATGATTCCTGCTTTGCGATTTCAAGTCTTGCTGTGCTTTTCTGTTCTTAACATTCATGCTTGCTTCCAAACTGCATACTTAATTGGTACTTAAGCTGAGCACGCTCATTCCCTTAATGAGCAAGTCTTGTCATCCAATCTTAGTCCATGTCTCATGATCTTGCCCTGCCTCTTGTTCTCCTTCTCCAGGTGTTGCCCCCCATGTCTTGATTTCCTAGCCTTTATCTGGATGCGGTGGAAGTTGGCTGGCAGACAGTGTCTGAAGTTTTGTTTCAAAGCCAAGTCTTCGCTCATGTTCATGCTTCCAAGTCTTGTTCATAGTCCTTGTGTATATAGCCATAGTCTTGTTATTTATTTTTCTTCTTGGATTTCTGCCTAGAGTTTCCAGTGGTTTTTTGTTCTTGCCTTTTTAGCTCTTTAGTTCTTTGCTCTGTGATGCACTCCTTAGTTTGTCTTTTTGCAACCCTTTGGGCCAAGTTTTTTGTTGGCCCTCGTGCCTGTTTTATTTTGTTTAATAAATCCTCATTTCCCTTCACCCCACTTCTGGTGTCTAACTGATTCCCTATCAGAGCCCTTATCCACAGCTGTGTGGATCATATCCAACATGAATTGACCTAGCTCCTCTCAGAAAAACAAGTAGAATTCAGGGGGTATTCCGTCCCACCCCGGGGATTTCCCCTTTTTCATCCACTGAATAGCCTCCTTTAGTTCTATCAATGAAATTGGCCTCTGCAGGTGGTCTGCTTCTTCTTGATTTAGGATTGGAAGATTTGCCTTCCGTATAAATTTTCTAAATCTTTCTCTGTCCAAATTAACCTCAGAAGTGTAGAGGTTACATAGTCCCCCCAGGAATCCGCGATTCCTCGATTGCGGAATATACCGCAGATTTCAAAGCCCTCCGCGGAAATCAAAGCAGTCCGCGAAATATGGGGCGAGGTGCAGAATTTTATATTTTACATGTATTTTTCATCCCGGCCGCTAGATTTTGCGGTCAGATAAACGGGATCTAAGACTCGCAGCTGGTGCTGCCGGTTACGGAAACTGATTTTTTTTCTGCTGTATGCAGCATAAACTATACCCTGATTTGAAAAAAGAAGCCCATGTGGAAGTACCGTAGAATAGCATTCTATTTAATGGCCAGCAGATGGCGACGTCAGTGGTTCCAGAGAGAAGTTCAATGCAATAGAAGTATGTGAGAAAATGATCCTACTTTCCGACCTGATTTTTAATTTAAATAATGATTTTTCACATCATTTTATGTTAGCTATAGTAAGTTTCAGGTCTCCTTCGATATATCATGACATTCATTTTCGTGAATTATGGTCCCATATAAACTAGAATAAAGTATAAAGCCAGAATATGCTTCTGGGGCGTCACTATCCTCTGGTCCTCATCCCATATGGTCGGATCCAGAGCCACGTTCCTCCCCGGGTCTTCGATTCACTTCTTCATCTTCGAACCAGTGGGTGACATCACGGTAGCTTCATCCATCTTTTTATACAGTCGACGGTATGCAGTAACGTTTACAGTATCCTGAGGATACAGTGAATAGTGTACACTTTGTTTAAATCTTTACTTTGATCTTTGGCACTTGTTCAGTTACTAAGCCTCGTTCACCCATAGTTTGGTGAAATGTTTTGCACTTTGTAAGTTATGCAAATAAATCTGCTCAAGAGGGACAAAAAGAATATTGATGCTGCTTATTTTATAACCACAATGTTTTGCAGTGTTTTGGTATTGCAAATAATTTCATAAGAGAATTTTTGCTTCATTATTACATAAATTTGCTTTATAACTGGTCATTTTAGGTTTTTTTAATGCCCGTGGAAAATCAACTTTCAAGCCGCGGAATCAAGAATTGCTCTCCGCAGAATCAGGAATGTTCTCCGCGGAATCAACACTTTTTCTCCGCAGATTCCAGGGGGGGACTAGTTAGAGTAATAGACATAAAACCCTGTGTTAATAGCTTTTGGCTCTGTTAAAATGTTCTGCGATGACCCAGAGCGGATGGTTGTTATGTTGGAAAATTTCTCACATTGCTTGAGCCTGAACGACAGAAGGTGACTAGGTCTTGCACCGTGGAAATAGTATGTTCTTCTGGTCTTGTGAATCAAAAATTCGGCCCTTCATTTGAGCAGAGAATTGAGTTCAATTTTTGTCACATAAATGATTTGTTTCCTGGCTTCAGAGAAAGAGAGTTGCTGTTGGTGCTCTAGGGATTTTGTAAGATTAGATTCAAGATTATTTATTTTGGCCAGCCGAGTCTTACTAAGACGTGAGGCAAATGTGAGGCTATCGAGGTGTTCCTAATACAACCTATTAGAGCGTACCAGAATATTTGAGGGTCATTAACAGAACCAGTATTCTCAGCCACAAATCTGCTCAACTCTCTCCGGAAGTAGATACAATATTCAGTCTTGAGCAGAGTCGAGTTAAAACGCCAGTGAGCTGCTCTGGTAGGTGTATTCGGTGAGGTAAGTTTGACCAAAGTAATGCTATGGTCAGATAATGGAGTTGGAGAAAACACTGCATTATGGATTTGAAAGATTGAGCTAGAGGTTAAGATGTAGTAAATGCGAGAGAAGGTTTTATGTCCACCAGAATAGAAACTATATTGCTTAACTGTAGGGTTTATAGTACAAAATACATCAATTAAGATGAAGTCAGATATAAATTTGGACAGAGAGGCTGAAATTGAGCTTTGAGAGAGAGAACAGTGTCTCGCGGGGTTCGAGGAGTTTAAGGCTGGGTTTATAACCGCATTCATAACAAAATCATACATCTCAAACTAAATTTCAGATAGTGTGGTGAAAAATATAGCATTGAATTGGTTAGGTGCATACACTGATACAAATGCTAGCTTACAACCAGCAATTATAGTTTTTATGTAAGAAATGTAGCCATCTTCACTGCCAAATTTATCAAGTATGGTTGTGATCAGAGAGCGCTTAAAAACAACAAGAGAGCCACAGGTTTTAGAATCAACAGATGCTGATGCTGCCACGTATACGGCAATTTGCTAATAGGCAGTATTATCAGTTGCTTTAAGATGGGACTCCTGGATAAATGCGATATCAATGTGATTTCTACAAAGTAATTCAAAGCAAGCTGCACGTTTAGCTGGCCCTTCCAGTCTATTCGTGGTCCAACTCACTAATTTTAATGTTGACATGGTTCAGTTGTAGGGCTTTAATGGGCTAAGCAATGTGCCATGTATTAGGCGATTGAGTCCAAACATGTAGGCCTGTACTATGGACACAAATAGAAATGATAGCTGTATAACAACAAAGATAAGAAGATCTGGTCCCCCCACCCCAATATCCTGTCGCCAACAACCCCAAAACTCACAACAAAACTGAGCGAGTTAAGTAGCAAAAAAAACACAAAAAAACAAATATACGTCAATGTTCATGAACTGACAATCTAATAGGTGGCCCAGTTAAAATTGAACAGGTGGGATCTGCCATCGGTCCTGGGCATGTTCATCCAGAAAGCTATTGTCCAGCATTTGTTCCATCGTTCCATTACCAGTGAGGGAAAGGTACCATGCTGTTTTGGTGACCTTGACCTTCATTTCAAGGTCACAAATCATAAATTTGAATATCTTAAGAACGATTGACTAGATTCTTCTCGTATTTGGTACCTAGGTTCATCCCAGTGGGGGAAAGGTACCATGCTGTTTTGGTGACCTTGACCTTCATTTCAAGGTCACAAATCATAAATTTGAATATCTTAAGAACGATTGACTAGATTCTTCTCGTATTTGGTAACTAGGTTCATCCCAGTGGGGGAAAGGTACCATGCGGTTTTGATGACCTTCACTTTTATTAAGGTCACAAAGCATAAATTACAATATCTTAAGAATATCTACTTACACCTTGGAAGTCACATATGAACTTTCATTTGGTGACATTCAACTTGACTGTTGGTGACCTTTGAAGGTCAAACTTGACATAATACAATTATTATTTGACCCTCTATGACCAGAGGGTCAAACTCGACAGTGAAAGTACAATGATTCGTATCACCAAAGTGGTCACAGTTTGATCCAGGGTTTGTATAGAGACATTTAGAAAGTCATATATGATGTCCAGTTGCTGACCTCGACCTTGTGTGACCTTTAAAGTTCACAATTGACCTAGTGAATTTTCAATAACTTGTATCACCAAAACTGCTTCAGAGCTTAGGGTTGTGTTTGGATTGCGGGAGGTCTTATATGTAAATGTATGTGAACTTTTATGTAGTGACTTTGACATTGATTTTCATTGATTCAAATGTCAAACTTGACATGAAATTTTCCTAACTTATCACTTATCACTTATTATCACTATTAGACCGCTTGCCGGACCCTTGGTCCTATTTTTATACCTATAACTGTTTCCATTGTAAATCAAAGATTAAGATAGATACCGTGTAGAGAAAGGCAAGGAAGGCATACTGAGTGAGGAGGGTAAGACAGCCGCAACACATTTGCTGTACAAAATACCACACACACACACACACACACACACACACACGCACGCACACGAACGCATACACACAATATTTTTAATGCAGTGCCGTCTGAGGGATGGACGGTCATCGGCATTCAATGTTGGTTTTCGGCCTTGCCGCTTGCTTGTAGAGATTTCTTTGGATTCTCTGAATCTTTTGATGATATCATGGACTGTAGATGATGAAATCCCTAAATTTCTTGCAATTGCACGTTGAGGAACGTTGTTCTTTAACTATGGCACTATTTGCTAAAGCAGTGGTTCAGAAAGTGGACAACCTCGCCCCATCCTTGCTTGGGAATGACCGAGCCTTTCGAGGATGATCTTTTTATTCCTAATCATGACACTCACCAGTTTCCAATTAACCTGTTCACCTGTGGAATGTTCCAAACTTTCCCAGTCTTTTGTTGCCCCTGTCCCAGCTTTTTTGGACCGTGTTTCAGGCATCAAATTCAAAATGAGTGAATATTTCCAAAAAAACAAAACGTTTGTTAGTTTGAACATTAAATATCTTGTCTCTGTAGTGTACTCAATTGAATATCAATCAAGTAGCATGTGCAATTCATTGTATTCTGTTTTCATTCACGTTTTACACAGCGTCCCAACTTCATTGGGGTTAGGGTTTGCACCTTCTCAATCTCAGGCTTGCTTGCGTAGGTTTTGGCAGCTAGCGGTGATGCAAGATTGATCTGCACGACTGTGACAATTGCTGACAAATATTACGTGAAGCAAAATAGATCCACATGGAAACTGGCATCACAGAATTCAGAATGTTACCATTTTTGAACTTGGTCATCTTGTCATGTATTGGATTTACCTTTGAATATTGCAATTTTATCTGTTTTGGTTTGCACTTTTCGTAACCCTTTCATAAGCATCGGAGTGAAGGCAAGCCACTAGGCCTAATTGTGCCACATTGCAGGAGTACACGTTGTTCAAAAGTTTGAGGACTCAGCGTTCAAACTACGTGAGCCAATATATGATGCAAATACGATAACGAAAAATAGTATTTGAAACTTTCAAAACAACCTTTAGCCTGATAATCATGTCCCATAGAGCTCCGGGCGTCCTGTGACGCATTTTGTTTACACTGCCATTTTGGCAGGAAAAGCCTGAGCAAAAATGAATAGTGCTAGCACTGATTTCAAGTCATCAAGGAGTTCACTGCATACTTTACATCCAAAGAAATTGAGCTATATTATTCAAAACTTAATTGATTAAACATTATTGACACTCATAATGCATCAGGTTTGCTTTTGACAATTATTGAGTGAGCCGGATCGGTCAATGTTCCAGACCTGTAGTATGCAGACATCTACAATTACCTGATCAACTTTCCCTTATCCTACTCCAGAGAGGCTCTCAAAGCGAACAAGAGCCTGGAGGGATACAAATGGACACAATCTGGCTTCTTGTCCACGGGAAGCCTTTTTTGCACTAGCACCATCATGTTTAATGCAAATACTATGATGATAAGCATTGACAGCACTCAAGATCCTCGGTGCACGAAGCACACACAGCTTTTTCTATTGGACCAAAGGGAGCTTATGGGATCACGCAGCGGCATTGGTGTCGGCGTTAGCCTCAGCGTTAACTCTGACCCCTTTAGTGGTTTGACAAAAGAAGATCAATAAGAAATTGCAGGGGAGGTACATATGGATGAACAGATTAAACTTTGCTTGAGGCATTGAAACTTGACATTGTACATGGCTGCCAGTTGGCCATTCTTAAACTTGAACTATATCATGCTGGTGAGCTTGTGAAAGCAGCTAGAATCCTAAAACTTTGTATACTACACACGTACTGTTGAAGACATAAAAATAAAAGCTCAGCTCTTCATTTGCTTAAGCGCTATTCCCTTCAGCAACACTTTTAAGCCCAATAGCCAACTGGTTAACTCTTCAGTATGTAATGCTGGGTGCAATGATCTGCTGTTTGGGGACTTGATATTTCAATGGAGTTGCACTATGAAAACAGCACTGAGCAGCAAAACAAAAAGAAAAAAACAAATGACCCGATGAAACAAAACCATGATGCTGAATTTTGCTTGTTTTTTTTTTTTTTTTGCTTCACAAATTACAAACGGTGTCTTATTTTTCCCAATGCTGCACCAAAGCATAAAATACCACTTGTGAGCTTCCATAACGCTAAAACATGAAATAAACCAAGTGAGCTGCAGTGCCCATGGAACTGTGTTTAATGCTATTGGGCACATACTTTTGGCAAGTCCAGGATAAATAATTATATCCCCGAACGCCGAATTGTGTTCCGGGGGATATTATGTTTTTGGTCCAACCGTCGCCGCCGCACTTCGTGTTAACGCGATAACTTCAGTAATATTTCAATTACAAATTTCTAATTTTGCACATAAGGAAGTATCATAAAGAGGAAGAACTCATTCGATTTTGGACAATTTACGATTTCTAGATTGGCCACCAGGGGCCAAAATCTGATTTAGGTGTTAACGTGATAACTGCAGTTATATTTCAATTAGAAATTCCAAGTTTTGCATAGCAGTAACATAAAGAGGAAGAACTGATTTGATTTTGGACAATGTACAATTTCTAGACTGGCCACCAGGGGCCAAAAACTGAAAAAAAAATCACTGTTCCGCGATAACTTCAGTAATATTTCAATTACAAATTTCAGGTTTTGCACATAAGTAAGTATCATAAAGAGGAAGAACTGAATTCGATTTTGGACTATTTACGATCTCTAGATTGGCCACCAGGGGCCAAAAACTGATTTACGTGTTAACGCAATAACTGCAGTAATGCTTCAATTAGAAATTCCAAGTTTTGCATATAAGTAAGCATCATAAAGAGGAAGAACTGGTTCGATTTTGGACAATTTACAATTTCTAGATTGGCCACCAGGGGCCAAAAACTGAAAAAATCACTGTTTTTATCATATCTCTGGGAATATTTGTCCGATTGACCTCAAATCAAGTGCAAATGAAAGGTCATGACCAGAAGATGTGTCCCTATTATACCTTTTTGTTACAAAATTTTGACACAAGGAGGAAGGTCTATACAAGGATTGGGGACTTGGAGGATTGGGGGCGTTCGGGGATATACCCCCAGCCGTCGCCACCGACGGCATAAGCCTAGTTATTTTTTATTTCAAGAGCTGACTTCTCTTATTTTGTCATGCAGTGTATTCATAATGAGATACAATAAGCTAACCAATATCAGTTCAATCAATGATTTAATTTCATTATCACAGTGTTTCATTGCGCTAGCTGTATTGTTTACATCTGCGTGAGCTGCTTGAATTGGAACCCAGCTAGATTACCTAGCTTGTCTCAGAATGTGGTAGCCTCCCTATATTAGTTATATTATGTACATCTGCATGTCATGTACATGCAAACAGGAAACTGTCCCTTGTCCAGCATGACAATAATAATTTTAATTTAAAATATATTAATAAATGGTGAACTACAGGGCCATTGGTCCCTTTTTTCTTTTCAATTGTCACTATGTCACAGGACGATAGTAAAATATACTTCATCACTAAATTGATCCCCTGTGTGACAGTTTAAATGGCAAGAACGCCTTTCCTCCAAGTCGGAGATTATGGTTTTTGGTTAATTCGGCAGAGTGCTCATTGCCATGTCTCTCCCTCTTTTTCAGGATTGAGACCGAGGCGGCGTCAGGAGTGCCTTGTGCTGCTCCGGCTCTCAGGCAGCCCCAATAGAGAGAGGAAAAAGAGAGAAGAGAGAAGTATGACTGACCAGGGCCTTTCTTATGTTAAGCCCAGACTAGAGCTAGGTTTGGGCATGTCTTGGGCATGTCTTGGACAAGTCCCAGAGAATTAAAAAAAGAGGTCTAAATCTGGGAGGGGTCTGCAAAAGAGTATATAAGGAGGAAAATTGAGGGAGTGGAGTAGTAGGAGAAATTGCAAGCAGAAGGATACATTTGACCAGACCTGTCACTTTTTTTTCAAGACCTGTGTAGCTTTTTGTGGATTTTTGCCTGTGTTTGAGCATTTTCCTCACCGGGAACATCACCAAGCAACCCAACCAAAGGGACTGTAAATATTTTTTTGTTGTATATATCAGTCTTGGTCTGTAGAGTAGATAGTAGTTTAGTTAAGTGTTTGGTTTTATTAAATGTGTTTCAGTTTTAAAATTGAGTTTGTTATCTCTTGCTGTCATATATGTAATAACAAATTGGGGCCATAACAATAGGAAAAGGTAAATGCTATTGAGAAAGTTATGAGAGGCTCCTACGTATTGCCAATCACTGCATGCTCATGTTGTTTACTTCATTAAAGGTACTGGTAATTAAATTAGCCTGGAGGCATACTATTTGCTGTTAGCTTCAATGGTGTTTTACCACAATTCCACAAAGGACCTTCCAGCAAGTATGAACTGGAGTGTTTAACTGCTCCCATGTTTTCTATTTTTAAATCACAATGTTTATTTCTCACTCAGAGCCCATTAGAGAGGAAGTGTAAGTACCGGACTACAGGGTCTCATGAAACAATTACCTCCAGCTAAAAACAATCCAGTATAGTTATTTCCCCCTTGGGTTTGACAAACCTTAAAGGATTTTTCACAATCGCTGCACTAACACATCATGATTTGACTTTGCCTGGCATCCCATATAAGGAAGGCTCCCTATTTTTCTGAGGGAAAACTCAGACCCCTCTTCCCAAGCGTTCTGCCATCCTTTCTCTGTTTGATTAAGGAGATGGGTCTTCACTCCTGGTTTTGGTTGTTGGCATCATTAGTCTTTGCTGCCACATGTGGGCTGGCAGGATCCGACTGCAATTTTATGGACACTTTGTTCACACAGAGTGTGTATAAGGAGGGTGATGTGATCATTGGAGGTCTGTTTCCTGTTCATTTACGAGCACCTATACCTGACCAGGACTTCATACAACAAACAAGACATCTGCAGTGTAAGAAGTGAGTGAATTTATTTGTATCATGATATATCTTACTGCATCTGTATCTGTCACATTCTTCATCAATGGGATGTCTAAATTATATGTTACTCTGAATACCATATTTACACAATATGCACATATTTGCTAAACATCACCTGAGCATCTACTTGATAATATATGTGAATCTGTGAAAATCAGTCTGCCAATCTATATTTTACTCATGTTTCTGTTCCTCTCTCCCTGACTCTCAGCTTCCATTTGCGCACATATCGCTGGCTGCAGACTGTGATTTTTGCAGTGGATGAGATAAACAGGAACTCTCTGCTACTGCCCAATCTGACCCTGGGGTATGCCCTGGGAGACTCATGTCTCAGGGAAGACACAACATTAGCTGCGGCGCTGGGGCTGTTAACTGGGAAGAACCCTGTTGTTAAAAGCGCAGAGTGTGGCCGCACTCCTAAGGTGCCTGTCGTCATTGGTGCAGCCAGCTCCGCTCAAAGTATTGTATTTGCTCGCACCCTTGGAGTCTTCGACATCCCTCTGGTGAGTAATGTAACAACAGAAATAAATGGTCATTAAACAAAACCTTTATATCCCCTATTCTTCCCAATGGCTAAATATGCTTAGAGAATGGATGATTACATTTGCCTTATCATGGGTATTTTGTCTGTGTACCACAGGCTAACTGGGCGTATCAAAAGCACAATTAAACTGATGGGCTATCATGTGATCTGTGCACTCCCCAGGTCAGCTACTCTGCCACATGTGCATGCCTAGGAGACCACCAAAAGTACCCCACCTTCTTCCGCACAGTGCCTAGCGATGCTTTTCAGGTACAGGCCATGGCACACATGCTGCGCCTCTTTGGCTGGACCTGGGTAGGTGTGATAATGGGAGACAATGAATATGGCAGGTTTGGGATCCAGAGTCTGCTGGAGGAGCTGCAGACCTCTGAGGTTTGTGTGGCCTTTACTGAGGTCATTCCCAAGATCAACTTGGATAAGAGTATACCACGCATCGTAAACACGGTCAGGCATTCCACAGCCAAAGTTATCATCATCTTCGCCAAATCCCCAGACGTGCAGCCCCTATTGTCAGAGGTGACAAGACAAAATATCACTGACAAGCAGTGGATTGCTTCAGAGACCTGGATAACTGCCAGAATTATCTCTACTCCACAGAACATGCCCTCATTGAAAGGCACTTTAGGTTTTGCTTTGCGCAGGAGAAACATTGAGGGTCTCAGATCTTTTCTCACCAGATTCCAGCCCAAAGATATGCCCTCTGACCCCTTTGTTTGGGAATTCTGGGAGATGATGTTTGGGTGCTCTTTTAAGAATGAGTCTCCCACTGCATCAGTCAGGCCTCAGTGCACAGGCTCTGAGAGCTTGGATAATGTTGAGAACCTTTATACTGATGTCTCTGAGCCAAGAATTACTTACAGTGTGTACAAGGCTGTGTATGTTATCGCACATGCCATTCACAACATGCTCTCCTGCCAACCAGGAGATGGTCCTTTTGAAAATGGGGGGTGTCCAGATATCAAAAATCTCCAACCCTGGCAGGTAAGAGAAAGCAAAGAAACTTGTGAGTTTTAGCATCGAATGATCTTTAAGAAATAATAATTAGGCCTTAAAATGCATCATGAATAATTTGTTTGTGAATGCATAAATTATACATTTGGCAAAAATACAAATTTAAGTCAAACAATTCTTCTGTGTGCATGTGTTCTCATATTTGCGCTGCTAACTTAATGCTACGGTATTGCTCATCCATCTTCAGCGCCCTGCATAATTATTGGCACCCCTGGTTAAGATGTGTTCTTTAGCTTCTAATAAATTTTGTTTTTTTTCTAAATAAAATAGGACCACAATGAAAAAAAGAGGAAAATCCAACCTTTAATTCAAGTGCATTTATTAAGTGGGAAAAAATCCCACATTAAGAAATAATTCTTCTGCATCAAATCATGTGTGGCACAATTATTAGCACACTGATGTTAATACTTTGTACAACCCGCTTTTGCCAACAAAACAGCACCTAATCTTCTCCTATAATGTTTAACAAGATGGCAGAATACAGAAAGAGGGATCTTTGACCATTCCTCTTTTTACAATCTCTTTAAATCATCCAGCGACCTGGGTCCTCTCCTCTGCACTCTCCTCTTCAGCTCACTCCACAGGTTTTCTATGGGGTTGAGGTCTGGGGACTGAGATGGCCATGGGAGGAGTTTGATTTTGTGTCTGGTGAACCATTTCTGTGTAGATTGGCCACATTTTTAAGGTCATTATCTTGCTGAAAGACCCAATGATAACCCATCTTCAGCTTTCGGGCAGAGGCCACCAGATTTTGATTGAAAACATCCTGGTATTTCAAAGCGTTCATGATGCCATGCACCCTAACAAGGTTCCCAGAGCCTCTGGAAGAGAAACAGGCCCACAGCATCACAGATTCTCTCCCATACTTCACAGTGGGTACGAGGTGCTTTTCTGCATACTCATCTTTTGTGTTCTGCCAGACCCCCTTAAGAGTGTTTGTTACCAGAAAGCTCTATCTTGGTCTCATCTGACCAAAGCACACAGTCCCAGTTGAAGTCCCAGTACCGCTTAGCGAACTCCAGATGTTTGCGTTTATGATTGTGAGTGAGAAAAGGTTTTTTCCGTGCATGCCTCCCAAACAGCTTTTTGGCATTTAGATAGTGCCTGATGGTTGTTTTGGAGACTTTGTGACCCCAAGATGCAACCATTTGTTGCAATTCTTTAACAGTGAGCTTTGGAGAACTTCTTATTTCTCTTACCATCCTCCTCACTGTGCGTGGTGGCAAAATAACCTTGCGTCCTCGTCCAGGCTTGTTTACCACTGTTCCAGTTGTTTTAAACTTCTTAATGATTCCTCTGACAGTAGATATGGGCAGGTACAGGTGAGTGACTATTTTCTTTTAGCCACTGCCTGACTTGTTAAAGTCAACACACCTGCCTTTCTTGAATAGTGTGTTCCTTTGTCTTTCCCATGTTGAAGAGTGGATAAGAGAAATGGCCTCTGTGTCACGTCATATTTATACCCCAGGGAAACAGGAAGTGATGATTTACTAATTAAATGTTCCTAGATACTCAGATCAACTTTGTAAACTACTGTAGAAATGACAGAAATACTTCAATTACATTTAATTCCTAGGAATTGTTAGGGGTGCCAATAATTGTGGAACAGGTGATTTTATGAAAAATAATAATTTCTTTGTCAGGGATTTTTGGTTGACATTATGTTTCCGGCGGCCACAGCAATCACGTTTCACGCCACCGTGGACAAAACGGGATGGACGTGAGACAACAAGAGGGGCAAACGTGACAGGCCGTGATTGCCGTGGATGCCGGGCCAGATTTTTAAACTGTCCAAAAATTTTCCAATGCAGTCACGGTGCGGATGAGAGACCTAGTAGGCCGTAGTAAAACGGGGCGAAAGCAACTAAACGTGACAGTACGTAAAAGGCTGTAACAAAACTTGGAGGCAGTTCGTAGTGGGGAGGGAAGCATATGTATTTCCCAGAGTCTCATGGTCTTTTAGAGTTTTGTCACGGTTCTCACGGCAATCTAGGGTGTATGGCAGCCGTTTCATCATTTTCAATCACGGTGCGTCCTGGTGTGTCACGGTTTGCTGGCTGGCGCACTACGGTGCGTTGCATTGTCCTACTACTATATAGAAGCCAGGCCCTGCAGGGGAGTTTCATTTGAATCTGAGCATTCGCGACACAACATCTTTGATCGATTACTGCAGATTACTGTATATAACCTTATTATATTACTGGCACTCTAGCCTTGCCTCTCTGCAACTGCTGCTGGCCTTCTTCTTGCTGAAGCAAAAAATGGATGTATGCACCCAGCAAACATGTAAACCCAAAATCTTCTTCATCTTGGACATTCATGACGTTGTCACGTCGAAGTTTCAGAATGCAATGATTGCAGAGGTGTGTAAAGTACTGGAAAAAAAAATAACTAAGTAAAAGTACACTGAACAAAATTATAAATGCACAAAGTTATTTTTTTCGAATTATTTTTTTTCAATCGGGAAATATTTCAACAAAACAATTATTACCAAAATTTTTTTCTTGCCTTAATATTCAAGCAACAAAAATATAACTAACAATTTACTGTACATATTTCATGAGTCATCACTGCCTGAACCCAACAGGGGTCGGCGGGCAGAGTTCACAGCACTCGAGTGTGTCCACCATTGGCATCACCTAAAGCAAAACAACTCCCGCGCATGGATTTCACGAGGTTGTCAATTGTGGCCTGTGGAATGTTGTCCCATTCCTCCTGCAGCCCAACTCGGAGCTGGCGCACATTTTCTGGAACCGGCACACATCTGACCCGCTGATGCAGAACATCCTAAATTGGCAACATATCGGGCGAATATGCTGGCCAATTGAGATATTCAACAGATAAAGCTTAATTTCATTCATTGTCAGTCAGTAGCGAAATTATTTTTCAACAAGCGTTCTTGGCATTGTCTGCGGTGCTGAACTGGACTAGGGCCGAAATCCTATGCGGAAAGGCAACTAAAAGACAAATTTTTCTCGCTCCTTAAAAATGCTGACTCGCTCGAGCCTCGGCGTACCCACCGGCAGGGGTCGGCAGCTTTTTCAGAGTAGCGCACAATTGGCTATCGCGCTACAGGGTTACAAATTGGGAAGGGACCGCCGGATTTGGGCATTAGATAACAGCTTTGTTCGTTGCTCCAGCGCCTCCTGTTGGCCGGACAGGCGCTCGTCAGGAAGAATCCGGCTTGGTTCATGTCCGGGTATCCTCCGCCCTCGCTCTGAACTTGCGAAGATTCAACCAGCGAGTGTATAAGAATCAGTGGCTGACAGGCACGTGCTTCGGAGGAGAGCCGTGAACTGTCTTCACTATCCTGAGTTGGCAGCAAGGGGTCGCATACGAGCAAGCTTTGTACATAGTTCCCCAATTGGGCATTCCAAATTCGGGTGGGATTGGAGATGCCAAATTTATAAAAAAAAAAAAAAATTAAAAAAAAAAAATGCTGACTCGCAAAAAAACAAAGACTGAAACGGATAAATCTTTAGAGGGTCTCTCTTCATTTATGTAACTCTGCTGAATGACGTAGGCAACAATCTGAGTGCTACAGCAACAACATCCGCACAGCCCAGAAAACACTTTAAATTGGAACAAGGGGCCGGCCGATGGCAGCAGCCTACTGCACACCGTAAATGACCACTAGCTATGTGATTCATTCACATTAAGCACGCGATAGAACAACTGAATCAAACCATAAATCTAAGCTATAAGCTCGTCACAAAAAATGTAAACAAATGCAAAAATATACTCAAAATAGTTAGGCTAAGCCTATGCCATGCTTTTACATTTGCAGTAATACAAAAGCCCACATTATAGCCTATTGAATCGTTGAGGTTGAGTTTCTGATGTTTTACAAAACCAAGCCGGGACTCTAAAAAAATAAATTAAGCAGCCAAATGGTGACTTACCACTAGTAGAGCGGTAGGCAACATTTTTCGACCTAGTGAAACTTTTTCTTTCACCCTTTCACTACCGCTTACTGGGAATAAGACAACCCTTGCATACCATAATTTTTTGTGTTATCACAGCATGATATTGCATGTGGATTTTCACCCCCCTTTTCAAACTAAACACGCCAGAAATAGACAATTATATGTTCAGAAAACACGTTCAAAATACATTTAGGCTTACCTTTCCATTGACCCGTATCTTTGCTTAGTTTCTCCAAAAGTAAAAACAGAAAATAAGGATAAAAAACGGATTTCGATTTGTCAAGACAAGACAATTTCTCGTCTATGGGATTTATGTACGAACAGAGATACGTGCATTTCTGTACAAACGGAGATACTCGTGCATTTGTGTACAAACGTAGATACATGTGCTGCTGCACACACTGCCTGCAATAACCAGTTTGAAATAAAATAAAACTGTGCATACCCGGAGGATTGGGAACTAGCCTACGGGAAGCCTGATGACATCACTGACTGAGGAGTTTAATTCTAGCTGAGGAGTTTAATTCAGGAAACTCCCAGAAAAACAGGGATTTGAGTGAACTCGTCCATATTCTACACCGTGTTCGAGCAAGGCTTGCTTGTGAATATTCAATAACTGATCCAGGTATGCCATCAAGTGATAGAATTTTGTAACTGTGTGCATAAATTTGAAGCTCCATGTCCGCTGGTTGGCACATCTGCATAAAGCGCTTAAAATACCCTGCCAAGCACCGTTGTTCTTCCTTAAACACGCCAGATTCAGATAATCCTTAAATGATGAAATAATTTAAATTTTAATTTGTAACTAGAAACGAAGTGGCCAGCATCAAAGTAACAAAGTAAAAGTATACTTATTATCTTTTAAATTTAGTAGAGTAAAAGTCGTAGTCCCGGTTTGAAAAACAAAACTCAAGAACAAATCCTCAAAAAAAAAAAACTACTTAAGTGCTGTAACAAAGTACATATACTTCATTTCTATACACCTCTGAATGATTACTATTTCTTGGGAGGCATTCTTTTTATTCCCTGGGCACAAACTTGCTCCAAAGCTGCCCCGCCTCCATGTTTCATCCGTAGAAAGCCTTGAGAGAACTAGAAGAACGTGTCAAACCTTGATCAGAACGTGAGAAACGTGTCAGACCTTGATCAGAACGTGAGAAACGTGTCAGACCTTGATCAGAACGAGAAGAACGTGTCAAACCTTGATCAGAACGTGAGAAACGTGTCAAACCTTGATCAGAACGTGAGAAACGTGTCAGACCTTGATCAGAATGTTAGAAATGCGAGGGACCCCATCAGAATGTAACAGACCGGGAGGGAACATACTGGCATCCGTGGTAGACCACAGGCCGAACCGTAGTGCGCCTTGGAGCCTCCGGGACTCAGCAGCCCCTTTCCCCCCATAGCCCGTCACGGATACCATGATAGACCATGAGAAAACTTGTCAAGACTTCAATTGAGAGAAAAAATGTCCAAAATCCCATGGCACACTACGTTTAGGGAAAACCGTGTTGCCGTGGCCACCGGGAACATAATGTCAACCTAGCATAAAGGGCAAAGCTATAAAATTCAGTTTTCACTGTCTTCCTTAATTGTCATTTGTTACATTTCCCAAACATCAACTATTTATTTTTTGTGTAAGATGGTAATTCATGAAGTAGTTAATGTATTTGGTTAAAAAAAAACTTTTCTTGCTGAAAATGCAGTGTGATGTTCTTGTTATGTAGAGTCTGCAGTCTACAGTCTGCAGCTGTATTTTTCCAACTACAAAGTTCACAGATTCTCTTTTTTTACAGTCTGTCAATTGTTTTTCATAAGCTGTATATTTTCAAACTTTATTCACTTTAAAGATAACAGTTTTAATATTTCATCATCCCACATTCATTTTGGCATTTTTTAAATTCCTTTTTCCTGAAGATTCTCCACTACCTTGGTACTGTCAACTTCTCCACACCATTAGGGGAAGCTACATATTTTGACAAGAATGGAGAACCACCGGCTTCTTATGACATCATTAATTGGCAAGAGAGGGCACAGGGCACAGTGGCGTTTGTCAAAGTGGGCAAGTTTAATTCAGCTGGCGGATCTCGCAGCGAGTTTGACATCGATCTGAAAAGAACTGTATGGGGTGGGAGCCAAAATGAGGTAAAGTGATTTGTGAATGTAGCACGACATAAGCTATTAGATTGTTCCTTTGGGTATACTGTATTGTTAAAACAATATTGAAAATTCATTTATAATCTTTTGAGTAAAGTTGCTTTCAGACTGACTAAAAGAGAGGCACCGGCAAAAACATGACCTCCTTGGCAAAGGTAACAACTAAATGACCAGAAATAAAACGTTACCTGCTGAGAACGCATGTGGCTTGGTCGGGAGGTGTTCCAAGTAAACACTTATGTAGTGACGAGCATTACAAGAGATGTTAAATAGCACATTTTCCCAAATTTCTACTGTATTGAATACACTACATTTTTATTGCATACAACAGTGTTTCGGTATTAATTAAAAATATGCATTTTAGGAGATAAGGTGTTATCAGCATGGGTTTAATTTTGATTGCAAAGGTGGGGGAAGATAGCCTGACTCTGCCAGCCTACATACTTCCACTCAATTTTACTTCACTTCACCACTTCGTTTGATCACAAAAAGCTTTTCCTAGTTTAGCTCGACAGCGAAGACGCCAGCCAAACAACGAACAGAAGGCGTGGCTGAGAGCCGTGACGTAGCCGCTGCGCCAAGTTTGAAATTGTAGTGTCCAAAATTAACAATGGTGACTGACACAGATTCACAGGTGGCTATTCGCTCTGTGGTGGAAAAAATCCCCAGTGTCAGTGACTTGAAGCCACAACAAGATGATGTTTTGGTTAGTTGTTTGAATGGAAATGATGTTGTAGCCCTGCTCCCCTACCGGTGTCAGGAAAAGTCTGATTTATCAGCTTTTGCCCTTGGTGGCCGAGAAACTTGGGGGGCAAACGGCAAGCCGATCATTGTGGTTGTGTCTCCCCTGGTTGCCCTGATGGCGACCAGGGGCCTATTGCACAAAAGTCAGATCCTGAGATCCTGGATCAACGCCAAAGCGAGGATAGCCATATCCCAAACAGTCCGTCGCTGGCTTAATTGATTGCACAAAGCCAATAGCGGGTGAAGGAGGATAGGCTAAGTGAAGCCCGGTGCCACTGAACCTGCTGAGTGCACGCACACGGCTCCCTCAAATTGACCCTGAGATCAATCATAGAATCGCTGATCATCACCATGGACACTAAGTAGCTGCAGGAGATGCATGCGCCAACAACACTCAAAACCTTGTTCAAACAGATGGATGATGGGATCTCTGAAAAGGCTCTTGCTTGCTATTCCTTTAGTTTTTTTTTTAGAATGGTGCGAGACGTTTGAGTGGAGTATTAAAGCAATTCTTACCTTTCTGGCATTTTTACACTTTTGTTTTGTAATCTTAAAATGCTCCTAGTAAGCATATGGCACACTAAAATGTCAAAGAAATCCACCAGGTGTTGAAACTCTTCAATATTCAATTCTTATATATTTCTGATAAAAGTCTGACCAATCATTTTCTTTGGTCCGAATAAAATGATTTACCGAACTTCCTGTCTGTCAGCCTTTGCAGTGCCCCTTCCAGTTGCCTATAGCTGTCACCGCTTGCGAGTTACGCGCCTCTCTGGCAGAAAAAAACCCTGACATATTTGATTGTAAACAAACGGGTGCTGAAATGCTATAATTACAATAATAACGTTAATGGTAGGTCGTCAGACTACAAAGGTAACTAAACCTTACGAGGGCATTTTATTTTATCCCACATATAGAATGGAATATTATGTCATTACTGTTGGGTAGTTTTCACTTACTGGTGCCTCAGAATTGGACTCCATTGACCCGTTTCACTCTCCTATGGAAAAAAAAATTGCGTGTGGCATGAGGAAGTGAGCAGTGCGAGTGAAACGGGTCAGTGGAGTCAGATTCAGAGGCATCAGAAAGTGAAAACTAACCACCAGTAATTAAATAATATTTATTTATTTATATTTAATCTCAATATTCAGGGAGAGGCATCAGATAAAAGGATAGCAGCAGCAAACTATTTGGTTTGCGCTTAAAGCAAGCCGTCAAAGAGTACAGTAGCGCACGTCTAAGCATTACATTTAGCTAGATAGAACATTTTTGCCACGTGAGGGTGAAGAAAGGAGATGGACTACTATTACTATTTTTCACATTCTTTTGATCGACAACCCTGCAGAGGACACTTTCAGAAATAAATCACCAAAGCGCAGAAGTTTTTTAACCCTTTAACGTCAATTTGAAAATTTCATGTTGGATGCCAATGAAAAAGTGGATTTTCTCCAAAGATTCCCAACAGATTTTATTAATTTTTGTATTTTCTTTATCTGCTCACTAAGACATACAAAATGACATAGGTCTTGTTTCAGTATCTTTTTTTCAGACTTTCAAGCACTTTAAACCCAGTGTGTTGCCACAGCGAAGAACACCCTGAAACACGGTAACCTACTCCATGCAGCACTGCTTATTTTCTACTCTGATGGAAATCTCAACTTGGGCAATAAGGACAAATCTGAAAATGACGGATTCTAATTATGGATAAAATGTGACATGGAAGGGGGACTGATTGAACTGTGATGGTCACTGTCACATGAATACTTGAATATAATGATCGAATAATGGCTATTTTACTGACATCAGTGGTCACAGGTTTCTAAAATAATTCCTCTGGACCTACTATACTTGACATAGCAATGTGTAGTGGACAGTTCCAAATGACTGTTGAGGACATTGATTTTCAATTTGGGTGACTGCTGAATGAGGTGAGGTGAAATTGGCTGGAGACAGGAGCTTAGCTAGTTCATTAGCTTGCTCCGGAGCTGGCTAGCTCCACAGGCTGTTTCCATAGTAAATAGTGCCATGGCTTAGCTCACACGCTCTGCGCAACAGAAATGGGCCTTGAGATCAGGCTAATCCAGTGCCAGCCCTGGGCTAATCCCTTATGCCGCCATCGTGCAATAAGCCCCGGTCAAGGAGGCACGGAAACAGAATGCGTTCGAGTAACAACAGCGGTAGCCCTGTACTTTGAGCTTCAGAATAGAAGGAATAGACAGCAGTCTGACTTGCGCAAGGTGAGGTAGTAGCAGATGTAAATTGCCTAGTGCATCACACTAAATTAGTGAAGCAAAATTTGCTGTCACACTAGTTGTGTTTCCATTTTCCTGTTTTAATATGTATTTTGAAGTTTTGCATCAAAAAAGGTAATGGAAACACCATAATTCGAAAAAAAATCCTGATTTGGAAAAGAAGTTTTTACGCTCACTTGAGGTGGATTTTGACATATGTGAAAAAGACTTAATGCGCATAATCTGAATCTGTTGCCGAGCAACAGTGTACGTATGTGTTTATCTGAAATACGTATGCACGCACGGCACCACCTACATAGTGTTGTTTATAAGCTCTCAGATGCTTGAGGGAAACATATGGAAGCGCAGTTAATTTGCATTTCGTTTTTGCGAGTTTTCACAAGATTCGCTTCAAAATTAAGTGGAAACATAGCTAGTGATGTAATGCTGTCATATCTACTTAATATCCATCATGAAACATATGAAATAGGCACCCTGTTCATCTCTGTGAGAGACACCAGAATGACCTCACCTAGTTTGTGTTACATTGCCTGTGAATTTCACACAATTTAAATTAGCAGTGAACTTTTTAAAGGCTGTTTTTGTTCATGTCACAAGACCTATTTGCTGTGTCAGTGTTATGTTGTCATTATCCAAGAATGAAATGGCTGTCTGAGACAGCCAAACGCTTAGAGCCAAACTTTGTTGCTATAAAGTCAGACAGTGAGCTAGATATGATGTTAGCACAAGTATGGTTAACGGTTCAGTTTTCGTGCCAACGCAGATTTCGTCCCAATGTAAATAATGCTTTATTCTCGGCAATTCTGCTGTCGGTTTCTAGTCTCATACATTTTTCTAACAGAAGCTGTATCGGCAGGAAAAACAATAGATCAACAGTTTGTTTCTTGCAAGGAGAACAGAAAGAACACCTTTGGTTCTTTTAAGTGAATGAGTGAAGGCTAAAATGAGGTAGATGGGCATATGTATGAGTACAGTATTAACTTGAATGTACTGGTCAGTTTGTTTTGAAGCAGTAAATGTGCCGTGGATATGTAGGTTTACTTCAAATAATCTCCAGAAGTCGTGGACAGTCATATTCCAACTGTGATTTCGCAAAATGGATTTCGCTGCATTCCTGGTATGAAGGACTGTGTTTACAGTGGAAGTACTAGGCGGCTGAGCCGGCTTATAACATACGTCATCGCCAAATGTTACTGATTGGTTTATGGGTAACCCACCAGGAAGTAAACACTTGTCGATCACGACTGGCTAGATCTGTGTACGAAGCAAAGCGAAGTCACAGAGTCTGGTATTACCAGGCTGTGGGGGGGGGGATGTGACACATTTCAGATGCAAATTCTCAAAAGGGCTTTAGTTTTATAGGTACCCCTATCTGAAATAGAACAAAATTACCATGTTTTTTGATCGTTAGACAAAAAATGTGTAATTTCAAAATACAGCAGAAAGTCATGAAATTGATCTAAATATTTGTGTACCACAAAAGGTGGAAATGAAAGCAATAAAACCACTCAGAAAATGAGGTGGATGAGGGGATAGGGGTGATTACTTAATCTGTAGTTTTTCAGCCATTGCTGAGATTTGGTAACAATGTACACTAACGATACTCTGATATCTGCCATCAAAGCAATATAAATATCAAAATATGTATTTATCTGGGGCACCCCGGTGGCTCATTGGTCTAAGCACATGCACCATAAAGGCTGTGTCCTTCCTGCAGTGACCTGGGTTCAATCCCAGCTCAGGTCATTTGCTGCATGTCCTCCCCCATTCCCCTCCCCAAACCCCCTGTGTCCCCACACTGCATAACTGTCAAATAAAGGAAAAATCCCCCTCCGCCCCAAAACAAAGTTGTATATATCTAAGAACTTGAGCACAGCAGCTTTTAAAGCCACATTATGTGGGAAGTGGGATTTTTTTTTGCAAAAATTTGGCCTCCACAGTTTCGGCATGCAACACCACTGTTGGAAATACAAGTCAGCCCACTTCACCTCCCAACTCCCCTCCCCCCAGGAAAGCAGAAAACGTCAGAGCAGTCACTGTTAAAGCTTGCTTTTGAAGTTAAGGCAAAAACCACGTCACATTACTTATACATGACGATTATTATCAAAGATTTTTCTGACCAAACGTTAGCTAGCTGGCCAGAAAGCGATACATGTATATAACCTATTATGCGATCGCGTACATAACAATATAACACGGTTATTGCTAATGTCAAGGCAAACTGCCTGCTTGCAGTGTACAGCTAACAAGTAGTGTTGTCAACTCCTCTTTAAGGAAAGTAGCTATTGGCCATTGAAAAAGTCGCTAAAAGTAGCTAGATGCCATCTTCAGATAATTTGCAAAACAATAGATTTGCATATAAATTATTTTTTACGGGCGAGATTAATGCCAGAGAGTGATAAAAAGTGAATGAGAATAGCCCAAATAGGCTGAGACACAAACTTATTTTCCTGCATGTTGTTTTACTTCATCATAAATCAATAAAAACAGATGATTGTGAAAAAAGAACATTAGATACGCTGCAGAATTTAACAACTACCTTGAATTTTACAGATGAATTCTGGAAAAAAATCACTTTTAAAAAAATAACTGTATTACTTCAATATTTTTTCTTTACCAATAATTGTATATTAATCAGTCTCATCATCATCATGTGCAGCTCATCTTAAAATGTCCAATATAAGCAACCTAGCTACAGCAGCAGCCAGACTGCAGCGTTAACCCCAATAGGTTTAAATAGTAAGCTGTATTTAGCTACATTAAGAGGAAGGAACTATTGCAAAGAAATAAGCCTCACAAGAACTAAACTTTGTGAAGGTGCATGCAGCACCCATAGCCATAGCCATAACCTGCCTAGCCTTATTAGCAAAACTAAGGCAAGGCAGCTGGCTAGCTCGGCTAGTTATCGCAGTGGTCCACTTCATGGGAATAGTCTTTATTTTTATTTTTTTATTTATCCCTTATTTAACCAGGGAAGTCCTGTTGAGATTGAAATATCTTTTTCAAGGAAGCCCTGGGGGTAGAGGTGGGGAGGGAGAGGAGGAATTGCACAGCCATTTAGGTCAGGGGATGATTAGGTTGCAGGTCAAAAGAGCCAGGTTGGGACTTTAGCCATGACACCGGGGAACCCCCTACTCTAATCGAAGAGTGTCATAGGATCTTTAATGGCCAGTGTGAGTCATGACCTCGGTTTACGCCTCATCCGAAAGACGGCGTCTCCTTCAGTACAGTGTCCCCATCACTGCACTGGGGCATTGGGGATTATTCCGCCAGGGGGAAGATCGCCACCTACTGGCCCACCAACACTTTTACCAGCAGCAACCTGCTTTTCCTCGGTGGTCTCCCATCCAAGTATTGACCAATCCCACTCCTGCTTAGCCTCAGCCACGCAACTGGAGCAGATCGAATTGTGGTATGACAGCTGGCCAATATATTTTGGGGGGGTTTTATTAGTCAGAAGGGGGTTTCGAATTTAATATTAATATTTAATATTGCAAACACGTATTCTGCGCGTGCCCTAGCAACTTGATGTGTCATCAGTAACATGGCTGCCGCTGTTATATACTATTCTCACGTACAGCAGCACTGGAAATTTAAAATTACATGCTACATGATTTATTGCACTTGACTTTGTTGCACTTGTTTTTGTTGCCCTTTTTTTTTGATTTTGTTCCCCTCTTCTTGGTCTTTTTTATCAGTATATTTGCTGTTTATCTATTGGTCTAGACCTGTAGCAATTGAATGTGTTCTCAGTCACTTTTACTGTTAGCATTGTACTTGACTCCTAGGAGCTCTGCACTTTTGTGCCAATCTCTTGCACGTTTGTGCATCGCTCTCGATAAGGGCATCTGCTAAGAACCTGTAATTTAATGTAATGTAATGTACACCAACACCAACAGAACAGATGGTTTTCAGATGGAACATTTTTTTTTCTTGGCATAACAGAATCAGAATCAGGCGACTTTATTCGTCCTAAAAAAGGCAATTCAGTTTCTCCAGTCTACCGGGGAAGGTAGACTGCAGCGGGTCCCACACTGAGAAGCGCCCCGGAAACTTTTCCTTTGAAAATTAAGATTACAGATGCAGAACACAGAACATATATTGATGACATCAGACATAGTACACAAAAGGTTAATAACGCACGACACGCAGGAAACGCGTTGGGATTTTTTCAGGGGAATGGGGAAGGAGAGAGTTGGGGGAAGAAGGGATTAAATGCAGGAGAGCAGCCTTGCCAGAGTCCAGAGTCCTTATCAGGCAGAGTGTTCTGTCCTTGTCCGAGGGATAAGAAATATGTTGACATTCCGTGTGAGACTGAGGCAGACAGAGGGGAGACGCGGAGTCGGGGGGGGGGGTGCCAAATTCTATTTCAATTTCGGGTTGGAACAAGCAATTTTGGTTGATCCGCTATTCATCTTGAAAATTTCTTACTTCACGCTTCAGGGCCACCAGTTCTCCCAGTTGTTCTCCCATCCTCTCGTCCAGTCTCTTGCCCAAATTCACAGTCAAACGCACAAACTCCCCACACTGACTCAAAACAGCGTCCATCTTTCTGTGCATTTCTGCAGATGATCCCAGAGTCTTTTTGAGCAACTCACCATTCTTCGATATTCCACTAAAGCGCTCCGTAATTATTTTGGTGCAGGGCAGCGCATCGGCCATTTTTCTCGCTCCCAGCTCACGTACTTTGCGGTAGATCAGAGCAACTCCCATGCCAATTAGGAGAAATCCTGTCACCATAAATCCAAAAAGATAAACATCCTCCACGTCTTCAAGGGATAGTGCCGCCAGACAAAGAACTTGCCATCTCGACAACACGTCCCGAACGTAGCCAGCAGCAAAAGTTCCATCCAGGCAGCGCGGCTCGCCAGGTGCTCCGCTTCTTGGTGAAAATATTTTGTCAATTGCATTCAGGGACCAGCTAATTAATTCCATCTTTACTTGAAGAGCCTCAGAAGCAGACGGAAGGTCCAAAAAAAAAGGACAGAGGGGGTAACAGGACAAAAACAAAACAAAGAAAAGACGCAGGCAGGAGCAAAGTGCGACTGCTCTCCTCAGAAGCCGGAAGTAGGGAGAAAAAAAAAACAGAGCAAAAATAACATGACCATGATGAAATAATTTAGTTAGCTAGTTTACCATCTGGACGGACTGCCAGGGGCTCGCAGCAGTCACAACAAAACACTTCAGCCTGCTCTTCAATTTGACACTTTGGCCTCTTACCACGTTTAGTGGGCATGGGTGGGATTTTTTGTAAACATGGATCAGTCTGTGGGACTGGGAAGGAGGCTCACGACATGCTTGAATTTTTTCGTAGCCAAGTTAGGGAAAAGTTCCAGTTATGTGCAATTCCAGTTATGATGCTGGCCAAGCCTGACTGATTGACTGAAAGGCGGGACTTGGAGAAAAGAGGGGAGAGAAGCACTGGGAGCTTGAGGAGACGCTGTTTTCTCAAGGTCCTAGCGCATGCAGTGTTTTTAAATAAAGCATTAGTTTTCAGACTGCAAAAAGTGGGGTGGTTCCGATACTGCCTTTTCAAAAAGTGCGGGGGGCATGTCCCCATGTCCCCCTGATAAATTACATCCCTGTTTAGAAGAATAGTTGCATTCTGGTACAGCAATATTGTTTGTACTCTGCTGGCTTCATGCAGGTACCTGTGTCCGTCTGCAGGCTTAGTGATGTTCTGCTTCTTGCACTGGGTGCATACAGGTACCTGTGTCCATCTGCAGCATGCCCTGTCCCCCAGGCACTCGGAAGGCCGTACAGAAAGGAAAGCCCATCTGCTGCTTCGACTGCTTACCATGTGCAGAAGGGGAGATCAGCAACACCACTGGTACAGTTATAACTATTAATATCTTTTAAACTTGATCAAAAAGCTGTTTAATTTCCAAAATGTTAAGGATGTAAAGATGCTGAGTTATCAAAAATAGTAAGGTCTGTAGCGGAGATCTGCAACAGGACAGAAAAGTGATCCCATCCTATCCTATCCCGATCATTTTGAATTCCATCCCATTCTGTTCCAAATCTCAAAGTTCTATCCATCCCATCCCATCCCATCCCGTAACCAAGTCATCCCGTCTGGTCCCATCCTGGTCTCACTTCAAATTCTGTCCCATCCCGTTCACTGTATGTCCTGTACACATTGATATGCCTTTTTGTATTACACATAAGTCAGATACATAATTGCGTGCTGTGACATTACTTGAGGTAGTTATGATTATTTTCAAAATAAAGTATGTGAATTTAAGAATATATATTGGATTTGATACAGAAAAACAAGTACAGTTGTGTCCAAAATTACTGGCACCTCTGACTGGCAATGCACATGGAATGCCTTTAAAAATTTTAAAATATATAAAATTATATTAATGGAGAAACTCAGAGGAATGAGAAATATTGAACGATATTATTGTTCCACTGGAGCCAATCAAAATCATTCACCGATTTAATAAAAATCAATTTCCTCCAATTGAAGGTTTCATAATTATTGCCGCCCGTAAAGATTATTGTAAATAGAATCTTACAAAAATAAACCAGATATTAGATAAAACTTAAATAAGTGGAAAGTGTAAAGGATCTTTATTGACCCATTATATCACTTCCTGCTTCACTACGGTATAAAAATGAGGTAACACACGTGCAAGATCTGTTTGTCATGGAACACCATGAATAAAACCAAAAACAAACTGTCAAATCAAAGGAGGCAGATGGTCATGCACCTTCATAAATCTGAAAATGGCGACTAGATTCAAAACGATTGAATATGCCACTGATCACTGTCAGGGCCATCATTTTAAAAATTCCAAAGATATGGAACTGTTGAAAACCTCAAGGGTAGAGGATGCAACTGCAGTTCGCCCCCCAGTTTACTGAGAAGGATGGTGAGAGAAGCAACAAAATCCCCAAGAATCACTATGAAGGAACAGCAGGCCTTGGTAGCATCTTGGGGTCACCAGGTTTCGAAAAGGAACATCAGGTGCCACCTCCACAACTAGGCTCTTTTGGAGGGTTACTAGAAGAAATCCTTTTCTGACCTGAAGACACAGAAGCAAGTGCTTGGAGTCGGCCATTCTTCATTTAAGTTACAACCCCATTTCCCAAAAAGTTTGATCACTGTATAAAATGTAAATAAAAACAAAATGCAATGATTTTAAAATCATTTGAACTTTATATTTATGAAACAATACAAATGCAAATACAATATACCAGATGTTTAAACTGAGATATTTTATTGTTTTTTTATTTTTTTTAAATGTACTCATTTTGAATTTGATGATATTCTTATGCATAATGCAAGTCCTTGTGCATGGCAGTTTCAGTTTCACTAGCCTGGTGGTGGATTTCACTACTAGTAACCCTGAAAGCAATTATGACTTAAATTAAATGCACATTAATTGAATACTTGCTGACTACAGCATAGGAACGCGAATGCCACTAAGAAGCCTGAGGCTTGAGCTGAATGCGTTGGGAGTTGCCAGCTCTGCATTTCTGCTAATTTGTTGGCTAGGCTGGTAAAATTACCACTATGAAACGTCCATTATTATACGTGTTGATGGCATTTCCATCATTGCATCGGCCTCCTCTTCAGATTCGGGGTCATATGTATACATCAGGCAATTTTGTGAGCGTTGTGTAGCCATTGCTTCGCTGAAGTCTTACTATGCTACCTGTAAAATCTGTTGCCTTTCATCGTCTATGGTTGTAGCTAGCTCGGCTCTGGGTCAGTATGGCGTTGGGGCTGTTAACATATTGAATATTCACGAATTTAGCTGAACTATCCAGTCAGTGCGAAGCTCATTTAAACGCGGGATATTCATGAGGGAACTCCCCCCTCCTCTCAGACTGCCTTTCAGTCATGTTTAAAAGGTCACCAAAGAAGCGATCCAAGAAAGCCGCGAACTGTCTACTGTCACGGCCTCCCTGGGCAGAGATACTGCAAGCTTCGTTTTACCGAGGTTTTCATTTTACTGACTAAGCGTTTGCTCGGAATCTGTCTAGGGTAGTAGATTTTCTGTATCCCCACAAACTCCCCAGGGTGGCGTGCAGTTAACGCACTCGGTTGGCTTGCATACAATAATAACGAAAGGTTGACGTTACCTGGGTCATCGTCGAAACTCCCGGCCAGCCCGATCCCGTCGACCACCGACGAACAGCTCTGTCTCCGTGCTGATACGGGATGCAGACGTGTCCCTCAGCAATCAGTTCGTTTTATTTTATTTTCGTAAAAGATTCCCGTCCGGTTGGCTGCAGTTGGTGGTGAGTAGGAGGTTGCTTCACTCCACAGCATACACATGAACGCCAGTGTCTGTAGTATACCGAATCTCTTCCCAAACTGCTGATCCCGCTGTTGCCACTTCCCAACACACCCGCCTCCTCTTAACTGCCGCGGCAACACCTGATATCATCATCACAATCGCATCACGTGGTCACTGGATCAAACCATTCTCATTAAGCAACGTCAACCAGAATTGTTTGCAAGCAACCCAAAAATATTCTGGGGGAATCCACAAAATATAAAAATCTAATAATAATAATGCCTCATCAGGCCACCTAGCCCATCATTCTGGCACTCTTACCAGTTTATGCTTTCCTGGGAAATGGCCTGTCTGTAACACTACGCTCTCCTGTGTTGGCAGCAAAGGGTCACATACGACCAAGACTTGTACATAGTTCACCAATTGGGTATTCCAGATTCGGGTGGGATTAGAGATGCCAAATATATTTAAATAAAAAAATTAAAAAATAAGCGATGCAAGGCACTCTTCCCACAAATAATGGTTTGAATATGATGGCAGCATTGGGGATTAACACAAAATGTTGGGATATGTCTGGAAGGGTCACTTTGATTTAATGGCTGGTTAGCGCTTAACACCTTACATTATGACCACTCTCTAAATAAGATTCTCACAAATTCTCTTCACTACTAAACGAATCAAGGGGAAACCTACAAAATGCATCAAAAACATACAAACATCTGTGCTTTCATTCAGTGATATAGATACTGTGGTTTAAACTTAATCACCGGTTAAAGTTAACAAAGCTTTGAACAACCGGGCCCTGGCAGCCTCCGCCAGGAGGCTGGGATTTGGCCTTAGGTGAACTTTCCAACAAAACAATGACCCAAAGCATAAATTGAGATCCACACATAAATGGTTCGGTGAGAAAAAAATCAACGTTCTGCAATGGCCATCTCAGTCGTCAGACCTCAATCCAATTGAAAACTTGTGAGCTGAGTTGAGGGCAGTTGATAAACACAAACCTAAGAATGTGAAGAATCTTGAAAGGATCTGCTAAAATAAATGTTCCAAAATCCCCAAAGACGTGTGCTTTATCCTGTGTTACGGCCCCAATTTGATATGACATTTACGACTACAAGGGATGACAGACAAAATTTTAAAACTCAAACAGATTTAATTCAACAAAGACCAACACTAACCTACAATTTATACTACTGACCAAGATTGATAACATACAAGAAAAAAAAATATTTACAGTCCCTTGAGATGGGGTTTCTGGGTGATGTTCCGGGTGAGGAAAATTCTCCAACACAGGCAAAAATCCACAAAAAGCTTCACAGGTCTTGAAAAGAGTGACAGGTCTGGTTAAATGTATCCTTCTCCTTGCAATTTCTCCTCCCCTTTACTGTCTCAATGTTTTCTTCTTATATACTCTTTTGCTGCCCCCTCCCACCTTTTAGACTTTTTTTATTCTCTGGGACTTTCCCTCTCAGACATGCCCAGGACATGCCCAAACCTAGCTCCAGACTGGGCTTAACAAAAAAAAAGGTCAATACTGCCATCAGCAGAAGAATCCATGCTTTTATCCTTGCAAGATGTGGTCGAACTAACAACTAAATAAGGGGTGCCAATTTTTATGAGACCTTGATTTTGTTGAAATTTATTTTGTATCAAATGAATATGATTTTTGTTTTTTCCATCAAAACAAAGTATTTCACACACTGGTATATTCAGTTTCTCTATAATTATATTGTTTTACTTTTTTTTGCATTGCTTGTGCGCTGCTAGTCAGGGGTGTCAGTAATGTTGGAGGCCACTGTATGCTTGAACTACTACGTCAATTCCAAAAAAGTTGGGATATTGTGTAAAATTTAAATTAAATCAGAATGCAAGCAGAGCTGTTGGATAGCTCACTAGGTTAAAAGCAATGCTTTGAGAAGCAGAGGTGACTTATCACGGCGCGGGTATGAGCCCTGGTCATACCAAACAGCAGCGGTCGGCAACTTTTTCAGAGTAGCGCAAAATTGGCAATTATGCTACAGAGATGAAAATTGGGAAGGGTCTGCCGTGAAGGGTATATAAAATGGCTGCTTCCATCGTTGCTTAAGGGCCTCCTGCTGGGTAGCTGGGCGCTCGTCAGGAAGACTCTAAGCTTGTTCATGTTCGGGTATCCTCCGCCCTCGTTCTGCACTTGCGAGGATTCGGCCAATGAGTGTATATGAAGCAGCAGGCTGACAGGTACGTGTTTAGTAGGAAAGCCGAGAACTGTCTTCACTCTCCAGAGTTGGCAGCAAGGGGTCGCATATGACTAAGTCTTGTACACAGTTCCCCAACTGGGCATTCCAGATTCGGGTGGGATTGGAGATGTCAAATTTATAAATTAAAAAATAAAAAGCAGAATGCAAGCTGCCAGATTGCTCACTCAAGTTAAAGCAACACATTGCGAAGCAGAAGTCACTATCACGGCGTGGGTTCGAGCCCCCGTTGTACCAATCGGAAGAGGTTGATAGCTTTTTTAGAGTAGCGCACAATTAGTAGCGCACAGTAGTGCCGGGAATGGAAATATAAGAAAATGGTTGCTTTGTTCATTACTCAAGTGCCTCCCGTTGACCAGACGGGTGCGCGTCAGGAAGATTTTAAGGCCATGCACATCCGGGTATCCTCCGCCCTTGTTCTGAACTTGCAAAGATTCAACCAATGAGTGTAAAGAAGCAATAGATGCGGGCACGTGCTTCGGAGGAGAGAGTCTCTCTCTCCTGAATTGGCAACAAGGTGTCGCATACAAGCAAGCCTTGTACATTCTTTCCCTATTGGCCATTCCAGATTTGGGTGGGAGGTGTGTTTAAGTTATAATGTCAATTAAACTATTCAACCACAGCCAAGACACTAAATCCATCTATACTGAGTACAAATGAAAACGCACCACTCACGAAATCTGGAATAGCTCCACAGATTGATATGTGAAGTATATATGCATTTGAGATAATCAATGATTTAAGAAGACATGTAAACATCATTCAATTTCATTCACGATAATGTTAATGCGCGAGAGAGGTTTAACTGGTGTAGGGGTCAAACAGGAAAGTCAATAACGGGTGTGACCGCCATTTGCATTGACACATGCGGTGCATCGTCGTCGCATGGAGTTTATCAGTCTCTGGATAGTGTCCTGAGGGATAGCATTCCACTCCTGAACAAGGGCAACCTCAAGTTCTCGGATGTCCCGAGTGCTCCCCATTTGCAGAAACCTTTGATGGAGTGTTGCGACCGTTGTAAGTGCGCAGTGTAGTCGTCTGGCAATTTCCCTGGTGCTGGCGCCAATTTGAAGCATGCCTATGGCACGTTCCCGTTCAGGGGCTGTAAGTCGCGGCATAGTGTCGACGTTTCACAAGTGTCAGTGAAGAAGTGAAATTTTATTCGGATTCACATGCTTTTCAAGGCAATGTGTGCACGAATTCAGAGTGAAATAAATTTTTCCCGTGGTGTGCGTGCAAGATGTTGCGTTTTTGCAAAAATTGCCTACAGTTAACTTGAAATTCTCGCATTTCTTGCACCTGGCATGCCGGGTGACGTCACTGTAGTGTTCTTGTCGTATAGAAATTATATTGAAGTTCATTTGAACTTAAATATTGACTTTGTGGTGCGTTTTCATTTGTACTCAGTACATAACAGGGGTCCCCAATCTTCCCCAGAAAGGGCCGGTGTGGGTGCAGGCTTTCATTGCTACCAAGCACTTACACACCTGAAACCACTTATCAACCTCTGGACTCTTTGCTAATAAGCTTGATGAATAGAATCAGGTGTGTAGCTGTGTGGCTGCAATGAAAGCCTGCACCCACACCAGCCCTTTCTGGGAAAGATTGTGGACCCCTGATCTATAAGAACCATTCTCACGGCTGAGACATAGTGAACTTAAAACTTGGCCCATTTATATCCAAGTTTGGCTCTGGTGTAAATTGCCAGTTTATATCAAAGTTTATCTTGGGTGTGAATTGCCAGTTTAATGAGAAACTGCAGTTACTCAGAGCTGGCCTATCCAAAAACAAAATAGGTGCTTTAGGGCAGGACTTACAGTATTTTTTTAAGTCAGTTTTTTTGAACATTCATTTTGCTTGCACAAACTTCATTGTTAGTGTGCAGCTGTCTGTGTGATGGGCGTTGGTAGTTGGACGCCAAAAGCAATGTCCAGAAATAAAAGGAAAAACCAGCAGCATGCTGAGAGACTAAAACAGACAGAAATCACGAGACTCGCGCTAACAACAGACCTGATGTCGTCTGTGGTAGAAAACAGACGAGATTGAAAAAAAACAAAAGAAAAGGGAAATAAACCAAAGATTCCCTTACTCACTAACACATATCCTGTTATGCAGCTAAGATCCTGACAATACTCTCTCACTAAAGACCTTACCGGCTAAAGCACCAAGGAGATAATGACACTCTAGCAAAACGAGCAAGACAGAACAGGAGCCTAAATCGAGTCTGAGTAATGCCCCCAATAAATGCCAGCTGGCCCAGGAATCCGATGGCAAGCAAAACAATATCGTCCCGGACGAGAGTAACAAAAGGAGCTCTCAAAGCTCCAAAACCATGACAGTCTGGCAATACTGGCAAAAAACTTGACGTTACCCTCCTGTAATCTCTACTTTGAGCCATAATGTAAAAAATTTCATGGTTCCAAGGGAATTATATTCCTATTTACACTGCAAGAGATCAAACTCACTTACGAATTCCAAGATCGTGTGCAACTTTAACATCTCTCGTAACTCAAGCACTTTACATCCTTGGACGTGTCAGTGCCCCAGTAAAGCCCAATCTTGCTTTTGAGCGGCAATAACCTTCTTGTCAGCTGCATTCAATCCATTAAAAAGTTACTATTTATGCTCAGAATTTCTTCTTTGACTTATCGGCTATTGTTTCACTTTAAAGCACCAATATTGTAAATATTGTACCAATATATCAAATATTGTATTTCAATTGTGTTTGCAATGTAGAAGTTCCAAAAGAACATGTAATTAAAATATTTTGGCTTAGAACTCCTAATATCCAGATTGGTACTCAACAATTAGCTACGGAATAAGCCTAAAATAGTAGTGTCTCTTGGACTTTGGAGGTCTGAAATCGTTTGCCTTTTCAAGTGCAGATCTATGTTGTTCCTGATCGGCCCATTTTAATTAATCCGTCATCAATAATTAGAATATTTATATATTAGTGAAAGGAATATAATCTGTGTTTATGCTAGAATTTCAACAACTTCAACAAGAATAAAAATTGTTGGCATAGGCTCTTTTTACTTACTGTGACAACCATGTTTAATTGGAATTGACTATTGACTAAGCAAAGAGCTAAATTTATCTAGCTAAGTTAATTTAGATCAGCAATAACCTTGGCTTGCACATTGTTAATTTGTTGATTTGTTGCTTTAGCTATATTGTTGTCTTTTCATGCTGTCGAAACGCAGTGTGTTACTCTTGACAGCATGATCATGGAGCTTAGATGTACTAACATTAGGTTGTACCCAATCCGTAAACGTTACCTTCACAGGCCACAGGCTCGCCTGACATACCGTATTTCTATAGCTGTAGCGGGCTCACTTTCAGCTACAGTGAACAGACACATATCACATGAAACAAGACAACCCAAGGAATCTATAGATGTTAGAAACACTTTGCTATGACGACGATAAGCAGGCGAAATAGCGCTCCAAACATACACTAAATTTATGCTAGCAAAAAGCTAATGTTAGCTAGCCAAGTTAATTTATGCCAGCAAAAACCTTGCACATTCTGTTAATTTGTTGATGGGTTGCTGTAGCTATATTGTTGTCTTTTCATGTTGTTCAAACACTGTGCGTTACTCTTGATTATACGGTCATTGAATTCAGAAGTACTAACATTAGGTTGTGCCCAATACGTAAACGCTCCCTCACAGGTTCTCCTGACATGCCGTATTTCCGAGGCTGTAGCTAGCTCACTTTCAGCTACAAAATACATGCATCGTATGAAACTAGACAACCTAAGGCATCTACAGATGTCAAAAACGCGATGCAATAATGTTGGTAAGCAGGCAAAATAACACTTCAAACATACACTAAATTTCCGTTAGCGAAAAGCTTACTTTAACTAGCTCGGTTGGGATGGCTGTATATTATTGTCTTTGTATACTGTCCAAATGCAGCATGTTACTCTTGAGTATATGATCATGGAACTTAGATGTACTAATGCTAGCTTGCATGTGGCATTTATATACCCCCTGTTTTTAGGCTGTTTAGCTAGTACATCTCACACAGGGGCCAGTGCATCACACTCAGAGGACAGAAGCACATCAAAGCCATCCAGAATGGTTGATAGATTCAGCCATGATGAGGTCACATGTTGTGTTACTACGCACACTAGGGATGTGAATCTCCACCACTGAGCCGATTCGATACGCAGCCAGCGATACGATACATTAACAATACTGTGAAGCCCCTTGCCGATACGATACGATTCACCCTTGTTCATGATTAGATGTAATTCGGTTCAAAAGAATTCGACTCAGCACTATGCACATAATTTATAAGCCCACATTTGGTTTCTTACCTCACCAGCACATTTATTCTTTCCTCTCTCTTTCCTTCGCGCTTCTTTTCCCGGGAATCCCAAAAATTAACTTGCTTTTAAGGTAGCCCATAATTTAGGCTACTGTTATACAACATTGGTCATAGTTCAGGAAACACTTAACAAAGAGACATGTGGGTCCCAAACATGACTGGTTTAATGTATTATCAGGTGGTACATTTAATTATTGAGGCACAAAATTTTTGAATTTCAACATTAATCAATATTAAAACAATATAAACTGTGCAAGCCGCATGCAACTTGACGTTCGCTCCAGAAGAGAGGGAGAAAACGCCTATGAGCTGTCGCTGTCTGACTGAACAGCCTCATGGAAATTATATTTTACACTTCTTCATATTATAAACTAAAATTCGTTAAGGCAAGTAGTTTGGTGTTAAGAATCGCTGATTTGTATGTTTGTTTTAAGTATGTTTAGTGATTTTTATTGCTATTGATTAATTTATCATGTTTATTCGTTTAGAGTATGTATGTTTCTGTTACGATTGCGCTGTCTTTAGTCTTGAACAATTTCCTTTCGTTTCCTTCTTGTCAGTCTTCACACTCTCTTCCCTATACTTCGGTGAGGTAATTCCACTTCCTTCTCTGTGGCTGTTCTCATTGGCTATCCGCACCGAAGAAGAGTTAGCGAGGCACGGGTGATTAGTTAGATCAGAGTTAGAACTCCACCTGTTTCCCCTCGCTTTCCTATCACCGTCCTTGCTTTTCTAGTTCCGCCTCCCTCTACAGCTGTCCTGCATTCTAGCTGGGATTACACTGATTAGTTTGTGTCTAAAAGACGCATTTTTCTGGCAGTCCCTTGTCGACTCGTTTCTTCCCATAGTTCACTTTGGTTAAGTCTCGTTTCTACGCGTTCTTGGTTTCTATTTTTGATGGCTGGTTGCTTGTGAATTCTCCCATAAGTCTCGTTATTGATTGTTTGTATTACGTTGTTTGATTGCAGGTTGATTGCTTAGTACTTCGTTCTCCCTTGTTCCCATTTTGTACCCATCTATTTAGATTCTCCTGTGTTTATTCCCTTGTCCCATCCAATTCCCCTTTCCTTCCCCTTCCATTCCCTTAGCTCAACCCCTATTGTTACTGTCTTTGTGCGGATTGATTTTCTGGTTTCTGAATATTTCTGCTTGTCCCCTGATTCTGACTATTCTGCGTTACCCTGTTTGCCTTGCTATCGATCTGCTTCTGTATTTGACCATGAGCTGTGTTAACCCTAATAAACGCCCTGCCGATGCTGAACTGCATTCGGAGTCAAAGCCCGTTCCTTTCATTTGGTGCTTTCATAGTCATGGTTTTGAGCTCAGATTCCATAATATGCTCGCATTCAGACACTGGGTGGCCGGCACGGTGTGCTGCGGTGTCAGACTTTCGGCTAAACAAGTCAGCGATCACTCAAAGTTGAAGGCAAAGCTATAAAACCCATCCACTCACTGGGTGGGAGGTTTCAGATGGATTCAGGAGATTTCTTTACAATGAAAGCCCCATTTCACCAAAGCCCGCTGCATCTGAAGTGTTTTGCATAAAGTATGAATCCAGTGTTGTAGTTTTGAGCTTTCACCTGTTGTCTGATTAAGATTTTAAATGTTGCACTGAGCCAACTGTTGAGCCTCAGACTTGGGCATTTGATCCCTCCATAAGACTGTGCAGCGCGTCCTCATTACTTAATATTTTGAAGTAGGCTATTATGAAGTATTTCCACTCAGAGTTGATGTCAAATCAGGGTGTGTTGGTCTAATTCAGATTATACAAGTTGCTTAACTACGTTAACGGTCAGAAGTGTTTCAATTCAGGGCGTTTTGTGATTGTTAATCAATTAAGGCCGATGTTCATCACACTTATACGTGGGGCCAATGCTGGAAAAATATATATATATATTTTTTTTTTTTTCCATTTCCTGGGAAACGGGATGATGGTTTGGAGGTTGTTTCCCGGGATTAAACCCTACATTCTGGGCATCTCAAACACGAGCGAGGGGAATAAAACTGAATCGTGTAAACCACATGTTTTTTACCGATACAGGGATGTTAGGAATCAGCTGTCCTTTGTGATCAATACATATTGAAGCTACCGATCCAGTCACATCGCAAACGTTTGTATCGGACCACCGATATGCACCAGTGAATCTCTCCATCCCTAATGCACATGTTGCTATGGCTGTGCTTTCAAGCCACTCCTCTGTCCTCCCACCCTCTTCCCTCGCACCACCCCCTCCGCCCAGCCATGCCTCTTCCAACCACGTCAAAATCTCAATTTTCTCGCGAGAGCAATATTGGCTTGATAAAAAGGGCAAATGAAACCAATGTTTTAGGTCCATTTTTTTTTTTTTAATGGGTCTAAATACCAGGTAATGGATCCTTTAACCATATGTTTGTCATTTAGCAGGTGTTCATGGCTTTGAAATACAGCCTTGTGCGTCAAGCTGAGTCAATGGGCCATTTACATGTACTGAAAAAGCGAGACAATATAAACACTTTACTGGTTTGATTGTATGTTCGTTATCATTATCCGCTAGGTATTCAACAGTTGTTTTCAAAGTGTTTTCTGACCGAGAATCCTTGTGCCATGAAGCACAAGCACTAAGACAGGCGGCAGTACAATTGCTATTAAACTGCAGTACATGACGTGTTTTTCTTGACTCCCTGTATATATCGATGACCAGAAAATGGTTAGCTGTAACCACTAGGCTACATCAGCTAAGTGCTGTAGTATGGAAAACCAGGGTCCAAGCCCTGCGAAGACATGCACCAATTTTAACAGTAAATTCATTATTCTTGTATAAATAATTGATGGGGTTTATGTTCTTTGTGTGTGTATAATGTTTGTTTGCTTTTTTTGTAAATTAAATCTGCTCCAGTGGAGTGAAACTTTCTCTGTATTTTCCTTGAATGGAAAATGTATACAAGACTGGTAGAAATAACTATTCAAAATATTAAAACATTTGTAAAATAAGTGGTTGTATTTGGTTGGAATATATGCCTGTAGTTACATATGTGAAATTAGTTTTACAGTCTGGTACCAAAGAAATCTGAAATGGAACAAAAGGTACCAGAACTGCCAATTTGGAGAAGCCACTTAGACATTCCTCTCTGTTCTGAGTAACTTGATTAGAATTAACTTTGGCACAGGTAATGAGATTCTGTACTGTCATTTTTTTTGAGGTTTCAGTCTGCAACTGAAATTCACAAGGCATAAAATTAAAACGCAAAATTTTTAGGCGCAAAATGAGATCTTTCATTTATGCTGTGTTCCATCTTCATTTACTCTGACTCAATGACAAACAGATTGTTACACCATGACACAAATCCCAAATGGTGTTATTTTTATCCCACCGGTATGGAATACCGTGGGATATAGTCATCGCTCTGTCCGTCCGTCCGTAATCATTCTAATTTCCGGAGCAGAACACAAACTATACCACTTACAAACTTCAAATTTGCTATGGAACTTACTGTTACGGTTTAGTTGTGCCTTTTGGGGGCTTCTTCTTCTACCTTTAACCAGGAAAGTCCCGTAGAGATTAAAAACCTCTTTTTCAAGGGAGTCCTGGCAAAGAGGCAGCAAAAAGTTACAAAGACAATACACAAACTTACAAACAATTATAAAAAACAATTGCAATTAACTGAGTTCACCTCAAGTGCTCTCAATCTGCATTTAAAGGAATGAGCTCAGGAAGTTTCCAGTCATTTTGCAACATGTTCCATGAAGTGGGAGCAGAATAAACAAAAGCCCTTTTTCCCAGTTCACTGTGGGCGAATGGAACATAAAGCAACAGCTGATCGTTTGAACGCAACGAGTAGGAATCAACAGTTCTTGTGAGTTAATCACAAATATAGGAGGGCAGCAGACTAAGTATGGCCTTATAAATAAAAGTGTACCAAAGTCCCAGCCTCCTGGTGGCCAGAGACGGCCATCCAACACGAGAATATAGTTCACAATGATGCGTCAGCACTCTGCAATTTGTAATAAACCTCAGAGAGGCATGATACACAGTGTCAATTTTTCTAAGACATTGAGCAGAAGCGTTCATGTACAACAGGTCTCCATAGTCTAAGACAGAAAAAAATGTTGCAGTAGCAAGCCGTGTCTTTACCTCAAAAGAGAAACACACCTTGTTTTGAAAAAGAAAGCTCAATTTAAGTTTAAGTTTCCTCACAACATAATCAATGTGGGGCTTGAATGTCAAAAAATCATCAAGTAAGACCCCAAGGTATTTGTACTCATGCACCAGCTCTATAACATTTCCATCAAGAGTAAAAATCTGTAGGAACCTTCCTGGCATTTGAAAAGAACATTAATTTTGTTTTGTCAGCATTTAGGACTAGTTTTAGCTGCATAAATGTGAGCTGGGTCACGTCAAAAGCTTTCTGCGAAGATTTAACTGCCTTTGCAAGGGTGGGTCCAAAGCAATAGATAATTGTGCCATCAGCATAAAGATGAACATTAGCATCTGACTGATTTTGTCCTAGATCATTAATATACAAGATGAACAGAAGGGGTCCTAATATTGAACCCTGTGGCACCCCCTTGTGGGCACTCAAAGTCTCAGAAAACAGCCCATCACATTAAACACACTGAGTCCTGTCACTCAAGTAATTTCTGAACCAAGAGAGTCCCGAATTTGAGAATCCAAAACTACTGAGCCAATCCATTTAAACAGCATGGTCCAATGTATCAAAAGCTTTCGACAAATCAATAAAAAGCGCGGCACATTATTGCTTCTTATCAAGAGCAATAACTGTGTCATTGACCACTTTTGTAGCTGCAGTAATGGTGCTGTGTTTTTTTCTGAAACCTGATTGCAGCTTTGAAAGAAGTTCATTTAAAAACAGAAAATCTTTTAGCTGATCACAAACGAGAGATTCAAGAATTTTTGACAAGACACACAAATTTGATATGGGTCTGTAATTTGTGAGAACCACTGGGTCACCTCCCTTTAATAAAGGGGTAATAAAAGCTGATTTCCAAATGGCTGGAATTTCACCACTTTGGGTCGAGAGGTTAAAAAGAATTGTAAGGGACTGTGCCAAAAAATCAGCTGCTGCTTTCAGAAAATAAGGTTCTATCAAATCTGGGCCAGGGGGTTTTCTGTGATCTAACATTTTGAGTGCTTTATGCACCTGCTGCACAGAAATAGGAGCAAAGTTGAAAGGATCCCCGGAAAACAGTAGAGTGTCTGTACTGGAAGCTCCAGAGGCTGCACCTTTTTGATCAAACAAAGAACCACTTGAGACAAAATGTTTGTTAAAGCAATTTAACATATCAACTTTGTCATGGACCGGGACTGAGTCCTTAAAGCTGCAGTTTGTAAGTTTTAGAAAAGTAACTTTTTGTCATTTTTGCTAAAACTGTCACTGTGTACAGACAGTATTACATATAACTAGTACTCTGTAATTTAAAAAAGGCTCATTTAAACCCACCTAATGCTCCTACTGCAATTTAAAAGAATCGTTCAGACCGACTAAAAGAACCAATTACAGCCAGGATAGTGTCTGACAGCCACCAAACAGTGCACATGCACGCGCTGCAGACAGCCCCCTCCCCCTTCCTCCTCAGTTCACGCCAGTGCTCAATTAAAGTTCAAATCTCCGAGAGCGGGTTCAGGAGCTTAGAGCCATCAGCGAGGAAAAAATTGCCGATACCTCAGTTTCCAGAAACAGCACACATGGCTAAGACTAGTAAAAAAGGAAGCCAGAAGAAAAAAAAGCGCAAAAGAAAAAATTTAACAAAACCCAGGATAAAACCAGAGTGAACATCGGAGTGGATTTTTAAAAGTGGTAGGAACTCCGTGATCTGGAAGGATTAAAAACTGACGCAGAGTTTGCGGCTTTTCTCCTTGACAGGTTAACCCCTGCTTTATTTGTTGGTTCATTTTTGCTTTGCAAATAAGCGAGTTGGCGTCTCTGATATGATCACCAAACTAACCCCAGCCCTAACCAGCATCAATTCATTTTCGCTCTGCAAATAAGCGAGTGAACGTCGCTTACAAGCACAGTCGCTGTTTGTATAGCCAGAGGCTTGTAATTGTTACAGTACTCCGCAGTGCATGTGATGTTACTGTGATGGTGCAATTGAACTAACGTTAGCTTGTTTCAGATGCTAGGGCTAACGTCACTGGCGTTGTTTTATTAGAAAGCAGCAGAAAATCTCTTTATGAAGTGACCTGGCAGTCTTATCAGTTGTGTTATTGTCCTTATAAATATGTGCAACGTTTCTGCGCTCTCACAGCTAAATGCTGACATACATGAGTTACTGGCCATTCAGCTGGATTCACAACAGTTTCTGTACTCAAAAAACGGGTAACTTCCTGAAATAAGTGTGTGCTAGGTTTTTAATGAATACATACTGCTGTCGATTACTTTTCATCTCGATGTGATTTATTTCTGCTCGTTTGTTGGCAGGCGTGTCGTTGGACTTGAAAAATCCGGGGCTAATATCCCTGATTTTTTTTTGAAAATAATTAATCCTGGCTAATTCTAGATGGGTTTTTGTTATTAACACGTTTTTCAATTCACGAATAATCAAGTGGCAATCGAAGACACGGCTTTTTTCCTCATGCGATCTAAAAGCGACTAAATAATGGGCTGCATTCAGGACAGAAAAATAATTTAATTATAATTATGTCTATGCACCTGCACTCGGCGACGGCATTTCAGACTAGTAAGTGGTTTCGTCCGTTTACATTTTCCAATCGGACAAATGTCAATTTTTTTTTAATACGAATTGAGCGACCATGCCGCAAAAACAGGTTTATGTACTTGTCGCCGAAATGACCTTCATTTGCTGAAGAGTTATGAAATGCCATCACCAAGTGATGGTGCATAGACCTAATTATAATCTAATTATTTTTCGGTACTGAATGTAGCCTATTATTTTGTCGCTTTTAGATTGCATGTGGGAGATAAGCCGTGTCTTCAACTGCCGCTTGATTATTATTGAATTGGAAAACGTGTGAATGAAGGAATTTGCCAGGACTAATTATTATCCCTCGCCGCGCGATTAGCGTGAAGCGGGGATATAGCATTGCGCTCCGTCCGTAAGGACACATAAAATTGAGGCGGCGGGGGATATGGCCATGTTAGTGGCAAACATTTGTCTTCAATAAAAGGAGGGATATTAGCCCCGGAATTTTCAGGTCTAACGACGCGCCGTGTGTTGGCCAGCAGTGTTGATTGTTCGCAACAGAAACGTCTCGCCTCGGCAACTTGGCTGCTTTCATAGTGTGAACGTGCGAAATCTCTCCGCAGTTGCATGCCACATTTCGCGTGCCTTCGTGTGCACGGTAGCTTTCTAGGGGAGGGTCTGAGGAGTGCAGTGGAGAGGGAGGGGGAGGGATCTGAAAGTTGCTTTTTTCACATTTTTGTGCAAAGCCCTCTCTCTCCTCAAAGTTAGAGACTGCAGCTTTAAGAACAAATTTCGGAAGAGTCTGAGCAGAGTTTCAGTTCCATGCTGCCCATAACTTTAGAAATTTCCACCAAAAACAGCCCTAAAATTAGACTTTGTCTCGTTTCCGGGACAGAACTCAAAAACTGTGCCACTTAGAAACTTCAAATTCGGTATGGAACTTAACCTTATGCTGTAGTTGTGCTTTTTGGGGGTTACAGTTCCATTCTGCCCAAAATTTTAGATTTCTACACCAAAAACAGCCCAAAAATTGGACTTTGTCCCTTTTCTACAGCAGAATTCAAAAACTCTGCCACAAATCACGAATTTTGTCGAACCGGTTGGATATGTAATCTTTTTACTATGAAACCAAGATTATTCAAATGGACCAAGTATTTGCAGAGATATGCACATTTCATTTAGGGCATGACATTTTCAGGACTTAAGAGGACAACTAGCTGTTCCTACAATTTTGGAGGGGACTGGAAATATTACCATGCAGTCTATCACTAATATAATACCAAGTGAACAGGGTTGTTAGCATTTCAGAAAGGTTGATGTATGGAAGGAGGTTATCACTCCTGATGGGCGCAACATGTTAAAAGAAAATCGTGATTGCGGCCTGTTTGCCAGAGCTGGATACATACTTTGACATTAGAGAGTGAAAAGGTGATTGAAAATAGCATTCAATCGTGTGCTACAAGTGAGTATTATCACATATCTCTGGTTAAATCTCACAAAAATCTACTGCCATATTTATCTTGTACTACTGTTCTATACATCTTACTGTTCACTTCCTTGAGAATTTGGTGGACTCACTTATGTTTGCTCACATCATTTTTTAAGGTTCAACAGAATGCATGAAGTGCAGCGATCAATTCTGGCCCAATGCTGCCCGAACAACCTGCATTCCAAAAGAGATGGAGTTCTTAGCATTCCAAGAGACCATGGGGATCATTTGTGCAGCATTTTCCATCTCTGGGGTGGCTCTAACATCCAGTGTTATTGCAACCTTCTTTCTCCATCAGGACACACCCCTGGTTAAGGCAAATAATGCAGAGCTGAGCTTCCTGCTGCTGCTGTCTCTCTCTCTCTGCTTCCTCTGTGCACTGGCCTTCATTGGTCGTCCTGCGCCCTGGTCCTGTATGCTACGCCACACGCTGTTTGGCATCAGTTTTGTGCTCTGCATTTCCTGTGTCCTCAGCAGGACGATGGTGGTACTGGTGGCCTTCCATGCCTCTGTACCAGGCAGTAACATCATGAGGTACTTTGGCCCAGTGCAGCAAAGGGTGGCCATCTCCCTCTGCACCTCCATCCAGGTTGTCATATGTGTGCTGTGGTTGGTTCTGTCACCACCCATCCCAGCTGAGATACATGGCCATAGTTCTAAGATCATCCTTGGGTGTGATGTGGGCTCAGTGGCTGGGTTTTCCTCTGTCCTGGGCTACATTGGCCTGCTGGCGACCATCTGCCTCCTGCTGGCATTTCTGGCCAGAAAACTCCCAGACAACTTCAATGAGGCTAAATTCATCACCTTCAGCATGCTTATCTTCTGTGCTGTGTGGATCACCTTTGTTCCTGCCTATGTCAGCTCTCCAGGAAAGTACACAGTTGCAGTTGAGATATTTGCCATCCTGGCTTCAAGCTATGGACTCCTCCTCTGTATCTTTGCTCCCAAGTGTTATATAATCCTACTGCAACCAGATAAGAATACCAGAAAGGAGATGATGGGTAAACCAAAGTCATCAATATAAGATCGGGATAATATATGTGAGAAAAAATTTAGAGCTAGGAAGTATACTTACCTGATTCTGTTAAGATGTTGAAGACACTGTACCAGCTGGAGGGGATTACAAAGCCCAGAGGTTAATGCTAAATTAAAACTTTAGAAATCTAGTGAACATTTGATGCCTTGTCTGATTGTACTGGCTTAGTCTTTTCTTACTAACAGTTGTCTTGTAACGATAAATATGAAATCACTGAAGCATGAATAATTAAATTATTATTATATAAAATATTAAACATTCCATGATAAATAACTGAAAAAAATTCCAAACATCACATGACTCATTTTTGTTATTAAATCATTGCCATTCGCAGACAGCAATGTACACAGTTTGTTTTCTCTGAGTGGGATCCCTTGCCATCATAATAGCCTAGTGATTCCCCCCTCACAAACTCTAAATTCTAAATGTAAATCCTATCCGCATCAGAACATAACTCAACCCCTATCACTCCACTCCTGAATGGATTTTTATTTGACTGTATAACCACAGTCAAGCCTCCAGATGGTTTGATTTGAAAGCTTTAAGGCCTTGATCATGGTATAAGCTTGGGAAGGGGAAACAATTCCTCCATTGATTATTCCTGAAAGACCCCACTGAAAGCTAAAGCCAATGTAGTCAAACTGCCGAGATGTTCCAAACTTTTTCCCTGGCCGTAGTATTTGGTGTACCAACTGACTGGCTTTTGATCTGAGGACTGTATTTTGACTTGCATTACCCCTTTAGTGCTGCATTCTTCCGGTGTGTTGCCGAAATGGACTGTTTGACCAAGATCTCTAATAAAACCTGTGAATCGAGTTTCTGCCGGCCGGAGTCCCGACTCTGCTTACTGTCATTTGGGAAGAGAATGAAACAAACAAAAGGCAAATTAACCTTCAATCCGATAGTTTCCTCTGAAGAATATTGAGTACTCAGAGAGCAAGATAGTGGAAGTAAACTGATTAACAGAGCCCCATTCAATGAGAATTGTTGAGCTACACCCCCAAGGTTATTTACAGCCCAACACCCAGCACTTTTGTACATTACTGATAGGGGTTTTGAAAAAAGATTATCAATTGTGAAAGAGTGGTTCAGCAAGTATGAGGAATCATTTGCTTCAATGGAAGTGCCTGAGAACATTTAAATAAATGCGGCGACATTGGTAAGTTTGTAAAATTTTGTGACAAAACTTACATGGAGATTTATGAAGTGATTGATAATTGAGACATGTTGTCATTCCCTTAAAATTTGCTGGTAGCTTGTAGGCAAGCAAGGAAAGTTAATTCACGTTACTTCGTTATGACCATGTTACAACCAAAAACGTAATAACTGCCAATAACGTAATAATTAGGGCCCATTTGAAATGTAATAAAGCCAATAACGTAATAACTTGCCAATAACGTACTAACATTTCCCTACTAATAACGTAATAACATTTTTCCAATAACGTAATAAGGTATTACATTATTGGCAGGTTATTACGGTATTGGCCTTACACTAAAAAAAAAAAGCTTTGATAATGTAATAACTATGCCAATAACGTAATAATTTGGGCCCATTTGAAACATAATAAAGCCAATAACGTAATAACATTTCTCTACCAATAACGTAATATTATGGCCCCAATTTCTTATTAGATTTACGACAGCAAAGGATGACAGACAAAATTTTAAAACTTAAACACTTTTAATTAAACAAACACTTTTAACTAATCTACTATCTACTCTACTGACCAAGATTCATTATTTGCAGAAAAAAAAATATTTACAGGCCCTTTGGTTGGGTTGCTTGGTGATGTTCCGGGTGAGGAAAATGCTCCAACACAGGCAAAAATCCACTAAAAGTTTCACAGGTCTTGAAAAGAGTGACAGGTCTGGTCAAATGTGTCCTTCTCCTTGCAATTTCTCCTACTAGTTTACTGTCTCAATTTTCCGCCTTATATACTCTTTTGCTGACCCCTCCCACCTTTTAGACTTTTTTTTTTTTAATTCTCCGGGACTTGTCTCAGACATGACCAAGACATGCCCAAACCTAGCTCCAGTCTGGGCTTAACATAAGGAAAGTCAATACTGCCATCTAGTGGCTTCTATTCGCATTATACCTCCATTCCAAAAGGGAAAAATTTTGACTCAGAAAGGCAAAATTTTTCTTTTCAATACAAAAATGGTTTAGTAGACACTTGTGTGTATATACATATAATACAATATGCTCATAAACGTGATATATACACATACTCAAACACAGGATAAGCAATCAGCAATTACATTGTCAGTACCCTTTACATGCTTAATTTCCGAGTCAAACTCCTGTAAAATCAAACTCCAATTCAACAATCTCTGTTTCTTGTTTTTCATCTTACTCAAAAACATTAACGGATTGTGGTCAGTGTACACAATCATTGGCTTTTGCCCTGTACAAACATAAACCTCAAAGGTGTTGTAAAGGTGTTGTAAACCAGAGCCAACAGCTCCTTCTCTATCGTGGAATATTTCTTTTGGTGGCGATTGAAATTCCTGGAGAAGTATGCCACGGGATGCTCAATGTCATCAGAGTCACTTCTCTGTAGGAGCACAGATCCACTAGCTTGGTCGCTAGCATCGACCGCAATGGAGAACGGTTTGTTAAAGTCAGGAGATTTGAGCACGGGGAAGTGACACAGCAGAGATTTCAGGCGATCAAAGGCTCTTTGGCATGCTTCATCCCAAATGAACTTCACGCCTCTCTTCAGTTGGTTTGTGAGACTGAGAGCAATCTCAGCAAAGTTCTTGCAGAACTTGCGGTAGTTCCCAATCATTCCAAGGAAGCGGCGCAAAGCTTTTTTGTTGTCAGGAACTGGAAAGTCCGTGATGGCTTGGTCTTCACAGGTCTTGAACTTGGCCTATGACGTAGCCAAGATAGGTGACAGTAGCACAACCAAAGTCACTCTTGTTCAGGTTAACAGTCAGGTTAGCCTGGGTCAGGCGCTGGAACAACGTCTCTACATCTTTTAGATGTTCTTCCCAGAAGTCACTCCATGTGATCAGGTCGTCGATGTACGCACCCGTGTGTGGCAATCCGGCGATTGTTGACTGTATCATCCTTTGGAACATGGCTGGGGCATTTTTTATGCCAAAGGGTAGGACTTCATACTGGTAAAATCCAGATGGTGTGGCAAAAGCAGAGATGCTCTTGGCCCTCTCAGTTAAAGCTACACATCAATAACCCTTCAATAAATCAATCTTGGTCAGAAACTTTGCTTGCCCTTCTCTATCGATACAATCATCAATCCTAGGTATTGGAAACACATCACTTCTAGTTACAGCATTGCGATACTCTGTACAGAAACTAGTACTTCTATCAGGTTTTGGAACTAGCACGCAGGGTGAACTCCAATCATGTTCTAACATGTACTCAAGCTCTTTCTCAGCAATCTTTCTCTTTTCAGGATTCATCCGGTACGGATGCTGTTTTATTGGTTTGGCATCACCAACATCTACATCATGAGAGGCTATAGAAACTCTCTTTGGAACATCAGGAAATAGATCTTTCTATTTCTTGATCAACCTCTCAAACTGATCTTTCTGTGAGGGTTCCAAGTGCTGGAGTTTTACAAGATTTTGCAACACTTCAGAATTTATCAATTTACATGAAAGAACTTCAGCTTTAATTCTAGGTTCATCTTGAAACTCCCCCTCGCCTTCACAAGTCTCGGCCCAAGGAGAATCTATAGTGACAGCTGCAACCCTAGCATTTCTGTCATGATAAGGCTTCATCATGTTAATGTGACAAAATTGCTTTGGCTTTCTCCTATCTGGACTCTTCACAATGTAATTGAGATCATTGAGGTTTGTTAGAATTTCATACGGACCATGAAATCCAGCCTGCAATGGATTGGACTGCAAGGGTAACAACACAAGGACCTTGTTTCCTGGTTTAAACTCATGGCTTCTAGCCTTATGATCATACCAAGTTTTCATTTTTCCCTGACTTGATTTCAAGTTCTCTTTGGCTAGGTCACAAGCTCCACGCAATCTTTCCTTGAACTTGCGAACATAGTCTAACAGACTGATATGCGGCTCTTTCTCTTTCCATTGTTCACTCAATAATAGCAAAGGGCCCCTCACTTCATGGCCAAACACGAGCTCAAACAGACTGAATCCAGTAGACTCGTGCACTGCTTCTCAAGCTGCAAACAACAGCAAATGAAGACCTTCATCCCAGTCTTTCTCATGGTCATAACAATAAGTCCTCATCATTGTCTTGGGAGTGGAATGAAACCGCTCTCAGGCACCCTGACTCCCTGGATGATAGGCACTGGAAAGAATCTTCTTCACACCTAGTTCATAAACAACCTGCTGAAACAATCCTGAAGTGAAATTGCTACCTTAGTCTGACTGAATTTTCCTGGGAAGGCCAAACAACGTGAAGAACTTTATCAAAGCCTCCGAGATTGCTGTTGCGTTGATGTAGCGTAGAGGTATGGCTTCAGGGAATCTGGTAAATGCACACATAATTGTCAACAAGTACTGATTTACAGATCTAGTCTTGGGTAATGGACCAAGACAATCAACAATGACCTTGGAGAAGGGCTCCCCAAATGCTGGGATAGGCTGCAATGGAGCTACAGTTGGGTCTAACTGGTGTTTTCCAACTACCTGACAATTGTGACAGGTTAAGCAAAAGTTGGAAACATCTTTCTGAAGCCCAGGCCAGAAGAAGTGTTTCCTGATCTTATCAACAGACTTGTTAACACCAAGATGATCTCCTAAAGGTAAACTATGAGCCATTGTTAAGATCTCATTCCTGTAGACCTTCGGAATAACAATTTGCCTAACCACTGCCCAATCTGCATTGGCAGGGATATCAGGAGGGCGCACAGGGGTACAGATACAGTCCTCCCTTCAATACCATGTACAAGTATGAAATCCCCAGAAGCTGTCTCATAACGTTACTCCAAGGAGTCCATCAACAAAAGTGACTGAGAAGCTCCGGTATCCCTTAGGATATATATGGGGACGAGAGAAGAATGCTCATTCAGAGCCACAAATCCCTCTGACAGAAATGGAAGAAATTCCTCCCTCACAAAGTCAGCAGTATCAGGCTTTTTAGCCCCACAAGGAGCAGGCAATTTAGCAGATTGGTTATCTACGACAGGGGTTTCTAACCTTGTTTTCACAAAGGCATTTGGTTTGGTATCCTTTACTTTTTCTTTCTTAGCTTTTAGGAACCAACAGTTAGTTGTAACACGACCAGATTTCTTGCAATAACTGCAAACTAGACCACTTTAGTCACTGTCAGCTTTCACACTTCGATCAGACCTGTTACTGGATTTCTGAGCACTATCACCAGATTTGTCTTTGGTTTTGGGTGAGGAATCTTGATTATCACAATTACCTTTTTTCTGAAATTGCGACCATCTATTGTTACTGCTAGACTGAAAAATGTATGAGAACATATTCGTCTGCAAATTTGGCTGCTGATTGCAAATTCAGTGCTTGCTTCTCAGTAAGGTAGGTCTTAAAATCATCCTTAACACAGTTCTTGAATTCCTCAACTAACACCATCTCTTTTAGTGAGTTGAAATCATCCTTGACCTCCATAGAAGTACACCAGCACTCAAAGCAAACCTTCTTCTCATTAGCAAATTTCTTCAGACCTCTGAATTTCTGTCGGTAAGGCTCTGGAACCAACTCATAAGCTTTCAAAATAACATTTTTGACAACCTCATAATCAGAGGAATCATCTGCAGACAAAGCTGAATAGGCTTGTTGAGCTTTACCCTTGAGGACAGTTTGTAACATCAGAGGCCAGTGTTCCTTTGGCCACTGGCAACTCTTTGCTACCTTTTCAAAACACTGGAAATAGTTTTCAACATCCTTTTCTGTGAATGGAGGCACCAGTTTAACTCTTGGCTAGCCCGAAATTTATTTCCAGTTGCTATTTTATTTTTTTGTTGCTCCATTTGGAGTCTTTCTTCTCTATCTAGCTTCTCTAATTCAAAATCTCTCTGTCTTGCAAAACTTTCTTACTCAAATTCTCTTTGTTTTCTCTTTTTCCTCCCTTTCTTTTTTCTCTTCTCTTGCTAATTTTTCTAACTCAAACTGCCTTTGTTTTTCTTTTTCCTCCCTTTCAATCTCTAGCATTTTTAATTTAAGTTCCATTTCTATATTTGGATTTTCCACTGGAAACTGTTCCAGATCTCCTGGTGCAAACACATTTTCATCAATGTAATATTCAACAATCTCTCTAGCCAGTCTTGCTTTTCGCATGGCTGGTTTTACCTCTGTCAGGTCTAAATGTCTGCATATTTCTAGCAGTTCTGTCTTTTTAAAAGACTTCAAAACCTCAACGGTTGGTGATGCCAAGAAATCATCCATTGCTGTTGCTCTGTCAATATATATATATAGGAAAATCCAAAAAACTATTTTACAATTTAAAATGTTAGATATTCAATAAACGACTCACACAATGGTCTCTCCTGGACTTGAGCCCTCAATTTGTTATTGCCCCAATTTCTTATAACATATATGACAGCAAGGGATGACAGACAAAATTTTAAAACTTCAACAGATTTAATTGAACAAAGACAACTAACAACTAACTACTCTACTGACTAAGATTGATATATACAAGAAAAAAATATTTACAGTCCCTTTGGTTTGGTTGCTTGGTGATGTCCTGGGTGAGGAAAAATGCTCCAACACAGGCAAAAATCCACAAGAAACTTCACAGGTCTTGAACAGACTGACAGGTCTGGTCACATGTATCCTTCTCCTTGCAATTTCTTCTACTACTCCACTCCCTCAATTTTCCTCTTTATATACTCTCTTGCAGACCCCTCCCACATTTGGACCTCTTTTTTTTAATTCTCTGGGACTTGTCCCAGACATGCCCAAGACGTGCCCAAACCTAGCTCCAGTCTGGGCTTAACATAAGAGAGGTTAATACTGTCATCTAGTGGCTTCTATTTGCATTACACGAGTCTCTGGGACAATACAGCACCCGCACCTATTTCCGAGGCGTCCACCTCCACAATGAACAGGTAATTCGGGTCAGGATGGATGAGGATGGGGCAGTGGTGAAGCGCCTCTTGAGTTCTACAAAGGTCTGGTCGGTTCGCTGGTCCCAGCTGAATTTCACCTTGTTGGAGGTGAGAGCCATGAGAGAGGCTGCTACAGTGCTGTAGTTGCATACGAATCGTCTGTAGAAATTAGCAAAGCCCAGGAATCACTGCAGAGACTTACAGTCGCTGGGGTGTGGCCACTCCGTAACCGTGTTCCACTTGGCAGGGTCCATGGTGATGTTCCCGGTGGCAATGATGAAACCCAGGAAGGTGGTGGTGGTCTCGTAGAACTCGTACTTCTCGGCCTTAACAACCTGTTCTCTAGGAGGCCCTTTAAGACCTGGCGAATGTGGTTGGTGTGTTCCTCCTCGCTCTTGGAAAAAAATAGTATGTCATCAAGGTAGACAAAGACAAATCAGCTAAGCATGTCCCTAAGAACATCATTAAAAAGGTTCTGGAACACGGCAGGTGCATTAGTTAATCCAAAAAGCATAACTGAATACTCCAAAAAATCCCTAAGAACATCATTCAAAAGGTTCTGGAACACGGCAGGTGCATTAGTTAATCCAAAAAGCATAACTGAATACTCAAAAAAACCAGTAGGGGTGTTGAACGCCGTCTTCCACCCCTCCCTGATACGAACCAGATGGTAGGCGCTGTAAAGATCTAATTTGGTGAAAATCCTGGCTCCTAGGAGGAGTTTGAATGCAGTGGACATGAGAGGGAGGGGGTAACGATTCTTAACAGTTATGTCATTGAGAGCTCGATAGTCAATGCATGGACGGAGTGACCGTTCCTTCTTACCGATGAAGAAGCCGCTCCAGCAGGTGAGGAGGATGACCTGATGATTCCGGCAGCTAGAGACTCTTCCACGTATTTTTCCATGGCCTGCGTTTCTCGTTGAGACAGTGAAAACAGACGCCCCCTCGGGGGTATGGTACCTGGCTTGAGTTCTGCGGCAGAGTCATAGGGTCTATGAGAGGGTAAGCAGGTAGCACGAGATTTACAGAAAACCCCCTGGAGGTCATGATATTCAGCAGGCACTTTATCGAGATAAGGGATTTCCTTGACAGGGGAAACAACAACATAAAGCTAATGCTTAACAAGACAGGATTCATGACATGAGGGGCTCCAGCCTTTAATCTCGCGTTTGCCCCAATCTACTTCTGGGTTATTTTTTGCCATCCAAGGGTGGCCAAGAATAACGGGCGAGTGAGGTGAATCAATGAGATTGAGCCTGATGCTCTCCTGGTGGTTACCTGAAACCCAGAGCTTGAGTCGAGTAGTGGAATGGGTGATGTGGCCGATCTTCTGGCCACTGAGGGAGTTAGCCACACAGGGGCGCAATACTTGCTCCAAGGGAACCCCCCATTCCTGGGTGGTCTTAGTTTCAATGAGGTTGGCCTCAGAATCCATCAGGGCTATGGTCTTCTTGGCACCGGCCCTCCACTCCAACGAGACTGGCAGACAGGTGCGATGTTTGGAGGAGGATTCAAGAGGAATTGTGCCCACTAGTGCTCCTCTCCTTCCTAGTGGGCAATGCCTTTTAACAGAAACTCCGAAACGAAATGCCCAGCTTAGCCAAAATAAAAGAAGGCGCAATCCCTCTTCCTCCGGTCCCTCTCCTCACTGGACAGCCGGGTACAATTCACCTGCATGGGTTCCCCCTCTGAGGTAGGCCTGGATGAAAAGGCTCTGGTAGGGGAAAGTCGCCTCACAGGAGTCATGGTGGGTAAATGTGGGGTGAAGCTGGTAGAGCGTGTGGATCGTCTTTGCTCCTCCAGTCGCCTGTCAACACAAATGGCGAGGTCTATCACCTGGTCCAGGTCATTGGGCAGGTCGCGGGTTAGCAGCTCATCCTTGATGCGCTCAGATTGACCATTCAGGAAGGCATCAAAGAGCACTGCCATCTGCCATTTGCTGTTGGTGGCCAAGGTCTGGAATTCTATGGAAAAGTCAGACACAGATCTATTACCTTGGTGGATGCGGAGAAGCTCCCGTCTGGCCTCATGGCCATGCCTTGACCTGTAAAAGACTTGCTTCATCTCCTCCTCCAGTAGTGACAATGTCTGAACACGTGGAAGCCCCGCCTCCCACGCCGCCATCGCCCACTGCTTGGCTCTTCCGGTAAGTTGCGTGATGATGTACGCCACCCTGGAATGCTCGGTGGGGAAGGTGTTGGGCTGGAGGCTGAAGATTAGTCTGCATTGAGTTAGGAAAGCCCGAGATGTTCCTGGCTCACCATCGTACTTCTCCGGGGGTGGTAACCGTGGCTCGTGATGGGTAACAGGAGGATGTAACGAAGGTAGTGCAGGTGCTGGAGCAGCAAGAGTTTGGGGAGCAGAGGCTAATTGTGAAGCTCGCAGGGTAGACGTCAAGTACGCCATCTGGTGTGACATAGTCTGCAGGTGGTGTATGATTGCCAGCAGTTGTTGTTACTGGGAAGCCAGGACGGCTTTTTGATGCTCCACTGCTGCTTGTAGCTGGGGATTGCTTGCTGGTTCCAATGTGGTCAGAACATACTTTGAGGTACAGTTCAGGAACCACAAGCGAGAGACAGAAATCCAAAAAACATATGCCTATAATGAGGTCCGAGTCAAAGCTAAAAAACAGAAGAATTGCCAAGCCACAATACGAAATCCAAAAACGGTGTCAACTAGACAGGCAGAGGTCAGAACCAGGGAGACAGATGAGCAAAGGTACAAAAACGGTAGGCAAAAAGTCGTAGTCGATGAACAAATCCAAGGATCATACACAGGGCATCCAAACACAGAAATCGTAGTCATACAATAAAGGGTCAAAATCCAAAAAGATAAAACAGTACAGAAAGGGCAATGTCAAGAATCGTAGTTGGGCAAACCAGTCGATGAAAAGCGATACTCAATGACATACAAGGCACTTTGCACAATGAAATATTGATCAACGTTCAGACAAGGAGCTGGCTGTGAAAAGACTGCTTAAATAGACGGGAGGAAATTCACATGCTATGCAGGAAACATGTGAGCTGGATCCAACTAATTACAACAGGAGAATCACATGCGGGAAACCCTAACCACCAAAACTGGCGAAAGCCAAGACACGGACGGGAATCAAATAGACAGCCTATGACATTTAAACAGCTCCGGTCAGGGAGTTCTAAGTGCACAGATAATGAGTGCTGGAAAGTAATTAAGCACGTGCGAGAGATCTCGCAGAAATGCAGGGGGAGACAGGTACAGCTGAGCAAGAGGCGGAGACTAGATCAGGGCGATTGCTGAGAGGGAATCAGTATAAATTAGTAGCGGTGCAACTTTACAGATTCAACTAGAGTGCTTGTCAGGAAGTTCGTAATCTGTATACATGAATTAGTCATCTTAGTAGACTGATACAAAATACAAATGTTAGTTTTGTTAATAATCAGAACAGTAAGACGAAGGAAGTAAACGAGAATCGAAGGAATATATTTAACACTGGAATTCATTTAGATTATTTAAATAAGTAAGTGAGCACGCAGACAGGGAAGATGATATGAACCAACTAGATCGCAAGACAGGGGAGACAAGTGCAATGGAACTGAGAAATGGAATGAACTAAAACCTGAGTATTAAAATAACCAAAAAGAGTAAATAAAAGATAAAATCATGAGCACTGAACATGAACATAAACATGACCAAGACCATAACCATGACACATACAAACCCACAAACAAACGTAGTAATATACTTGCGGAATCCGAGATTCCGGAAAGTAACAAACCCACAAACAAACGAACAGAGTAAGATACTTGCAGAATCCAAGATTCTGGCAAGTAATAATAAATATAAATAAAAATAAATTATGAATAGAATGGGAACACGGCACACTGATCATTACTTCTGGAGGGGGAGGCAGACAAGACTCTAAACCAATTCAAGGAGACCATATTTCTGAAAGACATTCAGATTGCTTAATAAGAGGAGGAAGCAATTTGGACTCATACAAGGGTTGTGACAGTACGGGCTTGAGTTAATGAAAGATTTTAACAATGCTTGTCTCAGGTAGGACTGGAGTGTTGCTTGCAATCAGCATTCTGTGTTCATGTGTCTAATTATTATGTATCAGGGAATACACACATACTATCATACGTACGCAAACATACCCATCAACAGCGCCTGTCGATAGCTCAGTCAGATGAAAATCCTAGGGGTTTTATGTGGAAATGTATGTCATGAAGACACAGGGCAGATTTGAGACGGACAATCAGTAACACACTGAAGGGCCTTCTGAAACAATTATCTCCACATAAAAAAAACAAGGTTGTTTACTTATCTCCCTTTGGGTTGAGCTCTGAACGTGACCTGCGCTCCACCAGGGTTCATACAATTCCTGCACTTTCACATTTCTATAAAAGAAGTGACATCTTTTTCAATAGAAGAACTTAGACTTGTCTCAACGCATCTTTTAATTCCTTCTCTTTCTCTGTACTGTAAGAGATGGGACTTTGCTCCTGGCTTCAGTTGTTATTATTAGTTGTCTCAGGAACCAAATTTGGGTTAGCAGAATTCTCCTGCAATCTTCTGGATAATCTGTTCTCTCAGACTGTGTATAAGGATGGTAATGTGATCATTGGAGGCCTGTTTCCGATTCATTTACAGCAACTTGAACAAGACATGGACTTCAGACAAGAACGAGCTCCTTTAAAATGTCAGAAGTGAGTGAAAAACATAGCTATGGCATTACATCTATTTTTACAGAATGTGTGAGTAGTGTTGTACTTCTGAATATCTGTGTGTATTGGGTATCAATGTGAATGAAAGGGTTAATTTATAATTTTTTTTTTAATGCATGCATGTTTTTCCTCCATAGATTTACAGCCCATATGCACTTCTGTGCAAAAGTCTTTGAAAAAAAATTAAGCAAAGCAATTTAAACATATTAAAAACTTAAGCCTTGTGACAATAAAATCCAACTTTTAAAAGACATTTTAAAAAAGTGAAAAAATATTAAAATATGAAAGTTTAAAAAGTTTATTAAAAACTTTTACATTTATAGAAAAAGCATTTAACATTTTTGTGGTAAAAGCTCATGACAAAAATTTTAAAAAGATTTTACTATAAATTTAAAAGTTTTTACATTTTTGAAAAGTCTTTTATAAACTTTTATATTTTTATATTTTTTCACTTTTTTAAAAGTGGGGTTTTATTGTCACAAGGTTTTATTAGTCAATATTTATCAAAATAGCTTCTTATACAGACTTTAAACATAATGAAACAAATTGTTCATAAAAATGAAAAGGGTTGTTAACATTTAGAGACATAATCAAATTAATACTTGGAGTGACCATTCTATGCCATTAAAAATGAATCAGTTCCCTTTGGAACACCAACCTCCAGTTTAGAAGATATTTGTCAGGAGGATATTGTGAAGGTATTAGACAATTTGCCACAGCGCAGCAGGCTGACTTGTTTGCTGCATTTTATTCTCCTGTTAATCCCAGCTACCTTCAATGATTCAGAAATGATGGATTTGTGTATGCCCATGTTCTTTTGTGACTCTGTGACATTTTTGGAAAGTGAATATACTGTGCATAAATCTCAGATTTGCCCATTTTAACTCACAACTGTCAGAGATTGTGACATCATTACATCGCTTCTGATCCGTACTCTGTAGTCCGTTGTCTGCCGTCCACCCATTAACAACTCTTGTTATCACTATTCCACATAATCTACAGCATAGATCTTCAACAAATTCCGCATTTAGGTCCCTCCTGTGGTTATTTTGAGTGCCATGACATTTTTTGCCACATAATTACATTCAAAATTGTCCCCATATGTAATTATCAATATTCACATATCTTTAATCTTAACTTTAAAATGTTTATCAGTGAAATGTTTATGACAATTTCACTGAAACTGTTTTTTGGATCACTTTTAAATTTTTTACACTAGTCCCTCCTCAATATGCTTTTTAACCTCATCTGCACATTCAAAATGGTTGCCAGGTCACCATGCTGGATGAATTTGCTATGGCAATACCAAAAAAATTACTCAGTGGATCATAAAAATTCTGCGCACAGGTCCCTTTCATGTTCTAGTTGTACACCATGCAATTTTTGCCAATCTTTATCTTGAAAACTGACACTGAAGTTTGTTATATTGAACAGTATCACTGGAATAGTTATATCTTTCTAGCAATTTGAATACAGGTCCCCCCAAAGGTGTTACTGAGCACCGTGTGCGTTTCAACCTTATATGCATTTTAAAATGGCTGCCAGGTCATCATGTTTGTTGAATTTGCCAGCCTTATTCTTGTACCATCTAGGCTGTATTTTTGCCATATATGATGAGAAATATTGAAATATAATCCTTAAAAGTTGCATGCAAAACACACAATAAACAATTAAGAACATGAGTAATTTGTGAATTCTATCATTCAGGTGTTTTTAATATACTGACCAAAACTTCCAACGCAACGCTCAGATTTATTTTAATACAAGCTATTTTATTATGAGGAAAGTTACATTCTCAAATGTGCCTTTCAGTTTAATTCCATGTTTTAGAACAATTAGTGAGGAATAACACAAACAAAGTTCCAATTTGCTAAGTCACTTTGAATGGGTATTCCGGGTCACCAAAGTCAGGATCTGGTGTGCCCACCTCTAGCATCACACGCAGACTGAATCAGGTTCCGTGTTTCCGCCTGTATGATACGGTCCTATTCCTCAGTGAGAGTCTGGCATAACTGTTGTAGGGTTGAGGATTCTGGATCACGCCTTCTCAACCGACGACCCAGAATGTTCCAAAGGTGCTCCATTGGGTTCAAATCTGGGGAAAATACAGGCCAATCAAGACGCTGAACAGTGTGCTACCTGAGGTAATCCTGATAGGCCCTGGAGACATGTGGTCATGCGTTGTCCTTTTGCAGCGTCAAGAGGTACCGAGTCACAAGAGGAACAGCCACGGGGGCTAAAATGTTGTTGCGGTAATGGGCCACATTCAGGTTTCCATCGATGAAAACCAGCTCTGTCTTGTGTCTAACACTTATTCTAGCCCACACCATGACACTTGGTCCACCCCAGCGGTCACGCTCCAAGACATGGACGTCGACACAACGTCCCCCTCGCCTATGCCAAACACGTACTTGGCCGTCACCCGTGCTCAGTTTGACTGGGACTCGTCTGAAAACAAGACCCTGCTCCGCCTAAGTGCATCCCAGCCCAAATATGCCCTTGTCCACTGCAGACGTGCACAACGATGAGCAGGAGTCAGCACCAGACCACGATGTGGACATCGGTTGTTCAGTCCAGCTTGACGCAAGCGTTTGCGTACAGTTTGGTTGCTGATCCTGTCCTAATGACGACCTCTAGTCTGAGCAGCAGTAACTGAGGCTGGTCAGAAGCGATTACGGAGTGCTATGGACGAGTATGGCTGTCCTGTTGAAGGGTGGTTACATGTGATCTGGGAGCACGTGAACGGTCATTTGTGCTTCCTGTGTCATGGAACTGCCCACGGAGATGCAAAATGGTCGACACATGGACACCCAGATCCACTGCAACATGTCTCTGTGACATTCCACCAGCAAGTATGCCGATTGCTCTTTCTCGCTGATTTTGCTAAAGTCGTCCCATGATCAAAGGTTCCACCAGAAGAATGCCAAGGAATATTTACGTTCCCTGTTCCTCTGGCTATTTATTGGCCACATTTCATAAGGATTAGTCAGTGAGTTCTGCTCAGTCTGAGTGGTGTGGCTAACATCTCAGCTGTGTGCATTCAGGTGGAACGGACTGTCCCAACAAAAAACTAAACAAAACTTGATAAGCTTTTATGGTGTAGTTTGAATGTAAAGCCCAAAATTTGCGAGAAAATAAGGCGTACCAAAAATATTTCAAAATTTCAAGTGTTGCGTTGGAAGTTTTGATCAGTATATATTATGAACCTAATAAATCATTGCTACTTTGTCCTGTTCAGCAAAGTTTCCAATGTTTGCTTGTAGGTGCTAAGATGAATTCGCAAGTCTCTTTTTTTGTGACTGACGCTGTGACTAAACTAACTGATGCAAAAGAAACTCTGAATCTAAAATTTATGGGGAAAGGTCTGTGCTGCCTCAGTCACAGTATTGCACAGGCCTGTACAAAAATTTATTTGTGAATATATGCCAGCATCTGTGCATATCAATTTCTAGTTTTCTAGTTCTGTCCTTCATTTAATAGCTTTCAATTTCGTGGATACCGTTGGCTGCAAACCACGATTTTCGCAGTGGATGAGATAAACAGAAACTCTCTGCTACTGCCAAATCTGACCCTGGGATATGCCCTGGGTGACTCATGTCTCAGTGAAGACACAGCATTAGCTGCTGCACTGGGTCAATTAACTGGGAAGAACCCTGTTGTTACAAGCTCCGGGTGCGGCCTTACTCCCAAGGTGCCTGTCATCATTGGTGCGGCCAGCTCCTCAACAACTATTGTGATTGCTCGCACCCTGGGAGTCTTCAGCATCCCTGTGGTGAGTATTGTAACAGTACAGTAGCAAATCAGCAAGCGTTAACCCCTTATTTCCCGTATATTTACATCGCGGCAATCACGCATTTGCGGTCTCTATCAGTACGCTTATCGCGCGTGCATGGAAACTTGTGTACTCGTATTACCGCTGACCGGCTTGAGTCCCGGATCTGTCTTATCACGATGCTCACTTTGCATCTAAACACGCGGAACTGTAATTAATGGGTTTTTTTGCTTTGCATGTAAGTACAGATAATGGTTTGAGTTCATGTGACATTACAATTGGTTTCAGGTGATATAAGAAGTCACGTGCATACATTCCATTACTTTTGTAAATTTATGTGATGGTGCGATCTGGAGCCAGTCACGAGAACCAAGTAATGCAGTAGATCCAATTTTATTAATAAGGGGGTAAAACCCCCGCAGGACAGAAGGCAAAGGTACAAAGTCCACACTCCAAATATCACAATCCAGTTGGCCAAAAATAGAGACAAAAACCAGGGCAGCAATCACAGTACTCATGGTCGGACAAAAATGGTTGTGGTACACATGCACAGGTATATCAGAGAAGCCAAGCCAAAATCTAATGGGTGTAATCCATACCGTAACCAGGGCAGCAATCATGGAGCTCTTGGTCGGGCAGAAAACAGTCAAAAAACAAAGATGCAACAATAAATCCAAAATTACAAAGCCAAAAATCAAGAAGTCGGACGGTCCAGTCAGAAAGGTATCAACTGAGAGAACAAGGCGAGAGAAACGTCACACAAGTAAACTGAGAGAAACGATCTGTCAAGAAAGTGCTGTGAAAAGACTCCTAATATACACTCCAGGGGAATCACATGGTGCTGGAAATTAGGCTAATTACAAAAGAGGGAACAAGAGGGAGAACCTAATCACATAAAATAGGCAAAAGCCAAAACGCAGACAGGGATCACGAGACAATCCTGTAGACAAATTCACAGCTCCAGTCAAGGAGTTATAATGTGCATAGATAATGAGAGAAAGGACAGTGAGCAATTGTGGAGAATCCACAGAAAACGCAGCAGAGAAGATTAGGGAAAGACAAGGGGCCGAGACTAGAATAGGGCGAGTGATGAGAGCTTGTTAATCAATTTGTAAGTGCAGCTATACAATCCCTTAGTGCTCATTGTAAGTTAGTATTATACTTTTGTATACAATGTTAGTTTGTGTTAGTAACTCTATCAAAATAACAAACTGTTAGTATGGGTTAGTAAAATAGAAAAGCTAGATGAAGGAAGTAAACGAGATTGGAAGGAAGGCTGAAATCCAGAAACCATTATATCACCCAAAGAGTGACACGCAATACCGGGGCTGTGAGCAATGACAAGACATGAGACCAGACAGGAGGGGATACAAAGTGCAATGCATGGTTAAAAGCAAAACATGGACCGGAATGAACTATGGTAAAAAGTAAAACATTTAAAAACTAAACTAAGACAATACATGAATAAATCAAAGCAACCAAATCCCAATACACATTACAAAGAATAATCAGACATAGCAAAAATCCAAACATGAACATGGCAAACAGATTGTAGGCATGGCAAAGCAGACATGGACATGGCAAGGCAGGGCAGAGACGAGGCAAACAGGCAGAATCACAACAATTTAGTTTAGTTCATTTTTACCTTGACCACATTGTGACAGCCAAACAAACTGATGCTGTTCCAAATAGCTTGTGAAGATGCTGTTAACCAGTGGGCCACCAAATACGAAACAGTGAATAGGCCTCGTCAGGGTGAGCAAATGGTGAAACCACATCATATTCTTGATTACAATTACAGAATGATCAGCGTTAATCACAGTATCCAACTGGCTAATTCGCACCCGCCGACTGCGTGAAGGTTAAGACCGTGCGAGCCTTGTGGAGTTTGCGCCAAGAATGGTGGAAAGAAAGAATCATGCAACATATGTGTGAGTTATGAGATACCGTAATGCGTCGAACCGTGCTTCCAATCTTGACCACACTGTCAAGAATTTTTGATGTAAATTTTTTCGTGCATTGTCATTTTGTCATTTCAAAATCTGTTTCAATGTACAACGTAAATAAAAAATTAAAATAGCGCAATTGATTGCATCCTTATCGTGTATCATGTGAACTGAAGTCAGTGTTTGTATGGTTCAGATGCTGAACAGCACAGTTCTTATTACCCATTACGCCACCAACCAAAAGTGAAAATAATCCGGGCCAGCGTGTACGGCAGCATTCACTGCTGACCTGTTTATACAATCCACGTGAGCTATCATTCATAGACAGATCTGGGACTCGAACACGGTGGTTGTTCACGAGTATACGCGGCTCTTAGAGCTAAGGGGTGAAGCAAAAACTATGTGTCTTCTATTCTTTCTAATTGAAAAACGTTTCAGTACGCGTAATCAGAGTGTGTATCTCTGGACAGTTGCATGTATTGAAAGCTTAATTAAACTGACATGCTATCATGTGATTTGTTTACTCCTGAGGTGAGCTACTCTGCCACGTGCGCATGCCTGGGAGACCACCAAAAGTACCCCACCTTCTTCCGCACTGTCCCCAGCGATGCTTTTCAGGCCCAGTCCATGGCACACATGCTGCGCCTCTTTGGCTGGACTTGGGTGGGTGTTATAATGGGAGATGATGACCACGGCAAATCTGGGATTCAACTTCTGCTAGAGGAACTGCAGAACTCTGAGGTTTGTGTGGCCTTTACTGAGGTCATCCCCAAGATCAATTTGGAGGAGAGCATACCACGCATCGTAAACACCGTCAGACATTCTGCAGCCAAAGTTATCATCATCTTCGCCATTGCCCCAGACGTGCAGGCTCTATTGTCGGAGGTGGCAAGACAAAATATCACTGACAAGCAGTGGATTGCTTCAGAGAGCGGGATTAATGCCAGAATTTTCTCAACTCCACAGAACCTGCCCTCATTGAAAGGCACTTTAGGTTTTGCTTTGCGCAGGGGAAAGATTGAGGGTCTCAGATCTTTTCTCACCAGATTCCAGCCCAAAGATATGCCTTCTGACCCCTTTGTTTGGGAATTCTGGGAGATGATGTTTGGGTGCTCTTTCAGGAATGAGTCTCCCACTGCATCAGTCAGGCCTCAGTGCACAGGGTCTGAGAGCTTGGATAATGTTGAGAACCTTTATACTGATGTCTCTGAGCCAAGACGCACTTATAGTGTGTACAAGGCTGTGTATGCTATCGCGCATGCCATTCACAACATGCTCTCCTGCCAACCAGGAGATGGTCCTTTTGAAAATGGGGGGTGTCCAGATATCAAAAGCCTCCAGCCCTGGCAGGTAAGAAAAGTAAATAAACTCACTATAAGCATCCCAAAACCATTTGCCTGAGATGTAATAATTTGGCTGAATAAATCTTTGGAAAGTACACGGTCTGTAAATTATACATTACATCAAACGATGTTGTGCAGTTAGAATAGTGACATACCTATTAAGATACTATGTTAGTATTTATACATACATTGATGAGAGGGTAAGCGCTTTAATATCACTTCATGAGGAACACCAAATATCAAATAACCTTTTATTAATATGTAGATAACAATTCATGCTGACATGTGGAAAACTTCTCAGTTTTACTGCCATGGAAATTGTCATTCCTTGGGTAGTTACCATGTTAGCAACTCACTAAATTAACTGTCAGTTGTTATTGTCTGAAATTCTGCTATTAATTTATCATTTGTGCGTGACATGATTATTAACTTTGCATATGCATTTGCCACAGGTAACTCTGCTAATCGTTGAGTGTCATTGAGTGTCTGAAATATTTCCTTTTTATTGCATAACTGTACTAGTTTTCAGTCATCATAGCTCATTGATTGATTTCAATATTACCCAAAACAATTTTGGAAAAGTTAAACTGGCTAAAGACTCAGTCCCACTGGGAATTTTTTTGCCGCGGCGATGTACTCCTGATGGAAATTGATGTACCTCAGGAGGCGTCGGGAACAGGTTCCACGATGCCCCGGGGAAGCTTCGGAAGCGTTGCAAGCCATCTGGAACCATCGGGAGGTATTGGGAGAACTGCAAAAAATTTCAGTGCTTGCATTGAAATTTTTCCCGATGTGTTCCTGATGTTTTATCAGGAAAACAGGCCAGGGAGGCCTCGATAGAGCTTTCCAGACCCACGGGGAAGCATTTGACACTGTCTATGTGAGCTACAGATGCGTTGTTATGGCCCCAATTTGTTATGACATAAGACAACAAGGGATGACAGACAAAATTTCAAAACTCAGATTTTTATTAAACAAAGACTAACACTAACCTACAATCTACTCTACTGACCAAGATTGATATATACAAGAAAAAAAATGTTTTACAGTCCCTTGAGATGGGGTCGCTTGGTGATGTTCCGGGTGAGGAAAATGCTCCAACACAGGCAAAAATCCATTAAAAAAAACTTCACAGGTCTTGAACAGAGTGAAAGGTCTGGTCAAATGTATCCTTCTCCTTGCAATTTCTCCTACTAGTTTACTCTCTCAATTTTCCTCATTATATACTCTTTTGCAGACCCCCTCCCACCTATTAGACTTTTTTTATTCTCTGGGACTTTCCGTCTCAGACATGCCCAGGACATTCTCAAACCTAGCTCCAGACTGGGCTTAACAAATAAAAGGTCAATACTGCAATCTAGTGGCTTCCCACATTACAGTGTGCACATGGACCCTAAAGAAAACCCAGTTTTTGCCCATTTACACATGGCTGCCCTTACAGTGGTCGGTCAGCGACAGTCCCTGTTTTCCATTCTCAGACAGAAACAGGGAAATACAGTGCCGGGCAGGTGGCCACAGTCAGAAGTGAAGAGTTCCTACACCTGATGATGGGCAAAAACTGGGTTTTCTGTAGGGGCCCCTGTGCATGCATGTTTTGCTCATGTAGACGGCTTCAAACGGTACTTCATTCACCCTCATTCGTCTCGGACCCCTCATTTCATAATCAGTTATGGTTTCTGTTCGGAATCGACACGTACAGGCTGTAACCAAATGTGGCGCTCTTGAGCTGCCATCGTCACTCGTGGCAGCCCTGAGCGGGGTCGGTCAGTGACAGTGCCTGTGTTCCATTCTCGAATAGATGGCCGACTAATTGAACGGTGACAGTGCAAATGACGCACCACCTCTCGGCGGCTGGATCTGCCCGTAACATTCCAAAGGCTCTTTTTTTCTCTCCTGTGTCACAAGCCGTTCCGTTTTCTTGATCCAGTAGCATTTTTCATTTTTTTCTGTTGGCTTTATACAGGCTATTGACCACACCAAAAGAACAAGTCAAGTGTCCCTGTGCACGTCACAAACAGCTCAAAGTTTGTTATTACTGAAGTGCTTGACGCCTGCACGTGGTGCAGGATCGCAATACCATTCGCTTTTCTTTCCTCTTGTACCTCACTGCAAAAGCAAAAAAAAAATTAATGAATTCTTCAATTTGCCGCAAATATAGTACATACCTTACCTGTTCATTTTTACTGAGCTGAGTATAGAAACTTTCCTGGATGATGAAGCATATGGTTTTCTGATAATATTCAGCCTAACTGAATCCCTAAAGTTTGCAACAAACAAAAAATTTATGGAACTCATTTCTTTCTTTCATATGAGATGACCCCTTATGCATGGTCCTCTATAGCACCAGGGGTTCTTAAAAGGATATTTTAACATTTTTTGGCAAATTGGCCAATTGCCATAATAGTCCCTATAGTGATATGAGATGGTACATTACCTTAAGTTATCTGTGCCCGTTGTTTTGAGATTCGGGGGGGTGGAGACGTGAGTTGCAGCGAACATAACGAAAGTGAACAGTACAGGTCCCTCGCTCCTTCAATACTCATCAAATATGCAATCCAGCAGCTCCAAAACGGTCTCGTGGACAAGTTGTGACCTGGACATTCACCACGCTATAAAAAAATAACATATAATTATGAGACTGAGTTATTTTCGAGCCAAATACATAACCAGAACTATTTTGTACATTCCAGACGTCCCGGCTGGGCGAAGTGATTTCAAAAGCGTATGTTTACTGCAGCTATTTGCAATTTCTGAGGTGCGCACTGCGCACTATGTCAATCTGCCCAGGGGGTTACTCAAGAAAGTAGTTCAGAGTATTTGCTTCCTGTGTCGTAATGTTATATAATTATACATTATTATTTCTTAGCGTGGTGAATGTGCAGGTCACAATTTGTCCACTAGAGCGTTTTGGAGCTGCTGGATTGCATATTTGATGAGTTTTGAAGAAGCGAGAGACCTGTACCCTTCACTTTTGTTATGTTTGCTGAGCATCTCGCCTCTCTCCCACCCTCTGAATCTCAAAACAACGGGCACAGATAACTTAAGGTAATGTATCACCTCATATCACTATAGGGATTATGGCAATAGGCTAATTCACCAAAATGTTGAAATATCCCTTTAAGTAAATGTACCCAAAGAATAATATTATTTCTAAGCACTTTTGCTTAAAGGGGAACTCCGGTCAATTTCAACACGTATCTTTGTTGTTTGTGGTGAAGGAGCACTGTCAATAGCGAGACAAACAAAGAAATTTGGTTTTGCCGACACCGAGTTATGCTCCTGCTAAAGTTCGTACCTAAGCGGCTCCAATGGGGCAGGCTTTTAACGATGTGGAACACGAGGAGTTTTTTTAGTTTGATGGCCTCTTTGAACCAGAATATACGGACGAAGAGTTATTGGCACAAGATGTCGAAAGAGCGGCAGAAGCAGAGGAGCAGGCTGAGGCTGCTTCACGGCCACGAAGTGCGGAGACGTGGTGGTGCTCCTGTGGGGACTGCCTCGCAATGACCACAGAGGAAGAAAGTCAGCTGGCAGACCTCCGCGGATGTTGCCGACACGCATCTGTAGTGCCAATTCCCAATGAGACTGCGCGCGAGTATTAGAATGTAGTTGTGATGTTAGGCTGCAGTGTAGCTATGTTGCTACACAGTCATCACAATGGACATAACCACAGCGGTTCGTAAGCATGTTTTTTGGTGGAAAAAATTACATTTTGGGATATTGGATTTTTCGAGTTCGTCAATCGACCAGTGTGGACTTCATCGGAAAACAGGAAGTAAACAGAGGTACGTGCACTGAGTAAATTAGCACAATTTTTATACATTTCTAGTTCAGCTACTGTAGTGAAATTAATTGCGGTCACTTGGAAGGGTTAGGTGAACATGGCTATGGACTTGAAATGACATCACGATCGTGTTAAGATGCTAAAAGCACGTTAAAAGCCTGCCCCATTGGAGCCGCTTAGGTGCGAATATTAGCAGGAGCATAACTCGGTGTAGGCAAAACCAAATTTCTTCGTTTTTCTCGCTAGTGACAGCACTCCTTCACCACAAACAACAAAGATACGTGTTGAAATTGACTGGAGTTCCCCTTTAAGGACAAATCAAGTTTTGATTATCTAAAAATATGTATTATTAATTGTTGTTGATATACACTCTTTAAGAAAAGGGGGATATTGGAATTTCCAGGTGAATGAAAAATAATGATTGTGTTTTGGATACAGTAACCAACTGCAGTGTAGATAACATGAACTGCTCAAGAACAGAACATCAAAATGCAGCACACATGCAGCATGTGGAAATCCCAAACACGTGGATGGGGTGCATATTTGAATTTCACACTTTGAAAGGTTACTTACTCCCTTTTGCTCAAGACTTCTTTAATTCTGATAGCTTCTGAATGTAATCCTTTGTTGATTTTGTTTAGATGAGACATCCTATGATTCTTTGTTTTCGCAATGTGACGTCTCCAACGTCTTGAACGCCTAAGCACAATTGGGTATGCTTGAATCCTGCTGCCGTCAGTCTGAGGTTCCCAATTTCTTCAATATTTCCCAGTCTGTGATTAGTAGATATTCTCAGTCAAGAACAAGAGCCCAGGCTCTGAGAAATCGCACCCAAACAGCAAATATGATTGCTGCAAACCTACACCAGACTACTGGTGTCCAAGTGACAGGTCAGACGATTGGAAATCGTCTACACAATGTCATTTTCATGCTAGACGGCTAGTGCTGCCATTGATCAACTGCCAGATTGCCAATAAACGTGAATGGTTTATAGAACGCAGGCACCTGGGTAATCATCGATGGTCACATGTAATGTTCTCAGATGAATCTTGGTACCCATTAGACCTCTTTGATAGTTACAGCGGCATCTGGCGATGTCATAACGAATGCCATGCCAATGTTAACCTGAGGCAGCATTACAGATTTGATGGTGGGTCTGTTATGCTGTGAGATGGGATCACTATAACTTGCTGAACCCCACACCATATTATGCCGGGAAGAGTCACTGTCCATTACTATCAGGGCAACATACTGATACCCTAAGATGTCCAATCTGCATGACCTGAGGGGCGGCTATTTGTCTTTCAGGACGACAATGCCCGTGCTCACCATGCAAGAATAGTCAATAACCACCTTCAGTGGCACAATATCCAAAGGCTACCCTGGCCAGCAATGAGCCCTGACCTTTCCCTAATTGAAAATGTCTGGGACATCTTGGTAACTTGAATGGCCTCGAGCCACACGAGATGAACTTGACCAGGCGTTGGTGAAATAGAACAGACTGCATCAAATCACCATAGCCAGACTCATACGCACAATGCCCCGATGAACGAATGAGTGTTTGGCCAATAACGGAGCCATTATGCACTATGGACGCAAAAATGTAAACTTTCAATTTCTGTTTCTTATTCATTCCGTCTTTCACAGACCATGACAGTATGATAAACTGTTTATGTAATGAAATCTTCGGTGAATTGTCTACTTAAATCCTTCTTTGTTAAGATTCAATTCGTTTGGAACTAATAATTCTGTATCCTAAGTTTGTTATTGACCTTGCTATTTCAATATCCCCTACTTTTTTGAAGAGTTTATTTTATGAAAGTATTTAGTGCTTAACATCTTCTGTAATGTAACTGGTATTTAGTGCACACTGAATTTACAGTCTGCAGCTGTCATCTTTCAAACTTCAAACCATACACTTTAAAGTTGACCTTTAACATCCTGTGTTCAGTTTTACATTAATTAAAATGCTGCCCTTTCTCTTCCCTGAAGATTCTCCACTACATTGGTACCGTCAACTTCTCCACACCAGTGGGGGAGACAACATATTTTGATGAGAATGGTGAACCACCAGCCTCTTATGATATCATTAACTGGCAAGAGGGAGCACGGGGCATGGCAGCTTTTGTCAAAGTGGGAAATTTTCATTCTGTGGACAAATCTCACAGCAAATTCGACATTGATGTGAAAAGAATCGTATGGGGCGGAGGACAGAATGAGGTGACGCAGAAGATGGATTTTGCATGCCATGAGTTTGGTCAGGGAACTTCCAGTATTATTTTTTGTCTGGTTTATTTATTTTTCACACGCCCTAAATTGAGGGTAGATACATTCAAATTTATTTTCTGATTTCCCTTTGTAAAACCCCCAGAGTAATGTTTAGTAAGTAGAGAGAAGGGCCCACAAACTGGTATCATGTCATTTCTGACGCGGTTCTGGGGACTGTTTCTGTAAACATGACAGAACGTCCGACGCAGCGACGGACTATCCCTGCTTGGACAGGACAGTCCGTCTTTTTCTGGGTGTTTCAATAAACAGCCTGCCATCCTCCATTCTGGTCGGACTGTCCGACTTTCTGGGACCACTGGGGAGTTTTCCTAAAGCTTGGTCGGACAATATATATAACGCCAAAATATGGCCTAATTGTTTGATGTTGTGCGGAAGCGCAAACAGCCCAAAATATTTTGAGAATGGAAAGTCAGTATAAACAAAGCCCGAGAAACTAATATAGCCAGCACCCAGAAGCGGGGTTCTGTTAAATCTGTGAATGAATCTTTTTAACAACTACACATAATTTATTAACAACGCGTGAAGATTTCACTTTTAAATCATTGGTACCGTTATCTTCAAGTGCGACAAAACGTTCTGTTTTTATGCATGCTATGGGAACACAAATGGGGAAAATTGCGTCTCGGCATGGTTCTCAGTGGTTATAAAACATCATATTCGTGGTGCTTATGTGTGACCGAGAGTGGAGCTCTGCTTATCGCCTGTCTGCTTAACTCAATTCTGTAAAATGAGCGATCGTAATATTATGATGATATGAATGTTTTAATGTCTTTTGTGTGATAAGTAGCTGTGTAATGTTGCCAATCGTAGTTTTAGGACAGAGTGCAGAGTGAGCAAGGACTGCTTTTAATTAGCTAGTCTGTATTTAGTTTATAGCCTGCTGAAATTGAACATGACATCCTACAGCGACGTGAGCCGTTCATTTATGTCTGAATAGTATTTAATGATCTGCCTGTTTTTTTTTCTTTTTTCATTTAAAGTTAGCTTATTTCATATATTTGAAGCCAAATAGCAGAGCAGTGCATCGCTGAGGGCTAAATTCTCATGCAACTTTGAACGGACAGTGACGAACCATCCGTCCACCTTGGACAATGGTCGAACATCCTACTTTTGTTTTATTGAAACACCTGACGGATATAGTCTGTCAAAGGTCCGACTTTTCACTTGACGAATGGTCTGACTCTGTCGGACAAGTAAAGTTTGTTGAAACAGCCCCCTGAACATCTGCTTTTAGCCACTGTTCCCAGTGTGACGGCCAACTGGTTCATTACAGTGCTATCAGTCAGGAGTTATCAGCAACTCTGTCGGCAGTCCCATTGAGTTGACAGAAAACATTAAATTAAGTAAATTCAGACTATAAGTACTTCACAGATGTTCCTGCAAAACCGCTCCATAAGTTATAGGCATCAGTGATGTCAAGACATCACAAAATGACCAGCAAGGGATGTTATATAATCTACAAACCTTTGTGGAACTAAACTAAAAACAGAATATAATATTAGCAAATTGTTTTCAACCTATATTCAATTAAGTACTCTACAAAGACAAGATATTCAGTATTCAAACTAATAAACTTTTTTTTGTAAATATTCTCTCATTTTGAATTTGATTCCTGCAATATGTTCCAAAAAAGCTGTAACTGGAGCAACAAAAGACTTAGAAAGTTGAGAAATGCTCATAAAAACCCCCGAACATACCACAGGTGAACAGGTTAATTAGAAACAGATGAATGTCATGATTACGTCTGAAAGGAGCGTCCCCAAAAGATTCAGTCATTCACAGGCAAGGACAGGGTGAGATTCACCACTTTGTGAACAACTGCATGAGTAAATAGTCCCACAGTTTAAGAACAATGTTTCTCAACATGCAATTGCTAGGAATTTAGGAATTTCATCATCTGCAGTCCATAATGTCATCAAAAGATTCGAAGAATCCAGAAATATCTCTCCACATAAGCGGCAAGGCCGAAAACCAACATTGAATGCTTGTGACCATTGATCCCTCAGGTGGCACTGCATCAAAAACTGACATCATTCTGTAAAGGATATTACCAGCTGGGCTCAGGGACAGTTCAGAAAACCATTGTCAGTTAATTAACCTTTGAAGCACTGAACCTCTGGTTCAAAAATGGCATTCCTGTATGCTGCCATCCATGTGACATCTTTTTCAGGGATGTCCCTGCTTATTTCTGCAAGACAATGCTTTGCCACATTCTGCACATGGCTTGGTATTATAAGAGTGTGGGTAATAGACTGGTCTGCTTGCAGTCCAGACCTGTCTCCCATTGACAATGTGCTGCGCATTATGAAGCGCAAAATACGACAAAAGAGACTCTGGACTGTAGAGCGAATAAAGTCAAGCAAGAATGGAAAAGAATTCCACCTACAAAGCTTCAACACTTCCTCAGTTCCCAAACGCTTATTGAGTGATGTAAAAAGGAAAGGTGAGGTAACACAGTGGTAAACATGCCCCTGTCCCAGCTTTTTTGGAACCTGTTGCAGGAATCAAATTCCAAGTGAGTGAATATTTTTAAAAAAGACAATAGATTTTATCAGTATGATCATGAAAAATCTTTTTTTGGAGCGTACTCAGTTGAATATCGGTCAAAATGGATTTACAAATCATTGTATTCTGTTTTACACAACGTCCCAACTTCAAAGGAATTGGGGTTTGTATTTCCCCCAAATTTATTTATAATTTTAGCCTATCCAACATTCAGTACAAAACATCTTAAAAGTTCAAACTGAGTCTGTGAGTAGAGTGTAGAATTTTGCAATGTCCTTTTGAGTTGCATGGTGGCAAAGTCATGTTCTGCATATTTTTCTGGCCGCCTACAGATACCTGTGTCCGTCTGCAGCATGCCCTGTCCCCCAGGGACTCGGAAGGCCGTACAGAAAGGAAAGCCCATCTGCTGCTTCGACTGCTTCCCATGTGCAGAAGGGGAGATCAGCAACACCACTGGTACTATTAAAATTTTTCTTTTTTTTTTTAATGTAGAGCAAGCACCAATTTTCACATTATGAGGATGGGAAATATGCTCAGACATAAAGAATCTTTAAGGTCTGAAGAGGTATATGTGGCTACTGTCTATGACCCCCAAAACACGAACAACGTTGATTCATGTATAAATCTCACCGTGTTGTATATATCAATTTTATGTTTGGTGATCAGGGATTCCACTATTACACAAAGTTAGGCTGTTAATACAAATATTTGTGACATTCTTCCAGGCAGGTGAGACAAGAAAAATTGTTTGTGTTTGTGACCTGCTCACCAGAGCCAGCAGGATCCTTTAATCTTTGAGAGTGGAAAGATACTTGAAAATTGTGTTTCATTGTTTGCAACAAATTTGTATTGTTTCATTTCATTGTTTAAATTTTCTTTTCTTGGTTGTATTGCTTCTAAATATGTCTCATATTTAATTCCTTGTGGATACAAGTTGGTGAACCTGCTTTTTTGGTTTAAATTTTTTAACCTAATTCTTAAGGTTCAATAGAGTGCCTGAAGTGCGGTGATCAGTTTTGGTCCAATGCTGCTCGAACAACCTGCATTCCAAAAGTGGTGGAGTTCTTGTCCTTCCAGGAGACCATGGGAATCATCCTTGCAGCACTTTCCATCTCTGGGGTGCTTCTGACGTCCATTGTTATCGCAACCATTTTTTACCATCGAGATACACCTCTGGTTAGGGCAAATAATGCAGAGCTGAGCTTCCTGCTGCTGCTGTCACTCTCTCTCTGCTTCCTGTGTGCACTGGCCTTCATTGGTCGTCCTGCGCCCTGGTCCTGTATGTTACGGCACACGCTGTTTGGCATCAGTTTTGTGCTCTGCATTTCCTGTGTCCTCAGTAGGACAGTGGTGGTACTAGTAGCCTTCCGTGCCTCTGTACCAGGGAGCAACATCATGCGGTACTTTGGCCCAGTGCAGCAGCGGGTTGCCATCTCCCTCTGCACCTCCATTCAGGTGCTTATATGTGTGCTGTGGTTGGTTCTGTCGCCGCCCATCCCAGCTGAGATACATGGCCATAGTTCCAGGATCATCCTTGAGTGTGGTTTGGGCTCAGTTGCTGGCTTTTCCTGTGTCCTGGGTTACATTGGCCTGCTGGCAACACTGTGCTTCTTGCTGGCCTTTTTGGCCAGAAAGCTCCCAGATAACTTCAATGAGGCTAAATTTATCACTTTCAGCATGTTCATCTTCTGTGCTGTGTGGATCACCTTTGTCCCTGCCTATGTCAGCTCACCAGGGAAGTATACTGTTGCAGTGGAGATATTTGCCATTTTGGCCTCCAGCTATGGACTCCTCCTGTGTATCTTTGCTCCCAAATGTTATATAATCCTTCTGAAGCCAGAAAAGAACACCAAGAAGAAGATGATGGCTAAATAGTAGTCATGAATCCTAGATTGTATGTATGTGTGAGAAAAATTTACAATATCAATTCCACAAGAGTTGGGACAACATAGAAAATGTAAATAAAAACAGAATTAAGCAACTGGTAAATTTTTTGGTAAATCAGCAGATTTATTTTAAATACCTTTATTTGTGCTGTTTTCCAATTTCACCTTTTCAACTGCATCTATTTTTGTGAATAGTCACAGATTCATAATTTATAATTTAATAATAATCCTCCAAAACAAATCTGGCAGGGGAAAGAAAAGACTACAGAAGTTGTGGAATTTGCAGAAGGCACTTGTTTAGAACATTCCACAGGTAAATGTGAGACGGTGAATAAATTATGATCAGGCATAGAATGATGTGGTCTGATGGGTCCATCTTTCAGATTGTTTTTGGAGATAATGGACTTATGTTGTTAGGGCCAAAGAGGAGAAGGGCTTTGCCGAATGTTATCAGTCACATGCCCAGTTGCCAGTGTCTGTCATGGTCAGGGGCTGCATTATTGTTCTCAACATTAGCCATGTGCAAATCAAGAAAAATTGATGCAGAAGGGTACACACACATTATGGAACAAAATATATGGTTTCCAGCTATTGTAGCTTTCAGGGAGGCTCCTGCTTGTTCCAGCAGGATAACAGCAAGCCAGACTCTGCACGTATTACAACAGCTTGGTTTTGTAGTCAGAGAGCAGGTGCTGCCTAGAGCCCATACGTGTCTCCCGTTGAAAGTGTGCGGTAGATTATGAAGTGCAAAACAGGGCAATAAAGACTCCAGAATTTTGATCAATTGAAGTTCTATATCAGACAAGAATGGGAACACATTTTACTTTTTAAAGTCCAGCACTTTGTGTCTGCGCCAAAACAACTGTAGTGAAAAGGAGAGGTGCTGTTACACAGTGACAACACCTGCCCTAACTTCATTTTTGTTTTTCAGGCAACATTTTGAAACACCTCTTGTTAAAAAAACAATTAAGTGAATGAGTTAAAATACTACTTGTTTTGCCTTTGTACAACCCCATTAACAAAAATGTTGGGATGATTTGCAAAATGTAAATAAAAACAGAATACAAAGATTAGCAAATATTATAAACCCATACAGGTATTTTATTCACAACAGAACAAAGACAAAGAGGAGCATTTTCCGACAAATTAGGTTAATCGGCAACATGTCAGTAACATGACTGGGTAAAAAAAGAGCATTTAAGAGAGACAGAGTCTCTCAGAAGTAAAGATGGGCAGAGGCTCATCAATCTGCAAAAAAACTGAGTTAACAAATTGTGGAACAGTTGAAGGCTTGATTTCCAAAAGTGCAAAAGTCTGTTTTCATTTTTTTAGAGAAATGAGATATGAGAATTTGTCAACTTGTGTTAAGCTAATGTAAATGGAATGAAATATCAAAAAAGATGTCTTAAAACATCTTGTAGCCTTTTATCTTGATTCTTGGCCCAGATATTTCAAATGCCAGTCTGCAGACTTGAGTACTTTTAGAAAGAAATGCCTCAAAAATAATGAAAATTTATAACTCGATTAAAAAAATTAACTACATTAAATGTTATCATTTCTTAGTACTATAACAGAACATCTTCTTGAAAACTAACCACACCACTGAAATTAAAATGAACAGCAAAAATAGTCATACCAGTATACTTTAGTCATGGATGTCACAAAGCTTCTTGAACAAAATGAATGGAAGATGTATATACAGTGAAATGGAAGGTAAATGCTGTTGAAAAAATGTCACAATAAAAACCAGTCTCCATGAATCTTGAATGGGCAGTACCGCCATCCAAACAGGTTTCAAGACTTAATTCGTCATTGATAGGGATGTGGCTTCATATTTAGAAAGTTCAGCCAAAGAGTAGGCAGCTATAAAGACCATATTTTACCTGACTTCTTTTTTGCTTGTTTTTAGCCCAAGTTTCTGGCTGCCTGGGTCTTTTTTTAACCTCTTTGGGGTTGAGTCCACACTCACAGATCCCAAGGAGTATAAAAAGAAGACCAGAAAAATAGCTCCAATGAAACTATGGGGTATCCAAATACGCAGTAAAACCTGGTTCATAGATGGTGCACTGTCTAGCAGCACAGGGGTGATTGTTTCGTTTCACTGATGGGTCCGCAATCAACCTTGGGTGGGAATATATTTCAAGCAATAACTGAAGATGTGAGGAACATGGATCCTTTCATTAAATTACTCTCGACTTACTTATTGTGAGAGAGGGGATTTTGATTCTGATAAACTCACTCAATGTGAGTTTACTCTATTTTACGCCTCCATATTTGAAGCCTAAACATGATATCCTGAATATAACTATCCATTGAGTGGTCGTCCATAGAGACTGTTCACTGTTAACCTGCCAGTTTACAGTAAAGACAGTAATGAAAAAACTACACCTGATCAAATACAGGGACATGGCCTGACTGGGATCAATTTTGGGGTCCTTAACACCAAAAAGGAAGAACTACTGCTTTTTTGGACAAGTTAATTATTAAGGCAATTTACAATCAAGCAAAAGTACAAATTTTCTCCAATAAAAGTACAGATATCTGTGTGGGGTCAAAAAGACTGGAAAAAGTAGAACTACGTCAATTTCTTTTTGCAAGTAAAAGTCACATTACAAGCTCTGAAATTAACCCCAGGTGCCTCTGTTAGGTCAAGTCAAATTTATTTGTGTAGCCCAATTTCACAAATTACAAGTTTGCCTTAAAGGGCTTTACAATCTGTATAGCAACATCCTCTGTCCTTAGACCCAAACACTGGATGCGGAACAACTTCCAAAAAAAAAAAAAACAACAACCTTTAACTGGGGGAAGAAAAGGGAACAATCCTCGAGGAGAGCAACAGGGGAGGGATCCCTCTCCAGGACGGACAGATGTGCAATAGATGTTGTGTGTACGGAACAGAGCACAAATTACAGCAGGTACAATATAAAAACCGGTTAAACATAATCAATAGTGGGAATAGCATAAAAAAGAAAATGTGTTGAAAGACATTTCTGTAGCCCCTTTTTCCACAACTGGGCATTTGTTAATTATTGAGGTGCAAAGCTAACCAAATCTCATGTCATATTAATACAATTCAAGGACTAATAAACTTAGGCCATTCTAACTTGCAAATTTCAAAAGAGATAAACATTAGCTCCAATGAGCAAATCAGTTTCGGTATCTACACCACAACTAAAAACTTTCTGATCGAAACCAGAATATCAACATCTTTTATGTTTTATTGTTCCATCCAATCAGATTGAATCTGTCTTGATGTTGGGAAGGCACAGAATGCAAAACCAAAATAAATCAAATTCCTATAATGGCATTTATTCTCAAGTCCATTTTTAAGTTGCAAAGAGTAGAAAATACAGGATATATTTTGAAAACTGCTGAATTAAAGTAAAAATACCAGCAAAGTCGACTTGAGTGCACCTCTGTATAATTTCATGGAGCAAAAGCCAATGAAGCTGCTTCACTCAATTGAAGCCCAAGGAACTAAAGAACAAAGGCAGGCCAGACTGCCATACAGTATTCCCACAGACCCAGCTGATGCATCATTGACCAGCATATGAAGACTTAACTCTGCCAACCTTATAACCACTCTCCAAGAAATTCTGTGGCAGAAAGGCAGCCATTCAGTCTGTCTGTCGAGTCACCATCACTTGACCAATGGGGTTATCAGACTGTTATAAGGATGACACAGACTTCTGCATTTATTCATATATTGAAAGATGGTATTCATGCATGCGTTTGCTGGAATGTTTCAGGCCACCTTTGCTCTGTTTTATGGTCAACAAAGAGGGGTCATCACTGTGTGTTGTGGCATAGCTGTGGTCTGTGGAGGGAGGTGTAAAACCTCTCAGCAATACTGACGGAAATTACCGAAGGTGAAGGCTCACGCGTTCTTCTGGCTGGTGCGTTACTTTTTGGGTTGGTGTGAAGCATATTAAGAATGGATTAATTTTCTCTGTTCATATTACAGGGCACAAAACACAACAGTTACGATTGATCTGACTCCATATAAGTAATAATGAATATAGATTGAATATATTAAATATAGTTAGTCTCTTACATAATTTAGAATTTTTAAAGAATTGGGTAATTGAACGTAAGAGTCTCTTACCAAACCTGATTTGGCTACCAGACACTAACATACGCGGGGAGAGATCAGATACGATCTTCCCCGAATGAATTGTCTCCCTGTGCTTTAAGCCAAATCACATCTTTGATCCAGGTGGCATGACTGAAAATTACCTGGAATGGGGGTCGAATCTGCATTTTGGGTTTCCGCCATTCGCAGGAGGTGATAAAACAATTTAGCAAAGTGAGGAAAACCCAAATGGTTATCCAAGAGGGTATCCTGCTTTGACCAAAATGTAGGGAGTTTCTAAAAGGGAATGAATCAAAATTTCAATTCGAAAGAGACGTATTCCATTCAACTCCTGGAATTTTCCTGAGAAAAACGATACCAAACATGATATGAATATTGTTATGACTTGAAAATCACAACAAAGAAAACCAGCAATGACAACTGAAAAAAGTATTCTGCACTGATTAAAAAAAAACTTCTCCAAATAATCCACTGTTTGATCTTATAATCACACTCTAATTCCACTTTGTAATTCTGTTGCCAAAACAAAAACTCTGCTCCCACTGACCAAAATCACAGCATTTATATAGAGTAGCAATATTCTGGGAAGATCTACATGATTCCAGGGTAATCCCGCCCCCTCCAAGCTGGAAGATGCCAGAAGCTTCTAGAAAGCACTAGTCTATTGCAAAAAAGTGCGATTACATCAGATCACGTTTTGCTGCAGACACACCACCAGAGGGTGCTGAAAAACAAAATAAATAGCTGACCAGCAAGGCAGCAAAACCAGCATGTAACAAATCTCCATTTCCAAATGATATACAGTGCTTTACATAAAATACTCATACATAACACCTCCCCTCTTAAGAAAAGAAAGGTTCGCTACAAGCTTTTTTTTGTAAATATTAACAGTTTTATAATCAGTATAATCTTTAACTTTGCACAAAATTATCATTGATCTTTAAAACAATCATATACACTCAACAAAAATATAAACGCAACACTTTTGTTTTTGCTCCCATTTGTCATGAGATGGACTCAAAGATCTAAAATTAATTCCAGATACACAATATTACCATTTCTCTCAAACATTGTTCAAAAATCTGTCTAAATGTGTGATAGTGAGCACTTTTGCTTTGCTGAGACAATCCATCCCACCTCACAGGTGTGCCATATCAAGATGCTCATCAGACACCATGATTAGTGCACAGATGTACCATATACTGCCCACAATAAAAGGCCACTCTGAAATGTGCAGTTTTGTCTCACAGCAAAATGCCACAGATTGCGCAAGCATTGAGGGAGCGTGCAATTGGCATGCTGACAGCAGGAATGTCAACCAGATCTGTTGCTCGGGTATTGAATGTTCATTTCTGCACCATAAGCCGTCTCCAAAGGCGTTTCAGAGAATATGGCAGTACATCCAACCGGCCTCACAACCACAGACCACATGTAACCACACCAGCCCAGGACCTCCACATCCAGCAGGTTCACCTCCAAGATTGTCTGAGACCAGCTTTTCAGACAGCTGCTGAAACAATTGGTTTGCATAACCAAAGAATTTCTGCAAAAACTGTCAGAAACTGTCTCAGGGAAGCTCAACTGCATGCTCGCCGTCCTCATCAGGGTCTTAACCTGACTCCAGATCGTCGCCGTAACAGACTTGAGTGGGCAAATGCTCACATTCGATGGCATCTGGCACGTTGGAGAGGTGTTCTCTTCACGGTCGAATCTCGGTTTACATTGTTCAGGGCAGATGGCAGACAGCGTGTGTGGCGTTGCGTGGGTGAGCGCTTTGCTGATGTCAATGTTGTGGATCGAGTGGCCCATGGTGGTGGTGGGGTTATGGTATGGGCAGGCATCTGTTATGGACGAAGAACACAGGTGCATTTTATTGATGGTATTTTGAATGCACAGAGATACCGTGATGAGATCCTGAGGCCCATTGTTGTGCCATACATCCATGAACATCACCTCATGTTTCAGCAAGATAATGCACGGCCCCATGTTGCAAGGATCTGTACACAATTCTTGGAAGCTGAAAATGTCCCAGTTCTTGCATGGCCAGCATACTCACCGGACATGTCACCCATTGAGCATGTTTTGGATGTGCTTGACTGGCGTATACGACAGCGCGTACCAGTTCCCACCAAGGACTGTATAAAAGATGGACGACGCGTCTCCATTCACTCCCATTCAACAAAAATGGAGCCAAAATATCCTCGATATGGCCGCTGCCATATTGCACATCTGGAGCCTGAGTCGGCGCAGTAGTGATCGGGGGGTAGAGCCGCGCTATCGAATCCCACCCACACACCATCCGACCAGCCCCCTGAACTTTTCACCTGGTCTGGCAGCTGCGCTATTAACGTAAGTGCCCGTAATGGCCAGCCCAGCTGTCACACGGAGACGGAGCAGGAAAGCGAAAGGACCCAACGACTGCCGGCAGCATAAATATTCGCGGGCTCGTTCAAAAAGTTAGTGGCCTCATTGGCAAAACATTCCCCACCTCACAGTCATCTGTTACGAAATTAGTTAAAGTACCTCACTGGCTATCTATGATATCTTAGAACTGAACCTTGTTTGACTAGCTAGGTATGCAGCTAATTACATTAAGTAATGTAAGCCAATGTTCTCCATCGTCACTTACCCAACGTTGCGAGTGGCGAGCATATTAACGCCGACTTTCGTTGTATTTTCTAATTGACATTCCACCGGGAAAGTTCCATTTCGTATGCACATGTACTAGCTGAGTAATGGGTCGAACTTATAATTAACACGTTAGAACGCTAAATCGAGTTTTGAATTAAAATACACTGTCCTTCGAACCAAAGTTAGCTTGCTGTGTTTAAGTAGTCGCATATCTTTCCGCTAGCTAATGTTGTATTTGTTAAAAATGTTTGCAGTGTAAGATAACCATCCTGACCAGGCTTGGAGGACCGGCAATTCATTCTCTGTGATAGTTAACTTAGCAATGCAACCCCCCTCCACGTTCTTTTTTGTGGACTCGATGTATTTGAATGCATAGTAATTGTTCGATTTTTGTTATCCTAATTTTTAGACGACGAAATGGAGTCAGCATCCTCCACAGTGGCCAAGAGTATGTATAAATCTCATGGGAATATGTAAAAAAACCGACGCTTGCGGTTATTAACACACAAGACTTTTCACGGGAGAATGCCTTAAAAACTGATTTATAACATTAAATCACATCCATTTCATGCATAAAAAGCACAATACCACCAGATAAAATATGGAGAAATAGAATAGAAATATTAAATGTGCTAAATTCCATAAAAAGCCAGAAGTGTATCATTTAAAGGTGACATTTGCACTTAAGAACCAACAGGGCCAAAAAGTTATATCATAGGGGACAACTACATCTGCCGTGGGCAAAACCGCGCATGGAGACCATTGAGACCAACCTTGGTTTGGATGCCCAAGTCCAGTGGTTTGGCTAGGGTGGCGTAGTTTGGGGAAACCTCCTCCCCTTTATCCACCAGAACCTGAGAGGAAGAGCTGTGCAGGAGGTCCTGCTGGTCCACTGTGGTGGGAATGACTTCGGAAAAATCAAGAGTGTGAAGCTTGTCGCAGGGATCAAGCAGGACTTGGAAGATGTTCATAGGCAGTTCCCTTGGATGAAGATTATCTTCTTTGCCATCACCCAGTGATGCCGGTGCAGGTCTTCCCATCCAAAGAGGATTGAAAAAGCCCGGCGATATATCAACTGTGTGATGGCTACCTTTGTTTCGCATATTGGTGGAGAGATTTTGTATCATCATCAGATAAAGCAGGGATCCTGGCCAATTTTTGCATGACAGAGTTCATTTCACCCCTATGGGAAATGATATTTTTAAATAACATTGCCCTGCATCTGAAAGACCAAATCCAGAAGGGTGATGCTGGATTTGGATTTTCAACATCAGTTATGGGCACAAAAAAAGTCATGGTTTGCTATATGTGATGTTTGGTGTACTTTTTATTCATTTATTTTATACTAGCCATCATACCTATTGTTTTCCCAGCTCTTCCTCTCAATCCACCTTCCTTTCTCCAAACCATTTGCTTTCCCCAGCCTTTCCACCTGATGGGGCCTCCTTCATGTTTCCCCACGGCGAATGTAGCCAGTAGGTTGTTGATGGACCACAGACAACTACATGCAGTGTGGTTTTTGTTTAAATACTTTTTTTTATTTAACACTCATTTGCATGCCTGATTTACTGCAGCAGAGGACATGTATGTGAAAGAATTCCAGAGTGAAGTCTTTGCTCAATGTAAATGTAAAGACCTTTATTGTACATAACAGGTTTAATTTACCACCATAACAGGAAATGTGCATTCAATTACATAACATTTCCCATGTGCTCCCAGTCCAAGGACAGATGACTCGAGTCTTTGTTGGAATACTGAAGGCTCAGTAGTGAAGATGAACAGCTTCTGAATGCATTATTTAAAAAAAAAGACAGTTTATGCCAATTTTTGAAGACGATGACATATAAGGAAGGTGACACAGACGGAACAAGCATACATAGGAGAAACCAGTTAGAAGTCCATTATTACTCTGTCAACATGGACTTACCTACTTCCTTGTAAATTATGGTCAAACAGAACCATTGCAGGTTTCTGTGACAATGCATAGTTGAGCAGTTTTGACAAGCATTTTATCAGGTTTTCATTTACAAATTACTTCAGAAGTATCTTCCAGCAATACAACAAAATAATTGCTTGTGGCATGCTCCAAGTCTTCACTGGGTAATGCTGAGGTCTGAATTTGAGTGCGGCTTCTGTAATCACCTGATAAAAAAAAAAAAAACATTGAATTATTTGTGAAGCTTTAGTCTGAAACCTAAAGTGCAGTCTGCCCTACCATGACAGCAGTAAAGTAGAATTCCAACCCATACATCTGGCAAATTTTCTTATGGCAGGTTTTACATACATAAAAAAATAGAATGGAGTGATATGCAGCTTTAAATACTTAGAAACTAAATTCTCCCTGCTACCAATGGGGTAACATGGTACAGCAAGTCTGATACAGAAATACTCCAGTCAAAAAACAGCTGCACACTCAAATATTTAAATGAAACCACTGTAGCTTGAATTACAGCACAAATTCTTTGTGTTATTCTCTTGACAACTGTATGCAAGGTCAGAACATTTACTTTCAATCGGAATTGCATTAACTATGGCTGAGATCTCGTATTGACAACCAGATAGTTGAATGAATTTGAGAAATACATGCACCTATTCGGACTTGAAACGTGACTCAAACATAGTTTGTATATGAAGAGACATCACATTTCAAAAGAACTCACTCTGTTTTTCGAGAAATTATAAAGCTGATCATGGAAAATATTATCTTGTCATTGTGGAACGCCCAAACTCAGCTCTGACTGTCGAAATTAAGATACTGAAAGCACTACTTTAACAAATGTGTTTCATTGGCTGAATTAATTGATCATAAATTGCCGTGTGCAAGGTCAGTTAACGTTATCTGAAGTCAGCTAGCTCGCTTGTTAACGTGACTCCATAGCAAACGCAGCAATAATTAATGTATAATTTAATAGCGCAACATCCATTACGTGACAAACAATTTCTAAATGTTATTATTCCCAGTTTACACCACTCCCTCATTTACAGTTTGTGCCCCTTCTCTTTCCAGGCCAAACTCGAAATGTCAGCTTTTCTCGATACTTCGTCCGATCAATCTTTTAAGAGTTATCCCGTTCACTAGCCGATTCCATCCGTAATTTCATCCGAAACCTGCCGAATTCACATTGAAAGTATGAATGAATTGAATCCGCTTTCGGCATGTCTCATTTTTGTCATACTGTCGATGGTAAAATAATCTGTACCATTGATCCAATCAGTTTTCCTTGCAGTTTTAGCCGCTGTCCGTAGGATTACAAAATAAGGTTGGACTTAAGTTGTATTGACGTTACCCACTGAAAAACGAGAAGTTGGCTTGCTGATGCTTACGAAAACACTCGAACCTAGGGCTCGTCTGTTGAAAGGTAGATTAGCTCGCTACAGCCTTTACCCTTTATTAGCCTAAGCGACATCAAGCAGAATTCCTACCGGGCCGAGACACTCACAGTCTCTGTTCGTTCTGCAATTCCGAGATACCGACGGCAGAACTGGAAGCTAAAGGCTGAACCTACTGCGGCACTGGCTCAAAATTTCAAGTTCAAGTACAGAAGAACGACATTATATGACACAGAGCCGTTGACTTCATTCAAAAGCTTACCTTAATAGGTATTCTCTAAAATAAAAAATGTATATTTTGCCAGTTACGAATGGCTACCGATAACCATTTTCTCCATATTCATCGTAAACGTCTGCTACTCTGCTTGCTGTCTTATCGTAGCCAAGGTAGCTATCTTACTTGGTAATAACTTCACTGACCGTACAACTTCAACAAACAAAAAATAAAATTAACTTACCAAAAAAACTGCAAAGATCCTTTCCATCGGTCCGGACGGTTAACTTGTAAGTGAAATTCACAGCAGAGCAACTCATTTCGTCGTTTTTGGTTGCAGTCTGCCCTGCTTGAAGCACAATCGCTGTTAGCTGTGAAGAATGTCAGATAACGTCAAGCCTCCTGTCGACGTTCCCGCTCCAGCTCTACGCGAAATTACTATTCACTAAACGAAGTACGCAGGGGGCAGGCGCTATCGGGACTTAGTCCACGCGCACTGCGGTTGTCAATCACTGTGTTTATTATGACTACACGCCCCTTTTGCATAATATCAAATAAAAGGTTTACAGAAAACTGATCAGAAAAATTGACGCTAGAATATATATCAGTATGGTAAGAACTTCCTAAAAATGAAGAAACCATCTTCAGAAATAAATTATTTTTCTTGTACACAATTTTTCCTGTCTCGCATTTCTCCCCTTCACTAACATGGAGGGGGCGGGCCTATAATTTGTACTGCAGCCTGCCAGTAGTTGGCGATCGAGACGCTTTTGCTTCACTTTTCAGGAGACGTTCGGCCGTCCATCTTTTATACAGTCCTTGGTTCCCACTAATATCCAGCAACTTCGCACAGCCATTGAAGAGGAGTGGACCAACATTCCACAGGCCACAATAGACAATCTGATAAACTCTATGCGAAGAAGATGTGTTGCACTGCATGAGGCAAATGGTGGTCACACCAGATACTGACTGGTTCCGAGTCCCCAGACCCCCAATAAAGCAAAAACTGCACAAAAGTGGCCTTTTATTGTGGACAGTCTAAGGTACACCTGTGCACTAATCATGGTGTCTGATGAGCATCTTGATGTGGCACACCTGTGAGGTGGGATGGATTGTCTCAGCAAAGCAAAAGTGCTCACTATCACACATTTAGACAGATTTGTGAACAATGTTTGAGAGAAATGGTAATATTGTGTATCTGGAATTAATTTTAGATCTTTGAGTCCATCTCATGACAAAGGGGAGCAAAAACAAAAGTGTTGCGTTTATACTTTTGTTGAGTGTACATAACAACCAGTGCAATTTTCACTATCAAATAGAAAATTAAAATTACATTCTTCATTATCAAATATAGAAATAAAATTTCTTGCGTGAAAATTTCTTTTCACTTGCGTGAAAGTATATCTGGGATAACATTATCTTTTCCCCTGTAATCTTTGATTCTTGTTTTCGATGCAAGAACGTGAGGGGATTGTGATCACTGAAGACCTTGATGGAAGTCCCTGAACAAGTCAAATAGACTTCAAAATGTTGTAAAGCCAAAACAAGTGCCAAACATTCTTTTTCAATTGTTGAATAGTTTTTCTGATGTTTATCAAACTTTTTGGAAAAGTAAGAAACAGGATGATCTACTCCATCAGTGTCTTCTTGCAGTAAAACTGCGCCTGCACCAATATCACTGGCATCAACTGCCAACTTGAACCCCTTTTTGAAGTTAGGAGATGAGAGAACAGGGGCATTTTTGAGGATAGCTTTCAGTTGGTCAATTGAATTTTGACATTTTTCATCCCAAACAAATTTTGCATTGTTATTCAGTAAATTTGTCAATGGTTAAGAGATGATAGAGAAATTTTTACAGAATTTTCTATAGTAGCCAGCCATCCCTAGAAATCTCATTAGCTGTCTTTTTGTTGTCGGCTCAGGAAATTCTGGAAATGATAACTTTTACATTCGCATCAACTGGTTAGACTCCTTGCTTAAGGTATTTCTGCTTCTCTGGGTTCATTCGGTAGGGATGCTGTTTTACAGGCTTGGCATCATCTTGTAGGATGACATCATGGTAAACCATATCAGTCCTTGATGGAACATCAGGTAATATGATACTTTACTTAAATATGAGCTGCTTTAGCTGCTGTTGTTGAAAAGGGTCCAGGTGGGACAACTTGCTGTCAATATTTTTAAGAATGTCTGAATTTTCAAGTTTGGCTGGACCAGGTTAATTTTCCAAGGAGCAGTCACAATCTTCTTCAGAATTTTCCTGTTCAATTGTATTTACCACATTGACTGGCTTTTGCTGAGTGTCTCTGTCAATGTATTCTTTCAGCATGTTGATGTGACACATTTGTTTTTGTTTCCTCCTTCCAGGGGTTAAAATGACGTAATTAAGATCACTGACCTTTCTGAGGACAGTGTAAGGCCCAAAATATCAGGCTCATTGAGGGTTTCCAGGAACTGGAAAAAGTGCCAGAACTTTTTAACCAGTTTTAAACTTCTATCTTGGGAATGAAGGTCATATCTGAGCTTCTTTGACATTAGACTTAGCAAAGTCACAAGCCTGTAAGGGGTAAAGACGGAGAGGATTATCTGGCTGGATTATCTAGCGCCATATTCATTACTCCAACAGTTTGACCCTTGTTGAGATTCGTGCCCCATCATTGCGCCAACAGTTTGACCCTTGTTGGGATACGTGCTCCAACATTTAGCAGATGACCCCAGGGTCATGGGAATGGACTCAACCAGACTCTCGGGCGCTAATCTCATCTTGCCACAGGGGTAATGGTTAATGCAGATGCCTGGGAATCTACCAAAAAATGCTGTCCGCAAACCTTTGTCCAGCGAGACTCATGCCGGACAACTCCACAGTGCCATCCAATGGACTCTGACATAACTGCACCTGTACAATTTCCATACATTACAGTTTAGGTAAATATTTCTAAAAGACTTTTAATTTCCTGAGTAAAACACTAATCTCACTCACGATGTCACGGAATAATGTTTATTTTGCTATGCTGAAGGTTAAGAGTGGAATAATAGCCTTAATGCAGATTATTCTTGTAATTCGGTATTGTGTCGGACGTTTCATGACCAACTCTAACGCAAGTAGGTTGTGTTTGGTATCATTTTAATCCTCGTAATTTCTGAAATCTCATAGGGAATATTTCGAAGGAATTGGACTTGTACCATACCCTCCTTCAATAACTTTAAGGGAAAAATATGCTTCAGTTTTCCTTGTGGTCATGTCTCCTCCCAAAGCCCCTCCGGAATTCTTGGCTCAAATGACCCAAAACGACCTATGACCCCGCCATAGGACGCAGTCTGGAGTTTGGGCATAAAAGAGGGGGAAACAGAGAAGTCGAGGAAGCTTGTATTCATCCTTCCCGCATAAACGTTGTGTATATGTGTAGTTTTGGGCTGCGCCAGGTATGAATTGACTTCTTTTCTCTTTTCTGTAACGATGTAATTAGGTCTTGTAATTTAAGCTTGTGCCTGCCTGGCGAAATAAATTGATATTCGCATCTGTGGTGTGACTTTGGACAAACATCTACCTACCGGTTCGGACTCCTGGATCCCAGTTGAGTAACGTAGACCGTAATCGCGTGCCTGATCAACACGCTTGGCATCTGCGTTATAAGGTGGATTTTCCATGCTGTGTATGACGCTATTAATATTGGCTTCGAGCAAGATTCCGTTTATATTTTAAGGCGGAAATCTTAAAAGACACAAGGCCTCTGAACGATGTGTTTCCGTTATGCCTTTGTAGTTGCTCGCTGTGGGCCCCGGTAATCCCTAGTCATAGCGAGGCTATGTCAAATTACTGGCTTAATAGGCTGCCAGCCTCTGAGTTCTTTCGCCGGATTGGATAGTTCAGATGGTTTTGGTCCAGCGGAGTAGGGTATAAACCTGTTATGGGTCCGATGCACAGCAGAGCTCCAAATTGGGTGATAAATTGACGAATTAAAATCCGAACATATTCATGCAAAACGCATGATAACCGCAAATGATTGCAAGTACAAATTTGTATCTTAAATTTGATATGGAGTCAGATAAATTTGATATGGAGTCAGATATATTGTAACCACTAAGATATTAGGGCTGCAGCATCCGCTAGGCACGTCTCAGGCCATTTAAAAGCAGAGCGTGAACGACGTCATCACGTGAGGCCTGGGGCAGGGGTCTAGGGCTGACGCTGTAGCCAGACCCCATTATTATAATGGAGACTGCGAGGACCATCTTTTAGCTGGCTGTTAAGGCAAACATGCTGAGACCTTCCGCCTCAGCTAGGACCCTCCTTGGCCTAGTTGCACGGTGTTTTCAAGCCTTAGAGAGATGGCTACGGAAGTCAGAGACATACTGAAGCAAGTTCATTGGGACATCATCTTCGGCCAGAAACTTTTCCTTCAGGAAATTCAGAGGTCCACGGACTTTATGCCCAAAAACAAGCTCAAAAGGACTGAACCCAAGAGACTCCAGAACAGCTTCACGGGCAGCAAACAGAAAAAGATGGACACTTTCATCCCAGTCTTTCTCTGTGTCAAGGCAGTAGGTTCTTATCATGTTCTTCAGGGTTTGATAGAACTTCTCCAAAGTACCTTGTCTCTCAGGATAGTAAGCTGATGACCTGTATTGTTTAATACCAAGCTCATGCATAACTTGTTGAAATATGCAAGACATGAAATTTGACCCATAGTCAGACTAAATAGACTTTGGAAGACCAACAAAGCAGAAAAACTTGGGAGGAGCCTTGATGATAGTCATTGCCTTGATATTACGAAGTGGAGTTGACTCAGAAAACCAAGTGGAAGCGCATATGATAGTCAATAAGTACTAAGAACCAGACTTAGTCTTCGGTGATGGTCCAACACAGTCAATGAAAGGTTCTTCAAAAGCAGGAATTGGCTAAAGTCGAGCCTTTGGAATAATCTGGTTTGGCTACCCAACAATTTGACAAGTATGACAGGATTTGCCGAACTCCTGTACATCAGACCTCATGGAAGGCCAGAAGAAATTATTCCTGACACGTTGAAGGGTCTTCCTGATACCCAAATGACCTGACATAGGATTGTCATGGGCCACACTAAGAGTTTCTTGATAATAAGACTTTTGAAGAACAATTTGATGGATGATCATCTACTCTTCATCTGCAGAAACATCAGGTGGGTGCTAGTTTCTCACAAGCACAACATTTTTATAGTAAAAACAGACAGGAACTTGAGGAGCCCTTTGTTCACTTGCAGCCTGTGGTAGAAGATGCGCTAGATCACAAGCTTGTTGTTGCTCCTGAATTAGTTGTTTCCAAGACAGAATGTCATTAGAATGACCTGACAAAGAAAAGTCTGAAGATTTCCCAGAAATCTCAGGACTTGAAGGTTCCTGATGAAAAGACTGCCCAATGAAGGTGTCAGCCAGGTTGAAGTTCAGGTCAGCGTCATCTTGAATAGCCATTTTGGCCATAGAACGAGTAACTGCACATGAAGGATTGAGGTCTGTTATTTCCTCCTCTATAGAGTCAGATTCTTGATCAATCAAAGGTATGTCAATTACAACAGGGTAGGGCACAACCTTATCCCCAGCAAGATCATTACCAAGAAGCAAACCAACACCTTTAAAAGGAAGAGAAGCCAACAGTAACACGCCCAGAGACCAAGTCTGATTTGAGATTAACATTATGGAGGGGTACACTTTTAACACTAGAAGCGCCGAAATTTTATCACTACTAGAACTACCATGAACGGTCATTTGGACCGTTAGGTTCAAAGCATTCTAATCCATCTCTCTGAGCACCTAATTAAGCAATTAATGCATCTTGTATGTTACCATGTATCTTAAAAGAATGAAACAACACCAGCATTACGTTTTAACAAGTTTAATAATACATGTATGAATATTTAGGTAATAGAATTATGTATAATTAACATGAATTAAGCTGCTTTCACACCGGACGCGAAACGAATTTTTCGCAAGACAGGTTACATTCAGATTCAATGCAGAGACGCAAATACGCGTTTCGCGCGGATTCGCGTCTTTGCATTGACTTTTGAAAGTGATCTGTCTACGAAAAATTCGTTCGAGTCCAATGTGAAAGGGGGTTTATTGTAAACATTCACAACGATATTTTTGGGTAAAGAAATAATTAAACAATTCAGAACGACAAAAACAACAATTAAAAACATCTATATTGATTAATACACATTCGGATTCAACATTTATATGGAATATCTTATTTATTATGAAATAATTAATCGGAACAATCACACGGATTAGAAAACAATAGGTAGGTGCTGAACTTTTTTTTTTTCTGATTACCTTTTTATTTACGCGATGTCCATGTGTCCGAAAGTCGGACAGGGTTTTCATATAACTCCGAGTCCGACAGTCAGATAGTTTCAATATAACTTCGTGTCCGACAGTCGATTATTGTTTTTAATCTCATAAAATCTGCTGAATCTTTTAGATATTAAACGTGAATGTTTTGATCAGAGGGCTCATTTCTTCAAGATGTGTACCGAAAATTTCAATCAAAGACAATCAGAACAACCAATGTGCTCTGCAATCAATTTATTTGGGCAATTTTTATAAATACAATGAAGTCCGTACAATGCCTGTCGGATATTAGGCCTAAATGCAAAATACTCCGTGTCCGACAGCCTAAAAAAAAGGACGATTAGAACAGATTGATAACGAAGTAAAGAATAAAAAAAAAATTTACAACAAACAAAACAACCAATGAACACTGCAATTTATTTATTTGCGGGCCATCTTGTTTGGACGTTCTGTTTGTTGGTGATATATTTTTATTCTTTATTTCGTTATAAATCTGCTCTCATATCAATACTTTTACTTTCTGTTGTCTACCGGACATGGAGTATTTTGCATTTCGTGTCGGACAGTCTTGATCGTGCATGCAATATTTAATTCACACTGTCAATGGTCATGGAATTGATTTGCTCACTGACTACAAGCACTATTTTATCTCTGGTGTGGAAATGAAGCGTGAATCTGTTTGATCCATCTGACTAATTTTCAAAAGAGAGACCGAATAAAAACTGTTGTCTATCTTCAACGAAAGAAAACAGACGAATAAAAAGATCAAGAAAAGCGGATAGCTATCAATTGGCATTTTGTGAAGGTCGAACACAAACATGGCCAGGCGTAGCATTTAGTCTACTCGTAATTGTCTGCGTAGGTAACCTCCGTTCTCCTGGAGCAATTCCCACAGACGGGTCTGACGCATCTTCAGCAGGTGACGAGCGTCTTAATTTGTGAGCAGCTTCTGCGGACCTGGCACTGCCTCCGTTTTGGTGCCAGTGTCTCCCGCTATTGCTGGCTCAAACTTTTTGCCAGTGCTGCCCAATAAAATAATTCTAGATGGCTCTACTCTACCAACTCCTGACAGTGGCATCGGTTAGTTGCTAGGCACCCAAAAGATAATTTTTTCGAAAAAAATAAGAGCCGCAAAACTATACGGTCAGTGAGACCGCTAATGGCTGTAATAGGTAGATTTGGTGGTATTTTATGCTTCGTAGGTGTAATCTATTTCAAATCAATTGCACGTTAAAATATTGACACTTTTAGGAAAAGTCAGGGACCCTCAAGGTTGTATTCTTTTATTTTGAAAAGTTATGACGCAAACTAATTTCAAAACGGTCAAAATGACCGTCATGGCAGTTCTAGTGTTAAAACCACATTCTACGCCTTGAATGACGACATTAGCCTGAGTAGACGATTTATCCGAAAAAGGCAGAATATCTGCAAGAATAAGAGAATGGGAAGACCCACTATCCCTTAGAATTTGAACAGGAGCAGATGAGGAAAAATCAGGTGAAAGTGAGACAAAACTATCGGTGATGAATGGTTCAAAACCCTCCATAACAGAATCAGACACAGAAGGTAGAAGATCAGATGAACTGACCTTTGATAGCATAACATTCAGAAATAATGTGACCTTGCTTTTTGCAGCATTGGCAAGACACAGAAGGTAAAGAATCAGAGGATTGCTTCTCACTGGATGGTTTCCTCTCAGAAGTAGCCTTAGAATCATTAGAAGTGTTATTAGAAGAAGCCTTGGACTGAGACTTGTTTTGAAATTTAGAAAAACATGGATTTTTGGAAAGAATAAGTCTTATGAGTCAATGCATAACTATCAGCAAGGGTGGAAACATGGCTTGTTTCTCCTCAAGGAAAGTCTTGATATCAGGCTGGATACACCTTTTAAATTCCCAAACCAATATTAAGTTGCCTCATTCTGTCAAAATCTTTCTCAACTTTCATGGAATTACACCACAACTGTTCCTTCAACCTGCCAAATTCAACATGAGTTTGACTGGCTTCCTTGCGAGAATTCCTAAATTTTTGCCTGTGTGCCTCGGGGACCAATTCATAACCCTTCTGAATGGTAGAGCCATTGGTCAATGGTGACACATAGGTTTTTGTTTGTGTATTTTACATTGCAAGCAAGATGTTGAAATCCAATAAAAATGTCAGAATTTTTTCAACTCCTGACAAATCCAGACAATTGTAAAACAGCCGCCGACCAGTTCCTCCGTCCCAGCTTGGGATTCGAATAAATACTCTAGGTCAGTGATTCCCAAAGTGTGGGCCGCGGTGGTACTGCAGGTGGGCCGTGAGAGGTCATTAAAAATATGATTCATTTTTGCAAATATGATTTTTTGTGATTTTTATTGTAAAATATTTATTGCACGATTTAAAAAAATATTTCGAAGTAATAACCTATGGAGTGTTATTGACCTCACAATATTTTAGGAACCTTATATAGTTTATGATAGGAACATAGCTTTCTGGTCATCATGACCAGGGGTCATAATCAGAGGAGCATGTACTGTGTTCGAGAATTAATTCTGTCTTGTGTGTACACCACAGATTAAAAGTTTGGGCTTCCTTTATCCCCCTGCTTTCATTTCAATCCTGAATCTTTATAATAATAATAATAATAATAATAATAATAAATAAATAAATAAATAAAAAAACAACAACAACAATTATTGTTGTTGTTTTCTATTCATTTTATTTTCTTAACAACAACAGCAATTATTATTGTTAAGTGTTCTGAGAATGCATAATTTCGTCCATGTACTGTTTAAAGGACAAAGGTGGGCCGCGGACATTTTTTAGATTTTCAAGTGGGCCCTGATTTGGAAAAGTTTGGGAACCCCTGCTCTAGGTATAGTCCAATGTACATAAAAACACTGATTAATATTGATAATTAGTTTCGTACTCTCAACACAGAGAATGGTCGCACATCCAAATTAATATGCAAATTAGACAGAATGCAGATTTACCATTTATAAACAGGCAAACAATTAAAAAAAAAACTGTCACGCGTTTTTGCTCAACCAAGCATTCGTCTTAAGTACCGAATGGGAACACAGCACACTGATCCATTAATTCTGGAGGGGGACGCATACAAGACTCTAAACCAATTCAAGTAGACAATATTTCTGAAAGACACTCAGATTGCTGGATAAGAGGAAGCAATTTGGACTCATACAAGGTTTGCGACAGTATGGGCATGAGTTTATGACAGATTTTAATGACACTTGTCTCAGGTAGGACTGGAGTGTTGCTTGCAATCAGCGTTCTGTGTTCATGTGTCTAATTATTACATATCAGGGAATACACATATACACATATACTATCATACATACACAAACATGCCCGTCAATAGCACCTGTCTATAGCTCATTCAGTTGAAAATCCTTGGGGTTTTATGTGGAAATGTATGTGTTGAAGACAAAGGGCAGATATGAGATGGACGATCAGTAACAGACTGATGGACCTTCTGAAACAATTATCTCCACATAAAAAACAAGGTTGTTTACTTATCTCCCTTTGGGTTGAGCTCTGAACGTGATCTGCGCTCCACCAGGGTTCACACAAATACTGCACTTTCACATTTCTATAAAAGAAGTGACATCTTTTTCAGTGGAAGAACATAGACTTGTCTCACTGCATCTTTTTATTCTTCCTCCTTCTCTCTACTTTAAGAGATGGGACTTTGCTTCTGGCTCCAGTTGTTGGTATTAGTTGTCTCAGGAACCAAATTTGGGTTAGCAGGATTCTCCTGCAAGCTTCTGGATAATCTGTTCTCTCAGACTGTGTATAAGGATGGTAATGTGATCATTGGAGGCCTGTTTCCGATTCATTTACGGCCACTTGAACAAGACATGGACTTCAGACAAAAACGAGCTCCTTCAAAATGTCAGAAGTGAGTGAAAAACATAGCCATGGCATTACGTCTATTATTACAGTATGTGTGAGTAGTGTTGCACTTCTGAATATCTGTGTGTATTGGGTATCCATGTGAACAGAAGGCTTAGTTTATCATTTTTATTTAAATGCATGCATGCGTTTCCTCCATAGATTTGCAACCCATATGCGCTTCTGTGCAAAAGTCTGAAAAAAAATTGAACAAAACTCTTTGAACATATGGAAACAAATTATTCATAAATATAAAAGGGTAGTTAACATTGAGAAACATAATCAAATTAATACTTGGAGTGACCATTCTATGCCATCAAAAATGAATCAGTTCCCTGTAGGAAGTACACCGACCTCCAGTTTATAAGATTTTTGTCCAGGAGGATATTGTGAAGGTATCAGACAATTTGCCACAGCACGGCAAGCTGACTTGTTTGCTGCATTTTATTCTCCTGTTAATCCCAGCTACCTTCAATGATTCAGAAATGATGGATTTGTGTATGCCATGCTATTGGTCATGTTCTTTTGTAAAATACAGAAATTCATTTGTGACGTTTTTGAGAAGTGAATATACTGTGCATAAATCTCAGATTTAACCCACAACTGTCAGAGGTTGTGACATCATTACATCGCTTCTCATCCGTACTCTGTGGTCCGTTGTCTGCCGTCCACCCATTAACAATTCTTGTTATCACTATTCCACATAATCTACAGCGTGGATCCTCAACAAATTTAGGTCCCTCCTGTGGTTATTTTGAGTGCCATGACATTTTTTGCCACATATTTACATTCAAAATTGTCCCCATATGCCTTTATCATTATTCACCTATCTTTAATCTCAACTATAAAATGTTTAACAGTGAAATGTTTATGACAATTTCACTGAAACTGTTTTATGGATCGCTTTTAAATTTTTAACACTGGTCCGGCCTGACAAGTAATTCTGCTCAAAATGGTTTCATAACCTCATCTGAACATTCAAAATGGCTGCCAGGTCGCCATGCGGGATGAATTTGCAATGGCAGTTCCAAAAAAAATTACTCAGTGGATCGTAAAAAAATTCCACACACAGGTCCCCTTCGTGGTCGAGTTGTACACCATGCAATTTTTGCCAATGTTTCCTGTTCAAAATGGTCCCCAGACCTCCATCTTGAAAACTGACACTGAAGTATGTCATATCGAGCAGTATCTCTGGAATAGTTATATCTTTCCAGCAATTTGAATACAGGTCCCCCATAAGGTGTTGCTGTGCACCATGGGTGTTTCAACCTTATATCCATTTGAAAATGGCTGCCAGGTCACCATGTTTGTTGAATTTCTCAGCCCTATTCTTGTGCCATCTATGCTGTATTTTGCCACCTATATTTTTGCAAAAATTCCATATACAAAATGGGCTCCACGCTTCCATCTTGAATTACGACGATTAGATTTTTTATTACTATTCTTACAGCCTGGGGAACTTGCTCAAGGAATCTTTTTCCTGTATTATTCCCAGGTTCGTTCAAGAGTGCAGTTGTGCACTGTGTGATTTTTGACTTCATTTGCATATTAAAAATGGATTTCAGAGTTTATATGAATTCCAACTGAACTCAATGTGTGCTTTGTCTGCAGTATTTCCTGGAGCTTATTCCAAACTATGTTTCAAGATTCAATGCTACAAAGAAGCTGAAAGGAAAAATAACGCAGTAATGCAAGAAGAAATGGTAGAAATAGTTATATTTAGCTGTGGTTTTATGCAAACTTCACAACAAAGAAATTAAAAACATGACTAATACGTATATTCCATCATTAAAGTGTTTTTAATATGTAATGAACCTAAAGAACCATTGGTACTTTGTCCTTTTCAGTTTCCAATGTTTGCTTATAGGTGCGAAGATCCATTCATGGGTCTCTTTTTCAGTGAATAATGCTGTCATTACACTATCTAATGCTGAAGAAACACTGAATCTAAAAATGATTAGGAAAGGTGTGTGGTGCCCCAGTCACAGTATTGCACAGGCCTGTACATAAATTTGTTTGTGAATATATGCCAGCATCTGTGCATATCAATTTCTAGCCTTCTAGTTCTGTCCTTCATTTAATAGCTTTTATTTTCGTGGATACTATTGGCTGCAAACCGCGATTTTCGCAGTGGATGAGATAAACAGAAACTCTCTGCTACTGCCAAATCTGACCCTGGGATATGCCCTGGGTGACTCATGTCTCAGTGAAGACACAGCATTAGCTGCTGGACTGGGTCTATTAACTGGGAAGAACCCTGTTGTTACAAGCTCCGGGTGCGGCCTTACTCCCAAGGTGCCTGTAATCATTGGTCCGGCCACCTCCTCAACAACTATTGCGATTGCTCGCACCCTGGGAGTCTTCAGCATCCCTGTGGTGAGTATTGTAACAGTGCAGAAGCAAATCAGCAAGCATTTAGGAAAAATAAAATGTCTCCTATTCTTTCTACTGGCCAAATATGCTAAGAGAATAGACAAAGTTTTCAGGATGCTTTATCGGAGTATGTACCTCCAGGCAGTTGTATACATTGAAAGCTGACATGCTATCATGTGATTTGTCTACTCCCGAGGTGAGCTACTCTGCCACATGTGCATGCCTAGGAGACAACCAGAAATACCCCACCTTCTTCCGCACTGTCCCCAGTGATGCTTTTCAGGCCCAGGCCATGGCACACATGCTGCGCCTCTTTGGCTGGACTTGGGTGGGTGTTATAATGGGAGATAATGACCACGGCAAGTCTGGGATTCAGCGTCTGCTAGAGGAGCTGCAGAACTCTGAGGTTTGTGTGGCCTTTACTGAGGTCATCCCCAAAATCAACTTGGAGGAGAATATACCACGCGTCGTAAACACGGTCAGACATTCCACAGCCAAAGTTATCATCATCTTCGCCATTGCCCCAGACGTGAAGGCCCTATTGTCGGAGGTGGCGAGACAAAATATCACTGACAAGCAGTGGATTGCTTCAGAGAGCTGGGTTACTGCCAGCATTGTCTCAACTCCACAGAACCTGCCCTCATTGACAGGCATTTTAGGTCTTGCTTTGCGCAGGGGAAACATTGAGGGTCTCAGATCTTTTCTCACCAGACTCCAGCCCAAAGATGTGCCCTCTGACCCCTTTGTTTGGGAATTCTGGGAGATGATGTTTGGGTGCTCTTTCAGGAATGAGTCCTCCACTGCATCAGTCAGGCCTCGGTGCACAGGGTCTGAGAGCTTGGATAATGTTGAGAACCTTGATACTGATGTCTCTGAGCCAAGACGCACTTACAGTGTGTACAAGGCTGTATATGTTATCGCGCATGCCATTCACAACATGCTCTCCTGCCAACCAGGAGATGGTCCTTTTGTAAATGGGGGGTGTCCAGATATCAAAAACCTCCAGCCCTGGCAGGTAAGAAAAGTAAATATACTCACTATAAGCATCCAAAAACAATTTCCCTGAGATAAAATAGTTTGGCTGAATAAATCTGTGGAAAGTAAACGGACTGTAAATTTTACATTACATCAAACAATCTTGTGCAGTAACAATAGCGAAATACCTTTTAAGATACTGTGTTAGTATTTATTGATGAGAGGGTAAGCATTTAATATCACTTTGTGGAGCACCAAATATTAAATGACCTTTTATTAATATGTAAATAACAATTCATGTTGACATATGGAAAACTTTTCAGTTTTACTGCCATCGAAATTGTCATTTATTGGGTAGTTACCATGTTAGCACCTCACTAAATTAACTGTCATTTGTTATTATCTGAAATTTTGCAATTAATTTATCCTTTGTGAGTGACATGGTTATTAACATTGCATACACTTTTGCTGAAGGTAACTCTGCTCTTCACTGAGTCTCTTCGATAATTGCTGAAACATTTCCTTACTGCATAACTGTAGTAGTTTTCAGTCATCATAGCTCATTGTATGATTTTAAAATTACCCATAACAATTTTAGGAATATCAAATTGGCTCAGAGAACGGGAAGAAAATCGCAGCCCATGGGAAAAGACAAACTTTCCGGGATGATGAAGCATATGGCCTCTGTTAATATTGACCCTAATTGAATAGCTAAAGCACGCAACAAATGCAAAATTTATGGAACTCATGTCTTAATTTTCATATGAGATGAGGCCTTGTGTAAGATCCTCGATATCTTCACTGTTGTTATGAAATAAATGTACTCAAAGAAATATATTTTAAGGCACTCACGCTTAAGGTACAAACAAATCAAGTTTTGATTATCTAGAAATAGTCATTATTAATGAAGTTCTTCATATTCACTCTTCAAAAATAAGTAGGGGATATTGGAATTTGAAGGTCAATAACAAAATAATGATTGTACTCTGGATACAATGACTGCAGTGTTGAGAATATGAACTGGTCAAAAACAGAGCATTAAAATGCAGATAATGGCGCACACGTGCAGCATGTGGAAATCCCGAACACGTGGCCGGGGTGCATATTCGAATTTGACACTTTAGAGAAAGGTCTCCTAGGTCAGCTATGATATAATTGGGATTACAGAGACATGGCTTAGTGAAGAGCATGGAGATGAATATAATATAGAAGGTAATAAGCTCTTTAGGAAGGATAGATGTAATAGGCGAGGAGGGGGCGTAGCAATCTATGTAAACGAAAACGTAACTGTACAGGAAATTCCTGAAATTGAGCATTCATTGCCCTGTGAAGATATCTGGCTCAGGCTCATTGGCAATCACGAGACAGGTTTAAACATAGGAGTTCTCAGTGCCTCGTTTTAAATGTCAGGGCCTTCGGAATTCTACCGATGAAGTGTGGAGCAACTTTGAGCCTTGTTAATGATGAAAAAATAGCAATTTCTTTGCATGGCAACGGCATGCCCCATTCACTACCATGGTAAGCCTGTTGGGAGCTTCGGCGAAAAAGCCATGTATTTTGAAATGTTGCGTGCTTATGTAGGTGGCGTATTCAACAAAAGTGAGTACTCCTTGTCATGTTTCAATACACCCCAAGTCAATTTCACACTGGAATTCTCCTTTAACAGCGAGATTTTCAAAATTTTCGAAAAATGGTTGGGTCAAGGGTGCTGACGCCCCCAATGTTTTCAAGTCATAACAACACCCCTGTATGACAATATGATAAACTGTTTTGGTAATTAAATCTTGAGTGAATTGTTTACTCAATTCCTTCTATGTTAACAAACAATTATTTTGGAACTAATCATTTTCTATCATTAGTTTGTTATTGACCTTGCCATTTCAATATCCCCTCCTTTTTCGAAGAGTTTATTTCATGAAAACATTCAGTGCTTAACATCTTCTGAAATGTATCTGGTATTTAGTGCACACCGAATTTACAGTCTGCAGCTGTAATTTTTAATTTTCAGTTTTACATAATTTAAAATGTTGTCCTTTCTCTTCCCTGAAGATTCTCCACTACATTGGTACCGTGAACTTCTCCACACCAGTGGGGGAGGCAACATATTTTGATGAGAATGGTCAACCACCAGCCTCTTATGATATCATTAACTGGCAAGAGGGAGCAGAGGGCATCATGGCTTTTGTCAAAGTGGGAAATTTTCATTCTGTGGACAGATCTCACAGTGAATTTGACATTGATGTGAAAAGAATCGTATGGGGCGGTGGACAGAATGAGGTGAAGCAGAGCATGAATTTTGCATGCCATGAGTTTAGGCAGAGAACCTCCAGTGTAATATTTTGCCTGCTTATTTTTCACACGTCATAAATTGAGGATATATATATTCTAATTCTTTTCTGATCTCCCTTTATAAAACCCCCAGAGTAGTGTTAAGGAAGTAGAGAGAAGAGCCTTCAAACTGATATCATGTCTTTTCTGACGCAGTTCTGAACGTCTGTTTTTAGCTGCTGTTCTCAGTGTGAAAGCCAACTTGTTCATTACAGTGCTATCAGTCAGAGTTATCAGCAACACTGTCGACAGTCCCTTCCTGCAAAACCCCTCCATAAGTTATTGACATCAGTGACGTCAAGTCATCACAAAATGACCATCAAAGAACAGTTTCCTTCTTAGCACACAAGTAGCCGGTCAACTGTTACCAGGACACAGTGAAGTTGTGACAAACTTTATAAGGGATGTTATTCAATCTACAAACCCCAATTCCAATGAAGTTGGGAACATAAAACGTGAATAAAAACAGAATACAATATTAGCAAATCCTTTTTGACCTCTACAAAGACAGATATTTAATGTTCAGACTGATACACTTTTTTTTTTTCCATAGAAAGGTGTAACTGGGGCAACAAAAGACTGGGAAAGTTGAGGAGCGCTCAAAATCACCTGTTTGGAACATTCCACAGGTGAACAGGTTAATTAGAAACCGGTGAGTGAAATGATTATGAATACAAGGAGCATCAAAAGGCCAAGTCATTCACAAGCAAGGATGGGACGAGGTTCCACTTTGTGAACAACTGTGTGAACAAATATTCTAATAGTTTAAGAACAACGTTTCTCCACATGAAATTGCAAGGAACTTAGGGATTTCATCATCTACAGTCCATAATATCATGAAAAGATTCAGAGAATTCAGAAATACTGTATCTCTACACGTAAGCGGCAAGGCAGAGAACCAACATTGAATGCCTGTGACTGTTGATCCCTCAGGTGGCACTGCACTAACTCATTCCCCATGGCAAGCCGCTGCCAACGGCGCAGTGAATTCCACCATTCCCAACGGTAAGCCGGTGCCAGCGGCGTGGATGACCATTCGCAATCCGATGAAAACACGAAATCAGTTGACGATCGCAGTGATGGGCCACCTGTACTTCAATGCTTTATAATGTGTAATTTTCAAGAAAAGTAATCCGTACAAACATAATAATTTTATATAAAGGTATTCTATAGGGAATGAGTTAAAAACTGACATCATTCTGGAAAGGATAATACCAGGTGTGCTCAGGAACACTTCAGAAAACCATTGTCAGTTAATTAACCTCTTAAGCCCTGAGCCTCTGGTTAAAAAATGGCATGTCCAAAATGAAATGAGTTTACCTCTTCAACTAGTGGGTCCATTTGAATAAAGTTGGCATCATAATAAAGGTAACACCATTTGGGATTTCTGTTGTAGCGTAAAAAAAATCAGTATATATGTCACTGAGTCTGATTTAATGAAGATGGAACACAGTATAAATGTAAGGTCTCATTTTGCACCTAAAAATTTTTACTATCCCTTGTGAACTTATTTTGTCGCAGTTTGAAACCTCTAAACAGTTACACCACTGAATCTCATCATTATCTTTGCCAAAGTTTATTCTAATCAAGTAAATCAAAGCAAAATGAGAGAGGAACGTCGAGCTGGCTTCTCCAAATTGGCAGTTTGGGTACTTTCTGTGCCATTTCAGATTTCTTAGGTACCAGACTGTCAAACTCATGTAATTTCACTTATATGTCCCAACAGGCATACATTCCATCCAAATACAACAAACTTTTAAAAATTTTTACATTTTTTAAGTATTTTAAAAAATTTTCATCTCTGCCAGTCCTGAATATATTTTCCCATTCAAAAAAAAAATACATACATAGAAAATGAAATTTGACTCCACTGGAGCAGATATAAAAACAAGCAAGTAAACAAAATTCCAAGTAGAGAGAACAAAACCCCCAGCAATTATTAATGTAAGGACGCTTTTACGGTCAAAAAAAAGATGCATGCCATTTGATTCCTGGCTTTCCAGGTCATAGCCCCTTAATTTTACCACAGCAAACTAGTTTTCAGTGGTCAAACTGCTGATAGAAAGAGAGAGTCAAGAAAACATGTCTTGCACCCCAGTTTATTGTTTGTACTGCCGCCTGTCTTTGTGCTTGTGCTTAATGGCACAAGGATTCCCTGTCAAAAAAGACTTTGAAAACGACTGTGGAATATTAAGCAGATACTCATACCAAAATACCACATATCAATCCATAAAGTGTCAATACTGTTGTGGTCGATAAGAACATGTTAATAGCCCATGTACTCAGTCTTGCATTCCCGATGCATCAAGCTACCTCATACTAGGTTTGTGCAATTAAGGTCTTTTAGGGCTCATTAGAAACATCAGAGCCCGTAAAATCAAATAGCCACCCGCAAAGTCTTACTGACAGCATCACAAGCCGATCATAAAGAGGAAAATTCATTAAGAGCCAGCAGAATGCTCAGGAGCTGAAATCCTTCGACACAGTGCCCCGGGAAAAAAAAAAAGAAAAACACGCTTGAAGACTGGAAGATCTAGTTTCGATATAAAACGTACACATTGGGCTAACAATAGTAAGCACGGATTTACCATCAGTTTTTTATTACAAAATATCAAAGGTAAGAAATATTTTTTGCTCATCTCTTTAAAATGTAAAGTTTATGTCTGCTGTTCTTTGAGTGTGATATCAATTTGAAATGACAATGCTTATATTGTTGAATTCTGTAGACTTTTTTCTTTCATTTGATGTATTGTTTGTATGTCTAGCACAGATTCAGTAAAAATACTATCAATTAAGCACTGATGTTATTTTATCCGATGTTTTGCTTCCTGCATATTCACTTGCTTGGCGCTTGAATTGTGTTTAGTTGAGGTAAAAATGGTCAATGCAGTCTTTTTGCTGAGTTTCTTCTCATTAAGTGGATATACTGCATGACAATGTTGCTTCTAGGAAACATGCTGTATTTATGATGCGTATTGATCACCGCCGGTACTGAGGAGGTTTGAGTTTAAGAGGTTAACAGAGTTCGTCGCTAAATCTACAAGTGCAAGTTGAAACTATCATACAAAGCGAAAGCGATAGATCAACAACACTCAGAAATTTCACCGGCTTCTCTAGGCCCGAGCTCATCTGAGATGGACTGACGCAAAGTGGAAAAATGTGCTGTGATCTGAGGAATCCACAGTTCAATTTTTTTTTTGGAAATCATGGATGTTGTGTCCTCTGGGCTAAAGATAAAAAAGACCATCCAGATTGTTATCAGCGCAAAGGTCAATAGCCTGCACTGTGATGGTATGGGGATATGGTAAATTATGGAAAACTTTAAACAGAATAACTTCATGCACCAAGAGTAAATGCACTGAATTACATCGCAGTGGTGGCATAGTTACTGATGTGTTTGAAATTGCAAATGAGTTTAACAGGTTTTTTACCCAAGATAGGGAAAGTGAACGAGATGGTTTCCTGAAGACTGACACTCGATTTACAGATGTGTGATTTACTTTTATGGAAATTGAAAAGGAATATGTGTCGAAACTCTATAGCCACAAATCAATGGGTATTGACAATCTTCACCCTTATTTGTAAAAGACTGCAGCTCCTTTTACAGCCGAACCTCTCACATTTTTTGTATCATTTGTCTCTTTGTTCTGCGACTATACCATCAGAGTGGAAAAAGGCGAAAGTAACCCCTATATTCAAAAGTGGTAAGAAAGAGGAAGTTAGTCATTACAGACCGATTTCAGTTTTATGTCACCCAATGAAAATACTTGAAAGGGCAATACATGGGCAACTTTATGATTATTTTATGTCGAATAATTTAAGTAATTGTCAATCTGGTTTTTGTCCTTTACACTCAACTACCACAGCCCTCCTGGATTTAAAGGAATACCTTCTAAAAAACATTGATGAAGGGTATGCAACTGGTGGATTATTTTTGGATTTTAAGCAGGATTTTGATCTATCTCTCATCTGATTCTATTTCATAAGCTGAAAAAGTATAGTATTGACAGTACGGAGCTGAATTGTTTTAATCAGTATCTATCTAATTGTCAATGTGTTAAGTGTTTAGGTAAAATCTTTGACTTTTGAACAATTCGTAAGGGAATTCCGCAGGGCTCAATATTAGGTCCCCTCCTCTTCAGTATTTTTATTAATGATATTTGTCATGTCTCATATCTCAAAAATATGAAATTGTGTTTATATGCAGATGACAAGGCGCTTTTCTGTAAGGATCAATGTAGTCTCCAAACTACTGGAGTAGGAATTCAATAAGATCTGCCAGTGGGTAGATACTAACAATTTGGAACGAAATTTGAGAATATGTCAATGTATGCTAATTGGTACAAGACGGAAAATACAAAATGCATCCGTAATTGTGAAATATAAAGGTGAGACAGTTGAACAGGTGCATGATTTTAAATACCTTGGTGTAATATTGGACGAGTCACTGACATGGAGTAGGCACATTGACAAAGTTTGTAGTAAACTTTCACAAATAATAGGGTGTATTCGTCAAATCAAAAGGAATCTCTCATACAATATATTAATCGTGTTATATAATGGATTAATTAATGTTGTAAAAGTTCTCAAAATAATATACTTAGGCTGCAAAGATTACAAAATAGATATGCGCGAATTGTACTGCAGGCCGATTTTTGAACGCCCCGTCACATTCTTTTAGCTTGGGTAGACTGGAAGTCAATTATGGCAAGATGGCGAAATCAGTTTTACCTCTTCATTTTTAAAATAATGAAAGGATTAGCTTGAGGATACTTAACGGCAATATTCATTTCTCGCGAAATCTAATTTTGTACAAGGTATGCGTTATCTTGCCCCCTTAAAATAAATACAAACCGCACTGACTATTAAAAAAGATCTCTCCATTTTGCAAGTGTTTATGTGAAATCCTTGATGTGTGTATGTAGGTATATATGTGTATGTACCCCCCCGACTTATGAGTATGTATCTCTATGTATTCCACACTTTGTCACTTGTTGGTTTGGTTAATGTTTTTGTTTATTTTATTGTGCAGGGCCCCTTGGAAAAACAGTTTCCTAACTGAAAGGGCTACCCTGTTGAAATAAAATGGAAATAAATGCGTTAGTGAGTAACTTGCACATCTGTGAAGGCACCAATGATGCTGAAAGATACATACAGGTTTTGGAGGAACACATGCTGCCTTTCCAAATAACGTCTGTTTTAGGGATTTCCCTGCTTATTTCTGCAAGACAATGCTTGGCCACATTCTGCACATGGCTTCATAGTAAAAGGGGAACACTTTACAAAAAGGGTACAACAATTAACATTTGTTAATGCAGTAATGAGCATTTACTAACAATAAATTAATATTTAACTCATGCACTTGTTAATCATTTACAAATGATCTTCACATCAACTTAGGTATTAATTGATAAATTATGGTTTAAAAGTTTTAAGTGCTACATGGGGGATACATAAGGGACGTTTACAACTTCACAAAAAAGGGAAACAAAGAAAATTAATAAATGTTCAATCATAGTTGCATAACGTTTATTCAGCTATCTAACGCATCACTAACCCGCTAATTAACTGATAGTTAATGAACTAAGGTTAATAAATGTTTATTGTTGTACCCTTATTGTAAAGTGTTACCAGTAAAAGAGTGCAGGTAATAGACTGGTCTGCTTGCAGTCCAGACCTTTCTCCCATTGAAAATGTGCTGCGCATTATGACGCGCAAAATACGACGAGAGACCCTGGACTGTTCAGCAAATGAAGTCGTACATCAAGCAAGAATGGGAAAGAATTCCACCTACAAAGCTTCAACAATTAGTGTCCCCAGTTCCCAAATGTTTAATGAGTGTTGAGTGTAAATAACACAGTAGTAAACATGCCCCTGTCCTAGCTTTTTTGGAACATATTGCAGGAATCAAATTCAAAACGAGGCATGTTTCCAAGAAAACAAAAAAGGGTATTTTTCTTTGTAGTAGACTCTATTGATTGTAGGTCAAAAACGATTAGCAAATCCTTGTATTCTTTTTTAATCACTTTTTACTCAATGTCCCAACTTCATTGGAATTAGGGTTCCCCCAAATTCATTTATAATTCTCGTCTATCCAACATTCAGCACTTAACTTCTTCAAAGTTCAATTTGAGTCTGTGAGACGAGTGTATAATTTTGCAATGTCCTTTTGAGTTGCATGGAGGCAAAGTGATGTTCTGCATATTTTTTCTGGCTGCATACAGGTACCTGTGTCCGTCTGCAGCATGCCCTGTCCCCCAGGCACTCGAAAGGCTGTGCAGAAAGGAAAGCCCATCTGCTGCTTCGACTGCTTACCATGTGCAGAAGGGGAGATCAGCAACACCACTGGTACTATTAAAATTATTAATTTTTTTTAATCGTGGAGAGCAAGCACTAATTTTCACATTATGAGGATGGGAAATAAGCTGAGACATCAAAAATCTTAAAGGTCTGAAGAGATATATGTGGCAACTGTCTATGACGTTCAAAACAAGGACAATGTTGTTTCACGTAAAAATCTCACCGTACTGTATATATTATCAAAACAAATGTTTCATATTTGGTGAACAGGGATTCCACTATTTCACAAAGGCTGTTACATGCGTTTGGCTGTTGATACAAATATTTGTGACATGCTTCCAGGAAGGTGAGACAAGTAAAATTGTTCGTGTTTGTGACCTGTTCACCAGAGCCAACAGGATGCGTTAACCCCTTCAGCCCTAAGCCTCTTTTTTGAAAATGGCAAGCCCAAAATGAAATGAGTGTATCTCTGCGACTGCTTGGTCTGTTTGAATAATCTTGGTAGCATAATAAAGGTAAAACCATTTGGGATTTCTACCGTGGTGTAAAATCAGTATATATCTCACTGAGTCAGAGTAAATTAAGATGGAACACAGTGTAAATGAAATACCTCATTGTGCACCGAACAATGTTTTACTTCTATCCCTTGTGAACTTATATAGCTGTAGTCTGAAATCTCTAAAAATTTACAGCACAGAATCTCACCATTATCTATGCCAAATTTTATTCAATCAAGTAAATCAGAGCAAAATTAGAGAGGAATGTCTTGGTGGGTTCTCCAAATTGGCAATTCAGGTACCTTGTGTGCCAAATTAGACTTCTCAGGTATTAAACTGTAAAACTCATCTAATTTCACTTTTATGTCATTACAGGAGGTCATTTCAACCAAAAACAATTTTTTTATTTGCTAAAATTTATTTTAAAAAATTTTATTTTATTATTATTTCTGCCAGTCCTATTGCAGATACAATTTCCCATTCAGAGACAATACAGAGAAAGAAAATGAAGATTGACTCCACTGCAGCAGATTTATTTAAAAAAAAAGGGAAATTAATTAGATTATGAATAGAAAGGAAGGGTTAAAAGGGTAAAAAGTAAAAAGAACAAAACCCCAGCAATTATTTTTCCAAGAAAAATCCAAATTTAGTCTTAGTAAAGCACAACTGACCGGGGACTTGAGCCTTGGTCATCTATATTGCTACGCTACACCCTGACCACTAGATTATATCAGCTGCCTGCTGCTTTTAACTTAACTGTTGCGCCTTCAATATTCACGTGGAATGGAAATATTCCATCAGAAAACGACTTTGAAAATGACTGTTGAATATTTTGCGGATAATTATACCGAAAATACCACAAACAAGTCTGTTAAGCATTTATATTGTCGCGCTATTTAAATACATGGGAATGGCCCATGGACTCGGTTTGACGTACTGGGAACACAAGGCTCTTTCTCAGGTTTGGTTTGTGCGATTAAGGTAGTTAATGGCTCGTTGGAAATGTCAGAGCCTACAGAATCAAATGGCTACCAGCAAAGTCTGACTGACAACAGCACACGCCGATCACAGTGAGGAAAATACATTGCAAGCAAGCTGAATGCTGAGGAACTGAGATATTTGGAGCAATGCTCAAGAAGAAAAGCATGCTTTGAGACTGGAAGATCTAGTTTTGTTATAACACGAACATATTCACCTTACGCTAGCGAGCGCAGATTTACCCTCAAACAGTTTTTATACAACGTATTACAAAATATCAAAGGTAAGAAAATTTTTTGCTCATCTCTGTTAACTTTGGAGTGTATTCCTGCTGTCCTTTTAGTGTGGTATCAGTTTAAAATGACAGGGCATATATCGCTGGATTCTGTTGAATTTCCTTTTTCGTTTGATGTATTGTTTGTATGCATAGCACAAATTCAGTAAAAATGCTAATGACTCAGAGCTGATATGATTTTATCCTATGTTTTGCTCCATGCTTATTTACATGCTTGGTGCTTGACTTGTGTTCGGTTGAGGTAAAAATGGTCAACATGAGCTTTTGGCTGAGTTTCTTCGCGTAAAGTGAATATGCCGCATGAAAATGTTGCAATTTGGAAATATTGATCTGTATTTATATGTAAATACAGCAAATATATGCTGTATTTATCAGGTGTAAGGGGTTTGCCTGTAGACAGGCAACAGAGTTTCTAAAAGATTAATCTTTGAGAGTGGAAAAATGCTTAAAAATTGTGGTTCATTGTTTGTAACAAATTTATATTGTTTAGTTTCATAGTTTAAATCTGACAAAAATCTTGATTTTTGTTTTCTTGGTTGTATTGCTTCTAAACATATCTCAACTTTAATTACTTGTGAATACAGGTTTGTGAACTAGCATTTATGGTTTCATTTTTTTAAACATAATTTTTAAGGTTCAATCGAGTGCCTGAAGTGCGGTGATCAATTTTGGTCCAATGCTGCTCGAACAACCTGCATTCCAAAAGTGGTGGAGTTCTTGTCCTTCCAGGAGACCATGGGAATCATCCTTGCAGCACTTTCCATCTCTGGGGTGCTTCTGACATCCAGTGTTTTCGCTACCATTTTTTACCATCAAGATACACCTCTGGTTAGGGCAAATAATGCAGAGCTGAGCTTCCTGCTGCTGCTGTCACTCTCTCTCTGCTTCCTCTGTGCACTGGCCTTCATTGGTCGTCCTGCGCCCTGGTCCTGTATGCTACGCCACACGCTGTTTGGCATCAGTTTTGTGCTCTGCATTTCCTGTGTCCTCAGTAGGACAGTGGTGGTACTAGTAGCCTTCCGAGCCTCTGTACCAGGGAGCAACATCATGCGGTACTTTGGCCCAGTGCAGCAGCGGGTGGCCATCTCCCTCTGCACCTCCATTCAGGTGCTCATATGTGTGCTGTGGTTGGTTCTGTCGCCGCCCATCCCAGCTGAGATACCTGGCCATAGTTCCAGGATCATCCTTGAGTGTGGTTTGGGCTCAGTTGCTGGCTTTTCTTGTGTCCTGGGTTACATTGGCCTGCTGGCATCACTGTGCTTCTTGCTGGCCTTTTTGGCCAGGAAGCTTCCAGATAACTTCAATGAGGCCAAATTTATCACTTTCAGCATGTTCATCTTCTGTGCAGTCTGGATCACCTTTGTCCCTGCCTATGTCAGCTCACCAGGGAAGTATACTGTTGCAGTGGAGATATTTGCCATCTTGGCCTCCAGCTATGGACTCCTCCTGTGTATCTTTGCTCCCAAATGTTATATAATCCTTCTGAAACCAGAAAAGAATACCAAGAAGAAGATGATGGCTAAATAGTAGTCATGAATCCTAGATTGTATGTATGTGTGAGAAAAATTTACAATATCAATTCCACAAGAGTTGGGACAACATAGAAAATGTAAATAAAAACAGAATTAAGCAATTGGTAAATTTTTTGGTAAATCAGCAGATTTATTTTAAATACCTTTATTTGTGCTGTTTTCCAATTTCACCTTTTCAACTGCATCTATTTTTGTGAATAGTCACAGATTCATAATTTATAATTTAATAATAATCCTCCAAAACAAATCTGGCAGGGGAAAGAAAAGACTACAGAAGTTGTGGAATTTGCAGAAGGCACTTGTTTAGAACATTCCACAGGTAAATGTGAGACGGTGAATAAATTATGATCAGGCATAGAATGATGTGGTCTGATGGGTCCATCTTTCTGATTGTTTTTGGAGATAATGGACTTATGTTGTTAGGGCCAAAGAGGAGAAGGGCCATGCCGAATGTTATTAGTCACATGCCCAGTTGCCAGTGTCTGTCATGGTCAGGGGCTGCATTATTGTTCTCAACATTAGCCACGTGCAAATCAAGAAAAATTGATGCAGGAGGGTACACATACATTATGGAACAAAATATATGGTTTCCAGCTATTGTAGCTTTCAGAGAGGCTCCTGCTTGTTCCAGCAGGATAACAGCAAGCCAGACTCTGCACGTATTACAACAGCTTGGTTTTGTAGTCAGAGAGCAGGTGCTGCCTAGAGCCCATACGTGTCTCCCGTTGAAAGTGTGCGGTAGATTATGAAGTGCAAAACAGGGCAATAAAGACTCCAGACTTTTGATCAATTGAAGTTCTATATCAGACAAGAATGGGAACACATTTCACTTTTTAAAGTCCAGCACTTTGTGTCTGCGCCAAAACAACTGTAGTGAAAAGGAGAGTTGCTGTTACACAGTGACAACACCTGCCCTAACTTCATTTTTGTTTTTCAGGCAACATTTTGAAACACCTCTTGTTAAAAAAACAATTAAGTGAATGAGTTAAAATACTACTTATTTTTCCTTTGTACAGCCCCAATAACAAAAATGTTGGCATGATTTGCAAAATGTAAATAAAAACAGAATGCAAAGATTAGCAAATATTATAAACCCATACAGGTATTTTATTCACAACAGAACAAAGACAAAGAGGAGCATTTTCCGACAAATTAGGTTAATTGGCAACATGTCAGTAACATGACTGGGTATAAAAAGAGCATTTAAGAGAGACAGAGTCTCTCAGAAGTAAAGATGGGCAGAGGCTCATCAATCTGCAAAAAAACTGAGTTAACAAATTGTGGAACAGTTGAAGGCTTGATTTCCAAAAGTGCAAAAGTCTGTTTTCATTTTTTTAGAGAAATGAGACAGTAAGAATTTGACAACTTGTGAGGATCATGTTACATGTGTAAAGCGAATGTAAATGTAATGAAATATCAAAAAACATGTCTTAAAACATCTTTTAGCCTCTTATCTTGATTCTTGGCCCAGATATTTCAAATGCCAGTCTGCAGACTTGAGTACTTTTAGAAAGAAATGCCTCAAAAATAATGAAAATTGATAACTCGATTAAAAAAATTAACTACATTAAATGTTATCATTTCTTAGTACTATAACAGAACATCTTCTTGAAAACTAACCACACCACTGAAATGAAAATGAACAGCAAAAATAGTCATTCCAGAATACTTAAGTCATGGATGTCACAAAGCTTCTTGAACAAAATGAATGGAAGATGTATATACAGTGAAATGGAAGGTAAATGCTGTTGAAAAAATTTCACAATAAAAACCAATCTCCATGAATCGTGAATGGGCAGTACCGCCATCCAAACAGGTTTCAAGACTTAATTCGTCATTGATAGGGATGTGGCTTGGTATTTAAGAGTTCAGCCAAAGAGTTGGCAGCTATAAAGACCATATTTTACCTGACTTCTTTTTTGCTTGTTTTTAGCCCAAGTTTCTGGCTGCCTGGGTCTTTTTTTAACCTCTTTGGGGTTGAGTCCACACTCACAGATCCCAAGCAGTATCAAAAGAAGACCCGAAAAATAGCTCCAATGAATCTATGGGGTATCCAAATACACAGTAAAATCTGGTCCATAGATGGTGCACTGTCTAGCAGCACAGGGGTGATTGTTTCGTTTCACTGACGGGTCCGCAATCAACCTTGGGTGGGAATATATTTCAAGCAATAACTGAAGATGTGAGGAACGTGGATCATTTCATTACATTACTCTCGACTTATTTATTGCGAGAGAGGGGATTTTGATTCTGATTAACTCACTCAATGTGAGTTTACTCTATTTTACGCCCCCATATTTGAAGCCTAAACATGATATCCTAAATATAACTATCCATTAAGTGGTAGTCCATAGAGGCTGTTCACTGTTAATCTGCCAGTTTACAGTAAAGACAGTAATGAAAAAACTACACCTGATCAAATACAGGGACATGGCCTGACTGGGATCAATTTTGGGGTCCTTAACACCAAAAAGGAAGAACTACTGCTTTTTTGGACAAGTTAATTATTAAAGGAATAAGTCCCGAGAAGCAGTGGGTTACAGTGATTTTATAACGGCAGAGGGGCGTTCTAAGGCACGACGTGCAGCGGAGTGCCTTAGTGCCCCTCCGCCGTTATAAAATCACTGTAACTCACTGCTTCGAGGGGCTTATTCCTTTTATAAATCGGTTACCCTACATATAGCCCATTAAATAAACACACAAGAATAAAAATTCGACAATTTATCGGTAATAATGCAACAATAAAATTGAGAACTATATCCACCAAGCAATTAAGAGTGGACAGAATGGTTGGCCAGCAACACCGTTGCTAAGATTGCTTATTCATCTCGCGCCATTATCATGTCACATCAGGCTATTTGGGCTCGCTAATGCAGATATACTATCAAAGCAGGCTAGTTTGAATGTCTCCTTCGGCCTCCCGAAGACCCCGTTTAAAATTTTGCTTTCGTGTCGGTTTCCGAGTTTCCTTGTTCTCAACTTGTGCCGATCGGCCAAATCACTACAAACAGCAGCGTTTAGGAAACTATTGACTTTTGTCCTCCACACTTGCTGTTGTCCAGGAAAATATGTTGAATTGTGCATTAGTTTGCTAGCCAGCTAGTCAACTAGCTTGACCTTGTTCATTAATTTTACGTGCGTTTCGGTTTTCGAGTTTCCTTGTTCTCAACTTGCGCCGATCGGCCAAATCATTACAACCAGCAGTGAGGGTAGGGAATGATTGACTTTGTCCTCCACACTTGCCGATACCCAGGAAAATATGTTGAATTGTGCATTAGTTTGCTAGCTAGCTTGTCAACTAGCTAGCGTTCACTACAATGGATGTGGTTATCCTACACACAGCCCATAAAATAAACACACAAGAAAAAGTCAACAATTTTTAGGCTACTTAAATAACAAGCAAGTTAGCAACATAGCTTGCAACACAAAAATGATATTGAACATTGTAATGCAATAGCTAGCTAGGTAGTTAGCCAACTGGTCATCTGGTTAAAAGGCTAAACTTTGCGCAGACTGAAATAGTGAGCTTAAACTCTTGAAACAAACGTTACCTGACGAGTCAGCTGAGCGCAGAGCAGTTCGTTGCGCGCAGGGATATTTTGTGCTGCGGCCTGCCACAGTGGGTTACAGTAATTTTATACCGGCATGGAACGCGACTCAGCCAATCACATTTAAGGATGGGAAGCACCCGTTTTATAATAAGGCAATTTACACTCAAGCAAAAGTACGAATTTTCTCCAATAAAAGTACAGATACCTGTGTGGGGTCAAAAAGACTGAAAAAAGTAGAACTACGTCAATTTATTTATGCAAGTAAAAGTCACATTACAAGCTCTGAAATTAACCCCAGGTCATCCTCTGTTAGGTCAAGTCAAATTTATTTGTATAGCCCAATTTCACAAATTACAAGTTTGCCTCAAAGGGCTTTACAATCTGTATAGCAACATCCTCTGTCCTTAGACCAAAACACTGGATGACTAACAACTTCCAAAAAAAAAAAAACACAACAACATTTAACTGGGGGAAAAAAAAGGGAAGAATCCTCGAGGAGAGCAACAGAGGAGGGATCCCTTTCCAGGACGGACAGACGTGCAATAGATGTTGTGTGTACAGAACAGAGCACAAATTACAGCAGGTACAATATAAAAACCAGTTAAACATAATCAATTGTGGGATTAGCATTGATAAGAAAATGTGTTGAAAGACATTTCTGTCGCCCCTTTTTCCACAACTGGGCATTTGTTAATTTTTTAGGTGCAAAGCTAACCAAATCTCATGTCATATTAATACAATTCAAGGACTAATAAACTTAAGCCATTCTAACTTGCAAATTTCAAAAGAGATAAACATAAGCTCCAATGTGCAAATCAGTTTCGGTATCAACACCACAACTCAAAACTGTCTGATCGAAACCAGAATATCAACATCTTTTATGTTTTATTGTTCCATCCAATCAGATTGAATCTGTCTTGATGTTGGGAAGGCACAGAATGCAAAACCAAAATAAATCAAGTTCCTATAATGGCATTTATTCTAAAGTCCATTTTTAAGTTGCAAAGAGTAGAAAATACAGAACATATTTTGAAAACTGCTGAATTAAAGTAAAAATACCAGAAAAGTCGACTTGAGTGCACCTCTGTATAAATACATGGAGCAAAAGCCAATGAAGCTGCTTCACTCAATTGAAGCCCAAGGAACTAAAGAACAAAGGCAGGCTAGACTGTCATACAGTATTCCCACAGACCCAGCTGATGCATCATTGAACAGCATTTGAAGCCTTAACACTGCCAACCTTTTAACCACTCTCCAAGAAATTCTGTGGCAGAAAGGCAGCCATTCAGTCTGTCTGTCGAGTCACCATCACTTGACCAATGGGGTTATCAGACTGTTATAAGGATGACACAGACTTCTGCATTTATTCATATATTGAAAGATTGTATTCATGCATGCGTTTGCTGGAATGTTTCAGGCCACCTTTGCTCTGTTTTATGGTCAACAAAGAGGGGTCATCACTGTGTGTTGTGGCATAGCTGTGGTCTGTGGAGGGAGATGTAAAACCTCACAGCAATACTGACGGAAATTACCGAAGGTGAAGGCTCACACGTTCTTCTGGTTGGTGCGTTACTTTTTGGGTTGGTGTGAAGCATATTAAGAATGGATTAATTTTCTCTGTTCATATTACAGGGCACAAAACACAACAGTTACGATTGATCTGACTCCATATAAGTAATAATGAATATAGATTGAATATATTAAATTTAGTTAGTCTCTTACATAATTTAGAATTTTTAAAGAATAGGGTAATTGAACGTAAGAGTCTCTTACCAAACCTGATTTGGCTACCAGACACTAACATACGCGGGGAGAGATCGGATACGATCTTCCCCGAATGAATTGTCTCCCTGTGCTTTAAGCCAAATCACATCTTTGATCCAGGTGGCATGACTGAAAATTACCTGGAATGGGGGTCGAATCTGCATTTTGGGTTTCCGCCATTCGCAGGAGGTGATAAAACAATTTAGCAAAGTGAGGAAAACCCAAATGGTTATCCAAGAGGGTATCCTGCTTTGACCAAAATGTAGGGAGTTTCTAAAAGGGAATGAATCATAATTTCAATTAGAAAGAGACGTATTCCATTCAACTCCTGGAATTTTCCTGAGAAAAACGATACCAAACATGATATGAATATTGTTATGACTTGAAAATCACAACAAAGAAAACCAGCAATGACAACTGAAAAAAGTATTCTGCACTGATTAAAAAAAAACTTCTCCAAATAATCCACTGTTTGATCTTATAATAACACTCTAATTCCACTATGTAATTCTGTTGCCAAAACAAAAACTCTGCTCCCACTGACCAAAATCACAGCATTTATATAGAGTAGCAATATTCTGGGAAGATCTACATGATTCCAGGATAATCCCGCCCCCTCCAAGCTGGAAGATGCCAGAAGCTTCTAGAAAGCACTAGTCTATTACAAAAAAGTGCGATTACATCAGATCATGTTTTGCTGCAGACACACCACCAGAGGGTGCTGAAAAACAAAATAAATAGCTGACCAGCAAGGCAGCAAAACCAGCATGTAACAAATCTCCATTTCCAAATGATATACAGTGCTTTACATAAAATACTTATACATAACACCTCCCCTCTTAAAAAAAGAAAGGTTCGCTACAAGCTTTTTTTTGTAAATATTAACAGTTTTATAATCAGTATAATCTTTAACTTTGCACAAAATTATCATTGATCTTTAAAACAATCATATACACTCAACAAAAATATAAACGCAACACTTTTGTTTTTGCTTCCATTTGTCATGAGATGGACTCAAAGATCTAAAATTCATTCCAGATACACAATATTACCATTTCTCTCAAACATTGTTCAAAAATCTGTCTAAATGTGTGATAGTGAGCACTTTTGCTTTGCTGAGACAATCCATCCCACCTCACAGGTGTGCCATATCAAGATTCTTATCAGACACCATGATAAGTGCACAGATGTACCATATACTGCCCACAATAAAAGGCCACTCTGAAATGTGCAGTTTTGTCTCACAGCAAAATGCCACAGATTGCGCAAGCATTGAGGGAGCGTGCAATTGGCATGCTGACAGCAGGAATGTCAACCAGATCTGTTGCTCGGGTATTGAATGTTCATTTCTGCACCATAAGCCGTCTCCAAAGGCGTTTCAGAGAATATGGCAGCACATCCAACCGGCCTCACAACCGCAGACCACATGTAACCACACCAGCCCAGGACCTCCACATCCAGCAGGTTCACCTCCAAGATTTTCTGAGACCAGCTACTCAGACAGCTGCTGAAACAATTGGTTTCAACTGCATGCTCGCCGTCCTCATCAGGGTCTTAACCTGACTCCAGATCGTCGCCGTAACAGACTTGAGTGGGCAAATGCTCACATTCGATGGCATCTGGCACGTTGGAGAGGTGTTCTCTTCACGGTCGAATCTCGGTTTACATTGTTCAGGGCAGATGGCAGACAGCGTGTGTGGCGTTGCGTGGGTGAGCGCTTTGCTGATATCAATGTTGTGGATCGAGTGGCCCATGGTGGTGGTGGGGTTATGGTATGGGCAGGCATCTGTTATGGACGAAGAACACAGGTGCATTTTATTGATGGTATTTTGAATGCACAGAGATACCGTGATGAGATCCTGAGGCCCATTGTTGTGCCATACATCCATGAACATCACCTCATGTTTCAGCAAGATAATGCACGGCCCCATGTTGCAAGGATCTGTACACAATTCTTGGAAGCTGAAAATGTCCCAGTTCTTGCATGGCCAGCATACTCACCGGACATGTCACCCAATGAGCATGTTTTGGATGTGCTTGACTGGCGTATACGACAGCGCGTACCAGTTCCCACTAATATCCAGCAACTTCGCACAGCCATTGAAGAGGAGTGGACCAACATTCCACAGGCCACAATTGACAATCTGATAAACTCTATGCGAAGAAGATGTGTTGCACTGCATGAGGCAAATGGTGGTCACACAAGATACTGACTGGTTCTGAGTCCCCAGACCCCCAATAAAGCAAAAACTGCACATTTCAGGGTGGCCTTTTATTGTGGACAGTCTAAGGTACACCTGTGCACTAATCATGGTGTCTGATGAGCATCTTGTGTTGCGTTTATACTTTTGTTGAGTGTACATAACAACCAGTGCAATTTTCACTATCAAATAGAAAATTAAAATTACATTCTTCATTATCAAATATAGAAATAAAATTTCTTGCGTGAAAATTTCTTTTCACTTGCGTGAAAGTATATCTGGGATAACATTATCTTTTCCCCTGTAATCTTTGATTCTTGTTTTCGATGCAAGAATGTGAGGGGATTGTGATCACTGAAGACCTTGATGGAAGTCGCTGAACAAGTCAAATAGACTTCAAAATGTTGTAAAGCCAAAACAAGTGCCAAACATTCTTTTTCAATTGTTGAATAGTTTTTCTGATGTTCATCAAACTTTTTGGAAAAGTAAGAAACAGGATGATCTACTCCATCAGTGTCTTCTTGCAGTAAAACTGCGCCTGCACCAATATCACTGGCATCAACAGCCAACTTGAACCCCTTTTTGAAATTAGGAGATGAGAGAACAGGGGCATTTTTGAGGATAGCTTTCAGTTGGTCAATTGAATTTTGACATTTTTCATCCCTAACAAATTTTGCATTGTTATTCAGTAAATTCGTCAATGGTTAAGAGATGATAGAGAAATTTTTACAGAATTTTCTATAGTAGCCAGCCATCCCTAGAAATCTCATCAGCTGTCTTTTTGTTGTCGGCTCAGGAAATTCTGGAAATGATAACTTTTACATTCGCATCAACTGGTTAGACTCCTTGCTTAAGGTATTTCTGCTTCTCTGGGTTCATTCGGTAGAGATGCTGTTTTACAGGCTTGGCATCATCTTGTAGGATGACATCATGGTAAACCATATCAGTCCTTGATGGAACATCAGGTAATATGATACTTTACTTAAATATGAGCTGCTTTAGCTGCTGTTGTTGAAAAGGGTCCAGGTGGGACAACTTGCTGTCAATATTTTGAAGAATGTCTGAATTTTCAAGTTTGGCTGGATCAGGTTAATTTTCCAAGGAGCAGTCACAATCTTCTTCAGAATTTTCCTGTTCAATTGTATTTACCACATTGACTGGCTTTTGCTGAGTGTCTCTGTCAATGTATTCTTTCAGCATGTTGATGTGACACATTTGTTTTTGTTTCCTCCTTCCAGGGGTTAAAATGATGTAATTAAGATCACTGACCTTTTTGAGGACAGTGTAAGGCCCAAAATATCAGGCTCACTGAGGGTTTCCAGGAACTGGAAAAAGTGCCAGATTTTTTTAACCAGTTTTAAACTTCTATCTTGGGAATGAAGGTCATATCTGAGCTTCTTTGACATTAGACTTAGCAAAGTCACAAGCCTGTAAGGGGAAAAGACGGAGAGGATTATCTGGCTGGATTATCTAGCGCCATAATCATTACTCCAACAGTTTGACCCTTGTTGAGATTCGTGCCCCATCATTGCGCCAACAGTTTGACCCTTGTTGGGATACGTGCTCCAACATTTAGCAGATGACCCCAGGGTCATGGGAATGGACTCAACCAGACTCTCGGGCGCCAATCTAATCTTGCCACAGGGGTAATGGTTAATGCAGATGCCTGGGAGTCTACCAAAAATGCTGTCCGCAAACCTTTGTCCAGCGAGACTCATGCCGGACAACTCCACAGTGCCATCCAATGGACTCTGACATAACTGCACCCGTACAATTTCCATACATTACAGTTTAGGTAAATATTTCTAAAAGACTTTTAATTTCCTGTGTAAAACACTAATCTCACTCACGATGTCTCGGAATAATGTGTATTTTGCTATGCTGAAGGTTAAGAGTGGAATAATAGCCTTAATGCAGATTATTCTTGTAATTCGGTATTGTGTCGGACGTTTCATGACCAACTCTAACGCAAGTAGGTTGTGTTTGGAATAATTTTAATCCTCGTAATTTCTGAAATCTCATAGGGAATATTTCGAAGGAATTGGACTTGTACCATACCCTCCTTCAATAACTTTAAGGGAAAAATATGCTTCAGTTTTCCTTGTGGTCATGTCTCCTCCCAAAGCCCCTCCGGAATTCTAGGCTCAAATGACCCAAAACGACCTATGACCCCGCCATAGGACGCAGTCTGGCGTTTGGGCATAAAAGAGGGGGAAACAGAGAAGTCGAGGAAGCTTGTATTCATCCTTCCCGCATAAACGTTGTGTATATGTGTAGTTTTGGGCTGCGCCAGGTATGAATTGACTTCTTTTCTCTTTTCTGTAACGATGTAATTAGGTCTTGTAATTTAAGCTTGTGCCTGCCTGGCGAAATAAATTGATATTCGCATCTGTGGTGTGACTTTGGACAAACATATACCTACCGGTTCGGACTCCTGGATCCCAGTTGAGTAACGTAGACCGTAATCGCGTGCCTGATCAACACGCTTGGCATCTGCGTTATAAGGTGGATTTTCCATGCTGTGTATGACGCTATTAATATTGGCTTCGAGCAAGATTCCGTTTATATTTTAAGGCGGAAAGCTTAAAAGACGCAAGGCCTCTGAACGATGTGTTTCCGTTATGCCTTTGTAGTTGCTCGCTGTGGGCCCCGGTAATCCCTAGTCATAGCAAGGCTATGTCAAATTACTGGCTTAATAGGCTGCCAGCCTCTGAGTTCTTTCGCCGGATTGGATAGTTCAAATGGTTTTGGTCCGGCGGAGTAGGGTATAAACCTGTTATGGGTCCAATGCACAACAGAGCTCCAAATTGGGTAATAAATTGACGAATTAAAATCCGAACATATTCATGCAAAACGCATGATAACCGCAAATGATTGCAAGTACAAATTTGTGTCTTAAATTTGATATGGAGTCAGATAAATTTGATATGGAGTCAGATATATTGTAACCACTAAGATATTAGGGCTACAGCATCCGCTAGGCACGTCTCAGGCCATTTAAAAGCAGAGCGTGAACGACGTCATCACGTGAGGCCTGGGGCAGGGGTCTAGGGCTGACGCTGTAGCCAGACCCCATTATTATAATGGAGACTGCGAGGACCATCTTTTAGCTGGCTGTTAAGGCAAACATGCTGAGACCTTCCGCCTCAGCTAGGACCCTCCTTGGCCTAGTTGCACGGTGTTTACAAGCCTTAGAGAGATGGCTACGGAAGTCAGAGACATACTGAAGCAAGTTCATTGGGACATCATCTTCGGCCAGAAACTTTTCCTTCAGGAAATTCAGAGGTCCACGGACTTTATGCCCAAAAACAAACTCAAAAGGACTGAACCCAAGAGACTCCAGAACAGCTTCACGGGCAGCAAACAGAAAAAGATGGACACTTTCATCCCAGTCTTTCTCTGTGTCAAGGCAGTAGGTTCTTATCATGTTCTTCAGGGTTTGATAGAACTTCTCCAAAGTACCTTGTCTCTTAGGATAGTAAGCTGATGACCTGTATTGTTTCATACCAAGCTCATGCATAACTTGTTAAAATATGCAAGACATGAAATTTGACCCTTAGTCAGACTAAATAAACTTTGGAAGACCAACAAAGCAGAAAAACTTGGGAGGAGCCTTGATGATAGTCATTGCCTTGATATTACGAAGTGGAGTTGCCACAGAAAACCGAGTGGAAGCGCATATGATAGTCAATAAGTACTCAGAACCAGACCTAGTCTTCGATGATGGTCCAACACAGTCAATGAAAGGTTCTTCAAAAGCAGGAATTGGCTAAAGTCGAGCCTTTGGAATATTCTGGTTTGGCTACCCAACAATTTGACAAGTATGACAGGATTTGCCGAACTCCTGTACATCAGACCTCATGGAAGGCCACAAGAAATTATTCCTGACACGTTGAAGGGTCTTCTTGATACCCAAATGACCTGACATAGGATTGTCATGGGCCACACTAAGAGTTTCTTGATAATAAGACTTTTGAAGAACAATTTGATGGATGATCATCTACTCTTCATCTGCAGAAACATCAGGTGGATGCTAGTTTCTCACAAGCACAACATTTTTATAGTAAAAACAGACAGGAACTTGAGGAGCCCTTTTTTCACTTGCAGCCTGTGGTAGAAGATGCGCTAGATCACAAGCTTGTTGTTGCTCCTGAATTAGTTGTTTCCGAGACAGAATGTCATTAGAATGACCTGATAAAGAAAAGTCTGAAGATTTCCCAGAAATCTCAGGACTTGAAGGTTCCTGATGAAAAGACTGCCCAATGAAGGTGTCAGCCAGGTTGAACTTCAGGTCAGCGTCATCTTGAATAGCCATTTTGGCCATAGAACGAGTAACTGCACATGAAGGATTGAGGTCTGTTATTTCCTCCTCTATAGAGTCAGATTCTTGATCAATCAAAGGTATGTCAATTACAACAGGGTAGGGCACAACCTTATCCCCAGCAAGATCATTACCAAGAAGCAAACCAACACCTTTAAAAGGAAGAGAAGACCTAACGCCAACAGTAACACGCCCAGAGACCAAGTCTGATTTGAGATTAACATTATGGAGGGGTACACTTTTAAAACCACATTCTACGCCTTGAATGACGACATTAGCCTGAGTAGACGATTTATCCGAAAAAGGCAGAATATCTGCAAGAATAAGAGACTGGGAAGACCCACTATCCCTTAGAATTTGAACAGGAGCAGATGAAGAAAAATCAGGTGAAAGTGAGACAAAACTATCGGTGATGAATGGTTCAAAACCCTCCATAACAGAATCAGACACAGAAGGTAGAAGATCAGATGAACTGACCTTTGATAGCATAACATTCAGAAATAATGTGACCTTGCTTTTTGCAGCATTGGCAAGACACAGAAGGTAAAGAATCAGAGGATTGCTTCTCACTGGATGGTTTCCTCTCAGAAGTAGCCTTAGAATCATTAGAAGTGTTATTAGAAGAAGCCTTGGACTGAGACTTGTTTTGAAATTTAGAAAAACATGGATTTTTGGAAAAAATAAGTCTTATGAGTCAATGCATAACTATCAGCAAGGGTGGAAACATGGCTTGTTTCTCCTCAAGGAAAGTCTTGATATCAGGCTGGATACACCTTTTAAATTCCCAAACCAAAATAAGTTGCCTCATTCTGTCAAAATCTTTCTCAACTTTCATGGAATTACACCACAACTGTTCCTTCAACCTGCAAAATTCAACATGAGTTTGACTGGCTTCCTTGCGAGAATTCCTAAATTTTTGCCTGTATGCCTCGGGGACCAATTCATAACCCTTCTGAATGGTAGATTTGACAAAATCATACTCAGAACACTGTTGGACAGATATCTGGTTATATATTTTTTTAGCTTTACTAGTAAGAACACTTTGTAACATCATTGTTCATTGGTCTTTTAGCCATTTCAAATTTACAGCATTTTTTTCAAAATGGGTAAAATATTGGTCTACATCATTTTCTCGGAAAGGTGGGACAAGTCTGATGTGTTTAACCACATCAAAATGATAGGAAAGTCTAAAAGATTTTGTAACAGTACCTGCTTCTATTTTCTTCATTTCCAAATCGTACTGCAAGTCCATCCTTCTTTCTTCCAGTTCTCTCTCCTTCGCCAACCTTCTTTCTTCCAGTTTGAGCCAGTTCCAGTTGTTTCTGGTGTAGCTGAATCACAATATTTTGCAGCTCTGTTGCAGGTATCTCCACATCTTTAATCAATTCTGGTGCTTCTTTCCCAAAGATATCTTCATTGATGAAATGTTGCACCAAAATGTTGAATATTTCTTGTTTCTTCATTGATGATTTCACATCAGATAATCCAAGGGTTGAGGCTATTTGCAGCAAGTCCTTCTTCTTTGCCAGCACAATTGATTCCTGGTTTGGAGTTCTCAAAAAACTTTCAACATCAAAAGTCATGATTACTGGTTTTTTAAATAGTCACAAGATTTTAAATAATAGTTCAGCTTTAATCTTTGGTGAATCCAATCGTTGATCCAATGAATGCTTTATCTTGGTGGAACCTCCAATTTGTTATGACTTGAAAATCACAACAAAGAAAACCAGCAATGACAACTTAATCAAATTTATTCTTCGCTGATTAAAAAAAAAAAAACTTCTCCAAATGATCCACTGTTTAATCTTATAATTATGCTCTAATGCCACTCTGTAATTCTGTTGCCAAAACAAAAACTCTGCTCCCACAGCATTTATATCGACAAGCAACATTTTGGAAAGATCTACAGGATTCCTTGGGAATCCCGCCCCCTCCAGGCAGGAAGATGCCAGAAGCTTCTAGAAAGCACTCGACTATTACAAAGAAATGAGATTACATCAGATCATGTTTTGCTACAGACACACACAGTAAAAAATGGAGTGTCAATATTCCAGAGTAAACCCATTTTCCTCTGGATAGAGTAGTTACAGCACTATGCAGAGTGAAATCGTCTAAATGGAAGTGTCAAAAGTGAGAGTCAATTCCCACTTCCACACAAGGACGAAATCTACTCTGCAGGGTGATGATTCCCTATAGTGTCAAATATTTTTACACACCTCATTGTTAATTTTGACACAAAATAGAGTAAAATTAACCATAAAAATCTTACACTGGCTGTAGAGTAAAATTTACACTGATTTTGAGTGGGACCAAATGTTATCTGACAGAGAGTTAAATTCAACTCTTAAAGAGTAAAATTGACACTATGATTTTTACTGTGCACCATCAGAGAAGAACAAAATAAATAGCTGTCCAGCAAGGCAGCAAAAACAGCATGTAACAAATCTCCATTTCCAAATGATATACAGTGCTTTACATAAAATACTCATACATAACACCTCCCCTCTTAAGAAAAGAAAGGTTCGCTAAAAGCTTTTTTTTGTTTGAAAAACAAGTTTAGGGTGAGCCTCAGTTCCAGGGCCCCACCAGTTTGTCAGCCTTTTATCGTCCCAGCTGGATTTCTTGTCTTTCAGAGGGCCGTGTACAGCTGACAGACAGAAGTCCCTCCAGATGCCACAAGAGGCCTTTCTTAATTCTTTAAATGTGGCCCAACCAGTGAAGTAATACCTTGTTTGGGTGGTCACAAGTGGGAGTGGCGGCACTGGGTCAGCAAGAGAAGCCTCAAGGATTTCCACTGGTTCCTTGAGTCCCTTCTTTTTTTCTGATGTGGTCACTGTACTTGATTAGAGCCACAGCATCATTAGTGCCAGACTTTTCATACTGGGTTTGTGTTATCAGCCTCAGATGTGCATGACACTGTTTGGCTTGAGGATGCATGTTGTTGTTGCATCTCATCTGTGAGTACAGGCTTTCATTTGCATCAGTTGACAGATGCCCAGTAAGAAAGAAGGACATTTTAAAGGAACCAGTTGGCGCAGGTGTGACACCCAGTTGGGATTTAGGGGCACAAATATTTGGATACCCTGTAGATGCTGAAGCATTAAGGATGAAAACATCAGGGAACCTGCTCGCACCAACATAGTGGATATTGCCATCCTCACACCAATATGAGTTGGCTTCCAGTGACTTACAACCCCTCGTTTCACCGGCTTGAATTTAGTGTTTGTCCACATGATCACAAACTCTTGAAGCCTTGCTAATTTGGCCTCTGCTGTGGGGCTTGACTGTGGTGAAGACAATGCTACATGGAAAGGAGGGGAAAAGGGGGAAGGTTCATCAATATATACTGAGCAACTAAAGAAACGCAAGTTAATAAGGAGGCAGTCCCACTTGGGGATTAATAGATCATCATGAGCACTGAAATTGAGGGGATAATTTACCTTATTCAAGTTTTGGACTCCATTTAGATGATGCATGTCTTTCCAGGAAATTTACAAGAAAACTGGACTATTGGGACTAGATACTTTCTGAAGTGAGGATACTGTCTAAATGCAGTGTTGGTCTGGTGTTCTGCAGATTAATTATGTGTGTTGTCATCATGAGAAAATGTTTTTTAACTTGTCTTGAGAAGAATCTAAGGTACTATGCAGATCCCAGAAACATTCACCACAAAAAAGCAGCAGGCCTATACTCGTTTATCTGATGAAAATTTTGGATCAATTTAAAAATTCATAACAAAAAATAAGCTGAACATCATTCTAATGTATTGTGAGACGTTGTTCACATTTATAAGATTGCACAGTAAGAATTAAAGAGAGATGAATAACTGGTGACATGGTAATTTTTTGCCCCAGAAAAGGGCATTTTGGGGCAAAACCAGAAAAAAATTACTTAGAAATGATTTCATTAAAAAAACTTCCACAAATGATATTACTTGGAATACTGCATTTTTACAGAGAGATATATATCATAAAATCAGAAAAAAAGAATTCTAGCCTTTTCTTCAACTTAGTTCCTGAGTTACAGGTCATAAACTATGGTCTCGTTTTTGGGCATTTTGTGTTTTTGGCTGATTTTGAAGCTTGACCATACAAAAGTGTATCAAGATACACAGAAGCTAAGGCCATTTTCAGATTCCAGGGGATGGATATGGTTAGTATACCCAATTTCAGCCTTGTATAAGCAACAAATTTGGAGCAACAAGTTGCCAAATTTGGCTGAAAATTGGTGTGCCAAAAACATAAAATATAATTTAAATTTCATAGGGTTATAACTTAAACTATTTGAGATACTGGCCTAATATTTGTCTTTTTTTTCATTTTGTGTGAATATTTACTCACACAAAATATTTACTCAATATTTACTCAATATCGTAAATATTTACTCAATATTTACGATGATTTGACGTTGACCCAGAAGCAATTGATTTATGGCTAAGCCCAGCCCTCAAATGCAATGAGCTAATCACAGTGCGTATTCTCTCCCCATATACACAGGCATTCTGAGCCAAAACTTCCACTGAAATGCATTAAGGAAACTCTGTAACGTCTGTTTATGGGGTTTTATAATTTTTCTGAGTTTAAAAATTGGTCAAACGCTGTGCTCGGGGTAAATATAACTCCTATAACCGGTATCCCGACAGGCAAGGCGATGGGTGTATTTGATACCCTTCCCAAAGCCACATCATAGCCGAGAGAAATGTCTCCTCTGGATAAAGCTTTGTGGAAGACCCCACTATCAGCTTAACGTAATAAAGATTACTTAAATTTGGTAGCAATAATATGTGAATGAAATTTCTTACCCTGCAGTGCATGAACAATGCCGATCCTCAATCTTGTTTCGTGAGAGTGACGGAAATGAGATGTAGTTGATAGCATTTTCACTGAGACCTGAAAATTTTTGCTTCTAATTTAAACTTTTCGTTGACCTTCTCCACTCTAAATTAATTAATGTATTCCTCCAATGCATAGTGTAACCCTTTTTGCTGACTTCTTGATGATATTTGAGCCTTCTGTCCCTAAAAATCATCGATAACATCTTAAAAAATATCTTTGACTGTGATACCTGCCATTAGCGCCTGCTCAGAAATGTTGATTGTTTGTCTGAGTCAATGAGGGGGGGGGTGGGGGGGGCTGAGCCATTGGTCAATGGTGACACATAGGTTTTTGTTTGTGTATTTTACATTGCAAGCAAGATGTTGAAATCCAATAAAAATGTCAGAATTCTTTCAACTCCTGACAAATCCAGACAATTGTAAAACAGCCGCCGACCAGTTCCTCCGTCCCAGCTTGGGATTCGAATAAATACTCTAGGTCAGTGATTCCCAAAGTGTGGGCCGCGGTGGTACTGCAGGTGGGCCGTGAGAGGTCATTAAAAATATGATTCATTTTTGCAAATATGATTTTTTGTGATTTTTATTGTAAAATATTTATTGCACGATTTAAAAAAATATTTAGAAGTAATAACCTATGGAGTGTTATTGACCTCACAATATTTTAGGAACCTTATATAGTTTATGATAGGAACATAGCTTTCTGGTCATCATGACCAGGGGTCATAATCAGAGGAGCATGTACTGTGTTCGAGAATTAATTCTGTCTTGTGTGTACACCACAGATTAAAAGTTTGGGCTTCCTTTATCCCCCTGCTTTCATTTCAATCCTGAATCTTTATAATAATAATAATAATAATAAATAAATAAAAAAACAACAACAACAATTATTGTTGTTGTTTTCTATTCATTTTATTTTCTTAACAACAACAGCAATTATTATTGTTAAGTGTTCTGAGAATGCATAATTTCGTCCATGTACTGTTTATAGGACAAAGGTGGGCCGCGGACATTTTTTAGATTTTCAAGTGGGCCCTGATTTGGAAAAGTTTGGGAACCCCTGCTCTAGGTATAGTCCAATGTACATAAAAACACTGATTAATATTGATAATTAGTTTCGTACTCTCAACACAGAGAATGGTCGCACATCCAAATTAATATGCAAATTAGACAGAATGCAGATTTACCATTTATAAACAGGCAAACAATTAAAAAAAAAAACTGTCACGCGTTTTTGCTCAACCAAGCATTCGTCTTTTAAGTACCGAATGGGAACACAGCACACTGATCCATTACTTCTGGAGGGGGAGGCATACAAGCCTCTAAACCAATTCAAGGAGACCATATTTCTGAAAGACACTCAGATTGCTGGATAAGAGGAAGCAATTTGGACTCATACAAGGTTTGCGACAGTACGGGCATGAGTTTATGACAGATTTTAATGACACTTGTCTCAGGTAGGACTGGAGTGTCGCTTGCAATCAGCATTCTGTGTTCATGTGTCTAATTATTACGTATCAGGAAATACACATAAACACACATACTATCTTACATACACAAACATGCCCGTCAATAGCACCTATCTATAGCTCAATCAGTTGAAAATCCTTGGGGTTTTATGTGGAAATGTATGTGTTGAAGACAAAGGGCAGATATGAGATGGACGATCAGTAACACACTGAAGGGCCTTCTGAAACAATTATCTCCACATAAAAAACAAGGTTGTTTACTTATCTCCCTTTGGGTTGAGCTCTGAACGTGATCTGCGCTCCACCAGGGTTCACACAATTCCTGCACTTTCACATTTCTATAAAAGAAGTGACATCTTTTTCAGTGGAAGAACATAGACTTGTCTCACTGCATCTTTTTATTCTTCCTCCTTCTCTCTACTGTAAGAGATGGGACTTTGCTCCTGGCTCCAGTTGTTGGTATTAGTTGTCTCTGGAACCAAATTTGGGTCAGCAGGATTCTCCTGCAAGCTTCTGGATAATCTGTTCTCTCAGACTGTGTATAAGGATGGTAATGTGATCATTGGAGGCCTGTTTCCGATTCATTTACGGCCACTTGAACAAGACATGGACTTCAGACAAGAACGAGCTCCTTCAAAATGTCAGAAGTGAGTGAAAAACATAGCTATGGCATTATGTCTATTTTCACAGTATGTGGGAGTAGTGTTGTACTTCTGAATATCTGTGTGTATTGGGTATCCATGTGAACAGAAGGCTTAGTTTATCATTTTTATTTAAATGCATGCATGCGTTTCCTCCATAGATTTGCAACCCATATGCGCTTCTGTGCAAAAGTCTGAAAAAAAATTGAACAAAACTCTTTGAACATATGGAAACAAATTATTCATAAATATAAAAGGGTAGTTAACATTTAGAAACATAATCAAATTAATACTTGGAGTGACCATTCTATGCCATTAAAAATGAATCAGTTCCCTGTAGGAAGTACACCAACCTCCAGTTTATAAGATTTTTGTCCAGGAGGATATTGTGAAGGTATCAGACAATTTGCCACAGCACGGCAAGCTGACTTGTTTGCTGCATTTTATTCTCCTGTTAATCCCAGCTACCTTCAATGATTCAGAAATGATGGATTTGTGTATGCCATGCTATTGGTCATGTTCTTTTGTAAAATACAGAAATTCATTTGTGACATTTTTGAGAAGTGAATATACTGTGCATAAATCTCAGATTTAACCCACAACTGTCAGAGGTTCTCATCCATTACATCGCTTCTCATCCGTACTCTGTGGTCCGTTGTCTGCCGTCCACCCATTAACAATTCTTGTTATCACTATTCCACATAATCTACAGCGTGGATCCTCAACAAATTTAGGTCCCTCCTGTGGTTATTATGGGTGCCATGACATTTTTTGCCACATATTTACATTCAAAATTGTCCCCATATGCCTTTATCATTATTCACCTATCTTTAATCTCAACTATAAAATGTTTAACAGTGAAATGTTAATGACAATTTCACTGAAACTGTTTTATGGATCGCTTTTAAATTTTTAACACTGGTCCGGCCTGACAAGTAATTCTGCTCAATATGGTTTCATAACCTCATCTGCACATTCAAAATGGCTGCCAGGTCGCCATGCGGGATGAATTTGCTATGGCAATTCCAAAAAAAATTACTCGGTGGATCGTAAAAAAATTCCACACCCAGGTCCCCTTCGTGGTTTAGTTGTACACCATGCAATTTTGCCAATGTTTCACATTCAAAATGGTCCCCAGACCTCCATCTTGAAAACTGACACTGAAGTTGGTTATATCGAGCAGTATCTCTGGAATAGTTATATTTTTCTAGCAATTTGAATACAGGTCCCCCATAAGGTGTTGCTGTGCACCATGGGTGTTTCAACTTTATATCCATTTGAAAATGGCTGCCAGGTCACCATGTTTCTTGAATTTGTCAGCCCTATTCTTCTGCCATCTAGGCTGTATTTTGCCACCTATATTTTTGCGAAAATTCCATATACAAAATGGGCACCATGCTTCCATCTTGAATTAAGACGATTAGATTTTTTACTACTATTCTTACAGCCTGGGGAACTTGCTCAAGGAATCTTTCTCCTGTTTTATTCCCAGGTTCCTTCAAGAGTGCAGTTGTGTACTGTGTGATTTTTGACTTCATTTGCATATTAAAAATGTATTTCAGAGTTTATATGAATTTCAATTGAACTCAATGTGTGCTTTGTCTGCAGTATTTCCTGGAGCTTATTCCAAACTATGTTTCAAGATTCAATGCTATAAAGAAGCTGAAAGGAAAAATAACACAGTAATGCAAGAAGAAATGGTAGAAATAGATATATTTAGCTGTGGTTTTATGCAAACTTCACAACAAAGAAATTAAAAACATGACTAATACGTATATTCCATCATTAAAGTGTTTTTAATATGTAATGAACCTAAAGAATCATTGGTACTTTGTCCTGTTCAGTTTCCAATGTTTGCTTATAGGTGCGAAGATCCATTCATGGGTCTCTTTTTCAGTGAATAATGCTGTCATTAGACTATCTAATGCTGAAGAAACACTGAATCTAAAAATGATTAGGAAAGGTGTGTGGTGCCCCAGTCACAGTATTGCACAGGCCTGTACATAAATTTGTTTGTGAATATATGCCAGCATCTGTGCATATCAATTTCTAGCCTTCTAGTTCTGTCCTTCATTTAATAGCTTTTATTTTCGTGGATACTATTGGCTGCAAACCGCGATTTTCGCAGTGGATGAGATAAACAGAAACTCTCTGCTACTGCCAAATCTGACCCTGGGATATGCCCTGGGTGACTCATGTCTCAGTGAAGACACAGCATTAGCTGCTGGACTGGGTCTATTAACTGGGAAGAACCCTGTTGTTACAAGCTCCGGGTGCGGCCTTACTCCCAAGGTGCCTGTCATCATTGGTCCGGCCACCTCCTCAACAACTATTGCAATTGCTCGCACCCTGGGAGTCTTCAGCATCCCTGTGGTGAGTATTGTAACAGTGCAGAAGCAAATCGGCAAGCATTTAGGAAAAACAAAATGTCTCCTATTCTTTCTACTGGCCAAATATGCTAAGAGAATAGACAAAGTTTTCAGGATGCTTTATCGGAGTATGTACCTCCAGGCAGTTGTATACATTGAAAGCTGACATACTATCATGTGATTTGTGTACTCCCGAGGTGAGCTACTCTGCCACATGTGCATGCCTAGGAGACAACCAGAAATACCCCACCTTCTTCCGCACTGTCCCCAGTGATGCTTTTCAGGCCCAGGCCATGGCACACATGCTGCGCCTCTTTGGCTGGACTTGGGTGGGTGTTATAATGGGAGATAATGACCACGGCAAGTCTGGGATTCAGCGTCTGCTAGAGGAGCTGCAGAACTCTGAGGTTTGTGTGGCCTTTACTGAGGTCATCCCCAAGATCAGCTTGGAGGAGGGTATACCACGCATCGTAAACACGGTCAGACATTCCACAGCCAAAGTTATCATCATCTTCGCCATTGCCCCAGACGTGAAGGCCCTATTGTCGGAGGTGGCGAGACAAAATATCACTGACAAGCAGTGGATTGCTTCAGAGAGCTGGGTTACTGCCAGCATTGTCTCTACCCCACAGAACCTGCCCTCATTGACAGGCATTTTAGGTCTTGCTTTGCGCAGGGGAAACATTGAGGGTCTCAGATCTTTTCTCACCAGACTCCAGCCCAAAGATGTGCCCTCTGACCCCTTTGTTTGGGAATTCTGGGAGATGATGTTTGGGTGCTCTTTCAGGAATGAGTCCTCCACTGCATCAGTCAGGCCTCGGTGCACAGGGTCTGAGAGCTTGGATAATGTTGAGAACCTTGATACTGATGTCTCTGAGCCAAGACGCACTTACAGTGTGTACAAGGCTGTATATGTTATCGCGCATGCCATTCACAACATGCTCTCCTGCCAACCAGGAGATGGTCCTTTTGAAAATGGGGGGTGTCCAGATATCAAAAACCTCCAGCCCTGGCAGGTAAGAAAAGTAAATATAATGACTTTAAGCATCCAAAAACAATTTCCCTGAGATATAGTAGTTTGGCTGAATAAATCTGTGGAAAGTAAAAGGACTGTAAATTTTACATTACATCAAACAATCTTGCGCAGTTACAATAGTGAAATACCTATTAAGATACTATGTTAGTATTTATATATACATTGAAGAGAGGGTAAGCACTTAATATCACTTTGTGGAGCACCAAATATTAAATGATCTTTTATTAATATGGAAATAACAATTCATGCTGACATATGGACAACTTTTCAGTTTTACTGCCATGGAAATTGTCATTTCTTGGGTAGTTACCATGGTAGCACCTCACTACATTAACTGTCATTTGTAATTGTCTGAAATTCTGCGATTAATTTATCCTTTGTGAGTGACATGGTTATTAACATTGCATACACTTTTGCTGAAGGTAACTCTGCTCTTCACTGAGTCTCTTCGATAATTGCTGAAACATTTCCTTACTGCATAACTGTAGTAGTTTTCAGTCATCATAGCTCATTGTATGATTTTAAAATTACCCATAACAATTTAAGGAATATCAAATTGGCTCAGAGAATGGGAAGAAAATCGCAGCCCATGGGTAAAAACAAACTTTCCGGGATGATGAAGCATATGGCCTCTGTTAATATTGACCCTAATTGAATAGCTAAAGCACGCAACAAATGCAAAATTTATGGAACTCATGTCTTAATTTTTATATGAGATGAGGCCTTGTGTAAGATCCTCGATATCTTCACTGTTGTTATGAAATAATTGTACTCAAAGAAATATATTTTAAGGCACTCACGCTTAAGGTACAAACAAATCAAGTTTTGATTATCTAGTAATAGTCATTATTAATGAAGTTGTTCATATTCACTCTTCAAAAAAAAGTAGGGGATATTGGAATTTGAAGGTCAATAACAAAATAATGATTGTACTCTGGATACAATGACTGCAGTGTTGAGAATATGAACTGGTCAAAAACAGAGCATTAAAATGCAGATAATGATGCACACGTGCAGCATGTGGAAATCCCGAACACGTGGCCGGGGTGCATATTCGAATTTGACACTTTAGAGAAAGGTCACCTTGGTCAGCTATGATATAATCGGGATTACAGAGACATGGCTTAGTGAAGAGCATGGAGATGAATATAATATAGAAGGTAATAAGCTCTTTAGGAAGTAGATGTAATAGGCGAGGAGGGGGCATAGCAATCTATGTAAACGAAAACATAACTGTACAGGAAATTACTGAAATTGAGCATTCATAGCCCTGTGAAGATATCTGGCTCAGGCTCATTGGCAAACACGAGACAGGTTTAAACATAGGAGTTCTCAGTGCCTCGTTTTAAATGTCAGGGCCTTCGGAATTTTACCGATGAAGTGTGGAGCTACTTTGCGCCTTGTTAATGATGAAAAAATAGCAATTTCTTTGCATGGCAACGGCATGCCCCATTCAATACCATTGTAAGCCTGTTGGGAGCTTCGGCGAAAAAGCCATGTATTTCGAAATGTTGCTTGCGTATGTAGGTGGCGTATTCAACAAAAGTGAGTACTCCTTATCATGTTTCAATATACCCCAAGTCAATTACACACTGGAATTCTCCTTTAACAGCGAGATTTTCAAAATTTTCGAAAAATGGTTGGGTCAAGGGTGCTGACGCCCCCAATGTTTTCGAGTCATAACAACACCCCTGTATGACAATATGATAAACTGTTTAGGTAATTAAATCTTGAGTGAATTGTTTACTCAATTCCTTCTAAGTTAACAAACAATTATTTTGGAACTAATCATTCTATATCATTAGTTTGTTACTGACCTTGCCATTTCAAAACACTCCTTTTTCGAAGAGTTTATTTCATGAAAACATTCAGTGCTTAACATCTTCTGAAATGTATCTGGTATTTAGTGCACACCGAATTTACAGTCTGCAGCTGTAATTTTTAATTTTCAGTTTTACATAATATAAAATGTTGTCCTTTCTCTTCCCTGAAGATTCTCCACTACATTGGTACCGTCAACTTCTCCACACCAGTGGGGGAGGCAACATATTTTGATGAGAATGGTCAACCACCAGCCTCTTATGATATCATTAACTGGCAAGAGGGAGCAGAGGGCATCATGGCTTTTGTCAAAGTGGGAAATTTTCATTCTGTGGACAGATCTCACAGTGAATTTGACATTGATGTGAAAAGAATCGTATGGGGCGGTGGACAGAATGAGGTGAAGCAGAGCATGAATTTTGCATGCCATGAGTTTAGGCAGAGAACCTCCAGTATAATATTTTGCCTGCTTATTTTTCACACGTCATAGATTGAGGATATATATATTCTAATTCTTTTGTGATCTCCCTTTATAAAACCCCCTGAGTAGTGTTAAGTAAGTAGAGAAAAGAGCCTTCAAACTGATATCATGTCTTTTCTGACGCAGTTCTGAACGTCTGTTTTTAGCTGCTGTTCTCAGTGTGAAAGCCAACTTGTTCATTACAGTGCTATCAGTCAGAGTTATCAGCAACACTGTCGACAGTCCCTTCCTGCAAAACCCCTCCATAACTTATTGACATCAGTGACGTCAAGTCATCACAAAATGACCATCAAAGAACAGTTTCCTTCTTAGCACACAAGTAGCCGGTCAGCTGTTACCAGGACACAGTGACATTGTGACAAACTTTATAAGGGATGTTATTCAATCTACAAACCCCAATTCCAATGAAGTTGGGAACATAAAACGTGAATAAAAACAGAATACAATATTAGCAAATCCTTTTTGACCTCTACAAAGACAGATACTTAATGTTCAGACTGATACACTTTTTTTTTTCCATAGAAAGGTGTAACTGGGGCAACAAAAGACTGGGAAAGTTGAGGAGCGCTCAAAATCACCTGTTTGGAACATTCCACAGGTGAACAGGTTAATTAGAAACCGGTGAGTGAAATGATTATGAATACAAGGAGCATCAAAAGGCCAAGTCATTCACAAGCAAGGATGGGACGAGGTTCCACTTTGTGAACAACTGTGTGAACAAATACTCTAATAGTTTAAGAACAACGTTTCTCCACACAAAATTGCAAGGAACTTAGGGATTTCATCATCTACAGTCCATAATATCATCAAATGATTCAGAGAATTCAGAAATACTGTACCTCTACACGTAAGCGGCAAGGCAGAAAACCAACATTGAATGACTGTGACCGTTGATCCCTCAGATGGCACTGCACTAACTCATTCCCCATGGTAAGCCGCTGCCAACGGCGCAGTGAATTCCACCATTCCCAACGGTAAGCCAGTACCAGCGGCGTGGATGACCATTCGCAAACCGATGAAAACACAAAAATCAGTTGACGATCGCAGTGATGGGCCACCTGTACTTCAATACTTTATAATGTGTAATTTTCAAGAAAAGTACTCCGTACAAACATAATAATTTTATATAAAGGTATTCTATAGGGAATGAGTTAAAAACTGACATCATTCTGGAAAGGATAATACCAGGTGTGCTCAGGAACACTTCAGAAAACCATTGTCAGTTAATTAACCTCTTAAGCCCTGAGCCTCTGGTTAAAAAATGGCATGTCCAAAATGAAATGAGTTTACCTCTTCAACTAGTGGGTCCATTTGAATAAAGTTGGCATCATAATAAAGGTAACACCATTTGAGATTTCTGTCGTTGTGTAAAAAAAATCAGTATATATGTCACTGAGTCTGATTTAATGAAGATGGAACACAGTATAAATGTAAGGTCTCATTTTGCACCTAAAAATTTTTACTATCCCTTGTGAACTTATTTTGTCGATGTTTGAAACGTCTAAACAGTTACATCACTGAATCTCATCATTATCTTTGCCAAAGTTTATTCTAATCAAGTAAATCAAAGCAAAATGAGAGAGGAACGTCAAGCTGGCTTCTCCAAATTGGCAGTTTGGGTACATTCTGTGCCATTTCAGATTTCTTAGGTACCAGACTGTCAAACTCATGTAATTTCACTTATATGTCCCACAAGCATACATTCCATCGAAATACAACAACTTTTGAAAAATTTTAACATTTTTTAAGTATTTAAAAATTTTTTTTATCTCTGCCAGTCCTGAATACATTTTCCCATTCAAAAAAAATACATACATAGAAAATGAAATTTGACTAAACTGGAGCAGATATAAAAACAAGCAAGTAAACAAAATTCCAAGTGGAGAGAACAAAACCCCCAGTAATTATTAATGTAAGGACGCTTTTACTGTCAAAAAAAAGATGCATGCCATTTGATTCCTGGCTTTCCAGGTCATAGCCCCTTAATTTTACCACAGCAAACTAGTTTTCAGTGGTCAAACTGCTGATAGAAAGAGAGAGTCAAGAAAACATGTCTTGCACCCCAGTTTATTGTTTGTACTGCCGCCTGTCTTTGTGCTTGTGCTTAATGGCACAAGGATTCCCTGTCAAAAAAGACTTTGAAAACGACTGTGGAATATTAAGCAGATACTCATACCAAAATACCACATATCAATCCATAAAGTGTTAATACTGTTGTGGTCGATAAGAACATGTTAATAGCCCATGTACTCAGTCTTGCATTCCCGATGCATCAAGCTACCTCATACTAGGTTTGTGCAATTAAGGTCTTTTAGGGCTCATTAGAAACATCAGAGCCCGTAAAATCAAATAGCCACCCGCAAAGTCTTACTGACAGCATCACAAGCCGATCATAAAGAGGAAAATTCATTAAGAGCCAGCAGAATGCTCAGGAGCTGAAATCCTTCGACACAGTGCCCCGGAAAAAAAAAAAGAAAAACACGCTTGAAGACTGGAAGATCTAGTTTCGATATAATACGTACACATTGGGCTAACAATAGCAAGCACGGATTTACCATCAGTTTTTTATTACAAAATATCAAAGGTAAGAAATATTTTTTGCTCATCTCTTTAAAATGTAAAGTTTATGTCTGCTGTTCTTTGAGTGTGATATCAATTTGAAATGACAATGCTTATATTGTTGAATTCTGTAGACTTTTTTCTTTCATTTGATGTATCGTTTGTATGTCTAGCAGTAAATTCAGTAAAAATACTTGCACTTAAGCACTGATGTTATTTTATCCGATGTTTTGCTACATGCATATTCACTTGCTTGGCGCTTGAATTTTGTTTAGTTGAGGTAAAAATGGTCAATGCAGTCTTTTTGCTGAGTTTCTTCTCATTAAGTGGATATACTGCATTTTACTTCTAGGAAACATGCTGTATTTATGATGCGTATTGATCACCGCCGGTACTGAGGAGGTTTGAGTTTAAGAGGTTAACAGAGTTCGTCGCTAAATCTACAAGTGCAAGTTGAAACTATCATACAAAGCGATAGCCATAGATCAACAACACTCAGAAATTTCACCGGCTTCTCTAGGCCCGAGCTCATCTGAGATGGACTGACGCAAAGTGGAAAAATGTGCTGTGATCTGAGGAATCCACAGTTCAATTTTTTTTTGGAAATCATGGATGTTGTGTCCTCTGGGCTAAAAATAAAAAAGACCATCCAGATTGTTATCAGCGCAAAGGTCAATAGCCTGCACTGTGATGGTATGGGGATATGGTAAATTATGGAAAACTTTAAACAGAATAACTTCATGCACCAAGAGTAAATGCACTGAATTACATAGCAGTGGTGGCATAGTTACTGATGTGTTTGAAATTGCAAATGAGTTTAACAGGTTTTTTACCCAAGATAGGGAAAGTGAACGAGATGGTTTCCTGAACACTGACACTCGGTTTACAGATGCGTGATTTACTTTTATGGAAATTGAAAAGGATTTTGTGAAAAAAGAATTGTCGAAACTCAATAGCCACAAATCAATGTGTATCGACAATCTTCACCCTTATTTGTTTAAGACTGCAGCTCCTTTTACAGCTGAACCTCTCACATTTTTTGTATCATTTGTCTCTTTGTTCTGCGACTATACCATCAGAGTGGAAAAAGGCTAAAGTAACCCCTATATTCAAAAGTGGTAAGAAAGAGGACCTTAGTCATTACAGACTGATTTCAGTTTTATGTCACCCAATGAAAATACTAGAAAGGGCAATACATGGGCAACTGTATGATTATTTTATGTAAAATAATTTAAGTAATTGTCAATCTGGTTTTCGTCCTTTACACTCAACTACCACAGCCCTCCTGGATTTAAAGGAATACCTTCTAAAAAACATTGATGAAGGGTATGCAACTGGTGGATTATTTTTGGATTTTAAGCAAGCTTTTGATTCTATCTCTCATCTGATTCTATTTCATAAGCTGAAAAAGTATGGTATTGAGAGTATGAATTGGTTTAATCAGTATCTATCTAATTGTCAGTGTGTTAAGTGTTTAGGTAAAATCTTTGACTTTTGAACAATTCGTAAGGGAATTCCGCAGGGCTCAATATTAGGTCCCCTCCTCTTCAGTATTTTTATTAATGATATTTGTCATGTCTCATATCTCAAAAATATGAAATTGTGTTTATATGCAGATGACAAGGCGCTTTCTGTAAGGATCAATGTAGTCTCCAAACTACAGGAGTAGGAATTCAATAAGATCTGCCAGTGGGTAGATACTAACAATTTGGAACAAAATTTGAGAATATGTCAATGTATGCTAATTGGTACAAGACGGAAAATACAAAATGCATCCGTAATTGTGAAATATAAAGGTGAGACAGTTGAACAGGTGCATGATTTTAAATACCTTGGTGTAATATTGGACGAGTCACTGACATGGAGTAGGCACATTGACAAAGTTTGTAATAAACTTTCACAAATAATAGGGTGTATTCGTCAAATCAAAAGGAATCTCTCATACAATATATTAATCGTGTTATATAATGGATTAATTAATGGGGTAAAAGTTCTCAAAATAATATACTTAGGCTGCAAAGATTACAAAATAGATATGCGCGAATTGTACTGCAGGCCGATTTTTGAACGCCCCGTCACATTCTTTTAGCTTGGGTAGACTGGAAGTCAATTATGGCAAGATGGCGAAATCAGTTTTACCTCGTCATTTTTAAAATAATGAAAGGATTAGCTTGAGGATACTTAACGGCAATATTCATTTCTCGCGAAATCTAATTTTGTACAAGGTATGCGTTATCTTGCCCCCTTAAAATAAATACACCCCGCACTGACTATTAAAAAAGATCTCTCCATTTTGCAAGTGTTTATGTGAAATCCTTGATGTGTGTATGTAGGTATATATGTGTATGTACCCCCCCGACTTATGAGTATGTATCTCTATGTATTCCACACTTTGTCACTTGTTGGTTTGGTTAATGTTTTTGTTTATTTTATTGTGCAGGGCCCCTTGGAAAAACAGTTTCCTAACTGAAAGGGCTACCCTGTTGAAATAAAATGGAAATAAATGCGTTAGTGAGTAACTTGCACATCTGTGAAGGCACCAATGATGCTAAAAGATACATACAGGTTTTGGAGGAACACATGCTGCCTTTCCAAATAACGTCTGTTTTAGGGATTTCCCTGCTTATTTCTGCAAGACAATGCTTGGCCACATTCTGCACATGGCTTCATAGTAAAAGGGTAACACTTTACAATAAGGGTACAACAATTAACATTTGTTAATGCAGTAATGAGCATTTACTAACAATAAATTAACATTTAACTCATGCACTTGTTAATCATTTACAAATGATGTTCACATCAACTAAGGTATTAATTTATAAATTATGGTTTAAAAGTTTGGAGTGCTACATGGGGGATACTTAAGGGACGTTTACAACTTCACAAAAAAGGGAAACACAGAAAATTAATAAATGTTCAATCATAGTTGCATAATGTTTATTCAGCTGTCTAATGCATTATTAACCCGCTAATTAACTGATAGTTAATGAACTAAGGTTAATAAATGTTTATTGTTGTACCCTTATTGTAAAGTGTTACCAGTAAAAGAGTGCGGGTAGTAGACTGGTCTGCTTGCAGTCCAGACCTTTCTCCCATTGAAAATGTGCTGCGCATTATGACACGCAAAATACAACAAGAGAGACCCTGAACTGTTCAGCAAATGAAATCGTACATCAAGCAAGAATGGGAAAGAATTCCACCTACAAAGCTTCAACAATTAGTGTCCTCAGTTCCCAAATGTTTATTGAGTGTTGAGTGTAAATAACACAGTAGTAAACATGCCCCTGTCCTAGCTTTTTTGGAACATATTGCAGGAATCAAATTCAAAACGAGTGCATGTTTCCAAGAAAACAAAAACGTGTATTTTTCTTTGTGGTGTACTCTTTTGAATGTAGGTCAAAAACGATTAGCAAATCCTTGTATTCTTTTTTTAATCACTTTTTACTCAATGTCCCGACTTCATTGGAATTGGGGCTCCCCCAAATTCATTTATAATTCTCGTCTATCCAACATTCAGCACTTAACTTCTTCAAAGTTCAATTTGAGTCTGTGAGAAGAGTGTATAATTTTGCAATGTCCTTTTGAGTTGCATGGAGGCAAAGTGATGTTCTGCAAAGTTTTTCTGGCTGCATGCAGGTACCTGTGTCCGTCTGCAGCATGCCCTGTCCCCCAGGCACTCGAAAGGCTGTGCAGAAAGGAAAGCCCATCTGCTGCTTCGACTGCTTACCATGTGCAGAAGGGGAGATCAGCAACACCACTGGTACTATTAAAATTATTCTTTTTTTTTTTATCGTGGAGAGCAAGCACCAATTTTCACATTATGAGGATGGGAAATATGCTCAGACATCAAGAATCTTAAAGGTCTGAAGAGATATATGGGGCAACTGTCTATGGCCTTCAAAACAAGAATAATGTTGTTTCACGTAAAAATCTCACCGTACTGTATATATTTTCAAAACAAATGTTTCATATTTGGTGAACAGGGATTCCACTATTTCACAAAGGCTGTAACATGCGTTTGGCCGTTGACATTTGTGACATGCTTCCAGGAAGGTGAAACAAGAGAAATTGATCATGTTTGTGACCTGTTCACAAGAGCCAGCAGGATGCGTTAACCCCTTCAGCCCTGAGCCTCTTTTTCGAAAATGGCAAGCGCAAAATGAAATGAGTGTATCTCTGCGACTGCTTGGTCTGCTTGAATAATCTTGGTATCATAATAAAGGTAAAACCATTTGGGATTTCTGCCGTGGCGTAAAATCAGTATATTTGTCACTAAGTAAGAGTAAATGAAGATGGATCACAGCATAAATGAAAAACGTCATTGTGCACCGAACAATGTTTTACTTCTATCCCTTGTGAATTTATATAGCTGTAGTCTGAAATCTCTGAAAATTTACAGCACAGAATCTCACCATTATCTATGCCAAATTTTATATGTCTTGGTGGGTTCTCCAAATTGGCAATTCAGGTACCTTGTGTGCCAAATTAGACTTCTCAGGTATTAAACTGTAAAACTCATCTAATTTCACTTTAATGTCATTACAGGCAGTCATTTCACCCAAATACAACTTTTTTATTTGCTAAAATTTATTAATTTTTATTTTATTTTATTATTATTTCTGCAAGTCCTATTGCCGATACAATTTCCCATTCAGAGACAATACAGAGAAAGAAAATGAAGATTGACTCCACTGCAGCAGATTTATTTAAAAAAAAAACAAATTAATGAGATTATGAATAGAAAGGAAGGGTTAAAAAATGGGCAGGGGGGGTAAAAAGTAAAAAGAACAAAACCCCAACAATTATTTTTCCAAGAAAAATCCAAATTCAGTCTTAGTAAAGCGCAACTGACCGGGGACTTGAGCCTTGGTCATCTATGTTGCTGCGCTACGCCCTGACCACTAGACTATATCAGTTGCCTGCTGCTTTTAACTTATTTTTACTGTTGTGCCTTCAGTATTCACGTGGAATGGAAAAATTCCATCAGAAAACGACTTTGAAAATGACTGTTGAATATTTTGCGGATAATTATACCGAAAATACCACAAACAAGTCTGTAAAGCGTTTATATTGTCGCGCTATTTAAGTACATGGGAATGGCCCATGGACTCGGTTTGACGCACTGGGAACACAAGGCTCTTTCTCAGGTTTGGTTTGTGCGATTAAGGTAGTTTATGGCTCGTTGGAAATGTCAGAGCCTACAGAATCAAATGGCTACCAGCAAAGTCTGACTGACAGCAGCACACGCCGATCACAGTGAGGAAAATACATTGCAAGCAAGCTGAATGCTGAGGAACTGAGATATTTGGAGCAATGCTCTAGAAGAAAAGCATGCTTTGAGACTGGAAGATCTAGTTTTGTTATAACACGAACATATTCACCTTACGCTAGCGAGCGCAGATTTACCCTCAAACAGTTTTTATAAAACGTATTACAAAATATCAAAGGTAAGAAAATTTTTTGCTCATCTCTGTTAACTTTGGAGTGTATTCCTGCTGTTCTTTTAGTGTGGTATCAGTTTAAAATGACAGGGCATATATCGCTGGATTCTGTTGAATTTCCTTTTTCGTTTGATGTATTGTTTGTATGCATAGCACAAATTCAGTAAAAATGCTAATGACTCAGAGCTGATATGATTTTATCCTATGTTTTGCTCCATGCTTATTTACATGCTTGGTGCTTGACTTGTGTTCGGTTGAGGTAAAAATGGTCAACATGAGCTTTTGGCTGAGTTTCTTCGCGTAAAGTGAATATGCCGCATGACAATGTTGCAATTTGGAAATATTAATCTGTATTTATATGTAAATATAGCAAATATATTCTGTATTTATCAGGTGTAAGGGGTTTTCCTGTAGACAGGCAACGGAGTTCCTAAAAGATTAATCTTTAAGAGTGGAAAAATGCTTAAAAATTGTGGTTCATTGTTTGAAACAAATTTGTATTGTTTAATTTCATTGTTTAATCTGACAAAAATCTTGATTTTTGTTTTCTTGGTTGTTTTGCTTCTAAACATGTCTCATCTTTAATTGCTTGTGAATACAGGTTGATGAACCAGCGTTTATGGTTTCATTGTTTTAAACATAATTTTTAAGGTTCAATCGAGTGCCTGAAGTGCGGTGATCAGTTTTGGTCCAATTCTGCTCGAACAACCTGCATTCCAAAAGTGGTGGAGTTCTTGTCCTTCCAGGAGACCATGGGAATCATCCTTGCAGCACTTTCCATCTCTGGGGTGCTTCTGACATCCAGTGTTATCGCTACCATTTTTTACCATCGAGATACACCTCTGGTTAGGGCAAATAATGCAGAGCTGAGCTTCCTGCTGCTGCTATCACTCTCTCTCTGCTTCCTGTGTGCACTGGCCTTCATTGGTCGTCCTGCGCCCTGGTCCTGTATGCTACGCCACACACTGTTTGGCATCAGTTTTGTGCTCTGCATTTCCTGTGTCCTCAGTAGGACAGTGGTGGTACTAGTAGCCTTCCGAGCCTCTGTACCAGGGAGCAACATCATGCGGTACTTTGGCCCAGTGCAGCAGCGGGTGGCCATCTCCCTCTGCACCTCCATTCAGGTGCTCATATGTGTGCTGTGGTTGGTTCTGTCGCCGCCCATCCCAGCTGAGATACATGGCCATAGTTCCAGGATCATCCTTGAGTGTGGTTTGGGCTCAGTTGCTGGCTTTTCCTGTGTCCTGGGTTACATTGGCCTGCTGGCAACACTGTGCTTCTTGCTGGCCTTTTTGGCCAGGAAGCTTCCAGATAACTTCAATGAAGCCAAATTTATCACTTTCAGCATGTTCATCTTCTGTGCAGTCTGGGTCACCTTTGTCCCTGCCTATGTCAGCTCACCAGGGAAGTATACTGTTGCAGTGGAGATATTTGCCATCTTGGCCTCCAGCTATGGACTCCTCCTGTGTATCTTTGCTCCCAAATGTTATATAATCCTTCTGAAACCAGAAAAGAATACCAAGAAGAAGATGATGGCTAAATAGTAGTCATGAATCCTAGATTGTATGTATGTGTGAGAAAAATTTACAATATCAATTCCACAAGAGTTGGGACAACATAGAAAATGTAAATAAAAACAGAATTAAGCAATTGGTAAATTTTTTGGTAAATCAGCAGATTTATTTTAAATACCTTTATTTGTGCTGTTTTCCAATTTCACCTTTTCAACTGCATCTATTTTTGTGAATAGTCACAGATTCATAATTTATAATTTGATAATAATCCTCCAAAACAAATCTGGCAGGGGAAAGAAAAGACTTCAGAAGTTGTGGAATTTGCAGAAGGCACTTGTTTAGAACATTCCACAGGTAAATGTGAGACGGTGAATAAATTATGATCAGGCATAGAATGATGCGGTCTGATGGGTCCATCTTTCTGATTGTTTTTGGAGATAATGGACTTCATGTTCTTAGGGCCAAAGGAGAGAAGGACCATGTCATGGTCAGGGGCTGCATTATTGTTCTCAACATTAGCCACGTGCAAATCAAGGAAAATTGATGCAGGAGGGTACACATACATTATGGAACAAAATATATGGTTTCCAGCTATTGTAGCTTTCAGGGAGGCTCCTGCTTGTTCCAACAGGATAACAGCAAGCCAGACTCTGCACGCATTACAACAGCTTGGTTTTGTAGTCAGAGAGCAGGTGCTGCCCACAGCCCAGACGTCTCTTCCATTGAAAGTGTGCGTTAGATTATGAAGTGCAAAACAGGGCAATAAAGACTCCAGACTTTTGATCAATTGAAATTCTATATCAGACAAGAATGGGAACACATTTCACTTTTTAAAGTCCAGCACTTTGTGTCTGCGCCAAAACAACTGTGGTGAAAAGGAGAGGTGCTGTTACACAGTGACAACACCTGCCCTAACTTCATTTTTGTTTTACAGGCAACGTTTTGAAACACCTCTTGTTAAAAAAACAATTAAGTGAATGAGTTAAAATACTACTTGTTTTGCCTTTGTACAACCCCAATAACAAAAATGTTGGCATGATTTGCAAAATGTGAATAAAAACAGAATGCAAAGATTAGCAAATATTATAAACCCATACAGGTATTTTATTCACAACAGAACAAAGACAAAGAGGAGCATTTTCCGACAAATTAGGTTAATCGGCAACATGTCAGTAACATGACTGGGTATAAAAAGAGCATTTTAGAGAGACAGAGTCTCTCAGAAGTAAAGATGGGCAGAGGCTCATCAATCTGCAAAAAAACTGAGTTAACAAATTGTGGAACAGTTGAAGGCTTGATTTCCAAAAGTGCAAAAGTCTGTTTTCATTTTTTTAGAGAAATGAGACAGTAAGAATTTGACAACTTGTGAGGATCATGTTACATGTGTAAAGCTAATGTAAATGTAATGAAATATCAAAAAACATGTCTTAAAACATCTTTTAGCCTAGTAAATTTTAGTAAATTTGCTTCATCCATTCCATGAGAAAATGGCAGTTTTTGAAGAAGTTGAGGAGTTTACTCCCCTGGAATTGAATGAAACTTGAAAAGTCTCTTGGAAAAAGCCAAATGTTTCTCACTGTCTGCCCGTGGCACCACCTGGAAGCCACTAAAGTGGCTCAGTTTTGCTTTTGACACCACATTTTACATCAATTTTTGTAACTTAAGGGTACACGGTACCAGCTTTGTTATACTTTCATCATGACCTGTAACACTTGAAGTCTGGATAGACATCAGCACAACATCAGCGCCAAGCTGGATAACTATGTTATTGAACCTAAATTATTTGATAAATGCCAGTAAAAATTGAAAAAGGGAATGGGAATAAAATAATATCCCAGTCATATACCAATCAAGAATGCTTCATTATGTGTATACTCATGACATTACTATCATTTTCAGTTAACAGCACCTTGGTATCTAGCTGGATTAGTGCAATGGACAGATAGAAAGATGGTCAAAATTCACATTTGGTGCCTGTTTGCCATATAGTTTCTCTGTAACCCAGATTTGTACTGTGAGGGTAAATACTGTTTGTTGTGCATTAGGAGCTCTATTTTCTGGAATACTAAGAATTTCTTTGGTAGTATTTACACTTTCAAGCTAAACCGAGCCAAAGTTGGAGGAAAACTCGATACAGACCATTTCATAGCAGATTGTGCCTCTGTTTAGACGACATTATTGTCTTTACCCAGCAAGATAGAGATCTGAAATTCTCTGGATACATTGTCCCTTTGGGAGTACATTACAGCATGAGTGAAATCTCAGTGGTAGTATTTTCAGTGTAGATGATATTAAACATCAAAAGTTGGAAAAATTCACCTCTAGGGGGCACTGTAGGCTGGATGCTAGTACTGGCCTGGTGGTAGAATTGCATGTTAAATTCTGCAAATGGAGCCTCTGTCATAAGATTGAAACACACCCAGATCAAGGACACTCGCTATTTGGAGAAGTAACTGACTTGTGGTTTGCACACTGTCAGTGAAACTTCCTGTTTGCAGAACTGTGGGATTTTTTTCCTGTTCTCTCACATGTGCTGAAGAATATTGGGCAACGCAGTGCAGGACTTTTGGACATTCCCACTCTGCTGACGTATGAGGCTGAGAGGAAATTGATCTTGATTGGTGGATTGCAACCAATATTCATAGCACTGATAGTGGCATTGGGGCAATGAGGGGAATGTTGTAGTTTTATCTGTACATAGTATTGCTGTAAATGAGTTTTCCGTTTAAGATGCGCCTAAATTGAGACATTACAGACATAGTACACAGAGATGTCACTGGTGGGACAGTAAAGAATTGTCACCAGACGAATTAGTGGTAGTTCTGTGTGACAGCATTTGGTTCTCACAACTGAGCTCCTAAACGCATTCCGCAATTACACTGACAAAAAAGGGAAACAATTCACATCCTGTCTTTGGATGAGCAAGGAGGTAGATAAGGAAGGAAAAATTAAACACACCCCTGTGCCAGTGCTGTACCCGTGCCTGCCAGAAATGGACAAACCCCCACCATACAATGAGAATCCGGCCACGCCGACCGCGCCCAAGGGAGAGGGGACAAAAGACACACAACTACACATGAAAGCCACACCAGAGACTGACGAACTGCAAATTCAAGCCCCAATGATGAAAGGAACTAGCGGGATGTTGGAGGTATTGATGCCTTTTAGTGACGGTAGGAGAGCAAGTAGAAGATTTGGTCAAAGTGTCAGTTGTGGCAGCTCTTAGAACGGTACATGACATCCCACATGAAAAAGATTCATAAAAAACTTACAAAGATAAGTATAAAACTGTAATGAAATGGCATATATGGCGCATGCTACAAAAGTGGCCCACTTCATATATATGAATGGAATACAGATCATAAAGGATTTGTATAAATTACATAAAAGCCAACATATATGGTCAGCTTATGAAACATGTAATGTTAAGTGTAATGTTTTATATGAGGTATGGACAACAATGTAGTTTTTTTGTATGTTTACATCAATTTTCATATATGAATATGTCAACGCCCATACATGGTTTTTGTATGACATGTGTAAAACATTTATAGATTACTTACATATTTCTATTAATATTCATATATGCATATGTGGTAGCCCATACATGTTTTCTGTATGTTATGTGTACAAACATTTATAGATTTTTTACATATTTCAATGTCTATTCTTATATGAATATGTCAAAGTCCATACATGTTTTTTGCATGTTCAGCTGCATGCATGCATTGAATTGAATGTTTTTTTGTCTGCTCGTGATGTTGCAACCTAAATTTTGTATGTGTTACTGGTCATTTATGAAAATTAAATCCCTAAGAAATGCCTGATTTCAATTCATTTCTTGACTGACACCACTTATATTTCTTGAATACACCACAGTTTTTCAATATTGAAATGTTCTTCCTTGATATTAGACAAGTTGAGGCGTATGTCTTGCCTTCATGCGTGCTCTGTCACACTGGCGTAGATGTGTTAGCATTTCATTAGGATCCAAACATTGGTGAAGTGAGAGGCAACCAACAACTTCCATGTTTCCCCAATTTAAATACAGTTATGTGAGCATCCGTGGGTATTTTAAGAAGCCGAAACAAAGGACAACTATAATGTATGGCGGAACTATAAGCTGCTTGGGAGTACTTCAACAGCATTGATACCATAACTCCCAAACAGGGGCGTTACCACGGGGGGGCAGGGGGTGGGCAGTGCCCACCCTTCTGCCCCCCAATGAAAACTCAAGAAAAAAAAAAAAATGATTTACTACTATTTGACAGCAACACGCGATATTGAACTGATTCACAGCCGGAGATAGACCGCCATTTAGAGTGAGCTTTACGTATGTTTCATTTATCTATCAATATGTGTGATTGGTGGATTCCTTCGCCAGTCTATTCTGCTGTGAAACCGATAGGCACTTTCAAATTACTCGAGACCCTCCCATTCTCATCGATTGCCGAAGAAACTCATCAGTCTGAGGTCACGTCTACAGCCCTGCGCTTCTCTCAGGGAATTAAAACTTGGCCCGGATCTCTTTTGTTGCTACTTCTGCCACAGCTTATTTTGTCAGGCTTCTTGTTTGACATGAAGGTAATTTGTGTACTGGTTTGTCATCTGTGTTGACTCGTGTTCTTATAACCTGAGTTGGCTACCGAGTGAGCCCAGGCAGCTAGTCTGGAGCTTCCGGAAAAAACTAGACTGACATAAGCTTTTTCGGCGACACGCTGGACGGAGTCAAGTAAAGGAGTCAAGTTACTGAAGGTAACTCTTTGAAAAGTAAACGTGTTCTCTTTTACTTTGCTTGATTGGCAATGTAATGGTGGATTCGTCTACTCTCTAAGTTGCTTTTCAGAATGTTTTCCACCTTTTGTATTTTCTGTACGGTTAAAATCAACGGCGGTCTTAAAAAAAAAAAAGAGATTTGTTATATCTTTATATATCTCCTAAAAATACTACAACGAGAGATGAAATGCTGAGTAGGGATGGGGCAATGTTGAACGAGGATTTTTATCTCCCGCCGCGGGATTAGCGCGAAGCGGCGGATATAGCATTGGGCTCCGTCCGTCCGGACACATAAAATTGAAGCGGCGGGGGATATTGCCATGTTAGTGGAAAACACTTTTTTTTTTTTTTAAATTTGGCATCTCCAATCCCACCCGAATTTGGAATGCCCAATTGGGGAACTATGTACAAAGCTTGCTCGTATGCGACCCCTTGCTGCCAACTCAGGATAGTGAAGACAGTTCACGGCTCTCCTCCGAAGCACGTGCCTGTCAGCCACTGATTCTTATACACTCGCTGGTTGAATCTTCGCAAGTTCAGAGCGAGGGCGGAGGATACCCGGACATGAACCAAGCCGGAGTCTTCCTGACGAGCGCCCGTCTGGCCAACAGGAGGCGCTGGAGCAACGAACAAAGCTGATATCGAATACCCATATCCGGCAGTCCCTTCCCAATTTGTAACCCTGTAGCGCGATAGCCAATTGTGCGCTACTCTGAAAAAGCTGCCGACCCCTGCCGGTGGATACGCCGAGGCTCGAACCCGCGACGTGGTGATCACCTCTGCACTGCAGGAAAACACTTTTTTTAAAAGTGTAATGAGACCACTTGCTGTCATGGGGTTTGTAGGCAGTCGCGTGTAATTTCTTTAAACACAAACGCCTGAAGCAGCTTAAAATGATTTAAAATGCCGCCGGGAATAAGCCTGAGTTTAGATTTCGCTAATTGCAGGTGCTCCACCCTTCCCTAAATCTCCCGTGTACTTGGTCTAAATAAGAATCAAGCAATTTCAGTGGCCTATAACGATTAAGATGTGATGGTTAAAAGCAGACAAACCTAACTGGGCTACGGTGTTAGATTGAAAGAATGCCAGTTTGAATAATTATTTTAAAAAATCTTCCTCTTCCCCAAAAGCGGATGAAACGTGAATGTGGGATATAAATGATCAGTCGCACGAAGTCGCGTGGCAATGACAATCATGTTCATGCAAATCTGCTGCTCTGTGGCCATTTAAATTTCGAAATGCATCAATCAAACGTGCTGTCTAAACAGCTCTACTCATTCAACTAGAGTAAACGAAGCCAACATTTGATTGCCAATAAAGCAAAGTAAATGGGAACAGGTTTGCTTTTCTGAGAGTTGCCTAATTGGTTAATAGGAGACGATTCTGTAGTCATTTACTTGGCTCCAAGCAGCGTGTATCAGAAAAATATTGACGTCAGTCAAGTTTTTTTCCGGAAGCATTTCACATGCCCTTTGATGTTTCGCACTTTCGTTCAACCGGCATTGGGTTTAATGATTGTGGAGCGGGTAACTTGAGAATAGCAGGGAAAAAGTGCAAATAGTGATACAAGCATGAAATTTGGCAAAACTATTCTTCTTTGTCTCCTGTCTCATAATCAACCTCCGGCCACACAGAATTTGACAGTTTTTCAAAATGGCTTCCTTTCGATATATGAATATGGACATTTAATTACTTAATCACTTATACATTTCTTTATCATTGTCAGTTTTTGCTAAAATATTGAGAGCAAGCCTACAAGTACTAAGATTATGTAAAATAGTTTCTAGAAACATCCAAGATGGCTGTCATCATATCCAAAATGGCCGCCAAAGAGCAAAATCTTTGCGTATAAGTTCATATGTGCGCTAAAAGGTCAGGTAATAGATTGATCTGGGGTAAATCTAGCTGGATCAGTTTATTTTTGTAAGTAAGAAAATAATTAAGCTCTTTTGAATTAATTTTCATTCTAATTTGAAAATATGAACATAAAGGTAAATATAACATTGTAATAGTGTAGTGTCATTGCACTACCAGGGCACACTGGTTGACACTATAGCTGTGAAACTCAGCATGGGGTTCAATGCTAGCTAATGGTAGAAATTTGTCATTAGTTTCCCAAATGCTGTTTCTCTAGCCCCATTTTAAAGTTAAACAGCCGCACCTGAATTGACAGGATGTGCCAGCGCAGGAGGGCTGAGCCAAAGAAGACAGGGCTATAGTCTTCTGGAAGGTGTACAGATCACACGGGAATTAAATAGCATTGGATGAATGATCGGGCTAGGGGTAGGATTGTAACACATCTGAGCCTAGTTGTATCCCATATCTGAAAGTTCTTACATGTTGTATAGGTGGTAAAAGGATAAGGATTGGAAAGGTTGGTTTAGTTTATCTCTCTATGACCGTAAGAATGCCAAGATATATGAATTCACAATGATTGTGTAGAAAATATGCAATTTTTGTAGCTTATAGGCTGAAAATATTTGAAATATAGAGCAAATTTGCCACCATTTTGAAAACGTGTCGGCCATCTTGGATATAACTATAAATTGAAGTGGCCGGAGGTTGATTTTGATTTATGGGGATATTAAGAGTTCTCATGCAAAGTCTGTTGCTTGTATCACCATTTGCACTTTTTTTCAACTACCCCGCTCCTCTATGAAGGAAAAGGGAAAGGTCGGATGTTCGCCCCATGCCAGCAGGTAGTGGTGCTATGCCTTAAAACGCGTTCACAATCGGCACAACCCTAGTGGTCATAATTAATGAAAACTGATCACACCTGTTAATGTCCCTCACCTGTCGCCATTTCACCAGCCACCACTGAGATATATTATATAAATGATTTTATTTTATTTTTATTTTACAGCGATTTAAAAGTTCTTTTTTTTTTTTTTGCCCCCCCAAAGAGGACAAATGCCCACCCAAGCTTGGCATCCTGGTAACGCCTCTGCTCCCAAACAACCCTTTGGTGATATTACCAAAGTCCTCTGAGGCAAGTTCCTCCACTCAGCCACCATATTGGTGACGCCTGCAGGCAGCTACAACAAGTCCAGGCCCTATCAAAATGAATGGGGAGATATCCAAAAGTCCAGACTGGTGGGTTGTAAATACTTAATTCAAAAAAGAATGAGCTCATTGGACATTCGTGGCATGGCTACCACTGGTGATGGAGATAGTAAACAAAACGCTAACCGCCAGTAATAAATTCCACGTCCAACAATGCGATTGACTTCTTTCAAAACAAGTCAGAACTTGCGTTCAGAATGGCGGCAATGTGTTTCTATGGGAGGATTTCCTCAGTGATTGGTCTCCCTCTCTCTTAATGTCTCCCCACTGCTCTAGTATCGAAGTACTCACTAGTAGAGTTCCTGGGTCTTGTAACAACTCGGGTAACCATATTTAAATAGTGTTGGAAGAGATTGGTTGCCTCCAACTTCAGACATGCTTGGATCCTAATGAAAGCATTGTGTTAAGCTACATGCTAACATGCTTGCACCCTTCATTAGCTAGATAGATTAGATGGATGAAGACGAGACAGGTCGGCATTAACTTGTCTAAGAGCTATCCAATTTTAGCATGCCATTTTAGTGGATAGAAATTATGGAACTTTTCTGGGAAAATGAAGGTTAAATAAATAAAAATGTATATATATATATATATATATATATATATATATATATATATATATATATATATATATATATATATATATATATACAAATAAAAATGTGTATATATAGCCCAATGAAGAAAAATGCGGTTTGCAAAGACTTGCCACTCCCACGCCACATCTCCACTGTTAGGAAGCAGGACCCCCACCAAAGGGGAATGCATGAGTGGGGAGCAGTAATCAAGTACCAGAGTGCTTATGAATCTCTGGCCCACATGACGTTGAAAAAGTGCAGGGAGTGGCCACACTACAACTAGCAGACCCCACAGTGGCCCCAATCTGGCGGCCCCAGTATAAGCTGAAACCAGAACAAGAGGACAGAATTGGAGACACAGTGGAGGGGTTGCTGCAAGCAGGGGTATTAAGATTAGCCCCAGAAGCAGAATGGAACACAGCAATCCTCCCCGTTCCTAAAGCACAGGGAGAGGGATGGCGAATGGGGGACGACCTTCGTGTAATTAATCAGGCCACTGAGACACTGGGCCTTCCGGTCTTTGACTCGTATGTTGTACTGCGAGCACGCTCACCCGACCAAAAATACTTATTGTCTGTAAAGAACTGCATTGCTGGCATATTTCTTAGTTCTGTCTTTGTTAGATTGAATACAAGTGCCATGCATCAAGAGGAGGAATGAAGGGTTAAACAAATCAGAGTAACTATACTGGACTCACTACCTATCTTAAATTTTTCTGAGAAATGTCCAACATTACCGAGCTACAACACAAGGGGAGGGGTAGTAGTACAGAAGGGGGCAATCCCTGCACCCCTTGGGCCATTCCACACGTACATCTAACACCGTTTGAGGGGAAGAGGTTTGCGTTAGTATTGATATGACCTTTTCCTAAATGGTAGAAGTAGCAAAAATCCTGAATAGAGAAATTATTCTTCGGTGAGGAATTCCAAAGACATTGTATAGTGAAAATGGGTCAGAATTTAGGAATGAAGTGTTGACACACCTGGGAGCAAAATTGGGAATAGGATTGAAAAAGCACTGTGCATATAATTCGCAATCAGCAGGATTAGTGGAGCGAACTAATGGAACCCTGAAAGCAAAACTGGAAAAAGCAATGTACTCCATTCATTTGACCTGGGTTGAGGTCCTCCCACTGGGACTATACTCTATGTGCCAGCAACCAGCAAAGGACACATTTCTTTCACCACATGAATTACTGGGAAAAATGTGGTCCCCACCGCAGCCTTGCTGCAAACAGACCTGTCAGACTATATGCAGGTTTTTGGCAACATGATTAAGCTTCTCTCTCGCCAGGTGCAAGCAGCAAATCCCACAGGAGATGAGAACAATGGCACCCTGGCGCCAGTGACCACTGGCGACTGGGTCTGGTTAAACACACCAGATCGTCCACGCTAGGACGAACCGATCTGGACAGGACCGTTCAAGATCACTGAGGTTTCCGACTGGGCTGTGCGGGTCGAAAAGGGGGGAGCTAAGACCTGGCATCATTTTGCACACTGTGCAAAAGCAAGACTGTCAGAGCGGTCACTGGAACAGGTAGAACTAACCTGTTGTCTTTGCAGGACATGAACGAGGAAGATGGAGAAGGAGAATCGAAGGAGGGTGAGGAAATGTAATGAAATGTGGCTAGGTATAGGGAAGGAGGGATTAGCTCTACAAGTTGGATTTTCTTTACTTCTTGTAGGCGCTTTGCTATACGCTGAACACAATCAAAATGATGCCCACACGACACCTACACCACACCAAGAATTTGCGGAAGACATGTTGATGGTAGCGGCAGTAGTCGGAGGACTAATAGCAGGAGGAGCATTCTCCAGCCTGGTCTTGCAATAAATACATCGTTGGGTCCTAACACATACATCTCCGGAATACACGGACAGGACAAACTTAATTGCAAGTCCCAAAAGTAACGTGAAAATTGCAAGTACTTTAGTATTCTTGGCTTTGATACTGGTAGCAGACGCAGCTAAAGTGAACTCAGACCTCTGCGGAGCCAAGGTAATTTTAAAGGTGGACATTTATGTAACGTAATAAACTCTGGTACTGACCTCTCCAAATGGAGGAGGTATGATGTGTATGGTTGCCAGTTCATTTGATGTTTTCCCACAAACAACCCGTGGTGCCGATCCTGGTCTGACGTATATCGGAGTACCAACCCCAGGCAGGTGTCGGTCATGGCCAAGAGTAATAAGTGGGGGGAGTGCAAGGGAAAGTAACTATGATGAGGGGACAACTAGTGCCAAATGGTGATAAAGACAAACAAAATCCCAAAATTATTAATACTAAGATGGGGTTGAAAAATCTGTGGCTCATGCAGGGATATGATCCAAAAAAAGTGCCACAAAGGAGGAAAGGGAATCCCAAGGAGCAAACCAACCTTCTACATTATAATGGGGGTGGACGTAACCAGTAGAGATCCAAGGGAATAGTTAGAATAGATTTACTGCCTTCCAAACCGAAGAATAACACGACCCCTACAAACGCGCCCTCTCCCAAGAAAGAACCTGAACCTACGTCTGCCCTGGAGGTGGTATGGAAATTCGATTTGTCAAAAATAACTTTCCTAGCAAGATTGCCAATAGAAACTGGATATCAAGAAAATAATGCATGGATAAGCAGAATGGTAGAATATGCGAAACAGGTGAATGGTTCCGACTGCATAATATGCTTAGGGGTCTGGAAGCCCAAAAGATTCATACTTAAATAAAAACAACATTTTCAAATGAATACCATTTTGATAAATAACACACAAATATATAATATTGCCATTAAATTGTAAAAGTAGAAAAGCACTCAGAGAGCGCAGACCTCCGCCAGGGGGCAGCAAAACCCAAAAGCACAGCGATTGGAACTCCGGCCCATTGGAAAGACTTGAAATCCTGAACTTTAGCATATATCTCAGCTGTACTTTGGCCTAGATAGGCGAAAATTTAATCACCTGTTCCTTGACTTAATACCCACCTTATCTAAAAATTTCATCAAAATCTGTGCATAACTTTTTGAGTAATTTTGGAAACCAACAGACAAACAAACAAACAAACAAACCCAGGCAAAAATATAACCTCCTTGGCAGAGGTAATAAGGTAATATTATGATATGTTTTATTATTCTTTTATACCCATTATTATTTTATTATAATTAAATACATTAATATGATTATTTTAATAATGTCATACTTTTTAAAATAATGACTTTTTACTAATTTTCCAAGATTTTATCAAAATAAAAAAAAACGTTTTTTACAAAGTCAGCTTTTATGTCATAATGTCCTTTTCCACAATGGCCTTTTTATTTAATAATGTCGCTTTTCAGCAGAATGACTTGGTCTGTCAATCAAAGCTAGTGGGTTGGACCTCTGCTTGCTCCTTTAAGATCGATTAGTTTTCCTAGACACCGGTCATGGCCGCTCTTTAGGCGGCTAACTTCAACATGCAGGACCAGCAATCAGAAGAAGAGATGTCAGACTTCAGCGGTGTTTCTGTAGCTCTACTGACTCTAGCGGATCAAATAGAGCGTTAGAACTAGTCAGGGGATACTGTTTTGACTTTTTTGGATAATATTTTTGAAATGCTCCGGATGGTAGTTGCTGTTCAGGATGCAAACATCGATGACAACATTTTCGAAAGTTTGAGAGCAATTGAGCACCGGGTGCATATGGAATATGCACATGAGGAACTGGCTTCACGTGCTGGTCGTACACATCTTGAGGCACTCAGGACTTTGATGCTCTCTGGTATAACCAACCAGAGTATTGCTAACATGATTGGTGTGTCACCCAGCACCGTTCGGAGGATAATGGTGGAAGAAGGTTTATGTTAAGTTACTTTTAACATTAATATGGAAATGGAATGAGATTTCGTACAAAGCTTTGTTGAGATTTTGTACAAAGCTTCATTTTCACAGCAGTCTGTGTGGTTGTTTTTGTCAATATAAGAATGAATAAGAAAGAAAACTTTTCACGGCAGTTGCTGTAAGTGTTCTCTCAGGTGGCATGCCTAAAGATGCTTTTAGGTATAGCTCATTTAAACTCAAGCTCTGGGTAAAATGGGAGCTGCGATAATTCTTTAGATAGAAAAATTGTGCATACCCAAACTGCCTAAAAATTATCATCTTACATATTGCATCATTATTGTATAGTTGGCTGTCTGCTAACTGCGCTACCATTCTTAAATTGCGTTATCATCCGGTACGTTGGAACTTTTTACACCAAAAGTCTAATATTATGAGTGTCTACATGTTTGCACCATGAGTCTGAGGGTTCTGATTCTCTGTATGTACCATGCGTGTGGCAGAATTGACAAATCATTTGATAAGCTAATTGTCTCTGTGATCTTAAAGCTCTTGATCACCACAAATGTCATGGCAAACAGCCAATTCATGTCACCACTCGCTGAAAAAAACACTTTCTCTAGGCTCTCTCAAAATATTGTGTTAGACAGAGTATATTGATGTTGCAACATTATAATCTGTTTTCCTTTGCAGGTAATCTGATAGGTATTCTTCTGTTGGAGATGAAGAACTCTATGCCATAGTGCAAGATATTCAGCATTGTAACCCAAATGCCGGCTGCAGAATGATGTTGGGACATCTACAGTCCAGAAGATTACACATTCAAAGTAAAATGATACTGTGTGTATATCCGAACACTATATTTTATAAGAATTTTTTTTTATTACCTAGTTGAACATTTCAGTATTAGACTGTACATTTTCATTACCTCTGTAAATCATCTATAAAGTCACAGCAGCATGTCAGTGAAAGTAACTGTTAAAATAGTCTCATCAGGATCTCGACTGGTAGATTCCATGAGACGTGTCAATCCAGAGGGGGTCATGATGCGACGGTTATCTATTCAGACTGCAAGGCGCTATTAATACAGTGTGTCAGCACCCAATTACCTCTGGCGTTTAGATGAAATTTATAAGCCGATTCGGTCAATATTTTTTATTACTTTTACAAATGCACAAATGTTTTACTTGCTCTATTTTTACTAATGTACTGTCTTTCATGTGTAAAATTCTGGGCTCAGTCTTATGTCCCTATACTGTAGAGAATATGATATCCATACTACAACCTTAAAACATCCATCAATTTTCTGTACTGCTTATTACAATTCAGGATCACAGGGAAGCTGGAGCCTATCCCAGCATTTAGCAGGCAAGAGGCAGGTTACAACCTGGACAGGTCGTCAGTCACAGGACCATCACAGAGAGACAAAGAACCATTCTTTACAACATACAAATCTAGATAATTCAATGCCTTGCATTAATTTTGTAGACATTCCATTCAAACACCTGTCATTGCAGAAGCATTCCTACCATATAATACACTTTTTTATGCACATTTGAACTTGTAACTTTTTGTCATCAAAGTCCTTCCTTTGATATTGTTCTTTAAAATTTACATGAAAAAATAACTCAAGATGACAGGGATCCTTCTCTTCTTTTAACCAGGTGGAGATTTTTTGTCCATTTATATTGTCCATGTCAACGTTCCACTCAGCCAAGCTCTGCAAGTTTACGTTCAAAATGTTAATACACTCAAACATATGCTTAATAACCTTTGAGCTGAGTACAAGATGTCACTCATTATGTCATTGCTCGTGTAGTTTCTGTGTAAAATCTATGCTTATTAACTTATATAGGTCATCCTTCCGCTAATCGTCTGATTGCTAATCTGTGGTAATTAGACTTTCAATAAGATGTGTCACAGTAATAAAGACACTGTATATGACTTTGTAGTCTTTCTCCTTCATTCATTTCTGAATGTGAAACAGTGGTTGTTGCTTTCACATACTATGTTCACTTATAACGAATTTTCACAGTTAAGTTCCGTGTAACCACTGGAACAACTGTGGCGACCCAGAAAACACTTTCACTTACAAACTTCAGTACTAGCTCTGTACGTAAATTTGTACACATGAAACTATAAAGTTCTTAAAACGTTAATTTTTCACAAGTCGATATTGCTTCTGTATGAAGCAAATATTAAGTCATGCAATAGACATTGATGTGTTAAATTCTAGATTTAACTGTAAATAAGGAAAATATTTACTAAGAAAAACACAAGATGTGTAAAATTCAATTCAGGAGAAATCTTTCCCATTTGCTAATGAATTAGCCAAGTACTTAAATAAAGGTTTATATGACAATCTGTCAAATTTATCACTGTGTTATCTGAATTCTGAACCTCAATGTATGTAGAAATTACCTCATGTCACTTTGCATTACTGAAACTTTCATGTTAAGCTATTCTTGTATTTTTCTCGGTCATTTGTCTGGTTAACTGGAACTCACTCATAATGCATTTAAGGAACAGCAAACACAGAACTCCACTGCAGTTTATATCAATCCTAAACCAAACCAAAAGCCGAGTCAGAGGATGTGAGGCAAGCTTGCATGTCCACACAAAATGACTCGTAGTTCAGGTAGTGTGCAGGAAGACGCAGGACCTCAAAACAGGTGGAAGACTTTGGAAGACCTTGGCTATTCACCACTTCTACAGTCACTTCTCTCAGCAGGACTTCCCATCCAGTCCAAAATTTTAGAGGGGCTTTGTGCTCTTCATAGGATGCTGCCTTAAAGACATTGCTTTTGACTAGTGGAGTTTTGAACAACGTCCTATAGTACTGTACTTAGTTATATACCAAACCATCCATTGTAAAAGACTTAACATTTTCAATGAAAGACTGAAGGTACCCCGTTATTCTGCACTGGTCCTCAACAGAGCATTCTTCCTCATCCTCGTCATCTTCCATAACAGGCCGCACAATCTTCTCTAGGATAGACTGCATGAGACAGTACATTACCAATACATTTAATTTTGATTGTTATTAGCTTTGTCTGTTTAAAGGATGTAAAACTGATAAACATTTAAAATCATTCTGTAATACTAATGGAATTGGTCATATTTCAGTTAGTTTTTAAACTTTACGCTTTCTTTTCCAGTTTGGGTGTACAGTTATCAGCTGGAAAGAAAATAATTGTGACATTCAGATTTGAGAGTCACACTATCCCTCACGAGTGGGAGCAGCCTCTGATTCCCTTGGTAAGAACAGGGGAATAATGTCAGGTCTCTCTGCAAGTAGCGGCCACACCATGGTCTCCTTGAGCCCTTTCCTCAGCTGCTTTATTTGGCGGCTTGTTCATGTTATGACCTACAATGGTCGGACAAAAAAGTTCATTTTTAGTCTACAGAGTACTCTATAAATAATCACTCAAACATTTATAACAGACATGAAGCAAATTTTCTTTTTTGGAATTTTGGTTTAGCTTTCAAATTTAACAACCTACTGTAACCCCTGGTGAAAAGAACCTTTATCTTACAGCATGGAATAAAAGACGTTCATGCAGCCACTGTCGATTGGTTTGTGTAACACCTGGCAGATCCCAGGACAGTGCCAGCTCAAGAACACTTTTGTCCTGTTCTGTTAGTTCAGCTCTGTTGTTAAGCTATACAATACATGAAAAAAAGTTGATGATAGGTCATAAGCAGTAATACCATTCTACAGAACAAACCATTATAAATTTGATATTAAAGAAATATTTTCCATTTAATACAAATAAAGAAAAACCAATTTCTATACCAGCTGAATAGTGCTGTGGATATCAATATCCGGGAAATCCTCAATCTGAATCAGATGAGCCACCGAAAAGGACATGGCTGATTGCAGGACTCATCCCAGACACACATGGTCCACCATGAATGAATGAATGGCCCATCATTCTTCCTAAATTTGAACACCAAAAATTCACTAAGATGTCATTACAATGTTAATAACAAAGCTTGCAAAGTGACTGCTTGGGAAATTTACAGAATTCTCACTCACATGATCATCTACAATAGATCAATGCATAGCATCAACTTTGTCTTTACATCTTTGGTTATTGGAATGTGACAGTAATGTTGCTGTTCACTGTCTGTTTCTCCCAATGCCTTACCTGCTACAAGGAACATGTCACTGTCCAGCAAGGTTTGAGAGTTAGATGGAGTCAAGTGATCTGGCTCGCCATCAAAGAGTCTTGTAAGTTCGGTGTTCCCTGAACAGAATATGACTAGGTTATCATGTTAAAGCAAAAAACTCCATTATGTCAAGCATTTGTGTCAAAACTCAAGCAAGATTTTCATTTAAATTATTCTCTGCTCTACTGAACTATGCTTTCGCTCATTATTGTAAATTACATACCAAAGTTCAAATGAAAACCAATCTGTACCAGAGAAATTGTCTTTGTGATAAAGAATCTCTTCACCCCCTCCCCAACAGCGGCATCTCCTGGGAGAAAAAAAATACATTGATTAAAACCAACCAAGCTAATTTTGTCTACATATCTTTAGCTTGTATTCCCCACTACAAAGACAATACCTTCCAGTTTGCAGGCGACAGGGTTAGCCCACTCGACCTTTGGCTCTTTGTAAAAGGAGATAAGTGATCTCTCTTGATCGTTTATACTATCTCTCAAATCCATTTGCAGGACAGCAGCCTTTCTGGTCTCATGCTATGTGACTAATTTGGACTTGTAGAGCCAGGCTGCTCTGGTTCCATCAGCTGCACATTTCCACTCTGAAAGAGAAACTTATTAGATTAACAAGTACGGTAACTTAATCCTAATTTATGTAATTCCGAGATACCATGTATATCCTTAACTGTATATCGGTGCTTTGATTAACTGGTGTTTCCCCAACACTTGACTTTTCTTCATCTGGAAGAGATGCTGCATCTTGAGGCACTGCCATGTGGTCTGAAGATTGCTCAGCACTTGTTGAGACTGTAGTAAGTTCCAGGATAACAACATCCTGTTCTCAGCACTGCTGCTGAGATTCCAGACACTGCTGTTGCTATAGGATGGGATCTCTATCCTCACTGTGGGATTATCAGCCTGCCTAGCCTGAGCTGCAGTAACCAACTGAGGTTCAGCACCACTCAATGAACTGTGAGGAGGATAAACAAATATTTTAAAATCTATCAACAATGTATAAAGTGGATTTACTATTAATATTTTTTGGGGAAAAATATTAAATACTAATAACAAAATATCCTACCTTTTGCATTTGATGATGTTGTTTTTCATTTTATTTAAGGGAATGTCTGTGTCACAACTCAGACATTTTGTAAGTGGCCCTTGTTGCTGAATGGTACAGGAACTCTACAGAAAAAAATAATAATTTATACTTAATATATTTTGTACTTGCCTGATAATGATAAACACAATGTGCACAATTGCCTATTTAAATCTACAACGTATTTATTAGCCAAAAATGGGGGGTAAACTGACTTATCACTTTGACCCATGTCATCACTCACATTTTCTAAATCAATTGTTCTCTGCAGTGGCCTTATATAGATCATTGCTTGTCCAATTCCAGTCAAAGGGCTGCAGAGGTAGTGCACATTATATCCAGTGGCATGGGATTGAGCCCAGGTTACGGCTTCGCATTGTACCAGAGACTCTCAGCAACTCAAACCCTCCTGTAGGTTTTAGCTTGGTATAGTTATCCTCAATGGACGCCTTGAAGATAAGTGGATCATCATCCCTTGCTGCACAAAAGATTACGTAAGGGATAATTAATGAGAAGGTGGGCATTCCACGGTTTTTATGCACGACGCAGAGGAAAATAACCACTCGACGCGAAGCTGAGGTGCATTAAAACCGTGGAATGCTCACCTTCGAGTTGATTATCCCGCTTATACCATGGTCATTTGCCAGCAATATCAAATCGCACTTTCAGAAATTTTTGGTATAAGTTTTGCACAAAAAAAAAAAAAAACAAGCTGGTAATCACTAGACAGGCACCGCGCCTTCTCATACCCAATACTATAGGCCAAGCTCAATTGAACTAGCTATCTTAGTTCATCTTACGTTCATGGAGAAAGAATTTTTTGCACACGCTTACATTCGTTTACCAACTGACGATTTGATAACGGATTCTAGCTGAAATGGAGATTATGCATAACGCAACATTATTTGCGATTATGCAGATTGTAGCTAACTTGCTACCCACAATTACAATGAACTTACGACTGTAAGAGGGAAGCCAGGAGATAACATGGACATGCGACCAAAAGTGCCTGTTGCCGTCTGTTCTTAACATAGTGGCTACTAAAGGCATAAGAACTTATGCTTCCTTTACAGCTGGCATCATCTCCAGTCAGGCATGGCTAGGAACAGTGGGGTAGTAAAGTCATCAGGGTCCAGACATCCTCTACAGCTGCACCCCCCCAATTCCACTACTGAGATGAGGGAGCCTGGAACTGGACACTTCAGCAGGGTGTGACCTGTGCTCTCTGCCCCATTAGTCCAATAGTGACCTCTTCTGGACACACTGTCACTGCACCTTTTCGTTTCATCACTGTAACTGTTCTGAGTTAAGAGTTTCAATTTAAACAAAACCCAATATAGCACTGTTTTAACTGCCCTCATGTCATCACTGAATTTCTGTATTATGTCTGGGGTAATAGTGATGTGAATTTCATGGAGAATGGGTCTATGGGGAAGGAAATTCATGACAATTACATCATCATACTTCTCTATGTAATCGTGTTTAGCACGTGTCTCTTCAGCTAAAGTCAAGGAGTTGAATGAGATGCATTTTATATCCACTGTATTTTAAGAAAACATAGTTTCTGTTCCCCAGCAATAATCTGTCCTGAACCTGAGTTATCTCTTGAGATGTATTTAGAGTTATCTCTTGAGATGTATTTAAAATCATCTCTCCCCCTTTGCGAAAGTGCTTTGCGACCCCCCTTGAGGTCTGTCTCCTAGGGTCCTTGCACTGATCTAAGAACTTTTATTATCTCCTTTGAATAATAAATGTTTTCTTATTTCCTCCGGCTGGGGAAGTCTAATTCCAATTTGAGCCATCTAGGCGGCCTGATGAAAGGCGCCTCTAACCTTAAATCTGAGAGAGATGACCTAGTCTGGGAAGCTCATACCCGACTTCCCATACTTTGGTCCGTGCGTATTTCTAGCTTAATGGTTTCTTAATTCTACAAGCGTAAACCTTCGCTCCTCCGTTGTTGGTCGAGCTGTGTGAATTCTACACGACAGTTTCCGCAGTCAGCGAGCTGAAATCAGTCTGCTGGCATAGTACGTAGCTAGCGAACTGTCAGCAGTTACTGATACATGCAGTGGACATGTTAGCTTCCTTTGTAACACAATTACTATCGTTTAATGAATAAAGCCTGATAACTTCGCTGCTATAATATTTCCGGTCATTATCGCTTGAGTACCTATAGTTAATCGCCCCGCAGGACGCAACTTACAGTATATGACGCCGCCAAATTTACTGGAGATAAATGAGCAGCTAGTTGTACCCAGCCGAATACCAGGTCTAACGTTGCTAGGGTTTAAAGTTGCCTAGCGGATGAATTTCGAATGGTGAAACTACCGTAGCCGAACTACCTGTGCAGTTCCACGGTTTTAATGCATACCTGCCAGCCAATCACGAAAGAGTATTCACCAGACCATGGTATGGTATTTCCGGGTAGGAAATAAGTTGCGCGCGCTCGTCTTGCCAGTGCGAAAGCATTTAGCATTATGACAGATGTGTCCAGTAATTTACGGTTAATTATTTTGCGAGAGTATTTCTCTTGTAATAAAATTATTGCCTCAGCGGTTCAGCACTACTTGATTGGGATTTAGCCTTGGTTTGTGAAAATCTGTTTCTGCTTTTTAAGGCGAGATTGAGCCATAAAAGTATGATACTTAAAATAGTATCTTCAGCCAATATTCCCTCCCATTTTTTCGAATTCGAACTGTATAGCTTAAGATGACGTGAATGTTCCTGCTCTGTGGTAAGATGGGAGATGTCTGCCCAAAATGGCAAAAACATGGATGGGATGCTAAGAGTTGGGCTGCGTCCCAGCTCTCTGAGGATGTAATATCCTTTCCTATACTTATATCTGTCCCCCATCTGGATGTTGAGCATGTAAGCATGTGAGACAATGAACTGTATATAATTTATATACAGTCCATGTGTGAGACCGCACGCGCAACGTGTCAGCTCAATAGACACATCTATTTATCGTAATTAGCCCAGTACTTGCCCAGAAAAAAAGTTACAGTACGTGCCCCGCTCTGCCTCTATTGCCTAGTAACATGCAATGCTCGCATGCTATTGGTTTAGAATTACATCAGTTTAAGCAGCCTCAAAACAGCGTTTAATGTGATTGGATAAACGGTCACACATCAAAAACTCAGCTCACAATAAAAAAAAAAAAAAAAAAAAAAGCCTGATGGGCTTGTGGTGGAAAATCTCCTCACGCCGGAGAACTTTAAGCCCTGCACGAGGTGCACTGGTGCATCAGCCACTGGCAGGTGCTAAAGATGTCTTGTCCACAGATAAGTTTATTGAACAATTAAGACTTGGATTGGAGAAAACGGTTAGTAGATATATGATTAGATTATTGCCTATTAACATAAATGTTGAGGGTCACCGTTCACTAAATTTAATGGCAACTTATTCACCTTTTCTAGAACAAAATGCTCATTCAGGTAATCCAGAAAGACCAGATTGAATTTCTTGAAAAAAGGTAAGACAATATTTCCTTTTTTTCATGTAAACCCATCCAGACTTTCACATGGTGGTAGTTGATCTATGACTCACTGACAGTCATATAGCAACCATTTTTGAATAGCTCTTGGTAGGCTTGATCCCCCTTTGTCTGCCAAAAATCAGAAGTGGTCTGCTGACGCAGTTTTAAAGTGTCTTGCAATCAGATTAGCAGTTGGACAGGATGGATATGAGTTTCTGCTAAAAGGTGATTGGCTACATATTTTGACCAGAAAAACTTCATAATGTGTGATGTATTTTTTGTTTATTCTAAGACATTAACTATCCAGCTCCATCCTACAGAACAATAATGAGGAGACTGGAGGGACTTCAATTTTTCCCTGGAATTCTGTTTGATATACTGAACCTAATGTCCATGATATTGAAGTCCCTTCCCAGTTATGCCCAGATGGTCGTTCTCAAGGTATGGACTGTATATTAGTAACCACTCAGAAACACTTCATATCATCTATCTATCTATCTAGAATGCAGTTGCTTCAGATGGATGATATGCCAATAGCCAAAGGACTGCAGTATGAATTACAGTAAGTGGTGCAGTATGAAGTACAGTAAGTGGTGGCCTATCATTTAACTGAGTTGTCCGTCTCTAGATTGGAGCTTTGGAAACTTGTGCAGGAGATTGTCATGGCTTGTGAGAAGCGGGGTATCTGAGTGGTTGCTGTGATAAGAATCAAAATACAGTATGATATTGTTGATTAAAATGTCCAAATTATGTTTGAACCTCCTCATTTGTACCTTGCTTGCAGATGTTGATTTTTAGTGAACTGACATGGACTCAAGCAATCAGGTTATGTGGCGGGCTGCTGGTCTTCAAGGAGGTCAGGCCATGGATAAGTCCAATCGAGACCACATATTTTATCCAGGAAGTTACCTGTTTTTTGCACCAGACACGCCTCATCTCCTCAAAGCCATGAAGACCGCTCTGTACTGTCCGGCAGCTGGAAACTGTGGTTGTATAGTGCAAAAAACCATTGCTAAACAACATGATGAGCAACATGCAATGTATACTATGTTCTCATCAAATGAAACATTTAACATTTTTACTTTTTTGTTTGCTGTCCAAAGGTCACTCTTGAGCCAATCCAAAAGTTCACTGAAATGCAGGAGGACTGTATAGAAAAATTGTGGCCTGGCCTTACTTCAAGCGCTATTTCAAGAAAACAGAGCCTTAAGAAGATGAAGGTATGTAAGTCAATAATATATAGAATTGGTTAAATGTAGCAGGCTGAGACAGGGGCCTGAGTGGGGCTTAAACCCACAACCACCTGAGAATGGTGCCCGTGCACTACCAACATTGCCAAAGAGCCAGGCTCATTGTCATGGAAACAAGGGTGTGCAGTTAATCAGGAGACATCTCTACTGACAGGACCATCAGCTGTCACAGTAAGATGTAGTGTACACAGCCGCAACTTATATCAGTGATTCGTGTTTTATTAATATTTCTCCCAGTATGTTATGGACCAGAGGGAATGCTCGGAACACACTGGGAACTCGGAAACACAGGACTGGAAACAGAACTCGGAACACTCGGAAACAAGGAAACAAGGGGGAGAGACGCCATATGCAGGGATCCAAAAATAATTTATTTATAAAACTAAAAATCTCGGAAGGGAAAAAACGAGGCACTCAGGCCAACACAACCACCGTGCGACAGCACTGAAAAGGTGAAGAAACTTAGGAATCAAATAATTACACATTTGGGGGCAGACTCGGAAGCAGACTGGGGTAACTCGGAAGCAGACTGGGGCAACTCGGGAACAGACTAGGGCAAACTCGGGACATCCAGGAGGCAAACTCTGGAACAGACTGGAGGCACTCGGGACATTAGGAGGTTCGGGTAGACAGCAGGCAGGGGGGGGGGGCAGACAGGACACGGCGACAGGCACAGCTGGCAGGTGGCTGACTCGAGAGGCTCAGCTGGCAGGGAACAGGATCGGTAACACAGCAGGCAGGGGTGCAGACTCGGACAGGGCTGGCTCGGGAACACATCAGGCAGGGCTGGCTCGGTAACACATCAGGCAGGGGGCAGACTCGGAAGGGGCTGGTAGGCAAATGGCATGGATAAAGAGAGGACGAAGGGGAACAGACGGAGTGTGATGCGAAGTGAGGAGTGGCGAGTGAAGTCAGATCTGAAGTGACTGCTGAGCTGGAAACATTTATAGGGCAGGAGCACGGACAAACACAAGTGCTGAAAATGAATATGATTAACAGGGGGTGGAACACCAGGGAAACCTAATTACATGAAACACAAAAACATTAACACACAAACGAGGATCACAAGACTATCCCAAAGGCAGGATAAATAAACTGAATAAGAGAAGTGCAGAGAGTGAGAAGCAGAACAGACGAGATAAATGCAGAGAATCTGCAGGAAACATGGCAAAGCCAGTTAAACGAAAGCAAGAGGCGGAGACTAGAACAGGGCGAATGCGGAGAGGTCGTTAATTAATTAGTAAGTGCGACTGTACAATCCCGAGTGCTCGTTAGTACGTTAGTCTTTTTTACAGTGTTAGTTTGGTTAGTAAATTCTAGAAAACAACAAACTGTTAGTTCGGGTTAGTACGATAGAAAAAGCAAGGGGAAGCAAGCAAACGAGAACGGAAGGAAGGCTGAAACCCAGAATCCATTAAATCACCCGAAATAGTGTCACAATCAATTAAGACAAAAACGGCAACGAACTAATGACGCGACCGGGAAGAAAGCAAAGACCGTATATGGTTAAGACGTGGACTGGAATAACATGGGAGAGATATGAAATGTGAAACACTAAGACATCAGACTGAAAACTGACATCAAAAATAATAAAAACCTAAAATTGACTAACCAAAACGCACGGAGACCCACAGAACATTACACAGTATTTAATTAAATAATTCCATATCCTCCATTTTTTCCCCATGCAAAGTCAAAGAAATCCTTCAGCAGAAACTATTTAAATTTTGTGGGTGCGAGCAGGTTCCCTGATGTTTCCATCCTTATTTCAGCATCTGCAGGGTATCCAAACATTTCTGCCCCCAAACCCCAACTGGCTGTCACAGCTTATGGACAATTGTTCCTAATGTCCTTCTTTCTTACTGTGTTATGATTCTGCCTTTTGTGTGTTGTCTCGTGCTTACTTGTGCTTGTGCTTTACTTTTGTTTTATATTTCAGCTTTCATTTCTGCCGTCTGACGATCCACTACCAATCTGCATTCTCCGGTGATGTCGCGTGACTGCCTTCAGCATGCCTGCATCTCGTAGTCCTCTTTTCTTTCCTCTTTCGGTTTTGGCTCTGGTATTTCATTCATTGCTTCCAGCTGTGTTTAATTCTGGGTTTCGCGAAACAGACTGAATGTGTTCTCTGATAGGATATTACTAACCCATACTAACCAGCACTTATTTGAGGGTGATTGTAAATATTTTGTCACATAGTATTTACCTAAATAAACTCATTAGTGAGTGTGTGCGATTCTGGCTTTTGTACAATTTGCCTTTTATATTTTGTGCAATCTGTCTAGCTTGATTGATGGTCTCAGCATCTTGTCTCGAGTCATTATTATTACCCAGTTCTCGTGTAATTGTTTATTAATCCCATGAGTTTCTGTTTCCTTCCAAAATTGCATTCCGAGTCCCTGCCTCCTCTCGTGACTATATGTGGTAGAGTTGGGAGAGCGGTCCTCAGACGGATCGTCGTATTGACTCTGTTCTACTTGGTGAAATCTCAGTTCTTTGTGCCTTGCGAGTTTCTCCTTATATGATTCCCGAGTCTCATAGTTTGCTGCGCCTTTGTCTTGTCTGCCCAGTGTATAAGTCTCCCAGTGTGTCCGTCAGTTTAGTTAGGTTCAGTTTTTGCTTTTCTAGTGTAGCCACTCTTAGAGTGAGTATTTTTGTTTCCCCCTGCCTTTAGCAGCGTATCTTAGTTTTCCCATTTGTTCAGTACTTGTGCACGGTGTTTTGTTTCTGGCCTATCTACCCATTTTCTCTTCGTGTTTGATGTTTGATAAACACTTCTGATCCTGCAACTGGTGTGCCTCTGACATCTCCTTACATACTGGGCATCTGCCAACTGATGCAAATGAAAACCTTCACTCACAGTTGAGATGCAACAACAACATGCATCCTCAAGCCAAACAGTGTCCCGCACATCTAAAACTAATAATACAAGCCCAGTTTGAAAAGTGTGGCACTGATGATGCTGTGGCTCTAATCGAGTAGAGTGACCACATCAGGAAAAAAAAGAGGGACTTAAGGAACCAGTGGAAATCCTGGAGGCTTCTCTAGCTGACCCAGTGCCCCCACTCCCTCTTGTGACCACCCAAACACGGTATTACTCCACTGGTTGGGCCACATTTAAAGAATTAAGAAAGGACTCTCATGGCATCTGCAGGGACTTCTGTCTGTCATCTGTACACAGCCCTCCCTCCATAGACCACAGCTATGCCACAGCACACAGTGATGACCCCTCTTTGTTGATCATAATCCAGAGCAAAGGTGGCCTGAAACATCCCAGCAAATGCATGCATGAATACCATCTTTCAATATATGAACAAATGCAGAAGTCTGTGTCATCCTTATAACAGTCTGATAACCCCGTTGGTCAAGTGATGGTGACTCTCGACAAACAGACTGAATGGCTGCCTGTCTGCCACAGAATTTTAAGGAGAGTGGTTAAAAGGTTGCCAGTGTTAAGGCTTCATACGCTGGTCAATGATGCATCAGCTGGGTCTGTGGAAAAACAGTATGATAGCAAGTCTGCCAAAAGAGCCACATCAGTAACCCAATAGTGTACCCTGTCTGGCCTGCCTTTGCATTTTTGTTCTTCAGTTTCTTGGGCTTCAGTTGAGTGAAACAGCTTCATTGGCTTATGTTCCGTTTATACACAGCCCTCCATAATTATTGGCACCCCTAGTTAAGTTGTGTTCTTTAAAGCTTCTAATAAATTCACTTTTTTTCTAAATAATATAGGACCACAATGAAAAAATAGAGGAAAATCCAACCTTCAATTCAACTGCATTTATTCAGTGGGAAAAAATCCCTCATTAAGAAATAATTATTTTACATCAAATCATGTGTGCCACAATTATTAGCACCCCTAATCTTGATACTTTGTACAACCCCCTTTTGCCAACAAAACAGCACCTAATCTTCTCCTATAATGTTTCACAAGATGGGAGAATACTGAAAGAGGGAACTTTGACCATTCCTCTTCGCAGAATCTCTCTAAGTCATCCAGCAACTTAAGTCCTCTCCTCTGCACTCTCCTCTTCAGGTCACTCCACAGGTTTTCAATGGGGTTGAGGTCTGGGGACTGTGATGGCCATGGGAGGAGCTTGATTATGTGTATGGTGAACCATTTCTGTGTAGATTTAGCCACATGTTTAGGGTCATTAACTTGCTGAAAGACCCAGTAACGACCTATCTTCAGCTGTCGGGCAGAGGCCACCAGATTTTGATTTAAAATGTCCCGGTATTTCAAAGCGTGTATGATGCCGTGCACTAGTGATGCGCGGGCCGGACCGTAACCCGCGGGTCCCGCGGGTAACCCGTGGGTCGGGTTGGGTCGGGTCAAGAAATGTTCACTTTATTGGCGGGGCGGGTGGAATATTGCCTTCTTGTTTACTATTAGATTATTATTATTACTATTAGATCTAACGCTGTAGTAGGTAGCGTAAATGCATTGCGCAGCGCACCCTGCGACCTGACGTCACGTTTAAGCGCCAAGCAGCAGCCAGCGCGGCCACAACAAACCAGATGAAGCTGTGAAGATGGAAGAAGGAGTGAGGGAAAGATTACGGTCGGGAGAATACAAAGTTAAAAGAAAAGAAGGCCACGCTGCTAAATCGCATGTTTGGGACAATTTCTGTGAAGTAGTTCGTGCAGCAGATGACAGCAGCATTGGCTACGTGAAGTGCAATTCATGTGATAAGATATATAAACATGAGAGCCGCAAGACGGGCACGTCCAGCTTGACAAGACATGCTTGTGAAGGGTCTAAGAAGAAGGACATGTCTCAGAGTACTATAACCGCCTTCCTAAAATGTAATAAACTTCCAGTGCAAGCCAGATCTGAGGTAACCGACGCCTGTGTTGAATTGTGCTGTAAAGATCTTCGGCCCTTTGACATTGTTTCTGGCGATGGATTCTGTGCTGTAGCCCAGTCTCTTATTAACGTGGGTGCACGTTACGGACGTGTGGATGCCAGCAGTGTACTCCCTCACAGGCAAACCGTCTGCGACAAAGCCAAAGCGATGGCCACAGAAAAAAAAGAAATCCTTGCAAAAGAGATTGATAAAGCTCTGGATTGTGGCATTGCAATTACCACTGACATGTGGACTGATGATTACAACAAACGGGCATACACAGCATTTACCGGTCACTTCATCAGTGATGACTGGAAACTGAAGAGTCGCGTCATAACGACAGCTGAATTTGACTCTACTCTCAAAAAGACAGCTTACAACCTTCACGAGCAAATGATCAAGGAGCTACATGACTTCGGGATTGAAGCCGATCGTTTAACAAAAGTGATGTTCGTGAGTGACCAGGCAGCCAACATCAAAGCTGCCCTCCGCAGGTACAAGTGGATGCCATGCGCAGCCCATGCCATCAACATCGTCCTCAAACACACATTTGATGTCAAAGAGAACACACCAGCATACATGCAAGATGTGAGTCATGTAATTGACAAATGCAAAAGCCTTGTGACCTACCTCAAGAAATCCAGTACAGTTGTACATCTCCCGCACGCTGTGATACAGGAATGTGAAACCCGGTGGAACAGTAAAGTTGCAATGATGCAGTAAGTCAGCAAACAGTACCGCGAAATCCAACAAGTCATGGAGGAGAAAGATCAGCTTGACAGACTGGATGGCATTCAGCTGGACGTGTTGAACACACTCACTGAGTTCTTGTTGCTTTTTAAAGCTGCGAGTGAAGAGCTGGAAGGTGACAAGTATCCAACCATTCAGCTAGTGATGCTTTGGTTTTATAAACTGAAGAAACACTGCGAGCCACAATACAGTGACCCGGAGTACATGGTTTACATTCGAGCACGGGCAATGCAGCTCTTAAACGAGAAACTGTCCATCAGCATCACCCACAAGCTTGGGACGTTTCTTTGTCCACGTTTCAAGTCCCTCAAGATGTTTCCAGCTGAGGAGAGAAACGCTGTCCACGACCAGGCCAGACGACTCGTCAGGGAATTTGACAGAGCGCTTACACCACCTCCAGCGGGCCCAGCGGGGGAGCCAGAGGCCACGGCTCGAGGTAAGAAGCGCCAGTCATAATAATAATAATAATAATAGGCCTAATAATAAATACTCTATAGGCCCAATCTTATAGAAGTGTATTAATACAATGGTTTATTTAACAACAATTTGCTACGGCAGAATAATTTAAATCAAAATAGTAAAACTAGGCCATATTATTCCATTTTATTTTTAGTTGAGGAACCCGAGGGAGCCAAAAGAAAAAGGGATGAGTTCAGCGAGTGGGAGGATGATGGTGATGATGAAGATGGCAAAAAAGACGAGGTTCAGCGCTACATTGACAGCCACTTCTTGTGGGATGGGGATGATCTTCTTAGTTTCTGGGAGTCGCAGTCAAAGGCCTTCCCTTTGCTTGCCAAGGTGTCCAGGATGATTCTCTGCATCCCCGCAACAAGTGCATCGAGCGAGCGTACGTTCAGCTCGGCCGGCCGGGTGCTCGAGTCCAGGCGAAACAGACTAAACCCCGGCACAGTTGATGCCATTCTTTTTTTGCACAGTGCTGCACGTTAAATGCCAATGCCTACATGAAAATAGCCATATGTGGAACGGTTCATAAGCCTATTACGTATGTGCTAAAGAAACCTTAAGAAAACAGGTGTAACCTAAGGCTGTTCTGTTTGTTTTGTTTAATAATTTAGGCTAATTTGCTGAAAGAGGACAGGTTCTTTACTGTCTGCATTAAAGTGTAAAGGTGTTACTATTATTATTAACGTGAACTTGAACATGCACAGTTGACTGAGTTTAATGCACTTTGATGCAATGCGTCGCGTTGTGAGCAATGCGATCTCTGTTTGCTTTATTTTGTTATTATTTTTGTATCTTTTGGAAATTATTCAACATGTTTGAAAGTATTTCAATGTTTTATTATTAGTCTCCTTCGTTTGGCCAAATAGGGACGCTCAGGTATAGCCTATGTGGTTAAAAGGCTACGTTCTTTTATTCTTTTTATTGCACATAATAGCTACTATTAAACTATTAATAGGCTAACTATTAAACTATTAATAGCTACTTATTTTATTCTAGGATTTATTTATTGTTTATGCCTCTGTATTGTTTCCAGAGCCACTAGAAGGGCTGTTTTCAAGCACCTTTGTCAGACCAAATAAAAGTCTTATTCAATGACATATTTAACGTGTATTTAATAGCGGCGGGTGCGGGTTGGGGCGGGTTGTGAAAATAGATGCGGTTGTGCGGGGCGGGATGGGGCGGGTCAAATTGTTCCATAAATGCGGGACCCACGGGTTAGAAAAAACCCCGACCCGCGCATCACTACCGTGCACCCTAACAAGGTTCCCATGGCCTCTGGAAGAGAAATCGATCCTCCCCCATACTTTTCAGTGGGCATGAGGTGCTTTTCTGCATACTAATCTTTTGTGTTCTCATAGACCCACTTAAGAGTGTTTGTTGCCAAAAAGCTCTATCTTGGTCTCATCTGACCAAAGCACACCATCCCAGTTGAAGTCCCAGTACTGCTTAGCGACCTCCAGATGTTTGCGTTTATGATTAAGAGTGAGAAAAGGTTTTTTCTGTGCATGCCGCCCAAGCTTGTTTGCATGTAGATAGCACCTGATGGTTGTTTTGGAGACTTTGTGACCCCAAGATGCTACCATTTGCTGCAATTCTTTAACAGTGAGTTTTGTAGACCTTTTTATTTCTCTTACCATCCTCCTCACTGTGCGTGGTGGCAAAATAACCTTATGTCCTTGTCCAGGCTTGTTTACCACTGTTCCAGTTGTTTTAAACTTCTTAATGATTCCTCTGACAGTAGATATGGGCAGGTACAGGCGAGTGGCTATTTTCTTGTTGCCATTGCCAGACTTGTGAAGGTCGACGCATATCTGCCTTACTTGAATGGTGTGTTCCTTTGTCTTTCCCATGTTAAAGGGTGGATAAGAGAAATGGCCCCTTTGTCACGACATATTTATACCCCAGGGAAACACGAAGTGATGAATTATTAATGTAATGTTCTTAGATACTCTGATCAACTTTGTAAACTACTGTAGAAATGACAGAAATACTTCAATTACATTTATTTCCTCGGAATTGTTAGGGGTACCAATAATTGTGGAACAGGTGATTTTATGAAAAAAAGTCTTAGGGATTTTTTTCCCCTTAAAATTCACTTGTGTTGAAGGTCACATTTTTTCTCCAATTTTCAGTGTGACGGCGCTGTATATTCAGAGGTATATTTAAGTCGACATTGCAGGCATTTTTGCTTTAGTTTAGCAGTTTACAAAATATATTCTATATTTTATCTTCTACCAATTTAAAAATGGACTTCAGAATTAATGCCATCATAGGAAATTGATTCATTTTGGTTTTGCATTCTGTGCCTTCACAACAAGACAGATTCAATTTTCATGGATAGAACAATAAAACATGGAAAAGATGTTGATATCCTGGTGTTGATCAGAATGTTTTGAGATGTGGTGTTGATTCTGAAATTGATTTGCATATTGTTGCTCATGTTTATCTCTTTTGAAATTTTCAAGTTAGAATGGCTTAAGTTTATTAGTCCTTGAATTGTATTAAGGTTAGGTGTAACCCTAAAATTCACCAAAGGAGGTTTTGCAGGGTATACCCAAATTTGCCCACACAGCAATTTGAACCATCTTCTGGTTAAATGTACCTACTTGTAGGACTGTCCAGAAAATTTGAAGATTTGAATTGTGAAATTTGCATACAGGAAGTGAACTGTGACCTATATAGTGATTTCAAGATTTTTGTGGGGCAAGGCCTTGAAAAGTCCATATTTAAACCCAAAAATGATTGTTCTGAAAAACCATATGATTTTTAATGGCTACACAACATGATGGACATTTTGATACCAAAAATAATTATATATGTGAAAAAAAGTTTCAGACAAGTATCCATTGAAAAATGCATCTGTCTTGATGCAAAATGTAAAGATCATCTTGAAAAACAACCAGGTTTCTATGAAAACACACCAAAGCTATTCTCACAAAAGTTGCCTCAAATTGTTGGCTAAATAATGTGTGAGTCTCGTTAAATTGCAAGACCGGTAACATGGTGTATTCAAGCCATTTTTTATACACTACAGATTTCTCAGAAAAGCCATTTAGATGCTCTTCCAGCTTACCACTTACTTTTCCAGCCTTTGGTTGCCCCATCCTAACTTTTTTTTTAGATGTGTTGCTGCTATCAAATTCAAAATTCTGCAATATTTTTAATGAAATAATAAAATGTCTCACTTACAACATCTGAAATGTAGTCTGTGTTCTATTGTGAATAAAATATGAGTTTAAGAGATTTGCAAATCATTGCATTCTGTTTTCATTTACATTTTACAAAGCATCCCAACGTTTTTGCAATTGGGGTTGTACAAAGGCAAAATAAGTAATATTTTAACTCATCAACTTTATTGTTTTTTTTAACAAGAGATGTTTCAAAATGTTGCCTGAAAAACATTCCAATGAAGTTTGGGCAGGTGCATTTTGTCACTGTAGAACAGCACCTCTCCTTTTCACGACAGTTGTTATGGCGCAGACACAAATTCTCTTTCCCACGCTGGATTTGTTTTGGAAGGCAACAAATTATGAATCAGTGACTATTTACAAAAATAGATGCAGTTGAAGAGGTGAAATTTGAAAACAGCACAAATAGAAGTGTTTGAAATAAATGCTGATGAAGCAAATTTACCTATTGCTAAACCCCTTAAGCCCTATGCCCCGGTACCGGGGAGCACTGGTTACGCACAATAAATACAGCACATTTCCAAATCGCTACATTGTCATGCAGCATATCCACATTTCACAAAAAAACTAGGCAAATAAAAAAAGCTCATGTACTCCATTTTTACATCAACTGAACACATTTTAAGCATCAAGCAAGTAAATAAGCATGTAGAAAAATAAAGGATAAAATCATATCAACGCTGAATCACTAGAATTTCTCCTGAATCTGTGCCACGCATTAAAACGATACCTCAAATGAAAGAGGAAAATCCACAGAATCCAACAGCATGAGCCCTGTCATTTTAATCCGACACCACACTCATAGAAAAGCAGGCTACACTTTAGAGATGAGCAAAGAAATTTCTTACCTTTGATATTCAGCAAAAACATTTTTGAGGGTAAATTCACGCTTGCTATTGTTAGCTCGATGTGTCCATGTTATAATGAAACTAGATCTGAGAGTCTCAAAGCTTGTTTTTCTTCTCGAGCACTGCTTCAAAGATCTCAGTTCCTCAGCATTCAGCTTGCTTGCAATGTATTTTCCTCTCTGTGATCGGCTTGTGCTGCAGTCAGTAAGACTTTGCTAGTAGCCATTTAATTATATGGCTTCTGATGTTTCCAACAAGCCCTACAGCACCTTTATCGCGCAAAGCTAACCTGAGCTAGAGCCTTGCGTTTCCCACTGCGTCAAACTGAGTCCACAGGCCATTCGAATGTACATAAATAGCGCTACAATATAAATGCTTAACAGGTTTGTTTGTGGTATTTTCTGTGTAATTATCCGCTAAATATTCAACCATCATTTTCAAAGTCGTTTTCTGACAGAAACGCGTGAAAACGGAGGGCACAACAGTACAAATAAGGTGATTGCCTTGTTTTTTTGACTCATTCTTTAAATCGGCAATTTGAGAGCAGCATCACTGTCAAATGGTATAGCCTTGTGGTTAGGGTGTAGGACTGAAGCACAGGCAACCAACGTTCGAGGCCCTGGTCAGGCATGCTACAGTAAGACAATAGTACCGTTATGCTTGTATAAATAATTGCTGGGGTTTTTATTCTTTTGACCTTTTTTCTCCATTATTTCAACCATTTTTGTATTCATAATCTTATTAATTTGTTTTTTTTTTTTTAAATAAATCTGCTCCAGTGGAGCTAAACTATATTTCCTTTGTATTGATTATCTTTGTATGGGAAATTGTATAGGCTATACAATTCTAAAATAAAAAATATAAAATATAAATTCTAGAAATTGAAAACAGGTTGTATTTGTGTGGAATGTATGGCTGTAGTGACATATAAGTGAAATTAGAGGAGTTTTAGAGTTCAATATCTGATTTGGCACACAAGGTATCTGAGATGCCAATTTGGAGAAGCCACCTAGACAGTCCTCTCTAATTTTGTTCTGATTTACTTGATTAGAAAAAAACTTTGGCACAGATAATGGTGAGATTCTGTTCTGTAAATTTTTAGAGGTTAAAGACTGCAACTAATAAAGTTTAAAAGGAATAGAAGTAAAACTTTGTTTGTCGCAAACAGATGCCAAGGCTTACGTCTTAGGTGTGAGTTTCTCCTCTTAGTGGCATTCACGTTTCTGTGCCATAGTCAGCAATTATTCAATGACAGCGCACTGAAAAAAATTTACTGACAGAATTTAAGTCATTGTGAATGAGGTTAATCAGTTTCAAGTGCATTTCCGTGGATTTCCCCATTAATGACACAAAAATCGATTATGACTCGGGAATTCTCAGGCTTGTCTTTACTGAGGGATTGAAAGCAATGGAATTGCATAAAAACGTTTCAAATGGTCTTATTTCATAAAAACAATTTAAACAATCATGAAACACATGCATTGTTTCCAATCCCTGAGTAAAGGGAAGCACAGGAAGTCTTAAGTCATAATCACTTTCCATGTTACTTGTGATGAGGTGCACCTTTACGCAAGTGGAACGGCAACTTCAATGCACAGGGATTTTAATTCCGCATGAGAATCTCATTAAGCATTCAATGAATGGTTATGGACTATGTTGAATAAGCCTAAAAAATGCGTAAGACCTACGCCGAATGCGTGAGACTTAGCATCTCCGCGCAAAACGAGGTCTTTGATTTATACTGTGTTCTATCTTCATTTACTCTGACTCAGTGACAAATACACTGATTTTTACACCATGGCAGAATTCCCAAATGGTTTTACCTTTATTGTGATACCCGATCATTCAAATGGACCAAAAATGAGATATACTCATTCCATTTTGGCCATGCCATTTTCGAAAAAGAGTCTTAGGGCTAAAGGGGTTAATTCTGTTTTTATTTGCATTTTGTATGTTGTTCCGATTCTTGTGGAATTGATATTTATACATTTTTTCTATCACATACAATTCAATATAACATTTATGACTGCTATTTAGCCATCATCATCTTCTTGGTATTCTTTTCTGGTTTCAGAAGGATTATATAACATTTAGGAGCAAAAATACAGAGGAGGAGTCCATAGCTGGAGGCCAAAATGGCAAATATCTCCACAGCAACAGTATACTTCCCTGGTGAGCTGACATAGGCAGGGACAAAGGTGATCCAGACTGCACAGAAGATGAACATGCTGAAGGTGATAAATTTGGCCTCATTGAAGTTATCTGGGAGCTTCCTGGCCAAAAAGGCCAGCAAAAAGCACAGTGATGCCAGCAGGCCAATGTAACCCAGGACACAAGAAAAGCCAGCAACTGAGCCCAAACCACACTCAAGGATGATCCTGGAGCTATGGCCATGTATCTCAGCTGGGATGGGCGGCGACAGAACCAACCACAGCACACATATGAGCACCTGAATGGAGGTGCAGAGGGAGATGGCCACCCGCTGCTGCACTGGGCCAAAGTACCGCATGATGTTGCTCCCTGGTACAGAGGCTTGGAAGGCTACTAGTACCACCACTGTCCTACTGAGGACACAGGAAATGCAGAGCACAAAACTGATGCCAAACAGCGTGTGGCGTAGCATACAGGACCAGGGCGCAGGACGACCAATGAAGGCCAGTGCACACAGGAAGCAGAGAGAGAGAGACAGCAGCAGCAGGAAGCTCAGCTCTGCATTATTTGCCCTAACCAGAGGTGTATCTCGATGGTGAAAAATGGTTGCGATAACACTGGATGTCAGAAGCACCCCAGAGATGGAAAGTGCTGCAAGGATGATTCCCATGGTCTCCTGGAAGGACAAGAACTCCACCACTTTTGGAATGCAGGTTGTTCGAGCAGAATTGGACCAAAACTGATCATCGCACTTCAGGCACTCTATTGAACCTTAAAAATTAGGTTAAAAAATTGAAACCATAAAAGCAGGTTCACCAACCTGTATTCACAAGTCATTAAATATGAGACATATTTAGAAGCAATACAACCAAGAAAACAAACAGATTTTTCTCAGATTTAAATAATGAAATGCAACAATACAAATTTGTTGCAAAAAACGAAACACAATTGTCAAGCATCTTTTCTCTCTCAAAGATAAAAGCATCTGGCTGGCTCTGGTGAACAGGTCACAAACACATACAATTTCTCTTGTCTCACCTGCCTGAAAGTATGTCACAAATATTTGCCTAACGCATGTAAAAGCCTTTGTGAAATAGTGGAATCCCTGTTCACCAAATAGGAAATATTTCGTTTGGAGATATATACAGAAGGGTGACATTTATACGTAGAACAACGTTGTCCTTGTTTTGAAGGTCATAGTTTGTAGCCACATATACAGCGCCCTCCATAATTATCTGGCAACCCTGGTTAAGATGTGTTCTTAAGCTTCTAATAAACTCAGTTTTTTTCTAAATAATATAAGACCACAATGAAAAAAAGAGGAAAATCCAACCTATAATTCAAGTGCATTTATTCAGTGGGAAAAAACTCCCACATTAAGAAAGAATTCTTTTACATCAAATCATGTGTGCCATAATTATTAGCACCTCTGATGTTAATATTTTGTACAACCCCCTTTTGCCAACAAAACAGCACCAAATCTTCTCCTAAAATGTTTCAAAAGATAGGAGATTACATAAAGAGGGATCTTCGACCATTCTTCTCTGCACAATCTCTCTAACTCATCCAGCGACCTGGGTCCTCTCCTCTGCACTCACCTCTTCAGCTCACTCCACAGGTTTTCAAGGGGATTGTGGTCTGGGGACTGAAATGGCCACGGGAGGAGCTTGATTTGTTGTCTGTTGAACCATTTCTGTGTAGATTTGGCCACATATTTAGGGTCATTTTCTTGCTGAAAGACCCAGTGAAGACCCATCTTCAGCTTTTGGGCAGAGGCCACCATATTTTGATTTAAAATGTCCTGGTATTTCAAAGCATTCATGATGCTATGCACCCTAACAAGGTTCCCAGGGCCTCTGGAAGAGAAACAGGCCCACAGCATCACCGATCCTCCCCCATACTTCACAGTGGGCATGAGGTGCTTTTCTGCATTCTCATCTTTTATGTTCCGCCAGACCCACTTGTAGCTTTTTGGCAACAAACACTATATCTTGGTCTCATCTGACCAAAGCACACGGTCCCAGTTGAAGTCCCAGTACCGCTTAGCGAACTCCAGATGTTTGCGTTTATGACTGTGAGTGAGAAAAGGTTTTTTCCGTGCATGCCTCCCAAACAGCTTGTTGGCATGTAGATAGCGCCTGATAGTTGTTTTGGAGACTTTGTGACCCAGAGATGCTACCATTTGCTGCAATTCTTTAACAGTGAGCTTTGGAAAACTTTATTTCTCTTACCATCCTCCTCACTGTGCGTGGTGGCAAAATAACCTTACGCCCTTGTCCAGGCTTTTTTTACCACTGTGCCAGTTTTTTTAAACTTCTAAATAATTCCTCTGACAGTAGATATGGGCAGGTGCGGGTGAGTGGCTATTTTCTTGTAGCCATTGCCTGACTTGTGAAGGTCGACACACATCTGCCTTACTTGAATGGTGCGTTCCTTTGTCTTTCCCATGTTGAAGAGTGAATAAGAGAAATGACCTCTGTGTTACATCATATTTATACCCCAGGGAAACAGGAAGAGATGATTTACTAATTAAATGTTCCTAGATACTCTGATCAAGTTTGTAAACTACTGTAGAAATGACAAATACTTCAATTACATGTAAATCCTTGGAATTGTTAGGGGTGCCAATAATTGTGGAACAGGTGATTTTATGAAAAATAATTATTTCTTTGTCAGGGATTTTTTTTCCCTTAAAATTCACTTGATTTGAAGGTTACATTTTTCTACAATTTTCAGTGAGAGTATGCTTCTGCAATAAATATTGAATTTATTTTAAGGCTTTTAACACATCTTAATGAGGGTTGCCAATAATTATTGATGGCGCTGTATCTCTCCAGACCTTAAAGATTCTTGATGTCTGAGCATATTTCCCATCCTCATAATGAGGTCTATTCTCCCATGCGCGTAAGTGGAAAAGAGCGCGTAGCTTCGCGCTTTTCAGCCTACGCGTATTCTGCCGTACAGCGAAAGAAGGGGGTAACTCATTTTTTGTCATTTTGTCATTTATGGGACATTAAAGGTCTGCTACATCATGTGGATAAATATCTTGACTCAACCTTATCTTATTTAGGATATATTTGTGGGTTGTTTTCACGGTAACTCCCAAAAACTGCAGTGAAACAACATGAGAACACCGTAACACGAGTTACCTTGTTCATTCTGTGTATAGAATGCACAACATGCCCTACCCGTACAACGGGCTAGTAAGTCGAGGGGAGGATACTCGTAGGCTGAAAAGCGCGTAGCTACGCGCTTTTTTCGACTTAAGTGCATGGGAGAATAGACCCCCTGGGGCGGAGCAAGGCCAAAATCGGGGCGTTTCCGGGCGTTTCTCATGCAAATAACACGTACGCGTATCCTCCTTCTGGCTTACGCGCTTTTTCTGTGATGCGCTTCTGAGTGCTGTATTAAGGTCAAGCGCCAACATAAGGCGAAATGGAATATTGCGTTTGATGTCGGTTATAGGCCGAATTTTAACATTAATTTTATTTCATTTAACATGGTAAAGATTAAGACATTCAATATTCGATTGTTTATCCTTATTTCTACCGGGTTGCCAGGTTCACCAGTATTGTGGGAGCCATTGATTGTACTCACGTTGCAATCAGAACCCCTTCCACTAATAAGAATAGTAAGAGACCGTAGACGTCGGCACAGCATTAAGCTATGTTTCCATGAATACAGCTGAAGTCCGGCTGACAGGCTGCGGGGTAGACACAGGACATCGCATGCGTCCTCAGTGTTTCCATATAAACGGCTGAACTACGCTATTCATCAGCTATTATTATGAAAGTATGTTAAAAATCCGTACAAATGTCGCATGAAAAGTACTACTCTGTTTTCATCTTGTAACCAACTTAAGCGTGTGATACACAGGAACACTTCTGATATACAGAAATCACAAAGGTATTGTGGCATTACAACGCTCAGATCATAATTTAAATCAGTAGGATGCTTTTGATTCATTGAGATTGGTAAATACATATGTTGCTGCAGAAACCTCGGCTCTGCTCTGAACAGGGCAATAAATACACATTGCTTCAAAGGTACTCATTTGGTTAACAAAATAAAGTGGGGAAACCCCTTTAAACTCTTGCGATTCGTGTGCGCCGGAGCTGGAATCGCTCCCTGGTCCGATTGGAAAAACACACGTGCGCCTCCGCTCCAGGAGCCGGGTGAAAATCGCGCGGATGGAAACACTTTGCATAAAGACAATGATATGCGATTTTTAACGTACTCGTGTCTGCACCAGCGCCTGACTTCAGCCATATAAATGGAAACATAGCTTTAATGTTCAGGTTGTGTGCAATCATGATACGCGTATATTAAGCATCTGCGCCGAATTCCCTGGCTTGGCCCACGACGCCTTTGTACTGCGCAACTGCTTGAAATGCCAAAAAATACAATAAATATTTGAAACCTTATTAAGGTTGTTTCCGGTATCTGTCAAAGTGATACTTTGTGTATAGGCAAATAAATATGACAATGTTACGTAACCCTCCTTCATCCGTATCTACTCCAAGTTATTCTCCATGCACTTCCACGACAGAAAGACTGGATGCCACCTCCTCCTCAGTGCAGTGAAATGCACCGAGGATGATGGTTGCTCACCACCTATTGCATGCACACTTCTCCGGTGTACAGAGACCCTGGCTTTTACAGCGCCCCGCAGTTTTTTGCGCATGCAGGGTAAGAATCCTTTGTTTGTTAAAGCATTGCATTGTCCTTTAGTTGCAAACTGGACATCGGCGTAGTTTGAAATTTCAAGCACGCAATTTCTAAATGAGATCATATAAACTGCCATCGATTGTTATTTTTGTGTGACAAGAATGTTCTCTTTTTCTTCTTCCCTGTCTGCCACGGAACAAACAGGCCAGTGTAGGAGGGGCACATTTTCAATGCTCTGATTACGCTGGTTGAGAAGCGCTAAATTCTCCATTATTTCACTATCATGGCAATTAGTTTGTTTGCATAGCTTTAATGCCATGGTGGCTAGAGTAAGAAATAAAATAGAGATGCTGCATTACTTCTTGTAATTGGCACAGACATACATAGGCCTACAATGATAAACTTCAGGAGCTGCTGGATAGCTCACTCGGTTAAGGCACTGCGTTGCAGTGCAGAAGTGACTATCATGTCGAGGGTTCAAGCCCCAGTCGTACCAACCAGCAGTGGTCAGCAGCTTTTTCAGCGTAGCGCACAATTGGCCATCGCACTACAGAGTTTCCTAATTGGGAAGGGATTGCCGGGAATGGGAAAATGGCGCGGCTGCGCCCAGGCGCCGTTGGAGTCGCTCTGTTTAGACTGGGTCTTATACCTATCTTCATTATTTCTCCAAACTATTAGCTTGATCACATTTGATCACCAAACGCTATTAGAAATTAAAGATCAGTTAGGCTTACCTTATGTCATTACGTCTCTCGACACTACAATGTTGGCATTTCCATTTGAGATCCTCCGACAAACTCAAAACAGGAATAGGCCTAGGCCTAGGAAACACCAGGGGAGACAAGCAGGCATTCGGAACAGCCTGAGAAGTAAGGCAAATCGGCCACCTCTGCCCAGCATTCTGCTAGCTAATGTCCAGTCTTTAGAGAATAAGCTGGATGACATTAGAGCAAGGATCACTTTCCAGAGGGACATCAGGGACTGTAATATACTTTGCTTTACTGAGTCCTGACTGTCTGTTTCTATACCAGATCATTCTATCACGCCTGTCGAACATTTCTCCATCACTCGTATGGATAGAACGGAGGAGTCCGGGAAATCCAGGGGTGGGGGAGTCTGTTTTATGACCAACAACAGGTGGTGTGATCCGAGGAATATTACCATTCTCTCCAGGGCCTGTACCCCTCACCAGAAGCACTTGTCCATCTTATGCCACCCACATTACTTGCTTCGGGAATTTTCCGCCGTTATAATCACCGCGGTATATATTTGCCCGAATGCGAGCACCAGTATCGCCATATCAGAGCTGCAGGCGGTGATAAACAAACTTCAGCAACATCACCCAGCGGCTGCTTTCATCGTTCTCGGTGACTTCAACAAAGCCAAACTTTCTCGTGGCATATTCACTTCCCGACAAGGGGTGTTAACACTTTGAATCACTGTTATACTACAGTTGAAGACAGTTACAAAGCTATCTCTATGCCTGCTTTTGGTAAGTCTGATTATGTTGCGATTTTCTTGGAACCAAAATATAAACAGAAGATCTTGCATGAAGCTCCGGTGACAAAATACGTCCAGCGCTGGACTGACCAATCAGAAGCCTTGCTTCAAGATGCGCTAGAGAACACGAATTGGGAGATGCTCCGAGTGCCGTGGGTAGATGGAACTGTGAGAGCAGCGCTTGCAGCACGCACTGCTGCGTGCAATGCTGCCATTAAATCAGGAGACATGTCAGACTATAAAGTGGCAGCTTATTGTCTTAGGAAGACTGTGAAAGCTGCAAAGTTCCGCTACAGGGACAGAGTGGAAGCTGACTTGCAGGTGATCCGGCTGGTGTGTGGAAGGGCCTGCGGATCATGACAGACTTTAAGAACAAACTGGGCTCAGTCAGCAGCTCTGATCCCTCTCTGGCTGATAGGATGGACACCTTTTATGCACGTTCTGATATTGTACCTGATTCCTGCTCTATGGCAGCTGAGACTGAAGTGACTGTTAATAACGGGGCGCCCCCTTTCATAATCAGTGAGAGTGATGTGAGGAGGGTGTTCAAAAGGGTACATGGGAAAAAGACAGCGGGTCCCGGTCAGATTCCTGAGAGGGTCCTAAAATCCTGTGCCAACCAATTAGCCCCAATTTACACAGGAATCTTTAACTTGTCACTGGACCAAGCTTCTTTTCCAACCTGCTTAAAGCAGTCAATCATTGTCCTTGTCCCCAAAAATAAATCATCAAGCTTGAAAGACTACCGCCCAGTGGCCCTCACGTCAGCAGTGATGAAGTGTTTCAAGAGGCTGGTGAAAAGTATATCTGCAGCTCTCTGACCAGCTCATTCGAACCCCCCCCCCCCCCCCCCCGATGCCATCTACAATCTTCTGCACACCACTCTAACTCACCTGGAGGGGGGAAGGGCGAACTTTGTGAGGATGCTGTTCCTAGACTATAGTTCAGTGTTCAATACCATAGTCCCCCTTCGCCTGATGGGAAAGATGAGGTCGCAGGGGATCAACACCCCGATGTGCAACTGGGTGCTCAGCTTCCTCACCGATCGCCCCCAAGAGGTGAGATTGGGGTGAGGCATAACTTCAGGGACGCTGACCCTCAACATAGGTTCTCCACAGGGGTGTGTCCTGAGCCCGCTACTCTATAACATCTACACACATGACTGTACAGCCATGAACAGCTCAAACTCCATCATCAAGTTTGCTCACGACACCGTGGTGCTGGGTCTGATCTCCAGAAACACCGAGCAGGCCTACCTGGAACAAGTGGCAGACCTAGTACTGTGGTGTCAGTCCAACAACCTGGCTCTGAATGTCAGCAAGACTAAGGAATTAGTGGTGGACTTTAGGAAAAGAAAGGGCAGGGGACACACCCCATTCAACATCAGTTTCAGGTACCTGGTAGTGCACCTCACCGAGGACCTTTCCTGGTCACTCCACACACAACACCTTTTGGGGTAGGCCAGGCAACGGCTGTACTTCCTCCGTTGGTTGAGGAAGTTCAAGGTCTCCCCATCCATCTTGAAGACTTTTTATACCTCCGCTGTGGAAAGTGTTCTCACAGGTTGCATCACTGCTTGGTATTGGAACTGTACGGCACGCGAACTGGCCATCCTGCAGAAAGCGGTGCGCTCGGCAGAATGGACCATTAGGGCCCCCTTCCCAAGCTTGGAAAACATCTACATCAAGAGGGCGAGGTCTAGGGCTAGAAAAATTATGGAAGATGCCTCCCACCCCAATTCCAGCCGCTTCACCTTGCTAAATTCAGGCAGACGGCTCTGCAGTCTGAGCACAAAGACCGAGAGACTGAGAAGGAGTTTTTTTTCCATCAGCAGTTAGTATGTTAAACTCTACTGCCCCTCTAATCGGGGTCAGTCAGTGACAATGCCTGTATTCCATTCTCGGATAGACAGCCGACTGATTGTTTGAACGGTGACAATGCAAATGACGCACCACCTCTTGGCGGCTGAGATCTGCCCGTAACATGCCAAAGGCTCTTTTTCTCTCTCCTGTGTCACAAGCCGTTCCATTTTCTTAATGAACTGATAATGGTTTTTTGAAGTGTTCCTGAGTCCACCTAGTAATACCCTTTACAGAATGACGTCAGTTTTTAACTCATTCGCTACGGAATACCTTTATATGAAATTTTTGCGTTTGTACGCAGCACTTTTCCCGAAAATTACACAATACAAAGTATTGAAGTACAGGAGGCCCATCACCGCGATCGTCGACTGATTTTGTGTTTTCATCGGACTGCAAATGGTCATCCATGCCGCTGGCACCAGCTTACCGAAGGGAATAGTAGAATTTGCCGTGCCGTTAGCAGTTTCTTGCCGTAGAGAATGAGTAAATTCAGTCCCACCTGAAGGAACGATGGTCACGAGCATCCAATTTTGGTTTTCGGCCTTGCCGCTTACGTGTAAAGATATTTCTGAATTCTCCAAATCTTTTGATGACATTTTGGACGGTAGATGATGAAATTCTTAAATTCCTTGCAATTGCATGTTAAGAAATCTTAAGAAATCTTAAATATTAAGAAATTAATGACTGAGCCTTTCGATGCTTCTTTTATACCTAATCATTCCACTCAACTGTTTTTTAATTAGCCTGTTCATCTGTGGAATGTCAGAAACAGATATTTTTTGAGCATTCCTCAACCTTCCCAGTCTTCTGTTGCCCCAGTCCCATGTTGCAGAAATCAAATTCAAAATTAGTGAATATTTAAAAAAAAAAAAAAACCCCAAGAGTTGAACAGTATGAACATTAAATATCTTGTCTTTGTTGTATACTCAATTGATTTGAAGTCAAAAAGGATTTGTTAATATTGTATTTTGTTTTTATTAATAGTTATAATAGTTTATTGTATTTTTTATTTTGTTTTCACATTTTACACAACATCCCAACTTCATTGGAATTGGGGTTTGTAGATTGAATAACATTTCTTTTAAAGTTTGTCATGGCAACAATTGACCAGGTTACATGTGTGCTAAGCAGAAAACTGTTCTTTGATGGTCGTTTTGTGATGCTTTGATATCACTGATGTCAGTAACTTATGGAGGGCTTTTGCAGGAACATCTGTGTATTTCTTAGAGTCTGAATTTAATTTATTTAATGTTTAATGTCCACTCAATGGGACTGTTGACAGTGTTGATGATAACTCTGACTGATAGCACTGTAATGAACAAGTTGGCCTTCACTCTGGGAACAGTAGTTAAAAACAGACCTTCAGAACTGTGCCAGAAAATACTTGATATCAGTTTGTAGGCTCTTCTCTCTACTTGCCTAACATTACTCGGGGGGTTTTATAAAGGGAGATCAGGAAAGAATTAAAATGAATATACCCTCAATTAAGAACGTGTTAAAAATAAATAAACCAGGCAAAATATTATACTGGAGGTTCATGCAGGTTCAAAATTCATGCTCTGCGTCACCTCATTCTGTCCTCCGCCCCATACGATTCTTTTCACATCAATGTCAAATTCGCTGTGAGATCTGTCCACAGAATGAAAATTTCCCACTTTGACAAAAGCCACCATGCCCTCTGCTCTTTCTTGCCAGTTAATGATATCATAGGAGGCCGGTGGTTGACCATTCTCATCAAAATATGTTGTCTCCCCCACTGGTGTGGAGAAGTTGACGGCACCAATGTAGTGGAGAATCTTCAGGAAAAGAAAGGACAACATTTTAATTAATTTAAAACTTAACACAGGATGATGAAAGGTTAACTGTAAAGTAATCCGAAACACTCGCTTTCCGAAGCCAAACAACGCCTTTTCCTCACTTAAAAACACCTAATTTGCACAAAACAGACTTCAAACAATTAATCGATGACAGATTTCTGGTTTTCGAGGATTTTCATGACAGTTAATTAGTGCATTCTTGTAGGTTCAAATAATAAGGTAGTTTACCATGAAAACTAGAATGGCTCCAGCACTGGGGGCAGTGATTTTCATTGCTCCAAAATCAGGATTTACAACCTTGAAACAGGATATTTTAAATATATCAAATCAATTTTTTGGTGTCATAAGCAAGGGCCTTAGAAATTACCCACAAACTCGGCCCAATTCTGTCAAATTTGCTTGGTGAGTGACCCTTTACTTGACCCTTTTGTTTTGAAGGGAAGTGCAAAATGCCCAATAAAGCACAATAACAATACTATGAGATACAAAGATAATAGTTTGGTTTGACTTGGTTTGACAGTGGTCACTCACTGGCAATTCTGGATGGACTCTTGCGCTGCTTAGGCATTCTTTGGCATTCAAAATACCAGGATTAAGGGATCGTTAGCCATTATTCACATGTCCAGGAGCAATAGCCTATTTCTCAATGCAGGAAATGTTAAAAACCAGACACAGACGACCCACTGCTATTTTCATAGTTCAAACCTCTGGAATCTAGTTCCTAATTGATCTCCTGTGGCTAATTGCTCTGTGATGAGTCCCAAAAGGAATCTTCATTTGAAACAAACAGCCAAGCTCGATTGTGTGGCAGGCTGTCAAATAAGCCTGTAAATTTTCAACCCTTGCGTGCCATGTATTGCACAATTGCTTCATTCGCTAAAAATGGTGTACGCTTAAAAGTCAGCCTGTGAAAATGAACACTTTTTCTATTTATTTGATTTTCAAAAAAGGGAATTCCGTGAACTGCTAAACTGCAATAGTGCGCAACTTTAGGATAAATATGTCAAAGTTTTTGAACCGTTGTTTTGGGCAGGTTTTGTGCCATGTTTCCACTCCTTGCCAAAATCCCACTCCCCTCCTGTGAATGCGCTTTCACTATACACGGCAGCCGACTTTGGTGGCATGAACGGCGACAAGGACTTCTTTTGACAAAGATTGCTTTTATTATGTGATGCAAACACGATACTTTAAATGTTTTCACAAATAAATGAATAAATAAATAAATAAATCTCAGTCTCTCAAACCTATTGGTGGGCTATTTGTACCGTTTTATATCTTAGGGATTATCAACTCGAAGTTGTGCATTACATGGTTTTTAGACATGACGCGGAGGCGAATAACCACCGACGCAAAGCGGAGGGTGGTTGCCGCCGCTAAGTGCCTTAAAACTGTGTAATGCACATCTATGAGTTGATTATCTCATTTATACCATGGTCATTTGCCAGCAATATCAAATCAAAGCATTTAGAAAATTTTGGTGAAAGTTTTGCACTTAAAAAATGAGCTGATAATCATAAAAAAGGCACCGCACCTTCTCATAGCCAATACTATAGGCTAAGCTAAACTGAACCAGCTAACTTATCTCAGCTTACCTTCATTGAGAAATAGTTTTTTGCCCACACTAACACCCTTTTACCAGCTAATGATTTGGTAATGGATTCCAGCTGAAACAGAGATGATGTATAACACAACATTATGCACAATTATGCACAACTGTAGCTATCTGGCTACCTGCAATTACAATGAACTTATGACGGTTTCCGTAGAGCCAGCAAGCTGAAATCAGTCTGTCACAGCACAAAGCTAGTGGATTGTTAGCAGTTGTTGATATACAAAGTGGACACATTAGCTTCCTTTGTAATCGTACACAATTACTATTGTTTAATGAATAAAGCAAGATTACTTCGTTGGTTTAATATTTAGTCATTATTGCTGGAGCACCTATTGTTAACTGCTCCGCAGGATGTAATTTATCTGACGCCGCCAAATTTACTGGGGATAAATGAGAAGCTAGGTTTCTGTTATACCCGGCCAAATGCCAGTGCTCTAACGTTGCTATGGTTACTGGTTGACGAGCGGTGAACCCACCTTAGGCCGAACTACCTGTGCGGTTACACAGTTTTAATCAACACCTGCCAGCCAATCAGAAGAGTGTATTCACCCAGACCATGGTATAACATGCAATACTGATGTCAATTCTATCATAGCAAGCATCATAACTTCCGTGGTGGAATTTGCGCATCCATTAAATGAATTGACTAAAGGTATCGTTTTTGAATATTTAACGGGATAAACCAAATAAATTGACATGTTTGAATGGCGGAAGCGCGACATTACAAAGGGGAAAAACCCAACACTGTTATAAACTGAATTTAACGTTAAATAAACGCATTGTTTCCTGATTATTTTAGCTGTCAGTGGAGTCCTGTGAGCATTTAACTGTGGTTTACACCAACATACACAGAACTTTGGTGTAAACTTACTCTAAAATTACAGTTAATGTAACTAGCAAAAAAAGATGCAAGTTTATAATAGCATATGATTGAAATTTTATGCCACAACAAAAAAAGGAAAACATCAGCCAATAAACAGGGGTGTGGAAAATGTCAGAAAGCCTTGCATAAGGTGATACTGAGTATCAATATCGATATTAAGTCTTTAAAAGGCAGCATCTCAATTATCTTATCTTCACATAGGGGTCTATTCTCCCATGCCCGTAAGTCGAAAAAAGCGCGTAGCTACGCGCTTTTCAGCCTAAGCGTATTCTCCCCTCGACTTAAGTCTGTGCATTTCGCGCCCCGAAGGCAGTTACGCACTTGGGGCGGAGCAAGGCCAAAATCGGGGCTTTTCCGGGCGTTTCTCAGGCAAAAAACACTTCCGCATATTCTCCTCCTTGCTTACGCGCTTTTTCTGTTAAGCGCTTTTGAGGGCTGTATTAAGGTCAAGCGCTAACATATGGCGTAATGGAACATTGCGTTTGATGTCGGTTATAGGCTGAATTTTAACATTAGTTTTATTTTATTAAACATGGTAAAGGTTGAGACATTCAATATTTGATTGTTCATCCTTATTTCTAAACTACATTTATCATAACTATAATAAATAATTAAACGAAAGATATTATGGAACTCTTCTTCTCCAATTAGCTCAATTACAAACGTATTACAAACAATTACAAACATACCGGTGGTCATCAAAGTCACAACTGCGCTGTCGGTCCTAGCATCTGGGTCGTTCCACAGAGTGGCTGGTGATGTCATGCACATATCTCATGCGTCTGTGTCAAGGTGTCTGACACTGTTCGCTGATGCTCCAAGTTCTTCTCCATACACTTCAGCTGCAGAAAGAGTGGATGCCACCTCCTCCTCCAGTGCAGTGAAATGCACAGGGGATGATGGTTGCCCACCACCTGTTGCAGGCACACTTCTCCGGTGTGCAGTGAGCCTGGCTACATTTGCACATCCATCACTTTGAATGTCCAAAGATTTACGAATCCATGAACCGGAGTCACGATCTAACATGAGTCACTTATTTATTCCACCAAAAATGACAACATCACAAACACACAAAAACAAATTGGCAAAACAATTTAAACTAAAATAAAGTTATGCTTTGATATTTGTAATTAGTGCAAATAGAAGCAACTTTTTGATAGTAATGCCAAGATTACAGATTGACTATGTCTAGCAGGGGTTGAAAATTTATTTGACTTATTTGACAGCCCGCCATACAATCGAGCTTGGCTGTATGGTTCAAATGGAGATTTGATAATTTCGGGATTCATCGCAGAGCACTTCTGGAGTTCAAATAGGAACTAGATTCCAGATGTTCTAACTTTCAAAAACCATCACCAAACACTGATGATCCGCTGGTATTTTGAGATTTCCTGCATTATAAAATACCACTCTTGGACATTGCCTAAGCAAAGCAAGAGTCCGTCCAGAATTGCTGGTGAGTGACCACTTTCGGAAAATAAGTCTAACCAAACTATTATCTTTATATTTCAAAGTATTGTTATAGTGTTTTATTGAGCGAGTTTTTCGGGCCAGTGTATTTGACCCAAATATCTAGTTATGGACCGGAGAAATTCTAAAATCCCGTTTTCCTCTCTCAATTCGACTAGAATTTAAAAATAAACGCCAGAACCCATTAAAACTCAACAATCACATCTCATTAACTCAAAATTAGGGTACGTTGATTTGTTAACTGTGGCCACCCCTTGCTAAATTTTTATGTGCATTCACTCTAAGGCACTAATATTTTCATAAAATAAATTCTTCAAAAAAGTAGGGGATATTGAAATAGCAAGGTCAATAACAAACTAATGATATAGAATGATTAATTCCAAACTAATTGTTTGTTAACAAAGAAGGAATTGAGTAAACAATTCACTCAAGATTTCATTACCTAAACAGTTTCTCAGACTGTCATAGTCCGTGAAAGACAGAATGGATAAGAAACAGAAATTGAAAGTTTACATTTCTGCGTCCATAGTGCCTCTGTTATTGGCCAAACACTCATTCATGCGTATGGGTATTGTGCGTATAAGTCTACCTATGGTGATTTGATGCAGTCTGTTCCATTCTTCCACCAATCACTGGTAAAGCATTTTGCGTGGCTCATGGCCATTCAAGTTACCAAGATGGCACAGGCATTTTCAATGGGGTAAAGGTCAGGGCTCGTTGCTGGCCAGGGTAACCTTTGGATATTGTGCCGTTGAAGGTGGTTATTGACTATTCTTGCACGGTGAGCACAGGCATTGTTGACTTCAAAGTAAAATCGCCGTCCCTCACATCGTGCAGACGGGACATCATGGGGCGTCAGTATGTTGTCCTGATAGTAATGGCCAGTGACCCACACCATAACAGACCCCCCATCAAATCTGTCATGCAGCCTCAGGTTAGTATTGGCACTTTGTTATGACATCGCCAGATGCGATCCAAGGATTTGTTTCTGTGACTGTTTTGGATAGGAATAAGTGTCAAACTGGATTAAGGATGCCAGAGTTGCAGGAGTTGGAGGTATCGAGGTTAGATTATGGATTGTTATTCTCTGGAGCTGATGAATAGTATGTCCCCTCCAGTTCAGCGAAGGATATGCAGTTCACATGAAGGTGTGAAATAGTATTTTTCAGGCTATTCTGATAAACTGGATTATAAAAGACATAAAAAAGAACCATATAAGACACATTAACTCATGTTCAGGTTCAGGGTCGGAGAGTTCAACATATGCAACTAGTAAAAACGTGGACTTTTTGAAAAATCTAGAAAACATAGTAAATCAAAATTACAAAAGCTGAATTTTTGATATAAGTTAGATAACAAATATTTTTCAGTGGTGAAAATTTGGTGGTGCTGCCTATTTGCCCTAATGGTGAATTTGCCCCATGAAGTTGGGACTTTTTTTCATGTCGACAACTTGCGGAACCATGTTTATGCCCCCATGGTTCTCTTGTTTATGCCCGCAGAGTTTTATAACCTCTTGTCTATAAAGATATTTCCTCAAATATCTTACAGAGGGAAAATTGGGATCCTTGGTCTACCATTACAGAAACAGAGGCAACTCAAAAACGCAACAGACATTTTAGTTGCAAATGAAAATTGAGTTGAGTTTTCATGGACCTGTAACAAGATATCTATAAAAGAAAGAACAATTCTGAAAGCCAAAACACGAGTTAGTCAGCATGCCAAGTTTCATCCCTTTATCTCTTATAGTATTAAAATTACAGGCCTTTGAAATGGCTGTCGGCGTCAGAGCACCATCTGAAGCACTGATTACTAAAACCACAAGTCAAGGCAAGTCAAGTGTGACTTATGAGGTTTTAGTAATAGGTGCTTCAATTGTCACAGTGTGCCTTTTTAAAATGCCTGTTTCTCGAAAACTATAAAGAATTAAGTGCTAAACTTTGCAGTTCTTCCTCAAACATGCTAGAGTATTTTCTAAATTTTTTTGAGGGAAATCTGAGACTACTCACATGGGCTGATTCCTTGTCTTGTGTGAATTGACACGGAATGACCCTGCGTTGTGTACACCATTCAATTCTATTGGCAATGTAGTGGTTGGCCAGTGGCAGCAGTAGCGATCTAGCATGAAAATTACATTGTTTCTACGATTTCCAATCGTCTGACCTGTCACTCGGACACCAGTAGCCTGGTGTAGGCTTGCAGCAATCTAATTTGCTGTTTGAGAGTGATTTCTCAGGGCTTGGGTTCTTTTTGTTGACCGTGGGCGCCATCGAACATCAACATTACGGATTTGCTGATTCGTGCTCCATAATCTCATAATCACAGACTGGAAAGCATTGATGAAATTGGGAACTTCAGGCTGACAGCTGCCAATTGCAAGCATACCAATTGCTCTTTGGCATTCAAGACTTTGGAGACATCACATTGCCAAAAAAAAAGACAAATAAAAAAACATAGGAGGTCTCAGATAAACAAAATCATCAAACGATTGCAGTCAGAAGCTTTCAGAATGAGAGGTCTTGATCAAAAAGGAGAAGGTGACATTTCTCTAAAGTGTCAAATTCGAATATGCACCTTGGCCACGTGTTCTGGATTTCCACATGCTGCACGTGCGCGCCATTATCTGCATTTTGATGCTCTGTTTTTGAGCAGTTCATGTCATCTAAACTGAAGTTGGTAATTGTATCCAAAACACAATCATTATTTTGTTATTGACCTTGAAATTTCAATATCCCCTACTTTTTTTCTTGAGGAGCGAATATGAACATTTTCATTAATAATACCTATTTTTAAATAATCAAAACTTGATTTGTTTGTACCATTAGCAAAAGTGCTTAGAAATAATAATTCTTTGAATACAGTTACTCAATAACAACAGTGAAAATATAAGGGATCTTACACAAGGAGTCATCTCATATGAAAGTTAAGACATTTAACTTTTATTTAAATGCAAGAAGCATGAAAAATACATATCCAGAACTTGAGGCTGTAATGATTAGTGAGGACTATGACATAGTTGGGATTACAGAGACATGGCTATGTGAAGAGGATGGAAATGAATATTGTAACATACAAGGTTATAAGCTCTTTAGGAAGGATAGATGTAATAGGCAAGGAGGGGGCGTAGCACTCTATGTGAACGAAAACATTAACATACACAAAATTTCCGAAATTGAACATTCCTTGTCCTGTCAAGATATCTGGGTCAAGCTCATTGGCAAACACGAGGTTTAAACATAGGAGTATGCTATCGACCACCAGCTTTGGACAGTACAATCAATGAAATGCTTTTTAGGAGGATTACGCAAGCTTGTAGAGGTGGTGGGACTATCATTATGGGAGACTTAAATTGTCCTGGTATCAATTGGGAAATGGTGAAAGGACAGGGTAGGGGGGAGGAAGAATTTCTAGATGTTATGAATGATAATTTCTTTGTGCAGTATGTTAATAAAAAACTACCAGAGAGAGGGTAATTTTAGACTTAGTGCTCTGTAATGACCCTGATAGAATTAGCAATGTTGAGGTACTGGAGCCACTTGGGACAAGTGATCACTCTGCTGTTAATTTTGATGTTTCATGGGAATTTATAAAGGTGTTTTTTAAAACAAAAATTTTTAATTTTAGGTTTTTAACTTTGACAGGATGCGCTCATATCTAAGTGAAATAAAATGGGAGAGGCTCCTGGACTGTGAGTCCGTAAATGAGATGTGGGAAAGATTTAAGGAGGTTTTACTTGAATCACAATGCAGATTCATTCCAAAGGTGTCCAAAAGTAAGCTGAAAAAGCAGAATCCTCAGTGGATGACCACAGCTATTCGTAAGAGTTTGAGGGAAAAGAGGAATCTTTACATGATGTGCATAAAGGATAACAATGAGAACACTAAGGCTGAATACTGTAAAATGCGGGCTGTGGTCAAAAAAGAGCTGAGGAATGCTAGATGACTGTATGAAAGACAAATTGCAGAGGGGGCAAAAACTAACCCAAAGCGCTTCTTTCAGTACTGTAGCAGAAAAAGGAAAGTTAAAGAGCAGGTTAAGTGAATAAAGAATAAAATTGGGTCGCTGCTATATGATTACAAGCATATTGCGGATGCCTTAAACAGTGACTTTGTTGAGAATTTTACCTCAGAGGGGGTCTTTATTTGACCAGAGGGCATGTTAAATGCTCCAGATTATTTAGCGAAAATTGATGTTCGGGATAACGAAGTATGAGACAAGTTGCATAAACTAAAGGCAGGTAAGGCAGCGGGTCCTGATGGCTTATATCCTAGAGTGCTCAGGGAAGTTAGTGAGATCACCTTTAAGCCGCTATTCAACATCTTCAGACGGTCTTTAGAAACTGGAGAAATAAAAAATGATTGGAAACAGGGCAATATAATACCAATATCTAAGAAAGGGGACCGTACCGAGCCAGGAAACTACAGGCCAGTCAGTTTAACTTGCATTGCGTGCAAAATATTGGAATCTATCATAAAAGATGAGCTGGACTTATTTCTTGAACGTAACAGTATCTTCAGGGATAGCCAACATGGTTTTCGGAAGGGAAGGTCATGCCTGACAAACCCTCTGGAGGTTTTTGAAGAGGCCACCAGGACTTATGACCAGAGCAGGGCTTATGACATCATACACTTGGATTTTCTGAAAGCATTCGATACAGTACCGCATAAGAGACTAATTTTTAAAATGAGCTCTATTGGAGTTACAGGAGGTATTCTGAAGTGGATTCAAAACTGGTTACAGGACAGAACACAAAGAGTGGTGGTCAGTGGTATCTCATCTGAGCTAGGTATGGTGGGGAGTGGCATCCCCCAGGGATCGGTGTTGGGACCCCAGCTGTTTCTCATCTACATTAATGACCTTGATAGGAATATTGAGAGCAGATTGGTTAAATTTGCAGATGATACTAAATTGGGGGGTTTGGCAAATAGTTTAGGGTCCACTAAAGTGATTCAGGACAATTAGGATAGAATCCAGAATTGGGCAGAAATGTGGCAAATGAAATTTAATCTAGCAAAATGTAAAGTTGTACATGTAGGTAATAAAAACGTTAGACGGGATTACTTCAGGGGAGGTTTAAAACTGGAATGTGCTGCACAAGAGAAAGATCTGGGAGTGATTGTTGACCAAACCCTCACAGGTTCTAGCCTTTGTGCCGTAGCAGTTAAAAAAGCTTATCGGATGCTGGGATACATTGCCAAAAGTATTGAGCACAAATCTAAGGAGGTGATGCTTCTTTTGTACAACACGTTCGTTAGACCACATCTGGAGTATTATGTACAGTTCTGGGGACCATACTTTAAGAAAGATACAGAGGCTCTAGAGCAGGGGTGTCCAATCTTATCCAGAAAGGGCCGGTGTGGGTGCTGGTTTTTGTTACAGCCCAACACTAACACACCTAATTCTGCCACCAAGGTCCTGATTGGAACCCCTGATTAGTTAATTAGTGGAATCAGGTGCTGTAGCACTGCAGGCTAGGACAAAAACCAGCACCCACACCGGACCTTTACGGATAAGATTGGACACCCCTGCTCTAGAGAAAGTTCAGCAAAGAGCCACTAAGCTTATTCCAGGTATGAAAGATGAAAGCTACGAGAAGAGGCTGAAGATCCTTAATCTCTTTAGTCTTAAGAAAAGGAGACTCAGGGGTGATTTGAAGTAGGTCTTTAAATATGTTAAAGGGATTAAAAAAGTGAATTATGTGGGATTCCTTCGACCAAGTGTTGTGAGCAGAACTCAGGGTCACAAATGGAAGTTGACCAAAGGTAAATTTAGCACTGATATTCGGAAATATTTCTTCACCCAAAGAGTAATTTCAATGCAGAATAGCTTGCGTGAACATGTTGTTGAGGCAGAGACCTAGGGGGTTTTCAAGAACAGGCTTGACTTAAAGCTAGATACCATTGAGTCATTCAGTATCTTAAGGGATATATTCACAATAGAATAAAGAAACTGGCGAGCTTAGTTGGGCTGAGAGGCATGTTCTTGCCATTCATGTTATGTTATGTTAAAACATGAGTTCCATAAATTATATGTCTGTTTCAAGCTCTAGCGAGCTTTAGCTATTAAATTAGGCTCAATATCAACAGAAGCCATATGCTTCATTATCCAGGAAAGTTTGTATTTACCCATCGGCTGCGATTTTCTTCCCGTGCTCTTAATTTTCCCAAAATTGTTATGGGTAATATAAAATACATACAATGAGCTATGATGACTGAAAATGACTACAATTATGCAATAAAAAGGAAATATTTCAGCAATTATTGAAGAGACTCAATGAATATCAAAGTTACCTTCAGTAAAAGCATATGCAATGTTAATACGTATGTCACGCACAAATGATAAATTAATAGCAGAATTTCAGACAAGAACAACTGACAGTTAATTTAGTGAGGTGCTAACATGGGTAACTACCCAAGGAATGACAATTTCCACGGCAGTAAAACTGAAAAGTTTTCCACGTCTGCATGAACTGTTATTTACATATTAATAAAAGTTATTTAATATTTGGTGCTCCACAAAAAGTGATATTAAGTGCTTACCCTCTCATCAATGTAAATATAAATACAAATACTAACATGGTATCTTAATAGGTCTGTCACTATTGTAACTGCACAAGATTGTTTGATGTAATGAATAATTTACAGACGGTGTACTTTCCACAGATTTATTCAGTTAAATTATTATATCTCAGGCAAATTGTTTTTGGATGCTTACAGTGAGTTTATTTACTTTTCTTACCTGCCAGGGCTGGAGGTTTTTGATATCCGGACATCCCCCATTTTCAAAAGGACCATCTCCTGGTTGGCAGGAGAGCATGTTGTGAATGGCATGCGCGATAACATACACAGCCTTGTACACACTGTAAGTGCGTCTTGGCTCGGAGACATCAGTATAAAGGTTCTCAACATTATCCAAGCTCTCAGAGCCTGTGCACTGAGGTCTGACTGATGCAGTGGGAGACTCATTCCTGAAAGAGCACCCAAACATCATCTCCCAGAATTCCCAAACAAAGGGGTCAGAGGGCATATCTTTGGGCTGGAATCTGGTGAGAAAAGATCTGAGACCCTCTATGTTTCTCCTGCGCAAAGCAAGACCTAAAGTGCCTTTCAATGAGGGCAGGTTCTGTGGAGTAGAGACAATGCTGGCAGTAACCCAGCTCTCTGAAGCAATCCACTGCTTGTCAGTGATATTTTGTCTTGCCACCTCCGACAATAGGGCCTTCACGTCTGGGGAAATGGCAAAGATGATGATAACTTTGGCTGTGGAATGTCTGACCGTGTTTACGATGCGTGGTATACCCTCCTCCAAGCTGATCTTGGGGATGACCTCAGTAAAGGCCACACAAACCTCAGAGTTCTGCAGCTCCTCTAGCAGACGCTGAATCCCAGACTTGCCATGGTCATCATCTCCCATTATAACACCAACCCAAGTCCAGCCAAAGAGGCGCAGCATGTGTGCCATGGCCTGGGACTGAAAAGCATCACTGGGGACAGTGCGGAAGAAGGTGGGGTACTTTTGGTGGTCTCCTAGGCATGCGCATGTGGCAGAGTAGCTCACCTCGGGAGTACACAAATCACATAATAGCATGTCAGTTTAATTAAGCATTAAATATATGCAACTGTCCAGAGGTACATACTCTGATAAAGCATACTGAAAAGTTTGACCATTCTCATAGCATATTTGGCCTGGCGAAAGAATAGGAGACATTTTGTTTTTGCTTAATGCTTGCTGATTTGCTACTGTACTGTTACAATACTCACCACAGGGATGCTGAAGACTCCCAGGGTTCGAGCATTCACAACACTATTTGCGGAGGTGGCCGGACCAATGATGACTGGCACCTTGGGAGTAAGGCCGCACCCGGAGCTTGTAACAACAGGGTTCTTCCCAGTTAATAGACCCAGTGCAGCAGCTAATGCTGTGTCTTCACTGAGACATGAGTCACCCAGGGCATATCCCAGGGTCAGATTTGGCAGTAGCAGAGAGTTTCTGTTTATCTCATCCACAGCGAAAATCGTGGTTTGCAGCCAACGGTATCCACGAAAATGAAAGCTATTAAATGAAGGACAGAACTAGAAGGCTAGAAATTGATAGGCACAGATGCTGGTATATATTCACAAATAAATTTATGTACAGGCCTGTGCAATACTGTGACTGGGGCACCACACACCTTTTAGATTCAGTGTTTCTTCAGCATTCGTTAATTTAGAAACAGCATTAGTCACCAAAAAAGAGACCCGCGAATGGATCTTCGCACCGACAAGCAAACATTGTATACTGAACAGGACAAATTAGCAATGGTTCTTTACATTCATAACATATTAAAAAAACCTTATTGATGGAATATACTTATTACTTTTGTTTTTAATTGTTTATTGTACAGTTTGCTTACAACCACAGCTAAATGTAAAAATTTCAACCATTTCTTCTTGCATTGCTGTGTTATTTTTCCTTTCAGCTCCTCTGTTGCATTGAATCTCGAAACATAGTTTGGAATGAGCACTAGGAAATACTACGAACAAACATACATTGAGTTCAGTTGGAATTCATATAAACTCTGGCAGCCATTTTTAATTTGCAAATTAAGTAAAAAAATCACCGTGCACAACTGCACTCTTGAAGGAAACTGGGAACAATACAGGAGAAAGATTCCTTGAGCAAGTTCTCCAGGCTGTAAGAATAGTAGTAAGAAATCAAATGTTCATAATTCAAGATGGAAGCATGATGCCCATTTTGTACATGGAATTGTTGCAAAAAATACAGCCTAAGTGGCACAAGAATAGGGCTGACAAATTCAACAAACATGATGACCTGGCAGCCATTTTAAAATGCATATAAGGTTGAAACACCCATGGTGCACTGCAACTTAGGGGGGACCTGTATTCAAATTACTGGAAAGATATAATTATTCCAGAGATACTGCTCAATATAACGAGCTTCAGTGTCAGTTTTCAAGATGAAGGTCTGGGGACCATTTTGAACAGGAAACATTGGCAAAAATTGCATGGTGTACAACTAGACCACGAAGGGGACCTGTGTGTGGAATTTTTTTACGATCCACTGAGTAATTTTTTTGGAATTGCCATAGCAAATCCATCCTGCATGGCGACCTGGCAACCATTTTGAATGTGCATATGAGGTTAAAAACCATAATGAACAGAATTACTCCGTAGGTGGGACCAATGTTAAAAATATAAAAGCGATCCATAAAACAGTTTCAGTGAAATTGTCATAAACATTTCACTGTTAAACAGTTTATAGTTAAGATTAAACATACATGGGGACAATTTTGAATGTCAATCTGTGGCAAAAAATGTCATGGCAGTCAAATAAATCACAGGAGGGACCTAAATGCGGAATTTGTTGAAGATCCTCGCTGTAGATTATGTGGAATAGTGATAACAAGAATTGTTAATGGGTGGACGGCAGTCAACGGACCACAGAGTACGGATGAGAAGCGATGTAATGATGTCGCAATCTCTGACAATTGTGGGTTAAAATGAGCAAATCTGAGATTTATGCACAGTATATTCACTTTCCAAAATTTTCACAAAGGAATTTCTGTATTTTACAAAAGAACATGACCAATGGAATGGCATACACAAATCCATAATTTCTGAATCATTGAAGGTAGCTAGGATTAACAAGAGAATTAAATGTACCAAACAAGTCATCTTGCCGTGCTGTGGCAAATTGTCTAATACCTTAACAATACCCTCCTGGACAAATATCTTCAAAACTGGAGGCTGGTGTACCAAAGGGAACTGGTTCATTTTTTATGGGATAAAACAGTCACTCCAAGTATTAATTTCATTATGTTTCTAAATGTTAACTACCCTTTTTATATTTATGAACAGTTTGTTTCATTTTCTTTGAAGCGCTTAATTTTTTTTCAGACTTTTGCACAGAAGTGCAAATGGGCTGTAAATCTATGGAGGAAACGCATGCATGCATTAAAAAAAATGATTAATTAAGCCTTCCATTCACATGGTAACCCAATACACACAGATATTCAGAAGTACAACACTACTCACACGTACTGTAAAAATAGACGTAATGCCATAGCTATGTTTTTTACTCACTTCTGACATTTTGAAGGAGCTCGTTTTTGTCTGAAGTCCATGTCTTGTTCAAGTGGCCGTAAATGAATCGGAAACAGGCCTCCAATGATCACATCACCATCCTTATACACAGTCTGAGAGAACAGATTATCCAGAAGCTTGCAGGAGAATCCTGCTGACCCAAATTTGGTTCCTGAGACAACTAATACCAACAACTGGAGCCAGAAGCAAAGTCCCATCTCTTACAGTAGAGAGAAGGAGGAAGAATAAAAAGATGCAGTGAGACAAGTCTATGTTCTTCCACTGAAAAAGATGTCACTTCTTTTATAGAAATGTGAAAGTGCAGGAATTGTGTGAACCCTGGTGGAGCGCAGATCATGTTCAGAGCTCAACCCAAAGGGAGATAAGTAAACAACCTTGTTTTTTATGTGGAGATAATTGTTTCAGAAGGCCCTTCAGTCTGTTACTGATTGTACGTCTCAAATCTGTCCTTTGTCTTCAACACATACATAACCAAACATTTAATTTGGAAAATTTTCAATTGGGATAGCGATAATGATTACCCTAGGTCTAGAAAAGTCTCAAAATTTTATCTGACTCTGATTTTTATCTGCAGTTCAGAAATAATTTGCAGTGTAATCTAAATGATGTAAAGCAAAAAATGTTTATGATGTATGAAAATGTTTGGAAGGAAGAGATCTGGAAGAAGCCAAAGCATCAAAATTATGTTCTCTTTAAAAGTGAATATATCACTGAAACTTTTTTTTTTGTTTAAGAGAAGACAGAGATTATTATGTGCACAATTGAGATTTGGTGGTCTGCCTTTGGCTATTGAAGTAGGCAGATTTAAAGGCACTCCAGAGGAGCTACGAAAATGTGAATTTTGTGATTTACGTGTTGTTGAAGATTGAAGAGTTTTATTTTCTACTGTCCATTTTATGATGAACTGAGGAATTGTCTTTTTGAATCGGTTCAAAAGAAAAATGCTGATTTATTTTGGCAACAGTTGTTTGAAATCATTTGTTTGAAAATGATGTATTTGCCTTTGAAAGGTACATTGAGAAGGCCTGGTTTATTAGACAACACATGTTGAACTTCTGTCTTAGTTTTACTTTTCCATGTTTTGCATTTTACCATAGCTTTTATCCGGTCCATGTCTTGCTTTCCACCATGCATTGCACTTTGTCTCCCCCTGTCTGATCTCTTGTGTTGTCACTGCTTTCACAGCCCCGGTATTGCGTGGTATTTAATGGTTTCTGGATTTCAGTCTTCCTTCCAATCTCGTTTGCTTACTTCACCTTACTTTTCTATTTTACTAACCATACTAACAGTTTGTTATTTTCGCTAAAAGTTACTAACACTAACTAAAATTGTATATAATACTAACTTACTAGCAAGCACTAAGGGATTGTATAGTTTCACTTACTAATTGATTAACAAGCTCTCAGCACTCGCCCTGTTCTAGTCTCCGCCTCTTGTCTCTCCCTAATCTCCTTTGTTGCATTTCTATGGAATCTCCACATCTGATCACGCTGTCCTTTCTCTCATTATCTATGCATGTTAGAACTCCTTGACCGGAGCCGTATGTTTGTCAATAGGATTGTCTCGTGATCCCTGACCACGTTTTAACTTTTGCCTATTTTTTGTGATTAGGTTCTCCCTCTTGTTCCATCCTTTGTAATTAGTCTCATTTCCTGCACCTGCGTTCTATGTACCATGTGATCTCCCTGGAAGTGTATATTAGGTGTCTCTTCACAGAACTTCCCTGTCAGATTGTCCCTCGTGTCTACCTGTGCTGCTCATTATCCCGCCTTATACTCATTGCGTTTCTCTTCTGACTGGACCGTCCGACTTTTGATTTTTGGCTTGCCCTTCATTTATTACTGTTGCATCTGTGTATTCGAGGCCTTTAAGCCCGACTACAATTTTGTGGATTGCTGCCCTGTTAACGATTCGGATTGCCCTTTAGTTTTTCATTTTTGCCTCTTCTACTGTGCCGAATCTGTTTTGCCTGACTATGATTTTTGTGTTTGCTGCCCTGGTTACGACTCTTTTTCTGCCCCACTGGATTTTGACTTTTGGATTGTGGACTCTGTGCTTTTGCCCTCTGCCCTGCCCCCCGCAGGTAAAGGAGATTTGCAGTAAAGGAGATTTTATTGAGCGAGGGGGATAACCCCCTTATCCCCCTCGCTCAATAAAATCTCCTTTACTGCAATCCTGTGTTCTCGCATTTGGTTCCAGAGCGTTACCTCACACGGAGGCCACCATCTTTTTGCCGACAGGAGGGGTGAGCGTGAGTGAGCGCTGCAGCCTGCAGTCTAGAATCTGTATAAATATCCAGTAGCACAACTATTAAATACTTTTAATTGTAGGGCTTGGTTAGTATGAGTGTTTCCACTTTGAAAGAGACCTTTGCTGACGAAATTTGGGGTCCAACACTGTCGCGAGTGTGTCCATCGAGGGCACCTCCCCTGCCGCTGCCACCGGGCTCTAGTGCCGTTGCACCCCCTAAAGGCATCCCCTATAGGCAGAGAAGTGCTGCGCCTAAATGATACCCATTGAAGACAGCATGGCAATGGACTATGCATGCGCAAACCTCCTAAACTGTTTATGCTTAAATATAAAGTGGGAGGAGGGTAAAAGTGCCCACCCCTTTCCAGCGCCAGTGGAACACGGAATGCTGATTGCAACACTCCAGTCCTACCTGAGACAAGTATTGTTAAAATCTTTCATAAACTCATGCCCATACTGTCACAACCCTTGTATGAGTCCAAAATGCTTCCTCCTATCCAGCAATCAGAATGTCTTTCAGAAATATTGTCTACTTGAATTGGTTTAGAGGCTTGTATGCCTCCCCCTCCAGAAGTAATGGATCAGTGTGCTGTGTTCCCATTTGGTACTTAAGACGAATGCTTGGTTTAGCCAAAACGCGTGATTTTTTATTTTTTTTTATGAGTGCCTGTTTATAAATGGTCAATCTGCATTCTGTCTAATTTGCATATGTATTTGGAAGTGCCACCATTCTGTGTTGAGAGTACTCTATTAATTATCAATATTAAGCTGTGGTTTTATGTACATTGGACAATACCTAGAGTGTTTATTCGAATCCCAAACTCAGACGGTGAAACTGGTGGGCAGCTGTTTTACATCACAGTTGTCTGGATTTGGGCGTGCAAACTGCTCAAAATACCATGATGTATATTCAACATCCAAGTCATGCAGGAGTTGAAAATTTTCTGATATTTTTAGCGGATTTCAAAGTCTTGCTTGCAATGTAAAATACACAAAAATTAGCCTGTGTGTCACAATTGACCTATGGCTAAGCCCCACCCCCTCCACTGACTCGGACAAACAATTTACATTTTTGAGCAGGCGCTAGTGGTGGGTATCACTGTGTGAGATATTTTTCGGGATGCTATCCATGGTTTTTGGCGACAGAAGGCTCAAATATCAAGAAAACAGCAAAAAGGGTTACACTATGCATTTGAGGGATACATTAATAAATTCAGAGTGGAGAAGGTCAACGAAAAGTTTAAATTAGGCGCTAAAATTTTCTGGTCTCAGTGCAAACATGATCTACCACATTTCGTTTCCGTCACCCTCTCGCACAAAAAGATCAGCATTTTTCGTGCACAGCAGGGTAAGAAATATAATTCATGTATTCTTGCTACCGAATTTAAGTAATCTTTGTGACGTTAAGCTGATAGTGGGGTTTCCCACAAAGCTTTATCCAGAGGAGACACTGTAAGGGCCGGTTCATACTCAACGCAAGGCACGCGAGCGAACGCGACCACAGGTTCGTTCCATTTCGTTCACAGAGAAGCCTGAACGCGCGTCCCTTGCTGCGCTGTGCCTCATTAAAAAGCAGTACACTGATCATACAATAGGGGGTAGTAAAGTCCTCTCCGTCTCCTCCTCCTTCTTCCTTCTTTCTGGTGTGTTGAACACAGCATATGGTGCATTATTTGCTTTATCTCCCCTGTTGGAATCTCACAGAAATACACGCGTCGACGCGTCGCGTTACAAAAATTTGGACGACACACTTTGCTACGCAAGGACGCAAGATGGACACCTTGCGTTGCTCAATGTGTTGCCTTGTGTTCGCGCTCGCGTACCTTGCATTGAGTATGAACCGGCCCTAAGTCAGTAGAAGCCAACTCATACTGGAGTGAGGATGGCAATATCCACTATGTTGGTGCGAGCAGGTTCCCTGATATTTCCATCCTTAATGCTTCAGCATCTGCAGGGTATGCAAACATTTGTGCCCCTAAACCCCAACCGGGTGTGACACCTTATGGACACTGGTTCCTTAAAAATGTCCTCCTTTCTTACTGTGCGTCTGTTAACAGATGCTATTGAGAACCTGTACTCACAGCTGAGATGCAACAAAATTTATTATTTATTTTTCCTTTATTACAGGAAGTCCCACTGAGACCAAGGTCTCTTTTTCAGTGGAGCCCTGAATACAATAAGACAAATCCAAAGTGGGTAACACAGAGCATAGTCAGATTGTATCCTCAAGCCAAACAGTGTCATGCACATCCGAGGCTGATAACACATACCCCAGTTTGAAAAGCGTGGCACTGATCAAGTACAGTGACCTGTATTGGGGGGGAAGCTACTAGATCGCATTTTTGATTTTTGTTTTGTTGAGCCCAGTCTGGAGCTGGGTTTGGGCATGTCCTGGGCATGTCTGAGTGGGGAAGTCCCAGAGAATTGAAAAAAAAAGTCTGGGAGGGGGCTGCAAAAGAGTATATAAGGAGATAAATTGTGAGGAGAAGGATACATTTGACCAGACCGGTCACACTTTTCAAGACCAGGGAAGTTTTTTTTTGTGGATTTTAGCCTGTGTTGGAGCATTTTCCTGTCCCAGAACATCACCAAGCAACCCCATCTCAAGGGACTGTAAATATTTTTTTCTTGTACATGTCAATCCTGGTCAGTAGTATAAATTAAAATTTTTTTGAATTTTGTGTGTTGGAATCCTAACAATTGACATAGAAACTATGTACTTTAATAAGGACTGCTATGTCTTAAAATGAAAAAGTTAATGCACTGAGGTTATGTTAATAGGCCTTTAGCGTTATATACAAATTGTGATAAACTGAATACCAACCTCACCTGTATCTAATTGAGATTGATTGATTGTTTGCCAACTTCACCTGTGTATAATTGAGATTGAATGATTGTTTGTCAAATTTCACTTGCATATAACTGAAATCAATTCAAAAGACCCTGAAGAAGACTTTTTTTTTGGTCGATAGGCATAGGTCTGTTAGTTGCCTTGCTCCAAAGAATTTATTATAAAGAATATTTTTTACCTGAAGACAGAGTGCCTCAGTATCCTTCTTTCCTTTTTGATTTTGATTTTATTTACAATTTACACCTTGTCCCAACTATTTCAGAATTGGGGTTGTAGTTAATTTAAATCGAGTTCAATTTTCATTATTTTAGAGGCATTTCTTTCTGAAAGTACTCAAGAATCAAGATAGAGGCTAGAAGTTCCCCTAATGTGATTTAAAACAACTTCTGAAATTTGATTACGTTTATAACAGCTTAACACATGTAACATGATCCTCACAAGTTGTCAAATTCTTAAAATCTCTTTTCTCTAAAAAGAACAAAACAGACTTGTAAACTTTTCGAAATCAAGCCTACGATTGTTCCAAAATTTGTAGACTCAGTTTTTACACAGATTGATGAGCCTCTGCCCATCTTTACCTCTGAGAGACTTTCTAAAATTCTCTGTTTATACCCAGTCATGTTACTGTCCTGTTGCCAATTAACCTAATTTGTTGTAAAATGCTCCTCCAGCTGTTATTTATTAGCACCACTTACTCTTCCAGCCGTTGGCTGCCCCTGTCCTAACGTTTTTGAGATGTGTTGTTGCCATTAAACTCAAAATGAGACAATATTTTTAATGAACTGATAAAATATCTAACTTGTCTTTGTTCTGTTGTGAATAAAATATGGGTTTATGAGATTTGCAAATCATTGCATTCTGTTTTTATTTACATTTTACAAAGCATCCCCACTTTTTTGTTATTGGGGTTGTACAAAGGCAAAATAAGCGGTATTTTAACTCATCAACTTAATTGTTTTTTTTTTTGTGTTTTTTAACAAGAGGTGTTTCAAAATTGCCTGAGAAACATTCCAAAGAAGTTAGGGCAGGTGCATTTTGTCACTGTGGAACATCCTCTCTCCCTTTCACTACTGTTTTTTGATATGGAATCAGTTAGACACCAGATGCGGGAAAAGGGAATGAGGATTTTATTATAAACAAAACAAAACAGGCACGAGGGCCAACAAAAAACTTGGCCCAAAGGGTTGCAAAAAACAAACTAAGGTATGCTACGCAGAGCTATAAACAAAGAATGCAAATGACAAAAAACAAAAGGCACTGGAAACTCCAGGCAAGAAGATCAAGAAAAATAAATAACAAGGCTATATATATATACACAAGACAAGAGCTTTAATTACGAGACTTGACAAGAGGCTAGAACAAGGCTTGAAACTAGATATGCAAGGGAACTTGACAACAAGAACTTAAGACACTGTCTGCCAGCCAACTTCCACCGCATCCAGATAAAGGGTAAGTAATCAAGGACACATGAGGGGCAACACCTGGAGAAGCAGAAACAAGAGGCATGGCAAGATCAAGACATGGACAGAGATTGGATGACATGACCTGCTCATTAAGAGAATGAGCGTGCTCAGCTTAAGTACCAATTAAGTATGCAGTTTGGAAGCAAGCATGAATGTTAAGAACAGAAAAGCACAGCAAGATCTTGAAATAGCAAAGCAGGAATCATGACAATAAACTCCCTGTCTAAATTAGTAGTATTAGTAATGTGCCTATCTAAGAATTACACCAACCCAGTGAGTGTTAGTAAATGTTAGTAACTTAAAAACAGTTAATTTTCAATTAAGCTTAGAGAGGCCCGAATCCAGCACAGCATGGAAGGAAGGGGAAATACCAAAGCCAACCAGAGCTCAGAAATGTGCAACAACGAACGAAGGCACGGGGCGGAACGCAGACAAGCGGTGGAGTGGCATGGCAGACCTGGCAAAAACAAAAACATGGAAAAGTAAAAACATGGACAAGGAACATGAATTATGAAATGAGTAATCCTAAACAAGAAACTGTTAAAACTGTCTATGAACATGAACTATGGAACATGAAACTGTTAAAACCATGAATGCTGTCCTGGCCAAAGGCCAGAACACAACAGTTTTTTCTCGCGCAGAGATAAATTGTTGGACTTTAGAAAGTAACATGTCTTCCCATTCTTGTTTGACCCATCAGATCACATCATAATCATAATTTATTCACCGTCTCGCATTTACCTGTGGAATGTTCTAAACAAGTGCCTTCTGGAAATTCTGGAACTTTTACAGTCTTTTCTTTCTCCTACCTGATTTGTTTTGGAAGGCAACAAATTATGAATCAATGACTAATAGATGCAGTTGAAGAGGTGAAATTTGAAAACAGCACAAATAGAAGTATTTAAGAGCCATTCCATGAGAAATTGACATTCAGTGTGCAGTTGACCCCCCTGGAATTGAAAAAAAAACTTGGCATATAGGTAGATATGGGTGTCTCACAGAAAGAGCTGAATTTTTAGGTTCGTATTTCACTTCGCCTGCTGACTGCGCCACCTGGAAGCCACTGAAGTGTCTCAGTTTTGCTGGTGACACCACATCTTACATCAACTACCATGACTTGAGGTACACAGTACCAAATATGTGATACTTTTATCATGACCTGTGACACTTGAAGTCTGGTTAGACTTCTGCACCACATTAGCGACAAGCTGGGTAACTACGTAGTTGAACCAAGAATTATTTGAGAAATAACAATAAAAATTGAAAATGGGAATGGGAATAAAATAATATCCCAGGCATATACCAAACTAGAAAACTTTATTATATGTTTACTCACAACAAGACTATCATTTTTTGTGAAAAGTACCTTGGTATCTTGCTGTGCAATGGACGGCCAGAAAGATGGTCAAAATTCATTTTTGGTGCATGTCTGCGGCATATTTTCTCTGAAACCCAGATATGTACTGTGAGGGTAAACACCATTTGTTGTGCATTTGGAGCTCAGTTTTTGGGAATACCAAGCATTTCTTTGGTAGTATCGACACATTCAAGCAAGACGGAGCCAAAGCTGGAGGAAAACTTAAAATGGACCATTTCACAGCAGATTGTGCCTGTGTTTAGGTGCCATTATTTTGTTTACCCAGCAAGACAGAGATCTGAAATTCTCGGGATACATAAGCCCTACGGGGTACATTACAGCATTAGTAAAATGTCAATGGTAGTATTTTCAATGTAGATGATATTAATCATCAAACATTGGTCAATTTCGCCCCAGGGGCACTGTAGGCTGGATGCAAATACTGGCCATCCCCAGCAATGTACCAAAAACATTTTTGTTGAATTGAGATGCTTACAGCTAGTTTTCCCTAGAAATGAAGAGTTTAGCTTGGTACTATTCTGGATGGACGGCTATCTTACCAAAGGTAGTGCTCTAAAGAGCTAATGTTCCACGAACCTAATATTCCACATTCCCAGACATATACCAAAGTTCTGTCTTTAGACATATATAAAGTACATGCACAGTCATACATAAAATTTGTCACCTCTTTGATATAATGCTGGCTTATTTGTAAATTGGAAAAGAATATTGGTGGTGATTGTAGCCTTGTGTCAACATGCAAACATTTACCAGTAGTCAGTACAGTGCGCAGTTTTGTGATGTTGATGCGTTTTCAGAAAATAACAAATTCTTTGCTTTTTTACTTTACTATTAGAACTGGAGAGCAGGCTTCAGTGTTAATTCTAATATTTCCCTAGGGTATGGTGCTTGGGTATTAAAAAGGGCACTGCAGTCACATCTAGCGAGTGGTTGTCCTGAGAAAGGGCACAGAGGTCCAAGTCAGCAAGCAGCACCCTGCCAAGAAAAGGGCAGTTCATTTGTAATGGTAACTTGCATGCCTTCATTCCTAACACCTGCCCATGATGTCTAGCCTATGGGATACTCACTGGTTGGGAGCGCCGGGTTTCTTTTACAGACTTCCAATTTCTGTGCGTACTAAGCCGTGGGTGTTGGCGCAACTATTGCACCTAACCAACTGACGTATTCCTGCGTGAGGCGCATCGTAGTTCACTGTGCGCTGTAGCGATCTACTGTTTGGGTAAAGCTGTATCCTGGTGCACTTACAGCTTCCACCGCATTCCTCTGCGGAATATTGGACTTGTTGCTGTGGCTAGTTGCCTCAACACGGATATTGATATGCCATCTGTAACACCCGCCAATGTAATGATGTCCACAAACGTAATAAACCGCAAACGTAATAAAAATCTGCAGCTTTTTAATGTAATAATCCCACAAACGTAATACATTTTCCACAAACGTAATAGCCACTGCCTACCACAAACGTAACACGCAATTCCCTGCAAATGTAATAATTATTACGTTTGCAGAGATTTATTACTTTTGGGGGGGAAGTGATAATCTTCATTTTGCAATATTGTAACAACTTCCCACAAATGTAATAAGGCAATTGAATAATGGTCGTTGTGGTTGTCGTTGTTGTTGATTGGTTTGCCTAAACACCTACTAATGCTGACCGTGGGGGCAAAATCCAGCTGCCGGCTCTTTGCTCTACGATCACACAACACCACAAAAAATTGCCAGTTTGGGAGAATTTTAAAAATGCTGATTATGATATAAAATAGAACGATTATTTTCGCCTTTTATGAGATTAGTCTGCTGCCTGGATGTATTTATGTTGGCGAAACTGACATGCGACATTGAGGATAGTGGATTGAATTAATAATTACATAATGTAATGTGATGAATCACTTCCTCCAAATTGAGGATTTTGTCTGAGAATTGTTTATTTTGGGGGCTGACGACCTCCTAAGGCACATAAAACGGCGCATAATAGCTCTGCTTACAAAGTCACGTCCTTCTGCGCGACAGGAAGATGTTTCTGTTTTAAATGTAAAAAATGCTGAAACGGGAGATGGAATTCAGAGATAGGGAAATAATTCTGTATCCAACCTCAACTTTTTTAGGCTTTTTATTTTCCAGAACAATTTTAAAAGGGGCCTCGCCATTATATTTTGGAGGATTTTATCTCTGAGATGAGGGCTACTTGTCAGCCCTATAATTATGTGCACGTTTTTCATGTAGCCTGTTGGTGGTTTCTTGGTCATTTCCTCATGAATAATTTCTTAATCATTATAGGATTATGTATTGGTCTTGTTAATTCAAATAATAATTGTTTGACTGTGAATCAGGCGATATCAAACTGGGAGACGTTGTGAGCCGTCATATGTGAGACAGGCAAATCCGGGCAGCATTACCAGGAGTTGGGGTTGAAGAGGTTGAAACAAATAAGGCAACGAGCATGATAGCTTTTTAAATGACAAATACGTACAAAACAAAGGAACCTATTGGGATGAAACATAGAGAAAAAATACAGGCCCAAGGACAACAAAACGGTTATAAATTATAATTTTTTGTTATCACTTATGATTTTTATGGCAAGTATTCTTTTATTCCAGTACCCGTTTACAACAGCGGTCAGGGCGACTTAGGGTGCAAAGACCAACATTGTCGTAATGCCCTCATGCAAAAAAAAAAAAAATGACGTCACTCTTCTGCTTTTGGTTGGCAGCCCCCCTAATTCAAACATCTTCCTGCGCGCATGAAAGTCTATTGCTTTTCCCCCTCCACTTAAAAATGTGTTTTTCATATTGTTTCTACACTTGAAAGTTAGATTTTCAAACTTTTAGGATGCCATATATTTGCCATGACAACGGGACAAATCAGCAACCGTGGGAGCAACCGTGAAACAAAACAAAATCCGAATCGATTTAAAACTATACAAACATTATAAAACAACAGTATCATACCAAAAAGTTAAGAAGCTTCAGTGTCGACATATAACAACGGTCGTCAACTGCCGCTACTTAACTTACACATCTTCACATTTAACAAATATGAACATCAACGAACACAACAGAGGAAACAGAAAATATCTAAACATATGGATGCTTGTGTAGACATATGAAAAATTCGCCTGTCATTAATTAAGTCTTGTGTTTACAAACAAGCTATTAATCCAGATATTATGATTGTGTTTCTGCTCATGTTTTGTCTGTTTAGTTCTTGCCATGTTTTTATTATTGCCATATTTTGTATTTTGCCATTATCCACTTTGCTGTTATTATTCCGGCCCATGTTTTTGCTTTTGCCATGCATTGCACTTTGTCTCCCCTGTCTGGTCTTGTGTTGAGCTACAGCGCGTTGCCCTAGTACTGCATGTCATATGTTTAGGTGATTTCATGGTTTCTGGGTCTCCAAACATTCCTTCCAATCTCGTTTACTTCCTTCGCCTTGCTTTTCTATTTTACTAACCAATACTAACAGTTTGTTCTTTCTGTTAAAACAACTAACCTAGACTAACATTGTACATTATACTAACTTACTAACGAGCACTAGGGATTGTATAGCTGCACTTACGAATTGATTAACAAGCTCTCAGCACTCGCCCTGTTCTAGTCTCCGCCTCATACCTTTACTTAATCTTCTTTGCTGCGTTCCAGCGATTCCTCCACACCTGCTCACTCTGTCCTTTCTCTCATTATCTGCACGTTAGAACTATTTGACCGGAGCTGTGTGTTCTGTCTATAGGCTGTCTCGTGATCCCTGTCTGCGTTTTGGCTTTTGTCTATTTCATGTGATTAGGTTATCCCTCATGTTTGCTCTTTTGTAATTAGTCTGATTTCCTACACCTGTTTTCTGTTCAGCATGTGACCTCCCGTATGTGTATATTAGCAGTCTTCTCACAGCAGTTCCCTGTCAGAACGTTTCTCTTAGTTTGCCTGTGCCACGCTTGTCTTCGCCTTGTACTCTTTGTGATTCTATTCTGACTATTCTATTTAGGTCATTTCCAAACATTAGTCAAAATAGGAAAGAATCTAAAGTTAATTTAATTCAAGTTAACGCAGGCAGTGTCGAGAGAGAGAGAGAGAGATGATCCTCATTAACAAGAAACATTTCTTGATGAACTGAAATGGAATGACAAAGCTGCTTGGGGGAGCATTGTGTGATCGTATAGCGGAGAGGCAGCAAGCAAACAAACAACAACAACAACAACAACCACAACGACCATTATTCAATTGCGTTATTGCATTTGTGGGAAGTTATTACAATCTTGAAAGTTGAAGATTCACACTTCCCCACAAACGTAATAGTTATTACATTTGCGGGAAATCGCATATTATGTTTGTGGTAGGCAGCGGCTATTACGTTTGTAGAAAATGTATTAAGTTTGTGGGATTATTACATTAAAAGCTGCAGATTTTTATTACGTTTGTGGTTTATTAGGTTTGTGGACATAATTACATTGGCGGGCATTACAGCCACCCGTATCCCTAAAAGAACTCCGTGTTTGCAGTATTCATTTTTATCCCACCGGTATGTAATACCGTGGGATATAGTCATCGCCCTGTCTGTCCGTCCGTAATCATTTTCGTTTCCGGAGCAGAACTCAAAAACTAAAAACTACTTCAAATTTGATATGGAAATTACCCTTATGGTCGAGTTGTGCCTTTTGCAGGTTTCAGTTCCATGCTGCCCATAATTTTTGAAATTTTCACCAAAAACAGCCGAAAAATTGGACTTTGTCTCGTTTCCGGGACAGAATTCGAAAACTATGCCACTTAGAAACTTCAGATTTGGTATAGAACTTACCCTTATGGTGCAGTTGTGCCTTTTGGGGGTTTCAGTTCAATTCTGCCCAAAATTTTTGATTTTTATACCAAAAACAGCCCAAAAATTGGACTTTGTCCCTTTTCTAGAGCAGAATTCAAAAACTCTCCCACTTACAAACTTCATATTTTGTATGCATTTTATTCCAGTGATCCCATTGATCCTTTTGGGCATTTTGAAATCATGGTAACCAAAATGTATCCGTCCGTCTGTCCATAATCATTTTCATTTCCGGAGCAGGTCTCAAAAACCATACCACTTACAAACTTCAAATTTCCTATGGAAATTACTCTTATGGTGTAGTTGTGCCTTTTGGGGGTTTTAGTTCCATCCTGCCCATAATTCTTGAAATTTTCACCAAAAACAGCCCAAAAATTGGACTTTGTCTCGTTTCCGGGACAGAACTCAAAAACTATGCCACTTAGAAACTTCAAAAACTCCAAAAGTCTCGGCTCTCACAGACCAAGTGAAATAGAGTGACATGTCCTTGTTGTATCTTACATCCGAGCCATGGAATGAGGAACACACATAACTGTCAATTACCTAGGACTCAGTAGCAACACCAGCCATCGCAGGTGTTCCACTTCATACAGTGGTAATAACAAATCTCACATTATTATTATCCCACCGGTATGTAATACCGTGGGATATAGTCATCGCCCTGTTTGTCTGTCCGTCCGTCCGTAATCATTTTCATTTCCGGAGCATAACTCAAACACTATACCACTTACAAACTTCAAATTTGCTATGGAACTTACTCTTATGGTGTAGTTGTGCCTTTTGGGGGTTTCAGCTCCATTTTGCCCAAAATTTTGGATTTTTTACCAAAAACAGCCCACAAATCACAAATTGCGTAGAACTGGTGGGATATGTCATCTTCTGATGACTCTTGTTCCAAAGAGGATTTTGTTAGGCTACATTCAGGGAAATCTCAACGGTGCACAATGAAGAGCACTGCTGTACCCAAGCATCAGGTAAAAGAGTGAAACACCTGTGAAAAAGTCTAATGTAACATTGCAGCACAAATTGATGTAGTATAGGGTCTACGCAGCCACATACGGTTATTGTAGGGATTTTTTTAAAAATTTGAGACGTGATTCTATGCCAGTGAAAATCCGGCTCTGCTGCGAACCGCTCAGAGCCTGACCCAAACAGCTGATCGCTACTGCCCGCAGTGAACTACAATACGCTTCGCAGAGTAAAACATCAGTTAGTTCATTCAAGAGCAACTGTGTTTTTTTTCTGAGGAGCTGAAGTGCTGTAATTTTTTTAAATATAGCGTACCATTGAAATGGTGTATTATTTTCAGGTAGGACCTCTTTTAGGCTGCAAAAATACCCTGATTCTGTTTTTCCGTTCACAACAGTGTATCGCCTTAATTTCCACCCAGCACTATGCCCTGATGCGTGTAATGTAAGTAGTGGCAATTTGTAGCTCATACAACCCCACTTCAAAAAGAGAGAACTATCCCTTTAATCCCTGAAAGGCAGCATCAGCTGCTGGAGACCAAAAAAATCGCTGAGGAGGTATTCTTCTTGGTGAGAGCAATAATGGGGGCAGCAACCACACTAAAATTATGGATATACCTCCCATAAAAATCAGCAAAGCCCAGGAAGCATTGAACCTCCTTAACACTCTGACGAGCAGGCCAATTCCTGACTGCAGCCTTGTCTGGGTCCATGCGACCCAACCCCTTAGAAACAATAAAGACCAGGAACGAGACAGTTTGGGCGTGGAAAACTCATTTCTCAGCTTTAACCGAAAGCTTGGCATTAAGGAGGGCCTCAAGCACACGTCTGACTTGTTGTTTATGCTCTGAGAATGTTGAAGAAAAAAATCTAAATGTTGTCAAGAGAAAGGAGGATGAATTTCTCCAACATTTCTCGGAGGACGACATTCATGAGTGCCTGAAACACCAAAGGGGCGTTAACCAATCCGAACGGCAAGACCAAATATTCGTAGTACCCGTCATGAGTGTTAAATGCCGTTTTCCATTCGCCCCCTCCCGAATGCGAGCTAAGTTGTAAGCATTACGAAGATCTAGCTTCAGAAAAAATGACGCCTCCTGCAGACATTCAAATGCGGACTTCATTACCGGGAGGGGGTACAGGTTTTTAATGGTGATCTTATTCAAACCCCTATAATCAATACAGGGTCTCAGACCGCCATCCTTCTTTCCCACAAAAAAAAAAAAACACACTCCAGGAAGAGATGTGGACGGCCAAATTAAACCATTAGCAAGAGCTTCCTGAATATATTCTTGCATGGCCTTAGGCTCATGCCCTGACAGCGAGTATAGCGAACCCCGAGGAGGAGTTGTACCAGGGTAGAGATTGGACGATGGGGAGGTAACGTCGATGCTCATTGTTTACTTAACACTTTGGCGAGATCAGCATAGTCATTAAGAACATTAGAAGGCAAGATAAATGCAGGCTGGCCCCAAATTCCTCACCCTGCTTAGAATCTAATGTCTCCATGACTGATTCAGAATTGAAGCACCTATTACTAAAACCCCTTAAGTCACACTTGACTTGACTTATGGGTTTTAGTAATCAGTGCAAGTTTCATTATCTCTACAATGAGAGTTACAATTGGTGCCCTAACGGACAATGGGATTGTTCTGTTCCCCGAAACTGATGTAAAGTCTATGTTCCCGAAACCAAGAATGCCATAAAACAATGGGAAAAGCAGGGGAGCTGATAATATAACAACCAAACCTCCTCAGAGTGGCCACCAAAGGAAATGAACATATTTAGCGATTCAGAAACTTTGGTTCTAACTAGGCTTTCCGCAGATCTGACAGCACTGATCAGCCGATAATTTGCATAAATGCGCAATCAGTTAAATTCGATATAATGTCCAATTCACCGATCCGATCAATGCCGACATAAACATCAGCCGTTTTACGCACAATATCTTGCATTAAACATGTCTGCGGTGTGGAACTTCTTCATGGTGAATGAGACTGATACAGCACAAACCATGTATAATCTTTGCAACGCAAAAAAACCTTGTGGGGATCATCAAAAAAAGTTTCAACACCGCAAGTTTAATCAGATACCTTGATAAGGACCACGCAGAGAAGCATTCCAAGTTCCAGAGTCCGCGGAAAGAGATGAGCACAAAACACCGAAACGGACGCTAAAGCAAACCACTTTAGACAGTACCCGCCCGTACAGCCGTGAAAGTGAGAAGGCAAAGGTTGGTACAAGGAAGGTAATGGAATTTATCGTTCTGGCCGACTTGCCATATAATATTGTTGAGAATTCCGCATTTCAGCATTTGCTTGAATACTTTGATCCATGCTACCTCCTCCCAGGACACACATTCTGTGGTGATACCGTCTAAGTGAGCTACACCAGGATGTGCGTTCGCACGTCGAGGGCCTTCTGAAAGAAAGCAGTTCTTCGATTAGTTTCACCACAGATATTTGGTCATCAGATGTCAGCCCCATGTCATTACTGAGTTTGACTGCCCAGTGGATTGACTCAAAATTTTGACTCCACACAGTGGTCCTAAACGCTCAGGAATTCCGTGGCTCACATACTGCTGCAGCACTGGTGATGAAATATGACAACATGCTCCTGACGTGGCAGATTTCGAGAGAAAGGGCTCATGTCGTACTCCAGGATAATGCTGGAAATATGGCAAAAGCAATGCGAGAAGCAGGATTACCCACTTTGCCATGCATGGCACACATGCTTCAATTGGCTGTCCATGACGGGTTATTGGCTCAATGCATGATAACAGACATCCTAGCTACAGGGAGACGGATCATCGGGCACTTCAAACGCTCTCCTCAAGCATATTGTGCATTTCATGATGTGCAGCAACAGCTGGGCCAAGACGTCAAAAAGTTCCAGCGAGACGTCAGCACCAGAAGGAACGACAGTTACTATCTGCTCCAAATCCTGCTGGAGCAAAAAAAGTGCATTGGCTGCTTATGCAGCCAAGCATGAAGTACCTGCCTCCTTCAGCTCCAACCAGTGGGGTCTGATCGATAACATAATAAAAATTCTGGAACCATTTGAAGAGCTCACGAGGGAAATTAGCTCATCTACTGCATCTGCCGCCGATGTTATCCCTTCTGTGATGACCTTAAAACTTTTCCTGAGTAAAAATGCCCCATCGGATCATGGTGTGGGGACCTCAAAAGCAGAGCTGTTGAGAGCTGTAACCCGGAGATTTGATGGAATTGAAAACGAACCCCTATACAGTTTGGCTACTCTATTAGACCCAAGGTGAGGAAAAAACATTCTCACTTGCCAAGAATAATTTGATAAATATACTATACTTAATAAAATAATGTAAATTTAGATTAGCTTAAAACCCTGATTAAGAATAGCAAAAATACAGTCTATTAAATTGGATAAAATCTATTTTATCCGGCATATACACTTGGCTTTTACTCATTAAAACTGTCAGTGTTAATTTATTCAAGAGTGTACAAATGGAATCATATAGACCGTTTGGTTATAAAAAGTTATATTCTAAGATGCTTTAAAAGAACAAATGCACAGTTAAATTAATGTGTGTAATAATAAAACCTTGTGACAATAAAACCCCACTTTTAAAAGACATTTTAAAAAATGTCCATGTAAGGTTCCATCTTATGACTGGGCCTCTCTTAAGACCAACCCTGAGATTCCTGATACTTTTGTAATCCAAGTGAAAAATAGATTTTCCGCCCAGCAAGATTCGAATTTAACTCCAAATGCTAATACCACCTAGGAAAACTTTGAAACAGCATGCCGAGAAACAGCTCGTTATAGCGTTCCTTTAAAGCCAAAAGCAAAGAAAAGAAAACCCTGGCTAACTGAAGTGATCTGCCAAAAAAGAGAAGACCTTCACATAGCAGTAAAACGCAAAAATTCTGAACCATCCACTGAAAATCTCCACAAGTTTGAAAAGGCTAAGACAGCACTTTAACGTGCTTATGAAGAAGAACAAATTGAATACCTAGAGAATAAGATCAACCTCATCAATTGTGCTGCAAACCATAAAAAGTCAGCAGAAGTTTGGAAGATTGTCAACGAAATAAGTGGCAGAAAAAACAGCAACAGAGCTAAACTTAAAGCCTCCTGCCAAGAGGAGCAGCTTCAATTATGGCACGATCACTTTAAAAGCTTGCTTGGTCAACCACCTCGAATCTCCAACGAAGAAACTACCCCGGTCATTGCTGTAGAGCTTAATATCCAGAAGGGACCTTTCACAATGGATGAACTGAGGAAAGCTGTAGGCTCCACTCAAAATGGGAAAGCCTGCAGTTTGGATGGGATTCCTCCGGAAGTATGGAAGCTCGAGGGTCTTCACCAGATTTTGCTAGGTCTATGCAACAGTGTCTATAACCAAGATCCTATAGACAGATGGACTGAGGGATGCCTGCTTCCCTTCCCTATAAAGGGCAACCTTGGGATTACAAAGAACTACCGCGGCATTACCTTGACAGCAATCTCGGCTAAGATCTAAAACCTCATGCTGCTAAATAAAATAAGACCTGAAGTCAACCCAATGCTAAGGAAGAACCAAAATGGCTTCAGAACCAACAGATCGACATCAGGCCAGATCCTTACCATCAGACGTATCTTGGAGGGCGTAAATGCCAAAAACCTACCACTAACTCTCATATTTATTGACTTTTCTAAAGCCTTTGACTCAATTCATTGTGGAAGAATGAGGGAAATTCTGATCACATATGGGATACCAATTGAAACAGTTGATGCCATTATGATGCTTTATAAGAACACTCGGTCGATGGTTCGCTCTCCCGATGGGGACACAGCTTTCTTTGATATCACGGCTGGAGTCCTGCAAGGAGATACCCTGGCCCCTTTCTTATTCATCATCTGCCTTGAATAAGTTCTAAGAAGGGCCCTCGATGTTAACCCGTTACCACTCCGACGGCCCGCAATCGGGCCGTCAGGGAAGTTGAAAACATACTACGTCATTTACACAGCTTGTATGCAACTGAGATACTCATGCCACATATCGTCAGAAAGCTAAGATTCTTGAGATTCGAATGATGCCAACCATTTCAAAGTATAATCATCCCAGCAGCTTTAATCAGCGCCCATGTCAGACCACAAACAAACAAACGAACAGTTACAAAACTGATGTGACTCACCGATGAAGCCCCCTTGCACTCTTCCAGTCTGACATATCCCCTCAAAAATGGTCTTGTTACATCCACGAAGTTCCAGTAAATCCAACCAAGTAAAGTTTTTAGTCCAAAACACACTATTATACCGGTAAATATCCATGAACAGCTGCTGCATCGTTTGAAATGAATCGGTGGTTATCCACAAAGTTCGCTGCATTAGTGGTCGTTGCTTCGGAACAGATTTAGACAGTACACAGCCATTTGCGCCAAAATGGAGTCTGCACTCTAACCTTTCGATTGACACTTCACTCGACCAGTTACGAGCTTCCCTGCCCTGTCTACAGCCTGCTATAGCCAACGAGTGCCTGTGTTGAAACGAAGCTCATGCCTCCTTTTTTTGCGTGTAGCCCGAGCAACCAGCAACCAATCAAGACGACGATTGTTGCATTATAACACCAACGAGATTCTGGAAACGCCGATATATAGGTTGTTGGGGTGGCGAAAAGGCTGGCGCTGCCTATCGCTCGCGTAAGAGAATGGACAGAATATGGCTCAGCTGTGCGTAATGCGTGCTGTGCGTTCCGCAAAACAGAGCGAGGCAGAGAGAGATTTCCAGCGAATGTTTGATGGTTGTTTACGGAGTTTGAAAGAAAAAATAGCCAAAAGGTTGCGAAAAAAATCATTTTCAGTTCAGAAGCTGCAGAGCTGTGCACTCGGCGTGCAAGTGATAGCTCAGGGGAAGAAATATCCGACCAAAACCCTGATGGCTCCGTAGCAGAGGAAATGTTTCACGGGGGAGATGACATTACTCTTGACAAGTACGCATCATATTATAACTTATATTTAATTATATAATAACATTACATTTATATTTATTATTATTATTATTATTATTATTATTATTATTATTATTATTATAAAATTACATTACGTATTATTTGCATCTGTCACGGAAGGTGGAAGGACGTCATGTTTTCACTGGAGTTCACCGTCATGTTTTCACCGGAGTAATTCTGTGTAAATAATTACGGGAAAAGGATATTATAATATGATGCTGATATTATGATGATTATATTATTACCATATTACGCATTATTACCTCCGTTACCGAAGGTGGAAGGAAGTTATTTTTTCGCCGGCGTTGGTTGTTGTGGGAATTAAAATTTTCATCCCTGTAAGAAATCAGAGTGAGACAAAGTAAGTAAATAGGATCCATTTTACTATGTGCCACATAGGGTCTTCGTTACAGGCAAGAACGAAGACAAAGGAATCTCTCCTTTGCTTTGGAAATATGTAAAAGCACAAAGTCAGAATCTCCTCCCCTTGGGGTTTATATGCACAAATTTGAGTTTATGCCTCAGTAACCTTTTAATTTTTTTATTTATAATATATTGTAAATAGTTTGCTATGGAAAGGTTATTTGTTTGTTTACCTTTCATGTAAAAAACATTTTTTTACATGACAGCACTTGTTTTGACTTTTATATGCACAAATTTGAGTTTATGCTTCAGTAACTTTTACTTTTTTTTATTGATCATATATTGTAAATATTTTACTGTGAGTTTGCTGCGTAAAGGTCATTTGTTTGTTTACCTTTCATATAAAAAAGCATTTTTTTTAACATAAAGGCACTCGTTTTGACTCTTATGCGCACAAATTTGAGCTTATGCATCAGTAACTTTTTTTCAGCAATAGTGATAGTGAATCTGGATATAGGATTGGATTCCTCTAAGTGTCACCTTTCATTAGAGCCCAACATTATGACTGTAGGTTGAAGCGTTCAAGAGTTAGGCCCTTTTATCCTAGGTATGTGACCATGGTTATCCAAGGGTCCTTTTGGGGTCTCCAAATGGCCATTTTTGGAAACGCCTAGACATGGCCTTAGAGAAACATGTGTAAAATGCTCATTTTCTGTAGGATTGTTATCAAATTTGAACTGGAACTAAGTAAGACTTCATGCTGTGGTCCCATTGTGTTTTTCAGCTAATAAGTCCCAGCTGCTCTCATCTACAGGCATCTGTTTGCAAAAAAAAATTTTGGCGAGAGTAAAAACCTTCTACTTCACTGTGTTCCAGCTTGGATTACTCAATGACAGTAGCACTTAGAGTATTTCTTTTAGCTGGGAGAAAAACTTCAGAGTGTTTCCTTTCAAATGAGACCATAACTATCCATATAGTCCAAACGGTTCAAGAACAGCGTTCAATTTACTTTGGGTACGCTTTTCATAGGCATTTTAGGCAAATTTTCCCGGAGTTTTAAGGGGCTCGGTTTTACTCTAAAAAAGCTTAAAAGCGGACGCTACCCTGCACAGAAGATTACAGACACAGACTCCGCTGATGATTTAGCAATATTGTCTGACTGCCTGGAAGACGCTGTTTCTCTTCTTCATCACATCGAGAATCTAGCCCAAGAAATAGGCCTTTATGTCAACGCCGATAAAACAAAATTCATGTGTCAAAATCAAAACGGATCACCTGGCGTGAAAAGTATAAACGATAACACAGTGAAACAAGTGGATGACTTTGTCTACCTAGGAAGCAATATAGCGTCTACTGAAAAGGATGTTAACATCAGAATAGGCAAGGCATGGGGTGAACTCAACGGAATGAGAAAAATATGGAAATCTAACCTCCCTGACAAGCTCAAAAGGGATTTCTTCAGAGCTACTGTTGAGTCTGTCCTTTTATATGGTTCAATATCATGGACTCTTACATCTAAACTCCAGAAAAGGATTGACGGCTCATTTACACAAATGCTCCGAGCTGCATTAAATATATCCTGGAAAGACCATAAAACTAACAAAGAGCTATATGGAAGCATCCCGCTTGTTTCTAACACGATCCGCCAACAAAGACTGCGCTTTGCTGGCCACTGCTGGCGCAACAAGAAAGAGCTGGCGGCCGACCTCGTGCTATGGGATCCATCCCATGGCAAACGATTGCGAGGTCGTCCGTCCAAAACCTTCCCCCAATCAGCTAGCAGAGGACCTTCGCTGCCAGCCGGAGGACCTCCCTGCTGCCATGAGCGATCGAGAGTCATGGAAAAGGCGGCTGTGCCATGTTAAATCGAGTTAAAATCGACCTAAAACAAAATAATTTTTTTAAAATGTAAAGTAAAACATAAATAAAAACTTTTTAAATAAAAAAAAACAAAAAAAAAACTTTTCAAAAAAGGTTTAGAAGAAACTTTTTACATTATTTAGTAAAAGCTTTAAAAAAATTTTGGTAAAAGCACACGATTAAATTAATGTGATATTTTATTTTGTTTTAACAAAAGGTACAAGGATAGATGTTACTCTGAAGAGCTCAAGGCATAAAAAAGGGGCCTACTTTTAGATTCGTTGGCAGCACAGGCATGCCCTGATGAAGGACAAAGACCCGGAACAAACAACACAGATGAGAAGATGCCACGACTTGGTTCCTTGTCATCAATGTTGGGAGAAATAATGCAAGAAGAAGGGCCCCAGCAGGCCACTGCAGCAGTGTCACAGTTGAATCTCTATCTGGCAGAGCCAGTCATTCTTTGGGATGCTAACCCACTGGCTTACTGGAGAGCCCATCAGAATCGCTTTTCTGCCCTCACCACTGTTGTAAGAGCTTACCTGTCTGCACCCTGCACAAGTGTGGACAGTGAGCACCTGTTCAGTGCTGCATCCAACATCCTGGATGATCGAAGGAGCAGGGTTTCAGCCAGTAAAGTTAAGATGCTCCTCTTTGTTAAAATGAATCTGCCATTGATGTTTACAGAAGCATGGGCTATTAGCCTAAGTAATATAACAAGTTTATTCCTATTTTCTCAATTTAAAGCAATATTTGTTTGGGCTGGGTGCCATTTCTTTATTTTAGGGTCTTGCGGACCATGTACTATACTACGTGGCTGCTATATAATTTTAATGCCAAAGCAAAAACTTTTACAGTTTATTTACTTGGGTATTTATTTATTGTACTTTTTGGAAATACATGTGGCCTGAGTGCTGTTTTTTTGTTGTCCTGTGTGTCATTGGCAAGCATTTTCAACTTAAAAATAAACAATGTTCTGGGGCAGTGTTACAGCCCTTTATTTACAGTAATTACCTGTCACAGTAAAGTAAGACTGTAAACACTTCTTATCTTCATGAAGTTACAATGCTGGTCAATGTTCTGAGGCATTATTCTGCACTTTATTTGCAGTGCAGTCATTTACAGTACAGTAAGATTGTATACACTGTTATATAACCTAATACAGCCTCAATGTTAATTTTATAATATTGCTTTAGCTGGCACTTGGCACTGATGCAACAACTGTGGACTCTCAGAAAGTTTTCACTTTATTTACTGGGCCCATAACTTCTGTGCCAAGTTGTTTTGTAGTTCCAACCTTTTAATAAATATGAGTTTGTCCTGACTGAACTTTAAACTTATTTTTGGCCAGTCCTTGAGTGCTCTCCACAGGTCATTGATGTTTATTGCAATTTATTACCGTTAAATGTTTGAACCCTTGCATCTTGGTTTGGGACATTGGCAAACATTGTAAAACATTGCCAAAAAATGGTTAAAAACACTTTTGTTGATACTCAGTAAAAAGTGCATAAGTATATGCAGGAAATAAACAAGTTCTTGAAATAGACATATTACTCCCTCACGCGATCGGATCGTGATCGGTTATCGGTTTATTTAAACTCACTAATCGGTGATCGACCCCAAAAATCCTGATCGTGTAAAGCCTCGTTATAACTCTCGTTCCAAGCGGGCAACCGTCCAAAGTTCTGACAGAGCATGACTGTGAAAGAGTAAAGGTGGGAACGGAGTGCTTCCTAGCTCACTCAATATCTATGAAACAATTTATTGCACCCAAATCCACGAACGCTTCGAGAATAACTCTCTTGCTCCCCGCAGTCAGTTCAACAGGGATGTTCAGAAGGTAAATTGGGTCTGCCCCTTTAGCGCCACCTGAATCGGTTGTAAATTTGCACAGCAGTGCGAACTAGAGAGTCTAAAGTTGAACAGGGTTCCAATGTAGCCAACGCGTCCTTTATCTCTTCAGTAAGAGCATGACTGAACAGTCATAAAAGGAGCCTCCGGCCAGCCTTTCTCTGTTGCCAGAGAGCAAAATGCAATTGAGAACTCAGCTGCACTTTCTTTGCCCTGTTTAAGTTGCATCAAATGCGTAGCCACGTCCTGACCACAAACATTTTGGTGTCAGTATTTGACCATCTCCCCAACAAGAACCTCTGCAGAATTTAAAACCAGTGAATTAGATCTGCCCCTCCTTGAATCGCCACCTTATCGTGGTGGAGGGGTTTGAGCACCTGGATGATCCTAGGAGCTATGTTGTCTGGGGCTTATTTGCCCCTGGTAGGGTCTCCCAGGGCAAACAGGTCCTAGGTGACAGGTCAGACAAAGAGCGATTCGAAAACCCCGAATGAATGTTTAAAAAATCAAGGAAGCTTACGTCGCCCGGATTGGCGTCACCGGGACCCCACCCTGGAGCCAGGCCTGGGGTTGGGGTTGGTAGGCGAGCGCCTGGTGGTCGGGCCTCTGCTCACGGGACCCGCCCGGGCATAGCCCGAACGAGCGACGTGGGCCCGCTTTCCCGTAGGCCCATTCCCCGCGGGAGGGTTCAGAAGGGGCTGATGCGTTGTGTTTTGGGTGGCAGTCGTGGGCGGGGGCCCCGGCGACCCAATCCTCGGACTCTGAATCTGGTTCTGGGGACATGGAATGTCACCTCACTGGGAGGGAAGGAGCCTGAGCTTGTGCGGGAGGCCGAGCGATACCGGCTAGAGATAGTCGGGCTCACCTCCACGCACAGTCTGGGCTCTGGAACCCAACTCCTTGAGAGAGGCAGGACTCTCTTCTACTCTGGAGTTGCCCGCGGTGAGAGGCGGCGGGCTGGTGTGGGTTTGCTTATAGCCCCCCAGCTTAGCCGTCAGGTGTTGGAGTTTTCCCCGGTGAACGAGAGGGTCGCTGCCCTGCGCCTTCGGGTCGGGGACAGGTGCCTCACTGTCATTTCGGCTTATGGGCCGAATGGCAGTGCAGAGTACCCGACCTTCTTGGAGTCCGTAGGAAGGGTACTGGAAAGTGCTCCAACTGGGGACTCCATCGTTCTACTGGGGGACTTCAACGCCCACGTGGGTAGCGACAGTGTTACCTGGAGGGGCGTGATTGGGAGGAACGGCCTCCCCGATCTGAACCCGAGTCGTGCTCTGTTATTGGACTTCTGTGCTAGTCACGGTTTGTCCATAACAAACACCATGTTCAAGCATAAGGGTGTTCATCAGTGCACGTGGCACGAGGACACCCGAGGTCGGAGGTCAATGATCGACTTTGTAGTCGTGTCATCTGACCTCCGGCCGTATGTCTTGGACACTCGGGTGAAGAGAGGGGCTGAGCTGTCCACTGATCACCACCTGGTGGTGAGTTGGATCCGCTGGCGGAGGAGGAAGCTGGACAGACTTGGCAGGCCCAAACGTGTTGTGAGGGTTTGTTGGGAACGTCTAGCGGAACCCTCTGTCAGAGGGGTTTTCAACTCTCACCTCCGGGAGAGCTTTGACCAGATCCCAAGGGAGGCTGGAGACATTGAGTCTGAATGGACCATGTTCTCCACCTCCATTGTTGACGCGGCTGTTCGGAGCTGTGGCCGTAAGGTTTCCGGTGCCTGTCGTGGCGGCAAGCCCCGAACCCGGTGTTGGACACCGGAAGTAAGGGATGCCGTAAAGCTGAAGAAGGAGTCTTACCGAGCTTGGCTAGCTCGCGAGACGCCTGAGGCAGCTGACCGGTACCGGCAGGCTAAGCGTGCTGCGGCCCGGGCGGTGGCGGAAGCAAAAACTTGGGTATGGGAAAAGTTCGGGGAGGCCATGGAGGAGGACTATCGGTCGGCCCCGAAGAAATTCTGGCAAACCGTTCGGCGCCTCAGGAGGGGAAAGCAGTACCCTGCCAACACTGTTTACAGTGGTGGTGGGGAACTGTTGACTTCGACTGGGGATATTGTCGGCCGGTGGAAGGAATACTTCGAGGACCTCCTCAATCCCGCTGTTACGCCTTCCGTAGAGGAAGCAGAGGCTGGGGACTCAGAGGCTGACTCATCCATCACTCGGGCTGAAGTCACTGAGGTAGTTCGGCAGCTCCTCGGTGGCAAGGCACCGGGGGTGGATGAGATCCGCCCTGAGTACCTCAAGTCTCTGGATGTAGTAGGGCTGTCTTGGTTGACACGCCTCTGCTGCATCGCGTGGCAGTCGGGGACAGTGCCTCTGGATTGGCAGACCGGGGTGGTGGTTCCTCTATTTAAAAAGAGGGACCGGAGGGTGTGCTCCAACTATAGGGGGATCACACTTCTCAGCCTCCCGGGTAAAGTCTATTCCAGGGTGCTGGAGAGGAGAATCCGGTCGATAGTCGAACCTCGGATTCAGGAGGAACAATGCGGTTTTCGTCCTGGTCGTGGAACACTGGACCAGCTCTATACCCTCCGCAGGGTGCTTGAGGGTGCATGGGAGTTTGCCCAACCTGTTCACATGTGTTTTGTGGACTTGGAGAAGGCATTTGACCGTGTCCCTCGTGGCATTCTGTGGGAGGTGCTTCGGGAGTATGGAGTCCGGGGCCCTCTACTAAGGGCCGTGCGGTCTCTGTATGACCGGAGCAGGAGCTTGGTTCGCATTGCCGGCAGTAAGTCAGACCTGTTCCCGGTGCATGTTGGACTCCGGCAGGGCTGCCCTTTGTCACCGGTTCTGTTCATTATTTTTATGGACAGAATTTCTAGGCGCAGCCAGGGGGCGGAGGGAGTCCGGTTTGGGGACCACAGGATCTCATCTCTGCTTTTTGCGGATGATGTTGTCCTGTTGGCTCCTTCGAATCAGGACCTTCAGCATGCACTGGGGCGGTTTGCAGCCGAGTGTGAAGCGGCTGGGATGAGAATCAGCACCTCCAAGTCCGAGGCCATGGTTCTCGACCGGAAAAAGGTGATATGTTCCCTCTGGGTTGGAGGAGAGTTCTTGCCTCAAGTGGAGGAGTTCAAGTATCTTGGGGTCTTGTTCACGAGTGAGGGAAGGATGGAGCGTGAGATTGACAGACGGATCGGTGCAGCGGCAGCAGTCATGCGGTCGTTGTACCGATCTGTCGTGGTGAAGAAGGAGCTGAGCCGAAAGGCAAAGCTCTTGATTTACCAGTCAATCTACGTTCCTACCCTCACCTATGGCCATGAACTCTGGGTCATGACCGAAAGAACGAGATCTCGGGTACAAGCGGCTGAAATGGGTTTCCTCCGCAGGGTGGCGGGCCGCTCCCTTAGAGATAGGGTGAGGAGCTCTGTCACCCGGGAGGAGCTCAGAGTAGAGCCGCTGCTCCTCCACGTCGAGAGGGGCCAGCTGAGGTGGCTCGGGCATCTTTATCGGATGCCCCCTGGACGCCTTCCTGGGAAGGTGTTCCAGGCATGCCCCACCGGGAGGAGGCCTCGGGGAAGACCCAGGACACGGTGGAGGGACTATGTCTCTCGGCTGGCCTGGGAACGCCTCGGGATACCCCCGGAAGAACTGGAGGAAGTGTCCGGGGAGAGGGAAGTCTGGGCATCCCTACTTAGACTGCTGCCCCCGCGACCCGGCCCCGGATAAGCGGTTGAAAATGGATGGATGGATGGAATTAGATCTGATTAGTGGGCCGACCCAAGTGACTACTGTGCCAGCCAACAAGGATAATGTAAATACCACCGGAGAATCCTCATTAACAAATTGCGACGGCTGAGCCTTAAAAAATATTTCACATTAGGCGATGAAATCCTTACACTTACCGGCCTCGCCGCTATATCTTTGGGAGGGTGTATGGGTGATGCTTGTTCAACATTTTTTGAAACGTATGTAGACAGGGATCTAATACCCTCTGTGAAGCTTAACAGAATGCTGTCCTGTTTCTGAAGCAAATTCTCTTGAAGGCGAAGTCTCAGCTAACTCAGACTGCCGATTACCCAGGCCTGAAAGCCCTTTGGCAAAACCAGACAGCATATCTTGCTGGCTGGTGACAACCCTTTTAATCTTCCTTTTAATCTTGGCCACCGCTGATGTTTCGATGTCGGCTAGAGTGTACTGTGATGGCTGGTGTATTGAGATGCCAAACACAGCGGCCGGAATAAAAGGAAGTTTCGCAGACTGAAAGAGAGACAGAGACTCGCACTTCCTACAGACCTAGATCTCGTCCGAGAAACAAGGAAGCAAAGCGAGCTCGATTGAACAAATAGAAAGGGGAAAAATCTTAGAAACCGAGATAAAAACAATTAGCACCAGACGGTGCCCAGAAAGAGGAAAAACTTTCTCTTGCTATCTAGAACTTTTCCTCTTTTGCAGCTAATACTTCAACAACTGTCTTACGAGAGACCTTACTGGCTAAAATGCAAACATAACACTGACACTCTAGCAAGAGCAGTGAGGCGAACCTAGGGCTTAAATAGAATCTGGCGACGCCCCCAATTAATGCCAGCTGGCCCAAGAATCGATACCGTCCCGGACGAGAGCAACCAAGAAAGCTCTCAAAGCCTCCAAAAACCATGACAACTTCCCCACAGACAGTTTTCTTGGAGCCTAAAGCTGAGAACTAAGTAAGCGTTTACATTTCTAACAAGTATATATTATTTTTTTTATGCAGTAAAACTATAATGTAATAAAATCAAAGCGCACTAAACACTACAACAATTAATTTTAACACTATAACAGTAACAACAAAAATTCCTTCACAGTTATCATGCCCCAAGGTTTTTCTTTTCCCAAGTAGAATCACTTGTTGATCGTCCCTGTTTGAAATGGACAAAAGATATTTCATTAATTCATTTCCATTTCTTCGGTCAGGAACGCTTCCTAGTCACATTTGCTCCATCACAATGCATCATTCTCTGTCCTCTGACTTCTGCATGTTGGCCTTTCACTCATCTGTGCTCCCTAATTTGCTTCGGTCAATAAGGCTCCATTTGCTCCATTGTTTTGACTCTGCATTCCTCCATCTAAAAACCTATCCAGTCTCTAATCCCACAATAGTTCACTTGATTTTTTTTTTATAGATAAAAATCTCCGTTAAATTTGGCACACAGTTTCTAACTGTATATATTGTCTTTTAACACAATCTCACACCGTCTAATTATTTATAGAAAACTGCTCAGATTTTCCAGCTCTCTAGAATTTCACAAATCTGAACAAATTCAAATGGGGTTGTAACTTAAAGCTCTTAGAGGATATGACTGGTGGTTTTCTCAGCAATGCATTACTACCGCCAAATATTAGAGCATTTAAATATTGGACTTTGTCCTGCATCTCAACGCAATTCAGTTAGCCACTTTTGAAATACTTTTCCACGTTCATGTAATTGACGTTCAATTATTACTTCCTTTAAACTTCCCTCTGTTTATAGTAACTGATCGTTCAAGAAGGGCATACCCTTATTTAGTCAAGAAATAGGGACTTTTATTTCATTTCACAAGTAATAATTATTCTGCTCACTTCTACAGCTTTGTCCTTTTACAATTCCACAGCCATTAAAATGGCAAAACTCTTGCTCTCTGTTTACCATCCAAATTGATTTCACTTACTTTAAAGGGGACCTAATGTGCTGATCCTTCTTTTAATACATATTAGTAATGCTACAATGTTGGTTGTCCATGCTCAACCTCTGAAAAGTTTCTAAACATAAGATATAGGGATTTTGCCGTAATCCAAGAATGTGATTTTGTGAGCCTGATTTCCTCTCTGAACAGCTCCTCCCGAGATCTGGGCAAAACCTCCCGTCAGGTTGTGCCGTCCAATTAGTGCAGACCTAGCCAGAGCCAACCACTACGCTGGACCTGCCCACACTGGAAACTATTCTAGCAGGCACTAACAATGGCAGATCATACTATGCTTGAGTAGTGTCTACACTTTTGGAAATAAAAAATAAGAACCGCAGATCATTTGAGGTGCAATTTTGTCAGTATCTCTCCCAAAGCTACTACTCCGTTTACTTTTGGACCATAAGAAAAACAGATATTTCTCTTTCAAAAGACGATGCCACCAGAAATCAGTGGGTAGCTTTTTTGGTTTGCTAGCAGCAAACAGCCACGGGCAAAGGGAACGTCAGCTGTTTGTGCTCAGTATTTCACCAAAGACAGCTTTGTCAATAAAGGATAATTCGACACAGGATAAGCGTTTCAGCTGCTTCTCAAACCTGAAGCAGTTGCATCGATCAAGCACTCGGAGCCACAAGCTGTAAGTAACCATATAACAGCAAGTAATGTAAGTGAAGCTAACGTGTTACGGGTGGCTAGGAGGACTGCTAGCGATAGTTAGCACTAACAACTGGCCTCAAACGCAGGCTTTGTAAAATATCTGAAGATAAAGCCTGTATCGGACGCAACTGTCCGTGACTCACAGACACAGAAGCTGTAAGTTGCTTTCACTGCATAAGTCAGCCTGACGTGATAGCCAGTTGATTGTGGCTGTAGCACAGCGGCTAAAGTAGCCAAGTTACTGTTGCAGATGTTTGTATCCTAAATATGCTACAGTGATATCAGGGGAAATTCTACAGGTGGTGTGTGAACATAAACCTAATTTGAAGGTAACTTTTAGTACTTGTTTGTAATTTGAAGGCTTGGTACAACTGTTCTTGGTAACAGAACTTGCCGTCTGTAAAACCTGTATTGCAAGGGTTTGTCTCTGCGGTTATGACCGCTCAGTTACCAGCTACTGCATGCTAGTTTGCGTGTCGTGCTGATTAAAAATGCTTCTGGTTAACTTATATGTAGTAATTCTGATCGGTATGCTTGTGTTACTTCGGAAAGCATCAATGTGGCAGTCTCATCATAACGTTGCCCGATTGTAGCCACAACAGTTAGTGATCGCTTCACCTATCCATGACCAGGACCAGCTGGATACTTCATAAATGTCTGGGCAAGCTCTCAGATGCTACCATGAAAGCAATGTGAAACGCAGAAGCTCTACCAGTTTACAAATGATTTCTCTGCACTACCTTGAAATAATTTCATCCCCCTTTAGAAATTCTTGTGGCTAATAAAAAGTCGAAAAAGGTGGAGATTAAATTGGTAATTCTTTCCTGCAGAAGTGATCAATCAGTGATCAACGGAACTTATGCTCTGCGAAACCTGTATTATGTTCAAAACATAACCGAGCTCTCTCTAGCTGTCACGTACTATCCATAAAGCTGCTTTCACATCAGACACAAAACAAATTTTTTGCATGTTGGATTAGCCTACATTCAAAGTCAATGCAAAGATGCGAATACAGGCGTTATTGGCGCGTTAAGCAGCTTTCAGACCGGATGCGAAACGAATTTTTCATGCGACAGATTACATTCAAAGTCATGACCGCTTATCAGCTACTGCATGTTAGTTTGCATGCTCTGCTAATTAAAAATGCTTCTGGTTAACTTATATTCTTTTCCAAAATAGAAACTATACATTGTTTTTAGCATCAGTTTATTATACATGAAATGTTTTGACAAATGTGGAAAACATTTGGAAATATGCTCTTCCAAAAAAGAAACTATACAAATATTGAATTATTGATTACACTTTCTTTTCAATCTGTTTTCCACATTTGTCAAAACATTTCATGTATAATGAATTGATGCTAAAAACAATGTATAGTTTCTTTTTGGAAGAGTATATGTAGCAATTATGATCGGTATGCTTGTGTTTCTTCGGTAAGCATCATTCTGACAGTTTCATCATAACGTTGCCTGATTGTGGCCTCTACAGTTGAAGCTAAACGGAGAGGTGCTGTATATGTCTGCCGAGTTGGGCTGCAGTTAGACCAGATGTAGATTTTGCAGAGCTTGGGGTGCATTTTTGGGTGCTTATGAAATGATCGCTTTACTTATTCATGACCAGGGTCACCTGATACATCTCTAATGTCTGGGCAAGCTCTCTGGTACTACAAGTGAAAGCAATAGGGAAGCGCACAGGCTATAACGTGGCCGGTATAACAAACGATTTCTCTGCATTGCCATCAATTGAATATTAAATTCTTTCCTGTAAAAGTGATTGATTTGCTAGCCCCACATAAGCAATGGTTCACGCAGACGGAACTTACGGTCTGTAAAACCTGTATTATGTTCATGACATATCCAGAGATCTGTCAAGCTCTCGCACGCTATCCATAATGCGCCCATTTTCTGCGAGGAAAAGCTGGTCATTCTGGAGCAATAAGTAAACCATTACCAAGGGCAATTTCCGAAATGGCCATTTAGCCAGGAGCTTTCACCCCTCCGTCATATACCAGCGCGGAGGCTGTTCGTTTCTCCACGCTAACAACACACCACAGAATTAAGAAATATGCTAGCAATGCAGTTGTTTACAGACAGTAATTATTTTTGGTCAGGTGAGAGTGCTCGCACCGCAACATACAGGTAGGAGATTTGGAAGGCCCAGCGTCTCAGTGGCCTGATTAATTGCGCGAAGGTCGTGCACCATTCGCCATCCCTTTCCCTGCGCTTTAGGAAAGGGGAGGATTGCTGTGTTTCATTCTGCTTCTGGGGCTAATCTTTATACCCCTGCTTGCAACAACCCCTCCACTGAGTCTGTAATTCTGTCCCCTTGTTCTGGTTTCAGCTTATACTGGGGCCGCCAGATTGGAGCCACTGTGGGGTCTGCTAGTTGTAGTGTGGCCACTCCCTGCACTTTTCAAATGTCATGTGGGCCAGAGATCCATAAGCACTCTGGTACTTGATTATTGCTCCCCACTCATGCATTCCCCTTTTGGTGGGGGTCCTGCTTCCTAACGGTGGAGGTGTGTCATGGGAGTGGTAAGTCTTTGTAAACCGCATCTTTCTTTATTGGGCTGCAATCAATGTGTTCTGGCGTATTCTTATGTCTGTGCTTGTGTGGGTATCGTCTGCCCTCACTATCTCTTCCCGAGTCCTCTGCCTCAGACCAATTACCATCCCCCTCTCAGGGTGTGTGCTGGCCAAAAAACTTAGCCACAGTGGCAAATCGCCCTGAAGTTCAGTTAGCCACAGAGAAAAACATTTAGCTGCACATTTTGCCTTAAATTTTAGTTAGAAACCTTCAAGAACTTGGATTCAGTCATACTGTGTGCATACACAGTCACAGAGTAAGTGCACAGACATTCAGAGACTAGTAGGTATGCATCATCTTGTCAGCGAGACTTGTACTATAGTGTTCTGGCCTGGTTCTCTTCCCATCAGGGTGGTTACTCGTAGTCACAAGAAATTTTCAAATAGAGTGGCAATGAAATTTGTACAGCTGAAAAATGCACTAAAAATCACATTTTTAAACTGTGATTAAAATTCAAACATGGACGGAAATCCATTACACATTTTTGAACAAGTAGAGATGTCCCTGTTCAAATTGTGTGGTGACAGAACACTGTACTAGTATCCCCACCTCTGTTGGTGTTGGCTTTCCTGCAGCCGTAGTGTGGTTTGCATGCTACTACAGATGAAAAGAGTAAAACAGAAAGTTGTTCAGAAAATGGAATTGCTGCATATTTTTCACAGAAAAATAGTTACTGAACTTGTATAACTAACACCCACCAAAACTTTACGACAAACTGCTCTCAGTCACATGGTATAACAATATTGTGGTGACAGAGAGCTGGTTCAAGTGCCAGCTTTGAAAGAGTGCGGGCAAGGTATTAAGGACTATTAAGGCCATCCTCGAAGTCTAATTATCTGGCTGTTACTTTAGACAAATGGGAACTTGATCGATAGAAGTCCAATATCACTTTGATGACAAATAGTTGAATTACTAACTTGATAGGGCCAGCTTAACATGCTAAAGATTGTCATTGTGTAAACCCCGATCTTGTCCCACTGACATTAATGCGCTGCTTTGAAGAGTTTAGTTCAACAAGGAAAACATTATTGCATGCTTACTTTCGCTTATGGCTGTCCCGCTAGATTCATAATTTAATATTATTGAGGTGGTTGATCTGGAATCACTCGCATTGTTTTTAATATGGTGGAGGTGAGTGAGGTTCCTAACCTGGAATTCCCTTTTCCGACACGTGAATTACAACATAGAAATGTCCTGAATGGAATGACGAATTGTCAGCCAATCACCGCGATCAGCATGAACGTTATGAAGATAATTTATGACAGATATATGATAATTAAGTATGAACCAAATGTGATAGCGAGTGCCGGCGGCGAGTGGGCGATTGGACTTGATGTCGGCATCGGGCAGCCATGGCGCAAAAAATGAGGTAATTACTTCGCCACCCTCTCCATTAGGCTTTCGCCAACGTGGCGCTTTGAGGCCAATTTTTGGTCGCCACATGCCACACCACTTCGCCACTGGCGACATGGCGAGTGGGTAGCGCGCACCCTGCCTCTTCACATAACGTTTCTCCTTCCTCATCCCCATCCGTACTCTGCTCCTGCGACTTGCTCTTCCCTTGTCTCCTAGCATCCTGTCTCCTACTTCTTTCTACTTCTAGGAGGGAGGCCACTTCTGTCTTAATTTTATCACTTGTCATGTCATATACCTTTCTAAGAACTGCCACAATATCCTCTGACACTTTGACCAAGTCTTCTACTTGCTCTTCTACTGTTACTAATTGTGGCATCAATACCTCCAACATACCGCTGGTTACTTTCATCATTGGGGCTTGAATTTGCAGTTCGTCAGTCTGGTGTGGCTTTCGTGTGTAGTTGTGTGTCTTTTGTCCCCTTCTGCCTTCTGCGCAGTCGGCGCAGCCGGATTCTCATTGTATGGCGGGGGGTTTGTCAGTTTCTGGCAGGCACGGGTACAGCGCTGCCACAGGGGTGTGTTTAATTTTTCCTTCCTTATCTACCCCCTCACTCATCCAAAGGCGGGGTGCAAATTGCTCCCCTTTTTTGTCAGTGTAATTGCCCAGTGTGTTGCTCAGTTGTGAGCACCACCTTGTCGCGAAACTTTTCTTTGTCCTTTTGAGTCACTTTTGGAAATTTCTTTTGGATCAGTTCAAATTCTTTCGCCCTGTATTCAGCATTTGTGTTTGTAATCAGTTCTTGTCTTTGTGACTCAGTCAGGAATGGCTCCTCAGGCCCAGGGAACCATCCCTTCTATTTCCACTTACTTATCATTTTTAGGACTCTTTTCTTTTTGTCACTTCCTTCTTTTACCAATGATCTGAACTCTAGGTGCCTCCAGACCTTAGCCAAGGTCTGGTTCACTGTTGGTTTTTCTGCCATCACTACTGCTTGTATTTCGGACACGTTTACTGGTCGTCATTCAATTATCACGGGTTTAATAATGACACATAGATGCTCAGTGCATCTATTGCCTGTTGGTGTCCCACTGGGTGTGGACTAGTTTGTAAATCAGTGCTCTGCGGCTTGATAATTTTTACCTTGCGTGTCCAAAATTTTTGTTTCTCGGCGCGGCACAAAATCAAGTTGGCACTGTGTGTACCAGTACTCAGGTCTCTTTAACTGTGTCCTTCCTTTTCTACCCACTCTTCAAATGTCTCACAGTCTAATTTTACTTGTATAACAGCTCCATTAACCTGTAGTTTTTGCAATCTGGCATAAACATCTTTAATTGGATTGGGATTTCTAAATAACTGGCTCAATTTGTCACCAAGCCCTGGGGCTTGTTCTGGGTCCCTGTATTTAATTTCTTTCCAGTTTATAACGCAAATGCTGTCACACAGAACTGCCGCTAATTCCTCTATTGACAATTCTTTACTGTCCCGCCAGTGACATCTTGGTGTACAATGTCTGTAATGTCGAAATTTAGGCGCATCTATGTTAAACTGCAAACTCATTTACAGCAATGCTATGTACAGATAAAACTACAACATTACCCTCATTGCCCCAATGCCAGTATCAGTACAATGAATATTGGTTGTAAACCACTGATTAAGATCAATTTCCTGTCTTTTATTAAAAAGGTCTGACATCCATTTTATAGCCAATCATGTTACACACCTGATGCCAGTTAACTTAATTACTTGCGAAATGTTCTTTCAGCTGATTCTCTTATATATTAATTGCTTTTTCAGCCCTTTTTTTGCCCGTGTCCCAACTTTTGTGAGACCTGTTGCAGCCAGAAAATTTGAAATAAGCTCATTTTGCCGATAAAAATATAAGATGTCTCAGGTTCAACATTTGAAATGTTCTATTGTAAATAGCATATTGGCTCAAGTGATCTGAAAGTCATTGCATTTTGATTTTATGAACAATTTGCACTTCATCCGAACTATTTCAGAATTGGGGTTGTACAATTATGACTGCGCTTTGCCCATACTTGGTAATAGCCCATGTATTGTGCGTTTGTAATGCTCACAGTCACCACCACTTTACAACCAAACAAGCTTTATCCCGACGGGATCAGGCCTGGTGCTAGAACAGAGAATTAGGGGGGCACAGACACGTCCAATGATAACAAGAATTAGTCCCGGCAAGTTCTCCATCATCTTTCTTTATTGACGTGTTTTCCAATTATCGTAATTGGCAAGTGAAGACATGGTTCCTCTCCATATGCCTATTCCCTTATAGCGCCAGACCTGAAAGGGATGATAAATTTTATGTATAACTGTGCATTTACTTTATAAGTTTTAAAAGACAGAACTTTGGTATATGTTGAGCTGAATCTGAGGGTATGGGGCTAAAAAACTACACTTCCCAGAGTGCACCAGGAGCAGCAAAGAGGTGCTTGACTGATGATCACTGATTTAAAGCACCTGGGAAGGACTGGGGGAAGCCCGGTCATTCACAAACAATCTGCAAAGGAGAGAAGCAAGAAAGAACAAAGGGAGACCCAAGTCTACTCATGGATTCAGCCCAAAGACGCCAATGGTTGGTAGTGATGGTCAAATGAAGCCTCATGAATCACTGAGGCTTTCCAGCCCATTGCTTCACCAAAAGGTTCAGTACTCGAGGCCTCTATGAAACATTGAATGCTGCTATCTGCTGGGCAAAACAACATATGACAGTCAATGAACAATACCATGACCTGAGCGGAAATGTATGAAAACTTTTGTGTGCAGTAACAATAAACAATTGATATATTTCTATAGCATGTGTAAGTATATAGACATAATTGTGTAAGTAGCTATATTTGTGCATAATTAAAATAGCAATGAAACAATCACGATACTTTGCTTTTTTAAATCATTTTTATTCAAAACACAAATACAGGAGTGACATTATTTAAAAAACGAAATAACTGACACTCTCATGTCAATGTCCAACAATGGGGAAAATAATATGCAACTCACTACAGCTCTCCAACGTACTACACCTCTCACCATCTTATACAAACGCCGACAAAACCCTCAGTTTGGTGCGAGATTCGAAGCGTATTTATGAAGAGGCGATACGTTGAACGAACCAATGACTTACTCTCCACAAACCGAGGCCTCGTTTGTCGTCAGTCAAATGATTTTTACGGTAACGACACAAGCCTCGAATCAAGGCTTCATCTGGTACGCCCTTTTTGCTCGACACAGGCTCCGGCGCCTCGCTTCAAATGTCACATCACTAATGGTTGGTGAAATGTTTGTTTGCTTTGTTAGTGTTCTGATTTTGTGTTCAATGAGGTTGAATTAGGGTATTTCATTTTGGGTTTAAGAAAAGTAAAAATATAGAATATATATTCTGTTAAATGTTAAAACTTTACTAAACTTTAAACTTTTTACTTTAAATGGCTAATATGTCAGCTTTGGTTCTGTGTTTGATGTTAATTTGTTTCCTGCCTGTAAAGGTTTACAACCTATTGAAACAAGATTACCAACCAACTAAAGTGAAAATAAAAGTTTGGGTGGGAAACTTAAATTGAGTTGTCCTCGTGTCCATTGGAGGGAAAGGGAGGTGGACTAGACAGTATATGTCTGGGAATATGGAATATTAAGTTGATAGAACATCAGCCCTTCAGAGCACCACCTTTAGTCAGATAGCTGTCCATCCGGAAGAGTACCAAACTAAACCCTTTATTTTCAGAGAAAACTAGCTGTGTGCATTATAATTCAAAAACAAATTCTTTGGTACATTGCTGGGGATGGCCAGTACTTTTATCCAGCCTACAGTGCCCCCTGGAGGTGAAATTTTCCAACTTTTGATGTTTCATATCATCTACACTGAAAATACCACCACTGACATTGTACTAATGCTGTAATGTACCCCAAAGGGACAATGTATGCAGAAAATTTCAGATCTCTGTGTTGCTGAGTAAAGACAATAATGTCGTCTAAACACATGCACAATCTGCAATGAAATGGTCTACTTTGAGCTTTCCTCCAACTTTGGCTCGTTCTAGCTTGAAATTCTTTGTTTTCCCGAAAAGAGAGCTCCTAAAATAGCATTTACCCTCACAGTAGAAATCTGGGTTACAGAACAATACGTCAAGCAGGCACCAAAATTGAATTTTGTCCATCTTTCAACCTGTCCATTGCACTAACCCAGCAAGATGCCAAGGTACTATTAACTGAAAATGGTAGTTCTGTCATGAGTATTCACATAATAAAGCATTCTTGATTGGTATACGCCTGGGATATTTTTTTATTTCCATTCCCTTTTTCAATTTTTACTGGGATTTCTCAAATAATTCCGGCTCAATAACATAGTTATCCAGCTTGGCGCTGATGTGGTGCTGATGTCTATCCAGACTTCAAGTGTCACAGGTCATGATTAAAGTATAACACATCTGGTACTGTGTACCCTTAAGTCATAATAATTGATGTAAAATGTGGTGTCAAATACTAAACTGAGCCACTATAGTCGCTTCCAGGTGGCGCCACCTTTTTTCAAGAGACTACCACATCTACCTATATGCCAAGTTTCATTCAATTCCAGGGGGGTAAACTCCTCAATTTCTTCAAAAACTGCCATTTTCTCATGGAATAGATGAAGCAAATTTACCACTTGCTTAATTCTGTTTTTATTTGCATTTTGTCTGTTGTCCAAACTCTTGTGGAATTGATATTTATACATTTTTCTCAAACATACTATTCAATCTAAGATTCATCACTATTATTTAGCCATCATCTTCTTCTTGGTGTTTTTTTCTGGTTTGAGAAGGATTATATAACACTTGGGAGCAAAGATACACAGGAGGAGTCCATAGCTGGAGGCCAAGATGGCAAATATCTCCACAGCAACAGTGTACTTTCCTGGTGAGCTGACATAGGCAGGGACAAAGGTGATCCACACAGCACAGAAGATGAACATGCTGAAGGTGATGAATTTAGCCTCATTGAAGTTATCTGGAAGCTTCCTGGCCAAAAAGGCCAGCAAGAAGCACAGTGTTGCCAGCAGGCCAATGTAACCCAGGACACAGGAAAAGCCAGCAACTGAGCCCAAACCACACTCAAGGATGATCCTGGAACTATGGCCATGTATTTCAGCTGGGATGGGCGGCGACAGAACCAACCACAGCACACATATGAGCACCTGAATGGAGGTGCAGAGGGAGATGGCCACCCGCTGCTGCACTGGGCCAAAGTACCGCATGATGTTACTGCCTGGTACGGAGGCTCTGAAGGCTACTAGTACCACCACTGTCCTACTGAGGACACAGGAAATGCAGAGCACAAAACTGATGCCAAACAGCGTGTGGCGTAGCATACAGGACCAGGGTGCAGGACGACCAATGAAGGCCAGTGCACACAGGAAGCAGAGAGAGAGTGACAGCAGCAGCAGGAAGCTCAGCTCTGCATTATTTGCCCTAACCAGAGGTGAATCTCGATGGTAAAAAATGGTAGCGATAACACTGGATGTCAGAAGCACCCCAGAGATGGAAAGTGCTGCAAGGATGATTCCCATGGTCTCCTGGAAGGACAAGAACTCCACCACTTTTGGAATGCAGGTTGTTCGAGCAGCATTGGACCAAAATTGATCACCGCACTTCAGGCACTCGATTGAACCTTAAAAATTATGGTTAAAGAAATGAAACCATAAAAGCATGTTCGCCAACCTGTATTCACAATTAATTAAAGAGGAGACATGTTTAGAAGCAATACAGCAAAGAAACACAAAAAGAGATTTTTGTCAGATTTAAACAATGAAATTAAACAATACAAATTTGTTGCAAGCAATTTTTAAGCATTTTTCCACTTAGATTAATCTTTTAGTAACTCCGTTGCCCATCTACGGGCAAACCCCTTACACCTGATAAATACAGAATATTTCTAAATTGTAACATTGTCATGCGGCATATCCACTTTACATGAAGAAACTCAGCCAAAAGCTCATGTTGACAATTTTTACCTCAACCAAACACAAATCAAGCACCAAGCAAGTACTGTAAATAAGCATGGAGCAAAACATAGGGTAAAATCATATCAGCTCTGAGTCACTAGCATTTCGACTGAATTTGTGCTATGCATACAAACGTTACATCAAATGAAAGAGGAAAGTCCACAGACTCCAGCGATATGCCCTGTCATTTTAAACTGATCCCACACTAAAAGAACAGCAGTAATACACTTTAAAGTCAACAGAGATGAGCAAAAAATTTTCTTACCTATGATATTTCGTAATACCTCGTATAAAAACTGTTTGAGGGTAAATCTGCGCTCGCTGTTGTAAGGTGAATGTGTTCATGTTATAAGAAAACTTGATCTTCCAGACTCAAAGCATGCTTTTCTTCTTGAGCATTGCTTCAATGATCTCAGTTCCTCAGCATTCAGCTTGCTTGTAATGTATTTTCCTCACTGTGATCGGCGTGTTCTGCTGTCAGTTAAACTTTGCTGGTAGCCATTTGATTCTTTAGGCTCTGACATTTCCAACGAGCCATAAATCACCTTAATTGCAAAAACCTAACCTGAGAAAGAGCCTTGTGTTCCCAGTGTGTCAAACAGAGTCCATGGGAGTTCATTCGCATGAACTTAAGCATTTATATCATCGTGCTATTTAACAGATTTGTTTGTGGTATTTTTGCTATTAATCTCTGCAAAATATTCAACATTCATTGTCAAAGTCATTATCTGATGGAATATTTCCATTCCATGTGAATACTGAAGGCACAACAGTAAAAACAAGTCGACATGATCTACAACATCCTCGCCAATTGTGTGCTTCTTATTTTCAAACTCCATCAAGGCCTTTATGGTCTGAAGCTACACACCAAATTTGGTTGTCCTGTCTGTAATAGTTTCTGAGAAAAGTTGTCCCCTTTCTCTCGGACAGACAGACGGACGCACACATGCGCGCGCACACGCACGGACAGATGGAGGACAAACCTATATCCCCCTCATGCTTCGTGTTGGCAGGGGATAATAACATAAAAGCAACAGGAAACTGACATAGTCTACTGGTCAGGGCGTAGTGCTGCAAGACAGATGACCAAGGCTCGAGTCCCTGGTCAGTTGTGCTTCAATAAGACTAAATTTGGATTTTTTCTTGGATAAATAATTGCTGGGGTTTTGCTCTTTTTACTTTTCCCCACCATTTTCTACCCTTCCTTTCTATTCATAATCTCATATTTGCTTTTTTTTTTAAATAAATCTGCTGCAGTGGAGTCAAACTTAATTTTCTTTCTATGTATTTTTTCTGAATGGGAAATTGTATAGGCTTTAGGACTGGCAAAAATTATAAAATAAAATAAAAATGTATAAATTTTAGAAAATAAAAAAGTTGTATTTGGATGGAATGACTGCCTGTAATGACATAAAAGTGAAATTAGATGAGCTTTGCAGTTTAATACCTGAGAAGTCTGATTAGGCAGACAAGGTACCTGAATTGCCAATTCGGAGAACCCACGAAGACATTCCTCTCTAATTTTGCTCTGATTTACTTGATTCAATAAAATTTTGCATCGATAATGGTGAGATTCTGTGCTGTAAATTTTTAGAGATTTCAGACTGCAGCTAAATAAGTTTACAAGGAATAGAAGTAAAACATTGTTCGGTGCACAATTGGGTCTTTCATTTACACTGTGTTCCATCTTCATTTACTCTGACTCAGTGACATATATACTGATTTTTACACCACGGCAGAAATCCCAAATGGATTTACCTTCATTACGACACGAAGATTATTCAAACAGCCTAAGCAGTCGCAGAGATGTACTATTGGGCTTGCCATTGTCGAAAAAGAGGCTCAGGGCTGAAGGGGCTCTGGTGAACAGGTCACAAACATGAATAATTTCTCTTGTCTCACCTTCCTTTAAGCATGTCACAAATATCTGTATTAACAGCCAAACGCATGTTACAGCCTTTGTGAAATAGTGGAATCCCTGTTCACAAATAAGAAACATTTGGTTTGGTGATATATACAGTATGGTGACATTTATATGTGGAACAATGTTGTCCTTGTTTTGAAGGTCATAGACAGTAGCCACATATCTCTTCAGACCTTAAAGATTTTTGATGTCTCAGCATATTTCCCATCCTCATAATGTGAAAATTGGTGCTTGCTCGCCATGATTAAAAAAATTTTAATAGTACCAGTGGTGTTGCTGATCTCCCCTTCTGCACATGGTAAGCAGTCGAAGCAGCAGATGGGCTTTCCTTCCTGCACAGCCTTCCGAGTGCCTGGGGGACAGGGCATGCTGCAGACGGACACAGGTACCTGCATGCAGCCAGAAAATATGCAAAACATCAGTTTGCCCTCATGCAACTCAAATGGACATTGCAAAATTCTACACTCTTCTCACAGACTCAAATTGAACTTTGAAGAAGTTAAGTGCTGAATATTGGATTGACGAGAATTATAAATGAAGTTGGGACATTGTGTAAAAAGTGATTAAAAACATAATACTATAATTTGCGAATCCTTTTTGACCTATATTCAATTGAGTACACTAGAAAAATAAACTTTTTTGTTTTCTTGGAAACATGCACTCATTTTGAATTTGATTCCTGCAACATGTTCCAAAAAGGCTGGGACAGGGTCGTGTTTACTACTGTGTTACATCACCGTTCTTTTTAACAACACTCAACAAACCTTTTGGATCTGAGGACACTAAGGGCTCTAATTTCCTGGTGCAGCTCAGGTGGCGTAGCGAGGCACAGCTCGCACAGTGGTAATTTCGTGAGGTGCGCAGCCTTCCGTAGACAAAGGTGCGCCGAGATGGGTGTGGCGGCGTAGTAGGGGGAGGTGTCACATTTTCATCAAGACGCAGTGACAATTTCGTAGAAAAAGTCCCCGCTGGAGAAGCGCAGAAAATCTCACGGGCAGGTTTACAGAATGTCAGGCACATTTCAATGCAAGAAATAATTACAGGAAGCACTATTTAATGTAACTATCTGAATAAGGACATAAATGATAGAATCTATATCGATTGTCCTGATGTCAGATTAAAGGCAGTTGCCATGCATAATGGAAACTTGACCTGGCTTAATTAACGTAGCTGAAATTGTGATGCAAACTAACGACTTCACATCTTTCTCAGCCAACCACAAACTGTATATATATATATATATATATATATCAAATGCTTGCGTTCTATGCTCATTGAAGCCGCTTGCACACTGGACGCGAAACAAATTTTTCGCACGACTGATTACAGACAAAGTCAATGCAAAGACGCGATAGTCGGACAGGGTTTTAATATAGCTCCGTGTCCGAAAGTCATAAAAGTTCTAATTTTTCCAAGTATTCCAGAAATTATTAGACGTGCAAACTTGGTTATGTTTGTGTTCGACCTTCACAAAATGCAAATTGATAGCTATCGACTTTTCTTGGTCTTTTTAGCCTATTCGTCTTTCTTCGTTGAAGAAAGACGGCAGTCTTTATTCGGTCTTTCTTTTGAAAATTAGTCAGATGGACCGAACAGATTCACGCTTTATTTTCACAGCAGAGATAAAATAGTGCGTGAGCAAATCAATTCCATGACCATTGACAGTGTGAAGAAATTATCGCATGCACGATCAAGACTGTCCCACACGAAATGCAAAATACTCCATGTCCACCAGCCAGCAAAAAGTAAAAGTATTGATATGAGAACAGATTTATAACGAAATAAAGAATAAAAACCAACAAACAGGATAACCAACAAAGATGACCCACCAATAAATAAATCGCAGTGTTCATTGGATGTTCTGTTATTAAAATGTTTCTTTTTATTATTTATTTCGTTATCAATCTGTTCTAATCGTCCTCTCTTTTCTTGGCTGTCAGACACGGAGGCATTGTACATTGTCTTGCGCCAGTGTCGACTCACTTTATTGAGCAGAGCTTAAACAGAAACATTGATTGAAATTCTCGGTACTCATCTTGAAGAACTGAGCCCTCTTATCAAAATATTCACGTTTAATATCTAAAAGAGTCAGCAGATTTGAAGAAATTAAAAACAATAATAGACTGTCGGACACAGAGATTTATTAAAACCCTGTCAGACTTTCGGACACAAGACGCAATCTGTTGAGCGAAACATTCGTTTCGCGTCCATTGTGCAAGCGGCTTAATACTAGGCTACTATTATTTTCACTTAGGTTTTATCGTCTTCAGTGGGGGAAAGGAATACAGCCTGATGGCTATGATCTCGTTCTGAGTTAAGATCACATATTGAAAATAAATGTGTCACGTATCTTGCATTGTTGTCCATGCATGTTAATCCCAAAATTTAAAGCAGCAACAGTTTGTAACTAATGGGAACACACTATCCATTGTTTCTCTTGCCAGTGAGCAAGATTTGACTCGGCTGTGTTATACCCAAACACGCCTTCTTTGCCAACTTGCGCTGGAAGGAGGGGCAGAGGCAGGACAGAGGAGTACTTGCGCCAGGCTACGCCGGGCACGAAATTGCCACATACGCCTGGACACGCACCCCCCATGCGCCGCGTCTGCGCCTGATCTACGAAATTAGAGCCTTAATTGTTGAAGCTTTGTAGGTGGAATTCTTTCCCATTCTTGCTTGATGTACGACTTCATTTGCTGAACAGTCCAGGGTCTCTGTTGCCGTATTTTGCACGTCATAATGCGCTGCACATTTTCAATGGGAGACAGGTCTGGCCTGCAAACGGACCAGTCTGTGACCCGCAATCTTTTACTTTGAAGCCATGTGCAGAATGTGGCCAAGCATTGTCTTGCGAAAATAAGCAGCGAAATCCCTAAAAAAGACGTCACTTGGATGGCAGCATGTGTTGCTCCAAAACCTCTATGTACCTCTCAGCATCATTGGTGTCTTCACAGATGTATAAGTTCCCCACTAACATAACCCCATACCATCACAGTGCTGGCTATTGAACTTTGTGCTCAAAACAATCTGAATGGTCTTTTTTGTCTTCAGCCCAGAGGACACAACGCCCATGATTTCCAAAAAAATTTTGAACTTCAGGTTCCTCAGACCACAGCACACTTTTCCACTTCGCGTCAGTCCATCTCAGAAGAGCTCGGGCCTAGGAGAACGGCAAAATTTCTGAGTGTTGTTGATCTATGGCTTTAGCATTGCACAGTAGTTTCATCTTGCACTTGTAGATTTAGTGACAAACTCTGTTAACCTCTTAAACTCGAACGCCCCCGGTACCGGTGGTGATCCATACGCATCATGTTTCCTAAAAGCAACATCGTCATGCAGTATATCCACTTGCTGGTGTAGAACCTGAATGTTTGGTTGATTTAGCTCCCAACAGATATGTCAAATGTCAAAAATAATATTGTTGGAACACATGCTCATTACGCGTGTAGAATCTGAATATTTGGTTGATTTAGCTCAATCCAGAGTCAGCAGTGATACTTTTATAACCTAGGACGTTCTTGCAGTCTGCCTGTGGGGGTAGCCTCTCTGGCTTTGCTCAGCAGGGGGCCGGAGCCACGAGCTCTGCGGGTCCCATGTCTCCTGTGAAAGTTATATCACTGTCCCCACTCAAGTTAGAGTCCAGTTACATGAATCTGTTTAAAACAATTTAAATCTCTTGGAAATTCATAATATGTTTATGTTCAATATCCTGTGAAGAAATCACATATATACTTATAACTCAAACAATAAAAGACTCAATTTTCAGGCTTTTACATGACAACTGCATCATATTAGTACATATTCCTATTATGTTTGGTCTTGTTATTCTCGGAGGAGTCAAGGGAGTTGAATGGAGCATGTTTCATTTCCCTTGAAATTATGGTTCATTCTCTTTGGAAAGCTCCTCAAAAGTGGTCAAATTCTGCTCTCCTCTCTGTGCTAGATGGTTTTATCACCTTAATGAAGGAAAACTTAGATTCGGCCCTCCCTTCCTCCACCTTGATTGGAGGCGTGGTTTTGAGTGCTTAAAGGCAAGAGATTCTAACCGGAAGGTCTCTCTTTTCAAGATCTTGCGCGCAATAGGTGAGCTAGGGAGAATCACATGCCGCCTCGCTCCGACGGCCTGGGTCTGTGCGTAAGCAACGGATCTAGGTAGGCGGAGAGGGATGGCATCTGGGTTACCCAAGGGCACGTGGTGCAGCCTCGCGTGGCCTCTATTTTTCCAGGTATGAATTTTTCCTCTCTTTCTGAATTGTGTGTAACTGATAATTGGCTTAACGATCATTTGTTTGATACAAGTTTGTGCCTACCTGGTAACTAAATTATTGTTATTCTGTTCAGCTTGCGTGGTCTCCGTGTCTCTTAATCTTTTTATTCTTCCTAGCCCCGTCTCGGCAGATACCTAGGGGTATTATCCCCACTGAGGAACGACTGGCCAGCGGCCCGGTGTGGGAATTGGTTGGTTAAGTTGGTTAGACGACCATGACCTACCTACAGAAAGAATTGATGTTTCACTGGTTCTGGAGTTTTAGCCTGAAGGAAACCCATGGACGAAAAGTTGGTTATCCGTTAAAATTCTCTTAAGGAACCCATGGGCGTGCATATAATCTGGGTTCCCTGTATATATATGCCAGCAGAGGCTATTGCAGTGATGGTTGACTTCCAACCTCTAATCTAGCCAACGAATCTAAGATCCGGACATTGTGTTAAAACCCGGAAACATTAATGTAGCGACAGTGGTTGTCTGTTAAGAATTCAAGGTATAATCAAATTCATGTTTTTCCCTAGAGTCTGAGTAACTGGTTTTCACTGCCCTGAGATTCATGCATGCTGTCCCCAAACTATCCATTCTAATTCTAATTTGGAGTCAGATATTTAACGAGCATAACTACATTCAATATTCTAAATGTATTATGGAGTCAGATTGACTGTAACGGTTGCGTTTTTATGCCCCGTCTTTGGACGGAGAAAAATATCCATTTTTATTGAGATTCACACCAGCCAGGAAGTTGCGTGAATTAACGCCAGCCAAGAAGAAAACGTGAAACCTTCAGCCCTCTGCAATGTCTGTCCATGGTTTTGTTTTGTGGGGTTTTACACTGGGAAGAAACTCAGCAAAATGATTGCGGTGACCATTTTTACCTCAACTGAACACAATTCAAGCGCCAAGCAAGTGAATAACCATGTTACAAAACATTGGATAAAATAACATCAGTGTTAAATTGATAGTATTTTTACTGAATCTGTGCTAGACATACAAACGATACATCAAATGAAAGCAAAAAGTCAACAGAATGCAACAATATAAGCATTGTCATTTTAAATTGACATCACACACAAAGACCAGCAGACGTAAACTTAACATTCTACAGAGATGAGCAAAAAAAATTCTTACCTTTTGATATTTTATAATAAAAAACCGTTCAATGGGAAATCTGCACTTGCTATTGTGAGCCCAATCTGTACGTATTATATCGAAACTAGATCTTCCATTCTTCGTGCATTTTTTTTCCCGGGGCACTGTGTCGAATGATTTCAGTTCCTGAGCATTCTGCTGGCTCTTTTCGAATTTTCCTCTTTATGACCGGCTTGTGATGCTGTCAGTAAAACTTTGTGGGTGGCTGTTTGTTTCCACGGGCGCTGATGTTTCTAACGAGCCCTAAAACACCTTAATTACACAAACCAAGCATGAGATAGAACCTTGCATACCCGGTGCGTCAAGCTGAGTCCATGGGCTATTTACATGCACTTGCAAAGCACAACAGTATAAACGCTTAACTGATTTATTTGTGGTATTTTGGTACGAGCATCTGCTTAATATTCAACAGTCGTTTTCAACGTCTTTTGCTGACAGGGAATCCTTGTGCCATTAAGCACAAGCACTAAGACAGGCGGCAGTACAAACGCTTAACTGGGGTGCATGACGTGTTTTCTTGACTCCCTCTTTATATCAGCAATTTGACCACTGAAAACTAGTTTGCTGATGTAGTGGTAAAATCAAGGGGCTATGACCTGGAAAGCCAGGATTCAAATGGCATGCACATTTTTTCACAGTCAAATCATTATCCTTGTATTAATAATTGCTGGGGTTTTTGTTCCTTGTATTTTGAATTTTGTTTATTTGCTTGTTTTTATATCTGCTCCAGTGGTGTCCAATTTCATTTTTTGTATATATTTTATGCTCGTTTTTTCTTTGAATGGGAAAATGTATTCAGGACTGGCAGAGATAAAAATTTTTCAATTAAAACAAGTTGTTGTTTTTAGATGGAATGTATGCCTGTAGGGACATATAAGTGAAATTAAATTAGTTTGACAGTCTGGTACCTAAGAAATCTGAAATGGCACAGAATGTACCCAAACTGCCAATTTGGAGAAGCCACCTGGATGTTCCTCTCTAATTTTGCTCTGATTTACTTGATTAGAACAAACTTTGGCGCAGATAATGATGATATTCTGTGTTTAGAGGTTTAATTGTTTAGAGGTTTCAAACTGCAACAAAATAAGTTCACAAGGGATAGAAGTAAACATTTTTAGGTGCAAAATGAGATTTTATATTTATGCTGTGTTCCATCTTCATTTAATCGGACTCAGTGACATATATACTGATTTTTTTTACACAACGACAGAAATCCCAAATTGTGTTACCTTTATTATGATACCAAATGAATTCAAATGGACCAACTAGTTGAAGAGAAACTCATTTCATTTTGGACATGCCATTTTTGAACCAGAGGCTCAGAGCTTAAGAGGTTAATTAATTTAGAATGGTTTTTGAAGTTTTCCTGAGCCCACCTGGTAATATCCTTTCAAGAATGATGTCAGTTTTTTACTCATTCTCTATAGAATACCTTTATATAAAATTGTCATGTTTGTGCGGAGTACTTTTCTCGAAAATTATACAATATTAAGTATTGAAGTACAGGTGGCCCATCACTGCAATCGTCAACTGATTTTGTGTTTTCATCGGATTGCAATTGGTCATTCACCATACGGAATTGTGGAATTCGCTGTGCCGTTGGCAGCGGCTTGCCGTTGGGAAAGAGTTAATGCAGTGCCATCTGAGGGATCAACGGTCACAGGCATTCAATGTTGGTTTTCTGCCCTGCCACTTACGTGTAGAGATCTTGTGCTTTTTAGATGCTTCTAAAGCCTTTGACTGCATTAATCATGGGAAACTATTTGTGAAATTACAAGAAAGCAGGGTCCCTCCCTATTTAATTCGGGTTTTATATTTCTGGTACTTGCATCAAACAATGCAGACGAGATGGGGGAATATTACATCTGAACCCTTTTTATTGAGAAATGGTGGTTGGGGGGGGGGGGGGGTATTCTGTCACCCATGTTGTTTAATCTGTATTTGGATGATCTCTCATGGGATTAAAGAATGTAGGACTGTCGGCATGGTGGGAGAAAGGCTAATCAGTCATTTAATGTATGCTGATGACTTAGTCATCATGTCTCCCTATTCAGGTCGTCTGCAGTAACTTCTCAGAGTCTGCTCAGATTATGGAGAACATTTTGATATAAAGTTCAACTCTAAGAAAAGCGTTGTTATGATTATAAAGACAAGAAGAGAAAATTCCCCCCCATTCCTCTAGTTAGACAACGTATTAACTCTTGCGGAAAAGGTCAAGTATCTAGGTCACATCATCAGGGATGACCTGAGTGATGTTGATGACATTCAGCGACAGTACTGTAAAATGTATGCACAAACGAATATGTTTGCACTCAAATTTTATATGTGTCCTGACAGTGTGAAAATTGCCCTGTTTAAAGCCTATTGTAGTCCACTGTATACTGCCCACTTGTGGTGCAGCAACAGTAGGCAAAGTTCAACAAACTACAGGTGGCTTACAATGATGCACTTATAATTCTGTTGAAACTCTCCAAGTGGACGAGTGCCATGTTGTTTGTGTGTCATGGTGTCCCCACCTTTATAAATCTCAGAATTTATGCAGTTTTATGGTCCTGCTGAAGGTCTCTAAAAATGAAATTATCATGGCTCTAGCTATGCCTAAGGAGAGCAGTACCATGTACTTCTCCAGTTTTTGGAGGCATTGGAGAGGGTGCTTGTATGTCCTTTAAAGCCCAGTCCCACTGGTCGATAGACAAAAAACATATTCAAAAAGGACACAGCGGACGAGCAAAATTTGGGGGTGGCTCCATCCGTTTGCATTCGCTACAGAAATGGACAAAATTGGCGAAAATTTGCGAAAACAGAACGGAAAAGAACGGACGTGGGTAGTATGTAGCGGGGATGTTAAACGCATGTTCATAGGAAGCCTAGTGGATGAAAGCGGATGGAAGTGTATGGCAGCTCCGAAGGGGTTACCGGGGATAACGGCTAAGCGGCAAGAGCGGATGCACTGCGGATGAAGCGCTTTGTCCATTTTGAATACTTTATATACGAGATGTATACGCTTACATCCTTTCTATTTCCGTGCTACTAACGATGTATTAACGTTCCATGTACCATATCTTTCCTCCCTCTTTCCATTTTCAACTGCAGCAGATGTGAGTTGTGAGGATGCCCAGAGGATGCAGAGAGGATACAGCAGACGTTTACTGGATGATAATGGACATAGAACGTTTGTTGCTCGTATATGTCGCGGATTTACATCGTATATGGCAGAAAGTTGATCCGTTCTAAAAGTTTTCTGCAGCTCAAAACTTTTTGCGCGGATGAAATCACAGTGGACGGATGCTCGATGGATAGAGCGTATGAAACACATATGCAATGAGTACACAACGGATGCATAGCCTTTTCCAACGGATAGCAAGATTTTTTTATTTTTTACATCCTCTTATCCGTAATTGCAGTGGAACGGGGCCTTTAGGCGTGGTCATTATATTCCCAGACGCCGAATGGCGTTCCGGGGATATTATGCTTTTGGTCCGACCGCCGCCACCGCGCCGCCCTACGTGTTAGCGCGATAACTTCAGTAATATTTCAATTAGAAATTTCAAGTTTTGCATATAAGTAAGTATCATAAAGAGGAAGAAATGATTCGATTTTGGACAATTTACGATTTCTAGATTGGGCACCAGGGCCCTAAAACTGAAAAAAATCACTGTTTTTATCATATCTCTAGAAATATTTGTCCAATTCAGCTCAAATCAAGTGCAAATGAGAGGTCATGACCTAAGGATGTGTCCCGTGATGACATTAAACCCGTTTGGTTCAAACTTTTGACACAAGGTGGAGCTTTGTCACATAAAATTCACCATTTTTGCCATATCTTTGGAACTATTTGTCCAAGTGACATGAAACTATGTGCAACTGCAAGGTCATGACCTCATAACATGTCACATGATAACATCACACCTGTATGGTTGAATATTTTGCCCCCAAGTGGCGCTTTGTGATGGAAAATTACCATTTTGGCCATATCTTCAGAACCATTTGTCCGATTGACCTGAAAATGAGTTCAAATGAAAGGTCATGACCTGAGGGGCTTTAAATTGTATTGGGTCTATTCAAGGATTGGGGAATTGGAGGATTGGGGGCGTTCGGGTATATACCCCAAGCCGTCTCTGACGGCATAAGCCTAGTTTTATGTCTGTTTTTTCAGCCTATCTTTTATGTTTCTTGTGTGTCTGTTCTTTGTAGTGTATTTTATATATTAGTCTGAAATAAAGATTGATTGATACAGTATTTCTGAATTCTCCAAATCTTTTGATGATATAATGGACTGTAGATGATGAAATCCCTAAATTCCTTGCAATTTCATGTCGAGAAACCTTGTTTTTAAGCTATTAGGCTATTTGTTCATGCAGTTGTTCACAAAGTGGTAAATCTCGCCCCATCCTTGCTTGTGAATGACTGAGCCCTTCAATGCTCCTTATATACCTAATAATTACACTCACCGGTTTCTAATTAACCTGTTCACCTGTGGAATGTTCCAAACAGGGGTTTTTGATCATTCCTCAAAAGTTACTCTCTCCCAAAGAGTAAGTCTCCCAAAGTTACTTGTACGTTTACTTTTGGACGCGAAGAAAAACAAATATATTCCCAAAAGACAATGCCACCAGAAATCAGTGGGTAGCTTTTTTTGTTTGCTGGCAGCAAACAGTCATGGCCAAAGGGAACGTTAGCTGCCTGTCCTCAACATTTCACCAAAGACAACTTTGTCAATAAAGAATAATTCGACAAATGATAAGCGTTTCAGCTGCTCCTCAAACCTGAAGAAGTTGCATCGATCAAGCGCTCGGAGCCACAAGCTGTAAGTAACCATATAACTGCAAACAATGAAATTGAAGCTAATGTGTTACGCGGCGAGCAGGACTGCCAACGATAGTTAGCACTAACAACTGGCCTCAAACGCAGTCTTTTTAAAATATCTGAAGATAAAGCCTGTATCGGTCGCGACTGTCCCTGACTCACAGACACAGAAGGTGGAAGCTGCTTTTACTGCATAAGCCAACCTGACGTGATAGCCAGTTGATTCTGGCTGTAGCACAGCGGCTAACGTTGCCAAGTTACTGTTGCCAATGCTTGTGTTCTAAATATGCAAGTGTGATATCAGGGGAAATTCTACAGAAGCTGTGTGAACATAAACCTCATTTGAAGCTAAGTTTTAATACTTGTTTGTAATTTGGATGCTTGGTCCTACTGTTTACAGTAACAGAACTTGCTGTCTATAAAACCTGTATTGCAAAGGTTTGTCTCTGTGGTTATGACCGCTCGCTTACCAGCTACTGCATGTTAGTTTATGTGTTGTGCTAATTAAAAATGCTCCAGGTTAACTTATATGCAGTAATTCTGATCGGTATGCTCGTGTTACTTCGGTAAGCATCAATGTGGCAGTTTCATCATCACCAGGGCTCTCAAGTTTTGAATGCAGGCCAGAGTGAGATTCATTTACGATAATCTGGATTCGGCATGTTCAAGAGCAACGGTGTATCTTTGTGCAGATGTGGACGTGGAGCTGCAAATTTATGCACGCAGTTACAATAGTTTATCACTAGACGGCACATCAGGATCAGTTATTGAATATTCACAATTGCCATTAAACTGAAATAGGAAGCGACTCTTCATTCTCCCCAATATCTGTGCTTTTTTAATTTTGTTGGGACTCCCTCGTATAATTAAAGCTAAATTAAATAATTACTTTGTGTATTTGTATCGTTTTGTCAGTCACAAACAAGAGATGTTGAGGTACCACCTCTGACACCGGATCGGAGCAGGGTTTGTTTTCATCCAAAACACACAACATGGAGGGCAGAGAGCCACCACTCTCCCCGTAACAAGTTACAAGTCAATTCATCTAACATAACCATCCAAAGCTGTTAAATTGAGGTAAAAAATGATCCATAAAGCAAATATGCTGTATAACAAATATAAATATCCTACATAGTTCCTCGACTTTAATAAGCAGTTATTGAAAAAAAAATGTGATGAAATGATTGCCTGATTTCAGGCTTCCACTTCCAGCGCTTCTCTATCGTGTGCACACAATAGCATTTGTGCGCGTGTGGAAGATGTGATTACGGCGCTGCTATTTCACCTGGTAACAAGAAGTACTATTCTCTGATTGTCTGATAAGTTGCTGATTCAAGCAGAGCCGTCTGCTTTTGTCTCACCCATTCATAGATTACAAAACTCTTTTTCAGTTTATGTTACTAATGTGCGGCGATTTTATCACTTCTCAGCGTGGGAAATGTCATGTGTGGCGTGAGAGCGTGTGAACTTATTGAAATGCATGAGTGCATGAAATGCATGAAATGCATTGAGCGTGAGACTTGAGAGCCCTGATCATAACGTTGCCCGATCGTAGCCACAACAGTTAGTGATCGCTTCACTTATCCATGACCGGGATCAGCCGAATACCTCACAAATGTCTGAGCAAGCTCTCTGGTGCTACCCTGAAAGCAATGCGAAATGCAGAAGCTCTACTGGTTTACAAATGATTTCTCCGCACTACCTTGACATAATTTCATCCCCCTTTAAAAATTCTTGTGGCAGAGATTCAATAGGTAATTCTTTCCTGCAGAAGTGATCAATTCATTAGCTCCACATAAGCAACTTGCCCGTGCTAAAGGAACTTACGGTCTGCAAAACCTGTATTATGTTTATAACATAACCAAGCTCTCTCTAGCTGTCGCGTACTATCCATAAAGCTGCTTTCACATCAGACATGGAACGGATTTTTCGCAGGACAGATTAGCCTACATTCAATGTCAATTCATAGACGCGAATACACGTCAAGCTGCTTTCACACCGGATGTGAAATATGGCACGACAGCCTAGCTACATTCAAAGTCAATACAAAGATTCGAATACAGGCGTTATGTGCGCATTAGGCAGCTTTCACACCGGATGCGAAAGGAATTTTACGCACGATAGATTACATTCAAAGTCATGACCGATTATCAGCTACTGCATGTTAGTTTGCGTGCTCTGCTAATTAAAAATGCTCCTGGTTTACTTATATGCAGCAATTCTGATCAGTATGCTTGTGTTACTTCGGTAAGCATCAATGTGACAGTTTCATCATATCGTTGCCTGATTGTAGCCACTACAGTTGAAGCTAACTGGAGAGGTGCAGTTAGACCAACCGAAGATTTTGCAAAGCTTGGGTGCATTTTTAGGTGCTTGGGAAATGATTGCTTGACTTATCCATGACCGGGGTCAGCCGAATAGTTGCATCTCCAATGTCTGGGCAAGCTCTCTGACGCTACCGGTGAAAGCAATAGGGAAGCGCACATGCTATAACATGTATAACAAACGATTTATTGCCATCGATTGAATATGAAATCCTTTCCTGTAGAGGTGATCAATTAGCTAGCTCCATATAAGCAACGGTTCAGGCAGACGGAACTTACGGTCTGCAAAACCTGTATTATGTTCATGACATAACCGGAGCTCTGTCCAGTTCTCGTGCACTATCCATAACTCGCCGATTTTCTGCGAGGCAAAGCTGGTCATTCCAAAGCAATAAGTTAATCATTACCACCGGCAAAATCGGGCAAAAGGCTGATTAGCTCGGAGCTTTCGCCCCTCCGTCATATACCAGCATAGAAGCTGCTCTTTTCTCCACACTTACAACACACCACAGTTATGTTGTGGATTCTAGCTTTCCCTGCATCCGAGCTAGTAGAAGAACTGCTGTACTCACCGGTAGCAAACTGTAGCCGATAGCAAAGTTGAGCTTGCTCTTCCAGATTTTCTCACTGCTTCCTCCACTTTCGCTGCTGCGTTTATTAGAACAAGTTCATTTCATTAGATCTATATTCAAGTATAACTTTAGGTTGCGGAATTTGCCCGCCGCTTCCTTATCAGATGGCGGTGTCTCTCGTTTCGTTCTGACTACGTGGCAGACCCTGAAACCTGCGTTCTGCAGCCTCTGCAACCTCTTCCGGCCCAACACCTCTTCCTGCCCTGCCCTCTACAGAGCTGGCCAGTCAGAAGAAAGTAGGCACATGGGGAGTGGGGGCCATAGCGGAAGAGACACCCCAATGAGGCGTTTCAGGCAAAGACTACAATAAACTGCAAATGGGGTTTTTTGAGGATGGCATATGAGCGAAATAAGTACCCTTTTTTTACTTTGTGTGATCAGAAGTACTCTAGGAGAGTCAAAGACCAAAATATAAACTTGGAAAAATAGCAAATTAGGTCCCCTTTAATATTGTATTTTGTTTTTATTCACGTTTTACACAATGCCCCAACTTCATTGGAATTTGGGTTTGTAGATTGAATAACATCCCGTCTAAAGTTTGTCACAACGTCAATGTGTCCTGGCAACAGTTGACCAGGTTACATGTGTGCTAAGCAGGAAACTGTTCTTAGATGGTCATTTTGTGATGTCTCGACATCACAGATGTCAATAACTTATGGAGACGTTTTGCAGAAACGTCTGTGTAGTACTTTTAGTCTGAATTTAATTAATTTAATGTTTTGTGTCCACTGAATGGGACTGTTGACAGTGTTGCTGATAACTCTGACTGATAGCACTGTAATGAACAAGTTGGCTTTCATACTGAGAACAGCAGCTAAAAACAGACGTTCAGAACTGCGTCAAAAAAGACATGATATCAGTTTGAAGGCTGTTCTCTCTACTTCTTTAGCACTACTCTGGGGGTTTTATAAAGGGAGATCAGAAAAGAATTAGAATATATACATCCTCAATTTATGACGTGTGAAAAATAACCAGGCAAAATATTATACTGGAGGTTCTCTGCCTAAACTCATGGCATGCAAAATTCATGCTCTGCGTCACCTCATTCTGTCCACCGCCCCATACGATTCTTTTCACATCAATGTCAAATTCACTGTGAGATCTGTCCACAGAATGAAAATTTCCCACTTTGACAAAAGCCACCATGCCCTCTGCTCTTTCTTGCCAGTTAATGATATCATAGGAGGCTGGTGGTTGACCATTCTCATCAAAATATGTTGTCTCCCCCACTGGTGTGGAGAAGTTGACGGTACCAATGTAGTGGAGAATCTTCAGGGAAGAGAAAGGACAAAATTTCAAATGATGTAAAACTGAACACAGGATGTTAAACATTAACTTTAAAGTAATGTTTGAAGTTTGAAAAATTACAGCTGCAGACTGTGAATTCGGTGTGCACTAAATACCAGATACAATACAGTAGATGTTAAGCAAAAAATGTTTTCATAAATAATTCACTCAAGATTTCATTACCTAAACAGTTTATCATACTGTCATACAGGGGTGTTGTTACAACTTGAAAACATTGGGGGCTTCAGCGCCCTTGACCCAACCATTTTTCGAAAATTTTGAAAATCTTGCTGTTTAACATAGCTGGACAAGGATACAGAGCACTCCTTTTCATCACTGTGTCTTTCTCTGCTTCCTCATCTTGTTATCTAGGTTGCTGTGGGTGCTATAAAAAAGTGTTCTGTCCTCACTAAATGCTGTCTCCATGGACGTATACTCAGCTATACAGGCAGCTAAACACTCTCTTGACCAAACTCGAAGGACCAGGCTGATTTGGGATTTTTGGTAGTTTAATCAAGATAAAGTGTGAAACTGTAGGCAAAAATAACCATATACAAATGAAAATATTGCATTACCACGACACAAAAAAATTGTGCAATAAAAATAATACATAGATTAAAGTATCACTAATTAACAGGGCCTGGATTAATTAAACAATAATGCATTTTATAACAAAGAATGCTCTACATATGTTGACTTAATGCTGTAAAATAAATTTACTTACTGATAATGCTATGTGTAAGCTTTTAAGAAGATGGCACTGGATAATAGTGAACAGCAATATTGATTAACGTGGTCTCCGGCATAGAAAGGAAGTAAACTCACTTCCTGTTTAAGGGCTGCCAAATTAATGCACAGAACAGACACTAGGGGGAGTTGAATGTAATACAAAGCAGGTCTGGATCCACAACAAAAAGAGCTAGTACTTGTAAATTGTCAGGTATTGATATTTTATGACACACATACAAAGTCAATGAAAGAACCTCGAAAGAAATAGGTTGGTTCAATTGAGATCCATGGATACCTATAAGACTGCCCGACAGGGCCGGTTTTAATAATGGGTGGAAAACTTTGGCAGTAGGTAGTCCAAAGATTAGGCATTTATAGTAGTATCCCTTGGGTTTCCGGTTCAAATCCCTGGCCAGATGGCACAAAAATCTAGCAAAATGACAGCAACTGGAAGATGAGATGCAGGCTCCTGCCATGGAGAATGCAGGCCTCTCCAGCTTGCAGCTGTCTGTTCAGGCAAGTTTAATACATATTAATTTCCCCATGGGAATTGATGCAGCACTACTCTAATTTCAAGCAGGGACATTGGGAGGTTGTGAAGCAGCATTTCTAAGTTTTCTGCTGCATCATGAATTGAGTCAGAGGAGGGCAGTTTCACTCACTCTAAAATAAAGAAAAATCCTTCATCCAGATTTTAACATATCACCAATATCATGCCTGGACCTGCATTGCTTGGAACAATGTAGTATCCATTAAAGCATGCACAAAAATGCCAAAGTTTAACAAATGGAAATTTTGGCCAAAAATAAACCAAAACTTCAAAAGAGGAGGTGCACATCATCAGTATATGTTCAATAGTTCTATCAAAACTGAACAAAAGTAAACCAAAACTCATGAAGGTAGATATTACACAAACTTTGTAGCATGCCTTAAAGGTGCACAATGGAAGTTTGTTTACTTTCACTTCTGTTGACATTCAAACTCAAACAAAACAGAGGTAGCCCGCCCCTCCCTCCCAAATTTTCTTCCTTTCCGCGCTTCCATAACTGTCAACTCTTGTTGGTGATTGGCCGGGACGGTTTGTTATGTTATAGTGCCCCTGTGTTTATTTGCAGTTTGTGATACCTGTGCGGTCTGCAGAGCCCGGGTTTTTTGTTTTTTTTTTATTTGGGGGCAGGCAGCTATCGGATCATGGAGAGATGCCGGCCAATTGAGACAAAAATATAATCACGCAGAAAGTAAACAAACTTGCACAGAGCACCTTTAAAATGTATCCAAAAATTACAAAGCTCAATGAATGGAAACTTGTACTAAAAGTACACCAAACCTTGATGCAAATTAAGTAACCCGATCAGATGCTCCTCTGGCATGGAATTACATACAAACCTAATCATTATGGACAAATTCTCAATGTTACACCTGTCCCTAACTTTTAATGCAAAACCCAGCAGAGTCAGCATTTGCATATGCATACCTTTTGCTAATCTCTCCTCGAACCATATTTGTCAGGGTTTCAGTTATCTCGTTTTGGATACCCTTACAGGTGTACTTAGCATTTTTGGGTATACTCTTAGCAATATCACCAAGCTTGCCGCCCTTCTGTAAAGTATATTAAAAAAAAAAAAGACCCCCGGCAATGTCATCAGTGTCCAGATTGTCACGCTGTAAGTTTTCGGTTGTTCCATGGAGCCCTAACTCTTTCACGCACAGAAACATCATTGGACCACTAATGCTCTTGACGTAATATCGGTTCTTCTCAAGCTGTGTTTTACCTACCAGCACACAATCAATGGTTTCCCCTGCTGCCTCTCAGATTTTGTGCTCAGCCCAAGTGGCTGAAGCCTGTATATGACTGTGGCAGGATGCATGTCTTTGTAACCCCCCTGTCACGCTCGAGTGCTGCTTTCCAATTGGTAAAACCATGCAAGGTAAAAACAGCATCCCTCTCACTAGCAGTAACCTATTTTCTGCAGGGAAAGCAAAAGAATGCATCCTGCTGAACTGAGTACTCCAGCCACGGTCCTGTACGATACCAGGCTGTACTGAATGATCACTTGTCTGAATGAATAAAACTAAATGTAGGTAAAGTGGTGAGTCTCTGCGCACTGCTCAATGCGCACCTCGAGGAGGATGGCTTCACTGCCCAGTGACGTATACGTACTTAAAACTTTTTCAGTAGGACTTTGGTTTGGAGGCGAGCTTTAAACTATGTACCAAATCAGGCGTGAGGAACTGTCATTTTATGTGCTATTTAGTCATTGCCCGTTTTTTTTTGGTTAACTTAAGGCTAGGTGGGCAAGACTCACGTTTAGGTGGGCTGAGCCCACTCCTGCCCCTCCCTACCGCCGGCCCTGCCGCCCAATGTAGAACTTGGAAATTGTAACAATTTATCCTCATGATTCTGCGCCTCTGCTAGCCTGAGTTGCCGGCGGTCAGCGGCTGGCGGGAGAAAGGAGAGGAAAGACTGCCTGCACGATAACGTGGGGATTTTGAGTTGTCCGTTTAACCAGTGAACGGGAATTACTGATTGGCTTAAGAGGTTTCAATCAAAATTGAACTGTCATTGAATGTAACGCAACGCATGGTTACGCCGTAAACTGCCAGAACAAAGATCGCTAACGTAGAGAACGACGCTTTGATAAAGAAATCGCTTGAATATCTTGAAATTCACGACGGAAAGATTACTCTAAAGAACGAACAACTACAGGCGATCAATCATTTACTAGATGATTTGATCTCCATGCATTACTTGCGCTCTCAAATTACACTCGAGTTTCATTGGTTTAAAAAAGGGGTGGTCCGTCACGGCTCGTTGCGCAAGGAAGTGGGCGGCTACTCAAAATCCCTACGTTATCGTGCAGGCGGTCTTTCCTCTCCTTTCTCCCGCCAGCCGCTGACCGCCGACAACGCAGGCTACGCATCTGCCCATATATGGGCACGCCCCACATTGCTAGCCTTTGTGATGATACTTCGGGAGATCCGAGGCTATTGGACAATCATTCGGGGCTTCAGCCAGGAATGCCCGGGGCTAATGACGCCTCTGCTGTCATAGTCCATGAAAGACCGAATGGATAAGAAACTAAAATTTAAAGTTTACATTTTTTCATCTATAGTGCGCAATGGCTCCATTATTGGCCAAACATTCATTCATTTGTTTGGGCATTGTGCGTATGAGTCCATCTATAGTGATTTGATTTAGTCTGTTCCATCCTTCCACTAACGCCTGGTCAAGTTCATCTTGCGCAACTCGTGGCCATCCAAGTTATGAAGATGTCACAGACATTTTCAATGGGGGAAAGGTCAGGGCTCATTGCTGGCCAGTGTATCCTTTGGATATTCTGCAGTTGAAGGTGGTTATTGACTATTCTTGCATGGTGAGCATGGGCATTATCGTCCTGAAAGACAAATCGCCGCCCCTCACGTCATGCAAACGGGACATTATGGGGAGTCAGTATGTTGTCCTGATAGTAATGGCCAGTGACTCTTCCTTGCATGATATGGAGCAGGGCTCGCAAAATAGCTTGTGAGAGCCCGGGACAAGTAAAATTTTGTTGGACAAGCAGAAATTAAGAGGCACTTGTCTGATGGGCTGGCAAAAAATTTCACACCACCAAGTAATTTCTTTCCAATCTTAACATTCTATTCACTGTACCAATGTGGCCACACAATTCATTTGAAATGAAATCCGATTTGTTGCTGAAAACCTATGGCCTATTTCACTATTTTTGGCGAGACCGTCTCAACTTTCCAATTACCGGTTGCCAAGTGCCATAGCCAAATATCGGGATTTTGATCCGCTGTGTTCTAGTTTGGTTGGTGCAAGCATATGCAATGACTTTATTCCCCTGTTTGATGGTTGGGAGTCTAGGCATACAAGCTTGCAGCCGGCGCTAGGAATCACGTCGGATGGCCATTCCATCCAACGGTCACTAACAAAATCACTTCCTTGAATCATGGTTATTATCCCTCGGCGCAACGCGGCAAGGGTTACTGTAGTTGGGTCTGTGTGTCTGTTAAGTCACATCTCACCTCTGGAGCGTCTGTTCGTCCTGAAAATGCTGTCACGTACTCAGCGGGCAGCGGAGGTCAAAACATTTTTGGGATTTTCTCTGAAACCTTTCCGTTGCTGAGATCCAGCACTCTCCGTTGTACGGCCATACGATTTTCCTGCCGAAAGCGCACATTCGATTATAGTCCTATACCGCGTGGTACTGGTAATTTCTTCCTGTGTGGTGTGCAGAGAAGAGCGAGTAGTTTCATGAGTTGCAATTGGTCAGCTTACAAGTAAATGAAGATACCAACGGCTTCCGAACGACACGGAGCAGATTATTATTAGAACAGATTTTGCTATTAACGCTTCATTCAAAAGTTATAATTATGGCGTGAAACACAAGCAAAAGAGCCTATTATAATATGCTAATTAGCTTACTCTGGCCTACCCGCGATCAGTTTTCCTGTTCGATGTACAGCGAACCACCAGCGGCAGTGTACAGAGCCACTTGCTAGTAGTAGTCTTCCGTATACTTTTCGTTATACATTGAGAGGCGGATGTAAACGTAATACACATGCGCATCATCTCCGTTCAGCACAATTGCCGCGCCGAGGGTTTTGCACTTCAGTGCTTTCATTGTATTAATGTTTCAGTGAGAGAAGCAAAACTTTTATCAATATTTGTTGTTGCTTTTGTGTGTTGTTGTTGTTGTTGTCATCACAGCACAGTGAAAATATTTATTTCATATTAAAGTTATTAATCAATAGCCGTGTTCTAGACTCGCATCTTTCCCACATTGCCTTTCATTTCATTCGCCTCAGAACTGAAACAACAGGCTTGTGGTTACACATGAGGGGAAGAGAGGGATAATTAACACAACTTTCCACATTTTTTTTTCTTCCAGTTTTGTAGTAGCGGCCACATGGACAGAGGGGCTGACATGGGCATGGGCAGTGTCTGCAGACTTCGAGTGGGTGTGGGACTATGAATGCGGACATTGAAACTCTGTGACCAGCAATCTTACAGCTATAGGAGGGCGCGTTTTCCATTAAAACCAGCAACACTATCACAAGTAAGAATATGTGGTGCTGTTGCACTTGAGGTAGCCAGTCGGCCACTGTCAGAGTAGCATACAATTTTCAAATTGAGACATCGGAGCCAGTCCAAATTAATTTGGAATTGTAAAACACTTCAATGAACACTTCGATTACTGATTACTGAATAAATATTATACAGGGGTTGTTTCTGTTTGTTAGAATACGCGCACCATGTCAAAATATCTAGCAAACCAAGACATCCCATAAGATAAAATGCTTTGTTGTCATTTCACTTCACTACATGAGTCCAAGGACTTACGGATACAGGTTTAAACCACTCACTGTGCACCACTGATTGCGCGCCTGGTTATTCATTCATTAAGAGTTAAATTTTGCTTTCATAAATATATCACCTAAATTGCTACAATTTGGGCGCTAAAATATGTCTGATTTTGTTTTATAATTGTATACGTGGCGCTTACTATTGGTCAAAAGGAATTTTGAAGCATCCATAATTGTTATTTTTTTTTGTTCCTTCATCTTGAGTCAAAAGGCCTTAACGTCAGTGTCTTCAACGACCGAATTAAAAATTTATTTTCAACATCATTCCAAAACAGAAAAAAAATGGAGAGTCATAAGGTTGTAAATGATTTTTCAAGAGGGAGCACTTTCAACCACTGAAAAGATTTAATCACACAACCCTCCAACAATTGTTGAATATTTCGATCATGTGCCACCCATTACCAAATGCTTGAAATACTCAGATGACACTGCAGTACTCGCATTACTTCAGGATAATAACTCAGAGGTGGACTATTACAACTCCATCTCATATCTCTCTCAGTGGTGCACAGACAATCATCTACAATTAAATGTCTCCAAAACAAAAGAACTGGTTTTCAACGTCTCCAGCAGTTGGAGAGCCACAAATATCTTGGACTCACCCTGGACAATTAACTAAGCTTTGAGCAACACACCACTGATATCCATAAATGCTGCCAACAAACACTCTCTGCCATCCGCACACTTAGAGCACTCTCAGTTGCCCCCCACCTGCTGTTACTAATTTATAAAAGCATCATTCAACCCATACTCCTTTACTGTTCCCCCAGCTTCTTCAACATGCTGTCAGCACGCAACAGAAATAAACTAATACAAATCAAACACAATGCTGCCAAGATCATTGAGCTCCCCACCCCTAACCTCTAAGTACTCAATAGCACAGCCACTGCACGCAAAGCACACTCCATAGCACTAGATCCCAGTCATCCACTCAGCTCATACTTTACACTTCTTCCCTCTGGCCAGGGATACAGGATGCTGACTTGGAAGAAAATTAAATTCAACAGAAGTTTCATCCCATATGCCATAACTGAACTAAATAAGAGAATGAAGAGACTGTAAACATTGGGGAATGTATATGTGCACAGTGGCGGGTATACGTCTGGAGTATTTTTTATTTTTTTTTCTTCGTAAGAATGTTTGTGTAATGTTTGGAGTCGTGTTGTTGTTTTATAAGATTGTCCGTGAAATTTCTCGCAGCTGTACAGTAGTGAAAACAAATATCCCGAGAAGAACAATAAAATCTATTGATCTAAATTGTCAACAGTTGATTAGGCCAATGGATGTTTGCGATGGGACGTCAGTACATAGGCTATAGGCCTTTGTTTTACCGATATTCTGATGAGTGTGCTCGCACATCAATAATCAAAATATTATGTAGAACATACTGACGTCCATGAAATGAGCAAAATGTAACTGAAACTTATGCCCCATTTCGACTACGTGGTACCGAATCTACCTGCTTTTTTTCTCGGTTGTTTTAGTTGCATAAAGGGGAGTTGGGAGAAGTCATGACACGCTACGTTTTATTTTATGCATTACATGTAGGCCTATATATTTCAATAGAATTTCAATAATAATAAACAAGTGTTACGTGGTGTGAAAGAATGCATGGTAATAATGAACGTTTGTTGGCGTTGAATATACATGTGATTTCCTTTCCAAAAATGCCGCCGATATTAATGATTTTCTCCTCGCTAATTATGCACTTTTCGATGCTGATGATTTTTTTCTCTGTTCGTAATGAACAGCAAAAGTTTTAAAACCTTTTCAAACAGTAACTGATGTGTTGATTACGTGGTAGGTGAAGCTCATAGCCCACACAAATGCATGATGATTACTATTTATATTATATGTGAAAACCCAACTTCAAAAGATGACTGCGATGGCATGGCACGTTTGTTTGAGTGGTAAAGAATCAATCGCACCCAAAAAAGAGCATACAGATATTTAAAATAGTTTTGTGCTGTGCCGACACTGAGGCAGTTCTACCCTCTAATGGATGACCATCTCCAAAAAAGTACCTGGCACCAAGGTGGGTGGAGTGGAGTGGAGTAAAGCTTGTACCACGTAGAGGAAATGAGGCATTGAGGCTAAATTAGGCAAGGTCTTGGGCAAGGAGAAAATTTTTTGGGCAACCAGGAATTCACTTGCGCTAGCCCAATGGGCTACCGTTCTCTTTAGAATTTTGCAAGCCCTGTGGAGTGGGTTTCAGTTCGTAATAGTGATCCCACCCCACACCATAACAGACCCACCATAAAATCGGTCATGCTGCCTCAGGTTAACAGTGGGATGGCATTAGAAAGAATTGCCAAGTTTTAGCTCTTAATTTCTTACACTTTTCGAGAAAGAGGCATTTTAAAAAGGCATGTTGTGACGATTTTGAACACTTGCGAATGGTGCACTGAAGCTGAAAGCCATTTCAAAGGCCTATACGTTCATTATTAAAAGATTAAGGGATGAAACTTGACAAATTTACTAATTCTTGCCCTGGCTTTCAGAATTGTTCTGTCTTTTATAGATATCTTTTTACAGGTCCATGCAACCTCAATTTTCATTTGCAACTAAAATGTTTGTTGAGTTTTTGAGTTGCCCCCATTTTTGTAATACTTGACCAAGGCTCCCCATTTTCCCTCTATAGAATACTTGGGCAAATATCTATAAATACAAGAAGTTATTAAACTGTTGGCATGAACAAGAGAACTATGGGGGCCAGGGGCGGACTGGCCATCTGTGTGTTCTGGAGAATCACAGAACGGCCAGTACTCTAGGACGGCAGGCCGCCACGCAGTCATCGCCAGTGTTTTTTTTTTCTTTTTTCCCCCGCTAATTTACTGTTTCACACTCCAGTCCAGGGGCAGACTGGCCATCAGGAATACCGAGAGTTTTCCCGGTGAGTCGCTCCGGTCAGCGAAAAAACCCGCCATAAACTCATAAGTACCCCGATGGCCCACAGTGTAGTGACCAGCGGCCTGTCATGAGTAGCGTTCGTACGCGATGGATCAGCCCTTTATTAATTTGCTTCAAATATAGTGGACGTCGTTGAAAGTTATGTCTTGTCATTATATCGCAATAAATATTGCCAGTCTTCCACCTTTTAAGTAACGATAGTGTCATTGTAATATAGAACACTTTTAGAGGTTTTAGTTTACCATTCCGGCTGTTTTAACTTTGGCCTTTTTGTACTTATTTATAGATTTGCTTTATGCCACAGGAATGACTGAAAATTTTTTTTGGCAAATAAAAACGATTTACGGGCTTTGGGTATTCAAAATTTATTTAATTTTGTTTTTTTTCGTCCTAAAAGTTTAAGGCAGGCAGGCTTGCTGGGAAATTTGTTTGACCAGTGGCCTTGCTTGTCCCCTGCCGCGATAACAGTCTAAAACGCGTTTCAACTAGGTTTCAACGAATACATGATCACGAAAATGTCAGAAAGCAATGGAGAGGCGGGAAAGCGAAGAGTATAAAGGAATCAGACAATGAAGCTTCAGGCTTTAAAAGGCAAACAAAAAACCAACCAGCTGATTTGCCACGATGATCCTTATGCAGCAAGCAGTTTTCTTTCGGAAGGGGACACGGAAGCTGTAAGGCTGATGTTAAATTAATAGGCTATTGCAAGTATGAGTTTGTTTAAAATTTGCTTGAGTTCACGTAACGACCCCAATGGGCAAGTTACTAGCCTGCTATTTGATGCATATTAACTCTTTGTTTTACAGTGCCAAATAAAATTTGTCCTAGAATATAGGAAGACTTTCCAAATTTTCCTTTCCAAAACGCTGTCGTTCAGAATCACCTGCTAATAAACCTGCAACCAGGTTTCTGCAGTTCTGAAGCTAGTGGGCTATTCTCTGCCCATTAGAGTCTGTTAGTAAAATATGTAACTTTATTTTTTTGAAGGCTACGTATGAATCAATCCAAATAATGCAGTGGTCTTGTTGAAAAATTCTATACCCTCAAAGTCACATTTCTTTTTCACATCCATTCATGTTAAAAAATTATATTTCTGTGAAATTCATTAGTTATATGTTGACAATGGTATGTTTTTAAAATAGGATAGCATCATTATATTCAGTTTATTTCAGGACATCTTTTGGCTAAATGGGATCTTTAATATAAAAAGGATTGTTTGTTTTTGGGTATTACCCACCCAACCCCTGCCTATGGAATAATAAATTCACTCATATGTACAACATACATAAGTACAAGTACATGTACATGAGGAAGTGGGGTGGACTAGGTGATCTATTAACATCTGCTAAGATCACACATGCATATAGCCACTGCGTTTGTATGTTAGATAAACAATTATTTTGTTGGAGGCTAATTGATATTATATAAGCTCAAGAATTAATAATATCAGTTTTATGGGAAATATAGTCCAATATGATGTTAAAATGCATACTTTTTTTCAAATAACGTGACATTTTTCCTGCCAGCTACTACCTATTTATCCCCGCCGTCTGGAGACTGGGCTGGTCAGGTATGAATTCCTGGGCCACGTTTTGCCCCAGTCCGCCGCTGATGGGGGCACAAACATGGTTGCGCAGGTTGTCGACATGAAAAAAGTTCCAACTTCATGGGGCAAATTCACCAAGTGGGCAAATAGCCCAGGCCACCAAATTTTAAGCACTCAAAGATATATATGTTATCTTCCTAATATGAAAAATTCAGCTTAGTTTCCCTTGGTTTGCTATGTTTTCCAGAGTTTTCAAAATGCAAACTCCTCCACTCCTGCACCTGAACATGAGTTAAAGTGTCTTAAATACTTATTTTATAATCCAGTCCATCAGAATAGCCTGACAAATACCATTTTACACCTTCATGTGAACTGCACATTCATGGCTGAAATGAAGGAGACATTAATCAGATCCAAAAAATGAAGATTAAAAATTTAGCCTTGATACGCACAACTCATGCAACTCCAGCATCCCTAATCCAGCTTGATACTTATTGCTATCCAAACAGGGACACTCACAGAACTAAGCAGTTCTTCTTCAAACAAGTTAGGGAATTTTTCAAATTTTTTTTAGGGAAATCTGAGAATACTCACATCGGCTGATTCCCTGTTTTGTGTGAATTGACATGGAATGACCCTGCGTTGTGTACACCATTCACTTCTATTGGCAATATGGCGGTAGGTCAATGGCAGCAATAGTCATCAAGCATGAAAATGACATTGTGTAGGCGATTTCCAATCGTCTGACCTGTCACTCGAACATTAGTAGCCTGGTGTAGGTACAACGATCTAACTTGCGATTGAGTACAATTTCTTAGAGCCTGGGCTCTTTTTGTTTACCGAAAACACCCTGAAGAGCATCAATCTTCAAACATTAGTGAGCTGGTATCAGCAAACCCATAATCACAGACTGGGAAACATTAAAGAAATTGGGAACCTCAGACTGACGTCTGCCAGTTTCCAGCATTCCAATTGCTCTTAAGCGTTCAAGACTTTGAGACGTCACATTGCTTTTTTTTTTTTCTTTGCAATCATAGGCTCTCTCAGATAAACAAAATCACCAAAGGATTGCAGTCAGAAGCTGTCAGAATGAAAGGCCTTGATCAAAAAGGAGTAGGTGACCTTTCTGTAAAGTGTCAAATTCGATTATGCACCCCGGCCACATGTTTGAGATTTCCACATGCGGCACGTATGCGCCATTATCTGCATTTTAATGCTCTATTTTTGACCAGTTCATGTTCTATACACTGCGGTCATTGTATCTAGAATACAGTCATTATTTTGTTATTGACCTTGGAATTCCAATATCCCCAACTTTTTTTTGAAGGGTGAATATGAACAACTTTATTAATAATACCTATTTCTAGATAATCAAAACTTGATTTGTTTGTACCATAAGTGTGAGTGCTTAAAAATATGATAACATTTACTAAATAACAACAGTGAAGATATAGAGGATCTTACACAAGGCCTCATCTCATGTGAAAATTAAGACATGAGTTCCATAAATTGTGTGTTTCTTTATCTTAATAGGTATGTCACTATTGTAACTGCACAAGATTGTTTGATGTAATGTATAATTTACAGTCTGTGTACTTGTACAGATTTATTCAGCCAAATTATTATATCTCAGGAAAATTGTTTTGGGATGCTAATCGTGTGTTTATTTACTTTTCTTACCTGCCAGGGCTGGAGATTATTAACATCTGGACACCCCCCATTTTCAAAAGGACCATCTCCTGGTTGGCAGGACAACATGTTGTGAATGGCATGTGCAATGGCATACACTGCCTTGTACACACTGTAAGTGCGTCTTGGCTCAGAGACATCAGTATAAAGGTTCTCAACATTATCCAAGCTCTCAGACCCTGTGCACTGAGGTCTGACTGATGCAGTGGAGGACTCATTCCTGAAAGAACACCCAAACATCATCTCCCAGAATTCCCAAACAAAGGGGTCAGAGGGCATATCTTTGGGCTGGAATCTGGTGAGAAAAGATCTGAGACCCTCAATCTTTCCCCTCCGCAAAGCAAGACCTAAAGTGCCTCTAAATGAGGGCAGGTTCTGTGGAGTTGAGACAATGCTGGCAGTGATCCAGCTCTCTGAAGCAATCCACTGCTTGTCAGTGATATTTTGTCTTGCCACCTCCGACATGAGGGGCTGCGCATCTGGGGCAATGGCGAAGATGATGATAACTTTGGCTGTGGAATGCCTGACCGTGTTTACAATGCGTGGTATACCCTCCTCCAAGTTGATCTTGGGGATGACCTCAGTAAAAGCCACACAAACCTCAGAGTTCTGCAGCTCCTCTAGCAGACGCTGAATCCCAGATTTGCCGTGATAATCATCTCCCATTATAACACCAACCCAAGTCCAGCCAAAGAGGCGCAGCATGTGTGCCATGGCCTGGGCCTGAAAAGCATCACTGGGGACAGTGCGGAAGAAGGTGGGGTACTTTTGGTGGTCTCCGAGGCATGCGCACGTGGCAGAATAGCTCACCTCGGGAGTACACAAATCACATGATAGCATGTCAGCTTTCAATATATGCAACTGTCCAGAGGTACATACTCTGGTAAAGCATTTTGAAAAGTTTGTCTATTCTCTTAGCATATTTGGCCAGTAGAAAGAATAGGAGACATTTTGTTTTTCCTTAATGCTTGCTGATTTGCTTCTGTACTGTTACAATACTCACCACAGGGATGCTGAGGACTCCCAGGGTGCGAGCATTCACAACACTCGTTGCGGAGGTGGCCGGACCAATGATGACAGGCACCTTGGGAGTAAGGCCGCACCCGGAGCTTGTAACAACAGGGTTCTTCCCAGTTAATAGACCCAGTGCAGCAGCTAATGCTGTGTCTTCACTGAGACATGAGTCACCCAGGGCATATCCCAGGGTCAGATTTGGCAGTAGCAGAGAGTTTCTGTTTATCTCATCCACTGCGAAAATCGTGGTTTGCAGCCAACGGTATCCACGAAAATAAAAGCTATTAAATGAAGGACAGAACTAGAAGGCTAGAAATTGATATGCACACATGCTGGCATATATTCACAAATAAATTTATGTACAAGCCTGTGCAATACTGTGACTGAAGCAGCAAAGACTTTTCCAAATAACATACCTGCAAACTCATGAGGATTAAAAAAGGTGACAAACTAATCGTGGACCCCCCCCCTCCCCAATATTTTATTTATTAAATTATTGATTTTTATTTTTGCAATTTTGAGTTAGATTGGTAGTACAAGAGATCACAATATACATCTGAAACATAAAATCCACTGAAATGTCTGGAAAGAAAGTCATTTTTTATACCTTTTGGCCTGAACAAGCCGATCAAGGGCACGTTTGCGCCGATTTGCCATGTGCCTCTTTCGGGCCATCCTCTCCAGATGCTTTTTTTTAACAGCCAACCAATGAAAGACGAAATGAAGGTCATCTTTAGAAAAAAAATGGCAACCTACAGATCAATACCACACAAATGGTAATGTTCGTTGCCATCTTCGTTGGCTTCTAACGCAAAAACAAGGGCTAATTCGCTCATCCTTGTCATGGTAAATAACAATAACAGTTACTAGTTGACGCTGATAAAAGTTAGCCAAAAAAAAAAAAACACTCAACGTCAGGGGCTTTTTGCAGCCTGGTAAACCCGCCCCAGTGAATTACGAGGGGCGGGTTTACCAGGCTACTTTTTTGATAGCTGACCATGAGGATAGTTAAGTTCCTCCAACAGATAATAATGACAATCTACTGCCCTCAGTTAATGACATAAAAACAGAAACAGTAGTTGTCATTCTCGCCAAAAACAAGGGCTAATCACTCGCCCTCGACGTGGTAAAGAACAATATTAGTTGCTAGTTGACGCTGATAAAAGTTTAGTTACCGTCTTTGATACGATAGCCTGCTTGTGCTCAACAACCGGAAACTGCTAGAACAAGCGGTTGTCATGAGGATTTGAAAAGACACTAGGTGCTTATTTTAGAGAAAGAAAAAATAAAAAACCCTGTATGCTTTCTGTCTCTCAAAAACCGGTCTGAACGAGGGCTTTCTGTATTTGAAAAACATTCAATGTGACAGGGGAAATTCAGAGTCACACCACTGAGCTCATTAGCTGTTCGTTTTCATATCTGACGAGTCGGCCATCATCTCCAGACGTCTGGAGCTAGCTGACATATAATGTCTTAAACTTGATGTTTAGCACGTATAAGGTTAAAATATCATTTATGCACATATTTCTGGCACTATACAAGACTTACCACAGCACACGTAACAGCAACAAAATCCTATGTATTTCATCCCAGCACTCCAAAGTCGATCAAAAGGCAACTTTTTACCGCAGAGACAGAAAGTGACAGTGGTTTGTTTGCGGTCTGAGTCTGGAATATTTGTAAGCAACCAGAACTCCGATGGAAAGGAAGCGCGCGTTACTGCGCGAGACAAGGTTCTGACTTTATAACTGGCAGTCATGGAATGACAGGCAGACCAACATTATAAAATGTTGCTTAACAATAACATCTGGAGTCTGTCTGCCTGCCTACACCCCCCCCAGAATTTCGCCGAAAGGTGACTAGTTTGCAGGTATGTAATAAAGTTTAGAATCAATGTTTCTTCAGCATTAGATTTTTTTAGTGAATAATGCTGTCACTAAACTGAGACCCGTGAATGGATCTTCGCACCTATAAGCAAACATTGGAAACTGAACAGAACAAAGTAGCAATGATTCATTTGGATCATTACATATTAAAAACACTTTAATGATGGAATATAGATATTAGTCATATTTTTAATTTCTTTATTGTGAAGTTTGTATAAAACCTCATCTAAATATAACAATTTCTACCACTTCTTCTTGCATTACTGTGTTATTTTTCCTTTCAGCTTCTTTGTAGCATTGAATCTCGAAACAGTTTGGAATAAGCTCTAGGAAATACTGCAGACAAAGCACACATTGAGTTCAGTCGGAATTCATATAAACTCTGGAATCCATTTTTAATATGCAAATGAGGTCAAAAATCACACAGTGCACAACTGCACTCTTGAAGGAACCTGGGAATAATAGAGGAGAGAGATTCCTTGTGCAAGTTCCCCAGGCTGTAAGAATAGTAGTAAAAAATCTAATCGTCATAATTCAAGATGAAAACATGGTGCCCATTTTGTATACGGAATTGTCGCAAAAATGCAGCCTAGATGGCACAAGAACAGGGCTGACAAATTTAACAAACATGGTGACCTGGCAGCCATTTTGAAATGCATATAAGGTTGAAACGCCCTTGGTGCACAGCAACACCTAAGGGGGGACCTGAATTCAAATTGCAGGAAAGATATAACTATTCCAGAGATACTGCTTGATTTAACAAACTCCAGTGTCAGTTTTCAAAATGGAGGTCTGGGGACCATTTTGAATGGGAAACATTGGCAAAATTGCTTGCTGTTCAACTATACCATGAAGGTGACCTGTGCGTACAATTTTTTTACGATCCACTGAGTAATTTTTTTGGAATTGCCATAGGAAATTCATCCGGCATAGTGACCTTGCAGCCATTTTGGATGTGCAGATGAGGTTAAAAACCATATGGAGCAGAATTACTCCTTAGGCGGGACCAATGTTCAAAATTTAAAAGTGATCCATAAAATATTTTCAGTGAAATTGTCATAGCTATAATCTTAATCATTTCGCTGTTAAAGATTTTAAAGATAAGTGAATCATGATAAAGATATATGGGGACAATTTTGAATGTAAATATGTGGCAAAAAATGTCATGGCACTCATATTAACTACAGGAGGGACCTAAATGCGGAATTTGTTGAAGATCCACGCTGTAGATTATGTGGAATAGTGATAACAAGAATTGTTAATGGGTGGACGGCAGACAACGGACCACAGAGTTCGGATGCGAAGCGATATAATGATGTCACAATCTCTGACAGTTGTGAGTTAAAATGGGCAAATCTGAGATTTATGCGCAGTATATTCACTTTCCAAAAATGTCACAAAGGAATTTCTGAATCATCGAAGGTAGCTGGGATTAACAGGAGAATAAAACGCAGCAAACAAGTCAGCTTGCCGTGCTGTGGCAAATTGTCTGATACCTTCACAATATCCTCCTGGACAAATATCTTCTTAACTTGAGGTCGGTGTACTTAATTAAGGGAAATGATTCATTTTTAATTGCATTGAATGGTGACTCCCAAGTATTAATTTGATTATGTTTCTAAATGTGAACTACCCTTTTATATTTATGAATAATTTGTTTCAAAATTTTCAAAGTGCTTTGTTTAATTTTTTTTCAGACTTTTGCACAGAAGTGCATGTGGGCTGTAAATCTATGGAGGAAACATGCATGTATTTAAAGAATAAAATAAATTAAGCCTTCTGTTCACATGGATATACCCAATACACACAGATATTCAGAAGTACAACACTACTCACACATGCTGTAAAAAAACGTTAGTTTTTAGTTATGTTTTTCACTCACTTCTGACATTTTGAAGGAGCTCGTTCTTGTCTGAAGTCCATGTCTTGTTCAAGTAGCTGTAAATGAATCGGAAACAGGCCTCCAATGATCACATCACCATCCTTATACACAGTCTGAGAGAACAGATTATCCAGAAGCTTGCAGGAGAATCCTGCTAACCCAAATTTGGTTCCTGAGACAACTAATACCAACAACTGAAGCCAGGAGCAAAGTCCCATCTCTTACAGTAGAGAGAAGGAGAAGGAATTAAAAGATGCGGTGAGACAAGTCTATGTTCTTCTATTGAAAAAGATGTCACTTCTTTTATAGAAATGTGAAAGTGCAGGAATTGTGTGAACCCTGGTGGAGCGCAGATCATGTTCAGAGCTCAACCCAAAGGGAGATAAGTAAACAACCTTGTTTTTTATCTGGAGATAATTGTTTCAGAAGGCCCTTCAGTCTGTTACTGATTGTCTGTCTCAAATCTGCCCTTTGTCTTCAACACATACATTTCCACATAAAATCCCTGGATTTTTAACTGATTGAGCTATAGACAGGTGCTGTTCACGGGCATGTTTCTGTATGTATGATAGTATGTGTGTACATGTGTATTCCCTGATACGTAGTAATTAGACACATGAACAGACTGCTGATTGCAAGCAACACTCCAGTCCTACCAGAGACAAGTATCGTTAAAATTTTTCATAAACTCATGCCCATACTGTCAAAGCCCTTGTGTGAGTCCAAATTGCTTCCTCTTATCCAGAAATCTGAGTGTCTTTCAGAAATACTGTCTACTTCTATTGGTTTAGCGTCTTGTATGCGTCCCCCTCCAGAAGTAATGGATCAGTGTGCTGTATTCCCATTTTGTACAAAAGACAAATGCTTGGTTTTGCCAAAACGCGTGATAATAAAAAAAAACAAAAACAAAAAACTGTTTGCCTGTTTATAAATGGTAAACCTGCATTCTGTCTAATTTGCAAATGTATTTGGATGTGTGGCCATTCTCTGTGTTGAGAGTATTAAACTAATTATGAATATTAATCTGTGGTTTTATGTACATTGGACGATACCTAGAGTATTTATTCAAATCCCAAACTCGGACGGTGGAACTGGTGGGCGGCTGTTTTACATCACAACTGTCTGGATTTGGGCTTGCTCAAAATACCACTATGTATATTCAATGTCCAAGTCAAGCAGGAGTTGAACAAATTCTGAGATTTTTTGTAGATTTCAACGTTTCGCTTGCAATGTAAAATACACAAACACTAGCCTATGTGTCACAATTGACCTATGGCTAAGCCCCCCACTGACTATGACAAGCAATCAACATTTTTGAGCAGGCCCTAGTGGCGGTTATCACAGTCAAAGATACACCCAACAAAAATATAAACGCAACACTTTTGTTTTTGCTCCCATTTGTCATGAGATGGACTCAAAGATCTAAAATTCATTCCAGATACACAATATTACCATTTCTCTCAAACATTGTTCACAAATCTCTCTAAATGTGTGATAGTGAGCACTTTTGCTTTGCTGAGACAATCCATCCCACCTCACTGGTGTGCCACATCAAGATGCTCATCAGACACCATGATTAGTGCACAGGTGTACCTTAGACTGTCCACAATAAATGGCCACCCTGAAATGTGCAGTTTTTCCTTTATTGGGGTCTGGGGACTCAAAACCAGTCAGTATCTGGTGTGACCACCATTTGCCTCATGCAGTGCAACACATCTTCTTTGCATAGAGTTTATCAGATTGTCAGTTGTGGCCTGTGGAATGTTGGTCCACTCCTCTTCATTGGCTGTGCGAAGTTGCTGGATATTAGTGGGAACTGGTACGCGCTGTCGTATACGCTGGTCAAGCACATCCCAAACATGCTCAATGGGTGACATGTCCGGTGAGTATGCTGGCCATGCAAGAACTGGGACATTTTCAGCTTCCAAGAATTGTGTACAGATCCTTGCAACATGGGGCCGTGCATTATCTTGCTGAAACATGAGGTGATGTTCATGGATGTATGGCACAAAAATGGGTCTCAGGATCTCATCACGGTATCTCTGTGCATTCAAAATGCCATCAATAAAATGCACCTGTGTTCTTCGTCCATAACAGATGCCTGCCCATACCATAACCCCACCACCACCATGGGCCACTCGATCCACAACATTGACATCAGCAAAGCGCTCACCCACACACGCTGTCTGCCATCTGCCCTGAACAATGTAAACCGAGATTCATCCGTGAGGAGAACACCTCTCCAACGTGCCAGACACCATCGAATGTGAGAATTTGCCCACTCAAGTCTGTTACGGCGACGATCTGGAGTCAGGTTAAGACCCCGATGAGGACGACGAGCATGCAGTTGAGCTTCCCTGAGACGGTTTCTGACAGTTTTTGCAGAAATTCTTTGGTTATGCTAACCAATTGTTTCAGCAGCTGGTCTCAGACGATCTTAAAGGTGAACCTGCTGGATGTGGAGGTCCTGAACTGGTGTGGTTACACGTGGTCTGCGGTTGCGAGGCCGGTTGGATGTACTGCCATATTCTCTGAAACGCCTTTGGAGACGGCTTTTGGTGGAGAAATGAACATTCAATGCCCGAGCAACAGATCTGGTTGACATTCCTGCTGTCCGCATGCCAATTGCACGCTCCCTCAATGCTTGCGCCATCTGTGGCATTTTGCTGTGAGACAAAACTGCACATTACAGAGTGGCCTTTTATTGTGGGCAGTATAAGGTACACCTGTGCACTAATCATGGTGTCTGATGGTGTCTTGGGCGCATGCGCACGCAGCGACCGGCAGCGAGTGAGTGAGAGCTTGGCGTCCTGTATTTGTGTTTTTATGTGCTTTTATGTGTTCTTACGTTTTATTTTTCCGGGTCGAGTGACGGTTTTAAAGTGCTCTAAGTTCCACTAACGGAGTGATAACGCCATGGATTCCTTTTATTTCGTCGTGTTTGGACTTTTATCATGCTGGCTCGCTACCTACGAGGTGAGTGGGGCTGTGGGTCAGCTGAGGACTGTTTACACCCGTGAGGAATTGATTCAACTTAACTTATCAGATGGTGGTACAGACCTCACCCCACGGTTGCCGGATTTTTTACGGAGGGATTTTAACAGAACGAGGGACAAGAGGCAGAGGAATAGAGGGAGACGCGGAGGAGTTAAAGTACGCATGAGGAGACAGCAGCTCGGCCGGATTCCTCTGCCCTCTGTCATCCTGGGAAACGTACAGTCCTTGAAGAACAAGTTGGATGAACTTCAGGGGAACGCCAGGTTCCAGAAGGACTTCGGGGACTGCTGCGTGATGGCTTTCACTGAGACGTGGCTGACGGAGCGGGACCAGGACGCCGACTTATCAATCGACGGCTTTGGAGCTCCCTTTCGTTTGGATCGGGACTCGGAGGTAACGGGGAAAACCCAGGGAGGTGGAGTGTGTTTGTACGTTAACAAACGTTACTGTAGCGCTGTGACTGTCAGGGAGCGTATTTGCACACCAGACGTGGAGCTTCTTTCTGTGTCACTGCGCCCGTTCTACCTCCCCCGTGAGTTTCCCCAGCTTTTTATCACTACATGTTACATTCACCCGAGGGCTCACCCCCCCTCTGCCTGCAGCACCATCGCAGAGGCAGTGCAGAGGCTGCAATCCCTCTCCCCCGACGCTCCGAACTTTATAATGGGTGATTTTAATCAGGTCTCTCTTAAAACAACCCTGAAAAACTTTTACCAGTATGTATCCTGTTCAACCAGACGGGATAAAGTATTGGACCTCTGTTATGGGTCACTGAAGGATGCTTATAAATCCCTCCCTCTTCCTCCTTTGGGATCTGCTGACCACAACTGTGTGCATCTCCTGCCCACCTATAAGACTGTTTTAAAACGAGAGAAAGCAAGGAACAAGGACATTGAGATGTGGTCAGAGGAATCTGTGTTCTCTCTGCAGGAATGTTTTAAATGTACAGATTGGGACGTTTTTATCGAGTCTTGTGGGGATGATCTGGATGCTCTGGCAGATGTCACCAGCTCTTATGCTGCTTTCTGTAAGGACATGATTATACCTCGTAAGCGTGTCAAAGTGTACCCTAACAACAAGCCATGGGTCACAAAAAATGTTAAATCCTGTCTGAATAAAAAGAAATTGGCTTTCAAAAAAGGGGCTGTCTCTGACCTACAGTCAGCCACTAAAGAATTGAAAATTGAAATTTTAAGAGCAAAACAGCACTATAAAACTGCTCTTGAAAACAAAATGGCGGCAAACAATCTTGGTTCTGCATGGACATGTATGAAAACCATTGCAGGCATTCAGAATCCCCAGAGCAGCCAGCAGACCATTTTAGATGGTTTTAACTCAGACAGAGATTTTGCAAATGCTCTTAACAGTTTTTACGCTCGTTTTAACTCCTTTGATTTTAGTAAGGACATTGTAGAGCTGAAACAGGAACTGAAGGACACTCAGCACTTTACCATTGAACTGAGCGATGTCAGAAAGGCTTTTAGAACTGTGAAGACTAACAAGAGCCAGGGTCCTGACAACATCAGCGGTCATCTTATTAGATCCTGTGCTAATGAACTTAGTCCTGTATTTCAGACTATTTTTAATAAGTCCTTGCAGACACAACATGTGCCCTCTCTATGGAAGGATGCTGTTGTGGTTCCTGTCCCTAAATCCAGCCGCCCGAAAACCTTGAATGACTTCAGGCCTGTTGCTCTCACCTCAGTTATTATGAAAGTCTTTGAAAAACTGGTTAAGATGGTGATTCTTAAGGAGACTGAACATGAGCTGGACCCGATGCAGTTTGCATACAGGCCCAACAGAGGAGTGGAGGACGCCACATTGACTCTTTTAAACATGGTTTTTACACATGTGGAGGGCAAAGGGTCATCTGCAAGGCTTTTATTTATAGACTTCTCCTCTGCTTTTAATACAATACAGCCCCACATTTTAATCAAAAGGCTTTCAGAACAGTTTAAAGTCAGTAAAAACTTGATGGGCTGGATCTTAGACTTTTTAACAGACAGGTCACAAAGAGTGAGGATCAATGGGGTTTTGTCTGACCCAGTGTTCTCCTCCACTGGTTCTCCTCAAGGCTGTGTCCTGTCACCATTGTTATTCATTCTCTACACAAATATGTGTCAGAGCAAACATGAAAACAGGGCCATTATTAAGTATGCTGATGACTCGGTCATCATCAGCCTGCTTAAAGAAGGTGAGACCAGTCATGGCCCTGTCATCGATGACTTTGTCGAGTGGTGTGAGGAGTCTCACCTTCACCTTAACATAACTAAAACGAAAGATATGGTTATCGATTTTAGAAAAAAACAGGACGGGCACGTAGTCACTTTAATTAAAGGTAAGAAAATAGAGCAAGTGCAATCATATAAATACCTTGGGACCATAATAGATGACAAACTGAGTTTTAATGAAAACTGCAGATCTGTCTGTAAAAAGGGCCATCAGCGCCTTCACTGCCTGAGGAAACTGGCACACTTCCATATTGACCGAACCATTTTAACTTTGTTTTATCGTTCTTTTATTGAGTCTGTTTTATCTTTTTGCCTGGTGGCATGGTTCGGTCAGGCCTCAGTAGCAGAGAAGAACTCGCTGAATCAAATAGTCAGGTGGTCCAGTCGCCTGATAGGTGAACCCCAGTCTTCTCCTGCCTCCCTGTACACTGAACAGGTACAGAGGATGGCCACATCAATTCTTAATAATGACTCCCATCCTTTACGGGGTGAATTCCGGCTCCTTTCATCTGGACGAAGGTTTCTAGTCCCAAGGTGCAGGACACAGCGTTATAAAAATAGCTTCGTTCCTGTCGCCGTCTCTGAGCTCAATAAGATACAGTGACATAGCACTTTATTTATTTACTGATCTCGTTATCTTTATTTATTCTATTTATGGGCCCTATCTTTTATCGTGACTTTTACTACTTTTATGTTCTTATATTTATCTTCTAGAGGTTTTCTGTCTTTTAGCAGCATGTTTTTTTTTTTTTTTTCTTTATGTTTTATTGTGTTTTATTTATTTGACCTTAATTATCTTATCCTTGTACTCTATCTATGAAGCTACACTGATGAGTGGTGAACATTGAGCACTTTCTGTCCTGTCACTTATGACCAAGTTTTAATTGGTTTGATGTGTGTTTTGTTGGTATGTGGTTTGCTGTGAATCACTCTCTGCAAAACAAATCTACCCTCGGGTATAAATAAAGTAACCTTGAACCTTGAACCTTGATGAGCATCTTGATGTGGCACACCTGTGAGGTGGGATGGATTGTCTCAGCAAAGCAAAAGTGCTCACTATCACACATTTAGAGAGATTTGTGAACAATGTTTGAGAGAAATGGTAATATTGTGTATCTGGAATGAATTTTAGATCTTTGAGTCCATCTCATGACAAATGGGAGCAAAAACAAAAGTGTTGCGTTCATATTTTTGTTGAGTGTATGTATGTGCATATTGTGTATGTATTTATTTGTTTTATGCATACGTTTCTGCTTACCTGTCAGGTGTTGGGTCAGATGACTTTCTCTCATTGGCTGTGTATGGTATATAGGTGAGACCACACCCATCATCTCTGTTTGAAGCCCTGATGAAGACTCATTGCAGTCGAAACATGCTGGCTTTTGTAATGTTCAAGCCACTATAATAAAGGCTTTTTAATAACTTTTTCTTCCATTTTTACAAGTGAGTGCCTGGATTGCGTTCTCGTTTTTTGGAGAATTATTTTCCCCCTTTTTCCAAGAGCGCCCGACGTACTTTTTTTCCTATTTACTCTTATTATTCAGAGTAACCGGTCTTCTCTGTTTTTTCCTGGCAATAATAATTGTTTGTCAGAATGATTTTGCTAAAACACATAAGAAATGTCAGATTGAAGAAACAAGAAATGTGAATATTTACATTTATGTAAATTCCATTCGCTCGGAGTGCAACATGTTCAAGTTTGAACACGATTGCCCTCTAGATGTAATTTTACCTGAATAACAAACTAGTTGTGGACCAAAATGTGCTTTTGGCAAACCCATGCCAATATGAGGGAAATAATGCAGGTGTGCTTAAATATTAATAGAAGTTTTCCGATTCAACTGTATACCGTGATAAAGGTTGATGTTGTATGTACTTCTTAGTTTAGTTTTTTGGGGTAACATGTCTAGATGCAACATTTGCCATAAAGCAAAGCGATGATTATCATTTTGTGGACCGCACAGTTTGCAGCAGCCAACTCACGTTATGGATTTGTTGCTGAAAGCAATAGCTTATATTGTAGAGCCCAGAGGCTTGATCATTTTTTGGATGTAACTTAATCACTCATACTGATCGTTTGCATTTGTGTCCTTCTGTTTCAACATCAGCAGGATGCAGTTTGCTGCTAGGAGTTCGGCTGAGAATGACTCGTAGCCGAGTCGCACATAACCGACAGGCATTTCGTCATTTTAAAGTCGCGAAAAAGTCTATCATTGTTGTATTCGAATTAACAGTTTGCAGGGTAGTCGACTCATCATTTGCCGTGGTTGCACTGAACTCCGTTCTGAAGAATTGTCCAGTTCTGCCTCGAGTAGACAGTACGTTGGCTCGCTCAAGATGATAATCTCTGCTATATTACCGACTAATTTCTGACCCGTGACTGGGTAGTGGCGTTTAGAATACTGGGACATTCAGACAAATAGCTTGCATACCAACAAGAAGTTTCCAATTTATTTAGTTATAAGGTTGCTCTAAAGTATGATGATTGCGAGTGGACTGCCTGTGTAAGGTAGCCCATGTGATATAAAATACCAAAGCAACGCACCTTAATATCAGTGCTGAAAAATAATAACTTCATGTGTGGCTTAGCAATGTATTTTAAGTGCATCAAAACAAAGCTAAAGAACCCCGAGTGATGTAGTATGATTTCGCCTTGGTTTCTCTAGAGCTTCTCGTAGTTATAGTAAACACAACCCATTATTTTGAACAAATTTGTCCACATAGTAGAGGATGTCTTTATTGTTAAAATATATAAATAATCATTATCGATCGTAATGAATTTAAGGCCTTTTCCTTTGCACGAGAGAACTGAGCTCGAAGTTGCGCAGGTTTCAGTGCCGATCTTGTCCCACTGACATTAATGCATTGCTTTGACGAGTTTAGTTCAGGAAGAAAAACATTATCGCATGCTTACTTTTGCTTATGGCTGACTCGCTAGATTCATAATTTAATAAAATTCCCTTTTCCGATACGTGAATTACAATATTGATAAGTCCTGAATGGAATGATGAATTGTCAGCCAATCAGCGCGATCGGTATGAACGTTATAAAGATAATTTATGACTGATATATAATAAATAGGTATGAACTAAATATGATAGCAAGTGATGTCGGCATCGGGCAGCCATGGCGCAAAACCTGAGTTTATTACTTCGCCACTCTCTCTATTAGGCTTTTGCCAACGTGGCGCTTTGAGGCCAATTTTTGGTCGCCACATGCCACACCACTTCGCCACTGGCGACATGGCGAGTGGGTAGCGCGCACCCTGCCTCTTCACGTAACGTTTCTCCTTCCTCATCCCCGTCCGTACTCTGCTCCTGCGACTTGCTCTTCCCTTGTCTCCTAGCATCCTGTCTCCTACTCCTTTCTACTTCTAGGAGGGAGGCCACTACTGTCTTAATTTTATCACTTGTCATGTCATATACCTTTCTAAGAACTGCCACAATATCCTCTGACACTTTGACCAAGGCTTCTAATTGCTCTCCTACCGTCACTAATTGAGGCATCGATACCTCCAACATACTGCTGGTCAGCGGCGTAGGTATTGCCGGTGCCACCAGTGTGCTGAACCGGGGCCCTGATATTCTCTGAGGGCCCACGGTGATTAGCCAAGCCACTCCTCCTCTTGTCCCAACACATGTAGAAAAATCAATATTTCTCGGGAAATCTCTGAGAGCTCTGTGTAACCCGATAATATCGTTCTGCTATTGGCGAATTGATGAGTATATATATTGCTCTTTTGTTTCATACAACACAGTCATGGCAATAACCCCCTCCCCCCCACACACACATTGGCCATTTTCCCTCTTTTCTTTGAAATATGTCTTTTGTATTTCAGTAATGATACTTTGTCCGTTATAATCACAATTACTTATCATTTATTTGATCGTTTTATTCTCAACATTTTCAAAAGAACATGGCCTGCTGGGAAATTTGTTTGTCCAATTAGTTGACATTTACTTAATCCTTTCTGATCGTAGCTTTGTTGGCTACGCGCTTGCTCGTGAAGTGTTCTTTTTTGAGAGATCAGCAAACCCATTAGCCTAGTATTTGAGGTGAAAAGTCTTGAGCACCATGTTGAGCAGCACAAAAGCGGTGCTCAAAAAAGAAAAGAAAAAAAGAGCTCGATGTACAGAACTCCAAATTGGCGAAATTGAATGCATTTTTTAAACAGTCATCTTGTCCAGATCCAGTTCCTGCCAGCGTTGTGAATGATAGCGGCGACATGCAGCAGTCAGACTTGGAGGCTAATGCTACCACCTCACTGCCCTCTTGCTCAACGATTTTGCAGAGCAGAAGGCACCCACAGTTAACTTCTGAATGGGTGAGTGCAGTTTTTTATTAGGCTACTGCAAGTGATCAGCTTGCCGGTTGTGGTTAAATGGCTGCTGTGCCAGGATGTGTGTCTATCTATCTGTTTACTTTTTGATATGGCCACTGTTGTGCTGTTAGGGAAATATGGTTGACTGTTCAGCCGTATGGATCTTTTTTGCATTTTGATTGGCAATGTATTGTCACTGTTGTTCATGGTTCAAATAGCCTAACGTGTTGTGTGATGTAGAGATGCAGTGCAAATATTCATTGTCCCTGGTTCTAATAGCCCTAATAATTATGGGTGTCTACGTTTTTCAGAAAACTGATTTTTCTTAATTACTGATTTGGATACCTACTGGCTCACTGTAGCTGAAGTGGTTGGCTACAGAGGACGATTGTTTCTGTGAATATCCAATAACTGGTACGGGTGGGCCATCTAGTGATAGAATATTGTCACTACGTGCATAAATTTGCAGCTCCGTGTCCCCGCACTAACATACCCTGCTGCCGAGCACCGTTGTTCTTCTCGAAGACGCCAAATCCAGATAAACCTTAAACGATGAATTGCGTTCATATTTTAATTTGTGACGAAGTGGCTAGTCTCAAAGTAACGAAGTAAAATGATAATTTTTAAGTTTTAAATGTTGTAGAGTAAAAGTCCAGGTTTAAAAAAGAACTTGGGTAAAGTCCAAATCCTCAAAAAACTAAAGCTCTGTTATGATTTACATGTATTTCGTCAGTTTACACCACTGCTTCGAAAATAGGCCTGGCGGGGGGGGGCAGCTAGCGCCATTCTCGCACTGGGGCCCAGCGCCTCTACGTTACGCCACTGCTGCTGGTTACTTTCATCATTGGGGCTTGAATTTTTTTGTCATTTCCTTCTTTTACCAATGATCTGCACTCTAAATTCACTGTTGGTTTTTCTGCCATCACTACCGTTTGTATTTCGGACTCGTTCACTGGTGGGAACTCGTCATTCAAATATTGCGGGTTTTATAATGACACAGACACTCAGTGCGTCTATTGCCTGTTGGTGTCCCACTGGGTGTGGACTAGCTTGTAAATCAGGCTCTGCGGCTTGATAATTTTTACCTTGCGTGTCCCAAATTTTTGTTTCTCGGCGCGGCAAAAAATCAAGTTGGCACTGTGTGTACCAGTACTCAGGTCTCTTTAACTATGTCCTTCCTTTTGTGCCCACTCTTCAAATGTCTCACAGTCTAATTTGCATAAATTATAAATACTTGCATAAATACTTGCATAACAGCTCCATTTACCTGTAGTTTTTGCAATCTGGCATAAACGTCTTTAATTGGAGTGGGATTTCTCAGTAACCGGCTCAATTTTTAACTGAGCCCTGGAGCTTGTTCTGGGTCTCTGTACTTAATTTCTCTCCAGTTTTAACGCAAATGCTGTCACACAGAACTTCCGCTAATTCGTCTGGTGACAATTCTTTACCGTCCCACCAGTGACATCTCGGTGTACTATGTCTGTAATGTTGCAATTTAGGCGCATCTATGTTAAACTGCAAACTCATTTACAGCAATACTATGTTCAGATAAAACTACAACATTCCCCTCATTGCCCCAATGCCAGTATGAGTACAATGAATATTGGTTGCAAACCACTGATTAAGATCAATTTCCTGTCTTTTATTAAAAAGGTTCTGCTTACTAGTGATGCGCGGGCCGGACCGTAACCCGCGGGTAACCCGTGGGTCGGGTTGGGTCGGGTCAAGAAATGTTCACTTTATTGGCGGGGCGGGTGGAATATTGCCTTCTTGTTTACTATTAGATTATTATTATTACTATTAGATCTAACGCTGTAGTAGGTAGCGTAAATGCATTGCGCAGCGCACCCTGCGACCTGACGTCACGTTTAAGTGCCAAGCAGCAGCCAGCGCGGCCACAACAAACCAGATGAAGCTGTTAAGATGGAAGAAGGAGTGAGGGAAAGATTACGGTCGGGAGAATACAAAGTTAAAAGAAAAGAAGGCCACGCTGCTAAATCGCATGTTTGGGACAATTTCTGTGAAGTAGTTCGTGCAGCAGATGACAGCAGCATTGGCTACGTGAAGTGCAATTCATGTGATAAGATATATAAACATGAGAGCCGCAAGACGGGCACGTCCAACTTGACAAGACATGCTTGTGAAGGGTCTAAGAAGAAGGACATGTCTCAGAGTGCTATAACCGCCTTCCTAAAATGTAATAAACTTCCAGTGCAAGCCAGATCTGAGGTAACCGACGCCTGTGTTGAATTGTGCTGTAAAGATCTTCGGCCCTTTGACATTGTTTCTGGCGATGGATTCTGTGCTGTAGCCCAGTCTCTTATTAACGTGGGTGCACGTTACGGACGTGTGGATGCCAGCAGTGTACTCCCTCACAGGCAAACCGTCTGCGACAAAGCCAAAGCGATGGCCACAGAAAAAAAAGAAATCCTTGCAAAAGAGATTGATAAAGCTCTGGATTGTGGCATTGCAATTACCACTGACATGTGTACTGATGATTACAACAAACGGGCATACACAGCATTTACCGGTCACTTCATCAGTGAAGACTGGAAACTGAAGAGTCGCGTCATAACGACAGCTGAATTTGACTCTACTCTCAAAAAGACAGCTTACAACCTTCACGAGCAAATGATCAAGGAGCTACATGACTTCGGGATTGAAGCCGATCGTTTAACAAAAGTGATGTTCGTGAGTGACCAGGCAGCCAACATCAAAGCTGCCCTCCGCAGGTACAAGTGGATGCCATGCGCAGCCCATGCCATCAACATCGTCCTCAAACACACATTTGATGTCAAAGAGAACACACCAGCATACATGCAAGATGTGAGTCATGTAATTGACAAATGCAAAAGCCTTGTGACCTACCTCAAGAAATCCAGTGCAGTTGTACATCTCCCGCACGCTGTGATACAGGAATGTGAAACCCGGTGGAACAGTAAAGTTGCAATGATGCAGTCAGTCAGCAAACAGTACCGTGAAATCCAACAAGTCATGGAGGAGAAAGATCAGCTTGACAGACTGGATGGCATTCAGCTGGACGTGTTGAACACACTCACTGAGTTCTTGTTGCTTTTTAAAGCTGCGAGTGAAGAGCTGGAAGGTGATAAGTATCCAACCATTCAGCTAGTGATGCTTTGGTTTTATAAACTGAAGAAACACTGCGAGCCACAATACAGTGACCCGGAGTACATGGTTTACATTCGAGCACGGGCAATGCAGCTCTTAAACGAGAAACTGTCCATCAGCATCACCCACAAGCTTGGGACGTTTCTTTGTTCACGTTTCAAGTCCCTCAAGATGTTTCCAGCTGAGGAGAGAAACGCTGTCCACGACCAGGCCAGACGACTCGTCAGGGAATTTGACAGAGCGCTTACACCACCTCCAGCGGGCCCAGCGGGGGAGCCAGAGGCCACGGCTCGAGGTAAGAAGCGCCAGTCATAATAATAATAATAATAATAGGCCTAATAATAAATACTCTATAGGCCCAATCTTATAGAAGTGTATTAATACAATGGTTTATTTAACAACAATTTGCTACGGCAGAATAATTTAAATCAAAATAGTAAAACTAGGCCATATTATTCCATTTTATTTTTAGTTGAGGAACCCGAGGGAGCCAAAAGAAAAAGGGATGAGTTCAGCGAGTGGGAGGATGATGGTGATGATGAAGATGGCAAAAAAGACGAGGTTCAGCACTACATTGACAGCCACTTCTTGTGGGATGGGGATGATCTTCTTAGTTTCTGGGAGTCGCAGTCGAAGGCCTTCCCTTTGCTTGCCAAGGTGTCCAGGATGATTCTCTGCATCTCCTCAACAAGTGCATCGAGCGAGCGTACGTTCAGCTCGGCCGGCCGGGTGCTTGAGTCCAGGCGAAACAGACTAAACCCCGGCACAGTTGATGCCATTCTTTTTTTGCACAGTGCTGCACGTTAAATGCCAATGCCTACATGAAAATAGGCTTATGAACCGTTCCACATATGGCTATTACGTATGTGCTAAAGAAACCTTAAGAAAACAGGTGTAACCTAAGGCTGTTCTGTTTGTTTTGTTTAATAATTTAGGCTAATTTGCTGAAAGAGGACAGGTTCTTTACTGTCTGCATTAAAGTGTAAAGGTGTTACTATTATTATTAACGTGAACTTGAACATGCACAGTTGACTGAGTTTAATGCACTTTGATGCAATGCGTCGCGTTGTGAGCAATGCGATCTCTGTTTGCTTTATTTTGTTATTATTTTTGTATCTTTTGGAAATTATTCAACATGTTTGAAAGTATTTCAATGTTTTATTATTAGTCTCCTTCGTTTGGCCAAATAGGGACGCTCAGGTATAGCCTATGTGGTTAAAAGGCTACGTTCTTTTATTCTTTTTATTGCACATAAAACTACTATTAAACTATTAATAGGCTAACTATTAAACTATCAATAGCTACTTATTTTATTCTAGGATTTATTTATTGTTTATGCCTCTGTATTGTTTCCAGAGCCACTAGAAGGGCTGTTTTCAAGCACCTTTGTCAGACCAAATAAAAGTCTTATTCAATGACATATTTAACGTGTATTTAATAGCGGCGGGTGCGGGTTGGGGCGGGTTGTGAAAATAGATGTGGTTGTGCGGGGCGGGATGGGGCGGGTCAAATTGTTTCATAAATGCGGGACCCACGGGTTAGAAAAAACCCCGACCCGTGCATCAGTACTGCTTACCCCTCTCTTTGGCCGGCCGTGAAAGTGTCTTACAATCGCCGTCAAGGCGTTGTCCAAATTCTGACCGAGTTTTCTGGTGAGACCCAGGCGTCTTCCCCCTCGATGTCGGGGTCCCCAGATTTGTGAGGAAATTACTTCTTATTACCCGGTGGTGTTCGTTAAGGGTGCAAGACAATTGAAATAAAGACTTGGCCAGATTAAGATTGAAATATAGTAAATTTATAACAGACAAAGAGTAAATTATAAACCGTAACAGAGGAATGTTCTCAGCCACAGTTTGGAGAGTGCTCTGCAGTTCTTATGATCCACAGTCCTTTAGCTGTACATCAGTTGGCTGTACATCTGTCTATGACCACTGTCTCATCAGGTCCCGCCTTTCTACATAGTATTGTTTAGTATGCTTTAGACAGGTCACGGGAAGGTGGTTACAGGAAACCTGATGCCACTTTGGACTGCGCTTAGGGCGTTTTCTTTTGGCTGGGTTTCTGCATTCCTGAGCCACTATCTCTCCTGCATAATTCCTCACACGCAGACACGCTGTGGGTAAATAGGTTTATAAGCTTTGGGGCCCTGACATAAAAGATGTTTTAAGCAGTAAAAGATAATAATAATAATAATAAAACATTTCCAAAAGATGTTTTGATAATAATAATAATAATAATACTGATGATAAGAAGATGATAAGAATACAAAGATGTTTTGTCTTATTCCACAACTGTCGATGATGAGACCTTCAAAGCCTTCGAAATTTGATGTTGAGGAACATTGTTTTTAAAGTGTTCGACAATTTTTCTTTCGCAAGCCTTCACAGGTTGGAGAGACTCTGGCCATCTTTACCTCTGAGAGACTCGGCCTCTCTAAGACATCCCTTTTTATAGCCAATCATGTTACACACCAGATACCAGTTAATTTAATTACTTGCTAAATGTTCTTTCAGTTGAGTCTCTTATATGCTAATTGCTTAATCAGCCCTTTTTTGCCTGTGTCCCAACTTTTCTGAGACCTGTTGCAGCCATAAAATTTTAAATGAGCTGATTTTGTGGCTAAAAATGTAAAATGTCTCAGGTAGGTTCAACATTTGAAATAGTATCAATGTTCTATTGCAAATAACATATTGGCTCACGTGATCTGAAAGTCATTGCATTATGATTTTCACAATTTACACTTCATCCCAACTATTTCAGAATTGGGGTTGTACAATTATGACTGTGCTGTACCCATACTTGGAAATAGCCCATGTATTGTGCGTTTGTAATTCTCATAGTCACCACCAGTTTACAACCAAACATGCTTTATCCCAAAGGGATCAGGCCCGGTGCTAGAACAGGGAATTGGGGGGGGGGGGGGGGGGGCACAGAAACGTCCCTTGATGACAAGAATTAGTCCTGGCAAGTTCTAAATCATTTTCCTTTACTGAAGTGTTTTCCAATTATCGTAATTGGGAATTGAAGACATGGTTTCTCTCCATATGCCTATTCCCTGTTATAGCGCCAGACCTGAAAGGAATTTCAAATTTTATGTACGACTGTCCATGTACTTCATACATTTCAAAAGACAGAACTTTGGTACATGTCTGGGAATATGGAATATTAGGTCAATGGAACATTAGCTCTTTAGAGCACCACCTTTGGTCAGATAGCTGTCCATCCAGAAGAGTGCCAAACTAAACCCTTCATTTCCATAGAAAACTAGCTGTGTGCATTATGATTCAAAAGCAATTTCTTTGGTGCATTACTGGGGATAACAAGAAGTTGCATCCAGCCTACAGTGCCCCCTGGAGGTGAAATTTTCACATTTCATTTTTTATAATCATCTACACTAAAAATTCTACCACTGACATTTTACTAATGCTGTAATGTACCCCAAAGGGACAATGTATCTAGAGAATTTCAGATCTCTGTCTTGCTGGGTAAAGACAATAATGTCGTCTAAACAGAGGCACAATCTGCTACGAAATGGTCTGTTTTGAGTTTTCCTCCAACTTTGGCTCGGTCTAGCTTGAAAGTGTAGGTACTACCAAAGAAATTCTTAGTATTCCAGAAAAGAGAGCTCCTAAAACAGCATTTACCCTCACAGTAAAAATTTGGGTTACAGAGAAACTATACGTCAAACAGGCACCAAAAATTAATTTTGACCATCTTTCTTTTTGACCATTTTTTCCATCTGTTCATTGCACTAATCCAGCAAGATACCAAGGTGCTATTAACTGAAAATGATAGTTCTGTCATGAGTTTACACATAATAAACCATTCTTGATTGGTATACGTCTGGGATATTATTTTATTCCCATTCCCCTTTTCAATTTTTACTGTGATTTCTCAAAATATTTCAGGCTCAATAACATAGTTATCCAGCTTGGCGCTGATATGGTGCTGATGTCTATCCAGACTTCAAGTGTCGCAGGTCATGATAAAAGTATAACACATCTGGTACTGTGTTCCCTTAAGTCATAATAATTGATGTAAAATGTGGCGTCAAAAGCAAAACTGAGCTACTTTAGTGGCTTTCAGGTGGTGCCACGGGCAGACAGTGAGATACGGACCTAAACATTTGGCTTTTTCCAAGAGACTATTGAAGTTTCATTCAATTCCAGGGGGGTAAAATCCTCAATTTCTTCAAAAACTGCCATTTTCCCATGGAATGGCTCTTAAAATAAATCCTGATGAAGCAAATTTACCACTTGCTTAATTCTGTTTTTATTTGAATTTTGTCTGTTGTCCCAACTCTTGTGGAATTGATATTTATACATTTTCCTCACACATACTATTCAATCTAAGATTTATGACTACTATTTAGCCATCATCTTCTTCTTGGTATTCTTTTCTGGTTTCAGAAGGATAATATAACATTTGGGAGCAAAGATACACAGGAGGAGTCCATAGCTGGAGGCCAAGATGGCAAATATCTCCACTGCAACAGTGTACTTTCCTGGTGAGCTGACATAGGCTGGGACAAAGGTGATCCACACAGCACAGAAGATGAACATGCTGAAGGTGATGAATTTAGCCTCATTGAAGTTATCTGGAAGCTTCCTGGCCAAAAAGGCCAGCAAGAAGCACAGTGATGCCAGCAGGCCAATGTAACCCAGGACACAGGAAAAGCCAGCAACTGAGCCCAAACCACACTCAAGGATGATCCTGGAGCTATGGCCATGTACCTCAGCTGGGATGGGCGGCGACAGAACCAACCACAGCACACATATCAGCACCTGAATGGAGGTGCAGAGGGAGATGGCCACCCTTTGCTGCACTGGGCCAAAGTACCGCATGATGTTATTGCCTGGTACAGAGGCACGGAAGGCTACTAGTACCACCAATGTCCTACTGAGGACACAGGAAATGCAGAGCACAAAACTGATGCCAAACAGTGTGTGGCGTAGCATACAGGACCAGGGTGCAGGACGACCAATGAAGGCCAGTGCACACAGGAAGCAGAGAGAGAGTGACAGCAGCAACAGGAAGCTCAGCTCTGCATTATTTGCCCTAACCAGAGGTGAATCTCGATGGTAAAAAATGGTAGCGATAACACTGGATGTCAGAAGCACCCCAGAGATGGAAAGTGCTGCAAGGATGATTCCCATGGTTTCCCGGAAGGACAAGAACTCCACCACTTTTGGAATGCAGGTTGTTCGAGCAGCATTGGACCAAAATTGATCACCGCACTTCAGGCACTCTATTGAACCTTAAAAATTTGGTTAAAACAATGAAACCATAAAAGCAGGTTCACCAACCTTTATTCACAAGTAGTAAAAGATGAATCATGATTAATTGCAATACAACCAAGAAAAAACAAAAGGAGATTTTTGTCAGATTTAAACAATGAAATTGAACAATACTAATTTGTTGCAAACAATGAAAAACAATTTTTAAGCATTTTTCCACTCAGATTAATCTTTTAGGAACTCCGTTGCCCGTCTACGGGCAAACCCATTACACCTGATAAATACATATTTCCAAAATTGCATATTTCCAAATTGCAACATTGATGTATGACAATTGCATTGTCATGCGGCATATCCACTTTACACGAAGAAACTCAGCCAAATGCGCATGTTGACAATTTTTACCTCAACAAAATACAAATCAAGCACCAAGTAAGTAAACAAGCATGGAGCAAAACAAAGGATAAAATCATATCAGCTCTGAGTCACTAGCATTTCTACTGAATTTGTGCTATGCATATAAACGATACATCAAACAAAACAGGAAAGTCAACAGAATCCAGCGATATATGCCCTGTCATTTTAAACTGATCCCACACTAAAAGAACAGCAGCAATACACTTTAAAGTCAACAGAGATGAGCAAAACATTTTCTTACCTTTGATATTTTGTAATATGTTGTATAAAAACTGTTTGAGGGTAAATTTGCTCTCGCTATTGTAAGGTGAATATGTTCATGTTATAACAAAACTAGATCTTCCAGTCTCAAAGCAGGCTTTTCTTCTCAAGCATTGCTTCAAAGATCTCAGTTCCTCAGCATTCAGCTTGCTTGCAATGTATTTTCCTGATCGGTGTGTGCTGCTGTCAGTAAAACTTTGCTGGTAGCCATTTGATTCTTTAGGCTCTGACATTTCCAACGAGCCATAAATCACCCTAATCGCAAAAACCTAACCTGTGTTCCTAGGGCGTCAAACCAGGTGCATGGGCCATTGGCATATACTTAAATGGCGCAACAATATAAACGCTCAACAGGTTTGTTTGTGGTATTTTAAGTATTAATATCTGCAAAATATTCAACATTGATTTTCAAAGTCATTATCTGATGGAATTTTTCCATTCCATGTGAATACTGAAGCCCACAACAGTAAAAACAAGGTAAAAGCAGCAGGCAACTGATATAGCCTAGTGGTCAGGGCGTAGCGCTGCATGACAGACGACCAGGGCTCGAGTCCCCGGACAGTTGTGCTTTAAGAAGACTAAATTAGTATTTTTCTTGGATAAATAATTGCTGGGGTTTTGTTCTTTTTACTTTCCCCCCATTTTTAACCCTTCCTTTGTATTCATAACCTCATTAATTAGCTTTTTTTAAAAAAATAAATCTGCTGCAGTGGAGTCAAACTTCATTTTCTTTCAATTTATTGTCTCTGAATGGGAAATTTTATAGGCTATCGGACTGGCAGAAATAATAATTAAATAAAATAAAAATGTATAAATTTTAGAAAAAAAAAAAAATTGGGTGTAATGACTGCTTGTAATGACATAAAAGTGAAATTAGATGAGTTTTACAGTTTAATACCAGAGAAGTCTGATTTGGCACGCAAGGTCCCTGAATTGCCAATTTGGAGGACCCACCAAGACATTCCTCTCTAATTTTGCTCTAATTTACTTGATTGAATAAAATTTGGCAGAGATAATGGTGAGATTCTGTGCTGTAAATTTTGAGAGATTTCAGACTACCGCTAAATAAGTTCACAAGGGATAGAAGTAAAACATTGTTGGGCGCACAATGAGGTCTTTCATTTACACTGTGTTCCATCTTCATTTACTCTGACTCAGTGACATCTATACTGCTTTTTACACCACTGTAGAAATCCCAAATGGTTTTACCTTTATTATGATATCAAGATTATTCAGACAGACCAAGTAGTCGCAGAGATGGTACTCATTTAATTTTGGGCTTTCCATTTTCGAAATAGAGGCTCAGGGCTTAAGGGGTTAACACATCCTGTCGGCTCTGGTGAACGGGTCACAAACATGAATAATTTCTCTTGTCTCACCTTCCTTGAAGCATGTCACAAATATTTGTATTAACAGCCAAACGCATGTCACAGCCATTGTGAAATAGTGGAATCCCTGTTCACAAATATGAAACATTTGGTTTGGTGAACAGTACGATTATATTTAAATGTGAAACAACGTTGTCCTTGTTTTGAGGGTCATAGACAGTAGCCACATATATCTCTTCAGACCTTAAAGATTTGTGATGTCTAAGCATATTCCCCATCCTCATAATGTGAAAATTGGTGCTTGCTCTCCATGATTTAAAAAAAAATTAATAATGTTAATAGTACCAGTGGTGTTGCTGATCTCCCCATCTGCACATGGTAAGCAGTCGAAGCAGCAGATGGGCTTTCCTTCCTGCACAGCCTTCCGAGTGCCAGGCGAACAAGGCATGCTGCAGACGGACACAGGTACCTGTATGCAGCCAGAAAAGTATGCAGAACATCACTTTGCCTTCATGCAACTTAAAAGGACATTGCAAAATTCTACACTCTTCTCACAGACTCAAAATGAACTTTTAAGTTAAGTGCTGAATATTGGATAGACGAAAATAATACAGGAATTTGGGGGAACCTCAATTCCAATGAAGTCGGGACATTGAGTAAAAAGTGATAACAGTAAAAAAAAAAGTAAAAACAGAATATAATGATTTGCAAATCCATTTTGACCTATATTCAATTGAGTACATTACAAAGAAAAATAAACGTTTTTGTTTTCTTGGAAACATGCACTCATTTTGAATTTGATTCCTGCAACAAGTTCCAAAAAAGCTGGGACAGGGGCATGTTTACCACTGTGTTACATCACCTTTCTTTTTAACAACACTTAGTAAACCTTTGGGAACTGAGGACACTAATTGTTGAAGCTTTGTAGGTGGAATTCTTTCCCATTCTTGCTTGATGTACGACTTCATTTGCTGAACAGTCCAGGGTCTCTGTTGTCGTATTTTGCACGTCATAATGGGCAGCTAATTTTAAACGGGAGACAGTTCTGGCCTACAAACGGACCAATCTATGACCCGCAATCTTTTACTATGAAGCCATGTGCAGAATGTGGCCAAGCATTGTCTTGCGAAAATAAGCAGCGAAATCCCTGAAAAAGACGTCACTTGGATGGCAGCATGTGTTGCTCTAAAACCTCTATGTACCTTTCAGCATCATTGGTGCCTTCACAGATGTGCAAGTTCCCCACTAACACAACCCCATACCATCACAGTGCTGGCTAATGAACTTTGTGCTCATAACAATCTGAATTGAATTTTTTGTCTTCAGCCCAGAGAACACAACTGATTACCTTTGGTATTTTGAAATAAAAAACTGTTCGACGGTAAATCCGCGCTTGCTATTGTTAGCCCAATGTGTATGTATTATATCGAAACTAGATCTTCATGCATTTTTTTTTCCCCGGGGCACCGTGTCGAAGGATTTCAGCTCCTGAGCATTCTGCTGGCTCTAACTGAATTTTCTTCTTTACGATCGGCTTGTGATGCTGTCAGTAAGACTTTGCGGGTGGCTATTTGATTCTATGGGCTCTGATGTTTCTAACGATCCCTAAAACACCTTAATTGCACAAACCTAGCATGAGGTTGAGCCTTGCATTCCCAGTGCATCAAGCTGAGTCCATGGGCTATTTACATGTACTTACAGAGCACAACAGTAAAAACGCTTAACTGATTTATTTGTGGTATTTTGGTATGCGTGTCTGCTTAATATTCAACAGTCTTTTTCAAAGTCTTTTCTGACAGGTAATTGTTGTGCCATTAAGCACAAGCACTAAGACAGGCGGCAGTACAAATGCTTCACTGGGGTGCATGACGTGTTTTCTTGACTCCCTCTTTATATCAACAATTTGACCACTGAAACTAGTTAGCTGGTGTAGGGGTAAATTCAAGGGGCTATGACCTGGAAAGCCAGGATTCAAATGGCATGGATTTTTTTTTTTTTTGACAGAAAAAGCATTATCCTCGTATTAATAATTGCTGGGGTTTTTGTTGTTTGTATTTAGAATTTTGTTTATTTGCTTGTTTTTATATCTGCTCCAGTGAAGTCAAATTTCATTTTCTATGTATGTACAAAATTTTCTTTGAATGGGAAAATGTATTCAGGACTTGCAGAGATAAAAATTTTAGAAATACTGAAAAAATAAAAATTTTTCAAAAAGTTGTTGTATTTGGATGGAATGTATGCCTGTTGGGACATATAAGTGAAATTAAATGAGTTTGACAGTCTCGTACCTAAGAAATCTGGACGTTCCAGTCTAATTTTGATCTGATTTACTTGATTAGAATAAACTTTGGCACAGATAATGATGAGATTCTGTGGTGTAATTGTTTAGAGGTTTCAAACTGCAACAAAATAAGTTTACTAGGGATAGAAGTAAACATTTTTAGGTGCAAAACGAGATCTTACATTTATGCAGTGTTCCATCTTCATTTAATCAGATAAAATGACATATATACTGAAATTTTTTACACTATGACAGAAATCCCAAATGGTGTTACCTTTATTATGATACCAAATTTATTCAAATGGACCAACTAGTTGAAGAGAAACTCATTTCCTTTTGGACATGCCATTTTGGAACCAGAGGCTCAGGGCTTAATATACTGAGTACAACTGAAAACACACCACATAAAAAAGACAATATTTAAGTTCAAATGAACTTCAATATAATTTTTATACAACAACAACACCACAGTGACGTCATCCGACATGCCAGGGGCAAGAAATGTGAGAATTTCAAGTTAATTGTAACGCTAGGCAATTTTTTGCAAAAACGCACACCACGGGAAAAATGAATTTCACTCTGAATTTGGGCACACATTGCCTAAAAAGCATGTGAATCCGAATAAAATTTCACTTCTTCACTGACACTTGTGAAACGTCGACACTATACCGCGACTTACAGCCCCTGAACAGGAATGTGCCATAGGCATGCTTCAAATTGGCGCCAGCACCAGGGAAATTGCCAGACGACTACACTGCGCACACACAACGATCGCAAGACTCCATCAAAGGTTTCTGCATCCGGGGAGCACTCGGGACTGTCCTCGACCGGGTCAACAACGTGTGACAACGGCATGTCAGGACCGCCAGATCGTACGGGATCATGTCCCGAGACCGAACACTACCAACGACAAGAACGGCTGCTCAAGTCCAAGGACGACGTGGATTCATTCACCCCAACACCGTACGGAACAGTCTGCGAGCTGCAGGCCTGCGTGCACGACGTCCTTATATCGGCCCCATATTGACGGATCGTCCCCGAAACCAGCGTCTACAGAGGGCAAACGAGCACCAGAATTGGCGACTACGACAATGGCACGGTGTCATCTTTTCTGACGAGTCACGATTTCACTTAAGGAACGCAGATGGCCGTATACGTGTTTGGCGGAGACGTGGTGAACGTTATAACACCGATTGTGTCGTTCAAACAGACGTGGCAGCGTTATGGTGTGGGATGGAATAAGCTACCGTCACAGAACCCCTCTCCATATCTGCAGAGGAAGGGTGAACGGCGTCAACTACTGGGACCAGGTGCTGCAGAACCATGTTGTGCCGTTCTTCAACCAACACCATGATGTCCACACGTTCCAACAGGACAACGCTAGGGCACACACTGCAAGGGTGTCCTTGCAGTACCTTGCACAGCAGAACATCCCCGTGCTTCAGTGGCCAGCTCTGTCACCCAACCTCTCCCCTATTGAGCACTTATGGGATGAAATTGGATGACGTCTTTCACGTCGACGCCAGTTGGACAACATCCAAGAACTTGAGGTTGCCCTTGTTCAGGAGTAGAATGCTATCCCTCAGAACACTATCCAGAGACTGATCAACTCCATGCGACGACGATGCACCGCATGTGTCAATGCAAACGGCGGTCACACCCGTTATGGACTTTCCTGTTTGACCCCTACACCACTTAAACCTCTCTTGCGCATTAACATTATCGTGAATGAAATTGAATGATGTTAACATGTCTTCTTAAATCATTCCTTATCTCAAATGCATCGTACGTATATACTTCACATATCAATCCGAAGAGCTATTCCAGATTTCGTGAGTGGTGCGTTTTCACTGGAATTCAGTTATAGGTTAATTAACTGACAAAGGTTTTCTGAAGTGTTCCTGAGCCCACCTACTAATATTCTTTCCAGAATGATGTAGTTTTTTACTCATTCCCTATAGAATACCTTTGTATAAAATTGTCGTGTTTGTACGGAGTACTTTTCTCGAAAATTACACAATATAAAGTATTGAAGTACAGGTGGCCCATAACTGCGATTGTCAACTGATTTTGTGTTTTCATCGGATTGCGATTGGTCGGAATTCGCTGTGCCGTTGGCAGCGACTTGCCGTGGGGAAAGAGTTAATGCAGTGCCATCTGAGGGATCAACGGTCACAGGCATTCAATGTTGGTTTTCTGCCCTGCTGCTTACGTGTTGAGATCTTGTGCTTTTTAGATGCTTCTAAAGCCTTTGACCGCATTAATCATGGGAAACTGTTTGTGAAATTACAAGAAAGCAGGGTCCCTCCCTATTTAATTCGGGTTTTATATTTCTGGTACTCGCATCAAACAATGCAGGTGAGATGGGGGAATATTACATCTGAACCCTTTTTAGCGTGAAACGGCGGTAGAAAGGGCGGTATTAGCTCTCTAATAGGCTTAAAGAATGTAGAACTGGCTGCATGGTGAGGGAAAGGCAAATCAGTCATTTAATGTATGCTGATGACTTAGTCATCATGTCTCCCTATTCGGGTGGTCTGCAGCAACTTCTCAGAGTCTGCTCAGATTATGTAGAGCATTTTGATACAAAGTTCAACACTAAGAAAAGTGTTGTTATGATTATAAAGACAAGAGAAAATTCCCCCCATTCATCTTGTTAGACAACGTATTAACTGTTGCGGAAAAGGTCGAGTATCTAGGTCACATCATCAGGGATGACCTGAGTGATGATGATGACATTCAGCGACAGTACTGTAAACTGTATGCACAAACAAATATGTTGGCACACAAATTTTATATGTGCTCTGACAGTGTGAAAATTTCCCTGTTTAAAGCCTATTGTAGTCCACAGTATACTGCCCACTTGTGGTGCAGCTACAGTACGGCTAAGTTCAACAAACTACAGGTGGCTTACAATGATGCACTTAGAATTCTGTTGAAACTCCCCAGGTGGACGAGTGCCATGTTGTTTGTGCATAATGGTGTCCCCACCTTTAGAAATCTTCGAATTTATGCACAGTTTTATGGTCTGGCTGAAGTACTCTAAAAATGAAATTATCATGGCTCTAGCCATGCCTAAAGAGAGCAGTACCATGTACTTCTCCAGTTTTTGGAGGCACTGTAGAGGGTGCTTGTAGGTCCTTTAGACATGGTCATTTTATGTCTGTTTTTTGTGCCTATCTTTAATGTTTCTTGTGTGTCTGTTCTATGCAGTGTATATTATATGGACCGATTCAAGTCTGAAATAAAGATTGATTGATATAGTATTTCTGAATTCACCGAATCTTTTGATTTTGCTATGGACTGTAGATGATGAAATCCCTATATTCCTTGCAATTTAATGTTGAGAAACGTTGTTCTTAAGCTATTAGACTATTTGTTTCCGCAGTTGTTCACAAAGTGGTAAACCTCACCCCATCCTTGCTTGTGAATGACTGAGCCCTTCGTTGATCCTTTTATACCTATTAATTACACTCACCTGTTTCTAATTAACCTGTTCACCTGTGGAAAAAAACAGGCGTTTTTGAAAATTCCTCAACTTTCCCAGTCTTTTGTTGCCCCTGTCCCAGCTTTTTTTGAACATGTTGCAGGAATCAAATTCAAAATGATTGAATATTTTAAAAAAAACAGTAAATTATATCAGTCTGAAAACATTAAATATCTTGTCTTGTTGTGTACTCAATTGAATAGAAGTTGAAAAGAATCTGTTAAAGGGGACCTAACTTGCTGATCCTTCTTTTAATACATATTAGTAATGTTATAATGTTGGTTGTCCATGCTCAACCTCTGAAAAGTTTCTAAACATAAGATACAGGGATTTTACCGTAATCCAAGAACGTGATTTTGTTAGCATGATTTCTTCTCTTCACCAGATCTGGGGAAAACCTGACGTCAGGTTGTGCCGTCCAATTAGTACAGACCTAACCAGAGCCAACCAGTACGCTGGACCTGCCCTTACCAGAAACTATTCTAGCAGGCACTTACAATGGCAGATCATACTATGCCTTAGTAGCGTGGACACTTTTGGAAATGCAAAAGAAGAACTGCAGATCATTTGAGATGCAATTTTGTTTGTATCTCTACCAAAGCCACTTGTCCGTTTACTTTTGGACGTGAAGAAAAACAAATATATTTCCAAAAGACAATGCCACCAGAAATCAGGGGGTAGCTTTTTTGTTTGCTGGCAGCAAACAGCCACGCCCAAAGGGAATATTAGCTGCTTGTGCTCAGCATTTCACCAAAGACAACTTTGTCAATAAAGGATAATTCGACAAATGATAAGCGTTTCAGCTGCTTCTCAAACCTGAAGCAGTTGCATCGATCAAGCGCTCGGAGCCACAAGCTGTAAGTAACGATATAACAGCAAAAAATGTAAGTGAAGCTAACAAGTTACGGGTGGCAAGCAGGACCGCTAACAATAGTTAGCGCTAACAACTGGCCTCAAACGCAGGCTTTGTAAAATATCTGAAGATAAAGCCTGTATCGGTCGTGATTGTCTGTGACTCACAGACAGAGAAGCTGTAAGTTGCTTTTACTGCATAAGCCACCCTGACAAGATAGCCAGTTGTGGCTGTAGCACAGCGGCTCACGTAGCCAAGTTACTGTTGCTAATCTTTGTGTCCTAAATATGCTACAGTGATATCAGGGAAAATTCTACAGAAGGTGTGTGAACATAAACCTCATTTGAAACTAACTTTTAATACTTGTTTGTAATTTGGATGCTTGGTACAACTGTTCACAGAAACAGAACTTGCTGTCTATAAAACCAGTATTGCAAGGATTTGTCTCTGTCGTTATGACTTGGTGGTTATGACCAGCTACTGCATATTAGTTTGCGTGATTTGCTAATTAAAAATGCTCCTGGTTAGCTTATATACAGTAATTTTCGGTATGCTTGTGTTACTTCGGTAAGCATCAATGTGGCAATTTCATCATAATGTTGCCCAATTGTAGCCAATACAGTTAGTGAACGCTTCACTTATCCATGACCGGGATCAGCCGGATACTTCACAAATGTCTGTGCAAGCTCTCTGGTGCTACCGTGAAAACAATGCGAAATGCAGAAGCTCTACCGGTTTACAAATTATTTCTCTGCACTACCTTGACATAATTTCATCCCCCATTAAAAATTGTTGTGGCTAATAAAAAGTCAAACAAGAGCCATCTGGCAATGGCGGATCCCCCCGGCTGTAGGTTGTGTAACCTACGGGTTGTGTGGACAGACTGATGGACTGAAACCCCCAAAAGGCACAACTAGACCATAAGGAGAAGCTCCATACCAAATTTGGTGTTCGTAAGTGGTATAGTTTTCGAGTTCTGGTCCGGAAACTATTTAATTACAGACAGACGGACAGACAAACACACTGATCGCTATATCCCCCCGCATTATATGCCCCGATCGCTATATCCCCCCGCATTATATGCCGGGGAATAAAAAGGCGGAGATTAAATAGATAATTCTTTCCTGTAGAATGATGAATTTGCTAGCTCCACATAAGCAACTTACGGTCTGCAAAACCTGTATTTTGTTCATAACATAACCGAGCTCTCTCTAGCTTTCGCGTACAATCCATAAAGCTGCTTTCGCATCAGACACGAAACAAATTTTTCGCAAGACAGATTAGCCTACATTCAATGTCAATTCAAAGACGCAAATACACGTCAAGCCGCTTTCGCACCTGATGCGAAACACATTCTTCGCACAACAGACTACATTCAAAGTCATATCCGATTATCAGCTACTGCATGTTAGTTTGCGTGCTCTGCTTATTAAAAATGCTCCTGGTTAACTTATTTGCAGCAATTCTTATTGGTATGCTTGTGATACTTTAGTAAGCATAAATGTGACAGTTTCATCTTATCGTTGCCTGATTGTAGCCCCTGCAGTTGAAGCTAACTGGAGAGGTGCAGTTAGACCAGCCGAAGATTTTGCAAAGCTTGGGTGCGTTTTTCGGTGCTTGGGGAAACGATCGCTTTACTAATCCATGACCGGGGTCAGCCTAATAGTTACATCTCCAATGTCTGGGCAAGCTCTCTGACGCTACCGCTGAAAGCAATAGGGGAGCGCACAGGCTATAACGTGTATAACAAACTATTTATTGCCATCAATTGAATATTAAATTCTTTCCTGTAGAGAAGATTGATTCGCTAGCTCCACATAAGCAACGGTTCACGCAGACGGAACTTACAGTCTGTAAAACCTGTATTATGTTCATGACATAACCGGAGCTCTGTCTAGCTCTTGCTCGCTATCCATAACTCACCCATTTTCCACAAGGAAAAGCTGGTCATTCCGAAGCAAAAGGGGCAGGGGCAATTTCCGAAAAGAAAGTTTAGCTTGGAGCTTTCGTCCCTCCGTCATAAACCAGTGCAGAAGCTGTTCTTTTCTCCATGCTAACAAAAACACCACAGTAATGCACATGAACCAGCAGGTCCTTAAACACACTGAAGCAATCCATAAGTTGTTGGTCCACTTTTAGCTGCTCCTCACTCTCCATGGTTCCCTTTAAACTCAGACCCACCGGATTTCTACGGTTTCCAATCTACACTTAAGTATGTCAACCCGTTCTATGAATGTGTCTTTATGTTGTGGATTCTAGCTTTCCCTGTATCCTAGCTAGTAGAAGAACTGTACCGCTGTACTCACCGGTAGCAAACTGTAGTCGATAGCAAAGTTGAGCTTGCGCTGCCAGATTTTCTCACTGCTTCCACCACTTTCACCGTTGCGTTTATTAGAACTCGTTAATTTCATTAGATCTTTATTCAAGTATAACTTAAGATTGCGGAATTTGGCCGCCGCTTCGTTATCAGATAGCAGCGGTGTCTCTCGTTTCATTCTGACTCCATGGCAGACTCGAAAAACTGTGTTCTGCAGCCTCTGTAACTTCTTCCGGCCCAACTCCCTCTTCCTGCCCTCCACAGAGCTGGCCAGTCAGAAGAAAGTAGGCACACGGGGAGTGGGGGCCATAGTGGAAGAGCCACCCCAATGAGGCTTTTCAGGCAGAGACTACAATAAACTACAAATGGGGTTTTTTGAGGATGGCAGTATGGGGGGATGGCGAAATAAGTACCCTTTATTTACTTTGACTCTCTCTAGAGTATTCCTGATTGCGCAAAGACCAAAATATAAACTTGGAAAAGTAGCGAATTAAGTCCCCTTTAATATTGTATTTTGTTTTTATTTACGTTTTACACAATGTCCCAACTTCATCGGAATTGGAGTTTGTCGATTGAATAACATCCCTGATAAAGTTTGTCACAACGTCACTGTGTCCTGGCAACAGTTGACCAGGTTACATGTGTGCTAAGCAGGAAACTGTTCTTAGATGGTCATTTTGTGATGTCTTGACATAACTGATGTCAATAACTTTTGGAGGCGTGAATTTAATTAATTTAATGTTTTGTGTCCACTCAACGGGACTGTCGACAGTGATGCTGATAACTCTGACTGATAGCACTGCAATGAACAAGTTGGCTTTCACACTGAGAACAGCAGCTAAAAACAGACGTTCAGAGCTGCGTCAGAAAAGACATGATATCAGTTTGAAGGCTCTTCTCTCTACTTCCTTAACACTACTCTGGGGGTTTTATAAAGGGAGATCAGAAAAGAATTAGAATTTATGTATCCTCAATTTATGACGTGTAAAAAATAACCAGGCAAAATATTATACTGGAGGTTCTCTGCCTAAACTCATGGCATGCAAAATTCATGCTCTGCTTCACCTCATTCTGTCCACCGCCCCATACGATTCTTTTCACATCAATGTCAAATTCGCTGTGAGATCTGTCCACAGAATGAAAATTTCCCACTTTGACAAAAGCCACCATGCCCTCTGCTCTTTCTTGCCAGTTAATGATATCATAAGAGGCTGGTGGTTGACCATTCTCATCAAAATATGTTGTCTCCCCCACTGGTGTGGAGAAGTTGACGGTACCAATGTAGTGGAGAATCTTCAGGGAAGAGAAAGGACAACATTTTAAATTATGTAAAACTGAACACAGGATGTTAAACATTAACTTTAAAGTAATGTTTGAAGTTTGAAAAATTACAGCTGCAGACTGTAAATTCGATGCGCACTAAATACCAGATACATTACAGTAGATGTTAAGCACTAAATGTTTTCCTAAAATAAACGCTTCAAAAAAGTAAGGGATATTGAAATGGCAAGGTTAATAACAAACTAATGGTACAGAAGGATTAGTTCCAATCTTATTGTTTGTTAACATAGAAGGAATTGAGTAAATAATTCACTCAAGATTTCAGTACCTATTTCATTTTCATTTCATTAGAAAACACGCACCATGTCAAAATATCAAGCAAAACAAGACATCCTGTAAGAAAAAATGCTTTGTTGTCATTTCACTTCACGACATGAGTCCAAGGACTTACGGGTGCAGGTTTAAACCACTCACTGCGCACCACTAATTGCGCGCCTGGTTACTCGGTCATTCATTCATTAAGAGTTCAATTTTGCTTTCATAAATATATCACCTAAATTGCTACATTCCGGGCGCTAAAAGATATCTGATTTTGTTTTTGAGTTGTATACGTGCCAGTTTCTAATCGGCCAAAAGGGATTATGCATCCATAATAGTTTTTTTTTTCTTCCTTCATCTTGAGTCAAAAGTCCATGAGGTCAATGTCTCTAACGACCGAATTAAAAAATTTTTTCAACATCATTCCAAAACAGAAACAAAATGGATAGCCTTTAGGTTGTAAATGATTTTTCAAGAGGAAGAGGACCACTTTCAACCACTTACAAGATTTAATTACACAACCCTCCAACAATTGTTGAATATTTCAATCGTGTGGCGTTCTAAATTGTCAACAGTTGATTAGGCCATCGGATGTTTGCGACGGGACATCAGTGCATAGGCTATAGGTGTCATGGTTTAGTCCCGCCGGCAGAAGGCAACAAGCCGGCGGGCACTGGGACCATGTACCCAAACCAGAAGAAAGGGACCCAAGTGCACAGGCTGAGTAGAAATATAAATAAAGATTTAATTTAAAACAAACATCAGGTGAGCAGCGGCAAAAAGACTGGGCCCCATAAGGCACGGGCTACCAATAAGAATGCAGCTGCACTGCCAACATGCAGCTGCCTGCAGGGCAGGACAATCACTAGAGGCCTATGTTTTACCGATATTCTGATGAGTGTGCTCGCACATCAATAATCAAAATATCATGTAGAACATACTGACGTCCATGAAATGGGCAAAATGTAACTAACTTATGACCCATTTCGACTGCGTGGTACCAGATCTCCCCGCTTTTTTTCCCGTTGTTTTAGTTGCATAAAAGGGAGTAGGGAGAAGTCATTAAACGCTACATTTTATTTTGTGCATTACATGTAGGCCTATATATTTCAATAGTATTTCAATAAATAATAAACGAGTGTTACGTGGCGTGAAAGAATGCATGGAAATAAGAAATGTTTATTGGTGTTGAATATACAACAAATTTCCTTTACAAAAATGTTGCCTACATTGATGATTTTCTCCTCGCTAATTATGCACTTTTCGATACTGATGATTTTTTTCTGTTCGTAATGACCAGCAAAAGTTGTAAAACTTTTTCAAACAGTAACTGATATGTTGGTTACGTGGTTGGTGAAGCTCATAGCCCACACAAATGCATGATGATTACCATTTACATAATATGTGAAAACACCACTTCAAAAGATGACTGTGATGCATGGCCCGTTTGTCTGAGTGGTAAAGAATCAATCGCACCCAAAAAAGCGCATAAAATATTTAAAATAGTTTTGTGCTGTGCCTACACTGAGGCAGTACTACCCTCTAATGGAAAACGATCCCCAGAAAAGTACCTGGCACCAAGGTGGGTGAAGGGGAGTGGAGTAGAGCTGGTACCACGTCGAGGAATAAGGCATTAAGGCTGAATTAGGCAAGGTCTCGGGCAAGGAGAAAACTTTTCGGGCAACCAGGAATGCTCTTACACTAGCCTGATGGGCTACCGTTCAATTTAGAATTTTGCGAGCCCTGTGGAGTGGGGTTCAGTTCGTAATAGTGATCCCACCTCGCACCATAACAGACCCACCATAAAATCGGTCATGCTGCCTCATGTTAACAGTGGGATGGCATTAGTTATGACATCGCCAGATGCGACCGCACCTATCAAGGAAGTCTACAGGGTAGCGAGACTCATCTGAGAACATTACATGTGACCATTGATGATTCCTCAAGTTTCTGTGGGGTCATTCCGTGTCAATTCACACACTCTCCCACGAGAAGGGTCTTGGAATTCTCTCAAAAAAATCCTCAACATGTTTCAGAAAGAATTGCCAAGTTTTAGCTATTAATTCCTTATACTTTTCGAGAAACAGGCATTTTGAAAAGGCATGTTGTGATGATTTTGGACACTTGCGAATGGTGCACTGAAGCTGAAAGCCATTTCAAAGGCCTTTATGTTCATTATTAAAAGATTAAAGGATGAAACTTGACGTACTGACTAATTCTTGCCCTGGCTTTCAGAATTGTTCTATCTTTTATAGATATATTGTTACGGGTCCATGAAACCTCAATTTTCATTTGCAACTAAAATGTTGCTTGCATTTTTGAGTTGCCCCCATTTTTGTAATATTTGACCAAGGCTCCCCATTTTCCCTCTGTAAAATATTCTGGTAAATATCTATAAATAAAAGAAGTCTTAAAACTGTTGGCATGAACAAGAGAACTAAGGGGGCCAGCGGTGGACTGGCCATCTGTGTGTTCTGGAGAATCACAGAACGGCCGGTACTCTAGGACGGTAGGCGGCCGCCGCGCAGTCATCACCAGTGTTTATTTTTTTTTTCTTTTTTCCCTGCTAATTTACTGTTTCACTCTCCAGTCCAGGGGCAGACTGGCCATCAGGAATACCGAGGGATTTCTCGGTGAGCCGCTTCGGTCAGCGAAAAAACCCACCATAAACTCATAAGTACCCAGACGGCTCACAGTGTAGTGACCAGCGGCCTGTAATGAGTAGCGTTCGAACGCGATGCATCAGTCCTTTATTAATTTGCTTCAAACATAGTGGACACCTGCGAAAGTAATGTCTTGTCATTATACCGCAATAAATATTACCAGTCTACCACATTTTAAGTAATGATAGTGTCATTGTGATATAGAACACTTTTAGAGGTTCTAGTTTACCATTCCGGTTGTTTTAACTTTGGCCTTTTGTTATTTATTTATATATTTGCTTATGCCACAGGAATGACCAAAAAACTTTTTTTTTGGCAAATAAAAACGATTTACGGGCTTTGGCTATTCACAATTTATTTAATTTTGTTGTTTTCGTCCTAGAAGTTTAAGAAGGCAGTCCTGCTGGGAAATTTTTTTGACCTGTGGCATTGCTTGTCCCCTGCCGCGGTAACAGTCTAAAAACGCGTTTCAACTAGGTTTCAACAAATTCATTATCACGAAAATGTCAGAAAGCAATGGAAAGGCGGGAAAGCCAAGAGAATAAAGGAAGCAGACAATGAAGCCTCAGGCTTTCAAATGCAAACAAAAAACCGACCAGCTGATTTGCCACGATGATCCTTATGCAGCAAGCAGTTTTTCTTTTGGAGGGGGACGCGGAAGCTGTAAGGCTGACATTAAATTAATAGGCCATCGCAAGTATGAGTTCATTTAAAATTTGCTTGAGCTCACGTAACGACCCCAATGGGCAAGTTATTAGCCCGCTATTTGATGCATATTGGTTCCTTGTTTTACGGTGCCAAATAAAATTTGTCCTAGAATATAGGACAACTTTCAAAATTTTTCATTCCAAAACGCAGTTGTTCAGAATCACCTGCCAATAAACCTGCAACCAAGATTCTGCAGTTCTGAAGCTAGTTAGCTATTCTATGCCCATTAGAGTCTGTTAGTAAAATATGTAACTTTATTTTTTTTAAAGGCTACGCATGAATCAATCACCCCAAAGTCACATTTCTCTTTCACATGCATTCATGTAAAATAAATTATAATTATGTTTCTGTGAAATACATTAGTTATATGTTGACAATGGTATGTTTAATATTGGACAGCATCATTATATTCAGTTTATTTCAGAACATCTTTTAGGTAATAGGATCTTTAATATAAATAGGATTGTTTGTTTTTGGGGATTACCCACCCTACCCCTGCCTACAGAATAATAAATTCACTATAAGTGCAAGTACATGTCCATGAGGGGGGGGTGGACTAGGTTATCTACTAACATCTGCTAAGATCAAACATGCATATAGCCACTGCGTTTGTATGTTAGATAAACACAACAATTATTTTGTTGGAGGCTAATTGGTATTATATAAACTCAAGAGTTGTTGATATCAATGTTTCTTGAGAAATATAGTCCAGTATGATGTTAAAATGCATACTTTTTTTTCAAAAACCGTGACAATTTTTCAGCCAGCCACTCCCCATCCCCGCCCCAGTTTTTTGCCCCAGTCCGCCCCTGATGGGGGCACAAACATGGTTGCACAAGTTGTCGACATGAAAAAGTCCCAACTTCATGGGGCAAATTCAACAAGTGGGCAAATAGCCAGGACCACCAAATTTTAAGCACTCAAAGATATATATGTTATCTTACTTATATGAAAAATTCAGCATTGTTACTCTTGGTTTACAATGTTTTCCAGAGTTTTCAAAATGGAGAACTTCTCCACTCCTGCACCTGAACATGAGTTAAAGTGGCTTAAATGGTTCTTTTTATGTCTATTATAATGCAGTCTATCAGAATAGCCTGACAAATACCATTTTACACCTTCATGTGAACTGCACATTCATGGCTGAAGTGGAGGAGACATACTATTAATCAGATCCAAAGAATGATGATTCGTAATCTAGCCTTGATACGCACAACTCATGCAACTCCAGCATCCCTAATCCAGCTTGACACTTATTGCTATCCTAACAGGGACACTCACAGTACTTGGCAGTTCTTCTTCAAACAAGTTACGGTATTTTTCAAAATTTGAGGGAAATCTGAGAATACTCACATCAGCTGATTCACTGTTTTGTGTGAATTAACATGGAATGACCCTGCGTTGTGTACACCATTCGCTTCTATTGGCAATGTGGCGGTAGGTCAATGGCAGCAATAGTCATCTAGCATGAAAATGACATTGTGCACGCGATTTCCAATCGTCTAACCTGTCACCCGAACATTAGTAGCCTGGTGTAGGTTTACAGCAATCTAATTTGCGATTGAGTGTACTTTCTTAGAGCCTGGGCTCTTGTTGTTTACCGAAAACACCCTGAAGAGCATCATTCATCAACATTATGGGTTGGCTGAAACCTGCTCCATAATCTACTAATCACTGGGAAACATTGATGAAATTGGGAACCTCAGACTGACAACTGCCAGTTTCCAGCATTCCACTTGCTCTTAGGCGTTCAAGATGTCACATTGTTGCTTGTTTTTTTTTTTGCAATCATAGGCTCTCTCAGATAAACAAAATCACCAAAGGATTGCAGTCAGGAGCTTTCAGAATGAAAGGTCTTGATCGAAAAGGAGCAGTGGCGGCCCGTGACAAAAATTACCGAGGAAGCCAGAATGAACAACGAACTTAATTCAGTGTTTACGCGTTATTGTCCTGCAAACAAATTAGCCTACTGTTACAGTACCTTTATTCTACCGACTTCTCATTCATTTTAGTGAAAAAAAGTTTAAAAAAGAAGAGTGCGTGCGAGAGAGAGTGACAGCGCGGGGGAGTGCTGTGGATGCGCGCTTCGGGCTGTGCGCGTGCTCATGGCTCTGGCACACAGTAGTATGTGATCAGTTAGAGAAAGTCCATGCAAAGTTGGTAAACGCCTCGTAGCTTTATTACAGCAGAAAGCTAAACACATAGCGATCAGATGACAATTATGACAAGATCTAGATATTACAAAAACATTTTAGCCATTGCTTTCACACAGACAGTATTAATGAAGTTCCGTTTTGTGGACAATGCTTATCTCTGACTCATAATTAATTAATTGGCAACAAAAGCATTTGCAAGATAGCCGAGGACTATTGTACAGAAACACAGGCAAACCCCTTCCACCAACATTACAGGTAACAATGTCATATGTGGCAGCCTCGCAACTGAAATAAACATTTTCTCAAGGATGCCCAATATTCATACATCCAAAAACATACGCAACATGAATGCACAACCCGTGCACAACGTCTGAATTACATAATCTAAATATAAAACGCATAGTTACAAAGGTTTATATAAAAACTGATATCAAACGTGCTGCAGCGCTATCAACTGTAAACCTTACAGCTGTCAGCTGATAGTGCAGCTGATGTCAGCGGACCTAAATGCAGTCTCGGTAAGGACTGAGAGTATAAAAAAACAGTATAGCTTAGCCATCATGCTCTGAAATCCACTTGACACGACAAGAATAATAAAGAATAAAACACCGCATTTTATGCATCACATAAGAAAAATGTGACAACAACCCGGTCATCAAAAAGGCCACGGCGGGCCATAGGAGACATGGCCAGCAGAAAAGCCGGTTAAGCTTGGCACTTCCTGTTAGTCACTCGTTTCTCGCATAGTTAGCTTCACAAAAAGAGCGAACTTTCCCATCATCTCTCCCTTTAGTTAAATTGAGCTTTGGAGTCGGCCTACCGTCCCGCTTGACTTTTAGTTGAACCTCAAAAGCAAGTTTTGTGAAGTCATTTTTGTCACCATCCATTCTCTGACTTAATGCCTATTCTTTCTGTGTGGGCTGGCTGGTGTCTGGCGGGACAGTTGAATCAGTGTGTGTATTTTCCGTAACAGTTTGTGATTGGTTGGAAGCCAAATTTGATCTGGCCTTCCTCATTTTTTTAATGATGCATCGCCCATTAAGCGATGAGCCTTGCTTCAGTCTGATTGGCTAATACGGGCTATTTTTTTCCCCAAGGGAGGCCAAGTGAAGCTGGCCTCCGAACTGACAGACAGGGCGGAGGGCATGAGACACCAAGTGTAAGACACAATGAGAGCTTGGCAGGAGGGGCTCAGCCAAAGCAGAAGTGCGCTGATGTAGTGTTTTGACAAGGAAATGACAACAAGAAAAATACATTGTGGTGAAGCTTATTTATATTTTTTCTTTCTTGCAATAATTTTTGGGGAAGCCAGGCTTCCCTTGGCCTCCGCGAAAAACCGCCACTGAAAAGGAGTAGGTGACCTTTCTGTAAATTCGAATATGCACCCCGGCCACGTGTTTGGGATTTCCACATGCTGCACGTGTGCGCCATTATCTGCATTTTAATGCTCTGTTTTTGACCAGTTCATGTTCTATACACTGCAGTCATTGTATCTAGAACACAATCATTATTTTGTTATTGAGCTTGGAATTCCAATATCCCCTACTTTTTTTTGAAGAATGAATTTGAACAACTTCATTAATAATATATATTTCGAGATGACCAAAACTTAAAAATATGATTCTTTGAGTACATTTACTTAATAACAACAGTGAAGATATAGAGGATCTTACACAAGGCCTCATCTCATGTGAAAATTAAGACATGAGTTCCATAAATTTTGTGTTTGTTTATCTTAATTGGTATGTCACTATTGTAACTGCACAAGATTGTTTGATGTAATGTATAATATACAGTCTGTGTATTTTCCACAGATTTATTCAGCCAAATTATTATATCTCAGGCAAAGTGTTTTGGGATGCTTATTGTCAGATTATTTACTTTTCTTACCTGCCAAGGCTGGAGGTTTTTGATATCTGCACACCCCCCATTTTCAAAAGGACCATCTCCTGGTTGGCAGGAAAGCATGTTGTGAATGGCATGTGCGATAACATACACAGCCTTGTAAACACTGTAAGTGCGTCTTGGCTCAGAGACATCAGTATAAAGGTTCTCAACATTATCCAAGCTCTCAGACCCTGTGCACTGAGGTCTGACTGATGCAGTGGAGGACTCATTCCTTAAAGAGCACCCAAACATCATCTCCCAGAATTCCCAAACAAATGGATCAGAAGGCAAATCTTTGGGCTGGAATCTGGTGAGAAAAGATCTGAGACCCTCAATGTTTCCCCTGCGCAAAGCAAGACCTAAAGTGCCTCTCAATGAGGGCAGGTTCTGAGGAGTTGAGACAATGCTGGCAGTAACCCAGCTCTCTGAAGCAATCCACTGCTTGTCAGTGATATTTTGTCTTGCCACCTCCGACAATAGGGCCTTCACGTCTGGGGAAATGGCGAAGATGATGATAACTTTGGCTGTGGAATGTCTGACCGTGTTTACGATGCGTGGTATACCCTCCTCCAAGTTGATCTTGGGGATGACCTCGGTAAAAGCCACACAAACCTCAGAGTTCTGCAGCTCCTCTAGCAGACGCTGAATCCCAGATTTGCCGTGGTCATCATCTCCCATTATAACACCCACCCAAGTCCAGCCAAAGAGGCGCAGCATGTGTGCCATGGCCTGGGACTGAAAAGCATCACTGGGGACTGTCCGGAAGAAGGTGGGGTACTTTTGGTGGTCTCCTAGGCATGCACATGTGGCAGAATAGCTCACCTCGGGAGTACACAAATCACATGATAGCATGTCAGCTTTCAATATATACAACTGCCTGGAGGTACATACTCCGATAAAGCATCCTGAAAATTTTGTCTGTTCTCTTAGCATATTTGGCCAGTAGAAAGAATAGGAGACATTTTGTTTTTGCTTAATGCTTGCTGATTTGCCACTGTACTGTTACAATACTCACCACAGGGATGCTGAAGACTCCCAGGGTGCGAGCAATCACAACACTCGTTGCGGAGGTGGCCGGACCAATGATGACAGGCACCTTGGGAGTAAGGCCGCACCCGGAGCTTGTAACAACAGGGTTCTTCCCAGTTAATAGACCCAGTGCGGCAGCTAATGCCGTGTCTTCATTGAGACTTGAGTCACCCAGGGCATATCCCAGGGTCAGATTTGGCAGTAGCAGAGAGTTTCTGTTTATCTCATCCACTGCGAAAATCGCGGTTTGCAGCCAACGGTATCCACGAAAATAAAAGCTATTAAATGAAGGACAGAACTAGAAGGCTAGAAATTGATATGCACAGATGCTGGCATATATTCACAAATAAATTTATGTACAAGCCTGTGCAATACTATGACTGGAGCACCACAGACCTTTCCTAATAAATTTTAGATTCAATGTTTCTTCAGCAGTAGATAGTATAATGACAGCATTAGTCACTAAAAAAGAGACCCGTGAATGGATCTTCGCACCTATAAGCAAACATTGGAAACTGAACAGGAAAAAGTAGCAATGATTCATTAGGTTCATAAAAAAATAAAATCACTTTAATGATGGAATATACGTATTAGTCATGTTTTTAATTTTTTTGTTGTGAAGTTTGTATTAATCAACAGCTAAATATAACTATTTCTACCATTTCTGCTTGCATTACTGTGATATTTTTCCTTTCAGCTTCTTTGTAGCATTTAATCTGGAGACGTAGTTTGGAATAAGCTCCAGGATATACTGCAGACAAAGCATACATTGAGTTCAGTCAGAATTCATCTAAACTCTGGAATACATTTTTAATATGCAAATGAAGTCAAAAATCACACAGTGCACAACTGCACTCTTGAAGGAACCAGGGAGTAATACTGGAGAATAATTCCTTGAGCTGTTCCCGAGGCTGTAAGAATAGCAGTAAAAAATCTAATTGTCGTAATTCAAGATGGAAGCATGGTGCCCATTTTGTATATGGAATTGTCGCAAAAATATAGGTGGCAAAAATACACACAAGAATATGGCTGACAAATTCAACAAACATGGTGACCTGGCAGCCATTTCAAAATGCATATAAGTTTGAAACGCCCACGGAGCACAGCAACTCCTTAAGTGGGACCTGTATTCAAATTGCTGTAAAGATATAACGATTCCAGAGATACTGCTCGATATAACAAACTCCAGTGTCAGTTTTCAAGATGGAGGTCTGGGGACCATTTTGAACAATTGCATGGTGTACAACTAGAACATGAAGGGGACCTGTGCATGGTGACCTGGCAGCCATTTTGAATGTGCAGATGAGGTTAAAAACCATATTGAGCAGAATTTCTCCTTAGCCGGGACCAATGTTAAAAATTTCAGTGATCCGTAAAATAGTTTCAGTGAAATTGTCATAAACATTTCACCGTTCAAGATTTTATAGTTATGATTAAAGATATTTGAATAATGATAAAGACATATGGGGACAATTTTGAATGTAAGTACAATAACCACAGGAGGGACCTAAATGCGGAATTTGTTGAAGATCCATGCAGTAGATTATGTGGAATAGTGATAATAAGAATTGTCAATGGGTGGATGGCAGAAAACGGACCACAGAGTATGGATGAGAAGCGATGTAATGATGTCACAATCTCTGACAATTGTGAGTTAAAATGAACAAATCTGAGATTATGCGCAGTATATTCACTTTCCAAAAATGTCACAAAGGAATTTTTGTATTTTACAAAAGAACATGACCAATAGCATGGCATACACAAATCCATCATTTCTGAATCATTGACGGTAGCTGGGATTCACAGGAGAATAAAATGCAGCAAACAAGTCAGCCTGCTGCGCTGTGGCAAATTGTCTGATACCCTCACAATATCCTCCTGGACAAATATCTTCTAAACTGGAGATCGGTGTTCTTAATTTAGGGAAATGATTCATTTTTAATGGCATAAAATGGTCACTCCAAGTATTAATTTTTTTATTATGTTTCTTAATGTTAACTACCCTTTTATATTTATGAATAATTTGTTTCAATATGTTCAAAGTGCTTTGTTTAATTTTTTTTTCAGACTTTTGCACAGAAGTGCATATGGTTTGTAAATCTATGGAGGAAACACATGCATGCATTTAAAAAAAATGATTAATTAAGCCTTCTGTTCACATGGTAACCCAATACACACAGATATTCAGAAGTACAACACTACTCACACATACTGTAATAATAGACGTAATGCTATAGTTATGTTTTTCACTCACCTCTGAAATTTTGAAGGAGCTCGTTCTTGTTTGAAGTCCATGTCTTGTTCAAGTGGCATTAAATAAATCGGAAACAGGCCTCCAATGATCACATTACCATCCTTATACACAGTCTGAGAGAACAGACTATCCAGAAGCTTGCAGGAGAATCCTGCTAACCCAAATTTGGTTCCTGAGACAACTAATACCAACAACTGGAGCCAGAAGCAAAGTCCCATCTCTTACAGTAGAGAGAAGGAGGAAGAATAAAAAGATGCAGTGAGACAAGTCTATGTTCTACCACTGAAAAAGATGTCACTTCTTTTATAGAAATGTGAAAGTGCAGGAATTGTGCGAATCCTGGTGGAGCGCAGATCATGTTCAGAGCTCAACCCAAAGGGAGATAAGCAAACAACCTTGTTTTTTATCTGGAGATAATTGTTTCAGAAGGCCCTTCAGTCTGTTACCGATTGTCTGTCTCAAATCTGCCCTTTATCTTCAACACATACATTTCCACGTAAAACCCCTAGATTTTTAACTGATTGAGCTATAGACAGATGCTGTTCACGGACATGTTTGTGTATGTATGATAGTATGGGTGAATATGCGTACTCCGTGATACGTAATAATTAGACACATGAACACAGAATGCTGACTGCAAGCAACACTCCAGACTTACCTGAGAAAAGTATCATGAAAATTTTTCATAAACTCATGCTTGTACTGTCACAGCCCTTGTGTGAGTCCAAATTGCTTCCTCTTAGCCAGCAATCTGAGTGTCTTTCAGAAATATTGTCTACTTGAATTACTTTTGTAGTTTAGTGTATTGTATGCGTCCCCCTCCAGAAGTAATGGATCAGTGTGCTGTGATCCCATTTTGTACAAAATACAAAGGTTTGGTTTAGCCAAAACACAAGATAGTTTTTTTTTTTTTTTTTTTTGCTTGTTTATAAATGGTAAATCTGCATTCTGTCTTATTTGCGAATGTATTTGGATGTGCGGCCATTCTCTGTGTTGAGAGCACTGAACTAATTATCAATATTAATCTGTGGTTTTATGTACATTGGACGATACCTAGAGTATTTATTCGAATCCCAAACTTGGACAGTGGAACTGGTGGGCGGCTGTTTTACATCAAAAGTGTCTGGATTTGGGCTTGCTCAAAATACCACTATGTATATTCGATGTCCAAGTCAAGCCGGAGTTGAAAAAATTCTGACATTTTTAGTGGATTTCAACGTCTTGTTTGCAATGTAAAATACATAAACAATAGCCTATGTGTCACAATTGACCTATGGCTAAGCCCCCCACTGACTATGACAAGCAATCAACATTTTTGAGCAGGCGCTAGTGGCAGGTATCACAGTCAAAGATATTTTTCAGGATGCTATCAATGATTTTTGGCCACAGAAGGCTCAAATCTCATCAAGAAGTCAGCAAAAAGGGTTACAATATGCATTGGAGGAATACATTAATTAATTTAGAGTGGAGGAGGTCAACGAAAAGTTTAAATTAGAAGCTAAAATTTTCAGGTCTCAGTGAAAACGCTATCAACTGCGTTTCTGTCACCCTCTCACACAACAAGATAGAGGATTAGCATTGTTTGTGCACTCCAGGGTAAGAAATTTAATTCACGTATTATTGCTACCGAATTTAAGTAATCTTTGTTACGTTAAGGTGATCGTGGGGTCTTCCACAAAGCTTTATCCAGAGGAGACATTTCTCTTGGTTATCATGTGGCTTTGGGAAGGGTATAAAATACACCCCATCGCCCTGCCTCTCGGGCAGTGACGTGCAGTGGAGATTAGTTTGGTGAGGCAGAAACCTACTTTTTGCTTGATTAGCAATCAGACGATTAACTAGTTTAGTAAGACTATTCGGCAGAATAACGGGCCAATGAAGTTTCTGCGGCGTTATTACTCCATATATCAAACCCGAAATGGTCACTAGACAGCAGATTTGCATGTACTTGCTTCCTGGAAGCCGATCCAATGTCATCGACAAATATTAACACAGTTCGACTTTTGTAGAGTTCAATGCTTAATCAATAGGCTATATAATATTTTCTCCTTTAATTACACGCTTTTACACCCTAACAAAAAGTGGGCGTTTATTTTCAGTCTTCTTTCGTAATCTGATTAACAAAATGTTTAAAAGATATACAGAATGACTGAGAGCCGAGAATTTTTCCAAATTGATTATTCAGATTTCCATCCTTGCAGTCTTGAATTGCAGCGTATACGTGCATGAAGTCATTATCTCCTCTATCAGTACCAGGCTTCCTATAGGCTTGGTCTTAATTGTTTTTATTGTCAATCAGGAATAGTACGAGGGAATAGGTTCACAAAATCCTGTGATAAAAGTTTTGGTCATCGCTTCACCTCTCCGCAAATCTCTGGCTTCCTGTATGCAAATACTCGCAAATCTGCTGTCTCATGAGCATTTCAAGTTTGATGTAGCCTACTGAGTAATAACACCCCGGAAACTTAAACTGGCCCGTCATTCTGCCGAACAGTCTTCAGTCCCCGGGGAATTCCGCGATTCCGCGATCGCGGCGTTTTCCGCGGAATCCACACTTCACCGCAGAAACCGTGGAATTCACTGATTTTGCCGCGGAATTTCAATTTCTGCCGACACAAGCTGGTGAAAAAACCACGATTTTGTCAACTCACAAACATCTGTTACCGCCGCGCATCTCGCAGGCGTGAACTCAGGCGTGAACCTGACCGCCAGGCAGTGATGGCCTCGTTGGCGAGAAATCGACGTTCTTTGCCTAGGTTGCGTGGTGTGAGCGGATCGAGATAACGAACTGCCTTCATGTCAGTCCTAATTTTTCTTAAAAAAAAAAAAAAAAATCAGCAATATTTAGGCCTAGACTAATAGGCTAAGTTTTATGAATTCGATCAGTTGCTATGGCACACCAGTAATGACAGTCTTTTTTTATTAATAATTTTATGTCTTAACACTAGAAGCGCCGGAATTTTATCACAACCATTTTATCACCATGAACGGTCGTTTGGACCGCTCGGTTCAAAGCATTCTAATCCGACTCTCTGAGCACCTATGTTACCATGATTCTCAAAAGAACGAAACAACACCAGCATTACGTTTTTACTAGTTTAATAATAGATTTATGAATATTTAGGCAAAATAATTGTATATTATTACCGTGAATTAAGCTGCTTTCACACTGGACGCGAAACGTATTTTTCGCCAGACAGATTACATTCAAATTCAATGCAAAGACGCAAATACCCGTTTCGCGCGGATTCGCGTCTTTGCATTGACTTTTTAATGTGATCTGTCGCGCGAAAAATTTGTTCGCGTCCAGTGTGAAAGCAGCTTTATTGTAAACATTTAGCTACAACGATATTTTTGGGTAAAGAAATAATTAAACAATTCAGAACGACAAAACAACTATTAAAAACATCTATTTTGATTAATACACATTCGGATTCAACATTTATAGCCTAACAGCATAACCATATGGAATATCGTAGCCTATTTATTATGAAATAATTAATCGGAGCAATGACACGGAATTAGAAAACAACAGGTAGGAGCAAAAAATTCCCACAGATGGGTCCGAAGTATCTGCAGCAGGTGACGAGCGTCTTAATTTGTGAGCAGCTCCTGCGGACCTGGCACTGCCTCCGTTTTGCTGCCAGTGTCCCAGACAGTAGGCCTACTGACACGTAATTTATACATGTGGTGAAATGTAAATTCATATGACAGGTATTTTCATCATCCTTTTATGTTCATTTATTTATTTTCATCTTCTTTTCATTTTCTAGGTGAAATCTAGGTGATTTCACCCACTTTGTCTCGCTTTTTTGAGATTAATAATAAAAGTCTTTACGTTTAAGGCAAGTTTTTGTTATGAATCATTCAAGAATTAAACATCAAGAGCAATAATTGTGCAACAGATTTTAGTGTCGTCCTACTTTGTTTCAAGAGATTCTTTAATACTAAAAGTAAAGGTAAACTTCTTTGATTTTTGAATGAATGAGGGTTATACTTAGTTGCAAAAGGCTACCGCAGAATTTTTGCAGAATTGACAATTTCTTGCAGAATAACCGCAGAATTTAGCTTTTTTGACCGCAGAATTTGGTGAGATTTTCCGCGGAATTTAATTTTTTTAACCGCAGAAATCCCTGGGGACTGAGTCTTACTGAACTTGTTAATCGTCTGATTGCTAATCAAGCAAAGGGGAGGTTTCTGCCTCACCAAACTAACCTCCGACTGCACGTCACTGCTCTCGGGATACCACTTATTGGAGTTACATTTGCCCCTAGCACAGCTTTTGACGAATTTGTTAATGTTAAAGAGACATTTTAAAACCCCATAAAAACGAACGATACAGAGTTTCCGTAATGCTTTCAATGGAAATTTTGGCTCAGAATGTCCGAGTATTTGGGGTGAGAATACGCACTGTGATTGGCTTATTGTATTGGAGGGCTGGGCTTAGCCATAGGTCATTTGCTCCTGGATCATTCAACGTCAAATCATCCAGGGAATGGGAGGTCACCTCCTCAAAATTCTTTGAAAAAAATCACGAATAAATATTCACACAAAATGAAAAGATGCCAAATATTAGGCCAGTATCTCAAATAGTTTTCAAGTTATAGCCCTTTGAAATTTGAATTATATTTTAAGTTTTTGGCAAACCAATTTTCAGCCAAATTTGGCAACTTGTTGCTCCAAAATGATTGCTTATACAAGGCTGATTATGGTTATGGCTAAATATGGCTAAATTCAAGGAGCTGAATGAGATGTATTTCATATCCACTATATTTCAAGAAAACATAGTTTCTGTACCCCAGCAATAATCTGTCCTGAACCAGAGTTATCTCGGAGGTGTATTTAGAATCATCTCTTCCCCTTTGCAGAAAGTGCTTTGCGACCCCCCCGAGGTCGGTCTCTAAGGGTCCAGGCACTGATCTAAGAAATTTTCTTATCTCCTTTGAATAATAAATGTTTTCTTATCTCCTCCGAAGGGGGAAGTCTAAATTCTGACTTGGGCCATCTGTGCGGCCTGATCAAAGACGCCACTAACCTTAAATCTGAGAGAGACGACCTCGTCTGGGAAGCTCGTACCCGACTTCCCATACTTTGGTCCATGCGTATTTCTAACTCAATAATTTCATAATTTGGTTTTTTGCACGACCATTTGTATGTAGCCTTTTTCGCCAGGTATGACTTTTCTCTCATTTTCTATGTGTGTAACTTATGATTGGTTTGACATTGGTCTGTTTGATGTAAGCCCTTGCCTACCTGGTGAATAAACTATTGTTATTTCTTTAAACTTGTGTGGTCTCAGTGGCTCTTAACTCTGGTACATTCTTTCTAGCTACGTCACGCCGGAGACTTAGGGGTTATGCTCAACCAAGGACTGACTGATCAGCGGCTTTGCGATGAGAATTGGTTTTAATCAAGTAAGATAGGCAGCCAGGATCGACCAACATATAGGACTCATATTTGCCGGCTCTGGGATTTTAACCTGAAGGAAACCCATGGACGAAAAGTCGGTTATCTGTTGAAATTTCTATGAAAGAGCCAATAGGCGGACGAATCTGGGTTTGCTGTAATTCAAGTCAAAAGATGCTGTTGCAGTGATGGCCGACTTCTAATCCTCTGGTATTACTGACGAACCTAAGCCGCGGAAATAATACTGACACCCGGGGGTATATATTTTAGTGACGTGGGCTTTCATTAATAGGTTTGGGGATCATCTCCCCGAGGTCCAGGCAGGTGCTCCCTAAATTATAAATTCTAATTCTAATTTGGAGTCAGATTTTTAACGAGGATATAACTAAATTTGGAATCCTAAATGTATTATGGAGTCAGATTTGAAACAAGAGTAAACGTTGTAATCATTATGCTTAGTTTGCTTGAATCACTGATATATCTAACATTTCCAGTGGCTGCATGTGTCCCAACATGCACCTGGGATTATTCGCAGCACGACATTAAGTTAGATGATTTTGTGATTTCGGCATAGCCCCGTATTCGAACGGAGACCTATTGAGAATACTTCAGGTAAGTCTCAAACTGGGTCCAAGGCGGGACACAGGCATGAAAGATTTCACTGACACGTTCCATTGCCTCGTAACAGCTGGATTCTACACTCATAAACCTTCGCTCCTGGCTCACTACTCACACATACTGTAATAATAGACGTAATGCTATAGTTATGTTTTTCACTCACCTCTGAAATTTTGAAGGAGCTCGTTCTTGTTTGAAGTCCATGTCTTGTTCAAGTGGCATTAAATAAATCGGAAACAGGCCTCCAATGATCACATTACCATCCTTATACACAGTCTGAGAGAACAGACTATCCAGAAGCTTGCAGGAGAATCCTGCTGACCCAAATTTGGTTCCTGAGACAACTAATACCAACAACTGGAGCCAGAAGCAAAGTCCCATCTCTTACAGTAGAGAGAAGGAGGAAGAATAAAAAGATGCAGTGAGACAAGTCTATGTTCTTCCACTGAAAAAGATGTCTCTTCTTTTATAGAAATGTGAAAGTGCAGGAATTGTGCAAACCCTGGTGGAGCGCAGATCATCTTCAGAGCTCAACCCAAAGGGAGATAAGCAAACAACCTTGTTTTTTATCTGGGGATAATTGTTTCAGAAGGCCCTTCAGTCTGTTACTGATTGTCTGTCTCAAATCTGCACTTTGTCTTCAACACATACATTTCCACGTAAAACCCCTAGATTTTTAACTGATTGAGCTATAGACAGGTGCTGTTCACGGACATGTTTGTGTATGTATGATAGTATGGGTGAATATGCGTACTCCGTGATACGTAATAATTAGACACATGAACACAGAATGCTGACTGCAAGCAACACTCCAGTCTTACCTGAGAAAAGTATCATGAAAATTTTTCATAAACTCATGCTTGTACTGTCACAGCCCTTGTGTGAGTCCAAATTGCTTCCTCTTAGCCAGCAATCTGAGTGTCTTTCAGAAATATTGTCTACTTGAATTACTTTTGTAGTTTAGTGTATTGTATGCGTCCCCCTCCAGAAGTAATGGATCAGTGTGCTGTGATCCCATTTTGTACAAAATACAAATGTTTGGTTTAGCCAAAACACAAGATAGTTTTTTTTTTTTTTTTGCTTGTTTATAAATGGTAAATCTGCATTCTGTCTTATTTGCGAATGTATTTGGATGTGCGGCCATTCTCTGTGTTGAGAGCACTGAACTAATTATCAATATTAATCTGTGGTTTTATGTACATTGGACGATACCTAGAGTATTTATTCGAATCCCAAACTTGGACAGCGGAACTGGTGGGCGGCTGTTTTACATCAAAAGTGTCTGGATTTGGGCTTGCTCAAAATACCACTATGTATATTCGATGTCCAAGTCAAGCCGGAGTTGAAAAAATTCTGACATTTTTAGTGGATTTCAACGTCTTGTTTGCAATGTAAAATACATAAACAATAGCCTATGTGTCACAATTGACCTATGGCTAAGCCCCCCACTGACTATGACAAGCAATCAACATTTTTGAGCAGGCGCTAGTGGCAGGTATCACAGTCAAAGATATTTTTCAGGATGCTATCAATGATTTTTGGCCACAGAAGGCTCAAATCTCATCATGAAGTCAGCAAAAAGGGTTACAATATGCATTGGAGGAATACATTAATTAATTTAGAGTGGAGGAGGTCAACAAAAAGTTTAAATTAGAAGCTAAAATTTTCAGGTCTCAGTGAAAACGCTATCAACTGCGTTTCTGTCACCCTCTCACACAACAAGATAGAGGATCAGCATTGTTTGTGCACTCCAGGGTAAGAAATTTAATTCACGTATTATTGCTACCGAATTTAAGTAATCTTTGTTACGTTAAGGTGATAGTGGGGTCTTCCACAAAGCTTTATCCAGAGGAGACATTTCTCTTGGTTATCATGTGGCTTTGGGAAGGGTATAAAATACACCCCATCGCCCTGCCTCTCGGGCAGTGACGTGCAGTGGAGATTAGTTTGGTGAGGCAGAAACCTACTTTTTGCTTGATTAGCAATCAGACGATTAACTAGTTTAGTAAGACTATTCGGCAGAATAACGGGCCAATGAAGTTTCTGCGGCGTTATTACTCCATATATCAAACCTGAAATGCTCACTAGACAGCAGATTTGCATGTACTTGCTTCCTGGAAGCCGATCCAATGTCATCGACAAATATTAACACAGTTCGACTTTTGTAGAGTTCAATGCTTAATCAATAGGCTATATAATATTTTCTCCTTTAATTACACGCTTTTACACCCTAACAAAAAGTGGGCGTTTATTTTCAGTCTTCTTTCGTAATCTGATTAACAAAATGTTTAAAAGATATACAGAATGACTGAGAGCCGAGAATTTTTCCAAATTGATTATTCAGATTTCCATCCTTGCAGTCTTGAATTGCAGCGTATACGTGCATGAAGTCATTATCGCCTCTATCAGTACCAGGCTTCCTTTTGGCTTGGTCTAAATTGTTTTCATTGTCAATCAGGAATAGTACGAGGGAATAGGTTCACAAAATCCTGTGATAAAAGTTTTGGTCATCGCTTCACCTCTCCGCAAATCTCTGGCTTCCTGTATGCAAACACTCGCAAATCTGCTGTCTCATGAGCATTTCAAGTTTGATGTAGCCTACTGAGTAATAACACCCTGGAAACTTAAACTGGCCCGTCATTCTGCCGAACAGTCTTCAGTCCCCGGGGAATTCCGCGATTCCGCGATCGCGGCGTTTTCCGCGGAATCCACACTTCACCGCAGAAACCGTGGAATTCACTGATTTTGCCGCGGAATTTCAATTTCTGCCGACACAAGCTGGTGAAAAAACCACGATTTTGTCAACTCACAAACATCTGTTACCGCCGCGCATCTCGCAGGCGTGAACTCAGGCGTGAACCTGACCGCCAGGCAGTGATGGCCTCGTTGGCGAGAAATCGACGTTCTTTGCCTAGGTTGCGTGGTGTGAGCGGATCGAGATAACGAACTGCCTTCATGTCAGTCCTAATTTTTCTTAAAAAAAAAAAAAAAAATCAGCAATATTTAGGCCTAGACTAATAGGCTAAGTTTTATGAATTCGATCAGTTGCTATGGCACACCAGTAATGACAGTCTTTTTTTATTAATAATTTTATGTCTTAACACTAGAAGCGCCGGAATTTTATCACAACCATTTTATCACCATGAACGGTCGTTTGGACCGCTCGGTTCAAAGCATTCTAATCCGACTCTCTGAGCACCTATGTTACCATGATTCTCAAAAGAACGAAACAACACCAGCATTACGTTTTTACTAGTTTAATAATAGATTTATGAATATTTAGGCAAAATAATTGTATATTATTACCGTGAATTAAGCTGCTTTCACACTGGACGCGAAACGTATTTTTCGCCAGACAGATTACATTCAAATTCAATGCAAAGACGCAAATACCCGTTTCGCGCGGATTCGCGTCTTTGCATTGACTTTTTAATGTGATCTGTCGCGCGAAAAATTTGTTCGCGTCCAGTGTGAAAGCAGCTTTATTGTAAACATTTAGCTACAACGATATTTTTGGGTAAAGAAATAATTAAACAATTCAGAACGACAAAACAACTATTAAAAACATCTATTTTGATTAATACACATTCGGATTCAACATTTATAGCCTAACTGCATAACCATATGGAATATCGTAGCCTATTTATTATGAAATAATTAATCGGAGCAATGACACGGAATTAGAAAACAACAGGTAGGAGCAAAAAATTCCCACAGATGGGTCCGAAGTATCTGCAGCAGGTGACGAGCGTCTTAATTTGTGAGCAGCTCCTGCGGACCTGGCACTGCCTCCGTTTTGCTGCCAGTGTCCCAGACAGTAGGCCTACTGACACGTAATTTATACATGTGGTGAAATGTAAATTCATATGACAGGTATTTTCATCATCCTTTTATGTTCATTTATTTATTTTCATCTTCTTTTCATTTTCTAGGTGAAATCTAGGTGATTTCACCCACTTTGTCTCGCTTTTTTGAGATTAATAATAAAAGTCTTTACGTTTAAGGCAAGTTTTTGTTATGAATCATTCAAGAATTAAACATCAAGAGCAATAATTGTGCAACAGATTTTAGTGTCGTCCTACTTTGTTTCAAGAGATTCTTTAATACTAAAAGTAAAGGTAAACTTCTTTGATTTTTGAATGAATGAGGGTTATACTTAGTTGCAAAAGGCTACCGCAGAATTTTTGCAGAATTGACAATTTCTTGCAGAATAACCGCAGAATTTAGCTTTTTTGACCGCAGAATTTGGTGAGATTTTCCGCGGAATTTAATTTTTTTAACCGCAGAAATCCCTGGGGACTGAGTCTTACTGAACTTGTTAATCGTCTGATTGCTAATCAAGCAAAGGGGAGGTTTCTGCCTCACCAAACTAACCTCCGACTGCACGTCACTGCTCTCGGGATACCACTTATTGGAGTTACATTTGCCCCTAGCACAGCTTTTGACGAATTTGTTAATGTTAAAGAGACATTTTAAAACCCCATAAAAATGAACGATACAGAGTTTCCGTAATGCTTTCAATGGAAATTTTGGCTCAGAATGTCCGAGTATTTGGGGTGAGAATACGCACTGTGATTGGCTTATTGTATTGGAGGGCTGGGCTTAGCCATAGGTCATTTGCTCCTGGATCATTCAACGTCAAATCATCCAGGGAATGGGAGGTCACCTCCTCAAAATTCTTTGAAAAAAATCACGAATAAATATTCACACAAAATGAAAAGATGCCAAATATTAGGCCAGTATCTCAAATAGTTTTCAAGTTATAGCCCTTTGAAATTTGAATTATATTTTAAGTTTTTGGCAAACCAATTTTCAGCCAAATTTGGCAACTTGTTGCTCCAAAATGATTGCTTATACAAGGCTGAATATGGTTATGGCTAAATATGGCTAAATTCAAGGAGTTGAATGAGATGTATTTCATATCCACTATATTTCAAGAAAACATAGTTTCTGTACCCCAGCAATAATCTGTCCTGAACCAGAGTTATCTCGGAGGTGTATTTAGAATCATCTCTTCCCCTTTGCAGAAAGTGCTTTGCGACCCCCCCGAGGTCGGTCTCTAAGGGTCCAGGCACTGATCTAAGAAATTTTCTTATCTCCTTTCAATAATAAATGTTTTCTTATTTCCTCCGAAGGGGGAAGTCTAAATTCTGACTTGGGCCATCTGTGCGGCCTGATCAAAGACGCCACTAACCTTAAATCTGAGAGAGACGACCTAGTCTGGGAAGCTCGTACCCGACTTCCCATACTTTGGTCCATGCGTATTTCTAACTCAATAATTTCATAATTCGGTTTTTTGCACGACCATTTGTATGTAGCCTTTTTCGCCAGGTATGACTTTTCTCTCATTTTCCATGTGTGTAACTTATGATTGGTTTGACATTGGTCTGTTTGATGTAAGCCCTTGCCTACCTGGTGAATAAACTATTGTTATTTCTTTAAACTTGTGTGGTCTCAGTGGCTCTTAACTCTGGTACATTCTTTCTAGCTACGTCACGCCGGAGACTTAGGGGTTATGCTCAACCAAGGACTGACTGATCAGCGGCTTTGCGATGAGAATTGGTTTTAATCAAGTAAGATAGGCAGCCAGGATCGACCAACATATAGGACTCATGTTTGCCGGCTCTGGGATTTTAACCTGAAGGAAACCCATGGACGAAAAGTCGGTTATCTGTTGAAATTTCTATGAAAGAGCCTATAGGCGGACTGAATCTGGGTTTGCTGTAATTCAAGTCAAAAGATGCTGTTGCAGTGATGGCCGACTTCTAATCCTCTGGTATTACTGACGAACCTAAGCCGCGGAAATAATACTGACACCCGGGGGTATATATTTTAGTGACGTGGGCTTTCATTAATAGGTTTGGGGATCATCTCCCCGAGGTCCAGGCAGGTGCTCCCTAAATTATAAATTCTAATTCTAATTTGGAGTCAGATTTTTAACGAGGATATAACTAAATTTGGAATCCTAAATGTATTATGGAGTCAGATTTGAAACAAGAGTAAACGTTGTAATCATTATGCTTAGTTTGCTTGAATCACTGATATATCTAACATTTCCAGTGGCTGCATGTGTCCCAACATGCACCTGGGATTATTCGCAGCACGACATTAAGTTAGATGATTTTGTGATTTCGGCATAGCCCCGTATTCGAACGGAGACCTATTGAGAATACTTCAGGTAAGTCTCAAACTGGGTCCAAGGCGGGACACAGGCATGAAAGATTTCACTGACACGTTCCATTGCCTCGTAACAGCTGGATTCTACACTCATAAACCTTCGCTCCTGGCTCCTCCGCCGTTGGTCGAGCTGTGTGGGTTCTACAAAGCCAACTCATACTGGTGTGAGGATGGCAATATCCACTATGTTGGTGCGAGCAGGTTACCTGATGTTTGCATCCTTAATGCTTCAGCATCTGCAGGGAATCCAAAAATTTGAGATGCAACAACAATATTTTTATTTATGTAATTTTCCTTAATTACAGGGAAGTCCCACTGAGACCGACGTCTCTTTTTCAGGGAAGCCCTGAATACAATAAGACAAATACAAAGTGGGTAACAAACAGAGCATAGTAAGATTGCATCCTCAAGCCAAACAGTGTCATGCACATCTGAGGCTGATAACACAAACCCAGTTTGAGAAGTGTGGCACTGATGATGGTGTGGCTCTAATCGAGTACAGTGGCCACATTAGAAAAAAAGGAGGGACTCAAGGAATCAGTGGTAATCCTTCAGGCTTCTCTAGCTGACCCAGTGCCCCCACTGCCACTTGTGACCACCCAAACACGGTATTACTTCACTGGTTGGGCCACATTGAAAGAATTAAGAAAGGGCTCTTGTGGCATCTGCTGGGACTTCTGTCTGTCAGCTGTACACAGCCCTCTGTAAGAAATCCAGCTGGGACGACAAAAGGCTGATAAACTGGTGGGGCCAAGGAACTGAAGCTCATCCTAAACTTCAAAGGACTGATATTGCATGCAGCATGACAATAGGCTGTTCGGACTTCCTTAGGGTGAGTAAGCCGTGAATTCCCCAAGATGTTGGCTAAGTGGCGTCAAAGGAAGTGGAATGTTCATGGTTGTGTCTGTGTACAAATGGGGGGTTTATGACGGCCCGGGACAATCAGCAGAACTCAGGCGACGTGAGGGGGGTAACTATCACAGTTCCCCCCTTAACCTCATCCTCAGCAATGATCATCCCTTTTATGAAACTGGACCTTAATTTATCTGTTAAAATTTTCTGTCAGCAATGTCGATCCTTTTTGAGATATTCTATGTATTACTGTGAAATAACTTATGTGCTTGGAATCAAAATGGTCAATACAATAATCCAGTTTAAGGGTTTTTCATGACAACTGCATCATATTGATACATATTGTCATGTATCAGTATTTTATGTAAAGCATTGTTAAGGTCTGAAGGGAAAACACTGGGAAACTCGGAAAACATGGAAACAAGGAGAAACAAAGGGGGATGAGACGCCGTATGCAAGGATCCAAAAGAATTTATTAAATAAACTAAAAATCTAGAAAAAGGGGAAAAAACGAGGCACTCAGGCCAACAGAACCACCGTGCTCCTGCACTGAAATGCGAAGAACTCAGGAATCAAAACTACGGGGAAACACGAGGGGGCAGACTCGGGGCAACTCGGACGGGATAGGGGCAACTCGGACAGGACAGCGGCAACACGGGAACTGAGGGAAATTCGAGAATGGGGGAGCTCAGAACTAGGGGAACCTCGGGCCAAACAGAGGCTGGAGACATCAGGCAGAGGGCAAGCACAGGACGAGAAGATGAGCACAGCTGGCAGATGGTTGACTGGGGGAGCACAGCTGGCTGGGAGAAGGCTCGGGGAGACATCAGGCAGGAGCAGACTAGGACTACTGGAACATCTTGGAATGGCGACTGGAACAACTTGGAAGACGACTGGAACATCAGGGGGGCTCGGAAGACATCTAGGGGCACCAGGAGGCTCGGAGACATCAGGCAGGGCGGACAGGACTGGGCGACGGCACAGCTGGCAGACTCAGGCACAGCTGGCAGGGAGAAGGCTCGGGATACAGCAGGCGGGGGGCAGACTCGGACGGGACTGGAGCAGGAAATGGCAGGCAGGGGCAGGCATGACTGGGGCATGATGGCTGATGGAGAACACAGAGAGAATCAGGGAACCAGAGGGACCGTGCACAGGAGCAGGGAGAGCAGCGGGAGGCGGGTGTGGAGCACGGCATGAAGTGCGGCGTGAAGCGAGGCGGCGCGTGAGCGTGAAGTGGTATGAGCGAAGTCAGATCTGAACTGGTCTGCTTCAGGGAACAGATATAGGGCAGGGGCACAGACAAGCACAGGTGCTGAAACTTAATATGATAAACAAGGGGTGGAACACAAGGGAAGCCTAATTACATGAAACAGATAAACATTAACACACAGACGAGGATCACAAGACACTTCCCAAAGAAGGGATAAATAAACTGAATAAATATTTCACAGTGCATAGAAAGAAGCAGGACAGACAATAAAGCCAGTTAAAGAAAAGCAAGAGGAGGAGACTAGAACAGGGCGACTGCTGAGACATCATTAGTCAATTAGTAAGTGCAGCTGTACAATCCCAGGTACTCGTAAGTATGTCAGTCTAATATACAATGTTAGTTTGGTTAGTAACTTCTAAAAAATAACAAACTGTTGGTAGGGGTTAGTAAGATAGCAAAAGCAAGGGGAAGCAAGCAAACGAGAAAGGAGGGAAGGCTGAAACCCAGAATCCATTAAATCACCTGAAATAGTGTCACAATCAATTAAGACAAAAACTGCTACAAACTGATGACGCGTCCGTGGAGAAAGCAAAGACAGTACAAGGGTAAGACGTGGACTGGAATAACACGGGAGAGGAATAAAATGTGAAACACTAAGACATGAACTAAAAACAGGCTCTCAAAAATAATAAAAAACTGAAACAGACTAACCAAAACACACAGACCCAAAGGACACAACAAATATTGTATATCATTTGTAAATGGAGATTTGTTACATGCTGCTTTTGCTGCCTTGCTGGTCAGCCATTTATTTTGTTCTTCTCTGGTGGTGTGTCTATTGCAAAACATGGCCTGATGTCTTTGTAATAGAAGAGTGTTTTCTAGAAACTTCTGGCATCTTCCTGCCTGGAGGGGGCGGGATTACCCAGGAATCCTGTAGATCTTTCCAGAATGTTGCTAGTCTATAGAAATGCTGTGATTTTGGTCAGTGGGGAGTTTTTGTTTTGGCAACAGAATTACATAGTGGCATTAGAGTGTTATTATAAGATTAAACAGTGGATTATTTGGACAAGTTTTTTTTTTTAAATCAATGAAGAATAAATTTGTTTAAGTTGTGATGGCTGGTTCTCTCTGTTGTGATTTTTAAAGGTCAGCGATAATGTGAAGGTTAGGGTTCGGGTTAGGGCAGTGTTTAAAATTTGGAATACATAAGAAAACTGCCGTACCAGTAGCAACTGCCATTATTTTATGGGACAAGCCAGCCGCTTGGAATATTTTCTCCTTTTTTCCTCCATGGGTTGTATGTGGGATATTTTTTTCAATGGGCTGCCCTGCCACCAAACAACCAATCACAGTGCATGAGAATTGACGTCAGCCAAAGCAACGGAGATTTACTCCCACCTATCACAGAGCTACTCCTATTCTAGGAGTTACCAGTTTTCTTAACTAGAAGTTGCTCTCAGTGGCTTTGTGAATAACCTTTAAGATTTTACTCCTTCATAAAATGTTTTTGCGCGACTTGATTGACTTGATTAGAATGGCAAGAGATTCTGTTCGAGTAATTTTTTTTAGAGTTTTCAGACTGCAACTGAATATGTTTACAAGGGATAGAAGCAAAACTTTGTTAGATGCAAAAACCAAGCATTTGCAGAGATATGCTCATTTATTTTTGGGCATGCCATTTTTGAACCAGAGGCACAGGGCTTAAGAGGTTAACTAGCTGTTCCTACACTTTGAGGGGACTGTAAATATTACCATGCAGTGTATCACTAATGTAATATCAAGTGAACAGGGCTGTTAGCATTTCAGAAAGGTTGATGTATGGAAGGAGGTTATCACTCCTGATGGGCGCAATATGTTAAAAGAAAATCATGATTTTGACCTGTTTGCCAGAGCTGGATACATGCTTTGATGTTCGAGAATGAAAAGGTGATTGAAAATAGCATTTATTCACGTTCTAGAAATGAGTATTGTCACATACCTCTGTTTAAATCTCACAAAAATCTATTGCCATATTTTGGTTGTACTACCGATCTGTAGACCTCACTGTTCACTTCTTCGAAAACTTGGTGGATTCACTTAGAAGGTTTGCTCACATCCTTTTTTAAGGTTCAACAGAATGCATGAAGTGCAATGATCAATTCTGGTCCAATGCTGCCCAAACAACCTGCATTCCAAAAGAGGTGGAGTTCTTAGCATTCCAGGAGACCATGGGGATCATTTGTGCAGCATTTTCCATCTCTGGGGTGACTTTAACATCCAGTGTTATCACAACCACCTTCTTCCATCGAGACACACCCCTGGTAAGGGCAAATAATGCAGAGCTGAGCTTCCTGCTGCTGCTGTCACTCTCTCTCTGCTTCCTATGTGCACTGGTCTTCATTGGTCGGCCCGCCCCCTGGTCCTGTATGTTATGCCACACTCTGTTTGGGATCAGTTTTGTGCTCTGAATTTCCTGTGTCCTCAGCAGGACGATGGTGGTACTGGTGGCCTTCCATGCCTGTGCACCTGGCAGTAACCTCATGCGGTACTTTGGCCCTGTGCAGCAAAGGGTGGCCATCTCCCTCTGCACCTCCATTCAGGTTGTCATATGTGTGCTGTGGTTGGTTCTGTCACCACCCATCCCTGCTGAGATACATGGCCATAGTTCTAAGATCCTCCTTGGGTGTGATGTGGCTCAATGGCTGGTTTTTCCTGTGTCCTGAGCTACATTGGCCTGCTGGTGACCATCTGCCTCCTGCTGGCATTTCTAGCCAGAAAACTCCCAGACAACTTCAATGAGGCTAAATTCATCACCTTCAGCATGCTTATCTTCTGTGCTGTGTGGATCACCTTTGTTCCTGCCTATGTCAGCTCACCAGAAAAGTACACAGTTGCTGTTGAGATATTTGCCATCCTGGCTTCAAGCTATGGACTTCTCCTCTGTATCTTTGCTCCCAAGTGTTACATAATCCAATATCCAGATAAGAATACCAGGAAGGAGATGATGGGTAAACCAAAGTCATCAATATCGGACCAGGATAACATATGTGAGAATAAATTTAGAGCTAGGAAGTATACTTATCTGATTCTGTTAAGATGTTGAAGACACTGTACCACTGAAGCTGGAGGGCAATTTAAAGGCCAGAAATGAATTCATTTACAATTTTAGAAATCTAGTGAACATTTGAAGCCTTGTTGAATTGTACTGGTGTAGTCCTATCTTACTGTCATGGTTTGGGAGCTCTGTTAGCTCCTTTTTGTTACTCTCGTCCGGGATGACATCGGTTTGCTCACCATCGGATTCCTTTGCCAGCTGGCATTGATTGATGGCGTTGCCCGGACCCTATTTAAGCTCCTGCCCTTCCTCGTTCGGGTTGCTGGAGTGTCATTCTGCTTTTGATGCTTGAGCCAGTAAGGTATTTGAGAAGCAAGATTATTGGCAGGATCTTAGCTGCAATAAGCATTAGTGAGTAAGAGTTTTTTCAGGGATATTTCCCTTTTCTTTTGGCTGTTTGTTGAGCTCGCCTTTGGGCTTCCACGGACGACGTTAGGTCCGTAGGAAGCGCGAGCCCTGTTATTTCCATTTTCCTTAGATCAGCACGTTTGCTGCATTAGTCTTTAATTTCGAGCTACTGCTCCTGGCGTCCAAACACCTACACCATCACACTTACAGACAGTTGTCTTGTAACCAAAAATATGAAATCACTGAAGCATAAATAATTGAATTATTCTTATATGAAATATTTAACATTCCATGATAAATTACTGAAATAAAATTCCAAACATCACATTACTCATTTTTGTTATTAAATCATTGCCATTCAAGAACAGCAATGTACACAACTTGTTTTCTCTGGTTGGGATCCCTTCTCATCATAATAGCATTGTGATTCCCCCCACACAAATTCTAAATCCTTTCCATATCAAAACACAACTCAACCTCTGTCACCCTCTGAAACCCAGATTTCCACTCCTGAATGGACTTTTATTTGACCGAATAACCACACTCAAGCCTCCAGATGCTATGATCTGAGAGCTTTAAAGGAGCAGTGTGTAGAATTTAGATTGATATTTTGGCAGAAATGGAATATAACATTCATACTTTTTCTGGTAGTGTATAATCACGTGAATATAATAATCTGTGAGTTTCGCTTCGCTTAGAATAATCCCTTTAAACCTACATGGGAGCAGGTCCACCTCCGTGGAGGCTGCTATGTTGCGCCGCCATTATTTATACTGTAGCCCAGAATGGGAAAAAAGTAAATGAATAAAGCACCGACACAAGAGAGCGCCTTTCAGGTTTTTGAACGTTTTTGTGGCCACTGTAGGTTTTCTGAGAAAAGGAATGGTCAGTTGGTTGCAATCTAATCTGACCACTAGATGGCTCTAAATCTTACACACTGATCCTTTAAGGCCTTCATCATGGTATAAGCTTGGGAAGGGGATAGAATTGCTCCATTGATTATTCCTGAAAGGCCCAAAAGAAAGCCAAAGCCAATGTAGTCAAACTGCTGAGATTCTCCAAATTTTTTCCCTGGCCATAGTATTTGCTGTACCAACTGACTGGCGTTTGATCTGAAGACTGTATTTTGACTTGCATTACTCCTTTTGTGCTGCATTTTCTTCCAGTGTGTTGCTGAACTGGACTGTTTGACCAAGATCTCTCATAAAACCTGTGATCTGAGTTTCTGCCTGCAGGAGTCCTGACTCTAGAGTCATTGATGATGAGAATGAAACAAACAAAAGACAAATTACCCTTTAACCCTGATAGTACTCAATATTCTTCAGAGGAAACTAAGAGAGCGAGATAGTGGAAATAAACTGATTAACAGAGCCCCATTCAATAAGAATTGTTGAGCTACTCCCCTAAGGTTATTTACAATAGCCAGCACTTTTTTGTACAATACTGGAATGGGTTAGAAAAGAAAATCTATTGTGAGAGAGTGGTTCAGTGAGTATGAGGAATCATTTAAATGAACGGAAGTGGCTACAAACATTTAAATAAATGCGGCAGCAGACGTTAGTTTGTGAAATTGTGTGACAAAACATACATGGAGATTTATAACGTGATTTATAAATGAGGACCAATGTCATTCTCTTAAAATTTGCTGGGAGCTTGGAAGCTCGTTAACCAAAAATGACACATCATTTCAATAGAAAGTTAGTTAAAGTTACTTCGATATGACCATGACTCAAGACACACTCTAGCAACCACCCTGCACACCCTGGCAGCCACCAAAAATCAGAGCAAACACCAGCATGAACGCCCTCGCAAAAATTTCAAAACACCCAAGCAACCAACCAGAAACACTATAGCAGCCACCAAGAAAAACTGAGGATTACATGAGGAACCACAAGCGAGAACCAGTGAATACAAAAACGGAGGCTTTATTTCTGAAGGGGGGAAACCCCCAACAAAGCAGGCAACGGTACAATGTCCACAAACCAAAAATCTGAATCCTAAGGGCGAAATCCAGAACTGTAAACAGGGTACCAATCACAATACTTGTGGTCAGGCAAAAATAGGTTCAGTACACAGGCACAGGTATGTCAGAGAAGCAAAGCCAAAATCCAGTAAACATAAACAGAGTCGAATACCAGGGCAGCAATCACATCACTCGTAGTCGGGCAAAAAGGATTTGTAAACAGAAGCAGACAATAGTACCAAAGAGCAGAGCCAAAAATCCTAGGTTGGACGGTCCAGTCAGAAGAGTAACGCTATGAGTACAAAGCGAAGACAATAGCAGCACTGGTAAACAAGAGAAACGTTCTGACAAGGAAGTGCTGTGAAAAGACTTCTAATACACACTCCAGGGGAAATCACATGATGCTGGCAATAAGACTAATTACAAAAGAGGGAACAAGAGAGAGAACCTCATCACATAAAATAGGCAAAAGACAAAACGCGGGCAGGGATCACGAGACAATCCTATCGACAGATATACAGCTCTGGTCAAGGAGTTCTAACGTGAATAGATAATATGAGAAAGGACAGCGTGAGCAGGTGTGGAGAATCCACAGAAATGCAGCAGAGATTATTAGAGAGAGACAAGAGGCGGAGATTAGAACAGGGCAAGTGCTGAGAGCTTGTTAATCAATTAGTAAGTGCAGCCATACAATCCCTTAGTGCTCGTTAGTAAGTTAGTATTACATACAATGTTAGTTAAGGTTAGTAACTTAACAAACACAACAAACTGTTAGTATGGGTTAGTAATCTAGAAAAGCAAGATGAAGGAAGTAAACGAGATTATAAGGAGTTAGTGAAATCCAGAAACCATTAAATCACCCGAAAGAGTGGCACGCAATACCGGGGCTGTGAGCAACGACAAGACCAGAGACCAGACAGGGAGAGACAAAGTGCAATGCATGGCAGAAACAAAAACATGGACCGGAATCAAAACTATGGTAAAATGCAAAACATGGAAAAACTAAACTAGACAATACATGAATAAAACTAAGTAACTAAATCACAATACATAATCCAAGGCATGGTTAGACAATACAGAGAACAGACAGAACATCAAAAACATGGCAAACGGAGCAGAATCACAACAAAAACATTATCAACCATTTGAAAAGACTGAAGCAACCACCCTGCAACATCCAAGCAGCCATCCTGCCCGCCCTGGTAACTACCTGCAAACATCCTAGCAACCACCCGAATTTGCTAGCAGCCCTTAAGAAACACCCTTCCAACCACTCAAAAGAATAATTGCAGGCAACCACCCATAAACACCCCAGCAACCACCAGGGACACCAAAAAAAACCACACTGCACACCCTAGCACCTATGTAAAACATCCTGGCAACCCCTATGCACACCCAACCAACTATAGTACTGTGAAAACATATTTGCCCCCTTCCTGATTTTTTTTTTTTTTTTTTTGCATATTTGTGACTTCTAAATGTTTCAGATCATTAAACAAATTGCAATATTTGACAAAGAATATGCCAGTAAAAACAAAATGCAGTTTTAAAATGATGATTTTATTTAGTGAGGGAAAAGGCAATCCAAACCTACTTGCCCTATGTGAAAAAGTAATCGCCCCCTGTAAACCTAATGCCACCCTCGGCAATAACAACTGCAATCAAGGGTTTGCGATAACAGGCAGTGAGTCTTTCACATTCTTTGCAGAATTGTTTTAATTTAGCCACATTGGAGGGTTTGAGTATGAACGGCCTGTTAAAGGTCATGCTACAGCATTTCAATGGGATTTAAGACCTTGACTAAGTCACTTCAAAACCTTTTTTCTGAGCCATTCAGAGGAGGATCTGCTGTTGTGTTTCAGATCATTTTCCTGCTGCATAACCCAAGTGCGCTTGAGGTCACAAACTGAAGGTCAGAAATTCTCCTTCAGGATTTTCTGGTAGAGAACAGAAAACATGATTCCATCAATTATGGCGAGTCGTCCATGTCCTAAAGCAGCAAAGCAGCCCCAGACCATCACACTACCACCACCATATTTCACTGCTGGTATGATGTTCTTTTTCTGAAATTCTGTGTTAGTCTTACGCCAGATGTAACTGGCTGCACATCTTCCGAAAAGTTCAACTCTATCGTCTCGTCTGTCCACAGATTTTTTTCCCCAAAAGTCTTGGGGATCATCAAGATGTTTTTTGACAAATGTGAGACGAGCCTTTGTGTTCTTTTTGGTCAGCAGTAGTTTTCGCCTTGGAACTCTCCCATGGATGCCATATTTGCCCGGTCTCTTTTTTATTGTTGAATCATGAACACTGACTTCAACTGAGGTAAGTGAGGGCTGCAGTTCTTTAGATTGTTCTGGGTCCTTTTGTGACCTTCTAGATGAGTCGTCGATTACTCCTATAGCATTATGGCTATAATAAACACTAGTCTGCAGCATGGTTCAGTTTTGCTCAGTTCCGCTCAGTTGGTCTCTTGAAAAAATCGAATCTCGACACTACAGTTCTAAATAATTTTAGACCCATATCTAAGTTGCCATTCCGGTCAAAAATTTTGGAGACGGTCATTTTTCACCAGCTTTCTTCACATCTTAATCAAGATGAAATCACTGACAAGTTTCAGTCTTGTTTTAGGTCTTTACACAGTACAGAGTCAGCACTTTTGAAAGTGATAAATGATCTGTTACTATCTCTCGATTCAGGGTCCTGTGTTATGCTAGTATTACTGCACCTCTCCACAGCTTTTGATACCATTGACCATTGCATTCTGTTGGACCGCCTTAAAGTTCATAGGCAAAGAAAATTTTATGGCCTTATAATGAAAGTATATACCTTTAACAGCCTATTTTATGTAATAAACGCATTGTGCGCGTAGTTGTTGCTTTATTTGAGACAATTTTATCACTATTCACAGACGTCTTGATTTTTTAAAAATACCGCTTGGTCGCATTCGGGTTTTTCCGCTGTGTGACGTCATTTGAGTTGGTCCACCTTCGTCAGGTGTCGTGGACACCTTGCTGACATTGTACCGTGAAGTGGCGAAGTGAAAGGAAGCTCGATACGTGTGTTTACAAATGCGAAAAATATGGTGCATTGTGTGGCCTTTGGTTGCAAAAATGAATCTACAGATGGGAAGAGCATGTTTGTATTCCCAAAGGACAAAAAAATACGACAAGTGTGGATATCTAAAGTGAGCAGAAAAGACGAAGCCGAGTGATTGCAGCCGTCTGTGCCAAGACCATTTCGAGGAGGACTGTTTCGTAATCAAACCAAGTTTGGCACGATCTGTTGGATATGACAACCGTTACCTGGAGCAGAAGGCAGTTAGTCGTCGCCAAGCCTTCGAAAAACGGAGAAAGTTAGAGGTATGTTTGTGGGCGATAATATGACATTTTTGAAATTGGTGTCAACAGAGTGCAGCGATGTTTTGACGAATGTGATTTAAACTTTTGTATGATGTCAGTTGGACATAACAGTCACATCAGTTTAGGCAGTTTTAGTTATAAGGATGTACTAAACTTCGTTTGAGCACTATTCATTTACTGCCTATCAACGTAAGAAACCACAAGGAAAAATAAAGCAGTCAGCCCCGTGGTTAATTTCATTTTCATTTGGCAGAAAAGGAAAGACGCTTGACAAGAACACTGGGCTAAAAACTATTAGCAAATTTCCACCCAAAACAATGGTCGCTACCGGTAATAACGCCGCCAAAATGCCTAATTATCGCCCATGTGAACAATCTTAAATTGGGCAGAATTCCAACTTAGGCTACTTTATATTGACAAATTTGGAAAGATTAATCACAAATGAGTTTATTTTCGATGAAAACAAGTGCTTTTGGTCCCATTCCTTTTGTTTTTTAACATCTTCCCATGTAAATTCACGGAAACACCAAACCTACCAATCCCCGAGATTTCCCTGTTCAATCAGCGCCTGATTTTCGTCTTCCTGTTCAGAACCCGAGGAATCAGAGTTGGAAATATCATGCCTTCCTGGATTTGAATCTAATACTGGCTCAAAACTACGGTTCTATCGTAGATTCCAAGTATTGTTCAGTTTCTTCATCGGATGATGTTGCTGCTAAGCTCGCCATTTTCATCTGATTCCCCACATCTGGATCCACTCAAATGACGTCACGCGCTGCGATCCTGGCGGCCAAGCGGCACACTATTGATGGCGGCTCCAGAGATCGGGAATTTGGTTATATTCCTCAGAAAATTGGCTTGTTTGTGTGAAAGGAAGTGACAGTTTATGGAAAGAAAATGGCTTTGTACTCAGAAATGTTTCCTTTATCAAAAACAGTAATTAGTCTGAAAAGTATAAATTTCTTTGCCTATGAACTTTAAATTTAGTGTTGGTATTCAGGGCACTGCCGTGATTGGTTTGCATCATATTAAAAGGATCGGTCATTTTCTGTCCAGATGGGAAATCTGTCCTCGTCCTCAGCTGCAATCACCTGTGGTGTTCCTCAAGGGTCCATTATAGGCCCCCTCTTGTTTTAACTGTATATGCTCCCACTTGGCTCTGTTTTCCAGAAGCACAAGGTTTCGAACCATTGTTACACTGATGATACTCAGCTGTACCTTTCCCTGAGACCTGATCAAACCTCCCGCTTGCAGCCCTTGGTCAATTGTATAGAGATCGAACGATATGGGTTTTTCAGACAAAGCTAATGAAAAAAAAGCTATGCCTAATACCTCAGCTATATGTCAACTGTTTTATCATTCAATTCATTCTAGCAGTAAGGTCCCCGAAATGCCCATTGTGACATATATTTCGCAAAAACTAAAATGAAGTCAAAGCTCACCATAAATTAAAAATAGTGGCAATGCCACTGTGCCTGCTAGGCTCAAATGTGCAAGGATAGCGCCTCCTATTGGCCGAAGTAGTGGGCCGATAGGGCCGAAAATCGAGCTGGTCCGAGACCTTATGGTCATAAACCCAAATATGCAATATCAAGAGGCTAGCTCAAAAACTGAAAACAAAATGCGCTAGAGCGCAGACAAGCCTAAAAGTTTATGCACTGACGAAAGACAGACCACCACTTGGGACCCCGATCACAGCATAAGCCCATTGGGCCTTGGAGCCAAGCGGGCCAAAAATTACTAGTGGGTTGCTATTACCCCCTCCCCAGGACATATTAACAGTATGCATAGATTTTTCTTTAAACTTTTACTATAGTTGGGCATTTAAGGGTCAACAACCAGAACTCCGCTTGGGTGCAGGTGATCACCCCAATATTTTGTCTCATATCTGTCTAGAACCACACAGTGGACCTTAATGGGGAAAACTGATCAGAAGCTTACTCTTTTGGCAATCTACGGTGGATTCTAGGCAATTGCATCTTTTCCAAAAGATTTTCAGTCCAGCTGTTAGTGTTTCTCTTTTTTTCCTACTTTTTGCCAAGGCCTGAGAGACCCATATTCAAAAATTAACAAGCTTGTTCATTGTTGGTCTTTGTTTTTTAATTAAATTCTATGAAATTTAACTTCTGTTTTGTTTTTCTTTTGTCTTCATATTCATATGAATATTATTACATTCATGTGACATCATTTCTGCATACATATTTGTGACAGCCTAGGTTGCAAAAAAAAAAAAAGTTTATTACTTGATTGTGCTTGATTCAGTTGAGATTATACATGAATTATTACACAGAAAGACCAGTCAGACTTAAAATAGAAAAAAATGGAAGTAATGGCTTGCTTAACATCAGTGTATCATTTATTTTAACACAGAAAAAATTGAAAATGTAAAAAAAGTCTCCTTTTGCTCACTTAGGGGTCTATTCTCCCATGCGCGTAAGTCGAAAAAAGCGCGTAGCTATGCACTTTTCAGCCTAATCGTATTCTCCCCTCAACTTAAGTCTGTGCATTAGGCGCCCGGAAAGCAATTACATGCTTGGGGTTGAGCAAGGCCAAAATCGGGGCATTTTTGGGCGTTTCTCAGGCAAAAAACACTGAAGTGCATTCCCTCCCTGGTTTATGTGCTTTTTAGGGCTGTATGAAGGTCAAGCGACAACATAGGGCAAAATAGAATATTGCGTTTGATGTCGGTTATAGGCCGAATTTTAACATTAACTTTATTTTATTTAACATGGTAAAGGTTGCAACATTCAATTTTCGATTGTTTTTCCTTATTTCTAAACTACATTTCTCATAGCCATAACAAATTATCAAACAAAATCTTCACATGATATTACGCAACAGCCTCTTCTCCAATCAGTTCAATTACAAACGCATAGCAATTAATCAATATGAGTATACATAATACCATCATTCTACCATGCCCTCAAAATCTAAAACCAAAATGCCAGTCCTGCATTTGCTTGCACTCTTGCGTGATTGGGAAAGAGTAAGAGGAACGTGCCGAACGCAAAGGCGACCTTGCATAAATCGGCTTTGTTTGGACATCCTGGGACTAACAAACACTGAGTGTATCCAGCGCTTTCGTCTGGACCGTGCATGAGGCAATCATCTATCTTTGCCGACTTTTGAATGAACAGTTACTCAGCCGCAGCAATCACCCATAAAACATACCTGTGGTCATCAAGGTCACAACTGCGCTATCGGTCCTGGCATCTGGGTCATTCCAGAGAGTGGCTGGTGATGTCATGCACATATCACAACTGTCTGTGTTAAGGTCTCTGACAGTTCGTTGACACTCCAAGTTTTTCTCCATGCACTTACACTGCAGAAAGAGTGGATGCCACCTCCTCCTGCAGTGCAGTGAGATGCACAGGGGATGACAGTTGCCCAATACCTGTTGCTTGCACACTTCTTTGGTGTGCAGACAGCCTGGCTTTTACAGCGCCCCGCAGACCTCTCCGTTTATGCTTTAAATCGAGGATACTACGCTTACGTCTCCCCACTGAAGCCACATCCAGAACGATTCGCAGCTTTCTTCCTCGGATCAGCCTTCAGTGCCATATGCCATACAACACCAACATCTGTGAAATTCTATTTTCAGCTTTGGCTCGACGTCGTCATCATTGTGTTCATGTTCTATTTACAAATGCGACTGCCCTATATGTTAGTGATAATCTAAAAAGTTGTGATATTCTCACGAGGGAGCAGATTGATTTTCTAACTGAGCATATCTGTATTAACTAACTTGTGTCTTTCAGATTTTTTTTACCATTGATAATAACGTGTATTTTAATGTGTGAATGAAGATATTATTAAATAGGCTACTAGACTGAGCCCTACCCTGGCCAATACCAAAGCACTACCCATCTATTAATCAATTTTAGCCAGTAAAGAATTGCCGACATGGGAAGACTCACCATCGGTAAATGGGATAATTGATTATCATAAAGTATTAGGCAAAAGTTCAAGTGAATGTGTTGCTCAAATCAAATAGGACATGACAGGCTACGGATATGGAATTGCGTGATTGCGGAGGCGGTTTCGGGGTGGGGAGTTGACCGCGTGCGGGGTAAGAATCCTTGTTAAAGGGTTTCCATGTCCTTTAGTTGCAAACCTAACATTGGAGTAGTTGAGATTTCAAGTGCGCAATTTCTAAATGAGATCATATAAACTGTCTTTGATTGTTATTTTTGTGAGATGAGAATGTTCTTTTTATTTGTCTCCTTCCCTGTCTTTCACGGAACAAACAGGCTGGTGTAGGAGGGAAACATTTTCAATGATCTGATAGCGCTGGTTGAGAAGCACTAAATTCTTTATTTGTAATTTCATTATCGCGGCAATTTGTTTGTTTGCATTAGTCACACCTCTTTCATAAGGCCGCTTACATTCTGAAGTTAAGCGCTGTGGGCGTGATCGAAGCGAGTAGGGGAGAATACGCCTTACTCAAAAGCGCTTAACTCGAATCACGTCAAAAAGGACTTACGTGCAAATGGGAGAATAGACCCCTTAGATGTGCACTCTGCACTTGAAATAAAAATGTGTCCACAAGTAGTAAAAAAAAAACCCCAAAAAACAAAACTGTAAAGTAACAAATAAATAAAAAAAACCTTGTGTAAACATATTTGAGTGCACTTAACAGCAGCTTTTTATCAAGAGATAACAGATTGTTTGCTCTTTTTTTTCTTAAAGAGAACTAAAATTTGTAAATCTTTGCATAAATGAAAATGAGCAGTGTTAGTGTAGTGCACATATTAGCTACATGCAGCGACCAGTACTCAGAATGCACCTACCACCATTCAGTCGCGATATTGCCGATCGAGAAAAGCACTATTTTATCAAAGATCAGTTAAAATTAAAGCTGCAAGCGGCGTTAAACAGGCCCTCGCCCCCTTGCGCACGTTGGGGTTGTGGTGAGATCCTGATGGGTGCAGCTGTGCACTCATGACCATTGGACAGGTCAAGTGCAGGCCCCAACCTGAGAGAAAGTGTCGAGCGAATCGGACAAAGCTGAAGGAGTTAATGACAAGTTTATACTTCATCCACCAGGGTGGCGCTCAGAGCGTAACCAAATGTGGGCAGGCGCATTCAGGGGCAGACCCTAAGCACAAATATGAAGTTTTGAGCAAATCGACTAATTTCAACGTAAAATGTGGCGTAAAATTTCCTGTTTCCACAATGGGGCGCCATGAGCTAGATTGCTTAGCAGCACATCGAGGCGTTCAGGGTGGGGCTTTTACCATGTACAGGAATTTTGAATACATTTGGATGAAGTATGAGGGAGAGAGAGCTGCTCGAATGTGTTTGGCAAGGCATCTGAAATGGGGACACCATGGTGGTCACGCCCATTTAGCGACAGACATGCAGAGCACAACTATTGATCAGCATGGTCTCTTGATGATCTGAAATAAATATTAGATTGATTGGATGGAATCGCTGGGAGGAATTTGTTAAAATACAACGTGTGGAAATTGGGCCAAAATGACACATTAAAATCAAAATGGCTGACTTCCTGTTTGGAGTTGACCAATGGTGCCAGAGACTTTTTTGTTTATCTTGGCAACATACATGTGTACCAATTTTCATCTTCCTATTCTAAAGAAACCCCTATGGGGAGGGGTTTTTTAAAATTTCAAGGGGGCACTATCAAGGCATTTTACAGCCCTCATGGGCAACTCCCCTATCAGATGTAAGAGCTCGCCACCCTTGAACGGCAAATCAATTTCCATGATGATACAAGTTCATTAAAGACATCAAAAACCCAAACGTATTTACATGGCGAGGGATCCATCGTTGCCGCGTTGCCACACACAACATTACTTGTGGCTTCACAGCATTCATAGGGTAGCTTCAACAACTTATTGTCCATGTTGTTGAAGTGGAATGAAGATGATGGGTTCAACTATACGTCATCAGTACAAGTGAAAGTAGAAACGGTCACTTCCTGTTAGCGGCCACTGACCTACAGACCTGCAGAGCACAACTTTTGATTAGCATGGTCTCTCAATGTTTAGTAATAAATCTGGTTGGATGAAATCTCTAGGAGGAGTTTTTTATAATACAATGTGTGGAAATCAGGCTAAAATGACACGTTTAAATCAAATGGCCGACTTCCTGTTTGGAGTACACATGGGTGCCAGTGACTTTTTTGTGCGTCTTGGCAAAATACACATATCTACCAATTTCCATCTTCCTACTCTAAAAAAACCCCATTTTGCTGCCCTCATTGGCAAGGCCCCAATAAGATGTAAGAGCTCAACACCCTTGACCTGTCTATCAATTTTTATGATGATACAATTTCAGTAAAGACATCAAAAACCCAAACGTATTTTCATGGCGAGGGATCCATCGTTGGCGCGTCACCACACACATGCCATTACTCTTAGCTTCACAGCATTCATAATATAGCTTCACCAATTTGTTTTGCATGTTCTGGAAGTAGAATTAGGTTGATAGGTTCAACTGTGTGTCATCAGTACAAGTGAAAGTAATAACTGGTCACTTCCTGCCACCACATGAGGGCGCTATTAGCAAAGTGGGAAGTTAATACATCTGGACATTCATGGCGGAGCATTCATCTTGTCTAGCAAGTTTGAAGCTGCTATAATCAAGTGTATGGACGTGAGAGCCTTGTGAACCCCAAACATATTTTAATGGCGAGGGATCCTAAGTCACCGCGTTGCCACATGGACGCAATTACTTGTAGCTTCACAGAGTTCATTTTTTATTTATTTAACCCTTATTTAACCAGGGAAGTCCCGTTGAGATTGAAATCTCTTTTTCAAGAGAGCCCTGGGGGAATAGGTGGGGAGGGACAGAGGTATTGCACAGCCAATTAGATCAGGGGATGATTAGGTGGCAGATCGAAAGAGCCAAGTTGGGACTTTAGCCATGACACCGGGGAACCCCCTACTCTTATCGAAGAGTGTCATGGGATCTTTAATGACCACAGTGAGTCAGGACCTCGGTTTAACGTCTCATCCGAAAGATGTAGCTTCATCAACTTGTTCTGCATGTTTTAGAAGTAGAATGAAGTTGATGGGTTCAACAATGTGTCATCAGTACAAGTGAAAGTAACAAGTGGTCTCTTCCTGTTACCACAGGGGGGAGCTATTAGCAAAGTGGCAAATTTAATATATTAGGACGTTCAAGGCAGAGCACCCATCATGTCCAGCAAGTTTGACACTACTAAAATCAATTATTTGGGTGTGAGAGCATTGAGAAATTATTTCTTTGAGTTGCCAAAATTTGTCACGCCCTAGCAGCCTCCAGATATACAGAGCACAGATTTTGATCGGCTTAGTCTCTAGATGATCAGTACCAAATTTGAAGTCAATCGGACAAAATCCCGAAGAGGATTAAAAAATTCAAATCAAAGTGGCTGACTTGGGTTTAGGGCGTGGTTCCTATGAAGTTTTTTGTATGTCTGGGTATGATACATAAGTCTACCGAATTTCATCTGCCAAAGACAAAGTAACCAAATTTTCCTATGAGAATTTTGAAACATTTAGGGGGCGCTATTTCTGCATTTGGGGTCAAACCTGTGTGAGGGCCCAAAAATATCGAATTTCGGATCCAGCCGGACGAATGTGAAAAGTTAGACGCGTTTTCACCATTGGGAAAGGGGCAAAATTGTCCTTGGAATTGTTGCAAGAATAATAATGATTTTATTTGGCGATTTAAAAAGATATGCTCCAGAAACTGAGGAAAAGACCCATGGTCCCTCCAAAACAAGAGACACAAACTGCCATGTGGAGAAGGGGTTTGGGATAGTAGAACAGATCATTCTTAAAAAAAAAACTCCGACCAGCAGCTTTCACCAGAGAGATGTATGGCAGGTCTACAGAATACATGATCAGGAACAACCTCTCTGAGCAACTGCTCCTAAAACCACTTCAGCCGCAGGACGTAAGTCAGTCTCCTCAGGTCTGGGCCAAGAGGGAAGAAAAACCACTGTCCTCCAAATCAAAATTTTATGCGGCACCAAGAAAGGTTCCTTTACCAGAAAAAAGGTCTGCTGTGAAAGGCAAAGATGAGCTAACGCATGTGAAAATGTCAAGAGATGAGGCCACAAGTGGTGACGATCATCCTTCAGAGGCAAGTACTGTTTCATACCTGTTAGCAGACTGCTCCATTATTACATTATTTATGCAGTGTTGACAAATATCTGTGCTGTGTATGTCATTACAGGTGGTAAGGCTCAGTCGAGGACACCATTGTTGTCAACCTTACAGAAGAGCGGACTGAAAAACCTCTGCAGCCACAGGACTTCAGCAAGCCTCGGGAAGCTTCCGGCGTCAAGGAGCTGCAAGAAACACCAGCACTGCAATCTGGTCAGATATGTGCAGCGAGCACAAGTGGGCATCCTGCTTCAAGAGTAGGAACTGTATAACACCTCTTGTTCCTTGGTGATATGATTACATTTTCCGGGTATGTTGAGCGACTGCTCCACTCTTCATGCCATTGTAGGTGGAGAGCCTTTGGAGACAAGATTCAAGTGGTTGTTGCTGTAGTTAAATCCAGCAAACAGAAACTCCATCTCACATTGCATCACAGGGAATTTCAGACATTTAGGCCAGATGACTGGCTAATTGGCGAAGTATACTGAGTACAAATGAAAACGCACCACTCACGAAATCTGGAATAGCTCCACGGATTGATATGTGAAGTACTGTATATACGTATAATGCATTTGAGGTAATGAATGATTTAAGAAGACATGTAAACATCATTAAATTTCATTCACGATAATGTTAATGCGCGAGAGAGGTTTAACTGGTGTAGGGGTCAAACAGGAAAGTCAATAACGAGTGTGACCGCCATTTGCATTGACACATGCGGTGCATCGTCGTCGCATGGAGTTGATCAGTCTCTGGATAGTGTTCTGAGGGATAGCATTCCACTCCTGAACAAGGGCAACCTCAAGTTCCGTCCATCTGGCGTCGACGTGAAAGACGTCGTCCTATTTCATCCCATAAGTGCTCAATAGGGGAGAGGTTGGGTGACAGAGCTGGCCACTGAAGCACGGGGATGTTCTGCTGTGCAAGGTACTGCATGGACACCCTTGCATTGTGTGCCCTAGCGTTGTCCTGTTGGAACGTGTGGACATCTTAGTGTTGGTTGAAGAACGGCATAACATGGTTCTGCAGCACTTGTTCCCGGTAGTAGACGCCCTTCACCCTTCCTCTGCAGATATGGAGAGGGGTTCTGTGACGGTAGCTTATTCCACCCCACACCATAACGCTGCCACCACCCCAACGGTCCGTTTGAACGACACAATCGGCGTTATAACGTTCACCACGTCTCCACCAAACATGTATACGGCCATCTGAGTTCCTTAAGTGAAATCGTGACTCGTCAGAAAAGATGACACCGTGCCATTGTCGTAGTCGCCAATTCTGGTGCTTGTTTGCCCACTGTAGACGCTGAATTCGGTGACAATCCGTCAATATGGGGCCGAAATAAGGCGTCGTGCACGCAGGCCAGCAGCTCGCAGACAGTTCCGTACGGTGTTGGTGTAAATGAATCCACGTCGTCCGTGGACTTGAGCAGCCATTCTTGTTGCTGGTAGTGTTCGGTCTTGGACATGATCCCGTACAATCTGACGGTCCTGACGTGCCGTTGCCACACGTTGTTGACCCGGACGAGGACAGTCCCGAGTGCTCCCCGTTTGCAGCAACCTTTGATGGAGTCCTGCGATCGTTGTGTGTGCGCAGTGTAGTCGTCTGGCAATTTCCCTGGTGCTGGCGCCAATTTAAAGCATGCCAATGGCACGTTCCCGTTCAGGGGCTGTAAGTCACGGCATAGTGTCGACGTTTCACAAGTGTCAGTGAAGAAGTGAAATTTTATTCGGATTCACATGCTTTTAAAGGCAACGTGTGCACAAATTCAGAGTGAAGTTCATTTTTCCTGTGGTGTGCGCGTGCAAGTTGTTGCATTTTTGCAAAAAATTGCCGAGCGTTACAGTTAACTTGAAATTCTCGCATATCTTGCACCTGGCATGTCGGGTGACGTCACTGTAGTGTTGTTGTTGTATAAAAATTATATTGAAGTTCATTTGAACTTAAATATTGACTTTTTTCTAGTGATGCGTTTTCATTTGTACTATATGATCTTTGCAATAATCGCAATAAAATATCTGTATTACTTATAATAGTTAAATAATTATTAAAATCTAAAAAAATTCTGACTGGATAGTGATATATGACTAACTACATTCTAAGCTAAAATGTTCCACAAGCCCAGAAGTTCTCATCTGATTAGCTCTGAAGTGTATGCATAGTATTCAACATGCTTCACTACCATGATGACGATCTTCATAAATTACCCTTTTTTTTTAGACCATAGAATGCTACATCCGAGCCATGCTAAACCGTCATGACATCAGTAGGCAAATCTTCCAATTAAACCATTACACCACTGGTGTCATTCTACAAGGGACAAGGGAGCAGATAGCGCGCCAAAGACTAAGACATGTGAGTGTAGACATGGTCAGTGTAATTATGGCAGAGTGCAACTGACAAATGGACCTTATCTGCAATGTATTTATCACAACATATGTGGAAAAGAACAAATTGGGCAAACGTTCAGTCTATCCATAATTATAATGTAAGTAATGACCTACAAGCATATGAAACCAAAAAAAATGCATGAATGCTGATAGTTCATGAGGCATGTTTGGTAATTAGCTCAAGACTATGGTGGCAAATATCTTTATCTTTGTTATGTAACAGGTAAGCTTTGATGCCTATGAGGCAATAATCACCTTCGTCAATGTGAGCAATATCCACTGGAATTTTGTGATGAGGCCAAATCATTAACTCTAAAACAGTTTCCATCTTTTCTTAGGTGATTAAAATCTCTCCTGACCCTTCTTAAAAGAGGATGATTCATTTTATTCTTTCTTTCTTCAAGTATCTTCACACCATATCCAACAGAATTTTTGTGGTTGACCCTCAGCATGGCACTAATGAAGTTCAGGAGTCCCAAATGCAGCCTACCAGTTTGTGTAATATGTGACATGCGTTCACTGACTTCACGGTACAATTTTTAAAATGTAAAAGAATGAAATGTTTGAAAACAGAGCCAAGACCACCATCCTTTTCTGCCCACAGACAGTACTTTAGGATGCGTCTCAACCGACTTGGAAAAGAGGACTGGGTGAGAATACCGTGGAAACCTGCCACAATAACTCATTCCTACCAAACAGACACTATGAGCTGTGGGGTTTTTGTGATGCAAGTAATGTTAGGTTGTCCTGAATATGTACACGAGTATCTCTGCAAAATGTCCTGTTGCCGAGCTCTTATATACATTTATGTTTAACAAATGGAAAAGATGGCAATGCAGTGCTTTCCTAATGTCCCAGAGGCTTTCGATATTGATCCATCAATGAAATCAATGAGGCGTCTCAGAAGAGAGATGGCTGAAGAAATTCTCCAAGGATCAGGTACTTAGAAAAAAAATGTTTGTGTCACATTTCCAAGATGGATGCAACAGTCAACATGGATAAAAAGTTGACTCAAATGTACACATACCCTGAAATGAATGTATATTTCAGTGTCTAAAGATGAATACTGTGGCCTGTGTGGGAGTGAGGACCTCCCTGGAGATCCAGAGGAGACTATCTGGGTAAGCAATGTCTTCAATGTTCATACATGTGCCAAAGGCAACCAGAAATATATCAGAATTTTAAACTTTGATAATTATTCAGTATTCAATTGGCATTATCAACTGTTCAGAACATGCATTTATTTCTTTGCAGATTCAATATTAATCATGTGCTAGGTGGTTCCATATGAAATGTCTTGGAACGATTACAGAGGACCTTGCCAAGGACAAGAATTGGTTTTGTCTTATGGTATTTAAGAATTTGTGTGTGTGTGTGTGTGTGTGTGTGTGTGTGTGTGTGGTTTTTTTTAAGAAATTGTAAATATTTTAAATTTCTATTTAGCTAGTACAGTTAGTTTTATTCAAATTTAGATTTTTGTCAATAATAGGCTGCTAATGTACAGTGAATAATGATGTTATAAATTCAAGAAAAAGATTTGTAAAATTTTTGAAAAGTTATTTTTAGACTTTATATGGTCCAGTGTATTAATTTTGCACACTTTATATACTTTTTCTCCAATAAAAGCTTGAAAGGCACTGAATTTCCTCCCTCAATGTTTTCTATTAATTTTGAAATGCCTGCACTGTTTTGTATATAGTTTGCCTATTGCCATATTAACAATTCACTCTGCAAAGTTTGAGAAACATTGCTCATGTTTCGTGTACAATAAAAATTTCTCATGCAGTTGCCATCTCTGTGTATCTGTTTGTAGTGTGCTGGGCTTTTTCAGATTCCCATTTTTGCCATTACCTGCTTCCAATTTTGAGCCGTTTCACTAAGAAACAAGGGAGACCTCACGAACGTAACACAGACAGCATTAAAATCTGACAGTTTCAAGAGGTGGTATTACATGATGGCAAAGTCAACAGGAATGCTGCCCAACAAAAAGAAGGTCCCATCAACCAGACTGCCCCAGGTGGGACATGAACCCACACCCTTAAAAATCAACAGTAGTAGCCACTGCACCTCATTAGCCACAACTTAAGGTCCTCTTTTATTGCAATCCAATTCATGGTTCTGAAGCTGAGGTTCTATTTAGACATTCTATTCTGAAATCTACAAGCTGAAGAGACAAGTATGGACTCTTCTAAAGCAGTGTTGGGTATTTTTCTGCCCTTCTGATGGTTGCAGAACTACTTAATTTTGTTCCAAATTAGCATTAAGAAATATACACACAATTTAAACAGATGGGAAACTTGTAGTGTGGCTTCTAGGCTAGTTGCTACTAGAGTGGTAAAGAATTCCCTATGATGGCATTCTTGCTAAATACTGGATTGATCTTGATAATCAGTTTTACACTCAGACAGCGAAATTGTAGTCAGGTTAAAATGACGGAATTATCCCTCTAGGGCAGTAGCGCAAATCGAACTGGAAATTGGGGGGGATACAGACACTTCCTTCATGACAACAATTAGTCCTGGCTAGTTCTCAATCATTTTCCTTCATTGACGTGTTTTTCAATTATCGTAATTGGCAACTGAAGACAGGGTTTCTCTCCATATGCAATTTAAATAGCGATGAAGTCGTGGGATAAATTCACTACTGAAATAAAAACGTTTCAAAAAGCAAACTCACTGCAAAAGCAAATGCGACTGTGGCCAGGTACGCACTACAGAATCGTATTTTTGCTTCGTTTTAATGAGTTTTGAGTCCATCACATGCCTTGCACTGTTACCGCAAAATCGGTAACAACAGTCCAAAAGCACTTCAAACTTTTCAGCACCACTCAAGTGGACAGGGCCACATAAAAGCACGCACGCTACTAAGTGCTGCTTGTTAAGGTATGAGGGTGTGTTAGTGCGCATGGCATTGGCGACCCAGCGCTCTAAAGGTGCTCCATAAAGCAGCCTAGGTTTCTGCACTGTCAATATAATGGGTGCTGAGCGATTTATGATTTACAGCAAGTGAACCAAAATTAAATGGACGTTAAAATCTTTGTCCATAGGTCAAGAGATTTTCAACTTGCCATTGTTCCAGGATTGGTGCAAAAATGATTCATCATCATGAAATTAAATACAAGCAATTCAGGTTAATGAAACAATGACCATTCACACTGAGTACCACTCAGGAACTGAACACTCAACTCAGCAGTCAGAAATCGTCCTCCAACTGTGCCAACAACATGACCGCAGCAAAACCCTGATTTTAGTACTAGTTGATAGGGATTTGCATGAAAAAATAAAAATAATTTGAACTGAACAGCTGCGAAGCTATTTAAATTGACTGCAAGGAATATTCACTTTCCTAAATTTCAGCAGAGGTTTAAATCTGAGTTTTTAAAGTTGCAGTACAGAGAGCAGCTGGCCCTGAAAGATATGAAAATACGATATTTTTTTTTGGTAATATTCCCAAAAATGAAACAGAACAGTACATTTCATGTCTTAACGTTCTCGTATGAGCCATCAAATAATTTTAAAATTGACTTTGACAAAAATATTATGACCTTTCAGAGGCCCTCCATAAAGTGCAATTGGTTTCAGGGCTGTCATTATGACACATCCAATACCATTGAACGTCTGTTTACAGATAAATATTCACCAAAATTAGAAAAACATAAATTTGACTTCTGAAAGTTGTAGCATGATTGTGAGGTGGCCCTATATTCAATATAATTAGTTTTGGGGCAATGATACAAACCAATCCAAAGTTATTCATTTTTCTTTCAAACAAAATGAATATTCACCCAATTTACACAAAGCTAAATATTTTACTTCTGAAGTGTGTAGTATAACCATTAGATGGCCCTCGATCAAGTTTAATTCATTTCAGGGGTGTCATCATAACGGATTAATAGTTATTGAATTTTTTTTTTAAAGACATGCATCCAGATTATACATTTGAGTTTTTAAAGGTGTAGTATGACCACTAGATGGCCCTCTAAATTGTTACTGGTTTTAGGGCAGTCAGTATTATGCATCAAATACCATTGAACCTCTGTTTATACATAATAATGCGCCAAAATTAAAGTTCTGAAAGTTGTTGTATGATTGTGAAGTTGCTCTTCATTATTTATACATATTTTTGTGGCAATGATACAAACCAATCCAAAGCTATTGATTATTATTTGTAACAAAAGAAATATTCACCAATATTAGACATAATTAAATATTTTCTTCTGAAATGAGTAGTATGACCATTAGATGGCCCTCTATCAAGTGTAATTTATTTCAGGGCTGTCATCATAACGGATTAAGAGTTATTGAATTTCTTTAGACATGTATCCAGATTAGAATTAGAGAGAATTATAAATTTGAGTTTTCAAAGGAGTAGTACGATCACCATATGATTGATAGATGATTAATAATACTTGTTATTGTAAAAAACAGGCTGGCATATACCCTGTCATGGTTTGGAAGGATTGAGACCTTTGCTGCTCTCATACGATATCGTTGTACGCCCGATCGGATTCCTGGGCCAGCTGGCATTAATTGGGGGCGTTACCCAGACTCTATTTAAGCTCCTGTTCTGCCTTGCTCTCGTTGCTAGAGTGTCAGTGTTTCTTTGGCGCTTTAGCCAGTAGGGTCTCTAGAGAGAGTCAGGGACTTAGCTGCATAACAGGATTAGTGTTAGTGAGTAAGGGAATTTTTGGTTTATTTTCCCTTTTCTTTTGTTTTCCTCGAGCTTGCCTGTTTCCTACCACGGACAGCGTCTGGTCCGCTGGTAGCGTGAGTCTCGTTATTTCTATCTGTTTTTAGTCTCTCAGCATGCTTTAAGATTTGCCTTTTATTTCTGGCCGCTGCTTTTGACGTCCACTTCCAGCAGCCACCACATACCCTCAGTAAAATCAGCAACAATTGCCTAAAATCAATTAAAACTTTTGAGCACCTTCAAGTGGACAGCACCACATCAAAGTTAAGAAGTAGTTAACAGCGTGCGCACGCTCCCATGTCAAGTGCTGCTTTGGGAGATGTGTCCGATGTTCAATGAATTTTCACAAGATTGCAGAATCACACGAGGGACTCTGCGATCTATCATTAATGAGAAATGAACCCTGGGGGATAGATTCATGCTTTCACAAAGTCAAATGAGAGTCCTGAGCTCAAATCAAATTTGGGTGCTGTGACACAATCTATAGGGAGCCATTCATGAAGGAATTCAAGAATATCCGTAGAATACAGTCTTTGACAAACAATGAATTCAGAACTCAGGAAATGCAAGGGTTGATCTGCCGTTTCCAATCAAACCGATATAAAGCTATTGATTTTTATTTTTAACAGTCAGCATTCATCTCCATTATAGAGAATTATAAATTTGAGGTTTGACAGATATACTATGGCCATTTGGTGGCATTCTCTAAAGTGTAATTGCTTTTAAGGCTGTAAACATAAAATACCCGAAGCTATTGAGCTTTTGCTTTCATATAAAAATTCACCAAAATAAGAAACAGCTCAATACTTCAGCTGTGAACAATGTAGTATGATGATTAGATGCCCCTGGACTAAATCTCTCGTACTTTGGGGCTGTAATTCAAACCAACCAAAAGCTGTTGAATTTAATTGGTTCCAAATGTAATATCTACCAAAATTGCAAGAAAATAAATATTCCACCTCTGAAATGTGTAGTATGACCATTAGATGGCCCTCCATGAAGAGAAATTAATTTCAGGGCTGTCATCATAACAGATCTAAAGCTATTGAGTTTCTTAAAATGTGCATTTACACTATAATTAGAGAAGATTATGAACTTTAGTTCTTAAAGGTGTACTATGACCACAAGGTGGCCCTCTAGAAAGTGTAATTGGTTTAAGGGCTGTCATTATGACACATCCAATACCATTGACTTCTGTTCACATACAAATATTTTTCAAAATTAGAAACAACTATAAATTTGAGTTCCAAAAGCTGTAGTACAATTTTCAGTGGCCATAAATTAAGTGTAATTAGTTTTTCGGCTACCAATACAGCGCTATTGATTTTTAGTTAAAACAAGATAAATATTCACTGAAATTACACAAAACTAAATATTTCATTACTGAAGTGTGTAGTTTAACCATTAGATAGTCCACAATTAAGTGTAATTCATTTTGGGGCTGCAATCATAACAGATTAAAAGTTTTTTTACACTTGCCTTCACACTATAATTATAGAGAATTGTACTTTTGAGTTTTCAAAGGTGTAGTACAACTATTACGTGGCCCTCCGTAGAGTAATTTGATTTAAGGCTGTCATTATTACACATTCAATACCATTTCACGTCTGTAGATAAATATTCACCAAAATTAGACAGAAACTGTAATGAATCTGCTGTCTGCCATGTTCTGACCTGCTTTGGTATGCCCATGTTCTGATTTGCTTTGCCATGTTTTGCTTTATTGGTATTTGATTAATTGCTATGTCTGGCTATTCTTTGGTATGTGTTTTGTGATTTGGTCATTTTAGAATTCATGTATTGATTTAGTTTTGTTTTCCCAGGTTTTACTTTTTACCATAGTTTTCATTCTGGTCCATGTTTGGCTTTCCACCATGCACTGCACTTTGTCTGGTCTCTTGTCTTGTCACAGGTCACAGCCCCGGTATTGCGTGTCACTCTTCGGGTGATTTAATGGTTTCTGGATTTCATTCTTCCTTCCAATCTCGTTTGCTTTCTTCACCTTACTTTCCTATTTTACTAACCATACTAACAGTTTGTTGTTTTCGCTAAAAGGTACTAACACTAACTAACATTGTATATAATACTAACATACTAACGAGCACTAAGGGATTGTATAATTTCACTTACTAATTGATTAACAAGCTCTCAGCTCTCGCCCTGTTCTAGTCTCCGCCTCTTGTCTCTCCTTAATCTCCTTTGCTGCATTTCTGTGGAATCTCCACACTTGATCACACTGTCCTTTCTCTCATTATCTATGCACGTTAGAACTCCTTAACCGGAGCCGTATGTTTATCTATAGGAATGTCTCGTGTTCCATGTCCGCTTTTTGGCTTTCGCCTATTTTATGTGATTAGGTTCTCCCTCTTGTTCCACCCTCTGTGATTGGTCTCATTTCCAGCAACTGTGTTCTGTGTAGCATGTGATTCCCCGGAATGTGTATTAGGAGTCTTTTCACGGCACTTTCTCATCAGATCGTTTCCTCAGTGTTCTTGTGCCACGCTTCTCTCGCCTTGATTTCTCAGTGATACTTTTCTGACAGGACCACCCGACTTTTCGCTTTTTGGCTTTGTGATTTTGGATTTAGCGTTGCACCTGTGTTTTCTGACCCTTTTTCTGCCCAACCTTGAGATCTGTGATTACTGCCCTGGTTAAGGTTTGGATTACGCCCATTGGATTTTGGCTTTGCTTCTCTGATATACCTGTACCTGTGAGCCAGACCCATTTCTGTTCGACAACAAGTACTGTGATTGCTGCCCTGGTTTTTGATTCTATTTTTGCCCAACTGGATTGTGATTTTTGGAGTGTGGACTTTGTACCTTTGCCTTCTGCTCTGCGGGAGTTTTCCCCCTTTATTAATAAATTGCTTGGTTCTCGCAACTGGTTCCTAATCGCACCATCACAGAAACATTAATTTGAGTTGAAAATGCAGTTTGATTATTAGGTGGCTCTTCCTTGTAATTAATTTTGGGGCTGTGAAACGATCCAGTCCAAAGCTATTAATTTGTACAACAAAATAAATATTCACCAAAATTACACAAAACTAAATATTTTTCTTCCAAATTTCTATTATAACCATTAGATGGCCCTCTATCAAGTGTAATTCATTTTAGGGCTGTCATCATGACAGATCCAAGCATTTTAGAGCATTAGAATTTTTTTAGACATGCATCCAGATGATAATTACACAGAATAATAAATTTGAGTTTTCAAAGGTGTAGTATAGGGCTGAATACAAGAAAATTTGTGAGCTACAAGTGGACCTGTGATTAGTGGAACTGGTTATGGGGCTACAATGTCCTCAATAGGCGCAAAGATGATATAATGTTTTTAATAAAGCTTTAAAGTAACATAAATGTGAATTTTAGGGACCAACCACAGAGCTTTTCAAGAATGATTTCCAACACCCCATAGCTGATAACCAAGAACACTTTGAACTACACGACTGGATAAGACCACAACCAAGGAATGATCTCAGTATTTAAAATTGATAAATATATCAAAAATAAATAAATGAATAAATAAATACAAACATACATACATAAGTAGGAATAATTTTAAAAAATGGATTGCAACAGTTAATAGGCTATGGAATTTAATTTTAGATAAAAGCGCCACTGTGTTTTGAAATTTGTCTTAAAGACAGTAGCAGGCCCTATATAAAGTAACGTCCATTTTATGCCATCATTAAACTGGTAAGGATTACCCTCAGATGTGTAATTAAAGCTTTATACCTCTCTCTCTCATGATTAAGCGGGAGTGTTGTTTTTTTTTCAAAGAAGAAAGATAATAAATCAAAAGTCAATCCAGTTTCTAAACTGGCTTGTAGTAAAAGCTGTTTAGCGTAAGGTAAAACTGTTCAATTTCTTTCCGTCAGCAAAATTTCACAAAATGAACGTTTCTCAATTTGTAAGATGTTATACTTTCAATGGGAAGAGCCGGAAAACTAGAATAGAATAGAACTTGATAGAAAATTATGAAGAATTGTTAAATGCATTTAATTGTTAAATGTGTTAAATGTGAAATGCTAAGACGGCATTGTTCTTTAATCAGATTCTTATACACTTGGATTTGAGGTTTTGAATCTTCATCATTTCTAATCACTGTACTTGTTTGACAGTCCCTAAAACAGTTCTCCAAATAAAGGTATATCAGACAAAACAGGTTGTAGTCGACTGTCTGTGCTGGCAAGGTTCCGAACGTACAGATTATATCTTATTTCACTGTACTTCAATCGCTCAGGAATAAAACAAACACCGAATATGAAACCAACTTTACCGCAGTTTTGGTAGCCCATTTGACATTCTAGCTAAGCTAATCAGCGCACGTTAGCCTGCAATTACTTTTGGAAGGAAGCTTCCTGCCAACTTCGGGTATTTGGGAATAGCGCTACTCTTAAAATGTCAATATGATTCTCAATATGATTTTTAGTTGCGTGTGTGCATGCTCTTGCTGGCATTTAGGGCCTTGTCTACAGCGTACTTGTACCACTTGGCTAGCAAAATGGATTTAGTGTATTGCAGGGGTAAACAATTTTATCTGCAAAAGGCTGCTGCGGGTGCAGTTTTTCATTTTAGCCTCGAGCTACAACACCTGAATCATTAAATGAATTAACTAATCATGCGGTTCAATAAAGCCCTTAATTAGTAAAATCCAGTGCAGCACTATTTAGCTGCTTTTCCATCGGATGCGAAAAAAATTTTTCATCTGAAAGATTACATTAAAGTCAATGCAAAGACGCGAATACAGACATTTCGCGTGTATTTGCGTCTCTGCATTGACTTTGAATGTAATCTTTCGTGCGAAAATTTTTTTTCAAATTTTGCTATCACCACAATCCTTAAGTTTTGTTTTATATTGAATGCTCAACACATTCTTTACAGAATACTTAACTATTGCTTTTTTCATTTCTTTCCTAACATGTAGCAAATGATTTGTATTTCACCTTATGTTATATCCATAAAACTTTGAAACTTTAGATACCTTCTTGCCGATGTGATTGCATTACCAAGAAATAAAGTTGGGTTTTACTTAAGCCTTCTTTGTGTAAAATGATGCTATGGTGGCATTGTGTATACAAAAAATTATGTTGCTTTTGGTGGTGACAAAATTAAATATGTTTCTGTTTTGTAATGAACAACACATTCTTAATAAAATACAGAACAGAAAATTGAGACTTTTTGTTGTCTTTTTTATGCTTTTATTTAGCACTATTGATTTACTACTCTATAGTACAGCATGTTTTTATGTTGCACATTCAGAGAGACTCAGGTCTAATCCATTCAGCCAATTGAAATGATACATACCAGAGTAAATTTGTTTAGTAAGCAGGGTGTAAATTCATGCATTTATAAAATTGAAGAAAACGTGGAAGTAATCCAAGTAATTGGATTACAGTACTCAGATTGAGTGATGGAACGGAATACATTACAGATTACATTTTAGGGATGTATTCTGTAATCTGTAGTGGAATACATTTTAAAAGGAACCTTCTTAACCCTCCTAAAAGTTACTTTGGTAAAAGGTGAGGCCAGCCAGAAGAAAATTCTTGAGTAAAAGTCTTAAAGTAGCTCACATTAAATGAAGAGAAGTACCAAAAATATCTTGTGAAAAAATATACTGAAGTATCAAAAGTGCAAGTCCAAAGTATTTTTAATAGTACACATAGAAAGAAGCAAAGCAACCACACACTGATCTCTCCTCTCAATTTTCAGGTGAATGAAAGATACAGTTTTCAAAAAACAAACAGGCTGTTTCTCCTTTATACACTTTTTCTTATTATAATTCCTCTCTTTGAGTTTTCTGACAGTCTAAAAAAACATTATAATTGACTATAATAGATAGCAGACTGACATAGTATCAATACCATGTCAAATTTTTGCTTCAGAAAAATTATATTTCTTAACAACTAATTGGGATACCATTGGCTCACTGTAGCTGAATTAGTTCCTACAGATGACAACAATTTTTTCCATAGCAAGAAATAATTTTTTTGAACTGCTGGAAAGATACTGGACAAGTATATTGAGCTGTTAGGCTTAGCTGAGGAGTTTAATTCAGGCAACTCCTGAAAAACAGGGATTGGAGTGAACTCGTGCATATTCTAAACCATGTTCGTGCTCTGCTTGCTTTTAAATATTTAATAACTGATCCGTATGTACCATCTAGTGATAGAATATTGTAACTGCTTACATAAATTTGCAGCACCATGTCTGCAGGCGGACACTTCTGCACAAAGCACTTAAGATACCCTGCCGAGCACCATTGTTCTTCTCAAAAAAGCCACATCTAGATCATCCTTAAATGAGGAATTAAATTAATATTTTAATTTGTAACGAGTAACGAAGTGGGCAGTATCAAAGTAACAAAGTAAAAGTATACTTTTTATCTTTTAAACGTAGTTGAAGTAAAAGTCCTGGTTAAAAAAAAAAACATTCAAGTAAAGTACAAATCTTGGGGTGTATTGAAACATGATGATGAGCATTAACTGTTGTCGAATACCCCACCTCCGTACACACGCAACATTTCGAAATGAATGGCTTTTTAGCTGAAGCTCCCAACAGGCTTACAATGGTAGTGAGTCGGGCATAGCGTTGCCATGCAAAGAAATCCCTAGTCCATTCATCATTAACAAGGCTCAAAGTATCTACACACTTCATCGGTACACTGTAAAAAATGACTGTGAAATTTACATAAAAAACATGTAAAATCCCTACAGAAAAGTACTGTAAACCCAAAAACGTGTATTTTTGGTTTAAATCACAGGGAAGTCTCATAAACTGTTAAACAGAATGATTTGTTTTTATTTACAAAAAATACATGTGATTATAATCAAATTTATTTGTGAGAACTACAAATATTGGTAACAAAACCAGATAAATACTGTAATATACACAACACATGAATTTTGTTCATTTAACATGCAAATATTGTAAAAACTATAGTTTTAGTCTATCGTTTTGAAAAATACAAAAAAAATATGTAATTTACTTTACAAGATCATGCTGTACTTTTTCTGATGGGCAACCTGTAAACAGAAAATACTTCACTCTGGAGGAAGATGGAGAGATGTTGGTCACCAGTACCTCAGCTCAGTGCAGTCCAGGATAACAATTAGCACTCTGGCTTAAACTCTGCTGTTTTGTCTATTTTCGAAACTAAACGAATTTGATAATGAACACCAGTGACATGAGCTGCTAGCATGCTAGATCAATTTAGTTCAGCACAAAAGCACAGTTAAACACTCAAAGTCCTAAAAATGGTTACCTGTGTGTTTTGTAAAAAGACACTGGATACGCTAAGAGGCTATGTACTACATTGTAGACTACATAGGAATGAGCCTTGTTGCCTTTTTAAATGTGTTGGCTCCAACTGTAGTCAAACATTTACCACTTACTCAGCGTTCAAGGGCCATTTTTATCGCGTGCACAGTGTACCTGCGCCACAAGCTGCAACAGCTATTGTGGCTGATTTGAAATGCGCTGTTTCATTATGTACCTGCCATTTTCACAAGGTGAAAGAGTTAGTGGCCCACTTGAAGGCTCATATTGAAGAGGGCAGGTCTGTGCCCTGTCCAGTAAGTGGTTGTAAGCACATGTTTACAAAAAAGTCGTCTTTTACTTCCCACATGTGTAGGAAGCATAGGGCGTGCTCCACTGATAATATAGATGACATGTACAGGGATACTCGCCCTCAGCCCCCTGATGCCATTGCCTGTACAGATGATTTCGACGCACATGAAGCCATGCCAACCACTAGTGCAGTGAGTGACATGCCAGAAAATGATAGTCAGTCTTATCTGAGGAACATGTGTCTAAACTTTGCTGGTATGTGCTCCTATTTCTCTGCCGGGATCCATATTCTGATTGTGTCAGGGATAGTGTAGAGTAACTTGCTCCAAACTGCGATGGACTGGTGAACCCCATAATGGTCGGCTCTGTCACTGTTTGGAACCCAGGGCCAGGAAGTCGAGGAAGAGAAACAGCTCATCTATCGTGTCTGCTCAAAAGAAATTCAAAGTTACATGAAGTTCCTCTCAACCAAAGAAGATGAAAATTCTAAACTGAGAACCAACTGCACTTTATCATCACCATTCCACACACAGCTGCAATCAGTCAGGCTATTTTGCTGTTATATTCTTAGGTGTATTATTTGCTTTTATAGTCATCCTAGGTTTTACTGTTGTTTACTATTTTTCCTATGTCATATTGCCACAGCCTGGTGGATGCATTTCTTAGCAGCTACTTCTGTTAGCAAGTATGACATTGCCAAGGAGCACATGCTGTGTCACTCCGCCCAGTGGCTTACTGAAGGAAGTAGTCCTAAGTATTTGCTTCATGTGTTGTAATGTTAGTTGTAATCTCATAGCGTTATGAATGTGCCAGTCACAACTTGTTGAAGGGAGTTGCTGGATTGAGTATTTACTGAGTCTAATGAGGGAAACAAAAAATACCATTAGCCATTTTAGCAGTAGCTGGGTAGCTAGCCGCTCTGCTCAGCTCATCTGGAAACAGTTTGTATCAACAAAAAAGGTCATGCACCTATTGCTATGATTATGGGACGTTGGGCCGACTTTTGAAATTGTTGAAATATCCCTTTAAGGTCCAGAAGCGATTGAGAGAGGAATAAGAGGCAAATGTCTGCATTCCATAATGATTATGGATTTACAGGTATGATAATCACATATGAACAATAACACATAATATGGAAATAGGTAGACCTCTTACCACATGATGAATTCCATTAAAATTGTGCAGGCACAACTCCCTTTCCAGTAGCTGCCGTCCTGCTGTACTGTCGTCATGCCGAAGCCCTCCCAGCAAATAGCCAGCATCCATTTTCTGCTCATTTCAGGATCAGCCGGCAAAGAGTGAAAACAAATCACTGACTTGTACACAAGAGCACAGCAACGTGTCTATGATTGCTACCTGTAACTCGCCTTTTTTTTTTTTTTTTTTTTGGCAATATACGCCGTCTTCCGTCTATGCTCCAGACCAGACGTGGCAGCACTGGCAGAATCTAGCAGAAACACGTAATTCTGGCTTGAGTTTGAAAGTGCGCAGCTGAAGCTGTCTGATTGGATAACGACGTGGGGTCGGGAGAAGCGGGAGCTTCTGGTTCACGGCTGCGGCTGACTTCATTAACGAGCGACCAAGAGCAGCGCGTTGCTTGCTGGAGCAAAGACGAGGAGGAGAAATTTTCGGACCGCTAATTTTAAACATTTTTGGAACCCATACACGGTTTTGTGGATTGTCTGCTGCTGTTGAAAGTTTTCACGGTAAGCTTCACGATTTACCTGCTTTTTTCGAGACTAAACGAATTTGATAATGAACACCAGTGACATGAGCTGCTAGCATGCTAGATCAATTTAGTTCAGCACAAAAGCACAGTTAAACACTCAAAGTCCTAAAAATGGTTACCTGTGTGTTTTGTAAAAAGACACTGGATACGCTAAGAGGCTATGTACTACATTGTAGACTACATAGGAATGAGCCTTGTTGCCTTTTTAAATGTGTTGGCTCCAACTGTAGTCAAACATTTACCACTTACTCAGCGTTCAAGGGCCATTTTTATCGCGTGCACAGTGTACCTGCGCCACAAGCTGCAACAGCTATTGTGGCTGATTTGAAATGCGCTGTTTCATTATGTACCTGCCATTTTCACAAGGTGAAAGAGTTAGTGGCCCACTTGAAGGCTCATATTGAAGAGGGCAGGTCTGTGCCCTGTCCAGTAAGTGGTTGTAAGCACATGTTTACAAAAAAGTCGTCTTTTACTTCTCACATGTGTAGGAAGCATAGGGCGTGCTCCACTGATAATATAGATGACATGTACAGGGATACTCGCCCTCAGCCCCCTGATGCCATTGCCTGTACAGATGATTTCGACGCACATGAAGCCATGCCAACCACTAGTGCAGTGAGTGACATGCCAGAAAATGACAGTCAGTCTTATCTGAAGAACATGTGTCTCTTTTACCTTAAACTACAAGGGCAGCTTCTCATTCCTGCCTCAACTATACAGACGATTGTTGAGGAAATGCAAAATGTGCATGAGTTACGTCAAGCCTACACATTTATTAAAACAGGATATGAACCTATCGGATGAAGTAGCTGCTGGAGTCTGTGGCTGCATTGAAGAGTCAGATTTGTTTTCTGCCTGCCATCAGGGGCCGTTAAGAACAACATACACCAGAAATCAGACATTCACAGAAATCTAACTACACAGAACCCCAAAAAGTGGCATTAGGAATGGATGAAAACATGACACCAAAATATGCCTACTACATACCAGTGGCAGAAACTCTGAAGAGCTTTTTACAGTCACATTTAGGGAGGAATACACAGTCAAATCAGTTTGGTAATCCGGATGAAGAGGTTTTCACAGATTTATATGATGGACAAAATTTCAAATGTCACCAATTCTTTATTGAAAACCCTGAAAGCCTCAAACTAGTTTTGTACCAAGATTCATTTGAAATTGTGAATCCCCTGGGTTCTGCTAAAAAGACACATAAAGTTCTTGCAGTCTATCTTTCATTGGCAAATCTACCCATTCATTTGCGTTCAAATACTGATAATATGTTTTTAGTCTTGTTGTGTATCGAGAATGACCTCAAGTGCTTTGGAGTGTCCAAAGTTTTCTCAGAGTTGTTGGCAGATCTTAAATCCTTGGAGAAAGATGGAATAAATGTAAATAGAGAAACGGTAAAAGCGGGTCTTTTCTGCATTGCTGGGGATAACTTGGGTTCTCATTGTATTGGTGGGTTTACCGAGAACTTCAGCCGCTCTCAATATTTTTGCAGGTACTGTGAAATCACAAGAGGTGAGTTTGAGGCTGATCCAAATGCCTGTGGTCCTCCAAGCACCCCAGAGACGTGTGACACGGCTGTTGCTGATCTCCAGGCTGAAAATCTCGAAGGAGTCAGAGGAATAAAGGTAAACTCTGTCTTTAACACCCTTGAGTCTTTTCATGTTTCCCAGCCTGGTCTCCCGCCTTGTTTAGGTCATGACATCTTTGAAGGAGTCCTGTCATATGATCTAGCACTGTACCTGAAGAACATTATAAAAAAGAAAAAATGGTTCACATACTCCCTCTTAAACAGGCGCATAAAACAGTTTAAGTACAAGGGTTCTGAAGCTCTCACAAAGCCATGCACTATCACCCCCGATGGAGCAAAATTATCAGGGCAAGCCATTCAAAACTGGAACCTTTTGAGACTGCTACCAGTTTTGATCGGTGATAAAGTGCAAAACCATGAGGATGAAGTATGGCAGTTGGTTCTCCATTTAAAAGACATTGTGGATCTCATTTGTGCTCAGAACATTTCCTTGTCCCAGATAGCATATCTTGATATTTTGATTCAAGAGTATTTGGAGTTGAGAAAGTCGTTGTTTCCCAAAATTCAACTAAAACCTAAGCATTACTATTTGCGACATTATTCAGCACTGTTCTTGAAATTCGGTCCATTAATTAGATTATGGACACTTAGGTTTGAGAGTAAGCACAGTTATTTTAAAAGATGTGCCAGACACTTGAAAAACTTCAGAAACATTTGTCAAACTTTGTCAGAGCGTCACCAGATGTGTCAGACGTATCTTTTAGCTGGGCAACAATGCAGTCAACTACTGCAAGTGAAGGGCAGCTGTGCGTTTTATCCCAACCTCTATAGTGACAGTATTAAACATGCAGTCAGGGGGTTTGCCTTTTCAGACACCAATACCACAGTTAGCACAGACATTCAGTACAAGGGCACTGTATACAAAAAAGGACAGTTTCTTGTGTGCAGAAATGATGAGTATAAGGAGTTTGGTGAACTTCTCCTCATCTTGATTCAAAATGACACATCTGTGCATGTTCTGATGGATATCCACAAAGGCATCTTCCTCTCAGAATACCATCTGTATTCTGTGACACAGGACAGTCTTGGGTTACAGTGTATCAACATTGATGACCTGCCTGATTTCTATCCTTTGGTATCATACATTCTTGGTGGATACCAAGTAATTCCGCTAAAACACAGTATTGTGGAAAAGTGAAGCTCAATTAAAGCTCGGTTACATCTCACTGTAAATAGTTTGACATTATTGTAAGTATTAAGAAATGAATATCCCTGCTTTAAGTGCATGTGCTCGTTGAAATATGCTACAACAAAACGTGTAATTTTTCTGTTCTATTTGAAGGTGGCATTTCTTCATCGCAAATATGAGTGACTCAGAGCGAACCTTCCTAGATGTTGCAATCATGGAGGTCCTGCCAGAACTTCCAGCAATGTCCAAAAACATCCTGGAAGAGCACCTACAGTCCATTGGAGTAGAGACTTATGATGATCTACGCTTTGTAACAGAGACTGATCTGATGACAGCATTGAGACCTGTACAAGCCAGAAAGCTTCTTTCTGTTTGGAAACAGAAATGTAAGTTAAAAACACACTGTCCAAAATCAATAGCAAACACAGACATTGTGTAATATTGTACTGTGTCAATCATAATCTTGTTTTTTTTTTGTCATTAAAAGATCAAACTCCTGAGAACAGCTCAATATCGTCTGTGGAACCCTCACCTACCCAATTGCTGTCATCATTCTCGGTTTCACCCCAAAGTTCATCGTCATCCTCCTCCTCCAGCCCAAGACTTAACACACAGTGGGAAGACACCTTTGAAATCCCATGGAGCAAATTTCCGGAGGAACTCATGCAGTCTTTGGAGAGGGGAAAAAGGCCAGGCCCAAAACTGAGAAGGCAAATGGTCCAGATTGTTGTGACTGAGATGATGAAAAAATGCCCTCATGTAGGTAAGAAACATTCAACTGATGTTGCAAAAAAAATGGTGGCAAAATATCCCAGCTCTCTACAAGATGTAATAGAGGGAGATGTTGTTGGAACAGGCTACCATTCCCTGGTCAAAAAATTACAAAACAGAATTGAAAATGTGAGACGCTCTTCAACACCTAAAATAAGGAAAAGAAAATATCGGACCGACTCAGACAACACAGACGAGATCACACTGGAAGAGAGAGCCTCAATGCAGGACACGTATGGATGCATTCAATGGAACATGAAATTCCTGCCTCTTGAAGAAACACCAGAGACACAGCAGCAAAAGATGGAGAAACTGAAGACCATCTTCCCAAACACTGATGCCAATGCAGAGGAGGTAAAATCCCTCATGAAGTCCACCTTTTACACACAGCGTCAACATGTAAACCTGGGAAGAAGTATCAAAAGTCTTAGAGAGCAGTGGCCGTTTTGGTTTGTCGAGCTTGGCATGTCAGTCCACTTCAAGGAACTCACTGGTATTTGCCTGAAAGAGACCTTCACACACAACTTGGATTTAAAAGGAAAAAGGCTACATGACTACATTAGCACAGTGTGGGTCCACAAGAACAAGAAGTTCCTCCAGAGTTATGCAAGACTTCAGAGGATGCGGGGTCCACAGAGTGGCTGTTCAGATGACGTGATAGAGATGCTGCTGCTTCTGCTGAGCTACTTTGATGAGAAGGAGGAGTCCATGTTTTTCCACGTAGAAGATGCATGTCTTGCAGAAGAGGTCGAGCTGGAGAAAGTTCCTCTGACACCAACTGTTGTTGTCTGTGGTGAGTCTGTTTCATCCCTCTTTTTTGTTTTTATTTTTAGCTGCGACCAAGCAGCTCTATGAACGCCTGTCTGTCTGTCCGTCTGTGACACCTTTTTCACCATGTTCCTGTCGTTGTATCATCATGAAATTTTCAGGAGTTATTGACCTTCACCAAAGTGATGTCCATGCACAAAGTCAAGGTCAAAGGTCAAGTTCACAGAGGTCACGACCTTGTTTGCAGGTTTTCGCGCTGTAACTCCAGTTAGAATTCATGGATCGCTATGACATTTTGGAAATAGCTTCTAGGCATACAGGAGGTGTTCCCTATTGATTTTCAAGGTCATCTGTCAAATCCCAAGGTCCCAAAGGTAAAAAAAGTGTCAATTTTGCCCGATTTGACGGTTTTCGCACCGTAACTCAAGTTTAATTCAATGAATGGCTACGAAATCTTACTACAAGCTTCTTGGTATAGAGGAGGGGTTCCTTATTGATTTTCAAGGTCATCTGTCGGATCCCAAGGTCACACCGGTCAAAAAAGTGTCGATTTTGCCCCGATTTCACAGTCTTCGCACCGTAACTCCACTTTAACTAGATGGATGGCTATTACATCTTAGAACAAGCTTCTTCGTACAGAGGAAGGGTCCCCTATTGATTTTCAAGGTCATTTGCCAATTTCGACATCACACTTGTACAAGAAACCGCCAGTCATGGACACTAGGCCTCGTGACGGATGCTAGGCGAGGTCGCAGCTATTAGATCCTTCTGATCTACTTATTCTGTTCATAGAATTTGAGTGCAGCATATATTAATGTAACCTGTTCAATTATTTATTTACAGGGCAGTCCTGCTATTCTGCAACAAGGTACATGCTGAGTCTGGATCGGAACCTCGTCAACACAAACATCTCCTCCTTCATTTCTGCATTGTGCCTCATGTTCGGGAGCTACTATTGTTTCAACATCCACTACCCATCTGAGCTGGCTTCAACTCTGGAGTTTCTTCAAAGGTGAGTAAACATGGCTTACTTATTTCTCAGGCCTGGACTTGGGCCTGGGACTCTGCGACCAAAGTAATGTAATGACAGAAGAAGCAGTCTTTCAGAGCAAAAACTTTGATTTTGCGTGAGGAATTACTAGAAGAAAATTATTAAAATACTTTCATTCTACAGGTGTTTCTTCTCCATAAACCCAGAAAAAGGAACCAAAGTAGAGAATAAAAACTCCAAGCGTCGTCTCAACGTGAACCCACGCGTCCTCACCCTGATACAGGAACTCTCTGATCACGAGTGGCGGAAATCCTAAGTATGGACTTGCTCTATGGACGTGTGTGTGTCTGTGAGAGTCTGTGAGTGAGTGAGAGTGTCTGTGTCTGTGAGAGTCTGTGAGTGAGAGTGTCTGTGAGAGTCTGTTGCATTGTTTAAACAAGTTTTTTTGTGGCTTAGCTGTCATTTCAAATGTTACCTGTTAAATTTTTACATGTGTACCCTGTTAAAACGATTTACTCGGTTCCAGAGAGTTGCTGAGGTCTCACTACTGCATCAAACCTTGACAAACATAACATTGGTAAATTCTGATTTATAATCTTATGCTATTCTGTTCTTTGACAGAAAATGTGTACACAACAACATGAACGTGTCAGTTGATGATCTGCTTTTTTTTACATCATTGAACAGACATTTCTGAGTGTAGAAATGTAGACCTCAGTGGTTTAGTATTTTGGTTCCTATTACATGTGGCTGTTGTACAACATGAAAGTTGATGTTATGTTATGTCAGTTAAAGATTAACCCACTACCAGTTCATCAGAAGTGGAAAATATTACGTTTCTTTGCTCTCTTTAGAACACTATAAACAATTGAGGGTCATCTCCAACTGTCATAAAAAGAAAGTGTGGAAAATGTAACCTATACGAATTCAGAACTTGGATGTTAATTGACACTGTACATTGTCTTATTTTGTTATCTAAAAGAGTTGTGGAGTTTAACAGACTGTTAAATTTTTCCTCTCACCCACATTCTTCAACTCCAATAATCTTGCACTTCCTATTCACAAGATAAAAAAAAAATCTCTGAGTTGTTTGTGTTGTTAAATCAGATGTATACTGTGGTGTACTTTTGGGGGGGAAAAAGGCATCCAACTGTTTATACTGTAACTGAGGATGACTGCTGAATAAACGTCCCAAAAGTTATGTTTTTTTCTCCTCGTTCTCATTCTTCACATTTTTGGTGCAGCTGTAGTAAAAAGTTTTAAAAAAGTGCCGGTTTAAAGTAAATTTTACATAACTTGTTTAGTAAAACAAAAATACAGTATATTATACATTGATTTTCTATATCCTCTACTGAACACCTCCATTTAAAATGCAAAGTTTTACTGTTGCTGGAATTTTTTGTTTGATATTTCCCTGTTAATTTGATCATTTATTGATGCACAGTGAGCAAATATTACATGTAAAAAATACAGAAAATAGTCTGTTTATATCCAACTCTTATGTGAAATCAACACATTATTTATGTTGACTTAACAGTTATTTAATGTGATTCAGATGTAATTTTATTGACTGTATATCAATTTACATAATTTGACCGTAAAATTATTTACTGTGCTGCCGTACTTTTTACAGGAAATCCCTGGTAACCACAGCTGCCAGCGTTTTCCTGTAAAAACAACATTTTTTTTCTTACAGTGTAGAATTCCGAGTTTCCAGTCGCCTCCATCTTGAAAGTCACAATAAGTCGATTGACGAGCACAAACGAATAGATTGCAATATGTTCCCTTATCCTTCCTATTCGTTTGTCCTCGTCAATCGACTTATCATGACTTTCAAGATGGATGCGACTGGAAACTACCTCAAGGTATTGTTTGCATAAACAGTCTTTTTTAATAAACTACCGGTGCATTTTCAAAGTTCTCAGGCTAAAGAAGATATGTTGAACTGCATATCGAGGGTTTGGAGCGCAATGGTTATATGTCCATTTTAGAGGTTTTGAGAAAAATTGATTTTTAGGGATGAAAATGTTCCATTAAATCAGGTACCTGCACATCATTTATATCAGTCACTGCTTCACTGCTTGGTTCTGAAGTATACTGAACATGTAAGTTTTTATAAGTGTGGTACTGCAACATCATGGCCAAAATTGCCAAAATAGACATGTCACCTCCGAGCTCCAACAATTCTAGCACTTGATGTGACATAACACAATTGTGATAGATTGAAGTAAAGTTTGTTTGCAATGGAAGACAGATGATTCTGTCATACTATTCATGTTTATGCATCAAAATATCAATGCTTAATTCAAATAAGCAGATTTTGTTGGACATATCACAAAATGAAAATGTGAATTCTGTTTAAAACTGAGGTGCATGGACATATAATTATAGTGCTCGAAGAATTAGCTGATAGAACTGTGTGACAGGAGGTAAAAATCTCAAAATCACAAAATTTGAACATATCACCATTGTGCTCCAAACCCTCGATATCATCTGCATAGCATGTTATTCTGCCTGTTTGCCCTGTTTATTTCCATGTTTGATTATGAATTCTGCCTTGTCTGACCATGCATTGTATTTGTGATTAGGATTCCATGCAATGTTTTCTTTTACCCTGTTTCTGTATGTGCTGCCATATTCCACTCCTGCAGTTATATTCCGGTCCATGTTTTGTGTCATACCATGCATTGCACTTCGTCTCCCCCTGTCTGGTCTTATGTTACGTGATCGCTCACTACCCCAGTATGGTGTGCCACACTTTTGGGTGATTTCATGATTTCTGGGATTTCAATCATTCCTTCCAATCTCATTTTCCTCCTTCACCTTGCTGTTCTATATTACAAACCAAACTAACAGTTTATTGTTTTCATTAACATACTAACCCAAACACTTTATAGTACTAACTTACCTACGAGCACTAAGGGATTGTATACCTGCACTGACTAATTGACTAAAAAGCTCTCAGCAGTCGCCCTATTCTAGTCTCCACCCCCTTGGCTTTACTCAAACTACTTTGCTGCAGTTTCAGTGGAACCTCCGCATTTGTTAGACCCTGTTCTCCTTCCTTTTCTGTGCATGTTAGAACTCCCTAACCGGAGCTGTATGTCTGTCTATAGGCTGTCTTGTGATCCTGTCCGCGTTTTGGCTTTTGCCAAGTTCATGTAGTTAGGAACTTCCTCATGTTCATTCCTTTGTTAAATAGTCTCATCCAACTCACCTGTTCCTTATCATAGCTAGACTAATGTAACGTCATTTTGTTTAACTCTGCACATTGAAATGCACAACACTTTAGGAAGATGAACTGATTAAGCAGGAATGCTCATGTTGTGGTCCTCATTCCAAGTGGTCAAAAAAAAAAAATCATCTAAGGGATACTTTTGTTTGGGAGAAACAACTCCACTCAAACTTCATTCTCAAAAAGTGTTGCATAAAATGAACACTCTGGTTTATTTTCTTAACTGGGAACAAAATATGATTGTACCCCCCTTCATTTAATAAAATAATGGTGGGAAATTTGTCCGTTATTCTTTTTTTGCAACTGTCATTGGGCATTATTTTTATTTTTCTATTTTTTGGCCTACCACAACCCTCCCTCTTCGGAGGACACCTTTGTTTTTAAATTACAGCTTTTTAACATACTTCATTAACATTAAGCTATACAGGGGGGTTATATATGGCACTAAAAAAACAAACAAACAAACCAACAATCCAGAACAAAAAAAAAAAAAAATCATAGTAGAAATAATTATAAAAATAAAAACAAAAACATATGCGCCATAACAAACAAAAGTCATCTTCACCAAGTTTGAGACAATAGTGTAATGTGAATATAGGCCACTGGATGGCAGTATTTACCTTTTTTTTTTATTCAGCTCAGACTGGAGCTATGTTTAGACATGTCCTGGACATGTCTGGGGCAAGTCCCCGAAAATTAAAAAAAAGAGGTCTAAATGTGGGTGGGGTCTGCAAAAGTAGTAGGAGAAATTGCAAGAAGATGACCAGACCTGCCATTCTGTTCAAGACCTGTGACGTTTCTTTTGTGGATTTCTTTGCCTGTGTTTGAGCATTTTCATCCTTCAGGACATCACCAAGCCACCCCCACGAAAAGGGATTGTAAATATTTATGTTTTGTATATAATTCAATCTTGGTCTTTAGGTTAGTTAGTTGTTATTGTCTTTGTTTAATTAAATGTGTTTGAGTTTTGAAACTGTATCTGTCATCTGTTGCTGTTGCTGTTGCGTTGTAAATCTAATAACAAATTGGGGCCATAACAAATTGGGGGCTCGTCCGGGATAGACCATTGTGTGAGTAATTTATTGAAAATCTAACATTTCAAATTGTGAAATTGTTTTTGTGAATTTTCCTAGATATATATTGACAACAGCAATGGATGATTTCTTGGCATCACCAACCGTAGGGGTTTTGAAGTCTTTTAAAAAGACAGAACTGCTAGAAATATGCAGACATTTGGAGCTGACAGAGGTAAAACCAGCCATGCGAAAAGCAAGACTGGCTAGAGAGATAGTTGAATATTACATTGATGAAAATGTGTTTGCACCAGGAGATCTGGAACAGTTTCCAGTGGAAAATCCAAATATAGAAATGGAACTTAAATTAAAAATGCAAGAGATTGAAAGGGAGGAAAAAGAAAAACAAAGAGAATTTGAGAGGGAAGAAAGAGAGAAAGAAAGGGAAGAAAAAGAAAAACAAAGGCAGTTTGAGTTAGAAAAATTAGCAAGAGAAGAGAAAATTGAGAGGGAAGAAAAAGAAAAACAAAGAGAATTTGAGAGAGAGAAAGAGGAAAGAGCAGAAAGAGAGAGACAGAGACAGAGAGATTTTGAATTAGAGAAATTCGATAGAGAAGAAAGACTCCAAATGGAGCAACTAAAAATTAAAATTGAAACTAAAAATAAATTTTGTGCCAGTCAGGAGGTAAAACTGGTGCCTCCATTTTCGGAAAAGGATGTTGACAACTATTTCCAGTGTTTTGAAAAGGTAGCAAAGAGTTGCCAGTGGCCAAAGGAACACTGGCCTCTGATGTTGCAAACTGTCCTCAAGGGTAAAGCTCAGCAAGCCTATTCGGCTTTGTCTGCAGATGATTCCTCTGATTATGAGGTTGTCAAAAAGGTTATTTTGAGAGCTTATGAGTTGGTTCCAGAGGCTTACCGACAGAAATTCAGAGGTCTGAAGAAATCTGAAAATCAGACTTATGTTGAATTTGCTAATGAAAAGCAGGTTTGCTTTGAGCGCTGGTGTACTTCTATGGAGGTCAAGGATGATTTCAACTCACTAAAAGAGATGGTATTAGTTGAAGAATTCAAGAACTGTGTTAAAGATGATGTTAGGACCTACCTTAATGAGAAGCAAGCACTGAGTTTGCAATCAGCTGCCAAATTTGCAGATGAATATGTTCTCACACATAAGTCCAAATTTCAGTCTAGCAGTAATAATAGATGGTCCCAATTTCAGAAAAAGGGTTATGGTGATACCCAAGATTCCTCACCCAAAGACAAAGACAAATCTGGTGATGGTGCTCAGAAATCCAGTAACAGGTCTGATCAAAGTGTGAAAGCTGACAGTGACAAAAGTGGTCTAGTTTGCAGTTATTGCAAGAAATCTGGTCATGTTACAACTAACTGTTGGTTCCTTAAAGCTAAGAAAGAAAAAGAAAAGGATACCAAACCAAATGCCTTTGTGAAAACAAGGTTAGAAACCCCTGTAGTAGATAACCGATCTGCTAAATTGCCTGCTTCTTGTGGGGCTAAAAAGCCTGATACAGCTGACTTCGTGAGGGAGGAATTTCTTCCATTTGTGTCAGAGGGATTTGTGGCTCTGAATGAGCATACTACTTCTGTCCCCATATATATCCTAAGGGATACCGGAGCTTCTCAGTCACTTTTGTTGATGGACTCCTTGGAGTTACGTGATGAGACCGCTTCAGGGGATTTCATACTTGTACAAGGTATTGAAGGAAGGACTGTATCTGTACCCCTGCGCTCTATATTCTTGAAGTCAGATTTTGTTACAGGACAGGTAAAGGTGGGACTTATGTCAAGTCTACCGATAAAGGGTGTTTCTCTGTTGCTAGGCAATGACCTGGCTGGGGGCAAAGTAGTTCCCCCTGTACATCTTACTTCACAGCCGAGCACTGAAGATGGGGATGAGGACCCATCTCTGTATCCTTCTTGCGCAGTGACTCGTGCTATGGCCAAGAAGGCTAAAGAAGAAGATGATGTGGTGCCGTCCAGTACATTGAATAGTCAGGACTCAGGTGGTTCGCCTCATGACTCTGATTGGCCTACTATGGTTTCTCCGTTTGAGGACTTATCAGATACTTTTATCAGTTCATTATTCAGCCAGCCGGATGGGTCTGGTGATTCTGATGTGTCTGGAGACTTGTCTCTGTCCAGAAAGCGGTTGATTGAGGAGCAAACTAATGATCCTGAAATTTGTGTACTAAGGAGGAGAGCCCTTCCTGATAAAGAAATAGACGCAGTTCCAGTTGGGTATTATCTCAAGGATGGTGTGTTGATGCGGAAGTGGCGCCCTCCTGATATCCCTGCCAATGCAGATTGGGCAGTGGTCAGGCAAATTGTTGTTCCGAAGGTCTATAGGAATGAGATCTTAACAATGGCTCATAGTTTACCTTTCGGAGGTCATCTTGGTGTTAACAAGACTGTTGATAAGATCATGAAACACTTCTTTTGGCCTGGGCTTCGGAAAGACGTTTCCAACTTTTGCAAAACCTGTCACACTTGTCAGGTAGTTGAAAAACACCAGTTAGACCCACCTGTAGCTCCATTGCAGCCTATCCCAGCATTTGGGGAGCCATTCTCCAAGGTCATTGTTGATTGTGTTGGTCCATTACCCAAGACTAGATCTGGAAATCAGTACTTGTTGACAATCATGTGTGCATCTACCAGATTCCCTGAAGCCATACCTCTACGTAACATCAAGGCAACTGCAATCTCGAAGGCTTTGATAAAGTTCTTCACGTTGTTTGGTCTTCCCAGGGAAATTCAGTCTGACCAAGGTAGCAATTTCACTTCTGGTTTTTTTCAGCAGGTTGTGTATGAACTAGGTGCAAAGCAGATTCTTTCTAGTGCCTATCATCCAGAAAGTCAGGGTGCCTTAGAGCGGTTTCATTCCACTCTCAAGACAATGATGAGGACTTATTGTTATGACCATGAGAAAGACTGGGATGAAGGGGTTCATTTGCTGTTGTTTGCAGCTAGAGAAGCAGTGCAGGAGTCTACTGGATTCAGTCCATTTGAGCTAGTGTTTGGTCATGAAGTGAGAGGACCTTTGCTATTATTGAGTGAACAATGGCAAGAGGAAGAGCCGCACATCAGTCTGTTAGACTATGTTAGCAAGTTCAAGGAAAGATTGCGTGCAGCTTGTGACCTAGCCAAAGAGAACTTGAAATCAAGTCAGGGAAAAATGAAAACTTGGTATGATCATAAGGCTAGAAGCCGTGAGTTTAAACCAGGAGACAAGGTCCTTGTGTTGTTTCCCTTGCAGTCCAATCCATTGCAGGCTAGATTTCATGGTCCTTATGAAATTCTGACAAAACTCAATGATCTCAATTACATTGTGAAGACTCCAGATAGGAGAAAGCCAAAACAGTTGTGTCACATTAACATGCTGAAGCCTTATCATGACAGAAATGCTAGGGTTGCAGCTGTCACTTCAGATCCTCCAATGGTCGAGATGTGTGAAGATGAGGGGGAGTTTCAAGATGATGAACCTAGAATTAAAGCTGAAGTTCTTTCATGCAAATTGTCAAATTCTGAAGTGTTGCAAAATCTTGATGTAAAACTCCAGCACTTAGAACCCTCACAGAAAGATCAGTTTGAGAGGTTGATCAAGAAATATGAGGATCTGTTTCCTGATGTTCCAAAGAGAGTTTCTATAGCCTCTCATGATGTAGATGTTGGTGATGCCAAACCAATAAAACAGCATCCGTACCGGATGAATCCTGAAAAGAGAAAGATTGCTGAGAAAGAGGTTGAGTACATGTTAGAACATGATATTATCAGACCCTCCAACTCAGATTGGAGTTCACCCTGTGTGCTAGTTCCAAAACCTGATGGATGTACTAGATTCTGTACAGATTATCGCAAAGTCAATGCTGTAACTAGAACTGATGTGTTTCCAATACCTAGGATTGATGATTGTATTGATAGAGTAGGGCAAGCAAAGTTTCTGACCAAGATTGATTTATTGAAGGGTTATTGGTGTGTGCCTTTAACTGAGAGGGCCAAGAGCATCTCTGCTTTTGCCACACCATCTGGATTGTACCAGTATGAAGTCCTACCCTTTGGCATGAAAAATGCCCCAGCCACGTTCCAAAGGATGATACAGTCTACAATCGCCGGATTGCCACACACGGGTGCGTACATCGATGACCTGATCACATGGAGTGACTCCTGGGAAGAACATCTAAAAGATGTAGAGACGTTGTTCCAGCGCCTGACCCAGGCTAACCTGACTGTTAACCTGAGCAAGAGTGACTTTGGTTGTGCTACTGTCACCTATCTTGGCTACGTCATAGGCCAGGGTAAGGTGGCACCCATAAATGCTAAAGTCCAAGCCATCATGGACTTTCCAGTTCCAGACAACAAAAAAGCTTTGCGCCGCTTCCTTGGAATGATCGGGTACTACCGCAAGTTCTGCAAGAACTTTGCTGAGATTGCTCTCAGTCTAACTAACCAACTGAAGAAAGGCGTAAAGTTCACCTGGGATGATGCATGCCAGAGAGCCTTCGATCGCCTGAAGTCTCTGCTGTGTCACTTCCCCGTGCTCAAATCTCCTGACTTCAACAAACCGTTCTCCATCGCGGTCGATGCTAGCAACCAAGCTTGTGGATCTGTGCTCCTCCAGAGAAGTGACTCTGATGACATTGAGCATCCCGTGGCATACTTCTCCAGGAAGTTCAATCGCCACCAAAGGAACTATTCCACAATAGAGAAGGAACTGTTGGCTCTGGTCCTTTCATTACAACACTTTGAGGTTTATGTTTCTACAGGGCAAAAGCCAATGGTTGCGTACACAGACCACAATCCGTTAATGTTTTTGAGTAAGATGAAAAACAAGAATCGGAGATTGTTGAATTGGAGTTTGATTTTACAGGAGTTTGACTTGGAAATTAAGCATGTGAAGGGTACAGACAATGTAATTGCTGATTGCTTATCCCGTGTTTGAATATGTATATATATATCATGTGTTTATTTGAATATTGTATGATATGTATATATAGACAAGTGTTCACTTAACCATTTAGTATTGAAAAGAAAAATTTTGCCTTTATGAGTCAAAATTTTTCCCTTTTGGAATGGAGGTGTAATGTGAATATAGGCCACTGGATGGCAGTATTTACCTTTATTTTTATTCAGCTCAGACTGGAGCTATGTTTAGACATGTCCTGGACATGTCTGGGGCAAGTCCCCGAAAATTAAAAAAAAGAGGTCTAAATGTGGGTGGGGTCTGCAAAAGTAGTAGGAGAAATTGCAAGAAGATGACCAGACCTGCCATTCTGTTCAAGACCTGTGACGTTTCTTTTGTGGATTTCTTTGCCTGTGTTTGAGCATTTTCATCCTTCAGGACATCACCAAGCCACCCCCACGAAAAGGGATTGTAAATATTTATGTTTTGTATATAATTCAATCTTGGTCTTTAGGTTAGTTAGTTGTTATTGTCTTTGTTTAATTAAATGTGTTTGAGTTTTGAAACTGTATCTGTCATCTGTTGCTGTTGTGTTGTAAATCTAATAACAAATTGGGGCCATAACAATAGGGCTAGACATAGGACAAGACAACGAGACAAGACAAGACAAGACAGGACAAGACAGGACAAGACAACACAAAACCACAACAACAACAACGACAACAACAACAACAACAAAATGACAGACAGACACGCATAACCCACCAGGCCATATAAGCAGTCTGTGTGTGGGGGGGATATAATAGGGGGGACTGATAGCAGTGTTTCAAATGGGGTAGTGGGGTAGAGTAACAATAATAATAATGCTATCAATGAAGAATTATGATTACAGCAGTAGAGTATATATTAAGAATGTTAACAGGTATATAGAGTGAGATTATAAAAGGATCCCAGGTTGCTTTAGACTGTGATGCTGGGTTTTGACATGTTTGTAATTCCAGGCAAATGTGTTCCTTAAGGAGATATAGCCAATGTTTAGTATTCAATGATGTTTTAGTCTTCCAGTTAACGAAATGGTTTTCTTGGCAACAGTTAACGTGACTAGAACGGATTTGGAATGTTTAAGTGGGAGCTGTACTGTTAAAATGTCACCCAGCAAACAGAGGGATGGAGATAACGGAATGTCACAGCTCAGTATGTGAGAGAAAGTGTCAGTAACCAACTTCCAGAAGTGCTGATCTGGTGGGCAAGACCAGGTGGAGTATAGTTAATCATCGAGGGCATCAAGTGTACACTGAGTGCAGGTGTCAGAAGCAAGTAATCCCATTCTATACATTTTGTGCTGGGTGATATGTGCTCTGTGAATTACTTTATATTGTATTAATTGCAAGTTAGTGTTGTTAGTCATAGTGAAAGTGTTTTTAAAAATTTGTGTTCAAAGTTCGAGATCAAGAGTGGGTGTTAAGTCATTATTCCAGGCTTTCATTGGGAGAGAGATAGTGGTGTCACACATTGACAGGATTCTAGATAATTTTGCTAGGATTTTATTGGGGTTGGGCATACTATTAATCTCTTCCATGAGGGGGGTTAAATGTAGGTCGTTGTTTGATATGTTGATTTTGGATTTAAGGACAGATTTTAATTGTAAGTAATGGAAATATTGGTCTTTGCCAATGTCATACTGTGCATTAATTAGGGATCCAGTTGCAATGTTGGACGACCCAGACGGTGACCAGAGACAACAGCATTAAATAATTTCAATACCATGGGCATCTTTTGTGCTGTTGTTGGTTGCAGTCACAACAAACAACAGCACAAAAGATTCTTTTTTTTCCGTTTCCCATCATTAATCCTATATCAAGGGGAAGAAGCAAAGGAATTGCATCACATGCGACAAAATAAGAGGATTGCAAACATTTCCCACAAAGATCTATCAGAGAAGACTCTCATACTCTTGTGTATGAAGCATTCACTTTATATTTATTTTTTCAAATTTATTTCTTTATTTGTCAGGGACAATGCAGCGCACATTATTACATACATAGTTATTACAGTGAAAGCCATAACAATATGCGTAGATGTGTTGCATAGAAGGTTTCTAGCCAATTGGCTAATTTGCAACCCCAGTCCCTGGTCAGGCCTTTTTAAAAACATAGTAATTATAATATCCAAATATAATGTTTAAAAATATATAAATATATTTTTAAATATATATATATATATATATATATATATATATTGTGCATAGTCCATAGTCGTGCAGCAGATATACTGAATACTAATACATTACATCAACATTAAACAGATTAATTTTGTTACATACTGCACTAAACATGCATGTACTGTATACATGCATGCATCTTTTTTTTCTTTCCCCTTTCTCTCCTTTTTTTCATAAAAACATCACATAACAACACAAACCCCAAACACCCAGCCGCTCGCACCCGCTTGACTGTACCCACCCCACCAGTAAGGGGCCCGGCCGCTACATATTTAGCTCCTACTCCCAGACCTCGCTCTGCGGGGCGAGCCTTGGCAGCCCTGCGCAAACAGCCAGGCATAAAGCAGAAACAACACATTACAACAAGAGCAACAGAGTGTGTGCATGTATGTGTATATGTGCATCTGCTCCTGCATTTATGGTCCTGACTCAGTGTTTACAAGTACGGTTTTCTTTCAGCCAGTGTTTTACCTTTCTGTTAAATGTTTTTAGCTCGGTTTGTGTTTTTATTTCAGTTGGTAAATCATTCCAAAAACGAGTCCCTATTACTGAAAAACACAAATGGCCGAACGTAGTTTTGCGCCCCTCTGCTATGCAGTTGCCTCCCACTGCCTCCCTTGTGGCCACTCTCCTTGTATTTGTTTTTGTCACGAAAGGACAGAGTACGGCGGGAGCTAAATTATTTACGCATTTAAAAATCAGTTTAAGAAAAGAGAACTCAATGAAGCTGTCAAAACCTAAAAGTCTGTATTTCTGTACAATCAAACAGTGGTGCCACGTTATTGGTTTCCTATCCATTATTTTCAGTGCCTGTTTGTATAATGATATGATAGGTTTGACTGTTGTCTGGGAGGCTTGGCCCCATACAGTGACACAGTTGGATAAGACAGAAAGTATCATGGCATGAAAAAACATTAAAGCTGCCCTGACCGGTACGTGATGCCTTATCATTCTGAAACAGTTCAGGTTTGCCTGGACAGTCTTACAGAGTTTCTTAATGTGTTTATTGAATTTAAGTTTGGAGTCCAAAATAATACCTAAAAATTTTAATTCATCAACTTCCTCCATGGCCTCTTGATCTATTTTAATAGTGCACTTGGCTTTCCCTCTTAAAGAGAAGCACATCGATACAGTTTTTTTGATGATAAGCGTCAGATGCTTAGCTTTGAGCCACTGAGACACACCCTCCATTTCCTTGGTCAGGGTCTCTGCTACAGTACTTGTTTCCTAGCTGATGCATAAATTACTGTATCATCAGCGTAAATTTGACAGTTAGCTGACTGACAGCATGTTAGTAAATCGTTTACATATAAACTAAAGAGCAGAGGTCCCAAGATGGAGCCCTGTGGGATACCCTTTGTGGATTGTAGTGGCATTGAGAGTTTAGTGATTATTTTAACACGTTGCTCTCTATGCTCCAAACATGATCCAAACCAGCCAATAGCATGTTCAGAGAAGTTGAAGGTGGGGAGTTCAAAAGTATGTTGTGGTTCACGGTGTCAAAGGCCTTTCTGAGGTCTATAAGCACAGCTCCCACAACATTACCCTTGTCCAACTCACTCTTGATGTTCTCGGTAAGGTAGCAGTTAAAAAGTTTGTCTAAGTCATCATAAAAAGAAACATCTTGGGATGGTGGATTATACAACACTACAATGTTAAAGTTCATCTTGGATGATAATACAATATTCAAAGCCAAGCATTCTAATGGTGTATCCAACTTGATTTCATTACATTTCAAGGTGTCTCTAACATAAAAGATTACTCCCCGCCCTTGCCAGATGTTCTATCCTTTCTGTGGCAGGTGTAACCAGGGACATCAATCATGCTGGTCGGGGTGTTACTATGCAACCAAGTTTCGCTCAATGCTAAAAAATCTAAGTTAGAGTCAGTAAGCAGATGTTGAATCTGATCACATTTTGACAGTACACGGCGAATGTCCAGGTGTCCACCCAGAATGCCCTTAGGTTTAGAAATAGGCTCGCATATTACCCTCGCGTCATTTACCGTCTGAAAAAATCTGAATTCTCGTTGTTTCCTTGCTGATTGGATACCATTGCCATTGTGTGGAATTCCTGTTGCCTCGGCGATGACGTCCGTTCCTTGGGGACTCAGGTGCCACGCGTGCATTCCTCTTGTCGGTGAATTTTCCGGAGAAAGGTTAGTAAATGGGCCAGGGTTTAATTGCACGTCCCCAGACAGTAATATCAAAATCAAAAACACGTTGTAACCATGCCAACTGCCTCCTCTCCGGTTGTTTTGTTTGCTCGGCGTGCCACAACGGGGGTGATCAATTTGTTTGGTCATCAAGTAGATGGCAAGATATCCATATCCGAAAAAATTCAATCTCTGCATTTCATTAACATTTACCAACTGTTCGTTGTCAACTTGGGACATTTGTTTGTTCGCATGAAGGTGTTGTCCAAGTGGTAACAGCAGAAGCTAACAGCAAAGCAGTAATGCGCAAACATTTCCTTCATCTCTGTTATTATTTTTTGACTGGTTTCTTTGTTTTGTTCTTGAAGCAGTTGCTGTTTGATTAAAAGCAAGAACTCTTCTACCAATTAGTTGCAGAAAAAAATGAGTAAAAAAGGATTTGAGTGGAGCCTGACAAACCATTAAACCCTGCAGCAGCCATTTTCCATGTGTGACACAGAGGGGGAGCAATCCATTGAAGTCTAAACTTATATTTTGCCAAAGGAAAATGTTTTTTTTTTTTTTATTATTCTGGCATCTCCAGTCCCAACTGAATCTGGAACATGCAGTTGGTGAACTATGTACAAGGTTTGCTCGTATGCGACCTCACGGCTCTCCTTCGAAGCACGTAGCCTTCAACAACTGCTGCTTTACACTCATTGGTTGAATATTTGCATGTTCAGAACAAGGGTGGAGGATACCCGAACATGAACAGACAAACAAACTTTTGCTCTGAAATTATGTGCCACATAATTTCTACCACTATTTCTAATTCACATTATTTTTTAGGCAAACAATTGGAACTCTTCCATGAGAATTATCCAGGCTATGCACCTACCCTGAATATGGGCCATAAGAAAATAAAATCACCCTGATCTCGACCGAAGTCTGAAAGCAAGTGAGTGTGCTGCAAAGAAAGCTCACCATCAGGAGTTTGCAAGTAAATTTGAAATAGTTTCTGTCAGCAGAACTGTGCAGAAAATGAACCTGCTGGTATATTTGAATTCCTCCGCTAGTGAATTTGTGGACTATGAACAAATTAATGAGGAGTGTTAGTAATTTACCAAAGATATCAGCAGCACTGTTTGTTCATCTGTGAGGCGTCTTGCTGACAGTGTCAAACCGACCTAAGCATAGATCAGATTGACCAGCAAGAGGAATGCAACTGAAATCTATTTACAGATCTGAATGAAGTAAAAACAGAACTGTATGTTCCTGACCTGTCTGAAAGTGTTTTTGAGGGGAGCAGTGAGAAGACACAGTTCTGCACTGGCATCCCTACTTTTCCCATGCTTATGCAGCTGGTCACTATCACTGCAACAAGCTTCTCAACGCTAAGAATATACTGAGTAAAAAAAGAGACTTCACACTCATTAATTTGTAAATATTTTCTTGAAACTTTTTATAAAAGAGTTTTTATTATCACTAGGGGTAAATGCGTTGTCAAAGACATCATGACACATATCAACTCCGACGTGCACAGGTACGAAGCACGTGTGAGCGTACTTTAAGCTAAAACCATGTTTTCTTGTGTTCCTAGTGTAATGTGAATATAGGCCACTGGATGGCAGTATTTACCTCTTTTTTTGTTAAGCTCAGACTGGGATTATGTTTAGACATGTCCTGGACATGCCCGGGATCAAGTCCCCGAAAATAAAAAAAAAGAGGTCTAAATGTGGGTGGGGTCTGCAAAAGAGTATATAAAGAAAAGAATTGAGACAGTAAAGTAGTAGGAGAAATTGCAAGAAGATGACCAGACCTGCCATTCTGTTCAAGACCTGTGACGTTTCTTTTGTGGATTTCTTTGCCTGTGTTTGAGCATTTTCATCCTCCAGGACATCACCAAGCCACCCCCACGAAAAGGGATTGTAAATATTTATGTTTTGTACATAATTCAATCTTGGTCTTTAGGTTAGTTAGTTGTTATGGTGTTTGTTAATTAAATGTGTTGAGGTTTTTAAAACTGTGTCTGTCATCCCTTGCTGTTGCTGTTGTGTTATAAATGTAATAACAAATTGGGGCCATAACACTAGTCAGGTGACCATATGAGAGATGTGCAACTGAGCTCACATTAGCACGTTAGAGTGACATCTCGGAAAACCAAGTTTTTACAGTTAATTATTCATTGAACGTGCCGTTGGCATGCTGAATACGGAAACGTCCATCACTGAAGTTGCAAGGGTTATGTGATGCAGTCGACGGACTATCCATGATATTCGGACAAGTCTCCAACTAACTGGCACCACAGCTGACCGACCTCGTTCTGGTAGCCCACGTGTGACATCAAAAGCAGAAGACCAACAAATTGTCTTATGCCATTTGCATAATAGATTTGTCACCGCAACGTCCACTAGGAATGAATTGTTTAGAGGTCGTGTGACTGCCCAAACCATACGTTATCACCTGCGCACTGCTCTTATTCAAGTTGTAACTTACCATTTTTACTCTTGGATATTTCCGTAGCATTTTCGGTGGAACTAGTTACATTATGGACATTATTTTTATGATACACCATCTTTAATGAGTACAGAATTAATTAAAATCATTATTTAAAACCTCATTTCTTGTATGTTCAACTACTAACCTCCAAACGAGTGTGAAGTTTTTATTTTGGCTGAGTATATTATCAAATTTGCTGGATATCTAACTATAACCTGGGTTGGTTTCATACTTAGTCGCTTGTCTTTCATACAGTCTTCTAGCCAATAAATATTGACGTTCACAAGGGTTTTTTAGTCTTCAAAGGTTTTTCTTTTGCCGCATAAACACATTGCCAAGCTTGAATGAAATGTTAACGCTAAACAGGGTTTTAGTCTTTTTTGCGTCTCATTTTCTTCGAAGGGCTCTTCTGATTAAACACATTGCAAATTACATTATTTTTGTATTCTCCTCCGGTTGCAGTTTCTTGATCAGCTGGTTCAAGTTTAGTTGCTTTTTTCAGTGCTTAGCGACAGCTTGTTGGGGGAGATACCATGTTTAGTTGGCTCAAATCGTAAACCACTTGCTTATTTGGTCCATTTGAGTTAAAGGGTACCGGGGCATTACTCTTTTTTGGCTACCTTTGGTTGTATTTGTGGCAAGCTAACGAGATCGATACTGTTTGCATTTTTGACTTGGGATCTGAGTGGAGTCAAACTTAATTAAAAACTTTGTAGGCATTTTAATGGAAGGTTTATGCAGGACTGGTTGCAATAAAAATTAATTGTAATGAGATGGAATGTTTGCCTGTAGTGACAAATAAGCAAAATTAAATGCATTTTACAGTTTGGTACCTGTGAAATGTCAAATGGCACACACTGTCATTTTGGAGATGCCAACAAGACATTCCAAAACTAAAACCTGATAATGTTGGCACAGATAATGGTGAGATTCTGTGACGTAAATTTTAAAGGTTTTAGACTACAACAAAATAATTTCAAAAGTGATAAAAGTGTAAAAGAAATTTAGCGCAAATGCAATCTGCTCATTTAAGCAGTGTTCCATCTTGATTTACTCTGGCTCAGTGACATATATAATGATTTTCACATTATGAAAAAAACCCCAAAGTGATCCCTTTATTATGATACCAAGATTATTCAAATGGACCAAATAGTTGCAGTGATATACTCATTTCATTTTGGCCCCATCATTTTTGAGCCAGAGGCTCAGCGCTTTGGAAGTAAAAAGAAACGCAAATCCAATCCTGAATATTTGGAGCTTGAGAGCTTGCTTGCCCCTTAAGCCCTACGCCCCGGTACCTGGGGGCAGTGGTTATAATAAAATAATAAAATAAAGCATGTTTCCAAATCGCAACATTGTCATGCGGCATATCCATATTTCGCAAGAAACTTGGCAAAAAGCTCAAGTAGACCATTTTTTTTTGGATTTCTCCACTGAAATTGGCCTTATGATTTGTCATATCCACCTGGCTTATATTTAGCTACGACTGCTCAAAGAAAAGTAGTCATACACTTTACATTCAACAGAGATGAGCAAAGAAATTTCTTACCTTTGATATTTTGTAATTAAAAAAAAAACTGTTCGAGGGTAAATCCACGCTTGCTATTTTTAGCTCAATGTGTCTGTGTTATAACGAAACTAGAAACTACAGTCTCAAGGCATGTTTTCTTCTCGAGCATTGCTTCAAAGTTCTCAGTTCCTCAGCACTCAGCTTGCTTGCAACATACATTCTCCTCTGTGATTGGCTTGTGATGTTGTCAGTAAGATTTTGCCAGTAGCCATTTGATTCTATGGCTTCTGACGTTTTCAACGAGCCCTAAAGCATTTTTATCGCACAAAGTTAGTCTGAGCTATAGCCTTGCGTTCCCAGTGCGACAAACTGAGTCCATGGGCCATTCGAATGTACTTAAATAGCACGGCAATATAAACGCCTCAGAGGTTTTTTTGTGGTATTTTCGTTAAAATTATCCGCTAAATATTCAGCCGTAATTTTCAAAGTCGTTTTCTGACAGAAACACATGAATACTGAGAGCACAACAGTAAAAATAACTTTTCTGTGAAATGATACAGCCTTATGGGTAGGGTGAAGGGCTGCAACTCCGGCGACCAGTGTTTGAGCCACGGTTAGATGTGCTTTAGTTAGATATAATACCGTTTTGCTTGAATAAATAATTGCTGGGGTTTTTATTCTTTTGACTTTTTGTACTCATAATCTTCTTGATTTCCTTTTTTTGGCAGAAATTTTTAATTTTTTTTTATTATAAATTCAAAAAATTAAAAACTGGTTGCATTTGGGGGGAATGTATGCCTGAAGTGAGATTTGAATGAAATTAGATGAGTTTTACAGTTTAATATCTAAGAAATTTGATTTGGCACACAAGATACCTGAATTACCAATATGAGGAGTTCACATTCCTTGCAAATTTTGTTCTTATTTACTTGATTAGAATAAGCTTTGGCACAGATAATAGTGAGATTCTGTGCTGTGGATTTTTAGAGGTTTCGGACTGCACCTAATTAGGTTTACAAGGCATAGAAGTAAAACTTTTTTTGGTGCAAAATGAGGTCTTTGATTTATATTGTGTTACATCTCCATTTACTGTGACTCAGTGACATATTGTACCCTGATTTTTACACCATGGCAGAAACCCCAAATGGTTTTACCTCTATTATGATACCAAGATCATTCAAATGGACCAAATAGTTGCAGAGATATAGTCATTTCATTTTGGGCTTGCTATTTTCAAAAAAGAGGCTCAGGGCTTATGGGCTTAATAAGGCTTTGAAGAGTACTTGGATACTTTATGATGATTAATGGTTACAATAATTTCAGAAGACAATATATACTTAAACGTCAAAGAAACAAAGTGACTGGTTGCTTCAAATAGACATGTATTGATTTACAACTTTATAAAAAATTGTCATATTTAGTATCATCTGAAATGGCGTACAATACTCTCAAACTATCAACATTTGCCATCCGTAGATGACAATGGAATAGAGTAATCATGGATGTAAAACAGGCTTTTTGCAACTACCAATATTGTCCTTGAGTAGCACTGTGAATTGGGCCAAGAGCTGTGATGTCACTCATAGGAGCAATTATGACACATAGGCTATTGTTTCTGTATTTTACATTGCAAGCAAGAGTTTTAAATCCACTAAAAATGTCAGAGGTTTTTCAACCCCTGCTTCACTTGGACGTTGAATATACATTGTGGTATTTTGAGCAGTTTGAAAGCCCAAATCCAGAAAATTGTGATGCCAAATAGCTGGTCACCAGTTCCACCGTCTGAGTCTGGGATCCAAATAAATACTCTGGGTATTGTCCAATGTACATAATACAACAGATTGATATTGATAATCAGAATAGTACTCTCAACTCAGAGAATGGTCGCGCATCCGAATATATACACAAATTAGACGGAATGCAGATTTACCATTCATATACAGGCAAACACTATCACGCGTTTTGGCTAAATCAAGCATTCCTCTTATGTACAGAATGGGAACACGCCACACTGATCCATTAAATCTGGGAGGGGAGGCATACAAGATGCTGAAACAATTCTCGGAGAAGAAAATTATGAAAGACAGGCAGATTGCTGGATAGGAGGAGGAAGCAATTTGCACTCACACAAGGGTTGTGACAGTACAGGCATGAGTTAATGAAAGATTTTAACGGTGATTGTCTCAGGTGGGACAGGATTGTAGCTTGCAATCAGCATTCTACATTCATCTGTCTAATTATTACGTATCAGGGAATACACACATACTATCATACATACACAAACATGCCCTTGAACAGCACCTGTCTAAAGCACAATCAGTTGAAAAATCTAGGGGTTTTATGTGGAAATGTATGTGTTGAAGACAAAGGGCAGATTTGTAATGGACGATCAGTAACAGACTCAAGGGCCTTCTGAAACAATTATCTCCACATAAAAACAAGGTTGTTTACTTATCTCCCTTTGGGTTGACCTCTGAACATGATCTGCGCTCCACCAGGGTTCACACAATTACTGCACTTTCATATTTCTATAAAAGAAGTGACATCTATTTCAGTGGAAGAACATAGACTTGTCTCACTGCATCTTTTTATTCTTCCTCCATCTCTCTACTGTCAGAGATGGGAGTTCGCTCCTGGCTCCAGTTGTTGGTATTAGTTGTCTCAGGAACCAAATTTGGGTTAGCAGGATTCTCCTGCAAGCTTCTGGATAATCTGTTCTCTCAGACTGTGTATAAGGATGGTAATGTGATCATTGGAGGCCTGTTTCCGATTCATTTGCAGCCACTTGAAAAAGACGTGGACTTCAGACAAGAACGAGCTCCTTCAAAATGTCAGAAGTGAGTGAAAAACATAGCCATGGCATTACGTCTATTATTACAGTATGTGTGAGTAGTGTTGTACTTCTGAATATCTGTTTGTATTGGTTATATCCATGTGAATGGAAGGCTTAATTTATTTTATTCTTTAAATGCATGCATCTTTCCTCCATAGATTTACAGCCCATATGCACTTCTGTGCGAAAGTCTGAAAAAAAATTAAGCGCTTTAAACATAATGAAACAAACTGTTCATAAATATAAAAGGGTAGTTAACATTTAGAAACATAATCAAATTAATACTTGGAGTGACCATTCTATGCCATTAAAAATCAATCAGTTCCCTTTAGTAACTCCACCAACCTCCAGTTAAGTTATTTGTCCAGGTTGACATTGTAAGGGTATTAGACAATTTGCCACAGCACAGCAAGCTGACATGTTTGGTGCATTTTATTCTCCTGTTAATCCCAGCTACCTTCCTATTGACGTTATTGTTGCTGCTGTGGCTGTTGTTGTTATCGTTGTCATGATTATATGAATACATAACAATCAAATTTTTTATTTATTTATTTATTTTTCTTCGAGAAACAAACTATATTAATCCAGATAAAGATATTGGTGATGATGGTAACATATAAATTAAAGGGGAACCAACATTTTAGAGAACTTTAATATGTACACAAAATAAACGAGTATCCCACACTCAACACAACTTGTAGTTCAGGGCAGGCAAGGGGAGCTGTGCTGCTCGAGGATAACCCCCTCTGGCTGCAGGCTCCCAATATTGTCTCTTTTAATGCACAGCAAAGGACACTTAGCAGAGAGTGGTTCTGTGGCTCGGGGGCGCCCCCTCTGGCAGCAGGTTCACAAAAAACACATTGGATCCTCTGATGGACAAGGCACACCATCAAAACTAAAACTTGTTACCATGGTCACCAAACTGTGATTACTATATGTACTTCTCCTGAATAACATGGATTATATGTTATATGCTAACATAAATTATATTGTTGAAGTCAAACATTTATAATTATCTATAATTACTGTATGGTGATGATGATGATGATGACGATGACCATTCTGACTGCTATATAAGCATGTTGCAACCACATAATTTAAAAGAATGAATTGGGGGTGGGAGTAAATAAGCTTGTCTTCTTCCCAGTCCTTTTCGAGCTCATTTCTATAATTCTTTTCTATTATTATTATTATTATCACTATTATAATATAATGTGTGTATGTCTGTGTGTATATGTATATATGTGTATATGTATATGTATGTGTATATATCTGTATATATTTTGTTTTCCAATTATAGGGACACAATGTATGAATGAACAAGGCTGCTACAGCTTTCGCATGTACATGGTCCTGTATTTGTCTGGACCTGTGTTGAGGCACAGGGTATTTGTATTGTATTGTGTGTCTTCGTACTTTATATACTTACACGTTGTAGACTCGAAATAAATCTCTATCAATCAATCAATCAATCAAACCTTCAATGATTCAGAAATGACGGATCTGTGTATGCCATGCTGGTGGTCATGTTTTTTTGTAAAATACAGAAATTCCTTTGTGACTTTTTGGAAAGTGAATATACTGTGCATAAATCTCAGATTTGCCCATTTTAACTCACAATTGTCAGAGATTGTGACATCATTACATCGCTTCTCATCTGTACTTTGTGTTCCGTTGTCTGCCGTCCACTCATTAACAATTCTTATTATCACTATTCCATATAATCTACAGCATGGATCTTCAACAAATTCCGCATTTAGGTCCCTCCTGTGGTTATTATGAGTGCCATGACATTTTTTGCCCCATATTTACATTCAAAATTGTTCCCATATATCTTTATCATTATTAATATATCTTTAATCTTAACTATAAAATGTCAAACAGTGAAATGTTAATGACAATTTCACTGAAACTGTTTTATGGATCACTCTTAATCTTTTAACATTGGTCCCGCCTGAGGAGTAATTCTGCTCAATATGGTTTTACCTCATCTGCACATTCAAAATGGCTGCCAGGTCGCCATGCGGGATGAATTTCCTATGGCAATTCCAAAAAAATTACTCAGTGGATCATAAAAATTCTGAGCACAGGTCCCCTTCGTGGTCTAATTGTACACCATGCAATTTTTGCCAATGTTTCACATTCAAAATGGTCCCCAGACCACCATCTTGAAAACTGACACAGAAGTTTTTTTATATCGAGCAGTATCTCTGGAATAGTTATATCTTTTTAGCCATTTGAATACAGGTCCCCCCTAAGGTGTTGCTGTGCACCATGGGTGTTTCAACTTTATATGCATTTTAAAATGGCTGCCAGGTCACCATGTTTGTTGAATTTGTCAGCCCTATTCTTGTGCCATCTAGGCTGTATTTTTGCCACCAATATTTTCCGACAATTCCATGTACAAAATGGGCGCCATGCTTCCATCTTGAACTATGACGATTCGATTTTTTACTGCTATTCGTACAGCCCGGGAAACTTGCTCAAGGAATCTTTCTCCAGTGTTGTTCCCAGGTTCCTTCAAGAGTGCAGTTGTGCACTGTGTGCTTTTTAACTTCATTTACACATTAAAAATGGCTGCCAGAGTTAATATGAATTCCGACTGAACTCAATGTGTATTTGTCTGCAGTATTTCCAAACTATGTTTTCAGATTCAATGCTACAAAGAGGCTAAAAGAAAAAAGAACACAGTTATGCAAGCAGAAATGGTAGAAATTGTAATTACATTTAGCAGTGGTTGTGTGTAAACTATGCACAAAAAACAAGATACGTTTATTATATTAAGCACCTTATGAATCATTGTTACATTGTCCTGTTCAGAAACGTTTCAAATGTTTGCTTATCGGTGCAAAGATCCATTCGCGGGTCTCTTTTTTAGTGACTAATTAAATTAACTAATGCTGCAAAAACACTGAATCTGAAATTTATAAGGAAAGGTCCATGCTGCTCAAGTCACAGTCTTGCACTGGCCTGTACATAAATTTATTTGTGAATATATACCACCATCTGTGCATATCAATTTCTAGCCTTCTAGTTCTGTTCTTCATTTAATAGGTTTCAATTTCGTGGATACCGCTGGCTGCAAACCGTGATTTTCGCAGTGGATGAGATAAACAGAAACTCTCTGCTACTGCCAAATCTGACACTGGGATATGCCCTGGGAGACTCATGTCTCAGTGAAGACAGAGCATTAGGTGCTGCACTGGGTCTATTAACTGGGAAGAACCCTGTTGTTACAAGCTCCGGGTGCGGCCTTACTCCCAAGGTGCCTGTCATCATTGGTCCGGCCACCTCCTCAACAACGGTTGTGATTGCTCGCACCCTGGGAGTCTTCAGCATTCCTGTGGTGAGTATTGTAACAGTACAGTAGCAAATCCGCAAGCATTAAGCAAAGACAAAATGTCTCCTATTCTTTCTACAGGCTAAATATGCTAAGAGAATCGGCAAACATTTCAGTATGCTTTATCAAAGTATATACTTCTGGACAGTTGCATGTATTGAAAGCTTAAACTGACATGCTATCATGTGATTTGTGTACTCCCGAGGTGAGCTACTCTGCCACATGCGCATGCCTAGGAGACCACCAAAAGTACCCCACCTTCTTCCGCACTGTCCCCAGTGATGCTTTTCAGGCCCAGGCCATGGCACACATGCTGCGCCTCTTTGGCTGGACTTGGGTTGGTGTTATAATGGGAGATGATGACTACGGAAAGTTTGGGATTCAGCGTCTGCTAGAGGAACTGCAGAACTCTGAGGTTTGTGTGGCCTTCACTGAGGTCATCCCCAAGATCAACCTGGAGGAGAATATACTACGCATCGTGAATACCGTCAGACATTCCACAGCCAAAGTTATCATCACCTTCGCCATTTCCCCTGATATGCAGGCCCTATTGTCGGAGGTGGCAAGACAAAATATCACTGACAAGCAGTGGATTGCTTCAGAGAGCTGGATTACTGCCAGAATTGTCTCAGCTTCACAGAACCTGCCCTCATTGAGAGGCACTTTAGGTTTTGCTTTGCGCAGGAGAAACATTGAGGGTCTCAGATCTTTCCTTACAAGATTCCACCCCAGCGATATGCCCTCTGACCCCTTTGTTTGGGAATTCTGGGAGATGATGTTTGGGTGCTCTTTCAGGAATGAGTCCTCCACTACATCAGTCAGGCCTCAGTGCACAGGGTCTGAGAGCTTGGATAATGTTGAGAACCTTTATACTGATGTCTCTGAGCCTAGACTCACTTACAGTGTGTACAAGGCTGTGTATGTTATCGCGCATGCCATTCACAACATGCTCTCCTGCCAACCAGGAGTTGGTCCTTTTGAAAACGGGGGGTGTCCAGATATCAAAAACCTCCAACCCTGGGAGGTAAGAAAAGTATATAGACTCACTATTAGCATCCAAAAACAATTTGCCTTAGAAAAAATTATTTGGCTGAATAAATTTGTGGAAAGTACACAGTCTGTAAATAAGACATTACATTAAACAATCTTGTGCAGTAACAACAGTAACATATTTATGAAGATACTATGTTAGTATTTATACATACATTGATGAGAGAGAGAGGACTTAATATCACTTTATGTGGAACACCAAATATTAAATAACCTTTTATTAAAATGTAAATAACAATTCATGCTGACATGTGGACAACTTCTCACTTTTACTGCCATGGAAATTGTCAATCTTTGGTTAGGTACCATGTTAGGAATTAACTAAATTAACCGTCAATTGATATTGTCTGAAATTCAGATATGAATTAATCAATCATTTGTGCGTCACATGCTTATTAATTTTGCATACGCTTTTGCTGATGGTAACTCGGCTATTCATTGAGTCTCTTCAATAATTGCTGAAATATTTCCTTTTTATTGCACTGTAGTAGTTTTAAGTCATCATAGCTCATTTTATGATTTTAATATTACCCATAACAATTTTGGGAAAATTAAATTGGCTAAGAGCACGGGAAGAAAATCACAGCCCATGGGTAAATACAAACTTTCTTTGATAATGAATGGCTTCTGTTAATATTGAGCGTAACTGAATTGCCGAAACTCGCAACAAACAAAAAATTTATGGAACTTATTTCTTACCTTTCATATGAAATGATCACTTATGTTAGATCCCTGATATCTTCACTGTTGTTCTTAAGTTAATGTACTCAAAGAATAATATTATTTCTTTGCACTTTTGCTTATAGTACAAACAAATCATGTTTTGATAATCTAAAAATAGGTATTAATGAAGTGTATAATGAGTGTATTGTCTCAGCAAAGCAAAAGTGCTCACTATCACACATTTAGACAGATTTGTGAACAATGTTTGAGAGAAATGGTAATATTGTGTATCTGGAATGAATTTTAGATCTTTGAGTCCATCTCATGACAAATGGGAGCAAAAACAAAAGTGTTGCGTTTATATTTTTGTTGAGTGTATATACTCTTCAAAATAAAGAAGGGGATATTGGAATTTCAAGGTCAATAACAAAATAAAGATTGTGTTTTGGATACAATTACTGACTGCAGTGTAGATTACATGAACTGCTCAAAAACAGAGCATCAAATGCAGTTAATGGTGCGCACGTGCAGCATGTGGAAATCCTGAACACGTAAACAGGGTGCATATTTGAATTTGACACTTTAGAGAAAGGTCACCTTTTTGATCGAGACCTTTCATTCTGATTGCTTCTGATTGTAATCCTTTATTGATTTTGTTTATCTGAGACATCCTATAATTGCTTTTTTTCGCAACGTGACGTCTCCAACACGTTGAACGCCTAAGAGCAATAGCTATGCTTAAAAACTGGCAGCCGTCAGTCTGAGGATCCCAATTTCTTCAATGCTTCCCAGTCTGATTAGTAGATCACGGAGCAGGTATGAGCAAACCCATAGTGTTGATGATCGACGCCCTTCAGGGCCTCCACAGTCAACAACCAGAGCCCAGGCTCTGAGAAATTGCACTCAAACAGCAAATCAGATTGCTGCAAACCTACACTAGGCTACTGGTGTCCGAGTGAGGTGGGTCAGACGATTGGAAATCGTCTACACAATGTCATTTTCATGCTAGATGGCTAGTGCTGCCACTGACCAATTGCCACATTGCCAATAGACGTGAATGGTTTACACAATCCAGGCACGTGGGAAATTAGAGATGGTCATGTGTAATGTTGTCAGATGAGTCTCAGTACCCATTAGACTTCCTTGATAGGTTCGGTCACATCTGGTGATGTCATAACAAATGCCATGCCAATGTTAACCTAGGACAGCATGACAGATTTGATGATGGGTTTGTTATGGTGAGGGGTGGGATCACTATTACTAACTGAACCCCACTCCAAATCATGCAAGAAAGAGTCACTGGCCATTAATATCAGAACAACATACTGACACCTCATGATGTCCCGTCTACATGATGTGAGGGGCGGCGAATTGTCTTTCAGGACTACAATACCCATGCTCACCTTGCAAGAATAGTCAATAAACACCTTCAATGGCACAATATCCAAAGGCTACCCCGGCCGGCAATGAGCCCTGACCATTCCCCCATTGAAAATGTCTGCGACACCTTGGTAACTTGAATGGCCACGAGCCACGTGAGATGAACTTGGCCAGGCGTTGGTGGAAGAATGGAGCAGACTGCATCAAATCGGCATAGATAGACTTATACGCACAATGCCCCAACGAATGAATGAGAGTTTGGCCAATAACGGAAGCATTACTAACTATGGACGCAAAAATGTAAACTTTCAATTTCTGTTTCTTATCCATTCCGTCTTTCACGGACCATGAAAGAATGATAAACTGTTTATGTAATGAAATCTTGGGGGAATTGTTCAAATCCTCCTTTGTTGAGATTCAATTAGTTTGGAACAAATCATTCCATATCATTAGTTTGTTATTGACCTTACCATTTCAATATTCCCTACTTTTTTGAAGAGTTTATTTTATGAAAGTATTTCGTGCTTAACATTTTCTATAATGTAAGTGGTATTTAGTGCACACCAAATTTACATTTGCAGCTGTAATTTTTCAAACCTCAAAGCATACATCATAAAGTTAACATTTCATCATCCTGTGTTCAGTGTTACATTAGTTAAAATGTTGTCCTTTCTCTTCCCTGAAGATTCTCCACTACATTGGTACCGTCAACTTCTCCACACCGGTGGGGGAGACAACATATTTTGATAAGAATGGTGAACCACCAGCCTCTTATGATATCATTAACTGGCAAGAAAGAGCAGAGGGCATGGTGGCTTTTGTCAAAGTGGGAAATTTTCATTCTGTGGACAGATCTCACAGTGAATTTGACATTGATGTGAAAAGAATCGTATGGGGCGGAGGACAGAATGAGGTAACACAGAGCATGAATTTTGCATGACATGAGTTTAGGCAGAAAACCTCCGGTATAATTTTTTGCCTGGTTAATTTATTGTCCACACGTCCTAAATTGAGAGTATATACATTTAAATTCTTTTCTAATTTCCCTTTATAAAACCTCCAGAGTAATGTTTAGTACGAAGAGAGAAGAGCCCTCAAACTGATATCATGTCTTTTCTGACGCAGTTCTGAGGACTGCTTCAATAAACATGACAAAACGTCTGACGCAGCGACGGACTATCCCTGCTTGGACAGGACAGTCCGTCTTTTTCTGGGTGTTTCAATAAATGGCCCGTCATCCTCCGCTCTGGTCGGACTCTCTGACTTTTTGGGACTACTTGAGAGTTTTCCTAAAACTCAGTGGGACAAAAAATATAACGTAAAAATATGGCGTTATTACTTGATGTTGTCTGGAAGCGTAGACAGCCCAAAATATTTCGAGAATGGAAAGACAGTCTAACCAATGCCCGCAAAACCAATATAGCCTACACCCAGAAATTAGACTCAGTTAAATCCGTGAATGAATTTTTCGAACAACTACACATAATTTATTAACTACGCGTGAAGATTTCACTTTTCAATCATTGGTACAGTTATCCTTAAGTGTGACATAAAATTGTGTTTTTATGCATGTTATGCGATCGCTAATGGGACAATCTGGTCTCAGCATGGTTCTCATTGGTTAGAAAACATCGTATTCGTGGTTCTCATGTATGACCGAGAGTGGAGCTTTTCGCCTGTCTGCTTAACTCAATTCTGAAAAATGAGTGATCATGATCATATGAATGTTTCAATGTCTTGTGTGATTAATAGCTGTGTTATGTTGCCAATCGAAGTTTAAGCACGGAGTGCACAGTGAGCAAAGACTGCTTTTAATTAGCTTGACTGTATTCAATTAATAGCCTACTGAAATTGAATGTGACATCCTACAGCGATGTGCGCCGTTAATTTATGTCTGAATTGTATTATATGATCTTCCTGTTTTTTTTCTCTTTTTTCATTGAACTAACTTATTTTGAATATTCAAACGCCAAATAGCGAAGCAGTGCATCACTGAGGTGTAAATTCTAACACAGTGAAGGGACAGTGACGAACCGTCCCTCCACGTCGGACCATGGTCAGACACCCTACTTCTGCTTTATTGAAACACCTGGCGCACATTATTTGTCGAAGGTCCGACTTTTCACTTGACGAATGGTCTGACTCAGTCGGACAAGTAAAGTTTATTGAAACAGCCCCCTGAACTTCTGCTTTTAGCTGCTTTTCCCAGTGTGATGGCTCGCTTGTTCATTACAGTGCTATCAGTCAGTTATTTGCAACACTGTCAATAGTCCCATTGAGTGGACAGAAAATATTAAATAAATTAAATTCAGACTATAAGAACTACACAGATGCAAAACCCTTCTAGTGATGTCAAGACTAGGAGTGCCATGATTCTGAATCGAGGTTTTTTTTAAGGCGTAGTACCACCACCTGTTGCCATGGGGCGAAGAGCTGAGCTTTCCCTTTCCCTTTATTAAACCCGATGCAGTGTTGAACAAAAGTGCCAAACAACAAAGGGCATGTGAAATGCCAGAAAAAAATTTGACTGACATTTTCGGCGGCATTGCTGCACGGAGCCAAGTAAAGGACTACAGAATCGTCTCCTCTTAACAATCAGATTACTCTCATCATGTCCCTGTTTACTTTGCTTAATTACCAATCAAACAGAGGACTTGGTTATTTACTTTGCTGGATGAGTAGAACTCTTTATTCAGACAGCATGTTTGAAAGTTAAATGGCCATAGAACAGCACAGAACGCGTATTTGGCCATTTCATGTGATTGTGATAATTTATCTCACGTTCACGTTTTATTCGCTTTACAGTATGTTTTCCACCTTGTGTATTTAGACGCTTGAAATCCAGGGCGATCTGAAAATAAATCTATTTTTATTTTATCATTATCGATCAACGAGAGATGAAATGCTGAGTTGGGATTTGGCGATGTTGAACGAGGATTTTTTTCGAAGTGTGATGAGACCACTTGCAGTCATGGGGTTTGTAGGCAGTCACGTGTAATTTCATGAAACATGCACACCTGAACCAGCTTAAACAATTTTAAAATGCCGCAGGGAAGACGGCTGAGTTTTGATTTCGCTAATTGCTGCTGCTCCGCCCTTCCTTGAATCTGGTCCCGAGTACTTGGCCTTAATAACAATCAAACAATTTCAGTAGCCTACAACGATGAAGATCTGATGGTGAAAAGCAGACAAACCTCACTGGGCTACGGTGTTAGATTGAAAGATTGCCAATAATTTGAATATTTAGAAAAAAATCTTCCTCTGAATTACATCTCTCTTTGTAGAAATTTAGGACATTATTCAAGACTAATAGATTTTTTATCTGATTGCTCTGAATTTTAAGAGTCTAAGAAATAAACAACCTGGGAAAAATTCTGAAAAATGGATTAAACGTGAATGTGAGATATTAATTCACAGTTGCTTGAAATGGTGTGCTAATGCAAATCTGTGCCTTTTAAATTTACATTTCAAAATGCAGCAATCAAACACGTTGTCTGAATAAACAGCTCTACTCTTTCAACTTAAAGAGTAAACAAATCCACATTTGTTTGCTAATCAAGCAAAGTAAACAGGAACAGGTTACTTTTCTTAGAGATGCCCAATTGGTTAATTGGAGACTATTCAGTTTTCATTTGCTTGGCTCCATTCAAGATGTAGCCGGAAAATACTGATGTCAGTCAAGTTATTTTCCAGAAGCATTTCCCATGCCTTATGATGTTTGGCACTTTCGTTCAGGACATCACGGGGGTTAGAAAAGGGAAAGCTCGGATCACAGAGATGTTCGCCCCATGGCAGCAGATGGTGTTACTACGCTTTAAAAAAACCGTGATTCATAATCGTTGCACCTCTAGTCAAGACATCACAAAATGACCAGCAAAGAACAGTTTCCTGCTTAGCCCACATGTAACCTGATCAGTGGTTGCCAGGACATATTGACGTTGTGACAAACTTTATAAGGGATGTTATATAATCTACAAACCCCAATTCCAATGAAGTTGGGACATTGTGGAAATAAAATAAAAACAGAATATAATATTAGCAAATTGTTTTCAACCTATATTCAATTAAGTACACTACAAAGACAAGATATTCAGTATTCAAAATAATAAACTTTTTTTTGTAAATATTCTCTCATTTTGAATTTAATTCCTGCAATATGTTCCAAAAAAGCTGTAACTAGAGCAACAAAAGACTTCGAAAAATGCTCAAAAAACCCCCGAACATACCACAGGTGAACAGGTTAATTAGAAACAGGTGAATGTCATGATTAGGTCTGAAAGGAGCATCCCCAAAAGGTTTGGTCATTCACAGGCAAGGACGGGGTGAGATTCACCACTTTGTGAAAAACTGCATGAGTAAATAGTCCCACAGTTTAAGAACAATGTTTCTCAACATGCAATTGCAAGGAATTTAGGAATTTCATCATCTGCAGTCAATAATATCATCAAAAGACTCGAAGAATCCAGAAATATCTCTACTCATAAGCGGCAAGGGCGGAAACCAACATTGAATGCCCATGACCATCAGTCCCGCAGGTGGCACTGCATTAAAAAGTGACATCATTCTGTAAAGGATATTAACAGTTGGGTTCAGGAACACTTTGGAAAACCAATGTCAGTTCTTAAGCTCTGAGCCTCTGGTTTGAAAATGGCATTCCCAAAATGAATTGAGTCTATCTCTGCACCCAGTTGGTCTATTTGAATAATCTAGGTATCATAATAAAGGTAAAAGTATTTGGGATCTCTGTCTTAGTGTAAAAATCAGTATACCTGTATGTGTCACTGAGTCAGAGTAAATGAAGATGGATTACAGCATAAATGAAAGATCTGATTTTGCACCTTACAAAGTTTACTTCTATCTCTTGTGAACTTATATTGTTGCAGTCTGAAACTTCTAAAAAAAATACAGCACAGAATCTCATTATCTGTGCCAAAGTTTATTCTAATCAAGTTAATAAGTGCAACATTTGAGAGGAATGTCTAGGTGACTTCTCCAAATTGGCAGTTTGGGTACTTTGTGTGCCATTTCAGATATTTTGGTCCCAGACTGTAAAACTCACTTAATTTCACTTATTTGTCACTACAGGCATACGTTCCATCCAAATACAACCACTTTTTAAATTTTTTAATAATTAAAAAAATATTTAAAAATTTATCTCTGCAAGTCCAGTATACATTTTCACATTCAAAGAAAATACATACAAAAGAAAATGAAATTTGACTCCACTACAGCAGATTTATATTAAAAAAATAACAAGCAAATAAACAAAATTCTAAATACAAAGAACAAAAACCCCAGCAATTATTTATATAAGAATAATGCTTATAATATCAAAAAAAGTGCATGCCATCAGGGGATTTGAATCCTGGCTTTCCAGGTCACAGAGCGCTGATTTTACCACTAGGCAACATCAGCAAACTAATTTTCAGAGGTCAAAATTGCCGATATAGAGAGGGAGTCAAGAAAACACGTCATGCACCCCAGTAAATTTTTTGTACTGCCGCCTGTCTTTGTGCTTGTACTTAATTGCACAAGGATTCCCTGTTAAAAAACGACAGTTGAATATTTAGCTGATAATCATAGGGAAAATACCACAAATAAACCAGTTAAGAGTTAATATTATCGTGCTCTTTAAGTACATGGAAATAGCCCATGGACTCAGCTTGACTCACCGGGAATGCAAGGCTCTATCTCAGGCTAGGTTTGTGCGATAAAGGCGGTTTAGGGCTTGTTAGAAACAGCAGAACCCGTAGAATCAAATATTTACCCACAAAGTCTTACTAACAGCATCACAATCCGATCATAGGGAGGAAAATATATTGCAAGCAAGCAGAATGCTCAGGAGCTGAAATCCTTTGACACAGTGCCCCAATAAAAAAAAAAAACATGCATGGAGACTGGAAGATCTAGTTTCAATATAACACATACACACTGGACTAACAATAGCAAGTGCAGACTTACCCTTGAAGAGTTTATTAAAAAATATCAAAGGTAAGGAATATTTTTTGCTCATCACTGTGGAATGTAAAGTGTACGCCTGCTGTTCTTTGAGTGTGATGTTGATTTAAAATGAAAATGATATTGTTGGATTCTGTGGACCTTCCTCTTTTCTTTGATGTATCGTTTGTATGTCTAGCGCAGATTCAGTAAAAATATTAGCAAATGTGTTCAGTGGAAGTAAAATGGTCAACACAAGCTTTTAGCTGAGTTTTTTTTCCATTAAGTGCATATACTGCATGACAATGTTGCTTTTAGGAAACATGCTGTATTGATGATGCGTAATGATCACAGCCAATTCTGGAGGCATTCAGGTTTAATAGGTTAACAGAGTTCGTCGCTACATCTACAAGTGCAAGTTGAAACTACCATGCGAAGCGAAAGCCATATCTCAAAAACACTCCGAAATTTTGCCAGCTTATCTGGACCCAAGCTCATCTGACTAACGCAAAGTAGAAAAGTGTGCTGTGGTCTGCTGAGTCTACAGTTCAAATTTTCTTTTTGGAAATCATGGACGTCGTGTCCTCCAGGCTAAAGAGAAAAAAGACCATCCAAAGTGTTATCAGCGCAAAATTCAATTGCGAGCACTGCGATGGTATGGGGGCGATGGTATGGGGATGTGTAAGTGGGAAATTTGAACATCTGTGAAGGGACCATTAATGCTGAAAGGTTTCGGAGCAAAATATGCTCCTATCCAAGTGAAATCTTTTTCAGGGATGTACCTGCTTATTTCTGCAAGACAATGCTTGGCCACATTCTGCACATGGCTTGGTAGTATGTGAGTGCAGGTATTAGACTGGTCTGCTTGCAGTCCAGACCTGTCTCTCATTGAAAATGTGCTGTGCGTTATGAAGACAACAGAGACCCTAAACTTTGGACCAAATGAAGTCGTACATCAAGCAAGAATGGGAAAGAATTCCACCTACAAAGCTTCTGCAATTAGTGTTCTCAGTTCCCAAATGCTTATTGAGTGTTGTTAAAAGGAAAGGTGATGTAACAGTGGTAAAAATGCCCTTGTCCCAGCTTTTTGGAACATGTTGCAAGAATCAAATTCAAAATCAGTGAATGTTTCAAAAAATATATACATTTTTATCAGTTTGAACATTAAATATCTTTTCTTTGTAGTGTACTCAATTGTGTATAGGTCAAAAAGGATTCTGTTTTCATTCACGTTTTACACAACGTCCCAATTTCCCCCAAATTTATTTATAATTCTAGTCGATCCAACATTCAGCACTAAACTTCTTAAAAGTTCAATTTGAGTCTGTGAGAAGAGTGTAGAATTTTGCAATGTCCTTTTGAGTTGCATGGAAGCAAAGTAATGTTCTGCATATTTTTCTGGCTGCATGCAGGTACCTGTGTCCGTCTGCAGCATACCCTGTCCCCCAGGCACTCGGAAGGCAGTGCAGGAAGGAAAGCCCATCTGCTGCTTCGACTGCTTACCATGTGCAGAAGGGGAGATCAGCAACACCACTGGTACTATTAAAATTATTTTTCTGTTTTTTTAAATCATGGAGAGCAAGCACCAGTTTTCACATTATGAGGATGGGAAATATGCTCAGACATCAAGAATCTTTAAGGTCTGAAGAGACATATGTGGCTACAATGTATGACCTTCAAAACAAGGACAACGTTGTCTCATGTGTAAATCTCACCGTGCTGTATACACAACTTTCATATTTGGTGAGCAGGGATTCCACTATTTCACAAAGGCTCTTACATTCGTTAGGCTGTAAATACAAATATTTGTGACATACTTTCAGGCAGGTGAGACAAGGGAAATTGCTTGTGTTTGTGACCTGTTCACCAGAGCCAGCAAGATGCTTTTATCTTTGAGAGTGGAAAGATGCTTGATAATTGTGTTTCGTTGTTTGCAATAAATTTGTATTTTTGCATTTCATTATTTAAATCTGACAAAAATCTGTTTGTTTTCTTGGTTGTATTGCTTCTAAATATGTCTTATATTTAATGACTTGTGAATACAGGTTGGTGAACCTGCTTTTATGGATTAAATTTTTTAACCTAATTTTTAAGGTTCAATAGAGTGCCTGAAGTGCAGTGATCAGTTTTGGTCCAATTCTGCTCGAACAATCTGCATTCCAAAAGTGGTGGAGTTCTTGTCCTTCCAGGAGACCATGGGAATCATCCTTGCAGCACTTTCCATCTCTGGGGTGCTTCTGACATCCAGTGTTATCGCTACCATTTTTTACCATCGAGATACACCTCTGGTTAGGGCAAATAATGCAGAGCTGAGCTTCCTGCTGCTGCTGTCACTCTCTCTCTGCTTCCTGTGTGCACTGGCCTTCATTGGTCGTCCTGCACCCTGGTCCTGTATGCTACGCCACACGCTGTTTGGCATCAGTTTTGTGCTCTGCATTTCCTGTGTCCTCAGTAGGACAGTGGTGGTACTAGTAGCCTTCCAAGCCTCTGTACCAGGGAGCAACATCATGCGGTACTTTGGCCCAGTGCAGCAGCGGGTGGCCATCTCCCTCTGCACCTCCATTCAGGTGCTCATATGTGTGCTGTGGTTGGTTCTGTCACCGCCCATCCCAGCTGAGATACATGGCCATAGTTCCAGGATCATCCTTGAGTGTGGTTTGGGCTCAGTTGCTGGCTTTTCCTGTGTCCTGGGTTACATTGGCCTGCTGGCATCACTGTGCTTCTTGCTGGCCTTTTTGGCCAGGAAGCTCCCAGATAACTTCAATGAGGCTAAATTCATCACCTTCAGCATGTTCATCTTCTGTGCTGTGTGGATCACCTTTGTCCCTGCCTATGTCAGCTCACCAGGGAAGTACACTGTTGCTGTGGAGATATTTGCCATCTTGGCCTCCAGCTATGGACTCCTCCTCTGTATCTTTGCTCCCAAATGTTATATAATCCTTCTGAAACCAGAAAAGAATACCAAGAAGATGATGATGGCTAAAAAGTAGTCATAAATCTTAGATTTAATAGTAAGTTATCGGCCTGCTGATAAAACCTTGTATCTGCAATTTGATAAACTTTAAAGGAGAGCAAAAAATTTTTAATTTTGCATGTAAGAATGCAGTAGAGCTGTTTTCGGGTAGGATGACTATTTTTCTTCCAAGAAAGTATCCAAATCAAGAAAATTTTGTATTTTGCAATGTCGTGGACATACAAGTTTTTGTTTCTTATCTAATTGCAGAAAAGAGGTTTTATCAGCAGGCCAAAGATGTGAGAGAAAAATGTACAATATCAATTCTACAAGAGTTGGGACAACATACAAAATGCAAATAAAGACAGAATTTAGCTATTGGTAAATTTGCTTCATTAGCATTTATTTCAAATACTGTTTTTGCTTTTTTCAAATTCCACCTCTTCAATGGCTTCCACCAAATTCCACCTCTTCTATTTTTGTAAATAATCACTGATTCATAATATGTTGCCTTCCAAAACAAATCAGGCAGGAGAAAGAAAAGACTGCAAAAGTTGTGGAATTTCCAGAAAGCTCTCATTTAGAACATTCCACAGGTAAATACAAGACGGTGAATAAATTATGATCAGGCATCGAATGATGTGGTCTGATGGGTTCATCTTTTAGATTGTTTTTGGAAATAATGGACTTCATGTTGTTAGGGCCAAAGAGGAGAAGGACTTTGCCGAATGTTATCAGTCACATGCCCAGTTGCCAGTATCTGTCATGGTCAGGGGCTGCATTATTGTACTCAACATCAGCCACATGCACATGATCAAGAAAAATTAATGCAGGAGGGTACGCACACATTATGGAACAACATATATGGCTTCCAGCTATTGTCGCTTTCAGGGAGGCGCCTGTATGTTCCAGCAGGATAACAGCAAGCCAGACTCTGCACGTATTACAACAGCTTGGTTTTGTAGTCAGAGAGCAGGTGCTGCCTACAGCCCATACGTGTCTCCCGTTGAAAGTGTGCGGTAGATTATGAAGTGCAAAACAGGGCAATAGAGACTCAAGACTTTTGACCAAATGAAGTCCTATATTACACAAGAATGGGAACACATTTTACTTTCCAAAGTCCAAAAATGAATGTCTGTGCCAAAAAAACTGTAGTGAAAGGGAGAGGTGCTGTTACACAGTGACAAAATGCACCTGCCCTAACTTCATTTTTGTGTTTCAGGCAACATTTCGAAACACTTTGTAAAAAAAACAATAAAGCTGATGAGATAAAATATTACTAATTTTGCCTTTGTTCAACACCAATTATAAAAAAGTTGGGAAGCTTTGTAAAATTAAATAAAGAGAATGCAATGATTTACAAATCTCATAAACCCATATTTTATTCACAATAGAACATAGACACCATATCAGATGTTATGAGACATTTTACCTGTTCATTAAAAATATTGCCTCATTGTCCTGTACAACAGATCATTAGTACAGTGCTTTACAGAACTGCTTAAACCAACTCTCAAGACAGTTACTTTTCAGGTGGGTTAGTTCTGCCTGAAAAAATGAGATGAGCCAATAGGCAGCATTAGTGAATGGAAATTTCCACTGAGGGAAGGCAAGTTCCAAAGGTATGCCAGTTGCTGTTCAGTTTTTTCTAATGGGGGACTGTAGCAAAGTGGAAAAGTGTCCTGTGGTCAGACGAGTCCAAATTTGACATTCTTGTCAGAAATCATGGGCATCGTCCATCGTGGCTAAAGAGGAGAAAGAACACCCCTCTTTTTATTAGCGTTCAGTTCAAGAGCCAGCATCTCTGATGGTAAAGGGATGCATTAGTGCACATGATGTGGGACACTTGCATGTTTTAAAAAGCACCATGAATGCTGAAAGGTATATAAAGGTTTAAGAGCAACATATCCACCCCTCCAGACGACATCTATTCCAGGGAAGGCCTTGTCTATTTCAGCAGGACAATGCAAAACCACATACTGCTGCTATTACAACAGCATGGCTTCGTTGTAGAAGAGTCCGTGTGCTGAACTGGCCTGCCTGCAGTCCTGATCTTTCACCGATTGAGTAGTCCCACCAGGAATCTGCGGAGAAAAAGTGTTGATTCCGCGGAGAACAATCCTGATTCTGCGGAGAGAAATTCTTGATTCCGCGGCTTGAAAGTAGATTTTCCGCGGGCATTAAAAAAAACTAAAATGACCAGTCATAAAGCAAATTAATGTAATAATGAAGCAAGAATTCTCTTATGAAATTATTTGCAATACCAAAACACTGAGAAACATTGCGGTTATAAAATAATCAACATCAATATTCTCTTTGTCCCTCTTGAGCAGATTTATTTGCATAACTTATAAAGTGCAAAACATTTCACTAAACTATGGGTAAACGAGGCTTAGTAACAGAACAAGTGCCAAAGATTAAAGTAAAGATTTAATCACAGTGTAAACTATTCACTGTATCCTCTGGATATTGTAAACGTTACTGCATACCATAGACTGTAAAAATGGATAAAGCTACTGTGACGTCACCCATTGGTTTCAGCATACAATAAAGGAAGCCTCGATTTTGGCCATTTGAATTGCGCCATGTGTTGGAAACCGGATGTGATTTCTAGTGGACGAGAGCGTGAATCGAAGATGCGGGGAGGAACGTGGCTCTGGATCTGACCGTATCGGACGAGGACCAGAGGATAGCCACGCCCCAGAAGCATATTCTGGCTTTATACTTTATTCTAGTTTATATGGGACCATAATTCACGAAAATGAATGTCATGATATATCAAAGGAGACCTGGAACTTGCTTTAGCTAACATAAAATGATGTGAAAAATCATTATTTAAATGAAAAATCAGGTGGGAAAGTAGGATCATTTTCTCATAGACTTCGATTGCATTGAACTTCTCTCTGCAACCACTGCATTCCCATCTGCTGGGCATTAAATAGACTGCCATTCTACGGTACTTCCACATGGGCTTCTTTTTTCAGATCAGGGTGCTGCATCCATCTATTTATATAGTTTATGCTGCATACAGCAGAAAACAAATCTTAGATCCCATTTATCTGATCGCGACATCTAGCGGCCAGGATGAAAATTGCATGTAAAATATAATGTTCTGCACCTCGCCCTATATTCCGCGGACTGCTTTGATTTCCGCGGAGGGCTTTGAAATCTGCGGTAAATTCCGTGATCGCGGAATCGCGGATTCCTGGGGGGACTAATTGAGAATATTTGGCGTAGTTTAAGGAAAAGTCTGTCAAAGGAAACTCTCCAGCACCTGGAAAGAGTAGGATCAAATTCCAATGGCTAAACTCTAGAAACTTGTCTACTGAAACCCCAGATGCCTCCACCCAGTGTTTAAAGGAAGAGGGGCTGCGACACCATGGTAAACAGGCCCCTGTTCCAACTTTTTTGACACCTGTAGCAGCCATCAAATTTGAAATGAGCTTATTTTGTGGATAAAATTGTAAATTTTCTCAGTTTCAACATTTGCTGTTATCTCTGTTCTATAGTGAATAAAATACGGTTGGTTGAAAGTCATTGCATTTTGATTTAATTCACAATTTACTCTTTTGCAATTTACCCAACTATTTCGGAATTGGGGTTGCATAACTCAAGCATGTTTGGAAATTTTGCACTTTGGCTATTATCCTGCATGAATGGTAAGCAACTGTTGCCTGTGAAGGAGGAAGAAAGGTCAGAATACGCAAGACATTGTGTAACTTGATCAGTAGAAATGTATATGAGTCGTAATAGAGGAGCAAAAATTCGGAAACACCAGTATAGTATTTAAAACACAAAACATAACATACTCAAGTGCTCTGGAAAGTAATTAAGTATATATTTAATAGCCTTATTGATATATCATTCACATAATGCATTATTAGTAAATCAAACACTTTCATGATAATAATTAGGTTCTCAAGGAAGTACACTAATTATACAGTAAATTAAGTGTGCTTCAGTACACTTTTTTTTTTTTACTTGGGCACAGCATACAATGTAAAGTGCATTTAATTATATTCAAGTGAAGCTTAAAGGGGCTTCAAATAGTAATTTAGTATATATATTTAAAAGCCTTAATGACATATCATTAACATACTTAGTGCATTATTAGTACACTTAACAAAAATATAAACGCTCCATTTGACACTTTTAAACTTTAATTAGCATTAAGGGGTTTAAAATATATTAAGTCATACACAATTATTTTATTGTTCAATATGCAACAGATTACTGTGCACTAAAGCAAGATAGTAGCGTATGGCAATCAGGGATACTCGTAGACATGGTTGGGATCACGATGAGGACGACGAATGTGTAGGTTCGCATCTCCCAGGCGGTTCCGGACAGTTTGAGGTGTGATACGTCTGTTGTGCAGACCAACTGTTTCATCTGCTGTCTGTGTTGCAGGTCTGAGGCAATCAAGCAAGTGGAAAAGCCGGATGTGACGATCTTGTGCTCGAGTGGTCACACGTGGACGGCGAGGGTGAGGTCAATTTTGTTTTACTGCCAGTCTAAAACACACTCTCAAACACCCAATCATCCGAGTGTGAACATTCATCTGTGCAGCAACCGCTCTGGTGGACGTTCCTGCATCCAGCATTCCTATGGCGCGTTCCCGCATGATTTTCGATATTCATGGCATGGTTACGTTTGATGATATTTGACATTTTGCGGTGACCTTTTATTGTCCCAAGTTTTAGGGAGTGTCTGAGTTCTGTTCATGCTGTTTGAGCAGCGTCTGCACATGCCACACTTGTACTGTGGGTGGAATCAGTGCATCACAGAGCAAGTAGTCACTGGCAGAGATGAACACAAATGTTGTTTACAAATCAAGACAAATATCCATTTTGCACTTAATAATTAAGACATTATCAGCTCATTTAAGGTAACACATTTCATGTTACATAAATAATTTACATGGGGAATTTATATTTTTGTGAAGTGTACATTGAAAATAGCACACAATAATCATGTAATAAAAGTAGTGCACTAATTATACAATAAATTAAATGTGCTTTAGTACACTTTTTTATACCCGGGAAGCATACAATGTAAAGTGTCGCTTAATGGTGTCTCAGAATACTACAGTCAAGTCTAATGAATAGTAATGAAGTATGTATTTAATAGCCTTAATGATATATCATTAACGAACTTAGTGCATTATTAGTACATCGAAAATATGTAGCACACTTTCATGATATATAATAAATTAAGTGTGCTTCAGTACACTTTTTTTTTTATCTGCAGTGGGCTACACACAAAATGGGCACCCCCCCCCCCCCCCCCTCCTCAAAAAAAGTGTAAGTCATGAATGACAATATTTAAAATTCTATACTATAACCTTTCATCTGGGCTCTCTGCGAAGGGTCCAGGATTTGCAAATGGAGTCTCAGGGATGCATTAGGGGAGTCATTATGTGTCACTCAGCTGCCTGAAGCAGCAGCGCTCTCCTGCCAGCCTCTTCAGTACCCACACTCTGCCTGCAGCAATGTTGTAATGATCTGTTCCTAAACACAAGCATCACCTACATCACAAATCAGCCCTTAATGACTCATTAATAGACAGATTTATTTACATAACTGAGAGCCTTTTAATTCTCGAGGCAGGGAGATAAGGAGCCCTGAACTCCACTGTAATGCACTGCCGTTGGTGTACAGTTTTTTTTATGAAAGAAAATCTCTTTCTCCTCCCTGTTCTTGAGAATGTTCACAAGACGTGAAATTAAAGAAGGATTGTATTCTTCTGCTTTGTGTACTCTGTGCTTCTGTTGCTTTGCAAGGTCTTCCCAAGACACGTCTCTTTATGACTGCAATTAGTAGTTCTCAATCATTTTCCTTTATTGATGCGTTTTCCAATGATCGAAACTGGCAACCAAAGACGCGGTTTCTCTCCATATGTGATCTAACAGCGATTAAATCATGGGCTAAATTCAGTACTGTCGCGGAACAAGAACTTGGCTTTGTTCACTTGGTGTCGTGGTGTGGACTGAATGACGGCAGAAAGAAATGGATGCGGTTGGTGCAAATGAAATTGTTTTGGGTGCATTTAGGGTGCTCAGGGATGGTATACGTACACTCCTGATCAAAATCTTAAGACCAGTTAAAAAATTGCAAGAATTTACGTTTTGCACTGTTGTATCATAAGAAGGTTCTAAGTAGAGTTTCAAAATGCAAAAAGAAGAAATGTGAGCAAGAGACTAAATGTTTTGAGCAGGCAATTTATTGAAAAGAACAATTTAACTAAAATAGGCTGTTCATCAGCTGATCAAAAGTTTAAGACCATAGCTCAAAAAAACCCCTAAAACAGAAATTAAAGTCTCAAAAACAGACTCAGTAATGAGTAGCTCCACCATTATTGTTGATCACTTCAAAAATTCGTGTTGGCATGCTTGATGCGAGTGTTTCCAAAAGGCTTGTAGGAATGTTGCTCCAAGTGGTGAAGATGGCTTCACGAAGGGCATCCACTGTCTGGAACTGATGTCCATTTTTGTAAACTTCCCTTGCCATCCATCCCCAAATGTTCTCAATTGGATTTAGATCAGGGGAACATGCAGGATGATCCAAAAGAGTGATGTTATTCTCCTGGAAAAAATCCTTTGTCAGACGGGCATTGTGAATTGCAGCATTGTCCTGCTGAAAGACCCAGTCATCACCACACAGACGAGGGCCCTCAGTCATGAGGGATGCCCGCTGCAACATCTCCACGTAGCCTGCTGCTGTTTGACGCCCCTGCACAACCTGGAGCTCCATTGTTCCACTGAAGGAAAAAGCACCCCAGATCATGGTGGCGCCCCCTCCGCTGTGCCGTGTTGAAAAAATCTCAGGTGGCATCTCCTTGTCATGCCAGTAGCGTTGGAAGCCATCAGGACCATCAAGGTTAAATTTTTTCTCATCAGAGAATAAAACTTTCTTCCAACTTTGAACGTCCCATGTTTGGTGCTCCCTTGCAAAGGCCAAACGGGCAATTTTGTGGCGTTGAAGGAGACGTGGCCTTTGAAGACGTTTTTTGTTTTTGAAGCCGTTCCTTTGCAGATGCTGTCTGATGGTTATTGGGTTGCAGTCAGCACCAGTAATGGCCTTAATTTGGGATGAGGATCGTCCCGTGTCTTGACAGACAGCCATTCGGATCCTCCGGCTCAGAGCCGGTGAGATTTTTTTGGGTCTACCACTTGATTTTTTTGTTCCATAAACCTCAGGATCTTTTAAGAAATGCAAAATGACTGTCTTACTGCGTCCAACCTCAGCAGCGATGGCACGCTGTGAGAGGCCTTGTCTATGCAGCTCAACAATCCTGCCACGTTCGAAGGCAGTGAGTTTTTTTGCTTTTCCCATCAAGAGGTCTTGACAGTGTGATTACTTGACAGAAAATGACATGGAATCCAAATTTTTTCCACAGATTTGGGCTTTTAAAGGATGTGGTCTAAAACTTTTGATCAGCTGATGAACAGCCTATTTCAGTTAAATTGTTCTTTTCAATAAATTGCCTGCTCAAAACATTTGGTCTCTTGTTCCCATTTCTTCTTTTTGCATTTTGAAACTCTACTTAGAACCTTCTTAAGATACAACAGTGCAAAATGCAAATTCTTGCAATTTTTTAACTGGTCTTAAGATTTTGATCAGGAGTGTATAATCACAATACCTCAGGATTTCTCCTGTCTTTAGATTTGATGTCAGAACCATAAGGGAGATGCAGACCATATTTTTTTGCCATAGAATGAATCAACAGAGATGCACGTATACCTGCTACTAAATGTGACTAAGTGGTAAAAGATCTACAACTCATGTAGCACACCCCTTCATGCCTTCCGTCCTGCTATGACCCGTTGAATCAGCAAGTTGAGTGCTTTGCTGGGACAAATTTTCATTAAAGATGGTGGTTCCACTCTGTCACTTTCTGGGCATCAAAACTGTTTTTACTCAAGATTGATATAATACATTTATGGTTGATAATATAAATTTACAAATGCTTTTATGCTTTAATCAGTGTATGTTTAATGCTAATATGTTGTTGACGTTGTTTACCTGGACGGAACGATCCCGGGATCCGCCGCTAGGCGGCATATTTCATTCGAGGTCAATTTGCGGATCGCCAGGTCATGTGACTTATTCATAAACGCATGGTTACGCTGGATATATTGGAAGTGGTGGGGGACAGAAATGAACAAAGGAAGCTTGTTTATGTGTCCTTTTCACATTCAAGACAAAGTTCATAAAATTAAGGTAGGAGTTAGGACGTTTTCCAAGGGGAAAAAAATTACATATCTGTGGAAAAAAAGGGAATTTTGAATCGATACTCACAAAATGCAGCGTCATGAAAAATTGTGTAGAATCAATGATATGCACGAAATGCAATGTTATGAAAATCGTGTAGAATCAATGACACATCATGGAAATTACCCACAATACCCATCGCCTTGGTGCACCATAATCCGTGCAAGTGCAGGCACACGCTGCAAGAAATCGTCGGATTTTTCACAAAATGTAAGTTCACTGTCAATAATTGCTGACCTCCTAAACCATGTACACCATACTAAGATGGAAGTACAAGAGTTGAGTCGCGGATGAACCTGTATTTTCAACATATAGGCAATTATTTGCATATGATTTACCAGCCCTTCGAGTCCCTGCACTGACCAAATCCGATGGATGCCGATACCGGTTGCTCATGATGGCTGATTTAGCTTGCTCCTACGACTACGGCAGCCTACGTTCCAGTCAAATCATGCAAACTCAAAACAAAAACATGAAAACGCCGAAAAAGTGCCTCATTCACGATCATCGTTACCCCAGGGCGTACGGGTACCTTGGCCTGGTATACAGGCTTATTATTGTTGTGCATGTTCGGTAGCCTCCACAACACAAATTCAAATTCAAACATGCAGTAAGGCCTAGCCTCTGTGGATGAAATAATACAATTAGGCTACGCCTATGTAGCTACTGACAGCTGTACGATGTGGTACTGTGTGCTACTGTCCTGCTAGCCTGCCCTAGTCATGCAAGCTAGGCTAGGTTAGGTAGCGTAATGCATGGATGCACACCGACCATGTTTCACTACACACCCTGTTGGTTGGCATCTACCAATGAATACACAGGGTCACTAGAAATTGTTATCTTACGTTGGGCCATGCACCTGGGAGTGTACAACAAGCCTACTATAGGCCGAGGCGCTGCCTTAAAACTAGAGTGTTCAGGTGACCACGTGTCGCCTGCGAAGCTTATGTGAAAGTGTGACTACCGAACAGACATACAGATGCCGGACAAAGGGATCCCTATGTGCCGCTATGCTTCGCAGGCGACACAAAAATTCGCCCTGTATGTCCATGTGTATAATTGGCCCTGGCTGTGGATGACAGCCATCATGTGCATGGTGTACATTATGAACCTATCTACCTAGCATGTCTAGCCTACAAACCTATTAGTTATGGACATTGACTGGTACAAGGCCATGGCCTGGGCTCACTTTGCACAACACAGTGGCATTTATGATTGGGATTGCTATGACTGTGGTCCTTGCCCACGCCATAATTATGGTTAATCATTAACATTGTTACTTGCGTAAGCATAAGCTGCCACAAATTGTAATTAAGAAAAATGTAGGCGACATGCCATATCATGCCATGCTACGTAGCACATGAAATTATCGCCTTCTAGTTTCATTCACCACATGGATTGTCCACGTTGGTGACGGCACCCATTGTTACTTTTTTCACAACATGGTAATTATTCAGCCAACCACAAGTTTTTTGCCAACTTGTCTTTGCGGCCACAGGCAAGAAGAAGCACATGTAAATGTCATGGAAATGTCATAAATGTTGTTTACATGAGTGCTTGTTTTCAGGCAGAAACTGATGGGGCCCAGTTTCTTTTGCTGCTCTGTACATGTACATTACTGGAACTTCAGTTTTTGCCATCTCACCTCATCAGTTGATATTGCTTCAACCTGAATCATAGCTGTCTTGTTCTGTTCTACAAAATTTAACCTATATTCAATTCATTTATGAACAATGTCATTTGTCTTCACCATTTCAGATTGGGATGACTTTAACCGCTGACCACAGTCCAATGGGTAACTATTATCGTGAGGAAACTGGCTGGTGATGTGTATGTCATTTACAGGCATCTTGTCGAGGATAGAGAACTGCTGATTTGGCCACAGGAATGTCTGATTGCGCACAAATGCAGTACCAGAGCTCCACAGTTTGCCATGCTTGTGTGTCCCGTTGGTTTTCTGTACGCAGTTGACAAACACAGCAAAGTGGCATTACATGTATTTTTGACCAGGCACGGCGCTAGAACAGGGAATTGGGTGAGCCCGGACACGTCCCTTTATTAGAATTAGGATAGCCCTGGCTTGTTCTCAATTATTTTCCTTAAGTGACGCGTTTTCCAGTTATCGTTAATTGGCAACTGAAGACACGGTTTCTCTCCATGTGCGAAGAAATCATGTGGTAAATTATACATGTCAACAAATCATTCATACTTTTGTGAAGATAAATAAAATGTACTGTGGGCATGTAGTCGTCATAATTATACTGATCTATCACAAGGTAAATCTAAATTCTCCCAACCCAGTTTATACAAGTGCCCCTTTATTCATGCACTAGTACTATTGGCCCTCATTTATCAAACTTGCGTAGGACCTGGTGTAGATTCTGGTGTAAATATCAGCATTCGCCAGGTGTCACGTCTGATTTACTAAAAGTGTGTACATCGCTGACTTCAGTGTAAAACTGGCGTGGCGTTGATAAATCTGGCGGCTGAAACCATCGTAATTTACATGCCCCAGTAAATTCGCAGTCCGGGAGGCACAGTCCTGCCCACGTTACGACTTGGACTCTCGAAAGATGGCAAAGAAGAAAGAACTTTGCTGAGGAGGAAATATAAATTATCACATCCGAGGTGGAGAAAAACTAAATAACTTTATTTGGAAGCCTTAAGAGTGGCATAAAGGGAGCCCAGAAGGCTGCATTTTGGAAAATTTATTGATGCTGCGGTAATCACCGTTGGCGTGGGAAACCGGAGGGCAGCAGAAGTTTGATTTATTTTATTAATAAATCAAAGTGACTATCCGCACTTTTTTAAGTGCGTCCAAGCACAAAAATTCATCGAAATTTGCGTTAGAGGCACTTATAAGTGTGACCAAGAAAATAAATCAGCATTGGCCACATGCATAAATGCGAATAACATTGGCCTTAATAAATTGAATGTATACATCCATATTTCATGTTATATTGCCTACATAATTGACAATCCAAACGCTTTACATGTATGTGAAAAAAGTGGTCCGATTTTAAGATCGCCGCCTAAGAACGGATTGTGGGTGTCAAGGGACGATTTGAGTCCCGGGACGATCTGAGTCTGGACGTACAGCACATGCGCTAAAACGTTGCCTTTGTTTTAAGCGTCACTACGGCAACAGGCTAAGACAAATCAATGGAGACGATTTGAGTCCGATAAAAAGCGATGTCCATAGATGGATTCAATAGATGGAAAACTCCCAGTGAAACGACATAGAGTCCATATTTTTAACTTTTTTTATTATCGAAAAACCTCAGAACTTACAGCTTTTAAAATGACCACGACTCGATCAAATTCAATGGCGACCGCTTGAGGGTAAAGTTTCTATATTCGCGGGGTTGCTTGGACTCAAATCATCCGGGAACAAAGTGTTATTTGTCTTAGCGATGTTGCCGTAGAGACGCTTAAAACACAGGCGACTTTTTTGCGCATGCGCTGCACGTCCACACTCAGATGGTCCCGGGACTCAAATCGTCCCTTGACAGCGGGCACTGATCAATATAAAATTCTATATAGATCAGTGGTTGCAGCGCTAAGACGCAGCAGGGCATGCTCCAGTGGCGGCCAACCAGACTCGAACCTCCACTTGTCACTGTTTGAGGAGCGGGGCTCCTCCTCCATTGTGGGAATACGAGGTGGTGGGGAGACGGATGAGTCCCAACCGCCTCTATCAGAGCTGCATGAGCGTAACAGTTAAAATACTGTCTGCAGAGCTCACTCTTCATCGTACTTTTATAAGTCGACTATTACCCCATGACATTCTATTGGGTGCCTCACAAAATGGGCAGCCACTCGTCACTTTCCCGGAGGAGATCTTCTCTGTGCCGAAAGTTCCGTTCTCGTTTGATGAAATGAGTGCAAATATGCACGCGCTAGTAATGAATTTGATTTTCTAAAATAATTATGCGCAAACTTATTTTCCAGTCTGCCTTTAATTAACTTGCGTTTCTTTTGTTAGGCTATATCTGACTGGATGATCATCTGACATACGCTGCATATCTGCCAAGCCATGCACTGCGCTTAATCAAATTGATTGTTATTGTCAGCCGTCTGACCTGACAAGCAGGTTGTCTCAAAATATGTTTCATTTCTCAACACAGGTGTCTTATTCATTCATTCATTCATTTGTTAATTTAACCTATTTAGCTTATTGATTAATTTTACTAATAAGAGGAACAACAGCTTGACGTCCGCATTGCTGCATATGGTTTATTACACATTTTGACAACTGCACTCATTTCTGCATGTTGTTCGCTGGTCTCAAATTTGCGTACACCTAGCCAGACCTGGCGTGAGATTTTTGCCGACCATTCGCGTTCAGATTGATAAATACCGATCCTTGCGGGAGATTTGGCGTACACCCATTTTTTGGTGTACGCATGTTTGATAAATGGTGGTCAGTGTGAGGGAGAATGTAGGCCTACCTAGAGCCACACCACTATAACGATGAATATCCACGGTATATATACAACCATCACCTGTACCTACTGCTTGTCACACTATTGTTCACTCTATTTGCCAACTGTTACTTCTTGTAAAACCTACTGTTTATTTTTCGGAATGATGAAAATAAAACATATTTTCGTATTCATTTCACTTTATTCCATTCAGACTATCTTTACATAGTTCTTTCCACTAGGCATGCTGGTGCTGTTGCAAATGGTTCATCTCGATCCAGTGGTGGGTGGGTCACTTAGTCAACCACAAGTTAACAATTCAATTTGTAAAAAACAAATGTCATCAATCTTTCGATCTGTATTTCATTTCACTTTCCCTTGTCAGTAAAATAACATTATTCAACTAACATGCCAACTACCTCCTTTATCAGACCACACCATTACCGTCATATTCTTCATACAGTGTACGCATCGTTCTCTTAACTTGTTTCAGGTCTGCCACTCCAGTTTCATGACTCCTGACATTTATCAATATTGTTATACAAACTATTATGCAATATTAACTATGGGATATATGGACTCCTTTGTAATTTGTCCATCTAACACATTGAGCATACTTTATTCTGTTTCAGCATACATAATGTTAGTAAAACATTTAATCTCCTATTATTCTCCTATATGTACTCATCTACACAACAAAAACGTCCTCCAACAACAAATCTTCTGCCCACATGTACATGCATGTGATTACCAAAGTAACATCTATTACACCTACGCCTGGTCCCGCTAACTCTAGATAAGAATTTTTTTCGTTGAAACAGACGGTGGTTAAACTGCATGTTTTCTGTTAATATTATGAAAAATATCTCTTTCTTCTTGCTTTCTTGTTGTAGAGATTTACAGAAAATATGTTATTTTAGTGAGTTAGGTTTTCAAACACAAGAATGGGAGCAAGAAAATTTAAATGTTGAGGAAGAAGAGACAAGGGTAAAACTGCCTAGATGTTATTTTTGACTTCTCGGACGCTGTGCTGCAGTAAAACAGTTAAGGCACGAGAGACAGCAAGCTCCTGCAGGTAAGCTGAAGTTTAACTCACTGTCACCTAGTGCTATCTAACGAGTTAGCTAGCTTATTTAACAGACTCCTGTCGTGTTCTCACCCCTTTGTCGGATCCCGCTGGTAACTGTATTATTTAGCCTACTAAATAGGCAGACGCAAAATGTATGTAGATACCTTGGTGACACCCAGTTTTTGTATGGAGTTTACGTGGACTCTGATTTGGAGATTTTAGATTTACAAAAAAAATCAAAAATCTGATGAAAAAAAAACTGAGTAAACTGGCATCAGTCTGAATTGCAGTCCTGCATCACTGCCATGGACACTCAAGAGGTGACAGCTGTGTTGACAAAATAAAAGTGACTTAGAGTCCGATAATAAATTCTGAGTGCAACTTTGTAACCGATGCATAAACTTTTCAGAAGTGCAGATTCTGAAACACAACAATATAATAGTACAAATTAGCCATATTGCAATCTAATTTATGCATAACAAATGATAAAAGTCGATCTAGGACACCCTTTTTTTTTCTACCCCTATCTACCATCCCCCCCCCCCCCCCCCCCCCCATTTTGGAGGTCTACTGAATTCATTTAATTTCAAAAAATTTCTCATGAGACCCCACACCCACCTTTTCACTCCCATGACAGCACCATACACCCGCATATACATTTATTACAGTGAAAGGACGGTGACATAAATTAGAACATACATTTATATACAAAAATGAATAAAAAGAAATGAGAACTATCAGCATATAGCATACAATTACAGACAATGATCACAACTACATATATACAAAGTATATCATGCTTCAGCATACGTACATGCATACAATCACAGACACATCATATATTAATAGACTCATACATATTTACTTGTTATTTTCATTCCCATCCTTCCACTATTCTCAGCACCTTCCATCTATCCTAATCCTTCCATCTATCCTTAACCTACTGTTTTCTTGTGCTGTCATGCAATTAATTTTACTGTGATGTTTAACGAAGAGTTTGAATCTCTCTGTTCTCAAAGCCTCTGCAGATTTTGATTTAAAAATGAAAATCTTCTATTATAATATTGACTATTTTTCCAGTGTCATTTTTTAGACTGCCCAGAAGTATGGTGGGCAAATTAATTGTAAAATTACTAGAATATAAAGCCAGCAACTTCTGAAACCCCTGTCCAAAACAGACCTACACAGAGGTTGGTAAGCAGTCTTTTCACAGCCAGCTCTTTGTCAGAACATTGATCAATATTTCATTTCGCAGAGCGCCTTGTATGCCATTGAGTATTGTTTTTCTTCTACTGGTTTGTCCCACTTTGATTCTTGCCATTGCCCTTTTTGTATTGTTTTTGTCTTTATGGATTTCGACCCATTTTTGTATGTCCGAGATTTGTGTTTGGATGCCCTGTGTATGACCCTCGGCTTTGTTCATCGACTACGACTTTTTGCCTACTGTTTATGTACCTTTGCTCATCTGTCTTCCTAGTTCTGACTCCTGCCTGTCTTATCGACACTGTTTTTGGATTTCGTATTGTGGCTTGGCAATTCTTGTGTTTTTTGGTTTTGACTCGGACCTCATTAAAGGCATACGTGTTTTGGATTTCTATCTCTTGCTTGGGGTGCCTGACGCTACATCATGGACCATTCCATATAAATTTGAAGGTTATCTTCTCATATTGTTTGAAAAATGATTCACTTGGTGAAGGTAATGTCATAAACAAATATGGAAATTGAGACACAACTAAGGAATTAACTAAGGATATCTAGCCATAAATTGTCAAATATTTCCCCCTCCGTGGCTGCAAAATTTTGTCTATTTTATCAAGTTGTTTACTGAAATTAACTTTTGAGAGATTATCCATGTTTTCAGGAACATGAAGGCCAAGCATATCAACTGATCCATTCTTCCACTTTATGGGTAAATTACACAGTAAAGTACTAAATGTAGTGTTTTTCAGGGACCCGATCCTAAGTATTGTGCATTTGTCATAATTTGACTTCAAGCCTGACAAGCAGGAAAAACAATCCAGTTCCAGTGTTAGGCTTTGCAAGGATAAGGACTGAGGTGTCAACATATAGGACACCCTTTACACTTTATGTTAACTCACTCTTCACCCTTTCCGCATTGACTGAACGCACACAGACTGTGGCTTATGTCAATCTCATGTTAACCTCTTGGCTCCCAAAGCTTTTAATATGCTCCGTACCAGAGCTTTTCTTGAGATTTTGTAGGTTTCACAGATAAATTTGTAATAATTTTATTTCTGGTGATAGACCCCATAAACTATCCATTTTTGCAAAGGGTATTGTCTAGGCTATCTATCAGTATTGGTTTCAAGGGTATACCAATAAATTGGTGATCAATATCTAATATCAATTGATTGATTTTGCAATATTTTTGTGATTTTCACCCTGTAATTCAGCAAATAAAAACATTATTTGTCAAGTATTATTTTTATTTGTTTATTAAGAATCACTAATCAATCTGTGCAAGGGCTTCATCGACCCCAAACTTCGGCCTTGTGCTCATTTGCTCAAAAAAACCCAACAAAAGCAACAAACTTTTACCCTATTGAGTGCTATTGTATTAACAGAATAGACCACGTGTTACCATTTTCATTTCTTGGCTCAGTGCCAAAATTGCGCCAATATCACCATCTATACACTAAATGAGGAACTGAATGTAAGCAGAACAAAGTCCGGCACCAATATACCAGTACACAAATACAATATACCAGTGTTTTCTATTTCGGCATCCATGGTCTACTTTGCACCACTATAAAACTGATGATCAATGCAGATCCTTATTTTCACTGCCCAACTCAGAACAGCTAATAGTTTACTTGGGAGGGAAAACAAGAAACTGGAGACAGGCTGCAAACACTGAATGTCTCCTTTTTTTGCCAAAAGCTTCAAAACCTTGCTTGACAGAAATCAGAGATTTGTCTTAAATTTTTTTAAATAGTAAAAAATGTGTCCGTTCAGGATTTCTCATAGGATGTTTACATTAAGTGTATTCACAAGTCATTAGCTTTTGCTGTCATGATTTCATACTTTTAGTAACAGGACAACTGACTACAAGAAGACAATAAAATTTAAAAAATTTTCAGATGTTTTACTGAAATCTTAAAATGTAATTTTCAGAATTGACTTCACAGAGGGCTTTGACCTGCCTTCCAGCCTCCGCTCTTGATTATAAATGTCCCCAACATTGAAAGCAAATAACATAACGACCTTCCATATGAAATCTCCCAGTACGATGGTCTCAGAATGGCTTCACTTGGTGATATTTTGTTGCCTGTAATGTCCAAAGAAAATCGCAGGTATCTCTTCAATATCTTCAATATCTCTCTCCGTTGTCATTTTATGGGCATCCAAAAGAGTGGGCGTGGCCCATGTTAACCCTCTGTTTGCGGTTTGTGGACATTTTCAACAGGTTATAAATCATAAACTAAGAAAGAGACTGTCTGAGACAATACCTCCCAAAAGGGGTCTCTTTTTTCCATGCAGGAGTATTTGTTCCATATTTGATTGTGTTTTGTTTTGAAGTAATTTGCATTGGCTTTCATTTGAGACCAACGTTTTGAAAATCAAAACAGGCTCACACAGTCAAATCGATGGGTAAAGAGGGCGCTACCTCAGCAATTAGCTGAAAATTGGTTAATGTAACTCCATATTAGTTCGAGATAGGAGGATACTTTTGCCAGAATTTGAAAGTCCTTTGGATGAACTATCAACAAAACAAATGGCAGAAGGTACATTCTTAGGACACATTCTAAGTTTCACCTGAGATCGGCATGTCCGGCACACCCACAAGTAAAATGTACAATGTTTAGAGGTTAAAAGCAAAGCACAAAAAGGGTTAATCACTGTTTTCAAAGGTTCAGCAAAGAGACATAATAAACAAATCCTGTAAGAATCAAGTCTGTATCTTTCAATAAGTCTGTATTTACAACCCATTGAAAATGCATGCAAACTGCAAACAAGGGGTTAACGTGGGCCATGCCCACTTTTTTGGATGCCCATAACATGAGAGTGGAGAGAGGTATAGAACTGAGACCACCTGCGATTTTCTTTGGACATTACAGGCAACAAAATATCACCAAATAAAGCCATTCTGAGACCATTATACTGAGAGCACCCCTCCATTTTTGGTGGTTTCATATGGAATGACCATATACCCTCTGGCTATGATTTCAGTTTGTATCACACATGGACTTCCTCAAAGGTTTATGACTTTTATTTTGCCATCATCCTCTTCTTGCTATTCTTGTCAGGTTTCAAAAGGATAATGTAACACTTAGGAGCAAATATACAGAGGAGGAGTCCATAGCTGGAGGCCAAGATGGCAAATATCTCCACTGCAACAGTGTATTTTCCTGGTGAGCTGACATAGGCAGGGACAAAGGTGATCCAGACTGCACAGAAGATAAGCATGCTGAAGGTGATGAATTTGGCCTCATTGAAGTTGTCTGGGAGTTTCCTGGCTAAAAATGCCAACAGGAAGCTAATGGATGCCAACAGGCCGATGTAGCCAAGGATGCAGGAAAAGCCAGTGACTGAACCCAAATCACACTCAAGGATGATTCTAGAGCCGTGGCCATGTATCTCAGCTGGGATGGGCGGCGACAGAACCAACCACAGCACACATATGAGCACCTGAATGGAGGTGCAGAGGGAGATGGCCACCCTTTGCTGCACTGGGCCAAAGTACCGCATGATGTTACTGCCTGGGACAGAGGCACGAAAGGCCACTAGTACCACCACCGTCCTGCTAAGCACACAGGAAATGCAGAGAACAAAGCTGATGCCAAACAATGTGTGGCGCAACATACAGGACCAGGGGGTGGGGCGGCCAATGAAGGCCAGTGCACACAGGAAGCAGAGAGAGAGTGACAGCAGCAGCAGGAAGCTGAGCTCTATATTGTTTGCTCTAACAATGGGCGTGTTCCGATGGAAAAAGAAGGTGGTGATGACACTGGAAGTTAGAACCACCCCAGAGACTGAAAGAGCAGTAAGAATGATCCCCATGGTCTCCTGGAATGACAGGAACTCCACCTCTTTTGGAATGCAGATTGTTCGAGCAGCATTCGACCAGAACTGCTCACTGCATTTTTGGCATTCTGTTGAACCTTAAAAATAATACAAACAGGCCTCTAAGGCAAATTTGACAAGTTCACTGCCACATGCATATATTCAGAGGGAGTACAGCAGAAAAAAAAAAAAAAAAAAAATACTCAGTTCGATTTAAAGTAAGCAACAAAACAATACCAGTACCTAGCATGCAAAGACATATGCTATCAAGCAGGTCTTCTACTCACTAACTCCAAAGCATGCAGATACCTGAATCTGGCAGATGCGTCACAGCATGGATACGTGTCATAAATATTTGTTTGATTCGTCTTAAGCATGCAATAGCCTTTCAGAGAATTTAGAAAGCCTGTTCATCTAATGTCAGACATAACATAAAACACATAACAAGGTCTCCCATTACCAGGTGGATAACAGCTCTATAACAGCTTAGCAATTATTGCGGTCACTGCCTCAGATGACAGAGTACTGGTCTATGTGATTATTCTGAAAGTTGACCCGTCCCAAGCAGCTGGCTGCTTACTTTTATGTGGAGTTATGACCATACAGGCAGCATGGTGGCACAGTGGTTAGCACTGTTGCCTGACAGCAAGAAGGTTGTAGGTTTGAATTCGGCCTTGGGCCTTTCTGTATGGAGTTTTTATTTTCTCCCAATGTTCGCATGGTGAGCTGTCCCGGGTGGGTTCCTGTCCAAGGGTGTGGGTTTAATCTGTTAGTACGTGGGAACCAGTGGCGGCTCTTGAACTGGCAACAGGGGAGGCTCAAACAATCCCTTGAAAAATGATTGGTCACAACCTATTTTCAATAATTCATTTAAATTACCTTTGCAGAAACTCCAAAAACTCTCAACATTCCCAGGTGTGGCCAGTTTTCATTTATAACGCAGACCGATTACACACCGAAATTCTCACGCTTTTCTTTACTCGGGGGTTGGAAGAAATGCTTGTGTTTCATTATCGTTTAAACTGTTTAAATGAAATAAGATCATTGGAAGCAATGGAATTGCATAAAGATATTTAAAATGATTTAAACTATTTAAACTATAATGAAACGCATATATTGCTTCCAACCCCTGAGTAAAGAAAAGCGTGAGAAGTCCGGAGTCATAACGCGGGTGAAACTGATCAACCTCAATGCACAAGGACTTCTGTTCCGTGCGAGAATCTCTTACACATGCGTTGATTGAATAATTGCTGACTACAGCAGGGGAACGTAAATATACCACTAAAACTCACGCGAAATGCACGAGGGTTAACAGGTGTGCGTTATTCATGAAAACTGATCATACCTGGTAATGTGAGAGTTTTCGGAGCTTTTGTCATGGCAATTTAAATGAATGATTGAAAGCAGGTCATGACCAATCATTATTTTCAAAGGATCAGTTTGAGCCCCCCCAATCGCCATATCACCAGCCGCCACTAGTGGGAACATATGTAATGCGAGCCCGCAAGCAGGAGAAGTTTTTTGCAATGATTTGAATGTAACTATTGCTTTCTCTGTTAACAGAGATTACTATCTGTTTCTTCGATACTTAGTGAGATGCCTCTGTTTTCATAGATAGATGTCTTATTTATAAACTTGTTTGTCTATTTTGTGTCCAAATACTTTTTGAAGAACTGTTTTCTGACCCCTCCCAAATTTACAGCGCAGAAAATCTCAGATTTACCATTATGAAACACTTTCTTGTAGATGTAAAACCTCCATTTCAGTGTCCACTCCACCTTCAAACAAAAAATGGGTGCGAGCTAGGAACTCACATCGAGTTGCCGACTGTCTTGCTTTAGCTAATTGGTTGAACTGGAAATGTATAGGCATATAGCACGAGAAAAGTAATCATGCTGCACATTGCATGATGAGACAAAAATATTCCTCAACTTTTGACAGTTTTGCCCTCATCTCCTCTTCCTCTCTACTTTTTAATCCACATAATTTTATGTGCTTTTTCTTCAACTGTATTTTCAGTGATGTTAAGTTGCTGAGAAAGGCAGCAACAGCTTATCAAATTTGCCTCTTTGGAGGTTTTATTGGTCATAAGATTTCCCACAAATTTCAGCAAAAAGAAAGCAAGATGTTTTCTATCATATCAAGAGAGTGTATGCAGCCTAATCACCAGTTACAATAAAAAATTCAATTATCTAGCATTGGTCTAACAGAAGCCCAATATACACTCTACAAAAATATGAACGCAACACTTTTGTTTTTGCTCCCATTTGTCATGAGATGGACTCAAAGATCTAAAATTCATTCCAGATAGAACAATATTACCATTTCTCTCAAACATTGTTCACAAATCTGTCTAAATGTGTGATAGTGAGCACTTTTGCTTTGCTGAGACAATCCATCCCACCTCACAGGTGTGCCACATCAAGATGCTCATCAGACACCATGATTAGTGCACATACGTACCTTAGACTGTCCACAATAAAAGGCCACCCTGAAATGTGCAGTTTTTGCTTTATTGGGAGTCTGGGTACTCAGAACCAGTCAGTATCTGGTGTGACCACCATTTGCCTCATGCAGTGCAACACATCTTCTTCGCATAGAGTTTATCAGATTGTCAATTGTGGCCTGTGGAATGTTGGTCCACTCCTCTTCAATGGCTGTGCGAAGTTGCTGGATATTAGTGGGAACTGGTACGCGCTGTCGTATACACCGGTCAAGCACATCCCAAACATGCTCAATGGGTGACATGTCCGGTGAGTATGCTGGCCATGCAAGAACTGGGACATTTTCAGCTTCCAAGAATTGTGTACAGATCCTTGCAACATGGGGCCGTGCATTATCTTGCTGAAACATGAGGTGATGTTCATGGATGTATGGCACAAAAATGGGTCTCAGGATCTCATCACGGTATCTCTGTGCATTCAAAATGCCATCAATAAAATGCACCTGTGTTCTTCGTCCATAACAGATGCCTGCCCATACCATAGCCCCACCACCACCACCATGGGCCACTCGATCCACAACATTGACTTCAGCAAAGCGCTCACCCACACGACGCCACACAAGCTGTCTGCCATATGCCCTGAACAATGTAAACCGAGATTCATCCGTGAAGAGAACACCTCTCCAACGTGCCAGACGCCATTGAATGTGAGCATTTGCCCACTCAAGTCTGTTACGGCGACGATCTGGAGTTAGGTTAAGACCCCGATGAGGACGACGAGCATGCAGTTGAGCTTCCCTGAGACGATTTCTGACAGTTTGTGCAGAAATTCTTTGGTTTTGCAAACCAATTGTTTCAGCAGCTGTCGGAGTAGCTAGTCTCAGACGATCTTGGAGCTGAACCTGCTGGATGTGGAGGTCCTGGGCTGGTGTGGTTACACGTGGTCTGCGGTTGTGAGGCCGGTTGGATGTACTGCCATATTCTCTGAAACGCCTTTGGAGACGGCTTATGGTGGAGAAATGAACATTCAATGCCCAAGCAACAGATCTGGTTGACATTCCTGCTGTCAGCATGCCAATTGCACGCTCCCTCAATGCTTGCGCCATCTGTGGCATTTTGCTGTGAGACAAAACTGCACATTTCAGAGTGGCCTTTTAATGTGGGCAGTCTAAGGTACACCTGTGCACTAATCATGGTGTCTGATGAGCATCTTGATGTGGCACACTTGTGAGGTGGGATGGATTGTCTCAGCAAAGCAAAAGTGCTCACTATCACACATTTAGACAGATTTGTGAACAATGTTTGAGAGAAATGGTAGTATTGTGTATCTGGAATGAATTTCAGATCTTTGAGTCCATCTCATGACAAATGGGAGCAAAAACAAAAGTGTTGCGTTTATATTTTTGTTGAGTCTATTTACATCATTATTAAACAGTGATAGATTAAGATGTCAAGAATGTTACTTTCCACAACTGAGATTTCTTTTACGGTGCTGGCTTTTAAATTACGAAAAAAAAATCCCACTAAACCATGCAAAGTACAACATTAGAGAAAATTATCAGCCCTACCTGATTATAATTGTCTTTCTTTCTTTAGATTTAGACAACCGCACCAAACATTTCACCACAGCCTCAGATGTAATTTGCCCAGGAATACTCCGCACACGTGGACTCTGATGTAACTGCACACTCTGTGTTTCCACCACAAGTGGACAAGTGTTTCTATATCAGGTAATTTTTGGAAATAGTTCTCTTTCCACAGCCTTCACATATTGCAGCAAATAACCTCCATGCACTCACAGAACCCGCTCGTTTTGCATAGAGTGGACAGTGTAACTATTTGCTTGGATATGGCCACGTTAGTTAGGTAGCCAGTTAGCAATCTTGTCTATTCTGTGCACTGAACTGTTTTCTTGAAACAATGTTAGTTATGTGTCTACAGCTGCGATAAACACCTTACAGTATATTAAACCACTGACTGTCTATGAATTGGACAAAGCTGCTTATCGCGAGTGCACTAACATTACATTGGGCTGGGGAATGTAACATTTACAATGTAGCGTTTCTTTTGTTTTCCCCATTGATTGAAAGGTGATCGGGATACTTTTGTCATACTCGCAAGTTGGTCACGACATGTTCTTACCCAAATCTATGCCTTTCGCCCACAATTAGCTGCGATAAGCTCCAGATTCCCCGCAACCCTATTGAGGAAGCGGTACAGTGAATGGATGGATGGATCACACATGACTTCCTGCCAAGCAGAGCATGTAAACTTTATCATCTCGTTATTTTTTTAACCTGTCATCTCTCAAAAGTGAGCATGGGATTTTAAATGTCCACCCTTTCAAAATTAAATTTCAACATAAAACCCATAATTTCAGCGTAATGAAATGATATTTTATTTTATTAATCTGCTTGTTGGCGTGCTGCATGTTTGTCGTGAGAATTTCGACAGTCTAAAGACTCCCTTAAAGTCGACATCCATATTAAATGAAAACAATAGGAAAGTACAAGTTTAATTTGTAAATGAATGAGAAAGCGATGTTTTCATTTGAAATATATGTGAAAAAAGATTTCTAATGAAGGCGTCATGTGAGGCAATCCCCTAATACTGTCAATCACAGTGAGTTCAGTTGACTGTCAATATTTATTTATGGAGGCTAATAGTTTGGATATGGTGATGCTTATGACTGGGCGCATTCATTATGAACAGGTGGCGCTGGAGCAATGAGTAATAATGATCGGGCAGCCTGCCTGGTCATTCATGACGGTGGACAACCCAGAATATTGTGGCTCGTCATCAGTCATATGCTGTTTGATAATCAAGGCTAAGCTGGCAGGCGCCGGACACGCTTCACTACCTCAATTGAAGTGGAACTAAAGTGCGACTGCAGTGGAAGCAGAAGTGAGCAAAAGGAGGGCTGTGGTTAGTCTAAGGGAGACAGGAGTGCCATAACAGCTGGAAAACAACTGGAGGACTTAGGTGGCCTATTTGCCTTTTCAGCTGAATGGTACTGTAGTCTGTCTTTCATGTTTTGAAAATTTGGGTCCTTGCTCATCAGGGTTAAAAAAGGGAATAGTCAATAATACCCGAGGCATTGCTGATCTCTCCTTCTGCACATGGCAAGCAGTCAAAGCAGCAGATGGGCTGTCCTTTCTGCACAGCCTTCCGAGTGCCTGGGGGACATGGCATGCTGCAGACAGACACAGGTACCTGTATGCAGCCAGCACAAGATGCAGAATTTTTGCTACACTTCTTTAAAACAACTTTTGGCCTCAAAAGAATATTTCAACATGTTGCATTCTTCTTTGACTCAAATTGATCTTTTCACAAGTTATGTGCTGAATGACACATGCAGCAAAAATTGAAATGTAATGTTTGGCTCCATATCTGTGTGTACAAGAAACTCCTCATTTCAAGGCCATTTGTGCACTTAGCAGGAAATTCTTTTCATTTCAGGATATTGTTGCTTTTAACAACTTCAATCCAATTGAGCACTTGTGCAGACAGGATTGTACGGTTTGTGTGTTTTATCTTTATCTTTTTGATTTATCTTTTTTCTTTGCAAATGCAATGGTAAATTTCTGCAGCCCACCCGTGACTCCTACTCATGTAATGAATAAGCTGACTCTTACTCTGGGAAGAGTAGCTCAAGATTGACGGTCAGACATGCCGCAGACAGTGGCATCATTGTTGATGATACTAGATAATGGGGCTCCACACTGAACTAAGTTGCACAAATCTCTGGCCTTCAGAGAGGGTAAAGAGAAACTGAGAATAAATAATCATGATTTTAAACCACACAAATGGTGTTTATGCAAGGGTAAACTTTATGTGGATGGCCCCGGTCTAAATTTATGGCATGCAGAATTAAAGTTTTGTGTTACCTTAGTCTGGCCACTGCCCCACACGATTCTTTTAACGTTGATGTCAAATGTACTGTGAGATCTGTCCACGGCATGAAACTTTCCCACTTTGACAAATGCCACCATTCCCTTTGCCCCCACTTGCCAGTTAATGATGTCATAAGAAGCTGGTGGTTCACCGTACTCGTCAAAGTGTATCAACTCCCCCACTGGTGTAGTAAAGTTCACAGAGCCAAGATAGTGGAGAATCTTCAGGGAAAGGAAAAATTAGGATTTTGAGCAATGTTGAACAATTTAAAAAGTTCACGGTCATGTGAATGCTCTGGATTTTGAAACATTACAACAGTAGAATGAAATGAAAATGAAGACCTGCAGTGCCTTTCTTATTGACATACGTGTTAAATATCACTTAAAAATGCTTTGAAAAATTTACTTGCTGTTAATCCAACCAGTCTTTTATTCAAAATATTAACTAAATTCCAATGTTGAATTTGAAAAAATTATGGGAGCAAAAAAATGCTTATCTTATCCAACTAATAAATGCGTGCCACAATCATTTGGGCCCCTTGATAACCTCATAAAAAAAATCCAACTGAGGCCTATGCCAATTCAATTTTACTTTTTAAGTTCGCCAAAGTCATTTCACTATTTATACTGTTTCTCCCCATGTAGGGTCGCAGGAGGAGCTGGAGCCTGGGTGAAAGGTGTGGGCACACCCAGGACAGCTTGCCAGTCCATTGCAGGGGCACACTCACCATTTACGCATCGTTCACTTAAATACTTATGCCCACGGGCAATTTAGACAGTCTTTGGACTGTGGGAGGAGACTGAAGTGCCTGGAGGAAACCCTCTTGAACACAAGAAGAACATGCAAACTCTACATGGAAGGGCCCAGGACGTGTTCGAATCCGGCAGTGCAAACCGTAGTGCGGCCATGCCTACCATGTTCCTTCCGGCATCCATCACCATGGTTAAGGCAAAACAATACTGCAATGATGTGCAACAGAAAGTAACTGAGTGTCCCAAATGTGGAAATTGATGTAAAAAAAAGTTGAAAATACCCATATAATTTTTCAGGAAAATATTTAAGAAGTTTGAGGCATACGGCAATGTTAAAAAATCAGCCTGAGGAGAATGTGATCTTTTGAATGTCAGCGCTTTGACGAGGATTGTTCAAGTTTCAAAAGAAACTACAAAGATCACATTTGGGAGGTTGCCAATATTGATTATGTCCTGGGGTCAGAATGTCTTCAAAACTAATATTAGGTATCATCTTATGCCAGTAGTTCTCAATGTCAGTCCTGGGGAACCCCATCATATTCTGATTTTGTTCCAATCACAGTTGCAATCCCATAACTTTGACAAGATGTTAACTAGAGACCATCTGGGATAGCACCATCCACGACAGTACTCTTGATATTGTTTTCAGTATAGGAGTCTTCATTGTAATACATTCAGCGAGTACATACTCAGATCACACCCATCCTCACACTCAGCCTTCATTTTTTTCCCAACTCACCTGTAATGTTTCATGACTAAATCTTAAAAGGTCGCAGTGCTATTATGTACACAAGAATTGTACACAAAGGTATAAACACCTGCAAAAATATTAAAAACATCTTTCATAGAAGTTTTATGGTATGTTTTTGAGTATTTTCGCTGCCCTAATGATACAAACACACACGCGCACACCCATGCACAGATAAACTTACCGATAAATACCAGCATCGATAAAATGGCAGGTAGCCAACATCGCTATCCTGGCTGGTAATTATTCTTAACTAGACAGTCCAGTCGCCCGCAATGGCATGGGTGTAGCCCTCAAAAGCTCGCTTCCCCAGCCTGCACTGCGTCCGCAAGGAAATCCCTTAAGTTTCAGCACAATTTTGCGCATTATTTGGCTAATACTGTCGCCATGGCAACCAAAATCGATGTACGTCATAAGTGAAGCATAACACTTCCCAACCAAATATGAAAGTAATTGGTCAAAAATGACAGCCTATGGAGCGTCCACCAGGAAGTTTCTATGTTTCTGCTCAAATTTGCGTATTATTCACGCAATACTGTCGCTATGGCAACCAAAATCAATAGGTATCACTAGTGAAGTATAAAGGGATTTGTTTATCAACACGGCGGATGCGCAAGCAACTTGAGTGCAGAAAGCGCGGCCCTTTTGAACTGTTTGACAGGTTCCCATGGTTATGTTGCAGTTGCGATGTTGGCTAGCTAGCGATGTTGTCAGCATAGCCTACTACAACAGTTTATTGCCGAGTGGTAAAACAAGCTATGCTGCTAAATTAACATTAGTGAATGGGATACATCTTAACACGTTGAGTGCCAACTACGAGATGACTCGTAATGGTGGGTCTGGGCCAGCGCTAGACCTGAAAATTCGAGGGCAATTATCAATCTCTTTATTGACAACAATTAGTCCTGCCTAATCTTAGATGGTTTTCCTACATTAACAGTTTTTCCAATTCAAGAATAATCAAGTGGCAATTGAAGACATGGTTTCTCTCCCCCATACGATCTAACGGCAAATAATGGGCTACATTCAGTGCAGAAAAATAATTAAATAATAATTAGGTCTATGCACTGGCACTCAGCAACGGTAATTTCAGAACTCTTCAGTGAATGAAGGTAATTCTGGTGACAAGTATGCGCGGTTTCCTCCGTTAACATTTTCCAGTCTGACGGCTGTCTGTTTTTTACAGCAAGTTGCTTGACCGTGCTGCAAAAACAGATGTAGGTAAGCTACTTGCCGAATTTACCTTCATTTGCAAATGAGTTCTGAGATGCTGGAAAAAAAATAATAATGTTGCTGAGTACCAGTGCGTAGTTTTCTCAACTAAATGTAGCCCGTTATTTGCGGTTAGATCATATTGGGGAGAGAAGCCGTATCTTCAATTGCCCCTTGATTATTCTTGAATTGGAAATCGTGTTTATAAAGGAGAACCATCTAGAATTAGCTAGGACTAATTGTTGTCAATAAAGGGTCATTTTCCCTGAATTTTCAAGTCCAGCGCTGGCCCTGACCTGCCATTACGAGTTATCTGGTATGCCTAGTTGGCAGTCAACTTGTTTATGACCCGTACCTTTTAGGTGCAGGTGAGAGGATAAATGACCAGAAAGATGTATAAAGTCTGGGTCATTGTGAACAAGAAAAACAACTGCATACTGACCATGAACTGCATCTGCATGTAATTTAGAATTATATAACATTACAAATAAATTTTAGCTTCCTTTGTACTTGCACACATTTGTTTTTTTCCCCCTCTCACATCACTATCTTTTTGTGCTGCTGTAAAGATTAAATTTCCCCACTCTCGGTTCAATAAAATTTTATCTTATCTTTCCATTGCTATGTAACCTCATCTTCAGCCACAGTCGTTATTGTATTAAACATTTCACAACTCATTTGCTGCTATAATGCAGCTGTGTCTGCAGGCATATCTAGCTTTATCACCATTCAAACCAATGAGTCTAACATATTATATTGCTTGAAATTAATACCAATGTTCTTTTTTCTCTCAGCTTGGGGGCATGCTTCGGGCATGCTGCAGCACTAATGCTCAAAGTCAGTTAAACTTGCGCGTTTTGTTATTCTTATCGAAACAAGACATGGTCGCGGCTCTTCCTGCTCATTTTCTGCAGTCGACATGCCCAGTAGAGCATGATGCATGTAGTGACGTAGACTGATAATCCAGGGGCGGATGTACGTGGGGGCAGAGAGGGAAACTGCCCCCGCACTGTCGAGACTTGGCCCCCTAGCTGTCCCCCTAACTTTAATGTTCTTTAAACTATACTTGTAAAACAAAGCGCCATTATGTCTAAAAGCCTCTCAAGGCATCAAATTAAAAGATGAATTCACCAAAAAAATAAATTTAAATTTAATTATCGGCTCCTCAAATAGCTGCGGTCCTGCAGCACGGAGTCTGCGTGATGAGCCTCCTGCTTTGTGCTGGCGTGTGTCAGTTGTCATGGACACAATGTTGGAGTCTGCGTGCAGCACAGCAGAGTGGTGCCACTTAGCCACCCGACTTTCTCCAGGTAAATTCAGTTTCACCCGGTGACGTTTTAACACACGAAGTTAAAGTTAAATTTGTAATAGATGGAATGTACATTTGGAAACCATGGCGATGCTTCAATGCGGTCATTAATCGCTGGTCAAAAGTGACTCACTTGTTGGAGCATTTTCCCCTTCGGTTAGTTTTGATTATGGTAAAAACGAGAACAGATTATGATGCATTTAGCTAGATATCAAAAACAGGAATGTATGAATCCAGAGGGCCGCTGTTAAGCTGTTAAGTTTCGGTGTTATGTGAACAATATCACAGCAATGAGGCTACAAAATAAAACCAGGTCCTTACTGTCATGGCAGTAGCTATGTTCACGGACCCATATCTCTAGCCTGTATGCTAAAAGTAAGGCAGCGGTATTATTAGCCTCTCAACTCATTCTTTCACAAGTAAAGTTACGGGCGGGTCCCTGCTAACTACTGTAAGCCCTTTTTGCAAACATACGGATGGTAGCTATGTCCTAATGAATTTGGTATGTGTCGGCCGAACCAGGCAAAATTTCTAAAATTCCATTGAAACTTGAAATAGAATTGTTATTATTTTACCGTATATATGTTTGTATAGATCTGGCAATTCCGTTGCTTGACCTAGCTCATAAGTACTCACGGCAGGAGCAATATCCGACTTGGCGGAAATTCCACCACTCAATTAAAGGTCTATGTAGCCTGACAATCATCAGACGATTGTCTAAAAAATTTAGCTGTTCTCAGTATTGAAACAGCGTGTAGAAGAGCTAGATATGGATATTTTTGCGAGACGCTTTGCTCCAAAGCACAATAATCGTCGTCTGAAGCTCTCTTTAAAGAGATGGACAAATGTAAGTCCTGGACTGTGACTTGTAGAACCTGAAAGTTTGATTTGGCTGGATTTTACTCAAAATACGTGTCAATTCATATTGTTGGAACACAGGCACATTCCATGTGTAAAATTTGGTTGATTTTACAGCAAGCTTATACGACCTGGATGCTCTGTTGCCTGCCTCGAATCTCCTTTGTTCTGCCCAGCAGGGGGTTTGGAGCCATGTGCTCTGGCCCTCTGAAACTCACAGACCTCTTCTCAATTAAAGTCAGGATCAGTTACTTTTAAGCTGCTTAAAACGATTTTAACCTCTATCAAATTCATAATTTATTTCTGTTCAATATCCTAGGAAGGAATCTGTTATGTGTTGATAACGCAATTGGGCTATAATATTCCATCTTAAGGCTTTTCCATGACAACTGCATCATTTTAATACATATTCATATCATGTTTGGTCTCTTTACTCTCGGGGGAGTCCAAGGAGTTGAATGGAACATGTTTCATTTCCCTTGGAATTATGGTTCGTTTGTAAGATTCATTCAAGCAACTACCCTAGTCTCCCTGTGCAAATTGTCTTATCACCTAGGCCAGTAAAACTCTGATTCGGCCGACCTTCCCTCTACCTTGTTCGGAGGCGTGGTTTGGAGTCTTTAAAGGTACGAGATCCTGAGGGGGCTGGCTCTTCTTGGTCTTTTCTCTTCTTGCTCCTGCTCTTCTTCTTCCTGTCCTGTCCTTTCTTGGTCAACTTCTGACGTGCGAATAGGTAAGCGGGGAGAGGTCACGTGCTGCCTTGTTCCGGAGCGGGGGAACATGTGAGTTCTCCCCGACCACGTGGAGCGATTTTAGCTCCGTGTGGTCATTCATCTTTTCCAGGTATGAAAATACTCTAAATCCTTCTAAATTATATGTAACGGTAATTGGCTTATCATTGATTTGTTTGATTCAAGTTGTGCCTACCTGGTAAATTAAATTATTGTTATTCCTTTTCCAGCCTGCGGGTTCTCATTGTAAATTCTTTCTGGCCTTGTTGCGATTGGGACTTAAGGGGAGACTCCTACCAAGACATGTGTAGGTAGCGATACTTCTAAGTTAGATTGAGATTGGGTTCTACCTATTAAGGGGTTATGGAATTATCGGCTCTTAAGATTTAGCTATTGGTTAATCTTTCTAAGGAGCCCTTTGATATACATAAACCTAGGTTCGTGGTACGTTCATACTCAGAGCCATTTGCCTGATGTTGCTACCATGACAGTCTCTTCTATCCAATGGATTTATCGTCGAATTAGACCAGGCAGAGACGCCTATTTTAACCCTAGGGGGTGATCTGCTTAGTGACAATGGTTTTCGCAGATAGAGTTCGGGTGCGTAACTGCCCTGAGATTCACGCATGCTGTTTCAATTCTAATTCTAATGTGGAGTCAGATTTTTAATGAGATTATAGCTAAATTTTGTATTCTAACTGTTATATGGAGTCAGATAAATCGTAACCATTGCGCTTTCATGCCCCGTCCTCGGACGGTGAAAAATATTCATTATATTGTGATTCACACCAGCCAGAAGAATGCTCTAATTAAAGTCAGACTAAGAGAACACTTGAGGCCTTCACCCCGGCAATATCCGCCGTTTGGTTATTGCTTCTTTTGGGGTTTTACAGACTTAAGTACTTTTGCTGTATTTATTTCGACTTTTATTTCATTAGGCCTAAATATTCACTTGACTGCATCTTGGAAGGCATAAAAATACAGTGCGTCCAGAAAAAAGGGAAACTGGGAATAAAATGAGAAGTATTCTGTTGAAACTTAGTATCTATGAAACTAATTAGGACTATTCGTTACACAACTGTGTACTTTTTCACATCATTCAAAGAAAACAAAATTAGGCAGGCGTCGCTGTCAGAACTCATTGTTCTGTTGTCAGCTACATGGCTTGTGCACATCTGTCATGCAGCTAGTAGGGTTTACATTTAAAGCAGAATACATTACACAACCTAAAGCACTAATGGCCCCTACGATGAAAAGTTGAAACTGATCATCCTGGTTCATCTGTGTTTAGGCCTGTCATCATTTTATATAATCTGGTGCAAAGTGGTCACTGACTTGCTCCAAAAGTGTCACTGTTGTTCAGTTGAGTGCGGCACAAGCTCTACTAGAAAACATTAGACAGAACCCATATGAAAAAGATTCATAAAAAACTTACAAAGATAAGTATAAAACTGTAATGAAATGGCATATATGGCGCATGCCACAAAAGTGGCCCACTTCATATATATGAATGGAATACAGATCATGAAGGATTTGTATAAATTACATATAAGCCAACATATATGGTCAGCTTATGAAACATGTAATGTTAAGTGTAATGTTTTATATGAGGTATGGACAACAATGTAGTTTTTTTTGTATGTTTACATCAATTTTCATATATGAATATGTCAAAGCCCATACATGCTTTTTGTATGACATGTGTAAAACATTTATAGATTACTTACATATTTCTATTAATATTCATATATGCATATGTGGTAGCCCATACATGTTTTCTGTATGTTATGTGTACAAACATTTATAGATTTCTTACATATTTCAATGTCTATTCTTATATGAATATGTCAAAGTCCAGGCAAGTTTTTTGCATGTTCAGTTGCATGCATGCATTGAATTGAATGTTTTTTTGTCTGCTCATGATGTTGCTACCTAAATTTTCTATGTGTTACTGCTCATTTATGAAAATTAAATCCCTAAGAAATGCCTGATTTCAATTCATTTCTTGACTGACACCACTTTAAAGGAATATGCCACAGTTTTTCAATATTGAAATGTTCTTCCTTGATATTAGACAAGTTGAGGCGTATGTCTTGCCTTCAGGCGTGCTCTGTCACACTGGCGTAGACGTGTTAGCATTTAATTAGGATCCAAACATTGGTGAAGTGAGAGGCAACCAACAACTTCTATGTTTCCCCAATTTAAATACAGTTATGTGAGCATCCGTGGGTATTTTAAGAAGCAGATACATAGGACAACTATAATGTATGGCGGAACTATAGGCTGCTTGGGAGTACTCCAACAGCATTGATACCACAACTCCCAAACAACCCTTTGGTGATATTACCAAAGTCCTTTTGGGCAAGTTCCTCCACTCAGCCGCCATATTGGTGACGCTGGCAGGCAGCTACAACAAGTCCAGGCCCTATCAAAATGAATGGGGAGATATCCAAAAGTTCAGACTGGTGGGTTGTACATACCTAATTCAAATGTGAATGAGCTCATTGGACATTCGTGGCATGGCTACCACTGGTGATGGAGATAGTAAACAAAAGGCTAACCGCCAGTAATAAATTCCACGTCCAACAATGCGATTGACTACTTTCAAAACAAGTCAGAACTTGCGTTCAGAATGGGCGCAATGTGTTTCCATGGGAGGATTTCCTCAGTGATTGGTCTGCCTCACTCTTAATGTCTCCCCACTGCTCTAATATCGAAGTACTCACAAGTAGAGTTCCTGGGTCTTGTAACAACTCGGGTAACCATATTTAAATAGTGTTGGAAGAGCTTGGTTGCCTCCAGCTTCAGACATGCTTGGATCCTAATGAAAGCATTGTGTTAAGCTACATGCTAACATGCTTGCACCCTTCAGTAGCGAGATAGATTAGATGGAGGAAGGCGAGACATGTCGGCATTAACTTGTCTAAGAGCAGGGACGAACATATATCAGTACAGAAAAACGGTGGTGTGTTCCTTTAAAGTGTAAAGCATAAAGTATGCAAACATGTATAATTCTCCCAATCAGTGTTTACTTCTGAAATATAGAAACCTACAAATTCTGGTCATGAATATCTTCTTATCTAGGACACAAAATTACTTAGCTCAGGGGTTTCAAAAGCCCTCTGTGTGAGTGAAAAAAAAACAAAAACTGTCATAGGCCAGGTGGTCATAATACATGAGTTCATACATGCATAATAATCAGAGGTGTCACTGTCCAATTTAAGCATGCCATTTTAGTGGATAGAAATTATGGAACTTTTCTGGTAAAATGAAGGTTAAATAAATAAAAAAAAATATATATATATATACAAAGAAAAATGTATATATATATATATATATATATATATATATAAATATATAATTCTTTTTCCACAGAAAACGCGCTATGCCATCACTGACCACAGCTTGGGAATTACCGTGGCCTGGCGTATCATCATGAAAAAAACATTGACGAACTTTCATCATGTCTTTGCTAAGGATTTTATATGTATTCTTTGTCTGCCTATATCTATCATACAAAGTTTGGCGTGATATGTCATGTAGTACTAAAGTCTTATAATGATATTACATGAGGGTTTAGTGCCATCTATGATTCTTCTATGGTGTAAAATTGTGTAAGTTTGATTTTGTAGGCATTTTATATGAATATTGTATCTCCTATAAGATGCATACATGTTTTTCATAAAACACATATAAATATTACAAGTTTTATATAAATCTTTTTCATATGGGAAGGCATCGTTATATAACACCAAATGGCATTTTTAATCAAAGAATGTTAACTAATTATTATAGAATTAACATTTATTCTTGGTTTCCTGTGTTTGGGACACACTGTAAAATAAATACATTTAAGAATATTTTTCTGAAATTGTTCCCCAATTTTTAGATGCAGTTTTTTGGCAGATTGGTGAACCTCTGCCTTTTTACTTACAACATATATATATGATATGTTGTCTATCCTCTATTGTGAATAAAATATGGGTTATTGAGATTTGCAAATCATTGTATTCTGTTTTTATGCACGTTTCACACAATTTACCAACTTCTTTGGAATTAGGGATTTCCTAATACCGCTCTGAGGATGTCTCATGCCACCCATCGCAGACCTCTTGACACCCCTTTGCCACCCCATGTAAAATTTTGTAGATCCGTCACTGGGATAATCCCTCTTTGACACGTCCTTACCAAATAAGACAGTAATCGGCCAAAACAGCTAGTACTGCGTCCACAGGGAAATCTGTTTAGCACAAATTTGTGCAGTATTCGACCAATACTGTCGCCACGGCAACCGAATTTGATAGGTGTCATAACTTACAGTAAGTATAACATATTGTCCGTACCAAATATGGAAGTGATCAGTCAAAATTTACAGCCTGTACGTTCACAAAGAAGTGTCTTCGGACACGGAGACGACGAGCATGAATCTACAGTAGCCTCCGACTTTTCCAGGATTACAATTAGTTCCATTTAATACTGTGGGGGATTATTTATCATCTTAAGCCAAAATATTTAGCAATCAAGATCTTAATGAAAAATTTTCAGGAAGTGGCTGAATAGAGAAAAAACTGAAAGGAAAAAATAATGTTTGGCAATTTTTAAAATCCATTTTGATTGAGCATAGTCTTTATTTTTGGCCAATTTTCCCTTACTGCTAATGCTAGCAGTAAAGCACTATTTTTTTCATACATGATAATTTGCTGTAGCTATTTCTGACCATGTGGTTAGAGGGTTAATAATCCCATGAAAAATGAAAATGACCAAATTATGGTAAATTAGCAGCTCTTTAAAATTGTGATTGCAGTCATGGTTGGAATGAAAACCAGTACACACAGTCGGTCCACAGGACTGACGCTGAGAACTACTAGTCTGCACTGATATAAAATCTTTGCGCGGATATCCAGAAAAAAAGGCCTCTATCTTCCTTAACTAAGTCATACGCTGACAGTTTTCCAAATGGCACTGGAACTTCCCATCGAGCCAGATTCTATGGTCAGATGAGACCACAACAGAACCCTTTGGCGATAAATACCAGATGTGGGGTTGGCGATTTAACTATGAAAGCCATTTTCTAGTGAATCCCATCCCCACTTTGAAGTATGGTGGTGGATCTTTGATGTACTGGGGCTGGTTTTCTTCCAAAGGCCCGAGACAACTTCCAAAGGATTTCATTAAATTCCTGCAGATATTGCATAAAAACCTTGCCAGAAAGCTGAAAAAGGGCCGTGGGGATGTTCCATGCACACAGTAATCCAAAGCAAAAGCGAGACAAAAAATTTTCACCAACCACAGAATTCAGGTTTGGCTATGGCCTTCCCATTCATCTGATCTAAACTCAATGGTAAATCTGTGGAACAAGCTGAAGAGACGAGTCGATGACCATGGACCTCGGGATTTGAAAGATCAGGATAGATTCTACATGGAGGAATGGCCTCATATCCCTTGCCATGTCTTTGGGAACGTCATTGCATTGAAACCTGCTCTATAACCTAATTACATTGACACCTCCATTGATAATCTTTTCCTGTACCAGCCCCCCTTTCAGTTTTGTGATCTGTCCTTTTAAAAAGATTTGTTGGTCTTGTCACTTCCCTTTCCCTCTACTTGCTCTGTTGTCAACCTTGCACCTTCCGTGAAATTGTTTCATCTAAATAGGTTGCTTTGGTATCCTGTCAGTGCTGGATTATCATGGTTCATGCCTCACGTAACCTTCCAGTCAGGTAGCCCTCTAGTATTGAGCAATGGGCTTTCACTCTTCCGCGTATTCCGTACTTACAAAAGAAAACCTGCTACTCTCTCAGTTTATACAATAGGAACTACCTCCCAAGCCTTCTACAGGCTCAAGGATTGGGGCTGCATTCCTATTAAACCTACCATTCCTTTCTGTGAGCAGTCCTGCACCTGCAAGTTGGATACTCCATCTGTACCTGGATAGTTTCAGGTCATGGTGCAGACATATCCGGACCTACTACTTTCACTACATCTACTGTTGGACTGTACCTTCCAAGGTTTGGCTTCCGCTTTCGTACCTTATCTGTTGCAATTCCGATCAATAAGTACCCCCAAGTAGCTTGAACTCAAATCTATGCTTGGCTTCTTGTCTGGATCATTACAGGTGCACACCATGAGAGAAGGCTCAATATCTTTATCTAGTGCCGTGAAAAAAGTGTCTTCCCCCTTCCCAATTTCTCCTATTTTTCCATATTTGTCACCATGAAATGTTTCAGATCATCAAATAAATTTTTCATGGTAGCAAAATCATTAATGAGATCTTTAATGTTCAATGTTCTCTGTTGTACTGCGTTTGTTAATTTTGTGCGGCAGTGATGGAAGCCTCTGCGGGACTGTAAACTCCTTTTTTGAGCTCTCAAATTTGGACCCAACATTCAGTAGAACATTTACAATTGGCTATGCGCTAGGCAATTTTACCTTTTATTCAAGATTTCTTTGTGATTTTATAATAAAGATCAATTGTAAAAACTACACCGCTTGGAAACCCTCTAAATCGGGGGTCTACAACCCTGTTCCTACCATCCTGAAGGTTATCACTCCAACCAAAGCAAACCACACCTGCATTCCCAGTTCAAGATCTTGAGGAGCTGCTAATGAGCTGGATCAGGTGTGTTGAATTAGGGTTGGAGTAGAAACCTACAGGATGGTAGCTCTCCAAGAACAGGGCTGGAGACCCCTGCTCTAGATTGAGGTTTGTTTTTGTTCTGTTGCTGCTGATATCTGGGAATGCGGAACCCAATCCAGGCCCTGAATCTCTAATGGTTTTAATACTCCCGAGTCTTGGTTTCGTCCATTTGAACGTGCGTCGTTTGATCTCCAAAATAGATATGGTTCGCTTATGGGCACACACAACTAATGCTGATGTAATTGTTACAGTATATCTGAAACGTGGTTAAGTTTTTCCTGAAAAAGCAACTTTTATTGATCTAATCCTAAGCAATGTTCCTCATAAATACACCAGTGCATCTATATTTGCGAATAATATTAGCAGCCACTGTGTTGTTGCCACAGTCAGAAACACAAAAATCCCCAAAACCAAACCATGCATCGTTATAAATCGTGTCATGAAACATTTTAATGAACAAGGGAAAAATTAACCTCATAGCCAATGCTGAAAATGCCTGGAAATTCTTAGATGATGGCTTTACGGAAATTGTCAACAAACATGCTCCCCTTAGGAAATATAAAGTAAAAGGTCGAAATAATGCATGGTTCATCCTAGATTTATCCACTGCAGTTTTTAAGTGCAATGATGCATGGGCAACAGCCAGGAGATCAGGTGTCTATTCTGACTGGACTGGACTTAGGCGACTGCATAATGCATTCACAGATGCAATTAGAAAAGCCAAAGCTAATCACTTCCTCACTGAAACTTCAAATAATCAAAACAATCCCCGAACATTACGGAAGACTATCAAATCCTTAGCTATTAACCAACAATGGCATCAAGCTTCATCCTTGTATTGTGAAGGAATCAGGTAAAATTTATGATAATTTATGATCTGAAATGCTCAATTGTTTTAATGAACATTTTATAGCCTCTGGCTCATTGTTAGACTCTCTCAATATTACATAAGTCTTCCCCTTCAGTGTATTTGGAAGGTAATGCCAAGGTTAGTCAGCCCTTCAGCTCGAACACTATCACAGTCTCAGAGGCACATAAAGCCCTCAAACTGTTAAACACTAGAAAATCTGCAGGTCCTGATAACCTGCAGCCTTTCTTAAACTCGTCAATTTTATTGCTGCACCTTTGGCATATCTTCTAAATCTCTCATTGGTCACCAGCGAGATTCCTCTTGTATGAAAATCTGCCTTAGTTGACTCTCCCCCTTTCCACAGGGGAAGAACAATCTTAAAACTCAAAACTTTCTGTTCTGGTTAAGGTTCTTGAGACCATTGTAAGTGAATAACTGAAGGAGTTCTTACGCACAAACGTCCCATCTAATTTTCTGTCAGGCTTTCAGAAAAAAACATAGTACAACTACAGCAGCCTTAAAAGTAGTTAATAATTTTATTGAATCTGTAGACAACAGACATCACTATGCAGCTCTTTTTATAGACCTATCTAAAGCTTTTGATACTGTGGATCATATAGTACTAAAGCAAAAACTCATTAGTGCTGTATTATCGGTACAAACTGTCTGTTGGTTTGAGAATTATCGATCTGAAAGAGCTCAGTGAGAGAAGGTGGGAGGTATTACTTCTAGTACCCTTAAAGTTTACAACGGCGTGCCCCAAGGATCAGTCCTGGGACAACTCATTTTCATTATATATAGCAAAGATCTCAATCAAAATATTTCAAAAGTAAATGTCCACTCTTATGCTGATGGCACTGTGATATATTCCTCTGCATTCACACCAAATCAAACTCTTAGTCAGCTACAATTTGCTTTAAATACTGTCCAACACATCTAACATTATTTAAGACTTGTTTTAAATGGGGACAAAACAAAACTCATGTTGTTCTTAAATTCAAAGCAAAGCTATTTATGGTGGCCCTGAAGTGCAAACCACAACAGGAAATAGCTAGACAAAACAGCAAATTAAGAAATACAATGGCAAATAACTAAATACAACAGCAAATTAAAAAACACAACTGCACATAACTGAACACAACAGCAAATAACTAAACACAGCCGCTAATTAAAAAACAACTGCAAATAACTAAACACAACAGCAAATAACTAAACACAGCCGCTAATTAAAAAACAACTGCAAATAACTAAACACGATCGCAAATAAAAAAACACAACAGCAAATAACCAAACACAACAGCAAATTAAAAAACACAACCGCAAATAACTGAACTCAAAAGCAAATAACTAAACACAATGACATTAACGTACCGGAAGAGGTAAATACTGGTGGGCGACACGAGTCATCGCTGATTGGACGAGTGTGCACCCTTGCGTGTGGAGAGACAGAGAGAGTGAGAGAGAGAGAGGGAGGACTTGATTGGACGAAGGCATTCATCCTTTCACCAGGAAGTTATTCTGCCTTTGGCGTGGTTTTTAAACCTGAGCGTTACCGGTGACCTAAACGTAGCTACCGCTATCAAAAAATATTTTGATTCAGGACGTACATATTAGGTGATACTGGATATGCTGAGGATTAATCGTGACGTTTCAATTAGTTTGCACATGCTGAATATGCATTTAAAAGAGACTGGGCTGCACAGATGGTGTAACTCCGATATTAGGCGCTTCTTGAAGCCTCTTGCCACAGCCGCTGCAAAAGTTCAGTGACCACTCAACCAGCTTTTTTCCACAGTTCGGGCAATACATTGCCCTGAAATGCTTCTTTCCTCCTTTTTCTTGGAGTTTTTTGGCCGTGTCAGTGCCCAATGCGTACCTCCAGTTCTGTGCATGCGCAATACCAGTACTGCGCAAGTGCAGAGAATTCCTGCCCGATTTGTACCACACAATCGTGAACATTTTACTTGACAGCAGGCAGCGACTTTTTTAAAGTTTAACAACACAATAGTATACAAATTCTCTAGTTAATATTTTATTTCATGGTCCATCAAGTAGCCAGTGACTTCTTTTTACTTGAACAACATAGCAGTATACAAATTCACAACAACACAAGGACATTTTATAGAGATTATCGCATGGTCTTTCATGTATAGAATTTATTTGAATAGGCACATTTTGCCACATTTTGCACAAAATTGCCTATGGACATTTCTTCCAGCGCAAGTCATGGCATAATAAGGAAACCGTGCAAAATCCTATGGAATTGTTCACAGTATGGGTTGCTTGACAGGAATGTGGGTATTTATACATAATTCATTTTTCCTATCCATAATGTAAACCATGTGGGCCAAAATCGCATATTAATGTAACCCCTTTTTTGTCAATATGAATATGTGATCATGCATGTCCCTCAACAGACATTCAGCGCATCGGCGGTGCATTTTCCACTTAGGCTACCGCTCTCTTGCTCTTTAGGCATCCGGCGGAGGTTTTATTTTGTTCCCATTGTGATCTGAAAAGCAACGTCAAGTTATCCCTGACAGCTTACAATGGAAAAGAAACAGAGATTTGTGGTTGCGCAGCCTATGAAAATGAATGGTTTTTTTATATCAAGGGAGTGTAATTTTTTTTTTTTTCTGATGAGGGCACAGATATCCGGAATGCCTGAGTTTAAAAGTGGATATTAATTTATCTGCGTCATATAGGGTCGCCAACAACGAAACAAAATTTTAGTGGGAGTCATTAACTGGAGAACTTATTTTATGAAAAAAATTTTATCACCCTTTTAAAAGCTACCACAGTTCAAATTTAGGCTCCCCTATGCCGTTTTTTGTGGTACAATGTATTCGGCAGCTGAACTGTATTTCATACTTTGATTAATAAATTTTGCAAATAATTTGCGGTTTACATGCGTGCCAATTCCTGAGGAACATATTCTAACAGATCCAGCCGACAGATCCAGTCCGTTATCAGAAACGAGCTTTGCTTCATATAACACAACTGAAGAAAGGACATCTCGAGTCGTTTAAAAAATATGTCTTCGTTTCATCTGTTTTCTTTCCTGTTTCCTCCATGCATCCTTGGGGAACTAGGAAAACAATTTTAGAGACTTGAGATGCAGACAATAGGTACGTTTGCACCGCAGGAACTTCGGGGTAATTTCATGGGGCCGAGGCCATTGTCGCATGTCTCCACTGCCGGAACCACCCCCGAAGTACAGAGTTCTGGAAAAAGTCCCTGCCTTGGAGTAGGTACTCTGAACGGCCCCGAAAAAGTCCTGGGTGGGGCTTGGGGTTACTGCCACTGATTGGATTTACTCAGGGCGGGATGTGACATCAACAAAAATCGACTAAATAGCCAGCATTTTTAAACTCAGCACATGACGAGGGTTCGCATTTTTCAAAGGACGTCATACAACTTTACAGGAACCTTCCTCCTATTTCGCCTTCTCAGTGGAGTCACGGCAGTTGAGAGAGCCGAGTGAAAAGACGTTCTTGTAGTAGGTCAACTTTTTTGGTGGAAAGAGGCCTTATTTCGCTCGTTTAAACCACTTGAATTGCCAATCCAACCAGTAGCGCATGCGTAGAACACATCGGGCAGTGTCGTAAATATGAGTTAAACGCGCAAAACTGAGTGGGCAGGAGGTACAGATAGAGCACCCACAGGCGGTTATGTTTCTTTTCTGAGCCATACAGGCTAAGGGCAGAATAACTTCCTGGTCAAAGGATGAACGGTGTCTTCGTCCAATCAAGTCCTCCCTCTCTCTCCGTCTCTCTCTTCACACACAAGGGGGCACACTCGTCCAATCAGCGACGACTCATGTCTGTCGCCCACCAGGACCTACCTCTTCATATAGGTTAATGTCATTATGTTTAGTTATTTGCTGTTGTGTTCTTTAATTTGCTGTTGTGTTTAGTTATTTGCGGATGTGTTTTTAAATTTGTGGCTGCGTTTAGTTATTTGCTGTTGTGTTTTTTTGTTTGGTGTTGCGTTTAGTTATTTTCTTTTGTGTTTTTAAACTTGCTGTTTAGTGATTTGCTGTGCTGTCTTTAAATTTGCTGTTGTGTTTTTTAATTTGCTGTTGTGTTAAGTTATTTGCGGATGTGTTTTTAAATTTGTGGCTGCGTTTAGTTATTTGCTGTTGTGTTTTTTTGTTTGGTGTTGTGTTTAGTTATTTTCTTTTGTGTTTTTAAACTTGCTGTTTAGTGATTTGCTGTGCTGTCTTTTAATTTGCTGTTGTGTTTTTTAATTTGCTGTTTTGCTTTTTAATTTGCTGTTGTGTGTAGTTATTTGCTGTTGTGTTTTTTTTTAATTTGCTGTTGTGTGTAGTTATTTGCTGTTGTGCTTTTTAATTTGCTGTTGTGTGTAGTTATTTGCTGTTGTGTTTTTTTTAAGTTTGTTGTTGTGTTTCGTTATTTGCGCTTGTGTTTTTTAATTTGCTGCTGTGTTCAATTATTTGCAGTTGTGTTCTTTAATTTGCTGTTGTGTTTAGTTATTTGCTGTTGTGCTTTTTAATTTGTGGTTGTGTTTAGTTATTTTCTGTTGTGTTTAGTTATTTGCTGTTAAGTTTAGTTATTTATGGTTGTGTTTTTTTTTGTTTGCTGTTGCGTTTAGTTATTTCTGGCTGTGTTTTTTTGGTTTGCTGTTGCGTTTAGTCATTTGCGGTTGTGTTTTTTAATTTGCTGTTTTGTTCAGTTATTTGCTGTTGTGTTTAGTTATTTTCTGTTGTTTTTTTTTAACTTGCTGTTTAGTGATTTGCTGTGCTGTCTTTTAATTTGCTGTTGTGTTTAGTTATTTGCTGTTGTGTTTTTTAACTTGCTGTTTAGTGATTTGCTGTGCTGTCTTTTAATTTGCTGTTGTGTGTAGTTATTTCATGTTGTGTTTACTTTAAATTTGCTGTTGTGTTACGTTATTTGCTCTTGTGCTTTTTAATTTGCTGCTGTGTTTAATTATTTGCTGTTGTGTTCTTTAATTTGCTGTTGTGTTTAGTTTTTTGCGGATGTGTTTTTAATTTGCGGTTGTGTACAGTTATTTGCTATTGCGTTTAGTTAGTTACGGTTGTGTTTTTTTGGTTTGCTGTTGCATTTAGTTATTTGCGGTTGTGATTTTTAATTTGCTGTTGTTTTCAGTCATTTGCTGTTGTGTTTTTTAACTTGCTGTTAAGTGATTTGCTGTGCTGTTTTGTAATTTGCTGTTGAGTGTATTTATTTGCTGTTGTGTTTTTTTATTTGCGGCTGTGTTTTTTAATTTGCTATTGTGTGTAGTTATTTGCTGTTGTGTTTTTTAATTTGCTGTTGTGTTCAGTTATTTGTGGTTGTGTTTTTTTAGTTTGCTGTTGTGTTTCTTAATTTGCTATTGTGTTTTTTTATTTTTTTATTTGCTGTTGTGTTAACTTATTTGCTGTTGTGTTTTTTTAATTTGCTTTTGTGATCAGTAATTTGCTGTGGTGTTTTTTGAATTTGCTGTTGTGTTTAGTTATTTGCTGTTGTGTTCTTTAATTTGCTGTTGTGTTTAGTTATTTGCTGTTGTGTTTTTTAATTTGCTGTTGTGTTCAGTTATTTGTGGTTGTGTTTTTTTAGTTTGCTGTTGTGTTTTTTAATTTGCTATTGTGTTTAGTTATTTGCTGTTGTTGTTTGCACTTCAGGGCCACTGTAGAGTATTGGATGTTGAAACTTTAACCACCTTTCAAGGCTCTGTGATTGAGTCTGTATCTGAATACAAATATTTAGGAATATGAATTGATGAATCTTTTTCTTTTAAGCCCCACATTCAGCAAATGGTGAAAATGCTGAAATTGAAATAAGATTTTTTTTTTTTTTTTAGAAATAATTGCTCCCTTTCCGATGAAGCTACATGGAGACTTTTTGCCGGCGCCATTATGCCTGTGCTGGACTATGTTGAGACTATATTCAGGCATGAATCATCACAATGTTTAAAGGTTGAGGTACTCAAAAGGAAAAAGGAGAATACAAATTAACACTTTGTTGCACAGTGGTGGCAGGAGTAACCAAACCCAACCACCAACGCTTAATACCAGGTGTAAATGTATGTGGTCAACCGCTACCTGATTGCAATCCGATCGCAAAAAACGCATTTTATTGGTGTAAACGGAGCCTGAGTGTTACCAGTCCCATTTAGCCTGATGTCCCAAATTACCTGACTTCACTCTACATATAATGAAAATATTTAATAGATTATAGGGGGGACTTTCTGACAAGCAAATATCACTTCAAGATGAGTATGAAGGATATTGATAACCAAGTGACAGATAAATGATAAAAAATGAATTTGAAAGTTCGAGGATATAGCAATTGACTGTCAATTTACCAAATCTGTAAAATTCCATAGTTTTAACTATTGGCTATGGAAACTACCAAACAAATTATTTAAAACTTTTTGATAGTATTCTTGAACTGATGTTCAAAAAAATGCCTACCCCCCCCCCCCCCCCCCAGAAATGATTTACAAATACATGGTATATAAATCATATTGAGTTTGAATATCAACTCGTCTTAAAATAATTGAGGTATTTATTCTCAACTGCACACATGCGTGCACACACATAGAGGGACATACACACACGCACAGTATGCTTTCCAAAAGAAATCCACATTCATAAAATATCACTGGCCTACACGTCATTTCTCAGGTAACATGTTTTTGGATGCTGATATGCAGTGAGTTCATTCGCTTGTTCTTACCTGCCATGGCTGGACATTTTTGACATCTGGACACCCCCCATTTTCAAAAGGGCCATCTCCTGGTTGGCAGGACAGCATGTCGTGGATTGCATGTGCAATAGCATACACAGCCTTGTACACATTATAAGTATGTCTAGGCTCAGAGACATCAGTATAAAGGTTCTCAATATTATCAAAGCTCTCAGAGCCTGTGCACTGAGGCTTGGCTGACAGTGTCAGGGTAGTGTCATTACTGAAGGAACATCCAAACACTATCTCCCAGAATTCCCGCACAAAAGGGTCAGAGGCCTTATCTCTGGGCTGAAAGCCAGTCAGAAAAGACTTCAGACCCAACATGTGTCCTGTACCCAAGGCAAATCCAATCGTGCCATGCAGAAATGGCACGATTTCAGGGAAGGAGTCCAGGCTGGCAGTCATCCAAGAATCTGAGGCAATCCATTGTTTGTCAGTAATGTTTTGTCTTGCAACCTCCATTAGTAGGATTTGTACATCTAAGGAAAAGGCAAAAGTAATGATGACTTTAGCAGTGGACTGCCTCACTGCGTTTACGATGCGAGGGAGATTTTTCTCCAAGTTGACCTTTGGGATGACCTCAGAAAAGGCCACACACACCTCAGAGTCTTGCAACTCCTCCAGCAAAAGCTGGACACCAAATTTACCATAGTCATCATCTCCCATTATCACTCCTACCCATTTCCAGCCAAAGAGGCGCAGTATGCGTGCCATGGCTTGGGCCTGAAAGGTATCACTGGGCAGAGTGCGGAAGAAGGTGGGGTACTTTTGACGGTCTCCAAGGCATGCGCAAGAGGCAGAATAGCTCACCTGAGGAGGATAAATATTAGATAATGGCCAATTAGATTAACTCTGTTTTTCTCTTGTGCACTTTATGTACAGAAAGCAAACAAGAAATCAAATACAACTCCATGTAATATAATATAAAAATTTACATTTATCCTGAACCCCTTTTCGCAAGCAAACTTTGTGATTAGAGGGGATTAAAACCATTATGGGTTTGTTTAATGAAAATGGATTTTTACACTTTATTTTATACTTTTATATTTATAAGCTTTGCAGGCCGAGCTGTGCACTTGTTTTATGACACAGCCAGATTTTTGTTCTTTTTTTTTTTCACCCGTCATAAGATGGGACTTATTATGGAATCATGATGTCTGTCTGTCAGGACGTCTGTCTGTCTGTCCGTTGCTTGTGTTCACAATAACTCTGCCAATTCTCAATCGATTTCATCCAAATTCACACAGCATGATCATATCAGGTGGAAATTTGATGAGTTTGGAAATCAGCCTGATTGGATCACCCTACTTCTCAAAATTAACCCTTTTATGCCTAGACATCGATAAAAAGAGTCTGTCCGTTGCTTATGTTCACAATACAATTCACACAGCATCACCATATCAGGTGGAACCATATCACAGTTTACTGCTCTAGTTACAATCTGGATATGTAGTCACCAGTTCGTTGGCTCAATTGTTCGCTGTATTGACGCATTTCTCATTTAGGAAAAAAACTGTGAAGGGTGCAGCTGATGCCAGCTGCAGCATGGCACTGGTCCTGAAAATTCGTAGCCCGGTGTGATGTAACATGCCAATTGTCCTCCACTAACATGAGCGGCAGCTCCCCATAACTTAACCACTTAGCAATGCTACCTGTTGAGGCAGCTACATGGTCGTTCCTGAGGACAGTCTTTGCCACTTCCAAAAGTACCGTATATTATTCTTTTCTTACAATTCGCGAGCACTTTGGGAGAATACTAACCCCATTAATTTCAACTTAATCGTTAACAACTTACTTTGTTGCTGGCTACTTCTGTCTTTTTTTGTTTTTGAGAGCAAAACCCTTTTCTTTTATCCCAAAATACCTGTCTACATCCCCATTGGCCAGTAATGCCCATTCCTGGTTCCACATTTCCAAAGTACAACCGAAAATGACTCACTGCCCATCAACATTAACTGTATACAATGCTCTGAGCACCACTACTGACAAAATCATGAACAAGTTATAGACAAATACACACCCTAGAGGGAAATTAAAGTTAAAGGTAAGCATATGCCTTGTATCAGCTCTGACTCGATAAGCCTTTTTAAAGAACAGAATAAAGTCTGGAAGAGGTATCAGGAGACTAAGGATGCAGCTGACTGGGAAAAATATAGAACATTAAGGAATTTATGCAAGATAAAACTGGGAAATGCAAAATCAGACTTCTATAGAAATGAACTCACTGAAAATGTGCATAACCCAAAACAGTTCTGGAAAAATATGAATAATATCCTCAACAAATCAAACAAAAATACCAGTTTTCAGATTTGTTTCAACAATAACATCATTCAAGACCCCTCAGCTATTTCTAACATTCTAAATCAGCATTTTACCTCTGTATGTAGCTGTCATATGTTTGACTCTCCTGGGGGATGCAACTTCTCTGGTAATCCTTATGTGGAAGTTCTATTTCATTTCAAAATGTATCATCTCTTGAAGACTGACATGGAATTAATGAGCTTAAGGATGGCTGTGGACCTGGACCAGAAGGCATTGAAACTAAATTTATTAAGTTAACTCCTCATATTATAATGTATCCTCTCTGTGATCTTTTTAACCATTCCTTATCAACCTATGCCCTTCTCTCTGCTTGGAAAACTGCCATAGTTTCTCCACTTCATACATGAAATCAATAATTTTCGCACATTCCATGCCAAAATCTTTGAAAAATGAATATTCGATCAACTATCTCGCTATATTACTGAATCAAATATCCTATCTCCATGACTGTCTGGCTTTAGACCTAACTTCTTAACCACTACAGCTCTCTTAAAGTTTACTAGTGATATATTTACTGCTTCTGAGAATGGAAAACTCACTGGTGTAATTTTTCTGGATTTATCTAATCCTTGATAAACTTTCACCTGAAATGCTTTACTTTGGTTCAAATCTTACCTTCATAATAGAGATCAGCATGTCCTACTCAGTGGTAGTCAATCTGATTATTTAACTGTTGAGAAGGGAGTACCACAAGGCTCATTTCTAGGACCACTTCTTTTTTCCATTTTTATGAATGATTAACCTAAGCTCTGCTCAGACTGTCAAGTACATTTATATCCTGATGACACCTGTGATATACTCAGTCCATATGAAAACGCACCACTCACGAAATCTGGAATAGCTCCACGGATTGATATGTGAACTATATACGTATGATGCATTTGGAATAAAAAATGATTTAAGAAGACATGTAAACATCATTCAATTTCATTCACGATAATGTTAATGCGAGAGAGAGGTTTAACTGGTGTAGGGGTCAAACAGAAAAGTCAATAACGGGTGTGACCGCCATTTGCATTGACACATGCGGTGCATCGTTGTCGCATGGAGTTGATCAGTCTCTGGATAGTGTTCTGAGGGATAGCATTCCACTCCTGAACAAGGGCAACCTCAAGTTCTCGGATGTTGTCCATCTGGCGTCTATGTGAAAGACGTCCTCCAATTTCATCCCATAAGTACTCGATAGGGGAGAGGTCAGGTGACAGAGCTGGCCACTGAAGCACGGGGATGTTCTGCTGTGCAAGGTACTGCATGGACACCCTTGCAGTGTGTGCCCTGGCGTTGTCCTGTTGGAACCTGTGGACATTGTGGTGTTGGTTGAAGAACGGCACAACATGGTTCTGCAGTACCTGGTCCCGGTAGTAGACGCCGTTCACCCTTCGTCTGCAGATATGGAGAGGGGTTCTGTGACGGTAGCTTATTCCATCCCACACCATAACGCTGCCACCACCCCAACGGTCCGTTTGAACGACACAATCGGCGTTATGACGTTCACCACGTCTCCGCCAAACACGTATACGGCCATCTGCGTTCCTTAAGTGAAATCGTGACTCATCAGAAAAGATGACACCGTGCCATTGTCGTAGTTGCCTATTCTGGTGCCTGTTTGCCCACTGTAGACGCTGGTTTCGGTGACAATGCGTCAATATGGGGCCGAAATAAGGACGTTGTGCACGCAGGCCTGCAGCTCGCAGATGGTTCCCAACGGTGTTGGAGTGAATGAATCCACGTCCTCCTTGGACTTGAGCAGCCGTTCTTGTCGCTGGTAGTGTTCGGTCTCGGATATGATCCCGTACGATCTGACGGTCCTGACGTCCCGTTGTCACACATTGTTGACCCGGTCGAGGACGATCCCAAGTGCTCCCCATTTGCAGAAACCTTTGATGGAGTCTTGCGATCGTTATGTGTGCGCAGTGTAGTCGTCTGGCAATTTCCCTGGTGCTGGCGCCAATTTGAAGCATGCCTATGGCATGTTCCTATTCAGGGGCTGTAAGTCGCAGCACAGTGTCGACGTTTCGCAAGTGTCAGTGAAGAAGTGAAATTTTATTCGTATTCACATGCTTTTAAAGGCAATGTGTGCACAAATTCAGAGTGAAATGTATTTTTCCCGTGGTGTGCGTGCAAGATGTTTTTGCAAAAAATTGCCTAGCGTTACAGTTAACTTGAAATTCTTGCATTTCTTGCACCTGGCATGTCCGGTGAAGTCACTGTAGTGTTGTTGTTGTATAAAAATTATATTGAAGTTCACTTGAAATTAAATATTGACTTTTTTCAAGTGATGCGTTTACATTTGTACTGTCAACTGTCAACAAATCTGATATTGAGTGATCGAAAATGAGTTTTCCTTGGTTCATAAATGGTTCACATCAAATAAATTGCTCCTGAACAAAAATAAATCATGCAGCATGCTGTTTGAAACCAGACTTGATGACAACTCCGACCTCACTATCTCTTTAAATGATGGCTCACCCCTTGAGCAGGTGACTTCCTTTAAATATCTTGGCCTCTGTATTGATCCCTTGCTCTCTTTCAAATATCACATTGAATCCATCATAAATAAATTAAGTTGCAAATTAGGTATTCTCTATTGTTCCATAAACTGTTCTACCCTCCAGATAAGGAAAAGAATTGTCACACTGTTACTATTACCCATTTTGGATAATGCTGATATTATCTATCTGAACACAAATGAAACATATCTTCAACCCCTCAAAGTTATCTTCAACAGACTCTGCAGATTTATATTAAGGTGTCTATATCGTACCAACCACTGTCTTATGTTTGAATCCTTAAGGTAGCAAGTGCCTTCTTAAGTCATTTTGTGCACTTTATTAGGTAGCAAAGAACATTAAGTACCAAAATAAAAGTTTTAGAGAATGAAAGAATTAGACTTCATATTAGAAATTTATTTTCACACAAATTATGCATATTAGGATTCAAAACAGCTGCCAAATGCTCATTTCAAAGGAATTGTCAAGTCAGATAACTCTGTTACTCTACATAGCAGAGACATGTAACTTGCCCAAATTTTTCATGATATGTAAATTCATGTCCTGAGGATAAGAAATTTTTATAGAGGGCTAAACAAAAGAATTTTCTTTATTTTTCCATTTTTCGATACAAATTACATGAAATGAACACCTTATAGATGTGTGTTACAGAAAATCCTTGCTATCATTCCTTAGATAATGACCTCACGTTGCTAACTGAAAATTTCATCCACTTATCTTGGAAAACAAAAAAGATAAGATGTTTGAAGCATGACTTGGAGGTAATTGATCATTTAAAAGGCACTTGCTACCTTAAAGTGGCTACACCACAGTGCAAGAAGACATTACCATTGGCTCCAATGGATATTCTAGTGTGTCCACTTTAATTGTCCTTCTTACTTAAAACATCGTCTAATACCATACACATCTTCAAATCCTCTTAAACATATTCAGCAACCTTTCTTTTCTGTCCCCGTATCAAATAAAGAAATTGGCAGACATGCCTTTAAATACAAAGCTCCTTCTGACTGGAACAATCTTCCCATTAAGATAAGAACAATTACCTCATTTCACCTTTTTAAGAGCTCATAATATTGTTGTATTATAGTTATTATTATTATTATCATAAAAAGGTGTTGCTGTTACTATTGCTGTACAGTATGTATTACTGTATCTACATTTTTTTGAGTGGGTATTGCGGGCTTACGGAAGTGATGTGTAGGTGGGTCCGTAAATGAGAGCCTTCTGTATGTGATATGTTATCGTGTCAGTTGTTCATATTGTATGTTTTTTGTTGGACCCCATTGAAAATTAGATGGTTCATCTCAAGGGGCTACCCATTAATAAACTTTCAAACTGATTTACTGTTGGTTCTACAGTTATGTTGCTCACCACGGGAATGTTGAAGACTGCGAGTGCTCTAGCGATCACAGCAGATGCTGAGGAGCGGGCATCACCAACAATAACAGGCACCTGGGGAGAGCTGCCACACTTAGAGCTAGTAATCACAGGGTCCTTGCCAGTTATCAACCCCAACGCAGCAGCTAAAGTAGTCCGCTCTGTCAGACAGGTGTCAGCCAGGGCATATCCTAGGGTGAGATTGGGCAGAAGCTGGGGATTTCTGTTTATCTCCTCAACTGCGAAGATCATAGTCTGCAGCCAACGGTATGTGCGCAAATGAAAGCTATGAGACAGAGATTGAGAGAAAATGAAGCTTGAGTAAAAGAATTGGCAGACTAATATTCACAGATTTACATTTAACCTCAGGTAGATGGTCAGGTGATGAATAACATATTGCCACATCAATGCAATCATATAATATACAGTACTTTTAGAAAATATTATTTTCAGAGTAATGAGCAGTATGGAGTTGGAGTTGGAATGCAAAACCTATTCAACCTCTTTTGTTTCAAATTGAGTTTTTTTCACTCAGCATTATATGAGTAAGATATTTATAAATGAAAATTTCAAACTTACTTCTGACATTGCAGATGTGTTGCTCTTTGTGTGAAGTCCTGGTCAGGCTCAGATGGTAGTAAATGAATTGGTAACAGTCCTCCAATGACCACATCGCCATCCTTAAACACACTCTGTGTCAACAGAGTATCCATAAACTTGCAATTGGACCCTGCCAGCCCACATATGGCTCCGAAGACTAATGCCAGCCACAGCCATAACCAGGAGCAAACACCCATCTTCTAAAGGAAATAGAAAGAGGAGAGGGGTATGATTCCTCCCTCTGAAAAACAGAGATCCTTTCTTATATAGCATACAGTCTCCTCTGTGTAAAACAAAAACAAAGACAAAAACATGTTGCATCAGTTTTGTGAAGCCCACATAAAGGCTGGGGCCACAACCCAAAGGAAAATAACTAAATTTACTTGTTTTTAGGCGAGATAATTGTTGCAGATGGCCCTGAAGTCTGGTATTCTCGGTCCCTCTCAAATGTGCACAGAATGCTGCTGACTTTTTTTACCCCACTCAAGATCTTTTCACTGCTTTCCCTAACAGAATTTTCTGCTTCAGTGTTTATGCCCAGAAAAGATTATGCAGGCCAGTTGCTGTAAGTGCCATAGAATTAAATAAACCAAAAGAGTTCAACTTGAATTCAACTTAAATGGCATAAGAAGGAGGACAACAGTATGCATCCATGAGAGTATTTGTCATGGTGTAAAGGTGAAGGTGAGAAACTCATGTTAGTCGGTTAGATCATTTTACTTCGAACATGAATACAGATAAAAGAAGAGAAAAAAGATATACAAAAACATACAAAACAAAGTGTCTGAAAAGGAGTGAGGTAAGTCTGGAAAAGGTAAAAGTAAAACATATTTGTTCCTACTCTTTTCAAACTTTTGCATCATTTTTAGAGTCAACAGTCCAGATTAATCCAAATAACCATTATCCTGCAAAAAAGGACAACAACAAAATGGATCCGGACAAAACCAGCTACCCCAGATTATACACAATTAATTATATCCCACCAGTGTATCAAATAATAAATTTAAAGATGAACTACCTGTAACTCAACTCAACTCCTTCTCCACCATATATCTTTCATTTGTGTATCTTTTTTGAATTGACTTATATTTGTGCTTTGTTTAATCTCATCATTCAAGTCATTCCACAGATCCACCACACACACTGAAACAAAAAAAATTCTTTGAAGTACGAAGACAATTTTTTTATGAGTTAAGTTCTCTACTCAAATTATAGCCCTTCTCCCTATCACAAAACATTTTTTCAATTCTGCCCGGCAGTAATTTGCTCCTTGATTTAAACATGATTTGTGCAGTCTTAAATTCAACCAAATCCCAGAATTTCAATGTTTGTGACTTTAAAAATGGTGTGTTTGTTTGCTTCAAAATGTTGCAAGGCTAGAAGAAGGGCTAATGCTTCCCTCTCAATCGTGCTGTAATGAAGCTGGTGCTTTAAAAATTTATTTGAGAGGAAACAGACGGGGAGGTCAATACATTTCTCATCCTCCTGCAGGAGTACAGCACCTGTTCCAGTTGCACTAGCGTCAACCACCAGTTTGAACGGGAGTGCAAAGTTTGGAGCAGCCAAAACTGGTGCACTGCAAAGGAGCATTTTTGCATTCTGAAATGCAGACTGACACTGTTCAGACCACTGGAATATTTTTTTTGGCTAGCAAGGCTAGTCAAAGGAGCAACAACATCACTGAAGTTCTTACAGAAGGCTCTATAAAAGCCAATTAACCCTAGGAAATGGCACAGCTCACGCCGGGTACGAGGAACTGGAAAATCTAAAATGGCTTGCACCTTGGCATTAACCAGGCGAACGAACCCTTGGCCAACTTGTTTACCTAGGTATATTACAACACCCTCTCCAAATTCACACCTGGCCAGATTTAGAGTGAGGGAGGCAGTATTCAAACGATTAAAAATCTCTCTGAGGGTCTTACTGTGTTCATTCCATGCTGACGAATAAGCCACAATGTCATCCAAGTAAACTTCACAGTTGGCTATACCATGTAATATGGTATTCATCAGCCGCTGGAAAGTTGCAGGTGCGTTTTTCAGACCAAATGGCACGACTGTATACTGTAAAAAATTGGTTTGGGGTTACAAATGCACTGATTTCTGAGGCGCGTGGTGTCCGAGGGACCTGCCAGTACCCTTCGAGGAGGTTGAGTTTTGATACATATTTGGCAGAACCTACTCTGTCGACTAGGTCATCAATGCGCGGAAGTGGAAAGGAGTCTGGTTTGGTGACCGCATTTACTTTTCAGTAATCAGTGCAAAAACGCTGGGTTCCGTCTGGTTTTGGGACACAGAGTGAGGGAGAACTCCAAGGATAGCAAAACCATAGTCAAGAAGATACCTTATCTCCTGCTGCAGGGACCTTGGGGGGAGCTCTTTTGGTAGACCGCAGGCTGACAATGAACCACACAGAAGAAGAATAAGAAAGTTCTAGCCAGTGTGTGCAGGAAGTAAACAGTCAGTCCCGTGGAAAGCACAACACAGTATTGTGAATTTTGGCCGAAAGCATTTGGCTGCCCCATTTGCTGGGATGTAACCTGTCCGTTTTAAAAAAGGGTGCACGGTTCCAAAACAGGCTAAAATTGTTGATAAAACCAAAGCCATGAGTCCTAGTAGCATACAGAAGCCAAGTGTGCATGCTTAGGTGTCTGCTGAAACAGCCACTGCCGCGCTGGAATTTAGGGATAGGACTGGAAATAAAAACTATTTTTCCACAAGTTTTTAAAAAGTTAAAAAGGAGGTTAAAATCATTTTTTGTACTCCCTGCGGTTAGTATCATTAGTCCCAACATGAACTATTAACCGCTTGACAGTGGGCGGGAGTGGGGAAAGTAGCCCAGGTAACTTACCCAGGATATCCTTAACTGTTGCTCCTGGGAAGCAGCGGGTCGCTACAATAAAGAAGCCAATGTTCCGAATTATGGAGTCTCCCACCAGTAAAATAGTTGGGGAGAAGAGAGAACGAGGCGGTGGCAAGCCCAGGTCAAGTGACCGTGCTGGGGGACACTGCGGCAAGGCAGCGGGATCAGGGCTGAGGGAACGCCGTCTCCGGACCTCTACTTCAGGGCTGAGCGAAGGCCTCCTCAGCACCGCATCAACAAGGCCGGACTTGCAGGGGCTAATTGCCTCTCTGGACACCGCCGGCGGCCTCAGAGCAGCTGGACTTACAGGGGAGGAGCGGGGTGTCGCTTCCTCCTCAACCAACACGGAAAATCTGTTCTCCAGCTGCAGGTCCCAGACAGGCAGCACACGAGACGAACGCCTTTGGCCGCGCGATCTGACCCAGGGCTCAGCTGGGTTGGGTGTAAAGCTGACTATGGCCCTGGGTCTCGCTCCCAGTTGGATCCAGGGATCCTCCGCTCTGGTCGGTGCAGCTTCAGTGGGGAAAGCCAGGGAGTGGCGTTCAGTCGTGGTGGTGACACTTGCAGCAGCGAGAGCTGGAGCAAGCAGGGAATTGATGAGTTGCTCATCTTCCTTAATCTGGTAGAGGATTGAAATTCTTCCCTCCAGCTCCACAATTTTTTGCGAGAGGCGAACACAGCTTACAAAACCTGGCAGAGAGGTGAGTGGAGCCATATTTTATATTTATTTTTTGTATTTTAACCAGCTGGGCTTTACAGCAACCAGCTCGGCGCAACAATAAAAAACTTAAATAATGATAAAATAATAAAAACAGATAAAATAAATAAAATGATAAAACATTTTTTAAAAAAAGTTAAAATGATACAATGTCAAAACAATAAAACTTAAGAATAATGATAGAAGAAAAAAAAATGCTAAAATAAGGATAATATAATAAAAGTAGACTAAAACCGCAGGTAGAAACAAAACCAGACCACTGACAGGCAACCGGACGTGACATGATATGTCTTAATAACCAAAGTATATTTTGACTTTGATAATAGATGTGTAATCAATGAGATTAAAAAAATACAAAATATTTTTCCTTTGCTTAAAGGGGACCCATTATGCTGATCCTTCTTTTAATACATATTAGTAATGCATTAATGTTAGTTGTCCATACTCAACCTCTGAAAAGTTTCTAAACATAAGATACTGGGGTTTTACCGCAATCCAAGAACGTGATTTTGTGAACATGATTTCCTCTCTGAACAGCTCCTCCCGAGATCTTCGCGAGATCTGGGCAAAACCTAACATCTGGTTGTGTCGTCCAATTATTACAGACGTAGCCAGAGTCAATCACGGCGCCAGACTTGCCCACACCAGAAACTATTCTAGCAGGCACTAACAACGGCAGATCATATTAAGCCTTAGTAGCGTCAACACTTCTGGAAATACAAAAGAAGAACCGCAGATCATTTGAGGTGCAGTTTTGTCAGTATCTCCCCCAAAGCTGCTTGTCCGTTTACTTTTGGACGCGGAGAAATACAGTTATTTCTCTTCCAAAAGAGGATGCCTCCAGAAATCAGTGGGTAGCTTTTTTTTGGTTGCTGGCAGCAAACAGCCATGGCCAAAGGGAATGTTAGTTGTTTGTGCTCAGCATTTCACCAAAGACAGCTTTATAAATAAAGGATAATTTGACACTGGATAAGCGTTTCAGCTGTTTCTCAAACCTGAAGCAGCTTTATCGATCAAGCGCTCGGAGCCGCAAGCTATAAGTAATGATGTAGCAGCAAATAATATAATTGAAGCTGACGTGTTACGGGTGGCGAGCAGGACCGCTAACGATAGTTAGCACTAACAACTGGCCTCAAACGCAGGCTTTGTAAAATATCTGAAGATAAAGCCTGTATTGGTCGCGACTGTCCATGACTCACAGACACAGAAGCTGTAAGTTGCTTTTACTGCATAAGCCAACCTGACGTGATAGCGAGTTGAATGTGGCAGTAGCACAGCGGCTAACGTAGCCAAGTTACTGTTGCTAACGTTTTTGTCTGAAATATGCTAGAGTAATATCAGGGGAAATTCTAAAGAAGGTATGTTAACATAAATCTCATTTGAAGCTAACTTTAAATACTTGTTTGAAATTTGGATGCTTAGTACAACTGTCCACGGTAATGGATCTTGCTGTCTGTAAAACCTGTATTGCAAGGGTTTGTCTCTGAGGTTATGACTGCTCGGTTACCAGCTACTGCATGTTAGTTTGCTTGTCGTGCTAATTAAAAATGCTCCTGGTTAACTAAAATGCAGTAATTCTGATCGGTATGCTTGTGTTACTACGGTGCGCATCAATGTGGCAGTTTCATCATAACGTTGCCTGATTGTAGCCACAACAGTTGAAGCGCCTGCTTGTGTTCGCTTCACTTATCCATGACTGGGATCAGCCAAATACTTCACAAATGCCATGGCAATCTCTCTGATTCTACCCTGAAAGCTATCGCGAAACTTATGTATCTGGTTTAGCAAAGGATTTCTCTGCACTACTGTGACATAATTTCATCCCCCTTTAGAAATTGTTGCGGGTAATGAAAAGCCTAAAAAGACGGAGATAATTCTTTCTTGTAGAATTGATTGATTTGCTCGATAAGTAACTTGTCCACGCTAACAGAACTTACGGTCTGTAAAACCTGTGTTATGTTCATAACATAAGTGAGCTGTCTCTAGCTGTCACGTACTATCCATAAAGCTGATTTCACATCGTACTGTGAGAAGCTGAACAGTTCCCCTCCTCACTGTCAAAAACTTTATAAACCTTTTGGGTGCTTTTCTGCAATTGCATAAGAGGGAGACAGAAAGGGAGCCCTTTGTGCTCTCATGCACACTCGCATACACGCATCCCCGCACTAACGCAGTCTTGGTTCAAAATTAATAAATATGACCCAAAATACAGTGTATAAATAATGTGTTGTGCTTGTGCCCCAAGTGTTGAACTGTTTGTATGATGTCGGTGATATCATGACTGGGAATTTGCCGCGGGTTTGGCATTTACATGCGTCAGACCGATTGTTTGGTCTGTCACGGTTTAGTTTAATTTTATTACATCGTGATGTGAGATTCTTTCTGTTTGATTCAGTCGATGGTAATGTATAGTGTTGTACCCGCTATCTCAATCCTCCATTTTGCATTTGTATTTTGTAGAGTTCGCCCATCAGCCTGTAACAAACATCATCTTACCCCAACACGTCTTGCTGTTCTGTCTGCCTGCAGCCGTCCCATTGCGGAAGCACGCTCCGCGTTGGGACAGACCTTTTACATCATTCCCACAAGGGAGAGGAGTGAGGAATGTAGAGGGAAAGGGATGTTTGTTTCCTTCATTTCATAACTATTTTGTCTTTCTGTACTCTTTACTTATTTTGGGGGTGGTATTGTGAACATGTTCGAAGAATTCTAAGTATTTATGTTATGTTGCCTATATATACTATTCTTTCTGTTTGGTATTAAGTCATTCCATGCTGTCAGTTCCCCTTTTTGTTGGTTTTGTCCTATTACCCAATTGGAGCCAATAGGTTACTTAAGTGGGGCAGCTCAGTTCTCACTCAGACTTTAGATAGAGATGGATGCCTCTAAGTCTCAGTGTCTCTCCTGCTGTGAGGTAGAGCTCTTTTGATGTATAACTAATGGTTTTGGCAACATTTTTGAAATTAGGTTTTTTTTTCTTTATCAATTGTGTTAATTTTTCTTTTGATAATTAATAACAAAACCAAAGCTGGCACAATAAATGTGGCTGTTTTTTTAACCGGCAACCACCTCTCCAGCACGTTCCTTCTGTCTCTGTCTCCAAGTCCACACCCCAACGAGTGTGAATACACAAGCGAGTTAAGCAGCTTTCACACCGGACGCAAAACGAACAGATAACATTCAAAGTCAATGCAAAGACGCAAATACAGTAGTTATGGGCACGCTAAGCAACTTTCACACCAAGGTTAATATAGTTTTGAAATTTCCATTAGTTTTTATTTTTATTTAGTTTTACAGTTTGCTTTTTTATTTCAGTTTAGTTTTAGTTAGCTGAACAAGTGATTAAGCAGTTTTAGTTTAGTTTTTATTTTGAGGAATTCACTAGTTTTAGTTTAGTTTTAGTCTTAGTTTTAGTTTTCCAGCTATTAAGAGGAAGGCCTTAATTTGTAGAAGCTGACAAGGATAAAAGTATGTATGACAGCAGATATGTTTTTACCAAGTCCTTTATTAATCCTGTATTCTTTAACCATCATCTTTTTTAACATGTGACACTGATGATACTAATATAACTGGGAAAAAAATCCAATCCATCTCACCCCATACAGTCATCATGCCCAGTTATTTCCACAGCATTTGCCATGTTTCAGAGCTAACCATCTTCTTCACTGAATGTGCGCAGGGCAGTTGCTTGGAATTCTGGGGCCCCTAACAGAATATCAGTGTGGGCCCCCGCTCCCTCATTTTCATTGCCACTCTTTAACGACAATATATCATGATGTTATCCATAATTTTTCTGTTTCTCAGTGTTCTTGATAGTGCTTAATGCAATACACCCAATTTTTCCTTTTTTAAAATTAACCACTCAACAAAGAGAGTATCATCATGTGAATTATGAATTATTAGTTGTCTTATTCACTAATTTACTCACCATCAAAAACATTTTCAGACTGCTGGTGGTGAGGATCTATTGCTGGGTCAGGTTCAGATAAAGTGACTACAGCTGATTCTGAAGTAGCAGTGCATAAAGGTTTAATTGTTCCATTTCATATTACTTTCGTAAACATTTATGGTTATGTTCCATGGTACAACTGATGAAGAACTAACCTACCGAGTCTTGGATTAAACAGAATCTAAATGGGCTTCCCAGTACCTTAGCTCTAAGCACCCAGCTTCATTTTGCTATTGTTAGGAGGAGGGCAAGCTCTGTAAAATTACCCCCCGCGTGAGCAAGACTTATGCCAACAGGCTAAAGTAGCAGTTTAGTTTTAGTAAACAATTAAGGTAAAGGTAATGTCAGCCTTGACAAGCGATTATTTCAGTTACACCAAAGGTTACCGCACTGACTACATGTAGTTCGCTAGCCAAACCTAGCGTGTACAGTCAATTACAGCTATAGAGAGCTGAGTATGCAGTAACGACTCATAAGAACGGAGGAACGTGTCCTAGGCTGCTGCTACCAAATTTTTTGACGGCATATTATGATGGCTGGCGAATGATAACCTTACCGATCTTTTCTGTAAATGATACCGTTAATAACAGAGTAATGTCATTCTTGTCAGGCGATTATTTACTCAGCTGACTGCATGTTACTTTAACGTAACGTTAGCAGCTGAATAGCCAGCCTGAACTGCTAACATAGCAAGCTAGTTTAATACTCTCACCACTCTTTGAAAAGAACTTTGTAATGCTCTGGACCCCTGCTTTGCTCTTCCTGTCCTCTCTCTAATCTTTTCTGGCGTTCAGATTTGTGTGTGTTTGTTTGTTTGCTCTTGGACATCATATTCGCAAGGACGTTGATCCCTGTTTGCTGCCTTAGTTCGTGACCATGCCAGCAAAAACACGCAGACAATTTTCCAATACGAGCATGAAGCATGGATTGAACCATTTTTAAAGAAGGGGGTTACTGAAATGTATTTCGTGAATATTACATGCCTTAATGGCTTTGTTTAAACTCTGATGCATTAGTAATAATATTAGGTAAATCTATGCAAAATAATTTTGTCATGGCGTCTACTGTGGGCTTTGTGGGCCCCAATGGACTGTGAGCCCTTATGACGTTTGGTGTGAAAGCGGCTTATCGCGCCCACGTTCTCCGAGCAAACACTGGTCATTCCGTCACAATAAGTAAACCATTACCACGGGCAATTTCTGAAAAGGCCGTTTAGCCTTTAGGAGCTTTCGCCCCTTCGTCATACACCAGCGCAGAAGCTGTTTTTTGAGGATGGCAGTATGAGCGAAATAAGTACCCTTTTTTCACTTTGCGCGATCAGGAGTACTCGAGGGGAGTCAAAGACCAAAATATAGACTTGGAAAAATAGCATAAAAGGTAACCTATAACATCAATGAAGAAATTATTTATTTTTCTCATGGCTTTTGAACACCATTATCTCAATTTATGTTAAAGCAAGTCACAGTAGCCTGCAAAATGATCATGATTGTGGCCTTTGCATGTCTACTTTGGACACAAGATATATAGTAAGTACAGCCATAGGTTTGACTAGTGCATCAACTTTTTATTTTGTCATTTTTTTATCTCACATTCCGTAAAATAATTTGTGGCTTCGGAGAAATTCGGAAGTACTGGAAGTCGCACACTTGAGTGCCTTATATTACTGCCATGCCGCCTGCTGAATAAAAGGAAACGCATCTCAGCACCCAAACCCCCCCCCGAACAAAATGGAACCGGCATGGCAGAAATTTGGCACTCCTAACATCCTTAGCAGAACCCTGGAACTGCAACAACCTTTTCCAGCTTAATTGACTAATTTGGGGTTTCCAGCAGATTTTAGAGTCTAGTGTCTCACCCAGAAATTTGATGTTGAAAACTCTTTCCACCTCAACATTATCAATCATTATTTTTTTATTTGTGTTTCAGTGGTTCTTTTGCAATTCCCAAAAACTATGAATTGGTTTTGGTTAAATTTAATGACAGTTTGTTTATGTCAAACCAGTGTTTCCATTCTTTCATTAGTGACTCTCCAAAAACTGCTGAAGATTCTCCCCTGAACAGAAAATATTTGTGTCATCTGCAAATAGGACATATTTCAAAATTTTTGATACTGTGCAGAGATTGTTTTTATAAAGAATGAACGGTTTTGGGCCCAGTACTGACCCTTGTGGGACCCCAAAAGTTATGTTCAACACTGAAGATTCATAATTCCGTATTTGTACATTCTGTTGTCTGATTCAATGTAACTCTCCAGCCATTGCAGCACCACTCCCCTAATTCCATACCTTTCCATTTTATTCAGTAATATGTTAAGATTGATGGTGTCAAAAGCTTTTTTTAAGCCGTTCAATACTCCAACTGAATACTGTTTGTTTTCAGCGCTATTTATGATTTCTTCTGTTAGTTCCATGATTGCCAGTGATGTAGATCTGTTTTCTCTGAACCTGCATTGAATGTCTGTCAGTAAATTGTGTTTTTCAATGAGGTCATCTTGCCTTTTAATGTACAGTTGTCTACTATTTTTGAGAATTGGCCTGTAATTAGCAAAGTGGTGTTTGTCTCCAGCATAATACAGTGTTATAACTTTAGCTGTTTTCATTTTCTCATTATATTAGTTAATTTACTCTTAAATCTTTTATACTTCTGGACAGCTTTTTTGGTTCTATATTTTATAAATTGTCTATACTGATTATTATTTTCCTTACAAGCTTTTTGCAGTCCTTTTGTCTACCATGGCTTCTCTACATACTTTTGTCTGCTGCTGAATTGGGTTATAGGACATTGGGCCTCATGCAGCAACATTCTCTGAAATTTCTCTTATATTTGCTATGAGAAAAAATAAGAGAAATAAACTCCGGACGCACCAAACACTCTTACCGTCCAAATCTGCTCCTACTCATGTGTGCTGAATTTTGAATCCCACTTGATCTTAGATTGGAAGCGCGTGGCCGGTTTTTTTAAATTAGCATATATGACACCCACTAAACACCATATTAGGGCAGGTGACGTGCACTGTGCAAAGAGCCAACTGCTCGTGGCAAACTACGGCACGATCACACTAGGTACACTGTCACACTGGTCACACTGTCCCCCCTCCCCTCTCCCCGCGCTGGTCAGCTTTCACACTAGTAATATTCTACTATTACTACAATGATGCCTCCCACAAGAGTCTATGAAAAATGGTGCAGGAATTACAAAAAGGGTTGTGGCTAAAGAGAAGGGGTGGGTCAAAATGTAACCAATGAAAAAGGAACTCTGCTGAGTGTAACAATACCTTACACAAGAGTCCATGCTAAGCAGTTTATGAGTGATGAAAGGCAGGCAAGGCTAAAGTGGAGAGGAAAAGGGTCATTTCACACAAAGTCAACCAGGGCTCCCATGGTCATAGTTATAGATTTTCTTCAAACTTTGATAGAATGTTGCTTTGGGTGCCATATGATGATATACTGAGTTTTAGCCCATCGGCCCTCTAGCTTAGATCTTCTGATGGGGTCAAAATAGTAGCTGTGGCACCCTGGTTGGCGAAATTTGCTTTTTTTTCAATTTATAACAGGCTGCAACTCTGTAAGTAATAAGGCTCACCCCATCATTTTTTCAGGAATTGTTCTAGTAAGTAAGAAAGTAAACTTTATTTATATCGCGCTCTTCACAGCACGAGTGCACAGAGTGCTTTACAGAGGTAAAAATAAAAAAAATAAAAAAACAACAATAAATAAGAAAGAGAATAAGAAACATACATGGCGATCACAGTTTTAAAACAAGATTGCATAAAAAACTTCACCCCGATAAAAATAAATTAAAAAAAAGACATAAAAGAGACATTTACAAGAAGTAACCAATAAAAGACGATAAAACCGAAACACTTAAAGCAGCGCAAAAAATAAACCGAGTATATATATCAATGGAAAATTATCAGCTTCAACCAACCTGGATAAATATAATCGCCACTATACACACTGTAATAAGTAACCTATAGAATTTACCCAATAAATCTCAGGTAACAATTTGCATCAACTTTTTTTGGGTAGATTTAATTCCATGTATTGAGTATAAATAACTGAAATAAAAAGCGATTAATACTTAAATAAATTGGGTTAAATTTACCTCACATTTATGTATATATTCTACAACTACTTACTCAATAAAATTGGGTAAAATTATCTTTTAATTGCTAGTAGGTAATACCTGATAATTACTAATCAAAGTAAATTAATATCAGTTAGTAATAGTGGCGGTGCTACGAGTGGCGGAGACACGTCCCTTTTAGTCCTGGCTAGATCTCAATGATTTTCCTTTATTGTCATCTTTTCCAATTATTGTAATTGGCACCTGAAGACACGGTTTCTCTCCACATGCGATCTAACAGCAATTAAATCGCGGGTTAAATTCAGTACAGTGGCAGAACAGAGAATTATGTTGCACAAAACAGCCGTTTAAAACAATTATAAATCCTGACCTGTTCTCAGTCATCTTCATGATTAACAGAAGGTTCACTCTGAGAGCGCTCCACACTTAACAGGTGCTGCTTGTTCACCCCGATTAGGTAAGACGACAATTATTCATCTGAACACATATTTGCTGTATTTAAATCAACGTTATTCAAAATTGCATAGCCTACCTGTCGACTCTCATGCAAATGGCATGAGCCGCACGCTTATGATAACCTAGGTTATTTAACTTCGGAGTGCCACTGTTTTTTTTTTTTTGTTTGTTTGTTTGTTTTTAAATCAACCTACAAAATACCGAGTGAAAGTCTGCATTTCTTCGGAACACGGACCAGTTCAATCACTCGAAGCATTGGCCAATTAATAAATAAAAACATTTTCTGCACTGAATTTAGCCCATGATTTCATCGCTGTTAGATCGCATATGGTAATAAACTTTGTCTTCAGTTGCTAATGACGATAATTGGAAAGCACGTCAATGAAGGAAAGTGATTGAGAACTAGCCAGGGCTAAAAGGGACGTGTCTTGATCCCCCCCTGTAGCTTCGCTACTAGTTAGTAACCATTACTTTTCAGATAAGGTAAGATTTACCCTCCAAATTTTTTTTTAATTTGGCATCTCTAATCCCCCCTGAATATGAAATATCCAATTAGAGAACTATGTACACGTACTTAGACTTTCTTCGCACAGGCGGGCCTCTGTGGCCATTGGAAGAGTGTACATAGCTCACAGGTCTCTTCTGAAGCAAGCACCCATTAGCCACTGCTTCTTACACATTCATTAGTCCAGTGGTTCCCAAACTTTCTCTGCTGGCCCCCCCTTAGGTACATAAGAACATTTTTGCGCCCCCCCCAAAAAAAGGCAGGTAAATCATATATTTTGTTGTCAGAGTCCATTGCAGTCTATTTCACACATTGTAATTAATATAAACTTCAACCTTTTTTGAAAAAAAAAAAAAGTTAACTGCCATAAACTGCAGGTTGTTATCAACTACAACTAGGCTACTTTCAGAATGAAAATTAATAACAAAATAATGAGCCACCTTTTTTTTTTTTAATACTCAACAACATTGCTATTAATGCATTTTCCGGACATCAACAGAAAGTTACTTGCATACAGCCAATCAGCGTCCTTGTGCCGGACCGCTGAAGGAGTGTCTCGAGACAGTTATAGTTTTCTCATTTTACTGGCCTTGCACTTATGAAGCAAAAATAACTGAGATTGTGTCAGCTTATTGTGGAAAATATGAATGCGCCGAACAGATGATTTTTGTCTAGCCTAGCTGGGCAAAAAATGATGAAAATGATCGGCAGGTTTGGAAACTGCCACCGTAATTTACAAATGAGGGACACGAAGATTTAATAATTCTGAACCTCCTTCAAGGTATAAAATCATTTGGCTGTATCACTCCTCTCTGCCTGAGTATAGCCGTCTTCTTAAAATTATGTTTCTGTGATGCAGAAAGAAAGCACCATAATCAACCTATATTAACAGCCGACAGCGAAGTGTGAAAAAAAATCATAAACACCACTTGCCAAACCTGCGGATATGTTAGTAACGTTCAGTAGCAAGGCTAGATAAAAATAATCTGTCGGCCTACAGAGCATTCATATTATCGGGAATAAGATGACGCAATCTCAGTTACTTCTGCTTTATATTAATCAGATTTTGTATGGTGTCCCTTACTAGTTTATTGTTAATATGCCAGATCAATGCAGAATAAAAAAGCGGCGAGCTGGGTATCGCTAGACTACATTGATTGTAACCAGCTCATTTTACCAGCTTCAAACATTTGAACAACTACATTCATAAATTATTTCTGAAAATGGCAGGCTAGTTGAATGATTTGGCCAACAGTTATGTTGAGAGTAAGGCGGGCATTTACGATGTAATCGCAGAATTCTGGGCAGCGATTGGACTGTGGTTCCGAGACCGTAACTCGGTGCAAGTCCAGTAAAGACAGAAAAGGTTAAACTGTCTCAAGACACTCCTTCAGTGGTCCGGAACAAGGTTGCCGATTTGCTGTATGCAAATATTATTCTGTTGGTATCCGGAGAAGTCGGGAAAAAAATTCACTTCCTGCACCCCCCTGCTTGTGCTCTGCGCCCCCCACTTTAAGAACCACTACATAAGTTAAAATTTCGAAAGCCCAGAGCAAGGAAGGCAGATAAACAGATATGAGACGGCTCAGAATCTCATTTTATTTCTGCCCATCTGTTCAAGAGGAGGCGCCGAGAGGAACCTCTAATTCACTAACCCTTCCCAGCAGGCCCTTCCTAATTTGCATCCCTGTAGCGCATTGGCCAATTGCGGGCTGCCGACCACTGCTGGTTGGTACGACCAGGGCTCGAACCCGCAATGTGAAAGTCACTTCAGTGCCTTAATCGAGTGAGCTATTCGGCAGTCTCATCTCAATGTTTTTAATCCATAAAATCATCACAAAAAAACATAGAGTAAAGTGCAATACAACCGCTTCGCACAGAGGGGGACAGAGACAAATTCAAACTTTCGTTTTGAGTAATGGCACGTAACACAGACTCACGCCGAATACAAGTGAAGGGGAATATCTCACAATTTCATAAATTACCATTTGCATTCGCACTATGCACAGCAATAGCCTGAGCTTACCTTCACTTCTGAGGTTCGACGGCTGCCGGAGCGAGAGGAAGATGGCAGTCCAAGAGTTCCCTGTCCTGCTCGCTCAAATACACGGTCTGACTCATGCGCAATTCGGAGCACAGGGCTCAAGGTTTTGGGGTATATTTTACCATATTTTTCCATGTAACAGTTGTTACTTTTAACAAATAGGTACAGTGCCGTGGAAAAGTATATGCCTCCTTCCTGATTTCTTATTTTTTTGCAGATTTGTCACACTTAAATGTTTCAGATCAGCAAATAAATTTTAATTTTAGACAAAGACAAACCGAGTAAATACAAAATGCAGTTTTTAAATGATGATTTAATTTATAAAAGGGAAAAAGCTATCCAAACCTACCTGGCCTGGTGTGAAAAAGTAATTGCCCCCTTGACCTAATAACTGGTTGTGACACCCTCTGCGACGACAACTGCAATCAAGTGTTTGCGATAACTGGCAATGATTCTTTCTTATTGCTGTGGAGGAATTGTGGCCCACTCTTCATTGCAGAATGTTTTAATTCAGCCACATTGGAGGGTTTTTGAGCGTGAACGGCCTGTTTTAGGTCATGTCACGGCATCTCAATTGGATTTAAGTCCAGACTTTGACTAGACCACTCCAAAACCTTCAGTTTTTTTTTTTAAGCCATTCAGAGGTGGACTTGCTCGTGTGTTTCGGATCATTGTCCTGCTGCATAACCCAGGTGCGCTTGAGGTCAGCAGCTGATGGTTGGACATTCAGGATTCTTCGGTAGAGAGCAGAATTCATAGTTCCATCCATTACAACAAGTCTTCCAGGTCCTGAAGCAGCAAAGCAGCCCCAAACCATCACACTACCACCACCATTTTTGATTTTTGGTATGATTAGACTATGGGGCCTCAAGCCTACAACCCTTCAGATAAAAAAATTTGTAGTCTCCACATTGGCATGCAAAATGAGCTATGTAGATGAATTAAGTGATGATTGAGAATCACAAAAATACTCTTTTCTCTTTTTTTCCGACCCTCATTAAGCGGAAAAATCTTTTAATTAGATAATATGGTTTTCTACAAGAATTCTGTTTAAAAAAGACAGCATTGCATCAGTTCGGGTTGGTGTTTTTATGTTTTCTTGGCTATTTCGGAAGTCATTTAAATAGAATGAGGCAAATTTTTGCGTTCTCATCACTTTTCTCAATGCCCACATGAAAACTGATCAGAAATTTAGCATATTTAAATAACGTGCTGTTGATGCACTTACCAATTTTCATTGAGAGTCGCCTATAAAGTGCGTTATTTGGGGTAGTAAGATATATAACTCTTTGTAACAGATAACATAAAATGGGTGATATGCAAGGGCAATAAGGTGTTGTGTGTTGTCATGATCCTGTTGAATGTGACGTATACTTGATGATTTTCCTACTTCTCTGGCCTATGCCAGTTCTGTTTGTTTATACGGATGCACATTTTCAAATGTTTTCACCAGCATAAACTGGGTAGTCACATTTCATTTTGCTCCACTTTATGAAACTGACAGTAGCTTGCAATTGATTACATACATTATCTTCTTCATTGTCTATATAGACTGGAACCATGTTACAAGAAAGTCACGTGGTGGAAATAGAATCCCCTAACAACAAAGTCACATAGCACCTTTTATCAGGATTTAATCAAAACAAGCGCCAAAATTTGTTGTTATACATTTCTTTGTTAAAACGAGGTTCTACTGCAGAATAATCATATTGCAATGCTAATGCTGCCTGTATTTAACTTCCAATCTGTTGCCAGTCTCAAGCAATTTTAACTCTCTTATTTGTGTGCTCTCAAGACCATTTACTGTTTTCACTCTTTTCTTTACAGCACAAGGCACAGTAGTTGTAGTCACCCCGTCCATACCCATGCAAGCTCCTGCCCCAGCATACCAATGCAAGCACCTGCCCCAGCATACCAATGCAAGCTCCTGCCCCAGCATACCAATGCAAGCACCTGCCCCAGCATACAGTACCCAAACAAGCACCTGGATTCAAGCAAGCTGAAGATGGGATATTAACAATGAACATTTTGCATCAATAACTATTTTATGATAACTAGGGAGATAACTGCTCTACAATGACAATTTTCCAAAGCTTTTGCTTGAACATTTAACTTACAGATTTGCATTCATAAAGATAGTAATTGAAAGAAGACACAAATTTGTTTGAATTATTGAAATGTCACTTGACTTGAGTGGTAGGACAAACTAACACTTATAAAATGAAAATTAAGCAAACTTTATTTTGGGAATGGAAAGGCTACTATTACCAAATAAAGCTAATGATATCAAAATGATGCAAATCATTAAGTGTGTAGGTGAAATGACAAGATGCATTCCAAAAGAATAAAAATGACACATTGTTTTAATCTTTTAATTCATTTTATTGTATGTACAATTATGTATTAATTTCCAACAGCAAATTTAAACATGAAAAGTAAACATAAAATAAATACATGTATATAAAATATGTAAAATGTAAGGTGCCCTGGACCATGTCATGGAAGTGAACGGTCACTACTCTCTGCCTTGTCTCAATACAGGCCAGATTGAGGCTCAAAAATGTTTTTGTCCATGACATAGTCAAGGCCTCCTAACATTTCTGTAATTTGATGATTATACCAAAGACCAACCATTGGAGTAGTTATTTGTCATATAAACTGATAGCAAGAAGTCAAATAGCAAATTGTCCAGTTGAACCTCTCTAACACAAATTTCTCACCGTAAAAACCCTGATAACACACATGGTAATAACACTGTTTCCACAAGGACAAAATGACTATGTAACACAAATTCCTGGAGACAAACTGATTGCTCTGGATTCACTGAATTTGTGTTAAAGAGGTTTCACTGTTTATGATGAAATTAACTCTCCAACTGAAATGAAATTAACACCCTAGTTATATTGAAACTAACATATCACTCTTATGACATTGCACTGTAGTAGATTGGATAAATATGTGAATGTTATAAAAAAAAATACCCTACTTGAATTCTGTTTTGAGAAACTGGAGCGGTAGTTTGTCGCATAACCTGATAGGAAGAATTTAAATGTAGCAAAATGTACTGTACAGTTGAACCTCTTAAACACAAATTTGTCACCGTAAAAACCTTCTTGACACATGGTAATAAAACTGTTTCCACAGGGACAAAATAACTATATAACACAAATTCCTGGTGACAAAATGATTGCTCTGGACTCACTGAGTTTGTGTTAATGAGGTTTTACTGTTTATGATGAAATAAATTCTCCAATTGAATTGAAATTAATATATCACTCTTATCACTCTTGACTCTGGTAAATGATTAAAAAACTTCCAAGTATGGTTCTCTATGTGCCATTGCGCTCAATGTTCCGTTGTGATTGAGAGTACAAAACCTTCTCTCATTATTTTAGATTACAATGGTTCACATTTGGAGACTCAATAATACAATCTCTGCTTAACAAAATTAAAAACAAATTACAAAACTTTAAAACCCTTAACTTTTGTTGAACTCTACAAGCCATTTATACATGTACAGTGTGCCAAAAATGAAATCGAAAATAGAGGTGCCAGTAACTTCTAAAATAACATTTTTAAATTCTTGTTGCAAATACAAAATGAATGTTTTACTCGCAGGTAAAAATGGTGCAGGTAATTGTATATACAAGAAGTAAGACGTCAGATATAAAAAGTTTCAACCACAAACCACAATGGAATACCCTTTTTAACTAAAGAACAAAATAATGATTTGAAGAATTACTACAAGTTACTGACCTGCTTCATTGTTTGTTTGTTTGGGGGTGGTTCTGTTAATTTTGTCTTTATTTTATTAAAATTTTTGACACACTGTATACCAATCATATTATTTACAATGACACAGAGAAGTGGAAATAACCTTGTGTGAGCCTGAATTACAATAAATTGGAATTGCAAATAAATTAATATACTTGAACCCCGGTATAACAAAGCTCCATAGGACAGCAAAATAAGTTTGTTTTATCCAAATTTTGTTATATCAGGTTTTCAATACAATAAATTACAAAGAAAACTCACAACTGGGACATATGAAAACACTTCAATGCTATTTTTATACATTGACCCAATAATAACCGCGAATATTCTGTTATGAAATTTCTGTCAGATTTTATTAAATAAAAAAATATTACAGAATATTTATCACGAGAACAAAAGATATTTGACATTTTAATAATTGTTAAATAATTTCTGAACTACTTTGGTTGTATGCCAACTATGAAATAATGAATGTTAACACCCCACTGTCTAGATGTTCTTCTTATGAAATGATATGTTGGTTTAATGCCAGATGTAACGGGATGCACATCTTCCAAAAAGTTCAACTTTTGTCTCGTCAGTCCACAGAATATTTTCCCAAAAGTCTAGGGAATCATCAAGATGTATATTGGCAAATGTGAGGCAAGCCCTTGTGTTCTTTTTCGTCAGCAGTAGTTTTTGCCTTGGAACCCTCCCATGGATGCCATTTTTGCCCAGTCTCTTTCTTATTGTTGAATCATGAATACTGACTTTAAATTAGGCCAGTGAGGCCTGCAGTTCTTTATATGTTGTTCTGGGTTCTTTTGTGACCTCCTGGATGAGTCGTCGATGCGCTTTTGGAGTTATTCTGGTAGGCCGGCCACTCCTGGGAAGGTTCACCGCTGTTCCGAGTTTTCTCCATTTGTTAACAATGGCTTTCACTGTGATTCGCCGGAGTCTCAAATCCGTAGAAATGGCTTTGCCTCCCTTTCCAGACTGATAGATGTCAATTTCTTTGTTTCTCATCTGTTCTTCAATTTATTTAGTTTGCAAAATGACATGTTGCTTTTTGAGATCTTTTAGCCTACTTCACTTTGTCAAATAGGGTCTATTTAAGTGATTTCTTGATTCAACAGATCTGGCAGTAATCAGGCCTGGGTGTGGCTAGTGAAATTGGACTCAAAAAATTTGGTTAATCACAGTTAATTCATGATTTAACAAGGACGGCAGTTACTTTTTCACATAGGGTCAGGTAGATTTGAATTACTTTTTCCCCTTAATAAATGAAATCATCATTTCAAAACTGCATTTTGTATTTATTCGGGTTATCTTTGCCTTATATTAAAATTCAAATTCAAATTCAAATTCAATTTATTTGTATAGCGCTTTTCACAGATAAACTGTCACAAAGACGCTTTACAGTCAGAGATGAGTTACTGAAAGGGCAGTGCCCAGCCTATTCCCCACTACAGCAAATGAGGCAAAAAACTCCCGGTAGGGAGAAAAATCCTAAAACAGTGGTGAGAAAAAACTCCCCAGTGGGAAGAAATCTCAGGAGGAACCCGGCTATAGTGGGGAAGCCCATCCTCCGCGGGCTAGCTAGTTAATAAGAAGATAATGACAATAGAGTTCCATAAAAGTCCATCTAAACAGTGCTATCAGTTGCTGGAGGAAGTGGCATGCCAAGGATGGTGCAGGACTGGATCAGGACAGCAGCAGCCAGCGCTCATGGTGAGGGACAGGGCTCGGATGGTCCAGGAGTCAGGGTTGTGGAGGGAAAGATCCTCGGAGAAAGACAGAAAAAAGTGGGGTGAGGCACTGGATAAAACTACTGCATATTAATAAAAATACAGTCCTGTGTCATGTGCCAAATGAGAATTTAGGAGCTGACTGGTCAGGAAACAGTCAACACCGCTCCATCCACTTCCAGCAGCACAGAGGCCCTACACTTATTCCAGGAAGATCACTTCAGATTTTCTAGACACTAGTACCAAATGGACCTCCCCGGTGACTAAGGCTGTAGCAAGCCCCACTGGCTTGATGAATTTGTTGATGATCTGAATGTAAATGTATTCAAATATAGTACTTTTTTCCTTTTCCTTTTTTACTTTTTTCTTTTATATATGTATAATTTCTTCCTTTTTATTTTATTTTTTTTAAACTACAAAACACACGTGCACACACACCACACACATTCACACACATCCCATCCCATCCTCACCTAACCCTAACCCCTGGTCCTCCAAAGCAGTGTTATGCAGCAGCACTGGTTGGAATCAGCTAATTCCCTGGAGGTGGTGCTAATGGTTGGATACTGATCCTTCCATTTCAGACACAACATAGTAACTTAATTATAGCCGACTTGAGGCATAATTCCCCCACCTGAGGGTGGAGGCAGTGCCCACTACAGTTTGGCGAAATGGTTGTGGTTGTGTATGGAAGCCCAAAGTGGACAATATTCAAATGAAAATGTAATCCCACTATTGCATTATAATTTTCCTCTTATGAATGAGTTATTTGAGACAATATTGAATTGATATGATATGATCATTTACAAATATTTTCCTTAGTTAACATTAGCTACCATACTAGCTGCCAAGATGGCTACATCCAAAGTGCAACGCAGCTCACTGCGCGATGGCACACAATACATAGCAGCCTAGCCATCATGACATTATCAGTAAGCCTCCATGCGTATAAGCGCTACCCAGAAGCTGATTGGTAGGTATGCAAAGGAGGAACATGGTTTCCATTTGCGCCCCTAATGAGTGACGTCCTAGCGGAAGACCCGCCTTGACGGGACGCTGACAGATTGGGACACAATGAAGATTCAAATGCAAATGACACTGCACAAGCTGGAATAACAGTCTGATTGTCCTTCCCAAGGAACTTTCAGCACCACCGAACAAACTGACAATAGGCAATATGTCTGCACTTGGCATGTTGTGGCCCATCTAATGCTCTCCTCTTGTACTTCTGCGTGTACGTCAGCCAAGCCACCGCCAAGAGTTCAGGATCCAAGCATTTGTTATTTTATTTAACCTTTATTTAACCAGGAAAAATCCCATTGAGATTAAGAACCTCTTTTTCAAGGGAGACCTGGCCAAGATCGGCAGCAGCAACTACAAAATACAGTTACACAATTACACAGACACAAACAAAAGACAAATAAAAAGATGAAAAAAGACTAAATTTCAAACAAATCATGAAAAACATGAGCATGTTGTGGAGTTGGTCTCAAGTACTCTTAATTTGGAATTAAAAGCGCTCAATGAAATTAACTCTGTTAATTTCCACTCATTTTGCAGCATATTCCAAGCAAAAGGTGAGAGTGGGCAAAAGCCTTTTTACCCAATTCAGGCATATGGAACAAAAAGCAACAAATAATCTTGTGAACACAGAGAGTAATAAGCAGTACCTCTCTTCGCAATTAAGGTGCAAAAATAGGAAGGCAATAGTCTGATTATTGCTTTACATATAAAAGTTACTAATGACTGATCCTTCTGGTGGCCAGAGCAGGCTATCCCACCCCAGAGTATAATTCACAGTGGTGTGTCAACCCTTTACAGTTTGTAATGAACCTCAGGAAAGCATGGCAAAAAGTGTCAACCGTTCGAAGACATTGAGCAGAATCCTTCATACATAAAAGATCTCCATAATCCAACATAGATAAAGTTGCAGCAACTACCCGTTTTTTTACATTAAAAGATTATTTACATTTTTTCACCTATAACTTATAATCTTTTACACTTGAAAACAATTTATTCAACATTTTGCTTCACACAACCTCTTTAAGCCCTGGCCGCCTCTTGAGTACAATGAGCTGCAGCTACGGCACCCCGTGTGCACACTCTCCTCATGACCCGCCTTGCCTGGTGACTTGCAGATGGTGGGAACTGTCCATGGTCCTGAAAGTCTTGGCAGTGCTGCACGGACACCAGCTCTCCATCCGCTGTGCAGGATGCTGAAGTTCCACACTGCGCCATTGTTGAAGGGGAGATGAATTGGCTGTAATGGTGTACAGGTGTGAGTGATAAATATTGTGGTGAGCTGGAGCGAAATCTTGGGATGAAAGTTGAGTCCAGCTGCAGCATGTCAGATGAAGAGCCTGTTACAGACATGACCAGATGTGCTTTGTGATTATTAAAATTACACCAAAAAAAACTAAGAATCCAACAATTTAGAATCACGCTGATTGAAATACAGTATCACATCCAAATTAAGCATTTTATTTATCGTCTTTCCTGAAAGGCATATTTTCATGACTTTGGTAACTGCATAAGCCCAGGCTTCAATGTGTGCAATACAAATTGCAATTGACTCAGCAAGATTCTGTGACGAAGAGGAGATGCTTGGGCATTGCAAGGCGGTTGCTAAAATATTGCTAGGTGGTTGCTATGGTGTTCTGTGTGGTTGCTAGGGTGTTGCTAGGTGGTTGCTAAGGGATACTTGGTGGTTTCTGGGTGGTTGCTATGGTGTTCAGGGTGGTTGCTAAGGCGTTGCTAGGCGGTTGCTAAATGTGTATTGGGTGGTTGCTAGGGCATTGCTTGGCAGTTGCTATGGTGTTATGTGTGGTTGATAGGGCATTGCTAGGTGGTTGCTATGGTGTTCCAGGTGGTTTAGGCAGTTTCTAAGGTGTTCTGGGTAGTTGCTAAGGAATTGTTGGATGATTGCTATGGTGTTCAGGGTGGTTGCTAAGGTGTTACTAGGCGGTTGCTAAGCTGTTTGGGGTGGTTGCTAGGGCATTGCTAGGCGGTTGCTATGGTGTTCTGGGTGGTTTCTTAGGCATTGCTAGGTGGTTGCTAAGGCGTAGCAGGTGGTTGTTATGCAGTGGTTATGGCGTTCAGGTGGTTGCTAAGACTTTGCAAGGCGGTTGCTAAGGTGTTCTGGGTGGTTGCTAGGGTGTTGCTAGGCAGTTACTATGAAGTTCTGGGTGGTTGCTAAACCATTTCTAGGCAGTTGCTATGGTATTCTACGTGGTTGCTAGGGCGTTGCTAGGTGGTTGCTTAGGTGTACTAGGTGGTTGCCTGGTGGTTGCTTTGGTGTTCAGGGTGGTTGCTAAGCCACTGCAAGGCAGTTGCTAAGGTGTTCTGGATGGTTGCTACGGCGTTGCAAGGTGGTTGCCAAGGTGTACCAGGTGGTTGTTATGCAGTGTTTATGGTGTTCAGGTGGTTGCTAAGGCGTACAGGTTGTTTCGCTGGTGGTTGCTTTGGTGTTCAGAGTGGTTGCTAAGGTGTTGTTAGGCAGTTGCCAAGGTGTTCTCGATGGTTGCTTGGGCGTTGCTAGGTGGTTGCCAAGGTGTACCAGGTGGTTGTTACGTAGTGGATATAGTGTTCAGGGTGGTTGCTAAGGTGTTGCTAGGCTGTTGCTAAGGTGTTCTGGGTGATTACTAAGGCATTGTTTGGCAGTTGCTATGGTGTTCAGGGTGGTTGCTAATAAGTTGCTTTGTTGTTGCTAAGGTGTACCAGGTGGTTGCTGGGTGGTTGTTATGGTGTTTGAGGTGTTTGCTAAAGCATTGCTAGGTGGTTGCTAAGGTGTTGTGGATGGTTGCTAGGGTGTTCAGGGTGGTTGCTAGGGCATTGCAAGGCAGTTGCTATGGTGTTGCGTGTGGTTGCTAGGGCATTGCTGGCGGTTGCTATGGTGTTCCGGGTGATTTAGGTGGTTGCTGAGGTGTACCGAGTGGTTGCAAGGTGGTTACTTTGGTGTTCAGGTGGTTGCTAAGGCATTGTAAGGTGGTTGCTAAGGTGTTCTGGGTTGGTGCTAGGACATTGCTAAGCAGTTGCTATTGTGTTGAGTGTGGATGCTAGGGCATTGCTAGGCAGTTTTTTTGGTGTTCCTGGTGATTCAGGCGGTTGCTAAGGTGTTTTAGAATGTTGCTAGGCGGTTGCAATGGTGTTCGTGGTGGTTGCTTAGGTGTTGCTAGGCGGTTGCTAAGGTGTTCTGTGTGGTTACTAAGGCATTGTTTTGCAGTTGCTATGGTGTTCAGGGTGGTTGCTAATGTATTGCTAGGTGGTTGCTAAGGTGTACCACGTTGTTGCTAAATGGTTGCTATAGTGTTCAGAATGGTTGCTAAAGTGTTCTGGGTGATTGCTAGGGCATTGCTAGGCAGTTGCTATGGTGTTGCCTGTGGTTGCTAGGGCAATGCTAGGCAGTTGCTATGGTGTTTCGAGTGATTAAGGTGGCTGCTGAGGTGTACCGGGTGGTTGCAAGGTGGTTACTATGGTGTTCAGGTGGTTGCTTAGGCATTGTAAGGCAGTTGCTAAGGTGTACCGGGTGGTTGCTAGGCAGTTGCTTTGGTGTTCAGGCTGGTTGCTTAGGTGTTGCTAGGTGGTAAGAAGGTGTTCTGGGTAGTTGCGAAAGCATTGCTTGGTGGTTGCTATGGTGTTCTGTGTGGTTGCTAGGGCATTGGTAGGTGGTTGCTAAGGTGTACTGGGTGGGTGCTAGTCAGTTGCTATGGAGTTCAGGGTGGTTGCTAAAGTGTTGCTAGGTGGTTGCTTAGGTGTTCTAGGTGGTTGCTAGGGCATTGCTAGGCGGTTGCTATGGTGTTCCAGGTTATTTAGGTGGTTGCGAAGGTGTTCTTGGTAGTTGCAAGAGCGATGCTAGGTGGTTGCTTTGATGTTCTGTGTGGTTGCTGGGGCATTGGTGGGTGGTTGCTAAGGTGTACTGGGTGAGTGCTAGTCAGTTGCTATGGAGTTCTAGGTGGTTGCTAGGGCGTTGCTTAGTGGTTGTTAAGGTGTACCAGGTGGTTGCCTGGTGGTTGCTATGGTGTTCAGGATGGTTGCTAAGCCATTGCAAGGCAGTTGCTAAGGTGTTCTGGATGGTTGCTACAGCATTGCTAGGTGGTTGCCAAGGTGTACCAGGTGGTTGTTACACAGTGTTTTTGGTGTTCAAAGTGGTTGCTTGAGCATTGATAGGTGGTTGCTAAAGTGTTCTGGATTGTTGCTAGGGCATTGCTAGGCAGTTACTATGGTGTTGCGTTTGGATGCTAGGGCATTGCTCGGCAGTTTCTTTGGTGTTCCTGGTGATTCAGGCAGTTGCTAAGGTGTTTTGGAATGTTGCTAGGCGGTTGCAATGGTGTTCGTGGTGGTTGCTTGGGTGTTGCTAGGCGGTTGCTAAGGTGTTCTGTGTGGTTACTAAGGCATTGTTTTGCAGTTGCTATGGTGTTCAGGGTGGTTGCTAATGCATTGCTAGGTGGTTGCTAAGGTGTACCACGTTGTTGTTAAATGGTTGCTATAGTGTTCAGAATGGTTGCTACGGCGTTGCCAGGTGGTTGCTAAGGTGTTCTGGGTGGTTGCTAGGGCATTGCTAGGTGGTTACTTTGATTTTCCGGGTGGTTACTAGGGCATTGCTATGCAGTTGCTAAGGTTTTCTGGATGGTTGCTAGGGCATTGCTAGGCAGTTGGTATGGTGTTGCGTGTGGTTGCTAGGGCAATGCTAGGCAGTTGCTATGGTGTTCCGAGTGATTTAGGCAGCTGCTGAGGTGTACCGGGTGGTTGCAAGGTGGTTACTATGGTGTTCAGGTGGTTGCTTAGGCATTGTAAGGCAGTTGCTAAGGTGTACCGGGTGGTTGCTAGGCAGTTGCTTTGGTGTTCAGGCTGATTGCTTTGGTGTTGCTAGGTGGTAAGAAAGTGTTTTGGGTAGTTGCGAAAGCGTTGCTTGGTGGTTGCTATGGTGTTCTGTGTGGTTGCTAGGGCATTGGTAGGTGGTTGCTAGGGTGTTCTAAGTGGTTGCTAGGGCATTGCTAGGCGGTTGCTATGGTGTTCCGGGTTATTTAAGTGGTTGCGAAGGTGTTCTTGGTAGTTGCGAGAGCGTTGCTGGGTGGTTGCTATGGTGTTCTGTGTGGTTGCTAGGGCATTGGTGGGTGGTTGCTAAGGTGTACTGGGTGAGTGCTAGTCAGTCTCTATAGAGTTCAGGGTGGTTGCTAAGGTGTTGCTAGGCAGTTGCTTAGGTGTTCTAGGTGGTTGCTAGGGCGTTGCTTAGTGGTTGTTAAGGTGTACAAGGTGGTTGCCTGGTGGTTGCTATGGTGTTCAGGATGGTTGCTAAGCCATTGCAAGGCAGTTGCTAAGGTGTTCTGGATGGTTGCTACAGCACTGCTAGGTGGTTGCCAAGGTGTACCAGGTGGTTGTTACGCAGTGTTTTTGGTGTTCAAAGTGGTTGCTTAAGCATTGATAGGTGGTTGCTAAAGTGTTCTGGGTTGTTGCTAGGGCATTGCTAGGCAGTTACTATGGTGTTCAGGGTGGTTGCTAAGGCGTTGCTAGGCGGTTGCTATGATGTTCAGGGTGGTTGCTAGGGCATTGCTAGGCAGTTGGTATGTAGTTCCGCATGATTTAGGTGGTTGCTAGGGCGTTGCTTAGTGGTTGTTAAGGTGTACCAGGTGGTTGCCTGGTGGTTGCTATGGTGTTCAGGATGGTTGCTAAGCCATTGCAAGGCAGTTGCTAAGGTGTTCTGGATGGTTGCTACAGCATTGCTAGGTGGTTGCCAAGGTGTACCAGGTGGTTGTTACGCAGTGTTTTTGGTGTTCAAAGTGGTTGCTTAAGCATTGATAGGTGGTTGCTAAAGTGTTCTGGATTGTTGCTAGGGCATTGCTAGGCAGTTACTATGGTGTTGCGTTTGGATGCTAGGGCATTGCTCGGCAGTTTCTTTGGTGTTCCTGGTGATTCAGGCGGTTGCTAAGGTGTTTTAGAATGTTGCTAGGCGGTTGCAATGGTGTTCGTGGTGGTTGCTTGGGTGTTGCTAGGCGGTTGCTAAGGTGTTCTGTGTGGTTACTAAGGCATTGTTTTGCAGTTGCTATGGTGTTCAGGGTGGTTGCTAATGCATTGCTAGGTGGTTGCTTAGGTGTACCACGTTGTTGTTAAATGGTTGCTATAGTGTTCAGAATGGTTGCTACGGCGTTGCCAGGTGGTTGCTAAGGTGTTCTGGGTGGTTGCTAGGGCATTGCTAGGTGGTTACTTTGATTTTCCGGGTGGTTACTAGGGCATTGCTATGCAGTTGCTAAGGTTTTCTGGATGGTTGCTAGGGCATTGCTAGGCAGTTGGTATGGTGTTGCGTGTGGTTGCTAGGGCAATGCTAGGCAGTTGCTATGGTGTTCCGAGTGATTTAGGCAGCTGCTGAGGTGTACCGGGTGGTTGCAAGGTGGTTACTATGGTGTTCAGGTGGTTGCTTAGGCATTGTAAGGCAGTTGCTAAGGTGTACCGGGTGGTTGCTAGGCAGTTGCTTTGGTGTTCAGGCTGATTGCTTTGGTGTTGCTAGGTGGTAAGAAAGTGTTTTGGGTAGTTGCGAAAGCGTTGCTTGGTGGTTGCTTTGGTGTTCTGTGTGGTTGCTAGGGCATTGGTAGGTGGTTGCTAGGGTGTTCTAGGTAGTTGCTAGGGCATTGCTAGGCGGTTGCTATGGTGTTCCGGGTTATTTAAGTGGTTGCGAAGGTGTTCTTGGTAGTTGCGAGAGCGTTGGTAGGTGGTTGCTATGGTGTTCTGTGTGGTTGCTAGGGCATTGGTGGGTGGTGGCTAAGGTGTACTGGGTGAGTGCTAGGCAGTCTCTAGAGAGTTCAGGGGGGTTGGTAAGGTGGTGCTAGGCAGTTGCTTAGGGGTTCTAGGTGGTGGCTAGGGCGTTGCTTAGTGGTTGTTAAGGTGTACAAGGTGGTTGCCTGGTGGTTGCTATGTTGTTCAGGATGGTTGCTAAGCCATTGCAAGGCAGTTGCTAAGGTGTTCTGGATGGTTGCTACAGCACTGCTAGGTGGTTGCCAAGATGTACCAGGTGGTTGTTACGCAGTGTTTTTGGTGTTCAAAGTGGTTGCTTAAGCATTGATAGGTGGTTGCTAAAGTGTTCTGGGTTGTTGCTAGGGCATTGCTAGGCAGTTACTATGGTGTTCAGGGTGGTTGCTAAGGCGTTGCTAGGCGGTTGCTATGATGTTCAGGGTGGTTGCTAGGGCATTGCTAGGCAGTTGGTATGTAGTTCCGCATGATTTAGGTGGTTGCTGAGGTGTACTGGATGGTTGCAAGGTGGTTACTTTGGTGTTCAGGTGGTTGCTAAGGCATTGTAAGGTGGTTGCTGAGGTGTTCTGGGTGGTTGCTAGGGCACTACTAAGCAGTTGCTATGGTGTTGCGTGTGGATGCTAGGGCACTGCTAGGCAGTTACTTTGGTGTTTCTGGTGATTTAGGCGGTTGCTAAGGTTCTTGGAATGTTACTAGGTAGTTGTTATGGTGTTCAGGCTGGTTGCTTAGGTGTTGCTAGTTAGTTGCGAAGGTGTTATGGGTAGTTGTGAGAGTGTTGCTAGGTGGTTGCTATGTTGTTCTGCGTGGTTGCTAGGGCATTGGTAGGTGGTTGCTAAGGTGTACTGGGTGGGTGCTAGTCAGTTGCTATGGAATTCAGGGTGGTTGCTAGGGTTGTTAGGCATTGCAAGGCAGTTGCTTAGGTGTTCTGGAAGGTTGCTAGGCTGTTGCTTAGGTGTTCTGGGTGGTTTTTGCTAATGCGTTGCTGGGCAGTTGCTATGGTGTTCTAGGTGGTTGCTAAGGTGTTCTGGGTCATTGCTAGGGCATTGCTAGGCAGTTATTATGGTGCTCAGGGTGGTTGCTAAGGCATTGCTGGGCGGATGCTATGGTATTCAGGGTGGTAGCTAGGGCATTGCTAGGCAGTTGCTATGGTGTTCTGGGTGATTAAGGTGGTTGCTGAGGTGTACTGGGTGGTTTCAAGGTGGTTACTTTGGCATTGTAAGGTGGTTGCTGAGGTGTTCTGGGTGGTTGCTAGGGCATTGCTAAGCAGTTGCTATGGTGTTGCGTGTGGATGCTAGGGCATTGCTTGGCAGTTGCTTTGGTGTTTGGGGTGGTTGCTAAGGTGTTGCTAGGTCGTTGCTAAGGTGTTCTGGGTGGTTACTAAGGCGTTGTTTTGCAGTTGCTATGGCGTTCAGGGTGGTTGTTAATGCATTGCTATGTGGTTGCTAAGGTGTACCACGTGGTTGCTTCATGGTTGCTGTGGTGTTCAGAATGGTTAATAAGGCGTATCCAGGTGGTTACTAAGGTGTTCTGGGTGGTTGCTAGGGCATTGCTAGGTGGTTACTTTGATTTTCCGGGTGGTTACTAGGGCATTGCTATGCAGTTGCTAAGGTTTTCTGGATGGTTGCTAGGGCATTGCTAGGTGGTTGCCAAGGTGTACCAGGTGGTTGTTAGGCAGTTTTTATGGTATTCAAGTGGTTGCTAAGGCATTGTAAGGCAGTTGCTTAGGTGTTCTGGGTGGTTGCTAGGGCATTGCTAGGCAGTTGCCCTGGTGTTCCGGGTGATTTAGGTGGTTGTTGAGGTGTACTGGGTGGTTGCTAGGTGGTAACTATGGTGTTCAGGTGGTTGCTAAAGCATTGTAAGGCAGTTGCTTTGGTGTAGTGGGTGGTTGCTAGCCGGTTGCTTTGGTGTTCAGGCTGGTTGCTTACGTGTTGCAAGGCGGTTGCAAAGATGTTCTGGGTAGTTGCGAGAGTGTTGCTAGGTGGTTGCTATGGTGTTCTGTGTGGTTGCTAGGGCATTGGTTGGTGGTTGCTCAGGTGTACCGGGTGGGTGCTAGTCAGTTGCTATGGAGTTCAGGGTGGTTGATAAGGTGTTTCTTGGCGGTTGCTTAGGTGTTCTGGGTGGTTGCTAGGGCATTGCTAAGCATTTGCTATGGTGTTCCAGGTGATTTTGGTGGTTACTAAGGAGTACCGTGTGGTTGCTAGGTGGTTGCTATGGTGTTCTGGGTGGTTGCTAGGGCATTGCTAGGTGGTTGCAATCCCTCTCAATAAAATGATCAATGATGTCCTTTTGCCCAATTTGAGTCCAGCCACTGAGAAAGGAAAATAATTGGATTTTTAAATTTGTTTAGGGAAAAGCAGTCATACTCCTATACTTTGTGGATGTATACCATACACATCTGGGATCCAAAACTGATAGATACAAGGTAATTGATGATTTTAAGTTCCCAGGGACTTATTGGACTTTATTAACTTTAAAAAAATTATCCACATCATGTTTTGCTTAGACTGAAAATCCTATGTTAATAACTTCTTTTGTCATAGCTAAGTATATTTTAAATGTACATTAATCTATCGGAATCTCTACACTAAAGCTAGCACAAATTGAAAGGCAATTCTTTTCATAGGTTAAAAAACCTCATTTTTTTCTCCTACTTTTGCATTTGATCTCATATGCATGATGTGAAAACATTCACAATACAATCTGATTCATAGATGCCTGAATCCAGCTGGTGAAGGAGGGTTTTGCCTTGTTTGGTGATTTTCAGCTTTTTTTTGTAGCACCTGTGATAGTCTGGTGAAGTTAGTGATTATGCAATAATTTGAAAAACTGCTGATTACAAGCCTTAAAAACTGCTGATCACAAGGGTACTATAATAAAGGCAGATACTGGGGCCATTCAGAGCCAGATTTTCACATTTTTTATTTGAATTATGAGTGCTTCTCTTGGGCAACGTCCAGCCCAACATCCATGGATGGCTGTCGCTTAGTGACAGATGAAGTTATATCCTTTGTCGGAAATGAAAATGACTGGTACAAAACATAACTGAATTATATTTTTTCTGACATCATTTCTGTGGGTGTGTAGTGCAACTTTTGCAATCAGGAAAGAAAAAACAAAGACAACAAAAGGAAAAACAACTGGCTCTGGATTCCCATAGAGTCCTGTTTTTTTTCATTTGTGAACTCAGGTACAGCACCAGTGGGATGTATGTCATTATACACTTGCCAAGAGTGACATTTTAATTAAGCATAATCTGTGAAGCTACTGAAGCATAAAAAGACCTGAGGGGAGGCAGGGGTGGGGAGGTGGGAGTCCCCATCCTAAAATCCCAAATTACTGGTCGCCTAGGAAGTGGTCTCAGGTGTCATTGAGCCACTTTGGCATGTGTAGACAGGTTAACCTTTCCTCTCTTAATGACATCTGTGCAATGAGATGCAACCTCTTTGGTGATTTTGCATTATAATTAAATTTAGAAAGGGGGGAAGTGGGGAGGGCTCTGCCTGTCACCTGTCTCCTCCCTATTATTAAAAAAAACTGTTAAATGTGTGTCGAAGATGAATAAATTTTGTTTATTTTCTGTGTAATTTTTCTGTAAGTTTTTGGTATCATCTCCATAATTTTTTTTCGCCTAATCAGCAGTGACAATAGACTTGACTTGAGAAATTACTTTTAATCCATTGAAAAAAACTTGTAATTGTAAGTACTCTTCAGTCCAAGAATCTCACCCCCCAGATAAATGCTAACATGCTCTATTTGTGTGATCCATTCCTGTAAATTTGCATTAATTTCTCTGAAGGGATAATTGTTTTGTCCACTAGTTAATACAAAATTATTCTATGGGACTGATACTATTTCTGATTTGATTAAGGGTAGTCAAAAGTAAGTGATGTGAATTTGATGTAAAAAACAAATAGTCTATAAATCACTTTGATGCCGCAGGCAAAATACATATACTGACTTTTTGCCAGTGCAGAGTATTGAATTGGTTTACCAACCATCGAAGCACAGCGTAACAAACTGGATTTCCTCACAAAAACATGCCCCTGGTGCTATTACAGCTTTGCACCACACGAGGGCATAACACGTTTCAGATGAGCCATTGGGAAGATTGGATGGTTAAAAGTGAATTTAAAAGTGAAATCCACTTGGTGGCATATCTTCTTTTACAATATAAACGCAGAGGGCAACTATGTAATAGAGGGTTTCATAAATTTTGTGGAAAAAGGCCAGTTAATCTCCCAGACTAATTTTAGTATACATGTTTTCAATTTTATCTGATTAATTTCTGAACAGACACAGGCGTAGATTTGCCAAATAGAAAAACTATAATTCTACTCCCGTATTCAGTCAGTCTATAATTCTGAAAAAAAACACACATATGTACAATGCCTTAAAATACTATTTGTCCCCTAGCCAATTTCTTCTGTTTTTGCATATTTGTTACAAGTAATTAGGGCCTTAGCATCAAATGGTGCAAAGGCCCTATTGTATCTGCTAGAGTTCATATTACCTCCGCCAAGAGGTACTGTGATCACTTGCGTATGTGTTTATCTGCGAGTTTGACAGCAGGGTTACCGAAAAAGTATTCCACGGAATACCACAAAATTTTATGGGGAGTTGAAATGTATGAATGAGAAAATGTGATTAAATTCCCCGACCAATCCAGATACAGGTCTAGATTCTGAAGCTAGCACTGGTGAATCAAACCCAGCTGGCAAGAGGTATGTACTCCCTTAGTGCCCTCAAGCTATTATGAGGGTCACCGAGTGGTGTGAAGGCCCTTTAAGATCTGTTCTTCTTCTTCTGGTTATTATTATTAATATTATTATTATTATTACTAGTAGTAGTGATGGTGGTAGTATTCTGTCAAATGAATTGCATTGTTGAGGGCCTGAACACACTTGAAAATTCTCAAAAATTGGCACATTAATCAGGATGGCATGATATTATGGAGAACAGTAGTTACTGAGTTTGGTGTACCCAGATGGCTTATGCGATCATGAAGAGGTAAAGAAGCTTGGATTTTCATGAAATTTGCCATGATTATTGGATTCATCCTAATGGATTTTATTTTTGTTTTTTGAAAAAAAAACTTTGCTAGACAGAAGTTAACAATTTTGAATTCCTGCTTCTGTCTCCATTTTATGAACACATGTTTAGACCCTAAGGATGCAGAAAACTTGCAAAACTTGGCGCCCAGGTTGTCAGTATAATGTTCCTTGATTTGATATTGCCACTGGGCCTAGGAGTGGCATGCTGGCTCTGTAAAGCCCCTAATCATTTTTTATACATGCTTTAAAATTCCAAAAATTTTTTGCTCATGCACCAGGCTTGGCACTTCTAGTTTGAAAAAATTTCAAGAAGATACATAAAATCCTGCATGGTGAATTCACTACTGCACAGGTCCTGCTCATAAAACTCCAAAGAAACAGCTCTCACAGCCTGTTTTACATAGACGCACAAAAATGAAGGGCACAAGAAACTTGCCAAGACTTGAAAATACAACCCCAATTCCAGAATAGTTGGGACAAAGTGTAAATTGTGAATAGAATAAAAATGCAATGACTTTCAGATCACAGGAGCCAATATATTATTTGCAATAGAACATAGATAACATTTGAAATGTTGAAACTGAGATATTTTACAATTTTATCCATAAAATTACCTTATTTCAACTTTTCTGGCCTCAACAGGTCTCAAAAAGTTGAGACACAGGCAAAAAAAGGGCTGAAAAAGCAATTAATATTCAAGTGTTGCCATTTAACGTGGCCTTGCCCCTCGCCAGGTGACGGAAATAGACAGGGGTTGGCGTATCACACCAATACACCTTGACACCAAAGATGAATGGTATCGGTTAAACTGTTCTTGAGATATCGCGTTCAGAACAAACAGGATGTGACGGACGGCTGGACAGACTTGATGGATGGACGGAGCTGAATACTATGCTCCCTGCTCTGCTCGCTACTGCGGCGGCGGGAGACAATAAGAGAATCAGCTGAAAAAACATTTAGCAAGTTAACTGGCATCAGGTGTGTAACATGATTGGCTACAGGGATATCTTAGAGCGGCTGAGTCTCTCAGAAGTAAAGATGGCCAGAAGCTCTCCAACTTTTGAAGGGTTGCGTAAAAAAATTGTGAAATACTTTCAAAACAATGCTCCTCAACGTCAAATTGCAAAAGTTTTGAAGGACTCATCATTAACAGTGCAGAACATCATCAAAAGAGAAACTGGAAAAATCTCTTGCGTAAGGGACGAGGCTAAAGACCTTTACTGGATGCCTGTGATCTTACCCCCTCAGACACCACTGCATCACTCACCGGCATGATTCTGTCATTAACATTACTAAAAGGGCTCAGGAATACTTCAAGAAACCACTGTCTGTAAACACAGTCCGCCATGCTATTCACAGATGCCCATGAAACTATCATGCAAAAAAGATGCCATTGTGGAGCATGATCCAGAAGTGCTGCCTTGTTCTGTGGGCCAAGGCTCATTTAAAATTGACTGTAGCAAAGTGGCAAAGTGTCCTATGGTCAGACGAGTCCAAATTTGACGTTCTTGTTGGAAATCATGGTTGTCATGTCCTCCTGGCTAAAGAGGTGAAAGACCAGCCCTCCTGTTATCAGCATTCAGTTCAAAAGCCAGCATCTCTGTTTGTAGGGGGATGCATTGGTGCATATGGTGTGGGACGCTTGCATGTTTTAAAAAGCACCATGAATGCTGAAAGGTATATAAAGGTTTTACAGCAACATATGCCCCCCTCAAAATGACATCTATTCCAAGGAAGGCCTAGTGTATTTCAGCAGGACAATGCAAAACCAGATACTGCAGCTATTATAACAGCATGGCTTCGTAGTAGGAGAGTCCGTGTGCTGAACTGGCCTGCCTGCAGTCCTGATCTTTCACCGATTTCACCGAGAACGTTTGGGGCATAATTCAACGAAGCAAGCTGGAAGCAAGTATTGAACAAGAGTGGAATAGGGCTGCCGAATAGCTCACTCGGTAAAGCATTGCGTTGTGAAACGAAAGTCACTATCACGTTGCGGGTTCGATCCCTGCCTCGTACCGACCTGCAGTGGTCGGCAGCTTTTTCAGAGTAGCGCACAATTGGCCCTGGCGCTACAGGGTTGCAAATTGGGAAGGTACTGCCGGGGAGGGAAAATAATAGTTACCCTTTTTGATGCCCAAGCGCCTTCTGCTGGCCAGATTAACACTAAATTCTTAGCCTGTTCATGTCCGCGTATCCTCTGCCCTCATTCTGAGCTTGCGATGATTCAACCAATGAGTGTACACTGTGTCCCAAAAGTTCATGCCAACTCAGACTGTGAATATTCAACAGAATGCATTTATTCAAAAGCCAGTGTATCCCCCCTGCATCTTAATTACTGCCCTCAGCCTTTGGGGCATAGAATGCACTAAGTTGTTTAGAGCGGAAAGCTCAATGTTGCCCTACTACTGCACAGCCCTCGCACTGAGCTGCTTCATGGTGGTTGGGGGTGGGCTGTGGAAGGCCGACTGTTCAGGATACCCCAGGAGTTCTCAATCAGGTTGAGGGCTGGGGAGTTGGGTGGCCATTCGTCGCAGCAAGCCAGGAAGCAGCTCAGAACACCACTGCTGAGTTGAACGAGCAGTATGTGCGGGTGTACCATCTTGCACGAAGACCATTTCTACACGCCTATTGAACATCTTCCTAGCAGTGACAGGGCCAAAGTTTTTCTTTTTCTGGTGAGTATGGGAAGTACCATACTGGCTGGAGAATGTTCTTGACATAATACTCAGCATTGATGGTGGTGCCCTGGGGTGCAACTTGCAACTCCAACAGCCCTGAAGATGACATCGCCCCCCAGACCATGCCACTGAACTTGACTTGTTCAGAAGGTGGCACTTTCTTTCGATTGTCGGTGTAGATGCGGCCGTTTTGGCTGTTGGGAGTTGGAAATAAGTAGAGTGGGTACTCATCAAAGAAAACCCAGTTTTCCCAGTGTCTTGGGGTCATTGTGGCATACTTCTTTATAAAAGCCAGCCGCTTCTCCTTCTGCAGTTTGGTAAGACGAGGAATCCACTGTCTTCTGTATGCTCTCAGACCCATTTTCTCAGTCAGAAAACAATGGATTGTACTCTTAGAGACTACTTCCCCAAGATTCTTCAGTCTTCAACTGAGTCTGCGGCAGGATTGGGTCTCTTTCCCTTAGCCTTTCGGATCAGGTCCTTGACCCTGCAACTCAGGACTGAGGGGCGACCTGCATGGGGCTCGTCTTCAAGGGAGTCACAACTCTGGTGTCTCTGCCACTTCTTCTTCACCCATCGAATGCTTCTGCCAAGGTACTGAGCTCCTGCCTGCAAGTTTTCCCTGTCCTCCACATGGCAATGGCTTGAGCTTGGACCTAATTCCCTGAAAGAGCAGCCTAACCAGATTTTTGTTTGGCCATCGTGGCAGCACTACAAGAAAGATTCTCTCAGTGACAGTTCTCTATTGGTTCCTTGGTCAACTAAGAAATGTATAGGCCTCTCACAAACAGATGAATTAATTAAACAACCTCACAACACCTGGCTGACGAAGTGCAACCCATTTTGGAGACAGACATGTTGCCCACTGGGGTGCATGAACTTTTGGGCCACGGTGTCTAAGAAGCGGTGGTTGATGAGTGCGTGCTTCGGAGAAGAGCTGCAAACTGTCTGCACTCACCTGAATTGGCAGCAAGGGGTCACATACGAGCAAGCCTTGTGACTTGTACATAGTTCACCAGTTGGGCATTCCAGATTCGGGTGGGACTGGAGATGGCAAATTTATAAAAAAAAAAAAAAAAAAACGAGTGGGATCAAATTCCAATGGCTAAACTCAAGAAACTTGTCTCCTCAATGCCCAGAGACCTCCATTCAGTGTGAAAAAGAAGAGGCGATTCTAAACCATGGTAAACAGGCCCCTATCCCAACTTTTTGGAGAACTATAGCAGCCATCAAATTTTTAATGTGCAAATTTTGTGGGTAAAATTTTAGACTCTCAATTTCAACATTTGCTGTGTTATCTCTGTTCTATTGTGAATAAAATACTGGCTAGTGTTATTTGAAAGTCATTACGTTTTGATTTTATTCACAATTTACAATTTGTCCCAACTATTTCGGAATTGGGGTTGTAAGTCTCTAGGTGCCATGATCAAAACTGAACGTGGATTCTGCTATTTTGATTGACTTTGTGACTTATTTGGTATTATTTGGCAAATTTCCATATTTGGCCATGAAACAGGAAGTTTTTGGAACTCAAGCAAACATTGTCCCATCCACTCCATACTTTGCATGCTTGATAAGGGTCCTATCCTGAAGAAATTCACATGCCGATATGAGCTTGGGAGTGCATAGGTGGTCCATAGCATCCCCGGACACTGAGTCACATTAGGATAAAGGTGCTTGGATGTTCTTGAAATTTGGTGGCATCCTTGGTTTCATCATGCGTGATTTTACGCATTTTTCTTTTTTTTCACTCAACAGGAAGCCAAAAAAATGTATTTCCTATATCCATCTTCATTTTATGAACACATTTTTGAGGCCTTTAGGATGTGCAAATAAATTTTGCACCTAGGTCTTAAGTGTAATGTACTTTGATTTGATATTGTATTTAGGCATAGGTGTGGCACATTGGCAAGATAGCGACCCCAAATCATTCTTTCAAACATGGTTGAAAACTTATGAAATTATGAACATGCATCAGGTCTGACATAAACTTTTCAAGTGTTTAGGTTTTTCATATGGGCATGGCAAAAGACTCCATAGCGCCCCCTTGAAAATTTCAACAAAGCAGCCTTCATGGCCCAATTTCACCAAGATGTAAGAAATTTGGTGAGCTGGTGTATTATTACTAGTCTTAAAGTTTTGTGATGCTGTAACCTAAATCCAACAGGACCTCTGCTCAACAACAGCAACCAGACTTTCAGTGGGAGGTTTACCATGACAATGACCCTTTGGAAAGTGCCACATTTCATAAGGAGACGTGCTCTTGTAGTTGGTACCGAGGATAAGTCTCCTGTGGATAACTTCATACTTTTCTTCCCAGATGAGGCATTTAAGATCATGGCCGATGAGAAAAATTGATATGCGCTGGAATTCTTTTTTAACCCACCACTATTGCCTTTAATTCTCGTTTCCACAAATGGGAACAAAACCAATGGTTCAGAGATGAGGGCTTTTATTGCTTTACAGATTGCTTTAAGATTGTATCCAAAACATGAAATAGATTATTGGAGAATACAAATTTACCATTCTTTGAAGTCATATCCCAAGACTGTATGAGAACTGACATTGTTTCTACATTTTGCTGACAGTTCAGTTGACAAATTTATCCTCTATGGAAAATAAAATCACTGATGAACTTATGTGATCCAATGTATACTAAGCACCGCATAGTTAATTGGCAATAGAGGAAAACATAAAGTTCAAAGGGAGAGTGCATTTCCAACAATACTTACCTTCAATACCAACACGCTGGGAAAAAAGTTCATTTTGTGTGAAAGCAAAACTGTATCAGCCCTAAAATTTCTCAGCTACTGCAGCCAGGATACGAAACTCCCTGGTTTTTCAATAACTGAAACAATATTTTTGCCACATCTCAATGACTTCACCAACTTCTCTGACAATTGTACGGGCAACTGGAGCATCCTGGAATTGGAGCATGTGGCTCTGTAAAATTGGGCCAAATTCACATTCCAGGTGGTCTTTGTTTAAAGAACTTGCATATTGATAAGGTGATGTACCTGTGTTCATGTTGTCAGGAAATATGGTGGCCTGTGCTTAGCATAACACAAAACAAGTCCATTTTATCTCAACCATAAGCATGAATAATACACTGGACAAGCATATTCAGGTTAGAGGTCAACCAGATGGACACTGAACTGTTCAGAAATGTGTTATTATTGAGACATACAATTCACACATGGGGGTCGTGGATGTCTTGGACCAAAAGTTGGGAACCTTTGTGTACTCATACAAACATTTTTTTCACCGTTTCTTCATCGTATTCAGGATATCACTCTTGTCAATGTATATACTGTATGCAGACGATGCTGTAAATAGACAGAGTGAAAAACTTTCTCCGAGAGCCTTAAGAGGAAGGGTAATTCAAGGACTGTAGGAAGAACATTTAGTGAAGCAGGGAAGATGTAGTAGACCGTTCATTACAGATTTGATAGAAAGACTCGAGCGCCTAGACGTAAGATTCTAAGTCTGTTCGTGTTTCGGTGTCCTCCGCCCTCGTTATGAACTTGTGAAGATTCAACCAATGAGTGCATAAGAAGCATTGCCTGACAGGCACGTGCTTCAGAGGAGAGCCGTGAACTGTCTTCACTCTCCGGAACTGGCAACAAGGGGTCGCAAACGAGCAAGACTTGTGCACAGTTCACCAACTGGGCATTCCAGATTTGGGTGGGATTGGAGATGCCAAATTAAAAAAATAAATTCCTTTTACTGTGTTTTAATTTACCACCTTCTGGGCAGAAATAGTTTGTTAATAGCTGAATTTGGTGACTTTCTAGTTTCTATCATATGCCTGGACAGAATTCTCATGATCGGGGGCTTTGACACTCACATAAATAACAGCTGCAAACTTTCTTAATGTTACTGAATCATTTAATTATATCCATTATGTCTCTGGTCCTACTCACAACAAAGAGAATACCTTGGATCCTGTTTTGACAATAAGGTTGAATGTCAGTAATATCCGCACTGAGAAATCGCTGGTGTCTGATCACTAAGTATTCTGTTTATTCTGTCTTTCGATAATGACTTTGTTCCAGTGAAGCATATAAAAAGCTCACAAATCGTCAATTGCTTAGCTGTAGAGAACTTCATGGCTAGCTTTGATAGTAATGGTTTGGTGTCCCCTGATGATGACGTTGACTGCTGGTTCATGTTTTTATTCGCACTACCAAGCCATTTTAGATGACGTAGTGCCCATGGTGACACGCACTGTCCGTCCTGGAAATTCTTCCCCCTGGTTGAATTATGAGATCCGCAATCTCAGACGTAAATTCCGCAAAGTAGAGCAGCTATGGAAATCCTCTACACTCCATGTCCATTGTCTCCATCTCAAAGAGCTTACAGCTGAATTTAATGACCTGGTTAAGAGGAGTAAAGCTGTCTATTTTGCAAAACTCATCTCTTCCGGCAAGCACAATCCCAAAGTGTTGTTTATAAGATAAGATACACTTTATTGAACCCCATGAGGTAATTTGTCCTCTGCATTTGACCCATCCTATAGTTAGGAAAAGTGGGCAGCCACAGAGCAGCACCCGGGCACCAACTCCAGTTCTAAAGCCAGTTCCTTTGTCAGGGGCACTGGCAGGAGTGTTCCTATGATGCACGTTTTTGTGGGAGGGGGAAACCCACGCAAATACCGGGAGTACATGCAAACTCCGCACAGAAATCATAAACACTATTGTCAACCCACCCATTTGCACTGTTTTCCTTTGTTTTTTGTTAACAAAGTGGCTGATGTTCGGACAAGCATCACCCCCTCCCCCCCCTCACTGTTCTCTGTCCAGTTAGGAAATCAACCCTGAGCTTTTTTTCTACTATCTCCCTAAATGACCTATCAGATATTGTGAACTCCATGAAATCCTTCTCAAGACCCCTGGATATTTTAACAGTCTTCTCACTATTTTAAATAGGTCCTTACTGCCCTACAAAGGCGAAGTGCAGTAACTACAAATTAATTTAAGCAGGAAAAAAGGCTTCAAAGTTGTTTGCTGTCCCAAAAAATGAATATTCGGCACATCTATGAGAGATTATGGTTAACTGACCTGCCAAGGTATAATTTCTATCCACATAAATCCTGACCTCCGTTTACTGCACCACTCATATTTTATCCAATGTGTAGTTACTGCACTCAGGTTTAGTAGGGCAGCTTAGCTTTGGGCACTGTGCCAACCCACTTTAAGGCCCATTCACACCAAGCGTGGATTTCCATGCGGATTATTCGCATGGATTTTTATAGGAGCTAATTTCATGAGCTCTAATGTAAGCTTGCACACCAAGGCGGAATTTTCATGTGGCAGAAAAAACATCCGCACGGACTTAAGCTTCTGCAAAAATCCGCCTGCAAAATTGTACTATTAGCCAATGAAATTATTTGTTTTTATTGATGTCACAGCATTCAAACCTTTTGATTAGCTAGATAGCTTATATTCAGTTAACACTGAAATTTAACGTGACATCTTATAGCTATGTGCGCAGTTAGTTTAGTTTTTCATAGTAGTTAGAGATCTAGCGAATCATAGTTTTTTTTTCCCGATTAACGTTTTCATATGTTGAATATTTGCGCACCAAATCATGAAGCTGTGCGTCGCTGAGGTGCAAATTATGACGACACTTCGTCTGGGTTGGACAAGTTAAGTTTATTGAAACAGCCCCAGGTCCGGACATCAATAAGGAAAACGTTCGTTGGCTACGTCAGTGCAAAAGTAGACTGTAAGGCTAACGTTATGGTTCAGATACATACAAACAATGTCATCGTTGCTGCTGCTGTCATGGTTCATTTAGGTTAAATTATAACTCGCAAATTTGTTTTCTCGCTATGCAGAATTAGAACACAAGAACGCAAAATTTCGCACCAAGTTCGGTGTGAATGGTGTAACACGGAATTTTCTTGCTGCGAATTGCACCAGCCCGGTGTGATTGGACCTTTAAGCAGGCGGTTGGTCAGCCCCCTCTTAAAAAGCCCAATTTGGACCCCTCCATGCCTAATAATTACAGACCCATCTCAAAACTGCCATTTCTCGCAAAGATGTTGGAGAAAGCGGTGGCAAACCAGCTCACCACATATCTAACTAACCATAACATCTCAGACAAATTTCAATCTGGTTTCCTTAAAAAATATTCCACTGAAACAGCCCTCCTCAGTCTCAAATGACATCTTGATGACCTCTGACACCAGTGAATAATCTGTCCTGGTCCTGCTTGACCTTAACTTAAAGAGAGAAGCTTTTCAGTAGCCGTTGATAATTTTAGATCTGGCCCTTCTCCCCTTTCATGTGGCGTGCCACAGGGTTTCGTGCTGGCTCCGATTCTCTTTTCCCTCAACATATTCCCCCCAGGCCATCTAATTGGTACATTTAAGGGTATCTCGTACCACTGTTACGCAGATGACATCCAACTCCTTTTCTCATTTAAACCAGACAAATTTGAGGGTCTCTACACTTTACATGAGTGTCAGTCTTCTATTGAGCAATGGATAGCAAGCAACTTCTTACAACTCAATGCAGCAAAGACTGAGGTGCTGATCATTGCTAGTGACAACACTGCCTCATGAGTGGCTGACCAGATGGGGTCCCTGAAGGGAAATGTTCGGCCGTTTTTAAAAAATCTGGGTTTTTTTTTTTTCAATCAGTGTTTGCATTTGGATAAGTCTTTAACGCGCCCCTGTTTCTTTCACCACAAGATATTGCCAAACTAGGGTCCATTATATGACACACTGAACTGGAAATGTCTGTACATGCTTTTATTTCATCATAACTCGATTACTGTAATTCTCTGCCCTAACAAATCATTTGTAGACCAGCTTCAACTTGTCCAAAATGCTGCTGCGAGACTGCTCACTAGATTGAAAAATAGCCCCGCAAAACTGGAATTACCCCTCAGCCGCTGGATTATTTCGAATTTAATATTTTCTAGTCAGCCGGTGTCTGAGGTCAACCGACCAGTTGCTATTGGTGGTGCCTTGGACCAGGTTAAAGACCAATGCTCTGGGATGCTCTTCCTCAGGACTTGACAGCCTCAATCTCTGAAGTCATTTTCAAAAAAACTGTTAAAAACACTCCTGTTCAGACAAGCTTTCAGCCATATAAAGCCAATTTCACGGCATTTCCCTGCCTTTTGTGTTTTCTCCTTGTTGTTTTTATTGTGTCTGACTGTGTACTTTTTGTATGTTTTTAATTTTTAATTTATTTCACCTCTGTGAAGCACTCTGCGCATTCCTGCTGGGAAGAGTGCTGGACAAAATTTTTTTTAAAAAGATGTGTGTTGGAAAATAGCTCAAATTCACCTCAAGAAAAGAGATCTCTGCTGCAGAACATACTGATCTAGAGCGGACTGAAATGTCCTGACAGCTTCTGGCCTTTTTTTTCATCAATTGGTGATGTCACCAATTGGGTTGATTTCCAGAAGTGCGCAAGTCCGTTTTCATCTTTTTAAAGAAACAAGATTTTAAGAATTTGACACCTTTTGGGGATCATGTTACATGTGTTAGCTGGTATAAACATAATGAAATATCAGAAAAGATTTTTTAAAACATATAAGAAGACCTTCTAGCCCCTATTCTGATTCTTTGCTCCGATATTTCAAACACCAGTCTGCACACGTGAGTACTTTTAGAAGCAAATGCCACAAAATAATGAAAACTGAACTCGATTTAAAGAATTCACAGCATTAAATTTTGTTATTGCTGAGTGCAATAACATACCACTTTGATCAAAATGAACAGCAAATATTGTCATAACAATATACTATAGTCAGGGAAGTCAAAAGGTTTCTTGAAGAAAATCAATGACACAGAGTTGTGTTCAAGTACTTTCAAATACTTTCGAGAATTGGATGCAAGTTTTTTTTTTTAATACCAAAAGTGCTTGCACTTGTATTGGAGTACTTCCTTTTAATGCCGAAAGTCCTTGTACTTGTCCTTGTTCTTGACCAATCAGTCACCTAAGTGCTGACAGAGATTGGTCAAGTACTTTGAAAAGTACTTTGATACAATTACATGTACTTATTATTCGGAATTATTAGGTAGTAGTCAGATATAAATACAAGCACTATGGTATACAAAAAACACTCTAAAGTACTTGTAAGTACTTGGACCCAACTCTAATGGAAGATATATACAGGCAAATAGAAGGTAAATACAGCTGAACAAAGGTCATATAAATAGCCCCGCAAAGCAGGCATTACTACTCAGCCCCTGGATTTTTTTGAATGAATATCAATTGACAGAGGCATTTTCATGTTATCCTGTGGAACACAAGATTCAAGATGGCGGCTGTGGCAGCCATACTGGACATCTGAGTACCATCAAATTTGAAAGGCTTCTGTAAGAACACAGGACCATGCAACAGAGCAAAAATGGCATAAATTGACAAAGACATTTTCAAGTTATCCTGCGGAATACAAAATTCAAGATGGTGGTTGTGGCAGCCATACTGAACATCCTAGCACCATCAAAATCGATAGGCATCCACAGGTGCGCAAGACCAAGCAGAACAGCAAAAATGGCTTTGATTGACTAAGGCGTTTTCAAGTTATCGTGTGGAATACAAAAGTTTGCGGGACAGACGGACGGATGGACATTGCACATGATGACAATACCCCTCTGCCCTTTAGTTGGGGCTGAGGGGTAATAAAAACCAATCCAGGTTTGCCTAACAGCTTCGCCTTGGCTCTGTGTCGTGAGCTCTGGTAAACTAACTAGCTGTGTGTTATATGAAGAAAGTTCAGCGAAAGAATAAGCAGCTAAAACAGATTACCTTTTGCTAGACTTCTTTTTCACTTTCGAATTTTGATGATTTGGCTGACATAACTCAGGGTGCTTTCACACATATTCCCTTTTAAAAGAACAAAACAGAGTCCATAAAGATAACTAACAGAGAATGAACTCAGTTCTTTTTGTGCTCCCATTCTGAGTTTATTTCAAAGAGGACCGGGTTCTCTTTCTGGTCCACTTTAGCTCTGATGGGGCCTGAGTCCTCTTTCTGTTCACACTGTAGTTCCTCTAGAGCTCTCAGATCTCTAGTAGTAGTAGGCATCCGAGTCTCGGGAGACTATGGGCTTGCACGCTGGAGTTGAAGACATCATGTGGTGTGGCTGTTCCTGAAGTGTCCTCTACAGTGTGCAAGGGCCTGGGTAGATGATTATGGAAAACAGACTGTTACCCACGCAGTAGATCCCCCCTCTCCACGTCGCTGGAATGATCCAATAGAATGGCAGATGCCAGTACACATGGTTCCCGCGCCATCACAGGCGTTGCCGGAACGGGCTGAATACAGTGTCAAGCCGCCTTAGGGACTCCGGCTCCGGATTTTCTGTCAGGGTTTACTCCTTTAGCCTTATTCTCTCCCGAGATTCCTACAAGGTAGAAGCGCTATTTGCCCATAGCTGTGGGTTTGGTTCGTAAGGCATCAGGGCGTATCCACACACCGGTGGGCCTGCAAGCTATACATCCGGGGGCCAAACCTCCTCCGAGTCCTTGCCAGTTCTGCCCGAGTCCGCGAGGTACTCAGTTGCCCAGGTGACGGCACGGGCAGCCACTGGAACATAGGTCTTGTGGTGGAGAGGCTAGGTACTGGCAGGGGAAGATTTACGCACTTGCACTCTGCTCCCCTTTTTGCATTAATGTTAGCCAGCGGTGTTAGCTGAAAGCGAGAAGTGATAGCACTAGTCTACAACTAGCACACTAGGCACATCAAACCACCTTAGTCACCTTAGCAGACCTCTACTGCACTGTATTGTGGGTAATTTTACTTGGAACAAAATGTCTGCTGCCATTGTCAGTGCCCTATCCGTACCTCCTGCCCGATTGGTTCTGTGCAAGCACAAACTTTCTGTGCATGTGCATTGTTTAACTCATATTTGCACACTGCCCAATGTGTTCCACACATGCATAAAACCCTTTACCGGTTGGATTGGCGATTCAAGTGCTGGATAAGTAATCAAGAGAGAGGCTGCATCTCAAGTCTTTTAAATTACATTCTCGTTCCCCTCACCTGCGTCCTATCCTTGCGTTTTAGTGCCAACCACCGAGGATGCATGGAGAAGAGAGGACAGATGAAACGAGGACATATGTTTTAAGCGAGATGAGATGTCCTTTCCTCAATTTTGTTCTATGAAGGGACGCAAGTTTTTGACGACGGCCTCAGCTGGATCTGTAGGAATATAATCTGCTGAAATTGGCAAGAATGTAAACTGAGAATTAATCACAAAATTTTATAATCAAATTAGGAAATACAGTTCAACAGCCGTGTACAATATATCACCAAAAATAAGACCAAAGATCCTGTAGCTCACCAGCAAGCAGTCGTACAGCGATGATACAAGTTATGAAAATTTCATATGAAGTTTGACATTTGAATCAATGAAAATCAATGTCAAGATTATTAAATGAAAGTTCACACACATTTATAAGACCTGTAATACAATCCTAAGGTCTGAAGCAGTTTTGTTGATACAAGTCATTAAAATATGTCAATATTTATTCAATATGTCAATTGCGAACTTTAAAGGTCACAGAATGTCAAGTTGTGGTCAGCAAATGGACTTCAGATATGACTTTCGAAATGTCTCTATACAAACCTTGGCTCAATCTGTGACCGTTTTGGTGATATAAGTCATTGTAATTTCACTGTCAAGTTTGACCCTCAAAGGTCACAGACAGTAACACAAACCTAGGCTCCATCTGTGACCTTTTCAGTGATACAAGTCATTGAATTTTCTTTTAGTCAAGTTAGAGCTTCGAAGGTCAATATGAAGGTCACCAAATGAAAGTTCATACATGACTTCCTGTACCTCTCCAGTACAAACCTACAGTCAATCTGTAACGATTCTACTGAAAAAGTCAGTTCAAAGTCACTGAAGGTTAAGTTCAAGGTCTTCGAATGAAACTTCATGTATAACTTCCTATATGCCCGCAATACAACCCTAAGCTCTATCTGTAATAGCTTTGGTGAAAGAAGTCATTGAAATTTCACTATGTGAAGTCTAACCTTCGAAGATCACCAAAGGTCAAGTTCAAGGCCACCAAATGAAAGTTAATACATGACTTCCTATTGGTGTTCAATGCACATCTTCAATATTTTCAAGCCTGCAACCATTATCTGCAACCATTTAGCTTCCACAGGTGATTTGGCCCATTCTCCATAAGACCCAATGTTGAAGTACAGCGCCTCTACTAGACCCACTTCCGTCAATTCAATCAAAACGGCACCCGCACTGTCCATAAAGTGTATCAAGGTGAGTTGATTGCCAAATTTAGAAAAATATTATCTAACAGTTTTTGAGAAATAATTTTTTGAAATTTCAAGTCATATCTTTTAACCAGCAGCCATACCACTTTTCGATCTGCTCCAGTTGTGTGGCTGAAGCTAAGCAGGTGTGGCCTTGGTTAGTACTTGAATGAGAGACCACCTGGGAAAACAAAGTTGCTGCTGGAAGCGGTGTTGGTGGGCCAGTAGGTTGCAATCTTCCTCTGGTGGAATAATCCCAAATGCCCTAGTGCAGTGATGGGAACATTGTACTGAAGGAGACGCCGTCTTTCGGATGAGACGTTAAACCGAGGTCCTGACTCACTGTGGTCATTGAAGATCCTATGACACTTTCCAATACGAGTAGGGGGCTCCCCGGTGTCATGGCTGAAGCCCCTACCTGGCTCTTTCAACTTGCCACCTAATCATCCCCTGATCAAATTGGCTATGCAAATTTCCCTCTCCCTCCCCACCTCACCCGCAGGGATCCCTTGAAAAGACATTTCAATTTCAACGGGACCACCCGGGTTAAATAACTGTTAAAAAAAATACATTAAAAAAAATTGTTAATATATTCCCTGACCTCGAGTTTGACCTTTCAAAGTCATCTGAGGTCAACTTTAATAAAGCCAATGTATAGGTCATGTATGACTTCCTTTATGTCGATAATACAAACTTAATCTCTATCTGCAACCATTTTGCCTCTACAGGTCCCAATAGACCCACTTCCCTCGATTCAATCAAAATGGCTCTCGCACTGCACATTGATGGTACCAAGGTTAGTTGATTGCCTGAGTGAGAAAAAAATTTATCACGCAGTTTTAGAGAAATATATTTTTTTTAAATTTCTCAGTCCTATCTTTAAGGTTGGAGCCAAAATTTCAAGGGCCCATAAAATGGACAGAAATGATTCAATCAAAAATCTGAGAAAAAAAGTCTGGAGATATGGTCTAGTAGTATGTTAATGAAAATATACACAAAAATTCATCAGACCAAAAAAAGATTAAAAATGTTCCGGACGATGGACGCCACACCACGACAATAATTTATCGGCCCATAGGGCCGGTAAGCTAAAAACGGCAGAGGGTAGCCTAAATTTTAACTTTAAAGCAACACAAGGAACTTTCATTTTTGGTTGAGTTTGGCGGCGCCTGTGGACCAAAGTGGTAGTGTTTGATTCTGATCTCCCGGACACGTGCAGTTGTTTTGGAAATTAACACAAGATGGGTCCAAACTATGTTTCTCTTTCCAGCGGCTGTTTGAGGGATGAAAAGCAATGAAGTAGTGCATCTAAATATGGCCAAAAAATATAATATGACGAAGTTGAAAATAAGAAATGTTTAACTTTGTTTTCGTACCGTATCCCCCACCCCCCGTATCAGCGCAAGGTGCTAGTGATAAGCAGGACTATGAATAGTCATAACTCAATGCACACAGGTTTCGTTTTACTGATTATTTAGAGCATGCAACACGGTTTGACGCGCTGACACATTTGATAAACTTCTTTTGCAATCACTGTACTCTCCAAAAAACATGACAAGAATCCAGTTTGTCTCTGAAACTATTACCTAACAATAATCAGGAACTACTTGGTCAAGTAAGTACAAACTGAGACAATAATCCCAGAATTTTTCAATATGACTGATCCTCCATCTTTGGTACTTTCCACAGGAGGAAGCTACGTATTTTATTCAAACATTTATACTTGCAGTTTGCAGTCATCACTTGCGATGCTCAAATCACAATGATAATGCTAAAGTTAGCTATCGGAAATTTGCGTGGTAGCAATAAGTAGCCACCAGCTAAATTTAATAGTTCTCTGCTCCACAGTGACACAACCAACCAAACAACAAACTCAAAAGTACTGTAACATTATCAGGCCTACCAAAGAAAACGTAGCCTCAGCACACAAAAACTTTGAAATGCCTACATTAATCGCAGAAATAGCAACAGAAAAATAATACCCCGCTACCGAAACTGCAAAAACCGCAACATAAACCGTTGACTCGTAGCATAAGACTATGAAACTGCAACATCTTCTTTCGCATCCGTCTTTGCCATTTACTGCGCTTGCGCGTACCGGCCCAGGGTGCTTTCAGAGATAGCGGAATCAGGCGTGTCTCCTTCGGTTGGTAAGTAAAACTTCCAAATATGACGTTATTGTTAATGCAGATGTTTAACAATGAATTGTAAGACGTAGCTGTTACATCCACATTCTCGTAAATTTGCTTATTTTAGCATGTCACCCTGCCGAAAATGAACGATGCACTGTCGATTTCGCTCAAGTCTTAGAGTTGCCAACTTGACGACTTTCTCGCTTAATCTGGCGACTTTCCAAATCGGGAGTGTTTGTCCCGATTGTTTGTATGTATACGTCTTGAGAAAGTCGTCAAGTTGGCAACTCTAAGACTATAGCGAAATCGACAGTGCATCGTTCATTTTCGGCAGGGTGACATGCTAAAATAAGCGAATTTACGAGAATGTGGATGTAACAGCTACGTCTTACAATTCATTGTTAAACATCTGCATTAACAATAACGTCATATTTGGAAGTTTCACTTACCAACCGAAGGAGACACGCCTGATTCCGCTATCTCTGAAAGCAGCCTGGGCCGGTACGCGCAAGCGCAGTAAATGGCAAAGACGGATGCGAAAGAAGATGTTGCAGTTTCATAGTCTTATGCTACGAGTCAACAGTTTATGTTGCGGTTTTTGCAGTTTCGGTAGCGGGGTATTATTTTTATGTTGCTATTTCCGCGATTAATGTAGGCATTTCAAAGTTTTTGTGTGCTGAGGCTACGTTTTCTTTGGTAGGCCTGATTATAAAGAGAAAACAATGTGTAACGTTACTTACTAGTCAAGCAGTAACAGGGCCAAGGCAGCATTGGTCGGACATCCCTCCTTGTCTTTGAGCTCACACCAGCGAGCGAAAGCCTGACCAATATTGATCCTTGTCTGGGCTTTGATTCTGTTACTCTCCTTCGTTTTTTAGTCTCCTCAGACAATACTTTTCATTTCTTTGGTTTTCTTGCTGCTTTTGCCATGATAGCGGTAATCCCGCATAGGCGTTCGCATAGACTTCTGTCTTTATAACGAATGAGGGAAGGGGGAAGTGATGTATGATGTAAAGCAGTCAGCAAATTTGTTGTTTTTTGTGTGGAGGGGTTCCGACCATCCACCTCGAAACTGCATAGTACCAGTGAAAGTGATGCAGACGCCCTCAAGCCATGACAGAGGTGTCATTCAACCTGTTGTAAGTCAATGTAACATCACAAAAGTTCTGAAAATATTTTATAAAGTTGAAAAGTTACTAAGTGTTGCTTTGAAATGTTACTCCAATTGATAATATAGACATAGATACATTTATAGCCTACTTTAAACTCAGGCATTCAGGATATCTGTACCCTCATCAGAAAAAAATCAACTTCCCCATATGTAAAAACCATTTATTTTCGTACCATCCACAAATCTTCGTTTCTTATCTAAAGAAAAAGCAAGAGACTGGTATGTGGAAAATGCACTGTCAATGTGCTGAATATCTGTTGAGGGACACGTATTATTACATACTTATATTGATAAAGGAGGGGTTTTGTTAATATTTTGGCCCACAGGGTTTACATGAGGGATCGAAAAAAAAAATTATGTATAAATACGCAAATTCCTGTAAAGGTACCCATACTGTCAAACACTTCCATAAGATTTCACGCAATAGTTTCCATATTTTCCCATTACTTGAGCTTTCTAAAGTATCTTGGCGTTGCAGTGAATTTGTATTCTATTTCGTTGTTTAAAAAAGTTTTTAAAAAGTCGCTGGTTGCCATCAAGTGAAATGTTTACGCATGTGTGGTCCAAATCGAGCAGGAATTCTATGCATTCGCACAGTATTAGTATTGCGCATGCAGACAACTGATCGGGCAGGAGGTAGTCTACAGCAAGCGAAGACGGTAACATTACAGTGCAAAAAAGCGAAGTGAACCCGGCACACTTTGTGTTCACAATACCTAGCTTAAGCGAACAGTACTGTGGCTTTTTAGTGAACCGTACTGAGACCACCCACTGTGATGGTCTCAGTACGGTTTGTTTTAAAGGGGTCTGAGCGCAGTTGTTGTGTTCACATGTGCACAAAAAATGCTAAGTCATCGATCTGAGTTCGTTTTGAGGGCTGAAAAGGACCAAGTGTGACAACACCATCAAACATTGGTCACATAGATCACATGCAGAAATCATTGCAGAAACTTAGTTGCACCCTACTGCGCATGTGCAGTAGAAGCAGACGAAGGCCCGCATACAGAGACGACACTCACACTAAGTGAATGTGAGTGAGTACTAAAACTTAGTTAGTGTCATGTTATACTAAATGAGTCAGAGGTTTCCTTAACACTCATTTGCTTTCAGAGACCTTACTCAAACTGAAAATAGTGTCTCTTTCTAAGTGAAGGTTCAGAGCAGGGAAAACCTCGCTTGAGCCGCACTAACTTGCGCCGGTATGTCGTTGTCATGGCTTTCAGGAGGTTACAAACATAAACTCTGGATCATTTACAGCCACGTGCTGGACGCAATCACAACTACGCAAATTTGAAATATAATGATAATAACAATGCCGGTAACTTGCTGACTGACCACCTGGTTTCAGTGTTCACAAACTGCCCTGTGGTGAACTTGAGATTAGCATTTGTATACCCACCAGTGGCTACTGGTGAACTGGCAATAGGGGAAGCTCAAAACCATCCCTTAAAAATAATGATTGGACATGATGTGCTTTCAATCATTTAATAAAATTTTATTTACTTGAACTCTAAAAATCCTAAGGATTATCATGTATCGCCAGTTCTGCTTGTTAAGTTAGAATGAGCGCTGATAATTATTGCACCATTTAATTTCATTTAAATTACCATTGCAGAAACTCCTCAATATTATCAGGTGTGGCCAGTTTTCATAAATGACACATATATGTCAACTCTCATGCATTCAGATTTCTTGCGCTTTTCTTTACTCATGGGTTGGAAAATTCAGCGCTCGGCTGGCTCATAGGGCACCGTGTGGATTAGTCTGTGAGGCTCATTGAGCTGTAAGTCACGAGAATCCATTCATCTCTACATTCTTTGCTTTAAATAGCGCCTGATGGTTGTTTTGGAAACTTTGTGACCCGAAGATGCTACCATTTGTTGCAATTCTTTAACAGTGAGCTTTGGAGAACTTTTTATTTCTCTTTCCATCCTCCTCACTGTGTGTGGCGGCAAAATAACCTTGCGTCCTCGCCCAGGCTTGTTTACCACTGTTTCAGTTGTTTTAAACTACTTAATGATTCCTCTGACAGTAGATATGGGCAGATGCAGGCGAGTGGCTATTTTCTTGTAGCCATTGCCTAACTTGTGAAGGTTGACACACATCTGCTTTACTTGAATGGTGTGTTCCTTTGTCTTTCCCATGTTGAAGAGTGGATAAGAGAAATGGCCTCTGTGTCACGTCATATTTACATCCCAGGGAAACAGGAAGTGATGATTTACTAATTAAATGTTCCCAGATACTCGGATCAACTTTGTAAACTACTGTAGAAATGACAGAAATACTTCAATTACATTTAATTCCAAGGAATTGTAAGGGGTGCCAATAATTGTGGAACAGGTGATTTTACGAAAAATAATTATTTCTTGTTCAGGGATTCTTTTCCCCCTTAAAATTCACTTGAGTTGAAAGTCACATTTTTCAACAATTTTCAGTGTGAGAGTATGCTTCTGCAATAAAAATAGAATTTACTTTAAGGCTTTTAACACATCTTAACCATGGGTGCCAATAATTATGGAGGGCGCTGCATAAGCTATACGAAGAATAACAGGTGGAATAGCATGGGGTCACTTCAAGTCTTAATTTGAAAAGACAGAGAAAATAAAACAATATCAACACTCATGCATATACAAGCACCTCATGAGCAGGAGTGAGAGTGCATTAACCGAAAGAGGAGGCAATAGCATCAACATCCAACTTGTGGCCAATGGTGACCTTATCATTGTGTCGTGAAGTGACCTTGGTCTGTCCATGATATACGTATACTGAGGGAGAGTCGCTATTCTGAGAGCTCCAAACCAACCAACCCGGTGGCATAATATTAGGAGACAGTGCTTATCCACTCCTACCATGGCTGACGATTTTCTTGTGGCAGACACTCGGGCGCAGGCACACATGCAGCACTGCTCACTGCAAAACAAAACGTGCTATTGAGCTTTTAAGTGGAGGTCTGAGGAGGCGCTTTGCATGCCTGAACAACTTGTCAGTAAAGCCACCGGAAGCGTGCAACATAAATCTTGCCTTTATTGTACTTCACAACATTGCCACCAGATGTGATGTCCCTCTCTGCGATGATGTTTATGATGCACCTGAGCCTATTGAGGACCCATAAAATCCTCCTGCATTGCCTGAAAATGAGGTACTCACCGGGGTTGCAATAAGAGATTGTTCAAAATTACTTTAGACCGTGTCACTGTAATTATTAGTGAGAGATTAAGGTTAAATTTAAATAATTTTGCTTGAAATTGAAACTTATTTGGGAATTTTATCATTTATATTTTATTAGTTTGTTAATTATTTCATATATTATATTTTTTATTGACTGTAATAACAAGCTTAATGTAATGCCTGAAAAATTAAGTGCAAATTAAACAAATTAAAAAAGAATGTGTATATATACACTACATGACACAAATGTTGTATTGCTTGACCAGTTTTAAGTTAGTTTTATTATATTTTGCTTCTGAAATCCACACTGAATCCACCCTTCTCTTGGGATCAGTATAATCCATTTTTTTGGATCAAATGTATCCTAATCCTACCTAAATGTTTTGAACTGCACAAACCCAAGGTTTGATCCAGATAAAAACCAAGATTGGATTATGTGATCTAATCTGATTACAGAATCCTTTATAAAATGTAAGTAATTAAACAACAATTATCAAATGCATTATCTTGGCAGTGGATACGTCTTCAGTGCTACTGTTGCTTGTTTGTTCTGAAGTACAGGTTTGACATTTCCAGTCCAGTATCAGGGTCATATGCCTATATTAATCTGCAAAACAACAACAAAAAGGTAGAAACATGACTACCTCATGTTTCTGATTAGCATATTAGCATATATTTGATTAGCATTAGCATTTTTGATTGGCATTTTTTTTAACAATTATCCACAGTTGCAGATTTAGCAGTTTGATTATTTCCTCTGCATTTAGTCTTCTAACCCTAATAAAGGTAACCTTTGAAAAAAGTTGTTTTCTGTGTCAAGGAAAACATTTGCTGGAAAAACTTTAAATATAGAAACATGATATTCATGTATTCAATATACCATTCTGCAGTCTACTTTAAATTAATGTTCTGCTTAACAAAACTAGTGATTGTTAAACGCAAGATTTTTAGCTTTTTACTTTGCGATGCAGGAAAATGAAGCTGCCGGGTGTGTGTTTCTGTAGCTATGGTTTGTTACAAAAGAATACAGTATGGCAGTTATGGAAAAAAGTGCGAGCTCGCCATCGGTCCGAAGCGTGTCACAAGGCCACTCTTTGCACTCTTCAGATGCCACCGCGCTGACAAGTGTATCAACCGCTGCAACGGAGGTTCAACAATTCGTGGCTGACCGTGTGTGGAAACAAATAGTTTGCATTTGTTCATTTATAGCAAAACATGACCTCTCACTGTTATAAGTTAAATGAAAAAATATATTTTTAAAAGTTATATAGATGGTTGATTATTTGATCATGATAATAATAATAATAATAACTAGCACTCTGCCTGTGGGGATCCACGGGTTCTATTTTATGTAACTTCGTCTTTATATTATAGTAAACAATGCACCATTATGATGTCATCACATGCAACTCTATGATGTCATCACATTGCTATCGTGTTTCCTTAAACACCATAGTAACTGTCAAGCGACCAATGTTTTTATAGTAACTAAAACTAAGTAACCATCAAGGGAAATACGCTGCACTGACATTCTGCACTCAGTTGAGCACGAAGTCGCCTGCAAGACGGAGCAAAATTGTGTCGCTTACATTATGCTGCAGATTACGCGTTACTTTCTCTTGCGGCCTGGAATCTGTTTTTTGGGCTTCAGGACTCCTGTGGATGAATTGGCTTGGGTTCAAAAGGGAGAATCCCCAGGAGAGGACATACGGGGGAATCCCCAGGAGAGGACAAAGGACAAATCCCGCCCCCCATGTCTATATTATAATAGCGTCGCTCACGTTATGCTGCAGATACGTGGCCGGCAGAGTCTAGCCCTGATTGGCCGGATACAGTCACCTGCAAGACGGTGCAAAATAGCAGCACTCGCGTTATGCTGCAGATACGCGCCTGGTGGAATCTAGCACTGAGTGGCCAGACACACACGCACACAGGCACGCAGGCACACACACACATAGAGGCCACTTGGCTATTATAATATAGATATTACAACCTCACTTCCAAAAAGGATGGGATGCTTTATGACCTCCTGCCATAGCTGTAATGGCATGCCTGGGATCACAACATCCAACTGCAGGGCTCTCAAATGAACGGCTCTCAGTTTCTCAGTTATCATTTCATTCACTGAAAGAAAAAAGTTATCAAACACCTACAGTATATCACCCATGTGAGAATAGACTCTTTATTAACTAGTCTTTCCACCATTATTTGTAACAATTATTAAACAAATTCTGTGTGCATGTTACTTGTCATGACCTTGATTGGGTTTGAAAATGGAAAACTATGGTGGCGGGGAATATTGCTGACAACATTTCCAGGTTTTCCTTGAATCTTGGCAAATTACTTCTTTGTTCAGTGCCGTCAATGGTGTAGAACTACTGCACATATTTAATATAAGATTGACATAAGGTGCAGTCAGTGTGCTTTCAGTCATGGGGTAAAGGGTGAGGGGTGAGTTGATGTAAAGTGTAAGGGTGCAATACAGGGACCTGCAATATTTCACGTGCATAAATGACATTGCAATGTAGCTTATTTGTAACATTTTTTTTTGTAGTGCATCTGCATCTGTACTTCTGTGAGGTTTATGTAACAATGAGAAAACTGCTGAGAATTTCTTTTATTGGTCTCTGGGCCAGTTCTCACATTCTGTTTCACAGAATCCAGTTCGATCAAAATTTTGTTAGCCTCATACACTGTAAACCCTGGTAAGTGTGGTACACTCAGTTGTTTAGGTGAAACTGATTAGTTAAAAAAATTGTGCTCACCAACTAAATGATCTTTTTTCACGGCACTTTTCAATTTTCTTACATTTTCTTCAAGCACCGTCCATACAATGCAATTAAGTTGGCTTACAATGTATTTGGGGTAATCGGTTTGCACAAAACATTTGAGTTCACCACACTATATGGGTCTACAGTGAAGCATAATAGCCTAAATCATAAAAAAGAAAAGGAGTCCTGGAGCACACAGTTTTATTAGGCGATTTATTATGGTGCAGGTGACTGACATTTCGACGCAAGGTCTTCTTCAGAGTCAAGCAGTCCTTTTTGACTCTGGAGAGGACCTTTTGTCAAAACGTCAGTCACCTGCACCATAATAAATCGCCTGATATTACTGTGTGCTCCAGGACTCCTTCCTTTGATATTTGTATTTTCATCCCCCTCTTTCAGAGAGGCACCAATTTTTGGCTCTAGTTTGCCAGCTGAGGCTTGTATTTCTCATCGATTTTCATACATATAAATAATATATTTGCCAAATCAAGATATCAGCCTGACTCTGTTCTCCTAACACTGGACAATCACGCTGCATTACTGCCTATGTAATCAGCCAATCAAAATGCTTGTTACATTCCAAAATAAATATTGCCCAATGTCATCTGTTTGACATGTTGTCTGCAAGATTTGCCTTAGTCTCTGATATCTGTTATGCAATCCTTATTACATGAAGTTGTTTTTGCAAATTTTTCAATACGTCTGTTCTGAAGGTAGTATTAGAGTATCATTAAAAAGTTCATTCGTGTTGGCAAAAAAATGCATTTTTCCCTTTTTTCTCAAAACCTTTAATGTGATAGGCATTAATGCTATGAGGCTAATAATTTTATTTATAATGTCTGATGTAGAATGTGCACATTCTGTTTATCCTGACATCATAATTTAATCTGCTCTACCCTTTCAACAATATTACTATTTTTTACATATATTCTGTTCTTGCAGTCAATTATCGTAATCACTTCCCACTAATCAACTATTTGTGGGAGTTTTTTTTTTATATTTTCTCCTTTGCATTGCAGAAACTCATTTACCAAAACTTACATACAGGTAAAAAATTTATAATAAATCTAAGAACTATTATATTACTGTTAGATATGAGAAGATATACATTATTGAACCCCGTTGGGTAATTTGTCCTCTGCATTTGACCCATCCTATTGTTAGAAGCAGTGGGCAGCCACAGAGCAGCACCCAGGGACCAACTCCAGTTCTAAAGTACCTTGGTCAGGGGTACTGGTAGGTGTTTTCCTATAATGTATTTTTTTGTTTTGCATGTTGAGTATGAGAGTAACATTGCTGTGTAATTGAAGGGATAATCAGTCTTGCTCAATATAGAAAAATATTCATTTAATACTTGAATGAAATATTTAATATCATTTTCGACTGGGCATAAGATTCCTCCTGGTGTTTTTCTCTGGTTTGAGCAGGATTATATAGCATTTGGGGAAAAACAGACAGGAAAGGAGTCCAAAGCTGGATGCTAAGATTGCGAAGATCTCTGTTGCTGTGGTGTATTTCCCTGGGGAGCTAACATAGGCTGGAATGAAGGCGATCCAGACGGCAAAGAAGATGATCATGCTAAAGGTAATGAGCTTAGCCTCATTAAAGTTTCCTGGGAGCTTCCGTGCTAAAAATGCCAGCAGGAAACAGAGACAGGAGAGCATGCCAATGTAGCCCAACACCAGGGAGAATGCCAGCGCTGAGCCCACATTGCAAAGCAGGGTGATCCGGGCACTGTCACGCATCAGTAGCCGCTGTGGGGAGGGAGGGGATAGAGCACACCACAGGATGCAAATGAGTACCTGCATCAGGGTGCATGAGAAGATAATGGCTCTTTGCCGCTTTGGGCTGAGCAACTTTAGAACTTTCCCCTTGGGATGGGTGGCCTGGAAGGCCATCAGCACCACAATGGTCTTTCCCAGGATGCAGGAGATGCAGAGGACAAAGGCAATGCCGAAGATGCTATGTCGTAGCATGCAGGACCAGTTTGTGGGCTGGCCAATAAAGGTGAGTGCACACAAAAAGCACAATGCAAGTGAGCACAGGATCAGGAAGCTTAGCTCCAAGTTGTTAGCTTTGACGATGGGTGAAGTCCTGTGGTGGACAAATATGAAGGCCACGACAGCTGTGCAACATACACCCACCAGGGCCACTGCTAGGAGAGTGATGCCCATCGTATCCCTGTATGACAGATAGTCTACTTGCTTAGGGACACACTTGTCCCTTTTTTTGTTTGACCAGAACTCTGGCAGGCATTTCCGACACTCTATGGCATCTACAAAAGAGAACACAATTTGCATGACATGCTTAGGTATTTTTTGGCCACAGTGATTAACATTCAATGCAAAAAAAAAAAAAATGTCAGGAGACAAATAAGCTCTGACCTGTCTGATTACTGATTTCCCCAGCTGAACAAACAACACAGTCAAAGCAGCATGCAGGGAATTGTGGCTTATTTGCTTTACGTGTTCCTGGAGGACAGCTATTGCTGCAGGCAGACAGAGGGACCTGCAGGACATAGGAGGTGAGCTAGTCAGGGAAGACAATAACTGAGATGAATTCTCGTATTCCTAGCACACTAGCAACACTCCTTTCACTATCAAAAATGAACAACAGAAAACTTTAACAGCCATAAATAGAGTAGCTCTTTCAGTATTGGTACAAAGTAAAAGGGCAGTAATTGTAATTGTTGATGTAAGCATCAACAGTTCTCTCCATGACAATTTCAATGATGTCAAAATAAAACGACACCATCAAACTGCCAAAAATATATTTGTTGCAATACACAACTTTAAAAGCATGTTTGGATTTAAAAAAAAAAAAAACAACTCAAAGCATTAGTTGTTGTGAGAAGTAATTGATTTGAAATATTAGCTTAACTATGGGAGTGTATAGTAGTTGTCTTATCTCCACTAAGGGTTTTGTATAACTTTGATAAAGTTGCAATAGTATCAACTTCAGTTTTTTTGCTCTAGTAAAAGATTTCTTTTGTATCCATGAGCTCCAATTTTTTGTCCCCGGCCGCGCGAATGCGCAAAGTGGCAGGACATAGTATTCACGACCATCCTTACGTACGTACGTACGTCCCAAATCATTGTCAGCGAGATATCTCAAGAACTAATTGACGGATTTTCTTCAAATTTCATGTCAACATGTTTTAGGGTGGTGCCCCGGCATCACTCTCAAGGTTACACCGAGACACTGTTCATTTTGACACGATTTGCCATTTCCTGGCGGGGGACTAAGACACGTTAGTGGCAAATACTTGTTGTTATCAAATCAAAGCAAGAATTTGTGTTTATTAGGCATTTTGGAGATATACCTGCTTCTGTTGTCCATTCCAGACGATGATTCCATCATAAATTTCTAGCTTCTTGCTGAAGGACAATGTGCCATCAAATCTACCAACAGTGACAAATTCCATTGTTCCATTTTCTGTAATCTGCCAGTTAATCAAATCGTACATTGCTACAGGGTCTCCATTCTCATCAAACTTAATCTCCTCCCCAAACCTGCTGGTAAACTCCACCTGCTTTAAGTAGTGTAGGAGCTGTGAAAAAAGATTGAACTCTCTCTGAGAATGACAATGGATATAGCTGGGAAATACTTAGGGTGAGTCGGAGTCAACTGGAATAAAGACGAAATGTGGCTTTACCTGCCATGGTTGTACTCTAGCCATATCAGAACAGGTTCTATCAAGGAAAGGGCCTTTGCTAGGTTTACATTGAAGCATGGAGTCCAGGGCATGAGCAGTGGCATACACTGCCTTGTAAACATTGTAAGAAATTCTGAGTTGTGTGACATCGGAGTAGATGTTCTGCGTACTAGCAAGCTGCTCAGAGCCTGTACAAAGAGGTTTGTCAAACCTTCCTGCTTTTAAGGAGCAACTAAATGTTTCCTCCCAGAATTCAGGAAAGAAGGGGTCGTTCTTTGATGTGGAGGGGTGTAGGCGCAGCAGGAAAGGCTGCAGGCCAAATATGTCAGCCTTGCTGATGGCAAACCCCACAGAACCCTGCAAGATGGAATGGAATTGTGGGCCAGAGAGCACAGTAGCAGTAATCCAGGCCTCACTGGCCAGCCACTGGATCCCAGTCAGGTTTTGTCTTAGCACCTCTCTAAAGAGAGCCCCCGTGTCCTGCTCCAAGGCGAAAACCAGCACAACTCGTGCTCCTGAGAGCCGAATCCTCTCTACAATGCGGGACATCTGAACCACTTCATGATTTTTGGGGATGATCTCATGGAATGCCACACAAGCTCCAAGCTTTTTCACCTCTTTGTTAAAGATCTGTACCCCTTGATGGCCGTAGGCATCATCTCCAGCCACCAAACCCACCCAGGTCCAGCCAAAGTGATGCACCAGTAAAGCAAGGGCATTGATTTGGAAGAAGTCACTGGGCATGGTCCTCAGAAAGGCAGGGAACTCATCCTTGTTGCTCAGACATGCACAACTGGAGAAGTAGCTCACCTTGAAACGAGGAAGAGCTGATAATCCAGCAGCAGCCTTGCTCAAAAATAGCAGTTATATTATTAGCGACAACAGCCAATTACAGACATCATGTGCCAAAGCTGAACCACCAAAGATTCATAAAATGGCACGAGTTAGGAAATTGAATAGTGAACTAACACTAGCTTTACAGAGGCACTGGTTGTTGCTTACCTGTGGAACATTAAAGATGCCCAAAAAGTGTGCCACAGCTAGGGTAAGAGTGGAACCACCATCTCCAATGATAATGGGTACCAGTGGGTTGCAGTTTGTGTCCTCACTGCCCTCAGCTTGCTGGCCCAAGAGGGTCATAGCCGCACGGAGGGCATGGAAGGGTGTACTGCAAGAGTCATAGATCTTGTACCCCAGGGTTACATTTGGGAGCAGATGAACATCTCTGTTGATTTCTTCTATGGCAAAAATCATGGTGTGCATCCACCGGAAGGTTCTGAAATTAAACCTGAAGACATGAGAGATTCTAAAGTACTGTGATGTATACCATATATATATATATATATAAATCATCCCAGAGACACTGAAAATTCCTTGAATGCAGCCAATGCAATTCCATTTGCACCAACTGCATACACTTCTTTCTGCCTTCACTCAGAACACATCAAACAACGCCAAGTGAACCAAGCCAGAAATGGAGTCCCTTGTCAATCATCTCCCTTACTCACTCTGTACATATCGTGGGCTCTGGCTTTGAGGTAAAGGACAGGTCAGGCTCCAGAACAGAGTCATGGAGGGAAAAGAGCCCCCCAAGAGTGATGTCACCCTCCTTCACCAAGCTTGGGAGGGATTGCTGTCCAAAAAGGGTATGGCAGGCCTGCAGCTGTTGCTGGAAAGCAGGAAGGAGAGCTGAGTAAAGAATAAATAGAATGCGCCACATTAGTATTCTCACTGAGCATTCACACCGGCACCCTGCTCAGCCAGCTGACTGTACATGAGCTCCCCTTTATAGTGATGACCACATGAGCTTATCTCAGCCTCGCTTGCTCAGGTGGGACGATGTGGGGGTGTTTTGGAGATATAACGGCAAATATTAATAGCAGAATAAGTCACCCCTGCAGAAAAGATGCTAATAGGAGTAGACTTGCAGTAATTAAGGCTCCTACCTGGCTGTGTCAAGGGAAGACCTTGCAAAGTAACAGACACAAGGTGTGTCACTACCAAAGAGTACACAGAGCGAAAGAATAATCACTGTTCATTTTGAATGTTTTGTGAACTCTCAAAAGAACAAGGATGTTAAAGAACTTTTCTTTAAAATGATGACAGCACTCCAATGGCAGCACGTTACAATGAAGCTCAGAGCTCCTTATCTCCCTGCCACAAGAATGAAAAGCCTCTCAGTTGTACAAATAAAACTGTGTATTAATGAGTAATTAAGGCCTGCTTTGTGATTTGAAACGACGCTTGTGTGTAGGACCAAATCAGTACAACAGTGCTGCAGGCAGTGTGTGGGTACTGAAGAGGCAGCCAGGAGGCTCATGTCCCCTAATGCTTCCATGAGGCTATACCTGCAATTCCACCGAGAGCTCAAATGACAGTTAATGGCACACACTTGCCAGCAACTCCACTCCTTCAGTTTATACACTTAAATCAAAATTTGTAGCACTCATTACTCATTCTGAATTTGAAATACAATAATTCATGATTTCTATTTTTTTTTTTTTTTTTTGGTGGGTGGGTTTCCGCCATTTAGTCCCACCCTCAACTCAGCCGAACTGTTTATTCCATTGAAGCGACTTGGTCCCATCCACACAGGAGGAGGATAGCGCGGTTTGTGATTCCTCTGACTCATGCGATGACTAAACCTTACTTATTTTACAATGTGTTTTCAAACCATCTATCACAAACTGCCTTTGCAGTCAGAATATAATGAAGTCAGCATTTAGTCAGTTTGTCCAGCTACACGTGCGTGTCAAAGAGCTAATTTTAACTTTTCCTCTTAGATTTGAATGCCCCGGTACCAAGGGCAATCATTTTGCAAAATAAATACAGCATGGTTCCTAATAATATCATCATGCCAAATATGCTCTTAAAGGGAAGAAACTTGACGAAAAGTCTATAATGACCATTTTTACCTCAACCGAATGCAATTTGAGCACCAAGCAAGTAAATAACCATGTAGAAAAACATAGGATAATAATATCAGTGCTCCATCGCAAGCATTTCTACTGAATATGTGCTATGCTTACAAATCGTACATCACATGAAAGAGGAAAGTCTACAGAATTCAATGATAAAAAGTGCTGTGAAAAAGTATTTGCCCCTTCCTGATTTTTTTTTTTTCATATTTGTCACACTTAAATGTTTCAGATTATCAAACAAATTTTAATATTAGACAAAGATAACCCAAGTTAATAGAAAATGCGTTTTTTTAAATGATAATTTCATTTATTAAGGGAAAAAAGTAATCCAAACCTACTTGGCCCTGCGTGAAAAAGGAATTGCCCCCGCCCTTGTTAAATTATGTATTAACCTCATTTTTAGTTCAATTTCAGTAGCCACACCCAGGCCTGATTACTGCCAGACCTGTAAAAGAAATCACTGAAATAGAACCAGTCTGACAAAGTGATGCAGACTAAAACATCTCAAAAAGCAACATATCATGCTGCGATCTATAGAAATTCAAGAACAGATGAGAAGTAATTGTAATGTGTCAGCCATTTCTAAAGCTTTGAGACTCTAGCAAACCATGGTGAGAGCCATTTTCCACTATAGAGAAAACTTGGAACAGTGGTGAACCCTCCCAGCGGCGGCCTACCAACCAAAATTACTCCACAAACTCATTGACGACTCATACAGGAGGTCACAAACAAACCAAGAACAACATCTAAAGAACTACAGGCCTGTCTTGCCTCAGTTAAAGTCAGTGATCATGTTGCTGGGGTGTTTGTGGTGATTGGTGTTTTTTTTTCTGGATTCCAGTTGCCAGGCAACATTACACATAAAGACTCAATAAGCGCAGATATACATTCGCCAAACCAGTTTGTTTTTGATATTTTAGCTATGAGTGTCTACTAAACATTCAACAGTCGTTTTTGAAGTCGTCTTTCAAAAGAATCCATGCCCAATTACACGCAATTACTGAGAGAACGATGAAATACAAGCACTGGATTGAGGAGCAATAAAAGTAAATAACGACCTATCTATCACACCTTTTATTTGTCCTTTGATTGGTCGATCGTTTCCAAGGAGATAATGAAACTTCTGAATGTGTGTGTGGTCATGTGGTAGAGCCCCTGACTCACGGTCTCTATCACGTTATGAGCGAAAAGTTTCTTGTCAGTACAAGATGTTTTTCATGTTAATACAACATATTTTCATATTTTAACAAGACATCTTCACTTTATTTCAACATAAATACTTATCACATGATAATAAGAAACTTCTGGCTCTTTTAAATACTTTACATACATAAGTTCTACTTCATGCTTGGGTTGAAACGTGGTGAGTAATATTATTGAGCATGGTGGATGATATTGTGATTACCATGCGTACACTGAGAAGGATTTTAAAATGCTAGGGGCTGTACAGAAGACTGAAAGAGCCTGATCCCCTGGATGTAGCTACGTTTCTGAACACCGGTTAAGCTATCACTAGCTCGGAAAACGACAGATGCACCACCACAGCGAAGAATAGAAATGCGCAAATAGGGCAGAGATCACGGTAGTAACGTCACGATGTAATTGCTGTCAAATCACCGTCTTGTGGAAAGATATAACGTGGCTTGTGCAACAAAAGTAAGTTTGTACTTTAGTTCAGAAAAAATACGCAAACAAACTTGCATACCGTAATTTGGTTTTTGATTGATTATTTATTATTATTATTTTTTTTCCACTAAGCAGGATACAAAGTTAGTGATTTGGCTAAGGTGACGGGTGTGATTTTGGTGAGGTGCTATTACTCCAGATAAATCAAAAACGGTTGCTTGTCACATTACAAGTGTTTTTACATAAAGTAAATAAATAAATCAATATGAGCAGACACTCTGGAATTAATACACAAATTGCCATCAAAATTGGTATCTCGTGAAAAGGAGAAAACTTAAGAGGGCATCATAACACTTGTGTAGTTCAAAATGTTTGTGGAAAAATACACTGCCATGCTGTGCTGCAGTACAAGTGTATTAAATAAGGAGAGCTTCAATGGGAGAATTAGTTTATAAATGGCCTTCAAAGTTGGTACTTTGCATTCTACTATTCATTCCAGCGAATTCTGCATTTTGATTGGTTGAAACCAGGTATCTATTCACCGGTAAACTACCTCGCACTGAGTCAAGAGGACCTCGTCATGATTACGCCAACAAAATAAGGCTACAGTTTGCATACAGTCTTACTCGCTTGCATGCTAGTTAGCTACCTAGCTAGCAATAGTATAGCTAGTGCGCCAGTGTATTTAGCTACATAGCCAACAGGCTAGTGAGCTAAAAAGGCTGCAGTTTGCTTTCAATGCATACTCTGTCATACCCATTAGCAAGCTAGTTAGCTTCCTGGCTTGCAAGCCAAAGTAATATTGAACTGTGTGCCATAGCTAGCCCGCCAGTATTTTCGCATGGGTGTTGACAAGAGTCATAGTAGACTGGAGATAAACCAACAATTTTTTTTCGAGCACTCGGTATTTATTGTAGGCTAGATACCTGGAAATTTACATTTGAAACCTCGCATCAAATGTAATTTCCAGGTATCTATCCTATGATAAATACCTTGTGTTCAAAAAAACTGTAGGTTTATCACCTAAATGTGCAATTAGAGACAACAGAATGGAGGGCCATGTTTTAGGGCCTGTAATTTTTGAAATTCAACAAATTTGCAAAAGATAACACTTTACTACTATAACAGATGTATTCTAGCACAAGGCCACTGAATATAAAGAGATTCCATGGCAGAATTATTAAATAAATAGCTGTCAAAGGTGGTGTTGCATCAGTATGGGAAAATTACCCATGGAAGCTTTTGAGTCCTTACCATATTGACTGTGTGGAGAGATGTATGTGGACCTAGAAAATGCATTTGTTTTTTGTATCATATGTGCTCGGACAGATGGGGGCCAAATTTAAATGAGCACCCCCCTAAAACCAACATATGGGGATAAATCAATGAATAACTCCCAATTATCCCAGTGCTAGTTCTGAAATTTATAGCTGTTATTGTTGCTGCCATCCCAAGGAACAACTTGACAACAAACATGGCTTAATTGCTCTGAAAATATGAGACCCAGGAGGAATTAAAGCCATAAAAAAGCATAATTTGGCTACATTTTTCATCACAAATTGAAAGTTTAACATTTATATTAATAAAGTTCCCAAAGTGATCCACCCTGAATATTTGGTTGGTGCAGTACGCCAAGTTCATTTGTGCGAAGTTTCAAGAAATTCTTTCACTTGTAACAATGTAGTAGGACTGCTGTATGTACACCATCCTTGGAAAATAGAAGAGAAAAGATAAAAAGCTATTTTGCAGCAAAGGCAAACTAGATCATACAAACTGAATAAATAGGTCACAGTGGATCCAATAATCGTCATTTAAGGCCTTTACCATCATAGGAATAATTTTAAAAAGCAGAGATTATATCTGGATCTCTTCTGGATCAGATCTCCCTTGAAATGATCCAGCATGTATCATGTGTATTGTGTATTATTATAAAGATGAAAGATTTATGGTCAGAAATATGTTTTGGTTTAATTAGTTGAATATCTAATCTTAAGTTGACATCTAAGCCACTAATTATATGTTTCTTTTCATTTGTTGAGAGCTTGTGGAAATGTATATGTGTAAGGCAGCTTGTCAATATTCTGAACAGTGAAGGTGTTCATTTTTGAACGGACACCTGTTCATTTTTGGATGCTTTCGAGGCTGCAAACCTGTTCACTGCGTTTGATGATGAACACCCTTCCGTTCATTTTCCGATGCGTTCATTTTCCGATGGGGTCATTCTCCGATGCCTGCCCAAGGCCTGATGCGTTCATCTATGTAAGAAGTGAGCTTTTAAATTATGGGCATGAAAATGCTTTTGAGACCGATGACTGAATATGGATGACAGATAATATAAACACTTGTACAGGCCTATTTTAAATTCTCGGTTCCTTAAAGTGAAATAGTTCTCATTTTCATTGTTAGGTTTTTTTTTCAAGTAAAGTGAAATTGCTTTCATTGTAATTGTTAGTTTTTTTTCATATAAAGTGAAATTGTTCTATTTGTCATTATTAGTTTTCTTTTCATATACTGGGTATAATCCACCTGCTAAAGATCATTTGCCAATTTAAGTGACGCTTCAGGAATGGGATTATATCAGTGGGAGGCAGTGCTTATTAGTCTTGATCTGTTATCAGTTAATTTCCCTGGTAAAAGACACTTGAACTCTCCCCTCTCAGGTGTAGGTAATTGTCTTCGTTAAGACGAGGAATCAAACACACCAGTTGAACACAAAAAAGAGCGCATTTCAATCTTTTTCAATTAAACGATCATTACGCACAGGTTTGACGGCTTGCTCAGGATGTGACCAAATTTAATGTGGAAAATCCACAATGGTTTTTTTGTGTAGAATTGCCTATCAAGTAGGGGTGTAACTATTCTAAACTGCTGTTTTTTTAAGGCATAGTAACATCACCAGCTAACATGGGGCGAACATCCAAGCTTTCCCTTTTCCTTTATTAAACCCCGTGTGGTCGTTAAAAAAAGTGCCGAACATCAAAGGGCATGGGAAATTTTTCCTGAAAAAACTTGACTGACATCAGTATTTTTCGGCTACCTGGTAAAAGGTGCCAAGCAAATGAAATCAGAATCATCTCCAATTAACCAATCAGGCAACTGAAGTATACCTTTAAGCAGCCAACCCGGCTACTTAAGCATTTTTTTTATTTTGTATTTCTTTTTAAAGCACTACTTTTCAAGAGGGGACAGGTCTGGGCTACATGTAGGGTTACCCCGAATACGGCCCATAGTCGTACCATTTGTGTGACTCCATCACGTGACATTCCAGCACAATAATGCCCGGCCACACAGTGCCCGTTCTTGATGAGGAGGATGTCCCTGTTCTCAATTGGCCAATATATCCACCCGATATGTGTCCAATTGAACACCTTTGGGATGTTCTGGATCGGATTGGATATCACTTTCAGTTTCAAACATCTTTTGTGGTTTTACATTGTGCGGATCAAAGTGACCTCAAACCAAAAAAGGTGCATTAATTTGAATATAATAAGAGGGTTAAAGCTACAGTGCGTATCCTCTGTTGCCCTCAAGAGGAATTTTGGGTTATTAGAACAATACAGCCGGCACTTCCATTAGACCGATGCCCAGGGGTACCCCGGATACGAAATTCTTACCTGTGGAAGTTATCGATTCACAAACTCCACACAACCCACTGTTCACGCTAACGGAACTTACAGTCTGTAAAACCTGTATTATGTTCATAACATAACCAAAGCTTTCTCTAGCTGTCCCGTACTATCCATAATGCACCTATTTCCCGCAAGCAAATGCTGGTCATTCCAATGCAATATGGAAACCATTAACACGGGCTATTTCCAAAAAGGCAGTTTAGCCTGGAGCTTTTGCCCCTCTGTCATATACCAGCGCAGAAGCTGTTCATTACTCCACGCTAATAACACACCACAGTTCTGCACATGGACCAGCAGGTCCTTATAATACACACCTAAGCAGTCCATAAGTTGTTGGTCCACTTTTTGCTGCTCCTCAGTGTCCATGTTTCCCACTACACTCAGCCCCACCAGATTTCTACGGTCTTCGGTCTACACTTGGGAATGTCGACGCGTTCAACAAATGTGTCTATATGGGGTGGATTCTAGCTTTCTCTTAATCCTATATTGTAGAAACACTTGGTCACACCGCCGAAGGCTGAGAACAACTTCCGACACTGTTCGCAGTGTAATAATGCTTTTGTTATTTTGGTTGGTATCATGGATGGTGGTAGTTTTTCAGAATGATACATGACCGTAGCCGCAACAGTTGATGGAGGTTGAAAACGGAATACTTTCGCCCTTGCGTTTTTGGCCGATTATGCAGTCCGCTGCCTATACCACGGAAATGTATCTTTCTCATAACTTGAGCTGCCAGGCTTTCACACTGCCCCTGCCACTGAAATATCTCAGCCGCAGTTTCTTTAGTTTGTCACAGTAGTGTACTTCTGTTCTGTGGTAAATACGCAAATGCAAGTACTCAATAATTATTCCATAAATCTCTGAGTCCATAATATTTAACCGATTTAGTTTTTGACATAAAGTCCAACGTTGATCGAATGAAATTGAATTGTGAACTCAGAAGGCTTGAAAATCTGCAGAGCTGGCCATTTTACTGCCAAAATGGCAGTCCAAACAATACAAGTCACGTGGGGTCCGGAGCTTTCTTACTAGGAGACTCTCTGCCCTTCCTCATCCTCCCTTCTTGTTTTGAAATAAAATGCGTCATTTCCTGTGTGCCAGCGCGAGAATGTCACCGGTCGAAACGCAACACAATACAACAAATACTGAAGAATACAGGGAGATGTTAGAGGAGCCGGCTTGATCAGCATGGTATCATCTCCTCTAGTGGCTTTGATGAAATGGACATTTATGGACATGTAAAAGTTACATACTATAGCTGTAAGGCTTTATAATTCAAGATCTGAGCTTCACAGAGAGGGGGGAAATGGCTGAAATGAAACAAGATACTTGAAGCACTTACACATCTGACACCACTAATCATTCCCAAGAATCTTTGCGAATGAGCTTGATAAGTCGAATCAGGTGTCTAATTGCTTGGTTGGAATGAAAGCCTGCACCCACATGGGCCCTTGCATGATAATGTTGAATAGCCCTGGTTTATACTGTCTTAAATTAGATAAAAAATCTGTCAATCAATAGGAAGTTATCAGGAAAGTTTCATGTGGAAGTGAACTATAATATCATATATATAATATCATTGTATGTAGGTACATCACCCAGAAGACTGGGGAAGTAATTTATTAAATTGCATATGTCACTTTATTGTCCATCATCTAGAACTGATTATCTTGCTGATTTCATAGTGTCCAGAAAATTTTGCCTTGAGCCATATATATTGTTTTAATTGTTCATTGCAAACAGCTGAAAGTTTGTAAAATCTGCCAGTAAACCTAATTTGCAATAGGGGTTGAATAATTTCTATTGCAGCATATACATACTGCAAAGTTGTGAAATGTGTTCCAATTATCCCCGGTCTCCCCAAATAAGGAGCGCTGAATTTGTCGATGGAGGAATCTATGTGTAAATACCTCGTCGGGATCTGCGCGTTTTTGAGATGTGATGACTATAATTCATGGAAGAATGACATACTATCAATACCATGTCAAATTTTTTGCTTCAAAAATCTTTTCTTAACTACTAATTGGAATAACACTGGCTCACTATAAATGAAGTAGTTGCTACATAGAACAACAATCTTTTCTGTTACAAGAGATCTTTATTTTAACTGCTGGATAGATGGATTGGCAAGTATATTGAGCAGTTTGCACATCAGGCTTAGCTGAGGAGTTTAATTCATGTAACTTCTTAAAAACAGGGATGGGAATGAACTTGTCCATATTCTAAATTGTGTTCAAGCTTAACTTGCTTGTGTTCAATAACTATAACTAATAACAATAACTAATATTCAATAACTGGTTTGGGTGTGCTATCTGGTATTGTAACTGCGTGCATAAATTTGCAGCTCCTTGTTCGCTGGTGGACACATCTATACAAAGGGGTTGAGGGTTTTTGCTGATATAAATGTGGGTAAAAGTTCAAATATCACTTAAGATTAGACAATTTACTCTCAAGGTAAAACTTTGTCGCTGTTTCCCACCAGTTTTCCCCCTTTTAACAAAAAGCAAAAAGTTAAATAAAGACGCAAATCTGTTCGAATTAAAGCAACAGGGAGTTTTTGAAGCTAATTTAACTATCTAGCTAGCAAGTCAATGTCAAGTAATGTTATCCGATTATTTGGCTCCAACTTTGTTTAGTTTCATATGCGGGTGCAAAGCCAAATAATTTCCAGGGCATTTTTACATTTCAACATATCACTAGCTTGATATTTTCAGGGGTTTGTTTCTGGTCGCTGGATCCTCACCAGCTCATTGAGGTCAATTAACATTATGAGTGCTTAGCTATAGCTTTTTCTCGGATAGACTGCTTTGATAACAGGGTCAGTAAATTGTTCTGTCTGCCAGGTTGTATTAATTAAAGAATAACGTTAAACAGGGGGTTCATTTTGCCCTTCTTTGGTTCCTCTTGATTGTAGCTAGTAGCTGTTCGTGGCTAGCTAGAAAGCTACTGTTGGGATCTGGGTGCTTTTCAAGTTGGGATCTGGGATCTCATGTGTAGTTATAAGGATAACTATGGTACATTACATTCAGTGGCATAAGATGATCCAAACGGGCCCGAGTGCAGACCAGACGACATGGCCCCCCCAGTCATACGTAGCTGTACATGTGTGTTTTTTCTTCATGGATGAAAGGGTTTAATGTCACAATATTTCATTCTCACACTCTCCTCTAAGTTTTATAGGGCTTTCGTAGGCCTACAACACACACTAGGGGTTACTACACAATTTCATTCTATAATATTAAGTTTCCCATTTATTTCTTAACATTACTATCTTAAAATTATCTTAATAATGGTTATCATCAAAAATAATAAGGCATAATACTTGACAGCCGAGCACAGAAGATGGCGATGAAGACCCATCTCTGTATCCTTCTTGTGCAGTGACTCGTGCTATGGCTAAGAAGGCTCAAGAAGAAGATGATGTGGTGCCATCCAGCACATTGAATAGTCAGGACTCAGGTGGTTCGCCTCATGACTCTGTTCGGCCTACTATGGTTTCTCCGTTTGAGGACTTATCAGATACTTTTATCAGTTCTCTGTTCAGCCAGCCAAATAGGTCTGGTGATTCTGATGTGTCTGGGGACTTGTCTCCGTCCAGAAAGCGGTTGGTTCAGAAGCAAACTAATGATCCTGAAATTTGTGTACAAAAGAGGACAGCCCTTCCTGATAAAGAAATAGACGCAGTTCCAGTTGGGTATTATCTCAAGGATGGAGTGTTGATGCGGAAGTGGTGCTCTCCTGATATCCCTGCTAATGCAGATTGGGCAGTGGTTAGGCAAATTGTTGTTCCGAAGGTCTACAGGAATTAGATCTTAACAATGGTTCATAGTTTACCTTTAGGTGGTCATCTTGGTGTTAACAAGACTGTTAATAAGATCATGAAACACTTCTTCTGGCCTGGGCTTCGGAAAGACGTTTCCAACTTTTGCAAAACCTGTCGCACTTGTCAGGTAGTTGGAAAACACCAGTTAGACCCACCTGTAGCTCCATTGCAGCCTATCCCAGCATTTGGGGAGCCCTTCTCTAAGGTCATTGTTGATTGTGTTGGTCAATTACCCAAGACTAGATCTGGAAATCACTACTTGTTGACAATCATGTGTGCTTCTACCAGATTCCCTGAAGCCATACCTCTACGCAACATCAAGGCCACTGCAATCTCGAAGGCTTTGAAAAAGTTCTTCATATTGTTTGGCCTTCCCTGGGAAATTCAGTCTGACTAAGGTAGCAATTTCACTACCAGATTGTTTCAGCAGGTTGTGTATGAACTAGGTGCGAAGCAGATTCTTTCTAGTCCCTATCATCCAGAGAGTCAGGGTGCCTTAGAGCGGTTTCATTCCACTCTCAAGACGATGATGAGAACTTATTGTTATGATCGTGAGAAAGATTGGGATGAAGGTGTTCATTTGCTGATGTTTGCAGCTAGAGAAGCAGTGCAGGAGTCTACTGGATTCAGTCCGTTTGAGCTAGTGTTTGGCCATGAAGTGAGAGGACCTTTGCTATTGTGAAGTGAACAATGGAAAGAGAAAGAGCCGCATATCAGTCTGTTAGACTATGTTAGCAAGTTCAAGGAAAGACTGCGTGCAGCTTGTGACCTAGCCAAAGAGATCTTGAAATCAAATTTCCCTCATGTTCCACCCTTTGTTAATTATATTAAATTTCAACACCTGTGTCTGTGTGTGCCCCTGCCCTATATCAGTCCCGCTCTACAGCAAGTCCTTTAGGTCTGACTTCGCTCTCTCTAACGCTTCACTCCACTCCCTACCCTGTGCACTTCCCTCTGGTCCCCTCATCTGGTCTGTGTTCCTCCAGTTGCATCTCCAGCCCAGCCGTCCCCTTCCTGCTGCCTCCTGCCCCTGGTGCTTGCTGCCTGAGTCCTGTGCGCTACCCTTCCGAGCCCAGTGTGCCTGTCCCCTTCGTCTCCAGAGCCAGTGTGCCTGTCCCCTTCGTCTCCAGAGCCAGTGTGCCTGTTCCCTTCGTCTCCTGCTTCCAGCGTGCTCCATGCCCTGCGTCCAGCGTGCTACTGCCCTGCGACCAGCGTGCTCCTTGCCCTGCGACCAGTGTGCTCCTTGCCCTGTGACCAGCGTTCCTGCCTGTCCTGAGCCCCAGCGTCCCTGCCTGTCCTGAGCCCCAGTGTCCCTGCCTGTCCTGAGCCCCAGCGTTCCTGCCTGCCCTGAGCCCTGTGTCCTGTCTGTCCCCCTCCTGATGTTCTCCTTTACCCTTTTCCTGGCCAGCTGTGCTACCCGAGATAGCCATCTGCCAGCTGTGCCCACTGTCTTGTCTTGTGCCTTCCCTGTGTCTAGCCTTCTTGTGCCCCCTAGCTTCCTAGTGCCCCAGCTTTTAGTATTTCCCTTCCGAGAGTCCCTAGTGTCCCCCTGTCCCGAGTTCCCCTTTTTCCGAGTCTGTCCCCTGTGAGTTCCCGAGTTTGCCCCCCCCGTGAGTTCCCGAGTCAGCCCCCGCTAGTAGTTTGATTCCTGAGTTCTCCCCCTTTCAGTGTAGTAGCACGGTGGTTCTGTTGGCCTGAGTGCCCAATTTTTCCCTCTATCCTTATTTTGTGTTTATTTAATAAATTATCATTTTGGATCCCCGGTCCTGGCGTCTCACTCCCCTTTTGTGTCTCCCTCCTGTTCCGAGTTTAGTGTTCCGAGGTTTTCCGAGTTTCCGAGTTTCCCAGTGGGTCTCCCTCTCTTATTCGTAACAGTCATAACAAATTGGGGCCATAACAGTGAACAGCAAGGAATTGTGGGAGCAATAATCAGCGAGCAAGTGGACATCATAAAAACAGTTGATCTGTGCGCACGCTCATGCAGAAAAGGGGAGAGTGGCTTTTAAGACTCTTTTAGCTATGAAACCAAATGTGATCAATTTCGGCACCTTAGCCAACCTTTCCTCCTGCTCCTTATGCTCTTGCCGCTTCCTGCAAAAATACTTTGTTTGTAGCCTATCTTGCATGCAAGATTAAACCATAGACTGTCCTTGAATTAAACGATCAGACCGTTACATCATCACATGGGTGGTCTATGTAATGATAGAAATAGAAACACTTGCTGTCTCAATGACGATATCAACAGCAGAATAAACTAATCATTTTTTGTTTTATTAAGTATTTTCCAAAAAGAAATCTATATGATTTAATGTTATAAAAACTTTTGTTCAGTTAAAATTATGAATAATGAACCATGATGACATCGACTTGCCAGCATCATGACTGAGAAATGAATGCAGTTGCAGTGGTATAAATATCCAGTAGCATAGCAATGTGTTCTATTACTTGTAGATTTTGGTTAGTATTTGGTTAGTAGAGTGTTAACAGTGAAAGACATCTATGCTGACATCTTTCGGGGCCCGGGGGTGCCCATCAACGGAACCCCCCTGCCACTAGGCCCCAGTGCCGTTGCACTCTCTGCACCCCCTATGGTTACGCCACTGATTAAATTGTTACATTATAGGGATTTACCTGACGCCCTTATCCAGAGTGACGTACAAACATTTTTAATCTGTGCCCCGAAATTAAGGTTGGAATCTTGAAGAATGCCAAGGTATTTGAATTGTTTTACAATCAGTAATTTCTCTCAAGACATAAAAATATTAGGATCCACACAAACGTCATTTGTTTTAGTAAAGTACATGCCCACTGTTTTTGAAACATTTAATTGGAGACAAGGTTGACTTAACCATGTCGTAATTTTAACTATAGCCATTGTGAGTTTGGCCACCACTTTTGCTTTTGTGGTGCCATGTACATATACCGCCGTGTCATCAGCATACATTTGTACATGAACATCAGGACACGCAGATGGTAAGTCCTTGATAAATATACAAAATAACAGAGGGCTCAGTATGGATCCCTGTGGGACACCAGTCAACAAACATAGAGCATTCGATTGATGGTTGTTAATTCGAACAGTTTGGGAGCGATTTGTGAGATATGATTCAATCCATTTCAGGGAATTTACAGAAAAATTAATGGCAGATAACTTGGACAGAAGAACTCTATGGTTAACCGTATCAAAGGCTTTCTTAAGATCCAGAAATGCAGCACCAACAGTGCCACCTTTATCTAACAGGAATTTTATTTTTTCTATGAGAAAACAGTTAGCCGTGTCTTTTGAATGATTGGTTCTAAAGCCCAATTGCATAGAATGAAGAGGAAAGAGACTGTTATTCAAATATTGTATGATTTGCTCAGCCACCCATTTTTCTGCCACCTTAGACATTACCGGAAGACTGATGGGCCAATAGTTGCAGATGGACTGTGGATTCCCAGCTTTGAAAACTGGTGTAAAAATTGCAGATTTCCAGACACTTGGAAACCAAGGGCGTTACTGTGTCTCAAATTTTGGGGGGGACAAGATTTTAAGGGTCAAAGTAAAACCCAAAAAGCTATATTTATTTCAGTCCATGTTCCAGATTTGAATAATTTCTAGGTTTTACTTTGTGCAAAAGCCAGGCTTACTCAGTTAGCCAGCTTTATGGAATACCGCCCAGCTTAGTAATGCTACACCTGATATTAGTTATCAAGGGCTCAACACAAACTTTTTTTTTAATTACTCATTCGGGAAAGTGAAATCAGATTTTTACTAGCCAAAAGAAAAATTTACATGCAAAATAAAATATATAATAATAGTAATTAAAATAACATTTCTCAATGACTGGGAACCTTTACATCCTTTCTATAGCAGGAGGTCAGCCAAGTAAAAACAAAAATAATGTTTTAAGTTCTGGTCTCTTCAGCATTCTTGCATTCAAAAATGTTTTCTTTTACTGTTCTGTGAAACTATGATTTGTATTCCAGGTCTTTTTCAAAGTGATTTTACTGTTGTGTGTCAATAAATACAAACATATATATTTTTACACACTAAAATGAATGATGAATTTTCTCACTTTTTTCTACTCAAATCCTCATTTGTTACTTCACAGTCACCAATAAACACAAAGAAATGTACCAGTGTATAAGAAACCCTTGAAAAATGATATGACAAATAAAATTTAACTTTTGTACCCTTTTAAATTCTAATTAAGAAACTCACTTATTTACCCTTTAAATGTTTTAGTCTCACAAATTTCTCTTGGGTTCTCTTAAAATTCACCCATCAGGGAAATTGGAAAATACACATAGACTTCACACACAGTGACGTACAACTTTTCACGCAAATTACCGGAAACATCAGAACCTCATTGGTTTAGCTCAAATTTCAACCATGAAATTAATATAAGTAAAATTACTTTAAGAAACAATCAGTATCAGTGAAATGATAGCATCAGCACTAAACTAACGTTAAACTTAGGAAATGTTCAGACAATAACCAAGCACTTGGCTTTGCATTAGGGACCAAACGTTAGTGCACATAAATCCTTGATTTCGTTTCGATGCAGTGACTCTACCTCACGAATCCATGAAACAGGAGAGGCCAATCGGAAGCGTTGAGAGCAGAAACCAGTGCGGCAGGTGGAACAGTCGTCCGAGTAGCCTCCGCAGTTCAGCAAGTTCGTCCTCATTAGGCATTAGCAACGGTTGCGAATTAACATGGTTCTTTCTTGGTGAAAGCTACGGCTAGCATTTTAGCGGAGTCTCTCACAATACTATCTTAAACGTCCACGTCTTCAAAGCTCACACGTTTCAGACTTTATGAAAACAACAAACGCAGTATATTTACTTAGCAACTCTTCACTTCAAGATCGCCTTTAAACGAAAATTTCAGCTGTTCAGCTCTCTCACGCCACACTCTGTAACAGCGTCTTCAACGTTCGTCACATAATTTTTCTTAATTTTTAAACATGTTTGTATCCATTCCAAACACATCCTTCGCTTTTGATGATTTAAGGGATCTAATTATACTTAAAATCTTTGATTCAGAGGCAGGCTGAATGCTGAAGGCTGGTTCTATTGTATTTGTCAAACAAACATTAGTAATAATATTCCTAACTGGAAAGCTTTGTGCAATAGTTGCCACAGACTCAACAAAATATTGATTAAGAGCACCTGCTACTTCGATTGGGTCCTTAATCAGGTTTCCATCCAAGTTAAGTACAATTGGTTTTCCTGTATTTTGTTGTTGCCCTGTGAGTTTTTTTTAGCGGATCCCATATTAGTTTAGAATTACCCCTAGCCTTAGCTTGCCTTAGCCTTCCTCGGTTCTCTTATTACTTTATTCCTCAAGATGCAAAAATGAATTTTGTCATGGGAAAATTTGGTCCTTAATTCCATTTTCAAAGCAAGATCCCGTTCCTTCGTCAGTTTTAAAATATCAGCATTAATCCACGAAAGATGGTTCTTTTTATTTTTATATTTAAACTTACGGGTAAAATGAGTAATTATATCCTGTAATTTGTTTGATAGTACCCGACTATCCTCATTTACATTTCTACTTAACAGCAGGTCATTCCAATTAAAATGTTCAATAGTGCTCTTGAAATGTTCCTCTTCACTTTAGAATCCTGTAGAACTCATGTCCCTTTTTAAAGAAACAGCTAAATCTGTTTTTTGTTAATTTTCTAGCCACAAAAATTAAGTTATGGTCAGATAGCCCAATTATCATAATAAAAGATTTTGGGATTCTTTCAGGTCTATTACTAAACAGCAGATCAATCTGAGTTTTTGTGGACTGGGTTGTTCTTGTTGGTCCTTTAACTAATTGTGAGAGTTCTATTACTACCATCAGTAATTTGTTTAAGATTTTTCCTCATTAATTTGTCTTGCCAGTTGATATTAAAATCTCCCATGATTATTACTTCCTTCTTAAGGTTACATTGACTAAGTATATTTTGAAACTTCTCATAAAAATCGTTGTTTAAAGAGGGTGGACAGTAAATTACAACAAGAAGGAAAGACATTTGCGGTGACAAAGTGATATTCAATCCAATGCATTCCAGCTCATTGTTGAACCAACTTATTTCATTACACTGGATACTTTCTTTGATATAAATCATGACGCCACCTCCCTTTGATTTCACTCTGTCTTTTCTATAGATTTTATAACCTGGTACATTTAATGCAGCTAACGGTGAGTTTTCATGAAGCCACCTTTCAGGTAAGCAAAGAAAGTTTAGATTTGAATCGATCAGCAAATGTTGAATTTGTTCACTTTTTTGTTTGAGACTTCTAATAGATGTCCACCTAATAAACCTTTTGGCTTTGGGTCGAAGTCCCAGACTATTTTGGCGTGATTGGTTGTTTGTAGGATGTCCCACTTCCTGTTTTTCCTGACTGCCCAATTGAAGGTCTTTTTTCTGCACGAGTGCACATCCCCTCCACACAAGGTTTATCGGCAGTTTAATGTCATTGTTAGTGGTACTGTCATTACGCAAACCTGGGGTGCGAAATCGTTGTGTTGGCGGATTATCGCCATTGATTGTTTGAAAGTCTGGGCGATGCATTCGATGCTCCCCCAGTACTCCACGGCAACGCATTGACGCCAAACTTCCCCGCTGCTACCGGTGCATGCCCGCCACGCCGCTCTTCTGCCACGCACATCCCCGCTGACAGAGGTACCCCGTCCCCGCTCACCAACGCTCTGGCCACACCCGCCACCAAATCCCGGGCAATCTCCTCACTGCCCATGGCACTCGGCAGGCAGGCACGATCAACCAGGTTAGTTTTTTGCAGAATTTAGTTATTTAATGTGTCACTATATATAGTGCCTACCTGAAAACAGCTGATGTTGCTCCTCCTCGTTTTTATCGCGGAGATAGATGGTCCATTCTCTGCTTGTGTTTGTGTGTATCGTGGCGACGGGCCCGGGCATTGGTGGATGTCTCCAGATAGTAGAAGGCAAATTGTGATTATCAGCGTTTCACTTTGTTGAAGTTTGGACGCGATCTTAGTACGCTTCTTCACGCAATTGTAAAATGACGGATCGATGAAAGTAGCGGCTACCCCATGTCTGCCAATGCCGAAATGTTTGTTTCCGTGGTTCATACAGTGAAATGTTAAATCAGTCGCAGAGCATGGTTCTTTATCATCAAAACTACCATGACCTTTTAAAAACAGACTGGAATCAGCAAGACTCAACTTATTTGGTAATATATTTGAAAATAGAACATACATAAAAACAGCTGCAACCACTCCGTTCCTGCCTGCTGCCGCCATGAGTACTGCTATGAGTGTAATCCCTCTCGCCTCTGATTTGCACCAGAATCTCACTATGAAAGGAATGCAATATTTTCACCATAATAATTTTTTAATTCTCAGTATTATTTTTTTACAGCTTCAAAGCTGAATTTTTATGAAGATTTTCAATGCTTGCAGCCCCTTTTCTCGACCAAATCATGAAAATAAACTAAAATACGTGGAATTCTAAATGCTTCAAGTGTCTTGACTTAGTTGAGCCATCTTTTCCTCTCTGTGAAGCTGCAATCTTGAATAATAAAACCTTCAAAAAGGTGGCACATAAATACCCAGATTTGGCTTCTGTGCAAAGGGATAAAGCAAATGACAATCAAACCTTCGGAGGTCTTAAATCTGTTATTAATTTCAAGTAAATTATTATTATTTTTTTTTTTATTATTCTTTTGGGGAATTTTTCCTCTACTTGACAGCCACACAGTGCAGAGAGACAGGAAGGCTGTGGAGAAGAGCGGGGGAAGACACGCAGCAAACGACCTGAGCCAGAACTAAACCAAGGCCGCCGCGGGAGGGATACAGCCCCCACTGTGCGCGCCCAGACCGATGAGCCACCAGGCGCCCCAAGCAAATTATTTTGAAAGAACTCTAAACACCTGTGTTCAGCAAACTAATTTGACAATTGATTTTCTTAGAGTCTAATTTGACTTGTTTAAAAATGTTATGAGAAATTGTTTGCCATATGGAAATAAAAGCACAATATATCAAATGTTCTTTTATTCTACGTGGCACATATGGATATTTAGGTCAAAATGTGGCTTAAGATGGGAGTACTAAATTAACAGCTTGTTGAAACCTTTCGATTGCAGTTGTGGTTGGAACAAAAACCAGCATACATGAGATTATTTTGAGAACCAATGTTTTAATTACTAAGGGCACAATTACTTTTTTCCTCATATTTCAAAGTGGGGTTGGATAGTTTTTTATTCTTTCAATTCCTGAAATCATCATTTATAAACTGAATTCTGTATTTAGTTGGATGGGATATCTTTGGCTAGTATTAATATTCATTTGATGATTTGAAATAATCAATTGTGGCATATACGCAAAAATTGAAGAAGTCAGATGGGGGACAAATACTTTTTTTAGCTCATATTCAACATGCCACCATCATAGTCATTTTATTTGAGCAGGTACATAGTCATTATTGCTCTTTGTGCCAGAATCTGCAGTCACCACATTTATTGTTAAGAGTTGCATTCTCTCTGCAAACCGCAAATGACCCGTGTCTCAAAAAGGCCTGTCCCCTGAAAATGTTAAACCTTGTAGCAGCCTATTATGCTGTTTTTTTCAAGTTATAATATATTGGATGTCCAAAAGGTGGTTTATATCATTTTTCATAAAAAATCCATGATTTCTATGCAATTTGATTTTTGTCATTCCAAATCTGAAAAACAGGGTGTTCTGAGTGGGCGTACTCTCAATGAAATGAGCTCTGTTCTGATTGGCCAGTAAACAGGGTCACTAGCCCCTTGTGCCAACAGAGAGTGACGATGTCAAAATCCCCTGGCTACTGGTAAGTCTGTAAATACAGATGACTGAATAGGTAGCTTGCTGAAGGAGGACAAGGGTATCCCTGGATTAGACAGGCACAGCTTTTAATTGAAAAATTAGCCTCTAGTTGCAGCACCTTTCTCTTACCTTTCATTTTGATAATGAGCTGTATACTTTTTGGAGGAGGATGATACATTTTGTGTATTGATCTTTTTTTTCAGTTATTTTTTACAAAAATATGACTATAACATATCCATTACGGTTGAGATATCAATATTATTGGCAAGCAATTCTTGATTATAGAGCAATATTACCAACAAAAACTGTATATTTGTGAAGGTGGATAATAATTTTTGTGCTTTGATTTTTTTTTTTTTGTAAATTTGAATTTAAGTATGACTGCAGCATGCCATGCTTTCCTGACGTTGACAGATCCTATATTGATTTCTCTTCTTTTGGTGGCCAAGTATATTTTAAATGTGCTTTCATCTGTACAAGTCTCCATTCTACAGTGTGAGCACAGTTTTCCAAGGCAGTATTTTTCAAGAACATAAAATCTAAATTTACTTTTGCACATGACCCTATTTGGATTGATACAGATGTGAATGATATGAAAACATTCACAATACAATCTAATACATGGATGCCAGAAACCAGTGGGTGTTGGTGGGTGTTACAATTTTTGCTGGTTTTATGTGTTTTTTGTAGCAGCAGTGATAGTGATGGAAGTTAATGATTATTCGTTAATGCAAGAACTATGCTCTGAACACCCTAAAAACTAAATAAAAAAAACCCGAATTAATTCAGTTGAAAGAGTACTCAAATGCAGGCAGGTCCTGAGGCCATCCAAAACCGGATTTTTACTTTCCATCTCTTTTTTCTGGACTGGCAAAGTCCAGCCTTATGCCTGCGGCTGAGTGAGGGAGTGTATGACTGAAGAAGTTGCATCATTGATCAGCCAGCCAAGTTTACTTTCCCTATTTGCTGTCGGTCATTGCCTACAATTTTGCACATAGACCATAAATGGTCAGCCATTTATGAGGTTTTGACCAATTCTTGTTCAGAAAACAAATTGATCTGTAAAAACTAAACGGCATGTAGGAGAATCAAATCATCATTTTTCTGACTTCATTTCGATGGCTGTTTAGCACAACTTTCCCAATCAGGAAAAAAAAAAGCTACCGAAAGGAGAAACAACTGGCCCTGGATTCCCAGAGTCCTGTTTTTTCATTTGTGAACTCTGCTACAGCACCAGTGGGATGTATGTCATTATGCACTTGGCTAGAGTGACTTTTTAATTAAACGTAATGTGTGAAGCTACTGAAGCATAAAATGACCTGATGTGAGGCAGGGGTGAGAGAGCGGCAGTCCCAGTCCCAAAATATCAAATTACTTGTGGCCTGGGGAGTGGGCACAGTTATCAAAGAGTTTGGCAAGTGCAGACAGGTAACTTTTTTTCTCTTAATGATGTCTGTGCAATGAGTGTGCCTGACACACAACTTCCTCGGGGATATTGCACCATAATTAATATAGGAAGGATGAAAGGCAGGTAGGGGTAGACCTGGATAACTAAGGAACTTTTTCCTTTCAAAAAATAACATTGCAGAGTCGCATGTTGCAGCCCGTCGCTTAACTCTCATTTCAAAAACAAACAGTATAATTTGTGAATTTGTGACGACACATTTTGTGCATTGATCATTTTTCAGTTTCTTAAAAATTTAAATATGAATAAAACACATCCATCATGATAGACATATCAATATTATTGGAAAGCTATTAGATATATAATATAATATTAAACAATATTACTATCCCTCCCCTTGCCAGCCTCTTTGTTTACATTTATACTCTCTTGCATAAGTTCTGAGGAGGTATCATCCTCATGTTTTCTTTTTAACATTATCACGAATGACAAATGAATTGACGTAAGAGATTACATTCAAAGAATAAAAAACTATGTAATATTCAGTCCAGCCAGTCCCCTGAATAAACACTAACTCATTGCACATTTGTGATTCACAACCATAAATTATAAATATACTGCACTATTGCCAATGCAGAATATGGAATTATTGCTGCTTGTTTCAAGTGCAATTACTGCCTAAGATATTAGATTTTTGGTATTCTGTTTACAGTGTCTATTTATTTTATCTTATCTAATCTTATGTTAATTGGGTTTTATCTATGCCTGGAGCTACAAATTTTGTTCTTCCATGTTTCCATGTTTACATGTTGGAATGACAAATTAAGCACCTTGTACCTTGAATAAAGTTACCAAGAATCTGAGAATCTCAAACTGGATTTCCTCCCAAAAACATTCCCCGGATGCTGTTTCAGCTTTGCACCACATGAGGGCATTACAATTTTCAAGCAAGTAACTGGCCAGATGGCACTGTTAAAAATGAATTTAAAGGTTTATTTCATTTGGTTTTTTATTGTTAAATTTCTTAAATGCCATTGAGTCTCCCTGACTGATCAGAATAAGCATTTTTTTTTTGTCTGATTCATTCAACTGACCCAGTCATAGCTTTATCAAATAGAAAAACTGGAAAAAAATTCTATGCACAATGTCTTGCAAAACAATTTGTCCCCGAACTGATTTTAGTAGTTGTTGCATATTGGATACAACTAATAAGGGCCCAAGCATCGAAGGCCCTAGTGTATTTTTATTATTTATTATTATTATTATTATTATTATTATTATGCCAAATGAATCACATTTCTGAGGGCTTTAACATGCTGAAATGCTCACAAGAATTTGTTTGGGATTAAACAAAATTTTGCACACACATCAGGCCTGGCACTTCTAGCTTGACAAAAAAAAAAGTAAAATACATAACTACGGCAAGATGAATTTATTGCACTGCAGTTTTTGCGCACGAGTGTGGAAAAATGGCTCCATCGCGCCCCTTAGAAAATATCAATAAAGCAGTCCTAACAGCCTGTTTTACCTATGATGTACAAAATTTGGCGAGCACTTGTAACATGCCAAGACTTTTAAAAAGCCTTGAAGTTCCATGACCTAAACGCTACAGTACGTCAGTGATTTTGAATTGAATTTGCAACCCTTTTATCTATTTCAAGCATCGAGCAGCGAATATTGATGTTTCACCAGGAAAAGGAAGGTGTTGGAACTCAAACAAACATTGTCCAATCTGCCCCAAACTTCATAGGCTTGATCAGAGCCCTTTCCTGAAAGACATGCACATGCCACTATGAGCTTGGGCGTGTCCATGTCACCCATAGTGCCCCGAAACACAGTGTTTATTCAGTGCACTGTGTGAAATAAATGGAAAGGCGATTTGGATTTAAGTGCAAAGAGGTAAATGTTATCTTTATTTTGCAAGGCCTCAAAAGTGAATGATAATTACACCACGCGGAAAGCAACAATTCCCGATAATTCTACAGTCTGCTAAATATAGAAGTAAATGGATACGATTGGTACGCGATACAAAGGTTGTACGTGACTTTGTATGATTCTGGTGCAAAGCTTGGGCTTTTAAAGGCTATATTAGGTAACTGGATAATTGATTGATGAGTGTGGAAGCAGGCCAGTCCTGCGACCTCGGGTGATTGGGACCATTGGGGGCAAGGCATTACACACAGGGTCATGTTGGCATAAAGATTTTTGGATGTTCAAGAAATTTGGTGGGATCATTGGTTTCATCATGCTGGATTTCATGCTTTTTTTTCTCTTTTTAACCCTATAATGCCCAGACAAACATCATTATAGGATAAATATGACCCAGTGATATTTTTGAAGTGTTGAAGGGTAGTATTCAGATCCACTGTTTATGTTTTTAGTAAAAAGACCTTGACAGGTGAACAGAACTTCTAATTCCGGGAGTATCATATCTGATACATCCAAAAATCAGCACCCCTCCAGAACTGAACACTCGAAATGTCAAATTATTTATATGGTCTCTACTATCTATAGCTATCCCTTAACATGAATGAAAATACGTTTTTGTGTAATATTTACCTTGGAATGCTGAACTTCAGCATGAATTCATGAATTCCCATTCACATGGGAGCTACTACCTTGAAGTCAGTGACTAGGGGAGAGACAACTCCTGTAATCTCCCTTCTTTCTTCCAGGTGGCAGCACTGTGTATCAGATGTGATACAGTGAGCAGTAGTGGTTGTGTTTCATCTTGCTAGGTGGGCATGGTCCTTCAAATTTGGTGTATCATAGATGATACAGGGGGCATTAAAGGGTTAAAAAAATTTTTTTTGCAATTTTCTCCTTTATTTGACAGTTATAGAGGGGAGAGAGACAGGAAAGTTGGGGAAAAGAATGGGGAAGACATGGGGCAAATGACCCAAATTGAACTCGAACCCGGGTCATTGCAGGAAGGCCTTTAAAGGGATATTTCACTTTTTGTTGGGGTTGTATGAGCTACAAACTGCCACTACGAACATTAGATGCAGTAGAAAACTCTCTGATCTACCCCAGGTAGCCGCACCAGCAAATAGTACATACCGATACACTGTAGTGAACTGTCCCAAAGTAACAGCATATTTTCGTGGCCTAAAAGAGGTCCTACCTGAAAATTCACCACTTTAATTTTACGCTATATTACAAAAATTTACAGCTGCTCGGAAAAAACACAGTTGCTCTTGAACTAACCAACTGACGTATTCCATCGGAGTAAACCGCACGCTGTAGTGATCAGCTGTTTTCGTCTGACTCTTCGCAGCTTGTGGCAAAGACAGCATTTCAGTGGCATAGAATTAAATCTCAAATTTAAAAAAAAATTCCCTATTATGACCAGCACAGCAGATACACAGTATGTGGCTATATAAGCCCTGTGTGATATCAATTTATGCTGCAATGTTCCAGTAGACTTTTTCACAGGTGTTTCACTCTCTTACCTAATGCATGGGTACAGCAGTGCTCTTAAGCATGAACCATTGATATTTCCCTGAATGTGGCCTCATGAAATCCTCTTTGGAAAAATAAATACTGCAAACACGGAGCTCTTTTAAGGATATGAGTGGTGAAGAGAAGCATCTCTAGATGTATTTGTAATCCATGTTGAGCGCAACAAGCCACAGCTGCCAAAGTCCAAAATCCCAAAAAGGAATGCTGTGAAAGCTGCAAGTGCACCAGGACACAGCTTTGTTTTCACACCCAGGAAAGCAACACAAAAGGACCATTTTTGAAATGTTTGCACAAGTTTAATGACCGTCCGACTTCGCGACCGCAGTTACTGTGACCAAATAGCTGATTGCAACACCGTTAATTCTCAAATGCACCTGTGCAGAGGAATACGTCAGTTGGTTAGTTCAAAAGCAACTGCGTGTTTTATTAAAATTTCAGGAAGGCAAAAAAAGAAACACACGCAAAAGAAAAACACTCAAGTCAAAACCGTGATAGAGGCCTAGGTCAAGTAAGAGCAGTATATATACTGAACATACAGAAGACAGTGTATTGAGATGAATTAAAATTTGATTTTTCAGTATTAAGAATGATCAACATAGAGTATAAAATGCTGTAGTGTTATGTAACATAACATATTTTCAGGCCCCTTACATCTGCTGGGCCCCGGTGCAATGCTTCGCTTGCATCGAGCCACTGTTTATTTCATTTCAATAATTTAAACAATCATGAAGCGCGGGTAAGATCGCCTTATGTTCCAAAAAGGTTGCACGGAAGTTCCAGAGCAGTTTGTTTTTTGTAAAAGCATAGGTCTATCCATCTATCCATTTCCCATACCCACTTATTCCTCACTAAGGTCGCGGGGCAAGCTGGAGCCTATCCCAGCTGGCTACGGGCAAAGGCAGGGACCCACCCTGGACAGGTTGCCAATCCATCGCAGAGTGCACACACCATTGCATAGGTCTATTTTTTAGTAAATTATTTTTCAATACTGAATTTAGCCCATTATTTTGACACTGTCAGATTGCATGGGGAGAGGAGTCATGTCTTCATTTGCCAATGGATTATTACTACATTTAGGGACACTGTGTGCACCTCCCCAAATGAATTTATTATTGAGGGCCAAAAAATGCTTGAAAACTCACAAAAATTTGCACACGCATAAGGCCTGTATACAGGTTTACTTTTGTACAGGCTTTGCACATGGACATGGCAAAGAAAGCTCCAGAAGACACCATTTGCCTGATGAAGACCCTGCGGGGTTTAACGTTGCCTGCTTTACCAGTCAATAAAGTATTGGGAGATACAACCCAGTGTGCAAAATTTATCATTTTTCATTTTAAAAGTCTAAGATTAGGCAATAATTTTAAGCAGAAATATCATAATAAGGGTCATAATTAATAACCATATTACTGAAAAAAACTTAAACTAGAAGAATTTAGTGAGATCTGATACACAATCCATTTCGTATCAACATACCCCATTTTTGGATTTACAACGGTCGGGTGAAGCAAGTGTTTGGATAACACTGGATGTTACCAGTGTTAACACATCCTGGTTTTTTCATTAAATGGCCATATTGGCCATACCCAAGGGCAAATTTCAGTAAATTCCCTTAGTGTGTCATGGCCGGGAACTTTCTGAAATGTACCGCCGTTTACACATGTGGCCGTTGGAAATCTCCATTTCAGAACATATTTTTTGAAGAAATATCTTCCTATCTCAGCAGTATGACATCAATTTCAGTTGCAATGTGCTTTGATAAACACATAATCATAATCATTGGTGACACTTTGGACGGCCCCAGAATGGGTGCCACCCCGCCAGAAAAAAACAAAAAAAAGTGAAAAATATAATTTTTTTTGTAAAGCAATTTGATATCGCAGATTTCTCTGTTGGAATCATGAACCCCATATCACTGATGAAAATTATTTTGAAATCGGTGGTTTGGGGCGGAAAATGGCCTTAATGGGACTCCACCTTTCAGTGATTGCCGTCCATGCCATCTCATAGCCTTCATTTTTGACGCAAAGCTACAAAGACCAATTCTGATGAAGTTGGGACATTGTTTATAATGTGAATAAAAACAGAATACAATGATTTGCAAATCCTTTTCGACCTATATTCAATTGAGTACACTATGAAGGTAAGATATTTAATGTTCACACCGGTAAACTTATTTTTTTGGAAATATTCGCTCATTTTGAATTTCATGCCTGCAACATGTTCCAAAAAAGCAGGGACAGCGGAAACAAAAGACTGGAAAAGTTAAGGAATGCTAAAAAAAAAACACCTGTTTGGAAGATTCTACAGGTGAACAGGAACTGGAAACAGGTGAGTGTCCTGATTAAATGGCTTAGTTGTTAACCACCAAGGATGGGGCAAGGTTCACCAATTTGTGAACAACTGCATGAGCAAATAGTCCAACAGTTTAAGAACAATGTTTTTCAACATGCAATTGCAAGGAATTTAAGAATTTTATGATCTCCAGTCAAAATAATATCATCAAAAGTGAGAATCCGGAGAAATCTCTAAATGCAAGCGGCAAGGCTGAAAACCAACATTGAATGGCCGTTACCATCAGGCCTTCAAGCAGCACTACATTAAAAACCAACATTGTATAAGGGATATTATCATGGGGGCTTGGGAACACTTCGGAAAACCATTGTCCATTAACACAGTTTGTTGCTACATCTACAAGTGCAGGTAAATACTCCATGCCAATGCGAAAGCCATATCTCAACAGCACGCAGAAACGCTCCCGGCTTCTCTAGGCCCAAGTTCATCTGAGATGGACTGGCGCAAAGTGGAAAAGTGTTCTGTGGTCTGACGAGTCAAATTGTTTTTTGAAAATCATGGACGTTGTATCCTCGGGGCTAAGGAGGAAAAAGACCATCCAGATTGTTATTTGCGCAAACTTCAAAAGCTAGCATCTGTGATGGTATGGGGATGTGTTAGTGCCCATGGCATAAGTAACTTGCACATCTGTGAAGGCACTATTAATGCTGAAAAAAAAACAAAGTTTCAGTTTGAACATTAAATATCTTGTAGTGTACTCATTTGAATATAGGTTGAAAAGGATTTGCAAATCATTGTATTCTCTTTTCATTCACGTTTTACACAACGTCCCAACGTGATTGGAATTAGGGCTTGTATATCTTATTTCTTAATAATTCATGGCAACATAGCTTATTGGTTGCCTAGTGGTCAGTAAATTAATCCAGTTAATGGTCTGATTCTTAACTGGAAACAGGTTGAGAGTGAGCCAGCACTATGGTTTTGTCACTGGTAGTAGTTTTATTTTCACAAAAGCAAACTTAACATGTGGACCTCAGTCAGCAAACCCGTATTTTTTAAACACTTTTTTAGGCATCTCAACATAACTGGACACTGATGAAGAAGAAATATATACACCGCTTTATGAACTACTGGGATTCAGTACCTTTGAAAGACATTGACGTCATTATTAATGTCGATAGGAAAATGTTTGATTACTTTTGCAATGAGAAAGGGGAAATTAGACAGTAATTCCACTGTTTGATCCTCACAACTAAACAAATTAATGCTTAGCTGGCAATTAGGAAGCATTAATGGGTGCGGGTTTGGAGTAATGCGCTTTAAGGCAAGGTGAGAGCCACCAATAATCCCTCTGATGATAAGTCCTGAGTGGAAGAGGTTAAAGTGTGGACAAATTAGTCTTGATTATCACTCGTGCTGCAGCTTAATTTCACGCTGAATGATCAAGGTTAGATATTACCTATCATTATTAGAACCTGACTGGCTGTTGATTATACCAACAAAATATAAAATATTAATTTTAAATTCTAAACCCCTTTCTCACTGATAAAAACCCCAAAAATATATTGGCACTCCCCTTTTAAAATCATTCTGGCAAATAAAAACCAAGAAAAAGTGGAGGTTAGATACAAAATTCTTTCCCCTTAACGATTAAGCTAGATTAAGCTCCATTAGTTTTCTCCTACAAAGTGAAAGCATTGACTCCCTCAGCGCATACTAGCGATATGATATCAAGGTAAGTCCTTGATATGGTTATTTTCAGCACAAATGAAAATCCGAAATCAAATGTGTAGCATTCAACAGTAATGATATGGCCTTGTATTGTACATGTGTACCAGCGCACTAACTCATGTTGAGAGGAGATTAGGATCATATGTGCTTGCTGGTCATTTTGAACAATGCAAATTTGTGGCAAGAACACTGTAGCTATTAGATGACTTATACCGTGGGACCCAATCACCGTGGTGTTAATTACATTTTTTCACGTCAGCAAGGAAAGCAAATTCAACTTTGTTGGCTATATAATGCAAGTAATTATGAAATTGAAATCACAAGGAAACCAAATGATTATTGCAAGCTGCGAAATGAAAACCATACCTACACTTAGCAGCTGACTTCTGACAACTGAGTTTTTTATTTGGTTGTGGAGATATTAGGGTGCATGACAGGAAATAGCTAAAAGATTAGTTGTCTGACAACCTCAGATGTCTGGCCGCATGATAGTCAAGCAATGAAAAAATACAATTACATTTTCAGCGCTGTTGATTTCAGTGCAAAATCCGTAATTATGTGCCTCCATTATGACATGGGTAAAGATATGGAAATACAGAATATTCTTGCCTTCTTCAACAGCCATTTCTTGTCCTCCATCAGCCATTTCCCTGCAGCCATTGAGCTGTAAAAGTAATATCAAGCTGCCACATTCACTCTATTGCATGTACTTGGCTAATTCAGTTTTACAGTCACTGCCAAAAATGAGCACACAGAGTGACTCCTCGGAGGTGCGAATGGAAATTCCTACGAGCTTTGAATCAAAATGTCAAAAAGGGCTATTTAGTCTTTCAGTTGCAAATTGCACCCCCGTTTACTTTAACAGCAGAATTCAATCAGAATTCTGAAAATGTTCAACAATTGTATACACACTTAAAACAGAGAAGAAAGTAGATTCTGTAATATTGTTTGGACAGTGACATAAGTAAAAAAATTTTCCATAACATGTAGCACTCATAAAATGATAGTAATAGATTGACTGCATGGTCACACTATTAAAACACACTATTAATTAAAACATTCTTTTCAACATTCTGTAAATTTAGACACACTTCACCTGTACCACCCTATCTGTGACTTAAACACTCATTGGGAAAATTTCTGTTCGTGAAAGCAATTGAAGGGGGAAGAGTTTGCAGAAAACAGTGATTTGAAGAAAAACAACACCCAGAACACATTTGCGATCAACAGTCAGTAAAAAACTCCAGAGCAATCTGAAATAATTATCTCAAGAAACAAACAAGGTTTGTTAAAGGTTAATTCTTTACCTTTGGTCTGAGGCCAAAACCATTGACTGGGCTCCACTGGGGTTTAAATAACCATTGCTCTCACACTATGCAGTTTTTTCCCCCCACTTTTTTAACAATGGAGAGTCTGACCCCTTCACAAGGAAGGTTCCATATTTTTCTGGGGAGAACTCAATACCCTCTCAGATTTTGCCGTCCCTCCTACCTCTCTCCAATAAGAGATGGGTATTTTTGTTTGGCTCCAGGTGTGCCTATCAGCAGTTTTTGGAGCCTTATATGTAAAGGCTGGCTCTTCCTGCAAGCATTTGGATTCTCTGTTCTCTCAAAGTATGCCCAAGGAGAGCGATGTGATTATTGGAGGATTATTCCCTATTTACGTTCATCCAAATGATCCTGACCAGGAATTCTTCAAACAAGCAGCACCTTTGTGGAGTCAGAAGTGAGTGCAAAACTTATCATCCCTTACCGGCATGTTCTCGGAGGAATCTATTGCTCAGTCCCTCAAGGAAGCAACTAGTTTTGCAACTAGTAACACAAATTCAACCAATCCACGCAAATTTCTCGCGGACAAAAAAAATAAATCACCATGACACTGCAACTTTCATTGCCACTTTTTGAAAAAGCTATCGAAAAATCGAGCAAAATCAAAAAATCAGAATCGGCTGAGGAATGGGGTCGCGACCGGAGCAGTCGTGCATCCGCAACAAAGTGGCTTGATGTTTTCAGACCCCGGGTGATAGGTTAACGTTAAGTTAAAGCAGTTGACAAACACAGCCACCACGCCTGCCAAGAATTTTATTGTTTAGTCAGTTGGATGTATTGGAGATTTTTATGATCCGTCCAAACCACAAACGGCTGTTCAGCCCCCTCCAACCAATTACGCCACTCTTCTAACGCCAACTTGATGGCCAACAACTCCCGTTCACCAATGCTTGGGGGGTTTCAGTCTTCTGGGAGCAAAGCAAAGTAAGGTAAAGTAGAATAAATTTAAATGCTTAATTTAGAGAATAAATTAAATGCTAAATAATTGTCAAACTGAATGAATTGTGTGATATACAAAGTAAAACAGTTTTAAAGAACTGTGGTACTGTCGCATGGTTTTTCAGTAACTTAGCTGATTAAGCGAACAAACCTTTGCAAGCTCTCAATGCCAAGAATATAATCCAGTTACCTGGATATCTAACTGTAACCCGACTTGGTTTCAAACTTGGTGGCTTGCCTTTCATACAGTCTTCTAGGCTCTAGCCAATAATTATTGACGTTCACCGGGGTTTTTTAGTACCCTTTGTTCTCTATCCTGTCTGCATTACCGCATAAACGCATTGCCAAGCTCGAATATTACCGCATACCGGGGTTTTTGTCTTTCTCGCATTTTATTATTACCGAAGGGCTCTTCTGATTAAAGACATTGTAAATACCCTCTCTTTGTATTTTTCTCCGGTTACTGCGTCTTGGTCAGCTGATTAAAGTTTAACTGCTTGTTCGAGTGCTTAGGACAGCTTGTTGGGGGAGGTACCGAGTTTAATTAGCTCACATAGTAAAAGACTTGTTTATTCGGTCCGTTTTAATTAAAGGTTTACTCTTTTCTCAGCACCCTTGGTTGTATTTATGGCTAGCAAGCTAGATAAGTATTGCAGCATTTTTGGCTGGGGATCTGTGATTTAGTATTTAGTTACTAGGACAGCAGTCATTTGACTCGCCCGTTCGCTTAGGTTGGAATTTAAAATGTAAGTTTTTATCGTATTGCTCTGCCTCTTCCAGTTTCTCCTGGGCGTTGGAGCCAGTGTGTTTTTATCTGGGTTCTCAGCTAAGTTAGTTTAGTATATTAATAGTACTGGGACTAGATAAACTCAAGCCAGCTTACAAGGTGTGCTTATTACATATAGAGTTTGGCTCAATTTGGTACTTCATTTCTGTTAACTCAAACTAAGCCCCTGTTTAAAGAGGCTTATAATCCATTTACATAGTTTCCCCACGGTTTCTATTGTGACTGCTGCTTAGGGCTTCTTAGGTTAACAAATTAATAAATTGTGGTTCCTCAGCTTCTGTCTTGGTATTAGTAATTTTTTTTTAATCTAGGGTGAGCGAGGTCATTAGGTAGGGGGTTCAAAATGTGGCAAAAACTATGTGACGGTTGCAGGATGATCGCACTTTTGGAAAGAGATTTCCAGGCTGGGTTTGTCTGCCACCGATGCCAGCTAATTGAGCATCTGGAGAGCAAGATCTTTGATCTTCTGGGCCAGTTGGCGGCACAACATAGTTCGCAATCAGTAGAGTTCCAAGAGGAACTAAGTGGGATGTCGCTTAGAGAAATGGTGTGTACGCTGAAACAGGGTGGTACTAGGATCCCAGAGCAGGCAGGAAGAGAAAGTTGGGTGACTGTAGGATGAGAGCGCAGGAAAGGGTGTGCACGCCGTACAGCTACAGCTCCTCCAGTGGTTGAGGTGTCCAACCGATTCTGGCCCTTGCAGGAACTCGACTTGGCCCCTGACCCTGAGAGTGAGGGGACTGATGAGCAGCAGGGCACCCTGTTGGCTTCTACCCCTCAGAAAAGTGAGTTAGTGATAGTGGGGGACTCAGTACTTAAAGGAATAGATAGCTTGCACTGTTCGCGCGACAAGGAGTCTCGTACGGTGTGTTTCCTGCCTGGTGCCCAGGTAGGAGACCTCCTGGAGCGTGCGGACAAGCTCCTGACCAGAGCGGGGAGGGATCAAGTTGTCATGGTCCATGTTGGGACAAATGACATAGGTAAGGGTAGGTTTGAGGTTCTGCAAGGCAAATTTGTGGAATGAGCTGAGAAGCTTAGGAGCAGATCCTCAATTGTAGTGTTCTCCGGGATCCTACCTGTACCACGTGCAAGCAGAGGAAAGCAGAATTTTATCTGGAGGTTCAACATGTGGCTACAAACCTGGTGTAGGAAAGAGGGGTATAGGTTTATGGGGCACTGGAACTTTTTCTGGGACAGGGGTGACCTGTTCAAGCCTGACGGGCTGCACCTGAACCGGAGGGGTACCTTTGCACTGGGTCGGCATATGTTGAGGGTAGCACAGGATTATTTAAACTGGGGACATGGGGGGCAGGGAGGTTAGTGAGTGTAACACATAGGGAGATGCAGACTGCCCCGATGGATGCTATCGGCGTTACATGCACAACTGATAATATACTTTTAAAGCAACAAAGCGTAGTGGGGGCCTTGAAGCAGCGGCCACATGGGAAATCAAGGGGGAAGAGCATTAGTAATAACCTGAAATGTTTTTACTTAAATGCAAGAAGCATGAAAAATAAATTTCCTGAGCTTGAGGCTGTTATAATCAGTGAGGGCTATGACCTAGTTGGGATTACGGAGACATGGCTAACTGAAGAGGATGGAGATGAATATAATATAGAAGGTTTTCAGCTCTTTAGGAAGGATAGATGTTTTTTAATAGGCGAGGAGGGGGCGTAGCAATCTATGTGAACGAAAACATAAATATACAGGAAATTCCCAAAATTGAACATTTCTTGCCTTGTGAAGATATCTGGGTCAGGCTCATTGGTAAACACGAGACAGATTTAAACATAGGTGTATGCTATCGACCACCAGCTTTGGACAGTACAGTCAATGAAATGCTTTTTAGGAGGATTACGCAAGCTTGTAGAGGTGGAGGGACTATTATTATGGGAGACTTAAATTATCCTGGTATCAATTGGGAAATGGTGTAAGGACAGGGTAGGGGGGAGGAAGAATTTCTAGATGTTAAAAATGATAATTTCTTGGTGCAGTATCTTAACCCCTTTCTGCAGATGTAGACGCCCGCATCTATAGACCTGCAAACTGGAAGCACGCTGTTACTGTACTCGATCACTAGATAGCACCCCCGGATCAGTTATTGAATGTTCACAAGCAAGCAGACCTCGAACGCGGTTCTGAATATGGGGAAGTTCACTCCACGCCCTGTTTTTCAAGAGCTGCATGAATTAAACTCCTCAGCTAAGCCTGATGTGCAAACTGGTCAGTATCCTTGCCTATAGTATCGATCCAGCAGTTTAAAAAAACGATATCTTGACACAGAAAAAAATCGCTATCCTGTGTAGCAACCAGATAAGCCACAGTGAGCCAACAGTATTCCAAGTAATGGTTCAGAAAAATCAGTTTTCTGAGGCAAAAAAATCGACATGGTATTGATTCTCTCACATTCTACTTTTAATTACTGACCTCACGTACAAAAAAAATCGTAGTTTCCTACCGTGGATTTACGCGCAGATCCATTCATTGACAAATCCAGCGCTTCTTTATCCACCCGAGTACTGGCGTTGATAGCCAATCACTCAACCATACACTCAAGCTCTTCTGCGTAATTGTATAGTTACGCTTCATGCCCTCGCAAAGCTAACCCGGTAAAATGTATTGATTGGCTCGTTTCTTATCCAAATCCCGAGTGTTTAAACATTTTAGAGTAAGTGAAACACATTGATTGGACAAACACAGAGCATACAAACCTATGCGTATCAGCAGGCTCGGTTGTATCCTGTCTACGTTATGCACATTACGCGGTTAAAATAGACGCGATTTATAGAAAACACGTTCGCAAAACTGGCCTTGAAGTGTTCAGTTACATTTACAGGATCTAAATGAGATAAGGATATGGTCAATTGGAATTATGTAGAATGAAACAGGACCGGAGGGTCCCTCCTACTGGATACATCGGTCTCTGGAGCAGGGATTCATGAAAAAGGTGAGGCTGATACTTTGTTATTTTTTTGTTGTTGTTGTTGTTGTTTTGTTTTTGGAATGTATACGTACTCAACAAAGTCGAATGTCGAGGTTTTTTTTCCTGTTTAAAACGCGAACTGCCCGTGCATTTGGGTGGACCCCCTGGTACGTTCATTGCACGTTTCTTTTGAATCCAGGGAGGCAATGGATTGTTCCCTGAAAGTGGAGTGTCTGTTCTGTTAAAATAAGGTATATTTCAGAATTCAGATATTACTGAGTTAGTGAGTTGCACTTGTTCCTTATAAGTGTTGAAATGAGTTTGTGAGCTTAGAAGAGGGGACTGGTAGCTTCCATTACAGGGTGAATGTTCTAACCGTTTAATAAGCAGTTTATTTAATGCGTGTTTGTGCTGGCACTTTAAAGTAAAATGGGCAAAACTCTAAACTTTATTATGGAGAAAAGGCATGTTTTGTGTTTTGGAGTGGTTACTGGTGACCATTGATATTCAACTGCACTGAGATTGATAAATTCATACTAAACTCAACCAGAAAATCATTTGTTCATATTAAATTTCATGCCTTAAAACTTTATTTGTGTTATATACATGATTTTTTTATGATTTGACTGGACTTCATTTTGAGACTTCGGGGAGACACTTGGATAGCTGTATAATTTGGCTAAAAGCATGTAGGTAATCTAGAATGTAATGTTGAAGATGAATTGTACTTGTGGTCAAGGAGTTTATGATCCCAGAAATGTATAGTTTTAAGCCCCAGCAGTTTTTCAATCCTCAGAATTATTTTTTTTGCAATTTCAATGGTGAATTCTCATGAAGATTTTTTATGTTTGCAGCTCATTTTCTCTACCATAATCATGAAAATTAACTGAAATACTATGTAATTCTAAATGTTGTAAGTGTCTTTTCAGAATTGAGCCACATTTTTCCTCTTTATGAAGCTTTAATCTTGAATTATACAGCATTAAAGTGGGTAACCCAAAAATAGCCAAATTTGGCTTCTGCACAAAGGGGTTAATAAACCTACAAAAGAGAAGGCAATTTTTGACTTAGTGCTCTGGAATGACCCAGAAAGAATTAGCAATGTTGAGGTTCTGGAGACACTTGGGACAAGTGATCACTCTGCTGTTAATTTTGATGTTTCATGGGAAATTATAAAAGGTGTATTCAAAAACTAAAATTTTAGGCGAGCAAACTTTGACAGGATGCGCTCATATCTAAGTGAAATAAAATGGGAGACACTCCTGGACTGTGAGTCCGTAAATGAGATGTGGGAAAGATTTAAGGGGGTTTTTCTTGAATCACAATTCAGATTCATTCCAAAGGTGTCCAAAAGTAAGCTGAAAAAGCAGAATCCTCAGTGGATGACCAAAAGTATTTGTAGGATTTTGACAGAGAAGAGGAATCTTTATAAGATGGACACAAAGGATAACAATGAGAATACTAAGGCTGAATACTGTAAAATGCGGGCTGTGGTCAAAAAAGAGCTGAGGAATGCTAGAAGACTGTATGAAAGACAAATTGCAGAGGGGGCGAGAACTAACCCTAAGCGCTTCTTTCAGTACTGTAGCAGAAAAAGGAAAGTTAAAGAGCAGATTAAGTGCATAAAGAATAAAAACGGATCGCTGCTATTTGATTACAGGAATATTGTGGATGCCTTAAACAGTTACTTTGTTGAGAATTTTACCTCAGAGGGGGTCTTTATTTGGCCAGAGGGCATGTTAAATGCTCAAGATTATTTAGCAGAAATTGAGGTTCGGCATAACGAAGTATTAGATAAGTTGCATAAACTAAAGGCAGATAAGGCGGCTGGTCCTGATGGCTTATATCCTAGAGTGCCCACGGAAGTTGGTAAGATCATCTTTAAGCCGCTATCCACCATCTTTAGGCGGTCTTTAGAAACTGGAGAAATACCAAATGATTGGAAACAGGGCAATATTATACCACTACTGTATATAAGAAAGGGGACCGTACCAAGCCAGGAAATTACAGGCCAGTGAGTTTAACTTGCATTGCGTGCAAAATATTGGAATCTATCATAAAAGATGAGCTGGACTTTTTTCTTGAACAAAACAGTATCTTGAGGGATAGCTAACATGGTTTTCGTAAGGGAAGGTCATGCCTGACAAACCTTCTGGAATTTTTTGAAGAGGCCACCAGGACCAGGGGTGATTTGATTGAGGTCTTTAAATATGTTAAAGGGATTAACAAAGTGAATTATGTAGGATTCCTTCGACCAAGTGTTGTGAGTGGAACTCGGGGTCACAAATGGAAGTTGACCAAAGGTAAATTTAGCACTGATATTCGGAAATATTTCTTCACCCAAAGAGTAATTTCAATGTGGAATAGTTTGCCTGACCATATTGTTGAGGCAGAGACCTTGGGGGTTTTCAAGAGCAGGCTTGACTTAAAGCTAGTATCTGAAGGGATATATTCACAATAGTATAAAGAAACTGGGGAGCGTAGTTGGGCTGAAAGGCCTGTTCTTGCCATTCAAGAAAAAAGAATAAAAATGAGGTGAGGACCCCAGTCACCCAAACCATGGCCTCTTCTTGAAGATGATGTCCAAACGGAAGACAGGCTATGTGAACATTGCAGCCAAGACCAATTACCAAAGCTAAAGCTTCTACTCTCATACGATCTGTATGCTGACATAAGACCAATAAGACATGCTCCGCTCTTCAGGCCACAAATTTCAAACGATATAGCATTGGGCTCCGCCCGTACGTACATATGTCTGTCCTTACGGACACATAAAATTGAGGCAGCAGGGGATATTGCCATGTTAGTGGCAAACACTTGTTTCATATTTGGCGTGAGTCTAGTTTGTGGTAAGGGCACAAAGCTTATAAATTTTAGGAGCAATAGCTTTGGAGGGGTTCAGGGATACACATCAACCAGTAGGCAACTGACTGACTGGTTGAATCACCTGCCACCCATTCACTTAATTACCTGCAAAATATTCCAAGTGCCTGCTACTCTGAGGACTCCACTACTTTACGAGTCTTTCTGTTTCTCAGTCTCGATTGTTTTGGAATGTCATGCAGGTCTCAAATTTGAAATTAATTAATATTTCCAAAAATTAATACATTTGAAAAGCTGAAGCATCGGCTTTTTTTGAAGCATCAATCTATTTTTTGTTCTTTTTTGTTTTCAACAAAGCATAGGTAAAATTAATTTGAAAATCAACTCATTCTGTCTTTATCTGAATCTTACATACTGTTCCAATGTGAAATTGAAGTTGTCAAATGAAAAGTAATCTGAAAAACGTGAAAGACAAATGGGAGGTGCATAAGCCAAAAGATTTTTCCCATTACATCATCTTGGTGGGTGAATTACTATTAGTCTGGAAAAGAAAATAGGCCTAATTAGCGCAGTATTCCCATGCCGTGCTGTCCTGTTTCTGAATGTGACTTCAGCTTCATCACCAATGGGATATTTGTTATTATAGATATGCCTGAAGTGACATTTTAATTAGCAGCAATCTGAAAACCTGGTAAAGCGTGAATCCTGTTGGGAGACAGGGCTTGTGAGGTGAGAGATCATATTACTTTAACTTGGGAGAATGGGCTCAGGTGTACCAATTTGGCATGTGGAAACAGGTAACCCGCTCTCTAATAGGAGGAGACTTATGTGCCGCGGGTTGCAGGAGATTCTTCGCTGTGGTGTTGCATCATAGTTGATTTCCAAGACTGTGTAGATAGGGCAGGCAAAAATATTCAGAGATATACACCAACATAACAACATTACAAAACCTCACAGTATCAGCTTCCATCTCTAAAATAAACGCTTCATGTCCTCATAACAGTTGTAATAATGATGTCCAATCTAAATTACATCAATGTACATTGATCAACTTTAAGATAACAAAATATAGGATGGCTCCAGAGGAGCAGATGGATAATCCTGTAATTCTTCCTGTTTGTCCCTTTCCTTGAAGTCATGCTTTCAGAACCTCTTCAGAAATAAAGCTTATCTGATTATATGGCAGGCACAAGCGTTTGATAAATTAACTTAAAATGCCTATCATGCTTAATAAATGGAGACAATATGGAGCTCAAAATATAGTGACAAGTTTTACGCACCATTTACAGCTGAGTAAGTATTGTTCGGAGCATGAGACATTTAACCGAGAGTGTTACAGTCACAACCATTCATGCTGTTATGGCAGTTTTACGGTTTAAAATGACTCATGGGTATGCTTTCAGCCAAACTTACATAAAAAAGGGCTCTTTACAAGGTGAGCACACGTTTGAGCTCGTGACAGGCAAGTCTTAATCAAATAAGTCTCACTTTCAAGATTAGTGGCTTATATAAGTAGATTGCTTCAGTCCCACAAGGCATCTTTTTAGACATTTATGAAAACTTTGAATATGTCCTTCTGATTGCTTTCATTATAAATATTTTAAAATTTGGATCCATTGTAGTATTTTGGGATTTTGATGTAAATATAATGACTTGTGATATTATAAATATGGGTCAGCAAACAGGAATAACGTAATTTTTGCGACTTTTCTGTCAATAGGTATCCCGACAGCCTGACTAGTCGTATTTTAACGAAAAAAATGAAAATTCTGAAGCCAAGGTATGCATCAGTAGTTTTCGTTGAAGCTGGAATCTATAATCATCCGACATAATAATACATTTTTTAATCCCATTTTCCTTCAAAATAAAAGCAATATGTTCAAAGCTTGCGTCCACTTAGCAAGACAAATTAAAATGATCAGCCAGAAGAGGGCACTACAGTCCGTGGTTAAAGGAGAGAGTCTTTTGAGGGTCCCTGCAACTGAGTGCATCTCATGTTTTTTCAGACTGTCTGATGGAAACTCTCTGGAGCCATTTGATATAAGAAACACTACATGCATTTGTCAGATGTTTTCATCTGAAACAACTCAATATGTGCATATCAAAGGCCGCATGAACAATGGCAAAAAACAGATCAGATAGGGCACAATTCTGATTAAGTATGCATAAACATAAGCATTAATTCTAGTTAATCATGCTTGCTAGTGCTGGTGTATAGTACCTTCCAGTATCTGGTCTTGATTGTAGGCTTTTCCCATCGTCTTGTATTTCCTTTTTACCCTCAGTCTGCCGAGTCTTAAGATTGAAAGGAAATGCAAATTGGTTTATGAAATAATAGTAAAACATGATATGAGGAATGATAAAGTCAGATTTAGAGACATAATAATATTAATTGTTCGGCCATTGACCGTATGTGTGAGAGCAGATGTTGCGATATGTACATTCTTTGGGGGGTTTTTAACTATGTTATTTTGAATGTAGGAGCTGGAGGCTCATCGTTACTGCCCGAAACCGACCCATGTTTTGTGTTTGTCATTGCCAGGTGTGTTGCATTACATTTGAAATGTATTCCTGTTCATACTATACGATCGTATTGTTTGCTAAATAGCAGGAGGCTACTTTGTCCTTGTTTTGCAATGTAAGCCGGATGGTAGCAAACGTTAGCAGGCAATGTGTTTCTGAGCTCTTTTATCCAAGTTATGCTTTTTCTGTAAATTCTGGGCAATGAAGGAGCTGGCGGGTCATCGTTACTGTCCGAAACTGACCCATGGTTTGTGTTAGTGTCATTGCCAGAATAAAGTCGTTGAACTGTCGCCTGTCTGTGGTAAGTAGCTCCAGCGGAGAGGAGTCGGGTTTGCTAACTTTTTAACTCCGCAAAAAGTTCATGATGACCATTTTTACTGAAAGCGAATGCAATTCTTGCACCAAGCAAGTAAATAAGCATGTAGAAATACAGGAAAAAAAAAAAAATCAGTGCTCCATCGTTAGCTTTTCGACTGAATGTGTGCTATGCATATAACCCATACATCAAATAAAAAAGCAAAGTCCACAGTCTAATGATATAAGCTTTGTAATTTTAAACCAATGCTACGCTCAAAGCACAGCGGGCATACACTTTACATTCCACTGCAATGAGAAAAAATTTTTCCTTAATTTTGCTATTTTGTTACAAAAAAAAGCTGTGTTTGAAGGTAAATCTGCACTATTGTCTGTCCAATGCATCCCCGTTATATTGAAACTACATTGCCCAGTCTCCACTATTGTTTTTTTTCCAGGGCATTTCTTCCAAAGATGACAAGCCCTGAGCATTCCTATTGGACCACTGTATTTTCTCCTTTGTTATTAAATTTTGATGCAGCCAATTTGATTTTGGGGGTGGCCATTTGATTCTATGGGCTCCGATGTTTCCAACGAGCCCTCAATGACCGTAATCGTACAAAGCTAGCTGAAATGGAGCCTTGCGTTCCTGGTGCGTGAAACTCAATGTCCATGCGCTACTATGCACATCTGTTTGTAGAGTGCTACAACATAAATGTTAAACTGATATGTTTGTGGTACATTGGCGATAATTATATGCTAAACATTCAGCAGACATCATTGTAGTAGTCTCTATGGCTTGCCTTCTGAGTCTTCATATTGCAATGAGGCATAACAAGATGACTCATTGGAAAAGCTGAGTGGGTAAGTCACTGAGCTATTGTGCAAGTGACGACTGTACATACACTTGCATTTTCAGCACACACAGCTCAGCATACACCATTGTAATCACATCTTTTGTGTATGCAGTGCTGAGGTGTTTGTTATGATTGCTGTTTTTCTTTTTCTGCGATCTGGCTGCCAGGCAACATTACGTGCAAAGACTAAGAGCGCAGCAATGAGTGCAGACACACAGTCGCTTAACTGGTTTGTTTTTTGATAGTTTTGCTCAGATTGAAAACGATTGTTGAATAATTAGTGGACAAAGTCGTACTTCGAAAGAGTCCATGTGCAGTTACTGAGAGAACACTGAAATTCAAGTGCTAGATCAAGACTATCTATTCAGGTAGCTTAGTGGTTAAGGCATTGCATTCAAATGGCTGAAGTCTGAGGTTTGAAACTCTGTTTGGGTCAAAGTATTTTTTTTGAGCAGCAGAGTCATAGTTCTTGTATAGCTAATTGCTGGGTGTTTGTTGTTTTTACTTTTTACCTTATTTTCTTTGTATTAATAATTTTGGGATCCAAGAGATCCAAATTCCCTTCTTGTCACAGTTAAAAGACGTTTCCCTGGTCTTACACGCTACTGCTTCATTCCAGAATTCACTTAAAGATATAATTTATTGAACCCCGTGGGGTGATTCGTCCTCTGCATTTGACCCATCCTACAGTTAGGAGCAGTGGGCAGCCACAAAGCAGCACCTGGGGACCAACTCCAATTCTAAAGCCAGTACCTTGGTCAGGGGTACTGGTTTGAGTGTTCCTATGATGCATGGTTTGTGGGTGGGGCAAACCGGAGTACTCAGAGGAAACCCACGCCAACACGGGGGGGAACATGCAAACTCCACACAGGCCAGATTCGAACCCACAACCTTTTTGCTGTGCGGCAGTAGTGCTAACCACCGTGCCACATTGCAATGCATTGCTTAAATTCAATTTTTACTTTATTCTATCACTAAAAATGACCTTTTTTTCATTCCAGAATTGTGTTTTGGCTGTTTCAACAGGTCTGGCAGTAATCAGGCCGGGGTGTGGATAGTGAAATTACCCCCCCAAAAAATGTGGTTAATCACTGTTAATTCATTGATTCATGATTTAACAAGGGGGGGATTACTTTTTCACATAGGGCCAGGTAGGATTGGATAGCTTTTCTCCCTTAATAAATGAAAAAATTGTTGAAAAACTTTGTATTTTGTATTTACTTGGGTATCTTTGTCTAATATTAAAATTAATTTTATGATCTGAAAAATTTCAGAGTGACAAATAAGCAAAAAAAAAAAAAGAAATCAGGAAGGGGGCCAGTACTTTTTTATGGCTCTGTACTTGTATGCCAGTGATTTGTTTGTGATTCTGAGACACCCCTTTGTTCGATTCCAATTTCTGTGTGTGCCTGCCAGGATTTTTTTTGCCTTCTGATTACGACCTTTTTTCTGCCTGACCCCGATTTCTGTGTATTGAATTTGGATTTCAGACACTCTACTCTCCCACTGCCTAATGATTTGGTACTGTTACCCATGCTTTTTGGCTTTTGAACTCCTGCCTGTCTTCGGTCTCTGATTTTTTTTGTTTTGTTTATTTTCCAAAAAATGTTATGTTTTGTTAAACTACAATTTTGTCAAATAAACCTGATAAATAATCAATTATATGCAAAAAAACCCCCACAAAAGTAAACTTTTTATCAGTTCTACAGAAAAGTAGCCCACCATCTAGAACTTTTCTGGCTGCATATTTGGTGCCTACTATTGGGTGGCGTCCTAGGCAAGTGCCTAGGTCGCCTATAGGAAGGACCACCACTGACAAGGACGTTTAGAGCCCTTGCAACAGCCACTTGTGACAAAGGGCGTATATTGACAATGATATGGCAAAGGTGACTAAAATGCACACGAACCAGTAGAACACAACTTTAGTCATCAAATTATACCCTGTTAAGTCAGCCACAGACATAATTTTGTGGAATATTGAAAGGATCTATTTGTTGTATTTATATTTTTGTTTGGTGTACTTTGAAATTATATAACTTATGAAGAAATAGATGCATAAGGCCAAGGATTTATTTTGACTGCAACAGGGAAAGATTTTGGATCTCTTGGATCATAGATGTCCCACAACCAATGAAGAAATTATGTTCGACGCACTCTCTCGTGCAACTTATACATTGGCCACAGTATATATTACATATACCAAAAATTCAAGTTCCAAATTGAGTTGGATGAATCAAATAAAATCCAGTTAAAAGCTAACTTGAGTGTCACTAAATCCCCCGAACTAATTTATTTCGAGTTTTAATAAACCATGTCCATCCATGCACCAGTAGTACAACGAAGCTGGCTGTAAGAAATTGCACAAAGGCTCGACAGTTACATGACAAGCAAAAATACTCAGATCTCCCACCACAGGATGGCAGATATCTGGCCTGGAAGCAAAATGGGCTGTAGGGATAGACAAATGGACAAGAGGATGGATGGCTGAATGATAAGGCATGCAGTATGAGAAGCCACACATTGACAAAAAGACATATCTATGTATAAAATTTTGTTGAGTACTATTGACCGGTTAAAGAAAGAAGGGGTGGAGGGCTACGGCATTCAGATATAGTCAATTAATAAAGCAGATAATAGTTTGAAGGTCATCAGTAGAAAAAATAGAATAAACACTGATCTGGACCAAAAAAAAACAACACGTAAGAGGTACATGAGTCTAATTAATTTCTTTCTTTTTCTTGGTGACATCATTGCAGTTTGGGGAGGTTAACACTTCAGTTTCTAGGTCAGGCAGTATAATTGGTTTAAGATACAGCTGATGCTTTTTTAATTTGTCTTCAGCTTCACATCCAGAGGGACACCTCGTTATATATTTGCCTGAAGTGACATTTTAATTAACAGTCACAGGTGAAGTAAAGCGTAAAAAGAACTGAAGGGAGGGGTGGTAAAGTGGAATGCCACTCCAGAAATCCCAATTTACTCGTGGTCTAGGGAGTAGTCTCAGGTGAAGTAGAGCCAATTTAACATGAGGAGGCAAGTGATTGTTTTTAATTACTCTGGTGGTTTGGGCGCATAGAAAACCAATCTTGGCGGCAATGTTGCATCATAATAATTTACATGTCTGGAAAGGGGAGGGTGGAGGTTAGCCTTCGAGTCGGGTAGGCGCAAGGATTCTCTAGTAAAATAACATTGCAATTTTCTGCCTCCGCTTCCATCTCAATACTAATGTCATGCACAAAACAAAACTTTTCTGACATAATATGTTTAATTTAATATGAAGTTTTAAAATGTTCTACACAGCTGTCCCATTAAAATTATGTAAAGCGTACCCATCAAAACGGAGTTACAAAAGTGTAGGATTTTTATCAGCTCTAAATTGGTCTCAAGTGTTAATGAGTGAGTGAATGTTGTGCGATCCCTGCCAGGATGTGTTCATGCCTTTTTCCCACTCCATGCTAAAATAACTCCAGCCCTCTTGTAATTCAGAAATAAGTAGGTCATATAATGGATTAATGGATTTTCACAATCAAGAGGGTTTTGATTGGGGCTGAAAATATTTTGGGATGTTTTGCAGAATACATGTTTTTTCAATGCTAAGTTGAAATCTAAAGGAACACAGAACATATTTAACTTAAAAAAAGCAATTATTTGGAAAATTAAAATAAAAATCTGTAAGAAAACTGATGTATCCAGGGCCTCGTTTCCCATAGAGGCGTAAGAGGGGTCACTATTTGCATTCTGAGGAAAGTTTTTTCTTCTTTACATTAATTTCCCAAAGCCATACTTCGAGTGGGAGCACAAGGCTGTGGAGTACGTTTTATTCTCACTGCGGCTCTGCGCACTTGAATGGTGCTGAGAGGTTTGATTAAATGATTTTAGACTACATTCACCAATGTAGGCCTTTGTAAATGTACAATATAGTGAAAATACATAAAATCCGAAGCATAAATAAATTGAACAGTTTACACAAGAAACATAAACTTAGTATGCCTTGATTGATTTTTCTCTTGTTTGACCCAGATGTTGCCCTTAAGCACAAAATTGGAACTAGCTTCAAATCCAGCATTGTTCCTTCAGTGTATCATTTTAATTTGTTTAGGCAATAGTCGAAATGTATTGATTAATTTATTTTTTGTCAGAACATTCTGTTCTTTTCTGTATTCTTGTGTATTTCTTTACCTTATTACAACTGTAATGTAATGTAATGTACTGTAATGTTAATGTAAGCATATTTATGATGATTTTTAATATTTTTATGTCCATAATTGTCGTTCAACATACGGTTAAAAGATCACTCTTCGCTGCCGGATAGCTTATTCAGTTAAAGCACTGCATTGGAGTGCAGAAGTGACCATCAAGCCCCAGTCATACCAACCGGCAATGGTCGGCAGCTTTTTCAGAGTAGCGCACAATTGGCTATTGCACTACAGGGTTTCAAATTGGGAAGGGACTGCTGGGAAAGGCAAATAAATGAATAGCTTTGTTTGTTGGCCAGACGGGCGCTTTTCAGGAAGTTTCCAAGCCTGATCATGTTCGGGTATCCTCCGCCCTCGTTCTGAAGTTGCGAAGATACAACTATTGAGTGTATAAGAAGCAGTGGATGACAGGCACATGCTTCAGAGGAGAGCCTTGAACTGTCTTCACTCTCCTGAATTGGCAACAAAGGGTCGCAAAAGAGCAAGCCTTGTACATAGTTCACCAATTGGGCATTCCAGATTTGGGTGGGATTGGAGATGCCAAATTTAAAAAAAAAAAGATCACTCTTTAAGATCGATGAATCACCTCTGTATTCAGAAACCAGATCAGTGGTTATGATGAAAGTTATGGTGTCAGGCAAGGGGTAACCTCGTGTTGAACATGTAAGCATGATGCACATGTTATTTTTAATGCTGCTGTTTCCTCCCGTTTGGGCCTCTATTTTTATTATTTATTGTTTCCTTTGATCTTTGGGCATCTAGGTGGAAAAAGTGGAACGGTTCTTGAACTCCTTATTATGACATCCTTTGCGAATTGTGTAGGCTGTGGGCATTTTGCTCACCACAGTCTGTGGAATTTGTAATCCATAGCCTACCTTTATTCAAGAAATCACGTTCATCTCAATCATGCACTTGTCTTGAAGTCGTAACTAATCTATGCACAATGAGGAATTTTCATTTCTGACAAGGAGCAGGTCGTTAGATATCTAAACTCTGTAGTCACTTGTCTGTACACATTTCATTATATCGTACTAAGCTGCACCCAGCCAGAAGTATGTCAAAATCTACACAGCAGGAAGCCTGTATAGACCCGTTGCACAGGCACTTGCAACCCTCTGTGCCTCACTGTTAGTGCGGAGGATGGTTGAGTATAATTTGATATGGAGTCAAAATTCTGCAGTTGGTGACACTGGCGTCATACATTTTCCCCTATTAAGTGAGGTTTATTAGCATTTGGAATTCTAAAAAAGTAAATGAAGAAATATTGAAAGAAAACAATAGAAAAGGATTTAAAAAATCAACCACAATAGTTTGTGATGACTGCAGGTGCTATAGGCTATTCTTAAAAGGCGTGCATCTCTCTAGGAGTCGAAGGATCGACTCTTAGATTGTAAATCATTTCAGAGGGCGTCTTTAGTTACGATGCTTTTTGTAAATACGCCATAATTATGAAAGACTGTAAGACAGATTCTACGATGAGCTTACACTTAAGATGCTTTCGAGAAGCAAGGCTCAAGATGTTTTAATTTTTCACTTTTCAGTTGTTTTTATAGCACTTAAAATTTACAAACAAGTGGTGCAAAGCAAAGCAAACCCCACCCCTCAAACATATTTTTGGCTGTTCAAAGAGTTGATCCAGTTTTCGGGTACATGTGCTCTTGAGCTTGAACTTTCAAGGTCAAATGTCTTGGAACTATTGAGATTACCAAATATGAGTTCCTAACATTGATGATTAATAGTAACCAAGTGAATATCAACCTTAGTTAATGAGATATAGCCTTCTGAAATCTTTGGAGCATCTCAAAGGATGGTTGCAACCTTTGAAGGCTGCATTATCAGGGATTTTTGTTCAATTTGATCCACCACACTGATGTAACATCATTTCATCTCTGTTAAACAACTTTGGTTTAAGCAAGTTGTCACTGGTTTTTCTAACTTTAACCTAAACTCTAATCCATATCCTTAACCCCAAGCCTCAATTTAACCTTGTCTGTTACCCTTAATGTTAATTTGGGGGATGGAAGTAAGTGATGACCCCTAAAAATGCAGCCCACGCATTGGGATGCACCCCTTGTGACCTTGGGTTTGACCTTTAAAGGTCACTCAAGGTGAAAGGGCAGGATGTCATTTTCCTTGCCATTTATGAGTTCTTATATGTGATCAATAGTAACCAATTGGCATTGCACGGTAGTTTTGACTTGACTAATCAAGGTCACTCAAAGTGAAAGGTCATGGTGTCATTTTAATCTCTATTTTTGATTTCCTATATGTGCTTAGTAGCAACCAAGTGGCAATCTGGCATAGTCTTTGAGATACAGGGCTCTAAATTCGTAGACCAGGCGCAGGCGCGGCGCAAGTGCGGTGAATGGGGGGAGGACCGCGCCAACGGGGTGTATCCAGAAGTATTTTGCAATTTCGTGCCCGGCGCAAGTGGCAGGGAGGGAGGTGAGAAGGCATGAGTGGTTTTAACACAGCCAAATCACACATTCTCCAATCAAATGAGCTCCTCTCCTCACCTTTAATATGTTGGAATAAAGAAGCCTCTGTCCTATATCTGCATGATGCGTTAATGTTGCATTTTACTTTGCGGCTTCAGGAATGTTTTTTGCACAGCTTACGTCTATATTAAGTATTACGAAAATGAGTTAGCTGGCTAGCTAGGGCATTCACGAATTATTACCATTTGCGAACTTGAATGGAATTTCAAAACGAAACTAAGTCAGATCATTCAAACTTATAAATTGGAATGAAATATGACGGTCGATCATTTATTTCTTCTGCCTGCATCATTGGAAAGAGAAATGATGGATAGCGCGTACCTATTATTACACTCTGTTGCTGCTTAAAATTTTGGGATTAACATGCATGGACAACAATGCAAGATACATCACACATTTATTTTCAAAATGTGATCTTAACTCAGTACGAGATCATAGCAATCAGGCTGTATTCCTTTCCCCCGCTAAAAATGATAAAACCTTAGTGACAATGATAGCATTAAGCCGCTTGCACAAATATTTTGCACAACAATTTACATTCAAAGTCAATGCAAAGATGCATTGACTTTGAATTGACTTTGAATGTAATCAGTCATGCGAAAAATTTGTTTCGTGTCCGGTGTGAAAGCAGCTGAAGGACACATACCCACATAGCCCACATGCACACATCTCTCTCGCTTTGATCTAAAATCAGGACAATTGATATAGATATGATAATTTATGTACTGATTCAGATAGGTACATTAAATAGTGATTGTTGTCATTTTTTTTTCTTATAATTTGGTATCTCCAATTCCACCCGAATCTGGAATTGGTGAACTATGTACAGTGTTTGCTCGTATACGACCCCTTGCTGCCAATTCAGGAGAGTGAAGACAGTTTGCGGCTCTCCACAGAAGCACGCGCCTGTCAGCCACCACTTCTTATATACTCATTGGATGAATCTTTGCAAGTTCAGAATGAGGGCAGAGGATACCCGGACATGACCAGGCTTAGAATCTTCCAGAGGAGCGCCCGTCTGGCCTGTAATTACTTATTGCATTGAAATGTGCCTGACATTCTGGAAACCTGCCTGTGAGGTTTCGGTGATGAGTGGGCACTGTGCGCCGGTCAGCCAAATTACTACTGCACAGAAAGTAAACCAGGTTGGAGCTGACAAGCTCTCTGCGCACTTTTGGCGGAACCTTTTTCCACAAAATTGTCATTGCGATGAATATGTGACACCTCCCCCAACTACGCCGGCACACCCATCCACTGCGCGGGCTGCACCGGACGAAATTAACACTGCGTGGGCTGTGCCACGCTACGCCACACGTGCGCTGCGCCAAGAAATTAGAGCCCATAGTGTAAAATAGGCTATTGGAATTATTAATCTTGACCCTCCTGACCTTTCATCCCCACGATCTTTGAAACCATGCGCTTCACTACGACAGTGGATAGGTTTATAATTTATAACTTGAAAAATGGAACCTTGGAAATGGTGACCTTGACCTTGACCCTATTCATGAATTTACTGTGCAGTATGCTGAATCATTTCCCAACTTTTAAATTTTAAGGTTGCATTAGACATGGATAACAGTCAGATATTTATTATGATTTATTTGCTTACATTTAAAAAACCGGCAACTACAATAAGGGTGATTTGTCTCTGGGTTCTTAATGAACAAATTTATAAATGTATCCATGCAATGGAACCCGTCAACAGTACCACCCATTACGGCAGGGGTCCTCAATCTTTCCCAGAAAGGGCCAGTGTGGATGCAGGCTTTCATTGCAACCAAGCTATTGCACACCTGATACTACTAATCAACCCCTGGACTCTTTGCTAATAAGCTTGATTAGTACTATCAGGTGTGTAGCTGCTTGGTTGCAATGAAAGCCTGCACCCACACCGGCTCTTTCTGGGAAAGATTGGAGACCCCTGCATTAAGGGGAAAATGAAATTTTAAAGGGCTGAAAATTTAGAACAATTTGATAATTTTATTGCTTGTTTCTAAAAGCCGTAAAAAGGGTGCAGTTTAATACATTTGGATATTTGAACATGAATATAAATACTTCATTCTACTCAAAACACCCCTTGATAAAATGTAAATGGTCTAGTTGGATTTTTGATATTTTTATGGAGGGCTCTTGGGGCTGGAAATACATCAGACCGATGCTCACAATGAGGATCCTACTTTCATTTGGTACCCATGCTAGTGGACTGTAGCTTTTTCTTGAGCCAAGTATTGTGCAAGGAGTACCCACAAATTGTAGCATACCTTTGCCCCAAGGCCAAATTTCTCTTTACCTGGCACGCCTCTTGCAAAGAGTATGGTTTTATCATATTTGCCTAATATCCCAGTAGAAACAAGTCTAAAACTCTATGTTTGATAAGCTTTCAACAGTGTAGCCGTCTTTATTGCTTTTTATTGACTGATCATCTGCGCATTGTTTGTTGTAAATTTCATTACAGGGATAAATCTCTTATTCTCTTTAGGAATAAACATTTCCCAGTGAAAACTGGGTGTGCCACTGAACTGAAAACAGTTTTAATTTCAATAAATGTGTACTGAATGGGAGCTGTTTTTCAATGTCTTGCCAAAATAAATGGATGATAGCATATGACCTTTAAATTTCATGAAAGGTCTTTAGTCATAAGTCGTAAAACTTGCATTAAAAATCTAAAGTAGATACTCATTATTAAAAAGTATTAAAAATGATGGGAAACAGAAAATTAAGGTTGGAACTAGGCACTAGGAACTGTATAACCTCAGCGCACCTCATGTTGTGTTTGCTATGCTTCCCTCTGCTGGTATGGTGGTGAATCACAGCTGTTACACTGGTCATGCAGTGCGAGTGAAGTGTACAACCTAGTTGACAGGCTTCAGAATCCAGTATAAGGGGTCGCAGTGTCTGCTCATTTTGCAAAGACAATTTCATCAGTAAGGAAGCCCATCTATAGCTAGGAGTTGAGTGAAATAAAACCTAAATAGTCAAGCATAACATGAAAACACAGATTATTTATTTATTTATTTTCTTCTGTTTTGCGAAATCATGGTGCCACCTTGGTACCCTGTCAGAATAAAAGGTAAATATAATAATTTCATCCTTAGATACACATAATGCATATGTTTGCCATTCATAACAACTACTCATCCTGCGTTCAGGCATGTTTCAAAGTGCAAATTGACTTGTGGGATGGAGTGTAATGCAGCCAGCATATGAGTTGATATCAGCCCGATATGCATAATTTCACTGTTCTACGAATTTTTGCAGTGCCAACCGATTAAGAATGGACCTTTTAATTTTCTCTGTATGCCTTGCATAATCTTACTGACTGCTCCTATTTAGATTGTTGAATCTGGTCATCTGGTCGCCTAAGTGCTCACACTGGCCCACCATTACTTTATTCTGAAACGCAAAATCTACTCTGTCTGGCTTTCTTTTGTTTGGAATGAAAACTAGTCTCAAAACATATAAAAATGAAAGCTGCATGAACCAAATTCATTTTTTGATGACATCACTGCAGTCGTGGGTGGTTAACTCTACTGTCGCAAATCAGCCAAAGGGAAAAAAAAAGGTCTCACTGTATTTTTAAATGTGACCTCAGTGACACCTCCAAAGAGACAAGTGTTATCGTAGATTGACCTGAAGGGCCATTTTAATTAGCGGTTGTCTGTGAAGCAGGTGAAGCGTAAAAATCTGATGCAAGAGAGAGGAGGTGATGAGGGATGCTGTCCCATACATTCAAATTAACTTGTGACCTGGGGGAGTGTGCTCAGGTGTAGCAGAGCCAGTCTGGCACAAGGAAAAAGATAACTGTTTCTAATTACTCCTGTGAGGAGGGTGTGTAGGATGCAGGAGAGGCAACCTCTGCTGTAGTGTTGCATCATAATTAATGTACTTATCTTAGGGAGGGGGGTTAACCAGCAGGTATGGCAGACACGGCTATACTCCAGTAGAGCAGCTCTCAATAACAATGTAATTTGTGAGAGCAAAAACATAATGTCATGATACATTGTATAAAACACACATTTTCAAGAAATTTTACATCACTGTCCAGTCTAAATGATATGAAAGCACATCCAGCATGTTTGAGAAATCAGGGGTCAGCCCTATTCCCTTATTATAATAATAATCTCAACGATAAGCCTAGGAATAACAAAACATAATTTTTTTTCCCCTGTAGAAAATGAACTGATGTGATTTTCAAAACCACTCAAAGGTTTGGAATCATTCAACATTTCAGCTATTCTTGAGATATTATTCAGTATAAATGTTTGCAAGACAGTTCATTTTGCCTAACCGCAAAATGTATTTTAAGACTCTTAAAATAGTCTTCTCTTCAGTAATTAAAGTATATGTGGGCAAGCAAGTTTTCAAATGATAAATAACATAGTAATCTATTTGAGACTATTCATAAAAGAATCCACAGTGAGTATTACTGCTTTGCATATTTTAGCCTTTTGGAATATTTATTTAGCCAAGATATCATTTTCAATCGATTTCAGCATAGATGCAAAATTCTTTCCTCGGTGTTCATTTGAGGATTGGCAGACTTGACAAACTTATTAATCTTGGTGATTGGTGATCTTCACTTAAACTATGGTTAATCCACTAATAATGATGGCTGATGATGCAAAAAATTGGAAAGAACTGGAGGAAAACCAACCCATTGCCTCATGTTATTTTACTCAAGTTCACTAATTTTCTTTATTTCAATATGTTCAACAAAAAATTAAACGGTAAAACAAGGGCTTTCAAGATTTGTTAAAGACAATACTGTTGTTCCAGATACAGGCCTAATACAGGAGACAGAGTATTTACTTAGGGTGGGAAAAGTAACTAGAAGCAGGCCAGTTTTTGACACCTGTGAAGGAAAGTTGGCGACTCAGTACGTTCATAAGTACAGTTAAGTCAAGCTACGGCAATAGCTTGATAAGGCCATTTAATCAGACCGCTGTCCTTGTCCCAATGTATACATGGATGGGTCAAAATTTGATTTATTGACCGAAGCATGTCCGTCTCAACTACGATAGGTGGCCATATGCCCCCCTTTCAGCCTGTTTGTGTTGAAACTTTTTCTGGTTGACCCTCTGCATCACAGACCAAACAGTCCACAAAAAAGTTACCAAGTGGCAAGCTGGCAGCATATGGAGTGGTGAGAACATGGACACCTTTACAACTCTGTACTTTTTGTTCAGGCTGTACGCTATGCTTTTCGTGCAACTGAAACGCGCATTATCTCTGGTGGTTCTGGCGATAGCCGAACCTAGGTTGCAATGCTCCTATGCTCTACTTTGTGCCCTCTCAACTATCCCGAGTATGATTCCTTGAAGCGTAGTTGCTAACTAAATCTAAATCAGCAACTAACATAGTTCCTCCATTCACAGTCTGTGGTTCCATGTAAGTTAGCATCTGTGCTTTCACAAAACGTACTCCCGAGCTTCCCGTGCTTGTTGGATGCATGCCAGGGGTAAAGACTAGTGGGAGAGAGTCGTTTTTCCGATGGCGAGTAGGAGGACGCGCAAATCATTCAATCAATCATGCAGATTAATGGAAGAAGTTATGAGCCCCCAAGGCATGACTCTTCAAGCTCAAATACTTTCGCAGATGAGGACTACTCAAGCCGCAACCTGCGAGGCTGAAAAGTGAAGCAAATACAGAAGTGTCAACAGCTACAGTTCCTCGAATGGCCACTTGAGGCTGACTGCAGAAAGGAGTCAATCCCCATTGACCCCATGTAAAAAGCCCAATTTTACAGCAAAAATAAACAGGCTTACAGCCTGGTTCAAAATACGGTTTTGGTCCCTATGGCTAATTTTCCCCTCCTTGAAAACTGTGGGGGAGTAAATTTTTTGTCACTCTGCTATTTACATTATATAAAGGCTTAAATTTCTGCATAATTACGGGTGTGGCCACTTTGATTGACTGAACCTTGAATTACACAGTCTCTGGGCAGGAGTCGTCTCATCCGGTTATGTTGTGGCTAGGCTAGAGCCCAGGTCTACACGGCCCCAGGCTTTAGAGTAGGAAGGCTAAGCCCTGCCGCTAACCACGGGCCAAGCCTGGCTGTCTGAGGGAGGGGGGTTACTACAGCTCGGCTGACCTAGCCGATAACCCTTGGCCTTTTTTAGTCCATCTAGCCATAAGGTCGTGGTTTCTATTCTGGCCTGGGGCCTTCCTGTATGGAGTTAGCATTTTCTCCCCGTGTTCGCGTGGGTTTCTTCTGAGTACTCCGGTTTCCCCCACCCACAAAAACATGCATTACGGGAACACTCCTACCAGTACCCCTGACCAAGGAACTGGCTTAAGAACTGGAGATGGTCCCCAGGCGCAGCTCTGTGGCTGCCAACTGCTCCTGACAATAGGATGGGTCAAATGCAGAGGAAAAATTACCCACAGAGTTTAATAAAGTGTATTTTATAGAATTTGCCATTAATGGATTTGTTCCATTTTTCAGTGCGATGACTGATGCGGCATCACTGTAAATGGACAGCTATATAGCTAGCTATACAGCTAATTTAATATATCCCACATTATCTAGCAAGCTAGCTAGCTGTCGCTAAATGTGTTTCTATATTTATGTCCATCATCCACCATCTAGCGAACAAAATTAATGCCAGACGGAAACTGAGAAGTGTCACAAACTAGCCACATTTGGCTGTATTAGCTGTCACGAAGAGTAAAGGTTTTTTTTTCCAAAAGTAACATTAATTTTACGATGCTAAGGATACCAAGATAGCTTGCTGGTGACCATTTTAAATTGCTAGCGTAAGTCAGCTGTGTATTCAACTCAGTGGGACGGCTAATTTGCTAGCTTGCACAAGAAAGCGATTTTTTTCTATTATCTATCTCAGTTACAAATTTGCGTTTCCACATTAACTTATACATGAAATGTTTTATTCCAGCCCTTAAAACGAATATTGCTGCAAAAAGGCAGGAGAATACAACTGTGTAGGTTTGTTGTGATAAAAGTGCCTTCTGTAATATTCTTGTGTTGTAAATTGCAATTATCTTGAGATTTATCACCAATGAAAATACACTAATTTCACAACAGTTACATATCTTTTTTTTTTTTTAATTAGTTTAGGCGAACATTAAAAGCTTATTATGCGGGTCTTCATGATGTACACTACCTGACAAAAGTATTAGGATGTCACTATTTATGTGTGTGATTTTCTTACAGTGCAGTTGAAAATAGTGAATGTATCATATTTGGAAGTAGTTGTTAATTCAAATAAAAATACAGATCCCATTTTGGATACACCAAACTGAATTATTCTAAGTCTTGACCCTCCTTTTATAGAGAATCAAAATCACTCCATGTGCCACACCTGATCATATTGATTGAACTAATAGTAGCCGTGGTCTTCCATTATAACAAGACACAATTCTAAACTTGTAAATTTGAAGATTACCATCTTGCAAGCACTGTTTATTATAATATCTCTTATTTATTACAGACCCAAAGTGAGAGTTTTTTATGCAGAGAAAAAATATGCCAATTTGTATATCTGTAGCATCCCCAAATGTTCAAATAATGTTCTGTGATGTTTACATGTACATTTTAGGACACCATTAAATTCCTACAACACTCACATGTGTAATATAGCACGTACATCAAAGGTTGAATGAGAATGAGGATCGTCCTAATACTTTTGTCAGGTAGTGTAATTCTACATGGCAGTAACTGCCTGTGTAGCTAAAAAAATGAGGGACCAAGAAACACCACTAGATCGACAGCAACTTTCCACGTGGGAAAGAATAAGAGTTCAGTTCCCGTGCCACCCCTATGTGAGCAATGGCCTCAGTCTGGCCACCACAAAGAAAATTGTCTGGCTTCGCCACTGATTCTGAGTGAATGACCTGGTCTTATGGCTCCATTGGTGCCAGAATGTCCTGCCATTGATAACTGAGCTGAAGGAGCCAGCTGGAGAAACAGAAATAAGAGAATTCAGAGCTTAATTAATACAATTGATAGTCTATGGTCTTGAGCCAGCAGTCAGAGCAATGGTGTGCATAGTTGATAAGCAGGCAGAGCTCAGGCAGCGGCTGTCAGGATCTGGTTTGGAGGTTCGGTCATGGTCGAAGCCAATGAGTTGAGGGGAAGAAGGAACACAGAGCATGGGAATCGTGGGGCTGGGCGAGGCACTGAAATAAACCTGGCTTGACACTGACAATACACTTTGTCTAGGACTAAACCTGGGAAGCGGGAAGGACGAGAGCATAAGGGAAAACAGCAAAGGCACAAAGCATGACTAAACAATCTGGCGATGACACAGAGTTAAACTAAACTACAGTGAGACAATGAGTAACTATGAGAAACAGGTGTAGGAAATTCATGAGGAATGAAATGGGAATTGGGATGGTCAGGAGACAATAATTGATTGATTTAAATCGATCAGCAAAATGTGACCAAAACTAAAACGGACAGCCAGTGTGATAGAGTGGCTACTCTGGAATATGTCTGGCTTGATAAAGCTGGACCAAAAATGGTCTGCCATAATCTGACTATGTCGCCACCGTGGTCTTCCCAGTAGGTCACTGGAAGCGTAGATTGCTTGAGGAAGCGATGCATCACGACGTCCCATAAGTAGTAGGTTTGGCGTGACCGGGTCGGGGACAGCTACATCTGACGAAATGTATCCAAGTGGCTTGGCATTGAGTATTCCCTCAATTTCCACCAACACAGTCTGTAAGACTGCTTCTGTGACTGTTTGGTTTCCTAGCACGACCAGGAGCGATGTCTTCACTGATTTTATTTCCCGCTCCCAGGTACCTCCGAAATGTGGCAAACCTGGGGGGTTGAATTGGAACCTGATCTCTTGTTCTGCTAACCGTTCTTTGATGGGAGTTTCGTGAGCTGCAAAACTCATCTAGAGCTCAGCTGCCCCTCCACGAAAGTTGGTTCCTCTGTCTGAAAGAATCTCAAATGGCTTAACATGGCGTGCAATGAATCGATGTAATGCCATTAGGAAAGCATCAGTGTCCATACTCTCCAACAGGTCGAGATGGACGCAACTAGTTGTCATGCATTTAAATATGATTCCCCACTGCTTCTTTGTACGTCGACCCACCTTGATGCAGTAAGGACCGAAGCAGTCTACACCAGTAGACCAAAATGGCGGTTTGTACAGTCGAAGACGTGCAGGGGGTAAATCTGCCATTTGAGGTATCTCAGGTTTCACTCGCCACCTCTGACACTCACCGCAGTTATGCTGGTGCTTCTTGACCGACTCTCTTCCGCACAGAATCTAATATTTCCTTTGTATCTCACCAAACACTCATTCAGGGCTAGCATGTAGGAGCTTGGAGTCATACTCCTTGATAAGGAGACGAGTAACATGGTGCTTTGGATCTAGAATTATAGGGTATATTGCATCTGGATCCAAACCAGCAGCTCTCCGGTCCTCCCACTTTTATTAAGCCTGTGGCAGCATCATACTCAGGAGCGAGCATGTACAGGTGACTCTGCTTAGCTATAGGCTTACCAGCGACCAGAGCTTGTACCTCTCCCGGGAAACTATCCCTCTGCGCCTGTCTTAGGAGATGCAGCTTGGCCAATGAAGCATCTGCGGCAGTCATGGCTGGACTTTGGTCACCAGCCGCCCCATGAAGGGACAGGTTGGTAAACCTTAATGAGGTCACCCCAGTTGTTTGTGTTCCCTACGGGTATAGTGTTCTGCCCATTGCTAATGGTGTTTCGCAGAATGTTGCTCTCTTTACCTCAGCTATGTCTTCCTCCAGGCCTCTAACTGATACGTTGGCCAGGTGTCTGAGGGCTGGCGGAGAAACTGAGGGCCCTGACCCCAACGGTGAGTTCGTGGTGAGTTTTCCCACGGGTAAGGTCGTCGGCTCGGTTATCTGTGGTCCTGACATATCTCCAGCTTGCCCCTTCAGTAAGGTCTTGGATCTCCGCTATCCGGGTGCCAACAAAAACCTTATAGCGGTTCTGATCTGAACCATGTCAGAACCGTTGTTGAGTCAGACCACAGCGTCATTTGACTGGGGTTAAGAGACAATTCAGTGGACAGAACCCTGGTCAACTGTGCTCCGGTAAGGGCTGCGCAGAGCTCTAGGCGAAGTATGGAGAGTTGTTTACTTGGGCTGACCCTTGACCTTGCCATCACGAATGCCACATAGATACTGCCAAGGCTATCGCATGTTCGCAGGTAAGCAACTGGGCCATAGGCTCTTTCAGAGGCGTCGCAGAAAATATGAACCTCTCTTTTGGCATCATCTGTGTCTGCACTTGGTGGAGAATAGCATCTTAGCATCTCCACTTGCTGGAGGTCCATTAGTTCAGCCTCCCACTGTCTCCATCTATCCAGTAATGTCTTAGGTTGTATCTGCTCATCCCAACTAACCCCATGCTTTCCAAAGATCTTGGACTAGTGTTTTGGCTCGAGTAGAGTACGGTGTAAGATATCCGAGGGGGTCATATTGGGATACCATCACCCTATAGACATGTCTCAATGTTGGTTGGGAGTATTCTATAGGGCGATGTCTGTATCCGAGGTGGTCAGTAAGGCAGTTCCAGCGGAGTACTAAGGCAGGCTCCTCAGGAAGCTGAGTGTGCTGAGTGAGCCACAGCTCACTGGCTGCTTTTGCTTCTGCAGAAAGGCGCACCACTACAGACGGACTATTGTTAGCCCACTGTCTGATCTCAAACCCACCTGCTGATAGTAGCTTGCGGATTCTGTCAATGAGGTTCCTCGCTTCATCAGTCGAGGTGAGACTGTGCAAACAATTGTCAACGTAGAAGGCCCTCTCAATCACATCCAGTATGTCGTCATTGCCCTGACTGCTGTCCTTTACATACCTCTGGAGTGCATATGTAGCGCAACAGGGATTGCTTGTTGTTCCAAACGGGAGGACTTCCCATTCATAAACAGTCGGTTCCTCCCCCTTTGTGGCCCTCCACAGTAAACGAAGTAAGGGTTTGTCCTCCTGCAGCAGGCGGATTTGGTGGAACATCGCTTTTATGTCTGCACTTATCGCTATTGTGTGTTCCCTGAAGCGAAGGAGGACCCCAAGCAGAGATGGTCCCAGTATTGTACCGGTCAGCAGCTGGCTGTTTAGAGACTGCTCCTCAAATTGGTATGAGCAGTTGAAGATGAGCATAGCCTTGCTATTGTGATGGACTAAGTGATGAGGTAGATACCACGACTCACTGGATGAATCCACCATCTCAGGGGAGAGCGGTTTGACAAAGCCTGCCTGCTCGAGTTTCTGCACTTCTTGACAGTAGGTCTCTGCTTCCTTCGCATCCTTAGCTATCCTGCACTCTGTAATTCGTTGTAGAGGGAGTAGAGGTCTTGGGGGCTTTCAGGATGGGACTATCCCTGCGGCAGAGGAGAGGTGTTGCATATCTTTCCATGCCATCCACATCTATCTTAATAGTGCGCTGTTCCAGCAGTTCAAGGGCCTGCTGATACTCCTTCGACCGTGTGGCAGATTTTGTTTTAACATATGGCAGTACGTCAATCTTCCACAACCTTTCCACATTCTGGAGAAGATCAAGGGATGGATACATAGTGAAATGGCACTGTTGATCATCAGGAGGAAGATGAGGCAAGGGGGCAGGACCATGAAGGGCCCATCCCAGTCGTGTGTAGACTGCTAGCGGACTTCCAGGAGGACCAGATCTTACGGGTTGCGTAGGGACTAGCAGGTGGGCGAAATCAGAGCTGATGAGCACCAGTGGACGCACCCTATCCACTGGTAAGAGCAGTAATCCCTGCAGGTGTGGGTACCTTTCCACAAGTGTTTTAACTGGGTAACTGTGTTTGGATAGGCCCAGTTCCTCGGCTGTGAATGCACTTGCAGATGTAGCGACGAACTGTAGTTACTGACAGTGGTTTTCTGAAGTGTTCCTGAGCCCATGTGGTGATGTCTTTTACACACTGATGTCGGTTTTTGATGCAGTACCAGCTGAGGGATCGAAGGTCACGGGCATTCAATGTTGGTTTTCGGCCTTGTCGCTTACACGCAGTGATTTCTCCAGATTCTCTGAACCTTTTGATGATATTACGGACCGTAGATGATGAAATCCCTAAATTTGTTTCAATAGCTCGTTGAGGAATGTTGTTTTTAAACTGTTCGACAATCAGCTCACGCATTTGTTCACTTAGTGGTGACCCTCGTCTCATCCTTGTTTGTGAATGACTGAGCATTTCAGGGAAGCTGCTTTTATACCCAATCATGGCACCCACCTGTTCCCAATTAGCCCGTTCACCTGTGGGATGTTCCAAATAAGTGTTTGATGAGCATTCCTCAACTCTTTCAGTCTTTTTTGCCACTTGCGCCAGCTTTTTTGAAACATGTTGCAAGCATCAAATTCCAAATGAGCTAATATTTGCAAAAAATTACAGGGTTTTCCTGTTCGAACATTAAGTAACTTGTCTTTGCAGTGTATTCAATTTAATATAGGTTGAAAAGGATTTGCAAATCATTGTATTCTGTTTTTAATTACGATTTACCCAACGTGCCAACTTCACTGGTTTTCGGTTTTGTACTTTACACCATTAAAAATGCAACGCAACGGTGAGGTATGTACTGTTTTTGCAGAAAATTGAAAAATCAATTGAGTTTTATTGCTATTCCAGTAAGGCACAAGTGGAAATAAAGAAAAGCGTGTGGTGTTGTAATCCTGATGCGCCCCACGTGAACGGACCAAGCACTTCAGTAATGACAAACATTGAGTTGTTTGTGATGTGTACAGTGACATTTGACTTGTTCTTTTGGGTGTGGTCAATAGCCAACATAAAGCCAACAAAAAAACAAAAAATGCTTCTGCATCAAGAAAATGGAACGGCTTGTGGCACAGGAGAGAGAAAAAGAGCCATTGGCATGTTACAGGCAGGTCTCAGCCGCCGAGAGGTGGCACGTCATTTGCTCTGTCACCGTTCAACAATCAGTCGGCTGTCTATCCAAGAATGGTACACAGGCACTGTCACTGATCGACCCCGCTTAGGGCAGCCACGAGTGACTATGGTAGCTCAAGAGCGCCACATCTGGTTACAGCCTGTACGTGACAAATTCTGGACAACAACCCAAACTGATCATGAAACGAGGGGTCGATTCTATTACTAGATGGCACATCCAGATCAATTGGATGTTTACTAGCAAGCTTAGCTCGAACTCGGTTTAGAATATGGACAAATTAAGTTTCATTCCTGTTTCCCAGGACTTGCATGAATTAATCTCCTTAGCCAAGCCTGATTGCCAAGGATATACCGATACACAGTGTGGTGCAGGGATAGGAAACCCCGCCCCTGCCCGCATACGGGCCACGCCTCTCTCTGTCCCCTTGTCTCACAGAAGGAGATTTCAGGACCAAGGACAGTGCTGTCGCACTATTCAGCACCACTCTCCCCCACTCAAGTCTGGACAGAGGCAGGAGCCTCAATCCGGCAGCTCATTACTCCAGCACAGGAGATCAGCTGCAGCTCGTAATTCTGATTGGCTGCCCTCCTATAAAAGGCCCAGCCAGGGGCAGAGATGGCAGACCTAAGCCTGAGAGTGCACAAGCTAATGTGGCTTCTTTCTTTCAGACTCAGAACCAGAGGAAGACCCAGCCGGTGACCCTGTTAAAACCTTCAGCCCCAAGCCTGCTGCACCTGCCTTGGCTGCCTCCTGCTCTCCTACCTGGAGGGAGGCTTAAATCTGCTCTGCACCCAGCCAGGAGGCCTGGTTCTCATTTAAAATAATAAATATCCATCTCTCTTTATTGCCTGATTCCTGCCTGGTCTATGTCACGCCCCGCTGGAGCACTACACTGGTGGAGAATGCAGGCGGTGGCATAGGCACAGAAAGAAAAGGACGAACTTAAATTTTTTATTTTTTTTTTTCCCCTAATAGACATTGTCACTCCAGCAAGATGGAGGACCTTCTCCGGGCCCTGGTGGAAACCAATGTGAGCCAGCAGCAAAGCGCCCAGGCAGTGGCTGAGCAAGTGGCCCGCCTAGCAGGAATCCTGCACAACCAAGCTTCCACTAGGCCCTTGCCCGCCATGACGACCCGAGATCACCTGACCAAAATGGCGGAAGGCGATGATGTAGAAGCCTACCTGCTGACGTTTGAGCGGATCGCAGAAAGGGAGGTGTGGGACCCGGAAGCCTGGGTGAGTCTACTGGCCCCTTACCTTACTGGGGAAGCCCAGCAGGCCTATTATGATCTTGCCCCTGCTGATGTACACAACTACCAGCGGTTGAAGGAGGAAATTCTTGGACGTGCGGGCTTGTCCGTCACTGCAGCCTCCCAGAGGTTCCAGACCTGGATGTATCAGCCTGGGGTGCCGGCCCGTAGCCAGATGGCCCAGCTACAACGCCTGGGGAACCGGTGGCTACAACCAGAGCTCCTGCTAGCCCAGAAGATTGTGGACAGGGTGGTCATGGACCGCTTCTTACGGGGGTTGCCCTGTGAAGCAAAAAAACTTGTGGGGTAACATGCCCCCTCCAACCCTGCAGACATGGTGGCCCTGGTCGAGCGAGGGGAGGCTGTCCAGGAAATGCTGCGAGCGGGGGAGCGCCCAACACAAAAACCCTGGTGGGGTGGCGACCGACGGGGTCCAGGGCTCCAACAAAGGGAGACATCAAGGCTAGTCCCTAAGCCTCCGGGAGCAGCAGGGCCACCAGCAATGACGGCCCGGCCTGCTCGACCGGACTCAGCCAGGCCAGACCCATGGAGGCTCCCCACAGATGTCAATGCCGACTGATCCAAACTCAGCCCACCCTCCCCCTGGCCATGGGCAATGCCTAGGTGTGGCGGTTGCTGCGCAAAGAGAACTTGCTCCGGCCGCCTACTGCCCAGTGACTGTGCGAGGTCAAACAGTAGCTGCCCTCCTTGACTCCGTAAGTGCTGTCACCCTAGTACAGCCTCACCTTGTCCCTCCTGAGGTGACTCAAACCCAGGCCTATCTACCACTCACGTGTGTCCTTGGAGATGTGCACCAGGCCCCTGCCGTGATGCTTCTGCTGAGCTCTCCACATGGGAAATGGACGGTGACTGCAGGGGTGGTACCAGGGCTGCCTGTGCCCCTGCTCCTCGGACGGAATTGCCCTGGGTTTGAACAGCTGTACCAAGTGGCCCAGGGCCCCAAACAGGCCCGCCGCCCCAGACAGCACCGCCGCTGGGCTCCAACCCGCCGGCCAGTCCAGGAGGCAGCAGACTCTGAGCCGTTCGCTGCATGGCTGGGAGAGCACGGCCCCGCTGGCGACGATCCAGAGGAGGCAGATGCAGAAGGTGAGCTCCCCCCAAACCAAATGCTTTCTGATTTTCCTGCCCAGGTACTGCCCCGGGGGAAGTTTGGGATGGCACAGCACCAGGACGACTGCTTGCGCTATGCCTGGAGCCATGCCCGTGTGCTGGAAGGAGTACAGCGAGGAGAAGGTCCACTGCCGCAAGGGTACTTCGCGGTGAAGAATGGGCTCTTGTATTACCGCACCCAGCGCTGCGGTGAGGAAAAGGAACTCCTGGTGGTCCCACGGCTGTATGTTCCCCAGGTGCTGACCCTGGCACACACCCATCTCCTAGGGGCTCACTTAGGCCAGAAAACTCTGGACCGTGTAGCTGACCGCTTCCATTGGCCCGGTCTCCACCGAGACGTGGAGAGGTTCTGTCAGGCTTGCCCCACATGTCAGCGTACATCTCCAGTCCGACCCCCACCAGTTCCTCTGATACCCTTGCCCATCATTGAAACTCCCTTTGAGCGCATTGGACTGGACCTGGTGGGACCCCTACCACGATCAGCTCAAGGCTACCAGTACCTGCTGGTGATCCTTGATTATGCTACCCGGTATCCGGAGGCTATTCCTTTGCGGACTGCCACATCCAAGGCTATCGCCCAGGAGTTGGTGCAGCTGGTGAGTCGGGTGGGGCTACCAAGGGAAATCTTGACAGACCAGGGCACTCTATTTTTCTCTGAGATCATGGCTGATGTATGCCGACTGCTCAAGATCAAGCACCTCCGCAGTCAGTGTACCACCCTCAGACAGATGGCCTAGTGGAACGCTTCAACCAGACCCTGAAACACATGTTGTGGAGGGTGATCACGGCTGATGGGCGCCACTGGGACCAGCTCCTTCCCTACGTACTCTTTGCCATACGTGAGGTACCCCAAGCTTCCACAGGTTTCTCCCCATTTGAGCTCCTGTATGGGCGAAGGCCCCGGGGACTCCTCGACCTGGCGAAAGAGGCCTGGGAGGAGCAACCTGCCCCACACCGCAGCCTCATCGAGCATGTGCAAGACATGAAAAAGCGAATAGATGAGGTGATGCCACTAGTCAGAGAACACATGAGGGAAGCCCAGCATGCCCAGCAACGTGCCTACAACCGGCCAGCCCAACCCCGCGAGTTCCAGCCAGGAGAACAAGTGTTGCTGTTGGTACCGACCACCGAAAAAAATAAATTCTTCGCATACTGGCAGGGACCGTATACCATCCGGGAGCGGGTCGGCCCTGTTAATTACCTGGTGGACCAACCCGGCAGGCGGCAAGCTCAGAAAGTGTACCACATAAATCTACTCAAGAAGTGGGTGGATGGTCTTGAGCCTGTCTCGGCTGCATTACTCACCACCATCGACAAGGGGGTTGATAGTCCACAGATGGGGAAAGAGCTGAGCCCTCGCCAAGTCCAGCAGGCTAAAGAACTGGTGTCTCAATACAGAGACGTCTTCTCGGCCCACCCAGGCCGAACGGCGGTCATTGAACATCACATCAGCACCCCTCCCGGAACGGTGGTAAACAAGCGACCTTACAGAGTCCCAGAGGCACGGCGGAAGGCAATCGTGGAAGAAGTTCAAAGGATGCTGGACTTGGGAGTCATCGAGGAGGCCTGTAGCCCATAGTCAAGCCCAATTGTCATGGTGCCCAAGCCTGACGGCTCCTTAAGGTTCTGCAATGACTTCAGGCAGTTGAATGCAGTATCGGAGTTTGACGCCTACCCCATGCCTAGAGCAGATGAGCTGATCGAACGCCTGGGTGAGTCAAGATTCATAACCACTCTTGACCTCACAAAAGGGTATTGGCAGGTCCCACTAGCCCAGGCGGATCGACAGAAGACTGCATTCTCAACCCCTATGGGGCAGTACCAGTACAGAGTCCTCCCCTTTGGGCTGCATGGGGCGCCAGCCACCTTCCAGCGCCTGATGGACATGGTACTCCGACCAGTGCAGCGCTTTGCAGCGGCCTATATCGATGACGTTGTCATCCACTCTTCTTCCTGGGAAGAACACCTGGGCCACGTGCGCCAGGTACTTGAGACCCAAAATGCTGTATTGCCCAGAACGAGGCCCAGTACCTGGGATACATTGGCCGAGGCCTGCTGAAGCCCCAGGGAAAGAAGGTGGCGGTAGTACGAGACTGGCCCCGCCCTACCACTAAGACACAGGTACGTGCCTTCCTGGGCCTAGCCAGATACTACCGCCACTTTGTACCCAATTTCTCATCCACAGCTGCACCTCTCTCAGACCTTACCCGGAAGGGGCAGCCAGAGCAAGTAGCCTGGGGACAGCAAGAGGAACACGCCTTCCAGAGTCTGAAAAGTGCCCTGTGCTCCGACCCAGTCCTCCATGCCCCAGACTTCTCACGACCCTTCATTGTACAGACCGATGCCTCAGACAGGCCTGGGTGCAGTGCTCTCTCAGGAGTTTGGTTTGGAGGAGCACCCCGCCGTCTTCCTGAGCCGAAAGCTCTGCCCCAGTGAGACACGGCATGCAGCGGTCGAGAGGGAGGCCCTGGCTATTAAGTGGACTCTCTCTCGTCCCTCCAGTATTACCTGCTGGGGCGCCAGTTCACACTGGTGACAGACCACGTGCCTTTACAGTGGATGGCTCAGGAAAAGGACACTAATGCAAGAATAACTCACTGGTTCCTCTCTCTGCAGGCCTTTTCGTTTCAGGTGGTGCACCGTTCAGGGGCCCGACATGGAAATGCAGATGGACTATCGCGCTGGCATGCCCTGTGGACCTCCATCCCTCCAGGAGCCAAGGTGACTCAAAGGGGGGGGGGGGACTGTGGTGCAGGGATAGGAAACTCCGCCCCTGCCTGCATACGGGCCACGCCTCTCTCTGTCCCCTTGTCTCACAGAAGGAGATTTCAGGACCAAGGACAGTGCTGTGGCACTATTCAGCACCACTCTCCCCCACTCAAGTCTGGACAGAGGCAGGAGCTTCAATCCGGCAGCTCATTACTCCAGCACAGGAGATCAGCTGCAGCTCATAATTCTGATTGGCTGCCCTCCTATAAAAGGCCCAGCCAGGGGCAGAGATGGCAGACCTAAGCCTGAGAGTGCACAAGCTAATGTGGCTTCTTTCTTTCAGACTCAGAACCAGAGGAAGACCCAGCCGGTGACCCTGTTAAAACCTTCAGCCCCAAGCCTGCTGCACCTGCCTTGGCTGCCTCCTGCTCTCCTACCTGGAGGGAGGCTTAAATCTGCTCTGCACCCAGCCAGGAGGCCTGGTTCTCATTTAAAATAATAAATATCCATCTCTCTTTATTGCCTGATTCCTGCCTGGTCTATGTCACGCCCCGCTGGAGCACTACAACAGATATTAACAGAATATAGTTATTCAGTTGCACATATACAAAGGCATGAATGCACAGGCAGTGTTTGCTGTCGAGGCTGTTTGTATGCACAGAGCTCACCCAGGTCAGAAAGAATCAAACTTAATTACCATGTGAGTTTAAAATATAAAAAGTCTATGGGTTCAAAAGTTCGTGTGTGTGTGGTGTGCTCTCAACATAATGTATTTATATATACGCCTTGCAAAAGGCTACTAGTGGTTGAATAAATGTATAAAATTCTAGGGTATTTTATATATGTGGTATATTTATATCCCCGAACGACGATTGGCGTTCCGGGGGATATTATGTTTTTGGTCCGACCGCCGCCGCTGCACTACATGTTAACGCGATAACTGCAGTAATATTTCAATTACAAATTTCAAGTTTTGCACGTAAGTATCATAAAGAGGAAGAACTTATTCGATTTTGGACAATTTACAATTTCTAAATTGGCCGCCAGGGGCCAAAAACTGGAAAAAAATCACAGTTTTTATCATATCTCTGGAAATATTTGTCCGATTGACCTCAAATCAAGTGCAAATGAAAGGTCATGACCTAAGGATGTGTCCCACGATTACATTATACCTGTTTGGTTCAAAATTTTGACACAAGGTGGATTCACCATTTTTGCTATATCTTTGGAACTATTTCTCCAATTGACATGAAACTCTGTGCAACTCCAAGGTCATGACCTCACAATGTGTCACATGATGACATCAGACCTGTATGGTTCAATATTTTGCCACCAGGTGGCGCTTTGTGAAGGAAAATTACCATTTTGGCCTTATCTTCAGAACCATTTGACTGATTGACCTGAAATTAAGTTAAAATGAAAGTCCAATCAATGTCTATTCAAGGATTGGGGAATTAAAGGATTGGGGGCATTCGAAGATAAACCCCCAGCTGTCGCCTCCGACGGCATAAGCTTAGTTTTATATGGTATTATTTTGTGCCTTCTGCAGTTTGTTCTTTTCATATATAATGTGATAGCTTTCAGTCCATGCAAGTTGAAGACGTTCGCTAGTTGAATAAGTAAAAATATAAAAAGAAGTGGCAGGCTCTGTATTTCCAATTTGTGTTTGGTAGGATTACTTGGGAGATGGGCAAACCCTGTCTGGCAAGCGAAACTATCTCCTTCCTGGTCCATATCTTGATATTCTTCCATCTGCAGCTGATCTGCAGCAGTTTGACAGTGTTTCAGGACTCGTTTGGACCCTGACCCAGATGGCATCTGTTTGCAGCTATGGCTGACCAACTTGCCACACTTGGAATTTTTCGGTCCGCAGATTCTCTAAGGTACCAAATTGTATCCGATCTAATGCTTCACCCACATGCCATGAATGGAATCCACCTTTTTAATTTTGTGGAGGGACAATGGAATGACTATGTGCAAAGAATGCAGCACAGTGGTACATATAGCGATCATCTGACCCTACAAAGAGCGTCTACAATATTCAATGTGCAGTTTATGATTGTGTCAACACTGGGTGCTGATGCAACAGCAATACTATCCCAAAGTGGTCACTATAATGAAAGTCTTTCATTGCTGATTCTAGGGCATTTCGCTGAAAGTCGTGGGGACCATTATGTGAGTCTTGATGGACCAGTCAGACCATTGATACAAAGAATACAGGAATCAGAGAAGCAGAGGGTACTTCTTAATGATGCTGACCACTACTCAGACCCTGACCACCATTCAAACCCTGACTCTGACCATCATTCAGACCCTGACTCTGACCACCATTCAAACCCTGACTCTGACCACCATTCAAACCCTGACTCTGACCATCATTCAGACCCTGACTCTGACCACCATTTAGACCCTGAGTCTGACCATCATTCAGACCCTGACTCTGACTATCATTCAGACCCTGACTCTGACCACCATTCAAACCCTAACTCTGACCACCATGCAGACCCTGATATTGTTCCTGCTGTTCCTGCTGTAATGTGAATATAGGCCACTGGATGGCAGTATTTACCTTTTTTTTTCAACTCAGACTAGAGCTATGTTTAGACATGTCCTGGACATGTCTGGGGCAAGTCCCCGAAAATTAAAAAAAAGAGGTCTAAATGTGGGTGAGGTCTGCAAAAGAGTATATAAGGAAAAGAATTGAGACAGTAAAGTAGGAGGAGAAATTGCAAGAAGAAGGATACATGCGACCAGACCTGTCATTTCTGTTCAAGACCTGTGAAGTTTCTTTTGTGGATTTTTTGCCTGTGTTTGAGCATTTTCCTTACCCAGGACATCACCAAGCCACCCCAACAAACAAAGGGACTGTAAATATTTCTGTTTTTTTTTTACTAATCAATCTTGGTCAGTTAGTTAGTTGTTATTAGTCTTTGTCTTTGTTTAAAAATTAAATGTGTTTAAGTTTTTAAAACTGTGTCTGTCATCCCTTGCTGTTGCTGTTGTGTTGTAGATTGTAAAAACAAATTGGGGCCATAACACTGCTGAAACTCTCTCTCCTAACTTGTCTGTGCTGGTATTGTCATCAATTATCCAGTATTGTCTGTTGATGGATATGACAATGCTGGGCACATTGGAAACTGGAAACAATGCTGAGTTTCCAACTTATTCAGAGAGCTAACCCTGCCATTTCTTCCCAGCATTTATATCCGCGATTCTTTGGTTGAATCTTTAAATATTGCGAAGGATGATGACTACTGTTTCAGTATTAGCAGGTTATATACAAAGTAAAGCAGCTGGACGCAATAGTGGCCTTGCGACCAAGATCAGGGAGCTCTTCAGCCAAAATGCCAAGTGGTATACCACATGGATTGTGATTCGGCATGTCCTCTGGATGGTACCTTATTGCTGACATATTTTGTAAGAAATAAAGTTTTCTTTTTTTGAATCCCATTCACCTGTTAAGCCCCTGATTTCAGTGATCACAGACACAGTGTCTGATAAATGGAGCCCTGGACTGGATTTTTGTTGGTTATATATTTTAATTATAACTGTGTATTATTTGTATATATTGTTTCGTCAAATTATGTTTTTTACTTGGGTGTCCTGACTGGCTGTTTATAACTGTTGTTTATAACTGAAGATTTTCTAAGCTGGTACATGTTTAAGTATACAGTTAAGTATACATTCTTACAAGTTCCAAAATAAAGTAGATTTAATGAACATGTTTCGCTGATTGTATCATGTATTTAATGTAAGTGGTAAGGACATGTTTAAAAGGCATTAACTTAATGAATGCATTATTAGTCATTAATTAACATTAATTAATTAAATAATGTTGGTTAGTTAATTATTAGTCGTTGATTCATAATCTTGATTAATTATTATGCAGTAAGTAACAGTTATTAATAATAATAATTAATTATTATTATTTAAAACAGTTATTATCAACAATTATTATTTCTTCCGCCAAGGAGGTTATGTTTTCGCCAGGGTTTGTCTGTCAATATTTTTTAATATGCTATCAGTGGTTACGACCAAAAAAACTAAGAAACAGAAACTGCATTACCCACAAGGGGTGGCTGAACTGCCCAGATGGAGGTCTGCGCTCTCAAAGTGCATTTCTAGTTATTATAATGTATTACTTAACATTAATTAACATATTAGTTAATCCATTACTTAGCAGTCGATTAATGTCTACTGATTAGAGTAAATTAATGTATCATTAAGCATTTATGAGAGTTGCATAATGTAATTACTCAGTGTTAACACATTAGTTAATATATTAGTAAAACATTAATAATGTCTCTAGTCATAATTTATTAATGATGTTTATTTGGATGTAATTATCATTAAGTAACAGCTTTCTAATACATCTACTTATCATTTGCTGATGGTGTACATTTTACCCAGATGTGCAATAAACAATCATTTAGTGTCTTAAGTCATCATTTACTAATATTGTGTAGGTCATCAGGTAGCCCTTACCTAATATTGAATAACCTGCTGAAACCTTAATAAACTATAGGATTGCTTGAAAAGCATTACTTAGCCATAGTTAACCTTTCACCTTGCAGCAATAACAAAGGTAACAAAAGATGGTGATTATGCAACTTTTCTCACAGTATAAGCCATTGTTACATTATGAGCTTTTATTACATTATGAGTTGCTATATAGCTGAGCTAATAATGTAATAAGTTATTACATTATGTGCAAAGACATTCTTACGTTATGCGCTCATGATTTTATTACATTGAGTCGACCTTCCAAACTTTTATTACATTTAAGTTATTACATTATGAGCCGCTATTACACTATGACTCATTATTACGTTATGAGTTGCTACATCCCTTCAGGAATTGCAAACACTACGCTCCCAGCAGGATGAAGAATGTCGCATGTCCCTATTAGCAGACCAACAGAGGGTATATTTTATTTTTGGTCAGGTTTTTAATTTCTCTACTATAATGATGTATTTTTTATGTCTTGTATGTTCCTTTAATTACAGGAGATCAGGAAACGGGCCCTTGAGAATATTGAGGAAAGATGCAGAATGGTTAGTTATATGCAAGAACTTGTTTTGTTTCATTTCTTGCACTCTGTTATTAACAGTGACATCTTTGTGTACATCTTTGTGAAAGGCCATTATGGAACGATGTCAGCAAATGGCTGATTGTGAGGAACCATCAGATGGGATATCCTTGAAATATCCTAATGGTTCCATTAAGATTGTAAAATTCACTGAATCAGAGCCAATCAAGGTAATGGCTTACTCTTATGTCTTTTAAATATTTTATTTAATACCATACAAAATTATGAGACAAGAAAGGAGTTGCTGAACCCTTTTAGAACATGTACAAAAGTATATTGTTATTTTCATAGGTTCTGTTTGACTTTATTGGTCAAGATGAGGCAGCCAGTGAAGTTTTCAAGGTGCAAGAGGCTGGTTCTAGTACAGCCATTGAGAGCACTTAAGGTGGCTTGATTTTAGACCAGGGTATCCAAACAAACTCTACACTTTATGTCCTTTGGATGTCTAGTACGGATGTTGAGGTTGTTAGAATTGAATGTTTTAATAATAGCATAACTTAAACATTTCTAAACTCCCATACATTGCTCATTTGTCATTTTTGTTCATATTTCTTGGCCTGCTAGGAATGGATTTCCCATCAGATGAATGTTGACCAACAGCAGCTCACTCTGCTCTCCACTGAGCCACTCTCGATTTCACATGTTCCTTCTACTTCCAGCCCATCACCATACTTTACTGTTGACCCACTGTTGGCCCACACACCAATTATAATTGATGATGATGACAATGGAATCCCTGTCTCTCCTGGCCTCCAGACTCCCGAGGCTCCATTGTCCCCCTTTCCACCAGAGGAGCCTATGAATGAGTATGAGTCAAAGTAGCTGGCTGGGTGTACATTAGAAATTTCTCACATGTGGATTTTGACTATTTGGAGTAACAAGCAGCAACAATTGAGGAGGCAAAAATCGCCATTGGAGGAGCAGCGGATAGCCTGAGCATTATAGGTTCTCTCAGACGTAACAAAAATGGAAGATTAATGCTGCGTTCCATTTACCTCGGAAATCGGAGGTCGGAGCTGGGAATGACGTTGCAGCCGAGTTATCAGTTCCAGTTACAAAGTCGGAAAAAAGTTGCTAACCGCCATAAACCGGGAAGAAAAATAGTAAAATAAGATATAATATAAGCAACTTCTGGACAAATATGCGGTCATTCTGCGACCTTCAAATACGGTGGTTTTCCATATACATACGTCGAACAATGTAGACCACAAATACCATTCAGAAGTAATAAACGGAATATTACATTCTAATTACTGTTTACAGCTGGTGCAGCCATCTTTAAATGTTAACTCGGGGGTAGTGAAGATTCTCCGACTTTCCGAGTCAGAAAATCGACCTCGAGGGGCGTTCCAGTTGAAACAACCGACTCAGAACTTGGAAATTCAGACTTCCGAGTGCAAATGGAACGCAGCAAAAGACTCCCTGGTTCGCTGTGCTGTAGAGTTCCTCATGAATGGAAGAATGAGGGACGCTATTGACCAGTTAGTAAGTCCTGTCCTTGTATTATTAATGTAAATAAAGCTTGCAGCCAGTTGACACTTAACTTTTACCTGCACAATCTAATCTGTAACAGAACTTCAACAGATTTTTACTTTTCAATTGTGTGATGTTCATGTGTTGATAATGTCAGAGGGTCTTCTTCATCTCTGTTGTATTTTGAAGCCATAGTTTCTTTTGATGTAAGTACATAGGGGTGAATAATGTATAATAGTGTTACTAATTAGTACCTAAAATGAAATGTGTTCTGCTGGGTAGGGTTATGTAAGTGTTTCTGGTGTACCTGATGGGCGCATGTCTTTTCACAGTGGACTTCTCCATGCAGGGCAGCAATAGAAGATCTGGAGAAAACCAGACAATATGCTTCTGGAGAGACTGGTTGATTGATATTGAAGGTTTGTATTTTGTATTTTTGTGACTAAAAAAAAGAGAATTTTTAAGTAATAAGTAAAGTAATACAGGAAATAAATTCAACAAGTCTGATAATAACTCTACCTGGTGTCCAACAGAAGAGTAAGCTGGCCCTATCACACTTGAAACTGTCTTGAAGTTTGCCTCTGGAGCATCAGCAGTGCCTCCACTTGGATTTCCCAACCAGCCACAAATCCAATCCACGATGGCAGCAAAATCTTCCCAGAGGCAAATACTTGTCTTGTTGTACTCCACCTACTGATGCACTCTTCTTGTCAAGCCTTCAAAAAGTTTATGACAGAGGGAATTCTGCAAGCTCCAACCTTTGGAGTTGCATAATTTGTCATAAATGACTGAAAATGAACATTTGTTCACACATCAATGTGCATTGTTAGTGGTATTTTTCTAATTGTTGGTTCAGAATGAAATTTTATAGGTAACTGATACCTGCAGTTTGTCAGTTTGCCTAGAATCTTATGCAGTAATGTGTTTTTTACAAAGTATTGAAATTTTGTGTCCACAATTAGAGATATGTAGTAGTTCTGTCCACTTTTCATAGATTCAAGGCGGCACCATGTAAATTCAGTTGACTCAGGGAAAGTCAGTCTTGAATGAGTGACTTAAGTACATTTTTGCTGTTAGAACTCCAATTAGGTAAAAAAAAAAACAAACAGCAAATAAGGTGCAACATAACAACAGTGAAAAGGCTTTATTGTTATATTCATGCATAATTTAAGTTCATGCGGTTTTATCAGCCTTGCAGAGATTCTAGTCAGCAAGAAATATTACACTGACAACAAGGAATAAAAAAACAGTTCTGCAGTACCGTGCGTCTTTTCATTTCTTCCAGCATGTTATTGTTAAGGTATGGAACATTCAAAGTGCCAAATAAAAGAATAAATAAATGTGGAAAGAAGACACATTATTTAAAAAATAGATACGGGTATTTTTATTGTTCTTCACAGTTAATTGTAATGGATATCTTGCTCAAGAAAAACACCTTGGTGTTATGATTCTGCCTTTAGTGTGTTGTCTCATGCTTATTTGTGCTTGTGCTTTACTTTCGATTTAGGTTTCATTTCTGCCCTCTGAGGATCCACTCGTCGTCCAATCACGTTTCCTCTTTCAGTTTCAGCTTTGGTATTTCATTCATTGCCTCCACCTGCGTTTAATTCTGGGTTTCGCGAAACTCTGAGTGAATGCGTTCTCTGATAGGATAATTACTAATCTGTACTAACCAGCACTTATTTGAGGGTGATTGTAAATATTTTGTCACGTAGTATTAACCTTAATTAACTCATTAGCGAGTGCATGCGTTTTTCTGGCTTTAGTACATTCTGCCTAAGCTATCCCTGATAACTGCATTATAAGCTGTGCTTCCCTTTGCTTCTCTTGTGGTGCTTTTTACTCGTCACGTTTAGATGACCTTAATCTAAACTGTCTATCTTGATTGATGGTCTCAGCGTCTTGTCTCGCGTCATTCTTGTTAACCTGCTTCTTGTGTAATTGTTTATATATCCCATGTGTTTCCGTTTCAGTCGAGATTGCATTCCGAGTCCCTGCCTCCTCTCGTGACTATTTATGTGTCAGAGTTGGGAGGGGGAAGTCAGACGTATCCTTGTGTTTGACTCAGATCTATTGTACATGGTGAAATCTCAGCTCCTCGTGCCTTCCGAGTATTTCCTTTGTATGATTCCCGAATCTTGTATTTTTCTCCCACTGTGTCCGTCAGTCTAATTAGGTTCAGTTTTTGTTTTCCTATTTTATCCACTCTTGGGGTGAGTATTTCTGTTTCCCCCTGCCTATGGCAGTGTACCTTAGTTTTCCCATTTGTTCAGTGCATGTGCACGGTGTTTTATTTCTGGTGTGTCTGCCAATTTTCTCCTAGTGTTTTGTGTTTAATAAACACTTCTGGATCCTGCACCTGGTGTTCTGACCTCCACTTACATGGCTTGTTCTCATTCACGTAGAATCAACTCTAGCACAGAAATAATCCAACATTATACCAAATGATAAACATAAATGATAACAGACACATTATGCTGGTGCATTTTAGGATTAAAAAATAGAGACATTTCTAATTATTTCAAATCTATTACAAATTACAATGCAAACAACTTCCACATTTACATTTTGCATCAAAATGTCTATTCAGTATTACAGACTTAATGCAGTGACAATTAATGAAGGATTTAAAGTGTCTTTTTCTGTCATGGATAATATTCAATGGATCAGATTTAGTCCCTTGGCTTTGAATTTGACTAGGTCATACCCGAGTTTGTTAAATACTGACAATTGCAGAACAGCAAGCTTGATATTTTATCTTTAGAAATAAGATAAGAAATGTGTTGGACTGCATTTTGCACTGATGCCTGTTGTTGCTGAGTGAGGATGAGTTGAGGTGGTTCTACAATTACAGCCGGAGGGTCTTTGTCTTGTGTGGGCAGTGCTTGAATTCCATGCTGAGCGAGGATGGCATCAATGTTTTGGTCACTGTAGGAATTTTCCCCAAATCCATTGTTGATTGCTGTGTTGTCTGTTGCAATGTTTGTGAGCATGCCATCTGTCCAGAGTTGAGTTGGTGTGCGATTATTTTCTGTTCGCAAGGCATGGTGGTTCCAGGCCTGTCTAAAAAGCTCCAGCCTGTTTTGAATCTCAGGAAGATAAACAATATGAAGTGAAAGTCTGTGGACATCATTATCTGGGTTAAGAACCTCTGAATCCTCTAAGGAGTAGAACATAAGGTAAAAGTATTGCAACACATGCAAAAATACATCACGCCAAAGCCGCTCAATTCTCTGATTGTGTACTGATTCTCCTGTTAGGAAACTTCTGTGTTCAAGTCCTTGAACTACATTCATGAACAAAGCCACAAGCAGGTTTTCACCACCATGGTCAGATCTGACTCTCGAGGATAGTCCATAGAGGCACGTTGCTTTCAAAAACTGAGAAAGCACCATTATGGCACAATTGTCTATGCTGCAGTTGAGGTAGGTAATGAGACAGGAGTGTCCATCAATGGCACCATGAATCACAAAACCCCATCTAAAAAGGTTGGATAACAAATAAGAAAATGATTACTTGAAAAGGATGAAAATATAGTATGGACAGTAGTCTGGAAACACTATAGCTGTAAACTATAGTATATAACTTGCAGTAGTTCTTTTCAAAATATTCAGAAGTATGACAAGTCTGGTAATTAACCTTATAAGGCGCATGTTGCCATCAATGTGCCACAAACTGTTGGGGTATGGTTCATGATAAACCCATCTTGCAACTGTCTGGCTTGCAGCAGCAGTAGAATTTATCCTCGTCAACATCTCACGCACCCTGGACTGTGTAACAATAGAACCCTGTGCACGCAACAGTGCTCTCATCATCTGAAATAGATTTTTGAAAAGATAGAAATTACTATTATACTCATGAAACAATGACACACAAATGAGAATTACCATACAAAAGATAAAGACCACCAATTACCTCATTCCAAGAATTAGGATATTGGCCCTGAAGTTGCCTCGCATGCCGTTCCAGTTCACCATCATCTATTGCAGACAGCCTACTTCTCATAGGTATACCCATCAACTTTGTCCTCTTGTAAAGTAATGATGAAGAGCATCCCAGTATTTTAGAAATCTCTTTAATTGTATGACCTTGTTGCAGCAGAAACTCAATATGTTCTCTCGTAACATCAATGGCTGGTCTGCCTCTTCTTCCTACGTAAAAGGAAAAAGGAGAACAATAACTGTTTGCATGTGATTCTGCACCAGCAATGGACATACACTGCCTGGCCAAAAAAAAAGTAGCATACTCAAATATTTAGTTGGAACCCCTGTAGCTTTGATTACAGTGCATATTCGTCTTGTCATTGTTTTGACAACTATATGCAATGCCAGAACATTTATTTTCGATCAGAAATGCCTTAATGTTTGGCTGAGATCTTGTCTTCTCGACACAATGGTTGAACCACTCAGTGGTCTTTCTTGAGCACATCCCAATAACTTTTATTGTGTTTAAGGTCAGGACTTTGTGGTGGCAAATTTGTTTGTGAAAATGATTCCTCATACTTGTTTTTGTCATTCATGGTTTTCTTTGCTAAATACAGGCCAGTAACTTGCCCGTTCTGAAATACTGTAACACCTTTTCCACCATCAAGGGATCTGTCTTCCGACATGATTTTTTTAGAAATGAGTAGAAACGCACTTCATCAGTCAGGGTTAAAATGATAATTGCCAGCTGAAACATATTAATAACCGCAGTAATGATCCAATTATAGAATTTGTTCATTAATTTCCAAACGGTGACTTTTTTTTTGGCCGGGCAGTGTATTTTTAAGGTACAATTATTTGTTATTTATCTACAGTATTAATGAGCATAAAAATTCTGTATTTTTTAAAATTTGCATATTGTTAATGAATAATGTTAGCATTGCCCAATAAGCTAAGGTGAGTGTCTATATTCTGCTTTTATGTATAAATAAAAAACCTTAGAACCTTTATGAAAGGGAAAATAGACAGAATGAATCAGTATCTTGATGGTTTTATTTGATTAGTTGCTTTTGTGACTGTACGTCTGAAAGACAATGGGTCTCACCGCAAACACACAGGCAGCAAAGACAGCCAGATGCATGATGGAGAGACTTGAAGAACTGCTAAAATACAAAACCCAAAACCAGTGAAGTTGGCACATTGTGTAAATCGTGAATAAAAACCGAATACAATGATTTGCAAATCCTTTTCAACCTATATTCAATTGAATACACTGCAAAGACAAGTTACTTAATGTTCGAACAGGTAAACTTTGTAATTTTTTGCAAATATTAGCTCATTTGGAATTTGATGCCTGCAACATGTTTCAAAAAAGCTGGCACAAGTGGCAAAAAAGACTGAGAGAGTTGAGGAATGCTCATCAAACACTTATTTGGAACATCCCACAGGTGAACATGCTAATTGGGAACAGGTGGGTGCCATGATTGGGTATAAAGTAGCTTCCCTGAAATGCTCAGTCATTCACAAACAAGAATGGGGCGAGGGTCACCACTTAGTGAACAAATGCGTGAGCTGATTGTCGAACAGTTTAAAAACAACATTCCTCAACGAGCTATTGCAAGAAATTTAGGGATTTCATCATCTACGGTCCTTTATATCGTTAAAAAGTTCAGAGAATCCTGATTGTTGTAGGCGCAAAGTTCAAAAGCCAGCATCTGTGATGGTATGGGGGTGTATTAGTGCCCAAGGCCTGGGAAACTTACACATATGTGAAGGCACCATTAATGCTGAAAGGTACATACAGGTTTTGGAGCAACATATGTTGCCATCCAAGCAACGTCTTTTTCATGGATGCCCCTGCTTATTTCAGCAAGACAATGCCAAGCCAAATTCTGCACGTGTTACAACAGCATGGCTCCGTAGTAAAATAGTGAGGATACTAGACTGGCCTGCCTGTAGTCCAGATCAGTCTCCCATTGAAAATGTGTGGCGCATTATGAAGTGTAAAATACGACAACGGAGACCCCGGACTGTTGAACAACTTAAGCTGTACATCAAGCAAGAATGGGAAAGAGTTCCACCTGAAAAGCTTCAAAAATTGGTCTCCTCAGTTCCCAAACGTTTAGTGAGTGTCGTTAAAAGGAAAGGCGATGTAACACAGTGGTAAAAAGGCCCCTGTGCCAACTTTTGTGCAATGTGTTGCTGCCTTTAAATTCTAAGTTAATGATTATTTGCAAAAAAAAAAAAAAGTTTCTCAGTTTGAACATTGAACATCTTGTCTTTGCAGTGTATTCAATTGAATATAAGTTGAAAAGGATTTGCAAATCATTGTATTCTGTTTTTATCTACGATTTACATAACGTGCCAACTTCACTGGTTTTGGGTTTTGTATTTGTTTCTGTGACCACAATTACTGATGGTTTGGATGCGCGAATGCAGACACAAATGAAGACATTTTCAATGTCCAACGACCATTCGGCTTTCACATTACTGATCATATCTAGTCTAGCAAAAGGCACCTGGGATATGTTTTTGTTTTTCTTGCAAATAACTAGCCTATCTTGCTGTAAGGTAAATGAGAATGTATCCAACACTGCAAATTAGCCAATAGCCAATGCTTGTAATGTATGTATATGATATATGCCGTGATAAACGGACTCAACTGAACTGATGCGCCTGACAGAGAAACTTTGGTCTTCGTCTGCCAGGACATTAGCTGTAATTAGCATTCTCTGTTCAGCCAAACTGTTTCTCAGTTCATCGTTCGTGTCTGGAGACAGTAAATGTTCGATTCTCTCAAGATTTCTACCACAGTTGTCGATAGAACGATGTTCTCTCTTTCCACAAATCCCCTGATTGAGGCCTCGTTCAATTTCGTGGCATTTTCTGGTGATTTTTTCGATTACCGCCAACGCAATGACTGATTTCTTGTATTGCACAGAGGGTAACGATGTCATTCTGGATATCTGAAATGACAACGACAGGGAAACCTACTGGGGAATGTGAAGTCATTTTTACTAGTCTGGATATCCCAAAAGATAATAGGCTAATAAATGTCAAAAAGGCTCACTTCAATTATGACTAGTAACAATTGGATTGAAGATATCTGAAATGGGAGTTTTTCCAAGTAAGAAGTCAATTGCAGATATCCAGAATGTTCATTCTAGATATGCAGAATGTAACTGTGGATATATGAAATTGAAAGGCCAATACAGACGAATGGCAAAAAAGACGTAATTTGTCCTCGGAAGAATGTAATTGCGGTTATCTGAAATGACAATTGTCGATAGGAAGAATGCCATTGTGGATATCTGAAATGTTCTTTTTGACATTTCAGGAAGAATTTAATTACAGATATTTGTAATACATATCCAGTCTAGCTATTAAATGTTAAAACGGCCTCTTACATTTTTTGAGCATTTTTAGATATCTTAAATTTAGTTTCGACTAGTACAATAAAAGTTGTAGATATCTTAAAATAACATTTCTACTAGTAAGAATGTTATTGCAGATATCTTTAATTATCATTCTGACTAGTCAAAATATAATTTTGACTAGGAGAAATGCTATTATGGATATCTAAAATGTAATTACAGATAGTAGTGTGGTTCGATTAAACGTTAAATTGGCTTGCCATATGGCAAAAGCAAGCAGAGGTGGACAATCCAGCCCCAGAAAATAAAAGTCCGTCGCGGTTTCTGATTTAGATCCTGTTTCTGACCGATAGACCGATATTTTGAGTTAATATACGCCTGTTCTGGCTTGGTATTGCCTAGGCTACATATTTTTATTATTATTATTATTATTATCCCCCCGGATAAAGCGATAGCCATGTTTGTCTGTCTGTCTGTCCGTACGTCCGTAATCATTTCGTTTCCGGGGCAGAACTCAAAAACCGTTCAATATTTCACATCACTATTGATAGTAAAGACATCGAAGTGGTAAATGAGTTTAAATATTTAGGTGTAATTTTAGATCCTCAACTTAAATTTGAAGCACATATAAAGAAGCTTTCTAAAACTGTAAAAACTCGTCTAAACTGTTTTAGACTTATTAGGTCCTGTCTCTCTCTTAGGGCAGCTCATTTATACCTACATGCTATGGTCCTTTCACACATGTCCTACTGCATCACTGCTTGGGGCCAGGCCACTGACACAGTAACAAGACCTTTGTTCTCACTCCACAAGCAAGCTTTAAAAATTTTAGATCAGAAGCCACAAAAATGGCGTCATTGTAAAATCATCGAGAAGTATAAATTGTTATACTTTTTAAGTCGTTTTTAAGTGTGTCAGCGGACTGGCCCCACAAGCAATATCACAGATTTTTATTAAATCAGACAACTGTGGGACAATGACAAGGAGCATGAGCAACCAAAACTGTAAAATTAGAAGATGCAGGACAACTTTTGGTCAGTCATCTCTCTCAGTGCTGGGTACACACCTATGGAATTCTTTACCACCAGAAATAAAATCTCAAACAAAATTAAGGATGTTTAGTGCCAAAGCTAAACACTGGCTTATGCAGCAGCAGAAATGTGAACATTAACTCCTCTCAAGTAACTGTCAGTACAGTATTCTACTAATGTTTAATGTATTTAACTTGTGCAATTTTAATCTAAATTTTGTAGCTGTGTTCATTTGTTTATATCTGTTCACTGCATTATTGCCTGTATTTGTATTATTGTATTTTGTATTCAGTATCTTTTATCTTCCTTTAGCCTGACCAGGGACAAAGACTGCAAATTAGCTGAAGCTAGACGTCTTGTGTGCATCACATTTTTCATTCTTTATGACAATGTTGTATGTATCGTCCCTGTTAAATAAACATTAAAATAAAAAAAAAATAAAAATATTTCTTCACAAAATTTGATGTAGATATGATATACTATGTAGATGTGCCTATTGGTATTCTGGAATTTCTTGAGCAGTTAATCCATGAATGTGGGGGGCCGGGGGGATACGCCATTGCCAGATGGCTCTTGTTAATCCAGGAGTGTTTCTGGGAGATTTCTGAGTTTTGATTTAGGTTTTATTACATTTTTTCAGGTATTTGCAGACCAGAATTTTTTTTCAGGAGCTACAGGATCCCAAGGGGAGAAATAAAAATCACTGTAGGGTTTCTAATTTCAGGTGATGGACTTTATCATGGAGAAAAGGCTTGTTTTTGGTTTGGAGAGGTTACAGGTGACCACTGATGTCTATCCATGCCAATATTGATAAACTCTACTAAAAAATCATCAATTCATGTTGAAAGTGATGATTCAAAAGTTTATTTGTGTAAAATATATGTTTATTTTGTGATTTGACAGTGTGTAGTTATGATAGCTATATTATTTGGCTTATAAATGGTAAACAATTTCAGGAAAACCACGGTCAGATGATGTGCACGTGGTCAAGGAGTTTATGATCCCAGAAATGTATTTTTTTAATTCTAAGCCATTTTTTTTCTTCAATTTTCAGTATTATTTTTACATTGCTGAATTTTCATGAAATTTTTTTTTTTGAGTTTGTTCCCTTAGTCTGAACTAAAACTATTAACAGAAACTGAAATATGATGGAATTCTAAATCCAGCAATTGTCCTGCATCATGAAAGCCATTAGCCCCTTCTCTGTGAAGTTCGAGTCTTGAATTATAAAGCCTAAAATCGGCTAAAGCTCAAATAGCTGTATTTGGCTTCTGCACAAAGGGGTTTTACATAGCTGAAATTATGTATTTGTAATTTTTGTTGACTTGTTTTTGTTGCATTGCCCTTCCTGCAAAGAGGCTTCACCAATCGGTTTATGGCTCAAACAATTAATTTTTGGGAAAGCAGTAATAAGGTGAAGAGTGCTGTGGAAATACAATACATAAGAGTAAAGATAATCAGCGCTTAGAGCGTATACGAAAGGTAGAATAAGGTCAGGACTCTAGGGTCTTTTAAAATAATTACTAACTGATAAAAAAACAAAGCAATTTAGCTCTTTCCCTTTGGATCAAGGAGCTGACTTTTGACTGCGCTCCGGCAGTTCTCACAACCCCATATAAGGAGGCCTTTTTCTTTTTCAAGGGGGAGCTCTTAATTGTCTCCTTTCTTTCTGTCCCTCCTCCAACTCTGCCAGCAGAGATGGATGTTTGCACCTGGTCAAATTTGCTGGTGTTATTTTTCCTTGCAGTTGTGTGTCAGTTGGCAGGGTCCTCCTGCAGGCTTCTGGAGACTCTGTTTTCTCAGAGTGTGTATAAAGAGGGTGATGTAGTCATTGGAGGACTGTTACCTTTTCATGTACAGCCAGCTGAGCAGAACCTGGACTTCAGACAACAAGCTGCACCTTTGCAGTGTAATGAGTAAGAGCAAGTCAAGTTTATGCATGTCTAAATATGGCCGTCTCTTGTCAATGCCTGGATGCACATGTCAAAGAACATTGGACTTATCAATACTGTATGCACTTGTTTGAATGTAAAACATTTAAAAATGTAATCGTGATGATGTACCATCATCGATAAGAAAATATCAAGCTCCTGCTTTCATACAAGCCTTTAAAACTCTGTTTCTTTTTCCCTGGCTCAGTTTTTTTTTGCTCTCATACTATGGACTGCAGGCAATGATCTTTTCAGTGGAAGAGATTAACAGCAACCCCCACCTGCTGCCTAATCTCACACTGGGATATGCAGTGACTGACACCTGCTTTTCAGAGAGAATAACGTTAAGTTCTGCGATGGAGCTGTTAACTGGGAAGGACCCTCTCATTAAGAGCACCGAGTGTGGTCACTCCCCCAAGGTGCCCGTCATCATCGGTGATGCTACCTCCTCAGGATCTGTTGTGATTGCGCATACGCTGGGTGTCTTCAGAATCCCCATGGTGCGTAACTGAACAAATCTATGATCATCTCGGAAAGTGTAGTCAATGGATGTGTTTCAGCCTTTCTTTTTCTGACATAGTTCAGAGCTTTTATTTCTTTCTGTTCAATGTTTTATGTTGATAATCAAGACATGTCAAATGTGAGACTTATTTGTTCCCTAGGTGAGCTACTCGGCTACATGCGCTTGCCTCAGAGATCGTCAAAAGTACCCCACTTTCTTCCGCACTGTGCCCAGTGATGCCTTTCAGGCCCGGGCCATGGCACACATGTTGCGCCTCTTTGGCTGGACCTGGGTGGGTGTGATAGTAGGAGATGATGACTATGGAAAGTCTGGGATCCAGCTTCTGCTTGAGGAGTTGCAGAACTCCGAGGTGTGCGTGGCCTTTACTGAGGTCATCCCCAAGGTCGATTTGGAAAATAGAATACCGCGTATTGTAGAAACACTTAGGCTTTCAACAGCGAAAGTCATTGTCACATTTGCAATATCCATTGACATGCATATCCTACTGATGGAAGTGGTGAGACAAAACATAACTGACAAGCAGTGGATAGCAACTGAGTCCTGGAGTGAAAACATGTTCATCTCTGCTCAACAGAACCTTTACTCGCTGAGAGGCACTTTAGGTTTTGCATTGCGTGCAGGCAACATCCCGGGCCTAAAGTCTTTTCTCACTAGATTGCATCCGGAGGATTTCCCCTCTGACCCATTCATTAAGGAATTCTGGGAGGTGATATTTGGATGCTCTCTGAAGAATGATTCTAGATCATCACTGTCAGCAAAGCCACAGTGTTCAGGGTCTGAAAGCATGGCCGATGTTGACAGCTTTTATTCTGACATCTCCAAATTAAGAGCAGCTTACACTTTGTACAAGGCTGTTTATGCCATTGCACACGCCATTGACAACATGCTGTCCTGTCAACCGGGGGATGGTCCATTTGAAAATGGCGCGTGTCCAGATGTAAAAAAACTTCAGCCCTGGCAGGTAAAAGAAAGCACTACAGATGTTAAAAATATAAAAACTTTAAAATGTCAAACATTTATTTTCAATATTGATTTAATTATATTTCATTTTATTTCATTAATGATTTAATGTACGTATTATTGTTCAAAATTCTCCTTTATTGTCTGCTTTTAATAGACCGTGTCAGGAATTACATTCACATGCTCCATTAAAATTATTTGATACCTGTGGAGCTAAAGAGCTAATTATTTAGCAAGGTCCAAAGCACAAACAGAGCTCATTACAAAAACACTACATGTGTGATGGACAAAAGACATTTTTAATTTTATGGCAAGACTTCAACTTGCATCCAACCTCCTGCAAATGTGAATACACTGTACTAACAAGGCCAAGTATGATAAATGTAAATAAAATAATAAAAATAATTAATATGACCATAATGATTGTATGCTTTTAGCATTCTAAATGGTATAAAAATATTTGAATGCATTTATCTTTTTTCCCCCCAAAAAATGACAGACTGTATTGGATACCTTATTACAATGGTATTTTGGTGCATAATTGACTATGTTTGGAAATGTCTCTAACTTGAGATATCTCTAATTTTCTGAATCTTATAAAACATGCTAAAAATTTGAGATATTTTCAAAGTCAGATGGACACAGAAGTTTCAGGCTTCTGATAATGTTTGGCTGCTTCCTTTTCATCACCGAAATTCAGAGGTCATGAAAAATTTAAGGAATCATCCTGTTTTTGCAGATTCACCATTACCTTGGCACTGTAAACTTTACCACACCAGAAGGGGAGCCTCTGCACTTTGATGAGAATGGTGAACCACCAGCCTCTTATGACATCATTAATTGGCAAATGGGGGCACAAGGAACCGTGGAGTTTGTTAATGTTGGACAGTTTGACACAGTGGACGGCTCAAATAGTGAGATTGACATCAGTGTGAATAGAGTCATCTGGGGCGGTGGTCAGAGAGAGGTAAAGTGGTCCATAATTTTCACATGCCATAAATATACCAATTAACTAATGTCCAAATAAATACATTTTTTTGAGGCAGTTCAGAGATGAAACCTTAAGTTGCTGCTAGTGTGAAGACCTGCTTGTTCATTCCTCTGCTTGGGCTATCAGCAGCAGTGGAAAGAGCTCATTTAGGAGGGGAAAATTCTGGGAAGCTCATAACTTATGACATCACTAATATTTGAAAATCCAGTAATTTTTGAAAACATCATTACGCTTATTTGTTCTGAAATTTTAATCAAGCATTTAAAAAAAAAACTTGTTTGGTAGGTGATGTTAACTTTAATCTTACGGCCACCAAGGTCAGATTTTTACACAAACACACGTATACTAATTTCATGTAACTCCAGTGGAATACTTGGAAGATGGTCTATGTACACATCATATAATTAGAGAATACATTTAATTGTTTTTTGCCAGGTAAGTAAGTAATTTAATGCATTACCTCAATTGCGGTCAAAATACATTCTATTCAAAATAACATGTCAAGCCATTTTTTTTTTCATTTTAGAAGAGACTTGTTCATTTTGTTGAAATTTTAGTATTTATTTTTTTCAGTAGAATTGAGGTTCACTAAATTACATTGTGGAATGTCAGGTACAAAAATACAGACATTGGTATGTGTTATTGTTTACAGAATTTAGAAGTAGAAATTAATAAATATAAACTCAAAGTGCAGTAAACAAGTTTGTAGCTGGCGAGCTGTCTGCGTAATTCGGTTGGAGCCTTGATCCACGAAACTGTCACTGCGTCTTGATGAATATGTGACACCTCCCCCTACTACGCCGCCACACCCATCTCGGCGCACGTCCGTCTACCAAATTGCCAAAGTGGCTGTGCACGGTGTTGCACCACACGAAATTACCACTGCGTGGGCTGCGCCAGACGAAATTACCACTGTGCCAAGAAATTAGAGCCCATGGTTTCAATTGAAGCATTTACATTTGGAATCATTTGCAGTTAATTCTCAGTATGAAGTCCAAAGAGCTGTCACTACCATCGAAGCGAGGCATCTGCAAAAAAAATCAAGGCATTCACCAAAAAGCCTAGCTGACGGTGGATTATACCTGTGGTGGGTGAAAGTAGGTTTTTTTTCCTTGGGGACCCCTAACACAACAGTTTGCCAGTTGGAGGACTTTCTCCAGGAGGTAGGTGTATCTGCATCAAATTGAACAATCTAGACAAGACTTCACTGGAGTAAACACGGAGGATTTACCACAAGATGTGCACATTTAGTAAACCTCAAGAGCAAAAGGACCAGATTAGGGTTTACCAAAAAAAAAAAAACCTTAATAAGACTGTACAGATCAGAAACAACACCATACGGACAGATCAGACAGAGCAACCTGTATCAGAATGATCTAAAGAGAAGGAAAGAATCTGCTCGTGATCAAAAGCATACCAGTCCAGCTGAGAAGCATGGTGGAGGAAGTGCTATGGTGCTGGCATGTATGGCTGTCAATAGAAATTGTACCCTTGAATCTTTCGATGGTGTGACTACTGAATTAAACCAGCTAGCATAATTTTATGTTGTAAATGGTTCAATGAATAATCGGTTCTGATCCTGGAAATGCTTCAGTGTATAGCGATTGACAGTGCAGATGGATATAGACCCAAACAAAGGCAAGTCAAAAATTTTTTAAGGCAAAGAAGTGGAATGTTCTGCAAAGGCCAAGTCAATAACCTGACCTGATTACGTAGCATGCATTTCCCTTGCTGAAGACAAAACTGAAGGAAAAATTACCCAAGAACATGAAGGACCTGAACATAGCTGCTTCACTGAGTACCACCAGGGAAGAAACTCAGCGTTTGGTGATGTTTACAGGTTCTAGTCTTCAAGAATTTTTTTCAATGTATTTGCAGCCAAGTATTAAAAGCAATTTGATTTATGAATATGACAGTTTGTCCGTTGACCAAACATAGGTGGGGGGCTTTGTAAGAAAATGACAATTCTTCCTTTGCGGTTTCCACAATTCTTTCTTCAAAATCTTGAAATTAAAGCTGGATGTCAGTACTGCAATCATCTTGACAGTTTCAGTTCACATCCATTGTGGTAGTGCACACTGCAAAAAAAATTATGCATTACTTTTTCAATTACTAATGAACCTGGCCGCATATAGGAATCTAAGCCTACAAAATACAAATATCATAAATTCAGCAGCAAAGAAAAAGATCTCCACAAAATAAAGCTTGGTTTGAGCATTTTGAAGCAGTACAATGAGTTTCAACAAGTAGCAAAGTGCTAGTGTTGAAAATTCAGGATAACATTTGAGTTTTGTGTATTAAACTGACATTTGGTGTGTTAAATACGCACAGGTACCAGTGTCTGTCTGCAGCCTGCCCTGTCCCCCAGGCACTCGGAAGGCCGTACAGAAAGGAAAGCCCATCTGCTGCTTTGACTGCTTACCATGTGCAGAAGGGGAGATCAGCAACACATCCGGTACTATAAACTTTTCAGTATTTTTCCTATGACAGTGAGTTCACACTTTCATTATCAACTCATGGAAAAAGAAAAATATGACTCAAAGAAATGTTAAGGTCTATAAAATGACTGCAATTACAAAGTGAGAGCAACAATCAGACTGACCAAGTTGATGTCAGTCAGTATGTATCACAATGGGTTAACAGGGAGCCTAATATAGTCGCATAAATGTCTAAAAAGTTTTGTTCAAAAGGTTGGAATCAAAGGAGGTTTTAATATTTGCATGAAATAGATGTTTTCATTCATCACCAAATAATAAATTCAGCCAAGACTTTGGTAATTTTACAAATGATTGTCACAGACTGAAATGTTTTTCTCAACTAGCAACATAGATTATGACACACTTCCCTTTAAAGTGTCCCTTTATTTCTGTTCAGCTGCAGCCAGCATTCATGTCAGCTTCTCAATTTCCCTTGTAACTTTCCAGTTTTCATTCTATTTATAAAACATTAAGGGCGACCATGCAAAACTCAGTTTTGTCTTGGAGTACACTTAATCCATGTCTGTGAAACCAGCTCATAGTTTATTGAACTTAAACTTTGATTTTTTAATATCGGTAACATTAATCATTACAATTGTGCAAATAATTTAGACAGTCAGAATGTGACTGACTTGGCGGAGTTCAGAAATATACTTGGCGCCATTAAAAACGCACCGGTCAAGTGTGTACTGTATTTATCGCAAATTAAGTCAATCGTTTTTTATTGCTTTTCTAGTGAGGTACGAGTGGAATCAAAGAAAAGTGCGTCGTATTGTAATCTCAATGTGCGCCACATGGAGGCACCGAGTACTTCAGTAATAACAGTCATTGAGTTGTTTATGATGTGTACAGTGATGCTTGACATGTTCTTTTGGGTATGGTCAATAGCCTACATAAATCCAATAAAAAAAAAGAAAAATGTTAATGCCATCAAGAAAATGGAACGGCTTATGACACAGGAGAGAGAAAAAGAGGCACTGGCATGTTACGGGCAGGTTTCAGCCGCCAAGAGGTAGCATGTTATCTGCACTGTGACTGGTCAACAATCAATTGGCTGTCTGTCCGAGAATGGATCACAAGCACTGTCGCTGACCAAGTCTAGGAAACAGGAATATTAGAGATTTAAATATTAAGGTCTACACATATAAACAAAAATCAATAATGCATCCATTGTGATTCAAATGCTAAAAAAAAACATAGTCGACAATGGCTAATAGTCCTCAAAGAGCAGAACAGCTATCATTTTATGACAAGCTAACAATGGTGAAAGTCAGAGTAAAGTAAAATATAACATATTTATGCTACTAAATAGATGCTGATAATGTGAATAGACTGCAGACTAAACGTGCTGAATTGTGGAATAAGATCATTAAATAGTTTTTCCACCAGTTTTATTTTACAGATTTTCAGGTGGAATTAAAACAGGGCCTGATGTCGCACTAAGGCCCACCTTAACATACCCCGCCCCTAGCAATATATAAAGTTGTTAGGACATGGCTTTAGTGGCAACCAGTTCAATCATGATTAATGACCGCACTTCCTATGCTTAGCTACCAAATGAGCCACCAGTGTTTAGTTTGTGAGGTAGCAAATCGGCTGCTCCCCCTGGTATGTCCTGAAACTGTATCTCTGAATGCAAGAATTTTTAAAACTCTCAGTCATCTTATGTAAATTTCCAAAAATAAAGAGCAGGTGGATTACTTTCGTAGACAGCCATGTTGATGGAGAGCCGAGGATCATCTCCATAGTCTAAGAGCTAGCTGAGATTTATTTGACATGGAGCCTACAAAAACTTTGACTGTTTGGTGGTGTAGGGGTACCCTAAATGACAAGGGTAATCTTTGCCTTAAGTGCAGCTACTAGTGGGCATGGCCTGGGGGGCTTTTAAATTACTGCCCCTAATTAACTTTTATATGATGTAGCACTACAAGGCTGGGTACCACATTGTTTGATAAGGAATGTGTCACCTATGACAAAATGACATCTTAAGACAAAACATTTTGATGGGAAGCTCATTTAAGACAGACACTAATTTGTGCTAATTTTATTTGACATAGAAACTACATCATTGTAATCACCTGGATAATGTTAAGTAAGGTCTAAATATCTATGATGACCAACTTAAGATTTTCTGGTGGAAAGGTCATTTAAGACAAGGCTAAGGTCCCCGCTAGATGGTTATTACTAATTAGGGCTTTAATTTGACACATGAGCTACAACACTGCACCACCTGGAAAATGTTAAGTATGGTTTGAACATCAGTAATATGCTACTTAAGACATTTTTTTTGGTGTAAATTCATTCAAGATTAGGCAATAGAGTGGGGAAAAACAGCATAATGCACAGATAATTCAAGGACGTCAGGTTTACCTATCCTACTTTGGGGCATGCTATTGCTTTTCCATGGCAGAGGGGAGGGTCCTGAAAAGAAGTTGAAAGCACTTGTGACCAACCGTGAGAAGGCTGACACTGATCTGAGCCTATGTCAGTTACGTTGACTGGAAAAATGCTTCAAACATAGTGGTTAGAGCCTCAGACACTGATGTAGCTATTATTCTACTGAACCCCAGTGAAAAACTCAAGGCACATATTTGGATGGACACAGGAACAGCATCCAAGAACAACAGAAGGTTCATCGATATCACTACAATCGGTGAGGTACTAGAGACAACCATGTGTTAAGCTCTTCCTGGTTTCCATGCTTACACTGGTTCCGGCGACACTCCAGCTTTCTACAAAAAAAGGAAAGAAACGTCTTTTCAAAATCCTTGAAGAAAAAAAAACAGCCTTTGCAGAAATGGCTCAAAGAAAAGTAGGAGCAAATTCCATAGATGAAATAAAGTCTTTCACAGAAAGGATCTATGGACCCAACGCCAATCAAGCACACTCCCTAAACAGGCATCAACACAAGGTGTTAGAAAGAGCAGACGTACCAAAGGCCAGAGCCAAGAATCCCCTTGAAAAATTAAAACAGATTGATGCCGCTATGATCCCACCAAGTGAGGCTGAAGACATCCAACAAATCAGGCGGGCAACCTTTGTTGCTAAAATGTGTGCATAGTACTATGTGTGCATAGTACTCATATTTGACTACTCAGGTCCTGAACAAAAATAAACCAAAATTTAGAGCCTTGCGTTTTCATTGCCAGTATAGTACTGCTTAGCATTTATTTGATAACTGTGACTATTTGTGGTCACTGTCTCTGAGCATTTTCCCCACCCCATGTTTAGTTTTTGACAGATAACACTATGCCGATACAGACTATAGGTTTCGTCATAATGGTAAAGTGAGAATTTGTTGATTTTGGTGACATTTGTGTGATGTCGTACATTTACGTTTTCCAGTTGGACAGCTTTTTACAGCAAGTTGCAGTGACTTTGCTGCTAAAACAGATGTACGTAGTTGTCACCAAAATTACCTTCATTTGCTGAGGAGTTCTGAAATGCTGCTCTGGCTAGAAAAAAATTATCGTTGCAGGGTTTGTCACAGGCCGTGCGATTTATTGACTTTGGTTCTGGTGAAAATGTAACGACTTTAAAGTGTTTTGCTGCAAAGTTTGGTGGAAATGTGACATGTTTTGATTTTGTGTTGCAGGTTATTTCAAAAAGGTAGACATCTGACGAACTTTTGTTGCAGCTTGGCTGTTTTCTTTGATAGGCCTGTCTGTGGTGTGCCAAAGTCAAAACACAAAGTGTACTTTAGTATTTCATTTCACTCGGACTTTAATGGCCAGGCCCTGCGAGCAATATGTGAACCTAAGCCAGCGAGAGCCACTGTTTGGAAATCATTGAGAGTAATGATTGCCTTAAAAAGAAATATATGAATGATCTGATTCATCAATGATAAGACTTGCCGGAAAGTGGCAGAAAGGACCATAGAATTGCTAATAATAGTGAGCAAGATCTAAAAATGACTGCAGAGAGAATGAATTTAGAAGTAGTTTTTTTTTCCCATCAAATAAGAATGAATAGGAAAAACTAAAATTGAACTTGACTGAGACACTCAATACCCACACATGCCTCCATTGCCCTAAAAGTGTATTTATGATTTAATTCCTGACTTTTGTTGACCATGTCTGTTTATTATTTGTGAACCACCTCGTCTTGTCTTAGAAGTTTGTCACATCATTTTCAAGGTTCAACAGAGTGCAAGAAGTGCCCAGATCGATTCTGGTCAAATGCTGCTCGAACGTTCTGCATTCCAAAAGAGGTGGAGTTCCTGTCCTTTCAGGAGACCATGGGGATCATCCTTGCTGCTCTTTCAATTTTAGGCCTGGTTTTAACACTCAGCATCATTGCCACCTTCTTCTTGCACCGAGACACACCCCTAGTTAGAGCAAACAATGCAGAGTTGAGCTTCCTGCTGCTGTTGTCACTCTCTCTCTGCTTCCTGTGTGCGCTGGCCTTCATTGGTCATCCCACCCCTTGGTCCTGTATGTTGCGCCACACGTTATTTGGTATCAGCTTTGTTCTCTGCATTTCCTGTGTCCTCAGCAGGACAGTCGTGGTCCTTGTCGCCTTCCGTGCCTCAGTCCCAGGCAGTAACATCATGCGGTACTTTGGCCCAATGCAGCAGAGGGTGGCCATCTCCCTCTGCACCTCTGTCCAGGTGGTCATTTGTGTCATGTGGCTGATTCTGTCGCCACCCATCCCAGGTGAGATACATGGCCGGAGTTCTAGGATCATTCTCGAGTGCAATGTGGGCTCAGTGGCTGGCTTTTCCTGCGTACTGGGCTATATTGGGTTGCTAGCGGCCATCTGCTTCCTGCTGGCAGTTTTAGCCAGGAAGCTCCCTGATAACTTCAATGAGGCCAAGTTCATCACCTTCAGCATGCTTATCTTCTGTGCAGTCTGGATCACCTTTGTCCCTGCCTATGTCAGCTCACCAGGAAAGTACACTGTTGCAGTGGAGATATTTGCCATCTTGGCCTCCAGCTATGGACTCCTCCTCTGTATCTTTGCTCCTAAGTGTTACGTAATCCTACTGAGACCAGACAAGAATACAAAAAAGAAGATAATGGCCAAAAAGAAGTAATTTAACTTTGATTTCATTCATTGTTCGACACATTCAAATGAATCCATAAATAATAATATTTATCTGCCTTTGTTTTGATGGTCATTTGAGCTGTATCTATAGATTGGAATATGGAAGCCATTTAAGCACTTTTTCATGTCAGTACATTCAGTCACCAGGCACCAATCACAGATAAGTTGAAATGGCTTCTTTAAGAAAGAGAAGACACAGAAATCAAAAGCTCTCTCCCAAGATTATGTTATATAAAACTCATTACATACTCAGTTTTTTCAATGGTTATTTATGAAAAAAAATTTCCAGGCTTCTTTCCCTGCACAGGGAGCCATAATTAGCTGGTTCACAAAGTGTTATGGGAATTTTTTTCTGCCCTTTCGTTTGTTGCCTTTGTCTGTAAATGCTTTGCTTGAAGGTCCATCTGTCAGGCTAAATGACCACCACCCCTTGGTCAGAAAGAGAAACAGGACACCTCACCATCTGCACAAAATCTGAACAACATGGATGCACCAGCATTTACTCAATGTCTTCATAAACCCACAATATCCTGCTTTATTTGTACCAAATAAGGGTAAATGAGGGACTTCAAGCATTAATATTAATGTTAATATTAATATTAAAGTTAATATTCATTCTGATGGTTACAGGACTGGGCATCAAAGACAGGGCAACAAAATTTTCAAGTTATTTAGGGTAAGAGAATGTTTCATTTCACTAAAGGATGAATTCTATTTTTTTAAATCACTTTTCGGCCCATGTTGTATTTTTATTGCATAGTTTCCCTAAGTCTACTCAGTGTCAGCAATTCTTTACCAATTTTCTTGACTTACTATAAATGTAAACCATGAATTAACTTACCCACAATTTTGCCCATATTTTTCATAAGATAAATGAAGGTAGTATCAGAAATGTAGTTGTTGTGGTTTCTTCTGAGCACAGTAAATGACCCGTGTTTGTATGTGGTTCCTGGTTGGAAATTTCTCAAAGATAGAGCATTATCTGCGACTGGCTGTTGAAAAGAGCTGTTTTGTACATGATTTGTTGAGGGAATACTTTGTTTGCTGTCTGATCACTCTGTATATCTGTGCTGGTGAGACTCCATTGGTCTGTAGAGAATACTCAGGAAAGATGTGATTGTTTAGCTAATTAATAATTTACCTTCTCATTAAAGGCAAGTAAACAATTTGTGTACACACATTAACACAAGCACACACAAGTAGAAGCTTGGGCTGCCTTTCTGCTAAGCTCTAGGGGATGACTGCTCGTAAACCCAAACTCATTTGAAATTCCTGTGGGACCATAACAATCCACAGGCTTTAGTAAGGTACACAGTGAGGTACTGAATTATCTGCATACTTCTGTTTTCAATAACATGCCATTAGTGCTCCATCCTTACAGTACATGAAGTAATGATCATCAATGCACCAACTAACTATACGTAGCCTAATTTGCTAGATCAGAGGGGAGGTAAAGCAGAAAGCCTTTTCTGATATGTATCAAGACGCAATACGAGGGCATCTCACTATAAATGGGAAGAGCAACGTCTGAATTGGCTGAATGGGATCATTGGGTAGCCACAAATTTTTAAGGCTTAAACTTGACAAATATGCTGCTTTTCATTACTGTTTAAAAAATTATGAAGGTATAAGCGGGCTTTCAGAAATGTGTCCCAAACCCAGGAAGTACAGTGACATTGAACCATTTTCGTCTGACCTGCCTGTTTTGATGTACTAACGAAATCGAGTCCATGGGTTTATTTATTTATTTATTTATTTATTGTATAAATAAACCACAAGGGAATTTTCCTTTGATTGTAATACGCATAATGCACATCGATCAATTTTAACCAGTAAATTTGATTAAACGGAGATATGAAATGGCAGTAGTAGGCGATGAAATGCTCATGAAAGGGGGAAAAAAATTTTTTTTAAAATCTTCAACGTGATTGCTTTGGTACATCCAAAAGGGCTTGTCAGGCAGTATTGGAGTAATTTCACAATGTCTTGCCTATGGTACACAAATCAGAAAGTCCTCTTGTAACCTGGACATTTTAAAATAAATAAGGAAAAGTAGTGCGGGAGAAAACTAGAGTGTTCAGGTGAACACATGTTGCCTGCAAAGACGCCGGACAAAGTGATCCTTATGTGCCGCTATGCTTCACAGGCGACACAAAAACAGTCCGGGCCAGTGGACAAAGTGTTCCTCACACATGCGTAAATCTACACTCAAGACTAGAGACATTCTCCAGAGTCTGATGCAATTGGGTTTATTGTATCTTGCTCAAAGTGAAATACAAAAACCCAGGCTGGTCTGAAAAAACCTAAAAGCGTTTATTCTTCAACAATCACCAACCACAGACTGACCAACGATTGTCCGAACCCTTGTTTTATCAGGTTTTCTGACTCCTACTGAAAGGAACGGTCTTCGACTCCAAATGTAGTTCAGCATAGGCAGGGTGTTTATTAGGATTTACACAGCTCATGGTCAAATATGAGCTATCCGGCAGCTGATATTTGGTGTTTTTAACAAATTTATGAGTTTTTGCCTCTTCACAGCTGTCTTTTCTCTTACAGCAGTATAAAGGGCCATATGAACCTGGCCCAGGTGAACAGCGATTATGTTATACTTTGAATTTAGAATATTTTAAGAATATTTAACCACCACAGTGGCTTTGTCACAACCCTCATGTCATTTCCTTGAGCATCTCTCTGCAATTGAAGCACTGATTACTAAAACCCCACAAGTCACGATTTGTTAGTTTTGAGAAAATCAAGGAAAACACTTTAATTAAAAAAAAAGGGGTGGACAATGCTTCAGTGTAATATACATTGTTAACTTGGTCCTCCCCCGGATTGAAAGGACCCAGGTTGATTATATATTCACATTCTTGGAGGAATAATGGTAAAAAAAAAATTTGGACTTGTGGGGTTTTGGGCACATATTCGGGGTAACTGGGCTTACATTTTGCGACAATCCTGAAACAAAATGTCATTATTTACAATAAAGTGAATAAAAACACTGGATAGTCACAAAAAGTAATTTATTAGGAGCACTATCATAGAACATACAAGTGCATGTACCACACAGCTGCACGAACAGAATGTTAACAGAACCCAAAACTTACATTTAAAGTGCTTTCCCATTCTAAACAATCCCTTTGCAGAACAAAGGTATCTAGAGCCTACATCATGAACGGAATGTGAGCCAAGCATGTCTAGTGAAGCTTCAAAAGAGATGAGCCTGCAGTGTGTGATATACAGTGAGGTGAACCCTCTGTAAAATGATGAAAATGATGGGCGCTTGGCTGAAGTGCCAGTCTGAAAATGATGGGCATTTGGATTTTTCTTCAAATTACTTTCATTCTCTCTCTTTTGAGGATGAGTCTCATTATTTTGGTCAAGTTCTTGACCTTCCGTCCCTGCTTCAGCCATTTTAAAAATAGTGACATCAAACGGTTATTCAGAAAATGAGCTTTAAAATCTACACAAGTCCATGATTTGCTGGGGTCTGGAACTCACTGAGTCATGCCTGCTCTGGATTAGTGGGCATTTTGCCCTCGGTAATACCATTAACAGCCAATTATGCAGAAATGGGGAGGTGACTTGTGGTGTTTTAATGCTCAAAAGAAAGCCCAGGTCAAACTTGATATAGAAATGGTCTTAACTCAGTTTCGCCAAATGTGTGACTTATGGGGTTTTAGCAATTAGTGCTTCAATTCTCACTTTCGCTAGTACACAAAAAATAACTGCATGTAGCTTTTTTGCAGAAATTCCTACCACTTCTGGGACTGCCACACTAGGCTGTTGCAGTGACAAAAAGAACACCAACCTCCGGAACTGAAAGAAAAAAAAAATCACTGGAAACACAACCGAATGCTCCGGTTATTAGGCTACTATTCATTATTTTCTAATAGTAACAAATTTTGGCGCGTTTTTTTTGTTATGGGGGTAAAAAAATCACAGCTACTGATTTAAAATCAAATTATACATTTATTTCACAGCAGTGATGAAGCCAGTATTAAACCTGAGTCTCCTTGCACTATTTAGGGAATCGGAGTACTTGGCACGTAGGCTGACAACATGCAAAATAAAACAATTGATGAATGATTCTCACCACTAAGAAATGACTGCTAAAAACAACAAAATAAAGCCAAAATGCGCATACTGTCAGCCACGCTTCTGTCAGTCTGCCCCAGGGCAGCTGTGGATACAAAAACGTAGTTTACCACCATCAGAGCGTAAATGTGTGAGTGAATGAATAATGTATCCATTGTGAAGTGTCTTTTAGTGCCCAGAAAAGCACTATATAAAACTGATGCATTATTATTATTATTATTATTATTATTATTATTATTTACTTCTGCTATTTGCCCCGCGGTGCAGCGGACAAAAGATTTTATTTCATAATCCGCCCCACTCTTTGAACTTCCATGCCAAAGCGCTGCGGGGCAAATAGCTTCTTCCCTAATATAAAACATTTCGCCAGATGGTGAATGATTTTGTAATGGCATGATATAATCAGTTACGAAACTTCAAGTCAGACAAGCTGGCTAGGTAGCTAGCCAGCTGACAAGCTACAATTGGGTACGGAATGTCATTCACTTTGCCGAGTTAGCTAAGTTAGCTTGTCGTCAAAATTGGTTTGGACGAAAAAGCAATATAACGAAGGTTAGATTAATAATTTAAGGGTAAGCGGCATTGTGTAATATGATTTATTTCAAAGTCTTGCTAGCATATTGCCTGACTCATAGCCAAGTGATGTTAGACAGCATACTGAATGCAGAGTTATTTTTAGCTCATTAACAATATGAATGATTCTAACCACAGAGAGATGACAGCTAAAAACAAAAAAAAACTACCGTCAGCATCAGAGAGGCACCTGGGCTGACTGTTCTGTCCCATGATCGACAGGAGCAGTCAGAGCTTGGGCGGGCAGTCGGTCCATTCCATATGTGCTTTCTGTGGCCCGGCTTGCCGGTGTAACATCACCTGCGGCTGGGGGAGCAAGCAGATTCGGTTTGGATTGGGCATTGGACCCTGTTTATCACTGTCCATTAAGATTTGTGACTGGCTGCTGACGTCTCACTCACCACTATGAGCTCTATGCCAAAGCTGAGTGGCCCTCCTTGAGCTCCCAGGGGTATACCCACTAGATTGCACTGGTTTCATCCAACCTTTTTTCTCTTCTGCTGAGATCAAAGAGTACCTATGCCCTATGCGCTTGTGCAATTTATCACTTAAATGTGCCAAGTCCAAACTGAATTGGGCAAACTGGCTTTTTGTTATGCAGCCCCCACAGCCTGGAATACTTTACAGACTGAACTGAAAATGCCTGATCTGGTTTCAGTTAAAGCTTTTCATTCCATTTTACTTACTAGGCAGCGAGAATCCCATGAGCAATGCCTGTGTTTTTACATTTTTACTGTCCCTAAAAACTGTCACACTTTCACTGTGAATTTTGTTGAATCTTTTGCCATATTTATTGTGTTATGTATTGGCTTAAACTTTTTTCTTGAAATTGTATTTATTACGATATGTGCTGCTGACCTCTTGACCAGGTCACCCTTGTAAATGAGATCCTGATCTCAATGGGAATTGTCTGGTTAAATGAAGGTAAGAGAGAGAAAATATCTTCGCTGCAGCTCGGGCTACTGGCATCGGCTGAGGTATTATGTTTTTTCTTAAAAAGCCACGTTCTGTAATCCATCTTCTAACCAGCTTTTCTGGCTAACATTAAGTAAGCTACTGGCATGAGTATCACACACAACCTCCACTTTCTGGGAGGTTTTTTTGGCCAGAAGGATTTTTAAAGGGGGCACAAATATTTTTGGGCGGGTTTTATGAGTGAGAGCAGGGTTTAGATTCATGGGGGAAAGATGTGGCGCAAGGAGAAGAAATTTTGCAGCAATTCCTGTTTCCACGTCTTCACTTTTCCCTCATGTTTACTCTCTTTTCAACTTTTTATGTCCTTGTTTTTTTTTTCTCTCTCACCATTGATGAAGCTGTGAACAAAGGTTTATATGTTAAGTTATGCATTACATTAGTGTCTGCAGTGGCATTCGCACAGGGAACCTGTGGACAAAGCGATTCCAAACACATCACTAAACAACCGTTTACTTTTGCCTGCTCTGTAACGTTATTACGTGGCTCAGGTATTGCGGCTAATCCATGGTATATTAAACAGTAACAGCTGGGCGAGATCCTACTTAACGTCCTACAGCCTATTTGGTTGGTAAGCACTGTAAATGGTAAACATCATAGTAATGTAATGTTAATGTTAGCTGTAACGTAGTTGTTTTGGGATGTGTAGCATTCAGCCTAATGTCAGGTAACGTGTAACAACGGAAAACAACTGTAATTTTTTGGATGCTCTATAGCGTTATTACAAGGCAGAAGTTACATTGTTTTTTGTTTAGGGTAGGCATATATTTTAATCAATAAACGTCATACTTCCTGTAACATCGTCGCACTTGAATGCATAAAATTCACCCAGATAGCAAAACATATTGATTCAAAGTTGAATTGGAGTTAAGTTGGTTAAACTTTGAATTAGTATAAGCTACAACTTCTCCTCTTTTGAGAGAAAACCTTTACATACGTAAACTTCATATGCTTGGTGTCTCCTTTGTCTAATGTTGGCCGTGTGTTTTTCTATTTGGTATGTTAAAAACTTAGTCCTGGATGTAATAGGAGTGAATTCGCCCGCAGTAGTAGGTGTTGGTGGAGGTGCTGCAGGCATCGAAAGTGGACTTAAAAGCAAGCAAACCGGACAACCAGCAGGCCAGACGCTGCTCTATCAGGTATCTGAGTCGTGTTTGTTAATTAGATCCCCATTAGCTGCTGAACTTTCACAGCACCTGCTCTATCTATCCATATCCTGCTCTATCTCACCCATCAGCCACCCAAATTGAGACTGAAACCCAGACAGCCTGAAGCCCAGAGCCACCAGTCGACCAGCTCAACCTTGAAGCAGCAGCTGAAGCAGACTAGACCCCCTCCCTCCCTCCGGAACATACCTCTACTCCTGCCCGTGGCACACCAAGACCACCGCAGGGGCAAGAGAGCCTCCAGTTTTTCAAAGGAGGATGACATCAACGCATTGAGGGAAAAAGTATTCAAAGCCGAGTTAATAAAAATTGTAGAAGAAACAAAAAAATTCATAGCAGAAAAGGAAAAAATTGAACTTAAAAAAAACTAAAAATGAATCCGGAAATACTCAAACTGCAGGAGTACTTAAAGCCATTTGGCTACTCTTTTTCTGTTTCAGAGACAGAGCACCATTAGCATCTGCTGGCCAAAGAGGGATTTACTGTCAACTTTCAGTAAAATGGAGGAAATTTAGAGTGAACCTGTGAAACCATTTTTATTGTATTTTTATTCTTTGATTTTTTGTTATACCTGTAATTTGGTCTGTTGGCCTATAATTTAAATGTCATGTATTTATCTTACTTAATAGCCCTGTGAAAAAAAGTTTAAATTAAATAAACATTTCAACTTTTAATCAATGACTCCTCTCAAGTGTCTTTTTGTTTAACTCCACATGTTATAATGTGGTTCAAATGGCCTCCAAGAAAACTAGGCCATGGGAAAGGTTTTACAAAACCAGATTTCTTGTTTCAAATGAATCAGATTTAAGTGTCAACAATTGTGTCAGGAGAATTCCGATTAAAAGTCTAAAAGCATGAACTAGGTTCAGCAGGCAAGCCACATGTCTTTCTGTCTGTTGCAGCCTGTTGGGAAGAGCCGATGTAATGGGCGTAAATAACTTTGTCAAAGCTATTCTTACCTTTCTGGAATTTTTACACTTTTCTTTTGTCATCTTAAAATGCTCCAAATAAGCGTATGGCACTTTAAAATGTAATAGAAATCCACCAGGTGTTGGAACTCATTGATATTCAATTCTCATATATTTCTGACTAGCTGCTACCTGCTTTGTAGCCCATTATTTTGTCGCTTTTAGATCGAATGAGGGAGAGAAGCCGTGTCTTCAATTGCCACTTGATTATTCTTGAATTGGAAAACGTGTTAATCAAGGGAAACCATCTAGAATCAGCCAGGACTCATTTTTGTCAATAATTGCCACCGAATTTTCAGGTCTAACGCCAGCCCTGCGAGTGTTGAACTGTCAAATTTGAATTTGGGAGCTGTCAAGTTCGAGTAATCAGAATGCTGCATTCGTGGATGAACACTGTGCCTTCTCAAAGGCCTGGCTTTCGTGCAGGCTGTCTTATCACTCCCTCGGCCCCATCGCAAACATAGCCTGCTCGCAGGTTACCTCAACGCACGTTCGGTAGGACACAGCGACTCCTAGCGGTGCAACCGGATATTGCTACGCGCATCAGGCTATATAAGTTTACCCGCTACCCTGAGTGAAATTGCCCTTTTTTTTTTGCGTGCATGACCGTTTTTCAAAAATCGGGCGACATCAAGTCCTTCCTGGTGTCCCAGTGGATATTCACACCAAATTTGGTGATAATCGGTTGGGAAATGTAGGAGAAAAACATGTACACACACACACACACACACACACACACAGACATCAACCTCAAATATATTATAGATAAAAGTCTGGCCAATCATTTTCTTCGGTCCGAATGAAATGATTTGCCGAGCTTCTTGTCTGTCATCCGTTGCTGTGCCCCTTCTAGTTGCCTACCGCTGTCACTGCTTGCAGGCTAACTCAAGGAAGTTAGCCTGCAAACAAAGCAGCTGCAGCTGCTCTTGATTTAATGACTAGCGTTACCGGGAGAATTCTGGTGAGGTAAGAGGTTATGACAGCAGTTTTGCAAGAAAATAAGTGTGAATTCTGCCGAAACACGAAGCATCTGACTGTAAACAAACAGGCGCTGAAATGCTATAATTACTTATGTTAATGGTGGTTTTTCAGACATTACGAGGGCATTTTATTTTATACCACATATAGAACGGAATATTATGCAATTACTGTTGGTTAGTTTTCACTAACTGGTGCCTCTTAATCTTACTCCATTGCCCCGTTTCAAGATGCTCTCACACCGGACGCAAAACAAATTTTTCGTACGACAGATCACATTCAAAGTTAATGCAAAGATGCAAATATGTGCGAGATTTGCGTCTTTGCATTGACTTTGAATGTAATCTGTCGTCCGAAACGTTCATTTCGCGTCCGGTGTGAAAGCAGCTTCATTTGTGCTGCTCATTTTCTCACCGTATGCGTCAGGTGCTGTACCACATGCCAGAAAGGTAAGAATAGCTTTAATTTCATAGTGTTTATAGGTCAAATTCCTGCATTAAGGGGAACAGTGACATCTACTGACTTTTATGGGTATTTCACCACAGTAAAAAGGGTGTAGCCACCTGGTAAGGGGGTCGAGAAAAAGATATTTTTTTAATGTAAAAATCAAAAGTGATAGTTGATAGTGATAGTGAAGAAGACAAAGTCAGCACAGCAGGCATGGCCAAGATTTCAGTTTTGAGTGAGCCAGAGTGATTTTGACTGGGCTTTTACTTAAGCTACATAAGGTAAGTTAATAGTTTTGTGTCATTTAACCAAGCATAACTACATTTAAAAACAAGGGCTTATTCTAACTACATGCACCAGTCAAACATCAGCCTCAATATCGGTAGCCTCATAACATTTGCCAAAGTCATATTTCAGCCAAATTGTGATATCTGCCTAATTCTATTCTCCTAACACTGCTGATTCACCGTGCATTATCGTGCAAAAAAACTTAAAATATGACTCAGGCAAATTTTGCTATGAGGCTAAATATATAACACTTCAGCTCTTTCTCCCTCTTGCCCATATTCTAAGCGTTACAATCTCAATAAGAAATGCATTTGCATAGGCTATGAAATTAAACAGCGACTGATCCTGCCTGAATTAAAAAAAAAAAACCTTTAATTAGCGTGGAATTTTTCACTGTTTATCTGATGTAATTTCATTACTTTTAATCTTACTTAATTTTGTTTTCCTTCTGACTGTAATTCATGCAAAATAGGTATTTGCTATGTACTCTCGTACTGTAGCTCCCTCTCTCTCTCTGCCTCTTCATTGACCTCAGGCTCTTTCTCCTCCTCTGGCTGCTCTGGATCTTCATTATAAGGAACCTTCCACAGCATGAACATGTCGTGGAGGACACCACATGCCTCTGCCGCCACAGCTGCCCTATCTGGATCCATTGTGATGCCTATCAAAATCAATCAACAATGACCAATTATTTGCTCTGTGAAATTTAGGTTTTCATTTATTAACCTTTCACCACTAAGGATAGATGTAAGAATAGCCTATGCTTACATTAGAATTGACCTTTGTGAAGGCATTCCTATCTTCGCTTCACAAAACCTATGCAGCGCTCAATGATTTTGCGGGTCTTGCTGTGGCCCTCATTTTATCTTCTCTTGGGGGGATTTGAAAAGCTCTGATCTCCATCTTCTGCGATTCTTGACGCCAACTGCAAAAATTATCCTAGAAATTATATCAATTACCTAAATGTTGCTGTGGAAGGCCCTTCTCAAAACAACCATCCCCCAGCTGAAAGCTTTTTTAATGGAAAGAGGGAATCCTTGCAGAGGAGCAGTTAAAAGCAGTTGCATACACTGTGGAAACGGCCTGGCAGAATAGGGCTTAAAATTGATTGCACTACAGTAGTACTTCTGAACACAAATCAAAAATATTTTGTTATTTTATTTTGATAAATTTTCAAAATTAATTTGTGAAAATAAAGTGTAGACTTGTAACATTCAAATTGATTGAGCCTCAACGCAATTTGACTCTGCTGAACCAGATGCATTAGGGCTGTCATTTTATTATGTCATAACGTTGAATTAATTACCTCCCGCCATACTTTCCATACTGTATTTCACATAGGAAATTTTAAAAATTCTTGTAGGATGCAGGTATTTTGGGTTTAATTAAGCTCTTGTTACATGCGAATTAGCAATAAAACTGGGATAATGGATTACTGAATATTGACATCACATAACTAAAATCGTTCATCGCCCAATTTTAAGGCATGACACATGGGCTGTATTTTTTTGCTGTCAACTGCACTACCATCACTTGTCTGCTGGGTTGTACTCATTTATTTATTGTGGCCTTTTGTTGTCCTTCTTACGAGCTCATATTAAGTTCAACTTGACATAATAGTTCATGTTCAGTCTTCTATGAGCAGATGAGGAAACTTATGCAGAAAAAAATGTGTTGGAAATAAACAGTACTAAGACAACATTAGAGAGGGAGCATCGGGGAAGACTCTTGGGCATTCTGAAATAATTATCTCCTGCTAAAAACAAGGTGGTTTTGTTTTTTCCCTTTGGATAGAAGCTCTTACTGTTAGTGGCTCCACCAGGGTCTACTCAATTCCTGTATTTGTACGCCATGTTTTTTTAGTCTTTGTTTTTGTTCTGCAGTGCAGAGACTAAGCCCTTTAAAAGATATCCTCTTTCTATTTCAGAGGCAGAACTCAGACCCCTCTCACCCACTTCTCTGCTGTGATCCCTTTGTGCTTTTGGAGATGGGTGTTCATTCCTGGTTATGCCTGTGGGTGTCATTAGTGTTTGGAGCCATGGGTGGGTCAGTAAGCTCTTCCTGCAAGTTGATGGATTCTCTGTTCTCACAGAGTATGTATAAGGAAGGTGATGTGATCATTGGGGGACTATTCCCTATTCATCTACAGCCACAAGCACCAGACCTGGAATTCACGCAACCAACAGCACCTTTGCATTGTCAGAAGTAGGTTGATAACTCTTAATCTATGATTATGTAAAATTATCGTTTTCCGTCTCTGTATCACACTCTATCTTGTATATAACTCTTGATACCATATTTACATTCATATTGTATATTGTTTGTCTCTGTTTAAGTTTGCACAAGCGCTGCTGTATCTTTAAGGACCGTACATGTGATGTTGTGTGTAAATAGGTCAATATGAGTCTGCCTAGGTTGCTTTAATTCAAGTCTCTCTCTCTGTCTCCCTCGATCAGCTTCCATTTAGTTCCCTACCGTTGGCTGCAAACCATGATTTTTGCAGTGGAACAGATAAACAGAAACTCTCAGCTACTGCCCAATCTCACCCTTGGGTATGCATTGGCTGACACATGTCTTGCAGAGCGTACGACATTAGCTGCTGCTATAGGGCTGGTAACTGGAAAGGACCCCCTCATTGCAAACTCTGAGTGTGGCAGCATTCCTAAAGTGCCAGTCATTGTCGGAGATTCCCGCTCCTCAGCATCTGCTGTGATCGCCAGCACACTGGGAGTCTTTAGCATTCCCATGGTGAGCAATGGGAGCAGCAACAATCACTGATCATTAAGAAGCTGTTATGAATATGAATATGAATTATCAAATATCCCTCTTCAATGCATTTATTTATACAATGATGCTACACATGAACTGCATATGACAGAAGCAATAATTAAAATGATGGGCTAGCATGTGATATGTGTGCTCCCCAGGTCAGCTACTTTGCAACGTGCGCGTGCCTTGGAGATCACCAAAAGTACCCCACCTTTTTCCGTACTGTGCCCAATGATGCCTTTCAGGCGCGGGCCATGGCACACATGTTGCGCCTCTTTGGTTGGACCTGGGTGGGTGTGATTGTGGGAGATGACGACTATGGAAAGTTTGGTATCCAGCTTCTGCTGGAGGAGCTGGAGAACTCTGAGGTGTGCGTGGCCTTTACTGAGGTCATCCCCAAGGTCAACTTGGTGAGGAGTATCCCACACATTGTTGAAACACTCAGGCATTCCACAACCAAAGTCATCGTCACTTTTGCCATTTCCACAGACATGCATGCCTTGCTTTTAGAGGTAGTTCAGCAGAATATCACTGATAAGCAGTGGATCGCCACAGAGTCCTGGATTACAGACAGCATTATATCCACGCCACAGATTGCAGCCTCACTGAGAGGCACATTAGGATTTGCTTTGCGGAAAGCAAATATTCCTGGGCTCAAGTCTTTTCTCACTAGGTTACAGCCAAAAACTTTGCCTTCTGACCCCTTTGTGGAAGAATTCTGGGAAGTGATGTTCAGCTGCACTTGGGGGAATGATTCAACCCAGTTTCTGTCCACCAAACAAGAGTGCACAGGGTCTGAGAGCTTGGATGATGTTGAGAGCCTTTACACCGACGTCTCCCAGTTGAGGGCCACATACAGTGTGTACAAGGCAGTGTATGCCATCGCCCATGCAATTAACAACATGCTGTCCTGTCAACCAGGGGATGGCCCCTTGGAAAAGGGGATGTGTCCAGATGTGAAAAATCTCCAGCCCTGGCAGGTAAGTACGAAAACAGTAAAACCTCAAGCCCTGGCAGGTAAGAAGGAGTACATCATGAAGGCAAAAAATCGGGTATTGAAATGTGTCATACAACAGTGTATATTCATACTCAGTTGAAAAGTTCTGCAAATTACTTCATGTGTTGCATTTATTTATTATTTTTGAAAAATCCTGCATGGACATCGCATGGAAATAACACAAACATGTGAATGTTTCATTATAAGGTTTGATATCAAGAGTAAATTAACAAACAGGTTCATTTATTAACATTATTTTGAGTGACACAAGTTTTAAAACAGAAATTACTGAGAGAATAACAATTTTCAAACAATGAAAATATCTGTATTTTTTTATTCCATGATATACTGGTGGATATGTTAATCATTCTGTTCACAAGATTCTTCACTACCTCAGCACTGTTAACTTCACTACGCCAGTTGGGGAGGCTACACACTTTGATAAGAATGGTGAACCACCGGCCTCTTATGACATCATTAATTGGCAAGTGGGGGCACATGGCAAAGTGATGTTTGTTAAAGTTGGGCAATTTGATTCTCTGGATGGATCTTACAGCAAGTTTGACATGAATACGAAAAAGGTCATCTGGGGTGGTGGCCAGAATGAGGTAAATTGATCTATGAATTTTGGTATGGCATACATTTTATGAGTACTTTTTAGACAGCCTAATTCATCATTGATACATGTTAATCTGGTGAACTCAGTTTTCGCATTGCAGGCCCACTGGGCATTTTCGGAAATTTCACAATAACATTTTGCAAAAACTAAAACCTAAAGAAATCACACAGATTTTTCCAGACTGGCCGCTTGATCAATGGTGCTTTTAACACCAGCAGTCCAGAATTAAAAATGCTGTTGAGGGAATAAAATGCTTTCAAGTGTTGAACTGACATGATGTGATGTTTTGCACGTTGTTCTGGATGTGCGCAGATACCTGTGTCCGTCTGCAGCATGCCCTGTCCCCCAGGCTCTCGAAAGGCCGTGCAGAAAGGAAAGCCCATCTGCTGCTTTGACTGCTTGCCATGTCCAGATGGGGAAATCACCAATACCACAGGTATTAACAATTGTTCCTTCTCAAAACCATTAAGTATGAAAGTAAGCAAGTCATTGTCCTTATTTTCACCATATTTACCTAAATATAAGAAACGTGATACGAAGGAGACTAACAGGGCCTGATCATATGCAATGGACCTAGGGAGCATTACAACTGCTTCTGCAATCCACCAAAGGGAGTTGTTCTTCTGCGTGCATTTGAATTCATAAACAGTCTATGCTATAGCTGTGAGTCGGCAAAATTGAAGAAGGGGCAATCCATCTTACAGGGTTGGCTAAACTTCAATACCAATAATGCCACCCTTGTCACACCTCTGATATTTACATGGAGGACTGGTACATTTACAGTTAACTTTTATGCATGTTTTTGTGAAGATGCTTGACTTTATTTTATGGATATTAGACTACTGGACATTTTTTGTGTTATTCATGAAATTAAAGAAAATTATTGGATGCACTTATGGTCTGAAGAAAAAACCGACATTTTCTATGTAGTCGTCAGTTCACTATTGAATGCACTGTGTTGTGTAATACAGTATACCATGAGTAAAGCTTTGGATGTGCTATCTGCTTTGCAATTGGGCCATTGCTGTATGTCATCCAAGTAGATATCCTTCATTTACCGAAAAATTTTATGTTGGCCGCATATTGTACAGTCTACCTGTTCCTACTGCGGCCACAATGACTTGCTACCAAATCTGGCACTCATCATCAGTCAAACTTTAGTTAAGACTCTTTAACCGAATATACTTCTCTGTCACAAGGCTTTTACGTGTTCCATAACTTACTATGTTGGTCGACACAAATTTTGTTGAGGGTACACATACTGTTTCCCAAAAATTATTATTCCAAACTAAAAAAAAGAATCAAATAAATTCCAGAAGACAAATATTTTTTAAGATTCACCGTATATCACAACACTGGCTGCAAGGAATAGTGCACAGGCTCTACAGTTAAAATATTATTATGATCAAATGTATGCCTGCAAGTGATGACACTGTAAGTTTAGATTCGTGATACAATGAACTCAATACAATCGTGATAATCTTTTTGTATTAATACCTTTTAATTACAAAGCACATTTTTAGCTCACCTGAACTTATGCCATGGGATGCTGATTCGTCGTTCATTGCCCATCTGTTAACATCTTTTCATCTCAGAAACTACGGACCCAATGAGGCTGAAACCTGGTAATGTTCTAATCTATGAGGACACCAAAGTTAGTTTGAGCCTTTCCGATCCGATTTCAAATATGGCCTCCAAGTGGCTATATTAAAAATACCATAAAGAGCCATTACTCAGCCCTTTTAGCAGCAATTGCGCTGAAATTTGACTAATATGTAGCTAGTAACAAACCCTAAAACACATCGGACAGATGTCTGCCATGGCGGCCACCTTGAAAATACCATTTTGCAGCTAATATTGCAGATATTGCAGCCAGAGTTGGTATATAAGTAGCTTTCCATGGGCTATATATACACCATATACTTATATTCAACATATATATTTTGAGTTTTGCAGGTTTTTGATATTTGACCTTTATTTGACCTTGCGCTTGGGCTATGTCCACAAAGCTATAAACGTCTTCCTCTCAGAAGGTCCTGAACCGATGATGCTGAAACTTTTTATGCATGTTCCCATCCATGAGGACAATATCATTTTTTCATAGTGTTCCAATCTCATAACAAATATGCCCCCCATGGCCGCCATCTTAAAAATACCATTTTGCAGCAAATTTTACAGATATTGCAGTCAAAGTTGGCGTAAAAGTAGCTTTCAATGGACTTTAACATAATCTTCTGGGTTTAGCTGCATTTTGACATTTGACCTTGATTTGAACTTGACTCTTGGGTCAATGTGTTTCATTATCGTTGAAGTAGTTTAAATGAAATAAGATCTTATAAATGATATAAGATAAGAAATATCTTTATGCAGTTCCGTTGCTTCCAAGTATCTCATTTAATTTAAACAGTTTAAACGATCGTGAAACACACGCATTGCTTCCAACCCCTCAGTAAAGAATTGTGTGAGAAGTCCGGAGTCATAACGCAGGTGAAACTGATAAACCTCCTTGCACAGGGATTTCCATTCTGTGTGAGAATCTCTTACACATGCGTTGATTGAATAATTGCAGACTACAGCATGGGACCGTAAATATACAACTAAAACTGGCGCAGAATGCCTGAGAGTTGAAAGGTGCCTGCTATTGATGAAAACTGACCATACCTGGTAATGTTGAGAGTTTTCCAAGCTTTTGTAATGGTAATTTAAATAAATGTTTGAAAACAGGTTATGACCAATCAGTATCTTGAAGGGGTGGGTTTGAGCCTCCCCTATTGTCAGTTCACCAGCCGCCACTGTGCCATATGGCCCTCACCGGTGACTAAGGCAGTAACTAGCCCTTCTGGCATTGTTAAAGTTAAAGTCTACAATTTTTCCAAGCATTAAAATCATTATCTTCAGTTTGATGATGATTATGGCTCTAAAGTATCTTCTACACACTACTCATAGCAAAAGGAACCAAAAAAATGCACTCTCTCTGGAGGCTGCAGGCATGCAAAGAAATCCAAAGAAAATTGCAAATTGCAATTGCAAAATTGCAGGCATGCAAAGAAAATTTGGTTCCACAACTACTTTTCTGCTGCCGTGTACCTCCCTCCCTCATTCAAATTTGGCACTCCGGTTCTCCTGCCCTACCTCTTCCGCTATGCCCTGAAGCCACCCTGCCGAGATGTTACAGTTTCCAAGCGCCGAAAAAAACATGCTGTTTGTTTCAACATGCATTGTAATAACTTAACAGTTAGTCATACCTGTGACTTACACATAGTTCGACCACAGAACAGTTTTCCATTTTTCCTCAGTCCATTTGTAAATAAGCTTTGGCTCAAAGAAGATGGCGGCATTTCTGGATCGTGTTCACATATGGCATCTCTTTGTTTGATAGCTTTAGCTTGCATTAGTACAAAGTAAGACAAAGGGCTCTAATTTCGTAGACCAGGCGTAGGCGCGGCGCAGGCGCGGCGCATGGGGGGTGTGCCGCGCCAACGGGGTGTGTCCAGGCGTATGTGGCAATTTCGTGCCCGGCGTAGCCTGGCGCAAGAACTCCTCTGTCCCGCCTCTGCCCCTCCTTCTAGCGCAAGTTGGCAAAGAGGGAGACACAGCCGAGTCAAATCTTGCTCACTGGCAAGAGAAACGATGGATAGCGTGTTCCCATGAATTACAAACTGTTGCTGCTCTAAATTTTGGGATTAACATGCATGGACAACAATGCAAGATACGTGACACATTTATTTTCAATATGCGATCTTAACTCAGTACGAGATCATAGCAATCAGGCATGTATTCCTTTTCCCCACTGAAGACGATAAAACCGAAGTGACAATAATAATAGCAAGCAGCCGCTTGCACACTGGACGCGAAACGAATTTTTCGCTCGACAGATTGCGTCTTGTGCCCGAAAGTCTGACAGGGTTTTAATAAATCTCCGTGTCCGACAGTCTATTATTGTTTTTAATTTCTTCAAATCTGCTGACTCTTGTCGATATTAAACGTGAATGTTTTGATAAGAGGGCTCGGTTCTTTAAGATGAGTACCGAGAATTTCAATCAATGTTTCTGTTTAAGCTCTGCTCAGTAAAGCGAGTCGACACTGGCATGGGACAATGTACAATGCCTCCGTGTCTGACAGCTAAAAAAAAAAAAAAGAGGACGATTAGAACAGATTGATACCGAAATAAAGAATAAAAAGAAACATTTTAACAACAGAACATCCAATGAACACTGGGATTTATTTTTTAGCGGGTCATCTTTGTTGGATATCCCGTTATAAATCTGTTCTCATTTCAATACTTCTACTTTTTGCTGGCTGGTGAACATTGAATATTTTGCATTTCGTGTCGGACAGTCTTAATCGTGCATGCGATAATTTCTTCACACTGTCAATGGTCATGGAATTGATCTGCTCACGCACTGTTTTATCTCAGCTGTGGAAATAAAGCGTGAATCTGTTCGGTCCATCTGACTAATTTTCAAAAGAAAGACCGAATAAAGACTGCTGGCTATCTTCAACGGAAGAAAACAGAAGAATAGGCTAAAAAGACCAAGAAAAGTCGATAGCAATCAATTTGCATTCTGTGAAGGTCGAACACAAAAATGGCCAAGTTTCCACGTCTAATAATTCCTGGAATACTCGGAAAAATTAGAACTTTTATGACTTTCGGACACGGAGCTATATTAAAACCCTGTCCAACTATCGCGTCTTTGCATTGACTTTGTCTGTAATCAGTCGGGCGAAAAATTCGTTTCGCGTCCAGTGTGCAAGCGGCTTTAATGAGCATAGAACGCAAGCATTCGATATATATATATTATACAGTTTGTGGTTGGCTGAGAAAGATGTGAAGTCGTTAGTTTGCATCACAGATTCAGCTGCGTTGATTAAGCCCGGTCAAGTTTCCATTACGCGTGGCAACTGCCTTTAATCTGACATCAGGACAATCGATATAGATACAATAATTTATGTCCTTATTCAGATAGTTACATTAAATCGTGTTTCCTGTAATTATTTCTTGCATTGAAATGTGCCTGACATTCTGTAAACCTGCCTGTGAGATTTCGGTGACGTGTGCGCTCTCTGCGCCGGTCAGCCAAATTACCACTGCACGGAAGTTAAACCAGGTTGGAGTTGGCGAGTTTTCTGCGCAACTCCAGCGGAGACTTTTTCTACGAAATTGTCACTGCGTCTTGATGAATATGTGACACCTCCCCCTACTACGCCGCCACACCCATCTCGGCGCACCTTGGTCTACCGAAGGCTGCGCGCCTCACGAAATTACCACTACGCGGGCTGCGCCCTACGAAATTACCACTGCGCGGGCTGCGCTTCGCTACGCCACCTGCGCTGCGCTAGGAAATTAGAGCCCAAACTGTGCTCACAGACAATGATTTCTGGAAGTGTTCCTGAGCCCTTGCAGCGAATTTTAGAGCAGAATTATGCCAGTTTTTAATGCACTGCCGCCTGACGGCCCGAAGATCACGAGCATCCAAGGCCCTTTTGCAAAATTTTCACAATTTTACATTAAGGAACATTTCTCAGAAATTGTTCCACAATGTTTGGACTCAATTTTTCACAGTTTGGTGAGCGTCTGCCCATCTTCACTTCTGAGAGACTCTGCCTCTCTAAAATGCTCTTTTAGAGCATTACATTACATGTTACTGACATGTTGCCAATTAATTAGTTTTAATTAATTAATTGTAAAATGCTTCCCCAGCTGTTTTTTATTCGTACCTTTTACTTCTCCAGCCTTTTGTTGCCCCCCCCCCGCCCCCCCCAACTTTTTTGAGATGTATTGCTACCATCAAATTCAAAATGAGCAAATGTTTTTCATTACATGGTAAAATGTGTCACTTTCAACATCTGATATGTTGTCTATTTTCTATTATGAATAAAATGTGTGTTAATGAGATTTATGTTTATGGCACCTTGAGAATGAAGTCATCTTGAAGGGCAGTAAGGAATGAAAAGTGTACTAAGATATTCTGGGGCCAAGTCATTTAAAGCTTTGTAAGTTAGCAGTTAAATTTTATATTCAATTCTAAATTTGAAAGGCGACCAATGAAGATTTTTGAGCATTGGGCTAATGTGGTCACATTACTTTTTCTTAGTCATGACCCTCGTGGTGGTATTCTACACCTGTTGAAGGCATTTCAGAGCAGAGCTTGTGCAACCAGACAGTAAAACATTACAGTGGTCCAGCCAAGAAGAGACAAATATGTGAACCATTTTTTCAGTGTCATGAAGGGACATTTTTTCTCAGGTTAGATACAGTATGTTTCTAAGATGTTAAAAAGCCACTTTTATAATGTCGATATGAGCGTGCAGATAGCGAGAGAGAGTTGAATCAAGAGTGACGCCAATGTTTTTAACAGCAGGTTTGACAGAAACAGAGAAGGCATCTAAGTTCAGCGAAAACTTAAGGAATATGTCTCTAAGCAATTTGAGACCTATTACCAATATCTCAGACTTATCTGGATTTAATGAGAGAAAGTTTGTGTCATCTATGCTTCAACAGCTTGAAGGCACATCTTTCAACTCAATAGCTGATCTTTCGCACCCGGCTCAAATGATATATAGAGGTGCGTTTCATCTGCATAGCAATGGTGTTTAACATCATATCTACTTATGATGCTTCCAAGAGGAGGCATATTTAAAGAAATAAGCAAAAGGCCCTGAACAGATCCTTGAGTTATTGCAAAGTTTTACCTTGGAGTCCTCTCTGAAGACTTATTATTTACCCTGACAACCAGATCTGTCAGTGAGAAGACTTTAACCATGAAAGAGAAAGTCCAGAAATGCCAACTGATTTTTCTACCCTGTAAAGAAAAATATGGTGGTCTATGATATCAATGCATCACTTTAATCAAAGTTGAAAAGAACAGAAATGCAGCCATGATCCATGGAGAGAAAGTGATCATTCATTACTGCAGTCAGAATTGTTTCAGTGCTTATCGTGCTTTCTCAAGCCAGACTGAAACCTCTTTTATTCCTTATTAGGTTGCAGGAAAGAAGAAAGCCATTGAGCGAAACATTTCTCAAGGATCTTAGGCAGAAATGGGAGATTTGAGATCAAACTATAATTGGATAGGACTGTGGGATCCAAATTTGGTTTTAAGTTGAGGCTTGATTTTTGCCATCTTTAGTGAGTGGGAACAGAACCTGAAATCAGTGTCAAATTAATTGTACGTAGAATTGGATGGCTAAGAATGGGCAGGAGCTCTTTCACTCGCTTTGTGGGGATCGGATCTTTGAGACAAGTTGATGATTTGGAAGCAGCAACTAATTTGGCAAATTCACTCAGAGAAATAGGAGAAAGGGATTCAAGCTCTTTTTTGTGTATAGTAGGAGGTTCCATGTTATCATTAATGCCATCTGTCAGGATTACGTATAGTAACCACAAGCGAGAACCAGAGAGTACAAAAAAATGGAGACTTCTGAAGGGGGAGACCCCTACCAGAGCAGGCAGCAGTGCAACATCCACAATCCAAAAATTCACAATCAAGTAGGGCAAAAATAGAGTCAAAAACCAGGGCAGCAACCACAGTACTCGAGGTCGGGCAAAAATAGGTCCGGTACTCAGGCACAAGTTTGCCAGAGAAGCAAAAGCCAAAATCCAGTAGGCGTAATCCAAACCATTAACAGGGCCGCAAACACAAAACTCGTAGTCGGGCAAAAAGGGTTCATAAACTAGGGATGTTACGCTCAAAGCACACGGCTCGACACAGTATCGATCTTTCAAAGCAGAAGTATCTTAGCAAAGTGTTTTGATGCCTCGCTTCACCATGTAAAAAACCATGTGACTCCCCAAATGAACTGTCATTACATCACACGCGTATCGAAGACATGTCACTCGGGTTTTGAATCCAGGGCGGGACTTTTGGAGATGATTTATTAAAATACTGGTACTCAAGGGCAGCAGTTTATCCCAATCTTTACAGGTTTGCCCACAGATATCTTCATATGCCAGCGTCTTCTGTGCCATGTGAAAGGATCTTCTCCAAAGCTGGAGAGGTAGTAACAAAGAAGAGAAACAGACTAAAGCCAAACTCAGATGAAATTATCTCGTTTTTAAATTAAAAAAATCTTTGAACCCTGTAAATCCCCTTTACAACTTATGCAGCATTTTACTCAACTACTGCAATAACAGTCCCTAGTTGCACAAACATTTGCCATTTTCTCCCCAAAATTTTGTAAAATTATTTTTTGTATTTCTATCGATCTTGCAAAAGCATATCACTATTGCATGCAGTATTTTATTATGGCGCAATCACATTATAACACATGTTATTGTCTTGAAAAAAAAAAGAAAAAAATTTCAAGATATACATAGAACCTTTGTTTTAAACGTACATAACAGTGCCTGTTTCATGACACCTTGTCCTTTCTTGTTCCACGCAAATGCTATGTTGAAGATTGGCCAGAAGATGTCGTCATATTTAATTGTATCAAATGCTTCGCAACCCAGAACCATTCAACACAATTGCTTCATTATTGATTCAGTAGTTCAGAAAGCTTTGGTTTGTCCATCACTATCATAAACAAATGCACACAATAGTACCAAAAAGCAGAGCCAAAAAACGTAAGTTGGACGGTCCAGTCAGAAGAGTAACACTATGGGCTCTAATTTCCTGGCGCAGTGGTAATTTCATCCAGCGCAGCCTGCGCAGTGGTAATTTCGTGAGGTGCGCAGCCTTTGGTAGAAGAACGTGCGCTGAGATGGGTGTGGCGGCTTAGTAGGGGGAGGTGTCACATATTCATCAAGACGCAGCGACAATTTCGTAGGAAAAGTCTCCGCTGGAGTTGCGCAGAAAGCTCGCCATATCCAAACTGGTTTAATTTCTGTGTAGTGCTAATTTGGGTGATCGGCGCACAGTGCGCACACGTCACCGAAACCTCACAGACAGGTTTCTAGAATGTCAGGTACATTTCAATTCAAGAAGTAATTACAGGAAGCACTATTTAATGTAACTATCTGAATAAGCTCCGTGTCCGAAAGTCATAAAAGTTCTAATTTTTCTGAGTATTCCAGGAATTGTTAGACGTGCAAACTTATGTTTGTGTTCAACCTTCACAAAATGCAAGTTGATAGCTATCGACTTTTCATGGTCTTTTTAGCCTATTCGTCTGTTTTCTTCCGTTGAAGATAGACAGCAGTCTTTATTTGGTCTTTCTTTTGAAAATTAGTCAGATGGATCGAACAGATTCATGCTTTATTTCCACACCAGAGATAAAATAGTACTTGTAGTCAGTGAGCAAATCAATTCCATGACCATTGACAGTGTAAAGAAATTATTGCATGCACGATCAAGACTGTCCGACACGAAATGCAAAAAACTCCATGTCCACCAGCCAGCAAAAAGTAAAAGTATTGATATGAGAACAGATTTATAACGAAATAAAGAATAAAAATATATCACCAACAAGTGGGATATCCAACAAAGATGACCCGCCAATAAATAAATCGCAGTGTTCATTGGATGTTCTGTTGTTAAAGTGTTTCTGTTTATTCTATATTTCGTTATCAATCTGTTCTAATTGTCTTCTTTTTTTTTTTGGCTGTCAGACACGGAGGCATTGTACATTGTCTCGCGCCAGTGTCGACTCACTTTATTGAGCAGAACTTAAACATTGATTGAAATTCTCGGTACTCATCTTGAAGAACTGAGCCCTCTTATCTTAACATTCACGTTTAATATCTAAAAGAGTCGGTAGATTTGAAGAAATTAAAAACTATAGTAGACTGTCGGACGTGGAGATATATTAAAACCCCGTCAGACTTTCGGACACAAGACGCAATCTGTCGAGCGAAAAATTCGTTTTGCGACCAGTGTGCAAGCGGCTTAATACTCGGCTACTATTATTGTCAAAATGCCAGTCAAAAAGCAGGCATATTGGTTCTGACAATTGCATGTGAGGATTCCACTAAATGTATGCCACCAACCATGACAAGGTGAAATAGTTAAATAAAAAAGTAACTTTTTGTCATTTTTGCTAAAACTGTCACTGTGTACAGACAGTATTACATATAACTAGTACTCTGTAATTTAAAAAAGGATCATTTAAACCCACCTAATGCTCCGACTGCAATTTAAAAGAATCATTCGGACCGACTAAAAGAACCAATTAGAGCCAGGATAGTGTCTGACAGCCACCAAACAGTGCACATGCACGCGCTGCAGACAGCCCCCTCCCCCTTCCTCCTCAGTTCACGCCAGTGCTCAGTCAAGTTCAAATCTCCCAGAGCGGGTTCAGGAGCTTAGAGCCATCAGCGAGGAAAAAATTGCCGATACCTCAGTTTCCAGAAACAGCACACATGGCTAAGACTAGTAAAAAAGGAAGCCAGAAGAAAAAAAAGCGCAAAAGAAAAAATTTAACAAAACCCAGGATAAAACCAGAGTGAACATCGGAGTGGATTTTTAAAAGTGGAAGGAACTCCATGATCTGAAAGGATTAAAAACTGACAGAGTTTGCGACTTTTCTTCTTGACAGGTAAACCCCTGCTTTATTTGTTGGTTCATTTTTGCTTTGCAAATAAGCGAGTTGGCGTCGCTGACATGATCACCAAACTAACCCCAGCCCTAACCAGCATCAATTCATTTTCGCTCTGCAAATAAGCGAGTGAACGTCGCTTACAAGCACAGTCGCTGTTCGAATAGCCAGTCTTGTAATTGTTACAGTACCCCGCAGTGCATGTGATGTCACTGTGATGTTGCAGTCGAACTAACGTTAGCCTGTTTCAGATGCTAGGGCTAACGTCACTGGCGTTGTTTTATGAGAAAGCAGCAGAAAATCTCTTTATGAAGTGGCCTGGCAGTCTTATCAGTTGTGTTGCTGTCCTTATAAATGTGTGTAACGTTTCTGTGCTCTCGCAGCTAAATGCTGACATACATGAGTTACTGGCCATTCAGCTGGATTCACAACAGTTTCTGTACTCAAAACACGGGTAACTTCCTGAAAAAAGTGTGTGCTGGGTTTTTAATGAATACATACTGCTGTAGATTAGTTTTCATGTCGACGTGATTTATTTCTGCTCGTTTGTTGGCAGGCGTGTCGTTGGACTTGAAAAATCCGGGGCTAATAACCCTGATTTTTTTTTTGAAAAAAATTAATCCTGGCTAATTCTAGATGGGTTTCCGTTATTAACACGTTTTTCAATTCACGAATAATCAACTGGTAATCGAAGACACGGCTTCTTTTCCTCATGCGATCTAAAAACGACAAAATTATGGGCTGCATTCAGGACACAAAAATAATTTAATTATAATTATGTCTATGCACCTGCACTTGGCGACGGCATTTCAGACTAGTAAGTGGTTTCGTCCGTTTACATTTTCCAATCGGAAAAATGTCTATTTTTTTTTATACGAATTGAGCGACCGTGCTGCAAAAACAGTTGTATATACTTGTAGCCGAAATGACCTTCATTTGCTGAAGAGTTATGAAAGGCCATCACTGAGTGATGGTGCATAGACCTAATCATAATCTAATTATTTTTCGGTACTGAATGTAGCCTATTATTTTGTCGCTTTTAGATTGCATGGGGGCGATAAGCCATGTCTTCAACTGCCGCTTGATGAATTGGAAAACGTGTGAATGAAGGAATTAGCCAGGACTGAGTATTATCCCTCGCCTCGCGATTAGCGCGAAGCGGGGATATAACATTGGGCTCCGTCCGTACGGACACATAAAATTGAGGCGGCTGGGGATATTACCATGTTAGTGGCAAACACTTGTCTTCAATAAAAGGAGGGATATTAGCCCCGGAATTTTCAGGTCTAACGACGCGCCGGTTTGTTGGCCAGCAGTGTTGACTGTTCGCAACAGAAACGTCTCGCCTCAGCAACTTGGCTGCTTTCATAATGTGAACGTGAAAAATCTCTCCGCAGTTGCATGCAACAGTTTGCGTAGCTTTCTAGGGGAGGGTCTGAGGAGTGCAGTGGAGAGGGAGGGGGAGGGAACTGAAAGTTGCTTTTTTCACATTTTTGTGCGAAGTCCTCTCTCTCCTCAAAGTTACAGACTGCAGCTTTAAGCTGTCTAAGGTGCACTAGAAGGCACCAAAATTCAGAGGCTGAACAACGATGACAAACTCTTCCCCAGTAGTTGAGAGTGAGTTATATTGCTGTGAAATCATATCTGTACCCTCCTCAAGATGCCGGCTATCTTCCATCTTCTTTCATCTCCTCTCCAAATGAAGTCCTTTCATTACAACAGGACCCAGTAAAATCATCTCACTGATCAACATAAACTAATCAGCCAATACAACTTCCAGAAATCATAAAATTTACATTTTCCAGGTTCAATTTAAATGCAGACTGTAAAAATTTCGAAATTTTTGCATTTCGAAACATTGAAATAAAGAAAACTTATTGGCCCTGCTTTACTTTTCTGTACATACCATGCACCATAAGATTTTCACCCTTCATAAAAAAGCACTTAAAGATCCTTGATGAGGAGATGTGATATAATAAGAAGATGGTCAGCTTCTTCATCTCGATGTTTGACTTATTTCTTGAAAAGTGCCGTCAAATTTACTATCAGAACTACCAAAATATGAGCCAAATTTATTTACATGTTTATAACATACATACCTACAGCCTTTCCAGTGCACTCTATTGGCTATTGTAAGGAACAGGAGCACATTTGGTAATTGGCAGTATGGTCAGTAAACTGAGTACAGTGCTGTGAAAAACTATGAGCCTCCCTCCTGATTTCTTATTTTTTTGCATATTTGTCACACTTAAAATTTATTTAATGATCTGAAAATTTAGTATGAGACTAAGAGTAAGCACAAAATGCAGTTTTTAAATGATGATTTCATTTTTTAAAGGGAAAAAAGCTATCCATTACATTACATTACACGTTCTTAGCAGAAAAAAAGTGCACAAGAACAGAAACTATGAGTATAAAACCTACCTGGTTTGATGTGAAAAAGTTATTGCCCCCCCCCCCCAACACACATTTTTTAGTTCAATTTTTTGAGCTACACCCAGGCCTGAATACTGCCAGACATGATGAATCCAGAAATCACTTAAATAGAACCAGTATGACAAAGGGAAATAGGCTAAAAGACCTTAAACAGCAACAGGTCATTAGCAATCTATAGAAATTCAAGAACAGATGAGAAACGCCATTGACATGTATCAGCCTGGAAAGGTTTACACAGCCATTTCTAAGGCTTTAGGGCAACAGCGGACCACGGTAAGAGCCATTTATCCACAAATGGAGTAAACAAGGAACAGTGGTGAACCTTCCCAGTGCCCAGCCTGCCAAAATTATTGACGACTCATCCAGGAGTTCACAAATGAACCCAGCACAACATCTAAAGAACTGCCTCACTTGTCTCAGTTAAAGTCAGTGTTCATAATTCAACAATAAGAAAGACTGGGCAGAAATGAAATCTATGGGAGACTATGTGAAAACCACTGCAGACCAAAAAGAACACAAAGGCTCATCTCACATTTGCCAACAAACATCTTTTCATTTTATACTAATAGTTTCTGTTTTCCCATAATTAATATGTCAATATATATTTTCCTCATTTGTAAGGTTCAATAGAATGCCAGCAGTGTCCTGATCGATTCTGGTCAAATGCTGCCAGGACAACTTGCATTCCGAAAGAAGTTGAATTCCTCTCGTTCCAGGAGACCATGGGGACGATCCTTGCCCTGCTTTCAGTCTTTGGGGTGGTTTTAACATACAGCGTCATCACCACCTTCTTTTTCCATCGGAAAACGCCCATAGTCAGGGCAAATAATGCAGAATTGAGCTTCATGCTCCTGTTGTCACTCTCCCTCTGCTTCCTGTGTGCGCTAGCCTTCATTGGTCGCCCCAACACCTGGTCCTGTATGTTGCGCCACACGCTGTTTGGGATAAGCTTTGTTCTCTGCATTTCCTGTGTCCTTAACAGGACAGTTGTGGTACTGGTGGCCTTCCGTGCTTCTGTCCCAGGCAGCAACATCATGCAGTACTTTGGCCCAGTGCAGCAGAGAATGGCCATCTCCCTGTGTACCTTAGTCCAAGTGTTAATCTGTATGCTGTGGCTGTTTCTGTCACCGCCCACCCCAGCCGAGATACATGGCCATCGTCCGAGGATCGTTCTTGAATGTGATGTGGGCTCAATCACTGGCTTTTCCTGTGTCCTCGGCTACATTGGCCTGCTGGCGGCCATTTGTTTCTTGCTGGCCTTTTTAGCCAGGAAGCTTCCAGACAACTTCAATGAGGCTAAATTCATCACCTTCAGCATGCTCATCTTCTGTGCTGTGTGGATCACCTTCATCCCGGCCTACTTCAGCTCACCAGGGAAATACACTGTTGCAGTAGAGATATTCGCCATTTTAGCCTCCAGCTATGGACTACTCCTCTGTATATTTGCTCCTAAGTGTTATATAATCCTGTTGAGACCAGAGAAGAATATTAAGAAGATGATGATGGCCAAGTAAATATAATGAACCTTAGATTATATCATAGTCGTGAATAAAGAGAATATAATCTTCCCCGTGTGTGCTGTCGATATTTGGGTCTGTTACAGGTGTGCTTTGTGCCCAGTTCAGATGCACAAAGGACAGAAAGTTAAGGACTGGACTCAAGTGCAGGGATGGACTTGGTTGTATGTAGTATGCCTACTGCACAGCAGAAGGCACAAACATTGCAATCCAAAACAAAATAGAAACTAGGTTACTTAAAACTATTAGTAATACAGACTCGGGGCTTGCATTACAAATAGAACAAGTGTTTGCCACCAACTTGGCAATATCCCTCGCCACCTCATTTTTATGTATTCCTATATACGGACATACGGAGCCCAATGCTATATCCCCCGCTTCGCGCTAATCACGCGGCGGGGGATTAAAAGAAAAACAAAAAGGAAACAAGGTTCCTTTAGATAAAGTGCGAGTATAAAACAAATGAACAGCAATAAGATCGATTTTGAAAAGAAAACATAAGAAACACAGAAAATACGTTTATCCAAGACTAGGAATACAGAACAGGCATGCAGAGACAAGACTAGGCAATGACTGAGTGTTAAGCTTGGTCTTAAATGGCATGCTGCTCCTACACAGTGGAAATGAACAACAGGAGCAGGTGATAATTGAATAATGAAGCCAAGTGCAGTCCGGGTCTAAGTAGACCAGTGAGCTGGACGGCTGGAGGCATGGCCTTACAGGGTCACTGAAACAGATAACTGACAACAGACACAGGTGAAGGATATATTTGTAGCCACGTTTAATAGATTTTTAAAAAATCATCAATATGAGTTTGGTGGCAAATGTGATGTTTCATGTCTTCATTGGTGAAGTTGTTCATCCTCGTTATTCTCAGAATATGTTTGAATAGTTAAAATAAGAAAATTCATCGTGAACGTCTTTCTAAAATTACAAATTTGTTCAGTGCTTGCCTGTTAATACCCTATTTTCAGCTTAATAACTGTGTTTTAACGAGTAATCCTTTAACATAGCATAAGTGTGTACGACAAATTTTCGCAACTCATTACAGTAAATCGACCCAGATTAGCCATGAATAACTCAGATCAGTGTTTATACTGTGACTGTTGTTAGCATCCCTTTGTTTTCAAGTATTTTCTTCAAAAACGGCTTCCGCATTTTCAACTGAATGAGGCCTACTGATCATATCTTGTTGACTATTTTTATAAATAGACTACATCAATAAATCTATTCGGAGCATTTTGATTTTAGTCCATGAGCTAGCAAAATTTGAACTTTAATTTCATATTCATCTGGCTTTACTTCAAGTAATTCTCATCAGTAGGTTACATTAATGAATTCGAATAACTCTTTTCAGTCGGTGTATTTCAGTAGATCATGGTGCTTCTAATTAGCAGCATAGAAACCATTTTCCTGTGGGATAAGGGTTAAATATAGCCCAATGATTTTATCATTAAAATTGAGTTTTTATTTAACTTCATTTTGGGAAATTAATTTAAAAATGCAGTGGCCGTTTCAGGGGGAAAAAAATGAATAAAGGGCCCGTATTCACAAGGCATCTTATCTTACCGCTAAAAGTACTCCTAAGTCGCGCTAAAACATCGGAGTAAAATCTTAAAAGTTATTCACAAAGCCGCTGAGAGCAACTTTTAGTTAAGAAAACTGGTAACTCCTCCAGTAGGAGTAGCTCTGAGATGGGTGGGAGTAATGTCCGTTGCTATGGTTGACGTCAATTCTCATACATGAGTCTTGGGACAATGAGCACAGAGATCGGTTGTTTGGTGGCAGGGCAGCCCATTGAAAAAAAAATCACACACACAAAACATGGAGGAAAAAATGAGAAAATAGTCCCAGAGGTTTTTCCCATAAATTAATGGCAATTGCTACAGGTATGGCAGTTTTCCAATGCATTTCAAGGTAAAGAGGTACGGCGTTCCCCATTTTAAACACTGCCCTAACCCTAATCCTAACCTTAACCTTAATGCTAACCTTTAAAATGACTCCTCCCCAATATGTTTTTCAACACCAAATACCAACTCTCTCAAGAAAGCTTTTGTCGCAATCATAAGTGCCATTTTTAGATTCTGTGTAAAGTAATAACGCGTAGAGCACTTTTGAAAATCCACAATGCACAGTCCCCGCATGTCACGCTCTAGGCAAATAAACGTAAACAGGAAAGAGATAATTGTAAAATGTTAATAGAGTTATTAATGAAACGCGTCATTTGGCCCAATAATTAGCAACTTATTACTGGATGAGAATGACAATATGTTGCGATGCAATTAGCATTATATATGAAACAATTAGCGAAATATTTAACTGAACGTATATTACATTTAGCTCAATGTATGAAACATTTATTTAAATATATAGCTTAATGTTTGAAACATTTGGCTAAATGTATGAAAAGTTTATTGAAATATTTAACTAAATATTTGAAACTAATGTTAATGAGCTCCATCTCCAGGCGGAGTTTTCCTGTGGCTCAGTCGATAATGCTGCACTGTTTGTGAATTGTGAACGTGTTTGTCCTGGATCGAATCCTATCTTTGCTAGTTCTCGTGCAAGCAGGCTTTGCGCTGCTTGGCGATTTCTAGGTTTATGTGACAGGTGCTCTTGTATATAATTTCTAAAACTGTACATTGTTGGTTTGGGCAGGATTATATTAGACTACAAGTAAACTGAGCTAGAGAATAAATTAATTAATAACATTGGCATTCCTTAGTACAAGCAGTTTGGTAGCCTACTTGTTGTGCATTTACAGTGCAAATATGCAGGACTACCAGTTCTGCATGGCAAAATAGCAGAGAATCGTACAAATATTTCTGCATGCAGATATGGCAAATAGTCATTGAAAATAGCCTGTATTAGTTCGAAAACACAAATGTAATTGACAATGAACTCAGATGTTGATACTCGATTTTTTTTTTTTTTTTAATCAACATGGAAATATTGATCATAATTTGCTGTAATAATGTAATAATAATAATGTAGGTTGAAATACGATTGAAGTCCCTTTGTTCTGATTTGAACGTTGCCATATTGGAAGTGGCTATTCGCCCCGCAGCGGGGTGAATTGGGGGAAGGCATCGGCTATCTGCCCCGCAACTAGGTCGAAAAGAGAAACAGTTCTGCTATCTGTACCGTGGTGTAACGGATAAGGGAAGCACCTCTGCTATTTGCCCCGCAGTTGAGCCAATAAGAGATTTCATCTTATAATCCGCCCCGCTCTTAGATCGTTCACGCTCAACCGCCGAATAGCCTCTGCTTTCAATATTAACTGAGGGTGCAGAATCGAGTATCAACACTGGAGTTCATTATAGGCTAGTTTCAAGGACTGTTTGCCATATCTGCTTTCTGAAATATTTCACGATTCTTTACTATTTCGCCATGTAAAACTGTTTTCCACTGTTAACTGGAAGCCTGGCAATCCTCCATATCTGCACGGTGAATGCACAACAAGTACCAAACTGCTTGTGCCAAGAAATGCCAATGTTATTCATGAGCTGAGTGCTCGTTTTCTCCAGCTCAGTTTTACGTGTAGCCTAATATAATCCCACCCAAACTAACAATGTACAGTTTCACAAATGATAAACAAGAGCACCTGTCCCATAAACCTAGAAATTGCTGAGCAGGGCAAGGCCAGATATATGCAGCTAGCACAGAGCTAGCACAGATTGCATACGATCCAGGACAGACGCATTCACAAACAGTGCAGCATTATCAACTGAGCCACAGGAAAACTCCACCTTAAGGTGGAGCTCATTAACATGAGTTTCAAACATTTATTAATGTATAAAACATTTAGTTAAATATTTAACTAAATGTTCCATACATTCAGCTAAGTGCTTGAGACATTTAGCTAAATATTTACATATATGTTTTATACATTTATTTAAATATTTAGCTAAATGTTTCATACATTTAGTTAAATATTTAAATAAATGTTTCATACTTTTAGTTAAATATTTAGCTAAATGTTTTACACATCTAGCTAAATGTTTTGTTCAATTGGCTAAACTTGTAACTGAAAGTACAGAACATTTAGCTAGATCAAACTCAAATTTGCTGTTTATGTTGCGGTGGGTCGAGGAAGGTTCCTTTGAAAAATTTGGCATACTTTATTTTCAATATGGATGCCACAGCTGTGTGTTTTGGGGTGGGTTAAGGAAGGTTCATTTCAAAAGTGGTCTTTCCAAATTTCAATGTGGTCATCACGATTACCATCTTGAATTTTTTTTTCTGTACTTTGTTAAATTATCCGATCAAATGTGAATTTGCTCTTAGTGTTAGGGTGAGAAGAGGATGGTTCCTTTTGAAAGTGGATACTCTGCAATTTGTAATCAAGCAAAGTGTCTGTCAGCCAAGTACAGGCGGATGATGTACATATGTCTTGCAGTACCTATTTGGGAACTAATGTGCTCACTCTCTGTATAAGTTCTTCAAATGCAGCATCAAGGGCACATGCCACGCCTTGCATTATACTTTTTCAGGGTTTCACAATGTTTTTATGTAGACATATTCCCCCTCCCAATATCAAATTTATATGTTCAATTTGTCAAAGAGTTTGTCTTGAATTATTTGTAAATTAAGGTTAATTGAAATGTTATCTGTTGTTATGTGGTATACCAGTGTTCCCCAGCCCTCTCCCGGAGGCCCACCTGTCCTGCATGTTTTAGATTTCTCCCTGCTTCGGCACAGGTGTTTGAAATGATCAGCTTGTTAATCACCCCCTAAAGCTGATTGATGACATCCTGATCATTTGAATCACCTGTGCTGCAGCAGGGAGAGATCTAAAACATGTGGTATACTATGTAAATATGAGTGGAGTTTGAAGCTTACACGGATGGACAAGCAGTTAAAAGCAGTGGCATGAGCTGGCGGATAGCTCACTCGGTAAAGCATCGTGTTGCAAAGCAGAAGTCACTATCGCATCGCGGGTTCGTGCCCCGCTTCGTACCAGCCAGCAGTGGTCAGCAGCTTTTTCAGAGTAGCGCACAATTGGTTATTGCGCTTCAGGGTTGCAAATTTGGGAAGGAACTGTTGGGAAGGGAATATAATAGTTGCCTTGTTCGTTGCTCAAGCGCCTGCTGTTGGCCAGACGGGCGCTCGTCAGGAAGATTCTAAGCCTGGTCATGTCCGGGTGTCCTCCGCCCTCGTTCTGAACTTGCAAAGATTCAACCAATGAGTGTATAAGAGGTGGTGGCTGACAGGCGTGTGCTTCGGAGGAGAGCCACAAACTGTCTTGACTCTCCTGAATTGGCAGCACGGGGTCGCATACAAGCAAGCCTTGTAAATCGATCATCAATTGGGCATTCCAGATTCGCGCGGGATTTGAGATGCCAAATTTATTTTTAAAAAAAGAAAGAAAAAGAAAAAAAAAGCAGTGTCATACACTGCTGAAATGGATAGGCAAAATATGACTTGAAATTGATTTCACTACAGTAGTACTTTTGGATTTATGTCATTAAGAAAAACACATATCATCATCATCATCAAAAAAATAGTTTTCTAAAATTATTTGCAAAAATAAAAATGTGAAAACTTGTAACATTCAAGTTGACTGAGCCTTAATGCAATTTGACTCTGCTGAACTCGATACATTACAGTTGTCATTTTATTAAGTCATTATGTTGAATAATTCACCTCCCGCCATACTTAAGCTGAAAAGACATACAGTAGACTGCATTAATTTGCTGTCAACTGATCTACCATCACTTTTCTGCTGGGTTGAACTCATTCATTTACTGTGGCCTATTTTTGTCATTCTTACAAGCTCATATTAAGTTCAACTTGACAGAATAGTTCATGTTCAGTCTTCTATGTTTGATTTTACCACACTTCCAGCAATGGCTCTGCAACATTCTTTCTGTGGCTCATCCCTGTTAGAAGGTCATTCTGGAAGGGAAATCAGATAGCAGGTGAGGAAACTTGCATGGAAAAATAAGTGTTGGAAATAAACAGTACTAAGACAAAATTAGAGAGGGAGCATCGGGGAAGACTCTTGGGCATTCTGAAATAATTACCTCCTGCTAAAAACAAGGTAGTTTTGTTTTTTCCCTTTGGATAGAAGCTCTTACTGTTAGTGGCTCCACCAGGGTCTACTCAAGTCCTGTATTTGTACGCCATGATTTTTTTGTCTTTGTATTTGTTCTGCAGTGCAGAGACTAAGCCCTTTAAAAGATATCCTCTTTCTATTTCAGAGGCAGAACTCAGACCCCTCTCACCCACTTCTCTGCTGTGATCCCTCTGTGTTTTGGAGATGGGTGTTCATTCCTGGTTATGCCTGTGGGTGTCATTAGTCTTTGGAGCCATGGGTGGGTCAGTAAGCTCTTCCTGCAAGTTGATGGATTCTCTGTTCTCACAGAGTATGTATAAGGAAGGTGATGTGATCATTGGGGGACTATTTCCTATTCATCTACAGCCACAAGCACCAGACCTGGAATTCACGCAACCAACAGCACCTTTGCATTGTCAGAAGTGAGTTGATAACTCTTAATCTATGAATAAATAAATCTATGTAAAATAATTCTTTTCCATGTCTGTATCACACTCTATCTTGTATATAACTCTTGATACCATATTTACATTCATATTGTATATTGTTTGTCTCTGTTTAAGTTTGCACAAGCGCTGCTGTGTCTTTAAAGACCATACATGTGATGTTGTGTGTAAATAGGTGAATATGAGTCTGCCTAGGTTGCTTTAATTCAAGTCTCTCTCTCTGTCTCCCTCGATCAGCTTCCATTTAGTTCCCTACCGTTGGCTGCAAACCACGATTTTTGCAGTGGAACAGATAAACAGAAACTCTCAGCTACTGCCCAATCTCACCCTTGGGTATGCATTGGCTGACACATGTCTTGCAGAGCGTACGACATTAGCTGCTGCTATAGGGCTGGTAACTGGAAAGGACCCCCTCATTGCAAACTCTGAGTGTGGCAGCATTCCTAAAGTGCCAGTCATTGTCGGAGATTCCCGCTCCTCAGCATCTGCTGTGATCGCCAGAACACTGGGAGTCTTTAGCATTCCCATGGTGAGCAATGGGAGCAGCAACAATCACTGATCATTAAGAAGCTGTAATGAATCCAATGTCTCCTCATCCCAAATCTAGAGTGGTTAAGGATGGGCACTCTTTCAAATATCCCTCTTCAATGCATTTATTTATACAATGATGCTACACATGAACTGCATATGACAGAAGCAATAATTAAATGATGGGCTAGCATGTGATATGTGTGCTCCCCAGGTCAGCTACTTTGCAACGTGCGCGTGCCTTGGAGATCACCAAAAGTACCCCACCTTTTTCCGTACTGTGCCCAATGATGCCTTTCAGGCGCGGGCCATGGCACACATGTTGCGCCTCTTTGGTTGGACCTGGGTGGGTGTGATTGTGGGAGATGACGACTATGGAAAGTTTGGTATCCAGCTTCTGCTGGAGGAGCTGAAGAACTCTGAGGTGTGCGTGGCCTTTACTGAGGTCATCCCCAAGGTCAACTTGGTGAGGAGTATACAGCGCATCATAGTAAAGATCAGGAAATCCACAGCCAAAGTCATCCTCACTTTCGCCATTGCCACAGATATGCGTGCCCTACTGATGAAGGTGGTACGACAGAACATCACTGACAAGCAGTGGATCGCCACAGAGTCCTGGATCACTGCCAGCATTGTATCCACTCCACAGATTGCACCTTCACTGAGAGGCACATTAGGATTTGCTTTGCGGAAAGCAAATATTCCTGGGCTCAAGTCTTTTCTCACTAGGCTACAGCCAAAAACTTTGCCTTCTGACCCCTTTGTGGAAGAATTCTGGGAAGTGATGTTCAGCTGCACTTGGGGGAATGATTCAACCCAGTTTCTGTCCACCAAACAAGAGTGCACAGGGTCTGAGAGCTTGGATGATGTTGAGAACCTTTACACTGACGTCTCCCAGTTGAGGGCCACATACAGTGTGTACAAGGCAGTGTATGCCATCGCCCATGCAATTAACAACATGCTGTCCTGTCAACCAGGGGATGGCCCCTTGGAAAAGGGGATGTGTCCAGATGTGAAAAATCTCCAGCCCTGGCAGGTAAGTACAAAAACAGTAAAACCTCAAGCCCTGGCAGGTAAGAGGGAGTACATCATGAAGGCAAAAAATCGGGTATTGAAATATGTCATACAACAATGTATATTCATAATCAGTTGAAAAGTTCTGCAAATTACTTCATGTGTTGCATTTATTTATTACTTTATGAAAATGCTGCATGAACATCTCATGGATATAACACAAACATGTGAATGTTTGATTATAAGGTTTGATATTAAGATTAAATTAACAAACAGGTCAATTTATTAACATTATTTTGAGTGACAAGTTTTAAAACAGAAACAACTGAGAGAATAACAATTTTCAAACAATGAAAATATGTATTTTTTTTTATTCCATGATATACTGGTGGATATGTTAATCATTCTGTTCACAAGATTCTTCACTACCTCAGCACTGTTAACTTCACTACGCCAGTTGGAGAGGCTACACACTTTGATAAGAATGGTGAACCACCGGCCTCTTATGACATTATTAATTGGCAAGTGGGGGCACATGGCAAAGTGATGTTTGTTAAAGTTGGGCAATTTGATTCTCTGGATGGATCTTACAGCAAGTTTGACATCAATCCGAAAAAGGTCATCTGGGGTGGTGGCCAGAATGAGGTAAATTGATCTATGAATTTTGGTATGGCATACATTTTATGAGGAAGAGTACTTTTAACACAGCCAAATTCATCATTGTTACATGTTAATCTGGTGAAGTTTTAGCATTGCAGGCCCACGGGGCATTTTTTGGAAATTTCACAATAACATTTTGCAGAAACAAACACCTAAAGTAATCACACAGATTTTTCCAGACTGGCCGCTTGATCAATGGTGCTTTTAACACCAGCAGTCCAGAAAAAAAATGCTGTTGAGGGAATAAAATGCTTTCAAGTGTTGAACTGACATGATGTGATGTTCTGCACGTTGTTCTGGATGTGCACAGATACCTGTGTCCGTCTGCAGCATGCCCTGTCCCCCAGGCTCTCGAAAGGCCGTGCAGAAAGGAAAGCCCATCTGCTGCTTTGACTGCTTGCCATGTCCAGATGGGGAGATCAGCAATACCACAGGTATTAACAATTGTTCCCTCTCAAAACCATTAAGTATGAAAGTAAGTAAGTAATTGTCCTTATATTTGTCCTAGGTTTTAAATAAAAGCAGTGTGATATGGAGACTTACAGGGCCTGATCATATGCAAAAGGCCTAGGGACCATTATAACTGTTTCTGCGATTTCACTTGGAATAAGTGAGAGTGACAGGTGTGCGTTATTAAAAAAACTGACCACACCTGGTATTGTTGAGAGTTTTCAGAGCTTTTGTAATGGTAATTTACATGAATGATTGAAAACAGGTCATGACCAATTATCATTTTCAAGAGATGGGTTTGAGTCTCCCCAATTGCTAGTTCACCAGCCGCCACTGTACCATATGGCCCTCACCGGTTACTAAGGCTGTAACTAGCCCGTCTGGCGCCGTTAAAGCTATAGTCTACAATTTTTCCCAACGTCAAAATCATTATTTTCACTTTGATGATTATTATGGCTCTAACGTATCTCCTACACCCTACTCATAGCAAAATTAACCAAAAAATCCACTCTCTCTGGAGGCTGCAGGCACGCAAAGAAATCAACCAATTGGAATCGTTCAGGCCAAATAGCTGTTTCCCTGTCTCAGTTCCGCGACTCCTTTTCTGCTGCCATGTACCTCCCTCCCTCGTTCAAAATTGGCACTCCGGTTTTACTGCCCTTCCTCTTCCGCTTTGCCCAAAATCCACGCTGGTGTGATGTTACTGTTGCCAAGCGCCGAAAATAACACGCTGTTTGTTTCAACATGCACTGTAATAATTTTACAGTTTGTCATACCTGTGACTCCGATAGTTTGACCTTGACAGTGAAAAATTTCACTCTCCACTCAAAACTGGCGCTCTGTGTGCAGCGAACCTGCTCTCTTTTCAGCGAGAGGGGGCATGTTGGTTTCCCAGGAGATGAGACGGTGATTTCAAAGAAAGGGAGCATGGCGTCGGAAAAAGCACAAAGCGGGTGAGGGAGGTGTGTGTGGCGGAGAAATTGTAGACTATAGCTTTAAAGCACCGTCAGCACCAGTGGTCCCACATGGATTTACTTGACACTAGCCACCAGTAACATATGGACCTCCTCGGAGGCTGAGACTGAATTAAGTTAATCTCACTGGCACCATTAATGCATGCTCAGTCCTACCAGTTCCACATAGATTTACTTAACACTGGCTACGAATACCATATGAACCTACCCAGAGACAAGGTATCTGTTGTCTCTCACAAGAACCAAATACTTGTAAATATACAGTGCTGTGAATAAGTATTTCACCCCTTCCAGACTTCTCATTTGGCGTAGTTGTTACACTTAAATGTTTCAGATCATCAAACAAGTTTTAATATTAGACAAAGATAAGTAAAGACAAAATGCTGTTTTTAAATTATGATTTTATCTATTAAGGGAAAAAAGCTATCCAAACCTACCTGACCCTATATGAAAAACTAATTGCCCCGTAAACCTAATAACTGGTCATGCAATATTTGGCGACAACAACTGCAATCAAGTGTTTGCAATAACTGGCAATGAGTCTTTAACATCACTGTGGAGGAATTTTGGCCCGCTTTTCTTTGCAGAATTGTTTTAACCCCTTTGTGCAGAAGCCAAATTTGGCTATTTATGGGTTACCCACTTTAATGCTGTATAATTCAAGATTTAAGCTTCACAAAGAGGAAAAATGTGGCTCAATTCAGGAAAGACACTTACAGCATTTAGAATTACATTGTATTTCAGTTTATTTTCATGATTTTGGTAGAGAAAATGAGCAGCAAACATAAAAAATCTTCATGAGAATTCACCATTGAAATTGCAAAAAAAATAATTCTGACGATTGAAAAACTGCTGGGGCTTAAAACTATACATTTATGGTATCATAAACTCCTTGAGCACAAGTAGAATTCATCTTCAACATTACATTCTAGATTACCTACATGCTATTAGCCAAATTATACAGCTACCCAAGTGTCTCCCCAAAGTCTCAAAATGATTTGCTGTCAAATCATTAAAAAAATCATGTATTTAACACAATTAAAGCTTTAAGGCATGAAATTTAATATGAACGAATGATTTTCTGGTTGATTTTAGTATGAATTTATCAATATCAGTGCAGTTGAATATCAGTGGTCACCAGAAACCTCTCCAAATACGAACATGCCTTTTCTCCATAATAAAGTTTAGAGTTTTGGCCATTTCTCTTCAAAGCCAGCACAAACACGCATTAAATAAACTGCTAATTAAACGGTGAGAACATTCACCCTGTAATGAAAGCTACCAGTCCCCTCTTCAAAGCTCACGAACCCATTTCAACACTTATAAGGAGCAAGTACACCTCACGAACACAGTAATATCTGAATTCTGAAATATACATTATTTTAACTGAACAGACACTCCACTTTCAGGGAATATCAAATCCATTGTGTCTCCCGATTCAAAAGAAACGTGCAATGAACTTACCGGGGGTCCACACCAAAATGCACGGGCAGTTCGCGTTTTAAACAGGAAAAAAACCTCGACATTCGACTTTGTTGAGTACATATACATTCCGAAACAGAAAAAAAAAAAACAAACAAAAATAGCAGCCTGACCTTTTTCGTGAATCCCTCCTCCAGAGACATTGACTGTATAAAATAGAGACCGATGTACCCAGTAGCAAGAACCCTCCGGTCCTGTTTCATTCGAAATAATTCCAATAGAGCATATCGTTCTCATTTAAATCCTGTAATGTAACTGAACACTTCAAGGCCAGTTTTGCGAACCGATTTTCTATAAATCCCGTCTATTTTAGCCGCGTAATGTGCATAACGTAGACAGGATACAACCGAGCCTGCTGATACACATTGGTTTGTATGCTCTGTGTTTGTCCAATCAATGTGTTTCACTTACTCTAAAATGTTTAAACACTCGGGAATTGGATAAGAAACGAGCCAATCAATACATTGTTATCAGGGAAACTTCACGAAGTTATGAAGTGTAACTCTACAATTACGCAGAAGAGCTAGAGTGTATGGTTGAGTGATTGGCTATCAACGCCAGTACTCGGGTGGATATAAGGAAGCGCTGGATTTGGCAATGAAGGAATCTACGCGTAAATCCACGGTAGGGAACTACAATTTTTTTTGTATGGGACAACTGTAATAGGCAATAGAATGTGACTGAATCAATACCATGTCGATTTTTTTGCCTCAGAAAACTGATTTGTATGAACTACTAATTGGAATACTGTGAGCTCACTATGGCTAAACTGGTTGCTACTAAGGATAACGATTTTTTCTGTGTCTAGATATCGTTTTTTCAAACTGCTGAATCGACACTATGGGCAAGGATACTGACCAGTTTGCACATCAGGCTTAGCTGAGGAGTTTAATTCATGCAGCTCTCAAAAAACAGGGAGTGGAGGAACTTCACCGTATTCAGAACCGTGTTCGAGGTCTGCTTGCTTGTGAACATTCAATAACTGATCCGGGGGTGCTATCTAGTGATCGAGTACAGTAACAGCGTACTTCCAATTTGCAGGTCTATAGACGCGGGCATCTACATCTGCAGAAAGGGGTTAATTCAGCAACACTGGAGGGTTTTCGAGCATGAATGGACTGTTTAAGGTCATGCCACAGCCTCTCAATCGAATTTAAGTCCTGACCTTGACTAGGCCACTCCAAAACCTTCATTTTGTTTTTTGAAGCCATTTAGAGGTGGACTTGCTGGTGTGTTTCGGATCATTGCCCTGCTGCATAACTCAATGCGCTTGAGCTTGAGGTCACACGCTGATAATCGGACATTCTCCTTTGCGAATTTCTGGTAGAGAGCAAAATTTATGGTTGCATAAATTACAGCAAGTCGTCCAGGACATGAAGCAGCAAAGCAGCCCCAGAGCATCACACTACCACCACCATGTTTGACTGTTGGTATTGTTATGGCCCCAATTTGTTATTACATTTACAACATAACAGCAACAGCAACAGCAAGGGATGACAGACACAGTTTTAAAAACTTAAACACATTTAATGAACAGACAAAGACTAACACTAACCTACAACTAAAGACCAAGATTGAATATATACAAAAAAAAACAGAAATATTTACAGTCCCTTTTTGTTGGGGTGGCTTGGTGATGTCCTGGGTAAGGAAAAAAAATGCTCTAACACAGGCAAAAATCCACAAAAGAAACTTCACAGGTCTTGAACAGAAATGACAGGTCTGGTCACATGTATCCTTCTCCTTGCAATTTCTCCTACTACTTTACTGTCTCAATTCTATTCCTTATATACTCTTTTGCAGACCCCACCCACATTTAGACCTCTTTTTTTTAATTTTCGGGGATTTTCCCCAGACATGCCCAGGACATGTCTAAACCTAGCTCCAGTCTGGGCTGAATAATAAAAAAAGGTAAATACTGCCATTTAATGGCCTATATTCACATTACACCTCTATTCCAAAAGGGAAAAATTTTGACTCATAAAGGCAAAATTTTTCTTTTCAATACAAACTGGTTAAGTGGACACTTGTCTATATATACATATCATACAATATTCAAATAAACACGTGATATAGATATATACATATTCAAACACGGGATAAGCAATCAGCAATTACATTGTCTGTACCCTTCACATGCTTAATTTCCAAGTCAAACTCCTGTAAAATCAAACTCCAATTCAACAATTTCCGATTCTTGTTTTTCATCTTACTCAAAAACATTAACGGATTGTGGTCAGTGTACACAATCATTGGCTTTTGTCCTGTACAAACATAAACCTCAAAGTGTTGTAAAGAAAGGACCAGAGCCAACAGTTCCTTCTCTATTGTGGAATAGTTCCTTTGGTGGCGATTGAACTTCCTGGAGAAGTATGCCACGGGATGCTCAATGTCATCAGAGTCACTTCTCTGTAGGAGCACAGATCCACAAGCTTGGTCGCTAGCATCGACCGCGATGGAGAACGGTTTGTTGAAGTCAGGAGATTTTAGCACGGGGAAGTGACACAGCAGAGACTTCAGGCGATCGAAGGCTCTCTGGCATGCATCATCCCAGGTGAACTTTACGCCTTTCTTCAGTTGGTTAGTTAGACTGAGAGCAATTTCAGCAAAGTTCTTGCAGAACTTGCGGTAGTACCCGATCATTCCAAGGAAGCGGCGCAAAGCTTTTTTGTTGTGAGGAACTGGAAAGTCCATGATGGCTTGGACTTTAGCATTTATGGGTGCCACCTTACCCTGGCCTATGACGTAGCCAAGATAGGTGACAGTAGCACAACCAAAGTCACTCTTGCTCAGGTTAACAGTCAGGTTAGCCTGGGTCAGGCGCTGGAACAACGTCTCTACATCTTTTAGATGTTCTTCCCAGGAGTCACTCCATGTGATCAGGTCATCGATGTACGCACCCGTGTGTGGCAATCCGGCGATTGTAGACTGTATCATCCTTTGGAACGTGGCTGGGGCATTTTTCATGCCAAAGGGTAGGACTTCATACTGGTACAATCCAGATGGTGTGGCAAAAGCAGAGATGCTCTTGGCTCTCTCAGTTAAAGGCACACACCAATAACCCTTCAATAAATCAATCTTGGTCAGAGACTTTGCTTGCCCTACTCTATCAATACAATCATCAATCCTAGGTATTGGAAACACATCAGTTCTAGTTACAGCATTGACTTTGCGATAATCTGTACAGAATCTAGTACTTCCATGAGGTTTTGGAACTAGCACACAGGGTGAACTCCAATCTGAGTTGGAGGGTCTGATAATATCATGTTTTAACATGTACTCAACCTCTTTCTCAGCAATCTTTCTCTTTTCAGGATTCATCCGGTACGGATGCTGTTTTATTGGTTTGGCATCACCAACATCTACATCATGAGAGGTTATAGAAACTCTCTGTGGATCATCACGAAACAGATCCTCATATTTCTTGATTAACCTCTCAAATTGATCTCTCTGTGAGGGTTCTAAGTGCTGGAGTTTTACATCAAGATTTTGCAACACTTCAGAATTCGACAATTTACATGAAAGAACTTCAGCTTTAATTCTTGGTTCATCATCTTGAAACTCCCCCTCACCTTCACACGTTTCGACCATTGGAGAATCTGAAGTGACAGCTGCAACCCTAGCATTTCTGTCATGATAAGGCTCCAGCATGTTAATGTGACACAATTGTTTTGGTTTTCTCCTATCTGGAGTCTTCACAATGTAATTGAGATCATTGAGTTTTGTCAGAATTTCATAAGGACCATGAAATCTAGCCTTCAATGGATTGGACTGCAAGGGAAACAACACAAGGACCTTGTCTCCTGGTTTAAACTCACGGCTTCTAGCCTTATGATCATACCAAGTTTTCATTTTTCCCTGACTTGATTTCAAGTTCTCTTTGGCTAGGTCACAAGCTGGACGCAATCTTTCCTTGAACTTGCTAACATAGTCTAACAAACTGATTTGCGGCTCTTCCTCTCGCCATTCTTCACTCAACAATAGCAAAGGTCCTCTCACTTCATGACCAAACGCTAGCTCAAATGGACTGAATCCAGTAGACTCCTGCACTGCTTCTCTAGCTGCAAACAACAGCAAATGAACACCTTCATCCCAGTCTTTCTCATGGTCATAACAATAACATAACAAGTCCTCATCATTGTCTTGAGAGTGGAATGAAACCGCTCTAAGGCGCCCTGACTTTCTGGATGATAGGCACTAGAAAGAATCTGCTTTGCACCTAGTTCATACACAACCTCCTGAAACAAGTCAGAAGTTAAATTGCTACCTTAGTCTGACTGAATTTCCTTGGGAAGGCCAAACAACGTGAAGAACTTTATCAAAGCTTTTGAGATTGCAGTTGCCTTGATGTTACGTAGAGGTATGGCTTCAGGGAATCTGGTAGATGCACACATGATTGTCAACAAATACTGATTTCCAGATCTAGTCTTGGGTAATGGACAAACACAATCACCTAGAGAACGGCTCCCCAAATGCTGGGATAGGCTGTAATGGAGCTACAGGTGGGTGTAACTGGTGTTTTCCAACTACTTGAGAAGTGTGACAGGTTTTGCAAAAGTTGGAAACGTCTTTACGAAGCCCAGGCTAAATGAAGTGTTTCATGATCTTATCAACAGTCTTGTTAACACCAAGATGACCTCCTAAAGGTAAACTATGAGCCATTGTTAAGATCTCATTCCTGTAGACCTTCGGAACAACAATTTGCCTGACCACTGCCCAATCTGCATTGGCAGGGATATCAGGAGGGCGCCACTTCCGCATCTACACACCATCCTTGAGATAATACCCAACTGGAACTGCGTCTATTTCTTTATCCGGAAGGGCTCTCCTCTTTAGTACACAAACTTCAGGATCATTAGTTTGCTCCTCAATCAACCGCTTTCTGGACAGAGACAAGTCTCCAGGCACATCAGAATCACCAAACCCCTCTGGCTGGCTGAACAATGAACTGATAAAAGTGTCTGATAAGTTCTCAAATGGAGAAACCATAGTAGGCCAATCAGAGTCATGAGGCGAACCACCTGAGTCCTGACTATTCAATGTGCTGGACGGCACCACAACATCTTCTTCTTTAGCCTTCTTAGCTATAGCACGAGTCACTGCGCAAGAAGGATACAGAGATGGGTCCTCATCCCCATCTTCAGTGCTCGGCTGTGAAGTAAGATGTACAGGGGGAGCTACTTTGCCCCCAGCCAGGTCATTGCCTAGCAACAGAGAAACACCCTTTATAGGTAGACTTGACATAAGTCCCACCTTTACCTGTCCTGTAACTAAATCTGACTTCAAGAATATAGAGCGCAGGGGTACAGATACAGTCCTCCCTTCAATACCTTGTACAAGTATGAAATCCCCTGAAGCGGTCTCATCACGTAACTCCAAGGAGTCCATCAACAAAAGTGACTGAGAAGCTCCGGTATCCCTTAAGATATATATGGGGACAGGAGTAGTATGCTCATTCAGAGCCACAAATCCCTCTGACACAAATGGAAGAAATTCCTCCCTCACAAAGTCAGCTGTATCAGGCTTTTTAGCCCCACAAGAAGCAGGCAATTTAGCAGATCGGTCATCTACTACAGGGGTTTCTAACCTTGTTTTCACAAAGGCATTTGGTTTGGTATCCTTTTCTTTTTCTTTCTTAGCTTTTAGGAACCAACAGTTAGTTGTAACATGACCAGATTTCTTGCAATAACTGCAAACTAGACCACTTTTGTCACTGTCAGCTTTCACACTTTGATCAGACCTGTTACTGGATTTCTGAGCACCATCACCAGATTTGTCTTTGTCTTTGGGTGAGGAGTCTTGGGTATCACTGTAACCCTTTTTCTGAAAGGCTCTAGCTCTTCTCGAGTTTCCTGCCTGAACTAGTTACACTCATTTTTGGCACTTATTGCGTTTTGGAACCAAACTCTTCATATATATAAAAACATACATTAAGTACATATATTCCCAAATTGATTTTTTTTTTTTCTCTAATGATTGAAAACACTGACTACTGACTACCATCTACCTCACATTACAAATCTACCCTGAGATTACCTCTTTAAACTTAATACAAAATTTGAAAAAGTCTCACAATTTATTTTCTATCTTTGAACCCTCCTGAACATATTTGAACATTTTTGAACCCTTGTCCATCCTCCAGTTTTCAAAATTGTTGTTTGAGGTAACTTGGAACATGAAATCATTGCAAATTTCAACATAGTCTAATTTTAACATAATGAATGGAAATATAATGACTGAAAACACTTACTATTACAATCTACCTGAGATATTATGTATTATGAATCAGTAAATAACTAGGTAATTATTTATTTCTTGCAATTGTAAATTTGAACATTCCAAAGAAATTAATATTACATTAACAATGAGGCAGAATGTTAAGCTGAATATATACAATGATTCTTGTAGTTATTTATATTTACAATTTTTATTTCATTCACATTCATCCAGTCATCATAAGCAAAGACAACAAACAATATTGAATGTTCATACATGCATCAATGTAACACAAAAATCAGCTATGTACACAAGTCTATGCAATCGAAACCACATCAACTGTGACAGGCAGTCCTGCCATCATTGTAATAAGGGCATCCACAACACATCTTCATCATCAGCTGCAACTTCCTGTACTGCCAAGCGACATAGTTTATGTTCACTGTCTGCAAAAATATCTGCAATCTCATCCACATCCAAGCTAGCTACATAAAAGCAATGCTCCATATGGCCACGGAAAACAATGGAGCCTTACTACCCTCCTAGCTACGTTAAAATGCTTTTCCACCGAATGCGAAATGAATTTTTCCCGCGACAGATTGTATTCAAAGTCAATGCAAAGACGCGAATACACACAAACTCGCGTGTATTCACATCTTTCCATTGACTTAGAGTGTAATCTGTAGCATGAAAAATTTGTTTCGCGAAAAAGCAGCTTAGACTAATAGACCAGTTCAGTTTACGGCCGGAAGTCTGCACGCGCATGCCCAATATAGCTGATGTGCAGCAAAAGGAAATATAGTGGATATTTGGTGCGTAGAGGGGTGCATAAACCGGTATCATAAAGACAGGAACATAAGGTTTTTTCGTGTCAAGAGACAATGACAGACGTGGATTCGAGCTGTAAATTGGAAGAACTGTCCCGAATGATCACACTAGGGTCTGCAGTGCTCATTTTGTTAGGGCTGGCCTGACTTCGTTGACCCAAATAATGTTGGCTTCGCAGTGTGTTTCCCTACAAATGAAAGTCTCTATCACTGATGAGACATCATGATAAATTGCCGAATAAGTTAATTTAAGATGGCCGACTAATCGTCAAATAATTGTTAAATCTTTTGTGTTTCAAGGTGTTATTGTTTTGCAGCGTCCAATTTTATATCCACATTTTGAAAAGGAAATGGCTTTGTTCGATCTTATAGCGGCTTTATACCACTTCAAGTAGAAGTTAAACTCTACCCAAAAAAAAATATCAAGCCAAAGTCACATTACAGAACTAAGTATAGGTTTGGTTTTCATTTTGCTGCTTGCAATAATAATTTGGTTTCCTTGTGATTTTGATTTCATAATTACTTGCTTTATATTGCCAACAAAGTGGCATTTGCTTGCCAGTTAGTTTAGGGGACGTGAAATAATGTCATTAACACCACTATGATTGGGTCCCACGCCTTAAGTCAGCTAATGGCTACAGTGTTCTTGCGACGAATTTGCATTGTTCAAAACAACCGGCAAGCACACATGTGAAATACGAGGCCATATCATTACCGTTTGTCTGAACGCTACACATTTGATTTTAGATCTGTGCTGAATATAACAATGTCAAGGACCTACCTTGACATTATCTTGCAGATATAGTCTCTCAAGTCTCTGTTGCGCTGAACACATCAATGCTTTCAGTATGTAGGAGAAAGCTAATTGAACTAGTCTATATCGTCAGGGTGAAAAGAATTTCAGATCCAGCCTCCACTTTTTTTCCGGCTTTTCATTTGCCAGAATGATTTTAAAAGGGTTGTACCAATATTTTTTAGTGGAGTTTTATCAGTGAGAAAAGGGGTTTAGAATGTAACATTAATATTTAATATCGCGACTGCATATGCTGCACGTGCCCTAGCAACCCAGTGTGTCATCAGTGACATGACAGCCACCGTTAACGACATGCAACTGACACAAATAGCAAAACTAAACTCTAAATTTCCTTAACTAGACGAACGGTTGACGTGTTTTCATATCCTAATATTTCTCTGGGTACCCAAACATCGATCGATATTTGGAGTAGGTTGAATACAGAATTCTTAATCTCGCCATCCAGACACGAAACATACGCTGCACACCCTAGAATGTTCCCGAACGATAAATATTCCTGTTTATTGTCCTTATCCACACTGTTAACTGCCTGTTACCATGAGGAAAGTGAAAAAACGTATAATTTCCCACCTTTTAAATAGGATTTGAGTATCTCTGCCCCACATAGTCTGCAAAGAGCATGCACACTCCAAATCTCGCTTTTCATGTCCCTAAACTGAAAGGGTCTATTGTACACTTCAGCACAATGTCATAACTTGACAGCAACTTGTCAGATAAGATCTAAAATATTTGCTGAGTTGCTGTTATTTAGTATTTACTGGACAGCACCAAACAAGCACATAATATCTGCGGTTCACATTTTAAGTGATCAGCTACAAATTTTGAATGCATAGGAAATCTTTAATCAGTTGAAATGTGTTGGGCGCGGTGTTTGGGAGCTGCACCTGTGGTTCAAGGGAGAGTTGCAAGAGAGAATCGATGACACGGTTCAACATCTGCACAAAATAAAAATAGGTTCTACGCTATACATCAGCATCAGCATACGTTTCAGCGTAACACATACCGAGAGTTCCCTCTACAGCTTCGCAATAACTCTGCCCCCAGCCCCTGATGAAATCGGTTCTTATTGCTCACAATCACCAACAAAAGGCTCTCTGATTGGCTACAAGTTTGTACAAGAGCACATATTGGCTCAAACTTAATCAACTGATCTTATGGGAAATGTAGTTTTTCCACATACCCGAAATTATTTTGTATTTGTGCCAGATTTTTCCTTACAGAGGAAATTTTTAAAAATGCGGAGATCCATAACATTGCGGACTCTGAGCACCTGTGGCTTTGTAAACCTTTTCAGACTGATAGATGTCACTTACTTTGTTTCTCATCTGTTCTTGAATTTCTTCAAATTGCAGCATAATGTGTTGCATTTTCAGATCTTTTAGCCAACTTCACTTTGTCAGACAGGTTCTATTTAAGTGATTTCATGATTCAACAGGCCTGGGTGTGGCTAGTGAAATTGAACCCAAAAAAAGTTACTAATCATAGTTAATCAATGATTTCACAAGGGGTGCAGGGTTCGACAAGTTCTGCAAAATTCACTGTCCCTATAGGGCCAGTGACTGGTCGTTTCCACTGGCCTGAACCAACTTTTCTCTGGCCCGAATTTTTCATGACCCTTTGAGATATTTTTGGGGGGAATTTTTCCTTCATTTGATATTTATACTGTGTAGAGAGACAGGAAGGTTGGGGAGAAGAATGGGGGAAGACATGCAGCAAATGACCTGAGCTGGAATCAAACTCAGGTTGCTGCAGGAGGGACACAGCCTTTATGGTACGCGCGCTTAGACTGATGAGCCACTGGGGTGCCTCTCATGGCCCTTTTCTGTGGTTTTTTACTTGCAGCAAGGAAATATTTTTGTAGCCTTTGTCTAATGTTAAAATTTATTTGATGACTTGAAACATTTAAGTGTGACAAATATGCAAATAACTAAGAAATCAGGAAGCGACAAATACCTTCTCACAGCACTGGACATAAATAATGATATGTTAATTAAATATAGGCTTGACTTAAGAGGCAGGTTTTCTGTGGACTCTTGAAGACAGAAAGTGTGACAGAAGCCCAAATTTGTCTCAGGGGATTGTTCCATTAAAGTGAGGCTTTGCAAGAGAACGCACTGCCTCCAGTTGTAACTCTGAATATACAAACCCCACTTCCTATGAAGTTGGGATGTTGTGTAAAATGTGAGTAAAAACAATGCAATGATTAGCAAATCTCATAAACCCACATTCTATTCACAACATAGTGAATAGTGGAACATAGACAACATGACAAATGTTGAAAGTGAGACATTTTACCATTTCATGAAAAACATTGGTTCATTTTGAATTTGACAGCAGCAACGCATCTAGAAAAAGTTGGGCCAGAGCCATTTTTACCATCGCGTCCCTTATTCTTTTAGCAACAGTCTGTAAACGTCTGGGAAGCGAGGAGACCAATTGCTGGAGTTTTGGGAGAAGGATGTTTTCCCACTCTTGTCTGATGTATGATTCTAGTTGCTCAACAATCCTGGGTCTTCTAAGCTAGATTTTTTGTTTTATGATGCGCCAAATGTTTTCTACTGGTGAAAAGTTAGGACTGCAGGCAGACAAATTCAGCACCAGGACTCTTCTACAGCGAAGCCATGCTATTGTGATGGATGCAGTGTGTGGGTTAGTCTTGTCTTGCTGAAATATGCAAGGCCTTCCCTGAAAGAGACTTTGTTGTGAAACCACTATATACATTTCTGCATTGATAATGCCTATCTAGATGTGTAAGCTGCCCATGCCTTAGGCACTAATGCAACCCCATACCATCAGAGGCGCAAGCTTTTGAACAGAGTGCTGACAACAAGCTGGATGGTCTCTCTCCTCTTTAGTCTGCACGACATTTCCTCTGTGGTTTCCAAAGAGATTTCTCCAGGTTCTCTCACTCTTTTGATTATGTTATGTACTGTAGATGGTGAAATATTCAAAATCTTCACAATTCTACATTGAGAAAAAAAATTCTGAAATTGTTCCACAATTTTTAGACTAGGTTTCTAAGGTGAGCCTATGCCCATCTCTACTTCTGAGAGACTCAGCATCTCTAAAATGGTCTTTTTATACCCAGTCATGTCACAATTAACCAAATTAGTTGCAAAATGCTTCCAAAGCTGATTTTTATTAGTACGTTTTACTTTTCCAGCCTTTTATTGCCACCCCCCCCCCAACTTTTTTGAGATGCGTTGCTACCATCAAATTCAAAATGAGCTAATGTTTTGAATAAGCGGTAAATTGTTTCACTTTGAACATCTGATATGTTGCCTATTTTCTATTGAGAATAAAACATGGTTTTATGAGATTTGCAAATCATTGTCCAATTCCGAATAGATTTTAAAATTCTGTTGATTACCTTCGAAGCACTCCATGGCATGGCACCAGAGTATATAAGTGAGCTTTTAAATCCTTACAGACCTAAAAGATTGCTAAGATCCTCCAAGCAAGCGTTATTGGCTGTTCCAGAGTCCAAGTTAAAAACAAAGGGGGATCGAGCCTTTTCGGTTAAGGCTCAAATACTCTGGAACAGCCTCCCAAACAACATAAGAAATGCTGAGTCTCTATTGTCTTTTAAATCTCTTTTAAAGACTCATTTTTTTAGGCTTGCTTTTGCTGATTTTACGGTTTAAATTCTTTTATGGTTGTGTTTTCTTATGTCTATGTTAGGTATGTTTTTACTTTATGTCTCGTTTTATTATCTTGATTTTCCTTTGATTAATTCCTTGCTTCCCCATTTTGTTTTATTGCTTTTATGTACATTTATTTTACCTGCTTGTGAAGCACTTTGTGCTGTATTGCTGGAAAGGTGCTATATAAATAAAATTTATTATTATTATTATTATTTATTATTATTATTATTATTATTGCATCCTGTTTTTATTCACATTTTTCACAACATGCCAACTTAATCAGAATTGGGGTTTGTATTTTGATTTTTCAAATATCCAGCACCTTGAGAATGAAGTAATCTTGAGGGGCAGTAAGGAATGAAAAGTGTACTAATATATTCTGGGGCCAAGTCATTTAAAGCTTTATAAGTTAGCAGTTAAATTTTATATTCAATTCTAAATTTGAAAGGCAGCCAATGAAGATTTTTGAGCATTGGGCTAATGTGGTCACATTACTTTTTCTTAGTCATGACCCTAGTGGTGGTATTCTACACTTGTTGCAGGCATTTCAGAGCAGAGCTTGTGCAACCAGACAGTAAAACATTACAGTGGTCCAGCCAAGAGGACACAAATATGTGAACAATTTTTTAAGCGTCATGAAGGGACATTTATTCTCAGTTTAGATACAGTATGTTTCTAAGATGGTAACAAGCGACTTTTATAATGTTGATACGGACATGCCGAGAGCGAGAGAGAGTTGAATCAAGAGTGACGCCAATTTTTCTAACAGCAGGTTTGACAGAAACAGAGAGGTCATCTAAGTTGTGAGAAAACTTAAGGATTTTGTCTCTTAGCAATTAGAGACCTATTACCAATATCTCAGACTTATCTGGATTTAATGAGAGAAGGCTTGTGTCATCCATGCTTCGACAGCTTGAAGGCACATCTTTCATCTAGATAGCTGATCTTATTCACCCGGCTCAAATGATATATAGAGGTGTGTTTCATCTGCATAGCAATAGTATTTAACATCATATCTACTTATGATGCTTCCAAGAGGAGGCATATTCAAAGAAATAAGCTAAAGGCCCAGAACAGATCCTTGAGTTTTTCCAAAGTTTACCTTGGACTCCTCTGAAGACTTATTATTTACCCTGACGAACAGATCTGTCAGTGAGAAGACTTAAACCATGAAAGGGTAAGTCCAAAAATGCCAACTGATTTTTCCTGTGAAGAAGAATATGGTAGTCTATGCTATCAATGCAGCACTTTTATCAAAGTTGAAAAGAACAGAGTTGCAGCCATGATCCATGGAGAGAAAGTGATCATTCATTACTACAGTGAGAGCTGTTTCAGTGCTTCAGAGCTTTCTCAAGCCAGACTGAAACCCCTCTTATACCTTATTAATTTGCATGGAAGAAGAAAGCTGTTGAGCGACACATTTCTCAAGGATTTTAGACAGAAATGGGAGGTTTGAGATCAAACTATAATTGGCTCGGACTGTGGGATCCAAATTTGGTTTTAAAGTTGAGGCATTTAAGTTGAGTTTTTTCATACTCATATCTGTGTATCCACAATGGTATACGACTGCGAAGCTGCGCAATGCTCATCGCATTGCGTCATGCATGCATTGACGTGGCGAAGCTAGTCTTATTACCAGACCTGTGGACATTGACAAAAAATCCCCTTCCTTCATCTCATCTCCCGATTTACGACAGTTTTGCTCTATATCAGATTAGTCCTATTGAAAAAATGGCCTGCTGGCTTGAAGGCCTTGTGTTCGTTGTCGCACAAGTGACCAGAAACATGTGGCAAAAACTGTTATGATGGCTGAAAATAATGTGGTGCACTGTACGACTAATAATGTGAAGTACAGTGACACTGTAGCTCATTGGTCATTGGTTGAACAGAGAGATGGATGAGGGATGGATCATTGTGATATGAGCTAAATATAACCATGGGTCATGAGAGAGATTACAATTTTCATGACTTGTGGATGATGGACGCATCGCCAAGGCATAGTTTTGTGCCCATGGCTGAGATCTACCTTACAAACCAATAAGAACGTGATATGAATTTGGTGAGCCTCTATCAAAGCTGTCAAAAGTTATTGCGAGTACAGTGTTCCTCACATATTTTTGCACAGTGACCTTAAAACTAGGTCAAGGTCCCTCATCATTGAACTTGAGCAAGGGCTTCATGAGAGGCATATGTGGTGTGAATTTGGTGATCCTCCATCAAAGCTGTCAAAAGTTATTGCGAGTACAGTGTTCTTCACATGTTTTTGCTCAGTGACCTTGAGAACTAGGTCAAGGTCAATCATCATTGAACTTGAGCAAGGCCTTAATGAGAGGCATATGTGGTGTGAATTTGGTGATCCTCCATCAAAGCTGTCAAAAGTTATTGCGAGTACAGTGTTCCTCACATCTTTTTGCTCAGTGACCTTGAAAACTAGGTCAAGGTCACTCATCATTAAACTTCAGCAAGGCCTTCACGAGAGGCATATGTGGTGTGAATTTGGTGATCCTCCATCAAAGCTGTCAGAAGTTATTGCGAGTACACTGTTCCCGGACGGACGGACGCATGGACGGACGAACAGCGTTTCTATGTCCCCGTCCTGCTGGGGCGACGGGGCAAAAAAATAGGCTGCCAGGGATGCATGCAATAAACTGAGTCCTTTATGATATGAGTCATTGTGTGAGTCCCATTTGCTATTGTAATGCTAATACATTTTAAAATGTAAATTCCTAAATAACTTTGAGTTATTGGATACTAAATTTCTTTCTTTGCATTTCATTTTTGTTCTAAGCGGCTGGTGTATGCACTTAATTAGAACTCACTATCAGTGAGTTAGATTGGTGAGCCGTTTTCTCTCCTGATTCACTATAACTCCTAAAAGGGGCCCCACGAACGGCGCTTTTGAAGGCAGCGGCCAGCAATGCTCTATAATGCCATTATGGGAGGCTTAATGGGGCTTTTTTTTTCATTAGAAAATGTGTCAATTTGAGTAGCCACCGGGGACCCCTTTTTCCCAGTTTTTTGGGGGGGGCCCAATCATTTTTCCTGGTTTGCCTCCCCTGACAGTGTGCCTCGGAGGCGGTCAGACAATGAACAACCAGGAATCGTGGATGCATGCATAGTAGTTTTCTTTGCATTCTGTTCATTTTTTGTCTGCATTTATTGGACGCCCACAGATTTGTATATTTGCATCCTTATCCTTATAGTCTGTTTTCTTTGGGGTTCCGATAACTGGCCAGTGATCAGTAGAACTGTATTTTGTTCACTGCAGCAAATGTTCAAAAATACTGATTCAGAAAATAACTGGTTACGCCTCCCCAATGTACTCCAGCGACGACCATATGCTTATCAGCTCAATGCGTGAAATAAGAGTCTGTGTCATGAGCAGTCTATGGTCATGAGGAAAACTGTATTTTTGGGGCTAATAACGTTGGACATCGTCCTCAATCTCAAGGAGCGTTTCCATTTAATACCATTTGAAATGCAAAAAAATCTAAATAGCAAAATAAAACACTAGTAAACACAGTCTGATATCATGAAATTTCTCTCCAATCTGCAGTGTTAGTAACTGAAGCCAAGGCCTAATAAGTAGACTGTTGAATTTATGCAGCAGACCAGCTAGTGCACTTGTACATTATGCTTGCACAATTTTGCATATTGTGGAGCACTTACATCATTATTGTAAAAAGAATATTTAAAAATTTGCCACGTGCACAGCTCAGCTGACAGAGACGATGTCGAATGCATTTCCATTTTCATCGATGCATGAGTACAGATGAGCTGTGATTGGCTGATGGCATGTACTATATACTAGAGCCAATATGTGATTAGCTGATGTACGTAACGGTTCCAACTGACCTGCAGACAAAAATTTCACCGCCAGTTCAGGCACTAGCGTAACTGTGAGGTTTTATGAAATTCATCAAGAGCAAACCCCAGTAAGATGCAAAAAGGAGGCTTTATTTCTGAAGGGGGAAACCCCCCAACAAAGCAGGCGACAGTACAAAGTCCACAATCCAAAATCAGAGTCCAAGGGGTGAAATCCAGAGTCGTAAACAGGGCATCAATCACAAAAATCGTAGTCAGACAAAAATGGGTCACTAAACAAGAATGCGGCAAAGTACAGGGATCAGACAAAGCTCAAAGTCTAGGACGGTCCAGTCAGAAAGATATATTACCCCAAGAGCACATCGACAACTCATCCAGGAGTTCACAAAAGAACCCAGCACAACATCTAAAGAACTGCAGGCCTCACTTGCCTCAGTAAAAGTCAGTGTTAATGATTCAACAATAGGAAAGAGACTGGGCAAAAATGGCATCCATGGGGTGAAAACCACTGCTGACCAAAAACAACACAAAGGGCTCGTCTCACATTTGCCAAAAACATCTTTTCATTTTATACTCATAGTTTCTGTTTTCCCATATCTAATATGTCAATATATTTTTTCTTCATTTGTAAGGTTCAACAGAATGCCAGCAGTGTCCTGATCGATTCTGGTCAAATGCTGCTAGAACAACTTGCATTCCGAAAGAAGTTGAATTCTTGTCGTTCCAGGAGACCATGGGGACGATTCTTGCTGTGCTTTCAGTCTTTGGGGTGGTTTTAACATACAGCGTCATCACCACCTTCTTTTTCCATCGGGAAACACCCCTAGTCAGGGCAAATAATGCAGAATTGAGCTTCATGCTCCTGCTGTCACTCTCCCTGTGCTTCCTGTGTGCGCTGGCCTTCATCGGTCGCCCCAACACCTGGTCCTGTATGTTGCGCCACACGCTGTTTGGGATAAGCTTTGTTCTCTGCATTTCCTGCGTCCTTAGCAGGACAGTTGTGGTACTGGTGGCCTTCCGTGCCTCTGTCCCAGGCAGCAACATCATGCAGTACTTTGGCCCAGTGCAACAGAGAATGGCCATCTCCCTGTGTACCTTGGTCCAAGTATTAATCTGTACACTGTGGCTGTTTCTGTCACCGCCCACCCCAGTTGAGATACATGGCCATCGTCCGAGGATTGTTCTTGAATGTGATGTGGGCTCAGTCACTGGCTTTTCCTGTGTCCTCGGCTACATTGGCCTGCTGGCGGCCATTTGTTTCTTGCTGGCCTTTTTAGCCAGGAAGCTTCCAGACAACTTCAATGAGGCTAAATTCATCACCTTCAGCATGCTCATCTTCTGTGCTGTGTGGATCACCTTCATCCCGGCCTACTTCAGCTCACCAGGGAAATACACAGTTGCAGTAGAGATATTCGCCATCTTAGCCTCCAGCTATGGACTACTCCTCTGTATATTTGCTCCTAAGTGTTATATAATCCTGTTGAGACCAGAGAAGAATATTAAGAAGATGATGATGGCCAAGTAAATATAATAAACCTTAGATTATATCATAGTTGTGAATAAAGAGAATATAATCTCCCCTTGTGTGCTGCCAATATTTGGGTCTGTAACGGCTGTGCTTCGTGCACAGTTTGGATGCACAGAGGACAGAAAGTTAAGGACTGGACTCAGGTGCAAGGATGGACTTGGTTGTATGTATTATGTCGACTGCACAGCAGAAGGCACAAACCTTGCAATCCAAAACAAAATAGAAATTAGGTTACTTAAAACTATTAATAATACAGATTCTGGGCTGAGTATAAAACAATTAAACAGCACTAAAGTTGATTCTGAGAATAATACACGTGACACACAGAAATGACATTATACAAGACTAGGAATACAGAACTGGCACGTTGAGATTAGACTTTGCAATGACTGAGTGTTAAGCTTGGTCTTAAATAGCATGCTGCTACCACACAGTGGGAATGAACAACAGGTGCAAGTGATCATTTATGGCATCAATTATCAACTGGTCTTAGTAGACCGGTGAGCTGGATGGCTGGAGGCATAGCCATTCAGGGTCACTGAAACAGACAACTTTGACAGTTCCACAGGAGAAGGATATATTTGCAGCCACGTTTAATAGATCCAAAAAAAAAAATAAAAATCATCAGTATGAGTTTGCTGGCAAATGTGATGTTTCATGTCTTATTTGGTTCATCCTCGTTATTTTCTGAATATATTTGAATTGTTAAAATAAGAAATACTTATCATTAACGTCTTTCTAAAATTCCAGATTTGTTCAGTGCTTGCCCATTTATCAATACCCTATTTACAGCTTTATAACTCAGTGTTTTCATACCACAGAGAGAAGTAGGGAAATTCCCTTGTACTTTTTGCAATACTTGGGTCTCTTGAATTTTATTATTTATTTGTATGTGTGTATGTAAGTGCATTTTACCATGGAACAGCAATACCTTCCCCATGGCCCAATTCGTGGCTTATTTAGATATTACCCTAAAGTAATATCATTTTTGCAAAAATTAAATGTAATTTAATTACTAGCAGTCGAATCTGATGACTGATTTGGCGATCCCTTTTAATTTTCCAAGTTTAAACCACATGCATCATAGTGGTAATATTGATCGTAGAGGCCTTCTGACAATATAGTAAATCGTTCGTAGGAACTACATGATTTGTAGGTCTGTCATGGGCTGCTCTGCTGCTTTCTGTCTATATAAAATTTAATTAGTTCTGAAGAATGTACAAAAGGCTTTGAAATAAAAGGATCCTTGTTTGTGACTTTTCATACAAATTGCTTGTGCATATTAAGTAGTAGGCAGGTCCAAATGGCTGCGGTCCAGCAGCCACAATGGCTAATCGTAACGGTCAAGTGATTGCTTTCCTTTGGAGTCTACCCTTGTTAGGGGTCGAGGATGACATTAAAACTCAAACACAAATCTTTTTATTGGAGCAGCCTCATAAATTATGTGATATGAAAGGGTGCAAATTAAAGGAACAAATTGGCTACCTTTAAGTTGTTTTGTTAGATATTTAAGGTTTCCTTTATTTTTTGAGAAAGCAAGAAAGCATGCATAACCTTAACCTCTTAAGCCCGAATGCCCCCGGTACTAGGGACAAACAATAAACATCATAAACACAGAATGTTTTCTAATTGCAACATCGGCAGGTGGAACATCCACTTAAAGGAGAAGACAGCACCTCGGCAAAGTATATTTCAGCGGAAAGTAGAATACTTGAAGCGTCTAAAACACAAAGGGTCTGATTTACTAAGACCTTTAGCTCATGCAAAATCGTGCATTGTTATGCATTGCACCACAATATTATGAGGCGTCTTCTGCACATAATTGACGACGTATTATATTAATGTCTTCATAATTTCAGGGCTCGTTAAGGAGCACAGATTGCGGAAATTAGTTTGCGAGGCTGCGGGAATCTGTTCTTTATTTTCTATGTTGTCACGGCTCAAAGGTGCTGTATGCTGCACAGCTGTGTGACATTCCCAAGGACGGTGAAAATAAATGCTGCAAAGTCAGGGAAAGTTTTGGATTTACAAAGTCATATCAATTATATAAGTGTAGGTCAAGGGAATTCACCTTTCATTACCGTTTCTAATTATAGGTCATTTATTGGTCTTGGTCACTAAGTTGATAAATTGTTTGATTGTTAATCAGGCCAGCTTAAATAAAAACAGCTTGCAGGCAGCCAAGCCATAAAGAGAGAGCTTACTGCAGGCCCTTTGAACTACTCCATTGTCCGGATGAACGGAAAGAGAACAACTGACGTCACGTAAGAGAATAGCTGAGGCGCAAGCACCGTGGCACTGGCGTTTGATTGGATCATGTGTTCCAAATGCACACTCACCCACTATATAGGGTACTGTGTAGTGAATGCTCTACATTGAAAACTATATAGAGACTGAGTGAGCGAGTGCACAAGCATGCATTCCGAACGCAGCCTTAGATTCCTCAAGTAAAAATGTCTGCCCCCTTATATTGACATCGATTTGAAGACTTAACGGTTTCAAAATGCGCCGCACTGGATCATTACCAATTAAAATTGATAAAACTAGAGATGCACCGAATTTTCGGCCACCAAAAATTTTCGGCCGAAAAAGGCAAAAAAATGCATTTTTGGTTTTCGCCAGAAAGACTTTTAACACTGAAACAATACGGCAGAAACGGAATGTTGTGATGAAGCAAGCAAAAACCGCGGTCAGCACACGCCTGTCAGTATGTTTTAAATCAGGGGACGCGCACCACCATCACCACGTTATGGCACTAAAGTCCGCGAGTGCTGAATTGCAATTTCTGTTTGCGTCATCTCATCTCATGATACTTTTCTCTTTCCTGAGAACAAGATGCTTCATCAGCACCCGTATCGTTATTCACCGAGCAATTTTCTTAGAATAGGGGCAGCTTAATAAGGGGAATTGGGGAAACATAATTGGACACAACGCTGTTGCTTTTAATTTCGCTACGAACAGGATCACGGACAAAGAAACGCATTTCATAAATGCAGCAGCTTCGGTGAATAAACGCAACCTTAATTGAAAAGTAAGGCTATGTATAGTATATTTATAAAGCTGCCTTAAACAACGCACGTTTCAAAACCACAATTTGAAGGCCTGTTTCAGTGATGGAAAGTGAAGCCTGTTTCCGACCGATTATGCGGAAGTGAGTGGTCTTTCGCAGCCGATTCTCTCTGACCAATCAGTGGGCTGCAGTTGTCGTCACGTAACATATTTTACAATTTTTCAGCAGCCAGTAACAGGCCAGCCAGTTATAGGCCTGTAGGTTATTCATGAGTGGGGCCAAGTTAAACATTTTATTAATTATTTTATTTTATTTTATATTGTGCTTTGTTGGAATGTCAGTGCTAATTAAATATTTTCATTATTTTGTAAATGATTTTTTCTTTGAAGCGTGAATATGAATTTATGCCATCGCAATGCCTTGACTTTAGTTAGGTAAGTACACAGTCATAGCCATAAATGCAATGGTACTAAAATTGGCGTTAAAATTTCTTTCGGTGTTTCCGTTTTCGGCCAAGCGTTTCACATTTTCAGTTTCGGCAAAAAAAATTTTCATTTCGGTGCATCCCTAGATAAAACTGTTTTAGACACTTCAAGAATTCTTCTTTCCGCTGAAATATACTTTGTCGAGGTGCTGTCTCCTCCTTTAATGGGAAGAAACTCTCGAAAAGTCGAAAAGCTCGTAATGACCATTTTTACCGTAACCAAACACAATTCACAATTCCACACACCTTCATGCAAAAACTAAAAAAAGATTCTAATAGACAAGGGAAAACAATTAATTATGAAATCATTTACACGCACGAATTAAAAAGACATACAAATACATGAAAATCATCTCATGTACTTGCGTGGAAAAATGTGCGTTGAAGACAACTATCAGTCAGAGCACATGAGTGAAACAGTGTCAGTGCCAGACTCCAGGGCATTCTGAAATAACTTCCTCCCCCGAAAAACAGGCTGAATTAGGTCTTTCCCTTTGGGTTAAGGCCTTGACCATTAAATGGACTCCTCCAGGGTTTACAAAATTGCTCCTCTCAAATGCCTTTTTTTTGTCTTTTTGAATTGTTTGCTTGGTTGTGAGAAGACTGGGCCCTATATAAGTACACCTCCCTGTTTTTCCAAGGGAGAACTCAAACCCCACTCCCTTTCTCTCTGCCGTCCTCCCTCTGTCTCCTTCAGGAGATGAATGTTCACTCCTTGTTATGGCTGGGGGTGTCATCAGTCTTTGGTGCCATATGTGGGTCAGCAGGGTCCTCCTGCAGGTCACTGAATACTCGGTTCACACAGAGTGGTGTCTATAAAGAGGGTGATGTGATAATTGGAGGACTGTTTCCTATTCGTTTTCTGCCGCCTGTTCCCAACCAGGACTTCACAAAACGAGCAGCACCTTTGCATTGTCAGAAGTGAGTAAATAACTTTAATCCATATTAATATCTTACTGAAATTATTTCCATTGAATATAATGTATGGGCTGTTTATCTGCAGATTTGCACATGTATTGAATATTTTCTGTATAACTGAAGATACTGAATATGTGAATATCAGCCTGCAAATTTTTCTTTTATATAAACATCTCTACCTGTCTTCCTCTCTGTCAGCTTTTATTTGCGTGCATACCGATGGCTACAGACTATGATCTTTGCAGTGGATGAAATAAATAGAAATCCCCAGCTTCTGCCTAATCTAACTCTTGGGTATGCCTTGGCTGACACCTGTATTACAACGGCATTACCTGCTGCACTGGGGTTGGTCACTGGGAGGGACCCTATTATTACAAGCTCTGAGTGTGGTAGCACTCCTGAGGTGCCTGTCATTATTGGTGATCCTAGCTCCTCAGGATCTATTGTGATTGCTAAAACACTGGGAGTGTTCAATATCCCGATGGTGAGCAACTAAACTGTACTGCCAACTTCAAAGCAATGAAACCTTTCTAACTTAATCTCAAAATTTACTGAGAGAGTACTTAAGGATGGATGTATTTTGAAATGTGCATCTCCTGTGTAGTTTAATGATTAAACTTTGCACTGTATTTTGATTTTTCTTCAATGTTTCCCATGGATAAACAGCATAAGACAGAAAATGCATGAATATAACAGGCTTCCATGTGTATTTGGAGCCCAGTTTTTATCCCAAATGGTCATATAATTATGCTACCTGACCAAGCACTGATATACAGCAAAAAAAGAGGCTTTTCGCATCCTTATTCGACATCAGGTCAAAACAAACCCTACCCCCTAACCCCTAACTCAAACCATAAACATGAAATCAGAATGCCAAAATCCTCCTTTTTCATCTTATATTGATCCTTGGTAATGTAGAGTAACTGTCTGACAAGTCAGGATGAGAATGTGTCTATATTCCCCAGGTGAGCTACTTTGCCACATGTGCCTGTCTTGGAGATCACCAAAAGTTTCCCACCTTCTTCCGCACTGTGTCCAATGACGCCTTTCAGGCCCGGGCCATGGCGCACATGCTGCGCTTCTTTGGCTGGACCTGGGTGGGTGTGATAGTGAGTGATGATGATTATGGCAAGTTTGGGATCCAGCTTTTGCTGGAGGAGTTGCAGAACTCTGAGGTGTGTGTGGCCTTTTCTGAGCTCATCCCCACAGTCAATGTGGAGAGAAGTATTCCACACATCGTGGAGGCAATAAGGCATTCTACAGCCAAAGTCATTGTTACTTTTGCCATTTCCACACACATGCATGCCTTGCTACAGAAAGTGGTGCAACAAAATATCACTGACAGGCAGTGGATTGCCACAGACTCCTGGATTACCTCCAGTATTCCACAGAATCTGCCCTCACTGAGAGGCACTTTAGGATTTGCCTTGCGCACCGGAAATATTCAAGGTCTTAAGTCTTTCCTCACTAGTTTACGACCAAAAGCTTTTCCCTCTGATCCATTCGTGGAGGAATTCTGGGAAGTTATGTTCAAATGCACTTGGAGGAATGATTCTGCTGCATCTCTGTCAGTCAAGCCAAAGTGTACTGGGGCTGAGAGCTTGGATGATGTTGAGAATATTTACACGGATGTCTCCCAGTAAAGAGTCTCATACAGTGTGTACAAGGCTATGTATGCCATTGCACACTCTATACACAATATGTTGTCCTGCCAACCAGAGGACAGTCCCTTTGAAAAAGGGGGGTGTCCAAATGTCAATAAACTCCAACCCTGGCAGGTAAGAGTTAGCTCAGAAAAATAGAATGCATCAGCATCCAAGTGGTTTGAATTTTAAGTAATGGCAGTTCATAACTATAAGAGCACTTAGAGTACAGACCACCACCAAGGCAAAACGCCAAATCTCGCAAAGTTGACAACAGTCAAAAATAATTTGTGTACTATTAGCCTCACGATTCAAATCTGTTCCAAAGTTAATTGCCTTCTTCCTTGGTGTATGCTATAGCCTTTCACCAATTTTCATAAAAACTGGGCCAGAAGTTTTTCTGTAATCCTGCTGACAAACAGTCCAACAAACAAATTGAACCAAAAACATAACCTCCTTGCGAGAGAGTCATGAAAAGAATGCGACCTAGCAATAAAATATTGATTTATCTAATTGATTTTGAATTCCGTAGATACCGCTTGCAGAATATGAAGGGCTTCTGGTCAAAACAAGACATTACAAAAACTTTTTTTTTTTTATCACACTGTCTTACTTTGTTAATTAAGATTATTTAAAAGCAATTTACTTTAATTCACTTATGATTTATGATTTACTTTAATTCACTTACAGTAATTTATGAAAATTACCGCAGTAAGATGCCAAGGAATTACAGAAAATAAAAATGTTAATTCTCTCAAGATAGTTTTTGAGATATGTCTAATTTTTCTCCAGAATCCTCTTAATTGCTAGCAATAACTCATTAAGTAATTCATATGAACGTAATAATACTGTAGGGTTAACAAACGTTTATGAATAGTTAAAATAGAAACTACAGGTTCCCGAATCATTCTTGAAAAGCAAGCTTGGCTATTTACTGACATTATTTTTAATTTGACAGAAGTTTTCAAAAAGCAGGTTTCTGTTCTTAAATAATAAAAACAGAGTCTTTTCAACACTGTTTAAAAAGTTTTTGAAAATATTGATCTTGAAGATTCTTCACTACCTACGGACTGTAAACTTCACCACACTGGTGGGGGAGGCCATGCACTTTGATGAGAATGGTGAACCACCAGCCTCATATGACATCATCAACTGGCAGATGGGGATGCAGGGCAGAGTGATGTTTGTCAAAGTTGGACAATTTGACTCCGTGGATGGATTTTCTGGCAAGTTTCAGATCAATGTGGAAAGCGTCATCTGGGGTGGCAACCAGAAAGAGGTAGAGTGATTTATGAATTATGGCTTGGCATTGATTAATGAAAGAGAATAAAGTTTGGGTGGCCTTATCCATCATTCATACATACTAAAGATGTCTGACACAAATTCAGTGTCATTGCATAGACGGCCCGCGAGGAAATGAGAATAACAGAAAAGTTCAGCATAACATGCTTGTGGCACAATTTTTCAGCTTGTAGTTACTATCATTTTAGTAAAAGCACAGAAATGAGGAAATCGGCTGCAAAGATCAGTTCAACTGCTACGTACACGCTAGAAATGGTGACAAATTCATTGCTCACTTGAGGTTCAGGTTTTTAGCCTTTATATTATTAACAGTATTTATAATCATCATTAAAATGCTGGGCTGATACAGGAGTTTTGAGATAAGTTGTTTGACTGATAAGTGAACTGTGTAGAATCTGCAATGCCTCTTTTACAATACTGTGAAAAAATACGCTCCCCTTTTCGATTTCTCATATTTTAGCTTATGGCCATACCACCCAAGAAATGCCTGTATTCATCAGATCTTGGCAGCTAAACTGGGTACGCCCTGATTAGTACTTGGATGGGAGATCACTAAGTTTACAACAGAGTTCCATGTATGTTATATGTAAACTACAGTTAAATGTGCGCAAGACTCCACTTCCAGTTAAAATATCCAAGAAACAATGTGTTAATTTAAAGGGGAATGGAACATCAGGAAACTGCAAGCTGCTTATATCTAGAGCCACAGAACATTAACATTAGCCTTGGTGCATTCTGCAATATTTGGGGCTGGACTCAAAACCGTGTATTGCTGCACCAGAGGAATAGCATGGCATGATGATTTGATCATAAAAACCTAAGAAATACAATAGCATTTTACCATGGGCATATTTCATTTTCTCTTAATGTGTGCAGTGCGGGCATTACTTCTGGTGAACACGGAGTTTTCTGCATTTCGCATCCGACAGTCTTGATCGTGCATGCAATATTTAAGTCACACTGTCAATGGTCATGGAATTGACTTGCTCTCTGACTACGAGCACTATTTTATCTCTGGTGTGGAAATAAAGTGTGATTCTGTTCGGTCCATCTGACTATGGAATGTTGAAACCATCCGACTGTCGGACACGGAGTTATATTAAAACTTCTTCCGACTTTGGGACACGTAGGCCATGGGCGTAAAAATGCGTATGGACGCTATGAACGTGTCCATACCAATATTTTGATGTGTTTAAAATGTCCACCATACCAATTTTGTATGCGGCATTGCACGGCATTCGGGACACAAAAGGTTAATTTTCCCCTCCTTAGTTCCGCCTCTCAAAGACGGTGTGTCATTGGTGGGGACAGCCTTGCTATCTGTGATTGGCTCCCCTTCCTGTATCCATCATCATGACTGGGTTGTCATTGCTAAGTTGGTAGGCTACGCGGTGAAAATAAAAAATAACAGCGTAATAACAGCGTCTACTGTCGCTGGCCAGGGGAATCATGTCTGATTCGGGCAGGAAAAGAAAAAAGGCGGACATTAGACATTATTTCACCCAGTCAATGATAAGTTACTCACACAAAATAGTCTTGTAAACACCTGTTCAGACCGCGACGCATTTTCTCTTCCAAGCGCTCGATTTCATTGTTTTTTCAGTGGCACAGCATAAACCTCAACATGAGGTAGCCTAATAACTTCCGTGCTTCCCATTCCCATGCTTGTCGTTTTGGAGGGGGGGTGCGTCGCAGTCTGACACGGATTCTACTGAAACAGATGAATCATGCTAAAAGTCTCTTAGAGTGGAGTGAAATAAGAACTGAAAATCTTTACATAATTTTTAGAATCCGCTCATCTTTAGCCCTGTCCGGACGAGAGAACAGAACGTGAGAGGGGTAGATCATCACGCACGCACTATTGTGAGTTGTGACAGTTGTCACGTGACCGCCATCTCCACAATGCATGTCGATGTATCTGAATGCATTTTTACCCCACGTCCCCCCATAAAACTAGTTCCGTCCTAATTGGGCTTTAGATGGAATGGTTAGATGAATAATAATATAGAAGGACAATGTATTATTAATGCAATAGACAGCCAGCCAGCCAGCATAAAATGTATTATTATTAAAAATAGGTAGTGTTTCTTGATCATAAATTTTGTTTTACAGCCACAACACAGCAGCTCTGCAGATCAGTCTCCATCAGGCAGACAGGTACATTTCATGTGGAAATTAAGCAACACACTGTATTGCTGATTGATGAGGCTGTATTTTGAGTAGGTTAGGTCATGACATAAGGAGGCATGGGAGGCAAATTATGTCCCCACCAATGTCAGCACCATTATTACGCCCTTGACGTAGGCACTGCGTTTTATGCAAGGTAAGGCAATCGAAGAGCTTATTCTTTAGCTTTGCCAGATAATGAGCATAAATATTGTTGTTAAAATTACAATTCCTTCTTCGTGTCCTTTTTTAAGAACGAAAAGATAAAAAAACACGGAAAACAAGTCCCTCACCCAAAAAAATTATAATTGTTGAACATGATTACATCATTACTTGAACATAATTACTATTCTGCGACGGTGTGCACTCTAGCTCGTGTGAAAATAAATTGATTGGTATTGGAACGTGACACCTGACATACACTACCTGACAAAAGTATTAGGACACAACTATTTATGTGTGTGATTTTCTTACAGTGCAGTAGAAAATACTGAATGTATCATGTTTGGAGATAGTTGTTTATTCAAATAAAAATACAGACCTCATTTTGGATAGGCCACCCTGAATTATTGTTGTCTTCACCCCCCTTTTATAGAGAATTAAAATCACCCCATGTGTCACACCTGATCATAATGACTGGACCAACAGTAACCATTGATCTTCCATTATGCCAAGGACACAATTTCAAACATGTAAATTTGAAAATTACCATCATGCAAGCACAATTTATGATAATATTTCTTACTGATGACAGACCAATATTGAGAGTTTTTCGCACAGAGAAAAAATATGTCAATATGTATATCTGTAGTTTCCCCAAATGTTCAATAATGTTCTGTGATGTTTACATGTATATTTTAGGACAAAAGTCCTACAATGCTCGCATATAATACAGTATAACACATGTACATCAAAAATTGAGTGTGAATGAGGAACGTCCTAATACTTTTGTCAGGTAGTGTACACATCGGCTGGCACGGTGCGGCAACACTAATGCATCGGTATTGGAATGGATGGGACGGTATCGGAATGCTATTGGAAACTTAATACAATGCTAGGGGAACGTAAGACAATCAGGTTGAAACGGTGAGGTAGAGATTGAGTTGGATCAGAACGTTACCAGATCAGTGTAGGGACCGCAGAACTACATTTCCCATGCAGGCAACACGAAACAGAAACATCCTATACAGCATCACCCGCTTCCTTTACGTTTCCCAATAGAATGAGCCCAAAAGCAATGAAACGGGCAACAGAACTTTTAGAACTAGGGACCCCACCCAGTTCATTCGCTCTTCTTGGCACACTTCAAACGGAGGAGGTCTCGCTCTCTCTTGGAGCATCTTCTCCCAAGGGAAGCTACCCTCCCCCCCAGGGAAGGCCAGACTCTTTTCAAGTGAAAAGACGGCTCTTGAATTGGAATTCACGCATCCTGCGCAATTTCATTTGGCCTATCTGCAGAGTGTTCACATCTCTGCGAATCTCCATTGAAGTTCAGGACTGCAAATCTCATCAAACTAGCTTATGCCCAGTGATACTGCTAGTTGAACTCGGAACAACTCCAAAAAAAGACTTGAATCGGCAAGGACATTCCAACACAGCGGAGCTGCACGCATTCCTCAAGTGTACTCAGGACTTCGGATCTGCGCACCCAGCAGGACATCCTCGCAGGAACTGCGTTGTTTAATGGCCCCGAAGAGGAATCCCAAGCTATTAACTTCAGTAAGACTAACCGAAAATTTCAGGCTGTAATGCAATTTAGCGGTTTTCAACTTAAATTGTACTGCATTTAAGTTGTCTATCACTGATGTAATTGTATAATCACATTGCGTCCGTTTTTATATTTCATGAAGTTAAATAGCCATTGATTGTTTTTGCATGCATAATCTTTTCCCTGGCTAACTTTCTAATGCTGCAATTAACTAACACGCATGCCGTAGTATGGATGATAACTCAATTAGTAATACGAATTGCGTATGAGCTGAAGCAAACTCTTCTCGCAATTCATTGAAGCTAAATGGAGTTATCCTGGCGCGCATCGCCCGCCTATAGCTACATTTAGAAATTCTAAGCAGCCCCCGCGCTGAAAGAATTTGTCCCAAGACACACGCGCATCTGCCACGTGCGCGGACATGCGCCTGCCCATTCCCAAAATCGCGCATACGCGTGCGTCCTTCACGCGCGCCAGCAGCACACAGATGCACACTTGCACGTACACACACACACACAGGATTGTTACGCTCTCTAGTTCGTATATAGTCCTTCCGTAGATTGGCCCATGTATATTCTCTGTTTGTTTTTTTAATAAATTCATTTATTAAACCTGGTGTCTGTTTGGTGCTGTAACACTTGGGAGTCTGAGTCGAAATAGCCTATGTAGACCTCCAAAATTCCTTTAGATTATTAATTAATTACATTTTCTTTAATCATTGATATTGGTTATTTTAATTATTAATTAAAATTCCATATTTTTGGTTATTTTAGGAATCTTATGAGACTGGTTACTAAGTTTGCAGGTTTCCCGTTGAATCAAATGGTTATCTTGCGGGAAGGATTATTAGGACGAAACGTCTGAATAATCCATCCTCGCTATTTTACGTATCATAAAGGCAGATTCCCCAACGCATTTTGGTGCCTCGTGGGAGGAACTTTAATATTTTTATTAAAGTTTTGATAATTATTTATCAACAAATTTTATTAGTTATTAATTACATGTGCTAGCCATTTAAATGCCCTTTTTAAGCTGCTGCACCTGCATCGGTATGAGAATGTTAGGGAACGGTAGAAACGGCATGAGAGCGTTACTGGTGCGGGGTAAATATTGGCGACTGTTCACTCCCAATGCATTAGCATTGCGTTACCATTGCTTACGTTCCATTAACGACTCATCAGTTCTCATAACGATGTGCTAAGGATCCATTACTGTTCATTCAGAACGGAAGGGGAACGGCCTGGATTTTGAACATGCAGCCCGAATTCAGCCGTCACAACCGTTCCAACTATTCAAAGGCGTCCCGTTAACGTCCAGTGCCATTCCAATAAGGCTCCATTAAGGTTCCCTCTCGACCTCTCCCGTTCCAGTACCATTCCTAGATTGGTATGGGAATGGTAGCTTGAACGGTTCTGAGGAATGGGGGTATTAAATTCAGTCAGTTTATAGCAGTGTAGTAAGAGGGGTTATGCTCCAGCTCCCCCGTGACCCTAGTGAAGTGGTGTAGATAATAGATGGATGTAAGTTCACCTATCAAAAGCCACAGGGATGGCTAGATGTTTTAGTCAAAACCAGTCAACAGCAAGCCTTGCAACAACCATTGTTGCTTAGGTGAAGAAAAATTTGAGTTTTCCCATACCAGCAGTAACGAAGTTCCCACCCAAGCAGAGATTTAAGATTTGGTAGAAATGAAATGTAAATTAGTGTGTGTTTCCTTCAGGGTTTACCAGGGAATAATAAAACTCTGAAAATGTCACTGCTGTTACTCATAAAAGAAACAGGTTCAGGACTGGGTAGCATTCAGTGAGTGTAAACCTCTGAGTGTAAATTAAGGCAGCTTAATTCCCCACAGCAATAAAATGATGCTCTTCAAGGGAAAGCATAGTAAGCAATATTGATTGATTTAGGAGCAAAAATTCTGAAATAATTCCTATCCGTCAATAATGAATTCTTAAAAAAAATAATGGATCTGGATGATGAATTGAATTCAGGCCATACCCTTTACCTCCGTAACCATAATTCATTCATAACTTCTTTGGCGTACAAACATAGGGGTCTATTCTCCCGTGCGCATAAGTCGAAAAAAGCAGTTACGCGCATGGGGTGGAGCAAGACCAAAATCGGGGCGTTTCTCATGCAAATAACACTTACGCGTATTCTCCCCCTGGCTTATGCGCTTTTTCTGTTAAGCGCTTTTGAGGGCTGTATTAAGGTCAAGCGCCAACATAAGGCAAAATGGAATATTGCGTTTGATGTCAGTTAAAAGCCGAATTTTAACATTAATTTAATTTTATTTAGCATGGTAAAGGTTGAGACATTTAATATTCGATTGCTCATCTTTATATCTAAACTTCATTTCTCATAACCATAATAAATTATCAAACGAAATCATCATATGATATTACGCAACAGCCTGTTCTCCAATTAGTTCAATTACAAACGCATTGCAAACAATCCAGTAACGGCTCTAGACCCGGAAATGGCGGGGCGCAGACACGTCCCTTTATGACAATTAGTCCTGGGTAGTTCGCAATCATTTTCCTTTACTGACGCGTTTTCCAATTATCGTACTTGGCAACTTAAGACACGGTCTCTCCATATGTGATCGAACAGCGATGAAATCATGGGCGAAATTCAGTACAGAAAAAAATATTAATTATTAATAGGCCAGTGCTTCGCGTTGATTGATCAGGTCCATGTTCCGGTGAAATATCGCCTTTCACTCTCGGTATTGTGTGGGTTGATAAAAAAGTGCCACTTGGCAGTTAAATAGGCAGCGTGCTGCGCAAGCTGATTGCGTGAGAGGCGATAGGTATGCGAGTTTGAGTAACGTTGATAGAAATACAGCAAATAAGCGTCCAGATGAATGATTGTCTTCTTACATAATCGGGGAGAACAAGCAACAGCTGTTAACAGTGGAGTGCTCTCGGAGCGAACCTTCGGTTACTCATGAAAATGACTGAGGACTAACGACTGGTTTAAACGGATGTTTTGTCACAATTCTCAGTTCAGGTTCCGCCACTGAGCTGAATTAAGCCCACGATTTCATCGCTGTTTCATCGCATATGGAGAGACCGTGTCTTAAGTTGCCAAGTACGATAATTGGAAAACGCGTCAGTAAAGGAAAATGATTGCGAACTACCCAGGACTAATTGTTATAAAGGGACGTGTCTGCGCCCCGCCATTCCCTGGTCTAGAGCCGCTACTGAAACAATTACAAACATTCCGGTGGTCATCAAGGTTCCAACTGCGCTGTTGGTCCTGCCATCTGGGTCGTTCCAGTGAGTGGCTGGTGATGTCATGCACACATCTCAGGCGTCTGTGTCAAGGTGTCTGACACAGTTGGTTGACGCAAAGCTACACCACATCAGCCACTTTTAAATTCCTCGTAACACCAGCTGAAAGACGGAGAGTTAGTGGGGGTTCTATTGAGTCTCCAGGTTCTCCGGTGTTGTGGGAGCCATTGATTGTACTCACGTTGCAATCAGAACCCCTTCCACTCATAAGAAGAAGGACAGAGACCGCAGACGTTGGCACAACATTAATGTTCAGGTTTTGTGCGATCATGATACACGCATATTAAGCATCTGCGCCAAATTCCCTGGCTCGGCCCATGAAGCCTATATGCTGCCTAACTGCTTGAAATGCAAAAAAAAAAAATTATGATAAAACTATAAATATTTGAAACCATATTAAGCTTGTTTCCAGTATCAATCTCAATGATACTTTGAGCATAAGCAAATAAAAATGACCATTTTACGTAACCCTCCTTCATCGGTATCCGCTCCAAGTTCTTCTCTATGCACTCCCGCTGCAGAAAAAGTGGATGCCACCCCGTCCTCCAGTGCAGTAAAATGCACCGGGGATGATGTTTGCCCACCACCTGTTGCGTGCACACTACTCCGGTGTGCAGAGCCTGGCTTTCACCCCGCAGATTTTTCTGCGTGCGGGGTAAGAGTCCTCTGTTTGTTCAAGCGTTGCCTTGTCCTGTAGTTGCCAACCTGACATCGGAGTGCGGTATTTTGAAATTTCAAGCGCGCAATTTCTAAATGAGATCATATAAACTTTGTTCGTTATTTTTGTGTGACTAGAATGTTCTCTTTACTTCTTCCCTGTCTTCCACGGAACAAACAGGCTGGTGTAGGAGGGGCACATTTTTAATGCTCTGATTACGCTGGTTGAGAAGCGCTAAATTCTTTATATATTATTTCATTATCGCGGCAATTTGTTTGTTTGCAAAGCTTTAATGCCATGGTGGCTAGAGAAAGAAATAACAAGTGTTTGCCACTAACATGGCAATATCCCCCGCCGCCTCAATTTTATGTGTCCGTACGGACGTACGGAGCCCAATTCTATATCCCCCGCTTCGCGCTAATCGCGCGGCAGGGGGATAAAAAAAAAGAGATGTCTGAATTACTTCTTGTAATTGGTACAGACATACATAGGCCTACTATTACAGCGGCATATAAAACCTTGTATCTCCAAAATGACAAACTTCACAGGAAAATAAAAAATAATATAAAATTAAATAATAATAATATAAATGGATAAATATAGTTTAAAATAAACAATGTTTAATCATGCATGTAAGAATAGTGGACATACGAGTTTTTGTTTCTTATCACGAGGTTTTATCAGCAGGCCCACGATATTCAAATTTAAAGTCTGATTTGCGTTTTCCATGGACCACAACTGCATTTTCATGGTTAATCAGAAAATCCTTGTTCCTTGTTTTCCTGATAGCCGTAATCAATGTGCTTTGTACAGAGTCTGCCTCTCTTTTGGATCAGTCACACCTCTTTCATAAGGCCGCCTGCATTCTGAAGTTAAGCGCTGTGGGCGTGATCGAAGCACGTAGGGGAGAATACGCATAACTAAAAAGCGCTTAACTCGAATCGCGTAAAAGAGGACTTACGCGCTAATGGGTGAATAGACCCCGTAGTTACTAACAGGCAGTCTGATGAACTGACGAATTCAAGAAAAAAACATGACCTCCTTAACAGAGGTAATAAGCCACAAAATAAATGCTGAGCAAGAGCTGCAAAGTCTTTTTTTCTGGATCAGTTCCATGACTATGTTTACTCACCACGGCAAAGATGGGAAAGTCCTTTACTTGACAATACCTATCATACAGTTGGGGTCAGAAAGACCTTGCCAGGAACAATTACTAGGGGTTGAGGTGAAGAGTTATTTCACTGACAGCCTTAGGCAGGAAAATTCTAGAATGATCCTTGAGAGGTAACAATTTAAGATATTTTAATTAACCTTTTTATTCAACATATGCGTTCATCACATTTCTTTGCAGTACAAAAATTTATCCATGGCTCGAAAGAGTGGAGTTTCAGATGCCGCAGCAGGCAAAGCTGCACCAAGCAGAGACGGCGCAGCTGGAAGTGATAGGGTGAAATTTAAGCGGAAACTTAAGTTCGCGTTTCTGAGTAAATGGAAGGCTTAAGTGCCAGAAACGAAGCGAGCAGCCAGATAGAAAAAGCAATCTCAATAAAAGAGAAAACTAACAAGGCACCTTACAATAGTGCCAAATAACCTAAAGAAGCACAGCTTCCCAGAAACAAAGAAAATATATATTGTTATGGCTCCAATTTGTTATTACATTTATAACACAACAGCAACAGCAAGGGATGACAGACACAGTTTTAAAAACTTAAACACATTTAATTAAACACAACAACTAACTAAACTGACCAAGATTGAATTGGAAAAAAAAAGAAATATTTACAGTCCCTTTTTGTGGGGTGGCTTGGTGATGTCCTGGATAATGAAAATGCTCAAACACAGGCAAAGAAATCCACAAAAGAAACGTCACAGGTCTTGAACAGGATGGCAGGTCTGGTCATCTTCTTGCAATTTCTCCTACTACTTTACTGTCTCAATTCTTTTCCTTATATTCTTTTGCAGACCCCACCCACATTTAGACCTCTTTTTTTTTAATTTTCTGCGACTTGCCCCAGACATGTCCAGGACATGTCTAAACATGACTCCAGTCTGAGCTTAACAAAAAAAAGGTAAATACTGCCATCTAGTGGCCTATATTTACATTACACTTCCATTCCAAAAGGGAAAAATTTTGACTCATAAAGGCAAAATTTTTCTTTTCAATACAAAATGGTTAAGTGAACACTTGTCTATATATACATATCATACAATATTCAAACACCTGATATATATATACACATTCAAACACGGGATAAGCAATCAGCAATTACATTGTCTGTACCCTTCACATGCTTAATTTCCAAGTCAAACTCCTGTAAAATCAAACTCCAATTCAACAATCTCCGATTCTTGTTTTTCATCTTACTCAAAAACATTAACGGATTGTGGTCAGTGTACACAATCATTGGCTTTTGTCCTGTACAAACATAAACCTCAAAGTGTTGTAAAGAAAGGACCAGAGCCATCCATGATGGCTTGGACTTTAGCATTTATGGGTGCCACCTTACCCTGGCCTATGACGTAGCCAAGATAGGTGACAGTAGCACAACCAAAGTCACTCTTGCTCAGGTTAACAGTCAGGTTAGCCTGGGTCAGGCGCTGGAACAACGTCTCTACATCTTTTAGATGTTCTTCCCAGGAGTCACTCCATGTGATCAGGTCATCGATGTACGCACCCATGTGTGGCAATCCGGCGATTGTAGACTGTATCATCCTTTGGAACGTGGCTGGGGCATTTTTCATGCCAAAGGGTAGGACTTCATACTGGTACAATCCAGATGGTGTGGCAAAAGCAGAGATGCTCTTGGCCCTCTCAGTTAAAGGCACACACCAATAACCCTTCAATAAATCAATCTTGGTCAGAAACTTCGCTTGCCCTACACTATCAATACAATCATCAATCCTAGGTATTGGAAACACATCAGTTCTAGTTACAGCATTGACTTTGCGATAATCTGTACAGAATCTAGTACTTCCATCAGGTTTTGGAACTAGCACACAGGGTGAACTCCAATCTGAGTTGGAGGGTCTGATAATATCATGTTTCAACATGTACTCAACCTCTTTCTCAGCAATCTTTCTCTTTTCAGGATTCATCCGGTATGGATGCTGTTTTATTGGTTTGGCATCACCAACATCTACATCATGAGAGGCTATAGTAACTCTCTTTGGAACATTAGGAAACAAATCCTCATATTTCTTGATCAACCTTTCAAACTGATCTCTCTGTGAGGGTTCTAAGTGCTAGAGTTTTACATCAAGATTTTGCAACACTTCAGAATTTGACAATTTACATGAAAGAACTTCAGCTTTAATTCTTGGTTCATCATCTTGAAACTCCCCCTCATCTTCACACGTTTCGACCATTGGAGAATCTGAAGTGACAGCTGCAACCCTAGCATTTCTGTCATGATAAGGCTTTAGCATGTTAATATGACACAATTGTTTTGGTTTTCTCCTATCTGGAGTCTTCACAATGTAATTGAGATCATTGAATTTTGTCAGAATTTCATAAGGACCATGAAATCTAGCCTGCAATGGATTGGACTGCAAGGGAAACAACACAAGGACCTTTTCTCCTGGTTTAAACTCACGGCTTCTAGCCTTATGATCATACCAAGTTTTCATTTTTCTTGATTTCAAGTTCTCTTTGGCAAGGTCACAAGCTGCACGCAATCTTTCCTTGAACTTGCTAACATAGTCTAACAGACTGATTTGCGGCTCTTCCTCTTGCCATTGTTCACTCAATAATAGCAAAGGTCCTCTCACTTCATGACCAAACACTAGCTCAAATGGACTGAATCCAGTAGACTCCTGCACTGCTTCTCTAGCTGCAAACAACAGCAAATGAACCCCTTCATCCCAGTCTTTCTCATGGTCATAACAATAAGTCCTCATCGTTGTCTTGAGAGTGGAATGAAACCGCTCTAAGGCACCCTGACTTTCTGGATGATAGGCACTAGAAAGAATCTGCTTTGCACCAAGTTCATACACAACCTGCTGAAACAAACCAGAAGTGAAATTGCTTCCTTGGTCTGACTGAATTTCCCTGGGAAGGCCAAACAACGTGAAGAACTTTTTCAAAGCCTTCGAGATTGTAGTTGCCTTGATGTTACGTAGAGGTATGGCTTCAGGGAATCTGGTAGATGCACACATGATTGTCAACAAGTACTGATTTCCAGATCTAGTCTTGGGTAATGGACCAACACAATCAACAATGACCTTAGAGAATGGCTCCCCAAATGCTGGGATAGGCTGCAATGGAGCTACAGGTGGGTCTAACTGGTGTTTTCCAACTACCTGACAAGTATGACAGGTTTTGCAAAAGTTGGAAACGTCTTTCCGAAGCCCAGGCCAAAAGAAGTGTTTCATGATCTTATCAACAGTCTTGATAACACCAAGATGACCTCCTAAAGGTAAACTATGAGCCATTGTTAAGATCTCATTCCTATAGACCTTCGGAACAACAATTTGCCTGACCACTGCCCAATCTGCATTGGCAGGGATATCAGGAGGGCGCCACTTCCGCATCAACACACCATCCTTGAGATAATACCCAACTGGAACTGCGTCTATTTCTTTATCAGGAAGGGCTCTCTTCTTTAGTACACAAATTTCAGGATCATTAGTTTGCTCCTCAATCAACCGCTTTCTGGACAGAGACAAGTCTCCAGACACATCAGAATCACCAGACCCATCCGGCTGGCTGAATAGAGAACTGATAAAAGTATCTGATAAGTCCTCAAACGGAGAAACCATAGTAGGCCAATCAGAGTCATGAGGCAAACCACCTGAGTCCTGACTATTCAATGTACTGGACGGCACCACATCATCTTCTTTTGCCTTCTTGGCCATAGCACGAGTCACTGCGCAAGAAGGATACAGAGATGGGTCCTCATCCCCATCTTCAGTGCTCGGCTGTGAAGTAAGATGTACAGGGGGAACTACTTTGCCCCCAGCCAGGTCATTGCCTAGCAACAGAGAAACACCCTTTATAGGTAGACTTGACATAAGTCCCACCTTTACCTGTCCTGTAACTAAATCTGACTTCAAGAATATAGAGCGCAGGGGTACAGATACAGTCCTCCCTTCAATACCTTGTACAAGTATGAAATCCCCTGAAGCGGTCTCATCACGTAACTCCAAAGAGTCCATCAACAAAAGTGACTGAGAAGCTCCGGTATCCCTTAGGATATATATGGGGACAGGAGTAGTATGCTCATTCAGAGCCACAAATCCCTCTGACACAAATGGAAGAAATTCCTCCCTCAAGAAGTCAGCTGTATCAGGCTTTTTAGCCCCACAAGAAGCAGGTAATTTAGCAGATCGGTTATCTACTACAGGGGTTTCTAACCTTGTTTTCACAAAGGCATTTGGTTTGGTATCCTTTTCTTTTTCTTTCTTAGCTTTTAGGAACCAACAGTTAGTTGTAACATGACCAGATTTCTTGCAATAACGGCAAACTAGACCACTTTTGTCACTGTCAGCTTTCACACTTTGATCAGACCTGTTACTGGATTTCTGAGCACCTTCACCAGATTTGTCTTTGTCTTTGGGTGAAGAATCTTGGGTATCACCGTTACCCTTTTTCTGAAATTGGGACCATCTATTGTTGCTGCTAGACTGAAATTTGGACTTATGTGTGAGAACATATTCATCTGCAAATTTGGCAGCTGATTGCAAGTTCAGTGCTTGCTTCTCATTAAGGTAGGTCTTAACATCATACTTAACACAGTTCTTGAATTCTTCAACTAACACCATCTCTTTTAGTGAGTTGAAATCATCCTTGACCTCCATAGAAGTACACCAGCGCTCAAAGCAAACCTGCTTTTCATTAGCAAATTCAACATAAGTCTGATTTTCAGATTTCTTCAGACCTCTGAATTTCTGTCGGTAAGCCTCTGGAACAAACTCATAAGCTCTCAAAATAACCTTTTTGACAACCTCATAATCAGAGGAATCATCTGCAGACAAAGCCGAATACGCTTGCTGAGCTTTATTGAGGACAGTTTGCAACATCAGAGGCCAGTGTTCCTTTGGCCACTGGCAACTCTTTGCTACCTTTTCAAAACACTGGAAATAGTTGTCAACATCCTTTTCCGAAAATGGAGGCACCAGTTTTACCTCCTGACTGGCACAAAATTTATTTTTAGTTTCAATTTTAATTTTTAGTTGCTCCATTTGGAGTCTTTCTTCTCTATCGAATTTCTCTAATTCAAAATCTCTCTGTCTCTGTCTCTCTCTTTCTGCCGTTTCCTCTTTCTCTCTCTCAAATTCTCTTTGTTTTTCTTTTTCCTCCCTTTCTTTTTTCTCTTCTCTTGCTAATTTTTCTAACTCAAACTGCCTTTGTTTTTCTTTTTCTTCCCTTCTAACTTTTCTTTGTTTTTCTTTTTCCTCCCTTTCAATCTCTAGCATTTTTAATTTAAGTTCCATTTCTATATTTGGATTTTCCACTGGAAACTGTTCCAGATCTCCTGGTGCAAACACATTTTCATCAATGTAATATTCAACTATCTCTCTAGCCAGTCTTGCTTTTCGCATGGCTGGTTTTACCTCTGTCAGCTCCAACTGTCTGCAAATTTCTAGCAGTTCTGTCTTTTTAAAAGACTTCAAAACCCCTACGGTTGGTGATGCCAAGAAATCATCCATTGCTGTTGTCAATATATATCTAGGAAAATTCACAAAAACAATTTCACAATTTGAAATGTTAGATTTTCAATAAATTACTCACACAATGGTCTCTCCCGGACCTTGAGCCCCCAATTTGTTATGGCCCCAATTTGTTATTACATTTATAACACAACAGCAACAGCAAGGGATGACAGACACAGTTTTAAAAACTTAAACACATTTAATTAAACACAACAACTAACTAAACTGACCAAGATTGAATAGGAAAAAAAAAGAAATATTTACAGTCCCTTTTTGTGGGGTGGCTTGGTGATGTCCTGGATAATGAAAATGCTCAAACACAGGCAAAGAAATCCACAAAAGAAACGTCACAGGTCTTGAACAGGATGGCAGGTCTGGTCATCTTCTTGCAATTTCTCCTACTACTTTACTGTCTCAATTCTTTTCCTTATATTCTTTTGCAGACCCCACCCACATTTAGACCTCTTTTTTTTTAATTTTCTGCGACTTGCCCCAGACATGTCCAGGACATGTCTAAACATGACTCCAGTCTGAGCTTAACAAAAAAAAGGTAAATACTGCCATCTAGTGGCCTATATTCACATTACAATATAAATAGACAAACCCCTGATTAGAGATATATCGAGCCGAAGTGAGTTAAGTCATATCAAACACTCAAGCGAAGGAGGGGTGGTGACATTTCCGGCTTAAATAGACTCCGGGAAGGACTGCCCAGGAGTAATCAGCCACCTGGGTAAAAAATCCGATGTGGAAAGAAAACGATGTCGTCAGGGACGAGAGTAAAAAAGAAAGCAGAAAGCACATTAGCAAACTATGACACCATCTCAGGCAAGTGTGCCAAATTTTTGTAAATTTACTGTGAACTTTTTTGACTGTGTCCATCAAGCATTTTCTATTCAACATTCAAAATGTTTTAAGCTCTTCTTCCACTGTTTAGTTGAACTCTGTGCTGAAAATTCAGATGGTTCATGATTATTTCACTGGTTATTGGGTTATGCTGATATGCTTGCCGCAAATAGTTTGGTAACAGTTCCTGGTTACAGTTATAATGGAAGGAATGAGTGGTGTTGGGTTTTTTTTTTTTTTTTTAAGTTTTAATGTGGCTTTCATTATCATCATGAATGATTACGATAGCGGCAGAAATGACCATCTAAATAAACTGAAACTCTTCAGTGCAAGACATCAACAACAATTAACCCCTTCAGACCTGAATTATGTTCCAAGGTTGAGAAAAATATAGCAATCCCTTTTTTCCCCAACTATATATGATGTGCTATTTTTATAGTGACAAATTCATTCTTCCCTAAAGGAAGGGATAATGCATATTTTAACATATGTATACATAAAACCCCACAAAACAATACCAACGACGGACATTGCTATGGGTGAAGGCATCACGTGTTCTCTTGCTGTAACTTTAATTGGAGCATTCTTCTGGCTGGTGTGAATCACAATATAATGGATAATTTTCACCGTCCAAGGACGGGGCATGACAACGCAATGGTTAAGAATAATCTGACTCCATAGAACAAGTAGAATACAAAATTTAGCTATAGCCTCGTTAAAAGTCTGACTCCAAATTAGAATTAGAATTGATCATTTAGGGAACACCTGCGTGGATTTCGAGACAAATCTGCCATCAGATACAGCAGTGCAAACCTTCATTGCTCAGTAAATACGTCCTCAGGGTTAATTAAACGCAACTGTCCTGGAATCAATTCGACGATAAGTCCATTAGTTAAACGGGACTACCTTGATAGCAGCATCGAGGCTTAAACAAAATAGCACTGAGCGTGAACGTATCAAGAACCCAGATTTATATATATACCCAAGGGCTCCTTAGAAAGATCAACCAGACACCGGCATATAAATAAAATACACGCCCAAGGGTATCTTTAATAGCTAAACCTTAAGAGCCGGTATTCCATAAATCCTTAAGGGGTAGAACATAATCCCAAATCTAACTTAGAAGTATCATTACCTACATGTCTGAGTAGGAATTTTCCCCTTAAGTCCCGGTCGCAACAAGGCTAGAATATACGAGTGTTACAAATCAAGGAAATTCACGCAAGCTTAAAAAGGAATAACAATAATTTATTCACCAGGTAGGCACAACTTGAATCAAACAAATCATTGCTAAGCCAATTACCAGTTACATAGAATTTAGAAGGATTTAGAATATTTTCATACCTGGAAAAGATGAATGGCCACGCGGAGCTAAACTCGCCCCACGTGGTCGGGGAGAATTCAAATGCCCCCTCGCTCTGGAACAAGGTGACATGTGACTTCTCCCACTTACCTATGCGTGTCAGACGTTGACAAAGAAGGGACAGGCCAGAGAAGAGACCTTCCGGTTGGGATCTTCCACCTTTAAAGATTCCAAACCACGCCTCCGAACTAGGTAGAGGAAAGGGTGGCCGAATCAGAGTTTTACTGGCCTAAACTGGTTTTCCAGGTGCAGAAAATCTGCTTGAAGCAAAACAAAGTAAATTGAGTGAAGGCAAGTGGCGGAGACTAGAGTAGAGCGAGTGCTGAGAGCTTGTTAGTCAATTAGTAACGTCCAGCAAAACAATCCCTAGTGCTTATTAGTAAGTTAGCACTATAAACAATGTTTGTCTTGATTAGTAGGTTTACGTAAAACCACAAACTGTTAGTATTGTTAGTAATATAGAAAAGCAAGGTGAAGGAAGTAAACGAGATCGGAAGGAATGGATGAAATTCCTGAAACCATGAAATCCCGAAGTGTGGCACACAATACTGGGGCAGTGAGCGATCACATGACAAAAAACCAGACAGGGGGAGACAAAGTGCAAAGAATGGTATGGCACAAAACAAGTACCGGAATATAATGGCAATGGTGGAAAATGGCAAACAGACAAAGACAAGACAAAAACAAAACATGGCATGGAATCACAAAACACAATACAAAATACAGAACAGAGTCAGACAAGGCAGAATTCATAATCAAAACATGATCAGGCAGATCAGGATCATAACAGGATTAACAGCAGGATTAAGGACAACATTGTGCTCAAAATAACCCACAAACAGGTTGGCATAGTTAGGTGCCATGGTGCTCCCCATTGCAGACCCCTTAATTTGTAAGAAAAAGTCATTTTGGTACATGAAGACATTCTTAGTCAGAAAAATCTCAGTTAATTTCTTTATGCATTCAACACTAGGGGTCCTGTTTGAATGATACTCCCTCAGAAAGAAGTCTACGGCATGAATGCTGCCATCATGTGGGATGTCAGTGTACAGTGAGTCAACATCAAAATTGGCTAATAATGTATAGTCAGCTGGTAAGCTAACTTCTTTAAGAAGATTAATCATGTCCATAGAATCTTTTGTGAATGATAGAAGAGTGGCAACATGCAATTTAAAGAAAAAATCTATAAATGTGGAGATGATCTCCGTCAGTGAATCAATATCTACAATAATGGGCCTACCCGGAGGCTTCTCTTGATTTTTATGGATTTTAGGCAATGTGTAAATAACCGGTATTACAGGATGGTCAAATTTAATGAAATCAAATTCTTTTTTATTGATCTCACCATTCTCAAGCAGGCATGTAAGGACATTATGTATCTCTTTTTTTCGATTTCAGTCTCTCATAAAAAACAGAGATCCCCAATTGACAAATAATTTCAGCATCATAATCACGAGTATTCATCACTTAAATGGCAGTTCTTTAAGTGCTTCCCTTTGTTCCTTCGTCAAATTGTCATGGACCTTATATTCACGTTTGTTGTGGAACACTTGGGATATGTCTCTTTCCACCATACGGCAGAAAGTCTCTAAGGAGGCGTTCCTATTTCTAGGGGGTAAAAAAGTGGATTTACATCGGAAGCTGGTTGTGAGTCTTTGGTCAGCTGAGGGGGCATTGGATGATTGTGGACTGCTGGGGGATCAAGAACTGGCCAAAGTCTCTGTGAGAGGATCACTGTTGAAGAATTCTTTAACCCTTTGCGCAGAAGCCAAATCTGGCTTTTTAGTTGTTACCTGATTTAAGGCCTTATAATACAAGATTGCAGCTTCACAGACAGAAAAACTTTGGCTCAATTGAGTCTAGACACTTGAAGCATTTAGACTCCCATTGTATTTCAGTTTATTTTATGATTTTGGTGGAAAAAAGGGGCTGCAAACATAAAAACTCTTCATGAGAATTCACCATTGAAATAGCAAAAAAAAAACAAAAAACTGACAAATGAAAAATTGCTGGGGGTTAAATCTATACATTTCTGGGATCATAAACTTCTTGACCACAAGTACAATTCATCTTGAACATTACATTCAAGATTACCTGCTCGCTATGAGCCAAATTAGACAGCTATCCTGGTGTCTCCCCAAAGTCTGAGATCCATCAAAATGGTTCACTGTCAAATCATACATTAATCATATATTTAACACAAATTAACTTTTGGGGCATGAAATTCAGCATGAACTAATGATTTTCTGGTTGAGTTTAGCATGAATTTATCAATGTAAATGCTGTTGAACATCATTGGTCACCAGTAACCTCTCCAAACACAAAACATGCCTTTTCTCCATAATAAAGTTAACAATATTGTCCATTTTTCTTCGAAGTCCCCCAAGCATTAAATAAAGTGCTGATTAAACAGCTATAACATTCACGCTGCAATGATAAGCTAACCGCTCTCACATTCGAGCTCATAACCTTACACCTTATAAGGGAAAAAACTCACTAACTTCGTAATATCTGAATTCTGAAATAAACCTTATTTCAACAGAACAGAAATGTCACTTTCAGGAAAAATCGAATGACATTTGCCTCCATATTCAACAGAATGGTGTACTGAACGTACCGAGGGATCTACTGACATGCGTGGGCAGCATGCATTTGGAGAAACTAAAACCTTGGCATTCAATGTTTTTAAATGCGGTAGAAATTCTACAGCAAAAAGCTATATTGAGCAAAATGCAAATAGAGTAGATGTATAACCTGTTTTCTTCATTGATGCTCTCCTCCAGAGGCAGATGTATCGGGTAGAAGGTAGCCTCCAGTACTGTTTCATTCGGAATAATTCCCATTGACCGCGTCCATACAACATGTATCTCATAAATGAAACTGAACACTTCAGGCCAGTTTCGGGTGTCTTTGTTTCTTTGATATCACATCATTTTCAGCTGCGCAACCGTGGCCAACATTCAAAGAATACAACCGACCTTACTTTTACGTTTAGCTTTGTATCCTATTCTTATTGTCCGATCAATGTATTTCAGTTATTGAGGAAAGTTTAAACACTCTGGAATTCGATATGAAACGAGTATATCGATACATCGCTTCCGGGGAAGCTTCACGAGGGCTTGAACTATAACTGTAGAGTTACGCAGATGCATCTGAGTAAATAATTGAGTGACTGGCTATCGACACCAGTACTTGGGTGGATAGAAGGGAGCACTGAATTTGTCAATGGAGGAATATACACGTTAATCCATGGGAGGGAACTACGCATATTTTGTGTGTGATGACTGTAATTGACAGTAGAATGTGAGAGAATCAATACTAAGTCAGATTTTTTGCTTCACAAAATGTATTTTTTTATCTACTAATTTGAATGCTGTTGGCTCACTGTAGCTAAAATGGTTGCTACAAAGTTTTTTTCTGTGGCAAGTGATAATTTTTTGAAACTACTGGATCAATACTATGGGCAAGGATATTGACCAGTTTGCACATCAGGCTTAGCTGAGGAGATTAATTCATGCTACTCCTGAAAAACAAGGATTGGAGGGAACTTCTCCATACACTAAATCGCTTTTCCGCTCTGCCTGCTTGTGAATATTCAATAGCTGATCCGGGGGTGCCATCTCGTGGTCGAGTACTGTAACTAAGTGCTTAAATTTGCATATCTATAGACGCGAGCGTCTACATCTGCAGAAAGGGGTTAATGTGCAGAGTTCTGAAGAATTTCTGAAAGTCCACATAGGCATTGACCTCATTACAGTAGGTGGTGGGCACTTTTGTAAGATGGCGATGCATGAAAAACATATCTCTACAAAAAACCCACAAATAGAAATGCTATCTTGCATGGGAAAATTTACCACCCTACCAGTTTAAAACGCTTATCAGCCAATTTAACAGATTATGACGTATATGCAGTTCCGATGAAGACTATTCCATACAGTGCGCCTCTATGTCCCAGCATTTTAGGGATCGGGACTATACAGAGAAATGGATTAGAAATGCATCTGACAGATTCAGGGTTATGGACCAAGAACAGTTTCTCAATAGAAAGAAAGACAAGATGAAAGAAAGATGAGAAAAGACTCTCATGTATTACACATTATTCGCCACAGAGCAGAGAGTTCGAAAATATCGTGAGGAAGCACTGGCCTATCCTAAGCTTATACCCCACTCTCAAAAACATCTCATTCAGGCAGCCTCTACGTTTTGTCTACAAACACTCATCCGATTTTCGTAAAATTCAGAGCATCCACTTGACAATCCACAATTCTTTCCACTGATTCCCAATGCTAACTACAGATGCGTGCAGTGTAATTTCACTTACAAATGCAACACCTTGTCCCACCCACACACTGGGAATATGTTTAAAATAAACATGTAATACCAGAAATGTAATAATTATGATTAAAAGTCCTTGTGGTCTTGCATACATTGGGAAGAGACAACGATGCCTCAAAATACATATTGCTGAGCACAGGAGTAGCATTAGGTTGAATGATAAAAAAAAATCCCATTGCTGTCCATTTCAACACACAAGCACAGCCTTGCTACCCTTAAATACATCGGGATTGAACAGGTCTCTATAGCGAGACGGGGGGGTGGGGGGGGGGGGGGGGTGTAGACAATTTACTACTTAGAAGAAAGGCTTTTGACATATATACTTTCTTTTTTTCTTGTATGGTTAACATTAGATGAAAACATGTTTTACCATTATGATATTTGTGTTCTTGGATTTTAAGTCTCTGCATATACATGTGTTTTAAGGAGAAATATACACTTTCTCTTTTTTTACAAAAATGACTGAAGATCTTTGTATGATCATTATATTGGCAGTTTTAGATCTTAATTCTCTGCATATACATATGTTTAAATATGCATTTTCCCTCATTTGTATCACTGATATATAGGCTAAGCAGCCTGTCTGTCATTTGATTGCCACCCTTGGATGCACCCCGCTGGCTAAGGCGCGCGCCTGGTCATGTGATATAGGCTGCTCTCTTCCTGTTTCAGATCCAGAAAAAAAAAATCAGTATGTGAAAAACATGAAATAAATATCCAACCCCAATTCTGAAATAGTTGGGACAAAGCATAAATTGCGAATAAAATCAAAATGCAGTGACTTTCTAACCACACCCTTTTCCCTGTCTCCCAACCAGCCAGTGTTTTATTCACAATAGAACAGAGATAACATAGCAAGTGTAATAGCTGAGAAATCTTACAATTTTATCCACAAATTGAGTTCATTTCAATTTGATGGCTGCTACAGGTCTCAATAAAGTTGGGACAGGGGCCTGTTTACCATGGTGTAGCATCCCCTCTTCTTTTTAACACAGAGCAGAGGCTTCTGAGCATTTAGGAGACAAGTTTCTTGAGTTTGGAGTTTGATCCCACTCTTTTTTAATACAGGCTTCCAGCTGCTGGAGAGTTTTAGGTCTCCTGTGATGGCCTTTTTGTTTAATTATGCGCCAAATGTTCTCAATCGGTGAAAGATGAGGACTGCAGGCAGGCAAGTTCAGCACACAGACTCTTCTACTACGAAGCCATGCTGTTGTAATGGCTGTAGTGTGGGGTTTTGCATTGTCTTGCTGAAATACACAAGGCCTTCCCTGGAATAGATTTCACCTGGAGGGGAGCATATGTTGCTCTAAAACCTTTATATACCTTTCAGCATTCATGGTGCTTTTTAAAACATGCAAGTGCCCCACACTATATGCACTAATGCATCCCCATACCATAAGAGATTCTGGTTTTTGAACTGAACTCTGATAACATAAGGGGTGGTCTTTCTCCTCTTTAGTCTGGAGGACACAACGCTCATGATTTCCAATAAGAATGTCAAATTTGGACTCGTCTGACCACAGGACACTTTGCCACTTTGCGACAGTTCATTTTACATGAGCCTTGGCCCACAGAACACGGCGGTGCTTCTGGATCATGCTCAACAATGGCTTCCTTTTTGCATGATAAGAGTTTTAGGTGGCATCTGTGGATAGCATGGCGGAGTGTGTTTACAAACTGGTTTTTTGAAGTGTTCCTGGGCCCACTTAGTAATGTCAATGACAGAATCATGCCAGTGAGTGATGTAGTGGCGTCTGAGGGCCTGAAGATCACGGGCATCAAGTAAAGGTCTTCAGCCTTGTCCCTGACGCACAGAGATTTTTCCAGTTTCTTTGAATCTTTTGGTAATATTATGCACTGTCAATGATGAGACCTTCAAAGCCTTTGCAATTTGATGTTGAGGAACATTGTTTTCCACAAGTATTCCACAATTTTTTTATGCAAGCCTTCACGGATTGGAAAGCTTCTGGCCATCTTTACTTCTGAGAGATGCAGCCTCTCTAAGACATCCCTTTAATAGCCAATCATGTTACACACCTGATGCCAGTTAAATAAATGACTTGCTTAATGACTTGCTAAAATTATAAATTATCTCTTATATATTAAAGAGACATTGTGTAGGAGTTACTCCCATCCAGCGTTGGAATCGTGTATTACATTCAAACAAAAAATGCCCTCTAGCACCTCACTTTTTTAAACACATATTGCACGTATTGCAACACCGTGTATCAAAAAGCCTTGTCAATGCTGATGAAACCATGGATGTATTAATAGAAATGTTACAACTGAACCGAAAGCCAGCATATTGAGGGCTGACTGCAATAAACAGTTATGCCCAATACATAAGATCCGGACATAACTGTTTATTGCAGTCAGCCCTCGATATAATACATGAAGCACCAAAACACAGTACCAACTCAGCTTAGGTGCATCTTGAACATTTTATACTACGAAAAAGCAAAGCAAGTGTTAGCTATATGCACGCTTATAGGATGTCACCTTCAATAGTTACCGAATACATACCCGTCATCCAACCCAAGTTAACCAAAAACAGCCTATGCTACCTCGCTGTTTATTTTGTACCGTTACGTAAAAGACAGGTGAAACAGTCAAGTCGCTATATAACAAAGCCATTCATCAAATACAATAACTGAAAACACTGGTTTCGTTACACCTGCTCACTTTACCGACTTGGTAATAGCATAAGCCGACAGCACGGAATCTCCTGACCAGTGCTACACCCAGAGAACCGTGGCAGTGCAGGTTACGAGAACACTCTAAGAGACAAGGTCTCCTTGGTGTTCGCGTAGCCTGAATTAATATTTTTTTAAAAATGTCTCTCCCGTGGAAAATGGCACCGACAATTAATTAAAAAAAAATCAACAGATTATACGTTGATCATTTGAGGTAGTGAAAAAAATTATTCACGGAGCTATAAGACTGTCTTTTTCAATTGTTCCTTATTGAATAATTCCCTTTTGCCCCCCATGGCATCACGTCACTTGCAATCAGCTTGACCTTGTCCTTGTCGGCGAGCGCTTATTTCTGCGTGTATAGAGCTAAAACCAAGTTAAAACACATTTGTTCGCGCAATGCTAAACTAGAGTTTTAAGCGCTCATTACAAAAAACTTTTAATATTTTACTACACTCACCCTAGGTAAGCAGATGTTTAGCTGCACTCGCGTAATCAGGCGGAGGTTACCACGTTTTATTGTTACTTGCATAATGCATTAGGGGAAGTAGGTATACATTTAGCAGTGTGTCTCGACCACCTGTAGATGCAAAATTACGGACAAAAGACACCATCGTGAAAATGTTATGTTGGATGAGGCGGATCCTCAAAGAGACGGTCAAAGCGCGAAAAGGTGTCATTTGTGACCGGAAGGCTGATGCGAAGTCTAGCGAAAAGAAGTCTGCTGCATGGACCAGCATCCAGAAGCGCAAATCGAACTGGGAATTGGAAGGGACACAGACACGTTCTTTATGACAACAGTCCTGGCTAGTTCTCTATCATTTTCCTTCATTGAGGCGTTTTCCAATTATCTTCACTGGCGACTGAAGACAAGGTTTATCTCCATATGTGATATAACAACCATGCAATCATGGGCTTAGTTCAGTACAGAGAAATAATGTACTTATTAAAAGGCTAATGCTTTGCCTCGATTGAACTGGTCCGCATTGTAATGAAATATCGCCTTTCACTCTCGGTATTGCATGGGTTGATAAAAAATGTGGCACTCTGCTGTTAAAAAGGTGATTTAAAGCGTGCGGCTCAAGCTACTTGCATGACAGTCGACAGGTATACAATTTTTAACAATGTTGATTTAAATGCAGCAAACACGCGTCCAGATGAATGACTGTCATCTAACTTAACAGGTACTGCTTGTTCTCTCCGATTAAGCGTGGAGTGCTCTCGGAGTGAACCTTTAATTAATTATGAAAATGACTGAGAACAGTTCAGGACTAATAATTGCTTTAAACGGATGTTTTGTGCAAGACAAATCTCAGTTCTGGCTACGCCACTGTATACTGAATTTATCCCACGATTTCATCGCTGTTAGATTGCATATGGAGAGAAACAGTGTCTTCAGTTGCCAATTATGATAATTGGAAAACGCGACCAGGAAAGGAAAAAGATTGAGAACTTGCTAACTAACTAGCTAAACCCCCTGTTTGATTTGCGCCACTGCCAACATCATAAAGTGCAACTCCAGCATTCTTTCCGGACAGCACAAGAAGCAACGTCAAAGAACACAAAGAACTCTAGCGTTGAATTAAAAATAAAACCAAGGCTGCCGATCGAGCCCGGAAAAATTGATGCTCTGAAAACAGGTGGTGGCACCTTCCCATTATTAAAACATGACCATAAGCGTAGCTTATTCTTTAGTCCTATATGACAAAAATTAAGCACGTTCTAGGAACTGTTTAGCCGTTTCATTCACGTTTAGTAGATAAGCACCTTTCGTAGTCATGATCCTGTATGTTTACGTGGTTTCAGGAGCTTTAGTCGGGATAAACGCGGGCTTTTAGTCACTGTAAATGCCAGCTTCTAAAGTCTACCCACCAGCTTCACTGCCATTAAAAGCTGGTGGGTAGGCTTTGAAAGCCGGCGTTTACCGCGATTATGAAAGCTCTTGAAACGACGTAAACATACAGTTCCACCTGTCACAATGAGGATGCTGTATTTTAGCTAGATCTACTATTATGCTTTTCATGGTAACAAGAAACACTGGGTAACAAAACTGAACGAAAAGTTACGCTTAGGCTAATTTAGGCAGTACAGTTGACTTACTTGTCGAGGAGAAAGCTGGCAATTTCAGGGTCCCTTAGTAAACCTTTCTCCTTCATTAGCTCCTTCCACCTGGGGAAGGCTAGCCCGATGTTTTGCGCATGAGGATTCCGTCTCCTGTGCTGCTGCTGCTGCTGCTGCATATGTATGGTCCTGCATTATGCAGCAGTAGTACTGATTTTCAAAGTTGCCGCTATAGCCTCTCTTCCTGATTTCTTCCGGTGTCTCAATCACTCTGCACTGGCTGGCAGGGCAAACGCGGATTTATTCCGCATTTGGTGCTATTTGTCCCTTGCCGGCGGCAACAGCTTCAAGATGGCTGACTGTCATGGCGCTCCCCTACACCAATGATGACATATATATGAATGCAGACTTAGATTTTGGCAAATAAAACAATGTAAATGTTACACATTGTCCCTTTAATTGCTGTTTCAGCCCTTTTTTTTGCCTGTCTCCCAACTTTTTTGAGACCTGCTGCAGCCAGAAAACTTAAAATGAGCTTATTTTGTTGCAAAAATGTAAAATGACTCAGTTTCAAAATTAGAAATGTTATCTGTGTTCTATTGTAAACAACATATTGGCTCATGTGATCTGAAAGTCATTGTATTTAGATTTGATTCACAATTTAAAGTTCGTCGAAATTGGGGTTATAAGAGGAGAGAGAAAAATTATTATGTACTACCAAAAATAAATACTGAGATGGTAAGACAGACTTGTATCTTCAGAACTGTTAAATTATGGAATTCACTACAATAATTTCTTTGGCAGTTTAGTAATTGGTGATTATGAGATTGTTTTCATATTTTAAACTGTTCCATTGAAGTATTGTATACTTAAAAGGTTTGTTGAGGTTAGATATTTTTTGGGAATGAATATTCTTTTTGGATAATTGTGTTTTTATGTCGGGATATGTGTGCAGATTATGCTAATGTATGTATTGTGTGTGTGCGGATGTGTGTATGTGTGTGTGTGGATGTATTGTACATTATGTATAAATTACTGGATGTTTTTCTTTTAATTCTGGACTCAGTGAAGATTAGCCAATAGCTAAAAGAGATCCAAATTTAAAAAATCAAATCAAATTCTAAATTACCTACTCTCTTGGAGTCAAGTAAGACTGCTATCCAGGTAGCTCCCCAAACTCCAAGAACCCTCAAAATAGTGCACTGTGTTACGCTACTGATTTGTGGATTCTGTTGGTTAGGTGTTTCTCAGGTCAGCCTGTTGGAAGATAGGGTCAGAACTGACATCACATTGGGGTGTGGTTGTGGCGCACCGCTAATCAGCTGAATGAGAACAGCTGGGCAGAGAGCACGGTTTTTTTTGAAGGCGAAATGCTGAGCTGAAGAAAAAGAGGAGATTTTGGCTCACAAAGCTCGCCAATGATTTCTTTTTCTTTTCGGTTTTCCTTGATTTCACCCACGGTCACTCTTAATGAATAGATGTGCGCACCTTGTTTTTAAATAAAATTGAACTTTCCATCATCGCATGACTTCCAGTGGCTGGCAGAGTCGGCGTTTGTGCTGTTCCCGTTCCCCTACGAAGCGGTGAGTCCTGCCCAACCCCAAACAGTTTAGGGCTGCACTCACCAGGTAGGCATATGTTACAAGTTAATGCATACACATAGGGAAAGGTTGGGTCTTTAGATTATTACGAGCCGCTAGCTCGCCTGACCGTAACAACTGTCAAATCATCAAATAATCACATATTTGACACAAATACACTTTTGACACATGAAATTCAATATTAATTAATGACTTTCTGGCTCAATTTAGCATTATTTATCAATCTTGGTGCAGTTTGACATCAGCGGTCACCAGAAACCTTTCCAAACACAAAACATGCCTTTTCTCCATGATAAAGTTTAGAATTATGTCAATTTTTCTTCAGAGTGTCATTAGCCAGTACAAATAATCATTTTAAGAACGGCTTATTTTATTCTCAGAACTTTGACCCTGCAATGAAATGCCAGCAGTTCTCACTTCTGAGCTGGCAACCTTATATAAACACTTACCACACCTTATAAGGAACAAGTATAACTCACTAACTCAGTAATATCTGAGATATACCTTACTATAAAATAACAGACATTTCATTATTTGGAAAAAAATCAGGCAATATTCTACCCCAGATTGAACAGAATGGTGCAATGAAGGTACCAGGGTGTAACCAAAGTCATTATGCTATTGGCATAATAAACAAGGCAAAACATCAACATTCGATTTTGTTGAATACAATATAAATTCAAAACAAAAAGCCATATTGAGCAAAATGCAACCACCGTAGCAGTATTTCTTTCTTGAATCCCTCCTCCGGAGACCGATGTATCTGGCAGAAGGAACCCTCCAGTCATGTTTCCTTAGGAATAATTATCATGACCGTGTCCATACCTCATTGAAATCCGTTAATTAAAACTGAATACTTCAGGCCGGTTTTGGAAGTTTTTTTAAATTATTTATTTAAATTGCTTTATTTTCCAGCTGCACAACTGTGCCCAATATGAAGAGAATACAACCTACCTAGCTCTTATGCAAAGGCTTGCATACTCTTCTTATTGTCTAATCAATTTCTTTCAGTTACTGTGGAAAGTTTACAACACGTTGGCATTGGACACAAATCGAGTCAATCAAGACATCATTACCAGCGAATATTCAAATGGAAGTAAACTATAAGTGTGCAGTTACACAGATGACCCTAAGTAAATATTTAAGTAATTAGCTATCAACTTGAGTGCTAAGGAAATTATAAGGGAGCAATGAATTTGTTGATGGAGGAATCTATGGAGAAATACAAGGAAGGGAACTACATGCTTTTGATGTTTAATGACAATATCATATTATCAATACCATGTCAAATTTTTGCTTCAGAGAACTTATTTTTCTTAAATACTAATTTGGATACCATTAGCTGACTGTAGCGGAAGTGCTTGCTACAGAGGAAAACGATTTTTCCAATCGCAAGAGATCATTTTTAGAACTGCTGGAAAGATACTATAGGCAAGTATATTGAGCAGTTTGCACATTAGGCTTAGCTGAGGAATTTAATTCATGCAACTCCTGAAAAACAGGGATGGGACTGAACTTGTCCATATTCTAAAGCGTACTTGAGCCCAGCTTGCTTATGAATATTCAATATCTGATCCTGGTACACCATGTAGTAATAGATTATTGTAATTACGTGGATAAATTTGCAGCTCCATGTCCACTGGCAGACACATCTGCACAAATGGGTTTTATTAAATATTGTAAGGAATTGCCCTCCAAAATTTTCAGTACACAAGATCTATAGCAAATAAAATCTTGAAATGTAATAATTAGCCAAAATATCAAGGAAATACCTTCAGTGTAATAGATAGCAGTTAAAAATAATGTACTAAGGTATGACATGCTTTTGGGTGCTAAATGGAGGCACAGTGATGTTCTAAGTGTTGTGCTGGATGTGCACAGGTACCTGTGTCCGTCTGCAGCATTCCTTGTCCCCCAGGAACTCGAAAGGCCGTACAGAAAGGAAAGCCCATCTGCTGCTTCGACTGCTTACCATGTCCTGAAGGGGAGATCAGCAACAACACTGGTATCTTTTTTTTACATTCCCTCTTTTAACAATGAAGATGTGCAAGCACACAAATTCTCATCATATTTCCTAAATAAAAAAGGATTTCATGCAAAAAGGCTTTAAAATCTCCGAAATGGATATGGCTGCAATTTTTATTATATGGGCACAGTAATTAGAATGATCCGATCATCCCCATTCATCATTAAATAAATCACCAAGCCGTCCATCACCTCTGAAAAGAAATGTGTTGGCATGTAGTCTATGCAACGATGTATGCCCAGTCATTTTAAACCGTCACCGCACTCAAAGAACAGCAGGCATACACTTTACAGTCTACAAAAGATGAGCAAAAAAAATTCTTACCTTTGATATTTTGTAATAAAAAACTACTTGAGGGTAACTCTGCGCTTGCTATTGTTAGCCCAATGTATTCGTGTTATAACGAAACTAGATCTGCCAGTATCCTAGCATGTTCTTTCCAGGGCGTTGCTTCAAAGATCTCAGCTCATTAGCATTCAGCTTGCTTGCAGTGTATTTTCCTCTCTGCGATTGGCATGTGATGCTGTCAGTAAAACTATGCTGGTTGGCATTTGATTCTATCACTCCTGATGTTTCCAACGAAACCACCTTAATCGCAGAAACCTAGCCTGAGCCGCAGCTTTGCGTTCCCAGTGCGTCAAACTGAGTCCATGGGATATTTGCAGGTTCTTGAATAGCGCGACAATATAAATGCATAACTAGTTTGTTTGAGGTATTGTCCGAATAATTATCCGCTAAATATTCAACATTCATTTTCAAAGTTGTTTTCTGACAGAATGTGACAACCGCACAAATACTGAGACTACAACAGTACAGTGCGTATTTTCTTTCCCCGTTTGTTAAATGGGGCATTTGACCGCAAAGTTGTTGCCAGTTGGCGTAGCCTAATGGTTAAAATGCAACATTGCAAGGGAGAGTCTGAAGATTTGACTCCTGGTCAAGGTACATTTTTTTTTGGAAAATAATAGCAATTTCCTTCTTAAAATAATCCCTGGGGTTTTTGTTATTCTTACCATACTTTAACATTTTTTCACATTGCCTTTGTATTTATAATTTTATTTATTTGTTTTGTTTTTCAATAAATCTGCTCCAGTGGCAGTGGAGTCAAAATTCATTTTCATTGTATATATTATCTTTGAATGGGAAATTGTATAGGCAACAAAACTGGCAGAAATCATTGAAAAAAAAATTTTTTATTCAAAAAATTTTAAAAATGTTGTATTTGGATGGAATGGATGCCTGTAGTGATATATAAGTGACATTAAATGAGTTTTACGGTTTGGAACCTGAGAAATCTGAAATGGAACACAAGGTACCTAAATTGCCAAATTGGAGAAGCCACCTAGACATTCCTGTCTCATTTTTCTCTAATTTACCTGATCAGAATAAACTTTGGCAAAGACAATAAAAAGATTTTGTGCTGTAACTTTTTTGAGGTTTCAGACTGGAACTCAACAAATTTATAAGGGATAGAAGTAAAACTTTGTTAGGTTCAAAATGAGATCTACCATTCATACTGTGTTCCATCTCCATTTACTCTGACTCTCTCTATATATATAGTGATTTTTACACCAGAGCTGAAATCCCAAATGGTTTTACATTTATTATGGTACTAAGATTATTAAAATGAACCAAGCAGTAGCAGAGATATATTCATTTCATTTTGGGCGTACCATTTTTGAAAAAGAGGCTCAGGGCTTAAGGGGTTAACAGACAGAAATTAGAACAAGGTGATAATGGCAATGGGAATACAGTACTTGGACATTTGAAAAGATGAAATCAACATACAGCGGGGTGCAAAATTTGGATACCCCTAGTTTAAATATCTGTTACAATTAATCTCCAAGTGATTGCAAGCAAACCTGAACACAAAGTTAAACATTCAACCTTTCTGCAAATTTAAAAGCAAGGTTTCTTTTTATTTTAAGTTTTCTGAGTTTTTAAATGATAAGAAATGAAAAGGGGCCCTGTGCACAAGTGTGGGAACCCTTTAGGACTATTCTTTGTTACCTTTTAAGAAGATGATCACTAAGGCCCAGACCCTGGTGATTGACTTGCTAGAGCCTCAATGAGTAGGTGAATATAATCCCAGGGTTGAACTATATATTCTGAAGTAACTCCAAGCCTTCTAAAGTATCCAACTGTGATGGCTGTTTTGTCTGGTGATACAAACCATGTGTTCCTCAAAACAGTTGTCCAAGGATGTCAAAATCAAAATAATTCACTTCCACCAACAAGGAGAGGGCAAGAAAAAACCTGTGCAATGCTTCAAACTACCCATTTCTATTGTCAGAAACATTCTAAGAAAATGGAAGATAAATGGAACAATTGAGATCAAGGCAAGATCTGGAAGACCAAGAAAAGTTTTAGATAGAATGGATCTGGTGAGAAATGCTTGGAAGAACCCACACATCACTGCAAAAGAGCTGCAAAAAAGAGTAGCAGACACAGGTCTACAGACCTACATGGCAAAGTTGCAAGAAATAAGCCTATCCTACAACCTCAACGCAAAATTTTGCGTCTGAAGTATGCCAAAGGAAGCCTTGAGAGACCTCAAGCCAATTGGAGCAATAAGGATTGGACTGACAAAACCAAAATTGAACTTTTTTCCTACAATCAAAGAGGGTATGTTTGGAGAAAAAAGGGCAAAGCATTTATAGAAGAACAGAGGAGCTGTTAAGCATGGAGGTGGATCCATGATGCTTTGGGGTTGTGTAGCAGCTGGGGACACAGGCAATATTGTGTGGGTGAAAGGAAGAATGGACTCCACCAAATATCAGGCAATTCTAGAGGCCAATGTTCAAAGCTCAGTCCAGATATTGAAGTTGAAGAGACGTTTGGTATTCCAGCAAGACAATGACCTGAAGCAAACCTCCAAATCCACCATGAAGTACCTCTAGGGAAGACGGTTAAAAATTTTGGGATGGCCATCACAGTCCCCAAACTTATTATTGAATATTATTGAAGATCTGTGGAGAGACGTCAAACATGCCGTGCATGCAAGAAGGCCGATATTTCTGTAGCAGAGGTGTTCGGTCAGAATGGGGAAAAATTCCAAAGCCAAGAACTGAAAGACCCTTAGCTGGCTCCAGGAAGCGTTTGCAAGCCGTATTAGCTGCCCGGGGAGGCAGCACCAAGTACTGGCTAACAGGATTACCAAACTTTTGCACAAGGCTTTTTTCCTTGTTTTATTACTTTGAAACTGTAAAAAGTTAAAAATAAAAATTATACTGTCTTTAATATGTGATTAAATGTTTCATGTTTAACTTTGTGCATTTAGTGTTCAGGTTTGCTTTCAACCACTTGGAGATTAATTGTAACATACATTTAAACCAGGAGTGCCCAAATTTTTGCACCCCAGTGTAGTATGAAGATAGTAACAAAACACAAATATTACACTTAATCACAATTCAAGATTAGGGTGAATGAAAAATAAAGAAACTGTAACTATCTCTAACAAAGATAGGGATCATACATAATTAGAGAAGGATGAACAGTATATAGTATGTTATAATCCCTAATGTAGTGGGATAATTAATTCAATGACTTCAGATGTGAACACATTTGCCATTACTGGGTTCTACTGGAAGATTATTAAAAAGTTTTGTGCCAAAGTTTGATGAACTGTTTCTAAGGAAATTTGAGTGAGGTTGTGTAAAGTCAATTTGTTTTTTGTTATAGTGTAATGTGTAACTCTGTTGCAATTTCAACTCAATTTGCAAAGTGATTGTATCACAAAATTGTGTTGTAGCTTTAAAATAAATACAAGGGTGTGTTAACTCCCGTATTGCTTAAAGGGATCGTTTGGAATTTTTGACATGAAGTTTTATGAAATACTCTAGCATTGAAAAGCATGAGCAATTTTTTCCCTCTTTAATATGTCCTGTGAGCGGAATTCTAGCCAAGTTTTGAGGTAAGTAGTTCCGGCTTTCACAGAACTTCATGTCAAAAAATCCGAACTATCCCTTTAAGTTGATTAACCAGAAGGGTATAATACAGCGTGCCTCTGTCAAAATGACTATTGATTCCTAGAACAAATCTCAGACATCCATTTTGTACGGTTTGAAGTTGCTTGACTATTCATCCATACAATACCACAGTAATTCAACTGAGGTTAGATTAGAGTTAAATACAATAGGAGTAGTGTGCTTCTGTCAAAATACTGCCTAATATGTTTTAGGATTTGGAACCCTTTTCTAACATGATCAATATGAGGCCCCCATGTCAAATTGCTGTCGAGCAACACTCCAATTCTGTACTGCCTATTCTGTGCCTTTATTTTAACTGCATCAAATGTTCGTACTTTTGCTTTGGAACCAACCAACATACAAACTAAATAGGCATTTATCAATATTTAATAACAATTTATTATTTAAGAACCATTGCAATATAGATATCAAATGTTCATTAAGTGTTTTTTTTCCAGGATATTAGGGTTACTTGAAGCAAAATATATATGGGTCATTCCATGCCAATTTGAACAAAGCTCCCCCTCCGACCCTCTCCAATTTCCATTAAACTTATTTTGCGAATAGCCCTTAGGACCAACACTGATATACCAAAATTTCAGAAACAACAGTGAAATAGCTTTCAAGACATGAATGAATGAAATTTGCTGACGACGCCCATTTTGCTTGCTCCGGGTCCACTGTGTAGAGGCCAATATCTGCACATCAGTGAGAATCTCAAGAATTTTTATCAACATCATTTATGCCTTACTTGCTTTCAGGCTTCACCATAAGAAGCACTAAGGAATATTTCATATCCATTATAAAAATAGTTGAAAATGGGAGAAAAATTTGCACTTAATTTCTTTAAGGACTTTGCGCTCTTCCTATCTAACAGATACGGTATTCCAAAACAGTTGCAGCCATTATATTGTATGGACGTGTGCTAAATACCAATAAAACAAAATGAAAAAGATAGCCCGCACACTGTTACAAAAAAGAAAGAGGCACAAAAGTGCAAAAATGGCTTTAATTAACCCATGTGAAAAAAGTGAATTAAATAAAAAGTGCTCAAACAAAAAGAAACTTTTCGGCTTAAACAGGGCCTTTGGCCCTGGAGATGCTTGAAAACCATTTAGCTTGTTGAATTGTTGACAATTCCAAAGTTTTTTCACCCTGATTCCGTATAATACTGGGCACACGGTAAAATCTTTTTTCCCTCTCCCGGTCAGACCGGTTGGAACAGCCAACGATGGCACACTTACTCGGCATTTTCTCTACTTTTCTCTGTGTGCAGTGTGTAGCGTCAATAGCCTGGGGCCTTTTTCGGCCACATCAATGGCGGACAAAGCTTGACCTCGTATTCGCCTCAGATAGGCCACGCCTTTAGCAAGAGTGCTATAGTGAATCTATCACTTCAGATATTCAATGACTCAATGGTATCTTGTGCTAAATTAAGCCTGTGCTTTAAAGTTACCAAGGTTTCTGCCTCAACAATATGGTCGGGCAAGCTATTCCACATTGAGATTACTCTCTGGGTGAAAAAATATTTCCTAATATCAGTGCTAAATTTACCCTTGGCCAACTACTTGTGACCTTGAGTTCTACAAACAAAACTTGGCCAAGAGAATCTCACATAATTCACTTTGATAAGCAATGGCTTTTAAATGATGAAAGAAAAACTGAATTCTATCATAGATTTCAAGAGGAATTGGTGCCAGAAGTTTTCTACATATTTAATGAGCTTGCTTGGTTACCATGGCAACCGCATAAACAGGAAAATGCCAAGTTGTATTTTTTTTGGTGGTTATTAGATATATACCTCTTTAGATTAATTCTGAGTTGTTTCCTGGTGTCATTTTTTATTTAACCCAAGATCACCCCTTAATTATGAGAACTCTCCATCCAGTCACTAAAATGGCACATAACTTGGGTGTTGAAATTTATGGCAACAAAGGCCACACATTCACATTTATGAAATACTAAGAACTGAAATTCTATGGCAGAGGGTTGTGAAAAGGGAAAGGCTTCGTGCAGTGAACTCACTATTGTCAGCTTCTGCGATTATGCTAATGTTTTCCGTCACCGAGTTCAGCTGTTGCCATCATCCCACCTGCGACAGGCTCCCGTTAACATCAGCAAATGTTATGCGCTGCTCCATCTCATTAGCGTTAGCGTCTAACATACATGGCTAACTTTTGTAAGGTAAGCACTTCCTGCTAGCACTGGAGGAACGGAATTGACGGGCCGAACAGTTGCCTCTCTACCGACAGCTTCTTTGCCGCGAGTAGTGTTAAAAAGGCAAGATATTTCAGGTACATTCGGTAGAGTGGATATCTTTTGTACTTTTTTTCTTCTGCTATTTTCCGATTAGCACACCCCTCAGTTGCTTCCCCCGCCGCTCAGTGTGTTGTAGCACGTGATTTCAGAACGAAAGCACATCGTTGTGATCAACAACTGATTAGAGATCTGTGCCCATTCAGTTTCTAAATGGCGGGATTATAGCTCAGCTTGGAATACTGATCTGGGACCAGTTTGGCATTTCTCTGACTTTGGCAGGGTAGTTCCAAATCGCAGTTTTTAAATTTATTTTATTAATTTATTCTTTTTTTATATTCTCTTTTGATATCAAGTTAAGTTTGAATTTGTTCATTATATACATACACATCTCTTCCGATTAAAATAAAAAATTAAAAAAAAAACTGAGGATTCATAAATCATGTGATGCCCCTCCCAGCATGATGCCCCGGTTTACGCACACCAGTCATAATATGGATAATCCGGCCTTGCATGTTGGCAAGCCCTTGGAAGATATGATTACGTTCAATAAATAATCCAGCTCGGATTTATGATAGAGTTCAATATTTTCATGCAATGCAATTTAAATTGACTGGCCTGTAATTTCCTGGCTGGTATTCCTGGAATAAAATAACTCTTCAAGGTATCAGCAATATCCTTATGGTCATTCAGCAGCGATCCATCATTATTCTTTACACTCTTCACCTCCTCTTTGACTTTCCTTTTGTTACTACAGCACTGAAGGGGGTTGAGTGATTTGTTCTCTGCCTATGTTCATTTACAATATTTCTAATATCTTTGACAAAAATGATTTTGAGGCCAAAACGAGACATCTTTACAAGGACTTCAGTTCTCGTTATCGAGCAAAACCAAAATAGGCTCTGACCTGAAACGTTTCTTTAATTCCTGAAAGGCAGCATCAGCTGCAGGAGACCAAAAAAACGCTAAGGAGGTATTCTTCTTAGTGAGCGCAATAATGGGGGCAGCAACCGCACTAAAATTACGGATAAACCTCCTATAAAAATTTGCAAAGCCCAGAAACCGTTGAACCTCTTTAACACTCTGCGGCGCTGGCCAATTCTTGACCGCAGCCACCTTGTTCGGGTCCATCCACACCGACCCCTTAGAAACAACAAGTGCACCGCCTATCAGCGAATGTCGTATTGCTGCACAATACTAGTCCCCTACCGGTGTATGCATTTATATTTCCTAAAAAGTAGGTCAAAGTGACCTGAATAGGGTACATGACACACCCTCCCCCCAAGATGCATCCACACATCAACTTTGATGTTCCTAGGTCATACGGTATTGAAGTTATGGAGCGAACACGAATGTGGACGGACTGACGGACGGACGGACGCAGTGCAATCCTATAGTCCCCTCCGTTTCTGGTAGGGGACTAATAAAGCCCAAGAATGAAACAGTTTGGGCGTGAAAAACACATTTTTTGGCTTTAACAAAAAGTTTGGCATTGAGAAGGGCTTCCAGCACACGTCTGACGTGTTGTTTGTGCTCTGAGAGTGTTGAAAGAAAAATCTAAATGTCGTCAACATAAACAAAGACAAATTTCTCCAACATCTCGTGGAGCACGTCATTGACGAATGCCTGGAACACCAAGGGGGCGTTAACCAGCCCAAATGGTAAGACCAAATATTTGTAGTGCCTGTCGTGAGTGTTAAAAGCAGTTTTCAATTCGCCCCCCTCCCAAATGCGAATCAAATTATAAGCATTACGAAGAGTGCAGTCAGGAGACATGTTGAAACCTCATCTATTTCCAGACACTTCTCTGCTAATCACTCTCTTTCTGATTTGAATTTCCAGGGCAAAGAGAAAGTATTGACTAAAAGGAGAGGTGTAGACTTAGATAAACAAATCTCACTAAGAGAAGCCTTTTGGATCTGTGAACCTAAAGGTGACATAGAATCAAAAACCGTTTTTGCCTTGTCTATGTTGAATAATTGAATAGTTCTACCCTCATTCAAGGACATACAAGAAGTTCTTTTCTCCGTTTCATAGAAATTCCTCTTTTAAAAATGACCACCAGAAAACGGGCCAATCTGAACAACGGATACATATGATGTCACATGTATCTGACTGCATCCCCATTGACATTCCGTTTCCTCCACTTCAAAATAATTAGCATACACCTGCTCTCCCGCCCCCTACGGAAAGTAAATTGCAGCAGTGTTCGCAAAGTTCAAGTAGAGATGGCAAGTCTTGTGACAAGGTGTGTCCTCCCAGGCTGTGGAAGCAGTGTGCAAACGTTCCATAACCTTCCAACCAAATTAAATCCACGAGATGCGTGGCTGCTGTTCATTTTTAATTGGATTCCCGCTACATTCAACCACAGACTGTTACTTTGCTCAGCCCATTTCACCTCAGACAGTTTTACTAACCTGGCACTATTTCAAGCCGACTTCTCACAGCTTTTCGCGCTACATAGTGGAACAGTTCTGACTTTGCGTCTACCTCAACAACCAGTACAAACTGTCAGTATCACATTGTTGTTAGATTGTTTTTAAAACATTAAAAAATAGAATTTATTCATTTTGCTTGTCTAGCCAACATTGTATGACGTGATTGTCACTCAACAACAGCTTTGAAACAAGATCAGAACTAAATCCGTGTTGATTGTTGTTGCCAATGATCCCGCGATGCTCACAGAAATCGGCATCCGTGCCTTTAGTTTGAGAAGATGTTTCGCCTGGAGCATTAACACCAAAACATGAAAGTAGCAGAGATGCTAAGTCTCACGCATTCGGTGTGGGTCTAGTGCATTTTTTAGGATTGTTCGCCATAGTCCGTTTTCAATGATCGTTTATTAATGAGATTCTCACGCAGAAATAAAATCCTTGTGCCTTGAAGTTTCAGCTTCATATGAGCAAAGGTGAATTTCACCGCAAGTATTATGGAAAGCGATTCTGACTTGCTTTGCTTTAGGTAGCAAAACTAGAGTTCATCTTGTCGCTGCCCAGGCTATTTGGGGGCGAGGTATGCCTCTTCCGTGCATTCTCAGGTGGGTTCACTTTCCTTTCTCTGACATTTTTTATTGCTTTTTTCCCTCCATTAGGCATCGTTCAGTTCAGTTTGTGGTTGTTCAACTCTTGCTGCAGACATTATGTCCTGCCAGCCACGACAGGGCACTTGCCCGGTTAACTGTAGTCACGTCTGGGCTCTTCATGTGATATGCCCCCTCTGGGCTTGAATTCTGTGCCACATTTTTGTTCCAGCTCACCAGAGTGTTGACCGTGCACGCCTGTTCCCAGTGTAAGCAGTGACTCTTCCTTCGCTCTTTGTCCGGCCTTGATTATGCAGACCTATTTTTGATCCTAGTCTCTCAATTTCCTTGTACTATAAGTATTTCCAAAAGCGGCGTTTACTCAGTTTAGATTTATTTATCCTCATTGTGTTTTCAGCAGTTTTGGTTTTGTATATTGTACATTTTGTTCGAGTCTTTAGGTATTGCTTTTCTAAACTTTATTTACAGTATAAGCATTTATATTTCTTACTCCAATTTCCTTCTGTTATTTCTGTACACCACATTTAAACATATAAACATTTCCTTAATTTGTCTCCTATTCCTGTAAATAAAATACAGAGTAGTTCTCTCCACTCAGTTCAGTTTTTCGATCTGGAGTACACTGTGACAACTCTAGCTGGTTCTTTTTTCCCCCTTCGACCTCGGTATTTGCATGAAAGTCATGATGATATGCAATATATGCATGTCATTTTATGTTTCATTTTCAGATTTATGTTCATTGGTTCTTTCAATTTCTGTTTTTTTTTTGTTTGTTTTCCATTTATGGCATCTCAATATACCACTTAAAAGTTTGGATATACCCCCATTTTTCCAAAAAAAAATGTTTAAGTAAAGAAATAAGCATTTATTTTGCAAAAAAAGATCTAATTCTTAAATCAATCAAACTAACCAGCATTAATTGTTGTTATTGCTGACCATTCTCATATTTATTAGTCTGACATATAATGAGATTTGCAGGATATTCGCTAATAAGTATAAAGTATAAAGCCATTTATAACAGTATTCCATATGAGGAAAATAGAATCTCCTGTCTTAGAAAACATTGATAAGTTAATTGTCAGAGACCTTAATGCAGATTACACTATCAATGTTTGTGAAGTTATTAAAGCAGTTAGTAGAAATGTCTCTCCTCTTGTGTTAAGGTTATTGATTAATATGTATACATGTCGGAAAATACACGTCAAATGGTGCTCTTTTGTCTTAGACAATTTCTCTGTTTGTACTGATGTCAGGCACGGTGAGGTTTTATCTCTTGTGCTGTTTGTGATCTATGTTGATGGCTTATTGAGGAAGTTAGAAGATTCTGGAGTTGGTTGTCATCTAGGTAACAATTACATGGGTGCTCTCTCTTAAGCGGATGACCTCACCCTTGTCTACCTTTTTATTCATGGTCTAAAATATAAATATATGTGAATCATATGCTGAGGATAATGATACAGCATATTGTTTAATGGTGCTTAAAGTCAGCTTTTGTTGTTCAAAGGCAGAATCTGTGAGGAGGTGTTCAGGAATATTTTGTTAATGGTTCACTTGTACCATTTAATGATAAAGCTGTTCATCTTGGTCATGTTAGTACCTGTGATAGAGATCTTCGTATCAAAAAAGGTAAAGCCAATTTCTGGAAATTTTTAAATATGTTTATGTCTAATTTTGGTCATATTGACTGTGATGTCAAAGTTTAATTATTTCAACTGTACTGTTGTTCGTTCTAGGCTGCACCATTATGGCATTTAAACAACAGTTTATGGCTGATTTATGTACTGCATGGAGGAAAAGTTTGAGATGTAGGTTGAGGCCTCCTCCCATTAGTCATTGTGCAATTATAGAAAACTTATCAGTATTTGCTCCATTGCAAATTCAGTTTCAGCACAGATTTATATGATTTTTTAAAGAAGTGTTTATAGAGTAAAAATCCTATATTACGAGCTGCTTCTGAGTATTGTATGCTAAATCCAATGTCTTCAGCTGAAAATAATTTCAGAAATATTCATTTCAACTTCAATGATGTATTACTGGATACTAAAGTTGTATTTGAAGACCAAATTAATAATTGATTAAGACAGGACATTGAAGACTTCGAGTCAGTGTTGTATGAAATGATATGTTTGCGGGATGGAATTTTTGAATAATACCATTTGAATCCTCATGTTGTACAATATATGATTGATTACATCTGTACCTCATAACTTTGAAGTTTGCAAAGATGTACTGCCCTTGTATTTTCCTTCACTTTAACCATTTTTTCCCCAATAAGTCCTAAAACAGCTTGACTTTAATCTCTAAAGCCTTGACCCTCTGGCTCTAAAAGTACACGCCCAGAATGAAATTAATATATCTCTGCAACTACTTGGTCCACTTGAATAATCTTATTGAACTATCATAATGAAGATAACACCTCAGGGATTTTTGTCATGGTCTAAAAATCAGTGTATATGTCACCAGGTCATTGTAAATGAAGATGGAACGCAGCATAAATGATTCCATTTACACCTAATAAAATTTTACTTTTATCCTTTTTGAATTGATTTAGTTGGGGGTAGAAACCTCTAAAAAAAAAAAAAAGAAAAACTTACAAATTATCTGGGCCAAAGTTTATTCTAATCAAGTAAATCAGCGAAATTAGAGAGGTTTTAGTTCTGGAATGTCTAGGTGGTGTCTCCATATGAGCAATTTTGGCACCATTCTGGTCACTGTGCGCCAAACAGGTACCAAACAGTAAAACACATTTAAGTTCACTTGTATGTCGCAAAACACATACATTCCATCTAAATACAACCTGTTTTTTAAAATTTTTTCATTAATTTTTAAAAATTTTATTTCAGCCAGTCCTGTAAACATTTTCCCATTTAAAGAAAATGAAGTTTGACTCCACTGGAGCGAATTTATATAAAAAAAAACAAGCAAATAAACTAAATTATCAACACAAAATAAGGTAAAAAAATAGTAAAAAGCAGAACAAACAAGCACCCCAGCAATTATTTATGCAAAAATTATGCTTACACTGCCCTATAAGGTCGCCTCTGTAGCCAGGGTTTGAACCCGGGTCACTCACGTTCTGGCACTAATATGAAGTGAACCATGGTTTAGCGCTGCGATTATGTTTGCGCTCTCTCAGTACTTGTGCATACTTTCGCAAGGATTCTTAGTCAGAAAAGGACTTTGAAAATGACTTGAATATTTAGAGGTAAATTCTATCAAAAATACTAAAAACAAACCATTTAAGCGATTATGCTGTTGAGCTCTTTAGAGTACGTGCGTGTAATTGGACATAGACTCGCAGACAGAAGCACCGGGAACGCAAGGCTGTATCTCAGGCAGCGTTTCAGCGATCAAAGTAATTGAGGGCTCGTTGGAAAGGTCAGAGCCCATAAAATGAATTGGTCACCCACAAAGTCATATTTACAGCATCACAAGCAGATCACAGAGGACAAAATACATTGAGTGCAAGCAGAATGCTCAGGGACTGATCTTACTGGAACACAATTCAAGTACCAAGCAGGTAAATAAGCATGTAGCAAAATATAGGATAATATAATGTCAATACTTGATGACTAGTGTTTCCACTGAATTTGTACTATGCATACAAACAATACATCAAATGAAAAAGGAAATTCAGAGTCCAAAGATATAAGCTATGACATTTTAAACCAACACCACACTCGAAGAACAGCAGGCATGCACTTTATATTCCACACCGATGAGTGACATTTTTTTCTTACTTTTTCGAAATATTTTGTAAAAAATAACTTTTCAAGGGAAAATATGCACTGGCTATTGTTAGCCCAATATGCCCCTGTTATAGTGAAACTAGATCTTCCAGTCCACATTCACTTTTTTTTTGTGGTACTACTTCACTTAAAGAAACAATGTATCAAAGTATACAAAACAAAGTATCACAAGTTTTTGAAATTTTCATGATTTTGGAAGATAAATCTAAACATAAAGTCAGGTGCAAAATTTTTTTTTTTTTCATTTGGTTAACATATAACATGAAAAAACAATTAGAGAGATTTCAGGATATCTGCTTTTATTACTGAGAAAAACAAAATATGCTGTCCATGGCCTTGGAAAATCCATTTTCGTCATTTTTTTTGGGATAAAATCTCTCATAAATCAGGCTAGGGATGATATATTACCAAATCCCTCCGTAAATATCTTGAGAATATAGCTAAGTGTATAACTGCAAAGTTTGGTATACATAGCTACTACAAAGGCAGATAAGTATGACAAAAAACTTGTTTAGAGAAAATGGCATTCAAAGATTTACATAAGGGAATTTACTGCATTTCTGTTGGAAACAATTGCTCACAAACAAAATAAATGTTCAGGCCCTTATTAATAGTAATGTGGTATATCTTATAACAGTATGAACACGCATGGTAATTTATTTACTACCAGTCTCGGTCTGGATATTGGGCTGGCGAAGACCTGTGGAAATTCCGTCCGCTAGCCTAGCCACCCACTAGTACAGCCCACCCTCTTCAACAGCAGTTACCACGATAGCACAGAATACGGTACAGAACGCGTTTAATTGTTAATCTCGCAATGTCATTGAGCAACAACAGTAAACATTTTGCCAGGCCTGGACTTATCTCTTCCCCGCCCCAAGTTGTGCACATTCGTTGCCCGGGAGGCTCCGTTCGTCTTAACGTTAGCTGTCGCCGATGACTTGTTGCTCGGTAGTCGTAATGTTCTGGCCGCCGGAGAACCACACTCGACAGCCGAAGTCCGCGACGCAGTATGCCTCGTCTTCTTCTCGATTACTTCGTATTTCTCTCTTTTTACCATAATCCACAATGCCGATCACATCATAACTCCCGCTGATGTTACTCTCTCTTCTCTTTTTTTCACCAGCCCCCCACCCCCTATTTCCGGTTCCTCCTCCCTTTTTACTCCCCCCGACAACCTTCTCTATTATTTCTTTTTCAAAATCGGTCCCCCGCCGTTACATCTCCTCCCCCCTTAGAACCGACACTAGTCGGTCAACAGTGCCCAGACAAAACACATCCCAAAACAATGTGAACTTCAGAACACCACAAAATATTTTCATCATCAATGAACATGTCAAACATTCTCAACAAGGCAGCGCATCATTACCCAAGCACATCAAAATTTTGCCCCACATTTATGAAAATTGGCATAGTTCACCCTGGGTCTGTTTCTACCTGCCCTACGAGACTCCTGAGCAGCTTCAGCTATTACCCCCTGACCACCCTCCTCGTTCTCCAGCATTGGGCCATCCCCTTGAGCACAATCCGAAACGAGCTCAGGCTCGTCTGCTGTAGTGAGCGCCCTACTATGAAATGGCCTGAGGTGGCTAATGTGGTGCACTCCTAAATCCTTCCCTGTGACCTGGTCAGCCAGTCTATAGGACACCGCAGACCTTGTCTCCACCACCTCGAAGGGGCCCTCCCAGCTTGGTGCTAGCTTTGCCATAAAATGATCCTGCTTACTTGACAGAGGGTGAGTTCTAAGCAGCACCTTGTCACCCACTGTAAAGGAGCAGTCCCTCCTATGTTTGTCATACTGGAGCTTCTGGTCAGCCTGCGCCCTAGCCATGCTCTGCGCCGCCAGCAGGCTGAAGTCTTCCAGCTGCTCCCTGAGGCATTCTTCATAACTCAACTCATCCACCACCGCTGCCCTCCTCTGCCCAAACAGCTCATTGTCCAAGGGCAGCCAAAGCTCTCTGCCAAGGTTAAGGGCTGCAGGGCTGAACCCTGTGGACTCATGTAGAGCCGATCTTAGGGCCATAGCCAGTCTGGGTAGATAAAGGTCCCAGTTGCGATGATCGCTGGCGATGAAGGCACGTATCATTGTCTTCACATTGCGATTCACTCGTTCTGTGTAGTTGCACTGCGGGTGATACGGGGAGGTGTGAAGACACTGGATTCCCCAAGCCATGCAATATGAGGTCCACTGAGTCGAAGTGAACTGCGGCCCGTTATCCGTTAGCAGCTGCTTCGGGACCCCCCACCTGCAGATCACCTCTGCCTCCACCCGCTTCCACACGCTCTCCGAGGTCGCCTTTCTCAATGGGAAGAGTTCAATCCATTTTGAGAACTGATCCGCACCACGAGGAGGTACTTGTTACCATATCGGCTGCATGGAAAGGGGCCCATGAGGTCAAGTGCCACTTGGACCCAGCGTCCGCTAGCCAGATTACTCACTAACAGGCCTGCTGGCTTCTGATTGTCCGCTTTGATCATCTGACACACTGGACAGGACTTCACATATGCATCCACCTCTTTTCTCATTCCCCTCCAGGTGAATCTTAGATGGACCCGATGCCAGGTCTTTGTGCGGCCCAAATGGCCTGCGACAGTGCTATCATGACAGAACTGAAGCACCTTTATACGCAGGCTCACTGGTACGGCCACCCTGCTGGCCGGCATTTCAGAGTGGTCCACCACCAGTCCATCCTGGATTACGTACCCTCTAGCCGCCCGCATGACTTTTATCCTTGCCTTTGCATTATGAGGGAGTGCTCCTGTTGCCAAGTACTGGAAGATCGGGCCCAATTCCTCATCCTGCCTTTGCGCATCTTGTAATTCACCTCTCTGGAAGGGGATCAGCTCATCATTTGGTTTGGTGGAGTGCACCTGGGCCGTCACCATGGCAACCGAGTGAGGGGGGACCATCCGGTCGTACTCTTCAAGGGGCACTGCATCTGACCCATTTGGTTCAGAGGGTGTTCTGGAGAGGGCATCAGCCATCTGATTATTTGCTCCACTGCAGTGCTCCACTTCGAAGTCGAATTCCTGCAGCAGGATAGCCCAACGTGCTAGCTTGCTGTTGCTGTCTTTGGTTGTCTGAAGCCATCTTAGGGAGTTATGGTCAGTGATTAGTTTAAAGCATTTGCTCTCAAGATAAGGTCGAAATTTTTTAATGGCCCACACTACCGCCAGGCACTCCCGCTCAGTCGTGTGGTACATTCGCTCAGTCTGACTCAAAGCACGGCTAGCAAATGCGACAATTTTCTTTGCCTCATCCTCCACCTGAAAAAGAACAGCGCCCACGCCCACATCACTTGCATCTGTTTGCAGCACAAACTGGTTGGCAAAGTTCGGGTAATGGAGTAGCTTAACAGCTCCCAGAGCCTCTTTTAGCATTGTGAAGGCTGCATCTGTCTCCTTTGTCCAGGACCAAGTCGAGTCCCTCCGTCTCAAGTGGTTCAGGGGCTCGGCAGCATCACTGAAGTTCTCCACAAAGGGCCCGTACCAGTTACACATCCCAATGAACCGCTGAATATCCTTCACGTTTCATGGTTTGGGGTACGACTGGATGGCTTCCACGGTGGCGGGGTCAGGGCTGATGCCCTCACGCCCTACAATGTGCCCGAGGAACTTCATAGACGCCCTGCCAAAAACACATTTCTCTGGTTTACACGTAAGGCCATGTGCTTGCAGGCGCTCAAATACTTGACGCAGATGCAGTAGATGGTCCTTGAAAGAACGAGAGAAGACTATAATGTCATCTAGATAAGCTATACAGCTCTTGAACAGCAGGCCCCGTAGCACCACATTCATAAGCCGCTGGAACGATGACGGCGCCCCCTTCAGGCCGAAAGCCATCACCCTGAACTGGTAGAGCCCCTCAGCGGTGACAAAAGCAGTCTTCTCTCTGTCTTTTTTATCTATTGTGATCTGCCAGTAACCTGAGCGTAAATCCAGAGAGCTGAAAAACTTAGTCCCGTGCAAGCTATCAAAGACATCTCTAATGTTCATCATTGGATATGCGTCTGCGGTGGTGACTGTGTTCAATTTGCGGTAGTCCACACAGAACCTGGGACTTCCGTCCTTTTTTTGAACAATAACAGCCGGTGCCGCCCACGCTGAGGTGGATTCTTCGATCACACCCTCCCTCAACATCTCCTCGATTTGCTCCTTGATGACTTGTTTCTTCACGGGTGAATAATTATAAGGTCGGCAGCGCACAGGAGCTGCAGTGCCAGTGTTAATTGTGTGCACAACTGTTGCAGTGCGTCCGACCTTGCTCCCCAATACTGTGTTGAACTCTTGAAGCAAACTGTCAAGAGCCACTTGCTCTTCTGCGGACAAGCAGGCCATGTCCGGGGCCTCATGCTCCCGGACTATTCTTGTTGAGGCAAGGTTAGCCGCTGAAGGCCCTACCGCTGCTCCCATGGTAGCCACTGTCCCTGTGCTAACATCGATTGTCACCCCTAAGGCTTTCATTATGTCCATTCCCAAAATAATATCTACCATAGGCACGTCTCCCATCACTAACACTACACCATCCCAACTGAGGCCACAGAGCCTGATCTTCAGATGGCCTTTGCCCCCAGCCCTACATATCTGTCCGGACGACAAGAGCAATTCAGGCTTGTCTGTCCAGTCCACCTGCTCTGCTGCCCGTGGATCGGAGTTTATGACCTGGGTGGAGACAATGGTATGGGTCGCCCCTGTGTCAAGCATTGCTTTCCATAGCCTCCCTGCTACTTCAACTGGAATTGTTAAAAGGTTGTCTTTTTCCCGGATATCCACCAGAGAGGCATCCTGTGCCAAGAGGTTAGGTGTCGCCCCAGCTTCCCCTATCACTGTCCTCTTAGGGCAGTTATAGCTTATGTGGCCTTTTTCTTTACACACAAAGCACTGGAGAGGCTGACCTGAATTGTCATTGCCTATTTTTTCTTTTGACATTTCCACCCCTGTTGCTTCCCGCCTCTCTGTGCTTTTCTCGCTACTTGGTCTGTCAGTGCTGCATTCGCACTTGCGGCCGCGCAAGATGAGCTCCTCCAAAGAGGTGGGCATTTGAGCTATCATTAGCCTCCTCAGTTCGGGGCGCAACACATCTACAATGAATTGTACAATTTCGTCTTCCTCTGCTGCGGGGTGTAATTTCTTATATATTTCCCATTTTCGCATTACAAACTGGTCTAAGTCTTCGGAGCTGCCTTGTTGCTTATCAAGCTCCCTTCTTAGCTGATACCTGTTGTTTGCCCTATCAAAATAGGCCAGGAAGCCCCGCCTGAAGTCAGACCAAGAAATAAATGCATCACCCTTGTATTTTTTCCAAATTTTTGCGTGACCTCTCAAAGACCCATCCAAATATTCCAGCCAGTTTGCCTCTGGCACACTTCTGCGTCTAAGTGTATGTTCAAAGCGCTCCAGAAATTGGTGCACATCCTCAGATGGCTTTCCATCAAAATTGGGTAGGGAAAACCCAGCACAAGTGATAATAGTGGGGGGCGCTCCTAGTGTGGCTGTAGGAGAGGGGCTGTGGGGCATGTCCCCGCCCCCTAAAGGTTGTGTAGCAGATAAGGTCACCACAGATTTTTCCAAATCCTCACATCTTTTCTTCAAACCTGAAATCTCACATGCCATTTCCCTCATTATATTCTTATTATCAGACATCAAATCATCAAACGATGACCTTAGGTCTCTCAGCTCACACCAGTGTTCCTCTAAAATCTGCCCATGCCAAACTAATGTTTCTTTGCATGTGCACTGTGATACTGGCAGGCCCCGGCCCGCTACCTCTACATCTTCCCTCTTAATCTCCCCAAGCTGCTCAGTGAAGGGCTCGTTTCCCTCAGCCATAATGACCACCAGTTGGTGCACGCTTCCACCCCTTGTTATTATTTATTTACTTTTCTTTACAGAATGAGCGATGTTGCACGGCAGCATCCAACGATACAACGCAGTGAAGAACAAGAGCAATTCAGTAAACAAGAAGTAAACTGAACAGCTTACATATAAATTAATGCACTAACTTCACCTGGCAGGTTCGAGCAGGTAAAATTACAGAAACCTTTTTTTGTTGGGCGCCAGTTATAACAGTATGAACACGCATGGTAATTTAGTTACTACCAGTCTCGGTCTGGATATTGGGCTGGCGAAGACCTGTGGAAATTCCGTCCGCTAGCCTAGCCACCCACTAGTACAGCCCACCCTCTTCAACAGCAGTTACCACGATAGCACAGAATACGGTACAGAACGCGTTTAATTGTTAATCTCGCAATGTCATTGAGCAACAACAGTAAACATTTTGCCAGGCCTGGACTTATCTCTTCCCCGCCCCAAGTTGTGCACATTCGTTGCCCGGGAGGCTCCGTTCGTCTTAACGTTAGCTGTCGCCGATGACTTGTTGCTCGGTAGTCGTAATGTTCTGGCCGCCGGAGAACCACACTCGACAGCCGAAGTCCGCGACGCAGTATGCCTCGTCTTCTTCTCGATTACTTCGTATTTCTCTCTTTTTACCATAATCCACAATGCCGATCACATCATAACTCCCGCTGATGTTACTCTCTCTTCTCTTTTTTTCGCCAGCCCCCCACCCCCTATTTCCGGTTCCTCCTCCCTTTTTACTCCCCCCGACAACCTTTTCTATTATTTCTTTTTCAAAATCGGTCCCCCGCCGTTACAATCTTAAGCTCATGAAAATTGATAATTTAATAAGATGACAGGCATTTAAGGCCTACAGCTGTAGTTATTTAACTAATAAACATATTTGCCTACACTGCACTAATTTGCAGACCAAACTCACGTCAAACGTGACGTCACTTCTACTCTCTCTTTGGAATCATGTAGATCAGTGGTCTTCAACGTTGTTCCTAGGGACCCACCATGTATGCTGATTTTTGTTCCAACCACAATTGTTATCACAGGATTTTAACAAGTTGTTAATGTCTTAATTAGTTGTTTTTCATATTTAGCATTGTTACTTACTTTTTTTAGCCTAATGTTACATAGAAGCATCCATACATGCGATGAAGAATAAAAAATCCTCGAAGATTGCGGTTTTATTTCTATACTGCAAGGAATTTCCAGCATTGTAACATTTGAAACTGATCAAATTAGACACTGAGGAAGTCAGTAAACCCCATTCTTTACCATTTGCTTGTCGATAAAATTTGTCTTGATGTGCCAATTAGTTTTCACCAAGTAGGAGACAAGTATATCTTTAATTTGATTAGTAACATTGTTTTCTCTCATTTTATGTTGTTATTTCCAATGCATAGCAATGTGGGTATGGCATTTTTATTCTGGATGGCAAAAATGGATATTTCTGTTATCTTGTGAATTAAGAGGGCAAATAACTGCTCTAAACATTAAATACACTTAATTAAGACTAATGAACAGCTCGTTAAAATCCTGCGATTACAACTGTGGTTAGAACAAAAGCCAGCATACACAGTGGGTCCCCAGAAACAAGGTTGAAAACTACTGGTGTAGATGTACTACGTCTGCACGAGTGTCCCCTTTGCAATTACTGCACTCGAGCAATAAACTGCAGCAAAACCCATGATTTTCTGAATCAATGTTTATTGACCCGGCGCAGTATAATTAGGACAAAAGGATATCAACTTTCACGCAATCGCAGTTTAAGTGTCATATTCATGTTCCCGTCCCGTTTGTTAGCAGCCATTCTACCAGCGCGTTTGTAAGAGACTCTCAGGCGGAACTGAACTACTTGGAGGTTTATCAGTTTCACGTGCGTTTCGGTGGATTTCACCACTAGGAATATGGAAATAATTATGACTCCAGACTTTTCACGCTTTTCTTTACTCAGGGGGTGAAAGCAATGGAATTGCATAAAAACGTTTCAAATGGTCCTATTTGATTGAAACAACTTGAACGATCGTGGAACACATGCATTGCGTTGATTGACTAATTGCTGACCATGGCACAGGGAACGTGAACATGCCACCAAATCTCAAACAAACAAACAAACATGACGGGCAGGAGGCGGGTGATCACTGTGCCCAGTGTAAGTGCATTCGGATTCTCTTATGAGCGCGGTTCTCTCCCTAAGCTGTAAAAGAGTCCCCTTTACAACTTTCCTTTACCTCATGATGTTTTACACAGAGGTTAAAGAAAATTGGTTCGGAATTAGACGATAGGACGCGATTATTAAACTATTTGGACGCAGCCAAGGTTCTGCGGCAAGCTAAAGACGAAAGTGTCAGAGCGCACCACGTGATGCATCTGACCGAATCACGTTAGCAGAAACCAGCAGTAGCCAATGAGATTTTGTCATTAGCTTTAAATCCCCCTATGAACTTGCACAATTGGTTACTGACAGAAAGGAAATGCCCTTATTTGGATTACACAATGTTTTGCAGGAGAATCAGAGCTTTACAAGAGTACCGGACATGACAGACTTCAGTGAAGAGGCAAAGTACTGTTCATTGCGTTGGAATGCTAACTTTTTGGTAAATTCGGAAGAAACTCACTGCCGCAAGTAGACAAAATGTAATAAAATAAACGTCTAAATGTATGATTTTAATGTTTTCTTTATAGCAGTTTGAAAGAGTACATATTCAAGGGGTAAACTAGACCAAAATCTCAAATTTGACCACTGCATGAAAAATCCATGTTTTTGCCTGCCGTGTCTCGCCTTAGGTGGGGGCATTCAGGTTGAAGAAGTTTATTCAGCTACTGGATAATGGAAGGGGCTTTATTGTCTATTTAATTTGCCAAATACAACTTCTGAGATGATTTCTACATTTTGGACATGATTCAAACAAGTAAATTATTCTTTGAACTTCTGACTGTTTACCTCTGACCAGATTCCATCTGAGATTATTTAAAGAAGTTCATCCAATCAGATTTCTCTAAAAATGGGGTGCTGTGACATGAGCAAAGTGTATCCAAATTTTTTACCGGTACTGCATATATACATATATACACATGTGACACTGTAATCTATGCTTCATTCACATATATATATATATATATATATATATATATATATATATATATATATATATATACTCCATGCTTTTCTCATGTCTAAGGTTCTACAGAATGCAAGAAGTGTCCTGATCAGTACTGGTCAAATGCTGCTCGAACAACCTGCGTCCCAAAAGAAATGGAATTCCTGTCATTCCAGGAGCCCCTGGGAATCATCCTAGCAGCCCTTTCAGGCTTGGGGGTGGTTCTAACATCCAGCGTCACAGCAACCTTCTTTTTCCATCGAAATACACCCCTTGTTAGGGCAAATAATGCAGAGCTGAGCTTCCTGCTCTTGCTGTCACTCTCTCTCTGCTTCCTCTGTGCACTGGCCTTCATTGGTCGCCCTACCCTCTGGTCCTGTATGTTGCGCCACACAATGTTTGGCATCAGCTTTGTTCTCTGCATTTCCTGTGTCCTGAGCAGGACGGTGGTGGTACTAATGGCCTTCCGTGCCTCTGTACCAGGCAGTAACATCATGCGGTACTTCGGCCCGGGACAGCAGAGAATAGCCATCTCCCTCTGCACCTCTGTTCAGGTGCTCATATGTGTGATGTGGTTGGTTCTGTCACCACCCATCCCAGCTGAAATACATGGCCATAGTCCCAGGATCATTCTCAAGTGTGATGTGGGCTCAGTGGCTGGCTTTATCTGTGTACTAGGCTACATTGGCCTGCTGGCAGCCACCTGCTTCCTGCTGGCCTTTTTTGCCAGGAAGCTTCCAGACAACTTCAATGAGGCTAAATTCATCACCTTCAGCATGCTCATCTTCTGTGCTGTTTGGATCACCTTCATCCCGGCCTACTTCAGCTCCCCAGGGAAATACACAGTTGCAGTAGAGATATTTGCCATCTTAGCCTCCAGCTATGGACTTCTCCTCTGTATCTTTGCTCCGAAGTGTTATATAATCCTATTGAGGCCAGACAAGAATATTAAGAAGATGATGATGGCCAAGTGATAGTAATAAACCTTCGATGATGTCAAAGTCATGAATAAAGAGAATATCATCTGCCCTTGTGTTAATATGTGGGTCAGTAAACAGACCACTTTGACAGTTCTCCCGCTGAGTGATGTACAAATGTAATAGCCACATATTTAATAGATCAGAAAATTCATTAATATGAGTTTGGAGGCATGTGATGATTCATGTCTTACTTGCTGAAGCTGTAAATCCTTCTTATTTTCAGAATATATTCAAGTAGTGAAAGGAAGAATAAGTCATCATCAATGTACTGAAATTCGAAATATGGCCACTGCTTTCCCATTTGAGTAATTCCTAATTTACAGCTGTATAACTCAGGGTTTTAGCACCCCAGATAGAGGCAAAAGTCACAATGAAGAACAACATTTGTACCATTCGCAATACTTGGGTCCCTGTGATTTTTGTGTGAGAATAGCCACAAACACATATTTATGAAAATTCAGTAGTTCCCCCTTCAGTTTGCAGCAAAATCAGAAATGGCTGGCAGGAGAACCAATACATTTCTTTTATGACAGAAATATCTATGAATCCAAATATGAGCATTGCATATTCCCTCTCCAAAAAAAGAAATGGCAATTCAAACCTGAATATATAATCATCCATATTCTCTTAAGATGCTTGAAAATAATGTCATACTAAGTATCCAAATAAAAAGCTACCACAAAGAACATGAAGCAGTTAAGATGCTGTGTTAAATGTAAATCAAAATGGAATGCAATGATTTGAAAATCACTTAAACCTTGAACTCTAATGAATGATAATACATTTTTAAATTGAGAAATTTTCATGTTTTTTGAAAAATATTTGCTCATTTTGAATTTGATGTCAGCAACACGTTTCAATAATGTTCGGACCGCGGCAACAAAAGACTAGAAAAGTTGTATGTGAAGGTAATACACCTGGTGGAACATCTCAAAATTAATTAGGTTACTTTGCAACAGGTCAGTGACATGATTGGGAATAAAAAGTCTTCCAGAAGTAAAGATAGTGATCAATTATATGATTTATTGGGAGAATCTCAAAAAATCTCTGAATGCAAGGGACATGGCCGAAAACAAATACTGAATGGCCATGAGCTTCAGGCCATCAGGTGGCACTGCACGGCACGGCACGGCACTGTGCCTCATGTTACTAATTGATGCCTCAGTGTGGACTTGTGTGTATAAATACCTGTTGTCAGACCTGTTTGATTCTCAACCCTGACGAAGGCTCATTTGAGCTGAAACGCGTTGGTCTTTGCTTTTCAACCTCTTTGTACCTGGCCATGTTCATTTAATTAAGCCATTTTAACATTTTGTCTAAACAGAGTTGCTTTGGTATTTTTCTAATCTATCAGTTTTGTGGCACCCTCACCAACGAGCACCTGTTTTTTCAGTTATTTCATTTTGTCACTCCAAGATCCATGCAGCGCTCCCTCATTCCCCTTTTTTCCTCTACTTTTAGTAGCTCAGACTGATTGTAGACTTCGGCAAAAGGTCATAACTTTGAAGCAACTTGTCAGATGTGCTAAAAGGTTCGCTGAGTTGCTGCGATTTAGTATTTGCAGGACAGCACCAAACAAGCACAATATTTGCAGTTCACATTTTAAATGATGAACTACAAATTTTGAATGGATAGGAAACCTTAAACCTGTTGAAATGTGTTGTGCGTGGTGTTCGGGGGCTGCATCTGTGTTTCAAGGGACTGATGCAAGGGAGAATCAATGACACGGCTCAACATCTGCACGAAATAATAATGGGTTCTACACTATACATCAGCCTACGTTTCAGTGTCTCGCATACCGAGTTTCCCTACAGCTTCGCAATAACTCTGCCCCCAGCCCTTGATGTAATCGATGCTCACTGCTTGCAATCACCAACAAAAGGCTCTCTGATTGGCTACGAGTTTAAGTTTGTACAAAAGCACATATTGGCTCAATCAACCGAACTTATGGGAAATGTAGTTTTCACAGACCCAAAATTATTTTGTATTTGTGCCAGATTTGTTTTTACGGAAGAAAATTTTAAAAATACAGAAATCTGTAACATTACGAACTCTGAGCACCCATGAACATTTGTAAACTTCTGTTGGTGAACAAAGTTAGTCATTGCATCTACACATGCAAATTAAAACTTTGCCATGTGAACATTAAATCAAATCTAAACAAAATTCAGAAATGCTGCTGCCTTCCCTGGGCCCAAGCTCATTTAAGTTGGACAGGCTGACCAAATCAGATTATGGATTATTACTTTTTTTTTTTGGAACACATGGACAATCCATTTTCCAGACTAAAAAGCAGAGGTACCATCCGGCTCATTATCAGCACACAGTTCAAAAGCCAGCGTCCATGATAGTATCGGGGGCATTAAAGGGAAAGTTCACCCAAAAATGAATATTCACTCATCGTATACACACCCCAAGGCGAATTGAAGGGTCAATTAATTTATTTTGTTCTCAAAATAGTTTTGGAGTTTTAAGGAAAAACAGCATTGAAGAGAAACCCAAATAAATGGAATCCTATGGTGGCCACTTTTTCAAGCTTAAAAAAGCAATGGTAAAAAACATAAAATGCCTCCATACTGCACATGTGACATTTTCAAAGTGTCTGCAAGCCCCGACAATATGATTAGACTCGAAAAGACATTATTTTCACTATGTTTTTCGCCTAAATGTCCAATGTAGCCACCTAGCCAGGAGCCATGTTTTTTTTTCCCTCAGGAAGAATAAAGCTCTGTTACTTGGAGGACTCAAACTACCTCTATACGTCTTGTAAGAAGACCTATAACACCTGCCATAAAACTAGAAGAAGAAGAGGACCTAGAAAACGTTGCCTCGAGTTTGTGTTAACATGCAAGCAGAGTTGCCACGTCTGCTTATAATACGTGACTTTGGGCTTATTATTTCCTGAAGCCACTTGAAAAAATTACGGGTTGCAGTTTTTTTTGGGCTTGTTTCTAAAGAATATGGTTGCTTGTTAGGTTGCTTGTTACTCTTCTCTAATTGTTAGAATACATTTACGGTTGCAATTTCCCCCGATTCATTGACTACCACTGTCTGCTCACTAGCTCAGGAGTAATGTGGGAGAAAAATTATTCATGGCAAAATGTACATTTTTTAAACAATAAACGTGATGTGCGCAGATCTCCCTATTGCGTGCGGCATAGTTCACTGCTTGCATGTAAACACAACCTCGAGGCTAGGGCTTCTTCTTCTACTAGTTTTATGGCAGGTGATTACAGGTCTTCTTATTCCTCATATTTTGAGTCCTCTAAGTAAAGAAACTTCACTCTCCCCGAAGAAAAAAAAAACATGGCTCCTGGCTAAGTGGCTACATTGGACATTTTGGCAAAAAAAATTGAAAATAACGTCTTTTCGAGTATAATCATAATGTTGGGGCTTCCAGACACACCGAAAATGTCACACGAGCAGTATGGAGGCATTTTATGTTTTTTAACGTTGCTTTTTTAAGCTTGAAAAAGTGGCCACCATAGGATTCCATTAATTTGGATTTCTCTTAAATGCTGTTTTTCCTTAAAACTACAAAGCTACTTTGAGGACAAAAGAAATTAATCGACCCTTCAATTAGCCTTGGAGTGAGTGAATTTTCATTTTTGGGTGCTTTCCCTTTAATTCATGTAGCATGGGTAACTTGCACATCTGTGACCAGCCAAGAAAAAAAGGCTGGCAGGTTCAAAATTTTCAAAATTCAGTTTTATGTTATTTTTTATAGAGTGGACCTTCTTCTTCCAGAAATTCATCTGGATTCGTATTTGCTGTATTGAAATTAACGTCATTCAAAATTGCATACCTCTCGATTATCACACAAATAGCCTGAGCCGCATGCTTTTTATAGCCTATTTAACTGCCGGAAGCCACTTTTTTTATCAACCCACGCAATTCTTAGAGTGAAAGGTTATATTTCATTGGAAAGCAAACCAGTTCAATCAATGTGAAGCATTGCCTATTAATAGGTAAATTATTTTTCTGTACTGAATTTAGCCCATGATTTCATCTGTTAAATTGCATATGGAGAGAAAACGTGTCTTCAGTTGCCAATTATGATAATTGGAAAACGCGTCAAAGAAAAATGATTGAGAAATTGCGATGACTAAAAAGGGAGATGTCTGTGCCCCCCAGTTCCCAGTTCTAGCTCCGCCACTAAATAATAGCCCATCTTTGGCAGTATTGAAATGGAAATTTATCGAGACACTGATGGGATTCTGTGTGAGGTATATAAAGCTAAATCCCGTGGATCAGACGCAGTTTTCCAAATGCGAAAGTAAACACAGTCCACATGGCGAGCAGGACATTTAAATCACGTTTTCCTCAAAAGCACGATCGCCGCTCAGAGGTACCTTTTACCACGACGGGTCACATCTGTGAACACACCATTAATGCTGAACAATATATACAAGCTTTGGGGCAACAAATACTGCCATCCAGATGTCTTATTCAATGAATGCCTTGCTTATTTCAGCAAGACAATGCCAAACACCATAATCTGCATGTTTCATCATGACATCACTCTATAGTTAGAGTGTGGGTGCTAAACTGGCCTGCCTGCAGTCCAGACTTGTCACGCACTAAAATATTTGGTGTATTATGGAATGAAAAATATGACACAGGATGCCACAAAGTGTTGACAGCTGAAATCCTGCATCAAGCAAAAAAAGATTTTCCTTACAAAACTGCAGCATTTGTTCTAATCTGTTCCCAAATACTAAGTGAAGTGTCTCCCTGTCCCAATTATTTTGAAACATGCCGTGGCATCAAATTAAAAATTAGCAAATTTCCGAGAAACAATAAAATTTCTCAGTTTAAACATTTAATATGTTGTCAAGTAAATGGTGCATACTGAGTCTAGGGGCTGAGGGGGATCCTGTGTGCAATCAGATGTTCCCTCATTTTGACTCTTGAACCTAATAGTACACTCCTAAGTAAGTAAGTAATTACGAGTGGAAGGTCTGGGTCATGAGCAGCAGGAGTCAAATTCAAGATGCCATTCAAGATGGCCGTCACATCATAAAATCATCCATAACTCCTCAAGGAAAGGTGCTAGAGAAATAATTTTGGTGTCTTCACCTAGGTTTTGAGGCTCAAGGAATCCAATGAAGCCATGTTTTTGGTCATCGCCATATTTGGTAATGGTGAAATCCAATATGGCGGTATAAAGGGGGTCGTGAGCCATAACTTACTTTGTACTTGGTGTAGAGTTACAAATTTGGTGTCCTTACCTAGGTTTTCAGGGTCAAGGAATCAATTGAGGCCATGTTAAGAAATTCATTACGGAATGGTGAAATCCAATTTGGCTATCACTATCTCTGTCTTGGCATGGGCTAAGATCATGGCCTTTGGAGTTATCACCGGAAAGCAGATTCAAACCAATTTGGATTTCCCTTTCAACCTGGGGCATACTTTGGAGTAATTAACTTTGATACGAGCCCCTTTGGTCTAAAACAGTTGTGACATCTGTAAAATAGCAAGGGAATTACTATTGCATCATCAGTCGTGTTACACAAGAACCTTGTTGTAATGTACATGAACATTCTGATATTGATGCCATTTCTTCATCAGATTTCTGATTAAAATGGTATGATGAATGTCCCTTGAGAATGCCCTCAACTGTTAACAGCTAAACACAAGATCTTAACCTCTTTGCACAGAAGCCAAATCTGGCTATTTGGGGATTGCCTTATTTAAGGCTTTATAATTCAAGATAGCAGCTTCACAGACAGTAAAAGGAATGCCTGAACCGAGTCTAGACACTTGAAGTATTTAGACTCCTATCGTATTTGAGATTATTTTCATGATTTTTGTCGAGAAAAGGGGCTGCAAACACAAATAATCTTCATGAAAATTCAACACTGAAATTGCACAAATATAATACTGAGAATTGAAAAACTGCTGGGGCTTAAAACTATACATTTCTGCTATCATAAACTCCTTGATCACAAGTATAATTTATCTTGAGCATTACATTCTAGATTACCTACTTGCTAAATGGAGCCAAATCAGACAGCTATCCTAGTGGCTCCACAAAGTCTGAGGTCCCTCAAAATGGTGCACTGTCAAATCATTAAATAATCATACATTCAACACAAACTTTTATGGCATGAAATTTAATATGAATTAATTATTTTTTTGGTTGAGTTTCGCATGAATTTATCAATATCAGTGCAGTTGAACATCAGTGGTCACCAGTAACCTCTCCAAACACAAAACATGCCTTTTCTCCATAACAAAGTTTAGAGTTGTGTCCATTTTTCTTCATAGTCCCTCAAGCCAGCACACATACTCATTAAATAAAGTAAAACTACTGATTAAACGGTCAGAACATTCACCCTGCAATGAAAGCTAGCAGTTGCCACTTCCGAGCTCTCAACCTTATTTCAACACTTTCTACACCTTATAAGGAATAAGTAAAACTCACCAACTCAGTAATAACTGATTTCTGAAATAAACTTTATTTTAACAGAACAGACATTCCACTCTCAGGGAAAATCAAACAATATATGCCCTAGGTTCAACAGAACGGTGCAATGAACGTACCTGGGGATCCACCGAAATGCATGACCAGTTAAGGTTTTAGACTGGAAAAAAACCTTGGAATTCAATTTTGTTCAATACAGTATGCATTCCAAAACAAAAAGCAGAAGTAGCAGCCTAATGTAATCTTCATTGAATCCTTCCTCCAGAGATCGATTTATCCAGTAGAAGGAACCCTCCGGTCCTGGTTCAATCAAAATAATTCCCATTGACCATGTCCTCACCTCATTTAAATCCTGTGAATGTAACTGAACACTTCAGGGTTTTGGGAGTCTTTTTTTTTTAAATGATTCATGTCAATTTCAGCCGCACGATGTGCGCAACGTTGAGGAGATACCACCGGCTTGCTGATATGCAAAGGCCTGTAATACTTTTCTGACGGTCCAATAAATGTGTTTCAGTTACTGTGGAAGGTTTGAACACTCAGGAATTGGATAAGAAACGAGCCAATCAATTTACTGCACTTTAAAAAGTGGACTACATGTGGTGCTAATAGTATTACCTCAGGTGTTTCTTTGGGTATTTTTCAATATGTCTAACTTATTTTAAAGATGAGGCTGTTGTTATCTTCTCACAAACAACATACTGGTAGCTGATAATGCTTAGTTGTACCAATTCTGTCATCTGTTGCCAAAATACAATGATTAAGTATTGTTACTGACTAACAGTGAAGGTCATACATGCAGCCATATTCGATTTCACCATTCAGTAATAAACTATCATTTCTGAATAATGTCTAAATTGATGCCTTGACCCTGAAAACCGAGGAAAGGATACCAAATTTGTAACTACAGACCAAATACTAAGCAAGTTGCAGCTCGCGGCCCCCTTTACGCCGCCATATAAATATGGCTTCATTGAATTCTTTGACACCCAAAACATAGATAGAGACACCAAAATTATCCCTCTAGCCCCTTTCCTCGAGGAGTGATTGATGATTTTATGATATGGCGGCCATCTTGGACGCATCTTCAATTTGACCCCTCCTGCCCGTGATCCAGACCTTCCACCCAAGTTTTTTTTTTTACTAACCTAGGGGTGTACTATCAGGTTCAAGAGTCAAAATGAGGGGACATCTGACTGCACACAGGACCCCCCTCAGCCCCAGGACTAACTGACACAGCCGCAGCACATGATATTAAGGAAAATGGGACTCACTGGACCAGACAACCGTCTTCAACTGCTTCAAGGTCCAGTTCTGAAGCTAAGGTGTCCATTAGGAGGCTCCTTAAGAGATGGACTGGGGTTAGAGTGAGTACCTTGACTAGACTGGAAGCAAAAAAGTGCAATACACAGCAGGGTATGATGCATTGTGTGTTGTGACATATTCCCTTAGTAAATAGTATTTAAATTCACTACAACTTGTGCCACAGTAGCCCCTTTATTAGTTTGGACCAGAAGAATAGCCTTCACAGACATCTTGCATCAATAGACCTTGGGTGCCAAAAACCCTGTCATCGGTTCATTGTCTCTCATTGGATTTCTCCCAGTGGATACTCAAATCTGCTGACAGAGAGCTCCCCAGAAGTTTTGCTACTTCAGAGTTGGTTGAACCTACTCATCAGCCCATAATGATTTTTCTATTGACAAAGTCATTCAGTTCTCATTTCTCCCATATCCTACACATTAAATGTGAGAACCGACTGCTGGGTTATGGTCTAATATCAGTCTGCATTCCTAGGCATGTGTCATTGTTATGAGATAATCAACATTATTCACAAGCATTACTTAGTGGATTTTAAGTTTTGGCTCATCAGTGTGTAACAGCCAAACATAACCTCAGGCTGTCCACAAAAGAGTTGAATTAGTGTTTCTGTGAAAGAAACCTATCCTTCATGCGTGGGATATCATTTATTGCATTTTGTACTTTGACACTTATTTACTAATTATCAAAGACTGGGGAGATTATTTTACTGTCACCTATTTGAAAAAAATAGACAAAAAACTGGAATCATGTTCACAGAACATAAGAACTCAAGTCTAAACACACACACGCACACACACACACAAAAAATTCTAACAGACAAGGGCAAACGAATAATTATGAAATAATTTATACGCAGGAATTAAAAAGACATACAAACGTACAAATACATGAAAATCATCTCATGAACTTGCATGGAAAAATGTGCATTGAAGACAACTAGCAGTCAGAGCACATGAGTGAAACAGTGTCAGTGCCAGACTCCAGGGCATTCTGAAGTAACTTCCTCCCGCGAAAGACAGGCTAAATGAGGACTTTCCCTTTGGGTCGAGGCCTTGACCATTAAATGGACTCCTCCAGGATTTACAAAATTGCTGCGCTCAAATGCATTTTTCTTGTTTTTTCTTATTGTTTGCTTGGCTGTGAGAAGAGTGGGCCCTATATAAGTACACCTCCCTGTTTTTCCAAGGGAGAACTCAAACCCCACTCCCTTTCTCTCTGCCGTCCTCCTTCTGTCTCCTTCAGGAGATGGATGTTCACTCCTTGTTATGGCTGGGGGTGTCATCAGTCTTTGGTGCCATATGTGGGTCAGCAGAGTCCTCCTGCAGGTCACTTAATACTCGGTTCACACAGAGTGGTGTCTATAAAGAGGGTGATGTGATAATTGGAGGACTGTTTCCTATTCGCTTTCTGCCACCTGTTCCCAACCAGGACTTCACGAAACGAGCAGCACCTTTGCATTGTCAGTAGTAAGTAAATGACTTTAATCCATATTAACATCTATTCATATCTTACTGAAATTATTTACATTGAATATAATGTATGGGCTGTTTATCTGCAGATTTGCACATGTATAATATATTTTCTGAATAACTGTGAAGATACAGTATATATGAATATCAGCCAGTCAATTTTTCTTTTAAATAAACATCTCTGCCTGTTTTCCTTTCTGTCAGCTTTTCTTTGCGTGCATACCGATGGCTACAGACTATGATCTTTGCAGTGGATGAAATAAATAGAAATCCCCAGCTTCTGCCTAATCTAACTCTTGGGTATGCCTTGGCTGACACCTGTATGACAACGGCATTACCTGCTGCACTGGGGTTGGTCACTGGGAGGGACCCTATTATTACAAGCTCTGAGTGTGGTAGCACCCCTGAGGTGCCTGTCATTATTGGTGATCCTAGCTCCTCAGCATCTATTGTGATTGCCAGAACACTGGGAGTGTTCAATATCCCGATGGTGAGCAACTAAACTGTACAGCCAACTTAAAAGCAATGAAACCTTTATAACTTAATCTCAAAATTTACTGAGAGAGTACTTAAGTATGGATGTATTTTGAAATGTGCATCTCCTGTGTAGTTTAATGATTAAACTTAGCATTGTATTTAGATTTTTCTTTGATGTTTCCCATGGATAAACAGTAAAGACAGAAAAGGCATGAATATAACAGGCTTCCATGTGTATTCCGAGCCCAGTCCCATCCCAAATGGTCATGTAATGACGCTGCCTGACCAAGCGTTGATCTACGGCGAAAAAGGAGGCTTTTAGCATCCTTATTCGGAACTAGTTCAAAACAAACCCTTTCCCCTAACCCCAAACTAAAACCATAAACATCAAATCAGAATGCCAAAATCCACCTTTTTCATCTTATATTGATCCTTGGTAGGTAGCATCACTATATGACAAGTCAGAATGAGAATGTGTTTATATTCCCCAGGTGAGCTACTTTGCCACATGTGCCTGTCTTGGAGATCACCAAAAGTTTCCCACCTTCTTCCGCACTGTGTCCAATGACGCCTTTCAGGCCCGGGCCATGGCGCACATGCTGCGCCTCTTTGGCTGGACCTGGGTGGGTGTGATAGTGAGTGATGACGATTATGGCAAGTTTGGGATGAAGCTTCTGCTGGAGGAATTGCAGATCTCTGAGGTGTGTGTGGCATTTTCAAAGGTCATCCCCACAGTCAATTTGAAGAGCAGTATTCCACACATCGTGGAGGCAATCAGGCATTCTACAGCCAAAGTCATTGTCACTTTTGCCTCACACATGGGTGCCTTGCTACAGAAAGTGGTAGAACAAAACATCACTGACAAGCTGTGGATTGCCACAGACTCCTGGATTACCTCCAGTACTATCTCTACTCCACAGAATCTGCCCTCACTGAGAGGTACCTTAGGATTTGCCTTGCGCAGGGGAAATATTCAAGGTCTTAAGTCTTTTCTCACTAGTTTACGACCAAAAGCTTTTCCCTCTGATCCATTCGTGGAGGAATTCTGGGAAGTCATGTTCAAATGCACTTGGAGGAATGATTCCGCTGCATCTCTGTCAGTCAAGCCAAAGTGTACTGGGGCTGAGAACTTGGATGATGTTGAGAATATTTACACGGATGTCTCCCAGTTAAGAGTCTCATACAGTGTGTACAAGGCTGTGTATGCCGTTGCACACTCTATACACAATATGTTGTCCTGCCAACCAGAGAACAGTCGCTTTGAAAAAGGGGGGTGTCCAAATGTCACCAAACTCCAACCCTGGCAGGTAAGAGTTAGCTCAGAAAAATAGAATGCATCAGTATCCAGTATAAATTTTAAGTAATTGCAGTTCATAACTATAAGGGCACTTAAAGACCACCACCAAGGCAAAACGCAACAGTCAAAAATAATTTGTATATTATCAGCCTCACAATTCAAATCTGTTCCAAAGTTAATTGTATTATTTCTTGGGCTATGCTATAGCCTTCCACCAATTTTCATGAAAACCGGGCCAGAAGGTTTTCTGTAATCCTGCTGACAAACAGTCCAACAAACAAACTCAACATAACCTCCACGCAAGAGGTTATTATGAGATTCATGAAAAGTGTGCCACCTAGCAATAAAATATTAATTTATCTAATTGATTCCAAATTCTGTGGACACCGCATGCAGCACATGAATGGTTTGTGGTCAAAACGAGACCTATAACAAAAACTTTTGAGAAAATAAAGTCTTCATATTCCTAAATCACGCTGTCTTACTTTGTTAATTAAGATTAATTAAAAGTCATTTAATTCACTTTGCTTTTGAAAATTACCACTGTAAGATGCCAAGTGATTATTGAAAATAAAAATGTTAATTCTCTCAAAGTAGTAGGGATATGTCTAATTTTTCCCCAGAATCCTCTAAATGGCTAATAATCACTAATTCAATAATTCATATAAATGTAATAAAATTTTAGAGTAAACATAGGTTTATGAATTTAAAATTTGAGTCTAAAGGTTCCCGAATCATTCTTGAAAAGCAAGCTTGGAAATATACTGCCATTATTTTTAATTTGACAGAAGTTTTTAAAAACCGGGTTTCTGTTCTTAAATAATATAACAGAGTCTTGTCAATACTGTGTTAAAAGTTTTGGAAAATATTGATCTTTCTTGAAGATTCTTCACTACCTCCAGACTGTAAACTTCACCACACCAGTGGGGGAGGCCATAAACTTTGATGAGAATGGTGAACCACCAGCATCATTTGACATCATCAACTGGCAGGTGGGGATGCAGGGCAGAGTGATGTTTGTCAAGGTTGGACAATTTGACTCCGTGGATGGATTTTCTCGCAAGTTTCAGATCAATGTGGAAAGCATCATCTGGGGTGGCGACCAGAATGAGGTACAGAGATTTATTAATTTTGGCTTGGCATTGATTAATGAAAGAGAATAAATGTTGGATGGTCTCATTCATCATTCATACATCCTAAAGATGTCTTACACAAATTCAGTGTCATTGCATAGCAGGTCCACTAGGAGATGAGCCTAACAGAAAAGGTAAATATAACATGATTGGTGACACAATTTTTCAGCTTGTGGTTACTTTCATTTTAGTAAAAGCACAGAAATGAGGAAATCAGCTGCAAAGATCAGTTCAATTGCTACGTACACCCAAGAAATGGTGAGAAATTGATTGCTCACTTGAGGATCTGGTTTTTTAGCCTATAATTTACAGTATTTATAATTTAATTAAAATGCTGGGCTGACACGGGAGTCTAGAGTTCAGTTGTTTGACTGATAAGTGAAGAGTGTTTCGTCTGCGATGCCTCTTTTACAATACTGTGAAAAAGTATGCTCCCCTTTCCAATTTCTTATAATGTCACTTCTGTGACACATAATAGAAATAAGTTTAGAACTGGGAAGCACTCAAAGAGTGTAAACCTCCGCCAAGGCAGCCGAATTCCCCACAGCAACATACCATCTCTAGCAATAACGTGACTTTCTTCAAGGGAAAGCTTAGCAAGCAAAGTTTCTTAATTTAGAAGCAAAAAGGTTGAAACTGTGATGGCTGGTGATTTTGAGACGCTAAACGCAGCGGCTAGAATAAAAGGGAACTGCAGATGAGAGAGGGACATGAATAAAATAAGATAGTGAGACTCGCGCTTTCAACGGACCCAGATGTCGTCCGTGGCAAGGAAGCAAGGCAAGCTCGACTGGAGTAAAAGAAAAGTAAAAAACAGAAAGATTCCCTTGCTGACTAGAACTTGTCCTCAAATATGCAACTAAACCCTCAACAACTCTCTTTTAGTAACCTTACCAGCTAAAGTGCAAACATAACATTAAAACACTAGCAAAAGTAGTGAGGCGGAACTGGGGCTTAAATAGAATCCATGCGACGCCCCCCCTTGCCAGCAGGCCCAGGAATCCAATTGAGAGCAAAACGATATTGTCCCAGACGAGAGCAACCAAGAAAGCTCTTAAAGCCTCCAAACCATGACAAAAATAGTTCCTATCCCTCAATAATGAATCCTTAAAAAAAATAATGGATCTGGACTGTGACCCGAATTCAGGCCATACCCTATACTTGAGGTCTTCGGAAAAACCCGACAGCCCAAAAACCCGAGGTTCCGACCCGACCCGGCTCGGGTTTTGGGTCCATTCACAAAAAGTGACTCTCGGTTTGGGTCGGAACCGGGAGAGTTTGTCCCAGGGCTCTTATACTGAATGGCCGGGTTATGTAGTACCCGAGAGGACCAGGCGATTGGCGGTCACAGCTGTCAATGACCCCCTCCCTCCCCTTTTTCCCCCTTCCGTCCAATGCGAGGTTGCGAGCTGCCTGTGTGACTAGGTCATGTGATTTTAGTAAGGAAGTCAAAACAACTGCACGATAAGCCAACAACAAAAAAAGAAGGCAGTGGATATTTTGCCGTCTCACGGCTTTGTTTACGTTTCTCTATTTAGCCAGCACTTCAGGTGGACATGCGCACTTGGCACTTGCCAACTGTATTTTGTGGTTACAACATCAAGGCGTGGATGGCTATACAAATGCCGAGATATTTTACCGTTCACAGCATCCGACATTATGTGGCTTACCCTATTAGGACGGGAACAGTCTGACGTGGTGACATGGGACAGGCTAATGTAATCATTACCAGGAATTCTACTCCCTTCCAAACGCCCTAAGTCAGTAATCATTACGGACATTCTCGGTAAAATTTATGGCCACTTTTACCTTCTGTAAAACGCTCTACAGACAGTACCCTAGGCAATATCAATCCTGTGCGAATGCGACCCCCTTTAAATGTAGAAACGATGCATATAAATATTTTGTCAAATCCTGTTTAACCTCCCTTTTTCGAAGGTGGATGCGCTTGAAGAAGCACTTGGTTTAGCAGTTACCAATAGTCTGTCACATTCTTTTTTCCGTAGAAGACATGAAAGACAATTTTTTTTTCAAAAAAAAAAAGGTCGAAGGCACTTTTCAGACGAGCGAGACTTCTGGTTAAATGTTAAGACATAATCGTTATACTCGATCTTGCTTTTGGGCAAATGTTCCAGGCTAACCATTATTATTATTACCCTTCAGCACATGTCGACAGGGGAGTAATGGCATAGCGTAAACCAAGTTAAGCCTCTTTGACATCGGACACGAAACAAATTTTGCGCATGACAGATTACATTCAAAATCAATGCAAAGACTCGAATACACGTGAAACGCGTGTTTTTGTGTCTTTGCATTGACTTTGAAAGTAAACTATCGTGCAAAAAATTTGTTTCCCTTTTGGTGTAAAAGCAGCCTTACTCCTACTTCTGACAGAACTAAGGAGATTTCTTGTGATTTCTAGAGCGGCCAGTGGCGTATCTAAGAAATTTTACATTGGGTGGCGAGAGGTCTGGGAGGGGTGGCATTGGACATCCTCAGTAGGGTATTAGGAAATCCCCAATCCCAATGAAGTTGGGACATTGCGTAAAACGTGCATAAAAACAGAATACAATAATTTTCATATCTCAACAACCCGTATTTTATTCACAATAGACCATAGACAACATCTCAGATGTTGTAAGCAAAGACAGGCAGAGGTTCACCAATCTGCGGAAAAAAAAACTGCCTAAAAATTGGGCAACAATTTCAGAAAAATATTCTTAAATGTGTTCCTTGTACAGTGCGTCCCAAAAGGAAAATAAGAATAAATGGTAAATTCTATCACAATTACTTAACACTCTGGGATTAAAAATGGCATTTGGTGTGATATAACTATGCCTTCTGTCTAATGATGTCAAGTAAGTGGAGCTTGTGCCACACTCAAATAAACAACAATGACACTTTTGGAGTAATTCAGTAACCACTTTGCTCCAGATTACATAATATGATGACAGGCCTAAACACGGATGAACCTGGATGATCAGTTTCAACTTTCCATTGTCAGGGCTATTAGTGCTTTAGATTATGTAATGTGTACTGCTTTAAATGTAAACCCTAATAGCTGCATGACAGATGTGCTCAAATAAAGCAGCTGACAACCGAACAATGAGTTCTGACAACAATGCCTGACTAATTTTCTTTTCTTTGTATGATGTGAAAAAGTACACAGTTGTGCAATTAATAGTCCCAATTAAGCAATATCACATGAGAGGGAGTGCTCAGATAATCACACCAGTGCTGATATTCAGCACAACTGCACGACCTTGAGTGTGATACTGATTTTATACAAAAGTTCCACAAGCACATTTTATTAGTTAAGAGTAATAAGTGACAAGAGACTATGATTAGTTTGTTTATTTTATCATTTATTTGGCTCCGCCAACACAAATAACTGATGTAGCATTTAATAACAGTTATTAGAACGCCTGTACAGCGGAGTGATAAGGTCTTTAAAAAGACCCAGTGCTGTTGTACTCTATATCAGCACTCATGGAATGTCTCTTATCCAATCAAATTACTTGGTCGTAACTAACTGTTGTATAATTCGTTTTATAGACACTTAGTTTCAACAGAATACTTCTCATTTTATCCCAAGTTCCCTTTTTTCAGGACACACTGTTATTATGCCTTCCTAGATGTAGTAGATGTAGATGTTGAGTGAATATTTAGGGCTAATGAAATAAAAGTACCTAAAAACTAGGCTTATGCCGTCGGAGGCGAAGGCTTGGGGTATAACGCCCCCAATCCTCAATTCCCCAATCCTTGAATAGACCCAATAAAATATAAAGCCCCTTGGGTCATGACCTTTCATTTGAACTTAATTTCAGGTCAATCGGACAAATGTTTCTAAAGATATAGCCAAAATGGTAATTTCCCATCAGAAAGCGCCACCTGGTGGCAAAATATTGAACCATATAGGTCTGATGTCATCATGTGATATGTTGTGAGGTCATGACCTTGCAGTTGCACATAGTTTCATGTCAATTGGACAAATAGTTCCAAAGATATGGCAGAAATGGTGAATTTTATGTTTATTTAAAGCTCCACCTTGTGTCAAAATTTTGAACCAAACAGGTATAATGTCACCATAGGACACATCCTCGGGTCATGACCTTTCATTTGCACTTGATTTGAGGTCAATCGGACAAATATTTCCAGAGATATGATCTAAACAGTGATTTTTTTTCAGTTTTTGGCCACTGGTGGTCAATCTAGAAATTATAAATTGTCCAAAATCGAATCAGTTCTTCCTCTTTATGATAATTACCTATATGCAAAACTTGGAATTTCTATTTGAAATATTACTGAAGATATCGCGTTAACACGTAAATCAGTTTTCGGCCCATGGTGGCCAATCTAGAAATCATAAATTGTCCAAAATCGAATCAGTTCTTCCTCTTTATGATACTTACTTATATGCAAAACTTGAAATTTCTGATTGAAATATTACTGAAGTTATCGCGTTAGCACGTAGGGCGGTGGCGGCGGTCGGACCAAAAACATAATATCCCAGGAACGCCATTCGGCGTTTGGGTTTGTAATAAATACAGAAAAAGAACGTAAGTCACAGTCCAGGACTGATATTGGCCATTTCTTTTAAAAGAGCCTCAGATGATGATTGTTGTGCTGTGCAGCAAAGCGTCTCTCATACATATCAAAACCTAGCTCTTTTGCACGTTGTTTCTCAATACCGAGAACAGCTAGATTTCTAAGACGATTGTCTGATGATTGTCAGGCTACATAGACCTCTAGTCGTGTGGAGGAATTTCCGCAAAATCGGAAATTGCTCCTGCCACGAATACATATTAGCTGGCCTTCTGCATTTCAGCAGGACAATGCAAAACCACATACTGCTGCTATTACAACAGTGTGGCTTCATAGTAGAAGAGTCTGTGTGCTGAACTGGCCTGCCTGCAGTCCTGATCTTTCACCGATTGTAAACATTTGGCGCATAATTCAACGAAAAGTCAGTCAAAGAAAACCCGAAACTCTCTAGCAGCTGGAAGCCTGTATTAAACAAGAGCGGGATCAAATTCCAATGGCTAAACTCAAGAAACTTGCCTCCTCAATGCCCAGATGCCTCCACTCTGTGTTAAAAAGAAGAGGGGATGCCACACCATGGTATACAGGCCCCTGTCCCAACTTTTTTGAGACCTGTTGCAGCCGTAAAATTTGAAATGAGGTCATTTTCTGGATAAAATAGTTAAATATCTCAGTTTCAACATTTGCCATGTTATCTCTGTTCTATTGTGAATAACATACTGGCTGGTGTGATTTAAAAGTCATTGCATTTTGATCATAGCTACACAAACATATATACAGTAAAATTGTAATAATTATATTTCAAGTTTTAATGGAATTTAAGAAATTTTGCCTGGTTCGGCTGACACATGCCAAATTCATTAGGACATACCATCCGTATGTTTACAATAAGGGCTAACGGTAGTAGGTATGGACTCGCCCGTACCTTTACCTACGATGGAATGAGAGGCTAATAATACCGCTGCCTTTTAGCATGCAGGCTAGAGATACGGGTCCGTGCCTGTAGCCACAGCCCTGACAGTAAGGACCTTTTATTATGCAGCCTCATTGATGTGATATTGATCACATAACACGAACACTTAACAGCAACCTTCTGGATTCAACAAGCCTGTTTTTGATATCTAGCTATAAGCTTCATAAATTGTTCACGTTTTTACTATAATCAAAACTAACCGAAGGGATAATGCTCCAACAAATTAAATGGGAGTCACTTTTGACAAGCAAATAATGAGCGCATTGAACCATCGCCTTTAGCGTTCATTCCACATATAACAAATTTAACTAAACTTAAACTTCGTGTGTTGAAACGTCACTGGCGGAAACTGAATTTTCCTGGAGAAAGTTGGGTGGCTAAGTGGCTTCACTCTGCTATGCCGCACGCAGACTCCAAAAACTGTCCATGACAGCTGACACACACCAGCACGGAGCAGGAGGCTCGTCACACACACTCTGTGCGTTTGATGCAGGACCGAAGCTAAGTATTTGAGGAGCCAGTATTATATTTTATAATTTTTTTGGTGAATTCATCTTTTATTTAGATGCTTTGAGGGGCTTTTCGACATAGTGGTGATTTGTTTTACAAGTGTAGTTTTAAGAACATTAAAGTTAGGGGGGCAATGCTTGACAGTGGGGGGGCAGTTGCCCCCCTCTACCCCCCTGTAGATCCGCCCCTAAGAGCAGTGGTCGTCAACCCTGGTCCTGGAGAGCTGCAGTGTCTGCTGGATTTTCACGTTGCTCAGCACTTAATTGATGACTGAAAGCAGTTGATTACACACTTAACTCACCTCACCAGGTATCTTCGGTTTAAATAGGGAGGAGAAAATCAAACTCGGCACACCCTGTGCTGTCTGAGGGAATAATAAGCCAATCAATCAATTATCAGGAACTACCCACAAGACTCCTAGAGCCAATTAAATAGACATGCAGGTTGTGACAGATGTCTATGTAGAAACTAAGTTGGACATTTAGCATTGTTGTAATCCGGACAAAGTAGAGGTTCAAAGTAAAGGTAAAAGTTTATTGGGCAGGGGTAGCAAGCCCTGGTCCTGAAGAACCACAGGGTGTACTGAGTTTGGTTTTCTCCACCCTATTTAAACCTCAGACACTAGGTGAGATGAATTAAGCATGTAATGAACTGCTTTCATTCATCAATTGAGTGCAGAGTAACGTCAAAAACCAGCAGACACTGCGGCTCTCCTGGACCAGGGTTGACGACCACCGGTCTAGAGGAACTAGCAACGTTTCCATCTAAAAGTGATAAGAATCTTTGGGAAATGCGCATGTAAGAAATGCTAATCGTGTGTGTTTACATTAAATGTGCGAGGGGAAAAAAAGCATGAAAATTGCAGTTAGAACTCAAGCGAGTTACAAGATTACCTGACCGCAGAACCGGAAATAAAACAATAGTTTTTGTTTATTTGCAAGTGCGCTAAGTCAGACTTGATTTGAATAAAACTGTTTCCAGCCCCCGTTGTGCGAATCAACACTTCCGGAATCATCCTAAACGCGGCCATCTAAGCGAAATTGTCTTTGTGCAAATCGGGGGGGTTTAAATTAAAATTTTGCTGTTTCCATCATCGTTTTCCAATGGGATACATTCTAGACGCGCATCAAAACAGCTGATGGATACCCAGCTACAGTCACATAGCCCAGCCGACTTATACTGAAATTCAGAATGAAATAGGCCGGTCATAACAGCTCAGACATATAATTGGAGCAAAGGAACAAAGGCAAATTTCGTCATACAAAACTTTAGGGCGTTGTGTCCACAATATTTTTCGCCAGTTAATTTAGTTACTGTGTATAGTTTGCATCAATCTGATGCAAAGCCCCCCCAAACGATTTTCTAGTCGAATCTCAACGTCATTTTTTTTTCCTTTAAATTTTCGCATGTCGTTGTCTCTTATTGCACCACATGTGGAAGATATTCCTTCGGTTGTTGAGATTTTATTGGAGACTAACTTGTCCCGTTCCCTTGTACTCAGAACCTAGGCCACCTTTCATGCACGTAAACTTCAAAAATTGATATCGAAGTTTGTCTTTCGCTGCTTCATCAACGACAAACTTCTTGAATTTTTTTCTGAGGACCTTCGATTGCGCGGCTATCTCCGCACCAGGACGATATAAACTGCTCTTTTTCAAAAGGCAACATCTGATGTTTTTCAACATCTGAAAACAAATCAAACTCATCTCCAATGGAGAGAGCCATACTCAAGAAGTAAACGTCAGACTGTCCCGTCAAGATAAAGTATTAACCCCAGGTGCGCATGTCCACCGGAAGTGCCGGCTAAATACCGAAACGCAAACATAACCGCCAGACAGCAAAATATCCACAGTGTTTTGGTTAATGGTTCAAAATGGTTAAACGATCGAGTTGCTGTAGCGTGTTGTTATCACTGTATGCTCTGCAAAGCACAATGGAAACTCCAAAATTATAACGTTAATTAAACAGGAGAAGATATGTCCTACTGACCGGTGGATTAGCGTTAGCTAAGGATCGTAGTACATGACCATCTAAACAAGAAATGACAACGTGGATTTATTTTTGTTTACATCACGTTATGGCCAGGGGGGTTGGCAGTGCCCGCAGCAGGAACCAGGTAGAAGAAGACTACATTTAGTTTAGAAACAGAAAGTAATAAAAACAAGTATTATTTAATTTTTATTCTCATTTTAGTCTTATTTCGGGTCCATGGGTTTTTTGGGGCTCGGGTCTGGTAAGTCACGGTTCTATTTGGTGCCGGTTCCGACATATCTCGGTGCTGCTAGGGTACGGAACTCAGATTTATAGTAATAGCTCGAGGCCAGTCGGCTCCGGGTACAATTTTCACGGGTCTGTTTGGGTTCGGGTCCGTCAAATTGGACCCGTGAAGACCTCTACCCTATACCACCAAAAAATTTAACCATAATTCATTCATAATTTCTTTGGTGTACAAACATAGTTTCCAACGGACAGACTGCTGAAATGACAAATGCAGGGAAAAAAACATGACCTCCTAGGCACAGGTAATAAGCCACAAAAAATTTGCTCGATCTAAATGCAGTTCCATGACTATATTTACTCACCACTGAAAAGTAGGGAAAGGCCTTTACTTGGCAGTACCTATCGTACAGTTGATGTCGGAAAGGCCAGAAAGAATTACTAGTGGTTGAGGCGGAGAGTTATTTCACTGACAGCCTTTGGCAGGAAAGTTCTAGAATGATCATTGAGAGATAACATGATTTTATGATATTTTAATTAACCTTTTTATTCCACATATGCTTTCCATCATGATTCATTACATTTCTTTACAGTACAAAAGAGATGTTTTCTTTTTCAGTGTTTAAGTGAACTCTGTGCTGAATGTTCACATGGTTCATGATTATTTCATTGGTTATTGGGTTATGCTTATGTGCTTGCTGCAAATAGTTCGGTAAAAGTTCCAGGTTACAGTTCTAATGGAAGGAATAAGTGTCGTTGATTTACCTTTTTTTTTTTTTTTACTAAACTGAATCTCTTCGGTGCAAGACATCAACAACAATTAATTAAGTATATTAGTCACACTACAAAAAAACAAACAGATTCAAGAATAGGCATCAGTGGACTTTGCATATCAAAGTTACGCAGGTTTGTCAAAAATTCTTTCACTTCATTGAAAGACTTCTTTTTTTTTAAAATAAAATGCCTTAAGTATTGGTCACCGCAAAACAGGCGACTACATTCAGGTTCAAACAATAGCATTATCATGTAAAAAGTGATTATTTTTTGCCCATGCACTTAAAAGTACAATATCAGAGATTCTCTGTCTTCCTCTTCGCTGCCACATCAGGTCACATCAAGTTACCAAAACACATGGTGGTAAATATTTTATGGTCTTTTTCTCTGTCTCCAGCTTAGAGTCTTTTCTCACCCATTTACACTCTTTCCTATTCCCTGAACTAGTGCGCGAGTTAGCATGCTTAATATCATTCTAACTTACACCCCATTATGCGTTTTTACCTTTCTTATTGTACGGTGCCAAAAGCAATAATCTATTGGCTGTCATTTTAGACTGTATTCATAAAGTTCCTGAAAAATATGTAACTGGCTGCACACTCGTAGCTCGAATGCAAAACATTTTATTAAAATTAGGATTAATCAAGACATTAACCCCTTTGCGCAGAAGCCAAATCCGGATATTTATGTGTTACCTTATTTAAGGCTTTATAATTCAAGATTGCAGCTTCACAGAGAGAAAAAGAATGGCTAAACTGAGTCAAGACTCTTAACACATTAAGAAATACATTGTATTTCAGTTTATTTTTATGATTTTGGTTGAGAAAAAGTCTGCAAAGATTAAAAAATCTTCATTAAAATTCAACAATGAAGTTGGAAAAAAAATAATAATGAGAATTGAAAAATGGCTGGGGGATAAAACAAAATACATTTTTGGATCACAAATTCCTCGACCACAAGTATTCATCTGAGCATTACATTCTAAATCAACTACTCTCTAGGAGCCAAATAAGATAGCTATCCGAGTGGCTCCAAAAACTCTAAGAACCCTCAAAATGGTGCACTGTCAAATCATTAAATTCATAAATTTCACTTTTGACACATGAAATTCAATATGAATGAATGAATTTCTAGCTCAATTTCGCACGAGTTCATCAATATCAGAAGAGTTGGACATCAGTGGTCACCAGTAACAGAGTTCTGCCGATGCTGGTCGGCAGTGGGCAGCACCAACCAGCATACCAAATGCACCGACCACCACTTAGTTCAGATAGCTAGTGCTTTTCCCTATTTTTATTGGCATCCAATGTCACTAAAATCGCGAGAAACAAACCATAAATATGCTCACCCCCCACCCCCTTCTTCTTATTGTCAGAATAGCGAACTTCTTTTTTCGACCCACGCCCCTTCTCGCCCCTGGTCTTCATTGACATTAAAAAACCTGCCGACAGTGATGGAAACACTGAGTGCCATCCGAGCCCGCTGGGTGTACTGGGTATTCATGGCAAATTGAATCTGAGGCTTAGGGGAAATGATCGGTGTGGTTGTCTCAATCTAATGAAAGACAGGCAAGTATAATCAGGCAATGTGATTGATTTCTGTAGTGCTGTACTTTGCATGTCGAGAGAAAACTTTTCTTGTTATATAAACGAGAGGAGAACTAATTAAATCTCTGTCAAGGACAGTAGCATTCTTCACATGTTAATCTATCAGTGTTTAATAATGGTGGCAGTCGGTGGATGGAAAACCGAGGGGCAGAAAACATTCCTTGAAACAGATGAGATTATTGACCCGATTTTAATCATTGTTCTTGGTTAACAAGTTTTCCAACAATATGAAAAATTCATTTGCCGTGAAGTACACAGTTTCCCTTTTCATGAAATGGCAAGGTAAGTGAATAATAAATTCAATTAAAATGTTTAATTCACGTGCCTTAATAGGTAACCCTTCACAAAAAAACCTAGTGTGAACTTTCCCTGTTAACTTTTGCCACATCCTACAAAGCAGGAAATGCACATTTTTTTGCCTTCAGGTGATGTGATTTTGTCTCGTCTTAATGAAGGCGATTAGATACACCTGAGAAGGGAGAGTTATGATATCTTTTATTAAGGAAAATGACTAAAACAGATCAAGACTAATAAGCAGTTTAAAGACGTTTAAGCCCTCCTTGTTCTCTGTCCAACAGGCGCCACTGAAGAAACATTTGAAACATAAATAACAGTTGTTAAATCATATTCAGGAATTTAATCAAAAGTATTTTGATTTAAAATAGAAAAACGAGTTTATGAATATGGCATCCATCTATGAAAATTAGAGGCATCTCGCTACGCACCAAGGAGCGCATCAAAGAATGACAATAATCTGGTGACTTAGAGGCAATATCTACATTCAAATAGACGCAAAAATTTTCCTGTTTATGCGGTGTACGCACTCGCATACAAAGGATTCTCCAACCAGCATCCTGGGCAGAACCCTGCAGTAACTTCTCCAAACGCAAAACATGCCTTTTCTCCATGATAAAGTTTATAATTATGTCTGTTTTTCCCACAAGTCCCACAAGTCAGCACAAATACTCATTTAAAGAACTGCTTATTTAACGGTCAGAACATTGACCCTGCAATGAAATGCCAGCAGTTCACTATTCTGAGCTAGCAACCTTATATAAACACTTCCCACACCTTATGAGGAACAGGTATAACTCACTAACTCAGTAATATCTGAGATATACCTCATTATTACATAAAATAACATACATTCCACCATCAGGACAAAATCGGGCAATATTCTACCACAGATTGAACAGAATAGTGCAATGAACATACCAAGGGGCCAACCGAAGTCATTTTGCTGTTGGCATAACAAGTCAAAACACTGGCATTCGATTTTGTTGAATATGGTTTAAATTCCAAAAACAAAAAGCCACATTGAGCAAAATGCAACCACAGTAGCAGTATTTCTTTATTGAATCCCTCCTCCAGAGACAGATGTTTCTGGTAGAAGGAACCCTCCAGTCATGTTTAATTTAGAATAATTATCATGATCATACTGTACCAAATGCGAAGAGAATACAACCTACCTTGCTCTGACGCAAAAGCTTGTATACTCTTCTGATTGTCCAATCAGTGTCTTTTACTTACTGTGGAAAGTTTATACACGCTGGCATTGGATACAAAAAGAGTCAATCAAGATATTATCAGGGAAAATTCAAGTGGATATGAACTATAAGTGAGCCTAAGTAAATAGCTATCAACATGAGTGCTTCAGAGTATATAAGGGAGTGCTGAATTTGTTAATGGTGGAATCTACTCATAAATACAGGTGAGGGAACTACATGCTTTTCATGTGTGATGACAATAATTTATAGGAGAATGTCATCGTATCAGTACCATGTCAAATTTTTGCTTCAGAGAACTTTTATTCTTAACTACCAATCGAGATACCATTAGGGCACTGTTGCTGAAGTGGTTGCTACAGAGGACAACCATTTTTCTTATCGCAAGAGATCATTTTTACCCCTCAGACCTCAAGGCTGACGGGGTATTGCTATCCTTCGTGCGGGCGGGCGGGCGTCTCCAATAACTTCGACATCGGGCTGAGGGGTATTCCGTGCATTGCACACCAATTTTTATAACTGCCGGAAAGATACTATGGGCAATTATATTGAGCAGTTTGCGCATCAGGCTTAGCTGAAGAGTATAATCCATGCAACTCCTGAAAAACAGGGATAGGGCTGAACTTGTCCATATGCTAAACTGTATTTGAGCTCAGCTTGCTTATGAATATTCAATGAATGATCCTGGTACGCCATGTAGTGATAGATCATTGCAACTACTGTATGTGCATACATTTTCAGCTCTATGCCCACTGGCGGACACATCTACACAAAGGGGTTTATTAAATATTGTCAGGAATTGCCCTCCATAATTTTCAGCACACAAGAAATCGAAAATAGAATCTTGAAATGTAATAATTAGCCAAAATATCAAGGAATTACATTTGGTGTAATAATACCTTATTTTGAAATGCTATCTAAGGTATGACATGCTTTTGGGTGCTAAATGGAGCCACTGTGATGTTCTAAGTGTTGTGCTGGATGTGCACAGGTACCTGTGTCCGTCTGCAGCATTCCTTGTCCCCCAGGAACTCGAAAGGCCGTACAGAAAGGAAAGCCCATCTGCTGCTTCGACTGCTTACCATGTCCTGACGGGGAGATCAGCAACAACACTGGTATTTTTTTTACAGTCCTTCTTTTAACCATGAATATTTGCAAGCACACAAGTCCTTATCATAGTTACATAAATAAAAAGATTTCATGCAAAAAAGCTTGAAAATCTTCAAAATGGACGTGGCTGCAATTTTTATTATATGGGCACAGCAATTAGAATGATCCGATCATCTCTATTCATTATTCAATAAATCACCAAGCCGTCCATCACAGAAAAGAAATGTGTTGGCATGTAGTCTATGCAGAGCCACCATCACTCTTAAAGTGAATGCCCTGCAATGGTATATATTTGTCGACAAAGAACTATGGGCTCTCTCTCTCACACTGCCCTACCCATTGCCACTACCCGCTATCTGTGAATTACACATTTAGCAGCTTCCACTATCCCTAAATGGTATCTTGCCGCCACACTACCTGCTATGCATTATGCCGACTGCCTTATTTGCGCCAGAAGGTGTGCCCGTGGGCATTTTTATGCTCTTTCCCTCCAATTGCTATCTTGACCACACACGTTAGGGAAAGCGTATAGCAGGTCCTCAAAGCACCTGCTACCCATTTGGGCTTTTACTAGTGCGCGCCCAGGTGGCTTCAATGCACGTCCACTTGGACCCGTGGACGTGCACATGCGGCTTCACTTCCCGAATTAACTTGCCTATGAAAAGCCACCTTGCTTTAGCCTCAGTTGAACCCCTGAGAAAATGGCAGAGATAATACTAAATCACCTTGATCGCCAGTTAAATAATAGAAGACGCCTAAAGCAAGTGTACCGCCAGCACCCCAGTTACCTTGGCCTTTCAGGTAAGTCTATATTGTTTGTATTTTGTATAAATCATTTTTTCCGCTTTTATAATAGTATATAATTATTACATATAATGTATATTAATGATATATATTACATATCAGGGCCGGCACTAGACCTGAAAATTTGGGGGAAAATATCCATCCCTTTATTGCCTACAATTAGCCCTGGCTAATTCTAGATGGTTTTCCTTTATCAACACGTTTTCCATTTCAAGAATAATCGTGGCTACTGAAGACACAGCTTCTCTCCCCCATGCGATGTAACAGCGACAAAATAATGGTCTACATTCAGTACAGAAAAATGATTTAACTATAAAGAGGTCTATGCACTGGTACTCAGCAACAGTCTTTTTTTTTCAGCGAGAGCGGCATTTCAGAACTCTTTTGCGACTGAAGGCAATTTCGGCGGCAAGTATGCACACCTGTTTTTGCAGCATGGTCAGGCAAATTGCTTTAAAAAATAGACAGCTGTCCGAGTGGAAAATTTAAACAGATGAAACCACTTACTTGTCACCAGAATTACCTTCATTCGCTGTTCGGAAATGGTGCTCTCACTGTTAAAAAAAGTCACGTGGCTGAGTGCCAGTGCATAGACCTAATTTTATTTTTCTAAAATGGGATTTTGTTCTATGCTTCATTTCAGACGGGAGAGGAAGTTGGAAGTGCATGGCGAAACGCATTTTTTATTTATTTATTTTTTTCACAAAAGGGGTAGGCTTGATGTTTTTTTTTTATTTCATACCAAACATTAAACAAAATGTCAATGCTAAATAATAATAATAATAACAAGAAGAAGAATAATTAAATAAAACAATTCAAGATTAACTGAACAAAAACAGATCCTCCCCTGCCTGGCTTTGACCTCATGCACAAGCAGTTTAACTTCCTATTCGGAGAAACATGGTGACCTTCCTCTCTCCATCACGGGTTTCGGTTTGAGGATTTGGGATAGCGCAGCCTGCTCCTAAAGGCAATGGCACCTGGTACACTGATTGATTAAACTAGCGTGACGCCCAAACCATGCCTATGCATAATATAACAGGCAGCGCAGGTGTTTTAGGGATGTAGGCAGGTGTGCAAGATAGCAACTTTTGCAGGGGAACGACTCTTATGCAATGCTAAATCCCCAAATAACGGGTTTAGGGAGTCTGGCGTAAGAGAGGGCCCCATATCTCTAATATCAGAAAAACTAAACATAATTTTTTTGTTTAAATGTAATGAATGTGAAGTTTTCAAACATTGAGAACGCAAGGGTTCCGTAGCAAACCATACAGCGTTGCCATATTGAAAGGTTGGAAAGTTGTTCGCCAATCAAAAGCATTTCCCATATCACATGTTTTTTCCTTGTGACGTTTGAGTGACCCAGTCCAGTCGAGTTTACAATGATGGACTGTATGTGTAACCTCTTCTGTCGCCTCGCTGTCACTTTGAGTAGCATCCAGCTGCAGCCCCGGAGCAGAAGCCCCTGACATAACACAAGCCCCTGGCGTAACGGAAGTGAAATAATGGCTATTTACTGTTTTAATGCTGCATGCGGTAACGCGTGCCACAAGCCGTGTTTTCAAGACACCACTGGTGAATTACGTTCTTTTGGCCTCACAGTCACTTTCATAAACACCAGTCGTGTTGCGAATTAGTGTTACCAAATGCAGCATTTTTCGCTTAGCTAGCTTGCTAGCTATGCTAGCAATTTCGCTAGCCTAGGTAGTGATATTTACGCTAGCGAACCACCTAGCTAGCCAGCTTGTGAGCTAATTGCATCTTGTGCACATAACTAAACCGATAGAAACAGTAAATGGTTAGTTTACCATCACTTACTGTTATTCAGCAAGCTAGCTAGCATGACTATTCAATAAATAACACTAGGTGGCTACCGAGATAGCTAGCTAGCTAGCACGCCAGGGGCGGTTCTGTCAAGTCAGGGGCTTGTGTCACGTCAGGAACTTCTGCTCCGGGGCTGCAGTCGTCTAAATTTGTTCCTTTTCTTTCAAAGTGGTATCCCTGCAAACCTCCATCACGTGTAATTTCCTCGTCTGTACATAGTGCGCCTGTCCAGCATCGTTTTATGTTTTCGGACATTGGAGAGTGGCTGAGTCAATCTGATGTCACGATTCAGATTGAGCCCAGTCAAAATTGGGCAGATCATGAGGGATGGAGCGTCGATATAAAATTGCCGTTTACTCACTCAGAGAATTTTTTTTTTTTAATACGACGAATGTACACAGATTAAATAATTCTTTCAGTCGATATACACAGCATGGCAAAGTTTACTATCGCTTTAATCATGGTAAACTTAAACTTAGGAACCCTTAGGTTTATTCTTTGTCACCTTTTAAGAAGATGATTACTAAGGCCCAGACCCTGGTGATTTACAAAAGGGCCTCAATGAGTCAGGTGAATGTAATTCCAGGGTTGAACTATATATCCTGTAGTAACTTCATGCCTGCTAAAGAATCTGACTGTGGTGTCTGATGTTTAAAACCATGTGTTCCTCTAAACAGTTGTCCAAAGATGTCAAAATCAAGATAATTCACTTCCATCAACAAGGAGAGGGCAACAAAAAACTCTCACAGCGTTTCAAACTACCCATTTCTATTGTCACAAACAATGGAAGACAAATGGAACAATTGAAGTCAAGGCAAGATCTGGAAGACAAAGAAAAATTTTAGATAGAATGGCCCGAGATCTGGTGAGAAATGCTCAGAAGAACCTACCCATCATTGTAAAAGAGGTGCAAAAAACAGTAGCAGACACAGGTCTTGTTGCTCTCAGGACAACAATACACCTTAAACAACAAAAGCCTACATGCCAGAGCTGCAAAAAAGAAGCCTTACCTATGACCTCAACACAAAATTTAGCATCTGAAGTATGCAAAAGAAAGCCTTGAGAAACCTAAAGCCGATTGGAACATTGAGCTTTCGACTGACAAAACCAAAATTGAACTTTTTGGCCACAACCAAAGAAGGTATGTTTGGAGAAAAAAAGGTGAAGCATTTGTAGAGAATGTTCAAAGCTCAGTCCAGAAATTGAAGTTGAAGAGTCGTTGGGTATTCCAGCTAGACAATGACCGGAAGCATACCACAAAATCCACCATGAAGTACGTCCAGGGAAGACTGATGAAGATTTTGGAATGGCTATCACAGTCCCCACTATAGTATGAGGATAGTAACAAAACACAAATACTCCAGTTAATCACAATGCAAGATTAGGGTGAATGAAAAATAAAGAAACTGTAACAATCTCTCACGAAGACCGGGATCATACATGACTGGAGAAGGATGAACAGTACATAGTATCTAATAATCCCAAATGTAGTGAAATAAATAATTCAGTGACTTCAGATGTGAACACATTTTGCCATTAGTGGTTCTGGGTTCTACTTGAAGATTATTAAAAGGTTTTGAGCCAAAGTCCAATGAACTGTTTCTGAGGAAATTTGAGTGAGGTCGTGTAAAGTCTATTTGTTTTTTGTTATAGTGTATAGTGTTACTCTCTTGCGATTTCTACTCAATTTTCAAGGTGATTGTGTCACAAAATTGTGTAGTAGCTTAAAAATAAATACAAGGGTGTGTTTACTCCAGTATTGCTTAAAGGGATCGTTCGGAATTTTTGACCTGAATTTTTTTGAAATACTCTTTAGCAGTGTATAGCATGAGAGGAGATTTTTTTTCCTCTCCTGTGAGCAGAATTCTAGCCTCTAAGTTTTGAAGTAAGTAGTTCCGGCTTTCGTAGAACGTCATGTCAAAAAAACCTGAACTATCCCTTCAAGTTGATCAAGTTGATTATACAGTGTGTCTCTATGAAAATGACGAGTGACCCCGAGAACAAATCTCAGACATCTATTTTGTAGGGTTTGAAGTTGATTAACATGAGTTGCTTGACTATTAATCCGGACAATACTGCAGAACTTAAACTGAGGTTAGATTAGAGTCTAATACAATATGAGTAATGTCCCTCTGTTGACATACTGCCTAATATGTTTTAGTGCATGGAATGTTTTTTAGAACCCTTTTCTAGCATGATCAATATGAGGCACCCATGTCAAATTGCTGTTCAGCAACACTCCAATTCTGTACTGCCTATTCTGAACCTTAATTTTAACTGCTTGAGACGTTTGTACTTTTGCTTTGGCGCCAAACAACGTACAATCTAAATCGGCATTTATCAATATTTAATAACAATTTATTATTTAAGAACCATTGCGATATAGATTTCAAATCTCCATTAAGTGTTTTTTCCAGGATTTTAGGGTATTTTGAAGCAAAATATATATACAATATAAGTATTGTCAGCACAAAGAGACAAAGACACTTTTTAGCTGCTTAATATAAGTCATTCATAGTAAAAATAAATAGCAATGGTCCCAGGATGCTACCCCGAGGCACAACACTATTTATTTTGACTCATGAGTCTTTAAGGACGGTCATAGGTATTTGGTCCAGCTAAGCAGCCTTATTTCTGGTGATACCATTTATATACTTCATAACCTCATGCTAGAAAACATCAGGAAATAATCTACTGCCATTGGCTCATATATTGTTCCATGTTATCACTGAACAACATAAATTCCTTTTGTTTGGTAGCTAAATTTACAACGTGATTACTGGGGCAGGCTGAAATATCTTTGGCTCACGTGACTTCTGCACCACTCACAACACTCTTCTCAACAATTTCCACACTGCATTGAAATTCCCTTTTTAACTTAAAATACTATCTGACAGTGAGTATATTGATATTTTGCTTTCCCTACCATATCTGTTGCAGAGTCTCTAGATTTTTGATACAATCCCCAATCATCTGATTAAGAACTATGTGCTTGATGCGTCATACAATCTCTTTCATGTATTTCACTAAAAAAATATCCACAGATATCCTAGGTGCCTCTTTCTGACAAATTTTTTTCTTTCTGAGTGGAGCACGTCTACCTAATCATGAATTACATTTAGTGGACCATTTTACATAAGTACTATCTGAATCCAGATAGGTAAAATGCTACACCGAGAAATCTAATTTAAATCATTCTTAAATTAATCTAAATCAAGTCTTTTCATATTTCAACAATAAACAAAGTTATGATGGACTCTCAGAGGGCTCCTTTTACCAAGAGAACAAATCACCATGTAGTGGTCACTCATAGCGGAAAAATGTCACGGGGAGCTATACTTCATCTGAATGTGAATATATTACAACAATCAGCATCGCAGATGTTGGTGTGATTCTTGCTGGCTTTGGAACAAATTGTTTTTTCAAGTGGTATTCTTTGGCCAGATCTTGTAGATGTTTGGCTTGATGCTTTTTTAATGAAGCCACAATTTTAATCACCATAAAAAATAAAATCTTCCGAGGAGAGTTCAATGGATTGGAGTGAAGTTCCTGATTGATCAAAAAAAAAACTACAGAACGTAAATTCGGAAGTCTATACCAATAAATGAGTATGAATGGTTTTTATTTTGCCATACAAACTTTAAACTGTAAATTATCTTTAACTAGAAAAGCACTCGGAGAGCGCAGACCTCCGCCAAGCACAACATTTCCCTCCAAATTGCTTTTCCTTGACCATGAAAACATGGCAATTTCATTCATAATGCTATATCAATATTAGTTCCACAGCGTCTTGGCTGTTTAAAGATGTCTGTTGCATGTTTCTAGCTTCATTTGTTTTTTTTTTCTAATGATGCAACATTTTCCCTCATGTTGTGATTTGCGCATAAATATTAATCCTACATTTATTTTATCTATTTTTTCAGATTCCCTGACCAAAGAAAACATGCCATTAGCAACTGAATTCATAATGATGTCAATATTAGTTCAGTAGTTATTCACGAAAATCAAATTTTTCATAATGGTGGTTTTGTTCTGGATCTAGTTCCCTGGCTTTTGAAGATACAGTAAATCCGCTGACACCTTCCTAATTCAGCAATATCTTGGCTATATAATGCTGTTTGTCGCATGTTTGTAGCTTAATTTGTTCTCTTCGTATAATGAAAGTTCCGAAGGTCCCCTACTTTCGTATTCTGGATCATAGTATCATAGTATCCTGAATTATTCAATTTTCAGGATCAGTCTTTGATATATTGTAGAACATCTTCGAAACTTGTCTCTTTTTTTTTTCAAGTGCCCTGACCATTTTTGGTGGGGTTATATGCATAAATTTCGAAAATGGTTAAAATTAGTTATTTTCATCTATTAGCAGTGGTGTAACAGGGACAGGAAATGCGAAGGCCTGGAAGGAGGTGACAGATGCCATTAATGTTGTCTCTGTAGTCCCAAAGAATCATGTCCGAGGTGAAGCATAAATGGTATGACATCAAACTGGAGGCAAATAAACGCATAAGTGCACACACACACACACACACACACACACACACACACAAAAAAACATCAGTCACAGGAGGAGGAGGCACACAGTCACAACTCATGATGATGATAAAAAAATAAATGTGGTGGCATGTCGCCATCTCCGTCAGGTATAATTCCTGACAGAGAGGTATCCCCAATTATGCCAGCGATGCGCTCGTCTGCAGTTGATAGTTTGTGCCATGAATAACAAAAGGTAGCAAGAGACATTTCTGATAAAACCTGTTTTTCTGCACCACAAAGAACTACAACCGCGGTAGCACAGAGACAACATTAACGGCATCTGTCACCTCCTTCCAGGCCTTCGCATTTCCTGTCCCTGTCACACCACTGCTAATAGATGAAAATAACTAATTTTAACTCCACCCAAAATTATTTTGACCTCCACTTCGGAATAATTCATTTTTTCTTTCTTTGTGCCATTACGAACAGGTTGACTGGATGCAAATAAACCTCTTTTTATGGTGGTAATTGGCAATTCATGGGCGGGGATTAATGCTAAGAGCTGATTACCCGGAGTGCGCTGTCACTTAACGATGGATTGGCATTCATAATCATACACACTTGTTTACGATCAGATCTGAGTTTCCCACGGTGTTCATGAATCCGGAGTAGGTTTTTAGTAGTGTAGGCTTTTATGTGCAAATCTACGCACAAATTTCAAGTTTCGTAAATGAGACCCATTGTGTGCAACCAGAATGCTCAGGAACTGATCTCACTGGAAGCAGTGCCCCAGAAAAAAAACATGCATGCAGACTGGAATATGTAGTTTCAATATAACACAAATACATTGGGCTAACAACGGCCAGTGCATATTTTCCCTTGAACACAGTTATTTTTTCCAAAATATTTAGGGAAAGAAAAAAATGTTGCTCATCGCTGTGGAATATAAAGTGTATGCCTGCTGTTCTTCGAGCGTGGTGTTGGTTTAAAATGACATGGTTTATATCATTGGACCCTGTTGACTTTCCTCTTTCATTTGATGTATCGTTTGTATGCATGGCACAAATTCAGTGGAAACACTTGCGATCGAGCACTGATATTATTTTATTCTATGTTTTGCTACATGCTAATTTACTTACTTGGTACTTGTTATCATAAGCTTTTCACTGAGTTTCTTCCCTTTAAGTGAATATGCTGTATAACAATGTTGCTATTACAAAACATGCTGTATTTTTGATGCGGTGCCGGGAGCATTCGGGTTTAAGAAGTTAATTCAGCTGTTGGACAAAAGAAGGAGCTTTTTGACTATTTACTTTGCCAAATACGACTTCTGAGAGAATTCCTAAATTTTGGACACAATTCAAACAAGGAAATTATTCTCTTTGAACTTCTGTTTACCTCTGACCAGATTCCATCTGAGATTATTTAAAGAAGTTAATCCGCTCAAATTTCTCTAAAATTGGGGTGCTGTGACAGTAGCAAAATGTATTCAAACTTTTAAATGGTACCGCATTTACTTTGTGTATATATATATATATATATATATATATATATATATATATATATGTATATTAATTTATATATACACTCCATGCTTTCCTCATGTCTAAGGTTCAACAGAATGCAAGAAGTGTCCTGATCAGTTCTGGTCAAATGCTGCTCGAACAACCTGTGTTCCAAAAGAACTGGAATTCCTGTCATTCCAGGAGCCCCTGGGAATCATCCTAGCAGCCCTTTCAGTCTTGGGGGTGGTTTTAACATCCAGCGTCACAGCAACCTTTTTTTTCCATCGAAATACACCCCTTGTTAGGGCAAACAATGCAGAGCTGAGCTTCCTGCTCTTGCTGTCACTCTCTCTCTGCTTCCTGTGTGCACTGGCCTTCATTGGTCGCCCTACCCCCTGGTCCTGTATGTTGCGCCACACACTGTTTGGCATGAGCTTTGTTCTCTGCATTTCTTGTGTCCTGAGCAGGACGGTGGTGGTACTAATGGCCTTCCGTGCCTCTGTACCAGGCAGTAACATCATGCGGTACTTCGGCCAACTGCAGCAGCGAGTGGCCATCTCCCTTTGTACCTCCATTCAGGTGATCATATGTGTGCTGTGGTTGGTTCTGTCACCACCCATCCCAGCTGAGATACATGGCCATAGTCCCAGGATCATTCTCAAGTGTGATTTGGGCTCAGTGGCTGGCTTTATCTGTGTCCTGGGCTACATCGGCCTGCTGGCTGCCATCTGCTTCCTGCTGGCCATTTTTGCCAGGAAGCTTCCAGACAACTTCAATGAGGCCAAATTCATCACCTTCAGCATGCTCATCTTCTGTGCTGTGTGGATCACCTTCATCCCGGCCTACTTCAGCTCCCCAGGGAAATACACAGTTGCAGTGGAGATATTTGCCATCTTAGCCTCCAGCTATGGACTTCTCCTCTGTATCTTTGCTCCGAAGTGTTATATAATCCTATGGAGGCCAGACAAGAATATTAAGAAGATGATGATGGCCAAGTAAAAGTAATAAACCTTAGATGATGTCAAAGTCATGAATAAAGAGAGTATCATCTGCTGGAAGTGATGGCTTTCGGTTCAGTTGTACCAGTTCTATTACATCAATGGTTTCATCAGCTTGACAAAGCTTATTGATACACAGTGGCTGCCATAGTTGCAATACGTGTTTAAAAAAGTGAGATGCTTGAGTGCATTGTTCGTTTAAATGTAATACACGATTCCAACATTGGATGGGAGTAATTCCGACACAATGTCCCTTTAAGCTTTTCCCTCATATTGCGCGTCAATGGAGGGAAAACGCTTAATGTGATAAAACATCTCTTCGGCCCTCGGTTCTGAATTCTTAATGGGTGAAAGTGCTCTTGACAAGAAATGTCAGAGAGTAATTTGGTTATTATTGGTCGCAGCATTTGAATATTAAGCCACGTTAAGCTTTTTCCTTATCAGGGTTCTAGCTAGCGCAAAGTGGCGTATTGGACTGTTACGCAATAATTTGTGGCCGAGACGCAAATTCAGGACTGACCTGCTAATTTCAAAAAGAGCGCAACGGTACTTTGACTGTGTTAACTTATGCAATAATGCCAGATCAAATGTATAAAAACGTTGTTTGGGACAAAATCGGAATTGTCAAAACACAACAGCGCGTGCAGGCTTGTCCTCGGCGTTCATACACACACTGTTATGCGCATCAATATCGCCCTTCTGCCAAACATGTGGGACTAATTTTTCGCGTACATTATTCCTCCGGCGCATTAGTGTCAGTGCCATGCCAATTTCGTTCTCATAACATACCCTATACAGTTCTTGGTTACTGTGCGATCTATGTCGATATTATTCCTGTAATCATGTCAGCATCGAAGCGTGGAAATAACAAGCACACGTGCAGTATTATATGTCATATTTCAGACCTGTTTTGCAGAGAAAAATCGATGTGACCAAGACAAATACAACATAAGCAACAGCATTTATTTCAAATGGACAGAAACTCATCAGTATACATTAAGTGACACCTTGTCCATCCATAGCAAGGTAGTTTATTCCGTACTTACAATTCCATTGTGGTTTCTGATCTATATCTTGCTGTTGGATGCTGGACTGGTACAAGAGGTGCAGTGTTCCATTGATTCTCATACAAGAGACATGTCAGTTTTAAATTGGACTTGGAAGATAACATTGTCAGTGTACTATGCAGTGTTTCCTAGGATATTTTTCAACCAAGGTAACCACTGGACAGATAATTCAAATCAAGTGTGAGGTATCGTTCAGGAACCAATCGCAAGAACACAGGATTGTAGATGAGGAGATTTTATTGAGCTAGGGGGATAACCCCCGCAGGGCAGAAGGCAAAAGTACAGAGTCCACAATCCAAAATCCAGTGGGGCAGAATCAGAGTCGTAATTAGAGCAGCAAACACAGAATACGTAGTCAGGCAAAACAGATTCGATACACAGGCACAGGTTTGTCGAAGAAGCAAAAATCAAAAACCAAAGGGTGGGGATGTTACGCTCAAAGAAGACGGCTCAACACAGTATCGATCTTTCAAAGCAGATGTATCTCGGCAATATGTTCCGATGCCTCGCTTCACCACACTAAAAACCATGTGACCCCCCAAATGAAGCGTCATTGTGTCACACGCGTATCGGCAATGTGTCACTCAGGTTTTGAATCCAGGGCGGGATTTTTAGATAAGACCCATTAAAATACTGGTACTCAAGGGCAGCAGTTTATCCCAATCTTTACAAGCTTGCTCACAGATATCTTCATATGCCAGCAGCTTCTGTGCCATGTGAAAGGGTCTTCTCCAATGCTGGAGAGGTAGTAACAAAGAAGAGAAACAGACTGAAGCTGAACTCAGCTGAAATGATCTTGTTTTTAAATAAAAATCTTTGAACCATGTAAATCCCCTTTCTAACTCATGCAGCATTTTGATGAACTATTAAAAGAACAGACCCTAGTTACACAAACATTTGCCATTTTTTGTTCAAAAAAATTTTTTTTTCTATCAATTTTCTTCTTGTATTCCTTGCAAAAGCATATCTCTATTACATACAGTATTTTATGATAGCACAATCATATTATAACACAAGTATGTTATTGTCTTGAAAAAAAGAAACAGTCAAAAATTTCAAGGTGCATATATAACCTTTATTGTGAAACGTACATAACAGTGCCTGTTTCATGACACGTAGTCTTTTATTGTTCCACGCAAATGCTACGTTGAAGACTGGCCAGCAGATGTCGCCATATTTCATTGTATCAAATGCTTCGCAACCCAGAACCAAAGGGCATATCCGAATCGTTACCAGGGCAGCAATCACAAAAATTCTAGTCGGTAGAAAGGGTTCGTAAACACAGATGCAACGGTAATACAAGAAGGGCAAGCCAAAAGATCTCAAGTCGGACGTTCCAGTCAGAAGAGAAACGCAATGAATACAAGGCGGATAATGAGCAGCACAGGTAAACACGAGAGACGTTCCGACCAGGAAGTTCTGTGAAGAGACACCTAATATACACTCCCGGGAGATCACATGGTACATAGAACACAGGTGCAGGAAATGAGACTAATTACAAAGGGTGGAACAAAAGGGAGAACCTAATCACATAAAATAGGCAAAAGCCATAACACAGACAGGGATCACGATACAATCCCATTGACAAATATACGGCTCCAGTGAAGGATTTCTAACGTGCATTGATAATGAGAGAAAGGACAGTGCAAAACAGGTGTGGAAGATCCACAGAAATGCAGCAGAGAAGATTAGGGAAAGACAAGAGGCGGAGATTAGAACAGGGCGAGTGCTGAGGCCTGGTCACACAGCACTCCACGTCTAAATCACGGACAGAAAGTTATGAAAATTTGGTGGACGTGGTCGTAAGTGGTAATTTTTGGTCAATTTTGGCTTGGCCATGCTTTGTACAGGGTATGGCCGTCGGCGGCTGCTCCACGGCTGAAGCACTGCCTAAGCACGGCTAACCACGTCCAGCCACGTCTAAGGCTAAAAATAGGTTTGCACGTCTTCGAACGCTGGAAAAAAGCGGCAAGTTACCACGGCTAACCGCGGCCTCATCGCGTCTGTAGCACTGCCGATCACGTGTTGAGTGCGGACATAAAACGGGCACTTCACTGCCATAGCACTGCCCAATCACATGTAACCGCAGCTCGGCGTCGTCGGAAGCGCGGCGGCCGCGCACGGCTGGTCTTCACAGTTGCCGATCCAGATCTTCTACAGTCCACACCTCAACGCAATTTGAACCTAGAAAAAAATGAAATAATGAAAAAAAGAATAAAGCAATAGCAAACAAAAAAATAAATGACAGAGTACATATGAAATTAAAATAAAAATTGGATTAAGACAATTATCTTCTAACATTTAATAGAAGATAATTCTCTTAATCCAATTTATATTTTCTTTTCATTTCATATGTACTTTATATTTTTATGTTTGCTATCTTTATTTCTTTCTTTATTTCAATTTAATATATGAAAAGTTAATTTATTCCAATTCACAATTAATTACTTCTATAGTCCAGAGTTTTAATTTAGTTTTAATCTAGTAAAGTCAAAACTGCCAAACACATTTTACATTTCAATTTATTACATTAATACAATATGTAATGTCATCAGTACATATATCAAACATCATTTGATGGATGAAGATGAGGTCATCACGGCGTTGAGGGTTCATGTTCACCCCTTGACATCTAGACTGTAAGTGCCGAGGTCTTAGAAAATTACGGTATTTATACTCAACAAAAATATTAACGCAACACTTTTGTATTTGCTCCCATTTGTCATGAGATGGACTCAAAGATCTAAAATTCATTCCAGATACACAATATTACCATCTCTCTCAAACATTGTTCACAAATCTGTCTAAATGTGTGATAGTGAGCACTTTTGCTTTGCTGAGACAATCCATCCCACCTCACAGGTGAGCCACATCAAGATGCTCATCAGACACCATGATTAGTGCACAGGTGTACCTTATACTGCCCACAATAAAAGGCCACCCTGAAAATGTGCAGTTTTTGCTTTATTGGGGGTCTGGGGACTCAGAACCAGTCAGTATCTGGTGTGACCACCATTTGCCTCATGCAGTGCAACACATCTTCTTCGCATAGAGTTTATCAGATTGTTAATTGTGGCCTGTGGAATGTTGGTCCACTCCTCTTCAATGGCTGTGCGAAGTTGCTGGATATTTGTGGGAACTGGTACGCGCTGTCGTATACGCCGGTCAAGCAGATCCCAAACATGCTCAATAGGTGACATGTCCAGTGAGTATGCTGGCCATTCAAGAACTGGGACATTTTTAGCTTCCAAGAATTGTGTTCAGATCCTTGCAACAGGGGCCGTGCATTATCTTGCTGAAACATGAGGTGATGTTCATGGATGTATGGCACAACAATGGGCCTCAGGATCTCATCACGGTATCTCTGTGCATTCAAAATGCCATCAATTAAATGCACCTGTGTTCTTCGTCCATAACAGATGCCTGCCCATACTATAACCCCACCACCACCATGGGCCACTCGATCCACAACATTGACATCAGCAAAGCGCTCACCCACACACGCTGTCTGCCATCTGCCCTGAACAAGGTAAACCGAGATTCATCCGTGAAGAGAACACCTCTCCAACGTGCCAGACGCCATGGAATGTGAGCCTTTGCCCACTCAAGTCTGTTACGGCGACAATCTGGAGTCAGGTTAAGACCCCGATGAGGACGACGAGCATGCAGTTGAGCTTCCCTTAGACGGTTTCTGACACTTTGTGCAGAAATTCTTTGATTATGCAAACCAATTGTTTCAGCAGCTGTCTGAGTAGCTGGTCTCAGACGATCTTGGAGGTGAACCTGCTGGATGTGGAGGTCCTGGGCTGGTGTGGTTACACATGGTCTGCGGTTGTGAGGCCGGTTGGATGTACTGCCATATTCTCTGAAACGCCTTTTGGCTTATGGTGGAGAAATGAACATTCAATGCCCGAGCAACAGATCTGGTTGACATTCCTGCTGTCAGCATGCCAATTGCACGCTCCCTCAATGCTTGCGCCATCTGTGGCATTTTGCTGTGAGACAAAACTGCACATTTCAGAGTGGCCTTTTATTGTGGGCAGTATAAGGTACACCTGTGCACTAATCATGGTGTCTGATGAGCATCTTGATGTGGCACACCTGTGAGGTGGGATGGATTGTCTCAGCAAAGCAAAAGTGCTCACTATCACACATTTAGACAGATTTGTGAACAATGTTTGAGAGAAATGGTAATATTGTGTATCTGGAATGAATTTAAGATCTTTGAGTCCATCTCATGACAAATGGGAGCAAAAACAAAAGTGTTGTGTTTATATTTTGTTGAGTGTACATCAAAGCAGTCAGTAGGCTTACTATAATATCGGCTACATATGTATCTGTTGTAGGCAATAGCCTGGAAAATGTGCAAGGTTTTATGTCTTCTTCCTACAACAGAGGCAGTGTGGTCACAATGGAATTGATTTGATACTGTTTGCAGCCCACAGGAAACGATGTGTCTTGAAAAAGACAGGGGGAGGGCCTCTCACACAGGAGTAAAGCCCTGCACAGAAGCTGGCCTTCTCTAATAATGTGGGTCACCCCTTGATGGGGGGATGACATCAGACCCCAGTGGAGCTTGCAGCTCTAACAGCACCTCATTTGTACAGGGTATGTTTCAGTCAGTCAATGTCAAAACACTTGTTTGCTTATAAGACACATTTATCCAATAAACCATTCACTGTGGCGGTAAGGAGGGTTAACATGCTTTGTCTTTACAGTTAATAGTGAGACGCTAACTCTCACGCTGCTACCTCCACCCACACAATCGCTGTCCCATACAGAAGCAGGGTTTCCGCGAAGTGTAATTGATCGTGGTGCGCCGCCACGACAAAATAAAAGCCACCACACCTATGTAAAATGACTTTACAAAAACTCCAAAATCCTAAGGACAATCAGGTGTTGCCAGTTCTCTTTGTTAAGTTAAAATGAGTGCTAATAATTCTTGACCTGTTGTCAATCATTTTGCTTTATGAACGCGTTTTCCAATGAATAAAAATTAGCCAGTGGCATTAAAACGTGCTGCTTTCTTATTTAATGCAATGATTAGAGAAAAAATATTTTGTTTGCATCGCAAAACCATAAACTACAATGTTAACTTCTGTGTTGGTTTGAGCATATCCTGCTCTACTTAATTGTATCTCCATGATTATCTAATTACAATTCCGGAGTCCGGAGTCATAATCGGTTTTCATATTGGATGTGAAATCCACCGTCACGCACGTAAAACTGAGAAACCTCCATCCACATAGACTCAATTATTACATTGCCTACATGCTGATTAATGAAAACTGGCCATAATTGATAATGCTCAGTTTTGACCTGAAGCTGAAACCCACGGTTTCAAAAAATCCTGGAGGAAACCCTGAGCAGTAACAGTAAATAATAATTTTTATTATAGACTCAACAAGAAGATGGTCCACTCACATACACACACACATACACAGCACACATATAAAACAAAAAGAAAACAATGATAATACACTGCCCAGCCAAAAAAAAAGTCGCTCACTCAAATATTTAGTTGGAACCCCAGAAGCTTTGATTACAGTGCATATTCGTCTCGTCATTGTTTTGACAACTATATGCAATGCCAGAACATTTATCTTCTATCAGAAATGCCATAATTTTTGGCTGAGATCTTATCCTCTCGACATAATGGTTGAATCACTCGGTCGTCTTTCTTGAGCACATCCCAGTAACTTTTAATGTGTTTAAGGTCAGGACTTCGTGGTGGCAAATTTGTTTGTGAAAATGATTCCTCATACTTGTTTTTGTCATTCATGGTTTTCTTTGCTAAATACAAGCCAATAACTTGCCCGTTCTGAAATACTGTAACATCTTTTCCACCATCAAGGGATGTGTCTTCCGACAGGATTTTTTAAGAAATGAGTAGCAACGCACTTCATCAGTCAGGGTTAAAATGATTATTTCCAGCTGAAACATATTAATAACCGCAATAATGATCCAATTATAGAATTTGTTCATTAGTTTCCAAACGGTGACTGTATTTTATTATTACACTGCCCGGCCAAAAAAAAACTAAAAATACAATACAGCAATTTACTGTATGTTTAAAAAAGATACAAACTATTGTGCCAGTGCTTCCGAAGCCTGGATCTACACCGAAATCCCATGCAGCAGGTTAAGGCCTTAATAATGCAGTTTTCTGACAAATCCATTCGACACATGAAGTTAGACATTAGCTCAACAGTGCCAGACATGTTGGTACATTAGCAGACACAAATAACTGGCTGGCACTGTGCCACCAAGGAACACTTAGCAATAACCTCATAGCATCATTATAAGCCACTTTAAGCCTCTGCATACTTTTCACTGTAAGAGGACCAGAGATGAGCTGTGTACAAGGGAGTGACATAAGCCCTGAATAGTGCACATTTAACCTCAACAGAGCACATAGAAAATTTCCTTAACAACACATTTGCTTGTGTATATATTTTACAGCATTGACGTCGGATGTCACCATCATCCATTAGATCATCAGAGAAGACATGTCCAAGATATTTCAATTCCTTCGTCATTTCTAAGGGACCATCTGAGAGATGGAAGGCAGGAAAAACCGATTTTAGATCTCACAACCATGACCTTACTTTTTTTCGCATTATAATTAATTTCAAATTTTCTGCCATATTGTGTACATATTCTTAACAATTGTTGTAACCCAGCAGTATATGAACAGAGTACAACAAGGTCATCAGCATACATAAGATGATTGACAACTTGGTCTCCCACAATACAACCTGTTTTACATTCATTCAACTGTCTTGACAAGTCATTGATGTATATATTAAAGAGGACAGGAGATAAAATTCCTCCCTGCCGGACCCCATTACTCACATGAAAAGGAGCAGAGATAATATTATCCCACTTCACTTGAAATATTTGCTGAGCATACCAGAACATAAGAACTCTGACAATATATTTAGGGACTTTAGGGAAATTTAGCAAATAATTTGGCATGATTGATCCTGTCAAATGCCTTAGAGGCATCAATGAAACAGAGAAACACAGAGGAGTTGTGGCTTAGGTACTTAGCAACTAACTCCTTTAATGCATAAATGCACAGATCAGTACTATGCTTTCTCTTAAACCCAAATTGATTGTCAGGAGTTAGTAAATACATTTCCATCCTATTTAAAATGATCCTTTCCAGCACCTTAGACAGAATACAGGCAAGAGCAATAGGCCTATAAGGACAGGGACCAATAAGACAGACCAAATAGAGTCAGGGAGAACAACATGCACCAGGAATCCAGTAAAACACATAGCTAACAATGGAGAGAGCCTACATTTGGCATATTTGAGATGCTCAGCAGCAATACCATCTGTACCACAAGCTTTGTTGTTATCAAGCATCCCGATAGCATCTGACACCTCACCAGGTCTTACGATAACATTAGTGTCCAAATCAACAATATTAACAGCAACAACATTACTCTTAACACAGTTTAAAACCTTGAAAAAGTGCTCACGCCATAACTCTACAGTGTTATCAGAGCCACAGACACCTTCAATGTCATATGGTAGAGATGTTTTATGATTATTCATCACTTAAATTGCTTTCCAAAAGTCAACATGGCTATTATTTTGTAGCTTCCTGGCAAGCAAGTCAGCTCTGATAGTGTTCTCGTTATTCTTATTATAACGAAGAGCAAATTTATATCTAGCATTAGTTAGTTTCTTATTCTCAAACACATCACCCTTTTTAGGCCTTCCTGCAGTAGACCAGAGTTTAAATGCATCCCTTGCTACAGCATGATGTTCAGCGACATACTCATTCCACCACAGGTTTGATGTTAGGCGCCTTCTTACGACTGCAGAGACACCCAGCAGAAGCATGTAGCCCCTTTAAGATGTTATCATATGGGTCACAAAGGTCAACAGCATGCTGTGTATCAGTACAGTTCATATTAAGACATGTTATAGCATCCCTCTGCAATACAACGTGATTTAGTAAACTGTCAGATAAAAAAGTATAACTGTCAATGTCCCCCTTAGACAAATTAGCCCAGTTTAATTTGTCTGAGTTGACAGAATTCCCGGAATCCACCAGGAGGGGCACGGCCTCAACATTTAACACCATAGCCATTGGTATGTGGTCAGAGGAAGCCAGTCCAAAGCAAATTTCCATATTTTCTAGAGAGGCATGAGCATCGGCTGTACACAGACAGTGGTCAAGCCAGGAGAATGTGTGTCATGCCTCACTTACATAGGTAAAACTATTCTTAGGTAAAAATACTGTGCTAGACAAAACAAGATTATTATCATTACAGAAATGTACTAGATGTTTTGCAAAAGGAGAATTACTATCAGTTACATCAGCATTAAAATCCCCATTTACATATCCACAAGTTGAATTATGGTCCTCAATAAAGGAATGAATAAAAGCTAGTCTATTCAAAAATTCGTCCTCATTCTCAAAAGATCCATGAGGTGAATATATATTTAAGATGTGCATTTTCTTACCATATAAATGAATGTCAATCCCTATGGCCCGATCACAATCTAGTCTTATCACTCTCACCATAGGGTCATATTTGCGATTCCAAAGGATGGCTACTCCTCCAGCTATTCTGCCTTTGATTAGTTTTGTCCTGAGGCCTGAGTAAAATCAACCTGTCATATACTACATGTACACAACCATGTACACATGCTGATCATAAATTTAAACAAATTCCACATATTATGTTCTTAGGTGGAGGCCAATGATGATGGGACGCTGTCCACGTGCTTAGTAAGACCGTAGTTGGTACCATCGTCCTTAGTTACAGTTTTATGCAGTTCTCAATTTGCCCACCTTATCACTGATGGAGTGTGGACACTGTGGCCATTACTGATGTATCTTTATTGTCTCACTAATGGTGGTGGTCTGCACATGGGACTTATATGTGTGCTCACGTGCTCCCTATCCTGCAATTAATCAATTGCTATGATGCTTATTTCACAGGAAGAGGGAAGCCCCACTGCCCCCGAGCCTGTGGCCTCCACCTCTCAACAAGCCACCACAGGACAGTCATAACATGTAATTAAATTCAATTTAATGAGGATAGCCAGCATGTCGTTGGCAGTATTCAAAGTGAGCCTTGCAAAGGGGCAATGCTTACATGCTGAAGCAACTGTATAATTTATTTATCTCAGGTTGGAGCAGACAGTGTGAGAGGGCTCTGAAAGAACACTCGAGCTTGAATTAGAGTACAAAAAATAAAAAATAAAAAAATCAAACTTGAGATTGAAAAATTTGAGCATGAGAAAGAGGTAATTCAGTGATGTCATTTATTTTCAGGCGTGGGAAAGAATTAAACCAGACTGTGTGTTCTTTTTTTCAGGAGGGGATAAAGGAAATTGAAACAGTGAAATAAAAATTAAAAACTGCATTTGGTGCTTAACTAGAGAATTTTTGTGTCATGGCCTCTCCAACAGCCCTCCCTGTAGGTTAGTCAACATTGATGGTGTCTACCACATCAGGGGGTGGGGGGTTAACAGGAGGGATCTTCTCCTTCCTGATGGAGGTGATGTTGTGCAGCAAAAATTATTCTGCATGCCCGGTAGAGCCCACAAAGGCAGCTAAGGCAGGTCTTGATGACACCAAAGGTCATCTCTATCCTGACCCTGGTTTTGGCAAGGGCCACACTGAACCTAGTTTGTGGCCTTGCAGCAGGGTCAGAATAGGGTGTTATGAAGAGAGGCTGGCAGGTGTACCCCCTATTGCCAAGCAGCACTCCACTGAACAGCCCTTAAGATAAAAAAGGAATGGCCTTAATCACAAAATGCAGTTGAATTAAATTAAAATGACAATTAAAATGATACTCAGTGTGTCATACCCAGTTTCTGGCATAGCGCAGACTCCCTGAAGATCTAGGAGTTGTGGACGGGCCCAGGCCATTTTGCCACAAGGCTAGTGACATGTCATCTGCAGAAGCATTTAGGGCTAACAGTAGTCAATGATGCAGACTGTGCAATTGAAGGGACACAAACATGGTCCACCAGTATTGTGTGGGCTTCTTCGTACATTTAGACAAATGATGGAAATTGGAAATTTAGGGATAACATTATGAGTAATGAACTGAGTGAATGTAAAATGAACATTGAAAATAGTATTGTAAGATTTATACTACCTGTATGTTGAGGCTTTGGAATGACTTGGGATTAACGTAGTCTGCTTCATTTTCACCCAGGTGTGCTGATATGGGGATGTGGGTGCAGTCTATGACGCTGAATATTCTTGAAAGGATGATGCTGCATGTAAGCCTTTTCTGCAGATGTAGACACTCACGAACATGGAACTGCAAATTTCAGCACGCAGTTACTGCACGCAATCACGAGATAGCACCCCCGGATCAGTTATTGAATATTCACAAGCAAGCAGAGTTCTAACGCGGAATATGAAAATGGGGAAGTTCACTCCACCCAATTTACCCAAGTTAATGCTTTATAATTCAGGTTTTAAGCTTCATTAAGAGGAAAAGTGTGGCTCAACTCAGAAAAGACACTTACAGCATTTAGAATGACATGGTATTTCAGTTTATTTTCATGATTTTGGTCGAGAAAATGGGCTGCAAACATAAAAAGCTTAATGAGAATTCACCATTGAAATTGCGAAAAAAAAAAAAAAAAAAAAATACTGAGAATTCAATTTAAACTGCAGGGGCTAAAATCTATACATTTCTGGGATCATAAACTCCTTGACCACAAGTACTGTTCATCCTCAACATTACATTCTAGATTACCAACATACCATTAGCCAAATTATACAGCTCAAGATTCAAGAGTCTTTATTGTCATTATCCAGGATAACTAAATTTTGTGGACTCATGGCATAAAGACAATACATTAAAAAAAATAAATTGAAAAATACAACAAATGAAAAAGAGAATATTTACCCACATGGAATAAACGGGATAAAAAGTATATACATAGATATGAGTGGCTGAGGATGTGGAATAAAGTGCGCTTAGTGCGAATCACAATTGAAGTGTTGTGATGAGTAAGTGATTGTCAGTAGGGGTGTGTGTGTCTGAGAGGGTATGTGTGACTGAAGGGGGGGAGGGCGTGAGTAAATGAGTATTTTCTGTAGGGGGATGTGAAGCACTACAGGGGAGCAATTGCTTTCACAGCTCTGGGGAAGAAGCTGTTCTTGAGCCTTGTAGTGCTTGCTTTAATGGTCATGTACCACTTTCCTGATGGCAGCGGTATAGTCCACAGCCCGGGTGGGTCTGGTCTGTTGCTATGTGTCTGGTCCTCTTCCGGACTCTGCAAACGTAAACAGAGTCTTGGTCAAGCAGACTGCATCCCACAATCCCTTGTGCAGTTCTCACCACCCGGGCTAGGTCCTTTCTGTCCTGTGCAGTACAGCTACCGTACCACACTGTCACGCTAAAACACAGGGCACTCAGTATTGTTGCTCTATAGAATTTTGCGAGCAGCTGAGAGGAGAGTCCAGTCTGCTTCAGCTTCCTGAGGAAGAAGAGCCGTTGTTGGGCCTTCTTCACCAGGTGTGAGGTGTTGAGTGACCAATAGAGGTCAGAGGAAATATGGATGCCCAGGAACTTGATGGTGTCCACACGTTCCACTACCTCCCCCAGTATGCAGGGCGGAGCGTGTTGAGTCTTCCTGGACCTTGGTCTTACTGGTGTTCAGAACAAGGTTGTTGATAGAACACCACTAAATCAGGTACCGGACCTCCTCTCTGTAGTGGGTTTCATTGTTTGATATGAGACCCACTACAATGGTGTCGTCCGCAAACTTCTCAATGTTTGAAGAGTGGATAGCAGAACAGTCATGAGTGAAGAGGGTGAAGAGGGCAGGGCTGAGCACAGAACCCTGTAGTGTGCCAGTGTTAAGGATCAGAGGATCAGATGTTGAGTATCCTATCCGCACCACTTGAGGCCTGTTGGTGAGGAAGTCTCTGATCCAGAGGCACAGTGATATTGACAGACCTAGGTTGTGGAGCTTCAGAGTCAGTGTGTCGGGGAGAACAGTATTGGAGGCTGAACTAAAGTCCACAAACAGGATCCTGACATAGATGTCAGGGCTGAGTGAAGTGCTAACAACACAGCATCCTCTGTAGAACGGTTCTCCCTGTAGGCGAACTGCAATCTTTCCAGACCAGCAGGGATGGCATCCTTTATATGCTTCAGGCGGATCCTCTCGAAATACTTCATAATGACTGGCGTCAGAGCAATGGGGTGGTAATTATTGAGGCAGGTGATGGCTGATTTCTTGGTCACAGGCACAATAGTGGAGGACTTGAGGCAGACTGAAACCATGGACAGCTGCAGAGACAGGTTGAAAATGTTCAGAAAAATTTCTGCCAGTTGGTCAGCATATGACTTCAGTGTTCGGCCTGACACCTTATCCGGACCTACAGCTTTGTTGAAATTGATTCTCCTCAGGGTGGAACTCACTTGGTGCAGCTGCAAGACAAGCGGGTGATGGTGCACCTATGGCTGAGGAAGAAGTACAGTCTCTCTGCTGCTCAGGGAGTCGAAGCGTGCAAAGAAGCTGTTTGAGGTGTCAGGCAGCGTAGGGCCATGGCTGATCTGCTAGTTGCTGCACTTGCAGTCAGTCATGGTCTTGATGCCTTTTTACATGTTACGTGGGTTGTTGTTCTGAAAGTGCTCCTCAATGTGCTGTTTGTACCAGTACTTTGCCAGCTGGATGCCCTTATTTTTAGCCCGCTTGGCCCCAAGGCCCAACGGGCTTATGCTGTGCTCGGAGTCCCAAGTGGTGGTCTGTCTTGCGTCAGTGTGTAAACCTTTGGGCTTGTCTGCACTCTAGCGGCTTCAGTTTTTGAGCTAGCCTCTTGGTATTGCACATGTGGGTTTATGACCATAAGGTCTCGGACGAGTTTGATTTTCGGCCCAATCGGCCCACTACTTCGGCCAATAGGGGGGCGCTATCCTTGCACATTTGAGCCAAGCGGGCACAGTGGCGTTGCCACTATTTTTTATAAGATAAGATAAAAGATAGATATACTTTACTGAACCCCGTGGGGTTATTTGTCCTCTGCATTTGACCCATCCTATAGTTATGAGGAGTGGGCAGCCGCAGAGCAGCGCCCGGGGACCAACTCCAGTTCTAAAACCAGTTCCTTGGTCATAGGTACTGGTTAGAGTGTTCTACTGAGGCATGTTTTTGTGGGTGGGGGAAACCGAAGTACCAGAAAGAAACCCATGCAAACACGGGAAGAACATGCAAACTCCACACAGAAAGGCCCCAGCCCGGATTCGAGCCCACAACGTTCTTGCTGTGAGGCAGCAGTGCTAACCACTGTGCAACCGTGCCTCCACTAGTTCCTTCCGTGCCCTGCTATAAGCCACCCTGTCTCCAGATCCATGGGCAGCATCCCGAGCTTTAAGCAGGGCCCTCACTGTACTGTCCACCCATGGCTTCTGATTAGGAAATACCATGATTGTCTTTGTAGGGAGGACAACATCAGTACAGAAACTAATATAGGACAGCACAGATGATGTATATTCCTCAAGGTCCGCACCCTCTTTGAATACTTTCCAGTTTGTGTGCTCAACACAGTCCTGTAGGGCTGAAGACGCCTCCTCAGTCCAAACCCGTATGGTACTGGAAATGGGTTTGGACCTGCGGATCAGAGGTCTGTAAGCAGGGATTAGCTCAACTGACATGCCTAGGGGAGGAGCTGCTGCAGCCTTATATGCTCCTGGAATGTTACAGTAAACCCGGTCCAGTATATTATTGTCTCTGGTCGGAAAGTTTATGAACTTGTGAAATATGGGGAACCCCGCTTTTAATGCCACGTGGTTAAAGTCCCCATCCACGATCACAGCAGCCTCTGGATTTGCATTCATGTTACTGCTTATCAGACAGTACAGCTCCTCTAGTGCTAGCTTAGCATTAGCTCGCGGTGGAATGTAGTTTGCTACAATCATAACAGAGCTGAGTTCTCTTACCAGTTTGAAGGGTCTGCAGTTCACTGCCAGATATTCCAAATCAGGTGAGCAGAATTTTCCAAAAATGTTCGCAGCTGTACACCACGAGTTGTGAATATACAGCGCCAGACCTCCACCTTTGGTCTTGCCTGAAGCTGCAGTCCAGTCCACCCGGATCAGAGAACTCTACCGCTGCGTCTGGGATGTTGTTATCCAGCCAGGTTTTGATGAAGATCGCCACACATCTCTCCGTCCTGCGTGAGCCGATCCTCAGTCGAATCTCATCCAGTTTGTTTGCGAGTGACCTGGCGTTAGTGAGGAGAGGACTGGGCTGCGCCGGTCTGTGTGGGTTGGCATGTAGCCTAGCTCCCAGCCCGCTCCACTTTCCCCGCTTTTGTTTACAATGCCTCCTCCGTCTCTCGGGCCACAGAGGAGGGATGGTGAGAGCCCCTGTGGTCCGCCGCTGCTCGGGTGGAATAAAACCTAGCTTGGGGGTTTCACAAAGTCCGTTTTTGCCCAACTTCCACAGCTCAGCCCTTCTGTACTGTATTTTGGCTTAGAGTCGTGGGATGGCAACACGAACAGAAACACAAACACTGGTAAAACACGAAAAGCCGAGAGCCTCAAGCTGCTGCATGTGTACGCGCCGCCATGTTTGCGATGCCAACTATCCAAATGGCTCCCCAAAGTCTTAGATCCCTCAAAATGGTGCACTGTCAAATCATAAAATAATCATGTATTAAACACAAATAAAGTTTTGAGGCTTGAAATTTAATGTAAACTAATGATTTTCTGGTTGAGTTTAGCATCAATGTCACTGCAGTTGAACATCACTGTTCACCAGTAACCTCTCCAAACATAAAACATGCCTTTTCTCTATAATAAAGTTTAGAGTTTTGTCCGTTTTTCTTAGAAGTCCCCCAAGCCAGCACACATACTCATTAAATTAGCTGTTGATTAAACGGTTAGAACATTCGCCATGCAATGAAAGCTACCAGTTCCCACTTCCGAACTCACAAACTCAACACTTATAAGGAACAAATACAACTCACTAACTCTGTAATATCTGAATTCCGAAATATGCCTTATATTAACAGAACAGACATTCCACTTTCAGGGAAGATCAAACAATATATGCCTCCTTAGATTCAACAGAATGGTGAACGCACAAGGGGGTCCACCCAAATGCATGGGCAGTTCACATTTTAAACAGGAAAAAAACCTCAGCATTCGTCTTTGTTAAATATGGATACATTCCCAAACAAAAAAGTAGCAGCCTAACCTTTTTCATCGAATCCCTCTTCCAGAGACCAATGTGTCCAGTAGAAGGAACCCTCCAGTCAAGTTTCATTCAAAATAATTCCCATTGACCATGTCCTTATCTCATTTAAATCCTGTAGATGTTACTGAACACTTCAAGGCCAGTTTTTTTTTTTCTATAAATCGCGTCTGTTTCATGTGCTTGCTGATACGCATAGGCTTGTATGCTCTGTGTTTGTCCAATCAATGTGTTTCACTTACTCTGGAACGTTCAAACACTCGGGAATTGGGTAAGAAACAAGCCAATCAATACATTTTTACCGGGAAAGTTTCACTAAGGCGTGAACTATAACTGTGTAGTTACGCAGAGGAGCCTGAGTGTATAATTGAGTGATTGGTAATCAACACCAGAACTTGGGTGGATATCAGGAAGTGGTGAATTTATCAATGAAGGAATCTACATGTAAATCAACGGTAGGGAACTACCTATTTTTGTATGTGACTGTTACTGGCAGTAGAATGTGAGAGAATCAATCCCATGTCAATTTTTTTGCCTTAGAAAACAGATTTCTCTTAACCACTAATTGGAATACTGTTGACTCACTGTTGCTAAAGTGGTTGCTACAGAGGACAAAAATTTTTTCTGTCGCAAGATATCATTTTTTTAAACTGCTGGATCATTACTGTGGGCAAGGATATTAACCAGTTTGCATATCAGGCTTAGCTGAGGAGCTGAGGCCAAAATGATTTCACTTTGGCCTGCTGTCTCAAATGATAAAAGCTGGACTTGACCACAGATTTGATCTGTGCATCAAGTTTAAAATCACTGTCCAGTCTTACACCCAGGTTTATTGCTATTGGTGTTAAATACTGATTTAAAGCACCTAGATCGACATGGACTTTTGAGGCATAACTAGGCCCAAACAACAAGACCTCAGTCTTTTTGTCTTTTAAGTATAAAAAATTCATTGACATCCATGCCTTGATTTCTGCAATGCAGTCTAACAGATCGTTCACATTCCCCTGTTTTAGTGGTACATATTTTTGACTGTCATCTGCATAAAAATGGAAAGCAATAGCATGTTTCCGGAGAATCGCTCCCAGAGGAAGTAAGTATAGTGTGAAGAGAAGAGGGCCAAGAATAGAGCCTTGAGGCACTCCACAGGTGAGTGGCGGTGCACGAGACTCAGTGGCTCCAAGGCGAACACAGAAACTTCTCTCCATTAAGTAGGACCTGATCCAGTCCAACGCACTACCCTGAATACCCACCCAGGTTGCCAGGTGAGACAGGAGGACCTGATGGTCCACTGTGTCGAAGGCAGCTGTTAGGTCCAACAGAAACAACACGACACATGATCAGAGTCTGTAGCCAACAGAATATCATTAAAAACCCTCAACAGTGCAGATTCAGTACTGTGCAGGGCTTTAAATCCAGATTGGAACACTTCCAGAATGTTGTGCTCATCTGAGAATGACTTCAGCACAGAAGAGTCTAAGCCAGGCTTCTTTATCAATGGTGTCACCACTGCATGCTTAAAACTCACAGGTACAGTCCCATTTGCTAAGCTGCTGTTTATAATATTAAGCACATACGGTGCCACGGTGGGAAAAACCTCTTTAATAAGACAAGGAGGAAATGAGTCATTAGGAGACCCAGTAGGCCTCATATGGCCAACTGCTTCTGTCAAAGAAGGAAGACTGACAAGCTCAAACTGGTTAAAAACAGCAGAGCATGTGACAGAGTTGGAGTGGTCATAAGGAGGACTAATAAGGGCCCTAATGCTCGAAACCTTATTAATAAAAAAGTTCAAGAAATTTTCGCACACTTCAGTCGAGTTCTCCAGGCAGACTGATGGTGGCGTGTTAAGAGCAGAGTTTACAATTTTAAACAGAACACTTGGATTGTGACAGCTAGAGGCAATTATTTCAGAAAAATACTTGGCCTTAACAGTTCTCACTCTTCTGTGATAAAAACGCCAGCTGTCCCTCAACAATTGGAAAGACACCTGTGACTTGTCCTTCTTCCATCATCAAGATAAGACCAATACTGCTTGTTGCTACTCCAACAGCACTATGTATGCACCCCAACTTTCAGATCACGATCTGAACGGTTACGGTTCAGACTAGAAAAAAAATTTAACTGATGAAAAAAATTAGGTTTGTAATTCATTATGTTTCTGCTGGGAGCAAATGCATTTGACGATCTTATTTTATGATCTGTGTCTTCAAGAAATTAAGTTGGGAGTTGAATCAGGATATCTGAGAAACTTCCCCTGACACCCAGGATAACATTGATTGCATTTTGTAATTTGCCACTTATTTCCTACTGATTAAAGACAGGAAGAGATTATATTGTATTCTTTCATTTGTCAACTGTATTTGTACGCAGAGAATATAAAAAAATACAAGCCCTCGCGCAAAAACAAGACACACATAAAGACACAAGCAAGCAAACAATTAAGTAATCATTTAAACGCCTTGACCAAACGATGTACAAACATCCCCAAATACATGCAAATCATCTCATGATCCCACATGGAAAAATGTTTGTCGAAAACAATTAGCACTCAGTAAATTAGTGAGCCAGTGTCTGCTCCAGACTCTGGGGCATTCTAAAATAATTACCTCCAGCAAAAAACAAGCCAATTCAGGTACTGCCCTTTGGGACAAGGCCTTGACCGTTGAACGGGCTCCACCAGGGTTTAAAAAATTGCTGGTATTTTACACATGTTTTCTGTCTTTTTTTCATCCTCTGTTTTACAGCGAGACTAGGCCCTTTATAAAGAGGTCAATCAGATTTTCAGTGGGAGAACTCGGACCTCTCTCCCCATCTCTCTGCCGTTCTCCATCTGTCTCCTTTAGGAGATGGATGTTCACCAGTGGTTTTGGCTGGGGTTGTCATTGGTCTTTGGAGCCATATGTGAGTTGGAAGGGTCCTCCTGCAAGTCAATGAGAACTCGGTTCACACAGAGTGGTGTGTATAAAGAGGGTGATGTGATACTTGGAGGACTGTTTCCAGTTCACTTATTGCCACGTACGCCTGACGAGGACTTCACACAACGGCCAGCACCTTTGCATTGCAATATGTGAGTGTGCAACTTTTAAACTATTAATATCTGTTACTATCTAATTGAATCTATTTCCATGAAAGATAGTGATGGGGAGTTTATCTCTATAATATATCTGTATTATCAGTATAATATTTTCTGAATAACTGTGAAGATACTCAGTCATTTAGATGCCAATTTTTCTCACATTTAAACCTCTCTACCTGTGTTCCTCTCTCTCAGCTTTTATTTACGTGCATACCGATGGCTTCAGACCATGATCTTTGCAGTGGATGAAATAAACAGAAATCCTCAGCTTCTGCCAAATGTAACTCTTGGGTATGCCCTGGCTGATACTTGTCATACAGCAACGTTACCTGCTGCGCTGGGGCTGGTGACTGGGAGGGACCCTATTGTCACAAGCTCTGACTGTGGTAGCACTCCTGAGGTGCCTGTCATTATTGGTGATCACGGCTCCACATCATCTGCTGTGATTGCAAGAACTCTGGGAGTGTTCAATATCCCCGTGGTGAGCAAACAAACAGTACTGCCAACTTAAAAGCAAAGAAAGCTTTAAGGCCTAATGTCAAAATTTGCTGAGGGAGATGTTAAGGGTGAATGCACTTTGAAATGCAAATTTCCTGTACACGGTATTTTAATGATAATACTTAAAGCTGTATTTGATTCTTGTTAAGGATTTCCCTTAAATAAACTGCATAGGACAGGAATGGCTTGCAAAAACAGACTTGCTTGTGTATTCCCCAGATGAGCTACTTTGCCACATGTGCCTGCCTAGGAGATCGTCAGAAGTTTCCTACCTTCTTCCGCACTGTGCCAAATGACGCCTTTCAGGCCCGGGCCATGGCGCACATGCTGCGTTTCTTTGGCTGGACCTGGGTGGGTGTGATCATGAGTGATGACGACTATGGTAAGTTTGGGATTCAACTCCTGCTGGAGGAGCTGCAGAACTCTGAGGTGTGTGTGGCCTTTTCTGAAGTCATCCCTAAGGTCAACGTGGAGAGAACTATTCCACGCATCGTAGAAACAATCAGGCATTCTGCAGCCAAAGTGATTGTTACTTTTGCCACGCACATGCGTACCTTGCTAAAAAAAGTAGTTGAACAAAATATCACTGACAGGCAGTGGATCGCCGCGGACTCCTGGACTACCTCCACCCCTATCTCTGTACCACAGAATCTGCCCTCACTTAAGGGCACTTTAGGATTTGCCCTGCGTAGGGGAAGTATTCAAGGTCTCAAGTCCTTTCTCACTAGATTGCAGCCCAAAGCTTTGCCGTCTGATCCATTCGTGAAGGAATTCTGGGAAGCAATGTTCCGATGCACTTGGAGGAATGATTCTGCACAATCTGTGTCAGCTAAGCCACAGTGCACAGGGTTTGAGAGCTTGGATGACGTTGAGAACATTTACACAGACGTTGCCCAGTTGAAGGTCACGTACAGTGTGTACAAGGCTGTGTATGCTGTTGCACACTCAATACACAATATATTATCTTGCAAACCAAAGGATGGGCTCGAAAAACAAGGGTGCCCAGATGTCACCAAACTCCAGCCCCGGCAGGTAAGAGTAAACTCAGTAAAATACAATGCCTCAGCATCCAATAACACGTTTTACAAGCAGTTTATAACTTGAAGAGCACTCAGAGAGTAACAACCTCTGCAGAGGTAAAGTGACGGATCGCGCATGTTGATGAAAGTGAAAAATAATTTGTATATCAGCCTCGTGATTCTCCTCCAAAACTGAATGCATCCTTTCCTTTCCTACGCTACACCCTTCCACCAAGTTTCATGAAAACTGGACCAATAGTTCTTCTGTAATCCTGCTGACAAGCAGACCAGCAAACAAATTAAACCAAAAAGATAACCCCCCTGTCAGCGGTAATTATATGATTTAACTAGAAAAGCACAGTTCCAGTGGAAACTGAGTGGGCAAGCTGGAAGCTGCCAATAATGTGAAATTGAAATAATAGAAAATGTAAGGCTAAATTTGCTGAGCTTCAGAAAATTTAATTATTTTTGACAGTAAGATATATTATAGTGTCATTTTGATGGAGAAAACACCAAAAAATGAGAACAAGCATCTCCACACTTTAAAAAAGTATGAAAATGCCAAAGGAAAATACTAGTTAAAGTGGTTGTGTACAAAAAAGTAGGGGTTGACGTCCTTCAAGTTGTAGTGTATCGACATTTTGAAACATTAAAGTGCAAATGCTACAGCTGAAATTGGATCAATGTGACAGCAAACACCTGCCATTTGCATATGTTGTATATGGGGGAAGAATGAAAGCTTTTTTCTGCCAGTCTTACTCGAGTCTCAGTACATTTTAGTCCATGGTTTACTAAGGGCTGGTAGGATGATTGATGAAGGCATGCAAGTGTATACTTGGACTGGGACGATTCTGAATCGATTCTTACTTAAGGCGTAATACCACTACCTGTTGCCATGGGGCGAACATCCGAGCTTTCCTTTTCCCTTATTAAACCCGACGCAGGTTGAACAAAAGCGTCAAACATCAAAGGGCATGTGAAATGCTTCCGGAAAAAAAACTGACATCAGTATTTTTCGGCAACATGCTGCACGGGGCCAAATAAAGGACTACAGAATCGTCTCCTATTAACCAATTAGGCTACTCTAAGAAAAGTAACCTGTTCCAGTTTACTTGCTTGATCAGCAATCAAACGGTGGATGCGTTTACTCTAGAAGTTGAATGTGCAGAGCTGTTTGTTAAGGCAGCATGTTTGATTGCTGCATTTTGAAATTTAAATGGCCATAGAACAGGACAACATGAACACGATTGCCTCTGTCTCGGCATTTCACAGGACTGTGATAATTTATATCTCACATTCATGTTTCATCCGCTTTACAGAATGTTTTCCACTTTGTGTATTTTTTAGACGTTTGAAATCTAGGGCGATCCGAAAAACAAATCTCTTTATTTTCATTTTATCATTATGGATCTCCTAAAAATACTACAATGAGGGATGAAATGCAGAGTTTGGATATGGTGATTTGGAACAAGGATATTTTTTTTTTAAGCGTGATAAGACCACTTGCCGTCATGGGGTCGCGTGTAATTTCTTGAAACAGACACACCTGAAGCGGCACGATTTAAAATGCCGTGGGGAAGAAGCCTGAGTTTAGATTTCGCGAATTGCAGGCGCTCCGCCCCTCCCTAAATCTGCACCCCTGTACTTGTCCTAAATAACAATCAAGCAATTTCCGTAGCCTATAACGATTAAGATGTGATGGTGAAAAGCAGACAGACCTAACTGGGCTACAGTGTTAGAGTGAAAGAATGCCAATAATTTAAAAAAATCTTCCTCTGAATTGCATCTCTCAGCATTTTAGGACATTATTAAAGATTAATTTAAAACAGATTTGTCATAAGATCACCCTGAATTTTAAGCCTATAAAAATACACAAGGTGGAAAACATTCCGTAAAGCGGATGAAATGCGAATGAGATATAAATTATCACAGTCGTACGAAAGGTGTGGCAATGAAAATCGTGTTCATGCTGTGCTGTTCTATGGCCATTTAAATTTCAAAATGCAGCAATCGAACATGCTGTCTTAATAAACAGCATTTATTCAACTCGGAGAGTAAACGCATCAACCATTTGATTGCTGATCAACAAGTAAACTGGAACAGATTCCTTTTCTTAGAGTAGCCTAATTGGTTAATAGGAGACTATTCTGTAGTCCTTTATTTGGCTCTGTGCAGCATGTTGCCGAAAAATACTGATGTCAGGGTCGTTTTTTTTCCGGCAGCATTTTACATGCCCTTTGATGTTTGGCGCTTTTGTTCAACCTGCATCGGGTTTAATAAAGGAAAAGGGATAGCTCGGATGTTCGCCCCATGGCCGCAGGTAGTGGTATTACGCCTTAAAAAAGAATCGATTCAGAATCGTCCCAGCCCTAGTTTATACCACATATCACTCTGTTTTAAGAATATTTCCTCTCAATAAATTGCGAACGGATGTATGCAATGTAAATTGCGAACGGATGTATGCAATGTATGTGTATAGCTGAGTCGACACATCAATAGTAACCAACCTTGCCAGATACGAAATAATGATATAGAATTAACAAACTGAAATTAGCTTCTGAGTATCTTATTATTCCCTAAAATCTGTAAACAGTACTTCTTTGCAAAACATTTAAACAAGACAGTGACACATTTGTACTGAGATAAATTTGAAACTTTTTCTGTAATATTGTGTTGACTGTCAAGAGCTTGATGCCGAAAATCTGTTAACTTGAACTGACCATAACATCATAAATTGTGCAACACGCAACAGTCCATAAACCAAGGTGGACACATATAACAGTCCATTAACCACAAAAAATTCTGCCCATTTTTAAAAAGTCAGGCTTCATGTGCCATTATCTCTCAGCCATGCAGGCTGCCGAATCTGCCTGAAACTCCGCCAGGGCACAGAAGGTGGTTGAGCAGGTGGGGATGTTTGAGGGGGTACATAAACATCCTCAGGCTGTGCGCATGTACTGGGTGCGCGCACATTAGGGGTAGGGGAACTTGCAGGGGACAGGTGTATGGCATTCCATACTTTACCATCAGTAAGTTCGTAGGTTGCAGGGCCTTTCTGAGCAAGAACCTGGAGGGGCTGTGTGAACTTGGAGTGTCTTTTCTTTATGATTACTGGCTTCCTGATCTGAACATAAGAACCACATTGTAACTTTGAAGACTGTGCACCACGGCGCTCATCCACATAGTGTTTAACTTTGGCTTGCTTCAGTGTTACGGCATCTCTCACAGCCTCGCGCTGAGCAGATGCACGAGGGGGAGCAATGTTTCTGATGTTCCGGTTGGTGCGGAAAGGACGGCCATGTAGAAGTTCCACAGGAGATACGTGAGTCACTGCATGGGGAGTGGCTCAATAAGTGAGGAGGAAGTCTGTGAGGAAGGATTTCCATGGCTGACCTTCAATTTCAGCTGTTTGTAGACAGTCCTTCAATACTGTTTCATCTCTCCACCTCTCCATTACTTTTCGGGTAGTAGATGGAGCTACGGCAGTGCATAATGTCCTGAGATGCTAAGAAGGCCTCAAACTCAGCAGACACAAACGAAGGACCGTTGTCAGTCACAAGTTCGAGGGGGTTGCCTTCACGGATGAAAATAGCAGACAGGAATGCAATGACAGCAGCAGACGTCACATCCAAGGTAAATTCTACTTCAGGCCATTTACTATAATAGTCCACTAATGTGATGGCAAAACGGCAGTCGGGCAGAGCAGAGTGGAACGGGCCCACAAAATCCATGGCAAGTTTTTACCGGGCTGCATTGGGAAGGGGCACCGTGCAGTGGGGCAGCTCTGGTTATGGCAGTTTTGTCATGCTGGGAGCAGGTGGTGCAGGATTTAATGGCAGCTTCAACATCAGAGTCCATACCAGGCCACCAATAGAGCTCTTTCAGCCTCTGTTTAGTCCTCACCATACCTTGGTGAGTGCCGTGGGCAAGCTGTATGAGTTGTGGCTGAAGGGCCAGGGGAATCACCACCCAGTGAGTGCCACGTACCAGGAAATCATCAAGTTCAACCAGCTCAGTCTGCACATGGTAGAAGGGCAGGGTTAAAGCCTCTAGCTGTATGGGGCCACCCATTTCTCAGATAGGAAATAACCTGCTGCAGCACACGGCAATCTTGAAAGTCAGTGTGTAGCTGCTCTGTAGTGACAGCTACAAGGTCTACAGACACCATTGCTATCATGTCCTCATCCAGCTCTTGTGGGTCGGAATACGGCACAGGAATGCGTGATAAACAGTCTGATATGATGTTATCACGACCTGGCTTGTATTCTACGGTATAATTAAAGCACATGAGGCGAGCAGACCATCTCAAAATCCTCATACCTGCTCTTCCGAAGCCTTTGGTGGAAAGCAGGGCAGTAAGTGGGCTATGGTCTGTGCGCAGGGTGAAATGTCTTCCCCACAGGTATGTACACCAACGTTCTGCTGGCCACACACAAGCAAGAGCCTCTTTCTCTATGATTGAATATTTCCTCTCACTGTCAGTAAGGGAACTGGATGCGAATGCAACAGTCTTTTCAATGTCTCCATGCAGCTGAGTGAGCGCTGAGTGAAAAGAGTGAAACACCTGTGAAAAAGTATAATGTAACATTGCAGCACAAATTAATATCGAATAGGTTCTATGCAGCCACATACTGTGTATCTGTTGTGTTGGTTATTATAGGGATTTTTCTTTAAAAATTGAGACGTAATTCTATTCATTGAAATGGTGTCTCTGCCACAAACTACTCAGAGTCTGACCCAACAGCTGATCGCTAGCATGCAGTTTACTCTAATGGAATACTACAGTTTGTTAGCTCAAGAGCGACTGCGTTTTTTTCCGAGCAGGTAATGGACTGTAATTTTTTTTTAAGATAGCGAACAATTGAAATGGTGCGTTATTTTCAGGTAGGACCTCTTTTAGGCCGCAAAAATATGGTGTCTCCTTGGTCCCTGTCATGATTTGGGAGCTTCGAGAGCTGTTTGTGGCTCTCGTCCAGGACAATATCGTTTTGCTCCCTATCGGATTCCTGGACCAGCTGGCATTGATTGGGGGCGTGGCCTGGACTCTATTTAAAGAGTTTCTGAACTAACTTTCCATAACTCCATTTAATACATAAAATCCAATATATGTATGGTAAAAATACAAAATGTGTGTTTTGGAAACATGTTTTTCAAAATAATATTTTTCTCGGGCCAAATGTGCACGACAGTGCGCCCTGTAGCGTTTATGCAAGAACCTGCCCTGTCCAAGGTCACGTGACCCGAGTGACGTCAGAGAGGTCTTAATCGATGACCCGGGGCAGCCATATAAAGCTATGTTTCCACTAATACGGCTGAAGTCCGGTTGCGACAGGCTGTAGGGCAGACACGGGACATCGCATGCGGCCCATGGTGCGTCCTCAGTGTTTCCATATAAACGGCTAAACTACGCTATTAATGTGAAATTCATCGGAAAAATACGCTTACGGCTCCGCTCCAAAATCGCATTGATGGAAACACAGGGCTCTCAAGTTTTGAATGCAGGCTCGCGTGAGATTTTCTCCGGGGGGGGTTGATAATCCCGTTTTCAAAGGTGCAATTTAAGTGCATGTACTTTGTTACAGCACTTCAGTTGTTGTTTTTTTTTTTTTGAGGATTTGTACATTTGTACTTTTTTTTTTTTTTTAAAACAGGGACTCTTACTCTACTCCATTTAAAACATAAAAAGTATACTTTCACTTCGTTACTTTGACACTGGCAACTTGGTTACTTGTTTCAAATTAAAATATTAATTGAATTCATAATTTACGGATAATCCGGATTTTGTGCGTTCGCGAAGAACAAAGGTGTATCTTTGTGCAGATGTGTCCGCCAGTGGATGTGGAGCTGCAAATTTATGTGCACAGTAACAAATCTCTATCAATAGAGGGCACGCCAGGATCGGTCGTGGAAGTTTTGTACGCGTTGTAGGCTATTTGCAGAATGAATGCTGACAGCGTTATCCATCGCATCTTGTTGTCAGAAGTGGTTACTCGAGTAGGCGAGCAATTAAACGTTGCGATATACGGCTATCTATCTTATATCTGCATGTTGCGTGTATATTTCCTTTTACTTTGCAACATCAAGCATTTTACAACACAGCTAACAGCTGTGCTTAGCATTACGAATATGAGTTAGCTGGTCAGCTACGGCATTCGCAAATGCTATTTGACAAAATTTGATTTCAACTTGCCAGCGTTTCCCCTTGGAGTAGTGGATAGATTTTGAACAAGATAATGTTTATCCATACCTTCAGTGGGACTCCCCAGTACAATAAAGGCTTAATTAAATAATTCTTTGGTGTATTTGTATCGTTTTGTCTGTCACAAACAAGAGATGTTGCGATACCACCTGTGACACTGGATCGGAGCAGGGTTTGTTTTCAGCAAAAATACACTACATGGAGAGCGCGAGTGAAGAACGTGATTTGGCGCTGCTATTTCACCAAGCAACAAGAAATACTATTTTCTGATTGGCTGATACGTTGCTGATTCAAGCAGAGCAGTCTCTTTGGTGTATTGAGTTCACCGAGCGTTGCGGAATACCACGCTGTAACTAGGTTCTCGACTTGAGCTCTCTCGTTGTCTCTAGGCTACATGCAGGTCAAGTTGAATTTATTATTTCGGTGACCATCTCTCTCTCTCTCTCTCTCTCTCTCAGGACATTTGACGTATATCTGTGGGGAAAATCTCTCTCACTCTCTCTCTGATTAATTTGACCTGTGCCTGTGGACAGAATTACCTAGCAGAACTTACTGCTTTCTCGTGCCTTTAAAAGTTATTACCAAGATAGCCATTGTAGTCACCCATATTTTCTGCACACGCCGACGATCAGACACGCTATAACACCACCTCCACTATAGACCTTGATGGCAGCTAGGCAAGATGAAGACCTCTCTGACGTCATCGGATGACGTCACGGGCACCTAATTAACTCTGTGGCTGTGTAGACACAGACATTATTTTGTTTATTTATAGAAAAGATAAACTGCCTATTTTTTTATTTTATTTTAATGAGGTTATATATACAAAATATACTTTTTAAAAATATATCAAGTTTATTGTTCACAAATCCTTTAAGCTCCTATTTCGTCTCGCTCCCGTTGCGAGAGTGTCAGTTCATCTGTGGCGCTTTAGCCGGTAAGGTCTCTTGTGAGATTATTGTTTAGGGACTTAGCTGCATAAGAGGATCAGTGCTAGTGAGTAAGGGAATCTTTGTTTTATTTCCCTTTTCTTTTGTTTTCCTCGAGGTCACTTATTTTCTACCACAGACGGCGTCTGGTCTGTTGGTAGCACAAGCCTTGTTATTTTTATCTGTTTAGTCTCTCTCCACGCTGTGAGGTTTGCCTTTTTTTGAATATTTGGCTGCTGCTCTTGATGTCCATTTTCAGCAGCGATCACAGTCCCATTCACAGTAGTGTGTCGCCTAAATTTCCACCCAGTACTATGCGCTGTTGCAGCGACCTGGAGGTAATCAGAGAGCTTACGACTGCATCCAATGTAAGTAGTGGCAATTTGTAGTTCATACAACCTCACTTCATAAAAAGTGAACTATCCCTTTAAGCCAAGTTGGGCACAACCATAGAGGCATAACTTGAAGACTATTACTCCAACTCGTAGTAAACGCTATTTTCATGAAGACCGGGTGTAAAATCAACACCTATCTCAGGAGAGGCGTAAAGTGAATTTCTTGGCAATTTCCAGAGGAAAGCACTTATGACCTAGTTTTTCTAGGTCTTTCTTGATAAGAAAAACTACTTCGTTCTCATACAATATTTATTTCTCAAAGAAATGCATCAATATTATATTTACACATACAGCTTAAGATGATGGGAATTATTCGGCCTCGATATTAAAAACACGCTTTAGTAAAGGCCATATGTTTTCCAACAAGTTCATTCATTTTCCAGCCAATGAAAAGCAGAACTCCTTTTGAAAGCAAAAGCACATTTTAAATTGAAGAACAGCTTATAGCTACAGAATCATCAAGTCCAAGAATATATTTTGACCAATGTCATCAACAGGCATATACATGATTAAGATCCATATTCTGAGAACGGCACTTTTGAGATACTTAGTGGAATTGACATCTCAAAATTGCATGAAATTTGGCAGAATGATGCTCATATACATGTAACAGAAAATCTCAAAGTTAGAGCTTACAATTTTTATGGATTTAGCTACAGAGCTACAAGAAGGGACCAAATCAGGTAACAAATTGAGAATTTGTGATGAAAAATACCCATTTTTGGGGCACTTTTGTGGATAACTGCTTCAATGTGCCAAAGAAGTTATGATTGTATTTGATACTGGGATAACCAAATTTTAAAAATGTGAAAGTGCCACTTGGTGATCCTGTTGGTTATACATGCAATGACTAAGAAATCTGTGTACAACGGGGAAAAATATTTTTACAAATTCAGGCTTATTTTAATTTTTAAACCACACCAGTGCCAAATTCAACTTACCTGTTTCCTTTACAGACTCTAAAAGTGAGAAAAAGTTTGAGGTAATTAGTCTGGCCCTATTTTTTGGCTTTCTGAGATATTTGCTCCCAAAGTTGGGTGCTGGCGAATTTCTTTCCTGATTGTACAGTGGATTAACATTAATAACCAGACAGGTTGGGTTGGCCAGTAATTTGAACCTTCTTTTGGGCTTAACAAAGAACATTAGAAACATCTTTGGCACGATGCTCCATCTTGGAGCAGAGGCTACAGACATTTTGACAAAATCTCAAATTTTTTTTTGTATGTAGCAAAACCAATTTGCACTTGTAGAGAGAGGGGTAGGGGAGGGGGAGGGGTTTACCCAGAGCCATGTAGAAAGAGAGTCGCGTCAACGGAGGTCCAAAATTCTCGATCGGCACGTGGTTCATGGAGACGGCGAACAGTTGTCGGAAGTCGCTGGCAGGCAAGTTAAATGCGAAATAGCGTTATTTCTGCCTTCTTTAGATATTTTAGGCTTGAATGCATGTCGCCGTCTCACTTAAGTGACCCCAACGTTAACCCTCTCCAGGCTCATGTTGCAAATTTGCAACAATAAATCAATTGATGACTGACTATAAAATATAACGACCACATGGGAAATGGTTTGATAAAGTTACCCTTCCAGCTCAGTATTGCAAAAATACAACGTTAGTTCCCCCTGCAGCCACTAGTGTATAAGGACTTTTCTCCATGAATGAAATATTTTTCATATCTCAAAATAATAAATTGGGCTGGAGAGGGTTAAACAACCGCAAAAAAGCTACATTAAACGGCAGAATTATTTAAATAATTAAGATGACTAAAACACAGCGGCGGTCAGTCGGCAGAAACACAGGGCCAGCAATAACTTCGCCTTTCACTACTTAATGACCTACATCTCTCGCAGTTTACCTCTCCCAATTAGCGACAGTTGCTCAGACTGATTGGCAGAACCGACGAGAGTCTAATTTATTTTTGAAAGCCTTGTTATACATTGCACTACGAAATTATACTGATTTTTCTTCCGCACATCAATTACTACGAAAAATATCAATTCGTCTTTATAATTTTTGCGCTCATGTAGCACGTGAAACCACAGATTTGAGTAAATTAGTTTGCGAGGCTCTTTGAGCAATAAGCCATGAGAATCCGTTCTATTGTCTGAATGTAGTGACAACTAAAGTGCATAGTTAGGTACGATGCACAGCTGAGTGATGCCGAAAATAATTCCTGCGAAGTCCGCGAATGTTTCTGATTTACTTGCAGATTGTCAACCTTGCAAAGTCACATCAATTATATCAACATAGCCAACAGGCAATCGCTTTGTAATTAGCATTTTGATATCATTACGTGTCCTGCATTGGTGGTGGTTGTTCGGTTAATACATTGTTTGATTGTTAATCAGGCAAACTAGAGCAATTATGCGGTAAAGGGTGATAAATAGCCACTGCTATTTAGTCAGTAGAAAGAGCGTGTTCTTGTTCTCGATTGCTTTAAATTCTTGTTTTTTGCTTTTGAATACAATGCTTGTTTAATCCCATCCTACTGTTTATTATGCAGAGCGAGGGGAAGGAACGCTTCAAAATTGTTTAAATTTCTACCATTTGCTTGGTAGAAGCATTTGCTTGCTTGGGGTTTTAATCATCCCATGGAAATTAAGAATCTAAGTTATCAATTCAGTAATTAACTAATGTAATCTTCATGACTTTCAGAAAGGACAGAGGACTGTCAGGTGACTATCTATGATTATCAACTGACAGCACAATTAGTCCCTGCATTATTAAAAGCTGCATAATGTTCAGTGTGGCATCTTAGAAAATCCACTGGTAATAATTATAATTTTGCTCACATCTGCACTTATCACTTAACACCAATACATAAGTTCAGAACAACTTTTTCATTGACATTTCGCATGCAGAAGGTATACATTTAGTCTAGACTTGCATGTATAGTAACATTTTCAGGAAGGGCTCATTAAACACTATGGGCCGTAACTACAAAAGTTCCTTTTTTCCTGTACACGCATAAATCAGTTAAGCACAGACTAAAATTTGCGCTTCACTTTAGTCACACACTATGAAGCGGTTTTAGGTTTACACACGGACAACAAAATAAACCACGAACAAAGACTGTCTAAAATGAACAATGGAAACCCTTAAACATGGGAGGGGGGTAGTTTTGCATGCGTTTCACTGACATTTCCTGCTTGTCGATCGCAGAGCGAGCATTATGAACGCGCTGCAAATACTTGAACTTGCTCTAGAGGAGGCAGATGAACGTTAGAATGCTAATAGATTGCGTGCACCAAGGATATTCAGGGACAGGAGAAATCCATTGGAAGAGTACGTAGATACCATTCTTAAAACGATTCCGATTCTCCAAAAACACTTTCAACGAACTACTTCAGTTGCTGATACCGGAACTGGAACATCCAACACGATGCAGCAATCTTCTTCCAGCTGCATTTCAGTTGGCTTGTGCATTGCGATTTTTCACTTGTGGAATATTTCAGGTTGTAGGAGACACATCTGAGATCTCTCAACAAGCTTATGTGCATAGGGTTGCTGCTGCAATCTGAGCCAACTAGCCACAGTTTCTGTCATTCCCAGACGCTTTAAATGTAAAGCGACATGTCATGGATGGGCTTTGACATGTAGCTGGTTTCCCTAGAATTACAGGTGCTATAGCCGGTGTTCTGACAATTAGTGCTCCCTTGTCAAAGAATGCTACCACAATGCAAAGCGATCATAAAGTCTTTGTTTTCGCTTTAATATTGCAATATGACTCAGTTTACAGTAGTAACTTCATTTGTTAGCTTATTATAACATAAGCAGATGTTATCATGTGTTGGATAAGTTTGTTTGAAGATATATGCCCACATATGCCATTATCATCTCATTTCTGCATTTTCAGGAAAACCCATCATGTACAGGCAAATATATTTGGATTCTAGGTCAAAAGGCGCCCTGAAAAAAAAATCTATTTTTGAAGATACTTAAGATATGAGCGAAGAAACAGCCAGAGATTTTAGGTTTGCGCAAGCGCAGAACCGCAAGCCAGCATTGTTTGATAGGTGGCGAAATTTGACAGAACACTGGAACGCATATCCCTGTTCGCAATCCAGCAGCCAGTCAAATCCCATTTAAGAGATTGAACTGAGGACATCAAGGTTAGACGGGCATTGGTAGACACAGATAACTAATCATCTGTTTAAAGTGTGTCATAGGGTGTGATTAACACACGTTTAGCTAGAAGCATCTAAGTCACATTTATACAGGTCTAAACGCTACACACGGACAATAGATAGACACCTTTCGCAGTTACGGCCCTATATATCCAGACAGAACAAGACACATTAACATACAAACTTATACTGTTATACACATACATTTTCCGTATATCTTTATTTTGCTCTCATGCACTACAATTACCTCATGAAACAGAAATCTTGAATAAATTTAGAAACATGAATAGCATGTGAGGCAGTTTGTCGGTGCCCTCTCCTCCATGTTGTCCTTGTATATTATCTCTACCATAGTTTGCTGTGCTGCGTGGGGATGCTCCAGTCACTGGGGGGTTGAGTACAAATTTTAAGTTAGTCGGCTCAATTCAACGGGAGAAATCTAACAATCATTCAAAATTACAACAACAAAGATGTAAGGTGATCATATTCAAACACTGCACATGCATTTTTTCACAACCAAAGACCACACGATTTGGAAGCTTATTGTCCAGTTTATTAAAAGTAAGGAACAGGGAAAGGCTTGCACAGCTTAGGGAGTTAAGACTCAGGGTGCAGAGTGAGTGTCGTCTGTCTCATTGCAGGGATTTCTTTGGCTCATATTGAATCGTCTGCAGTTCTTCTGCTGAAAGAGATGGGAGGGGGGGGAGAGAAAAAGACCGGAGAAAGGGTTAGAAACACCTATATGGGCTTGGATGGGAAATGGTGCTGAGAGATGAGGCTGATCTTTGTTTCCTAACTTAGCTGATAGAACTTAAGTAGTTGTGATCAGCTATGCTGCTGATGTTTAAGGAAGTATGGTGAGTGGCATCAGTTACATGTAACAGGAATTAGTATAAAGATGGATCATGTTCTTTGCAGTCTTTAAGACAAGTAATACAGTAAAGCTCAATATTTATACTATTCAGTATGATTCCCCACTTAGTCTGCTATGTTTAATTTTCCCAATTGTTTGGCCAATTTGGCCAATACTTTCTGTTCTCAATTTTCCATTTGGTCCTCCAGCTTCCCTCTCCCTTCACCATCAATCCAAAAATGAACAGCGACATAGTATTGACAAGTTATTGTCAATTGAATCTCAAATCCGAAAAACTATAACTATAGATAACGTTTTAGTTCATTCAATAGCAGTAAAAAAATAGGTCTAACAATCAATATAAATAGCGATGTATCATATCAACCGATGGCTTTCTGCTTTAACATTGTGTAACTTTTATTATAATAGCTAACGTTAGCTACCTTGTACTCAAAGAGAGCCTTACTTCACCACCTCCACTACTGTAGCCAGTCTGATATCTACGTTAATTCTCTAACATTTCACTCCTCCACCCCACTCCGCAAAAAATCACTTTAAGAAGCCCTTTTCTCTAATATCGCGTCGTTAGAGGAAATGACACTGAGAGAACAGAGTTTTCCATTATGCTGCTGCTCATGGTTAGCGCTAGTAACTGTGTCGCTAACTGTGCCTAGCTCCTAGTACCCCAGCCTGATTTTCTGCCCTTAAACTTTAAATATATCTCAAATTCTACAAAGGATAATCCAGGAAAACACTTTACTGTACGTGTTAATTTAATTCAGATGTGCTGACAATACACAGTCTAATTCTTAAATTACCTTTGGAAAGATCATCACAAACGGTCCATTCCGCTTCATCTCAGCTGCTGGACTAGTGTTTGTCTCTAACTTCCGGGTACTATTGGGAGACTCCACGACCCGCCATTACTGTAAAAAATTGGTCCATTGGAGTGAACGGAGTTGACGCGACTCTCTCTCTACATGGCTCTGGGGAAACTCCTCCCCTTTCCCCTCCCCTACCCCTCTCTCTAAAAGTGCAAATTGGTTTTGCTACATACACATCGCAAGATGTGTTGCAAAAGTCAAGGCGCGCAGATTTGAAACTGCAGGGACACATTTGAGAAGTTGCAGTCGCTGAGTTGCGGTTGTATCTGACCTTATGGATGTAGCTGTCACTCTATTCATGCAAATATCAGTCTACACATTTATTAATATTTCTCTCCCGTGTGTGTGAATATTTTCCACAAGTGAATATTTCAATCCGCAAGTTCACATATTTTTTTCAAGCACCCGTGTGTTTTTTTCCCCCGTGACTGCAAATTTAACCCACACGAACATGAAAATAGGCATTTACAAGTTCACATTTTCGTTCTACACATTCTCACATTCTATTCTACAAGTTCTCAAATCAAGTGTACACGCTCTCCCATTTTGCAACATATTTACCTTCATATATTCTCAGCTGTTGTACAGTGTGTTGCTTGCGTGGATGAGCGCACAAATGTGTGAGTTGGGCGGGACGAGGCTGTAGAACGCAGTTTTCCGGATCCGCCTCCCCAGAGTGAAACGCGAGACACGTCTGCCATCTGATAAGGAAGCAACGGGCAAATTCCGCAATCTAACGTTATACTTGAATAAAGATCTAATGAAATGAACTTGTTCTAATAATTGCAGCGGCGAAAGTGGAGGACACAGTGCGAAAATCTGAAAGCTCAAGCTCAAATTTGCTATCAGCTACAGTTTGCTACGGCAACGGTGGTGAGTACAATGGTTTTTCTACTCTATAGCTAGGATGCAGGGAAAGCTAGAATCCACTACATACAGACACATTTGTAGAACAGGTCGACATACCCACGTGTAGACCGGACACTGTAGAAATCCAGTGGGTCTGAGTTCAGAGGGAAACAGACAATGAGGAGCAGCTAAAAGTGGACCAACAGCTTATGGACTGCTTCGGTGTGTATTAGGACCTGTTGCTTCGTGTGAATAACTGTGGTGTGTCGTTAGCGTGGGGAAATGAACAGCTTCTGCGCTGGTATATGACAGAGGGGCAAAAGCTCCAGGCTAAATGGCCTTTTCGGAAATGCCCTTGGTAGTGGTTTACTCATTGTGTCGGAATGACCAGCGTTTCCTCGCGGAGAATGGGCGCGTTATGGATAGTGCGCGAGAGCTAGATAGAGCTCTGGTTATGTTATGAGCATAATACAGGTTTTACAGATCATAAGTTCCATTTGCGTGAACCATTGGTTACGTGGAGCAAGCGAATCGATCATTTTTACAGGAAAGAGTTTAATATTCAATCGACAGCAATGCAGAGAAACCGTTTGTATTATCAGGCACGTTATAGCCTGTGCATTTCCCTGTTGCTTTCACCGGTGCTTTTCATCAGAGAGCTTACCCAGATATTGGAGAAGTATCCAGACCCCGGTCGTGGATAAGTAAAGTGATCGTTTGACACACACCCAAAGACGCACCCCAAGCTTTGCAAAACCTACGTCTAGTCTAACTGCACCGCTCTGGTTAGCTTCAACTGTAGAGGCTATAATCAGGCAACATTATAATGAAACTGTCACATTGATGCTTACTGAAGTAATGTATATTTACCAATCAGAATTGCTGCATGTAAGTTAACCAGGAGCATTTTTAATCAGTGGAGCATGGGAACTAACATGTAGTAGCTGATAAGCAGTCTAGACTTTGAATGTAATCTGTCGTGTGAAAAATTTGTTTTGCGTCCGGTGTGAAAGCTGCTTAATGCAGCCCATAATGTCTGTATTCGCGTCTTTGCATTGACTTTGAGTAGTCTAATCTGTCCCGCGAAAAATTTTTTTGCGTCCGACGTGAAAGCAGCTTTATGGATAGTACTCGACAGCTAGAGAGAGCTTGATTATATTATGAACATAATTGAGGTTTTACAGACCGTTAGCGCGGACAAGTTGTTTATGAGGAGCTAGCGAATCAATCACTTCTACAGGAATTTCCTATTTCATCTCCGCCTTTTTGGCTCTTTTTTTATTATAAATTTGGAATCTCCAATCCCACCCAAATCTAGAATGAAATTTGTGAACAATGTACAAAGCTTGCTCGTTTGCGACCCCTTGATGCCAAGTCAGGATAGTGAAGACAGTTCACGGCTCTTCTCCGAAGCACGTGCCCATCAGCCACTGCTTCCTTTTATACACTCATTGGTTGAATCTTTGCAATTTCAAAACGAGGGTGGAGGATACCCGGACATGAACAGACTTATAATCTTTCTGACAAGCACCCGTCTGGCCAACAGGAGGCGGTTGAGCAACGAACAAAGCTGTTTATTTATTTCCCTTTCCTGGCAGTCCCTTCCAAATTTGAAACCCTGTAGCGCGATAGCCAGTTGTGCGCTAATCTGAAAACACTGCCTACCACTGCCGGTTGGTACGACCGGGGCTCGTACCCACAACGTAATACTCACTTCTGCACTGCGACGCAGTGCCTTAACTGAGTGAGCTACGGTAGAGCTTCTGCGTTTCACATTGCTGACTCAGTAGCACCAGAGAGCTTGCCCAGACATTAGTGAAGTATTCGGCTAAGCCCGGTCATGGATAATTGAAACGATCACAAGCAGCTGTAAACAAACCCAAACACTATCCCAAGCACTGCAAAACCTACATCTGCTCTAACTGCAGCCTTTTTAGCCCAACTTTGTGAACACGTACAGCACCTGTTAGCTTCAACTGTGGTGGCTACAATTGGGCAAGGTTATGATGAAACTACCACATTGATGCTTACTGAAGTAACACAAACATACCGATCAGAATTATTGCATATAAGTTAACCAGGAGAATTTTTAATAAGCACGTCACGCAAACTAGCATGCAGTAGCTAGTAACCGAGCGGTCGTAACCACAGAGACAAACCCTTGCAATACAGGTTTAACAGACAGCAAGTTCCGCTACCGTGGACAGTTGTTTTTAATTTGGATGCTTAGTACAAGTATAAGGAGTTAACTTCAAATGAGGTTTATGTCCACACACCCTCTGTAGAATTTCCCCTGATATCACTCTTGCATATTTAGGACACAAAAATTAGCAACAGTTGGCTACGTTAGCTGCAGTGCTACAGCCACAATCAACTGGCTATCACGTCAAGCAACTTGCAGCTTCTGTGTCTGTGAGTCATGGACAGTCGCAAACGATCCAGGATTTATCTTCAGATATTTAGAAAGCCTGCGCTTGAGGCCAGTTGTTAGTGCTGACTGTCGTTAGCAGTCCTGCTAGCCAGTAGCCACCCGTACCACATTAGCTTCACTTACATTATTTGCAGTTATATCATCACTTACAGCTTGTGGCTCCGAGGGCTTGATTGATGCAACTGCTTCAGGTTGAGAAGCAGCTGAAACGCTTATCCTGTGTCGAATTATCCTTTATTACCAAAGCAGTCTGTGGTGAAATGCTGAGTACAAGCAGCTAACGTTCCCTTTGGCCGTGGCTGTTTTCTGCTAGCAATTAAAAAAAGCTACCCACTGATTTCTGGTGGCATCGTCTTTTGGAAGAGAAAGAGGCGTTTTTCTTTTTCGTCCAAAAGTAAAAGGACAAGCAGCTTTGGGAGAGATACTGACAAAATTGAACCTCAAATGATCTGTGGTGTTTCTTTTGTATTTTTTTTTTGTATTTAAAAGTGTTGACGCTACTAAGGCATAGTATGATCTGCCATTTTAAGTTCCTGCTAGAATAGTTTCCGGTGTGGGCTGGTCCAGCGCAATGGTTGACTCTGGCTAGGTCTATATTAATTGGATGGCACAACCTGACATCAGGTGTTTTCCCAGATCTCGTGAAGATTTTGGGAGGAGCTGCTCAGAGAGGAAATCACGTTAACAAAATCACGTTCTTGGATTACGGAAAAACCCCTGTATCTTATGTTTATAAACTTTTCAGAGATTGAGTGTGGACAATCAACATTATAACATTACTAATTTGTAAGAAGGATCAGCATAATAGGTACCCTCGAACAAATTTTATGCACAGATTTCCATTTTAAGCCCACCACAAAGTAACATTTTGAGGTCAGATTGTTTTTCTTCCCTCATGGTACATATGTGTCGCATTTATAGGATATTTGTATCATATGTTCAGGGACATGAATTCTTTGTAATCAAAGTGAAAGTAAGTGGGAGTGACTGACCTAGTTTTTGGTGCATGCGCTTGAATATAATTGTTCCAAATGGGGAACAATGAGCCGGCCCGTGTGGGGCATGCTGAGCCGTAGCTCATGGTACCACACCATACCAAACAAATTAGAAAAGCTGTATAATAACTTGTTATTTATTAAGATCAAAGCCACATATTTGTGGTGATCTCTGTATAAAGGCACAAGAGTAATGAAATGATTATTAAGGAGAGATAGGACATGTGGCAGGGAGAACTGAATCAATGCTGTCATTCCCAATTGACCTTCGGAAATACTCTAGTGAACAGACCTTCCAACACAGGGTGTCATCATACAGCAATAAATGTCTTCCTTCCAATGTACAGGCCTCGCAGACATTCTGATTACATGACAATACAACAAATTTAACACCTAGCTGACATTGTCAAAGTGACTTCAGTGTCATGGTTTGTGAACGCAGCCTTCACGGTTCATGAATGAAGAGGCCCGGGTTTCATTTATTTTATCCTTGTTGACTGACACAGCACTCGCTTGGGTCGGGCCACTTATTCGATCTGATTCACCGGTCGTGAATACAGTGGAGACTTTCATGAGAGAAATGGTATTGGTATTTGATCAGGATGTTTGTGGTCAGGACGCGGCTACGCGTTTAATGCATCTGAGGCAGGGCTCTGAAAGTGTTGCAGAGTTTTCAATCTCATTTCTCTCCTTGGCGACAGAGATAGGCTGGCCAGAAGCACCTCATATGACAGTGTTCCTTCACGCTTTGGGTGAGGAGGTTAAGGATGCTCTGGCTACATTGGAGCCTTATGTTTCTCTGGATTTGTTGGTTTGTACTGCGGTGCAAACTGATAATCGCATACGCGAATGTAACAGGGAGAAACATATTGCATTGGCGCTTGCTGACAATGGGGTTAATGCTCCTCGCAGCATGCATACAGCTCCAATTCAGCCTACTGAAATTCCCACTCCTGAACTCCTAACGATTATGCTGATCTCGCAGAGGTTTTTAGCAACGGGCCTTGACTTTACCTCCTTGTTGCACATACGATTGAGAGGTCAATCTCTACCTGGGTACCACTCCCCCCAGGGGTTCATTATACTCGCTGTCAGGCTGTAGTGCTAACCACTGTGCCACTTTGCGTACTACATGCCGCTTTCCACTCGTTTTCCACTTCCCTCCCAGATCCGAACAAAGTTGTAAGCATTCCGGAGGTCAAGCTTGGTTAAAAACGACGCCTCCTGCAGACATTCAAGCGCGGAGTTCATCAACGGAAGAGGGTATTGGTTTTTTATGGTGATATTATTCAAGCCCCTGTAAATAATACAGGGTCTCAGGCCACCATCTTTCTTGCCCACAAAAAGAACCCCGCTTTGGCAAGAAGGTTGTGGTTTCGAATCTGGCCTGGGGCTTTTCTGTGTGGTGTGTGCATGTTCTCCCTGTGTTTGCATGCATCTATCTGTGTTTCCTCTGGGTACTTCCGGCTTCCCCCCCTACAAAAACACGCATCATAGAAACACTCCTACCAGTATCCATGACCAAGGAACTGGAGTTGGTCCCCGGGCGCTGCTCTGTGGCTGCCCACTGCTCCTAACTATAAGATGGGTCAAATGCAGAGGACTAATTACCACATGGGGTTCAATAAAAGGATATATATCTATCTACGAATGAGGGGTACTACGACTATTTGGTCATGCCGTTCAGATTGGTGAACGCCCCCTCTGTGTTCCAGGCACTCGTTAATGACGTCCTCTGAGAGATGTTGGAGAAATTCGTCTTTGTCTACCGTGACGATATTCTGATTTTTTTCTTCAACTCTCTCGGAGCATAAACAACTCAAAAACAAAATGCATTTTTCATGCCAAGACAGTTTTGTTTTTGGCTTTGTTGTGTCAGAAGGGTTGATCCGGATAGATCCTGACAAGGAGGGAGGGGTCAGGAATTAGCCTGACCCTCAAAACATCAAGGAGCTTCAACGGTTTTTGGGCTTCGCTAATTTTTATAGGAGGTTTATCCGTAATTTCTGCGCGGTAGCTGCCCCCATTATTGCCCCCATATAAACTCAGCAACAAAAGTTTCTGTGACACCAATATTGTTAATTATTTTTCATAACGCAATTATGAAATTGTCATACATGGTGATATCAGACTGAAACAGTACACGTAAACACAACATTGAAATGGAAATCATGAAAATGCGAGAAAATGACTTTGCACGTGAAAATGTGCGTAAATCATGCTTGTGGATGGTAATAAAAGAGGAGAATTTTTGGAATGTTCACATTGTGCCTGATGAACGACGGAAGCATCACTTATCGAAAACACAGCCATTTCGGATCAGGAACTCTACCCTCTAAATGCCAAGACTGTCTGAAAATGATCGGTGGAGGGCCATTGGGATGATTGAATCCGGAACCTCGCAGAGGGAAGTTGCTCATCGCCTGAATGTCCACCGAAACACCATTTGGAACTTATGGCAGCGTCATCAGCAGACAAGACATGTCAGAGACCGTCCTCGCAGCGGCCGTCCACGAGTAACCACTCCCAGACAGGACAACTGGATTCGAACAACCCATCTCCGAAATCGATTCCAACCTGCAACCATAACTGCAAGAACGATACCTGGTTTGAGGCGACTGTCTGCACAGACAATCCGTCGCCGTCTCCGTCATTTTGGCATTGTCCCACGTCGGCCAGCAAGACGTCCAATACTCACAGTACAACACCGACGACTGCGTCTACAGTGGGCACAACAACATCAACGGTGGATCCAACGTCAGTGGGATCTTGTACTCTTCACTGATGAATCAAGATTCATGCTTAACCGATGTGATGGTCGTTTACGTGTATACCGTCGACGTGGAGAATGTTATGCCAACAACTGTGTTCAGGAATTTGATCGTTTTGGAGGTGGTAGTGTCATGATTTGGGGAGGGATCACGGCTAGAAACAGAACAGATTTGCTTGTTATTGATAGAAATCTGACAGGTCAAAGATATCGCGATGAAGTGCTACGGCCATTGGTGGTACCGTTTTTGATGCAACATGGTCCCGGAATAACGCTGCAACATGATAACGCCAGACCACACGTTGCAAGGATTGTACAGCAGTATCTGATGCAACAACATGTCAATGTCCTGCCATGGCCAGCCAGATCCCCAGACATGTCCCCAATCGAGCATCTTTGGGACGAGATGGATCGACGTTTGCGGCGGTTGGATAACCCGCCAGCTACACTCCAGGAATTGCGACAACGTCTACGTCAGATTTGGAATGACATCCCACAGCAATTTCTGGCACATCTGATTCGGTCCATGCGCCGGAGATGCGTTGCTTGCATCATGGCACGAGGAAGTCACACCCGGTATTGAAGTGTGAAGGTCACAATTGGTTAGACGTCAGACAAGTGCTTCATGACGCATGAAAATGACATTTTTCGTTTTGAGTGACGTTGGCACTGAAAAGTCAGTGTTTCTCCTGTTAAATAAACATATTGATTGCATTGAGATCAATGCTATCTCTGTTCTATTGTGAATAAAATACTGACTGGTGTGATTTGAAAGTCATTGCGTTTTGATTTTATTGACAATTTACACTTTGTCCGAACTTTTTCAGAATTGGAGTTGTATTTTAGAGGACATCCTTGGCTTTTTTGGTCACTTGAAAAAAGTCAGAATGATTTCCACAAAACTGGCAAGTGTAAGGGCTTGGCCTTGCAGTCCCTCCCCCTGCTGCAATCCTCACCTCCACTTTAGCAAGCTACAGGTGTGGCTCGTTGAAGTGGAGGTGAGGGCTGTGTATTTAAGAGTTGGCTGTGCTATTACTCAGGGCTGTAGCATTCTGAATGTTAGCCCTGTTCTGTTGCTCCCCCTCCCCTTCTTTTCAGTCTGTGCATGTGGGTCCCTTTTCAAGCTTTGGGGTCCATGGTCCCAGCGCCCGCCGGATTGCAGGTTGCACCCGGTGGGACTAAACCATGACAGAATGCTGTTGATAGTGTGGGACCCAGCCAGGCAGAGTTTTAGGGGAGCAACGGCTTTTATTCAGGGGCCAGTGGGGAGTAGTGTTCCGGGTCTGGTGGCGCCATGCGTTCGGGGTCTGGCTGGTGCCATGCGTTCGGGGTCCAGCGCTGTGTTCCGGGGTCCGGCGGTGCCATGTGTTCCGGGCTGCCCTTTTCCTGGCTCACCAGGAGGCGTGCCTTGGGAGGAGGGTACAGTCAGGGTTTGGCCTTCTCACCTCCACTTTAGCGAGGCACAGGTCTGGCTCGTTGCAGTGGAGGTGAGGGCTGTGTATTTAAGGGTTGGCTGTGCTATTACTCAAGGCAGCAGCATTCGGAATTTTAGCCCTGTTCTGTTGTGCTGCTGCTCCCCTGATTTTGGTAGAGTGGTGTATTGTTTGTCTTATTTATTAAGAATCTTTCTACTTCTCCTCTGCCTGTGCCAGTGGGTCTCTCTTCCAGCTTTTGGGTCCATGGTCCCAGTGCCCGCCGGATTGCTGGTTGCATCCGATGGGACTTAACCATGACAGGCGGTCAAAAATGTGAAAGATGGCTCATCGTTACCACTGTCTTCTGCCAACGGAGTGTAGGCACGTATTCTAGAAGAACAACCAAAAGCTATGTTCATCCATTGCACAGCACACTCCCTGAATTTGGCAATAAAAGATTCCGTGCGGTCTGTTGCATTTGGAAGAGATGCTAGAGAGTATTCACTAAGGAAATTAGTTCTTCCATGACAAGTTCCTCAAAACGAGATTAGACCTTCAACAGCAGGCTTAGCAAGACTACATGACAGAGAATCAAGAAGTAGCATCAGGCAAACTAAGCAAGTTTTGCCCAACTAGATGGCCAGTTCATGTGAAGGCAATGGGTGCATCACTGTGCCACTATAAAACTGTGTAACATCTCCTCCAAGAGCACTGGTTCCTCAGAGAGAACTGATGTTGGGTCAAAATCAAATGGGCTACATGAGAAAAAATCAGGATTTCAGGCTTTTTATTAGCTTGCTTTTGATCCAGGAATTCTTGGAGCCTGTTGAGACCCTGAGTACCATCTTGCAAAGTCCTCAGCAGTCTCTTGCAGAGGCCAAAAAGCAGCTGCAACCACAGTTAGGATTCTTACAGCTCTTTGCTTTAAGAAAGTGTTCATGACTGTCTGAGAAAAACAGCAGAGCTTGATGTCACTGAACCTCAGCTCACAAGGGCCACTTGTCCATCAAGAAAAAATGACTCCTCTGCCAACACAGCATACAGCTTCAGAGCACCTGAATTGTTTCACAGACAGAGCTATTGTGAGATTATTGATACACTGATAAATCAGATTGAGGTGAGGTGAGGTTCAATCAGGAAATTTTCAAGCTGTATCAATCAGTGGAGAATCTGCTTCTTTCTTCCACAAAGTCTGATGGGTGGTCTCAGCGGGACTTCAACAGTGTCACAGCGCACTTCAAAACAGACCTTGACAGTGTACGTTTATTAAATCAGCTTCATGTGATATCTGAACTCATGAAACAGTGCATTGCATTGTCAATGAAATCAGAGGTCTTGAGATAGCTAGCTGCATGAACAGAGAAGTGGCCAAGTCGAGTTTAACTAAAACTTCTACCTTGTCATCCCTGCATCCTCTGCGTCAGCTGAGAGGTTCTTTTTCCAGCTTAAGAGGACTAAAAACATATTGGCGATCAACCACAAAAACCGGGAGATTAAACCATAGCACTCCTGCGTACACATCAGATGATGTGTGCTGCTTTGGATCTGAAACAAGTAGGCAATTTTTTTTTGCTGTAAAATAACAGAGAGAGGGAGACTAATGGGGTATTTAAGGCTGCATTACATTTGTATTTCAGCACTAAAACAGACCTTTCAGATAGTGGCATTTGTAACTGTCCATTGTAACTGCACTGAAGTTGCTTCTATAAGTCTTGTAATTTAACCTCTTAAACCCAAACACCCTCGATACGGGGGGCGATCATTACGCATCATAAGTAAGACATGTTTCCTAATTGCAACGTCATTCTACAGCATATCCACTTAACGGGAAGAAAATCGGCAAACAGCTCATGTTGACCATTTTTCCCTCAACCGAACACAATTCAAGTACCAAGCAAGAAAATGAGCATGTAGCAAAACATATGAGAAAATATCATCAGCACTTAATCGATAGTGTTTCTACTGAATTTGTGCTATCCATACAAAGGATACCTCAAATGAATGAGGAAAGTCCACAGAATCCAACGGTATAAGCCTTGTCATTTTAAACTAAAACCACACTCAAAGAATAACAGACACACTTTACAGCCTTCAGAGATTAGCAAAAAAAATCCTTAGCTTTGATATTTTGTGATAAACTGTTTGAAGGTAAATCTGCACTTGCTATTGTTAGCCCAATCTGACGTGCTATAATAAAACTAGATCCTCAAGTCTCCAAGCATGTTTTTTTCCGGGGCATTGCTTCAAAGATCTCAGCTCCTCAGCATTCAGCTTGCTTACAATGCATTTTCCTTTCTTTGATTGGCTTGTGATGCTGTCAGTAAGACTTTGCTGGTAGCCATTTGATTTAATGGGTTCTGACGTTTTCAACGAGCTCTAAACCACCTTAATCGCACAAACCTAGCCTGAGCTAGAGCCTTTCGTTCCCAGTAAGTCAAACTCAGTGCATGGGCCATTCGCATGTACTTACATTATATAGCCTGACAATATAAACTCTTAACTAGTTTGTTTGTGGTATTTTCTGTATAATTATCCGCTAAATATTCAACAGTTGTTTTCAAAGTTGTTTTCTGACAAAGTCTTTGTGCCATTCTGCGTGAATGCTGCTCGCGCATAAGTACAAGCGGGGTGAGTGACGTGGCGTCTTGACTCATTCTTTATATTGGCAGTCTGACATGAGTGAAGCAATCAGTTGATGCAGCCGTGTGGTTAGATTGAAATGCTACTTCTCAGGTGTGCAAGGTTCAATTCCCAGTGTGAGCATTTACTTTCAGAGGCACTCACTGCATTGTATAAATAATTGCTGGGGTTTCTGTTCTTTCTACTTTTTTAAATCATTTTGTTCATTTGCATTTTTGACAAATCTAAAAAAAGAATTAAAAATTCTAAAAATTAATAAGTGGTTGTATTTGGAGGGAATGTATGCTTGTAGTGACATATAAGTGAAATTCAATGAGTTTTACAGTTAATATAGGAGTTAATGGAGTTTGAGGTAGCGCTCCCGCTGTTTTTTCGGCTTATACTGCCAACATTGTTTCTCTAATTGCTTCCATAGTTACATTTTCGTCTTCACAAAATTTTTGCTACGACTTGGATGAAAAAATTTATGCAGTAAGAGCAAGTTTAAGAGAAGGCTTAGCTACCAGATAGCTCACTCTGTAAAGCATCGCATTGCAAAGCAGAAGTGACTATCATGTTGCGGGTTTGATCCCCTTGTACCATCCAGCAGTGGTCGGCAGCTTTTTCAGAGTTGCGCACAATTGGCTTTTGCGCTACAGGGGTGGAAATCAGGAAAGGAGTGCCAGGAGGGGAAAATAATATTTTGTAGTTGCCTTGTTCGTTGCGGCCAGACGGGCGCTCGTCAGGAAGATTCTAAGCCATGTCCGGGTATCCTCCGCCCTCGTTCTGAACTCGCAAAGATTCAACCAGTGAGTGTATAAGAAGCATCTGGCTGATAGGTGCGTGCCTCTGAGGAGAGCCGCGAACTGTCTACTGTCTACTGTCTGAATTGGCAGCAAGGGATTGCATACGAGCAAGCTTCGTACATAGTTTACAAATTGGGCATTCCAGATTCAGTTCGGATTGAAGATGCCAAATTAAAAAAAAAAAAAGAGAGAGAAGATTTCTTGACAATTTTACGGCTGTTCTCCACTCTAACAGTGATGTCACTACACTCTAAGGCTACATTCAGAAAGCAGGTCGTGATGCACAATTCTCTAAAAAAATCCGATTTTTTTGTGTGCTCCTTCATATTACGCATTATGTGCGACTTCTGTCAGTTTGAGTATGAACTGAATGCGACTCTGAAGTGACCCGTATGCGCAAAAGAGGTCCTGAGGTAATACGTGCCCATGCTGGCACGCACTGTTTGTTGACGGATGTAAATATGAAGGCATCTCGTCTCGGCATTTCAATAATGTAAAAGTCGGATAAATGCGACCTGGCCATTCAGACCGCAGTCGCATTGATAAATATCAGATACATATCAGATTTAGGACCACATATGAAAGTGGCCTGGGTTGGATTAAAAAAATCGGATTTGTGCTGTTCAAACTGTCTTTAAGAGTTCGACTACCGGTCACAAATGGGCAAAAAAATCAGATTTAGGCCACATTTGCCTGCTGTCTGAACATAGCCTAAGTCCCCAGAATTTATTCTAAAAAAATCTCAAGAAATTATGACTAAAAAATACAAAAGTTACAAAAAAGTTGAACAGCAAAGAAATTATACAAGCTAAGCTTAACATTTTCCAGTTTGAAAGACATCTCTAGCTAAAAGTATAACAGAGTAAAAAATTGCTGAAAATAGCTGAGTTTTCAGAAAATACCATTGTTTCCTATGGGGGAAAATATTGAAATAAAATGTGATAACTCAAAAAGTGTGGAAGATATCGAAAAATTTAATACAATCAACTAAATACAAAACAAGCTAATTTTCAAAAAAATTTGAAAGTTTCCAGGTGAAAGTATGGAGGAGTAGTTAGTAAACAAAAAACATGGAGGGTAAAGACAGAAAGGAAGTTTGGGAATAACATGAGTGTGCAGGCTTCCAGCATGCTCACTCATAAAGACATGCCACTTGACTATGAATCATTAATTTATCTGATTACCTCCGCCAGGAGGTTATGTTTTTCGGCAACGTTTGTCTGTTTGTTTATTTTTTAGCAAGATAACTCAAAAAGTCATACACCAATTTTTATGAAATTTTCAGAGAAGGTGGATATAAAGTCAAGGAACAGATGATTAAATTTTGGCATATCTAGGCTAATGTACAGATGAGATATATGCCAAAGTTCAAGATTTCAAGTCTTTCCGATTGGCTAGTTGCACAAGATGGCGCTGTGTACATTCTGAAAACTTTGGTAAGCTTAAATATTTCCAGTTCGCTTCTGCTACTGATCAATCTCCATCAGATGATGAGCAGATGACAGCTATATCATCCCGAAATTGTGATTCTTGCTAAAGCCATATTCCCAGGATTTGGCTTAATTATCCACAAATGATGTTCGCATGATTTGTCTCGATTACCTGTTACTGATGTTTGTTCATTGGCACTCTTGATGAGGCATTTGCTGCTCCAACGAGAAACGAGAAGATTTCTAACTAGCAACACATTTCCAGCCGTTCTCACTGATGAGTGATGAACTGGCTTTAAGCGACTGATAAAATACGTGAAAATATCTGATAATTAATGTATAAATAATCCATAACTTCGAATGCCGTTTCAGAAATCTAACTTTCGATCCACGCATATTTTAATATTGTCGATACTTTGTTTCCCATCCCACCTGGCGTCAGTTGCACTCTCAAGACCATCACATCTGGAGCTATGGTTAGCTGAGCGCATCTGAGAAAACCATAACAATATCACAGTACTAGCAAGCCAGTTGCATCAGAAGATGTAAAAGTAAATTCAATATAAATCCTAGCTACTTGCTAGCTACTCAAATTTGCTACTGCTCAATTAAAAAATGAAAGCTAGCTCCAGATTTTAATCTAATGAGGAAATTTGGGTTGTGCAACACTGGACGTTTGTCGGTTAAAGCCAGTTCATGACAGTCACCAGAGCATACGGCTGGAAATGATGCAAGGTAGAAGCGTCGGAAACCTTCTTTGTCAGTGGGGCAGCTAATTTCTCATTAACAGTGCCAATGAACAAACAGTAGCAGCTAATCGAGACAAATCATGCGCACATCATTCACGGTTAATTGAGCCAAATCTTGGGAACAGCGGTAATACTTAAAATCACATTTTCGGGATTAAATTCCTGTCACCTGCTCAGCATCTGATTTAGACTGATAAATGACAGAAGCAAACTTAAAATAGTAAAGTGAGCCAGTGTATTTCAGAATTTACTTATCCCCATTTTGAGCACATAGCCAATTAGAATAGCACATCAGATAAAATTCTCAAGTACACCACAAGCCATGTTTCCTTCCACACTTTCTTTTGCGAATGAAGTCATATCGAATTAAAAATGCCTCATGGAAACAGTGACATTCGACTTGATTTAAACAATATCAACAAAAAGTTTATATGGTTGATCTGATGGGATTTTCTTTTGATCAGTAAAAGGCTTATGCAATAAATGCTGATGGAAACATTATTTGTCGAATAAATCTGCAACTGCATCGTGATGGTGTTTTGATGCTGTTGTTGCCTTCTATTAATGGTTTGCTATGTTGCTAATTGCTGGCACATAAGCATGTACAACTTGTGCAAATTATCATCTGAATGGTAGACGCAATTCATTTAAGCTTACTAGCGAAATTAGTCGGCTAACGCACTACTTTTATTCACTTGAAGGTTCTGCGATTCAGCGCGAAAATGAATGAAAAAAGCTTAAAATGTCAGAAATCCATTCAATACACCAATTTGACCGCATAACAGCATGTGACGTCATTACACACAACTTTTTATTTGCTTTTAATGACGTTAGATGGAAATGCATTTTCACCTGCTTATTTTGCATGAATATTTTTGGCGAACTTCAGATAGTTCGATTGACAAGTGGATGGAAACATAGCTACAGACAACTCTGAAACTCTATTTGAATTGTTGTGCACCTAGCGAATGGGCCGGAGTGCCAATCGCCGTGCTTTAGGGTTTTGCTGCCATCTGGCGGAGGTCTGCGCTCTCTGAGTGCTTTTCTAGTTGATAATGAATTCCATACATAATGCATGAAGAGTTCGAAGGGTTTTTGGGCAAAACATATCCCATGATTACTTTTTGAGAAAATGTTCTTTTTTTTCTTCCTCAGTCATATTTCATCTTACTTTGCTAAATAAAATTCATTCTAAGTAAAATTTAAGTAAAATTAACTCAATAAGACAACATGAGGTCAAGAAAAATAGAAATGGTAAGTTTCTCAAAAATTAACTTTTGGAATTCATACCTCATGGATAGAACACCATTAATGTGATAAGAGTGTTGGGTTAAGAAATTGCAAGTTTATGAATAAGCAAAAATAGAGTCCAAAGGTTTCAAAAACATTTCTGAAAAGCAAGCTTGGAAATTTACAGGCATTATTTTGGACAGATGTTTTCGAATTGCAGGTTTCTGCAACGAAGCCTTTTTTAAACTGTAAAAGGCATTTGAAAACATTGATCTTTCTTTTCCTGGAAGATTCTTCACTACCTTGGGACTGTAAACTTCACCACACTATTGGGAGAGACTATACGCTTTGATGAGAATGGTGAACCACCGGCCTCATACGACATCATTAACTGGCAGGTGGGGACACCAGGCACAGTGATGTTTGTCAAAGTTGGACAATTTGACGCCGTGGATGGATTTCCCAGCAAGTTTGACATCAATGTGAAAGGAATCAGCTGGGGCGGTGGCCACAATGAGGTAGAGTGATTTATGAATTATGGTGTGGCATTGATTGATGAAAGTGAATAATTTTTGGATTGCCACATCCCTCGTTCAGATGCCCTAAAGTTGTCTTACTCATACTCAGAGTCATTGCATTGCAGGACCACTAAAAGATGAGAATTTCAGAAAAGTTCAGCATTGAATTTTGCAAAAGTGATAGAAAGACCAAATAAATCATCGAAATCTTTTCAGACTGGTGGTACAATTTCAAAGCTTGTATCTACTATTGGATCAGTGATCGTACAAGATGAAAAAAACAGCTGCAAAGATCAGTTCAACTGCTAAACACATGCCAGAAATGGGCACCAAATTATTGTTCACACGAGGGTCCAAGATTTAGCTTATATATCATTTAAAGCAACCTCATTAAAAAAAAAAAACTGGGCGGCAAGGTCGTTTTGAGGTAAGTTGCTTCACTGGTAACTGAAAAGTGCAGGGCCTGGGATGCTCCTATCACAGTACTGTGAAATAGTATTTGTCCCTCCCTGATTCTTTCAATTTTTGCACTTATTTATCAAATTAAATCCTTTCAGATCATCCAACAATTTATACAACCCCGATTCCGAAATAGTTGGGACAAAGTGTAAATTGCAAATAAAATCAAAATGCAATTACTTTTTAAATCACACCCGCCAGTATTGTATTCACAATAGAACAGAGAGAACATAGCAAATGTTGAAACTGAAACATTTTACAATTTCATCCACAAAATGAAATTTTATGGCTGCTACAGGTCTCAAAAAAGTTGTTTACCATGGTGTAGCATCCTCCGTTCTTTTGAACACAAAGTGGAGGTGTCTGGGCATTGAGGAGACAAGTTTCTTGAGTTTAGCCATTGGTATTTGATCCTACTCCTGTTTAATACTGGCTTCCAGCCGCTCGAGAGTTTTGGGTCTCCTTCGACAGACTTTTCGTTTAATTATATGCCAAATGTTCTCAATCGGTGAAAGATTTGGACTGCAGGCAGGCTAGTTCAGCACATGGAATTCTATTATGAAGCCATGCTGTTGTAATAGCTACAGTATGTGGTTTTGCATTGTCCTGCTGAAATACACAAGGCCTTCCCTGGAATATTTGTACGAGGTAACTCTCTCTATACATGTACCTTCTAATGTTGATAATGTGAAATCAATGATCTTTGAGGGAGCGCGAGTGAAGGTCATATATTTGGTCTTTTTTGGATTAGGGACCATCTTCAGTTTTAATAATGAATGCTGCAGGGACTGAAAAGCATCCGGCAAATGCTCTAAGGCTTGATTCAAAGAGGGTGCAACCGTATAAATAATCATGTCATCAGCAAACAAATGTAGCTTAGCAGGATTTATTACATGACCTAGGTCATTAATAAAAATAGAGAATAAGATGGGGGCTAAAATCGATCCTTGCGGGACACCTTTGTTTACTATAAGAAAGGTTGAGGTATCATTTTCTACAGAGATGCACTGCGTTCTTTCAGTTAAATAGTTCTTAAACCAATTTAAAGCCATGTCACTAAGGCCTATACAGGCAAGTCTCTGTCATAGGAGTTGGTGGTCTACCGAGTCAAATGCTTTTGACAAATCAACAAATAGAGCTGCACAGTGCTGTTTATCTATGTATATATATATATATATATAATCTGTGTATGTTTATATATAAGCTGTTTGTAATACCAATATATAAGAAAGGGGACCGTACCAAGCCAGGAAACTACAGGCTAGTAAGTTTAACTTGCATTGCGTGCAAAATATTGGAATCTATCATAAAAGATGAGCTGGACTTATTTCTTGAACGTAACAGTATCTTGAGGGATAGCCAACATGGTTTTCGCAAGGGAAGGTCATGCCTAAAAAACCTTCGTGAATTTTTTGAAGAGGCCACCAGGACTTATGACCAGAGCAGGGCTTATGACTTCAGAAAGCAGTCGATACAGTACTGCATAAGAGACTCATTATAGACATCAACTAAGTTTATCTTCACGCAAAACAACCGGAAAAGTGAATTATAACCATCAAGGGTGATATATAAAGATATGAGCTTCCTTGTGCAAATGAAAATCTGTGCTATCATTTGATTTTCAACTGAAACATGCATGAAGTTATTCTTATAAAAAATTAGTGTTTGTGAAAAGAATTGTTGGACTGGTGAGTACGATTGCTCGATCTAATTATGAGACGGCTCATCAAAGTGAGTGCCGATTGCCTGTATTCCACGGATGAAAAAATTATATTGGTCAAGTCCAACGGGTAATGTTCCACTTTGTTTTGCCCGCCGCTGTCATAGGGAGGTATAATCCAGTCTGCAGCCTGAATTGGACCTGCCGTTCGGGAGCCCTCTTGATGGCCGGCCTGCCTCTGCCTACTATAACCACAAGCTGGCAGTTAGCTGTTAGTCTGACCCTAGAGTCATGATAGCAGAGCAGGGGTGATTGCAAAAAAAATTTGCGAGCCTGAAAATGTTTCTATTGGTTGGGTCATGAGGAATGGGTCATTGATAGGCCTACATCCTGCATTTTGTAGGTCAGCATAAGGAAGTATGAGCTGAGCTTTCAACAGTGATGTAATAACACTGGGTTTGGGCTTTAACTACCTCATAACTTGGACATCAGGGCTTAAACAATGGCTCTAAAGTCAAGCTAGGTTCACAATGGGTTATTCTTGGATTAGTAACCCAATTTCCTCAATGTACACCACTATGAGGATTGATAAGGATTGAATTTTCAGCACAATATTATTACAGAAAATATTATTTTTCCACTGCTGTTGAATTCACATTGGACGACGAGCTCTATATCTAGAATGATTTTTCAAACTTACCTACAAACTAATTAGCACACTTTTAAAACATGCAAGCAGACGCGGCGCTCGGTATACGCTTATCACGCACTGCGCGTAGGGCACCAACTGCCTGGGGGGGCACCAAAAAAACCAAGCCCATAAAAAAATTATAATAATAACAGTATTTAATATTTAGAATAAAAGTTTGTAAAGCATGTTAATAAATATAAGTAATACAAAAATAACGTAGGCTAATTTACGCTAAAAAAGATTAATCTCCTGCGCGGCCCTCTCATCGGTCTACCTTTGGTGCCCCCTCCCCCCTCCCCCATTCCCTAGTAGTTTGCTCCGTTATGCTTCAATCGTAAAATTGGCAGAAGTTTATTCCGGAGATCTGGACATGTCATCGAAATCGAAAAGGCATCAAGAGTCGGGGGGGGGGGGGAGAAAAAAACTGCGAGATGATGCTCGCGCGTCACTTGCAGGTAAGACAGTGTTTTAATTAACAATGATTTATTTTGTAACAGCTACGTTTACATGACCACAATAATCCGATAACTGGGAATAATCGGGTAATGGCAATAATCTGATTTCACGCGTTTTCATGTACTTCAGTCATGTGATAATCGGAAAAACCTGGTTTATATGGTTCAGTCAATAATTCGATTTCTTTCCAAGTACATGACGTAAAACTCTTGGTCTCAGCATAGGCCTTCCTCCACTCCTACCAAAAACCCGTGCTTGCTGGATGTGCGTTAGGAGTAAGGACTGGTGGGAGAGAGTGGTGCTCAATGAATTTTTTAGATGCAAAATGGAGAGAGAATTTCAGGATGTCTCGGGGAGCATTGGTGAAACTGTGTGATCAAATGAAGGATATGAGCCCAGAATAGATGACCGCTGTACCTCTAGAAATGCGAATGGCGATTGCGTGATATGAGCTCGCTAGCTGCGGAGAGTATAGGCTGATAGCGAATCAGTTTGGCATCCATAAAGCGTCTCTAGTTAGCTAAATCCGTTTTTCTATTTGTACACATTCGCAGATGTATCCCTGTCAGTTTCCTCTCCTGAGCGAAGCTTCTCCAAACTTAAACTCATTAAAACATACCTGCGCTCATCAATGGGCCAGAAGCGTTTAAGTGGTCTGGCTGTCATCAGCATCAATGGGGAAATTGCTCAGAAACTGTCATATGATGACCTGATAGCTGATTTCGCAGCCCGAAAATGCAGACGTGTGCCTCTGTAGGGCTTTTAACAACTGGTGTTTACATTTTAAAATATGTATTTAAAGTTCCTTACTCAGAACTGTGATAACAGTTAAAAACATATTTATTTGTTAATAGTCATGGCATTTTTTTTAATTTAGATTATTTATTTTTATTTGAGTATTTGATGCCATTGTTAGTGTTTTACAAAGACTTAATTATTGTTATTTACAGTCCTGCTCACCATTATAGGCACCCCTTCATTTTTGCATAAATTTTACAATATCTTCAGAAATAAACGGAAATGTATCAAATTTATATCATCAGGATCTTTTAATTGGAGGTCCAAAATACTTTAACAAAAGAAATCGTTTTTACAACTTACCTATTGTAATTTCAAAGAGGAAACAGAAAAAAGCATGTGCACCAATAATGGCACCCCTCTTCAGTATTTGGTTGCACACCCTTTGGCAGTGATGACAGCCTCCAATCGTTTCTTGTAGTCATCTATAAGCTTCTTGCACTTCGCAGCTGGTAATTTCTCCCACTCTTCCTTTGCTATTTGTAGGCTTCCTTTCCCCAATGGCAGATTTCAGCTCATACCAAAGATTTTCAATTGGATTGAGATCAGGACTCATTGCTGGCCATTTTAAAACAGTCCATTTTTTCCTTTTCAACCATTCCTGCGTGCTTTTGGATGTGTGCTTTGGGTCTTTGTCTTGTTGGAGGACCCAAGATTTTCGACTCAAACCAAGTTTTCTTACACTGGGTAGGACATTTTGCTCCAAAATCTCTTGATAATTCACCGATTTCATGATTCCTGTGATACGGTCAAGGCCTCCTGTACCAGATGCAGCAAAGCAGCCCCACAGCATAATGGAACCTCCACCATGCTTGACTGTTGGTAGGGTGTTCTTTTCCTTATAGGCTTCATTGCGCCGTCTGTAAACAAACTGTTGGTGTGCATTGCCAAACAGCTCTATTTTTGTTTCGTCTGTCCACAGAACATTTTCCCAGAAGGATTGTGGTTTGTCCAGGTACTCTTTGGCAAAGATTAGTCGTTCCTTTTTATGTTTTTTCCTCAGCAAAAAGGTGTCTTCCTTGGCCTTCGGCCATAAAGCCCGGTTTGGTTTAGTGTGCGTCGTATGGTACTTGCTGAGACCATAACCCCAGACTGTTCCAGGTTGGCCTTCAGGTCTTTGGATGTTAGACGTGGTGTTTTTTCCACCATTCGCACCAACCTTCGAAGACTTCTCTCATCAATTTTTCTCTTCCCCCCACGTCCAGGGAGGTTCTTGACACTTCCATGCTTGGCAAACTTCTTAATAACATTCCGCACAGTTGAAACAGGGATACCAAGGTCTTTGGAGATGGCCTTATATCCTTTGGAGGTCTTGTGTTTCCTGATTATCGCACTCCTGATGTCCTCAGACAGTTCCTTTGTCTTCACCATCGTGACAAAGGAACGGGAGACAACATGTGGCTTTTTAAAACAAATCATTCATTGGATAATTCATGTCACATGAGCACAGACAATTTATCACAGGTGTGATTCTCAGTTGTGATTTACCTCAGGTGAGTCACAATGGGGTTCCAATACTGATTTACTGCCAGGGTGCCAATATCAGTGACATGCAGGCTCAAAGTTTTTCTATTTTTTCCTCTCATTTTTTATTGTTTTAAATTGCTGTTTATCATTTGCTCTTTTGTATCAAACACAAGTTCTCTATAGAAAAAAAACTGTCTTACTTGATTAATTTTTTCAGAAGATATTCCACATTATGTACTTAAAATTCTTGGGTGCCAATAATGGTGAGCAGGACTGTATCTCTTAATAAAAATAATAATAATAATTATTATTATTCTTATTTATCTCTATCTCAGTTTTTGAACCATTAATATTGACAACTTATTTAGTAAAATAAAGCAAAACTGACAAATACTCAGATATTGTTCATTTCTGTCAGGGGTGGGGTTGGGTGGGTGGGTATGTGGGGGGGCACCACAAAGCATTTATGCTTAGGGCACCAAAATGGCTAGCGCCGGCCCTGCATGCAAGACATTTTTTTGAAAATAATAATTGAACGTAGCACTCGGTGTAGGCTTAAATATAGGCTAGTTTGGAAAAACAGTTTATATATAGGGATATAAAATTTTGATAAACCATTTTTAATTAACAGGGAAATAAACTTTTTCACTACGTCGCTAACAATGTCAGCAAAACAGTTGACTTGCCGCTCTATAAGATGACAGTTCAATCTCGTTTTCCACACAGTTCAAAGGTAAATGTATTCGTATAAAAGTAAAATGTTTCAAGCTTGTTAGCTCGCAACCCTCACTATTCTTACTGGATTCAAAACGATAACCCAACTTCATAGAGCACTGCCCATGCTTTATGAATTGATACGTTTTAAAGTAGATGACGTTAATTAGAGTATTTAGAGGATTCTGACAAGCGAAAGTACTTTTTGCGTATTTATGCTCAAAGCTCATTAAATACGTCTATTCTCCGTACCTGGAACTGGAGCCCATCCCAGCAGACTCTGGGCGAAAGGCAGGGACCCACCCTGGACAGCTCGCCAATCCATCACAGGGTGCACACACCAGTCATTAGAATTTAATTTTCATGTTCAACATCACAAATGCATATGCTGCGCATGCCCTCGCAACCCGTTGTGTCATCAGTAACATAGCTGCTGCCGTAATATGCTATTACCACGTTTATCAGCACTAGAAATTAAACTCTAAATTCTCTTGACTGCATGCAGGCTTCACGTTTTTACACACTCAAATTTTTCCCTTGGTACTCAAACATCAAAGTAAGCCAAAAAAGTGCAGATTTTATTCGATATTTGGTGACTTTGAATAAGGAATGCTTTTCCTTCCCCTATACAGGATTTGTAAATTCGTAAGTCCTCACATAATCAGCAGCCCTGTTATAAAATATACATAAAGTCAATCCTCATTTTGCTCTCATCTGTTTCTTTCTTCTGGCACTCTCATATTTTCTCTGCGCAGATTGAGTTCAGCCGCATCAGCGAATCTCCACAGCATCACTCTCAAATGCTGATGCTGCTCACTAACAGTGTGTCATTCACTACTCATCTTGTCTGGCGTTTCCAACCTACTCAACACTTCTATCTACTAAAGGCTGAACAACAAATCTGTCTCTGTTCAGCGCATGCATAAAATAGTACTTCATATTTTGTGTCTTATCTTAAAAGTTGCTGAAAAGTTACAACATCAAGTTTGCACATCTGCTATTGTTCCAATAAGTAAGAATTCGCATGCGATGGTAAATAAATGATTAGCTGTGCAATTTTCGTGCTGAATGTATACCGTGCTGAAAGTGCACAAAAGGACGTAATTAATACAACTTAGCTAGGTACGTAGCCATAATACATGAAGCAGCAAAGCGCAGTACCGTCGTGAATTGGTGCAGAGGATATTCAATGTAATGGAAATATACAACTCAGTTAAGGCAGGGCCGTACAGTGCAACATGAAAATAGGTGTGTGCGATGACTGAACAAACTGTCGTAGCACAGGTGCGATGAGAATCAGAATCAGATGACTTTATTCGTCCTAAAAAAGGCAATTTTAGTTTGTCCAGTCTACCAGGGAAGTTGCACTGCAGCGGGTCCCACACTGAGAAGCGCCCCAGAAACTTTCCTTCGAAAATTAAGGTTACAGATGCAGAACACAGAACAAACATATAGAACATATATTGATGACGTCAGAAATAATAAACGTCAGGTTTATAACAAGACACGGTGGAAACGCGTAGGAATTTTTTCAAGGAATGGGGAGGGATGGAAAGTGGGGGCAAAAAGGGGTTAGATTTAGAAGAAAATGAGTGAGGCGGCAGCCTGTTGCAGAGGGAGGCGGGGGTGGACAGGGAATGCACCAGAGTCAGTACAAGGTCCAAGTTCTTATCAAGGGCAAGATGTTCTGTCCTTGAAGCCAGAGGAGGAATGAGGGAGTGTTGTTGAGAAGGATCGGTCCGTGGGAGACTGAGACATAGACAGAGGGTGGTTTTTCGTGTACTTCGCGCTTCAGGGCTGCAAGTTCTCCTGTCGCCTCATCTAGTCTTTTGCTCAAATTCACAGTCAAACGCAACAGCTCCCAACACTGACTCAAAACAGCGTCCATCCTATGCGTTTCTGCAGATGTTCCCAGGGTGTTTTAGAGCAGCTCTTCACTCTGTGATGCTTGTCGATGTAAATCCATCACCTGTTCGCTCGTTACTCCGCTGAAGCGTTCCATAATTTCAGTGCTAGGCAGCACGTTGGGCGTGTTCATCGCTCCCAGCTCGCACACTTTGCGGTATATCAGAACAACTCCTATCAAAGCCCATCGAGGACTACTGTCTGCAACCTTTGTGCACGCATGTATCTCGCATTTTATTTTTTCCCTCGCAGATCGCCGCATGCTGGAAATTTCCATCACCCCTGGCACAGTGATTGAATGGCTAACTCTGCTAGCCGTCATGGTAACAGAGTTATTGACCCACTCTAATGCTATTATATTAGCAAATGTCAACTCTTCCAAGCAATGGCAACAGGCATATGGTGGACCAATGGCTGCTAGCCGGCTTTAACGACTGGCTATTGCTAACGTTGTCAGCCTAAAGCTGGATTTATGGTTCTGCATCGAACCAGTGCCGTTACTACGCAGAGCCTCTGCGGCGACGCGAACCCCCACTGCAGAGCCTCTGAAACCTAGAAAGTTTTCAAACTGCACGTCAAAGCGACACAGACCGCAAGGGCACTGATTGATCCACTATACTCGAGTCTTCCGTGATGCCACCTAGCGGTTTGTCAGTGCTGTGCCGTGAAGCAATTCACCGTATTTCCTCTTCCTTTGATCTGATTTCTATTTTACATACAAGACAAATGTCATTATCAAGGAGTTTTTAAGAAGTTTTATTTCCAGCCATTTTGTTCAATAGTATTTGACAGGGGAACCCCAAAAGGACAATAATTTTCCAAGTACTTTGGAGGCTTTTTCAACCTAAAGTGAGTGTACCATTTTTTTGTGAAATTACTGCGGACTGATTTTGATTAAATATGTCCATAAATCCTTTTCTGTTCAATATATTTTAAGCTCTTCTTCCAGTGCAGAAGTGAACACTGTGGTAAATACTCTTTAAGTTAATTTTTATTTCATTGGAATATGGGCAATACTGATATGTATGCTGCACTGGAGTTCTGGTTACAGTTGAACTGGAGGGAAAAAGTGATGTTGATTTTTTTTTTGTTTTGATATAGTGTTTATTTGCCTTTCATAATCATCATAGACTATTGCAAGAGTGGTGGAAACTCATAACCATCATAATAAATTGACCTATGGCTAAGCCCCACCCTCAAATGCAATGAGCTTATCACAGTTCTTATTCTCTCCCCATATACTTGGACATTCTTAGCCGGAAAATCCATTCAAATGCATTACTGAAACTCGGAATCGTTTGCTTTTATGGGGTTTTAAAATGTTTCTAAGTAAAAAAAAAAATGGTCAAATGTAACTCCGATCCAATGTTTTCTGAGAGGCTGGGCAATGGGGTGAATTTTATACCCGTCCTAAAGCCACATTGTAACCGAGAGAAGTGTCCTCTGGATGAAACTTTGTGGACACCCCACTATCAGCTTAACACTAGAAGCGCCGAAATTTTATCACTACTAGAACTACCATGAACGGTCATTTGGACCGTTAGGTTCAAAGCATTCTAATCCGTCTCTCTGAGCACCTAATTAAGCAATTAATACATCTTGTATGTTACCATGTATCTTAAAAGAATGAAACAACACCAGCATTACGTTTTAACAAGTTTAATAATACATGTATGAATATTTAGGTAATAGAATTATGTATAATTAACATGAATTAAGCTGCTTTCACACCGGACGCGAAACGAATTTTTCGCAAGACAGGTTACATTCAGATTCAATGCAGAGACGCAAATACGCGTGTTTCGCGCGGATTCGCGTCTTTGCATTGACTTTTGAAAGTGATCTGTCTACGAAAAATTCGTTCGAGTCCAATGTGAAAGGGGGATTATTGTAAACATTCACAACGATATTTTTGGGTAAAGAAATAATTAAACAATTCAGAACGACAAAAACAACAATTAAAAACATCTATATTGATTAATATAGGATTCAACATTTATATGGAATATCTTATTTATTATTAAATAATTAATCGGAACAATCACACGGATTAGAAAACAATAGGTAGGTGCTGAACTTTTTTTTTTCTGATTACCTTTTTATTTACGCAATGTCCATGTGTCCGAAAGTCGGACAGGGTTTTCATATAACTCCGAGTCCGACAGTCGGATAGTTTCAATATAACTTCGTGTCCGACAGTCGATTATTGTTTTTAATCTCATAAAATCTGCTGAATCTTTTAGATATTAAACGTGAATGTTTTGATCAGAGGGCTCATTTCTTCAAGATGTGTACCGAAAATTTCAATCAAAGACAATCAGAACAACCAATGTGCTCTGCAATCAATTTATTTGGGCAATTTTTATAAATACAATGAAGTCCGTACAATGCCTGTCGGATATTAGGCCTAAATGCAAAATACTCCGTGTCCGACAGCCTAAAAAAAGAGGACGATTAGAACAGATTGAAAACGAAGTAAAGAATAAAAAAAAAATTTACAACAAACAAAACAACCAATGAACACTGCAATTTATTTATTTGCGGGCCATTTTGTTTGGACGTTCTGTTTGTTGGTGATATATTTTTATTCTTTATTTCGTTATAAATCTGCTCTCATATCAATAGGCCTACTTTTACTTTCTGTTGTCTACCGGACATGGAGTATTTTGCATTTCGTGTCGGACAGTCTTGATCGTGCATGCAATATTTAATTCACACTGTCAATGGTCATGGAATTGATTTGCTCACTGACTACAAGCACTATTTTATCTCTGGTGTGGAAATGAAGCGTGAATCTGTTTGATCCATCTGACTAATTTTCAAAAGAGAGACCGAATAAAAACTGTTGTCTATCTTCAACGAAAGAAAACACGAATAAAAAGATCAAGAAAAGCGGATAGCTATCAATTTGCATTTTGTGAAGGTCGAACACAAACATGGCCAGGCGTAGCATTTAGTCTACTCGTAATTGTCTGCGTAGGTAACCTCCGTTCTCCTGGAGCAATTCCCACAGACGGGTCTGACGCATCTTCAGCAGGTGACGAGCGTCTTAATTTGTGAGCAGCTTCTGCGGACCTGGCACTGCCTCCGTTTTGGTGCCAGTGTCTCCCGCTATTGCTGGCTCAAACTTTTTGCCAGTACTGCCCAATAAAATAATTCTAGATGGCTCTACTCTACCAACTCCTGACAGTGGCATCGGTTAGTTGCTAGGCACCCAAAAGATAATTTTTTCGAAAAAAATAAGAGCCGCAAAACTATACGGTCAGTGAGACCGCTAATGGCTGTAATAGGTAGATTTGGTGGTATTTTATGCTTCGTAGGTGTAATCTATTTCAAATCAATTGCACGTTAAAATATTGACACTTTTAGGAAAAGTCAGGGACCCTCAAGGTTGTATTCTTTTATTTTGAAAAGTTATGACGCAAACAAATTTCAAAACGGTCAAAATGACCGTCATGGCAGTTCTAGTGTTAACTTAGCTAATAAAGGTCAACATAGATGTCTACATTTCTTCCAAGCTAAGTCAACATCTTGTTCAAGGCGACATCTTGTCACTTCGCTGGAGATTAATGTTAAGTTATCTTTCGCGTCGCTAAGTTAGCTAACGTTTGCTAAAGTTTGTAAACTCTATGGCTAACTTCAATGCTGACAGACGTTGGTTTAACGTGAGCTCCTGGCTGTGTTGTTCACCATGTCACCTTGTTTGCTTAGGAGTTCAGTCATGTCAGATTAGATTTCTAAAATTCAGTAGCAATAATAATACATAAATTAAATTTATAACCCTGCAGTGCACGAACAATGCTGATCCTTTATCATGTTGTGTGAGAGGGTGATGAAAACGAAATGTGGTTGATCCCGTTGGCTCTGAGACCTGAAAATTTTAGCTTCTAGCACCCAGAAATGCCGCCGGCTTCGCTGGGCCCAAGCTCATCTAAGATGGACTGATGTAAAGTGGAAAAGAGTTCTGTGGTCTGACGAGTCCACATTTCAAATGGTTTTGGAAACTGTGGACGTCGTGTCCTCCGGACCAAAGAGGAAAAGAACCATCAGGACTGTTAAAGGCGCAAAGTTCAAAAGCCAGCATCTGTGATGGTATGGGGGTGTATTAGTGCCCAAGGCATGGGCAACTTACACATATGTGAAGGCACCATTAATGCTGAAAGGTACATACAGGTTTTGGAGCAACAAATGTTGCCATCCAAGCAACGTCTTTTTCATGGACGCCCCTGCTTATTTCAGCAAGACAATGCCAAGCCACATTCTGCACGTGTTACAACAGCATGGTTCCGTAGTATAAGAGTGCGGGTACTAGACTGGCCTGCCTGTAGTCCAGACCTGTCTCCCATTGAAAATGTGTGGCGCATTATGAAGCGTAAAATACGACAATGGAGACCCCGGACTGTTGAACAACTTAAGCTGTACATCAAGCAAGAATGGGAAGGAGTTCCACCTGAAAAGCTTTAAAAATTGGTCTCCTCAGTTCCCAAACGTTTACTGAGTGTCGTTAAAAGGAAAGGCGATGTAACGCAGTGGTAAAAAGGCCCCTGTGCCAACTTTTTTGCAATGTGTTGCTGCCTTTAAATTCTAAGTTAATGATTATTTCCAAAAAAAAAAACAAGTTTCTCAGTTTGAACATTAAACATCTTGTCTTTGCAGTGTATTCAATTGAATATAAGTTGAAAAGGATTTGCAAATCATTGTATTCTGTTTTTATCTACGATTTACATAACATGCCAACTTCACTGGTTTCGGGTTTTGTAGACTAATTCTCTCTCCGCAATCGCCCTGTTCTATACTTAGCCTCTTAGCCTGTCTCTGTCCTCTCCTCAGCTTCAGCGAGATCTCTCGCACGTGCTTAATCACTCTCCTGCGCTTGTTATCTGTGCACATAGAACTCCTGGACTGCAGCAGTTTAAATTTTATAGGCTGTTTGTGTGATTCCCGTTCGTGTTTTGTCTTTCACCTATTTTCGTGGTTAGGGCTTCCCTCTTGATTCTCCTGTTGTAATTAGTCTGATTCTTTACACCTGATTCCTGTATAGTATGTGACCTTCCCTGAGTGTATATTAGCAGTCTCTTCACTCACAGCTCTTGTCAGAACATTGAGCAATACTTCTTTGTGCAGAGTGCCTACTATTTCATTGAATGTTGTTTCTACTGGACTGTCCGACTGCCATTGCCCTTTTTGTACTTTTGTCTTTCTGGATTTTGACCCATTTTTATATGACTACGATTTCTGTGTTTGGATGCCCATGGATGACCCTTGGCTTTGTTCATCGACGATGACTTTTTGCTTATCATTTTTGTACCTCTGCTCATCGGTCTTACTGGTTCTGTGACCCCTGCCTGTCTAGTCGACACTGTTTTTGGATTTCGTATTGTGGCTTGGCAATTCCTCTTTTTTGGCTTTGACTCAGACTCAAAGGCACACATTTTTTGGATTTCTGTCTCTCGAGAAGTGGTTCCTGAACAGAACCTCACAAGAACACTTTCAGAAATATTGTCTGTGAACAGTTTGCCATGCAATCTTCAAATGCAAGCTAAAAAATAGAAACCGTTCCTTGGTCAGATGAATCAAAATTTGAAATTCTTTTTGAAAACCATAGACACCATTTTGTGTGGTCTAAAGAGAAGAGGGAACATCCAGCTTGTTATCAGCACACAGTTCAAAAACTTGCATCTCTGTTGGTCTGGGGTTGCATTATTGCTTATGGCATGAGCAGCTTACAGATCTGGAAAGGCACTATCAGTGCTCAGTAGGGTCTATAGAGGTTTTACAACAACATATTTTCCCATCCAGACACCGTCTCTTTCAGAGAAGGTGTTGCATATTTCAGCAAGACAATGCTTAACCACATACTGCATCCACAACAGCATGGATTCACAGCAGAAGAAGAGTGCGGGTGCTGAAATGGCCTGCCTACAGTCCAGACTTTTCACCAATAGCAAACATTTGGCGCATCATAAAATGGAAAATTGGCAAAGAAGATCCAGGACTGTTGAGCTGCTAGAATCCTCAAAATCCATCACCTCTTCTTTAAAACTAATGCTTTGGACTTTTTGTTTCAATCTACATCATGAATTAACAAGTGGTGAAGTCTGTGGCTGGGTAGACAGGGTCAGCCAGAGCTTAAATCGCATAGTACACACAAGCAAAATTATATATTAAGTAGAACTCATTAAAACCAGCCTACTGCAAAATCAATCTAGTTTTTGACATCGGTGGTTTACAGTGCGCTCACTATGACTTGCAAGTCGTACTCGCACACAGTTCCATGTGATTTTTCCCACACGGATTAATATTTTACAATGCTGCTATTTCATAAATTCCTATTTCAATGGGGTAAACTTTTGCATGCTCCTCAAAGTGTTATGGACCTACATAAAACACAATAAGGGTTACTACACCATTTCATTCGATAAAATAAAGTTTAATATTTATTTCTTAATATTATCGTCTTAAAATGATTATCTTAATAATGGTCATCATCAAGGACAATAAGGCATCATGAGTAAATGAACGACACATTAACATAACTTTTTTGGGATGATCTGAAATTTTGTGAACAGCAAGGAATTATAGGAACAATCAGCAAGCAAGTGGAAATTGTAAAAACAGTTGATCTGCGCTCACGCTCATGGCCATTACCCAGAAACACTTGCTGTCTCAATGATGATATCAACAGCGAAATAAAATGATCATTGATTGTTTCATTAAACATTTTCCAAAAAGAAATCTAATTTTTTAACGTTATAACGACTTATGTTCAATTAAAATGACGAATAATGCACCGTGATGACGTAGTAGCACAGAGAGACATAGTAGTGGTAATTGCAGATCTTGACCAGCATGAAAGTATGCATTTTGAAATATACCTATGCTAACAATAACTGTGACCCGACATTGTTGCAAATGTGCCTATCATGGCCCCCCAGGCCACAGGGTCCAAGTGTCGTTGCACTCGCTGCGCCCCCTATTGTTACGCTACTGGGCAGAGAAGCGCTGTGCCTAAATGATGCCCATTGAAGACAGTGTGACAATAGACTATGCATGCGCAAACCTCCTAAACTGTTTATGCTTAAAAAGAAAGTAGGAGGAGGGTAAAATTTAGGGGGCCAATGGCCCCCTGCCCCCCCCCTTTCCGGCACCAATGATGTGACGAGTGGGACAACACTCCTCTCCTATAACTCCAGTAACTGATCTCCCATTTCCAAGCTATTTACAGATTGTTAAAAGAAGAGGGGATGTGACACAATGGTAAACACAGCCCTGTCCCAACTTTTTTGAGATATGTTGCTACCATCAAATTCAAAATTTGCTAATATTCCTCATGAAATGGTAAAATGTCTCACTTTCAACATCTGATCTGTTGTCTATGTTCCATTGTGAATAAAATATGGGTTTATGAGGTTTGCACATCATTTTATTTTTTTAAATTCATGTTTTAAGCAACATCCCAACTTCGTTGGAACTGGGGTTTGTACTATTTAGTAAAAAATATCAGAAAATTACTTTGAGTGTATTAATACAGTATTTTGAAATCCTGTCAAGGGCAAGATATGCTTTTGAGTGTTGATTGATGTACAGTGGTACAGTGATGTTCTGCATTACAACAGGTACCAGTGTCCGTGTGCAGCATGCCTTGTCCCCCAGGAACTTGGAAAGCTATTCAGAAAGGACAGCCCATCTGCTGCTTCGACTGCTTACCATGTCCTGAAGGGGAGATCAGCAACACCACTGGTATCTTTCTAACATTCCCTCTTTCAGTAATGAAGATGAGCAAGCACACTAGTTCTCCCTGTAGTTACCAAGAGATATGACACAAGGGAGCATTAAAGTCTTCAAAACTTATATTGTTGCAATTTTTAATTTTATGCACTCTGAAATCAAAATGATCTGCTAATCTCCATACATCATTCATTATATCACACAGGCCATCCTTCACCTCTGAAAAGAAATATTTTGATAAGCAGTTGAGATGAGGAATGCAGAGAAACCATCAGTTATTATTTCCCGTCAGTCACAACAGGGAACATGTTTGGTTTACAGTAGCTAGAGTTTTCTTTTTTTAACTTTGGTAATTGCATAAAAATCATGATATTATGCAAAATACAGAGCTGTGAAAAAGTATTTCCCCCCTTCCTGATTTTTGCTTTTTTTTGTCACCCTTAAATGTTTCAGATCATCAAACAAATTTTATTATTTGACAAAGATAACCCAAGTCAATACTAAAAACAGTTTTTAAGTGATTATTTCGTTTATTTTGAAAAAAAAGCTATCCAAACTGACCTGGCCCTATGTGAAAAAGTAATTGCCGCCCCTCCCCGTTAAATCATTATTTAATTGTAATTGACCGCATTTTTTAGTTTGATTTCACCAGCCACATCCAGGTGTGTTTACTGCCAGACCTTGTTGGATCAAGAAATCCCTTAAATAGAACCTGTCTGACAAAGTAAAGATGGCTTAAAGATCTCAACACATCATGCTACGATCTAAAGAAATTTAAGAACAGATGAGAAACGAAGTCATGACATCTATCAGTCTGGAAAGGGTTACATTTCTAAGGCTTTGGGACTCCAGCGAACCATGGTGAGAGCACTTATCCACAAATGGAGAAAACTTGGAACAGCAGTGAACCTTCACAAGAGTGGCCTGCCCATGGGTGTCAGTTTGTTTTGAAAAGTGGGGGGGACAATAACTGTCATAATGAGTGCATTTTGAGAAGTGGTGGGAACAATGACATTAATTAATGTTTTCACTTTTGGTGAAACACTACCATCACATGCATGAGCGTATTTCATGTTTTAAGTCAATAGTTGAGTTTCCATCTCATATCGAGCAAAAAAAAAAATTGCCGAATTTTACTCGATTCGCTTCAGAGAAAATGCCAGTGACCAGCGTTTCCATCCACCGGCTTGGAGCAAATAAACTCCAATGTATTAAGCCAGGTTTTCCACAAGATAGGTTTCAAGCGATTTATTGCTATGTACCACATATACAGTACACAGCAGAAGAGGAGGTCGCAATTTGATCAAAAAAAAAAAAAATGCACATAAAAATAGTGCGATGGAAACCCGACTACTGTCATGTACTGAATTAGAAGATAAACCTAGTTTTTTTTTCAACTTCCATCGCAGGATTGATACCTGGAAATTACATTTCATTCCATTGTTTGAATAAACTGTCGATAAAGTCAACGGCAGCGATGGTGAACGGTTACCAGCAAGAAGTAATTTGCAGAAATTAGTGCTAATCAATGAAGGTAGCAGAAGTGTGAAATCGCAAGGCGCAAGCCGAACACTGAAACACTGGAGTCATGAGTAGTAATGGGGACGCATATCGGAGTTATCGAGCCCCGGGGGAGGAAAAGCTTTACACGGGGCGTTATTGAAGTTTCTATCAGGGTTCGAATTACACATTGGCTTTCGGAGGAGCCCCATTTTCCAGTGGGCACCACTTCAAAAACAGGTCACATGCACATGCATAAATTAAAGTGTGTAGCAGCGCGGTCATTAACAGTGTCACTGCAAAAAATATTGTACGAATACCATTGTTAGCAGTTAATACCGCAGGTAATATTTCATGGAGGCACAAGTGCACATCAAATTTCTGGGAAGAAAACAAGAATGAAACTGGTCATTAGCTGGGAAGGAATTCCATATTCAACCAATATCAAATGAAATCAGTACTTTTTCGGCTCACCTTGATGTTTGGGTACCCAGAAAAGTATTCGGGTGTGTTGTCTACATCCAGTCAAGAAAATGTAGAGTTTAATTTCTAGTGCTGCTGTACCTGGTAATAGCATTTCATAGCAACAGCCATGTTGCTGATGACATATCAGGTTGCTAGGGCATGCACAACTTTCTCCTCTACCGCGATAATTGGGCCACTTAAAACATCCTAAAACTTGCATTTTTGTGCAGCTACCTCACTAGTGCATAATATTACATAAAGGCAGGATATGAAAGTGACTTGAAAAAGCACACGACGAGATGGACAAAAGCTGTGATATTTGACAATATTTAAATATATTTGAAACAACTCCACCATGTCCCCCAAATGGCCCAGCTGAACACCGTTGGTATAAACCCCATAAAATGATCAATTTACTGCACAGACAGCCTTATTTCTGCCATATATCCTATATATAAAAGTCACTTGTAGGCCTACTTACCTATTTAGATGGCATTTGGCAAGCAATGCATAGAGAGAATTCCTCGTCTTGTCTTGAAATTTATACAATAGCCATGAAAGTCAATATTTAGGTCAAACACTATCTTAGCTTGATCTGTTACCAGCTGGCTGCATCATTGCTTGAGGGAGGGTCGTCCGTGGTGCGGCAACTGCCAGTAAGAAAGCCGAATGAACTTAGTTTTGGCAGCTTTGCTACCCTCTCCTCCTGTTCTTTATTTTCTTCTCTTTATTGAGTACTGCTTTCTGTTTGAATGGAAGTTTGAAAATTTGCTCGTAAGTCTGATCTTCACATTTTGCGCTCAAACTATCAGCTGTAACCCTGGTCACATGATCAAATCAAATACAAAGACTTGACATTGGACAACACATTACCCAGCAATCACCTTGACACGTTTGCAAATCAGTATGAAAGAAAAATTTAAAATAAAATCAAATAAAATCAGAAAAATGTTCATTTAATTCATATCTTTTAAAACGTGTGTAGATTAAGCATGTAACGTTGTCATATAATACTATGAATTGTTGTTAGTAAAAAACCCATGATGGAGATATGCTTAGCATCACAAGGGTTTAAATACAGAATTTTACAGATGGACCTCATTAATGAAGTTGGTAAAATAATTGCGATACAACCACAATAGTGTGTCAGGAAGTGTGAGTAATTTATGAAAATGATGAAGCTATGTGAAACCTGGGTGTAAGCTTCAAGATATTCAAAGATCCTATATGGTATTTGAATGTATGAAAACGAAGCACAAATAGGAGAAATCCCGGGCAATTTTGGGAACAAGACCAAGATTTTTGGGGGAGGTTTGGATAGCTTTTTCCCCTCAATAAATGAAATCCTCGTTTTAAAATGATAAATTTTGGATTTACTTAGGTTATCTTTGTCTGATATTAAAATTTATTTGATTATCTGAAACATTTAAGTGTGACAAATATGCAAAAAAAAAAAAAAATCAGGAAGGGGTGTAATGGCACGTTCAGGAGCCACATGCTAGTACCAAAATTCCAAAAGACGTCAGCCTTTATGACTAAAAGGGTCAGAACCAGAAAACACAGGAATTGCCGAGCCAAAGTCGAAATCCAAAAACGAAGTCAATAAAACAGGCAGGGGTCGAAACCAGAGAAGCAGATATGTAGCGATACATAAAACAGTAATCCAAAAATCCAGAAGGGAAGGTCATACACAGGTCGTCAATAACAAGAATCGTGGTCGTATAGAAAAAGGGTCAAAATCCAGAAAATTGCAAACAAGAACAAGTAGGGGCAAGGCAATCTCGAAAATATGGGTACAGCAGGAGTCCATTTCTGTTCCCCAAGCTACATTCAGCACTAACGTACCTGGGGAGCAAAAATGGACTCCTGCTGTACCCCAATTTTTGAGATTGTAGTTAAAAGCAATAATCAAAAGGCATACGAGGTTCTCTGCACTACTGAAAATTGATCAACATTCTGACAAGGTAAAAGCTGCAGTGAAGACCTTAATACACAAGAGGGAAGTCACATGCAGTGCAGGCCGAGGTGAATTCGATAAGAACTAATTACAAAGGGATATACACATGAGGAAGTCCTTAACACAATAACTGGCAAGTGCCAAGCCAAGGACAGGATACACTTTTACAACCTATGACAGATAGGCGGCGCCGATCAAGGAGTGCAGGATAATAGTAATTCATATTGGTGCAACTTTACAAATTAACCCAAATGCTCCTCACTTAGTTAGTTGTATGTACATGCGTTAGTGAGGTTAGTAAGTATAGTACAAAATATAAATGTTAGTATTATTAGTAATCACAGAAAGCAGAGCCAAGGAAGTAAACAAGAACTGAAGTAAGAATGTAAAACACCAGAAACCACTGAAATTACCCGTAGCATGTAGGCACGCAGCCTGAGAGGACAAAATGTACCATACTGATCACAAGACAGGGGTGACAATAGTGCAATTAATACAGAAATTAACAGAAAAACCAGGATGTACAATAAGCAAAATGAATAAATAAAAGACATAGCCAAAATTCATAATTATAACAAGAGGCAAATACTTTTTAACAGCACTGTATGCATATTTCATTATGTTTCATTGTCAGATTAATGTTCATCAGGTTTTAATGTTGTCATTTATATTTTTTTTCCATTTTGGACATCTCGATTTATATATTTATTTACTTAATGCCTCCTTTATTCCTAAGGTTCAACAGAATGCCAGAAGTGTCCTGATCAATTCTGGTCTAATGCTGCTCGAACAAACTGCATTCCCAAAGAAGTGGAATTGCTGTCATTCCAGGAGCCCTTGGGAATCATTCTTGCTGCTCTTTCAGTCTCAGGGGTGGTTCTAACGTCTAGCGTCATCGCCACCTTTTTTTTCCATCGAGACACGCCCCTTGTTAGGGCAAATAATGCAGAGCTGAGCTTCCTGCTGCTGCTGTCACTCTCTCTCTGCTTCCTGTGCGCCCTGGCCTTCATTGGTCGCCCCACCCCCTGGTCCTGTATGTTACAGCACACACTGTTTGGCATCAGCTTTGTTCTCTGCATTTCCTGTGTGCTGAGCAGGACGGTGGTGGTACTGATGGCCTTCCGCGCTTCTGTCCCAGGCAGTAACATCATGCGGTACTTTGGCCCACTGCAGCAGCGAGTGGCCATCTCCCTCTGCACCTCCATCCAGGTGCTCATATGTGTGCTGTGGTTGGTTCTGTCACCACCCATCCCAGCTGAGATACATGGCCATAGTCCCAGGATCATTCTCAAGTGTGATTTGGGCTCACTGGCTGGCTTTATCTGTGTCCTAGGCTACATCGGCCTGCTGGCTGCCATCTGCTTCCTGCTTGCAGTTTTAGCCAGGAAGCTTCCAGACAACTTCAATGAGGCTAAATTCATCACCTTCAGCATGCTCATCTTCTGTGCTGTGTGGATCACCTTCATCCCGGCCTACTTCAGCTCCCCAGGGAAATACACAGTTGCAGTGGAGATATTTGCAATTTTAGCCTCCAGCTATGGACTCCTTGTCTGTATCTTTGCTCCTAAGTGTTATATAATCTTGTTGAGACCAGAAAAGAATATTAAGAAGATGATGATGGCCAAGTAAAAATAATAAACTTTGAATTTTACCAAAGTCATGATATTAAAGTCAGAAATGAAATAGCAAGTCAGATCTGCTCAAATCGTTTTTTTATTGTGAATCAAATGGCAAATCAAATCGTCTCAAATCATTTGTTGTAAATCTTAAAATAATCATACACCATCTATTCAGTAAAAATTCTTTAAAATGAATGGTGTATGAAGTATCTAAATACAAAACTACAATTAAAAACAAAGCAGTTGAGAAATGAAATTATATTTCATGTGAACTACCTTTGATTTTAAATTCAAAATCTTTACGTACACAGTCATTCAGTTTTGCAAGAAAATCTGCCTGTTGCAACATCTCTGCTCCTGACAGTGGACCTCTTAGGTGCTCTTGTCTTGCTGACATGAGGGCTCTTTGTGGTCCTGTCATCTGATATTCACTATATTTAAAAAAAAAACTGTCTTTCTAACATTTTTTTTTTTCTTTTTGGAAATTGAATGTTTATTTGTTTGGACTTAAGTCATACATTATTGTTTTCCTTGCAATTCAACCATTTTTTTCATTTTTTTCCTCGTTTTTCCCCTAAAATTATTTCTTATTATTTAACCCTTCTATGGTGTTAGGATTTTTGTTACTCAGCCAGTGTTCATGGCACTGGGACCCGCTAGAGTTTTGGGTTTTCAAAATTGTTTGATTGTGTTGTATTATGTTAAAATGCTCAACAGATGTTTACTTCATCCCAATTACAAGTCATATGAACAGCAAACATGGTTTGATGAAAACTGAAAACGGGTCCTACAGACCCAAACACCATACAAGGGTTAAATACTGTCATGTGCAATGCCCTTCTGTTTGTGCTCCTGCTCTCACCTGTTTCCTACCGTTAATCATTGTTCTGTATATTTCAGTTTGTGGTCAATGTCTTTACCTATCTAGATTGTATTTCATCATTGTTTTCATACTTGTTCTCCCAAGAGCTCTAAATCTTCCAGCTTTGGTAAAAGCAAACAAAACCAAGTAAATATTTATAAGGGATATCTTCCAGTACTTGCTGGACCTATAGCAGTGAGTCTCCCAGTTCGAGGACGTGCACAGTCCGGCATGCCCTGTAGCCTCAGATTGCCTTCCTGTACTGACCTCGGACCTGTCTCTGACCACAGCTTACCTCTTCTCCTTTGATTATGTTCACCCCTCGCCAGACTAGGACTTATCCTAACCACCAACACTCTTCATCTGCAGCTATGTACTGTTCACGCCTGGTTTGGAGGCAGGAAAAGGCTTTTTTAAAAAATATTGTAGGATGATGTCACACAAAAATTCTGTACCCCCTGGCTGCAGTCCCTCACTGAAGCTACATCACCCATGCTACATCACACATACTGAGAGAAATATTCAAACCCAGGATGGCAGTTTTTTTTCTTTGCCACTGTATTACATCAAATGTAAAATATTGAGATCTTGTCCATCTTTTTATACACATTCCCCTGTAATTCAGTGGGACGTGTTTGGGATCAATGGAAACCTTGGAATCTCCACTAGGATGTAAAATAGGCCTGAAGTTCCACAGATTTCAATACAGCAGCTTCACGGACTCGTAAATGGCTCTGCAGATTTGAGGTTGAAATTAGTTTGATTATTTAAAATATTTAAACGTGAATAATATCCAAAAACAAAAGAAATGAGGAAGGAGGCAAATATGTCTACACTTCATTGTATAAATGGATTGGGTCAGATCTAAAATTGATTTTGAGATAATCACAGGCATAGGAGCTTTGCAGGGCCTATCAATGAATTATTAGTAATTAAGCCTATCATTTTAATTCACTCTGAGTGATTAACTTTTTTTGAGAAATGTGTGACAAGATGCATGATGCACTCAATTTTTTTTTTTACAAAAGATGCATAATGTGGCACTAAGTACATAGGTTTCTGGTTGAAGCTTTTTTAATATCATACTTTCATCCAATATGGGGGAATGGCCTGTCCCCCTCACACTTAGACGGCCATTTGGAAAGGAAAGCCCATCTGCTGCTTTGACTGCTTGCCATGTGCAAAAGGTGAGATCAGCAACACCTCTGGTACTTATAAAAATTACATTTTAACCACTCCATTGTAATGATAAAGAGGTGTGACCACATAGTATTGACCCTAGTTTCCAACATAAAACAATATGATACTGTGATCCAAGTACGCTGAACAAAAGAAATTTAAGGATGACAGATTATTTTGTTAAACTTCATCCTACCAACATATTTTACATACAAATCCTACCAACTGGGGTCCGTTCGGACCCCCCAAATATTTTTGTTTTTGTAACAAAGAAAAATGAATCACAAAAACCTTTGCTTGTTTAAATGTGAAATTGGTTACATACAAGTGATAATAGCACAAAAATACGAGAATATTAATCAATGCAGTCCTTGATGAGTCAGTTTTCAGAAAATATCACCTAAATTTAGCTCATTGTTTAGCTAATATTGGCATATTACGTGTATCGGAACTAAACAATAACATAATACTTTACCAAACTATAACCTGAGATACCTCCAACAAAATAAATCGATTTTCTATCATCATGCTCTGCAGAAACAAATGTTTTGACTTGACTAGTGTGCCACATTTGGATTTATAGGCATTGTTCGCAAACAACTTGTTGGGTGCTGTGATCAGAACATACAGGCTTCCTACATGCCCCACACTCCAGCCTAACTTTCTTGTCAACTTCCCGAGGACAAAGGCAACATCTCTTCCTCTTGGTAACGCCCACTGCCCGTTGAGCCTGCTGTAGCGGAGCAGGATCCACTACGCCAACCATCTTCATTGCCATACGGATCTGTGCCTGTAATGTTGGTATTAGGGACCGGCGCCGGACCTGTGGCATGATCAGTTCGTGTGCAAGCTCCAGTAGGAAGATACGTCGTCGTCGTCCATCAGATGCCTTCCACTCAGGAAAGTTGACTAGCCATATGATGAATGCAGCCACAGCCCCAACATCGATGCAGTTACCGAACAGTACAACAGGCCAACGGTTCACCTTTCTCCTGCTGGTGAACATAGTTGCTAAGTGGTCAAGATTGTCCACTCCACTTTTGGTGGCATTGTAATGCAGGATAATCTCTGGCTTGAGCACTAGTAAGAACAGGATGTTACACATCTTAAACACATTGCGAAATTACCAATTTTTGCTGGGGTCCGTTTGGACCCCAGCATAAAAATCAATCTTACCACCTAATACTCTACTAGCATCTGAAAGTGTCACATGGCTTGAAGCAGGCTAGGGTAGACCAACAAATTCCTAAAACCTGGACACCAAAGTGCATGTGGTAAAAATTTGACATGCAAAAAATACCATGCGGGGTTCGATCGGACCTTAGCTGGTAGGATGAAGGTTAATTTTCTGTCATGAAATAGCAGAGTGAGCACAAATCTGTGATTTTTTTTGAGATAAGTACAGTTCTCTTCAGGTCAAAACTCAAAGTACACGTGCCTCCCAAGTTGGGCATGGTGAAAAATGATGATATCACACAATAGAGGAGTGACACTAATCAGTAGTAACGATGTTACCACTGAAGACAGTGATAATGTTCACCATGAAATCTTAACAGGTAATGCCACCAAGATGTCATTTACTGGGACATGAAGCCAGTCAAGCTGTTAGAGTGATGCAAAGTATACATACACAAAAGGTTGTGGTTGGTGCATTTGGTGTGTCCCAAAGTGCATTATTGAGATTGTGGACAAGGTTCCAAGCAATGGGTACAGTCAATTAGAAGCCAAAAAGTGGAAGACAACGTGCCATGACTCAACTCCAACACTGTTTCACCATTTCTTCAACTCATAAGCAATCTTTTGAACCTGCATTAACCCTCACCAGCCAGTTCAGTGCAGTAATACAGGTACAAATAACATGTCAGACAGCCAGGAATAGATTTCATGCTGCTAACCTCAGACCCCATAGGTCACCCGTGAGACCAGGACTCTTCCAATGCCATTGACATGCCATCATGAGATGGGACTGACAATGTTGGTATCCCATTCTTTCCATGGATGAATCCAGATTTTGAATGGATTTTCATGATGGTCTGTGTGGAGAGAATTTGGACAACAGTACATTTGGAATTTGGTAGCTGAGCATGACCATTTATCAAGCAGAGGTGTCTCTGTGATGGTATGAAGTAGGATACCACAAGCTGGTTGCAGAGAGATGACAGAGATTATTTGCAGTAGGATTTCAGGTCCAGCGGGACCGACGACCAGAAATCTTACTGACAAGCAAAATTATGGCAATTTACAAAATTAGGAAGGTACAAGCTAAACCTCCATTCGCTATCACCTGGTAGCTACGCCTGTCTGACTTGATACATGCAACAGAGCGTGCTGGCTTGGCTAACTAACCATAACTTAAGACAACAAGCGTAGCAAGCTGTAAGTTTGAAGTCCACAAATTTTATGTTGGCTAGGTTACAAAGCGAACATTTTCCCCGTTTCATCTTCAATCATGAAACCTTGCTTTACTTATTGCCAATAAAACTTACATTTTCTGTGAAATGTGTCTGTGTATCTGTTTGCCATCGTATACGTGCTTAGTCTAAACATTGTTGCTGGAGAAAGCGAATATACCATGCTCTTTTTTTTTTTTCTTTATTCGGGATTGGGGGTCGAATCCGAGTAGAATCAAAGACTTCTCATGTGTCATATTGTCGCTAGACACATTGGAGTGGAATTTTTCTCGTTTTAAGTTTGTTCGAAACATGCCAGGAACTGCTACCAAAATGATGACTCCGTTTGAGATATGACTGCTGTCCCTCATAAATTCTTACAAAACAACAAAGATTTTATTGTCCAAGCTTTATGACAGTTCTCTGATGCCATAATTTAATAACGCACCGGTTCCTGCTTCTCACTCGAGTCATTTCCTGAATTGACAAATTTTTATTCAAACTGTCGTTATAGCCTTGTAAAATGATCTCTTAAGGTTTCAAGAAAAAAAGGAGGAAAACGCATTTTTTAGGCTGAAAGAAAGAACAGGCAGCCAATATCAGAATTCGGCAAAAAATAAATAATTAAAAAATAAACAAGACAATTATGCTGAGTGGCTTACAAAATAATGCTCAGAACAGTTGCAATGTTAGGCCATATGCAGAACTCCGCATTGTTTCACTGTGAAGATAAATGTCAAGCTTTCAGTCCAACTTTTTGATTTATACTGAGAAGAGCCGTCACTATTGAGGCATTAAGCTTGGGCATTGACTGAATACGTTTTGGTAACACTTTACTTGACGGGTGCGTTCTTAACACATTCATAGCAGCTGTCAAGAATTGTTCATAAGGCATTCATGAGGGTTTCATAAGACATTATTCAACCTTCATACCGATTCTTTCATAAACGTGGAACACAGAATAGTGATAACTTGTCAAAATATAAGTCCAACGGTCTCAAGGCAGAATTGCCGTTTTTGTTGTAAACCTTTTAGGCCTACCTGATCATGTCACATCTGATCCAAAGGGCAAGTTCAGTGCCAAAGAGACAGAGGGTGGGTAAGTTGCCTATGTAATTTTTAATCCAAATCAACTCGAGATCCATGCAGTATCTGGTTTGGTGAGCGAACCTGAGAGGACGCTAGAGGCAAAACGCTTTATTCGCGCTGAATAGTAAAAAGCGAAGTAAATGAACAGTGTTACGGTAGTGTTCTCACGGATTAAATAGTTTTTATGTTCCATAAAATGTTTCATGTTTTCAGCGGTGCCGGAACGATTTTGAAAGTGGAGGTGCAAAAAAAAAGAAGAAGAAGAACGTAGTTTTGGGCTGGGTTCCCCCGAGATAATTTTGAAAATTCCAGAGGCCAATTAGCATTCACGTGCATTTTCATGTGGGATATTATAAGATAATAAAAAAAGTCTAAAAAAACTCATTATTTTATATGTGTGTTGGTTGTCAGGGGCTAGTGATTTCGGGTTGGTTTTATTCTAGCTTCTTACTGGACTGACATGTAACGTCTTTTTGCATACAGACTGATTTAGTCTTCAAGGCCTGAATTAACTGCCTGGCAAAATAAACTTCGCCTGATATTGACAAAGACGCCATCATAACCTGAATTTCCTTTCAAGGACTAGGTAGCTCATACAATAATAATATACTCAGCCAAAATAAAGTTGAACATACAAGAAATGAGGTTTTACATAATGATTGTATTTAATTCTGTACTCATTAAAGATGGTGTATCATTAAAATAATGTCCATAATGTAACCAGTTCCACCAGAAATGCTACGGAAATGTCCAAGAGTAAAAATGGTAAGTTACAACTTGAATAAGAGCATTGCGCAGGCGATTACGTATGTTTTGGGCAGTCACACAACCTCTAAATAATTCATTCCTAGTGGACGTTGCAGTGACAAATCGATTATGCAAATGACGTAAGACAATTTGTCGATCTTCTGCTTTTGACGTCACACGTGGGCTACCAGAACGAGGTCAGTCAGCTGTGGTGCCAGTTTGTTGGAGATGTGTCCGAAGATCATGGATAGTCCGTCGACTGCATCCCATAACCCTTGCAACGTCAGTGACGGACGTTTCCGTATTCAGCATGCCAATGGCACATTCACGCTGAATGTTTGACAGCCATGGGATTGAAAATCAACAAATAATTAACTGTAAAAACTTGTTTTTCCAAGATGTCACTCTAACGCGCTAACGTGAGCCCAGTTGCACATCTCCCATATAGTCACGCGACTAGGAACACGAGAAAACATGGTTTTAGCTTAAAGTATGTTCGCATGTCATACGTACCTGTGCACGTCGGAGTTGATGAGTGTCATAATGTCTTTGAAAATGCATTTACCCCTAGTGATAATAAAAACTCTTTTATTAAAAGTTTCAAGATAATATTCACAAATTTATGAGTGTGAAATTTCTTTTTTGACTCAGTGTAATAATAATAGGCATAATAATAATAATAATAATAATAATAATCATCATCATCATCTCCGTTTTCTGTCCTGCACAGCCAATAAGGTCCCATTCTCAGCGCAGTGCCAAGATGCACCCGCATATTTTGGCCTGCGAATCACAAACAGATTATAATTTCATTGCATTTTAGAAGAGCCCTATAACATTAAAATGATCAAAAACATTCAAACAATCTTGTGCTCCACCATGACCTCCAACAGCAATAGAGAGATTTACTTCTAGGTTGCTCATAAACAGAGGAAGGTTTGGAGTATGGGCTCCACTCCGCTCCGCTCATGAACTCTTGACTTCAACTTTGTGAATAATAAATTAAGGATTCAAATTCGATCTATACATGATGCAGGCCACCAGGCTCTGAAATTACATCATACTGCTAGAACCCTTTGAATCAGATGTGACATGATCAGGTAGGCCTAACAGGTTTACAACAAAAATGGCAATTCTGCCTTGAGACTGTTGGACTTTTATTTTGACAAGTTATCTGCCATCCTGTGTTCCACGTTTACGAAAGGATGGGTATGAATGTTGAATAATGTCTTATGAAACCCTCATGAATGCCTTATGAACAATTCATGACAGCTGCTATGAATGTGTTATGAGCGCACCCGTCAAGTAAAGTGTTACCCACGTTTTTCTAGTTGAGACAAGAAAAGCTGTCTAATCATAGTTTATGGTCATTTCTAATTAAAGAAACGGAGCAAGGTAAATTTCCTTGATCGCGAAGAGTCAGAAAGCATAATTATGTGCGAATGACACGAAACGTTACTGGTTTGCCTCACTTACATAGTCCAACATTGCGCTGTCTAAACTTAAAGTGAAGCATTTCATTCCTTTTGTTTCACTTATATGCTTTGACTTGATGTGCAGGGTAACCAATCGGGTGTTAGGATCTGCCCACCAACTTTGATGGGCGAGGTTGACAGATAAAATCAATTCATGAAGCACTGCAACACAGGACCATTAAATAATTAAATAGTGAAATAATTATATATATTTTTTACATGAAATGAATTGGTATTTTAATTAATTAATGACACATTTAATAACACATGCATGTATTTAAATGCAATTTTTTATTAATTAATGACATAAATAAATTCACCATGAAATAATTAATTTAATTTTGGCACATTTAGTCCTCCATAATTTTACTAACTTTTTATGCCTTTATTTTTATGCCTTCCCATTTAACTCAGTCATTGAGACTTAATTACAAGCCTAGACAGGACCTGACTTTTCCAACTCTGCAATTGGTTTTGGGCTGTAACGCTTCCAAAGATATGAGCCAGTATATTATATATATCAGTCGCAGCTCGAGAACAGGTAATTGGGGGGGCTCAAAACAATTGCTTAAAATTAATGATTGGTCACGACCTGTTTTCAATCATTCATTTAAATTACCATTACAGAAAATCAGAAAACTCTCAACATCATCAGGTGTGGTCAGTTTTAATTTATAACATATACCTGTCAACTCCCATGCATTCGGTGTGAGTTTAAGTGGCATTTTCATGGTCTTCTGCTGTAGTCAGCAATTATTCAATCAAAGCGTAAGCTATGTAAGAGATTCTCCTGCGGAATTGAAGTCCTTGTACTTGGAGGGGTTGGAAGCAATGTAATTGCATGAAGATGTTTAAAATGATCTGAATTAGTTCAAATGATCATGAAACACATGCATTGCTTTCAACTGCTGAGTAAACAAAAGCGCGAGAAGTCCGGAGGCGTAATCGGTGTGCGTTATACAAGATTATAAATGGAAACTAGCCACTGCTGATGTTAAGTTTTCCTAGTTTCTGTAAGTAATGGTAATTTACACTGAACATAAATATAAATGCCCCATGTCAAATTCTTGAGTTTTTATTAACAGAAAGCTGGAGCCGAGATTAATCTGTAAATAGCACTCTTCTCCTGCATGCCACGGGCCATCGAACGCGTGTGTTTGCCCATGCAAGTCGATTCCGACGCCGGAAAGCGGTGAGATCCAGAACACAGTGAGGACGTCGAGCATGGCTTCTCGCAGGTGCTTATGGACCGTCTGTGGTGTGATGCGTCTGTTTAGCAGACCAACGGTCTCAACCGCTGTGCGTTTCTCTTATCTGAGCCGATCCTGCAGGTGGACGAGCTGGATGTAGCGATCTTGAGCTGGTTTGGTCACACATGGCCGACATGGATGAGGTCAATTTGCAGTACTGGCCGTCTGTTGGAAACAAACTCTCAAACGGCCTATCGTCCCATAGTTAACATTCAGCCGCACAGCAATCGCTCTGGTGGACATCCCAGCATCCAGCATGCCAATGGCATTTTCCCGCATGACCTGAGACATCTGAGGCACGATGACTTTTGACGAAATTTGCTATTTTGGGGTGGCCTTTTATTGTCCCCAGTATAAGGAGTGTCTGAGTACTGCTCATTCTGTCTGATCACCATCTGGAAATGCCACATCCATGTACTGAGTGAAATCACTGCTTCACTGAGCAAATGCTCACTGACAGAGAGATGGATTAAAAAATGGTGCACAAATCAAGAGAAATATCCCGATGGTACAAGTTAAAGTCAGCATATGCTCACTTAGAGTTGTTAACTCCATGTGGCATCAATATTTGACCTGGGGTATTTATATTTTTATTCAGTGTAAATGAATGGTCACACCTGTTTTCAATCAATCATTAATTTTAAGGGTTTGTTTGAGCCTCCCCAGTTGCCAGTCCACAAGCCACCACTGATATATAAGCCATTCAAAATGATGACTCTGACCATGCCTAAATTGAGGGGCATCCACTGGTTGCATTATTCATCTGAAGGATGTGATATTTGAGCTGTATGAAAAGAAAGCAAAGTCATTGGTAAACAATTATCCACTATTGTTCATCACTCTTATTTACAAAATTATAAATTTCTCAATAGGCCATAAACAAATTTATCAAAAATGGCCTGTACACCCCCGCCATTTTGATCCTGTGGAGCCAGTTTAAAAAATAAAAAATTTTCTGTGAAATGTCTAACACATGAAATCACTGAACTGCTGAAATAACAACTTTGGTTCTTATCACAAATTATCTGTAAGGTTTTACGAAATGAACCAAGAGCAAACACCAGTAAAATGCAAAAAGGAGGCTTTATTTCTGAGGGGGGAAACCCCCCAACAGAGCTGGCAACAGTACAATGTCCGCAATCCAAAATCAGAATCCAAAGGGCGAAATCCAGAGTCATACACAGGGCACCAATCACAAAAAATCGTAGTCAGGCAAAAGAGGTCAAAAAACAAGAATGCGGCAAAAGTACAGGGAGTAGGCAAAGCTCGATATCAAAGACGGTCCAGTCAGAAAGATAAACACTGAGAGATCAAGGCGAGAACCGTGGCACGAGAAAACTAGGGAGAACGATCTGACAAGAAAGTGTACCAAACAGACATCTTATATACACACCCGGGGTAAACACATGACCAGGGAGAACAGGTGCAATCAGTGGGAACAATGATCAGGGAAAGACACATGAGGGATAAACTAATTACATGAATTTGGCTGTAGCCCAAACGCAGACAGGGATCACAAGACAAACCTAAGTACAAAACAACAGCTCCGGTTAAGGAGTACTAAAGTGCCAAGATAAAAGAAAAGGAAAGCACAAAGTATAAGTGGAAATCCACAGAAAATTGCAGCAGAGATAATTAGGGATAGGCAAGGAGGCGGAGACTAGAATTGGGCGACAGCTGAGAGATTAGTCAATTAGTAAGTGCAGCTATACAATCCCAAGTGCTTGTTAGTAAGTTAGTCCAAATATACAAGGTTAGTGTGGATTAGTATTTAGCAAAAACAATAAACTGTTAGTATGTGTTAGTAAGACAGTAAAAGAGAGAGGAAGGAAGAACACGAGATAATGAAAGAAGATTGAAACCCAGAAACCAATAAATCACCCGAATGAGTGGCACACAAGACAAGGGACCGTGAGCAAAGATACACACATGACAAGACAGGGGAGACAAAGTGCAAAGCATGGAAAATAAACATGGCATGAAACATGGCTATGAAAACAAAACATGGCATGGAGACTGATAACCAAAACATGAAAATAATAAAACAGGAAATCCTTAATACCAAATACACAATACATAATCTAAGAATGGACAGGCAAAGTCAGTGGTCTCTAAACACAAGAATCAATCATCATAGCACTTGGCCAGGCACAGAACTTAAACATGAGAGCAGAATCATAACATGAGCAGAAAGCAGAATCACAACATTATCACATTCTTAAGACATAAAAATAATGGTATAAACACAAAAAAAAAAATAGCATGCTAATCGTGAATAACCCCTAAAAAATGACGGATCATAACTGCTTGTATTGACTTAAAAGTTTGCAAAATCTCACAATGATAAAGAGACATGAATTGTTTCTCTATTTTTGAAGGGGTCGAGTTCTGGAGCTGCAAAAAAATTTTGTTGAAATGGAATGACCCGTTATCAAATTTTTCGCAATCAAATAAATTATTACATCAGATTACTTTGTCTCATACGTCAAATGAAAACAGAAAATCTACTTTTTTCACTAATACTGAATATTGAAATGTTCTGCTTTTGTCGGACATTGAAATGTTCTGAGTTGATTACACGCTTAACTCATCTCACCTGGTGTCTTAGGTTTAAATAGGGTGGAAAAAACCAAACTCAGCAAACCCTGTGTCTCCAGGGCTAGCTATACTTCTGCACTAAGGGAATAATAAGCCAATCAATCAATTACCAAGACTCCGAAAGCCAATTAAGCAGACATGCAGGTTGTGACAGCAGTCAATGCGGCTTTGTCAGTGTGGTTGGACATTTAGCATAGTTGTAATGCAGAAAAAGTAGAAGTACAAAGAAAAGATAAATATTTTTAGGGCAGGGGTAGCAAGCCCAGGTCCTTAAGATCAATCAGCTGAAAAACCAGCAGACACTGCGGCTCTCCAGCACCAGGGTTGACCTATGCCATAAAGAAAAAAATAATTTACTGAAGTTTTTTTGCTGGCAGTGTTTTTCCTTTGCCATTTTGTCCTCACATAGGCCAGTTAGGAAAGAGTCAGTACATTGTACTCCCCTGACATCCACTGTGATTGACTGTTCGGCTGGCAGCACTGTCACCAGCCCATTAGATGAGATGCTCCATGGTGGGCTGGGAGTTCTCCACTGACCTATGGGTAGGTTGTAAACTTATTTTCCCTGTCTTGTGGAAGTTCATGTCACAGATAACAAAAAAAAAAACACTAAAACATGATTCATAAAAAAATTTAGCGTGCCACTGAACTGAAAAAGTAAAAATAATGTATGGTGGAATCTTGGTATTGAACATCCAAATTGAGTTTGACTGACAGACACTCGGGTGTAGCCCTGTCAATATATAGCCAAAAAGTCAGAAATAAAAATACCAAGTCATAATGGTTGTGCAGATCTGAAACTGAGGAAGCTTGCTTACTAAATTCAGTGTAAATACCAAAGTTGTCTTCAAACATCCTCATCACATCGTTTTATTCTTCTTAACTAATGTTTTTACTGTTTTTAATGTTGTGCATAAATTTTCTGTGAGTACGCAATCTTAATGTGTCCCCTGACAAACACTGCTTCATCATGCAGGTCCAAACACTTTGGCCCAAAGTTTGACTTGCCACTGCTTACATCCACCCCCAACGAGCCATTTCATTGGAAGTTTACCAAGTATTTACAGGAAAGGGGCAAAGATTGCCAAACCAAAAACACAGCAATGACAAATAACTGGCGGCAAGCCCGCTTGTCAGTAAATGGTTGAACTTATAGTAGCAGGGGAGGGACATCAAAATTCTCGAAAGCGGTTTCACTTGATGGAAACTTACTATTCGGCCACGAGTGCAGAATGTGTCATCAACATTCTTAATCACCTAGCAGAAGGCAGTAAACCACTTAGGTATGCAGTTATTTTGGTATAATGAGTTGTTTACTGCACTTATACCATTATTATTTCATACATATACCCAGTTCAGGACTTAATTTTCCTGTTTTCATCCTGTTTTTACCATTTCATGAAAAATATCAGCTCATTTTGAATTTGATGACAGCAACACATCCAAAAAAAGTTTGGATAGGGCCATGTTTACCACTGTATAGTATCCCTTCTTCATTTAACAACAGTCTGTAAATGTCTGGGAAGTGAGAAGACCAATTGCTGTTTGTTTTGGGAGAGGAATGTGGTCCCACTCTTGTCAGATATAGGATTCTAGCTGCTCAACAGCCCTGGGTCCTCTTTGCTGGATTTTTCATTTAATGATGCGCCAAATGTTTTCTATCAGTGAATGGTCTGGACTGCAGGTAGGCAATTTCAACACTCAGACTCTCCTACTGCAAGGCCGTGCTGTTATGATGGATGAAGTACATGGTTTTGCATTTTAATGCCGAAATATGCAAGGCCTTGCCTGAAAGACGTCTGGATGGGAGCACACATTGTTGTAAAACCTTAGTTTACTTTTCAGCATTGATGATGCCTTTCCAGATGTGTAAGCTGCCCAGGCCATAGGCACTTATGCAACCCAATACCATCAGAGATGTAGGCTTTTGAACAGTGTGCTGATAACAAGTAGGATGGTCCCTCTTCTCTTTGGACCACATGATACGGTGTCCGTGGCTTCCAAAAGAAATGTGAAATTTTCATTCATCTGACCACAGAAAAGTTTCATTTTAAATCAACTTTTAAAATGAAGAAGATGGTGAAGATGGTGGCGTTTCTAGATCATGTTCACATATGGCTTCTTTTTTGCATGATACAGCTTTAGCTTGCATTTGTAGATTGCATGGCACCCTGTGTTTACAATGATTTTTGGAATCATGCCTGTTTTTAATGCAGTGCCACCTGAGGGCCCAAAGATCACAAGCATCCATTACTGATCTTCGGACTTGTGCTTTGCAAGATTTCTCCAGATTATCTGAATCTTTTGGTGATATTATGTACCATAGATTCAAAGATTTCGCAATTGTCCATTGAGGAAAATTTTTCTGAAATTGTTCCATAAATTTTAGATGCAGGTTTTTGCTGATTGATGAATCTCTGTCCATCTTTACTTCTGAGAGACTCCCCCTTTCTAAAATGCTCTTTTTAAACCCAGTCATTTTACTCACCTATTGCCAATTAACCTAAGTAGTTGCAAAATGCTCCTCCAGCTGTTATTTATGAGTGCCAGCCTTTTGTTGCCCCTCTCTCACCTTTTTTGAGATGTGTTGCTGCCATCAAATCGTAAATGAGTTAATATTTTTCATAAAATGGTAAGATGTCTCACTTTCAACATCAGATATGTTGTCTTTGTTCTATTGTCAATAAAATGTGGGTTCATGAGAGTTGCAAATCATTGCAATCTGTTTTTATTTACAATTTACACAGCATTCCAAATTTTTTTTCTTTTTTCTTATTTTATGTACCGCTGAATACCACCCAAGATTCATCCATATCACTTATGTTTTAAGGGGCAGTAGTCAAACTTTTCAGAAGTATTTGATAACTGTCCTTCATTATCTCCAACCATATTCATGTTTGGTCTCATTAGAAGGAGACTAAGGGCCTATCTTTCACACTGCCCTACCTGCTGCCACGACCCGCTACCCGTGAATTATGCATTTAGCAGCTTCCCCTATCCCTAAACGGTATCTTGCGGCCACACTACCCGCTATCCATTATACCGACTCACTTATTTGCACCTGGAGGGTGTGCCCGTGGGCGTGTTTCTGTGCTTTCCCTACAGTTGCTATCTTGACCATGCACGTTAGGGAAAGCATATAGCAGGTCCTCAAACCACCCGCTACTCATTTGGGCTTTTGACAAGAGCGCGCCCAGGCGACTTCATTGCCTGTCCACTTGGAAACGTGGGTGTGCACATGCGGTTCCACTTCCCGAATTAACTCGCCAATAAAAAGCTACCTTGCTTTGGCTTCAGAACCCCTGAGAAAATGGCAGAGATAGTACTAAATCGCCTTGATCGCCAGTTAAATAATAGAAGACGCCCAGAACACGTGTACCGCCAGCGCACCAGCTACCTGGGGGTTTCAAGTAAGTCTATATTGTTTGTATTTTGTATCAATAATTTTTTCCGCTTTTAAAATAGTATATAATAATTATATATAATATATATTAATCATATATATAATATCAGGGCTGGGGCTAGACCTGAAAATTTGGGGGTATAATATCCATCCCTTCATTTACTACAATTAGTCCTGGCTAATTCTGGATGGTTTTCCTTTATTAACACGTTCTCCCATTCAAGAATAATCAAGTGGCAATTGAAGACATGGCTTCTCTCCCCCATGCAATTTAACAGCGACAAAATAATGGGCTACATTCAGGACAGAAAAATAATTAAGTTATAAATAGGCCTATGCACTGGCACTCAGCAACGGTAATTCTTTTCTTCCAGCGAGAGCGGCATTTCAGAACTCTTTCGCGAATGAAGGTAATTTCAGCAACAAGTACGCACACCTGTTTTTGCAGCATGGTCACGCAACTTGCTGTAAAAAAATAGACAGCTGACCGATTGGAAAATGTAAACGGACGAAACCACGTACATGTCACCAGAATTACCTTCATTTGCTGTAGAGTTCTGAAATGCCGCTCTCGCTGGAAAAAAATTTTATTTAACTTAGTCTTTGGAGAAACATAGTGACCTTCCTCTCTCCATCACAGGTTTCTGTTTGAGGATTTGGGATAGCGCAGCCTGTTCCTAAAGTGTGGCACACTGATAAGTTTAACTAGCGTAATGCCCATACCACGCCTATGCATTATATAACGGGTAGCACAGGTGTTTTAGGGACATAGGCAGGTGTGCAAGATAGCAGGGAACACCTCTTACACAATGTATAATCCCCAAATAGCGGGTTTAGCGACTCTGGCGTGAGATAGGGCCCTCAATGTTCAAAATGAAACTTTACTGTTTTTTTAATTTTATTTTGGAAATATTCACTCATTATTAATTTAAGTATAAAAGGCTCATCGCCAAAAGGCTCAGTCGTTCACAAGCAAGGATGGGGTCGAGGTTAACCACTTAGTGAACAACTGCGTCAACAAATAATCCAGCAGTTTAAGAACAACGTTTCTGAACGTGCAATTGCAAGGAATTTAGGGATTTCATCATCTACAGTCCATAATATTATCAAAAGATTCACAGAATCTGGAGAAATGTCAACACGTAAGCGGCAAGGCTGAAAACCAACATTGAATGCCCGTGACCATCGTCCCTTTAGGCGGCACTTCATTAAAAACCCTCATCATTCTCTTAAGGATATTACCATGTGGACTCAGGGATACTTTGGAAAACCACTGTAAGTTAACACAGTTTGTCGCTACACCTACCAGTATAAGTTCAAATTCTACCATGCAAAGTGAAAGCCTTATGTTAACAACACCCAGAAACGCTGCCGGCTTCTCTGGGCCCAAGCTCATCTGAGATGGACTGACGCAAAGTGGAAAAGTGTGCTGTGGCCTGACGAGACTATATTTCAAATTGTTTTCAGGAATCATGTACATTGTGTTCTCTGGGCTAAAGAGAGAAAAGGACCATCCAGATTGTTATCAGCGCAAAGTTCAAAAGCCAGCATCTGTAATGGCATGGGGATGTGTCAGTGTCCATGGCATGGGTAACTTGCACATCTGTGAAGGCACCATTAATGCTGAAAGGTACATACAGGTTTTGGAGCAACATATGCTGCCATCCAAACAACATCTTTTTCCGGGAAGTCCCTGCTTATTTCAGCAAGACAAAGCCAAGCCACATTCTGCATGTGTTACAACAGCATAGCTTCGTGGTAAAAGAGTGGGAAATATAGACTGGCCTGTCAGCAGTCCAGACCTGTCTGGCATTGAAAATGTGTGGCGCATTATGAAGCGCAAAATACGACAATGGAGACCCCGGACTGTTGAGCGACAGAGGTCATACATCAAGCAAGAATGGGGTAAAATTCAACCTACAAAGCTCCTATAATTAGTGTCCTCAGTTTCCAAATGCTTATTGAGTATAAAAAGGAAAGGTGATGTAACAAAGTGGTAATCATGCTCCAGTCCCAGCCTTTTTGGAACATGTTGCTGGCATCAAATTCAAAATGAGTGAATTTCCCAAAAAAACCCAAACTTTAGCAGTTTGAACATTAAATATCTTGTCTTTATAGTGTACTCAATTGAATGTAGGTTGAAAAGGATTTGCAAATCATTGAATTCCATTTTTATTCATGTTTTACACAACGTCCCAACTTCGTTGAAATTGGGGTTTGTGTTTGCTCTTGCAGTTGTTCACAAAGTGTGGAACATTGTGCCATCATTGCTTGTGAACGACTGAGCCTTTTGCACATGCTCCTTTTATAACCTAATCGTGACACTCACCCGTTTCCAATTAACCTGTTCACCAGTGGAATGTTCCAAACAGGTGTTTTTTGAGCATCCCTAAACTTTCCCAGTCTTTTTCTACCCCTGTCCCTGCTTTCTTTGAATGTGCTCCAGGCATCAAGTTCAAAATGAGCGAATATTTCCAAAAAAAAGTTTATCAGTTTAAACATTAAATATACTCAGCCAAAATAAAAACTTCACACTTGTTTGGAGGTTGATAAGTTGATCATACAAGAAATTAGGTTTTAAATAATGATTTTTTTAAAATTCTGTACTCATTAAAGATGGTGTATCATAAAAATAATGTCCATAATGTAACCAGTTCCACCGGAAATGCTACGGAAATGTCCTAGAGTAAAAATGGTAAGTCACAACTTGAATAAGAGCAGTGCGCAGGTGATAACGTATGGTTTGGGCAGTCCCACGACCTCTAAACAATTCATTCCTAGTGGACGTAGCAGTGACAAATCGATTATGCAAATGACGTAAGACAATTTGTCGGTCTTCTGCTTTTGACGTCATACGTGGGCTACCAGAATGTGGTCGGTCAGCTGTGGTGCCAGTTTGTTGGAGACGTGTCTGAAGATCGTGGATAGTCCGTCGACTGCATCCCATAACCCTTGCAACGTCAGTGACGGACGTTTCCGTATTCAGCATGCCAATGGCATGTTCACGCTGAATGTTTGACAGCCATGGCATTGAAAATCAACAAATAATTTACTGTAAAAACTTGTTTTTTTGAGATGTCACTCTGATGTGCTAAAGTGAGCTCAGTTGCACATCTCTCATATGGTCACGTGACTAGGAACACAAGAAAAGATGGTTTTAGCTTAAAGTACGCTCGCACGTGCTACGTACCTGTGCACGTCGGAGTTGATGTGTGTCATGATGTAGTTGACAACGGATTTACCCCTAGTGATAAAAAAAAAACTCTTTTATTACAAGTTTCAAGAAAATATTTACAAATGTATGAGTGTGAAGTTTCTTTTTTGACTCAGTATATCTTGTGTTTGTAGTGTTCTCAACTGAATATGGGTTGAAAAGGATTTGCAGATGATTGTATTCTGTTTTTCATTCACATTTTGCACAATGTCCCAACTTCATTGGAATTGGGTGCTGCTTTCAATTGGTGCGTGCATTTTGTGTGCTTTGTGTACTGAATGATTAATATTGTCTGTTATTATGCGTGATTTTAGAGCTTTTCAGGCATGACTGCGAGGAGGGTTTGGGGAATCTGTTTGATGATTTTTGAATTTTTATGATTTTTAAATTTGGGTGGAAGCAGTCATCATGGGATTAATTTTGTTTTTATTTTGTTTATTTGCAGCCAGTGAGCCACTGTCTTTGTGTTTTTCTTTCTTTTGTTTGGTATTTGTTTGATTTTGTCATTTGATTGTTCCTGCTGGGTTGTTAACTGCCTTCTGGCATAAACAGGATACAGAAAGGGCCCGGTAGATTATGAGCCCCTCTTGACTAGGATGGGAACGGATAGCTGTGAATCGGAGGCTGCTGTGTGAGGTGCCCAATTTCAGAGTCCCACTGAATGTCAACCAACTTGCTCCTCATATTTGCGGCTGTTTTTTTATTTCATTAAAGGGATAGTTCAGATTTTTTGGCATGAAGTTGAATGAAATTCTCTTGGAGTTTATAATATGAGAGGTGATTTTTTTTCCTTTAATGTGACCCGTAAGCAGAGTTTTGTCCTTCCAAAGTTTTGAAGTAAGTAGTTCTGGCTACATTGCTAGGGTCACAAATATAAAAATTTCTGTTTCCCAAAATGACGTGTTTTAAAGAGTGATGAATTTCTGTCACAAAACCATGGCCAGTGAATAATACACTTTGCAATCACGGCACTTTTTTCTCTCCCTCGGTATCACTGCGCGCTGGCTATTACCGATTTCGAAGGTAACACACTTGGATGTCGGCTGCCACAACCTAAGAGAGCTACACACTGAGACACCTTCAGGTCAAAAAATCTGAACTATCCCTTTAAGAATATAATTATCTGATTAATAAAATACAAATTTTACAAAAGTGCTGTTCCAGGGTCATATCTGTCTTGCGGCTGTTTGAAACCCTTTGCCTGCGGTGCTGAGGTGCTACAATATCTGGGAAAGAAATCTACCCCTGATGACTGGGATAGCATTAATAGCATTTTGTATTTTGCCACTAATTTGGTAAGGATTAAACAGGATTGTTTTGCAGTTGGTGTATAATGGACAAAATTAGCAAAAAACTGTATCTGTGTTCACAGAAAAGCCTTTACGCAAAAACAAGACACACAAATAGACACAAGCAAGCATATAACTACATATTCATTTCAATGCATTGATCAAGAAAGTACAAACATGCATTCATGAGTGAAAATCATCTTATGATCCCATGTGGAAAATGTTTGTCAGAAACATTTAGCAGTCAGGAGACAATAGTGAGGCAGTGTCAGTACCAGACTCTGGGGCATTCCAAAATAATTACCTCCAGCTAAAAACAAGTCAATTTAGGTCTTTCCCTTTGGGGCAAGGCCTTGGGCATTAAGTGGGCTCCACCAGGGTTGAAAAAATTGCTGCTCTTTTATCCCATGTTTTCTGCCTTTTTTTAGATGATGCTCTGTTTTATGATGAGATTGGGCCCTATATAAAGAGGCCCCCAATTTTCTAAGGGAGAATTCAGACCTCTTGCACCAGCTCTGTGCCGTCCTCTCTCTGTCTCCTTCAGGAGATGGGTGTACAGTCCTGGTTATTGCTAGTGGTGTCATTAGTCTTTGGAGCTATATGTGGGTCAGCAGGGTCCATCTGCAAGTCAATGGATACTCATTTTGCACAGAGTGGTGTGTATAAAGAGGGTGATGTGATAATTGGAGGACTGTTTCCTATTCGCTTACTACCACGTGTGCTCAAACAGGACTTCACGCAGCGAGCAGCACCTTCACGTTGTCAGAAGTGAGTACACGACTTTTAATCTATTAATATTTGCTTTAACATATTTTCATGAAATATATTGCATGCAGAGTTTATGCGAAAAGTATTTTCTGAATGACTGTGAATATACAAGTGAGCATTCGCCTGCCATTTTTTCTTTCATAAAACCTCTTTGTCTGTCTGTCTCCCTCTCAGCTTTTACTTGCGTGCATACCGTTGGCTTCAGACCGTGATATTTGCAGTGGATGAAATAAACAACAATCCTCAGCTTCTGCCCAATCTAACTCTTGGGTATGCCCTGGCTGACACCTGTGTTAGAGCGACGTTGCCTGCTGCTCTAGGGCTAGTGACTGGGAGGAACCCTGTTATCAGAAGCTATGACTGTGGTAGCACTCCAGAGGTGCCTGTCATCATTGGTGATTCTAGCTCCTCAGCATCAGTTGTGATCGCTAGGACACTGGGAGTGTTCAATATCCCCGTGGTGAGCAACTATACAGCACAGCCAAATTAAAATCATTGAAAGCTGCATTACTCTTATCCCTCCTTATCCCAAAATTCGCTGTGAGAGCAGTTAAGGATATATGCACTTTCAAGTCTGCGTCTCCTAAAAATTTTAAGAATCTTACTTTGCGGTGTATTTGATTCTTGTTAAGAGCCATTCTGTGAGAAAATGGCACTTTTTGAAGAAGTTTAGGAGTTGACCCCCGAGAATTGAATGAAACTTGGCACATTCAGGTAGATATGAGAGTTCCACGGAAAAAGGTGGCGCCACCTGGAAGTGACTAAAGTGGCTCAGTTTAGTATTTGACACCACATTTTACAAAACCCCAAACCAGTGAAGTTGGCACGTTGTGTAAATCGTAAATAAAAACAGAATACAATGATTTGCAAATCCATTTCAACCTATATTCAATTGAATACACTGCAAAGACAAGTTACTTAATGTTCGAACAGGTAAACTTTGTAATTTTTTGCAAATATTAGCTCATTTGGAATTTGATGCCTGCATCATGTTTCAAAAAACCTGGCACAAGTGGCAAAAAAGACAGAGAGTTGAAGAATGCTCATCAAACACTTATTTGGAACATTCCACGGGTGAACGGGCTAATTGGGAACAGGAGGGTGCCATGATTGGGTATAAAAGCAGCTTCCCTGAAATGCTCAGTCATTCACAAACAAGGATGGGGCGCGGGTCACCACTTAGTGAACAAATGCGTGAGCTGATTGTCGAACAGTTTAAAAACAACATTCCTCAACGAGCTATTGCAAGAAATTTAGGGATTTCATCATCTACGGTTCGTAATATCATCAAAAGGTTCAGAGAATCTGGAGAAATCACTGCACGTAAGCGACAAGGCCGAAAACAAACATTGAATGCCCGTGACCTTCGATCCCTCAGGCGGTACTGCATCAAAAACCGACATCAGTGTGTAAAGGACATCACCAAATGGGCTCAGGAACACTTCAGAAAACCACTGTCAGTAACTACAGTTTGTCGCTACATCTGCAAGTGCAAGTTAAAACTCTACAATGCAAAGCGAAAGCCATTTATCAACAGCACCCAGAAACGCCGCCAGCTTCGCTGGGCCCAAGCTCATCTAAGATGGACTGATACAAAGTGGAAAAGTGTTCTGTGGTCTGACGAGTCCACATTTCAAATTGTTTTTGGAAACTGTGGACGTTGTGTCCTCCGGACCAAAGAGGAAAAGAACCATCCGGGCTGGCACCATTAATGCTGAAAGGTACATACAGGTTTTGGAGCAACATATGTTCCCATCCGAGCAACGTCTTTTGCATGGACGCCCCTGCTTATTTCAGCAAGACAATGCCAAGCCACATTCTGCACGTGTTACAACAGCATGGCTCCGTAGTATAAGAGTGTGGGTACTAGACTAGCCTGCCGGTAGTCCAGACCTGTCTCCCATTGAAAATGTGTGGCGCATTTTGAAGCGTAAAATACGACAACGGAGACCCCGCACTGTTGAACAACTTAAGCTGTACATCAAGCAAGAATGGGAAAGAGTTTCACCTGAAAATCTTCAAAAATTGGTCTCCTCACTTCCCAAACGTGTCGTTAAAAGGAAAGGTGATGTAACACATGTTGGTAAAAAGGCCCCTGTGCCAACTTTTTTGCAATGTGTTGCTGCCTTCAAATTCTAAGTTAATGATTATTTGCAAAAAAAAAAAAGTTTCTCAGTTTGAACATTTAAACATCTTGTCTTTGCAGTGTATTCAATTGAATATAAGTTGAAAAGGATTTGCAAATCATTGTATTCTGTTTTTATCTACGATTTACATAACGTGCCAACTTCACTGGTTTTGGGTTTTGTTCATCAATTATTTTGGCTTAAGGGTACACTGTGCCAGATGTGTTATACTTTTATCATGACCTGTGACACTTCAAGTCTGGATAGACATCCGCACCACATCAGCGCCAAGCTGGGTAACTGTTATTGAGCCTGAATTATTTGATAAATCACAGTTAAAATTGAAAATGGGAATAAAACAATATCCCAGACATATATCAATCAAGAATTCTTTATTTTATTTTTACTTACAACAAAATATAATTTTCAGTCAATATTACCTTGGTATCTTGCTTGGTTAGTGCAATGGATGGCTGGAAAGATGTTTGAAATTGATTTTCGGTTCATGTTTGTGGTATATCCCAGCAATGTACCAAAGAAATTATTTTTGAACTGCGATACACAGTCACAGCAACTTTTCTCAGAAAGTGAAGAGCTTGGTTTTGTACTATGCTGAGTAGAAAGCTGTCTGACTAAAGGCGGCGTTCTAAAGAGCTAAAGTTCTACCGACCTAATATTCCATATTCCCAGACAAATGCCAAAGTTCTGTCTTCTGAAATATATGAAGTACATGCAGTGCTTTAAGTGGGCCGGTACGCGCCGGTACAGAGTACCAGCACTTCTAGATTTTAGCCCCTGGCGTACCGGGAATTTTTAGGGCGTACTGGGACTTCTCACGAGCTCGTAGGACCCTGTCCTGCCCTATTTTTCTCTTGGCGATTGGCAGTCTCGCGAATGATCAATGGCAAGTAGTAAGCGATATTGGCAACAGATCGGACTCATTGTGGAGAGGGTGTTGCTGCGGAGAGACGGAATTTAGCTGTCCTAACTACCAAGCTAATTTGGTGGGGATGTTTCTAATCATGCTAGCTAGCCACTTGCCAACAGGTAGAATTTGATCATCTCTGAAATTAGAACTGCTTCAAATATTTACCGGCACTTTCGTCGGGCGATGGCAAGCATAGCTGAGTTCAGTGATAACTTGCATGCCAGCTGATGTTTCAAACTATTAACTTTTATGGAATCAATATTAATCCTGAAAATACCCACAACCAAATAGGCCTACATAAGTTAACCCAATGCCAGCTGGCTAGAGAACAGAAAAGACAAGTTTACTGTTCATCTGTCCACATTATGTAATCTCACGTCCTTTTGACAAATAACTAATTCATGGTGGTATTTGAAGGCCATTCATCAGCAAATCGTCATCATTACTCAATACACCAAATCGGCCGCTCTAACGTTGAGTATGATGAGTAAAACAGCACTCCCAATAGCTTTATTATCGCGGTGTCTTGCAAAATAACCCATTGATTCTTATTCTTATATGCATTCCAGTTATATATGTGTTGAAAATACGGCACTAGACCCTTTAATTTAAAAGAAAATGGCTCTGATTTCTCGATTATATTCATTGGAGTGACACACTCCCAAATGAAATGAAACATCTACTGGTGAGTTTATCAAAAGATAGATTTTTGTTGTGGCGCCGACATTGGAAAGCCGTTGCCTTTATTTAAATAAAACCATTACTATAAGTTTGGTCGATTAAAATGAGCTGAGTCGTTGTCCCGGCACCTGTTAGCCTAAACATTACTGATGTCGGCAGAAGTATGACCATCAGTCCATGAAAAAAAAAAAGAATTTTTCCAGCAGATATTCTAGTTGCAACATGATTCAGCCAGCAAAGCAGTTTTGTGCTGCTATGTACGGTATTTATTCAGTTTTGGGAAATCACAATGTCTAGAAAAGATATGCTCAAAGCTGGCTCACAAGGACTAGTTAACGTCAGAACTCATGTATTTCCACAGATACGGAGAGAATACTTGCAAAAAAACTGTTATATTAATACCCATAGTAGAAATAAATTTTGATTATTCATTTTATTTTCGTGGTAATAGTTGTATAATCACATTATTACACTGGTGACACCCACTTGACCGTCATTCTTGTCACTTCAGTGATAACGGGATGAGGCGCTAGCCGCATCACTGTCGTGACAAGAATGATGGTCAAGCACACTCTCGCATGTAATAATGCCTAGTTAATGTTAGTTCTGATTAATGTGGCCAAAGCAACAAAAGTAACCAGCAACATTAAGGCAAAACAGAGTTAAATATTTGTGCCCCACCTTTTGGGGGCTTTCTCTAATGTCATTTTCAGACTATTATCAAATTACCTCTGAAATAAGCAGTTTTCACGAATCTGTTGATTTTTCAATGTTCATTTCAAAGTACAAATGCAAACATATTAATTAAATGAATGGCCTAGGGACCAGAGATAGGCAGAGTAATATTTTTAGTGATGAGGTATTTTTCATTTTAGCACACGCTACCCATACTGTCTTGCTCATTTGAGAACATTATAAACGTCTAATTGACCAATCAGATTGCTCGGTTGGATCTACATGCTGTATAATATGGGAAACTGGAGAGAATGGTGCACTGAATGCCATATTACAAAACCCAAAACCAGTGAAGTTGGCACGTTATGTAAATCGTAGATAAAAACAGAATACAATGATTTGCAAATCCTTTTAAACTTATATTCAATTGAGTAAAGACTGCAAAGACAAGATGTTTAATGTTCAAACTGAGAAACTTTTTTTTTTTTTTTTGCAAATAATCATTAATTTAGAATTTAAAGGCAGCAACACATTGCAAAAAAGTTGGCACAGGGGCCTTTTTACCACTGTGTTACATCGCCTTTCCTTTTAACGACACTCAGTAAACGTTTGGGAACTGAGGAGACGAATTTTTGAAGCTATTCAGGTGGAACTCTTTCCCATTCTTGCTTGATGTACAGCTTAAGTTGTTCAACAGTCTGGGGTCTCCGTGGTCGTATTTTACGCTTCATAATGTGCCACACATTTTCAAAGGGAGACAGGTCTGGACTACAGGCAGGCCAGTCTAGTACCCGCACTCTTTTACTATGGAGCCACGCTGTTGTAATACGTGCAGAATGTGGCTTGGCATTGTCTTGCTGAAATAAGCAGGGGCGTCCGTGAAAAAGACGTTGCTTGGATAGCAACATATGTCGCTCCAAAACCTGTATGTACCTTTCAGCATTAATGGTGCTTTCACATATGAGTAAGTTGTCCATGCCTTGGGCACTAATACATCCCCATACCATCACAGATGCTGGCTTTTGAACTTTGCGCCTATAACAGTCCGGATGGTTCTTTTCCTCTTTGGTCCGGAGGACACGACGTTCACAGTTTCCAAAAACAATTTGAAATGTGGACTCGTCAGAGCACAGAACACTTTTCCACTTTGCATCAGCCCATCTTAGATGAGCTTGGGCCCAGCGAAGCTGGCGGCGTTTCTGGGTGCTGTTGTTAAAACTCTACAGTGCAAAGCGAAAGCCATTTAACGTGGACTTGCAGATGTAGCGACGAACTGTAGTTACTGAGAGTGGTTTTCTGAAGTGTTCCTGAGCCCATGTGGTGATGTCCTTTACACACTGATGTCGGTTTTTGATGCAGTACCGCCTGAGGGATCGAAGGTCACGGGCATTCAATGTTGGTTTTCAGCCTTGTCGCTTACGTGCAGTGATTTCTCCAGATTCTCTGAACCTTCTGACGATATTACGGACCGTAGATGATGAAATCCCTAAATTTCTTGCAATAGCTTGTTGAGGAATGTGGTTTTTAAACTGTTCGACAATCAGCTCACGCATTTGTTCACTAAGTGGTGACCCTCGCCCCATCCTTGTTTGTGAATGACTGAGCACTTCAGGGAAGCTGCTTTTACACCCAATCATGGCACCCACCTGTTCCCAATTTGCCCGTTCACCTGTGGAATGTTCAAAATAAGTGTTTGATGAGCATTCCTCAACTCTCTGTCTTTCTTGCCACTTTTTTTGCCAGAACTACTGTAAAAGGCATACCACCATAAGTACATATGCAGACATGCATCAACTGTATACGTACATTTATATGAAATAACAGTCCATAATTTGAACTCTAAAAAAGAATCTTTGTCACACAACCGTGTACATGAAGACAGAATGTATAGTGCAAAAGTTTTAACTGTTTTATTCTTTTCATGTTATCGAAAGCGAAATGATGTCAACACAGTATGTGACTAGCTCTATCCATCAGTCCGTTTTTGGAATTCGACTGTGCATTGGTGGCACCAAGTGGTGCCTTGAGCCCGAGGCAACCTCTATAACACTGCATCCTGGGTCTTAACAGGGCTGCTTACAGGCCATTAGTAAAGAGCTTGTCTCTCTCTGAATTAAATTGTGGGCTGCAGCCAATATGGTGCAATAGTTGCGTCAACACCCATGGCTTGGTACGCACCATAATGGGAAGTCTGTGAAAGAAACCCCACCCCACCCTCCCCACCAGCGGGCATTCCGTAGGCTAGGCATCATGGGCAGGTGTTAGGAATGAAGGCATGCAAGTTACCGCTACAAATGAACTTCCTTTTTCTTGGTAGGGTACTGCTTGCTTGCTAGGACCTCTGTGCTCTTTCTCAGGACAACCACTCGCTAGACACTACTCCTGTGCCCTTTATCATACCCAGGCACCATACCCAAGGGAAATCCTAGAAATAACACTGAGCCTGCTCTCCAATTTCAAATGTAAAGTAAAAATGCAGAGAATTTGTTATTTGTTGAAAATGGACCAACACTACAAAACTTTACACTGTACTGACTACTGGTAAAAGTCTTGCATGTTGACAGAATGCTACAATCACCACCAACATTATTTTACGATTTACAACTAACCCAGCTTTATACCAAAGAGATTACAAATTTTATGTACGTATAACTGTGCATGTACTACATATATGTCGAAAGACAGAACTTCGGTTTACGTCTGGGAATATGGAATATTAGGTTATTAGGGAACATTAGCTCTTTGGAGCGCCACCTTCAGTCAGATAGCTGTACATCCAGAATAGTACCAAGCTAAGCTCTTCATTTTCAGTGAAAACTTGCTGTGTGCATTACAATTCTAAAACAATTTATTTGGTACATTGTTGAAGATAGCCAGTATTTGCATCCAGCCTTTCGTGGGGCGAAATTTTCTGATGTTTGATGATGAGTATCGTCTACACTGAAAAGACTACCATTGAGATTTTACCAATGCTGTAATATACCCATAAGCGGCTATTTATCCAGAGAATGTCAAATCTCTATCTTGCTGAGTAAACAAAATAATGGCACCTAAACATAGGGACAATCTGCTATGAAATGGTCCATTTTTAGTTTTCCTCCAACTTTGGCTTCATATAGCTTGAAATTGCAGATACCTTCAAAGAAATACTTGGTATTCCTGAAAAAAAGAGTTCCACAAGTACAACAAACAGCATTTACCCTCACAGTACAAATCTGGATTACAGAGAGAATACATCGCAAACATGCACCAAAAATGAATTTCTACCATCTTTCTGGCAGTCAGTTGCATAAACACAGCAAGATACCAAGGTACTATTCACTGAAAATGATAGTCTTGTTGTGAGTAAACACATAATAAAGCATTCTAGTTTAGTATATGTCTGGGATATTATTTTATTATCATTCCCATTTCCAATTTTTATTGTTTTTGTCAAATAATTCTGGTTCAATAACGTAGTTACCCAGCTTGGCACTGATGTGGTGCTGAAGTCTGACTGGACTTGAAGTGTCACAGGTCATGATAAAAGTATAACATATTTGGTACTGTGTACCACTAAGTCATGATAGTTGATGTAAAATGTGGTGTCGTCTGCAAAACTGAGCCACTTAAGTGGCTTCTAGGTGGTGCTCTCGGCAGGCAAAGTGAGATACGAACCTAAAAATTTGCCTTTTTCTGTGAGGCACCCATATTGACCTATGTGCCAAGTTTCATTCAATTCCAGGGGGGTCAACTACGCACTGAATGTCAATCTCTCATGAAATGGCTCTTAAATGTTTCCAGTCAATAAGCTGCACATGGTAGAAAACATTAATAGAACAAGCTTGGATTTGTATTCCCCAGGTGAGCTACTTTGCCACATGCGCGTGTCTAGGAGATCACCAAAAGTACCCCACCTTCTTCCGCACTGTGCCCAGTGACACCTTTCAGGCCCGGGCCATGGCACATATGCTGCGCCTCTTTGGCTGGACCTGGGTGGGTGTGATAGTGAGTGATGATGACTATGGCAAGTCAGGGATCCGGCTTCTATTGGAGGAGCTGGAGAACTCTGAGGTGTGTGTGGCCTTTTCTGAGGTCATCCCCAAGGACAATGTGGAGAAAAGTATTCCGCGCATTGTAGAAGCAATCAGGCATTCTACAGCAAAAGTCATTGTTACTTTTGCCCTTTTCCCGCACATGCATACCTTGCTACAGAAAGTGGTACAACAAAACATCACTGACAGGCAGTGGATCGCCACAGACTCCTGGACTACCTCCAGCATTATCGCTACTCCACAGAATCTGCCGTCACTGAGAGGCACTTTAGGATTTGCCTTGCGCAGGGGCAATATTCAGGGTCTCAAGTCTTTTCTCACAAGATTACGACCCAAAGCTTTGCCATCTGACCCGTTTGTGGAGGAATTCTGGGAAGCAATGTTCAGTTGCACTTGGAGGAATGATTCCACAGCCTCTCTGTCAGTCAAGCCTCAGTGCACCGGCTCTGAGATCTTGGATGATATTGAGAACATTTACACAGATGTGTCCCAGTTGAGAGTCACGTACAGTGTGTACAAGGCTGTGTATGCCATTGCACACTCCATACACAATATGTTGTCCTGCGAACCAGAGGATGGCCACTTTGAAAAAGGGGGGTGTCCAGATGTCACCAAACTCAAACCCTGGCAGGTAAGAGTAAACTCAGAAGCATAAAGTGAATCACCATCCAGTAACATTTATGAGTTTACAAGTTACAGGAAGTCATAACTAGAGGGGCACTCAGAGAGTGCAGACTAGAGGGTGACACGGGAGTGGATTTTCATTCCTGTCCCGTCCCACTCCCACAGAGAGAATTTGTGTCCGGTCCCAATCCCGGGCCAGAGGGGGAAAAAAATTCCTGTCCCGTCCCACTCCCAGTAAAGTGACTCCCACTCCCATCCCGCTCCCATTCAAAATGACTCCCACTCCTGTACCGCTCCCATTTTTTTTTTCCTTCTAGCCTCTATGCATACACGATATTTGACTTGATCTTCTCCCGATTATTTTAAGATTAAAACTGCAGACTACAAAGTATTTTTAAAAAATGCCAGCAAGAACAGTTCATCTGTGGTAATATAGGAAAGTTTTATTTGGAAAAAGAAAAAAATGCACAAGATTCAAATATTAAATAAAAATACAACTGCCATTTCAGTCTGGTTTGCCACTCTGGATTTTATTTATTATTTGTCTATTTGCAAGAAAACACTGCCCAGAAAGCAATCAGGGCTAACTAATTCATTATTGCAAAATAAGTCCATGTTATTGTAAGTGTGTATGTTGTGTGTATGTCGGATCATATAAAATGTATAAAATCATTAAGCTGTATCACACCCCTCAGCCTGAGTTTAGCTATGGCCCCCTACTTACGATGATGCAGAAAGAAAGCACCTTAATCGCGAAAACCAAAATTAACACCCGACAGCAAAGTGCGAATACGATTTTATTAACAGCACTTGCAAAACCTGCCGGTATGTTTATAATGTTCAGTAGCGAGGCTAGATTAAAATAATCTGTAGGCCTACAGAGTATTCATATTTACTTGAATAAAATAACGCAATCTCGATTATTTCTACTTTATATTCATTGGATTTTGTTCGGTGTCACTAACTAGTTTATTGTTTATATGATCAGTGCAGGATTAAAAAGCGGCGAGTGCTAGACCACAATCATTGTAACCAGCTCATTTTACCAGCCTCAGATATTTGAAAGAATACATTCAGAGCGCATTTATCTAAATGGCAGACGCATGATTTGCCCAACAGTTTTGCTGAGAGCAAGGCAGGCATCTTCGATGTCAGTGCAGTATTCTGAGTATGGACTGCGCAGTCAGTGGTTCCAAGACCGTGCGTCGGTGCAAGGCTCGTAAAGACATAAAATGTCACAAGATACTCCTTCAGTGGTTCGGTACAAGATCGCTGTACGCAAATGAGTTTCTGTTGGGGTCTGGAACTCAAGTGGTAATAAAAATTTCGCTTCCCGCTCCCGTCTGCTCCCGTTAACTTTTTACTCCCGTACCGTCCCAATCACGTGATTAATAGTAAAGTTGACTCCCATCCCGCGGGAATCCTGTGGGAATCCCGTGACCCGTGGGATTCCCGAACAAATGTCAGCCTCTGGTGCAGACCTCCACGCATTCCTATCTTACAATGTCAACGAAAGTTAAAAATAATTTCTCAATCAACCTCCTGATTCAGATCTGCTTCAAAATTTTTTAATGATTTGTTCCTTCCACCAAGTTTCATGAAAACCAGGCCAATAGTTTTTTCAAAAATTCTGCCGACAAAAAGATTAACAAACTGAAATGAAACCATAAAAGAGAGGTACTGTAATTATTAGATTTACTACAGGCATGCCACCTGGCAATTAATCACTCATTAATCGAATTGATTCTGCATTCTATAATTACTGCATGGAGAATGTATTTACTATTTTTATTAGCTCTGCTGTGATGATAGTCAGCAGTCAGCGGAGCGTTTCTAATGCCGAGGCGTCCGGCGTCCGTCCATGTGTCTGCCTGTCCGTCCAGCATCAACTTCTCACTTCAAATTTGAATATCTCAAAAACTGTCGGATAACTTTTTTCTAATATAGTGTGAGCCTTCCTTATGATATTCTGAATATTTACTGTAAAAATGAGAAAATTCTACGTTCTGGTGTTTGAGAAATTTAGCATTTTTGACTTAGAAAATAATTTTTTCAGTCATTAAGATCTCAAAAACTGATAACTTTTTGTCTAATTAGTTTTTTATGGTGTTCTGATGATCCCCTGTGAAAATGTGAAAATTCTACGTCTCGGTTTTTGAGAAATTCAGCATTTTGGACGTAGAAAATCAGGGTTTGTGCTCATTTTTTCAGTCTTTCATTACTAACTCAACAAGAGGCCCGCCGGCCTAGAGAGCTCCGGTGCGGATGACCGAAATGTCCAGGCCATAACTTAGTTTTCAAAGATTTCTGAAATTATTGCAATTTGAATACATGCAGTTTGACAAATTTGGTAACCAGAACATGCTGTGAAGCAGTTTGGTGTCTCAATTTATGTTATGTAACAATAGAACCACACAACAAATTGAAATCATTTATTTCAATCATCTTACCAGATACCCCCACCCCCCTTCTACAGATAATAAAAGTTGACAATCTGATTGTTCTGGATCATGTTTTTCCGCATCATGTTATTCTGCATAATGTTGTTCCGGATTATTGTTCTGGATCATGCTGTTCTGGATCACTGTTCTGGATCATTTTGTCCTAGATTAATTGTTCCACATCATATTGTCCTATGACAGTGTTAGAAGGATTGTGACTGCTATATTTGTGATGTAATGGGGGAAGGGTATTTGTTGGTTGTCATTATTTTGAGATTGCACTTGATCATTATGTTTTCAGTGTTCAAAATAATAGCCTGGATTTGCAGGAAAGCGTAGTTGCACAAGGGTTGCCACGCAAAGCGATAATAATTAATTCATTTCATTACTAATGCTTCCTATGTTGACGCATTGGTGATCGAATAATTTAGTAAATTGGATATTAGTGCATTGCGAAAGTTCAATGCATTGCATGCATTTAAAATCATTTTTTATGCATACCGTGCCTTGAACTTTCAAGGCAGTAAAGTCATTCATTAGGTTTTTGCAACTTGGCTTCTGGAAAAGTTGTAGGATGGCTATTATATGAGATTGCATGAGTGGAGATAATCTGATTAAAAAAATCTAAACCTTATCGAAATACCCTCTTCAGCAGCTTTTACTTTGAAACACTCTACTTCAAGATGGAATTTCAAGAAATTTCGCTGAATTACCGTCCATGCAGTCTCATATTGTAGCCGGCCTTGTTGACGCAAAGCTGTATGTCATAATCTTTAATGGCAACGCATCTTATTGGAAGCCCATTTGCGAAGTAAATTACACTAAAGAAAAATATAAGCATCAATGTATCAAATTGATCGGACGTGTACAGAGAAATAAATATATTCTGTTGTTTGAGCTGCAGGAATTCAGAGGGTTTGTAAGACATTGACATTTTATATCACCATAAATGTGGATAGGAAAATGCTAGATAATTATAGGAATGAACTATAAAGCAAGCTGAGGAGAAATGGATTCAGACTGATCCTCACAACTGAACAAACTAAAACTTAGTTGGTAATTAGGAAGCCAAAATGGGATCGAGTTTGGAGATATAATGCGCTTTAAGGTGAGGTGAGAACAGTGCCAATATCCCTCTGATGACAACTCGGGAGTGGAAGAGGTTAAATAGTGGATTACTGTTTTCAAATAATGAAAAAACTTTCCTCATATTGCGTGAAACATTTTTTGAAATTCTTGCTTTTTCTTTCGCTGGAAGATTCTTCACTACCTTGGCACTGTAAACTTCACCACTCCAGTGGGGGAGGCAATACACTTTGATGAGAATGGTGAACCTCCAGTCTCATATGACATCATTAACTGGCAAGTGGGGACGCAGGGCACAGTGGTGTTTGTCAGTGTTGGACAGTTTGACTCTGTGGATGGATTTTCAAGCAAGTTTGACATCAATGTGAAGAGAGTCGTCTGGGGCGGAGGCCAACATGAGGTAAACAGATCAATGAAATTTGAGAGACCATAATTTTTGGATCGCAGTATCCATTATTCAGACATTCTGTCATGCACATATTCAGAATCATTGCATTTCAGGTCCACTAAGAAATGAGCACTTCAGAAAAGTTCAGCATTGCATTTTCCAAAAGCATTGGAAAAACCAAGTCACCGATCTTTTCAGGCTGGTTGCAAAATTTGTAAACTTGCAGCTACTGTTATAGTATTAATGCCAACAGTCCAGAAATTAGAACATCAGCTGCGAAGTTCATTGCAACTGGTGACAAAATGATTGCTCACATTAGGTGCAGGAGTTCAGCTCAAACATTATTTGCAGTATCCTCATTAAAAATACTGGCAGGGCAATCTGGAGGTATGTTTCTTGGCTGGGAACTGATGAGTATTGAGCAGGGATGTCCAAAGCCAGGCCTCGAATCCAAACACAGTCCTGGTTTTCCTTCCTTCCAGACAATTAAGTGAACAATTAATGATGCCACTTGGCCAGATTGTCATCTCACCTGATTCCGAGGTAAAGAAAGGGTGGAAAACCAGAAGTTCTCAGCCCTCAAGGACCTAGAGCTTGGGTTGTGTGGAGAAATTACCTCTTGTTACTTGGTGGTGTCCGTTAAGGGTGGAAGACAATTGAAATAAAGACTTGACCAGATTGTGATTAAGATATAGTAAATTTATAACAGACAAAGAGTAAGAGTACGAACTGCAGCAGAAGGATGTTCTTATCACAGTTCGGAGAGCGCTCCGCTCGGGGGTTGCCCGGACATCACTTCTTATAATCCACAGTCCTTTAGCTGTACATCAATTTGCTGTAGATCTGTCTATTACTGTAGTCTAATCAACTCCCGCCTTTCTAAATAGTATTGTCCAGTCCACTTTGGACTGGTCACTGAGAGGCGGTTACGGGATACCTGATGCCACTTTGGACTGCGCTTAGGGCGTTTTCTTTCTTGGCAGAAACTTTGCATTCCTCTGCCGCTGTCGACCTTGGTCCTCTGTACAGTTCCTCTCACACATACAGACACACACATTCTGGGTAAATAGGATTATAAGCTTTGGGGTATTGACATAAAAGATGTTTTAAGCAGGAAAAGATAAGCATTATCAAACCATCTTTTGTATTATTATTATGATAAGAATACAAATTCTTTATTATTCCACAGTTGCTCCATTCGCAGTGCTGCTTTCTTGAATTTTTGCATATTTGTCATATTTAAATGTTTCAGATTGTCAAACTTAATTCAAAATAAGACAAAGACAATGAGAGCAAACACTAAATGCAGCTTTTAAATTATCAATTTATTTATTGAAGCTAAAGAGTCATTCAAAACCTGTATCACTCATGTGAAAACAACAATTGCCACCATAAAAATAATATCTGGTTGTGCTGCCCTTGGTGCCAAAGACTGCGATCAAATGTCTGATTAACTGGCCCTGAGCCTTTCACATTGCTATGGAGTAATTTTTGCCTCAATTTTCTTTGCAGAATTGTTTAAATTTAGCCACACAGGAGGATTTTTGAGCATGAACTCTCTGTATGAGGTCATGCTACAGCATCTACAACCCAAATTCTGAAATAGGACAAAGTGTCAATTCTGAATAATTCAATTCAATTCAAGTGTCAATTCTGAAGTCAAAACGCAATGATCTTCAAATCACACCAGTCAGTATTTTATTCACAGTAGAATAGAGATAACGCAGCAAATGTTGAAACTTAGAAATGTTACAATTTTATCCGCAAAGTGAGCTCATTTCAAATTTGATGGCTGCTACAAGTCTCAAAAAAGTTGGCACAGGGGCCTGTTTCCCATGGTGTAGCATCCCCCCTTCTTTTTAACACAGAGTGGAGGTGTCTGGGCATTGAGGAGACAAGTTTCCTGAGTTTAGCCATTGGAATTTGATCCCACTCTTGTTTAATACAGGCTTCCAGCTGCTGGAGAGTTTTGGGTCTACTTTGATGGACTTTCACTTAATTATGCGCCAAATGTTCTCAATCGGTGAAAGATCAGGACTGCAGGCAAGCCAGTTCAGCACAAGGACTCTTTACAACGAAGCCATGCTGTTGTAATAGCGGCAGTATGTGGTTTTGCATTGTCCTGCTGAAATACTCAAGGCCTTCCCAGGAATAGATGTCGTCTGGGGGGGAGCATTTGTTGCTCTAAAACCTTAATATACCTTTCAGCATTCATGGTGCTTTTTAAAACATGCAAGAGTCCCAAACCGTATGTACTAATGCATCCCCATACCATCAGAGATGTTGGCTTTTGAACTGAGGGCTGATAACAGGAGGGGCGGCCTTTCTCGTCTTCAATCCGGAGTACACGACGCCCATGATTTCTAACAAGAATGTCGAATTTGGACTTGTCTGACTACAGGAAACTTTGCCACTTTGCTACAGTCCATTTTAAATTAGACTTGGCCCAAAGAACACAGCGGTGCTTCTGGATCATGCTCAACAAAGGCTTCCTTTTTGCACAATAGAGTTTTAGGTGGCATCTGTGGATGGAATGGCAGACTGTGTTTACAGACAGTGGTTTCTTGAAGTATTCCTGGGCCCATTTAGTAATGTCTATGACAGAATCATGCCGGTGAGTGATGCAGTGGCGTCTGAAAACCCGAAGATCTCGGGCATCCAGTAAAGGTCTTCGGCCTTGTCCCTTATGCACAGAGATTTTTCCAATTTCTCTGAATCTTTTAATGCTGTTATGCACTGTTGATGATGAAACCTTCAAAACCTTTGCAATTTGACGTTGAGGAACAATGTTTTCCACAAATATTCCACAATTTTTTAATGCAAGCCTTCACAGGTTGGACAGCCTCTGGCCATCTTTACTTCTGAGAGACCCAGCCTCTCTAAGACATCCCTTTTATAGCCAATCATGTTACACACCTGATGCCAGTTAACTTAATTACCGTAAATTTCCAAATAGTAGCCAGGCCATTATTTGCCAAAATCACTCAATTCAACCGGCGATTTTAAGGAACCTGCGATTATTTGGAACCTGCCATTATTATGGTAATATTGTCTCCATTCAACCCGATGCCAACAAAATATAGCCTAATGAAAATTACAGTAGTACAGGCCTCGAACTTCAAGTGATAAGGAGCACGGCAAAAATTGCCGGGGTCCATGATGTAAATAAAAGGGCACTACGGCTAATGTGCCTCCATATAAGAGGCACCACAGCAAAGTCTGCCGCTAGCTTGGGTTACAGCAGCAAATCCACCATGGAGCTTTAGTTCATCACTTTAGCCAATAAAAAGTAAAGGTCCATAGCCTCAGATGTTCCTCACATAAAGTGATCAATCAGCCACCACTATGCAAATCAAAACCATTCTTGAAAGAAAACGTTTCCCGGATTTTTCCCCGCTTGGCGTCTAGGAAATTGGTGCAGTATTGCACTGAGACATCGTTTTGGCATTGCTATAATGCACGTACAAGCAAAGGACATTCCAATAAATCGCCAGGTCATTGAATAAATAATCATATTTAGCCATTTTGTCCATCATCTGCCACCCGCGAAATTCAGACTTTCTCCTGTCATTCCAAAACTCACACTGACAACAGCGCTAGATACAGGCTATAAAGACCAGTTCCCAAGCTTTATCAACACACAACAAGCAACCTAAGAGAATTTCTGTACCTCCATAACTGTCAATTTGCCGCACTTTGCGGCTGCCGAATGTAATTCTGCATTTTTTTCTTTGTTTGTTCCTTTTGCCTGTCGGCATCGTGATCAAAGTAGAGGAGACACATAAATTATTCAAGAATAATTCTGTGCCCACGATCGCAAGAGAAGGGCGAAAAAGGCCGTTATAAAAACCAGTCATTTGTCGTAACAAAGGGAAGCCAAAATCTCGCTCTTGAAAGCTTAATGACTTAAATCTTTCGCAATTTACTTTTCTTGATCGGCAGTTGCTCTTACGAATTGTTAGAACAGTCAAATTTATTTTAGATAGCATTGTTATACATTGCTTCGCAAAATTATCAGAGGTTTTCTTTCACACATAAATTACGACATAAATTACCATAGTGTTATGGCCCCAATTTGTTATAACATATATGACAGCAAGGGATGACAGACAAAATTTTATAACTTAAACAGGTTTAATCAAACAAACATTTTTAACTAATTTACTATCCACTCTACTGACCAAGATTGATAAATACAAGAACAAAAATATTAACAGTCCCTTTGGTGGGGTTGCTTGGTGATGTCCCGGGTGAGGAAAATACTCCAACACAGGCAAAAATCCACAAAAAGCTTCACAAGTCATGAAAAAAAATGACAGGTCTGTTCAAATGTATCCTTCTCCTTGCAATTTCTCCTACTACTTTACTGTCTCAATTTTTCTCCTTATTTTCCAAAAGGGAAAAATTTTGACTCATACAGGCAAAATTTTTCTATTCAATACAAAAATGGTTAAGTAGACACTTGTGTGTGTATACACACACACATATATATATATATATATATATATATATATATATATATGTATATATAAATATATATGTAAGGGATAATTAACGAGAAGGTGTGCATTCCACGGTTTTAATGCAC